>CM022394.1:125773061-128770639 GCA_011833715.1 Carcinoscorpius rotundicauda | reverse complement strand
TTGTTAGTTGTGTTTTAAGTTGTCACATGGATATCTTCTGAAGGATTGTTGTTGTTTCATGTTGTCACACGGATATTTATTGAAGGTTTGTTGTTAGTTGTGTTTCAAGTTGTAACACGGATATCTACTGAATGTTTGTTGTTAGTTGTTTCATGTTGTCACACGGATATCAACTGAAGGTTTGTTGTTAGTTGTTTTATGTTGTCACACGGATATCTACTAAAGGTTTGTTGTTAGTTGTTTCATGTTGTTACATGGATATCTACTCAAGGTTTGTTGTTAGTTGTTTCATGTTGTTACACGGATATCTACTGAAGGTTTGTTGTTAGTTGTTTCATGTTGCCACACGGATATCTACTGAAGATTTGTTGTTAGTTGTTTCATGTTGTTACACGGATATCTACTCAAGGTTTGTTGTTAGTTGTTTTATGTTGTCACACGGATATCTACTGAAGGTTTGTTGTTAGTTGTTTTATGTTGTCACACGGATATCTACTCAAGGTTTGTTGTTAGTTGTTTCATGTTGTTACACGGATATCTACTCAAGGTTTGTTGTTAGTTGTTTTATGTTGTCACACGGATATCTACTGAAGGTTTGTTGTTAGTTGTTTTATGTTGTCACACGGATATCTACTAAAGGTCTGTTGTTAGTTGTTTCATGTTGTCACACGGATATCTACTGAAGGTTTGTTGTTAGTTGTTTCATGTTGTTACACGGATATCTACTGAAGGTTTGTTGTTAGTTGTTTCATGTTGCCACACGGATATCTACTGAAGATTTGTTGTTAGTTGTGATTTAAGTTGTCACATGGATATCTTCTGAAGGATTGTTGTTGTTTCATGTTGTCACACGGATATTTATTGAAGGTTTGTTGTTAGTTGTGTTTCAAGTTGTAACACGGATATCTACTGAAGGTTTGTTGTTAGTTGTTTCATGTTGTCACACGGATATCTACTGAAGATTTGTTGTTAGTTGTGTTTTAAGTTGTCACATGGATATCTTCTGAAGGATTGTTGTTGTTTCATGTTGTCACACGGATATTTATTGAAGGTTTGTTGTTAGTTGTGTTTCAAGTTGTAACACGGATATCTACTGAAGGTTTGTTGTTAGTTGTTTCATGTTGTCACACGGATATCTACTAAAGGTTTGTTGTTAGTTGTTTTATGTTGTCACACGGATATCTACTAAAGGTTTGTTGTTAGTTGTTTCATGTTGTCACACGGATATCTACTCAAGGTTTGTTGTTAGTTGTTTTATGTTGTTACATGGATATCTACTGAAGGTTTGTTGTTAGTTGTGCTTCATATTGTAACATGGATATCTAGTGAAGATTTGTTGTTAGTTGTGCTTCATGTTGTCACACGATATCTATGGAAGGTTTGTTGTTAGTTGTGTTTCATATTGTTACGTGGATATCTAGTGAAGATTTGTTGTTAGTTGTGTTTCATGTTGTTACATGGATATCTACTGAAGGTTTGTTGTTAGTTGTGTTTCATGTTGTCACAGGGATATCTACTGAAGATTTTTTTGTCAGTTGTGTTTCATGTTGTCACACGGATATCTACTGAAGGTTTGTTGTTAGTTGTGTTTTATGTTGTTATATGGATATCCACTGAAAATTTGTTGTTTGTTGTTTTATGTTGTTACACGGATATCTACTGAAGGTTTCTTGTTAGTTGTTTCATGTTGTCACACGGATATCTACTGAAGGTTTATTGTTAGTTGTTTCATGTTGTCACACGGATATTTATGGAAGGTTTGTTGTTAGTTGTGTTTCATATTGTCACGTAAATATCTAGTGAAGTTTGTTGTTAGTTGTTTCATGTTGTTACATGGATATCTAGTGAAGATTTGTTGTTAGTTGTGTTTCATGTTGTTACATGGATATCTACTGAAGGTTTGTTGTTAGTTGTGTTTCATGTTGTCACAGGGATATCTACTGAAGGTTTGTTGTTAGTTGTGTTTTATGTTGTTATATGGATATCCACTGAAAATGTGTTG
The DNA here is from genome assembly GCA_011833715.1 of Carcinoscorpius rotundicauda. Classification (NCBI taxonomy): domain Eukaryota; kingdom Metazoa; phylum Arthropoda; class Merostomata; order Xiphosura; family Limulidae; genus Carcinoscorpius; species Carcinoscorpius rotundicauda. The sequence goes on along the minus strand of CM022394.1, from coordinate 128,768,637 downwards.
TTTGTTATTTTATGTTGTTACACGGATATCTACTGAAGGTTTGTTGTTAGTTGTTTCATGTTGTCACACGGATATCTACTGAAGGTTTATTGTTAGTTGTTTCATGTTGTCACACGGATATTTATGGAAGGTTTGTTGTTAGTTGTGTTTCATATTGTCACGTAAATATCTCGTGAAGTTTGTTGTTAGTCGTGTTTTAAGTTGTCACATGGATATCTATTGAAGGTTTGTTGTTGTTTCTTGTTGTTACATGGATATCTACTGAAGGTTTGTTGTTAGTTGTGTTTTATGTTGTAAGATGGATATCTACTGAAGGTTTGTTGTTTATTGTGTTTCATATTGTTACGTGGATATCTAGTGAAGATTTGTTGTTAGTTGTGTTTCATATTGTTACGTGGATATCTGGTGAAGATTTGTTGATAGTTGTGTTTTAATTTGTCACATGGATATCTACTGAAGGTTTGGTTTTAGTTGTGCTTCATGTTGTTACATGGATATCTACTGAAGGTTTGTTGATAGTTGTGTTTCATATTGTTACGTGGATATCTAGTGAAGATTTGTTGTTAGTTGTGTTTCATATTGTTACGTGGATATCTGGTGAAGATTTGTTGATAGTTGTGTTATAAGTTGTCACATGGATATCTACTGAAGGTTTGGTTTTAGTTGTGCTTCATGTTGTTACATGGATATCTACTGAAGGTTTGTTGCTAGTTTTTCATGTTGTTACATGGTTATATAGTGAAGGTTTGTTATCAGTTTATACTCTTTTTAGAAGTGTATATGGTTATTATAGTTTATAGTGTTTGTATGAGTTTTAAGTATTTATACTAGTTTAGAATGTTTAGAATATTTTATAGTCACAATAGATTTGGTTTTAAATTGACATCTAGTTTATGAACTTAATTTTTTTATAGATGTCACTTCAGATGCTGTGATGTTCACGGTTTCAGATAATTAACATAGAAATAATCAGAATCTTAATTTAAAGTTAAATTAAAAATATGGAGCCGAGTAATTAATGTGATTTGATTTTAAAAAATAATATATTTATTCTGTTAAATATATTTCATATTATTTTTATAACACACCAATGATTTATTACAGTGGTTCTCCATCGCTTTGAAAAAAATGTCCAATGTAATTTAAGCAAAAAAAAAGTTTTACTCAGTTTAATAATACGTAAGTGTTTCTATACCTATAGCTTTTATAATGTTCAGGTCAGTATATGTTCTTTTGTAATGTTTAGGTCAGCATATGTTCTTTCATAATGTTTAGGTCAGTATGTGTTCTTTCATGATGTTTATGTCAGTGTATGTTCTTTTATAATGTTTAGGTCAGTATATGTTCTTTTGTAATGTTTAGGTCAGTATATGTTCTTTTATAATGTTTAGGTCAGTATATGTTCTTTTGTAATGTTTAGGTTAGATATGTTCTTTTATAATTTTTAGGTCAGTATATGTTCTTTTATAATGTTTAGGTCAGTATGTGTTCTTTTGTAATGTTTAGGTCAGCATATGTTCTTTTATAATGTTTAGGTCAGTATATGTTCTTTTATAATGTTTAGGTCAGTATGTGTTCTTTTGTAATGTTTAGGTCATCATATGTTCTTTTGTAATGTTTAGGTCAGCATATGTTCTTTTATAATGTTTAGGTCACTATGTGTTCTTTCATGATGTTTATGTCAGTGTATGTTTAGGTTAGTATATGTTTTTCATGATGTTTAGGTCAGTATATGCTCCTTCTAGTTCTGGACCTGTTTAAAAATAATTTGTTAGTTTTCGGGAAACGCAATTTCAGACAATCATCTTATATTTAAATTTTCTTATTACTCATTCTTCCCAATAGAGGGAGCTAATACTGTACATTTCACGGTGAAAAACAAAATTACGAGATCTCAGTTCATTGCCACAAATAAGAAAATAAAAAGAAAACGAAGATTAACCCTCACGATAACGTGCGTTGTTTCAGTAGTCGGATTTTCTGAGAATATTATCGATAGAAAAAAACAAAATTCTTAACTTTTCAAGGAGTGTTTCTTGTTGAATATGTAAACTATCTTGTGGCGGTAGTCTTCAAAAGCAGGGTAAGTAATAGCTTAGGGCCTCAAGCTACTCACTAGGCCCCTAATTCACGGAATTTTTTTATACATATAATTTTTAATAACAGTTTTGACTTGTGCCTGTTTTGGTATTATAATCATTTGAAAAATGAAATGTTTTCGAGGGAATTGGCCCCCCAGTGGCTCAGCGGTATGTCTTCGGACTTACACGCTAAAATCCGGGTTTCGATACCCGCGGTGGGCAGAGCACAGACAGCCCATTGTGTAGCGTTGTGCTTAATTCAAAACAACAACAAATCGATGGAATTAATTGAAAACTCCATTAGGTACTGAAAAGCCATTTGGAAATTGCATTAAAACATTGGGAAGTTTAAAGAATAATAAGGCTTGTGGGCCGGGTAACATTCATTATGGGTTTTGAAGGCGGTCAAGAATTGGATATATTAGCTAGTTGTTGCTATTTTTTTTATCAGTCTCTGATTAGTGAACAGGTAAATACCAAAAGATTGAAAGATAGCTGATGTAACACTTCGTTTTAAAGGAAGTGGGTAAAAATTGTCCCAGTTTTGGAAAGTCTGTTAAAAGATACTTTGCAAGTTTGTTTAACAAAATTTGAAATTTTAATGAATGGTCAATATAGTTTCACTGAGAGAATATTTTGCCTTTAAGATGTTTATACATGTTTTGTTTTGAAAAGGTTACTGCTTATGTAAATGATGGTAAGAATGTGTATATCGTATATATGGATTTTCAAAAAGCATTTTCTAAAGTGTCAAATTAAAGGTTGTAAACAAAATTATGTTTATCGGTATAAATGGAAGAAAACAGATGGGTGTTATAAATAGACCTCAGTCAAACTAAATCAGTGACACAAGTGGTACAACTCAGGGCTCGTTTTTAAGACCTTTGATCTTTTTAATTTACATCAGTGACATATTGAAGAAATGGTCAATAAATTATTTAAATATACTTATGATGTTAAGATGTTGGTGACTGTGAACAGAATGTTACTGATTTGTAAAAGGATTTAGATCATCTGGTGAGTTGGGTAAATAAATGGTTTCAATTAGGATAAATGTAAGAAATCACCTCTGAATTATTATATGTGGTTGATAACGCTTTTAAATCATCCATTGATTTTCGGTTTTATCTACAGAAATATTAAATACAATGATTTTAGGTTGTGTCTACAGAAATATTGAATTCAAAGGATTTTAGGTTGTATCTACAGGAATATTTAATACAAGGATTTTAGGTTGTCTCTACAGGAATATTTAATACAAGGATTTTAGGTTGTGTCTACAGGAATATTTAATACAAGGATTTTAGGTTGTGTCTACAGGAATAGTTAATACAAGGATTTTAGGTTGTATCTACAGGAAAATTTAATACAAGGATTTTAGGTTGTGTCTACAGAAATATTAAATACAAGGACTTTAGGTTGTGTCTACAGGAATATTTAATACAAGGATTTTAGGTTGTATCTACAGAAATATTAAATACAAGGACTTTAGGTTATGTCTACAGAAATATTAAATACAAGGACTTTAGATTGTGTCTAGAGGAATATTAAATACAAGGACTTTAGGTTGTGTCTACAGGAATATTAAATACAAGGATTTTAGATAAAGCTAAGACAGCTTTATTTTTCTAACAGCATGGTTGACCTTTGGAATGCGTTGCCTTCAGATATTGTAGAAGTGGTAAATTTAAGTTAGTTCTGAAAGAGTTTGATATTTACACAAATGATAAGGGCATATTTGAATACTTTTTTTACAATATATTTATTTAACAGTTTTAGTTTAACTAAGAGAATAGGACAGTAGAGATGGACCAATAGGTCCCTTGTGATTTCTATTCATTAAGTTATCATTTGAGGATGTTTTTGAGTAAAAATGTTGTGTTTATATACCTTTTTTAGTGTGTGGAAATAACACTAATAATTGTTTTTAATTTTTTAACGGATTTCGAAAACTATTTTCCTTAAGCCTAACACTGCACGTGATCACTATAATGTAACAATAGAGAGGAAATCAAAGAAACAACATATGTGTGTGACGTGCCCTCCATAGGCACAGTGGTGTGTTCGTTAATTTACAAACCAGGTTTCGATACTTACAGTAAACGGAGCATTGGTTTGATAGTCGTTAGTGTAACTTTGTGTTTAAACTCAAAATAAACGAACGAGCTTAAGACGAAAAATTAAATAATAAAGAACATTTCGTTCGTTTGATAATCTTGTGGAAAGGTACAGAAGACCTGTCTGCGAATAGTTGTCCCTAACTTTGAACTGACTGACAAGACGGAACGTCAGCAGCGCCCATCGCCAATTCTTGGGCTTTGTCTCCATCATTAGTTCACAGAGTTTGACCTCCGATCCTGCAAAGCACTTACGACCCTAAGGGCAGAGGGCATTTTTACGGCAACAGGACAGAGGCCATCAGTTTTAGAATTCACATACCAGTGTCGTCAACCGCTAGTCTGTTTTCTAACCAACAAGAACAACTATCAGGGTGATAACGATGATAAAAATATTTTGAGTAAAAATATAAATTCAGTGATTTTGATATTAATTGGAGACAAACGATGTGTTTGTTTACTTTGTTTTTGTGAAGAAAGCTTGAAGAGACCCACTGTAAATAATAAACACTTAACAGCAATGAGCTCAAATTACTTAGGCTTAACATGACCAGGTAATTAGGGGCGCTCGACTCACAGTATGGAGATTGTGGATTCGAATTTTCGTCCCATCAAACACGCTTAACCTCTCAGCTGTGAAGGTCATTGTAATGTCAGGGTAGAAGGGTGAACCAAGAATTATCGGTGAATAATGAAAAGTAGCTGTCTTCCCTGAAATCTTTCGAAGCTAAATTAAAGACGTTTAGCGCGGATAACTTTAGTGTGGCTTTGCGCAAACTTCACACAAAACAATATTTATTCTTTTTACTGAATATTTGGATATTTACTGAAGGTTTGTTGTCAGTTGTGTTTCATGTTGTTACATGGATGTCTACTGAAGGTTTGTTGTTAGTTTTGTGTCATGTTGTTACATGGATATCTACTGAAGGTTTGTTGTTAGTTGTGTTTCATGTTACATGGATATCTAATGAAGGTTTATTGTTGGTTGTGTTTCATGTTGTAACATAGATATCTACTGAAGGTTTGTTGTTAATTGTTTCATGTTGTTACATGGATATCTACTGAAGGTTTGTTGTTTGTTGTTGTAACATGGATATCTACTGAAGGTTTGTTGTTAGTTGTTTCATGTTGTTACATGGATATCTACAGAAGGTTTGTTGTTAGTTATGTTTTATGTTGTAACATGGATGTCTACTGAAGATTTGTTGTTAGTTGTGTTTCATGTTGTAACATGGATATCTACTGAAGATTTGTTGTTAGTTGTGTTTTATGTTGTTACATAGATATCTACTGAAGGTTTGTTGTCAGTTGTGTTTCATGTTGTCACGTGAATATCTACTGAAGGTTTGTTGTTAGTTGTGTTTTATGTTGTTACATGGATATCTACTGAAGGTTTGTTGTTAGTTGTGTTTTATGTTGTTACATAGATATCTACTGAAGGTTTGTTGTCAGTTGTGTTTCATGTTGTCACGTGAATATCTACTGAAGATTTGTTGTTAGTTGTGTTTTATGTTGTTACATAGATATCTACTGAAGGTTTGTTGTTAGTTGTTTCATGTTGTTACATGGATATCTACTGAAGGTTTGTTGTTAGTTGTGTATCATGTTGTCACATGGATATCTACTGAAGGTTTGTTGTTAGTTGTGTTTCATGTTGTAACATAGATATCTACTTAAGTTTTGTTGTTAGTTGTGTTTCATGTTGTTACATGGATATCTACTGAAGATTTGTTTTTAGTTGTGTTTCATGTTGTTACATGGATATCTATTGAATATTTGTTGTTAGTTGTGTTTCATGTTGTAACATGAGTTTCTACTGAAGGTTTGTTCTTTGTTTCTTTCATGTTTTCACATCAATTTGTTATTGTTTTTATACAGGCTGTTTTTGTAAAACATCCTATAGCGACAAAACGTTTTTATCGACTTGTGGTTAATTGTTGTAAACGTGTGATAAAAATGTATTTTCCTTGTGTAGATGTATGTCTGTTTGGAAATAACTGTGGTGATAACTTTGTTTGGCTTATCTATTGTTTTGCGTCACTCACTTATTACCAATGTTCAAAGGTCAAACATTTCTGTTGATCACATGATGTGATAAATAAGTTTCGTTGTTTGGGTCAAACACACACACACAAATACAAGTATTCTGAGTAGTAAAGCTATGAAGGGCTCTACAGAAGTTTGGTCAGCCACAATGGCTGAGAAAATAGTTAAAAAGCACATTGAAATTATCCTTGGAATAGTTCTGGTGTTAGCCCTCACTGTTATGTCGGTCTGTTTGCCGAAGTACATTGATGCTGTGAACGTTTCCGGAGGAATCTACGGTGGACTGTTGTTTCTAAGTCTAGGCTCTTTCGCAGTCCTATGTTTGACAACAGCTTTGAGTTGGTTGGTGAAACACAAAATAGTTTGGTGCACAACCGGAGAGGCACGCGCCGCCGTCACTTCAGGGGTTCTACTGGCTGGTAGTGGATTTTGTTTTCTCTTTTCACGTGACAGATACAGAGTTCCCTGTAACCTTCAAGAAGCAATTTGTGCACTGTTGTTTCCCGTATCTCTGGTCGTTTCGTACGTCTGTGGAGGACCTGGTGGTATGTCTTGTTTTGTCTAATTTTGTACTTTGTCTAGTAAACCTTGTGAAATTTAACTCACTGAGTTTTATTTGTTTAACTTAACATTTAAGAACACTTTAAATAGATTTTTCTTGAAGTAACGAACCACTGTCTCACGCACGTATATTAACTATGTCTGAAAACGAACTGTGCGAATGCTGCGCCCTCTGTACTCGAGTCATCGGTATTTTCTAATACAATATTGCGGTTTCCCATACCTGATGTCTTTCTACATGTTTTTTTTTAAGACTATCAAAAACTAAAACAAAAGACGTTAAGAAAACAACATAAACAGTTAAAAACCGAACATTGTGAACGAACTGTAGGAAAACACGCCATTTTATAACGATAAGAGTACAGCTTGCTCTCGGTGTGATTTGTGTTCACCACTTCCTCTCAGTTATTAACACTTCCGGTTTCTAATGTTAAGAAACGAAACCTCGAGCGTTAGGTTATAGTGGACGTATGTGGACACTGTCCTCTTCCTAGTTGATAAGACCAACAAACTAATGTAATTCATTTCACTTGTAACCCTAAAATTCGGGTTTCGATACTAGTAGTGGGCAGAGCACAGATAGCCGATTATGCTACGTCGCGCTTAACGACAAACGAATCATAACTCTACTAACACGTTTGTTTACTATGACGTTTATAGCGCTATTCTGAAGCGTTTGTTGGAACCACACATAAACTGAACAAATAAGGACTAAAGAAGAGGCCAATAGAAAACTCTGCACATCCTAACTATTTATATCTATATACAGCCTGGAGTTCTTAAAGTAGGCCTAGCTTGGCTAGGCGGTTAAGGCACTCGACTCGTAAACCGAAGATTGCGTGTTTGAATCCTCATCACACCAAACGTGCTCTCTTTTTCAGGCATGGGGTTTTTATAATGTGACAATCAATCTCACTATTCATTGGTAGCCCCAGAGTTTACGGTGGGTGATGATGACTAGCTGTCTTCCTTCTAGTTTTACACTGCTAAATTAGCAGATAGCCTTCGTGTAGTTTTACGCAAAATAAAAAAAAAGAAAACAATTTATTAAAACACACACACCATTTTACAAAACAAAAATGAGTAACGTGGAGCCATAATTAACTGAAATATTAACGAAACAAAATTGCGGGAGCAAGTTATCTTGGTAAACTGTGTTGTTACATTAAGTTATCATGGTAAACTGTATTGTTACAGTAAGTTATCATGGTAAACTGTATTGTTACAGTAAGTTATCATGGTAAACTATATTGTTACAGTAAGTTATCATGGTAAACTATATTGTTACAGTAAGTTATCATGGTAAACTATATTGTTACAGTAAGTTATCATGGTAAACTATATTGTTACAGTAAGTTATCGTGGTAAACTATATTGTTACATTAAGTTATCATGGTAAACTATATTGTTACAGTAAGTTATCATGGTAAACTCTATTGTTACAGTAAGTTATCATGGTAAACTGTATTGTTACAGTAAGTTATCATGGTAAACTATATTGTTACAGTAAGTTATCATGGTAAACTATATTGTTACAGTAAGTTATCATGGTAAACTATGTTGTTACAGTTAGTTATCATGGTAAACTATATTGTTACAGTAAGTTATCATCGTAAACTATATTGTTACAACAAGTTATCATGGTAAACTGTATTGTTACAGTAAGTTATCATGGTAAACTATGTTGTTACATTAAGTTATCATGGTAAACTATATTGTTACAGTAAGTTATCATGGTAAACTATATTGTTACAGTAAGTTATCATGGTAAACTATATTGTTACATTAAGTTATCATGGTAAACTATATTGTTATAGTAAGTTATCATGGTAAACTGTATTGTTACAGTAAGTTATCATGGTAAACTATGTTGTTACATTAAGTTATCATGTTAAACTATATTGTTACAGTAAGTTATCATGGTAAACTATATTGTTACAGTAAGTTATCATGGTAAACTATATTGTTACAGTAAGTTATCATGGTAAACTATGTTGTTACAGTAAGTTATCATGGTAAACTATATTGTTACAGTAAGTTATCATCGTAAACTATATTGTTACAACAAGTTATCATGGTAAACTGTATTGTTACAGTAAGTTATCATGGTAAACTATGTTGTTACATTAAGTTATCATGGTAAACTATGTTGTTACAGTAAGTTATCATGGTAAACTATATTGTTACAGTAAGTTATCATGGTAAACTATATTGTTACAGTAAGTTATCATGGTAAACTATATTGTTACATTAAGTTATCATGGTAAACTATATTGTTACAGTAAGTTATCATGGTAAACTATATTGTTACATTAAGTTATCATGGTAAACTATATTGTTACAGTAAGTTATCATGGTAAACTGTATTGTTACAGTAAGTTATCATGGTAAACTATGTTGTTACATTAAGTTATCATGGTAAACTATATTGTTACAGTAAGTTATCATGGTAAACTATACTGTTACATTAAGTTATCATGGTAAACTGTATTGTTACAGTAAGTTATCATGGTAAACTGTATTGTTACATTAAGTTATCATGGTAAACTATATTGTTACAGTAAGTTATCATGGTAAACTGTATTGTTACAGTAAGTTATCATGGTAAACTTTTTGTTACAGTAAGTTATCATGGTAAACTATATTGTTACAGTAAGTTATCATGGTAAACTATGTTGTTACAACAAGTTATCATGGTAAACTATATTGTTACAGTAAGTTATCATGGTAAACTATATTGTTACAGTAAGTTATCATGGTAAACTATATTGTTACAGTAAGTTATCATGGTAAACTATATTGTTACAGTAAGTTATCATGGTAAACTATATTGTTACAGTAAGTTATCATGGTAAACTATATTGTTACATTAAGTTATCATGGTAAACTATATTGTTATAGTAAGTTATCATGGTAAACTGTATTGTTACAGTAAGTTATCATGGTAAACTATGTTGTTACAGTAAGTTATCATGGTAAACTATATTGTTACAGTAAGTTATCATGGTAAACTATATTGTTACAGTAAGTTATCATGGTAAACTATATTGTTACAGTAAGTTATCATGGTAAACTATGTTGTTACAGTTAGTTATCATGGTAAACTATATTGTTACAGTAAGTTATCATCGTAAACTATATTGTTACAACAAGTTATCATGGTAAACTGTATTGTTACAGTAAGTTATCATGGTAAACTATGTTGTTACATTAAGTTATCATGGTAAACTATATTGTTACAGTAAGTTATCATGGTAAACTATATTGTTACAGTAAGTTATCATGGTAAACTATATTGTTACAGTAAGTTATCATGGTAAACTGTATTGTTACAGTAAGTTATCATGGTAAACTATATTGTTACAGTAAGTTATCATGGTAAACTATGTTGTTACAGCTAGTTATCATGGCAAATTATATTGTTACAGCAAGTTATCATGGTAAACTATATTGCTACAGCAAGTTATCATGGTAAGCTATATTGCTACAGCAAGTTATCATGGTAAGCTATATTGCTACAGCAAGTTATCATGGTAAGCTATATTGCTACAGCAAGTTATCATGGTGTAATTTCCCAGATAAAACATCTGATTAATCAAATATTATGCAATTTGTTTGTTTTGAATTTCAGGGAAAGCTACATGAGGGCTATCTGCGCTAGCCGTCCCTAATTTAACAGCGTTAGACGAGAAAGAAAGCAGCTAGTCATCACCACCCACTACGAATTCTTGGGATACTATTTTACCAACGGATAGTGGGATTGACCGTAACATTATAACGTCCCCACGGGTGAAAGGAGAAGCATATTTGGTGTGACGGGAATTCGAACCTGCAACCCTCACTACTTGGAAATACTATGAAATACTGGAAATCAGTTTATTGTCAAAATACAGGGTTGGCTTAGTATATGGATTTCGGACAACGATCCTAGAACTTTTCAGGCTTCTGTCTCTTTGTTGTTGTTGTTTAAACTGATTTTTCTTTTAAAGTAAAATTTTAAGCATATTGTTAAATAATCGAGAAAAAAAATTGTAACGGCAAAATAATTTTTAACACCAAGCCATTAATGGAGAGGAAAGTGAGATTGCTTTTTTCCGCAGAAGTTGAAGAATATGTGGTTCGATCTTTGTGAAAATTTAAAAGGAAGAAAACAATGCAGAGTCTGTAAGTGAAAGGAGTAATGTTCATATCCATGCAGGAAATTCATATTAGGCCCACCACAAATTTTATAAATTTTACATGATTTTTTTTGCGTACCATCGACATTAGCTCTATCTACCACCAGCGGTGTACGTATTCCAGTTTAAGAATCGCTGAATTAAGTTAATCTAAGACTTTCTTGGCTGGTCTAATCTTGCGATGGGTTGTTATTGGGTTTACTGCCGAAAATTTCGAAGGTGTTTAAGCAATGCATTTACACTATTACAATTGTTATTGTAACAAATAGCTTATATAAACACTGTTCCAACCACCCTTGTGTTAGTTGCATCCCAGCCAGACTGATGAGCTTTGGATTGAGCGAAACGCGTCTCGTCAATAGTTATGTGGACGTAGTGTGGTTGAAATGCTATTATACACAAGTTTTTATTCATTGTACATGATAAAACTATTGTTTATTTTATCCCAGTTGACGTTGTTGTTGTTGTTGTGAATTAAGGACAAAGCTACACAATGGGCTATCTGTGCTCTGCCTACCACGGGTATCGAAACCCGGATTTTAGTGTGTAAGTCCGCAGACATACCGCTGAGCCACTGGGGGACATCCCAGTTGAAATCGCCAGGTAAACCTAGTGAAACGTTGTGAAAAAGATAAACGAAAGTTTTGAAATATACAACCGATAAAAACTTGTGTGAAACCTAAAAACATATTTCTTTCTGATTCTGTAGTTTCAACGTTATAAATAAAATAGTTTGGAACTTGTACGTAATACAAATTGTACTTAACAGCTGGGTGTATATATTTATATATACGTTCAGTTCTGATGTACAAAGGTGCCTTCCTCTGATCAAAAGTTAATTTTGTTTAGGGATAAAAATGTCTTTAGATTACGTTTTTTTTATTACATTAAATGAGAGAAAAGTGGAAGAAAGAACAGTGGAGTCTGCAGCGAAGCTTATTTTGTACAATAACAATGCACAATAGCAACAATGATTTTGAGCCAGAGGTGCACGAGAAAGAAAGGTGTCAGAACCAGGAATACTGTCGCAACTCCAAACGTATATGTTTCAGTTATGTAGAAATTGTAAGTCATATCGTTGTATTAATTTTCGGGGGGGGGGCATCCCCCCGGATTGAACTGCCTATGGCGGGACGGTAGTTGTTTCTAGCAACTTCTGATGCTTTCAATCTCTCGTTGTTAAATCAGCATATCTAGCCAATTTCTCCTGGTTTGCAACTCCTTCCTACACCACTGTATATGAATGTTTTGTTTTATAGCAAAATTACATTGGGCTATCTGCTGTGTCCGCCGTGGGGGATCCAACCCCGCATTTTATTGTTGTAGGTCCATAGACTTACCACTGTCTCAATATGTGTGTGTATAAAGGATACTCAAAAGTATTGTTGTATTTCAATTTTTCATTCTCATATTACCCCCACCAGTGGTATAACTGTGGACTCACACTGCTATAAACCTGATTTCTATACCAGTGGAGGGCAGAGAACAGACAGCCATTTATGTAGCTTTGAGCATAACAAACAAGCATTCTCTTCTTTATAAATACAAATATATACACAAATACTACTATTTTTCTACTATTACATACGCAGCACCAATACGTCTAATAATTTTGTGATATAAGTATTTCATATAATGGCAAGAAAATGTTTTGGTCACATCGTAAACAAACTGTTAAAAACCTTAAAATATCGACTTGTTTTCCTTTTTTTTTGCAGGTATTAATTTACTCAAAGTGGTCAGTTATTTGGGTATTTTAAGTGGACTGTTTCTCAGCGTTGTCTCTCAAATACTGGACACAAGTTACTGTTATGGCTTTACGACGATCAGTTGGGTGAAAAACGACCTGATGTGGGATACCAATGTCCAGGCATTGTGGTCACTTGTTGGCTGTGGAGGTGTTGTGGTCTTCGTTGTTACTCAGTGGAAATGTAAGAACCTTCTGAGTGAACAGCAAGCACCAAGAGAGGTAAGATTTCTGTTTGTTGTTAGTCAGTGGAAATGTAAGAACCTTCTGAGTGAACAGCAAGCACCAAGAGAGGTAAGACTTCTGTTTGTTGTTAGTCAGTGGAAATGTAAGAACCTTCTGAGTGAACAGCAAGCACCAAGAGAGGTAAGACTTCTGTTTGTTGTTAGTCAGTGGAAATGTAAGAACCTTCTGAGTGAACAGCAAGAACCAAGAGAGGTAAGACTTATGATGAAACTTTCGTTTTGGGCGGTGTTTAAGTAAAAACACAAACACGTTTAAATAGAAAGAGAAACACGTTTTGGGCGGTGTTTAAACAGAAAGACAACACTTTTTGGGCAGTGTTTAAATAGAAAGACAAACACTTTTTGGGCAGTGTTTAAATAGAAAGACAACACGCTTTGGGCAGTGTTTAAATAGAAAGACAACACGCTTTGGGCAGTGTTCAAATAGAAAGACAACACGTTTTGGGCAGTGTTTAAACAGAAAGACAACACGTTTTGGGCAGTGTTTAAATTGAAAGACGACAAATTCAGAACCTTGTTGACAAACTTTTACTGCCGTAAATCAACGAGTTTAAAGATGTATTCTTCTGACAAATGAATAATTTGTTTTTTCTTTGCTTTTAAGGAAAACGCTGAGAAAATTAAATTAACGATGAGTTTAGAGGAAGTAAATATTAGATTCAGTCTATTCTTCCACTCTTCAGAGTCTTTCTACCTATCGAGTGAATATATAGTAGGTATGTGTGTGTTTTGAAGTTCGCGCAAAGCTACATGAGGGCTATCTGCGCTAGCCATCCCTAATTTAGCAGTATGAGACTAGAGGGAAGAGGCTGCTCTTTTACCAATAGTGGGATTGACCGTCACATTATAAAGCTCCCTCAGCTGAAAGGGCGAGCATATTCGGTGCGAGGGGGATTCGAACCCACGACCATCAGATTACTAGTCTAATGTTTTAACCGACCTGGCCGAGCCATCTTCACAACATAATATAGTTTTACGAAGCTGTACTTTTAATAATATAATTTGATTAAAAATATACGATTGAACTTTCACCACACTCGCCATTTGCTCTGACTTAAAACTGTGTCCACCTGAAAATGTTGGACTTCCTGACTTTTAAGACGTTGGCCATCGCGTTCTTCGAATTTGATTTCAAACCACGATGGCACGTAAAGTTATACGTAACACACGTGATGCTTTTAGTGGCGATATTTTACTTTTAAACCTGAAGTATTGTTTTAGTCTGTGATCAGGCTTAGAGGTTATGTATGTAGTTGTCCATACTGATAAGCTATATAAACCAACCAGTTCTCAAAGGTGTTTTTCAGCTTTAGTCAGAGAGAGAGAGAGAAAAAACAAACAAAACATAAAATATATAGAGGTATTTTGTCAGTACGAATAATTATGACTAATGTTATATGACAATAGAACTTTTAAATCATCAGAACAAAAACAAAAATACGCTTCTCTATTACCCTTTTCTTGACCTAAAAGTCTTGATACCTTCATTTAGCTACATATACTTTTCAGAAGTGAAATAGAAACTTTGGAAGGATATCTGTCAGGCTTAAACCTACAATTATTACTGTAAGAACTTGTACTTAAAGGAATTTCACCTCAAGGGTTGGATGGTTACTTGTTCCGTAGCTGCACAAAGGCTATCTCAGCTTTTCGCCAAGTTTGCCAACAGACTGGAAGGCGGGAAACCAGTCAACAGTGCCTTTCGCCAGCTCTTGGGCTACTTTAACCAAATAGTTAAATTCGACTTCCTTTCTTACCCCCAGCCCTGTAGTGCAAAACGCGATTTTAGAAAGCATGCCCTCGATTTCAGTCTGAGCACGCTGACCACTATTCCAAGGGAAAGTTTGTTTGTTTTGAAGGGCTATCTGCGCTAGCCGTCCCTAATTTAGCAGTGTAAGACTAGAGGGAAGGCAGCTAGTCATCACCACCCACCGCCAATTCTTAGCCGTCACATTATAACGCCCCCCCCCACGGCTGAAAAGGCAAGCATGTTTGGTGCTACGGGGATTCGAACTTGCGACCATCAGATTACGAGTCGAACGCCTTAACCCACCTGGCCATGCCGGGCCCAGGGAAAACCGTAAGAATATTTAGTTACGTTTCGCAGGAAACAATGATGCTCGAAGTTCGATTTCCTTGAGACACTGTTTCACTAAAATAACGGCAAGTTTGGACACGTAAGTTTTTTGTCGAAATTAAGTAACAAGATGATTAGTTGGGAAGAAAACGTAGATATCCGTAACGAAACTGATTCAAGTTTATTCTTAGAACCGAAACGTTTCTTTGTTGAAAGTCCTCGAGGACTATGTGAACCATTTCTTACTTTGAAACGATAGACCAAGGGGAAGGAAGCTAGTCAGCACAGCCCACCGCCAACTATTTTGCTACTTTTTTTACCAACGAATAGTGAGATTGACTGTCACATTATAACACGTTCTCATGGCTGAAAGAGCGAGCATATTCGGTGACGAGAGTCGGCGATCCGCACGTTGTAACTCGAATGCCCACATGACCAGGACGAATCGGCATTTAACTAACTGTGTCGCATTAAACGTGAGGTCTGAAATATTGCGTAAAAGAAATTTATTTTCGATTTAAATTACAGACCAGAGGAGTTTGAAAAAAGAAAGTATTAGTTTTAGTTAAATATGTATTTTAAATTTTATAAATAAAATAATATCAATTCCCGTTATCCACATTGTTTTTTGTTCTTTCCATGACGGTTTATGTTTTTATTGAGTAAGAAAAATTGTTTACAACCGAAACAATTGATGAGTCTACTTCGGTAAAGGCGTGTTTATGAAAAAGCCTTTCGAGTTTAATAGCCATTCCATATTTGTCAGCCAGACCAAACCCTCGAGGAACGTTTGGTATTGTTAACAATTGAAAATGTCTACAAGCACGTGCTTCCATTGTTATAACATTGAATCTGAGAACCCTGTTCTAACACAGCTAGAAAACGTTTTGACCTTTTCTTGACTGAAATTCTTTCATGTTTTGAAACGATACATAATGAAGGTAATTTAATGTTAAATTAATGTGAAGAGAGAAGCATTTCAAATGAGAATAAATATATTTAATAAGAGAATAATTATTACTTAAAGGCTTAAAGTGATCCTGGCCAATAAAATTGAAGCGTTTCCTGGAAAACCACTTCATGGCAAACATAACATAAACCTGGGTGATTTTACACACCTAGTGTCGGAAATGTGAAATAACACAGTTGTGGTGGCAAAACAACGTGTGTGTGTGTGTTTTTCTTATAGCAAAGCCACATCGGGCTATCTGCTGAGTCCATCGAGAGGAATCGAACGCCTGATTTTAGCGTTGTAAATCCGTAGACTTACCGTTGTACCAACGGTTATCGACAAGTGATAACTAACCATATGAACTACCATTGTTTACTGGACCGTATTAAGTTATGTCGTAGATATGTTTCAGAAAACAACGAAATCTAGCTAAACGTCGTATGCATTTTAATAAAGTGATACCAAAATAGAAAATGAAATTATGATATGATGATGGCACTGTGAAGATGAATACACAAAACCTTACAAGAATCACAACGTAAATAACCAAATCTTTCTATGAAAAACTTTTACCTGCAATTAAACGTTTAATTCTTTCATTTGAATGTAATAAGGCCCCGGCATGGCCAGGTTGGTTGAGGCGTTCGATTCCTAATTTGAGGGTCGCGGGTTCGAATCCCCGTCACACCAAACATGCTCGCCCTTTCAGCCATGGGGACGTTACCATGTGAAGGTCAATCCCACTATACATTGGTTAAAAGAGTAACCCCAATTGCCTTCCCTCTAGTCTTACCCTGCTAAATTAGGGACGACCAGTGCAGATAGCCCTCGTGCGCGAAATTCAAAAAACAGAGAATATAATCAAGTTTAAATAGAAATATCTGAACTTGTTAAGCCTTACAATGGCTAATTCGTGTGAGATTGGCTTTGTGGTTAGTGACGTAGTGGTTTTTGTATGTTTTTTTTATATTCAGCTCCACCTGGCTTCTGTAATTTTTAACATTACATCATATTTATTTTATAACTTGTTTTCCCTCTTTCTTTAAACAACTAATATTAATGAAAGCCAGTCGCTATGGAAACAACAGTTGTTATGATGAACATCGTGTATGGAAGTTGGATACTGTTTTTATATTACCAAAGTCAGATCATAACATCTTGGTGTATAAATTAACAACAACTTCACACATTGGTGAGTTGGCTCTTCTGGTGTCAGAATCAGAATAACCAGTTGATAATTTGGCTGTTTTTTGTTGTTTTTTTTGGATTTCGCACAAAGCTACACGAGGTCTATCTGTGCTAACTGTATCTAATTTAGCAGTGTAAGACTAGAGGGAAGGCAGCTTGTCATCACCCACCGCCAACATAAATACAACATATAACAACTCCCCTTTTCTTATTTTTAATGTTCACACATGTTGGTTTAATATTAATTTCGTACTTAAACATATTGAAGTGAGAATAATAGTGATGTTCGTTAATGTTAGTAAATATTGTAGAACTTAATAATGTGGATCGATTAGGTTTTTAAAAAATCACGCGTAGAAGAAACACCCTGTCGAATCCTAAACGAGTAACCGACTAAAAAAGTTGCTAGCATATCCCGTATAGCAATTTACAAATTTCAACAAGAGTGAGTTTTTCTTTTACTTCCTATCTAATCACGTGGCCCGGCATGGCCAAGCGCGTGAGGCATGCGACTCGTAATCCGAGGGTTGCGGGTTCGCGCCCGCGTCGCGCTAAACATGCTTGCCTTGGGGGTGTATAATGTGACGGTCAATCCCACTATTCGTTGGTAAAAGAGTAGCCCAAGAGTTGGCGGTGAGTGGTGATGACTAGCTGCCTTCCCTCTAGTCTTACACTGCTAAATTAGGGACGGCTAGCACAGATAACCCTCTAGTAGCTTTGTGCGAAATTCCAAAACAAACAAACAAATCTGATCACGTCAGCGGGGCTGGCCTCTAGACAGCTCGGATTATCGATATGAGATTTTCCCAGCTTACCAGACTGGTCTGTGGATATCTACTTTCAATATTTCGATGATTATATGTAGATTTTTGTTATAAATGGTAAAATGATAATGTATTTACTTAAATATATTTTCAGCCTAATTCAAACCAACAGATAACGTCACATATCGATAGGTAGACGCGCGACTGTTTCCAAAGGAAACGTATATAATTTATACAGATATAATGTAAAAAGTGAACAAACAGCAGTATTAAAAATTATAAATCTGAAAATAAAGTAGGGATCTCGCTAAATAAAAGAAGAAGAAGAATGAAACAAAAACTAAAACCATGATCAGAAATTTATAAAATTGAATTACTAATTTGAGAGGTTTATACACTTATCTGTAGATCAAAGAAAGAACTATATTCTATAAATTTGTCAACATGGTTTTAAATTTTGTAAAAGTTATATCTGTCAGGGATACGGCTGTACTGAAAGTTTATAGATGTTGTGCTCATTGTATGAACGTATAAAAGCTGAACAAATAAACAGAAAAAAAATTTTAACGGAAAATTGGGGTCGTTAATTATTTGTAGAATAACAAATGGTGCAATAAAAATAACACAAACCAGTAAAGTAATACTTTTTCTGTACTTTTTATAGCAGTTTTATGTGTAACCAACGGTCCCTATTTAGCATAAAAATTTAATTTATTTTTAATAAACATATATTTCAAATGTTTTCCCCGCCACGTTTAAAATTTTATGGAACCCACAATTCAAGTGAGTTAAGTCTACACCATTTTACTAAGTGGTATGCTTAAGCTTACAATTTTGAACATTGTAGCAGGAAGTAAATATTATTAGCACGTGTTTTTTGTTTCTTTTTGTGATATTCACAGTTAAAGAAATGTTTGAAGTTTTGTAGGCCGTTGCACAAGTTTACACCGGAACTGCTTTTCTATAACTATCACTAACTGTGTGGAAAAACAGTTAATCAACAGTACCCACAACTAACTATAATCGAAGAGCGCGTTAAGGCGTGCGCTCGTAATCCGAGGGTCGCGGGTTCGCGCTAAACATGCTCGCCCTCCCAGCCGTGGGGGTGTATAATGTTACGGTCAATCCCACTATTCGTTGTTAAAAGAGTAGCCCAAGAGTTAGCGGTGGGTGGTGATGACTAGCTACCTTCCCTCTAGTCTTACACTGCTAAATTAGGGACGGCTAGCACAGATAGCCCTCGAGTAGCTTTGTACGAAATTTCAAAAACAAACAAACAAACATCGAATAGTGAAAAGTAACTGTCAGTGTTTCCACCTGAAGGTGTGGGGCGCGCTTTTGTAGCAGCAGAATGCTAACCCTAAACTCTTGGATTTACAGTGTTGACAAAATTATTTGTTTATTTTCTAAAATGCATCATTTTATTATTGGTTATTGTTCATTATTTTTTAAGCTACTCGCAATAATTTATTCTGCAGCTTCTAATCCTTTCTATACAAGAACGGATTTCTGTTTTAATTCGAATATATTTTTTTCAAAACATCAAGTAAAAAAAATTACTTCAAAAACCGAACATGAAGCACTTGTAAAAACAGTGGTCCTGTGAACTTATCACCAATGCAGTCAAAGTGTATGCCATGTCACAAAGCTTTCTGTAGACCATCACCAACCCCTTGGTGTAGAAGTGTGCGTGTGGCGTCTCCTCCAGACTAAATCAGGAATGCTATTATGCGTTTGGTTTCTATTTCCAATATTCAAATATTATAAAGCTTGTGAAGCAATCACGACGTAAAGAAAATATATATATATTTTTGTTCTTCTCAACTTCTGATGGCCCTGGTGGTGAAATGTTATACCTTGCAGCGCCTAGTGACAACTTCTTTAAATACTAAACGATGAAAATATCAATGCTTGAAAAAAGATAAAAATTAAAATAGAAACAATAAACAAATAAGTTTTAATATCAGCTTATGGCTCACTTTTAAAAGAGGATCTAATGTAGTTCGTTTCATAATATTATAAACATTTCAAAGGGACTTAGCTACTTCTCCAAAAGGCTTGTAACAATAGGCACAGCACTGATAGTTTGATGAGTGGCTTTGCGTTTAACAATAAACAAACAGACGTCTAGGTGACAGCAATTGTATGTGTTTTGTGTGTTTTTCTTACAGCAAAGCCTCATCTGGCTGTCTGCTGAACTCACCGAGGAAGATCGAACCTTTCATTTTAGCGTTGTAAATCCGTAGACTAATCACTCTACAACGGGGGTCAACAGCAAATGTAATTTCGTTGGTTAGGAAAAGAAAACCAGTCAGTAAATGTGATTTTCTTTTATTTCTTTTGTGTACATACAGAAACAAAAAATCCATGTGTATTTACAGACCTAAGTTGTACCTGTAATTTACAAACAAGAAATAAATAAATATTTTACATATTTTTATCTAGGCAATGGACGTAACCAACCAAACTGAAATTGGTGGAAGGTGCTGGTCGCACGTTATGACTCTGTCCACTATTATTCAGTGTTCGACCACGGTAGTAGTGATGGCGCTTTTCTGGGTAGATATAATTTGTCCATTAGGCAAGGTAAGAATATACACCGCTCAAAATATTCTTGTATTATAGCTATTCAAATATGTCAAATGCGTGTGATTTATAGCTAGTGGTGTGCAATTCTTATATTTAAATAAGTTAGTTTACAAATCTAAAAATCAGTACTACATTAACGAATCATCGACAAAAAAAATTAGTTAAAACTGTTTTAATGATTTGAATGTTTCCTTCCAACGCATAAGTAATCTTATTAATAAAATGTCATAAAATAAAATATGTCTGCACTAAAAATAAATTTAAATATATATATATATATATATTTTATAGACTAATGCGTATTGTAAACTAAATTTCTTTAGGTTTGCTTTGTTCAAGAACTGTGGCAAATATAATCCTTTTAGCTAATTTTTTTTTTCATCAATATGCTTTGATATAATTTTATTACATTTTATTTCCACCTTTCAAAATGTTATTTTTATTTAGCTAAATCACGAAAATCCTCATGAGACAGCGATAAAATTAGATTTTAAAAGCAAAATTATCTCCAGCCTTAAGCATCAACTTTGAAAATTTAATCTACGCCATGATAGTTTAAAAAAAATACAGAGTTGTCGTTGAAATAATAAGGATTTATTTAGTGTGATAATTAACCAGCAGGGTGAGTAAAGTTGCTAAAGCGGTAACTTAGTAACCCGTAGTGATAATTTGAACTGTTGACATGGTTTAGGGTTAGGTAATCATGCGTTCACCAGTAGGTTTCATTTTACTCCCCCAATTTCTTTACTGTTGGTATTTTATGATGTTCTACCTATAGATCCTTTTTAGACGTATTACATGACGATACTCGGTGGACAACACCGAAGACGATAAAAGTATGAAAAGTATATAAATGTAAAAAAAATTAAAAATACTTAATTTTTTAATTGGACCTAAACAGGTTTTGTACAGAGACACAAGCGTTAATTGCTGGAGGCCTATGCTGCCTACGTAACATTTTGTTCAATAATAAAGATTATAAAGCGGTTTAGTCTACCAGGAATAAATGTTCCCTAATGGGCTGGTAAAAAGGTGAAACGAAAGAAGTTTAGTCGTTCTTATTTTGCAATTGATGAATGGAGGTGTCGTAGTTGATACTGGTAACCGTAATTTATTTGTTCGAGAACCATACCGTGCGGTCAATTGAAAAAAAACGTAAATTCGACGTCTATGTTATAAGTTTCACGACAAGTACTTAATAAATTATTACATGTACGTTGTAAATTATATCTATTTTTAGTAGATGCGATACTTTAAACACTTTTTACTGCACTGTTTCTTTTACAAAAAGCAGTATAATTTATGATTCATAGGCCAATCATTCGAATATTCGCTAACTCTATCACTTAACCATAACGCAAAACATGCAAAATGGCGTAGTGTGCGTGTGTGTGTGTGTGTTTTCTTATAGCAAAGCCACGTCTGGGTATCTGCTGAGCCCATCGAGAAGAATAAATGACATAGTAAATGGCTGTAACGGTTAGGAGTTTAAGGTGCTTGACTCGTAATCTGAGGGTCGCTGGTTCGAATATCCATCACACCAAACATGCTCACTCTTTCAGCCGTGGGGGCGTTATATGTCACAGTCAATCCTACTATTCGTTGGCAAAAGAGTAGCCCAAGAGATGGCGGTGGGTGGTGATGACTAGTTGCCCTCCCTCTAGTCTTACACTGTTAAATTATGAACGGCTAGCGCAGATAGCTGTCGTGCAGCTTTGCGCCAAATTCAAAATAAACAAAAACAATCAATTATACGTTGTGTGACGTAAATTAATATTAACATTTTATATAATAAAGGCATTAAATGTGATAATTTTACTCGACAATTTGCCTCGTTTTTACTATATCGTTCTATTTGCAAACAAACATAAACATCCAGGCTTGGCGAATAATCAAATGTTTAAAGCAGTAGCAGGTCAGGTAGTCCAAACCTAAAAATTACGTTTCAAACTGAAAACTTTTCATTTTCGTGTTGGTAACATCATATCTTAAACATTAACATTTATTTCTTATGTTTTCGGAAGAGTCAGGGTACTGATCCCCTAGTTGGGAAATCTATCCTGCGGGTCAGGATATCTTTATGATATTCGTCGAGAGCTGCGCAAAATAGCTGTTTTTTTTTTCCTATCATGGGTTACAAATGACGTCATGATCACACGATCACAATACCATTATTGTTCATAGTAAGTCTACCAGGATGACACCTAAGATAGAAGAGTTATCTGTCATACACGAATAGATTATGATCTTTGAACTTAGACTAAATTGTTTAAGATTGTAAAGGAATTTATTGTGTTCGTACCTCATCTTTTCCATTTTTAATGTTAAGAATTGTAAGACGGAAGGACACTATAAACTGTGGCAGCGTAATGATAATCTTCATCTAAAACAAGTTTATTTTTCGAACTGAATATTTGGCGTTTAAAACAGGTTGTTTCCGACGTGGTAGATGTAATTGATTTAAGGGGGTTTAAGGGAAAACTTGGAAAGTATTAGAATGATGAAGACTGGCTTTGACGTCTTTCATTAAATTTTATTTATTGTTTAGAATAATATACGCAGATGCAAAGGCTCGCAGTTGTTTTTTTAATGTTCTTATGTTATTACAGTAATTTAAACTTTGATTTTTTTCTTTGTTTAATCTTACATGACCAAAGTTTTAGATGCCTATAATATATTAACTACACTAATTTAGTTTGATATTGAATTTTCGATCACGTTTTCAATTTTTAAACTGGCTTATATCAGAACAAGCCAACAGTCCTAATATTTTCAAATGCAGCTAAAGACTCGTTCATCAGGCGTAAAGTTAAGTGTTTTGGTTTTGTTTTGAATTTCCCGTAAAGCTGCATGAGGACTATCTGCGTCAACCGTCCCTAACTTAGCAGTGTAAGACAAGAGGGAAAGCAGCTAGTCATCACCACCCACTGCCAACTCTTGGGCGTGCTCTTTTACCAACGGATAGTGGGATTGACTGTAACATTATAACACCCCACGGCTGAAAGGACGAACATGTTTGGTTTGACGAGGATTCGAACCCCCGGATTATGAGTCGATTGCCTTATTCAAGTCACACACATTGACATGAAGACGAAAGGCGGAAAACTATTGAAATGTCGTCCTTTACACTTCTCTCTCCACAACTGTCTGTTGCCGTCCATTCTACAAACTTTCGTCGTGAATGCTCTACCTAAACAATTTATCGAAGAATATTTTTATCAGTTTTGGAGTTCGTATACAAAATACATTGTTAGAATGTTTGTAAATTTAGAATTATGTCATAAGTGTAGTTTAGATATATATACGTTCTCGTTGTTTAATAACAACAATGTTTATTTTATTTTCTAGGCAGGGTCAGCGGAAGAAATGATAAATCTTTTGAGGAACACTTTTCGTTGTCATTTTTCCTCTGAGCAAGGATGCGAAGAAGTGGCCTTATTTGGTTGGGTTCTTCTAATTTTGTACGCCATCTTTTTTTCACTTCTGCAGGTGGCGCTCCATATTTTCAAAGATCTTCCTCAACTGATTGCTATAGAGACTTTGGCTTTACCACTCAGTATTATCTGGTGTAGTGCTCAACATAGTTTTACAGTCGAGACGGGTTTTGCGCTGTTTGGTCTTTTGGTGATGAGCGTTTCTCTCCTGGTTTGTCGCCATTCCAGTAAGCTCAGAGCAACGGTCCATTACGCCTGCCTCGAACCAACTTACACAACCTCAGACAGTTTGAGTGTGTGAAACGGGTTATAGAGAAAGCAGTGAAATAATAACTTTGTTCAAATCTCGTTTGAATTTGTTTTTGTTTTTCGGAAATCCAGTTCAATACAAAGAGAACAGTGGATCGAAACAAATGTAAGAACAGTCTGAAACAAATAGTTATCAAAATCAAATTACACAAGAAGTGATTGCTTAAACAATTTTACACGGCCATTTATAATCAGAATAGTAATGTCTATATTGAGGTGTTATTTTTACACGTCTTCTTTCAAATCTTTTTTTTTCGTCAATAAAATTTGAATCTGACGGCCTTCAGTTAGTTTTATTTCTTAACTCTAAAAATCCTCAAGTTAGCCCTAATTCTCAACTGTAAGGCCTTCTAGCTAAACCAGTTTTTCAAGTGTAAAGCCTTCAGGTTAACACTAATTCTAAACTGTAAGGCCTTTTATCAAACCCTAATTCTCATTTGTAAAGTATTCTAGTTGTCCCTAATTTTGAGGTTTTACAAACCTCTTCGATTTTGTGATATGAAAAATGCTAAACTCGCTTGCAGCTGAAAATTACAAATTCAAGCTTGCTTCATCAGTTCGTGTTTACCCATCCAGTCTATGAGAAGAAATAGAATGGTTTGAGGGTTAAGATAACGTGAAGGAATAGCCTGGTTCGAGGGTTAAGGTAACGTTTTTCTTTATCATTCTTTCTTTTTGAAATAATATCTGTTTTCGTATGTTCCTTATAAAAGGAAAAAAAACTTAACAGAAATGCAAGATTAGTAAAACGTTATCGCTACAATCACAGTAATTATTTTCTTATAAGAATAAGAAATTATAACACAGAAATAAATGAATAATTCAAACCACACAACAATCACCCACAAATTCACAAGTGTCCAGTGAGTGTTATTTTAAAAAGCTGTTCAAAGAGCTTGGAGGAAGGAAAGTTATTGGGAAATTTCTCTCACAGCAATGTGACTGCTCAAGTTTTGACATCATCACCGGAGTCATGGAAACGCCCTCTTTTATAAGACAGTATAGTAGTTACTCAGATAACAGCAGATCAGAAAAATGTTGATTTTCAAGCATATGACATTTCTATGTTTTGAATTTCGCGCAAAGCTACTCGAAGACTATCTGCTCCAGCCGTCCCTAATTTAGCAGCGTAAGACTAGAGGGAAGGCAACTAGTCATTACCACGAACTCTTGGACTAGTCTTTTACCAAATAATAGTGGGATTCATTGTCTCTTATAGTGCCCCCAAAGATGTAAGGGCGAGTATGTTTGATGTGACGGCGATATGAACATGCGAGCCTTAGATTACGAGTCGAGCACCCCTGATTATCTGGCCATGCCGAGCAAAGCACCTAATGACAGATATAATAGATCATAGTGTATTTATTATTGTTAGGATTTCTGGATAGATATTTTTAAATGTCAAATATAATATTCATTATACATGTATATAGGTAAGAGGTAAGTTTACGGAGTTACAATGCTAAAATACAGGGTTCGATTCTCCATGGTGGACAGAGTGCAGATGATCTATTGTGTAACTTTATGCTAAAAACAAACAAACAGTGATATTAAAATCGCATAAAAGGTGGAAACAGAAAAACACTAAACTTAAATTTATCTTAATAGAATTATTATCATTAGAGGGACAACCATGATGGGACAGAGAAAAAATCATAAATATTATTCCATTCCAAAATTGATATTACGGATCTCAGTTGATCTTTGTTGAGTTTGCGCAAAATTGGAAGAAACATATTGTGATAAATGTGCAAAATCAATTGAAATGAAGAATCGAAGTGTCTCCGAAATGGTTGATAATTCTATACAAGTTTGGCATAGCCAAGTGGTTAACGCGCTCGATTCTGAAGTTGAGAGTCGCGAGTTCTAATCCTCGTCGCGCCAAACATGCTCACCCTTCTAGCCATGGGGTCTTTATAATATTACAGTCGATCTCACTATTCGGTGAGATTCGAAAGATGATGATTAGCTGCTTCCCCTCTAGTATTTACACCACTAAACTAGGGACGGGTAGCGCAGATAGCTCTCGTGTAGTTTGGCACCAAATTCAAAAACTGAATCCAAAGTAACTAACCTAAGATGTATAAGTACCATAATTCTTTGTGACTGTTATTTAAGGTTGATCTGCCATGTACATTTATGTTATGATAATAAATGTGATTTGAAACTAATAACGATGACCATCACTGTTTCATGTGAGTTTTCGGCATTTTTAAAAATTTTAGATATGAAATATTGTCTCAAAGAGAATGGCAGCCTTTATAAAAATTGTAAATACTTATCAAACATTTAAACAGATCTACAACAGATGTAAGTGTGTGATAATAACCAACACCAGGAAACAGTGGAGAGAACATTTTTAACAAACTTGTACATTAACTGATATTAACACAAACAGTAAGTGTGTTTGAAGCTCGAAAAGAATGCTGGGACCTTTTCATCTTTCCATTTATCAAAAATAAGAACAATTGCAGTTGAAAAAACCAGTATAAAAATAAGACATATTCAGTTTACTGACGTTTTTTAAAAGATGAAACTCGTATGAACAAACTGTAATTATCTCTCTTTGATCACACATCCCATGATGAACATGCTCGTCCTTTACGCCGAGGAGACATTAAAATGAGATGACCAGTCCCACTATTAGTTGAACACACAATACCAACAACATATATGTATATAGCTTTACAGGCCTCCCCATTAGCGCAGCGGTATATCTGCGGGCTCGCATACTCGTGGGGCACAGATCAGAGATAGCCTATTGTGCAGTTTTGTGCTTAATTTCAAACATGGCCAAGCGCGTTAAGGCGTGCGACTCGTAATTTGAGGGTCACGGGTTCGCATCCGCGACCATCATAATGTGACGGTCAATCCCACTGTTCGTTGATAAAAGAGTAGCCCAAGAGTTGGCGGTAGGTGATGATGACTAGCTGCTTTCCCTCTAGTCTTACACTCCTAAATTAGGGACGGTTAGCCCTAGAGTAGCTTTGTGCAAAATTTCAAAACACGCAAACAAACAATTCCAAACAAAGAAACAAATAACTTTATGGTATATGTATACGTGCCCCGCTGGGATAGCGGTAAATCTACGGATTTACAAGGCGAAAATCAGGAGTTCGATTCCCCTCGGTGGACTTTGCAATCAGAACACCCTCACATATATTATATTATGCTGCCATCTAGGGAGCAATTATAAATGCATATAAATAATTGTTACTTGCAATAAAAACTTTTTTTCGTTTATAACTGACAGTCCGTAGAGTAATTGACTGTGCTTTTAAATAATTACTCTATGTTGGGAACTATGTGGTTGACGATATTGGGAAACTTTCTCTTCATTGTTGAATATCTGAAACTTTGTTCGAAAATTCACCAAATAATCATGAGACTAGTAGTTTCAAATGCTGAACAACTTAAAACTGACTTATTTTTTGACATATGCATTATCTTACCCCAAGGGCGCTAGAAGTTGGGCGTAAAAAACACTGCAACATCGTCAGTAGTTGAGGACATAGAATGTATATTACAATAAACCTCCCACTTGGAAAGTATTCTTGCATTTATGACCGCCGTCCTTGATTTTAAACTGTAGACTACAGTGAAACCAACTGAACTCTAGTGTTCACCGAACTGTAGGACTGATTATTACATTATAACGCCCCCCATGGCTGAAAGGACAAGCACCTTCAGCAATACGTTTCGATCCCGAGATCCGCGCAGATTGCAAGTTGCCTGCTCTAACCATCACGTCATACCAGACTCTAATTTTGCAAAAATGCATACTCAAAATTACCAAGTGAATTTTTAATATAATTTTCTTTTCGTATGATCAGAATAATGTGAATATTATTATTAAAATAATATAAAAGAAGATTTGAAAAACACATTTATACCAGTAATTTAGTTATGACAACTGCGTTAATTATAAGAAATAAGGAATTAAGTATCGATAATCAGAAAATATCTGGAAACATAAATTTGAAATCTCTCAAAACATAAGATCTGAGCTAATTATAAACTCCGGCAAGGAACCTTGTCAGTTGTGTTGTTTATACAACTGTATTTTACTCATATTAACAGAAACAGTACGTTGATCACAACATAAAACACCATGAATAAGTTAATTTTGAGACAGTTATTTACCCCTTACATTTTCGTAACCCAACTTTGAAGTCAAATAAGCCATGATAATTCTTATTTAAGATTGAAATATGACTCATATGATACGAAGTTTGAGATTTGAAAATATTTAGGATTTAGGAATAATGGTTGATTTAAGCATTTAATATATTTAAAAGTTCAGATATAAGTTTATTTCTAGATAAAGTTATTCTCCATTACTGTGAATGTTTGGTGAAATAATTTATCTGATAGGTTGGTGTCTGCTGAAAACTACAGTTCCTTGAAATTTTGTTTAGCCGAATATATACACCCATTTTTTTATTTGAGCACTTTTCACTTTTGGAGGTTGATATTGATCCAAATAGATTAACTAATCACATGTTGTCTATGCTAAATATTTCGTCTGCATATATAACATTTAATTAAAGTTCTACAACGTTTAATTACAGTTTTAATGACTTTAATTTTTCTTTCCTTTTTTTACATTTTACTGTTATTGGCAGCAGTTTTTTTTTTTCATAAATTTTAGTCTTCAAAATAAAACAAACAGTGGCGCTATCATACTGGCAAAATGGCTCCTTGTTTTCATAGTCGTAGCGGTCGAATGGTTACTCTTACCAATGGAAATCGAACAGCTGAAAGAATTCGCCCTCTTCAAGAATTCAATAACGGTTTAGTGATGAGTGATGAACCTTTACGTGACAACCAAGTATTTGAAGTTCGCATTGACAGGAAAGTTAGTAACGTAATAGTTTATTTTAAAATGCATTTGACAATCTCTGATGGTAACACTGAGTAACAGTGCTTCCTTGTATGATTACTGATACTAATAGAATATCACTAAATGAAAAAAATGCGTTTAAAGTTCCAGTTTTCATTAATTTACACGTAACATATTAAGTTCTGATATTTAAAATATTTTTACACAAGATGTGTATTAACGCCTGACATCTGCAGTTGTACTTCACAATTGTTTTTAATTTATCTTAAAATTTAGTAACGTGTCAGAATCACACTTTCCATTTTTTATTTTAGTATATTTCCAAACGTTTTGATAAAACTCAATTTTTTTCTTTAAAGCAGGAAACATTACTTTTGCATTAAATTCATACTTATGGTTGTCAGATTTGGAGAATAAAAAACAGGTGTATATATCCAGCTAGATCTTTGTCAGAATGCCATAGGGTTTTCAAATAGGTTTTGAGACAGAAACCCAGCTGAGAAAATGTCATACTTTTTAAGCACAATATTTACATACAAAACTGTACAGTTTAGTGATACCACAAAATGTTTTCTATTTTTTTGTTTGAAAAATCAAACAACTCCTGATAAATTGACCAAAAGAAAGAAATTCATGGAAATAAATTTTTATAGCACTGTCATGACCAGTTCCATTTTAACTCCTAACCCTAGTGGATGTTACCAGCATTCCCCAAAAAGTAAAATTCATTCAAGGGATGGTTGGTAACAGTGTCCAATAACATGTATGCCTTTTTGGCTGAAAACTAATCAAAGGCATGTTATTATTCGCAAAGTTAAGAAATTTGAAGTTTCATTAGGTATGGTAATAATTATTAAGATATCATGGAAATAAGTGACAGATCCTGCAACAAACTGTTGGTTCAAAAGAGTCAGATTTAAGCTGGACTGGATAATATATTCAGACTGTGTTCAGTTATTTTTGTTGTATATTTCAATTGTAAAAACAATAAAACTTCATGTAAAAAACAATGTAAAAGTATAAGAAGGATTTATGTTTTCTTTAAATTATATAACATACTTTTATATGTGTAAATAAATGTATTCACAAGTTGAAAAGTGTCTTTTGTAATTTAAGATAAGTGTTTGAATTTTAAACTGCAGGTCCAAAAAATGTGGACTTGTTTTATACTTCTTTTTTTTGCTCTCTAGCCAGGACTGAAATTGGACTCTCCTAGTAAAAGTGGGACGTATGACAACCCTATTATTTCAGTTTTCTGTGCACTTGTTCTGTCACCTTGAAGTCATGGTTTTGTGTCCTATACATCCAACGTGTGGTAGTCAGTTTCAGATGGTGTGTTGTACTAGTGGTATTAACCATGTAAAAACTAATGAAAATTGTTTCTTTCTCTGTTTGATTTAGCAAATCAAGTTCAAAATATTTGCTAAACTTCTTGTTTTTATTTACAACTAGCTGATGTACCTTTTTTAATGCATGGATAAAACATAGGGGCCCTCTAGGGGTGACATAGAGGATCAGATTCAAAGGGAAACTTTTTCTGTCCCTCTAAAATTCACGAGTTATACATAGACACACACACACTTCTGTTATATAATGGTTTAGTTAAAGTTAAACTTAGATTTAATATATTTATTTTTATCTAAATCACAGGAGTTGTTATCATGCTTGAAAAAACTTTACATCAAAGTTACATTCAGTTATAGCAATTGTAACTGAGTTAATAAACAAAATAAAATATGGTATTTTATATGCAAAACGGCTCGTTTGGGTTCAGAAAATAATTTAAATAGAAGTTTTGCATATAAAGTTCTCAACAAGTGGGTTTTTCGACATTACTTAAAATATGGTATTGCTCTATACATTTTGTGTTTTTATCTTTACAAACCAGTTGTTTAGCCAAGACCCTTGTGCATGATGTGATCAGTACAAATAGGAATGCTATGGGTAATAAGATGCACTTTATTCGTGAAGCAGTAACTAACTGCACGTGTATCGTCCACACTCGTAGGTATGTGGCATGTATATATAAATGTGTGTGTGTGTATGTAACCATAGATTTGTATAAAATGTTGGGTTTTGTTGTTACTTCATTGGACTTCAAGCTATAAGTTAGTAAAACTTAATGTTTTAAATTATAATTTCAGGTTGATACATGGAGTGGATCCATTGAGATTGGGGTAACAACGCAGGATCCGAGTTCCCTAACTTTCCCAACCAGTGCCACAAATTTGAGAGAAGGATCTTGGGTCATGTCTGGGTCATCAGTGCTACAAGATGGTCATTCTTTTTTGGAAGAGTATGGTAGTGACCTTGACAAGCTAAAGGAAGGTGAACGAGTTGGGGTGATGAGAACATCGAGCGGTGATCTTCAGTTCTTTGTTAACGGTAGAAACCTTGGAGTAGCCGCAGCCAACATTCCACAGCGAGTATTTGCTGTTATAGATATGTATGGAAAATGTGCTCAAGTTACACTGATTGATAGTACAGAAGCTCGTAAGTGACTCTTAAACATTTAAGAATTTATTAAGCTTATTTTTCAAGAAAAAAATTGTTACTCCAGAAAGTAATTTGCCAAATGCCTTTCTTCTTCAAGTAATTTTCAATTAATTATTATGCTGTATGTAATCCCAATATTACATTATTCTTTGGAGTTTTCAGCTAAGCTGAGCTTATTTTAAAGATACAACCATTCTTCAAAAGGTGCCCAATGTGTTGTAGCACAGTAATATTTACTAAGATATTTCCTTTCCATTTTTTCATAAAATACTGAAGTTAGAATGACTAATAAGTTTGAACAACTGTAACTGGGAATGTTTATGGTAATATAAAATACTGAAGTTAGAATGACTAATAAGTTTGAACAACTGTAACTAGGAATGTTTATGGTAATATAAAATACTGAAGTTAGAATGACTAATAAGTTTGAACAACTGTAACTAGGAATGTTTATGGTAACATAAAATACTGAAGTTAGAATGACTAATAAGTTTGAACAACTGTAACTAGGAATGTTTATGGTGATATAAAATACTGAACAATACAAAGTAATGATTTCAGTTTACAATCATTTCTCAATGAACAACAAAATAACAGTTGTAGTAAATTAATACCGTGGCAGATGTTGAAGTAAAAATGGATCAGATATTCAGCAAAGGATAAAAACAAACAGCAAAAATTGTATACATAAAATCCTGTATTAAAATTAATAATATTTTGTCAGACTGAATGTCTCGGGAACTAATGATTTTGTTAGTGTGTATCTGTTTCTGAGGTAATGTATCTCCGAAAAATTTGTGTAGCATTTGTACACTGAGAAAAACTTTCATGTACTTTTTCACTGTTGAATATCTCTAATTTTGAAATTAAAAAACATTTATTTACAATAAGCATTGGTGATTTTTAATGGTTTATTTGAAGGATTTATTTTTCTTAAAATCCAGTTTTATTTATTTATTTTTGGTAGTCTTGCTTTAATATTAAAGAGGATGAATTTAGTGTTTATATTTAAAACAAATCTGTGGTAATATGTATAAAATTTTAATGTGATTTTTATAAACATTAGAGTGAGAATTTTAAAAATCCAGAAGATGAATACAGTTTTGAAATAATATTTGTAATTTAGATAAGTTAATAGCAGCTTTCTGTTGCCCTCTAATATCTTATTGTACAGTCCTATGGTTTATGACCCTAAAAATCAAGTTTATATACTCATGGTTGGCACAGTGCAGATAATTCATTGTGTAGTTTTGCACTTAACAACAAACAAAGCACTGCATTAACATAATTAGACTTGCTGCTGCTAAACATTTATTAATGCTCAGTAATACAACAGAGTAAGACAATTTGCTGTTATGAGTAAAAATGTGCAATAAGTGATTGTTAGTCATTTTTTTATTCTTGTCAGGGTTGTTAGCAAATGAAGTTAGCAATGAATACATTGCTGCTGGTCAGGTTCAGAGCAACACGTGGGAAAGTCGACTGCAGTTTCATGAACGTTGCGGTTCTCTTGTAAAACTATCAAACAATAATCGAACAGCAGAAAGAAAGAAACCAGCTGATGAGTTTAACAATGGCGTGGTCATGACCAATCGACCGTTGAATGAAGATGAATTATTTCAGGTAAAAACACTTCAATAAGTCAGGACTTTTTTTGTGCTGCAGAAAATCAAAATGCGTTTTAAGAAATTTATGTCGATTTTTATTTCACATTCTTTCTAAAGAATTAGATGATTTGAAAATTAGTTGAAATAAAGAAATGTTTTCGGTAAACTTTGATGTGTGAAGAAAGTTCCTAACATACCTTGATCCGAGGAAGATACTGAGAAAAAGAAAAAACTTGAAGAATATCAGTTGTTAGACATTCTCTTGATTAATTTGTAAACAGCTGAAGATTTTAGAAGATATCTGAAAGACTGAAGGTAAAGATTATGTTATTTCAGAACATTTTTTTTTACCAAACTGCTACTTCAGTATATGTCAGGAAAATTTCAAATTTGTGACATCAGCAGTTATTTTGTTCCTCTTGTCACCTTCGAAACAAAAAGTAAAAGACTATATTTCTAATGAATATTGAAAATTCATGTATTTTACCCATATAAAAGCCAGTGTTGGTCACATCACGCTTGATTTGTTAAAAGAGAAGTCGTAAAAGCTAAAATGCATTTATTCAAAGAGACTATATCTATTACTGTCCTCCTATTAGGATTTTAATAAGGGGATGGGGTAACACTGAAACCTTATAAGTGTAGTAAGTATTGGTATAATAAATCTAATGTAAGCACATAGAGCAGGATCTCTAACATAGAGCCAAGTGTATGAAATTTATCATCAAAGTAAATACACCAGTTAAATTCTAAACATAAAATGTTTCTCAATCAAGCTCTTTTCTGTTATATCACCAACATTTTTAACAAAAACAAACCTCTAATCAGTGGAGACTCTAAATTAGGAAATCAATAAATATTTTTTCCAGATTTGTTGTCCACACATTTAATTTTGTACTTTCAGTTCACAGACTAACCACAGTGTTAGGTTATACTTGTTAAGTTAAATGACATCGAAGTCATTGTTGAAATCTAGTGTTACCAAAATGCAACAATTTTTCTATACACGAGAAATTATTAATCTCCCAGTAATTATTTAATGAATATGCCACAAATTGCTCTTATGAATGATCATAATTTTACTGATTTTTAAGGAATTTACTGATGTTTTACTGTACTTTCTTTCCTCGTTGCTGGCCAAGTTTGATTTTGCAAAATTTATTTCAGCCAACCATAAAATGTAAGGTTAGGGTACAGTTTTAGTTAGCCATGAAATGTGAGGTCAGGGTACAGTTTTAGTTAGCCATGAAATGTGAGGTCAGGGTATAGTTTTAGTTAGCCATGAAATGTGAGGTTAGGGTATAGTTTTAGTTAGCCATGAAATGTGAGGTTAGGGTATAGTTTCAGTTAGCCATGAAATGTGAGGTTAGGGTATAGTTTCAGTTAGCCATGAAATGTGAGGTTAGGGTATACTTTCAGTTAGCCATGAAATGTGAGGTTAGGGTATAGTTTCAGTTTGTGGTGAAATGTAACATCAGGGTATCATGTTGGGGGTGTGTTATACTTTCCCCATTCTTGCTTTATAGGCTGTACAGTGGTATGTAATAAAATACAGCATTTTTCAGTAAAACCATAGATAAAGTAAAGTCTGTTGCAACAGTTTAAAATAAAAGGAAACTTGTTAAGTATTTCCATATTGTATCATCAGATTTAATAAGCTTCAGTGTAGTGATACAGTCAACAGATCTGAGTTTGTGTGACATAAATCTAGGGTTCTATAGAAATGAAATACTTGTAATTTTATCCTTCTCGTATGCTGTATCTTTGTTTATCAATGCAGAATTACAGAAACTTAGAAAAAGTTGAGGAATGAAACACATTAAGAAGTTTCATCCCTTATTACAATGCATAACTGAAATGTTACAAACAGTGCATAACTGAAATGCTACATACAATGGACGACTGAAATGTTACATACAATGCATAAGTGTTAACAAAAGAAGGGGTAATTGTATTGGAACTTATTAAAGAATGTTCTTTGTTGTAGATTGTGTTAAGAAAAACAAAGCATTGATTTTTTATAAATACAAAACTACAACATTTAAAAAAACAACAAAACCTATGAGATGAGTTAGTGTTTGATATGTTGTCAAAATATTCCACACATCTTTGAAGCAACTGTTCTGTGTAACTGTGTTTTGTAGAGGAAATCTTTGGGATATGATGTGTACTAAAGTATTGTATCTGACTGCTAGTGTACATGGAAATCTTGGTAGTAACATGTGAACTAAGGTATTGTATCTGACTGCTAGTGTACATGGAAATCTTCGTAGTAACATGTGAACTAAGGTATTGTATCTGACTGCTAGTGTACATGGAAATCTTGGTAGTAACATGTGAACTAAGGTATTGTATCTCACTGCTAGTGTACATGGAAATCTTGGTAGTAACATGTGAACTAAGGTATTGTATCTCACTGCTAGTGTACATGGAAATCTTGCTAGTAACATGTGTACTAAAGTATTGTATCTGACTGCTAGTGTACATGGAAATCTTGGTAGTAACATGTGAACTAAGGTATTGTATCTCACTGCTAGTGTACATGGAAATCTTGCTAGTAACATGTGTACTAAAGTATTGTATCTGACTGCTAGTGTACATGGAAATCTTGGTAGTAACATGTGAACTAAGGTATTGTATCTCACTGCTAGTGTACATGGAAATCTTGCTAGTAACATGTGTACTAAAGTATTGTATCTGACTGCTAGTGTACATGGAAATCTTGGTAGTAACATGTGAACTAAGGTATTGTATCTCACTGCTAGTGTACATGGAAATCTTGCTAGTAACATGTGTACTAAAGTATTGTATCTGACTGCTAGTGTACATGGAAGTCTTGGTAGTAACATGTGAACTAAAGTATTGTATCTGACTGCTGGTGTACATGGAAATCTTCGTAGTAACGTGTGTACTAAAGTATTGTATCTGACTGCTAGTGTACATGGAAGTCTTGGTAGTAACATGTGTACTAATGTATTGTATCTGACTGCTAGTGTACATGGAAGTCTTCGTAGTAACATGTGTACTAAAGTATTGTATCTGACTGCTAGTGTACATGGAAATCTTGGTAGTAACATGTGTACTAAAGTATTGTATCTGACTGCTAGTGTACATGGAAGTCTTGGTAGTAACATGTGCACTAAAGTATTGTATCTGACTGCTAGTGTACATGGAAGTCTTCGTAGTAACATGTGTACTAAAGTATTGTATCTGACTGTTAGTGTACATGGAAGTCTTCGTAGTAACATGTGTACTAAAGTATTGTATCTGACTGTTAGTGTACATGGAAATCTTGGTAGTAACATGTGTACTAAAGTATTGTATCTGACTGCTAGTGTACATGGAAATCTTGGTAGTAACATGTGTACTAAAGTATTGTATCTGACTGTTAGTGTACATGGAAATCTTGGTAGTAACATGTGTACTAAAGTATTGTATCTGTTAGTGTACATGGAAGTCTTCGTAGTAACATGTGTACTAAAGTATTGTATCTGACTGTTAGTGTACATGGAAGTCTTTGTAGTAACATGTGTACTAAAGTATTGTATCTGACTGTTAGTGTACATGGAAATCTTGGTAGTAACATGTGTACTAAAGTATTGTATCTGACTGCTAGTGTACATGGAAATCTTGGTAGTAACATGTGAACTAAGGTATTGTATCTCACTGCTAGTGTACATGGAAATCTTGCTAGTAACATGTGTACTAAAGTATTGTATCTGACTGCTAGTGTACATGGAAATCTTGGTAGTAACATGTGAACTAAGGTATTGTATCTCACTGCTAGTGTACATGGAAATCTTGCTAGTAACATGTGTACTAAAGTATTGTATCTCACTGCTAGTGTACATGGAAATCTTGGTAGTAACATGTGAACTAAGGTATTGTATCTCACTGCTAGTGTACATGGAAATCTTGCTAGTAACATGTGTACTAAAGTATTGTATCTGACTGCTAGTGTACATGGAAGTCTTGGTAGTAACATGTGAACTAAAGTATTGTATCTGACTGCTGGTGTACATGGAAATCTTCGTAGTAACGTGTGTACTAAAGTATTGTATCTGACTGCTAGTGTACATGGAAGTCTTGGTAGTAACATGTGTACTAATGTATTGTATCTGACTGCTAGTGTACATGGAAGTCTTCGTAGTAACATGTGTACTAAAGTATTGTATCTGACTGCTAGTGTACATGGAAATCTTGGTAGTAACATGTGTACTAAAGTATTGTATCTGACTGCTAGTGTACATGGAAGTCTTGGTAGTAACATGTGCACTAAAGTATTGTATCTGACTGCTAGTGTACATGGAAGTCTTCGTAGTAACATGTGTACTAAAGTATTGTATCTGACTGTTAGTGTACATGGAAGTCTTCGTAGTAACATGTGTACTAAAGTATTGTATCTGACTGTTAGTGTACATGGAAATCTTGGTAGTAACATGTGTACTAAAGTATTGTATCTGACTGCTAGTGTACATGGAAATCTTGGTAGTAACATGTGTACTAAAGTATTGTATCTGACTGTTAGTGTACATGGAAATCTTGGTAGTAACATGTGTACTAAAGTATTGTATCTGACTGTTAGTGTACATGGAAGTCTTCGTAGTAACATGTGTACTAAAGTATTGTATCTGACTGTTAGTGTACATGGAAGTCTTTGTAGTAACATGTGTACTAAAGTATTGTATCTGACTGTTAGTGTACATGGAAATCTTGGTAGTAACATGTGTACTAAAGTATTGTATCTGACTGTTAGTGTACATGGAAGTCTTTGTAGTAACATGTGTACTAAAGTATTGTATCTGACTGTTAGTGTACATGGAAGTCTTCGTAGTAACATGTGTACTAAAGTATTGTATCTGACTGTTAGTGTACATGGAAATCTTGGTAGTAACATGTGTACTAAAGTATTGTATCTGACTGTTAGTGTACATGGAAGTCTTCGTAGTAACATGTGTACTAAAGTATTGTATCTGACTGCTAGTGTACATGGAAGTCTTGGTAGTAACATGTGTACTAATGTATTGTATCTGACTGCTAGTGTACATGGAAGTCTTCGTAGTAACATGTGTACTAAAGTATTGTATCTGACTGCTAGTGTACATGGAAATCTTGGTAGTAACATGTGTACTAAAGTATTGTATCTGACTGCTAGTGTACATGGAAGTCTTGGTAGTAACATGTGCACTAAAGTATTGTATCTGACTGCTAGTGTACATGGAAGTCTTCATAGTAACATGTGTACTAAAGTATTGTATCTGACTGTTAGTGTACATGGAAGTCTTCGTAGTAACATGTGTACTAAAGTATTGTATCTGACTGTTAGTGTACATGGAAATCTTGGTAGTAACATGTGTACTAAAGTATTGTATCTGACTGCTAGTGTACATGGAAATCTTGGTAGTAACATGTGTACTAAAGTATTGTATCTGACTGTTAGTGTACATGGAAATCTTGGTAGTAACATGTGTACTAAAGTATTGTATCTGACTGTTAGTGTACATGGAAGTCTTCGTAGTAACATGTGTACTAAAGTATTGTATCTGACTGTTAGTGTACATGGAAGTCTTGGTAGTAACATGTGCACTAAAGTATTGTATCTGACTGCTAGTGTACATGGAAGTCTTCGTAGTAACATGTGTACTAAAGTATTGTATCTGACTGTTAGTGTACATGGAAGTCTTCGTAGTAACATGTGTACTAAAGTATTGTATCTGACTGTTAGTGTACATGGAAATCTTGGTAGTAACATGTGTACTAAAGTATTGTATCTGACTGCTAGTGTACATGGAAATCTTGGTAGTAACATGTGTACTAAAGTATTGTATCTGACTGTTAGTGTACATGGAAATCTTGGTAGTAACATGTGTACTAAAGTATTGTATCTGACTGTTAGTGTACATGGAAGTCTTCGTAGTAACATGTGTACTAAAGTATTGTATCTGACTGTTAGTGTACATGGAAGTCTTTGTAGTAACATGTGTACTAAAGTATTGTATCTGACTGTTAGTGTACATGGAAATCTTGGTAGTAACATGTGTACTAAAGTATTGTATCTGACTGTTAGTGTACATGGAAGTCTTTGTAGTAACATGTGTACTAAAGTATTGTATCTGACTGTTAGTGTACATGGAAGTCTTCGTAGTAACATGTGTACTAAAGTATTGTATCTGACTGTTAGTGTACATGGAAATCTTGGTAGTAACATGTGTACTAAAGTATTGTATCTGACTGTTAGTGTACATGGAAGTCTTCGTAGTAACATGTGTACTAAAGTATTGTATCTGACTGCTAGTGTACATGGAAGTCTTGGTAGTAACATGTGTACTAATGTATTGTATCTGACTGCTAGTGTACATGGAAGTCTTCGTAGTAACATGTGTACTAAAGTATTGTATCTGACTGCTAGTGTACATGGAAATCTTGGTAGTAACATGTGTACTAAAGTATTGTATCTGACTGCTAGTGTACATGGAAGTCTTGGTAGTAACATGTGCACTAAAGTATTGTATCTGACTGCTAGTGTACATGGAAGTCTTCATAGTAACATGTGTACTAAAGTATTGTATCTGACTGTTAGTGTACATGGAAGTCTTCGTAGTAACATGTGTACTAAAGTATTGTATCTGACTGTTAGTGTACATGGAAATCTTGGTAGTAACATGTGTACTAAAGTATTGTATCTGACTGCTAGTGTACATGGAAATCTTGGTAGTAACATGTGTACTAAAGTATTGTATCTGACTGTTAGTGTACATGGAAATCTTGGTAGTAACATGTGTACTAAAGTATTGTATCTGACTGTTAGTGTACATGGAAGTCTTCGTAGTAACATGTGTACTAAAGTATTGTATCTGACTATTAGTGTACATGGAAGTCTTCGTAGTAACATGTGTACTAAAGTATTGTATCTGACTGTTAGTGTACATGGAAATCTTGGTAGTAACATGTGTACTAAAGTATTGTATCTGACTGTTAGTGTACATGGAAGTCTTCGTAGTAACATGTGTACTAAAGTATTGTATCTGACTGTTAGTGTACATGGAAGTCTTCGTAGTAACATGTGTACTAAAGTATTGTATCTGACTGTTAGTGTACATGGAAGTCTTCGTAGTAACATGTGTACTAAAGTATTGTATCTGACTGTTAGTGTACATGGAAGTCTTCGTAGTAACATGTGTACTAAAGTATTGTATCTGACTGTTAGTGTACATGGAAATCTTCGTAGTAACATGTGCACTAAAGTATTGTATCTGACTGATAGTGTACATGGAAATCTTCGTAGTAACATGTGTACTAAAGTATTGTATCTGACTGATAGTGTACATGGAAGTCTTCGTAGTAACATGTGTACTAAAGTATTGTATCTGACTGTTAGTGTACATGGAAATCTTGGTAGTAACATGTGTACTAAAGTATTGTATCTGACTGTTAGTGTACATGGAAGTCTTCGTAGTAACATGTGTACTAAAGTATTGTATCTGACTGTTAGTGTACATGGAAATCTTCGTAGTAACATGTGCACTAAAGTATTGTATCTGACTGTTAGTGTACATGGAAGTCTTCGTAGTAACATGTGTACTAAAGTATTGTATCTGACTGATTGTGTACATGGAAATCTTGGTAGTAACATGTGCACTAAAGTATTGTATCTGACTGCTAGTGTACATGGAAATCTTCGTAGTAACGCGTGATATAAAGTTGTTTTTTTATAACTTTTAAAATGAGGTGTAACATATGTGGAAACATAATAACTGGAACAGTTGAATTTAGATATAAAAGATGTCATATATTGTACACAATACACATTATGGATGTTGTGTAATAGCTCTTGACAAGTATCATGTGTTGTAGCTGTTGACATGCATTGTGTGTCGTAGCTCTTCCTATGTGTCACATGTCATAGCTCTTTATTAGGATCGCGTGTTGTATCTCAACACGAGTGTCTTGTGTTGTGGCTCTTCACAAAGGAGTTTTCTTCTGCAAAATACACGAGATGATGATCTATTTCAATTTACTTTCAAGTGTTGCAGTTATGATAAAATAAATGCTGGGCCATTTTCAAGTTTTTATTAATATTTTTCATGAAACAGCTCTTTCATCTAAGGTTTTTTTCAGTGCCATTATTGTGGGAATAATTAATGTGAGACTTAAAAATCAAACATCACCAACACATGTAGGAGTTTTCGTATGTTTTGTTTTCAGAATTTTGTGTTACGTGATTGTTGTTTGAAGTAATAGACAAGTAGTTGGCATCACAGACAAATTGATGCAGTTGTCAGAGTGCTTTGGGTTTTCAAAATTAGCTTTTTCTATCTTAAGATTGGTGTTTTTTGTTGTTTTATTACAGATAAGAATAGATGAACTTGTAAATAACTGGTCAGGGTCAATTGAGGTTGGAGTTACCACACACTGTCCAGACACTCTTGAGTTCCCGGCCACAATGACCAACATGAGGTCAGGTGAGTCAGAAGAAATTGAAAATTTAAGGGTAAATGAACAGTGTATATTGATCGTGAATTTTCTACTTTATGACATAAGTATAATTACTGTCACCAGCTAATCTGTCAAGTTAATGTTGATACAGTAGGTACCATCTAAATGTTGCTGGTAAACAAGTTAATGTTGATACAGTAGGTACCATCTAAATGTTGCTGGTTTCAATGTACATTTACTTTAAAAGACCTAAAACCAGGAACCAGTTTAATTGTGCTGTACTTGTACAACTTAAAAACCTGACTTTAACCATTAATTTAAGAATTTGACTTGACAGTTTATGCTGTATACATATTAATTATCATAAAATATAACACTCATTACAAAGCTAACAAACAGTCACCAAAACTCAGTGATGTTGAGAAATTCACTTGTAGAGAAATGTATATGGAAAAACGGCTCGTTTGGGTTGAGAAAATATTTTACATAGAAGAGCGAAACAACGTTTTGACCTTCTTCGGTCATCGTCAGGTTCACAAAGAAAGAGTTAACTGACCGGAAGCTGACCACATGTTTGGAAGGGGTTGTGTAACTGAGTGTCGCAATGTAGAGGGCGGGGTTAGATGTTTTAATATGTAATTTTATCTTTAATATTAATATAGGTATAATGGCATTCCTTTATATTGGTTTATTTTGGGTTTAAGTTGTTGTATAAGTGAGGCTTCTTTAATTTTGCGTTTGTTTATGTTTGTTTCTTTATTTAGTATTTGAGTGTTTTCTATGGTTATGTTGTGTTTATTTGACTTACAGTGTTTGCAGTTATCACATTGTATTTTATAAATAATGTTGGTGTGGTGTTTGTCAGTGTAGTTCTTACATAGTATAGACTTCAGTTTTGTGCCTGGTTTTTGAATAATTTTAGTATTAACTGGAATGTCATATTTTGTTACTAGGTTTTGCCAAATGTTGGTTATTTGTTTGCTGATGTCAGGAATATATGGTATACAGCAGTATATGGTTTCGTGATTTTTTGATTCGTGAGATATATTTACTTTTGTTGGTTGAATTTGCTTTCTGTCTAGGTGTGTGCATATAATGTTTTCTGCAGTTTGTGGAGGAAACTTATTGATGTTGATGAAGTATTGTTTTATTTTGTCTAATTCATCATTAATTTTATCTGGTGAGCACAGTTTTATGGCTGTGTTTATCTGGTTTCTTAGTATGTTGAGTTTTTGTTTTGTTTCATGTTCTGAATCCCAAGGAATGTATAGTCCAGTATCGGTGATTTTTTGGTGGATTTCTGTTTTGAATTGTGTGTCGGTTCTTATAATTTTGAGGTTAAGAAATGATATTTGATTGCTTTCTTCCTGTTCACATGTGAAGTTAATGTTTGGATGTATAGAGTTAATGTGATTGAAAAAATTAAGTATGTGTTCTGTAGATTTGAATCCCGCAACCGTGTCGCTACTTCTATATTGGAGAAACAAGTCGAAAAATGGAAACCAGATTCAAAGAACATAAAAAGTCACCTTCACACGTTTTCAAACACTGCAAGTCAAATGAACACAACATAACCATAGAAAACACTCGAATACTAAATAAAGAAACAAACATAAACAAACGCAAAATCAAAGAAGCCTTACTTATACAACAACTTAAATGCAAAATAAACCAATATA
Source organism: Carcinoscorpius rotundicauda (assembly GCA_011833715.1). Lineage (NCBI taxonomy): Eukaryota > Metazoa > Arthropoda > Merostomata > Xiphosura > Limulidae > Carcinoscorpius > Carcinoscorpius rotundicauda. Next base: position 128,725,288 of record CM022394.1, on the reverse strand, counting down.
AAGGAACGCTATTATACCTATATTAATATTATAGATAAAATTATATATTAAAACATCTAACCCCACCCTCTACATTGCAACACTAAGTTACACAACCCCTTCCAAACATGTGGTCAGCTTCCGGTCAGTTAACTCTTTCTTTGTGAACCTGACGATGACCGAAGAAGGTCGAAACATTGTTCGCTCTTCTATGTAAAATATTTTCTCAACCCAAATGAGCCGTTTTTGCATATAAAAACGTAACCAAAACTAACGAGTCGTTCTTGTTGTAATTGAGAAAATACACAAACGTGAAACCATTTTTCATGGCACCAGAGGGTTTTGTTATTGGAATTACTATCATTAGCTTAATTAATTTCTGGCATACTGGTGTTTTACCTGAAATTTTAATTACTGGTTTTGTGAGAATAAATAGCAAATATTTCTGTCTTTAGTCAGTTATTTGAGACATCATTTGGGTAAGTAAGGTGATGCAAGCAATACAATGCATTGTGAAGAATAATAACTTTAGAAACAGTTTTGGCAACTTAGTGTTTGGAAACGGTTATTGAAAGGACATTATGAAGTTGTTTATTTTGTCTGCTGTCTGTGAGGTGAACAGTATTAATCTGGAAAAAAACTATTAGAATTATGTATATTGATTGCTATTGGTATATTTTTGTAGTTAACTGCTTTGTGCTGTTGTTGTGTGGTGGGCCACTGAAGTTATGCAGGGTGTTATTTTTACCAGTACTGAAATACCACTGTTGAAAGGAAACTGGACAAGAAACTTCTGGAAACTCCCTTGGGAAAAATATAGTAAAATAAAAACAAACTGTGTGCTGCCCCATATCTGTGTACATGTGGGTATCACAGGAAGTTTGATTGAATATTCTGAGGTGACAGGGAGTTTAAATAAATACATATTCTGGTGTGAGATGCCTAGGAGATGAGATGATGGTCTAATTTGTTGTTTTTTTTAATAAATACTTTTTATTGACAGTTTTGTGACTATTTATTGTCAAAAACGTTTTTTAGTAATATATATATATATATATATATATACGTGTAAATGGGTATGTTAGGCTAAGGATTTTTCTACATTAGATATAAGTGACTTGTTGGTGATTAATTCAATAATGAACAAACAGTACACACTCCACTTGTTTTTAGAATAACATGTATACTTGAAACAAGTTAAATGTATAAAAAAAATCTTTACACTATGGATGTCATAATTGTATCATAAACACTTTACAATTCTCTTCTTTTTGTCAAAAGTCCACTTAGAAGAACAATTCAGTTGCTTTATAATTCATTTGACAAACTGAACTATTTTTATTTCAATGGTATCTGTGTATAGATGGACTTTTGCAGTTGCATGAGTTACCTCAGTTTGTGTCCTGAACTTTCAATAACTTTGGAACTCTCTTTGATAAGAAAAAAAAAAACTTGTTTTATCTCTGTCAAACTGTTAATCTAACTCCAAGATATCAACCGTTATACTATTCACTCCCACAATGGTTGACTTTACACTTTCTAGCTTTTCTCTGACCAAAGTTCTTTTTCATGTGACTTATACTCTCTGTTTATATTTATTATGTTTTTTCCTTAGGCCTTCTAGAAATCTCTATATCCTCTACATCAATGAATTACAAACACAAAATTAATTAATTAATAATACTACTTACACTAAACAATCTTCTCTATCTGACACTCACAAACAGTTTCTTTTTTCTTCTACCAGGAACTGTTATGATGAGTGGATGTGGAATTTTGACCAATGGTAAAAGTAGCAACCAGTATTATGGAAAATTTAACTTAGACGAACTTCACGTAAGTACTTGCATGGCTTTAGCTGTGGTTTGTTTTAGTGTGCTTGTGTGGATGTATTTGGCTACAGTTTTTAAAAATTAGAGGTGTACAAGAAAGTCAAAGGACTTGTAAAAGAAGTGATCCATAACTTATTTCAATACAGTCAATACTGAAATGAAACAAAAACTTTGTCATTAGTTGATAACTTCTGTAAAAGCTGAATAATGTTTTTAGTTTTACAACCATTAAAACAGGGTTCACTGAGGTCCACAAAATTCTATAAAGTCATGGAAAACGAACTCTTAAAAACTGCAGCACTGAAAAACCTGAGAAGAATGACTTATAGTTCATGGTCTTGGAAAAGTCATGAAATTTAAGTTTAAAAAAGTTTTTTTGGAAATGTTTGGCTTCTTTGTTTAAAAGAAAATTAGTTGTCAGAATTAGGTTAGTTTGAATTTGGTGTTGACCATTGCAAATCCTGGTCTTGCAAGACCCAAGATATTTTCTGTTTCCACTGACAGGTGTCATTAACGAACAAAAATGCCAGGAAAACACAAGATTCCAGAATCATGGAAATCTTAGCATATAATTCTGGTGACAAAGATCTGGAAAGTACTGGAAATTTTCCATGTAAAGTCTGTATTTATCCGAATAGAATTTCCGTTGTAGATGTGTAATTAGAAAAACATGGCAGATTAAAGCTGTAAACCAAGTTTTTATGTTATCCTTGTAATGTCAATTGAGATGCAGGCTAACACAATCAGTACAAATAATGGTTAAGTTGTGATTTCAAGGAAGGAGACAGAATTGGTCTAACAAGGAAATCTAACGGAAACCTTCACTACTACATAAATGAGCTAGATCAAGGAGTCGCAGCAAGTGACATTCCAGCTGTTGTGTATGGTGTTGTAGACCTGTATGGCATGACAGTGAAAGTGACCATCGTAGATGAGGTCCAGGACAGTTCTCCTGAAGCTCTTGACCAGAACTTTAGTAATATATTCAGTGAAGAAACCTACTTACCAGCTTCTCTTGGTAAGTTCTTTAAATACATTTATTTACTCTGTGTTCTTGTATTTGTAGTAATTTATACCAACTGTATTAAACCTTAGGAACTTATAAAGAGTGGCAAAATACAGATGTAACTATGTTACAGTTTTGGAGGCTTTCTTTTTTTTTATTTCATGCAGTAATTATTAAAACATCTTGTTTTGATCTACAACGTTATAAATTACAAATGCTTTACTTCAGTGAACCTAAGTTGAAACAGTATAACTGAGGCTGGGGTTATGTTTTAAAATACCAAGGTTTTGTTCAGACTAGTAGATTAAAACACTGAAATTTGAAGTAACGTTATCCTCAGGTCATTTCTCATGTGTAACTTCCAGGGTCAGCCAACTAATAAATATAAGAAAAGTTTGGCTTGAGGTTTTGTCACAGTTGTGATGAATATATTGAAAATTATGATAAAAGTATATGATATAAACAAATAATTCATAATAAAAGATGGCACCAAATCATTAATAGTCCTATACATATGACATGGGATTTATGTGTAATATAAAGACATTTCTATGTAAGTATTAGAGTGCATGGGGAGGAAAGAATTTACTGAACCAGTCACATGTGTTTAAGTGTAGGTTCAAAAGTGGCTTAGGAGTGATATTCCTGGGTTGACCAAACATAAGTGAAAATGTTTATAAATCAGCAAGATAACTTTCATAAAATATATATATCCTTAACATAGGCTCTTCAGTTAATAATTTTTTTAAAAGTTGTCGTATTTTTAAAATCTGAAACAAATATTTGACTCTCCTGGTTGATGCACATGGTTATAGTGGCTACTGTCAGTGAACGCTCCTGGCTCGCATCATTTATCCAAATTCTTGTCGAGACATGAGCGCGTGTTTTTACCATGAGACTGGTTGTTATCACAGTTGTCTTACAATAGTGTTACTTGTACTGTATCTTTTCAGGGCCTCCTTGGCTTTCGTGGGCACAGTTGGTTACAAGAGCCTTAACTAATAGTAAAAATCATGTTTTTCTCACCTTGTGCAGTGTGGTCTGTGGATGCAGACTTGAATCAGTATGGCCACCTGTTTATTATATTTTGAGTAATATTTCATGTTAGTGTACTGCCTATCAGACTTCGTTGTATTCATGGACGTGAAAATTAAGTTGCAGATGGCCATGTACAGATACGTACAGCTGTGGACAGGTGCATGCAGTTATTAATAGGTAGCAATACACGTGCTTTTACCAGCATGCGTGTACTGTGTTATTTCAAAGTTATATGTTGTGTGTGTTTCAATGGGCAGCATTTGTTTAATTGAGATAAATTAATGAACAGTTGTAACAAACTAAACAGGTATTTCCTTAATGGAATTTGTCTTGTACAGAGTGAGAAGGTTGAAATAATCTCAGTTTTCAATGTTTTAGCCAATTCACAAGAGTTAGAACCATTGTTGTTCCACGAGAGGTGTGGAGTCCACGCTGAAATTACAAACAATGGACGCACAGCTCTCCGTCCAAAGTAAGCCCTCTGTTAGTTCTTTCATATCTGTTCCACTTCTGTATTGAAATGTTATTGTTACAGGACTTTTAAAATCCTTCATCAATATGGAACAAATAACATTGACTAATATAATTACAAGATTTCTGTTGTAAGAATCACTTATAATTATGAAAGACCCCTAAAAATATGGGATAATTTTTTGTTTCCTCAGCAGTGAATGTCATAACAAACCTGTGTGATAACTGTCACGTATGTGATAATTTTGTTTTCATAATTATTCATAAAAACTAGTTGATCATTTGATGGAACTTTGTGTTTTTTGTAACTGCCAGCTCTAGAGAAACATGACAAATTCTATATGAAACACGCTTTTCCAAAATGTCACAAGAAGCATTTTGTTTCTGGTCTTGGGTTGAGGCCTTAGGTAATGCATATGCGTGTCAGTTAGTGGTATCTTGTGTAAGTAAAATAGATAGAAGATTTCTGATACTGCTACTAATACATGTAATGTTTTTGAAGCAATGTTTGGAAGTACGTTTCTATACAAGTATGTTGTATTAATGAGTTGTGTAATACTGTAATAGAAGTATTCAAAAGATAAAAGTGTGAAGTTCTGTGAATTAGACTTAAAAACAGTGTTACTGTACATAGAAAAAACAAAACTGATTATATGTACTAAATCTCTCAAGTTCTTTATTTCTTGTATCTTAGTCAACATCAGAATTAATTTTACTAACTGAGGAAGAACTATCATGTGACCATTCATGAAAATGCTGCTTAAAAGTTGGAGTACAAAGTGAGTTGTTGTGAATGTTATTATCCACAGTGCACTTGAAGATTTCAATAATGCTGTTGCCCTGACTAATCGACCTTTGAGGACTGCAGAGATGTTTGAGGTCATCTTAGAGCAGCAAGTGGTCAAGTGGACAGGGTCTATAGAGATTGGAGTGACCACACATTCACCCTATGACATAGAATTTCCATCGACTATGACCAACATGAGATCTGGGACGTGGATGATGACTGGTAGTGGCATCATGTGTAATGGAACCTCTGTAGTTGAAGAATATGGTATAAGTTTAGAAAGATTAAAGGTTTGTCAACCAATTACAAACTCCTAATAGTTTTAAGATTTTTACTGTATAACATAAGTTGTAAGATGCATGTCAGCTGTTTCTAAAGATTACTTTCTTATCTAATTCAGTCTGTTTTGCTGTAAGCTGTTCTTTTAGTGAACAAATAACACAACTGAATGAAGTGTGAGTCATACTTGTATAATTGTTCCTGCTTCTAATAAACCTAGATCTGTGATTGTCCTTACTTTCAGTGAACCTTGATCTGTGATGATCTCTGTTTCCTGTGAAATATTGTAAATGTGATTGTCCTTACTTTCAGTGAACCTTGATCTGTGATGATCTCTGTTTCCTGTGAAATATTGTAAATGTGATTGTCCCTACTTTCAGTGTACCTTGATCTGTGATGCTCTCTGCTTCCTGTGAAATATTGTAAATGTGATTGTCCCTGCTTTCAGTGAAGTTTAGTCTCATGATTGCTCTTTTCTCTGACAAAGTTTGTATTTGTGATTTTCATGGGTCTCTTTTGAAAGTCTATATATTTGATCATTCCTGCTTCAATGATGTTAGTACACTAGGTTTAAAAATCTTTTTGAATTCAAAGACAGTTATAAAGCATATTCTTCACCAAGCCACTTGACCTTCGTCTGAAGTTTCACATTTTGATTGTTATTCTACAGATCGGTGATCGAGTGGGAGTCCTGCTAGAACAAGATAATACGCTCCACTTTTATGTTAATGGGGAGGACCAAGGAGCTGCAGCAAAATGTGTGGCTGAAAAATTATATGGTGTTATTGATCTTTATGGACAAGCTGCACAAGTTTCTATTGTCGACAGTTCTGGTGAGTTCTGGGTACCTCTCTATTGTTGATTGTTCTGGTGTGAAGCAGCCTTCATAACTGAGGAATGTGATTAAAGATTAAAGGTGTATTTAACTTCTAAGAATTCAGGATAGTTTCACTCCATTGAATAGAATTGTGTAATAAAATAAAAGTCTCTTTTGTTTTACTCCTTGGTGGAAATTTATATAAATAGTAGCATAGAGAAAAGATTTTATTAGTCATTACGTTAAACATATCTGTTATGGTGTCATTAATTTGAAATACTTTTTTTTGCATTAGCGATGGCATGCAACAATGAACCAATTGCCCATGAGACATACAACAATAAACATGACATGAAACAATGAACTAGTGGTCCACATACCATGCAACAATGACCTAGTTCTCCAGAGACATACAACAACGAACCAGTTGTCCATGAGATATGCAACAATGACCTAGTTCTCCACGAGACATACAACAATGAACCAGTTGTCCATGAGATATGCAACAATGACCTGGTTCTCCATGAGACATACAACAATGAACCAGTTGTACATGAGATATGCAACAATGACCTGGTTCTTCACAAGACATGCAATAATGAACCAGTTGTCCATATGACATACAACAATGACCTAGTTGTCCACAAGATGTACAACAATGAACCAGTTGTCCATATGACACACAACAATGATCTAGTTGTCCACAAGACATACAACAGTGAACCAGTTGTCCACATGGCAAAAAACAATGACCTAGTTGTCCACAAGACATGCAACAGTGAACCAGTTGTTCACATGGCATACAACAATGACCTAGTTGTCCACAAGACGTACAACAGTGAACCAGTTGTCCACATGACATACAACAATGACCTAGTTGTCCACATGACATACAACAGTGAACCAGTTGTCCACATGACATACAACAATGACCTAGTTGTCCACAAGACGTACAACAGTGAAACAGTTGTCTACATGTTGTCTTCTGGTAATGTTTTAATTGTTCTAGTGTGTTAATTTTTATGGAAGTTTTACTCATTTTTTTTCATATCATCAGTTTTCCAACTTGATCAGGTTCTCCTGTCTCAGTGCTTATGTCACACCATCTTAATTGTGGTACTAACACAAGTTGTTTTCCACTTCACAACTGTTTATAGCCACAAAGTATGTTCCTTCAGACAGTGGTCTGTTCTTTAAGATAATATACTTTGTACTTATTTTATTTTTTGTATATTTTAAAATCTTGAAATTGCTACAAAATACTAGTGTACAACATTCTTTAGTACTTGTATCTAATGTATCATGTACAACATTGTTATTAGGAAGTATTTAAAATGCCACTCACTTCATGGTCACTACACGTGTGATCTTCTGTGTCTTAATATTCCAGATGCCAGTTGGTACAGTTTAATTTTAAGAAGCACTCTGTCAGTGTTTAGTTGCTAAGAGACACTGTTAGTATTTAGTCACTACGAAACAGTGTTAGTGTTTAGTTATAAGAACTATTTTAGTGGTTGGTTATTAGAAGCATACTTTGGTAGTGCTCAGTTACTTTGAAACAGTGTTAGTGTTTAGTTCTTAGTTATTAAGGTAATAGTTTCTAAAAATACACTAATAGATTTTAGAATAATTTTGATAGTGTTTAGTGATAATTACTATGCCAACAGCATGTTAAAAAAAACTGTTTGTACACTATTTACAATCCTTGAAAAGTACACTTTTATGTCTTAGAACACAATACATCACCTGTCCGAGCAACTGGTTTAATATTTCCAAGCGATCTTCATTTTCACCAACTTCACGGAAGAAATGCTCGTTTGCTAAACCAAGGGCTCTCGGCTGTACGGCCTAATGCTCTCGCAGAATTCAACGATGCAATTGTAATGACCAACAGACCTCTTCGAGAAGGAGAGATGTTCCAAGTTGTTATTGATAAAATGGTGGATCGGTGGTCAGGATCAATTGAAGCAGGTGATGTTACAGCTTAATTAGGCTTAGCAATTTGTTACCTCTTTCACATTCATATTGCTGAAATCATAAATAAAAATTTTCAATTAGTTTTTGTATTGTATTATAAATATAATCAGTTTTATGTAAGTTTTGCAACTTGTATTTTTTTAACATTATTTATTAAAGTTATTGTAGAGGAATATGAGCACAACTTGCATGATCCGTGCCATATGTATGCTCTAGTCTATTTCATACGAGGGCTGTTCAAAAAATATGCAGACTGACATCATAAAACAAAATGTACTTTATTTAAAAGTTACAGGTCTGAACCTCCATCAAAGTACTCTCCTCCCCAATGCACACACTTATCCCAACGGTGTTTCCACTTGCTGAAACAGTCCTGGTACGCTTCTTTTGTAATGTCCTCCAGCTCCTTCGTCGCATTTGCCTTAATCTCGGGAATCGTCTCAAATCTTCTTCCTTTCAAGGTTCTTTTGAGTTTGGGGAACAATAAAAAATTGCAAGGAGCAAGGTCAGGTGAGTAGGGGGATGGGGAAGAACAGTGATCGAGTGTTTGGCCAAAAACTCGCAAGTTCTGAGGAACAAATTTCGCAGCAATGCGGTGCAACTTCAATTTTTCGGTCAAAATCTCGTAACAAGACCCAACTGTTATCCCACACTCTTCAGGAAGCTCCCTGACAGTCAGACATTGATTTACCTGCACCAGGGTGTTGATTTTGTCGACGTGGAAGGACGTCCATCTTCAGTGGACTGTCGACCATCCTTAAAACGTTCATGCCACTTGAAACATGCCGTACACTTCATAGCAACATCACCGTAAGCCGTGTTAAGCATACCAAAAGTTTCAGTTGCAGATTTTCCATTTTCAACACAAAATTTCATAGCAATTCGTTACTCCTTCAGGTCATTCATTCTGAAATCTGCCAAACGAAAAAATCGCACTTAACTAAAACTGCGTAGCTAATACACAAATTAAGATATCTGCAATCGGGAAGTGGCGTTGTAATCAACTGATCTGTGTGAACCTAGCGACACCAAGTGGATTCCCCTAAAACCATCTGGAGCCTTGCAATTCAAACAATCCGCGTATTTTTTGAACAGACCTCGTATATGATTAAGTTTCTTTTGGATCGAATCCAGTTGTACATCCTGGAAAATCTTTCTGTACCTTCTATAGAGTAGATACTTGAACTAATTATATTTCTCAACTTAGATCATATCTCTGAGAGAGAAACAAATTGCAGAAGGTCTTATGAACATTTTCCAGACAAAGATGTATGTATAAAAAAAATTATTTTCTCAAATAAGACATTTTTATATAATGATAATGAAGTTTCAACAATGCTGTACTTTTGGTCGTAGATCCAAAACATAGCTGTACCAGTTACCTCTGCTGGTATTCATCAGCAAGATTTCTCAAACACAGATAAATACATTTGGATGAAAGTTGGTATATATTTGGATTATGACCCATCTTATTTTTGAATGGTCAAAATTGCATTAGAGGTCATGAAAAAAAAAGTCCCTATTTCTCAACATGGGGACTGATTTCTTTCATGCTGTTTTTAAAACATTTGATAAAACATGGTGGATGTGTGAAAAATATTATTTGTTAATAATAAATGGCAGTGGGATAAGTTCTTTGTACGTTTTGAGAGTGTATACGATCGATGCCATCTGGCAGAGGTATGAGCACTCTCTAGTTTTAAGTATATTTTTCTGAGGTCTTCCTTTATTCATTGGTAACATGTGGATTATGTTCACCTTGCACTCTTACTTATCCCTTTCAGCTTTAACATATTTAAATTTTAGGTGTCACTACTATACCTCCATCAGCTCTGCAGTTTCCAAGCACCATGACAGACATAAAACATGACACATGGATGTTAAGGTAAGTCTAGCTTTACATAAAATTCTGTTTTTCTTTGACATGAGTAATGTACAGCATGTGAAACAAATCTTTGGCAGGGGTTTAGTTTAGAGAGAGAGAATTCTCTCCCCAACGGAGGTGTTCAGTAACATTGTGGTTCCTTTTCTTCCCCTCTTGTGGAAGATTATTTATCTGTACGCGGGGGTTTTCATGTATTTTGAGGCAATGAAGTAAGGTGAGGCAGTATGAAAATGTCGAGTGAGAGAGACAAAGGTCGGAAAAAGGAAGCAGACTAGTCCAAAGTCTGCAGTCAGAGCAGAAGCAAGCTGTAGACCAACCCTGCAATAGTCTGTGGAACATCCCATGATTAGGGCCACAGAGTGGTTGGGATCTATGAATCCAAGTGCCTCAGAATTTGTTGGGAGGGGACGGGATTGCCCCGAGAAAACCCACATTTGCAGGACAGTCTCTAAATATTCTACCTGTCCTATGTCCAGAGCTGAAAAAGAAAAAAACATAAAAGAATATAAACACAAGCATATGTACATAATTTATTTATGTTGTGTTTTTTATTTTTAATTGAATGATTTGTGACTGTTGAAATATGTTCTATGGTGAGGTGTGTTTAGTAGGAGCACTGGCTAATTTGTATAATGGCACGGTTAATTCACTTCTGTGTTTGAAAACAAACAAAAGATGAACTGGTTAATAACTATGCAAGTGAAAGACAGTGTTTTGTAGGTGTTGCTGTTTTTAATTCAACCTAATAATAATGGGTTTGGTAAATACATAAAAAAGTATTTTATCATGTGTTTAACGTCACCCACCTCTGACTCAGGTTACAATGTAATTAAGAACCTGTATATAACTTAGTCTGGCTAAAATCTGGTGTACAACTTGACCTACCCCTGTTTTGTGTTACTGTGTCTTTAACAGAAAGCTGTCTGTATAACTTGACCTTCCCCTTCTCTGTGTTACTGTGTAATTAACAGGAAGCTGTCTTGTGTATAATTTGACCTTCCCCTTCTCTATGTTACTGTGTATAATTTGACCTTCCCCTTCTCTGTGTTACTGTGTATTTAACAGGAAGCTGTCTGTGTATAATTTGACCTACACTTGCTTTGTGTTACTGTGTATTTAACAGGAAGCTGTCTGTGTATAATTTGACCTTCCCCTTCTCTGTGTTACTGTGTATTTAACAGGAACCTGTCTGTACAACTTGACCTACACTTGCTTTGTGTTACTCTACTTGACAGGAAGCTATACATGTAACATAGTTGGCCTGGTTCTGTTTCACATCTTGTGTCATACTCCAAGTGAGATCAAAACAAATAACTTAAAACAACCACAATGAAAATAATTTCAATTTAAATCTTGTATTTTAATTGGGTGTAAAATCCTCATCATATCTAGTCTTTACAGATTCAAATTTAATATTTATGGAAGTAGTGGTTTTAGAGATTAGGCATCACATATTAATAATGGAGGTTTGTTACTGATAATTAACAGATTACTGGTGGCTTGTAGGTTTGTGGCATGAGCCAACAATCTTAATACCGTTTGAAGGACGTTTGTTGTTATAAGTGGTGGTAAGTAAGAGTTTAAGAACACGACTACTTTGATTGTTATTGAATGGAGTATGGAATCTTGTGAAGGAAACTAAAGTGGCCACATGTTATTTTAATGTGAATAAATGGAGTTGATAAGTAGATAGTACATTTTATGCTATTGCGATATGTATATCAAACAAAAAATCAGGTGTACTCGTGTTTAATGATCTTCATAGTAATTAAAACATTGCGATAACTTGCATGAAAGGTTTGTGTCAACGCTGTTATCATTTAGTCTTTCTTCCTTTGTGAGCAGAATTCTCAATTTGAATGTACCACTCTTTACGGTTAATATCTGTTTCAAATTGTTGTAATGTAGAAAATATTACCATCTGGAAAAAAATATTGCACTAATGTTTCACAAACCTCCATACTTAGTAAAAATCTTATAATCATGTCAGGCTTAATTGTTTTTCTAATTGGCAATCTCTACTTCCTACATTTATTTTGCATCTCAGTGGTTCTGCCGTGATGCAAGATGGAAAAACAATCCGAGACAGGTACAAGTGTGATTTGGACTCTCTAAAGATGGGAACCCGGATAGGAATGATGAGACATCTTGACGGAACTCTTCACTACTACGTGAACAACGAAGACCAAGGAGTAGCTTGTCGAGATGTTCCATCAGGTAATCAGTCGTTTTGCAACTATTGGATATAGCTGTGCTTCTCATAATCATTATATGAACCTGTCTGTGACAGTTGTTTTCTCACTATAGCCTGTTGTATCTAAGTTAAGGGTCTTTTATTGTCAACAAGTCACATGCCGCATCCAACTTCAGGATGTTTTATTGTCAACAAGTCACATGCTGCATCCAACTTCAGGATGTTTTATTGTCAACAAGTCACATGCTGCATCCAACTTCAGGATGTTTTATTGTCAACAAGTCACATGCTGCATCCAACTTCAGGATGTTTTATTGTCAACAAGTCACATGCTGCATCCAACTTCAGGATGTTTTATTGTCAACAAGTCACATGCTGCATCCAACTTCAGGATGTTTTATTGTCAACAAGTCACATGCTGCATCCAACTTCAGGATGTTTTATTGTCAACAAGTCACATGCTGCATCCAACTTCAGGATGTTTTATTGTCAACAAGTAGTTTGAAGAATCCAACTTCAGGATATTTTATTGTGAACAAGTCACATGCTGTATCCACATTCAGGATGTTTTATTGTGAACAAGTCACATGCTGTATCCAATTTCAGGACAGAATATGTCTGGTGCTTTTCACTAGTTATTTTAAGGAACTCTGTAAATAACCAGTTTTAAACCATCATACTCTTATTCTTAAGAGTTGTGTTTACATTGTTGTCTGGATGGATAGTTGTTGTTTTCCTGATTAATTAGCTAGTAGTTACTATCCAGAAAACTTTGTAAAAAGACACTGAATTATCAGTAATTCAGTAATATACTTCATTCTGTTTGGATGTAGTGGTGATAATTCAGTAATATACTTAATTTCATTTGGATGTAGTGGTGATAATTCAGTAATATACTTAATTCCATTTGGATGAAGTGGTGATAATTCAGTAATATACTTAATTCTATTTGAATGGAGTGATGATAATTCAGTAATATACTTAATACCATTTGAATGGAGTGGTGATAATTCAGTAATATACTTAATTCCATTTGAATGAAGTGGTGATAATTCAGTAATATTTAATTCCATTTGAATGGAGTGGTGATAATTCAGTAATATACTTAATACCATTTGGATGTAGTGATGATAATTCAGTAATATACTTCATTCCATTTGGATGTAGTGGTGATAATTCAGTAATATACTTCATTCCATTTGGATGTAGTGGTGATAATTCAGTAATATTTAATTCTGTTTAGATGGAGTGATGATAATTCAGTAATACTTAATTCCATTTTGATGGAGTGGTGATAATTCAGTAATATTTAATTCCATTTGGATGTAGTGGTGTTAATTCAGTAATATACTTCATTCCATTTGGATGTAGTGGTGATAATTCAATAATATACTTAATTCCATTTGGATGTAGTGGTGATAATTCAGTAATATTTAATTCTGTTTAGATGGAGTGATGATAATTCAGTAATACTTAATTCCATTTTGATGGAGTGGTGATAATTCAGTAATATTTAATTCCATTTGGATGTAGTGGTGATAATTCAGTAATATACTTCATTCCATTTGGATGTAGTGGTGATAATTCAGTAATATTTAATTCCATTTGGATGTAGTGGTGATAATTCAGTAATATTTAATTCTGTTTAGATGGAGTGATGATAATTCAGTAATACTTAATTCCATTTTGATGGAGTGGTGATAATTCAGTAATATTTAATTCCATTTGGATGTAGTGGTGTTAATTCAGTAATATACTTCATTCCATTTGGATGTAGTGGTGATAATTCAATAATATACTTAATTCCATTTGGATGTAGTGGTGATAATTCAGTAATATTTAATTCTGTTTAGATGGAGTGATGATAATTCAATAATATACTTAATTCCATTTGGATGAAGTGGTGATAATTCAGTAATATACTTAATTCTATTTGAATGGAGTGATGATAATTCAGTAATATACTTAATACCATTTGAATGGAGTGGTGATAATTCAGTAATATACTTAATACCATTTGGATGTAGTGATGATAATTCAGTAATATACTTCATTCCATTTGGATGTAGTGGTGATAATTCAGTAATATTTAATTCTGTTTAGATGGAGTGATGATAATTCAGTAATACTTAATTCCATTTTGATGGAGTGGTGATAATTCAGTAATATTTAATTCCATTTGGATGTAGTGGTGTTAATTCAGTAATATACTTCATTCCATTTGGATGTAGTGGTGATAATTCAATAATATACTTAATTCCATTTGGATGTAGTGGTGATAATTCAGTAATATACTTCATTCCATTTGGATGTAGTGGTGATAATTCAGTAATATACTTCATTCCATTTGGATGTAGTGGTGATAATTCAGTAATATTTAATTCTGTTTAGATGGAGTGATGATAATTCAGTAATACTTAATTCCATTTTGATGGAGTGGTGATAATTCAGTAATATTTAATTCCATTTGGATGTAGTGGTGTTAATTCAGTAATATACTTCATTCTGTTTGGATGTAGTGGTGATAATTCAGTAATATACTTAATTTCATTTGGATGTAGTGGTGATAATTCAGTAATATACTTCATTCCATTTGGATGTAGTGGTGATAATTCAATAATATACTTCATTCCATTTGGATGTAGTGGTGATAATTCAGTAATATACTTCATTCCATTTGGATGTAGTGGTGATAATTCAGTAATATACTTAATTCCATTTGAATAAAGTGATGATAATTCAGTAATATTTAATTCCATTTGCATGGAGTGATGATAATTCAGTAATATACTTAATTCCATTTGAACAGAGTGGTGATAATTCAGTAATATTCTTAATTCTATTTGAATGGAGTGATGATAATTCAGTAATATTCTTAATTCTATTTGAATGGAGTGATGATAATTCAGTAATATTCTTAATTCTATTTGAATAGAGTGGTGATAATTTAGTAATATAGTTTATTCTATTTGCATGGAGTGGTGATAATTCAGTAATGTACTTAATTCCATTTAAATGGAGTGGTGATAATTCAGTAATATACCTAATTCCATTTAAATGGAGTGGTGATAATTCAGTAATATACTTAATTCCATTTGGATGGAGTGGTGATAATTTAGTAATATACTTAATTCCATTTAAATGGAGTGGTGATAATTCAGTAATATACTTAATTCCATTTAAATGGAGTGATGATAATTCAGTAATATACTTAATTCCATTTAAATGGAGTGATGATAATTCAGTAATATACCTAATTCAATTTGGATGGAGTGGTGATAATTCAGTAATATACTTAATTCCATTTAAATGGAGTGGTGATAATTCAGTAATATACTTAATTCCATTTAAATGGAGTGATGATAATTCAGTAATATACTTAATTCCATTTAAATGGAGTGATGATAATTCAGTAATATACCTAATTCAATTTGGATGAAATGGTGGTAATTCAATAACGTAATGAATTCCACATCGTTTGTGATTGATTTTGAGAATCTTGTTGTGTTCAGGTGGGTTATCAATGAGTTTATGGAATTGTATTGGTAAACTCTGTGGGTAAATTCCCCTCTGATGAACAAATTACCGATAGCCCATCACATAGATTTGTGCTGTACAGAGAAACAAAATGTTACCTATCTTTCGTAGCAATAATATGTTAATTTTTTATCAACCAAAGTCAGTTAAATGGTTTTAAACCTGCATTAATATTTTGTCAAAACTTTTTACAGTTACTCTGCAGGGGTCCAAACAGATCCCTTCATAAAAATTAATTTTCAAATATTTAAATAATAAACTATTGCTTTGAAACCAAAACACGTTAACATTTAAAACATTTTAATTTTTTACTCAATTAATCAACACTGAATATCATGACATTTCTTTTTAATCACCTAAGCTAATCGTAACAAGTTAATACAAACTAGCTGAATACTGAACCTTCCGAGAATATTTGCATGCTGCCATCTGTTGGAGCTGATGGTTATAAAATATTTGGAGTCCTTGAAGGATTAATGCAACATTAAACATAAGTTTCAATACTACTTATTTTGTAGAATAGAATTGGAAGAAAGTTTTGTTTATCATATTTGAATAAACAGTTTCATAATTTTATGATTAAAATCTTGACTTTATGTTGCTTACTTAAATAAGAATTAATTTCTTCAGAGATATATGCTGTTATTGACCTGTATGGTCAGTGTGCTCAAGTTACGATCGTGCACAGCAGCCACACGTTTTCAAGTGCTTCCAGCTCCACACCTTTCACACCAGAGAGTCCACAAGTCAGCGTCCCTGCTCCTGTTGGAAATGGTACTTGGTGTTTTGCCTTTTTTATTTCATCTTTCTAGGATCGTGTTGTATATTACTTTGAAAACTTTTGTTATTGTGATTAATTCTATGTAGAACATTCAGTTTAATTCAAAATGAACCATTTTACTGGTTAATGTTTTGATTGCATAGGAATAAAAATCTCCACGTTTAATTTTGTCAATCTCTTCCTATGATAATCATACACATTTCTCTGAGCCTTTAATCCGTAGTTTGTGGGTGGATGGGTGGTGGTTGGTTCTTTGTTTTCTCGTAGCTGTTCTTTTCATCTCGCATGTGTTTGATGAAAGCAGATTGTAACACGACGTTACTGTTTATGGAAATTATTGTCCCAAATAATATCATGTTTCAGGACATGTTGAGCAACGGTGTTTTTAAATTATTTTACTTCCTTGAAATTCATCTGAAGATTTCAGTACAAAATCAATAAAAAAAAATGTGAAACTCGTGACAAAAATGGTTAATATTGATAAAAAGACGAATGCAGAACCAACACTTCTCCAGTTTTTATTGGAAACTATCATGAAACTTAGAAACATGTTTTGTATTCAGTAATTATTACAAACATTTATAATTCTAGAGAATTATAAAATTTAGGTTTAAAATTTCACGATAATTGTGAATTGCAATGCTAACTGATATTGGTCATGACATTACTGTTTCTTTACTTTATGACAATTTGATTTTTAACGTGTTTTTTATGAGACACAAGTTTTGTTAGCTCCTTATAAAATTATACTAGCTCTAAGGGAAACATTAATAAATATTCCATGTGTTGACTTCTTGCAGTGGTAACAGTAATTTCAACATTCGTGAATATTTCGATCGTACATTACAGAGAGGACAAGGTACTTCAGCCCGTGCATTGGGAAGAATATTACACTTCGAGAGAACAACACGGCTGCAACTCGAGTTAGGGGATACAACCATGGTTTATTGTTTAGCACTGCACCATTAGAACCTGGTGAAGTGTTTGAGGTATGTGTTAATGACTAGTAGTATTGTTTTATTAAAAGTTATAATAAAAGAATAATTATATTAAGTTCATAGTTTTGTGGTAAATGTTATAAGAAAAGTCTTTTTTGCTAAAATTTTTCAACATCTGTTACAAAATTTGAAATATCAAAAATATAACACCTGATGGATGAAAAAGGAAACAAAAACATGTTTCTTTAAGCTTGTATCTAAATTTGAAACAAAGATAGAGATTAAGTGCCCTTTTCATTTTACAAAATTTAACAGATGATAGCTTTTCCACTAATTGCAATATTGGAATTATTTCTAAATGATGTAATATACGTAATTTATTGTTCTTAAACTGCAGACCCAAAGCTACATTGTAAGTATTTTATTCGCAGAAGTACTAAAGTAATATCTCCCGCTGGTACTGTGGTAAGTCTACAGATTTACAATGCTAAAATCAAAGGTTCGATTCCCCTCTGTTAGACTAAGCATACAGCCTGATGTAGCATTGCTGTGAGAAAAACAAACACACACTAAAGTAAAAATAAAGAAAATTCTGATTTGGTCAGTTACGTGTAAAATTCGTTATTATGTATATTAAAATACAGGGTGGGCTAAAAAGAATACAGCACACAAATCACGTCACACTAGTATTAAAGTTAAATAAGGGTTTAACTAGTCACATTAACTGTCCGTTTGTTCCTTCCCAAGTAACCCAGTGATAAATCTAAAGATTTATAAAAACTGGATTTTTATACCCATGATAGATTCAGGACAGATATCCCATTGTGTAGTTTACAGCAAACAAATAACAAAAAAATAGTTCTTTCTACTCTGCGTACATATACACCCAGTTATTGTACGGTATCACTGATATCAGAAAATGTCTGTACACCCAGTTATACAACTGTACATTATCCCTGAAGTTAGAAACTGCCTGTATACCTAGTAACACAACTGTACGTTATCACTGATGCTAGAAACTGTCCCAACGATAATCATCTTGGCCTTCACTGTGGCTTGGACATTTGTTTAGGCTCCCGTATTTCAAAATGAAATTCTAGCTAAAAAAAATCAACAGAGACTACCTTAATACCAATAGATCTGTTTAACTACTTTGTACACTTGGTAGATAATAACACTTAGAGATAAAACCATGATAAAAATACACAAACTAGTTTGTCATTAACTCACGTAATTTTAAATCTTCTGTAGCTGTGTGATTTATGTGTGTTTAATTGGTGTTGTGATTTACGTGTGTTTAATTGGTGTTGTGATTTATGTGTGTTTAATTGGTATTGTCATGTTCTGCTAACTGAGTGAGAAAGATGGTGAACCAGTCTGAATGTCACAGTCATGTAATGTTGAGGGTGTAACTTGGAATACCTGATGACAGTCGAGACATTTTTATTTAGTGTTTCTGAGTATTAGAATCTTTGATAACTTTGTTTCATCCACATCTTGTATGAATGATCATTTTAAGATTCATGACAACAACTACAGACTTATTACAACAAGTTTCTGCAATGAACAATGAAGTTAGTCTTAGACTCAATATTTTGACAGACTCTTTACTTCCAAAAGCCCGTTGAAGCTCCATCGGACATCTTGACAAGAATATAGGATTGTTGTGATTCCAGTTTCTTCTGTCCCTTTTTTCATTAATCAGTGATGACGAGAAAACTCACTTGTAGAGAAAAATATAGACGTAAAGACAGATGGTTTGGGAAGAGAAACTATTTTATGTAGAGGAGCGAACAAAGTTTCGACCTTCTTCGGTCATTGTCAGGTTAACAAATAAAGAAAGAGGTAACCAACTGATATCTGACCACATGTTTGAATAGGGTTGTGTAACTGAGTGTAGGAATGTAGAGGGTGTGCTTAGATGTTTGATGAGTTTCTTAGTTTCTTTACAATCACATGACCGTATTTCAATAATAACGATGTAAGGTGTGTTAGTTCAGACACAGTGGTTACGTAGATTTTTTTCCCTTTCTTTATTGTTTCATCTTTTGATTCTACAGTCTCGAATTTTCTTGCTGTATGGATATCTCTCCAGCCATAAATCTAAGCATACTTGGCTTAGGATGTGGTTGTGACACCTATTCTCATCAAAAAACCTTCAACGAATTTGTTTTCACTGAGAACATTGAAAGCTGTGTTCATCAGATTGTTCATTTCTGTGGTTTTATATAATTACAACAGTCGTGTGATTATCATATAACAATTTTGGATATAATATAAAAGTCTTGTGATATCAATATTTGTCTTCATATGAGCAGGTTTAATCATATCACTGTTATGTTTCTCACCTCCACTAGTGTGTTCAGTTCACTCATTCCAAACATTTAATCCCACCGTATCATGTCTGTTTACAGGTACAGGTTGACCAGGTTAACCTTCTATGGGCTGGACATTTGTCTATGGGACTGACCAGTTTTGCACCATCCCTTGTGACTTCTCCATTTTATCTACCAGCTTCTGTCAACTTACTGAAGGGATGTGACACGTGGATCCTCACAGATAAACAAATTAAAAAGAACGGGTCTGTTATAAAGAACAATTATAGCATGTCGTTAAGGCGTCTCATGGTAAGTTTACAAACAGTTTTTAATTCAACGAGGAAACTGTTTGTTTTTACTTTCAACATTCACAAAATGTTTTTTTCACTTGCATGTGTTTAACTTGATTCCAATACTTTTATCAGATTCTGGTGGATTTGTTTCTTTCCGGGCTGGACTATCAGAGAATTCGTGTAATCTCTTATTTGATATTTCCACTCCTACTGGTCTAGTTATAAAAACAATAATAATGCAAGTGGCAAGATTTGTTTGTTATTATTTGTACATTTACAGCTAAAGTTATAGTGATTCCATGTTTTATCTCGTTTTGATATGTGTTTCTGTTATTAAGTATATTTCTACATATGTTTCTGTCATTAAGTACATTTCTACATGTTTCTGTCATTAAGTACATTCCTACATATGTTTCTGTTAAGTACATTTCTACATATGTTTCTGTCATCAAGTACATTTCTACATGTTTCTGTTATTTAGTACATTTCGACATGTGTTTCTGTTATTAAGTACATTTCTACATATGTTTCTGTCATTAAGTACATTTTCTACGTCTTTATGTCATTCAGTACATTTTCTTCATGTGTTTCTGTCATTAAGTACATTTCTTCATGTGTTTCTGTCATTAAGTACATTTCTTCATGTGTTTCTGTCATTAAGTACATTTTCTACATATGTTTCTGTCATCAAGTACATTTCTACATATGTTTCTGTCATTAAGTACATTTTCTACGTCTTTATGTCATTCAGTACATTTTCTACGTCTTTATGTCATTCAGTACATTTTCTACATGTGTTTCTGTCATTAAGTACATTTCTTCATGTGTTTCTGTCATTAAGTACATTTCTTCATGTGTTTCTGTCATTAAGTACATTTCTTCATGTGTTTCTGTCATTAAGTACATTTCTTCATGTGTTTCTGTCATTAAGTACATTTTCTACATGTGTTTCTCTCATTAAGTACACTTTCTACATATGTTTCTGTCATTAAGTACATTTTCTACATATGTTTCTGTCATCAAGTACATTTCTACATGTTTCTGTCATTAAGTACATTCCTACATATGTTTCTGTTAAGTACATTTCTACATATGTTTCTGTCATTAAGTACATTTCTACATGTTTCTGTTATTTAGTACATTTCGACATGTGTTTCTGCCATTAAGTACATTTTCTACATGTGTTTCTGTCACTAAGTACATTTTCTACATGTGTTTATGTCATTCAGTACATTTTCTACATGTGTTTCTGTCACTAAGTACATTTTCTACATGTGTTTATGTCATTCAGTACATTTTCTACATGTGTTTCTGTCATTAAGTACATTTTCTACATGTGTTTTTGTCATTAAGTACATTTTCTACATGTGTTTCTGTCATTAAGTACACTTTCTACATGTGTTTCTGTCATTAAGTACACTTTCTACATATGTTTCTGTCATTTAGTACATTTTCTACATATATTTCTGTCATTAAGTACGTTTTCTACAATTGCTGTTGATATTTTATGGTCAATATTCATCTAATCCTTCAAAAACAAATTTTTCTTTCTAGGTAGGAGACAAAGTTGGTGTACAGTATCGAAGTGATGGTAGTTTTCATGTTTACATAAACGGTGAAGACCAGGGCATAGCTGCATCTAACCTTCCTAAGGTATGTCCTTATTTTAATTAAGAAATACAAGTTGTATAAAGTTGAATTTTATCAACAAGGATTTTAATGTCATAATTGTTAAAACAGTTTAGTTTGTCATAAACACTCCACCCATCTTTACATGCTGTTAATGAAACAGTCCACCCATTTTTACATGATATTAATGAAACAGTCTACTAATCTATACATGATGTTAATGAAACAGTCCACTAATCTATACATGATGTTAATGAAACAGTCCACTAATCTTTACATGATGTTAATGAAACAGTTCACCCATCTTTACATGATGTTAATGAAACAGTCCACTAATCTTCACGTGATGTTAATGAAACAGTCCACCCATCTTTACGTGATGTTAATGAAACACTCCACTAATCTTCACATGCTGTTAATGAAACAGTCCACTAATCTTCACACGATGTTAATGAAACAGTCCACCCATCTTTACATGATGTTAATGAAACAGTCCACTAATCTTCACATGATGTTAATGAAACAGTCCACTAACCTTTACATGATGTTAATGAAACAGTCCACTAATCTTTACATGATGTTAATGAAACAGTCCACTAATCTTTACATGATGTTAATGAAACAGTCCACTAATCTGCACATGATGTTAATGAAACAGTCCACTAATCTTTACATGATGTTAATGAAACAGTCCACTAATCTGCACATGATGTTAATGAAACAGTCCACCCATCTTTACGTGATGTTAATGAAACAGTTCACCCATCTTTACATGATGTTAATGAAACAGTCCACTAATCTTTACATGATGTTAATGAAACAGTCCACTAATCTTTACATGATGTTAATGAAACAGTCCACTAATCTTCACATGATGTTAATGAAACAGTCCACTAATCTTTACATGATGTTAATGAAACAGTCCACTAATCTTTACATGATGTTAATGAAACAGTCTACTAATCTTTACATGATGTTAATGAAACAGTCCACTAATCTTTACATGATGTTAATGAAACAGTCCACTAATCTGCACATGATGTTAATGAAACAGTCCACCCATCTTTACATGATGTTAATGAAACAGTCCACTAATCTTTACATGATGTTGGTGAAACACAGTCCATCCGTCTTTACATGTTGTATAATGTACAGCTGTTGTTCTTCTAATTTATGCTGTGTGTTCTTATGTTTCTACCAAATACAGACTGTGGACCTTGTAGAACTGTTACCTCACTGTTTATGTAGCTGCTTATGCTGCTCTAAATAAGACATGATTAGTGTTGTTTTCATCAATTTATTCCAGAGTCAATAGTGAGGAATATATTCGTATTCTTTAAAACTAATGTACATGGAAGTGAAAGAAATATTAATAAATAATCTATCCCTGACTAGAAGTTGTTGAAGAAAATACCAGTGAAACTACTGTATAAACGATACTATGTTCTGTGATAATGATCATGAAACTTATTGATGGATATATGGTGGCCTTTTCAGGGGTGGGGAATACAAAACAACAAAACTGAATATACTCAGTTCAAGTTAAGTTTGATCAGTGTTTTGTTTTCATTATAATGTATATTGATCTTGAGTGGTATTTGTTAAAAACTGGAACAAAACTGAAACCTTTGAAAATAAATATGTTTATTGTGAACAAAAATTAAAAACCTAACTTTGATATCTTCCACGTTCATTTACAAAAAGCTCCGATCAGATACGAGTTTTCTTCTTCATAATACACAATCATAAAGCAAAATTTGAGCTGTCTTATTGATATATTAGTGTGTTTAATCTTATGAACTCTCCTCTAGACAGGCCTTTGATGTAATAAGTAGCTTAATTATTGAAATAAACTGCAGTACTGGAAATAAAGATCCAGTGCTAAGAGTAAAAAAAAACAAAAAAACGAATGTTGAAAATGTATGTATTTTTGGGTTTCTGTGAATTTTGTTGTTGTTCGACTTCTGGTATTTTGAACTGTTGGTGCTAACTGATATTGTATCAGTATTAACATCTTGTTAAGGGCTGACTGAGACAATTAGGTTAGCAGCACCTTGGTTATAACAACTGGTAAAACTAAACTGGCACTAATTTCAGTTCACCATTGGCAACCTCAAACCACAGGTAATCACCAGCTGCTAATTACTTAATAGTCAGTTTATAATCAGAATGACCTCCCATGGTTTCTCTTGTTTTATTACCAATAAAAGTTTAGTTAACATAGACACAGACAGTTGGATGATATATATGTATATATAAATGTAACGGTGAATGTTGTACATATTTGGTACACAGAAGCTTTTATTTCTTACGTGTGTTTTTATGTAAAAAGTGTTCATTCAGTCAGATACGTGCTGTCTGAAGTTCTATGTTGAACAAATTGTAAATATTGATTGAGAATTATAAACTTATCATGTGTGATCTGTTGTTTTTTTATGTTTAGCAATTATTTGCAGTCATAGATTTGTATGGATCAGTTGAATCGCTGTCGATCTCAAGTTGTGAAACTGTGTATGGGACTGCAATCCATCCTGCAAATATAATTAATTGCGGACTCAAGAATTTAACAGAGGTATGTCAGGTTCAGAAAGGTAAAATAATTTTTTACCCTCGACAAACGTTAAGGTTTAGGCAAGCTTCATTAAAGCATCAAGAATATTTGATATAATACTCTATCAACACATCTCCAGGATATTTGTAAAAGGTCTGTTTATTAAATATGATAATAACTTCTCTAACTGAACATTTCTTCAAAGCACCCAACAATTTAAAAAGTTGTTTAAATTATATCAAATAATTTCAGTTTTACTATTACACCAGTGATTTAAAATAAAGATTACATCAAGTAACTGACACTATGTGTGGAAGAGGGAACTTATCCGGTCATGAGAGATGCTAAGTCTAAGGTGGCATGGAGAAGACAACTTATCCGATCATGAGAGAGATGCTTAGTCTAAGGTGGCATGGAGAAGACAACTTGTCTGGTCATGAGAGAG
Source organism: Carcinoscorpius rotundicauda (assembly GCA_011833715.1). NCBI lineage: Eukaryota > Metazoa > Arthropoda > Merostomata > Xiphosura > Limulidae > Carcinoscorpius > Carcinoscorpius rotundicauda. The sequence goes on along the minus strand of CM022394.1, from coordinate 128,700,531 downwards.
ATGCTTAGTCTAAGGTAGCATGGAGAAGACAACTTGTCTGGTCATGAGAGAGATGCTAAGTCAAAGGTGGCATGGAGAAGACAACTTATCAGGTCATGAGAGAGATGCTAAGTCTAAGGTGGCATGGAGAAGACAACTTGTCTGGTCATGAGAGATGCTTAGTCTAAGGTGGCATGGAGAAGACAACTTGTCTGGTCATGAGAGATGCTTAGTCTAAGGTGGCATGGAGAAGACAACTTATCAGGTCATGAGAGAGATGCTTAGTCTAAGGTGGCATGGAGAAGACAACTTATCAGGTCATGAGAGAGATGCTAAGTCTAAGGTGGCATGGAGAAGACAACTTGTCTGGTCATGAGAGAGACACTGAGTTTATGTGATATGAAGTTTATGGTCGTATGAAGAAGATAACTTGCCTGGTTTGCATAGAGAAAAAAACTTACCTGTAAAATAATGTCACCAGTAGCAATTGCAAATGTGCAGAACAGGTCCAAAGAAAGTAACATTCAACCAAACTGTAATCCACATCTTTGTTTATAAAACATTATTGATAGCGGGTCAGCATGTGACTCCACCATCTTAACATCAAGATGAAGACAGCAAGGAATACTAACCTGTGTTCAGTGGGGAAAAATAATAAATTCTGTGTGTTTTGAGTGTTCTGTAGACTGTAATTGATAAATCATATTAGTAGAACACTGAACTAATGAGTAATTCTATGAACAAAATGAAAAATGACAACCATACTTAAATGAGTTGTCATCCAAGCAATTACATTCTTAATGAGTTGTCATCCAAGCAATGACCTTCTTAATGAGTTGTCATCCAAGCAATGACCTTCTTAATGAGTTGTCATCCAAGCAATGACATTCTTAATGAGTTGTCATCCAAGCAATGACATTCTTGATGAGTTGTCATCCAAGCAATGACATTTTTGATGAGTTGTTGTCCAAGCAATGACCTTCTTAATGAGTTGTCATCCAAGCAATGACATTTTTGATGAGTTGTTGTCCAAGCAATGACCTTCTAAATGAGTTATCATCCAAGCAATGACATTCTTAATGAGTTGTCATCCAAGCAATGACCTTCTTGATGAGTTGTCATCCAAGCAATGACCTTCTTGATGAGTTGTCATCCAAGCAATGACCTTCTTGATGAGTTGTCATCCAAGCAATGACCTTCTTGATGAGTTGTCATCCAAGCAATGACATTTTTGATGAGTTGTCGTCCAAGCAATGACCTTCTAAATGAGTTATCATCCAAGCAATGACATTCTTAATGAGTTGTCATCCAAGCAATGACCTTCTTGATGAGTTGTCATCCAAGCAATGACCTTCTTGATGAGTTGTCATCCAAGCAATTACCTTCTTGATGAGGTCATCCAAGCAATGACCTTCTTGATGAGTTGTCATCCAAGCAATGACCTTCTTAATGAGTTGTCATCCAAGCAATGACATTTTTGATGAGTTGTTGTCCAAGCAATGACCTTCTAAATGAGTTATCATCCAAGCAATGACATTCTTAATGAGTTGTCATCCAAGCAATGACCTTCTTGATGAGTTGTCATCCAAGCAATGACCTTCTTGATGAGTTGTCATCCAAGCAATGACCTTCTTGATGAGTTGTCATCCAAGCAATGACCTTCTTGATGAGTTGTCATCCAAGCAATGACCTTCTTGATGAGTTGTCATCCAAGCAATGACCTTCTTGATGAGTTGTCATCCAAGCAATGACATTTTTGATGAGTTGTCGTCCAAGCAATGACCTTCTAAATGAGTTGTCATCCAAGCAATTACATTCTTAATGAGTTGCCATCCAAGCAATGACATTCTTAATGAGTTGTCATCCAAGCAATGACCTTCTTAATGAGTTGTCATCCAAGCAATGACATTCTTAATGAGTTGTCATCCAAGCAATGACATTTTTGATGAGTTGTTGTCCAAGCAATGACCTTCTTAATGAGTTGTCATCCAAGCAATGACATTTTTGATGAGTTGTTGTCCAAGCAATGACCTTCTAAATGAGTTATCATCCAAGCAATGACATTCTTAATGAGTTGTCATCCAAGCAATGACCTTCTTGATGAGTTGTCATCCAAGCAATGACATTCTTAATGAGTTGTCATCCAAGCAATGACCTTCTTGATGAGTTGTCATCCAAGCAATGACCTTCTTGATGAGTTGTCATCCAAGCAATGACCTTCTTGATGAGTTGTCATCCAAGCAATGACATTTTTGATGAGTTGTCGTCCAAGCAATGACCTTCTAATGAGTTATCATCCAAGCAATGACATTCTTAATGAGTTGTCATCCAAGCAATGACCTTCTTGATGAGTTGTCATCCAAGCAATTACCTTCTTGATGAGGTCATCCAAGCAATGACCTTCTTGATGAGTTGTCATCCAAGCAATGACCTTCTTGATGAGTTGTCATCCAAGCAATGACCTTCTTTAGTACCAGTGAAAAATGTAGCAAATCACTTGACTTAACTATGTTATGTTACATTGTTTGGCTACAGATATTTTTAAGATATTGTATCATATAAGCCTTTTGTTAGTAATGAATACAGATATCTATTTATTATGATATTCAAGATAGCCATACATTAACATTATGCATACTTTTGACACCTTTTAATTCCTTTGTTTTATCTATAAAAATTAATTAACTGACAGAATCATTTCATATGATTTGAACATAATATAAATTCTAAGATCTCATTCAAAACCTTGAGTAGTGTAGTTGGAATAGTCCTTCTATGATTCAACCATGCATCATCTGAATTTGCAGCAAGAAAAATCCATTTGGAATAAGGAAAACGTGTGCATGGAGTTCCACGAAAACCATGGGCACAATGTCCAGCTTCTGAATGGTGGTTTCTCTGCTAGAAGAGTGTCTGGGTATAACAAAGGTCTTGTCATCTGTGGTAAGCCCTTACCAAGAGGACAGCTATTCCAGGTAACATTGTACTTTAATAATTCTTCAGTTGTAGAATTAATTACAGAAGTCATACACTCCTGATGAAGACTTGAGCAAATAAAAAAAATACTTGTAAGATCCTCGGGAGTTTAAGGTCATCTTATTTATCTGTAGTTATGTTGACTCTGCTCTGGCCAGCATTAAGTAGATTAAAAGATTTAACTTTTGTCCAGAAAATGTCAGGTGTGATTTGAGGTGTTTTAAAACCATATTATACTGCACACCTATATTGTTTTATTTTACAAACGTTACTTTTTATTTCATTTTCTTCTCCTTCATGCTCAACAGTATGATTTGAACAAAACAAGGTGTGCAGCTTATTACACTGACCACTGTCCAGAACAGGAGATGGTTTGACATGATGATGGGAAAAAGATATTGAACACTTTCTGTAACTGTTTTTAGAACACCCTCACTTATTCAAACTTTTAAATGTAAACTTTGTGATCATTAACATGGTAGGATTTTGTTCTCTCGTAATAAATAGTTTCTTTTAAATAAAATCTTAAATAGAGGCTTTTTTCTTTATAATCACAAAGTAAAATGTTACTGGTTTAATCCTTTTGCTACAGACTCGTTATATCTTCTCAAAATCTGGTTGACTTTTAGTAAAGATAACAAGTATTTCATGCACAAAAATATATATCTTTAATTGAAATATTTTCAATAAAGACTTATTTGTGAAACTATCAAGTGTGTTTTATTACTAGTCTGAGTGCAAAGTGATTTCATGTTATGATTAAAACCTGTTTTTCATCCCAAAAACCTCAAATATTATTTGTGTAATCTCTAAAATCTTTTTTAAATATGTTTCAAATGTTTGTTTTCAGTAAAGTTTTATATTTTGTTATTTTTTATACTCTAACTGTATCATATTTGTCAACTTGACCAGCCTTGTAACCATCACGTAGAAATTAGGAAATAAATGTAAATTATGCTTTTTGTGTCAGAATAACTATGTATCATAACAAGGACATACAAATGTTTAGTCTAAGTAGTGTAATTCTCCATACACTATGTATTTACATATACTAACCTTCCAGTCATGCTAACATTACATAACTTGTACTGACACAATACACACGAACTCATGTTTTGTATCCAGTTATATATAACTTTAGTCTTCCCTGTCTTGGCTGTGTTTTAGTATATTTGTATTTTGTAATATACTGTCACATATCAATTATTACACATTAAATATGTATATAGATTATGAACATTTAAAAATAAAGTATTAAACTTATTTTTCCTAAAATATATAACGGTAAATAAAGAAGTCAAGCAAACAATTTTCTTCTTGCTATGACCTTTAAACTCTGTTGCTGCTGGACATGTTACTATGACCTTTTAAAATTTCACATGTGGAGAACATCAATGTTTTTTTTACATTGTGTGTGTGTGTGTGTGTATATATATATATACACAGACACTTTAATAATGAAAACATCATAAATAACTATACTGATACCACAGAATTCCACTATAATTCATTAAGCTTAGTAACTAAGATGTATGTAGATTTTAAAAAAGTATGAAACTTCGATCAGACTGAAGACACAACCCTACATTCTAGAAATTTTGGACAAAGAACATGACAGCCTTTTTAAAGATTAAAATGGCAGAAAAAAAAACATTCTTGGGACATTCTAAGTTGTTTATTGGTTATTCACATGTCGTATATTGAAGTGAGTGTATATAAGGGACCAAGCCCGAAAATAGAAAGAGGTGAACAGGCCCACCATGATTTCAGCAAAATATTTTGTATTCTAGCTTGTTAATATTGGTAATTTACATTCCAGATTTGTACAAAACTATAGACTTGGTATATTGACACAACAAAAATCTAATTGTTCCATCATCATCCTACATGACTCACTAAAATATATATTTAGATGTATTATTTTTAATACTTACTTTTAAATTAAAAATTTAACTCGTATATAATATTAAAGTTTGAATTATAATCTACAATTTGATACCAAACTTATTGACATAAATTATAAAATAATAGTTTAATAAAATTTTAAATGCAAGTCAGCAAATGTGATGGCATGGCCTTTGACCCTTGACCCATAGGAAAAGGGTTAATGTACTGATTAAATCCTATTGTAAAATGCATTACAAAGCTTCTGTTATGTTCCCATAGACCTGGTGTACAAATAGTCTCAAAATTAAAACTTGTATGCTGAGAATTTTTATGAAGATAATTTTGGACTTTTTTGTTTCTTCTTCTATCTGTATCACTAAAGGTGAGGATAGACAAGTTACACCTGAAGTGGACCTCCTCTCTTCGAATTGGGGTCACAACACAATCTCCAGAGAAACTCCATTTTACATCTTCATCTCTCAGTCTTCAGAAGTCTGCATGGGTTATAAGTGAAGACTCTGTTTTCTATGGTGGAATAAAGGTGTGTTAACATTGGTTCCGTTTCATATCAGTTTCTCTGTATTTAACAAAGCATTTCTGTTTAATTTGTGGTAAAATATCATGAAATACTTCTAAGTTTTGTGTATAAACTATTCCTTGTTCACTTGTCATCAGATTTTTGTGATACACTGTACAGCGTTGTTTGCAAAATATGTTAAAACACACATCAAAATGAATCTTTAGCCGGGTAGAAATGATGTGGTTAAAAGTTATCTTTTTTGTTTAGGAGTTATACTAAGCATGTGATAATATTTACATTGTAAGCTCAAGTTCAAACTTCTTATAAATACTTGTAAGAAAGTTGTTTCTGTTTTGTTTAAGTTAATGCTGCAACGTTAACATTGAATTTCAATATTTGGTTTCGAGAACCTTCATAGTCAGTGTGTGTTGCTGACTGTGTGTCATTACTCTCTTTGGTCAAAACTTCTAAATTAGAGATAGTTATGCCAGAACTTGTGGTTCAAACTGAAGTGGTTATTTAACACAATTTCTTTAGGTGAGATTCAACAACCAGTCCACAGTGTTATTCAAGTGTAGTTTAGTGTGGAATAGGTTTTTTAAGTAAAGAATCTTTTTCTTGTTTTGTCTGTACATATAAAAGTTGTAGTCAGTGTGACTGGAAAAATAAAAGAGCATCTTTTTTCTATCATCTAGTGTTCTAGTACATAGCCGTTTTTAATATCTACTTGTTTACAACCAGTTTAAAATCCTTACATGTTTACAGACAAAAGTGTCCATTGCCAGTGATAGGAAAAGTTGAATTTACTCTATCAAACTAAATTATTTCATGGACCTTAAAAATGTCAGTTGTGTTTCACTCTGAGCTATTTACACCACCAACTGTGAAAAGTAATTATTGACCATTTCAGTCATGCTAAGAACTGCTTGAAAATAACATAAAGTATAATTCCATTTTTATTCTCTAAGTTTCATTACATTTTGAAATGTGAGTGCTAGTGTGGTCAACTCGTTACAGTTCAATCTAGAACATCTTGCTTGTGAAATAAACTTTGATATCAACATTTGTAGTGATGAGAAACCTGCTTGAAGTAAAAATGTATTCTCCAGACGGCTGGTATGGGTATTAGCACTCTAATTAAAATGAAATACAGAACAGTGTTTTGATCTTTTCAGGTCATCTTCAGTTATTCTCTATTTTAATAAAAGTCTTGATACTCATGTCTGGTGATACATTTTGACATCAACATTATCTGTGGCTGTTCTCCCATCATTTCAAGACGGAATGTTGAGCTTTACCTGCAGGCAAAGCTTTTCAACTGGGAGACAATATACACAAGACAATAAACGTTTGGTATTTACATGAGTACCAAAATATGTTTATTTTTACAAGTGGTACCAGAATCATGTTTCGAGTGAACGTAAATCTCACACATTTCATCCCAGAAACATTTTAGTTCACATGCCACAAAACTACATGCTTCAATATTGTGGTTTTAGATGTTAAAGCTATACGTTGTGTTTTAAAAAAAAACACAACAAAAAAACGAGAAATTTTGATTCGTAAACATTTATTAACTTGTTTTAATTGATGTTATAAACTGTATAATCGATTTTCTTTTCTTTTAGAAAAAAAATTTATGTCATTAATGGTAGGTAATTAATTAATTCTATTAATGGTAGGTAAAAAGTAAATATGGACCTAACCTTGACAGTCTTCACTTTTGCCACTTTGTGGGGGTGATGGTAGACTCAGAGAACAGACTACACCTCTTCGTTAATGGTATCGACCAGGGGATTGCTGCATCTGACATTCCGCCTGTGTGCTATGGGCTGGTCGATATTTATGGTCAGTGTGAGCAGGTAAGTATAATAAGGTGAGCTGTTATTCAAGATGCAAGAAATATTCGTGATCAGACAAAAGGAAGCTTCAGCATTTATACTGACTTGAAAGTCAGTTGTTGGTATAGCCTTTGTACCAGCAGCTCGCAAGCTGACCAAGTACAACTTGTATGTAGTTATTCAGAGTAATGTCATTAAAGTAAGCTGTAAACAATCCATACCAAACTGTAAAGTTGTGTGACAGCTGTATGCAACCTATACGAATCTGTATAGAGTTGCGTGTGATAGCTGTAAACAATCTATACCAAACTGTAGTTATGTGTGATAGCTGTAAACAACCTATACCAAACTGTAGTTATGTGTGATAGCTGTAAACAACCTATACCAAACTGTAGAGTTACGTGTGATAGCTGTAAACAATCAATACCAAACTGCAAAGTTGTGTGACAACTGTAAAAAACCTATATACGAAACTGTATAGAGTTACGTGTTATAGCTGTAAACAATCTATACCAAACTGTAGAGTTACGTGTTATAGCTGTAAACAATCTATACCAAACTGTAGAGTTACGTGTTATAGCTGTAAACAACCTATACCAAACTGTAGAGTTGTGTGATAGCTGTAAACTATCTATACCAAACTGTATAGAGTTACGTGCGATAGCTGTAAACAACCTATACCAAACTGTAGAGTTACTTGTGATAGCTGTAAACAATCTATACCAAACTGTAGAGTTACGTGTGATAGCTGTAAACAATCTATACCAAATTGTAGAGTTACGTGTGACAGCTGTAAACAATCTATACCAAACTGTAGAGTTACGTGTGATAGCTGTAAACAATCTATACCAAATTGTAGAGTTACGTGTGACAGCTGTAAATAATCTAAACCAAATTGTATGTACTATAAACAATCTACACCAAACTGTAGAGTTACGTGTGACAGCTGTAAACAATCTATACCAAAGTGTATGTACTATTAACAATCTACACCAAACTGTGGAGATATCTGTGATGATTTTCATGGTGTAAAGAAACATTTATCTGTCAATAATCCATAGTTTTAACTAGAAACAAGTCACTAACTGTCCTTGAACCAGTTTCTTACTTCACCTTCAATATGTTACATTTATCTTGTTTTATAAATGTTCCAAGGGATATGATACAAGTTATTTGTAGATATGTTTTTTTTCCCCACTTTCCTCTTAATTTGTCCATTGTGCCTCCAAATCAGAGTTTTGTAAAAAAATAGCTTTTAAAGCCCATCTTCTGTCTCCAAAAGTCTGGCAAAGAAATTCATCCTTGGAAACTAGAACGTATCAGTTGGGCTAGATGATGGGAGACAAAATATCATATGAAATGCAATTAAACCATATGTTTCCAAGAATATAATTCTGTTGTTAACCGAATTTTGAATGTCAACGAATGGAACACTTGCACACAGTTTCTTTATTTCTTGACATACATTTTGTTTGTACACCTATTTTAACAATTAGTGAAAATGTTGTAAAGAAACTTCTGACAGTGTAATAGTGTCTAACTGAAAGTTGATGAGTACAGGTTTTGTTGACAAATGTTACGCTGTTTAGGTGACGATCGTCAACTCAAGTGATGATGAGAATCATCGGGTCGAGTACAAAGAAAAGGCAGACAAAGACACAGGTGAGTTACAAAGATACGGAAACGTATGATGCCAATATATTTGTTAACTGACAAGCAGTAATTTATAAGCACGACAAAGTGATTTTTATTTTGGAAAACATACTACGTGTTTCGACAGAACACTGGTCTGCCTCTTTAGTTTTAATAAGAACGTCTTTTTTTTTTTGTAGTCTAGGGCAATTTATCTGTGTTGTCCAACAGATTAGTTCATATTAAATTATAGCTGTGTAAAATACCATGTTAACACTCGCACTGCCATTTAAGAAAGTATTTAATGATCCACTGTCAGTCAATCTAAGGATGCAGTGCACTGTTAGCTGTGTCTACAATTTTTTATTCATTATCTAATTGTTTGATATTGTCATAAAATACTGTCTCCACTGTGTATACTGTGGTGCTTATAAAGACCTGTATTAAACATCAAGTCATTAGATAGCATTACTTCTGTTTCACTCACTACCAGATTCTGGTAGAAACAGCATGAGATCTTTTAAGTAACAAATTTACCGATTTTTACCTCCAGATCTGACCACTGTAATCAACCAACAGTCACTGATTTCTTATTAAAAGTCATAACTTAAGTTCTACACTGATATTATTTTGAATCTGTGGAAAATGTTCACAATGTTTAAAACCATACAGCACCAATCTAAACATTTTTAAACAATTTATTCTACTACATTGCATTGTAATGACCATATTTGTTACATCACCGTATGCTCTAGCATGGGATGATGGTTAGGACACTCGACTCATAATCCGTGGGTTGTCGGCTCAAGATCCGTCGCTGAACATGTTCACACTTTCATTCATGGAGGAGTTGCAATGTTACAGCTAATCCCACTGTTCATGGGTTAAAGAGTTGTTGGTGGGTGGTGTTGACTAGCTACATTCTGTCTAGTCTATCAGTTCTAAGTTAGGGATATTTAGAGCAGAGAGTCAGTTCTAAGTTAGGGATATTTAGAGCAGAGAGTCAGTTCTAAGTTAGGGATAGTTAGAGCAGAGAGTCAGTTCTAAGTTAGGGATAGTTAGAGCAGAGAGTCAGTTCTAAGTTAGGGATAGTTAGTGCAGAGAGTCAGTTCTAAGTTAGGGATAGTTAGAGCAGAGAGTCAGTTCTAAGTTAGGGATAGTTAGTGCAGAGAGTCAGTTCTAAGTTAGGGATAGTTAGTGCAGAAAGTTTTTGTGTAATTTTGTACAAAATTAAAAAACAAACATTGCCATTATGGTTGACTTGAGACGTTTAACGGACTGCAAACTGCTTATTGAAAGAAAAGATGATGTCGTAGCTTCTATACTTTTGGTCTGAAGAATATTTAAGTTTGGAATGTGAAATGTCATCTTTTTCTCAACAGCCAGCTGCTGTCCAGTAAAAGTTTTAAACATCCTGTTTCTGTTGTGATTTTACCCACTGAAATAACACTTCACAAATATAAGTTGTCTTAACTGTTTTGAAAGCAAAAATTGTAGTATCTTTTCTAAGTGCTCGCAAACATGTGCAAATAGTTATTATTTGTAAGTGTTTTGTTATTGTCAGGTGATATAAATTCATGTAAATACTAGTTTTGATAAAATAATTCTACTTGTGTTTAATGTATCTTGTACGTGTATTAAGAATTATTAAGCCATATGATTATGTTATAGGTGTAAAAGAGAAAAAGAAGAAAAGTCAGACACTAGAAAAGTCAGTGATAAAAAACTGCGACTATCAGAACACATGCTCCAGGTTTCTGGCCACACTGGGGCTGCCAGGTAAAGTATTATTGTGGATTAGTTATTCCTTATTAAAAGACTGCAAGCATCAGAACACATGCTCCAGGTTTCTGGCCACACTGGGGCTCCCAGGTAAAGTATTACTGTGGACAAGTTATTCCTCATTAAAAGACTGCAAGCATCAGAACACATGCTCCAGGTTTCTGGCCACACTGGGGCTGCCAAGTAAAGTATTACTGTGGACAAGTTATTCTTTATTAAAAGACTGCAAGCATCAGAACACATGCTCCAGGTTTCTGGCCACACTGGGGCTGCCAGGTAAAGTATTACTGTGGACAAGTTATTCTTTATTAAAAGACTGCAAGCATCAGAACACATGCTCCAGATTTCTGGCCACACTGGGGCTGCCAGGTAAAGTATTACTGTGGACAAGTTATTCTTTATCAAAAGACTGCAAGCATCAGAACACATGCTCCAGGTTTCTGGCCACATTGGGGCTGCCAGGTAAAGTATTACTGTGGATTAGTTATTCCTTATTAACCCTTTCATAACAGGTCATGGTTTAAAGGCCATGTAATCTCTAACAAAACAAAACTCCTAAACAACAAGGATAACTTTTAACCATATTATTTCTAGCTGGCTAAAGACTCATTTTGATGTGTGGTCAATATATTTTGCAAACAACACTGTACTGTGTATCACAGAAATCTGATAAATCATTATACGAGAACAAGGAACAAAATTTATTTTTTTAAGTATTGAAAAGAAGGTTACAGGATTTTTAAGGTTCAAGAGTCAAAGCATGAACAGTCATATGAATGTTATAAACTTGTACTGTTGGTCCTCTGCAGTGGGATACTTTGTATCTGAACATAACGTTTGTTTCTGCGAGGCGTGTCACAAGATCAGGGCCGATGAACCTTACTTCAAGAAAGGGGAACCTCCGAGAGAATATGCTCTTCCCTTTGGTTGGTGCCGTTTTGCTCTTAGGTAAGAATTAGAGTATAAGTTGTGATGTGTGTCAAGCTTCTGTCATAGTTAAGATGCTATGGCCCTGTTCTGATAACAAAGGAAAATAGAGGACAAGCTGTGTCCCGGTGGCCACTTGAAAGGAAATACAGGGAAAGGCTGAAAGAAGTAAAACAATAAGGGAGAAATATGAAAAATAAAGTTCTGGACAGAATAGAGGTAAAACAAAACAGAGTGCAGAGAAGAGTTCCCATAGCTGTCTTCTGGTCTCCTGGAAGGTATGATGATGGCTGTTAGCAAACCTTACTTGTAAAATATCTATTCTGTAAGATAACTGCATGTTTATTTGTAAAAACACAGTTGAAACAAACACAGGTGCCTTTTAGTGATATAAAGTTGAAAGAATTAGCAATAACTAATTATAAAAACAGTTAACACTGATATTCTGATTAACCCAAGTTCTTGAAGGAAAAACGTATAAGAAAAACAAGTTTTATGTTAGAAACTAGAGTCGAATATTACAGATTGAATTAGTGTGACCAACTGTTCATGGTAGAATATACATAGAACTACCAAATGGTCGTGGATTTTGTCCACTGAACTGACCATCTGTTCGTAAATTAATGTTGACTGTAATTCTGATTGACCTTTGTTTATCTGTGTGAAATATAGCAAGCTTTCAGTCATATGTACAACTCAGTTAAATACACAACATCAGTGTTTGTACTGAGGATGTGACTATGGATTGATGACATCAGTCTGTTAAATACACAACATCTGTGTTTGTACTGAGGATGTGACTATGGATTGATGACATCAGTCTGTTAAATACACAACATCAGTGTTTGTACTGAGGATGTGACTATGGATTGATGACATCAGTCTGTTAAATACACAACAACTGTGTTTGTACTAAGGATGTGACTATGGATTGATGACATCAGTCTGTTAAATACACAACATCAGTGTTTGTACTGAGGATGTGACTATGGATTGATGACATCAGTCTGTTAAATACACAACATCAGTGTTTGTACTGAGTATGTGACTATGGATTGATGACATCAGTCTATTAAATACACAACATCAGTGTTTGTACTAAGGATGTGACTATGGATTGATGACATCAGTCTGTTAAATACTCAACATCAGTGTTTGTACTAAGGATGTGACTATGGATTGATGACATCAGTCTGTTAAATACTCAACATCAGTGTTTGTACTAAGGATGTGACTATGGATTGATGACATCAGTCTGTTAAATACACAACATCAGTGTTTGTACTAAGGATGTGACTATGGATTGATAAGGTCAGTCTGTTAAATACACAACATCTGTGTTTGTACTAAGGATGTGACTATGGATTGATGACATCAGTCTGTTAAATACACAACATCAGTGTTTGTACTGAGGATGTGACTATGGATTGATGACATCAGTCTGTTAAATACACAACATCTGTGTTTGTACTAAGGATGTGACTATGGATTGATGACATCAGTCTGTTAAATACTCAACATCAGTGTTTGTACTAAGGATGTGACTATGGATTGATGACATCAGTCTGTTAAATACACAACATCAGTGTTTGTACTAAGGATGTGACTATGGATTGATAAGGTCAGTCTGTTAAATACACAACATCTGTGTTTGTACTAAGGATGTGACTATGGATTGATGACATCAGTCTGTTAAATACACAACATCTGTGTTTGTACTAAGGATGTGACTATGGATTGATGACATCAGTCTGTTAAATACTCAACATCTGTGTTTGTACTAAGGATGTGACTATGGATTGATGACATCAGTCTGTTAAATACTCAACATCTGTGTTTGTACTAAGGATGTGACTATGGATTGATGACATCAGTCTGTTAAATACTCAACATCAGTGTTTGTACTAAGGATGTGACTATGGATTGATGACATCAGTCTGTTAAATACACAACATCAGTGTTTGTACTGAGTATGTGACTATGGATTGATGACATCAGTCTATTAAATACACAACATCAGTGTTTGTACTAAGGATGTGACTATGGATTGATGACATCAGTCTGTTAAATACTCAACATCAGTGTTTGTACTAAGGATGTGACTATGGATTGATGACATCAGTCTGTTAAATACACAACATCAGTGTTTGTACTGAGGATGTGACTATGGATTGATAAGGTCAGTCTGTTAAATACACAACATCTGTGTTTGTACTAAGGATGTGACTATGGATTGATGACATCAGTCTGTTAAATACACAACATCAGTGTTTGTACTGAGGATGTGACTATGGATTGATGACATCAGTCTGTTAAATACACAACATCAGTGTTTGTACTGAGGATGTGACTATGGATTGATGACATCAGTCTGTTAAATACACAACATCTGTGTTTGTACTAAGGATGTGACTATGGATTGATGACATCAGTCTGTTAAATACACAACATCAGTGTTTGTACTGAGGATGTGACTATGGATTGATGACATCAGTCTGTTAAATACACAACATCTGTGTTTGTACTAAGGATGTGACTATGGATTGATGACATCAGTCTGTTAAATACACAACATCAGTGTTTGTACTGAGGATGTGACTATGGATTGATAACATCAGTCTGTTAAATACACAACATCAGTGTTTGTACTGAGGATGTGACTATGGATTGATGACATCAGTCTGTTAAATACACAACATCAGTGTTTGTACTAAGGATGTGACTATGGATTGATGACATCAGTCTGTTAAATACACAACATCAGTGTTTGTACTGAGGATGTGACTATGGATTGATGACATCAGTCTGTTAAATACACAACATCAGTGTTTGTACTGAGGATGTGACTATGGATTGATGACATCAGTCTGTTAAATACACAACATCAGTGTTTGTACTGAGGATGTGACTATGGATTGATAAGGTCAGTCTGTTAAATACACAACATCTGTATTTGTACTAATGATGTGACTATGGATTGATAAGGTCAGTCTGTTAAATACACAACATCTGTGTTTGTACTAATGATGTGACTATAGATTGATAACTTTAGTTCAATTCAGACTCACAAATTGTATTGTACAGTGACATTCATGTTAAGACTAAAAGTACTTTTGTCTCTTGTAAAGTTTGAATATTGTATTTGTATAACCTCTAAAACCTGTATAATACAGTTTGTTTCAGTATCTTTGTATATTGTATTTAATCTCATCTACTACGAATCATCAGTGTTGGGTAAAATGACTGGTCAATAACTGATATCAAATGTGTAATACATGAAATATTTACTGTGAACCCCAACAACTGTGAACATACAATTAATATAATGAAACAAACTGTGAACATGCAATTAATATAATGAAACAAACTGTGAACATGTAATTAATATAATGAAACAAACTGTGAACATGCAATTAATATAATGAAACAAACTGTGAACATACAATTAATATAATGAAATATAAACTGAACATGCAGTTAATATAATGAAACATAAACTGTGAACATACAATATAATGAAACATAAACTGTGAACATAAGTTAATATAATGAAACAAACTGTGAATATACAGTTAATATAATGAAACAAAAACAGTTAACATGCAATTAATATAATGAAACATAAACTGTGAACATGCAATTAATACAATGAAACAAACTGAATTGTTTGTGAAAACAATTACTAAACAGAAGAAACAGCTGATGGATGTTTTAAAAATTAAATAAAAATGTGGTTTTTAAAAGAAGAATTTGATCTTTTAACATCAGTTAAGTGTATTAATCCACGAGGAAAGTGTAACTGATAATGTAGGTCCTTTCGTACACATTAATCCACGAGGAAAGTGTAACTGATAATGTAGGTCCTTTCGTACACATTAATCCACGAGGAAAGCGTAACTGATAATGTAGGTCCTTTCGTACACATTAATCCACGAGGAAAGCGTAACTGATAATGTAGGTCCTTTCGTACACATTAATCCACGAGGAAAGCGTAACTGATAATGTAGGTCCTTTCGTACACATTAATCCACAAGGAAAGTGTAACTGATAATGTAGGTCCTTTCGTATACATTAATCCACAAGGAAAGTGTAACTGATAATGTAGGTCCTTTCGTAGACATTAATCCACAAGGAAAGCGTAACTGATAATGTAGGTCCTTTCGTACACATTAATCCACAAGGAAAGTGTAACTGATAATGTAGGTCCTTTCGTAGACATTAATCCACAAGGAAAGCGTAACTGGTAATGTAGGTCCTTTCGTAGACATTAATCCACAAGGAAAGCGTAACTGGTAATGTAGGTCCTTTCGTACACATTAATCCACAAGGAAAGGGTAACTGATAATGTAGGTCCTTTCGTACACATTAATCCACAAGGAAAGCGTAACTGATAATGTAGGTCCTTTTGTACACACAAATCAAGGTTATATTGTTAGTGCAGTTTTTCACTTTACCATCACTAAACTTTATGTATTTTATCACCAGTAGTGCTCTAAGAATTTACTCATTAAAGTGTAATTTTCTTCTTACAAAAGTGATGAAAACTATGATAGAAACACGAAGATCAGTTGAAGGTACTTTAATTACCATCTGAGTATTTGTAGACATTTAAAAATGAACTTTTGTTTTTCATTGTTGCTTTCTTCCATGGGTAATATAGTTTTCACTTTTACTTAAACATTATATTGATTTTACCCACTGTATTATATATTTATAATTACTAGATTAGTAGAAATAATTTCATAAGCTTTCCATATTTCTGTATTTATTACCTAGTGATGCATCAAATATTATTTTTATTTTTTTAAGTGATCATCACTTTTCTGTGCAGCATTGAATGTCTACATCAGAACTTACTAAACTGTCGTGTAATAAATATTTTTCTCACCAGGTTGCCTCATAAAGTGGACCCCTACAATATTCAAGATTGGCACGTAGCTTTTCATGGAACTCGACTGGGAGTAGTTAGGAGAATTCTGGATAGAGGGGAACTCCTTCCTCCAGGTTTGTTCATCTGAGTTTGTAGCCAGCATTAAGTGCTGTGTTCGTGTATACAAAAACTGATTTTTTTTATGTTCAGAAAAGCAAATAACAAGTAAGTAGTGAAATACAATGGTCTGCGGTTTTAATTTTGAGGTTATACGATGTTAAATAGCTTTGGTTTTAAGGTTATGTGATGATCTGTGTTTTGAGAAATGATCTTAAGTGGCTTTGATTTTGATGGTATATGTTCTTTAATGATTTTTTGAGGCAATAGAGTGTTAAGTGGTTATGGTGTTTTGACTGTATGATGGTCAGTGGTTATGTTTTGGGGGTTATGTGGTAACCACTAATTTTGATCTCAGAGATGTTTCTCTACATTTACAGATGGAATAAGTCTTGGATCTGGTGGTACATCAGATAACCATTCCCAGCAGATCATACTCTCCCCCACGGTGAGGTATGCAGGATGTAAGACATTCTCTCCACGACACGAGTATGTGAAATTTGCTTCATTATTTTAGTTATAAATTTTCGTATTTAGTAATCTACATTCTCTGGCATAACATAATAGACACCTGATTTCACATTGATAGAATGTTTGAAAACACTGTCTTTTTTTATTGCTCTTTTAATGTTTATTATGTTAAGAAACAAAAAACAGTAGCACAGTTTTTACACTTCATTACAAATGAGTTTTTATTTCACTTGACTGACAGACAGTTACTTCAGCTAGTAAACTATAGTAAAAGACAACTTTTTGGGGGGTGACATCCACATGACTCTATTAATGAGTGTAAATGAATTAGTTATTGGTTCATAAGAAGGAAGGTGGTTGGCTTTATACCTCTCAGAAAACCAATAATTAAAACTGTTATTGTTTCTTACAACAGTTTCATTGGCATATCAGAGAAATAACAGATTTAGCCTGAGACTATGGTTCTGTGAGAGAAAATGTTACGTTTATTATGGCACAATTTCCATTTAAATAGAAACTCCAACAATTTGACATCTAATTGACATCCCACCTGTGTTTTTAATGTTCACAGATAAAACTGATTCTAATAAACTGCTCCAAATAAAATGTATGGCAAGTAATTAAGTTTGTATCTGTTTGAAAGAAACTACTAGTAGTCGAAATTGATGTAAAAAGTATTAAACAGATATTAACCTAAGCTGTCCTCTTCAAGTAGCCACAAGGTTTGCAAATAAGCTTGTTATTAAGGTACACAATTTTCAAAACTAACTTACTGCCTTGATTTGTAAATAAACATTCATCACACGTCACTCTGAACAGTAATGTGTATATGTATATATACTTATCTAGTTCTTAAACTTAGAAATCTCAGTTGTGTCTTACCTAACTGTTTAATAAAATATTCATGATAGATTTAATGATTCCAAGACTCTGAAGATTCTTCAAGCTAGAGTAGCCTTTCAAGTGTACATTAGACCTGGCTCGTATACATCTGGGCCCCAGCGACTTGGAGCTGTAGAACCAATTGACCTTCGTTTCAGCAACAGTGAACTTGAGTGGCTTACAAAGGAACAGAATTCAACTGTTCTACACTCTCTTCTAGTAAGACTAGAAGGACTCTAGAAAGAAATGCTGTTTTCATCATATTGCATGCACCGTTAATATGATTTTAAACAGTGTGTAATATGGAAACTTCCATTTAGAAATTGTACAGATTATGTTTAGTAACTTATTTATTTATTCAGTATTCTCTTCCTGACTAAGTTTACATTCCTGTGGTGTTCTGTTTGCAATATTTCACAAAGAATAATGTAGTTTTACCGGTTCTAATTTTGTTCCAAAATTATGTTCATTTATATGCAGCCTAAAATACTCCATTCACAAAAATGTGAAAACATCAATATTTTTTTGTAAATATCAGGAGACATTATGTACAATCATTGTTTCAAAGTTGTGATGTGTTTTTTTATGTAGATATATGAAACAGAAAATGATCTGATAGAAACTAAAAGTAAAATTATTTCTTATTGTGTGAAAATAATTGGTCTTTCTTGTTCACTGGTAACTACCTGTTAAGCCTTTTTCCTTCTTGTATCAAATTGCAATTTTATCTTATCACTACCTAAAATCATCAGGCTTGATGGGACGTTACTTTCTGAAGTTATGACACTTCACCACAAGGTGGTGCTGAAGTTTGAGGAGGAGGCTTCACAGCAGAATAAAAGGCATACAATTAGAAAGGTAAGCTCGGAAAACTCGTAACTACAAGCAACAAATGTCAACTACTCCTGTGTGTGACATGTGAAGAGGGATATAAATGGACATTGGGCAAGTTAATGATTTAAATACAGAAGAAAATAAAACCATACATCCAGTTTTCACTTCTTTATATGGTGTACAACTGAAAGATTTAACATTAAAATTCCGGAGAACAAAAAAGAGCCCTACAAACTTACTGATTGTTTTGAAGCTTGAGTTAATTACAAAATTATTTGTTTATATAGATTTATTCATCCCAAGCATCTTTACAATAATAATAATTTCTGTAATTCCTGGCATGACACTGGAGAAACAAAATATCCACCAAAACAAGTCACAATCCCACGAATGTGCAATAAAGTATGACATGGCGATGGTTCCTAGTGAGTGTGTTATTATAGCTGTAAGATGTTAAGAAATGGTAATATTTTGTTCGTACTGCAGTTAAACATGGCAGAAGATCTTAAATTTCAAGTGATAAGACCTGATATCAGGTAACACAAATTCTTAATAATAAAACTATGCCAGGAGATACAACAACCACCCACATGTTCAACATTTTTATTTTACTTGTCAATTTAAACATCACTGTAATGAGGGTAATATAGCTTTAACTTACCAATGCAGACGACAAAATATCAACAGTATGCCTTTACATACATATTACAAGCACTTCTTGGGTGGTGAGTTATTCTCACTGACAACATATGTTTGAATAATGTTTTTTTTTTAAGTTTACTGGTTAAAGACAAAGGGTGCAGTCTTCACAGGTACTGTCTCATAACTATTCTAAATAACATTTTCAAACTAAAAGTACAAAGCACCATTACGTAACACTTCTGGGGGCAAGTATAACCAGAATAAAGTAAGTTCCAACAATTATAACCTAAATTTAAGGTTCTCTTTTGGAGCATATCATATGATGTATAAAAACATGGATAGATATAACTCATTTGGTGAAAAATTATATGTCAGTGAATCCAAAAAATTATTCCATAATATTTTTCTGATAAACAACTACATATGATATTTTTAGTAGGTTACATGATAATAAAATGTTTAAATATTGCAAATGATGTTTAGATAAGTAACTAAAAACTGTTTTAGAGGTGCTGTTAACTCTAAAAATAAAGACAAGATTGTCCTCTTGTTGTTTGACTGGAAGCAAAAGAAATAATGTACATAACTAATACTGTGTTTCTCCGAAAATAAGACAGGGCTTATGTTAATTTTCACTCCAAAATATGACACTAGGGCTTATTTTCGGGGGATGTCTTATTTTGATATATTAAAAAAATTGTTAAACTATTAAACTAATTAATAAATTAATGTTTTTTTATTTCTTTCCTCTTCCTGCCACTCTTAACGAGGGCTTATATTAAAACTATCCCCAAAAATCACATTAGGTCTTATTATCGGAGAAACACGGTAGTAGTACTTAATATAACACCTTGAACACTGGTATTCTGCACGGATGAAAATAATTATTAAAAAAATCAACAGAATACAGATGTTAGTTTATAATGAATCAAGAAATAATTATACACAAAAGTAAAGGATACAGAATATACCTTGACTTGGACAGAATATTGACATACCCCCAAAAAATCCAATTATTTCGGTGAGAAGAAAGAACAGAGATAAGGAAACTCCGACTAAAAACCTTCATTAGAACAAAAACTAGTGTTAGCTATAAATCCAGCACAAAAATAAAAATAATTGAATTTCCATTTGGTAGTGTAAGGGGTGGGTCTAAGTCATAAACCTAACACAATAAAAATATTTCTTAAAGACTACCACAATTCTTCCTTCCATAACTCATAAATCTATTCAGGAAAGTTCTATGTGGTATAAACATAGATATTTTTAATTATGATTTAATATTTTATATCTGTGTTTTATTTAACAAAAGTTGATATCCTTAGAGGCTCTCAGGGAGTTAAATATCAGTGTTAACATTCATATCAGACCCTTCACTCATGTTTTAGAGACTCGCACATTGAACAAGTACATAAACTGGTAACTTTCTTATTCTTATATTAGAAAAAACTTTCAACTTGTTATTAACTTGGGCATTAGAATGATTCAAAAAACTGCAAGTCTATAGACTTGTGTCCAGCTTACAAGTAAGCTGTATGTTCCAGACCAGAGGTTCTCAACATTTCAGCTCACATCCCACTTTTTAATATTTTAGAATTTAAAACCCAGGCCTAATTTTGTTTAAACAATAAAATCCCAGTAACAGAAATTTATGTATTTTATCATCCACTAATGGAAATAATGTGACCGTTTTTTCTGACATGACTGAAGAATACGTGGCACCATTTTTATTAATTTTATGGGTAAAAAAAAAAAATACTGGTTAGTCTACAAGTGAAAAAAGTTAAGTATATGTATGTATGTAGAAAGTTTAGATGGGGATTGTTTACTAATAAACCACAGAACGTTTCAGCCTTCTAGGTCATCTTTAGGTTAACCTGAAGATACATTTTCACATACCACTGTTTGAGAATCACTGTTCTCGGCTCTCCGCTTGTGTCTGTCAAAATTATTCTCAATAGTTATCTGATTAATGGCTATACCTTATATTTATAAATGTAAATAGTTTAAAAACTCATAAATAGCACCTTAAATTCTTTAATATGCGTAAAACCGTACAGTTAAATCTGGATCGTATTTCTTCCTTTTTCTGTTGTCGTTGAACATTTCTAAAGCTAGTTTTCTAGGTAAGAGTTCTCTTGGAAGATTGCACATTTTTTGTCCTGTTGTAAATTTGACAGGAATGTTTAAACCTAATAATGAAGTCCAAAGCTCATTTTATTGGTGGATAAAATTGGAATGCCTTACTTTACTTTTACAATAAAATGTTGTTAACTGTCACTAATGTATCTGGAATACCTCATCTTCACACCTGGACAAGTATTTTAACGTATGATTATACAAATTTAGTCTGTAGTATGAAACAGAATTTTGAATAGCAATTACCCATGGAAATAATGTACAGCATGTTCCGAACCTTGAATCTACACACAGTTTGAAAATCATTTAGATTACTACACTAATGTCAAGATCTGTTTATGTGTTACAAACTAGCATAAAGAAAAGATGCTTACTGTGTATCTTTTCTCTGGTAATTTTCATCAGAATAAGACAATTCAAGGCATGCTTTAATATTTTCTTCCTATAAAAAAGATGAAATTGTATCAAAGAACCAGATTTTCTTACACACACATACAATTTTCATAGGTCTACAGCAAAGTCAGTATTTTGAATAAAGAGCCACTGTCAAGTGTGTGTACCTTCATACATCCAAGTCTAGTTTAATAATAACAATAACTATAAACAATTCCAATTTCATTTTACTCTGAAAATAATACAATGAAGATGCTGGTTTCAGATTTTAAAAAATGAGGCAAGGCTCACATTAAAACAGTTGCATATTTCCTCTGCTTTGAGCCATACAATGGTTCAATGTAACCTCTCCTTTTCATTTGTTTATTCTTTTCAATGATGTTTGATAAAAACTTAGAGGTTTGTGTGAAATTTAGTATCTAACCTTGACTTTTGTCATTCATGTCAGAAGTTATTTAAGTATGGTGAAATGTAAGCAGTTTAAAAGTATAGATTTGACGTGCAGCAAACAATTTAGAAAAATTACATTTTCATTCTCTAATTTACAGTTTTGAGAACTAAAAACATCCAAGCAAACATGAAATACAAAACAAACATAAATCTCTAATTAGAATTATTATAACAATGTTTAGAGACAACAAATGACCTATTTACCACAGCACTTTAAAATTAAGCAGCATAAAAATATGGAGTTGGTAAAAAAATAAAATGTGAAACTAGAAATTGGAAAGAATTTCATCTGATGGTGTTTATGTGAGTTTCTGCAACCACAGTGGGTAGCTATCTCTATCAACTGTGTAAGCTGTAAATTATTATTTACTTATTCCGTAATGATCTGTATAACACTGTGATAACCCTTTAGAGAATAAGCAGACTTTCATTTTGGGTTCTTGATAAAAAAGTTGAGAAAAAATTTCTTTTATATTCTACACATATATTTTGCAGTTTCATTGGAATTTATATAAAATGTTTTTATATTAACACATTAAAATAAAAAAATTATTTTCTACATTTATGGTCGTTTTTTTTACTAGGCTAATTAAATGTGAATAGTCACTTACTCTTGACCAAAACACAGTGAGTAATAGGAGAAGATGGGATGATAAGATTAAAAACCTGGAAGGTATTAAACTGTTGTATTCTAACATCGTACACGAAAAATGAACACTTTGAATACTTCAGTTCCACTTATAAACGCAGCCGAAAATAACAGACTAATAAATAATGGTTCTAACACTATCAGAAATTCATTGTTACTATTAGTTTACTCGTATGTCTCTTCCACTTGCATTGTTGAAGTACATGACAAAATGTTCAAAAGTGTTAATATGTTGCTCATATAAACATTCCAACTTTTACTAGTAGTATTACCAACACCACCGTTAATGTAATACTACGTTGGATAAGTGATAAGTCACAAACTTATCAATTAATGTCTACAGTATAATTTTAAAAATAATACCGTCAATCAAATGTCATCAACAACTTCTAAGAAGCGCATTTTTAATTACTATTTTAAAAGTTGATGGTAATGTCTACAGACATTATTTAGCGTTCTATACTTGAAATTTCAGCTTGAGACTTCTTTTAATTCTATTCCAAAGATATAGAAAAAGAAAAACACATAATAATTGTTTTGATATTACTTAACCCTGCGATACACCTTTGCTACCACATGGAAATCAGGTACACTACACTGCCATCTACAAAACAATATTCTTTAAGAAGAAATTATAAAACATATTTTCACATTAACCTGAAAAACTTTGCCCAGGTTGTAAAATTTCTAGTAGTACCAAGCCGGTCACTTAAAAAAAAAAGTAATGTAAATCTTATGCTGGTACATGTTTAGTTACATAATAAAATAAGATTAAATTGAAAGAATTAAAATAATTCAACAATCATTTGAATGTGTTATATATCACAATATACGTTTTTTCCAACATAATGCCAATTAACAGCTATGATTGTGTAAAATAGTTTTCATTGCAATTAGCTCTTCATAAAATTTACATATTTTAAGGTACATGATTGTAAAATGTTTTCCCAAACTGATGATGATGCAACTTTTAAACTACAGATTTATTCATACTTACTGCTTATTACTATCTGTTGACAGTCGAGAAAATAGTCTACAAATTTATCTCTCTCATAAAAGTACATCACTCTACATATTTCGCTCATGGAGGTGTTATAATTTATAGTCAATCCCATTATTCGTTGGTAAATAATAGCCAAAGAGCTGGTGCTGAATGGTGTTAACTATCTGCCTTCCATGAAGTCTATCAATAGAATTACAGAATAAGCTTAAATAGCTCTCTAATAACTTTACGCGAAATTCAACAAAACAAACTTACAAAATACAAGAAAAATGGTTTAACCTAAAAGATAAACTTCCAACTAGCAGAATTTTTTTCAGAACAATTACTCAGAGTAGTGTAGATTCTATTCATGTAAGAATAAAACGATATAACTCCAGCGTTTATTATTATACATCCTCAAACTTAACCCGGCATGGCCACGTGGGTTAAGGCGTTCGACTTGTAATCTAAGGGTCGGGGGTTTGAATCCCTGTCACACTAAAAATGTTCGCCCCTTCAGCCGTGGGGTCATTATAATGTGACGGTCAGTTCCACTATTTGTTGTTTAAAGAGTAGCCCAAGTGGGTGGTGATGACTAGCTGCCTTCCATCTTATCTTACACTGCTAAATTAAGGACGGCTAGCGCAGAGAGCCCTCGAGTAGCTTTGCGCGATATTCAGAAACAAACAAACAATCTTCAAACTTACTCATGACCAAACGGAGAAGGAGAGAATGATGATGAAACAATCCGTAACTCTAGAAAAATACTGACAGTACTTTAAAGCTACGGTTCAACCATAAGCTTGAAGACATATAAAGCTAAAATTCAGCGTTCATTTCTTGCTCTGAGCAATAACAAATATTCCACTGCTTATTTTTGTTTTTTTAAAAATGGTGAACTAATTAGGTATGTTTAAAATTATTTATAGTATTTGTTAATCACAGCTTTTGTTTAATTACACGAAGGATAGGTGATCGACAATAGCTTTGTATTCTTCCATAAATAGCAGAATTGTTAGTAATACTTCAGTTTTATTATTACTCTTATTTCTATTCATTTAAAGGAATTAAATTTTATGACGACTTTAGCTTGTAATGTTAATGAATAAGACACTTAATTCGGCCTTTTGGTTTCGTAAATATAGGTGATAACTTCAGCATGGTGAATTGTGACTACTTGTGGATTCAAAGACGATGATTTCGTTGTTAATTGTTTTGTTTTGCGTGTTCCATGATTCTCTAGCTCTTTACGAAGATCAAATTGGAAAATTTGATTGGTAACTTGAAATTTTATGTTTAAAACATTGTAGAATAATTCACTTAAAGTTTTATATGGATAGCATTGGTTTTCGCTGGCAACACGCTTCTCGTGTTGCGTCAACTACAGAAGCCTAATTTAAAGGGTTATACGTGATATGGGCTGAACTACAAGGTACATGTGGTCTAAACTAAAAGTAATAGACAGTTATAAAATAAAATATCAGCCATCTAAACGTTAACTTTCAGAAATCACGATAACAGTTAATCACATTACTTTATATACTAGAAGGATCATTATATCGGGTGTTTCAAATTTGTTTAACATGTTGATGTTACACTAAAGGTGCAGCAATTTTACTCATTTACTTAACACCAGCAGTTTTTATTTAAAAAATAAAGCAGTTGCAAGTTTCCCAAGAGTTATTAATAACAAAGTGTGCATAAAATTTTTATAAATTAACAGATAAAAAAAATTATTGACGTATGTGTGGGGTATATTTTGCAAGTAATTTTGAAAAAAATATACCTTGAGGAAATTTTTGACTCGTAATATTACAACCACTACTGATTAAATTATTATTAAAGTGGTCAAGTTGATTTCATTTTCCGTATTTAAAAACAGATTTATTATCCAAATGTTGTTTTCCATTGTATTTATCTTTACTTGAATTACATAGTGTCAATACACACATAGTTTTTGTTCTCGCCATTTAGGATTGAGAATTCTGGTTAAAATTTCTTCTTTCTTTCCCAAAGTTATTCAACTGACATTACAATATTGGATATTGATGTATCAGTACATTATATATTAGGTCTTAATAAAGAAATATGTGAGCCAGATGGTCCCTTGGAAATGGAGCCATGTTATAGTAAGTTTTACCATCAATGGTCTGCTGTTAACCTCCCAAAAATTGTTGAATTCATGTGATGTAACATGCTGAATTACATGAGTAGTAATCTTCAACTTTAACTCTATGTTGGATTGTTATAATGTGTATGGATTTTAAGCTCAGTAGTGTTTATAAAACTCAAACCTGGGTGCTTGAATTTATCCGTTGCAAGAAATACCTTTAACAGAAAAAAAAAGCTTTTGTGTGATATATGGAAACTTTTCAAGCAGTTCAAAGAGAGAATAAAATAAGCACATAGAAATAACAGAAACACTGCCTGTAGTGTTATAACATTGTTAAAAGTCTTTATAACACTGAACTCTTGTGGTAGTTCTGAAACTTAGCTTGATATCTCTTCTTTTCATTAAGGTAATTTTAGTTTTTTAATATTAAAAATGGAACTTGGTAAAATTACAGCTGGAAAAACTGTAATTGGAATTAGAAACATTGAATTAGTAATTTACCGTTAGAAATGAAATAATATTTGATAGATTTAATCAAGCATTAGAAATTTACAAATATAATATATACACACAAAGATTCAGAAAATGGTTTGTTAGGTAGGTACATGTATATTATAATTTTTGTTCAGTTTTTGTTTAATATTTAGATGTATTTTGAAATATCAAGAGTTGTAAATTTTTTCCTTACATGTTTGCAATTTATTTTTTCCATGAAGGAAGTTGGAACTAGTTGGTGAAGTGAACCACGTGCACTATGATGAATCGGGGAAAATAGTTGTGGCCACAGAGAAAAATGTTTTGGCCTTGTTGAACCTACGTAATGGATCTGTTGGTAATTTATTTGTATGTTACTATTGAAGAAGAGCAGTAAGAAATGCACGTTTGCTTTTTATACTTGACCAGGGAAGAAATAAGTTCAGTTGAGGTCCAGTGGTTGATGGACCTTTAATGGTATTCCTTGTTTCTTTGTTGTTTTTTTTATTTCAAGGTTTGTGTGACCCTGGAGTTGCAACCCTTGAATTAATCTAGCACCAAATCTGTTTGACACATTCACTGCTAGGGACATTTGTGTGCCGGCTTAGTATCTGCTCACGTGTCCTCACGACATGTGCAGTGTAATAAAAAATGTAAAGGTTATTAATGCTTTTGCTTGAACTGAAAACACAACAATAAAACGTATCAGCCACAGATGATGGCAACTATCTATGCAGTTTGCTCTTCGAATTACTTGAGTACTTCTGACTAGGTTTTTCCAACTCGTTGAAAGTACAATGATTATTGATTTTATGATAATTTAAAATTAGGAAATCATTTTTTTAATTTGGATTATAGATTACAACAGGAGGAATATTTGAACAATATACTGTCAGTTACGTCTCGCACAACAAGATTCAAGAGTTAAATAGATTTCTTACGTTGATCCTTGATATTTGTCTCGACTTATTAGTATGTTAGTATGGTGTCAGCAGGCACTGTGATGAAATGTTTGAGGCTGTTAACATAGATGCTATGGTTTAACTAAATGTATTTTGGTAAAATATTTAGGTTGCGTTGTGCCCAATGAACGATAAGTCTTGTTATTACTAATTATTTAAAGTAACACAAGTATATTATTGTTGCTAAAATTGTGATGAGTCATTCTTTTGGGGATTCAGTAAAGCATTTACATAAGGTTTTGATGTTAATTACGTAGGCTGAATTACAAAGTAACATCATCGTTTACTGACCGAGGTAAAGAGAGCTTCATCACAAAATAAAAAATGATAATTTGTTCATTCTATTTTGTGCAACATAAATTTATATTCAGGCTTTTCTGTGGATTTTCTTAAATATCTGTTTAACTATGGCTTTAAGTATTAGGTATTTACCTAAAATTAGTTTTCGTTATTCTGTTATTTTTGAAGCTTTGTTTTTTTGTCGTTGTTGTCGTGAGATTTTTATGTGGAAGAATATTTGATGTAAATAAAAAAAACAAGTTTTTGTTTTGACCTATACGGTTATTTGACTTGCATAAAAATCAGCATTATTCATCTTTAATTACGTGCGCGCGCACACACACACACACACACACACACACACACACGTGCTTCTTATTGCTACCAATTTAAAACAGGACTAGAAAAATCTCAGCATATGTAATCCTTGTAAATTATTTTAAAATTATTCTGCACTATATTAAGACAAAGCAATTTTTGTTAAAATTATTGTAGAATTGTAACTCATGTTTCCATTTGATTGTTTATTTACATCATCTTCATTTATAAAGATACAGAAGTTTTGTAAGCAAAATTAATGAAAAGTTGCTGCTTTCATTTTACATTTTGTTTTATAGAAATGTTTCTTAAGCTTTTACCTGAATGCATTATTTCATTTAGTGTCAGAATGACAGAGCAACTGGTGTTTTTATAAGATCGGTTATTCCTGTTGTTTTTATCTTTCGTAAATCAAGTTAAGAATTTATATAGAAAGTCCGGCGTGGATTTTCATTTGTGTTATCTTCTTTGAAGTGTTTAGATGGCAACTAAACCTATATAGCTTTGAAATATGTTAGGATTGGTCACTTAATGGAAGATGTTCTGCAAAATGAATCTATATTGACCTCTAGTTTAACCTTTTATTATTACAGAATGGCCAATGAAATCAGGATTATCTCATCCTGGATAACACTATTGGCTTGCTGTATTAGTAATATGTTGTTACTTTAGATGAACATTGAGTACCGTCAGTATAATAGCTGTCTCTCTCAAGAGGTAGAAATGTTTATTCCCAAATAAGAAAATGACAGTTATTTCTCTGTTCTCTGATAACAGATATTTGAAAATTAAAAGCAAATTGATGTTGATTTCATTCAGTTTTACACATTAGAATCATATTACTAATTGCTGGTTATCATTTCTTGGTAGTTTGATACAAGCAGCATTCTGTTTTAGTTATATTTTATGATTCCTGTGTAGTGTACACTTTAAAAACAACATTTCCTTCACACTGTTCACTTTCCTTGAAAGCATTTCAAAGTCAGAAATATTTGTTTATTATTCCTGTAATGAATGTTAAGATGTGCACGTATGTACAAAGAAGTTTTGACACCATATGTCAACTTTGTTGCAGCATGGAGACAGTTATTAGAAAAAGGGCCACATGAAAAGGTTCAGAGTTTACAAGGACATTTCCAAGGTATTGTGTTTCATTTTTTTTAACATTTATTAATCCAGTTGTGCAGTCAGTTTTTGATTCTTTTATGATTTTGTGTTGTCAGTGATGCACAATATTCTTGTATGTAGAATATATTAAATAAAAACAGTTATCTTAGTACTGCCTCCATAATTATAACTCTTAAACAAAAAGTTGTTTGATTGTATTATTGTATTAACAGTTAACTCTTCTTTATAGATATTGTATCTTCATGTAGGATTGTTAGTTGTGCTTCCTCGTGATGTTTGTTGTTCCTACATTCTTGTGTAGGAGTGTCAGATATTTATAGTTTATACATCCTTATGTGGGACTGTGTTTGTTGATAATACATCCTTGAAATGTAGGACTGTGTTGTTGATTGTAGGTAATTCATCTTTGTAATGTAGGACTGTGTTTGTTGATTGTAGTTACTACATCCTTATGTAGGACTGTGTTTGTTGATTTGAGTTACTACATACTTATGTAGGACTGTGTTTATTGATTGCAGTAAATACATCCTGGTATAGAAACACACTTTAACTTTTTTTCAGATGTCATCACAGTTCAAGGACGAGGCGAGTTCATTAGGTGCTGGGATCTAACAAGTGGTGTTATGAAGTGGGAAACTTTCCTACCAAATAATCCTACAGACAGGTGGGACTAAATGATCTGAGAAACTTTTTTACCAAATAATCCTGTAGACAGGTAGGACTAAATGATCTGAGAAACTTTCTTACCAAATAATCCTGTAGACAGGTAGGACTAAATGATCTGAGAAACTTTCTTACCAAATAATCCTATAGACAGGTAGGACTAAATGATCTGAGAAACTTTCTTTCCAAATAATCCTGTAGACAGGTAGGACTAAATGATCTGAGAAACTTTCTTACCAAATAATCCTATAGACAGGTAGGACTAAATGATCTGAGAAACTTTCTTTCCAAATAATCCTGTAGACAGGTAGGACTAAATGATCTGAACTCTAAAAAATGAGTTTGATTTTACTGCCATGCATTAGAAAATGTAAATTTTTTTTGAAGTCATTTATATTTAGAGATAGATTGTGGTATCCCGATATCCATAGAGGGCACAAGATGTCTTCAACTCTCTCACTCCGAACCAACTTAATATACCCATGTTGAAAGCTACCCTTGATGCTGTTGAGGATAACTTGTTCTGATTTTAAACCCATAAAGAAGGAAAGTCTAAACATAGAAAATGTTTGTGGTAATCTTGTTCTTATTTTACTATGGATGGTGATTTTACTTCACTTTCTTGTTTCTTTATGTTTGTAAGCTTTTTTTCATGTTACAGTTCATCCATCATGAAAATTCATGTAGCAGCTGCCAACAAGCAAGTGCTTCTTGTAGAGATGCAACCAGGAGGTGGCATTCAAGCTTTTGTGTACAACATGCGGGAAGGCACGTTGAAGAAGTCTCCCAAAGCACCAGCCCCTTGGCTCACTGAATTGACAAGGTAACTGCATCTGCCATTAATTTCCTACTTGCAAAAATAGAAAGAATATATTCCAAATAGGTATTTGAATGAGATCGCGCACTGTGTATCTGTTTAAACTTGAATTTATAGATTCTGAATAAGATGTGTTTTGTTTGTCTGTCTTGCAGAATGTGTACAGCTAAAAAATGATTCATTTGTTCAAAAACTAATGTTTATATTTTGAAGAAAATATGTTTGTTTGGTCTCATAAAGTCTGTTATGTTTGATTGTAGTCTCATTTAGCAGGAGACTCTTGATTATGTTTGGAGGAAAGGTTTAAAATCATCCTTCTACTGTTACACGAAGTCTGTTAAAAAAATATGCAGACTGTTTGAATTGTGTGGCTCCAGTTGGTTCCAGGGGAATCCGCTTGATGTTGTTAGGTTTGCACAGATCAGCTGATTACGACGCCATTTCTCGATAGCAGATATCTTCATTTGTGATTTAGCTTCGCAGTTTTAAGTGAAGTGCGATTTTTTTCGTTTGGCGGATTTCAGAATGAATGACCTGAAGGAGCAACGACTTGCTGTGAAATTTTGTGTTAAACTTGGAAAATCTGCGACTGAAACTTTTGCTATGCTTAACACAGCTTACGGTGATGTTGCTATGAAGCGTACGGCATGTTTCAAGTTGCATGAACGTTTTAAGGATGGTCGACAGTCCATTGAAGATGATGAGCGTTCTGGACGTCCTTCCACGTCGACAAAATCAACACCCTGGTGCAGGCAAATCGACGTCTGACTGTCAGGGAGCTTGCTGAAGAGTGTGGGATATCAGTTGGATCTTGTTAAGAGATTTTGAATGAAAAATTGAAGATGCACCCTATTGCTGTGAAATTTGTTCCTCAGAACTCGTGAGTTTTTGGCCAAACACTCAATCACTGTTCTTCCCCACCCCCTTACTTACCTGACCTTGCTCCTTGCAATTTTTCTTGTTCCCCAAACTCAAAAGACCCTTGAAGGGAAGAAGATTTGAGACGATTCTCGAGATTAAGGCAAATGTGACGAAGGAGCTGGAGGACATTACAAAAGAAGCGTACTAGGACTGTTTCAACAAGTGGAAACACTGTTGGGATAAGTGTGTGCGTTGGGGAGGAGAGTACTTTGAAAGGGTCCCAGACCTGTAACTTCTAAATAAAGTACATTTTATTTTATGACGTCAGTCCGCGTATTTTTTTGAACAGTTTTCCTATACATGTAATTTTGACACAATTATTGTACATATTGATTGTGTAAAAGGAAATGTTACGCTGGTTTCTAGGGTTGTAATTAGGCCTCTCTCTTTACTTTTATTGTTCTGTGAGGGGATTATGTCAGTGTGTGATGATATGTTATATCTGTGTTCATGCTACTCTTTACACCAGGTGTTTGTAGATCGTAGATCACTGATATTAAACTTTACGTCATTCTTTGATCTGGCAAGTTGTATAGTTTGTTTGTATTTATTGTTAGTTAGACAACTCTCAGTGTGTTCACCTTTGTTTTTTTTATTTATTGTTATAGTTACACAACTCTGAATTTTTTTTTCATGAGCTCCATTGTTAGATCATAATTTTAGAGTAAACAATGATTTTTTTTTACATCTCAGCATGATACATATCCTCAGAGGATTTATTAGGGTATAAAGTGGTATTTTCTTGAAGGATGGGTTACAGGCTAATCATTCCTCTATTGTTGATTGTTTCTTTTATCATTTTGCAGAGTATTCATCTGAAGGAAGACTGGACTATTTGTGTAGTTATTTTGTTTTTGTCACATATATATATATATAAATAAATAAAATATTAGAAACTACACAGCACTTCAAGAAACAGAGACTGATTTACTGTTTAATCATTCTGAGTTATGTAGTTATCTGTTCTGTTTTTTAACTAATGTATTATATTGAAGCACTAAATAGTTTTATGTGCCAAGATTTGTTTTGGAATGTTGAATTTATTACTGTTAATAAAATAAGCCTTATCAAATTTCCCATCTGAACTTTGTGTCAAGTAAACTTTGAATAAAACAAAAATAAAAATATAAAAAATAAGTATTCTAGAAACACTTGCTAGTAGATGAGATTTTAAATTAAAGCAGTTCAGTGAAGCTATAATTTACTAAGATATTTTTATGTGTGTATACATTCAAGCTGTGAATTTGTGAGTCACAAGCATCTAGCATGTGTTGAATCTGTCACGAGAACCGTACATGTGATTTTGGTTGAAGAAGGTGGATGTTTATTTTCAGCTTCGCTGACTGTGAGTATTTATTTACTTTCTACATTTTTTGTACATGTAACCCTAATTACATGTGTGTCTGTGTTCCCATTTCCTCTGCCTTTCTGCGTTTGTTGTACACTTAACCCTAATTACATGTGTGTCTGTGTTTCCATTTCCTCTGCCTTTCTACATTTGTTGAACACATAACCCTAAATACATGTGTGTCTGTGTTCCCATTTCCTCTGCCTTTCTATGTTTGTTGTACACTTAACCCAAATTACATGTGTGTCTGTGTTTCCATTTCCTCTGCCTTTCTACATTTGTTGAACACATAACCCTAAATACATGTGTGTCTGTGTTCCCATTTCCTCTGCCTTTATACGTTTGTTGTACACTTAACCCAAATTACATGTGTGTCTGTGTTCCCATTTCCTCTGCCTTTATACGTTTGTTGTACATGTAACCCTAATTACATGTGTGTCTGTGTTCCCATTTCCTCTGCCTTTATACATTTGTTGTACACGTAACACTAATTACATGTGTGTCTGTGTTCCCATTTTCTTTGCTTATGGTTGTAAAAAGAACATCCTCTAATAGATAGAGAATTGATGAAACTTTATAGAATGTTTCGAAAGTCTTTCAACTTCTGTCTTCAGGCGACCTGAAGATGAAATTCAGAGGACTTTCAAAATGTTGTTTTCTACACTTGTGTCTCCACAGCAGGAAGATGCCTTCCATTTTACAAAGTTTCATCATGAATACTCTGCTCACACAATCTATCAGAGAATGGATAGACAGTTGTTACTTTTGTAATTCACCCTAAAAAAATGGCTACTCTTATGTACATAGGAACAGGTAATAAACTTTGTCTTGGGCTGTAATTAATCAAAAATAAAATCTTACTTTTATCTTATTTTGTATCCAGCACGCGTGTATCAGATTTGCAGAGATGTAAACTTTACCTTAAAGAAAAGGTTACGATACACAGGATGTTTTCAAAATTGGGTGGTGGCCATTGACACCAACAATATGTTATTCAAACAGTATCTTTGTTGTTGAACATGAGTGAGAACTAATAGCAGTAACAGTTTGTGCAGTATATTACGGCTTTGAAATTTGTATCGTATCCTGAATAAAGTATTTAATTATTAGTGTGTCTGTGGTTAAATTTAGTTTTGTAGAATATCTTTTTTTTTTAATGATAATTTCTTTACAATCATCCAGGGTTTCTTCATAAAACATCTTCATATTATATTTGAGTACGTTGGATTTTCCTGTCAGCTTGAGAGCTGGTCGTAGATTTCTGAAAGGAAAACAACGTGCATTTTTTCGGATTGCTTTATCTGCGACTAAGCTCAGAGTTCAGAAGCTGTTTTTGTTTTCTTTCTGAAGATATCTGGCTAGCATAAGGAGTGTAGAAACATAGTTGTCTGCTGGGAAGGAACCTAGGAACTAACATGTTTAGTAACAATCTGGAAAGGGCTAGTCATGGATTAGTAGTTAATGTTCTTTGTGAATGCACTCTGCACTTCGAGATCATGGATGCATAGTAAGAGTGACAGTTAAATCCAGTTAATACGTGAGGCAAGCAGCATAAGTAGTTGCCACTGATTAGCTGCCTCGTGTTTTGTATTTTGTTTCAAAATTAGGGTTAGTTACTCAGACAGCCCTTGTGTAGCTTTGCATCAAAATTCAAGGGAACAGACTAGGTTTGCTGTAAAAGTGACAAAGAATAAACTTGCCTTAGTTTCAGTAGTTTATTATGACTATGAAAGTTATATTTTAGTCATTCTAAAGTTTGAAATAAGTAGTTTTTAAAGTTAAACATTCTTTCCTTCTTCTTTTAGTCACTGGGACTCAGAAGTTCTGATATAAGAACGGAACTTAAAATAAAGCAAGTTGCCAACCAGGAAACTGCTGAACATCCTCTCTTTACTGTTGAGTTGGGAAACAGTGGCTTAGCTTTACTTCAGTTACAGTCGGCTGCTGTGAAGACGGTAAAGGTGTTTCCTGGAGTAAGTTGTTGTTGTTAATGTTTCCAAATATTTCTTTATCACTTATGATTTCCTTATGATAACTACAGGAACAGCAATTTGTTTGTATATCATTGAAACACTGACTATACAATGAAATTTAATTTGTACTCTGGCTACAAGTATTACCTTCCTTACTCATAGCATATCATTAAAAACACATTCAGGCCCAGCATGGTCAGGTGGTGAAGGTGCTTGACTTGTAATTCGAGGGTTGCAAGTTCTAATCCTCGTTACACCAAACATGCTCGACCTTTCATGCATGTGGGGCATTATAATGTAACGGTCAATCCCACTATTTGTTGGTAAAACAGTAGCCCAAAAGATGGCAGTGGGTGATGATGACTGGCTGCTTTCTCTTATGTCTTACACTGCTAAATTAGGGACTTCTAGCACAGATAGTCCTTGTGTAGCTTTGCACAAAATTCAAAACAAATCAAACCAAAAGCATTCTTGAGCCAAAGAAACTGTAGGTCACAATGACTTAATATATCTACACATGCAAATTTTTCTTTACTTTTGTAACGTTATCCAGTGTATTAGGTTGGTATAACTTTTGTATGGACAATGATAATTTACACACAAAATTCTATCAGCTGTTCAAGGTAACAAGTCCAGATGTTTCTTTGCAGGCAGCTGATCTTTCTACGGCATTGTTTGATGGGCACCTTTATCTTTTTGTGCTTCTTCCGAAGGTTGAGGTGAGCAAATAACATTGTGTGAAAAGCTAAAAGTTTTTAAGTCAGTTGTTGTTAGATTACCAGTAGTTACTTACGGCCATTATTGTTATTAAAATAAAAGAAACACATTTGGTAACCTTTAGAATATTAAGTTGCTGTTATCTATTTAACTTTATGCTGTAAGTGTGAATTGTACATCAGAAAGAACAATGTTACTTTTATAATAATAATTAAAGAATATAAAAAATATGTACATACCCCACATGTGGTTTTAAGTAATGTATAATTAAACATAAGACAGAACTATTAAACGAATCCTGAAAGAGAGGGTGTGGCAGTAAGGGTCTGGTTTTCTATTCAGAAGCTCTGTATCCAAACAAAAGTGAAGGATACAAAAAATTATGGTTTGTAGGCTTCAAACATTAACTTTTAAAAAGACAAAAAATTACTGTATTAGTATCCTTAAAATCCCTGTAATTTAGTAGTCTCTAAGTATGTGTGGGTTAGAGATGTCCCGTTCCTGTTAATCTACAGTTCTGGCAAAATTCTTTCTTTCATCTTCAAGACACTTATAAACAACTGTCAGAATGATGTAAGGGAGAAAATCATCTTTTTGTTTATTATAAACTTGAGTTACTTAATAGTAGGTGGTACCAGTTAAGAACTTTTAAATGATCAGTTTGAAGGGTGGAGCCAGTCTAGAAGGTTTATAATATATATCTCAGCCAATCATAGAGTTGGGAGGTTCTTATTTTGTATGTAGCTTGTCTTTATATCAAATTTCAGTTTCTAATTCGTTGGGTACTCATAAATGGTGTATGGTGGGCATAATAAAATAGAAACCGAGCAATAAGATAATTAGACATGTTACATGACATAAAAACTAATACTTAACATTTTTTTCTGTACATCTTATTTTAAATTAAGAAATTGAAACGTGTGTAATTTTAAGATTTAAATTATAAACAGTATTTTGATGCCAATCTCATTGACGTAAGTGGAAAAATGTTATTTATCAGTGATGTCGAGGAAATCCATTTGTAAAGAAATATAAATGCAAAAACAGCCCGATTGGGTTGAGAAAATATTTTATGTAGAAGAGCAAACAACGTTTCGACCTTCTTCGGTCATCATCAGGTTCACAAAGAAAGAAAGAGGTAACTGACTGGAAGCTGACCACATGTTTGGAAGGGGTTGTGTAACTGAGTGTCACAATGTAAAGGGTGGTGTTAGATGTTTGAATATATGATTTTATATTATTTATTTATTTTATTATGTTTAATATAGGTATAAAGGCATTTTATATATTTTATTAAATCATGGCTGACGTACGAGAATTGCAAGTGTTTGTGTTTTTCTTAGTGTATTTGTACTTACCTGTTACCGTTATGTCTGAACGAGCATACAGTACACCACTATTAACAGTACACGCTCACACAATTGTTAAAATACTAAGAAATTTAAACCAACGAATTATCAATAGAAGAAAGACATCTATTTTATTCAACAATGTAGAAAGGAAAAACTAACCCCTAATTTTGTGAAGGTAAAACTTTCAAAAAAGTTTAATAAATACACAAACATTGTTCAAAATTTATAGAAAAAAACTACTTAAAGCCATGTTGAACATGAAATACTAAAAACTACATGACTTACAAAAACAAAAAAATGAATCTGGACCATCAACTGGCATGTTGTATTAAACCAGAGATTTACGGACTTACACATCAAAACATAAATCAAATCAATTCTAAAAACGACAGAGACAAAAAGATCTGCCACAACAAAAAACAGAAAAACTAAGATGTAAACAACAGAAAAGACACCAAAACGACAAACCGTTGACTAACCTCATAATTTACAGATCCGACCGACAATTAAACACAGACGAGATACATCTACTTAACAAAGGACTAAACTTCGCAATAGTACCTGGGTACATCCAACCATAGAAATCAAAACATGTTTAGAAGACCTAGCCAGGAGACTTGTGATACTTTCCACAGTAAACAAAAACAAAAAAACAACCAACAGAAATAAGACAATTTTGATAATTTTATTGACATCCAACAGCCAAACTTTTCAGGTAAAATTACAAATTTATATTTTCCAGAAACACGAAAAAACAACATCTTAAACGATTTTTTCAAAGAGGTTTCTCACAAAACCATCAACATAATTTCACAAAACAGAAAACTAAAAAACAACCTTGCAAAAAGAGACATTAATTCTATTAAAAACCTAAAACAAGACAGAAACATAAAAATTCTAAAATCAGATAAAGGTAACGCTATAGTAATAATGAATACGAATGAATACATACAAAAAATAAATAACATCCTATCAGACACGAACAAATTTAAACCAATACACACAAATCCAACAAAAACACATGAGACGCAACTGAACAAATTACTACTACAAATGAAAAAAGCCAACACAATTTCACAAACACTTCACTCCTACCTACGTAAAACCGACTCGCGCACACTGCAAATATACGGCATCCCCAAACCTCATAAACCAGATTGTCTATTACGACCAATAATGTCCACATATGAATCGTTTAATTACAATCTTGGTAAATACATAGCATGGGCATTCTCCAAATATGTAACATCAGCCAGCTCATTCATCAAAGACTTTTAATTTCAAGTCTAATCTAAATCAACTTAATCATAAAGCCTTAATGGCCAGTTTTGATGTTATATCCCTCTTTACAGAAGTTCCAACCACTGAAGCCTGCAAGATAGCCTTAGAACTTTATATCCGAGATCCTAACCCAACTATAGACATTTCCAGCAACCAATTAGCAACCCTCATAGAATTCACCACAATGAAGACAAACTTCATGTTCAACAACCACAACTATATACAAACAAATGGCCTAAGCATGGGCAACCCAGTATCACTGGTTCTAGCCAATATTTTTATGACACAAATTGAAACACAAGCAATTAATACAGCATTACATCCACCACTATACTGGTACAGATATGTAGATGACACGGTTGCAGGATTCAAATCTACAGAACACACACTTAATTTCTTCAATCACATTAACTCTATACATCCCAACATTAACTTCACATGTGAACAGGAAGAAAGCAATCAAATATCATTTCTTAACCTCAAAATTACAAGAACCGACACAATTCAAAACAGAAATCCACCGAAAAATAACCCACACTGGACTATACATTCCTTGGGACTCAGCACATGAAACAAAACAAAAATCCAACATACTAAGAAACCAGATAAACACAGCCATAAATCTATGCTTACCAGATAAAATTAAAAAATAAAACTACTTCAACAACATCAATAAGTTTCCTCCACAAACTGTAGGAAACATTATACGCACACACATGACAGAAAACGAAATCAACCAACAAAAGTAAATATATCTCACGAATCAAAAAATCACGAAACCATATCCTGCTATATACCATATATTCCTGACATCAGCAGACAAATAACCAACATTTGGCAAATACTAGTATCAAAATATGACATTCCAGTTGATACCAAATTTATTCAAAAACCAGGCACAAAACTGAGGTCTATACTATGTAATGACTACACTGACAAACACCACACCAACATTATTTATAAAATACAATGTGATAACTGCCATGACTTCTATATTGGAGAAACAAGTAGAAAAATGGAAACCAGATTCAAAAAACATAAGTCACCTTCACTCGTTTTTGAACACTGCAAGTCAAATAAACACAACATAACTATAGAAAACACTCAAATACTAAATAAAGAAACAAACATAAACAAATGCAAAATTAAAGAAGCCTTA
Organism: Carcinoscorpius rotundicauda; assembly: GCA_011833715.1. Lineage (NCBI taxonomy): Eukaryota > Metazoa > Arthropoda > Merostomata > Xiphosura > Limulidae > Carcinoscorpius > Carcinoscorpius rotundicauda. The sequence continues at coordinate 128,661,053 of CM022394.1, read as the reverse complement.
CTTATACAACAACTTAAACCCAAAATAGACCAATATAAAGGAACGCCTTTATACCTATATTAAACACAATAAAATAAATAAATAATATAAAATCATATATTCAAACATCTAACACCGCCCTCAACATTGTAACACTCAGTAAAACACAACTACCAAACATATGGTCAGCTTCTGGTCAGTTACCTCTTACTTTCTTTGTAAACCTGACGATGACTGAAGAAGGTCGAAACGTTGTTCACTCTTCTACGTAAAATATTTTCTCAACCCAAACGAGCTGTTTTTGCATGTATAAAAATATTATTTAATAAAACATTTTGAAAATAACGTTCTAAACGTCATGATGTGGGCTAAAGTACAACGGCAAGAATATTCATAAAATTTTAAATGTAAGGGACTAAAATGTCATCTATAATAAAAAATACCCTGCTGGGTTAAAGTAGTTCTGACTTCGAAATGAGGTCACATGTGTTTATGTTCATGGATTGTATGATGTGGCGAAGAAATGATAGTCGTTTTTGTTTTGTTTCCTTTATAGAATTACAAAGTGCTCTGTTTAGATACCAGTTCCTGGACAGAACTGCAGGAACTGGAGGGAACTCTACATATTCCATCTCATCGTGGGAATGTCAAGAAGGTAAGTCAGCATTGTGGTCGGAATGTTAACTAATTCAGTCAAGTTCTATGTAAACATGGGCCGAGTATGCCCAGATGGTTAGAGCACTTGAATTTCAGTTTGAGGGTTGCAGATTCAAATTCCTCTCCTATTAAATGTGCTTGCCCTTTCAGCCATAGGAGAATTAAAATGTCAGTCACATTATTTATTGGTAAAAGAGTATCCCGAGAGTTGGTGGTGGATGATGATTACTAGATGCCCTCCCTCTAGTCTTTCACTGTTAAATTTAAGGAAGAATAGTGCAGGTAGCCCTCGTATAGACTTGCAGGTATTTCATAACAAGCCAGACCATTGTTAACATGTTTGTTGCCCATGTTGTTTTACAAGCAGCTTGATACATTGAAATGTTAGGAAGGTGATAGGAGGGAATGTTGAGTTGAAACCTCTGACCCAGAAATGTGTGATGTTAAATACTTAGCAGTGAATTTTACAGTTGCTGGCAATATAAACATGGAGTGCTTGTGTTGAAACCTGTGAAAACCATTCATATTTTAACTTTGTGTTTGTTTTTTAGATGCTTGTTTTGCCGTTCCTGAGAAAGGACAAAGAACCCAGTTACAAACTTCTTCTTACTTTTGAAGACCATTCTCTGGTCCTCGTTCACCAGCACGGTAAGCCTATTCTACAGCTCCCCAAGAATAGTTTTATAATTCTACAAATTTCTAAAATCTTAACTGGTATTCTGTTGATGTTTCACTTCTCCTTTACGTCATTACTCATTCAGAAAGTCTTCAAATGGTGGCATAAATAAGACAAACTCAGCAATACATCTAAAGTCTTAAAGGTTATTTCAATAATATTGTGGTCCTACCTAAAGTCTTAAAGGTTATTTCAATAATATTGTGGTCCTACTTCAAGAAATTACATTTGAAAAAGTCCTCAGACAGTGATATAAATAATAATAATAATGGTTTAATCTGTCTCAGTCTTTCTGTCTAAAAAACCTTTATGTTAAAAAAAAAAGTCTAGCATAACCACTGTGGTGAAAGTGTGATAAAATATACAGAATAAGTCATCGTAAACTCTTATTAACAGAATAAGTCATCGTAAACTCTTATTAACAGAATAAGTCATCGTAAACTCTTATCAACAGAATAAGTCATCGTAAACTCTTATCAACAGAATAAGTCATCGTAAGCTCTTATCAACAGAATAAGTCATCGTAAGCTCTTATCAACAGAATAAGTCATTGTAAACTATTATCAACAGAATAAGTCATCGTAAGCTCTTATTAACAGAATAAGTCATAGTATTAAATTCTGCAGGTGAAACCTTTCAGTTGTCTCCTAACATTTTTTTTGGCATGAAAATGTCAACGTTGTCACACGTGAGCAATGTAACAGTGTTCTTCCTTCAGCAGTTGTTACATCACTATAGCACAGTGGTTTCCAACCTTTTTTATGTCCCACACGCCTAGGACAGTACCCTTAATGTTAACAAAAATAACCTGAAATACTATCTCGCACTCCCGTTTGGGAACTACTGCTGCAGCATGACCTGGTTATTATGCCAACCTTCAGTTGTCTTATCACTGTGGCATGTCCTCATTGTTATGGCAACCTTCAGTTGTCTTATCACTGTGGCATGTCCTCATTGTTATGGCACTTGACTCACCATTTGACACTTGTGAAATCACTTTAAAATTAGTAATTGTTCATACATGTAGGCTTCAAGTAGCTTTAAGCAAAATTAAAAATTAACGCTGCTCGTGCGAGATATCTTGTTGTTAACTGTTACATAAAGCTTTCCTAATAACCTCTGAAACATACGTCTAGTTTATGGATAACCACTTGTGTGTATTCATGTTACAATTGGTAACGTACGCCAATTTAAACACTGCAAAAATTGTTTACATTTTCTTACAAGGAAACGTTTAGGAATTATTATGGGATTGGTGTCAATCAAAATGGAAATATAAACTGGTATTTATGATTTAATCACTGAATATAAAACCAATAAAATCTTTTATGAATCCACTTTATCTTACTAGTTTTTGTATTAAAAAAATATTATTTGAATAATGACAGTTTGTGGTATCAGCTGGATATTGTGATCACTTCACAGTTTGTGGTATCAGCTAGATATCGTGATCACTTCACAGTTTGTGGTATCAGCTAGATATCGTGATTACTTCGCAGTTTGTGGTATCAGCTAGATATCGTGATTACTTCGCAGTTTGTGGTATCAGCTAGATATCGTGATTACTTCACAGTTTGTGGTATCAGCTAGATATCGTGATTACTTCACAGTTTGTGGTATCAGCTAGATATCGTGATTACTTCACAGTTTGTGGTATCAGCTAGATATCGTGATTACTTCACAGTTTGTGGTATCAGCTAGATATCGTGATTACTTCACAGTTTGTGGTATCAGCTAGATATCGTGATTACATCACAGTTTGTGGTATCAGCTGGATATAGTGAGTACTTCACAGTTTGTTGTATCAGCTAGATATCATGATTACTTCACAGTTTGTGGTATCAGCTGGATATAGTGAGTACTTCACAGTTTGTGGTATCAGCTGGATATAGTGAGTACTTCACAGTTTGTGGTATCAGCTAGATATCGTAATTACTTCACAGTTTGTGGTATCAGCTAGATATCGTGATCACTTCACAGTTTGTTGTATCAGCTAGATATCATGATCACTTCACAGTTTGTGGTATCAGCTAGATATCGTGATTACTTCACAGTTTGTGGTATCAGCTAGATATCGTGATTACATCACAGTTTGTGGTATCAGCCAGATATCGTGATTACATCACAGTTTGTGGTATCAGCTGGATATAGTGAGTACTTCACAGTTTGTTGTATCAGCTAGATATCATGATTACTTCACAGTTTGTGGTATCAGCTAGATATCATGATTACTTCACAGTTTGTGGTATCAGCTAGATATCGTGATTACTTCACAGTTTGTGGTATCAGCTAGATATCGTGATTACTTCACAGTTTGTGATATCAGCTAGATATCGTGATTACTTCACAGTTTGTGGTATCAGCTAGATATCGTGATTACTTCACAGTTTGTGGTATCAGCTAGATATCGTGATTACTTCACAGTTTGAGGTATCAGCTAGATATCGTGATTACTTCACAGTTTGTGGTATCAGCTAGATATCGTGATTACTTCACAGTTTGTGGTATCAGCTAGATATCGTGATTACTTCACAGTTTGTGGTATCAGCTAGATATCGTGATTACTTCACAGTTTGTGGTATCAGCTAGATATCGTGATTACTTCACAGTTTGTGGTATCAGCTAGATATCGTGATTACTTCACAGTTTGTGGTATCAGCTAGATATCGTGATTACTTCACAGTTTGTGGTATCAGCTAGATATCGTGATTACTTCACAGTTTGTGGTATCAGCTAGATATCGTGATTACTTCACAGTTTGTGGTATCAGCTAGATATCGTGATTACTTCACAGTTTGTGGTATCAGCTAGATATCGTGATTACTTCACAGTTTGTGGTATCAGCTAAGATATCGTGGATTACTTCAACAGTTTGTGGTATCAGCTGGATATACGTGAGTACTTCACAGTTGTGGTATCAGCTGGATATAGTGAGTACTTCACAGTTTGTGGTATACTAGATATCGTGAGTACTTCACAGTTTGTGGTATCAGCTAGATATCGTGATTACTTCACAGTTTGTGGTATCAGCTAGATATCGTGATTACTTCACAGTTGTGGTATCAGCTAGATATAGTGAGTACTTTCACAGTTTGTGGATCAGCTAGATATAGTGAGTACTTCACGGTTGTTGTATCAGCTAGATATCATGATTACTTCACAGTTTGTGTATCAGCTAGATATCGTGATTACTTCACATTTTGTGGTATCAGCTAGATATCGTGATACTTCACAGTTTGTGTTATCAGCTAGATAATCGTGATTCACTTCACAGTTTGTGGTATCAGCTAGATATCGTGATTACTTCACAGTTTGTGGTATCAGCTAGATATCGTGATTACTTCCAGTTTGTTGTATCAGCTAGATACGTATTACTTCACAGTTTGTTGTATCAGCTAGATATCGTGATTACTTCACAGTTTGTTGTATCAGCTAGATACGTGATTCACTTCACAGTTTGTTGTATCAGCTAGATATCGTGATCACTTCACAGTTTGTTGTATCAGCTAGATATCGTGATCACTTCACAGTTTGTTGTATCAGCTAGATATCGTGATCACTTCACAGTTGTTGTATCAGCTAGATATCGTGATTCACTTCACAGTTTGTTGTATCAGCTAGATATCGTGATTACTTCACAGTTTGTGATATCAGCTAGATATCGTGATTACTTCACAGTTGGTGGTATCAGCTAGATATCGTGATTACTTCACAGTTTGTGTATCAGCTAGATATCGTGATTACTTCACAGTTTGTGGTATCAGCTAGATATCGTGATTACTTCACAGTTTGTGGTATCAGCTAGATATCGTGATTACTTCACAGTTTGTGGTATCAGCTAGATATCGTGATTACTTCACAGTTTGTGGTATCAGCTAGATATCGTGATCACTTCACAGTTTGTTGTATCAGCTAGATATCGTGATCACTTCACAGTTTGTGGTATCAGCTAGATATCGTGATTACATCACAGTTTGTGGTATCAGCTGGATATCGTGAGTACTTCACAGTTTGTGGTATCAGCTGGATATCGTGAGTACTTCACAGTTTGTGGTATCAGCTAGATATCGTGATTACTTCACAGTTTGTGGTATCAGCTAGATATCGTGATTACTTCACAGTTTGTGGTATCAGCTAGATATCGTGATTACTTCACAGTTTGTGGTATCAGCTAGATATCGTGATTACTTCACAGTTTGTGGTATCAGCTAGATATCGTGATTACTTCACAGTTTGTGATATCAGCTAGATATCGTGATTACTTCACAGTTTGTGGTATCAGCTAGATATAGTGAGTACTTCACAGTTTGTTGTATCAGCTAGATATCGTGATTACTTCACAGTTTGTTGTATCAGCTAGATATCGTGATTACTTCACAGTTTGTGGTATCAGCTAGATATCGTGATCACTTCACAGTTTGTTGTATCAGCTAGATATCGTGATTACTTCACAGTTTGTGGTATCAGCTAGATATCGTGATTACTTCACAGTTTGTGGTATCAGCTAGATATCGTGATTACTTCACAGTTTGTGGTATCAGCTAGATATCGTGATTACTTCACAGTTTGTGGTATCAGCTGGATATAGTGAGTACTTCACAGTTTGTGGTATCAGCTGGATATAGTGAGTACTTCACAGTTTGTGGTATCAGCTAGATATAGTGAGTACTTCACAGTTTGTGGTATCAGCTAGATATCGTGATTACTTCACAGTTTGTGGTATCAGCTAGATATAGTGAGTACTTCACAGTTTGTGGTATCAGCTAGATATAGTGAGTACTTCACGGTTTGTTGTATCAGCTAGATATCGTGATTACTTCACAGTTTGTTGTATCAGCTAGATATCGTGATTACTTCACAGTTTGTGGTATCAGCTAGATATCGTGATTACTTCACAGTTTGTTGTATCAGCTAGATATCGTGATCACTTCACAGTTTGTTGTATCAGCTAGATATCGTGATTACTTCACAGTTTGTTGTATCAGCTAGATATCGTGATTACTTCACAGTTTGTTGTATCAGCTAGATATCGTGATTACTTCACAGTTTGTTGTATCAGCTAGATATCGTGATTACTTCACAGTTTGTTGTATCAGCTAGATATCGTGATTACTTCACAGTTTGTTGTATCAGCTAGATATCGTGATTACTTCACAGTTTGTTGTATCAGCTAGATATCGTGATTACTTCACAGTTTGTGGTATCAGCTAGATATCGTGATTACTTCACAGTTTGTGGTATCAGCTAGATATCGTGATCACTTCACAGTTTGTTGTATCAGCTAGATATCGTGATCACTTCACAGTTTGTTGTATCAGCTAGATATCGTGATCACTTCACAGTTTGTTGTATCAGCTAGATATCGTGATTACTTCACAGTTTGTTGTATCAGCTAGATATCGTGATTACTTCACAGTTTGTGATATCAGCTAGATATCGTGATTACTTCACAGTTTGTGGTATCAGCTAGATATCGTGATTACTTCACAGTTTGTGGTATCAGCTAGATATCGTGATCAGTTCACAGTTTGTTGTATCAGCTAGATATCGTGATCACTTCACAGTTTGTGGTATCAGCTAGATATCGTGATTACATCACAGTTTGTGGTATCAGCTGGATATCGTGAGTACTTCACAGTTTGTGGTATCAGCTGGATATCGTGAGTACTTCACAGTTTGTGGTATCAGCTAGATATCGTGATTACTTCACAGTTTGTGGTATCAGCTAGATATCGTGATTACTTCACAGTTTGTGGTATCAGCTAGATATCGTGATTACTTCACAGTTTGTGGTATCAGCTAGATATCGTGATTACTTCACAGTTTGTGATATCAGCTAGATATCGTGATTACTTCACAGTTTGTGATATCAGCTAGATATCGTGATTACTTCACAGTTTGTGGTATCAGCTAGATATCGTGATTACTTCACAGTTTGTGTATCAGCTAGATATCGTGATTACTTCACAGTTTGTGTATCAGCTAGATATCGTGATTACTTCACAGTTTGTGGTATCAGCTAGATATCGTGATTACTTCACAGTTTGTGGTATCAGCTAGATATCGTGATCATTCACAGTTTGTGGTATCAGCTAGATATCGTGATTACTTCACAGTTTGTGGTATCAGCTAGATATCGTGATTACTTCACAGTTTGTGGTATCAGCTAGATATCGTGAACTTCACAGTTGTGGTATCAGCTAGATATCGTGATTACTTCACAGTTTGTGGTATCAGCTAGATATCGTGATTACTTCACAGTTTGTGGTATCAGCTAGATATCGTGATTACTTCACAGTTTGTGGTATCAGCTAGATATCGTGATTACTTCACAGTTTGTGGTATCAGCTAGATATCGTGATTACTTCACAGTTTGTGGTATCAGCTAGATATCGTGATTACTTCACAGTTTGTGGTATCAGCTAGATATCGTGATTACTTCACAGTTTGTGGTATCAGCTAGATATCGTGATTACTTCACAGTTTGTGGTATCAGCTAGATATCGTGATTACTTCACAGTTTGTGGTATCAGCTAGATATCGTGATTACTTCACAGTTTGTGGTATCAGCTAGATATCGTGATTACTTCACAGTTTGTGGTATCAGCTAGATATCGTGATTACTTCACAGTTTGTGGTATCAGCTAGATATCGTGATTACTTCACAGTTTGTGGTATCAGCTAGATATCGTGATTACTTCACAGTTTGTGGTATCAGCTAGATATCGTGATTACTTCACAGTTTGTGGTATCAGCTAGATATCGTGATTACTTCACAGTTTGTGGTATCAGCTAGATATCGTGATTACTTCACAGTTTGTGGTATCAGCTAGATATCGTGATTACTTCACAGTTTGTGGTATCAGCTAGATATCGTGATTACTTCACAGTTTGTTGTATCAGCTAGATATCTTGATTACTTCACAGTTTGTGGTATCAGCTAGATATCGTGATTACTTCACAGTTTGTGGTATCTGCTAGATATCGTGATTACTTCACAGTTTGTGGTATCAGCTAGATATTGTGATTACTTCTCTGTTAGAAAGTCAAACTTAAAATGACCTGTTTCTTTTTTCTCTCAAACAATACAGATGTATCAAAAATATTGTTTAATGTTGCTAGAATGAAGAAAGATCACAATATAAAACTAATGTTTTATAAGTGATGTAGACTTTGGTTAAATGTTATGTTTGTAGTGTAATTTTGTCACAGCTGTGTCACTTTTTTACAGTTAAATAAAATCAAAAGAATGTCTATTGCACAAGTGTTTTGAATGTCAGTTTCGTTGTCATCTGTCAGTTTCATTTTGGCAGGTGTTTGGAGGAATGTTCAGATCAATGAATTTAGATAACCTGTTTGCTTGTTAAAATGGTTCATTTTTTAATTCCTTTATGTATTTATCTCATTTTGTAAGGAAAATATATAATTTTATGAATGTGAAACTTTACTGTGTTTAGTAGCAAACAGAAGTTTCTGCTGAAGGTTACAGCTCAGACTGTAGTTGTGGAGTTGCATCTCACGGTGTAGACCACCTAAATGTGCATAACAATTATTATTGTATTGATACGTTATAGTTTTTTTAATATAAATTTACCAGGAAACTAATAAAGTGCTTTATGTAGGGAAGGTGTTCTGGAGTCGTGAAGAGGCTCTGACATCAGTGGTGTCCGTTGAAATAGTGGACTTGCCGTTATCAGACACAGATGCAAAAATTGAACAAGAGTTTGAAGTTGCTGGTGGTATGTAGATGGAATTTTAATATCTTAAACTTTTACAGTTACGGAACTTTGTGGAATTTGTGGTGACAAGTTGAAACCAATGAAATTTTTGGAATGAAACTGTTCTAAATAGCCTGCAGTCGTAGAAACTTGTATGTCAGTATTAAATGACCAGAAACACTCTTTGACTTTGTGGAACTGGGGATGCATTATTATTTGGGGAAATGTACATTTTTAGACCACAGGTGTTTATTTTGACAAGTCAGTTTTGAATGACCAGAAATACTACTCGACAAGGCCACGGATACTGTCATTCTTCTAAATGTACTGTTTTAATTATTGTGTAGAATATTCACAATAACTGGATAGTAAGCACTTTGTATACAAGCAGAGATGCCAACCATTATGATCTGAGTGTAATCATTATGATTTTGGTGTGTACATTATGATTATACTCTCATACAGACAAATATTACGGCTTGTTGCAACTCCCAAATTATTATATATTATATAGACCTATACAATAAAGTGATAAATTGTTCCCCTAGGGCTTGGAATGGGTGAAAAGAAAATTTCTATTGAGATACAAATAAATTTTGATAATAAATAAAAGATATAGTGCAAATGGCTACTTGAGATAATCATGTTTGTGCTTGAAATAATAAAAAATATTTGTATCTCCGACATCTACCAATAGTTTGAGTGTGGTTCTTCTCCATACTGGGTACATTGGGGGAATCCACAGTTACATCATCAGTGCTTGTCAGCCAATCAGTGCTCGCACAGATGGGTATTTCTCGTTTTCTAAGCGGCATAGAAACACCAATGTGATTGTTCACAAGATAAAAAAATGAGGCCTCGTTCACCAGATTATCTTGTTTCTGGCAAATCTAAAAGGACTAAAACTGTGAAAGGGCTCTGTCTACAATCATTACGCTCAGTCGTTTGAAACAGTTGGCATCTCTGTACAAGTATGTAACGATTCATAAATCTTTCTGATAATTGTTTTGTAATTTATACAAGAGTTATAGTATTTAATATTATTAATGTTTCCTTACTGGTGTTTTCAAGTATTATATATCAAAACTAAAGATGTCAATGTGTAGTACATCTTTTGTTCGGTGCAAGAAATTAATTAGTATGCTACACTCACATTATTTAGAAATATTTAATTTATAACATCTAAGTGGTAAAAGTGTGGGTTGTTTAAATTAACAAAGCTAGTGAGGTTTAGATGTGAGGAAACCTTAGGTTCAAATGCAGACTATTAAGAGATTATTTTTATTTGGTTAGAGTATTCTACATTTTTATCATCACCTTATTTTTGTTTAGCTGATGTAACAACTGCCCTGATCACTCGATTAACTACACAAGCTCTCCAGCTGCAGACGTTTCTTTTGGGAACACTTACGGGTCTTGGGAGAAAAGGATCTTTTGAAAGTGGTACGTCGGAGCTAATCAGGGACAAGTTTGGCTTGCACAAGGTCCTCGTGTTTGTTTCTGCTTCAGGAAAGGTATGTTCTTAGAAATTATAAAAGAATGAAGTGGAATTTGTCAGCTAAGATGATTCTCTCTATATTATCTGTTTAATATGGATTGTATGTGTAACAAATTCATATTCAGTTTGAATATCTTGTGGTAACCTATATAAAATAACATTTTATATTCCTACAATTTCACAGTATTATCCATATTTTTACTTCTCTTTATGAATTGTTTTCTTTCTTCACCTGAAACAATGTTCACATTTTCATTGTGTTTCTGTTCTTACCCTGTAGTTTTTCTATTCACTTTATAACCAACATCTTAGAAAGCTCTTACAAATCATAGTGATAGTTCAAACCTAACATCTTAGAAAGCTCTTACAAATACAGTGATAGTTGTTTAAACCTAACATCTTAGAAAGCTCTTACAAATCACAGTGATAGAAATCATAGTGATAGTTTAAACCTAATATCTTAGAAAGCTCTTACAAATACAGTGATAGTTGTTTAAACCTAACATCTTAGAAAGCTCTTACAAATCACAGTGATAGAAATCATAGTGATAGTTTAAACCTAATATCTTAGAAAGCTCTTACAAATCACAGTGATAGTTTAAACCTAATATCTTAGAAAGCTCTTACAAATCACAATGATAGTTTAAACCTAACATCTTAGAAAGCTCTTACAAATCACAGTGATAGTTTAAACCTAACATCTTAGAAAGCTCTTACAAATCACAGTGATAGTTTAAATGTAACAAACATCTTGTTAAGTTATTTCAAATCATCACAATGACAGTTTAAATCTAACGAACAGATCTGCATGTTCTTACAAATGACAGTTATAGCTTAAACCTAATTAACATCTGAACAAGCTCATACAAATTACAGTGATAGCTTGGACTTAACATTTCAACAAGTTCTTACAAATTACAGTGATGGCTTAAACTAATTCTTTCAGCAAACATGGTTAGCGTTATGAAAGATGGAATATGCTGTACATGTTTTTCATGGATTACAAACTTGGAATTATTGTTGAATTGGAAATAGTAAGAAATTTGCACCTCATCTTTTTCTCTTTATTTGTCTTTGGTTGGAAAACACAGTTTATCAAATGTGGGTTGTTAATGGCACCACCAGATGTAAATTAAAATGAAATCTAATTATTTATTATTACCTGCAATTACACAATAATAATATGGAACAGTTACAAAGCATTTATTACTTTAAATATTATAAGTACAGGGCGTATACAGTATTCGATTGTTTGTCCTCCAAAAGCGTATACAGTATTCGATTGTTTGTCCTCCAAAACTCTACTATTTAACCTGTTCTGGGATTTTAGTCTAGTGTGAATGTTTAAACATATCAAATAATTCTTAACTTTTACTTATTTTAAGTTTTTAATGTAAGTTAACTGTTACAGGGATATTCTTAAATTAATTTAAATGGCATTTGTACACCAATGTGCACACACTCCAGGAGAAGGATAACAGTGTACACCAATGTGCACACATTCCAGGAGAAGGTTAACGGTGGCATAAGGATACTGAATGTGTAATAGTTTTTGGGTTGGTCTCTGTGTTAAATTGTGCACTGTCTTTAAAATTGCACAACTTGTAATTGGGTGTGTGTATTTAGGGTTTAGGTTTGGAGTAGCTTGTGGTGGAATGTTTTGGGTGGTATTGTTCTACTTTGGGGATTTATAAAACTTTTAAAGGTGAAGAATGTTAGGTCATGCTTTGTAGAAATATCTTCAGGGTAACTGTCTTCCTACAGCTGCCTCTAGACAGTCAAATGCAGTGAGAATTGAAATGTTGTGGCTGTAAGCACTTAACTATGTACTTTTATTTAAATTTTCCATGACTGCTAACTACTTTGTCATTTGCTGTTTGGAGTTTGTTTGATAGATGGGATATCCCCAATGCTTTTGGGTGCTGGTTACCACAGGCAGTCTCTGTTAACTATTGGATTACAACTGGAAAGTGTAATTAATTTATATATAAAAAAAGTTTGAAAGTTTCGTATATAGCCTGTTATGTTAGTTTGAGCTTTACAAAAGCTGTGTTAATGAAAACTTGGAACACTTGCTTATCCTCAGCTTCTCAACCTGAGAATCAAAGAAATTACAAAATGAAACAAGAATTTACAATGAAAATTAATTGATGTTTATTATTACTCTTGATCTAAAATTTTAAGAACTAAAATATAATGAGTACTTACACCAGTTCTGTTTCTGGAATTTGTTGGTATTATTGTACCCTCTTTTATCTAATAACAATATTGTTGTACCTTCTATCTAATTGTAACATTGTTGTACCTTCTATCTAATTATAATGTTTTACTTTCTTCTGGCAAATGATAATATTGTTGTACCTTCTGTCAAATAATATTGTTTTACTTTCTTCTGGCAAATAATAATATTGTTGTACACCATCTATCATGTAATGTTGTACCTTCTATCTAATTGTAACATTGTTGTACCTTCTGTCTAATTATAACATTGTTGTACCTTCTGTCTAATAATAATATTGTTGTACCTTCTGTCTAATTATAACATTGTTGTACCTTCTGTCTAATTATAACATTGTTGTACCTTCTGTCAAATAATAATATTGTTGTACCTTCTGTCTAATAATAATATTGTTGTACCTTCTGTCTAATTATAACATTGTTGTACCTTCTATCAAATAATAATATTGTTGTACCTTCTGTCTAATTATAACATTGTTGTACCTTCTGTCTAATTATAACATTGTTGTACCTTCTATCAAATAATAATATTGTTGTACCTTCTGTCTAATTATAACATTGTTGTACCTTCTGTCTAATTATAACATTGTTGTACCTTCTGTCTAATTATAACATTGTTGTACCTTCTATCAAATAATAATATTGTTGTACCTTCTGTCTAATAATAATATTGTTGTACCTTCTGTCTAATTATAACATTGTTGTACCTTCTATCAAATAATAATATTGTTGTACCTTCTGTCTAATTATAACATTGTTGTACCTTCTATCAAATAATAATATTGTTGTACACCATCTATCAAGTAATATTGTTGTATCTTCTATAATTATAATGTTGTACACCTATCTAATAATAACATTGTTATACCTTCTATCAAATAATATTGTTCTACTTTCTTCTGGCAAATAATAATAATATTGTTGTACATCTAGTAAATAATAATATTGTTGTACACCATCTATCAAATAATACTATTGTTGTACATCTTGTAAATAATAAAATTGTTGTTGAAAAAAGGAATAAAGATAAGGAAGATGATTGAACTGTATTTAAGAAAGTAGAAGACAACTAAAATGGAATAGAAAAATATATATATGAAATAAAATTCACCACTGTTTACATGGCCTATCAGCAGTGTTGGAACATTGTTTTATTTTATATTTCTTCTGTTCCATTTTAGCCATTTTCCATGTTTTTAAATTTTTGTAGTGTGTGGGATACCTGTTATATCTATATCTGGTTGAAATACAACTTTATTACAGATTAATCACCCAGATTACACAGTGTCCCACTGTTTTATTACAATATATTTTTAATTCTGTCTTTAAATCAGAAAATTAAAGAAGTTTTAATTAGTGAGTTGCTGTGAGTCAGTCATGTTTATTTCCTAAAAGAGTTTGTTTTTCTTATTACCTTGGAAACATTTTGAGCCTTTTGTTGGCTTTTTTTGTTTTCAGATTTTTGGAATTGACAGCCTTACTGGAACCATCATATGGCAGACATTTGTACCTGACTTGGTTCCATTCAGTGAAGAAGGTCAAAGTTCTCTCCCTCTGTTCGTTTCTCGTACTACAGCACACATTCCCTTTTTCCCCCAGTGTACAGTGCTTGGAAAACACAAGGTATGTGTTGGAATCCTTTGACAACGTTAGAGTAGTTCTAATTGGCTCTCACCATTTGCTTGTATTAGCACTTCAGTTGACGATCATCTTGGTGTTATTGATGGCACAGATACATGTGTATGTATATGTTTGTCGTCACAGAGCTGATTCTGAGCTAAAAAGTAGCACCAATCTGATAAGTTAATCATTTCAGAACAACTTCTAACTTTTTCAAGAAGTAAAGTTTTCTTTGCTCTTTCCATGACCTCTTTAAATTAAATATTCAATATAATCCCCGACAAAACAATCTACACTGTGTAAGTTTTATGACCTCCTTTTAATGAAAACACTTTTTATAATGGATGTAATGTTGAACTATTATTTTATAGACACTAGGGGTTTCTTACACGAGATATCAGATTTTTTAAACGAGTTTTAAGATTTTTAAGTAGTAATTTACTTGTTCAGTTTTTCTTTCGAAATGTTGACTGTCCAGCATTCAAGTAATTTTTTATTTTAAGATTAAATATATTTATGCATCAGAAAATTGTCAAATTTCATACACAAAATCTTTATAATCTCCAGATAAAACTATCAACCTTTTTTTTTATTACAGAAAAGTTATATTTTTTATTTTAACAGTTGTGTCTCCATAGGTTTGGTCAATTTGACTGATCTTGTAACCACCATAAAAATTTGAAAAAGAGAGGCAATTACACCTTTTTTGTTCTAAGACAAGTACAAATTATAACATACAAACATGTATACAAGTCTAACCAGCTTAAATCTCATAAAATTGTATAAATATATGTATTTGTGATTTTTATTTTATTGACCTTCAAGCTATGTCTGACTAACATTAAAGTTGCTATGATGTGGTGTACCTGCACTGTTACCATATCCATTTGGGCTATAATACACAATGTATGTATCTATATTGTTATTAATTCTTAAATTTCCCTAAGTTACCTTAGAACAGTGAAGAAGTATAGAAAACAATGATCTCTTCTGCTTCATAATTTTGTACTCGCTTGCCATAATTTGTTAAATCTCAAGTTTCATGCATGGAGGATATGAAAAATTTTTTTTGGCTTTGCATACACATTTTAAAATAATACATAAAAAACCCGTATATTACAATATTGGTACCATAGACTTTGTTTTTGGACATCACAAACATGCTACATTAAACACATTTATTTCAATCCCCATCACACCAAACATGCTCACCCTTTCAGCTGTGGGGATGCTATAATGTTATGGTCAATCTCACTATTTGTTGATAATAATAAAAAAAAGTAGCCCAAGAGGTGGCAGTGGGTTGTGATGACCGGCTGCCTTTCTTCTAGTCCATCACTGGAGATACTACTTGTGAAGCTTTGCCTGAAATTCAAAAACAAATGCAAACATTGGTATTAGGAATTTTAATATTTACTTTGAAGTTAAGAAATTAACTAATGTATAACATCAAAATTTGTATTCTCAATTAAATTTTGACACCAAACTTACTGACGTACATTCATAAAATAATAGTTCAATAAAAGTTTTAATGTAAGTTTACAAATGTGATGATATGCATTGTGACCCCTGACCTTAGAAAAACCAGTAGCAGCAGGGTTGAAATGCATTTCATGTGGGTGAGAAATCCTTGAGTTTGTGTGCATACAAACATTTATATATATTTATTGATTATGTTTGTTACTAATGGTATATTGAACAATATATATGGTTTTACTCAGTTAAGGATATCAATATACATGTGATGTTCTTTTCTATTTACTTCACAAAGAAAACTTCAGGCTTCTGCTGTTACAGGTTACACAACATGTCATGTATAAATAATACGAATAACTTTGATAGTAACATCAGTGTTCCTTTATATTTGTCTCGTTTCTTTCTACACCAAAGTATTAAATTTCAGAGGACTGGTCAGGGGTACATTTTTACATTCCATCCGATCACTGGCCAGACTGTTGACCAGCAGGTTCTAAGTTACAAGGTTATCCAGAATTCTATCTTAGGTTATGTTAACTCGGAGTTCTTGCGTGGGATCCTACTTTTGGATGATGAGTTAAAAGTAAGAAATTTCTGTTTCTTCCTGTTAAAAGGTAGAGTAAGTAATAGAAGTTAATCAAAAGAACCATTTGGTTGTGTTAAATCTAACTCTTAAGAGATTTAGACATAAATCTGTCAATTAAAAGAGCCATTTATTTTTGTTAAAGTTAACTAAGAGATTTAAGCAGGAATTATAACACTGAAATAAGAAATCTAATTATATAATGTGTAGTTGGTATAATCTGGTAGTGTATAGTTAGTATGATTGGTGTGGGCTGGTAATGTATAGTTAGTATGATTGGTGTGGGCTGGTAATGTATAGTTGTTTCTAAACAATGTCTAAACCTTTCATGTCTAATTAATATTTTAATTTTGTTTTATTGGGTACATTTTTTTTCACAAAAAGTATGAAAGGATGTTATAACAATACAGCACCATTCAGCTGTCTATTTATCTTCCAGGTTCACGTCTATCCTAAAAGCTGTGAAAGGATATTAGACCACTACAAAGATGTGCATTTTATATACACCGTTGATGTAAAAACAGGAACATTGTCAGGTTATAAGATCGCAGAGGTAAAACTACACTTGTATTTCTGATGAAACTTATTTGTGTATTTGATTCCAACAAGAGTAAAAACCCACTGATGAAGAACTGTGTATAATGTTATCACTTATTTAATAGTTGCATTTCTACTGTAAGTACATCATTCCTAGCTATGAAGCTTTTATATGTACTATCAGTGAAACTGTATTTAGTGGTGCGTGTTGACTTTCTTGTCATAACAGATTTACTCTTTTTTGGGGGGGAGGTTTATACTGTTAGTAGTTATAACTCAACACTGCTGTTGAGAGGAAAATCTTCATCTCTGTAACTCAGAGTTGATTCAAGTTGTGCAGTAGTACAACTCAAATTACACAGTGGTACGACTGAAGTTCTGGAAGAATCATTTCTTCTGTTAACTGACAGAATGTTACTTAAGGACACATTTAATAACATTTATTTGTAGCTGTTATCACTGATGCCATTTGTTTCATATCAGGGCGACTGAGTTATACAAATGTAGTTGGTAATGTTTTAATGCTTCTTTAGATAACAGTTAGGAGTAACAAATTCAACCAAGGTCTTCAGTCCTCTTTTATAACTTTTTAACACAACCACCTTAAGGATCTTTCCCTACAACTTTGTGATACATACCACATAAATGTTAATTACGAACAAGGTTTTGACTGTGTAAAAAGGTATTGTGCAACTTTGAATGTGTTTCTTATGTATAGAATAATTATTCTTTTCCTGAAATCTGATGCATGCTGTGAAAAGTAATTTATAAGCTTTTTCCTCTAGATTAAGTTAAGCTTTGCCATGTCTGTTTTATAGAGTGATCGAGCCTCACCAATATGGAAGGTCATTCTACCTGTTGAAAGTCAGAAAATCATAAAAATTGCTGTGAAAAATCCATCAGGTGAATATTTTGTTCAGACACTGTGTAGCTTTTTCAGAAACATTTTTTTGAAGCCAAACTCTTTAATAATAGATAAAACTTTATTACTAAATTTACTTAAATTGATTGATTTGTTAATTTTTTTAAAGGTTTATGTATGTGAGCCTAAAGTCATTGTTTCTACTTAGGCACTCCTTACATTGGGGGAGATATACTCAAATAAATGTTGAGACAGTGGAGACGTCAGTATCTTAGCAAAGTTATTTTAATATCAAATTTCTTAAATACGTATATTAGAAGGGTAATTTCTCAAAGTTTCTAATATTAAGAATTTTAAATAAACTTTTTGTATATTTTTTTCCTTATTCTGATGAACCATGGATGTCTGGACAAGGTTTTTATTCATAGATAACTTTATAATATTTTCATGTCACTGGACTGTAGAAACTAGAAGCGGTTATTAACAGACACACGTTTCTTTTATAGAACATGTTCACTCACAGGGTCGGGTCATGGGAGACAGAAGCGTTCTCTACAAGTATTTGAACCCCAACTTGATGACTGTGGTCACCGAAGGAAATGATCCGGTCACAAAATGTCAGTATTTTTTTTTTTCCATAATGAATTTAAAGACATCAACTATATGTAGCTAGGTGTTCTAAGACTGTAGTTTTCTTTTTCGTTTTATTTCTTAGTATGTAAAGAGTGACATTTTAGTATAACCTAAGGAAAGTTAACTTTTCTTTGCTTTAAAATTTGTCATAAAAGACCAATACCACGAATGATACTCGAATCACCAATAAACTCTTGTGGCAATACACGAGTATTGTTACTTCTTTAGATACGCTCGTGTCTGTAATATATGACATGAATTTCCTGCTACAGATGCAATATGAATGCACAAAATCAGCAGATAAAGAGGCCTAATTTGTACAGATGATCTTTTCCACAGATTTGTATCAAACATTCAAGTTTCTTGGCCTCTCCAAAGTGGGTTTCTCATTATCAAAGTGGAATATGT
Source organism: Carcinoscorpius rotundicauda (assembly GCA_011833715.1). Classification (NCBI taxonomy): domain Eukaryota; kingdom Metazoa; phylum Arthropoda; class Merostomata; order Xiphosura; family Limulidae; genus Carcinoscorpius; species Carcinoscorpius rotundicauda. The sequence continues at coordinate 128,642,168 of CM022394.1, read as the reverse complement.
TGCTATTCAAAAGTCAATAGTACTTGCAGCTCAAAATTAATTGTTTGAAAAGCTGGATCCAAAGTGGCATCAAATTGCTCTTGTGTTTTCACTAAATTTGTGCAAGTTGTCATTATTTTCTACAACTGGATGACCAGTTATCGATGTGATGTGTCTGAAGGGTTAACACGCACTAATTAGGACTTTATGAGGGTACTAGAATATGGATGTTTTTGTCTAAAATTGAGTTGGTGGACAGATAATATCATGTCGGATTCAGTGATGTCGAGAAACCCACTTGTTGAGAATTTTATATGCAAAAACGGCTCGTTTGGGTCGAGAAAATATTTTACATAGAAGAGCAAACAATGTTTCAACCTTCTTCGGTCGTGAACCTGACAATGACCGAAAAAGGACGATACGTTGTTCGCTATTCTATGTAAAATATTTTCTCGACCAAAACGAGCCATTTTTGCATATAAAAATCATGTTGGATTGTGGGACAGGTTTCAGTACCTTATTTTGTTCATTATTTCAGCTACACTGAATATTTACCTGATCGATGCAGTAACAGGAAGCATTATATACTCAGCTTCTCATAAAAGGTCCAGAGGTCCAGTGCATGTGGTTCATTCAGAAAACTGGGTGGTCGTGAGTAGATCCTTTATTTTATATATATTTCATGGCTGAAAGTCGTAATACAGAGTTGTTATTTATGGTAGTCATTTAGTATATGTACACACAAATTACACTTTGTAACACAAATTATGTTCCTGGATAGTACGTGTTATTTCTTAATTTTTTGTGTTGTAAAAGTACAGAAAATGGCCATTATTCCATTCAAACTTTGCTTTTGTGACCTGGATGATGAAATTTAGAAATTAACCTATTTTCTGTGTAAAAATGGGCAAATTCGCACATTTTCATTTACACAAGGTCTGAATAAAACAACATATGAATCAAGATTTACATGTATTTATACTAATGTTATACAAAAATGTTTAGAAGTGAGTAGTTTTTCGACTGTAATGTAAATCACTTTCACCTGTCAGCCCCCCACATATAGTCTCCCATCATGTTTTCATTACACGCTCCCAGGTCACAAAAGCAAAGTTTGGAGAGAAAGATAGGTCTTTTCCATTCACTTTAAGCTTGAGCAATTGGGAAATAACACTTTCTGTCAAGGAACAAGAAAAAGTAAAAATTTTGTTATATAGTGTTATTATTGAGATTGTAGGAGTTATATAATCATTTAGGTACACTTTAAAATATACAGGTTTAGTTTTGAAAAACTGATGAATAGTTTTAGTCTACACAAAACTGAAAACATAGAAGTTATGCATAGACTAAAACTATTCAGAAATGTGAAGTTGAACTGTATTAAACCTAGTCATCTGTACTATGTTCGACAAGGATACACTGAAACAAACAGATGTGTCCACTCACTGGGTGTTAATCTTGGCCAGTGTCTATCATTTGTTATGTACACTGGACTTTTTTCAAGCTTTCCATTATTCTTAACTCACTCTTTCTTATAATTGGTTGTTTGTGAAAGAGTAGATTGTTTCATCTGAACAAATTCTCACCCTGAAAAGATTTATTGTTGATATGAGGATGAAAGAAATGGTGTTATTATTACGTGACCATCTTCATGGGTGAAAATAGTTGTTTCAGAAGATCAGTTTTGTGTGAGATCTTTCAAAGAAGAACAGAAACACGTGTATAGATAGTCATCACCACCCACTGCCAACTCTTTGGCTACTCCTTTACCAATGAATAATGTGGATTGACCGTAACATTATAACGTCCCCACGGCTGAAAGGGCGAGCGTGTTTGGTGCGATGTTCTATTAGTGATGCTAATGGCTAAGAGTTAAATCAACAGGTTAAATACATGACGTGACCTATACAGCATCACTCTCAAATAAGGTAGTTGAAATGGGATTTCTTACTGGATTTCATATTTTGTTTTTGAACTGTGTAGGTTTATAATGTAGGAGTTACTGACCTCGTTTTCTTTTGTTGTTGTTTTTAACCACACCTGAAACTGGTAGGTGTGATAAAAACCAGTTGATCTGTACACATATAAAGTAGTTGTCTGATTGAGTACTCCTATAACAGTTCTATCAGTTCTTATGCTCCTGTTACTGTAACGGAAGAATGCAGTGATGCTTTGGAGTAAATCAACACAACGTGAACAGACATTTCATTTTGTGGAATTCTCATTGAACAATTTTGATGTTCGTGACATCATCAGTTCTAGTATGTTGAGTGTGATTGATTGATTAATTATTTGGAATTAAGCACATATTAAGAGCATATTTTTTATAATTTGAGGCATACTAGGCTGTACGTGGCCTTTCATTTATGCATGTTGTGTAAATGTTTTCAGAGTGCATTTAGAACTGTATTATTGTACCACCATTTTGTCAGAACAGTTACCCCTAAGTTTCCTGACAAATTGGGGCCTTGAATGTACAATTAAAGTTGTGGTTTCTTTATTTCAGTATAACTATTATAACGAAAAGTATCGTCGAACAGAGATATCTTCCATCGAGCTTTACGAAGGAAAAATGCAGAGTAACACAACAGCCTTCTCATCGCTGAATCCACCCTTCCCACCTTTGGTGGAACACCAGACATACATCTTCCCGTGTCAAATAGATGCGATGGCTCACACGCTGACTGAGAGGGGAATTACAAATAAACATCTTATAAGTAGGTGACACCTCTTTAGAGCTTTCATTTCTCCATTCTAATAACGGTGTGAAAATAGCTGAGATATAAAGCATTTTTTAAAAATGAAACATAAAAATAACAGTAAAATTCAAAAAACGAATGAGTCACTGATAAGTAATAAATTATCATATCTTACAATGAAATAATTAAATTATGTAAATTATCGGAGGCTTTCTATTATGACAGTACATAGTTTTTAATAAGTGATAAATTGATTTTGGTAAAGTGTATTTGTTACTTTTAATTACCAACTAATTTTTAGTTCCAGTGAAGTTCACAAGTTGAGAACTTTTACATTTTATTAGTTTCTTTTGAACGAGGCCACATGAAGGCTATCTGTGCTAGCCGTCCCTAATTTAGCAGAGTTAGACTAGTGAGAAGGCAGCTAGTTCTCACTACCCACCACCAACTCTTGAGCTACTCTTTTACCTGTAAATAGTGGGATTGATTGAAACATTATAACACCCCAACAGCTGAAAGGGTGAGCATATTTTGTGTGATGGGGATTTGAATCTGCAACCCTCATGGCCAAACCATCTGGCCTTTTTTTAGTGTTACCACCCTCAATGTAAAGAACTCTTGCCAAACAACTTGAAAGAAATCTTTGATTTTCTGTGTAAAATACTTGGAAAGAACCTCATTAATCAGAGGCAGTAATATTATTTGTGCGTGGCAAAGGACCTTGCAAGCAGTTTAGAAGAAAATCACTTGGATATAGCTTGAAAATATTTATTTGGTTCTTGACCCTACATGTTTTCCCAACATCAAGGAATATGCTACATTGTTATGTTTGTTTTAAACTCCGAGTATCTTACATAATTTGGACATGCTACATAAAAGTGTGCTCAATTCAAACATTAATTCCTTGCAGTTGTTTTGTTAGCACGTAACAGTTCTACCGTCCAATTTTCCTTCACAGCCTTACTGTCTCAGTGGTAAAACTTTAACTTTTTCAGCTTAATGGTGCAGTTGAAGAAACATAAAACATAACCGATACCAGTGGTACTCGGATGCTTAATTATTATACTTGTACTGTAATGTTTGGCAGGTGTGTACATTCCAACCAGGTATAACAATTAATGGTACAGTCACATCGAGGTATTAAACTGTTTCCCACAAAGACATGGTCAGACATATTGTATGGGAAAGGTCTCTCTCTCTTTTTTGAAAGTTTTCTTCTTTTATTATAAGAATATACAAGAAGAAAGAATGTTTCATAACCAGATAGTGCATGAGGACTTGATTAAGAGACGGTTAATCCATTCAATAATAATAATTTACAGTAGTTACTTTTATTTCATGCCATAAACAAAAAATATTGGATTGTAACCTCTGCATCAAGTATGTTTGCCCTTAATAAATTCTGTTGATTTTTATTTTAGTTGCTATGCCAACAGGAGCACTGTTAGAACTTCCTAAAGCTTTTCTTGACCCACGACGACCAGTTCACCCTCTGCCTGAACACCGGTAAGTACCTTATGGTCAGTGTTCCTTCATCCAACAGAAATATTAGTTTAGGGTCTTGCAGCCAGTCATACAGAATGACTAAAAGAAATTTATAGCCTCTAATTTTGTAAAAATATCCAAACCTGACATCTTGAGATATTCTTTTGTAAATCTGTTTGATATGAGAAGTGTTTCAATTTGTATAAATGAAAGATATGAATGTTGAGCATGTCATAATGTCAGGGTACATCTAACATGACTTAGACAAAAAAGTTTCAGTCCTGCTGTCTCATCCAACATTAACTTTTCAAGATGCTTTTGAATAACATTTCAATTTCTGTTTTCTTCAGTTGTCTTAGAAACCATCAATGAATATTTTTCCTAACTTTTCAAGTTCTACTTTAGATTTGGAGTTATTACTATGAAAATGAAATTGTTGTCAAGTTTCTTGTAACTAAAGTTTTAATAAACAAGTTCTCTTAACTGTATCATCCTCTTTTAAACTCAAATTTCTGATACAATACTAAAAACCAACTGTTAACAAATGTTGGTGGTTTATTTCTTAAGAGCTTTGTTTTCACATGAAATGTTTGCCATGTACTAACCAACTAACACGGTTATGGTTTTGTGTAAAATGGTGTTTGTTTATACAGGGAAGAAGGATTGATACCCTACATCCCTGAACTTCCAGTACCAGCAGAAGGGATCATAAATTATAACCTCACAGTTAACCACATCAGAGGGATACACACAGCCCCTTCAGGCTTGGAATCAACCGGTCTCATAATTGCATATGGGTTAGGTATGTATCCAGCACAAACCTCTCATGTTATCGGTTCTCTCATTAAAACTAATTAGAATAAGAGTTTGACCTTATATTTATAACTCAGTGTGTTCTCTTATATAAGAATTTTAAAATCAGCTACACTTTTGTTGTTTTTTTATCAGTACATTAGAAATGCTCACTAGCTCTTACTGAAGTTTCATCCTACTTATTTGGTGTAATTCACCGTTTCAGATATCTTCTACGCTCGAGTGACTCCCTCAAAAACGTTTGACATTCTCAAGGATGACTTTGAACATTTCTTGATTTCGGCCGTTCTCTCAGCTCTTCTTCTGGTCTCATACGTCACCAAAAAACTAGCAGCAAGGAAAGCTCTACGAGCTGCTTGGAAATAACTTTATTAAAAATAAAAATTATTTAAATATTTGTACCTTAATATCTAACAAGTTCTGGTGTACATCTTGAAGAATCTATGTAGTTAGCCCTAGATGTGTATGACCACCTCACACAAATTTTAAATACTTGTATCACTTTAGAATCGGAGTGATATTTCATTCAAAACTAGCTTAAAGTTTTTAAGCTGTTCTACAGTTTCAGGTATTTTTAGTTTCGTGAACACTATGTGAACCCTCTGAAAGGAGGGTGGTTTAACATTTTACAGTATCTGGTACTTTTGAAACAAAAGAATTTATACATGATTATGGATAAATTATCTTTACATAGCTACAGGAATGAATGGTGTATATATGGAAAGGTTCCTTTGATTAGTTTGGTACTGATTTTAAAACTACTATAAACCTAGCCTCACCATGTGGTGTGGTGACATTTTACCCAAGAATCTTTTTGTAAGGAAGAAGGTTATAAGAGTTCTACTGTGATGTTTCTCGTACGTGAAAGGGGTTTAATATAGTACATACCCTATAATATAACTGTATTGAAATCCAGTTTGAGTGTAGAAACAATTCAGTTTATAACCACTATAAAAAGAAGGTAAATACTCTCCTCTCTATTAAATACTTTGTTAGAATAAGGGTAACCTTCCTTAGTATCTAACAGAATGGAAGAGATCTAGTTCATTCAAAGTTTGATACAGGCACTATTAATACTATGTGACTACAAGCAGACCTCAAAAATTGTTATATGTATTGATGACATGAAACATTGTCATTAGTGTCTCAGGTTTGGATATACAAAGATGACAACGTCTATTACCAATCCTTATGAAGCTTCTGGTTTAATTTCATTTTTCTATTACTTCATTACTAAAATATGCTGTTATTAGTTAATACATAAAATCATCATATTTTTTTCTATCCTTCAAACAACTGCTGCATTGTTTTCACAAATTTTATTACTCTTTGAAACACCCATATTTACTACACCAACTTATTATAATTATCCATTTACTACACCCCACTCTAGGGTAACAAAACAATTTCAGAATTTACTCTGTACAATTTGTATATATATATATCAGAACTAGTGGAGGCGGGTTTTAAATTTATCTACTTGATTCAGTACAAAAGCAAGAGGTAAACATAGTTATTCTACACACGGCTGTGTTATGTAAGCTATAGCCTGCATCACTTCCTCCAAATGAACTCTACACAAGAAGGTAGCTTGTAGAGTCCACTCAACGGGGTTGACTTTTAGTGACTTGTGATCTTTAAAAAGTCTGCTCTGGCACATGGTGAAAGCTGCTAGAGACACCAACCAGTTCAGGACAATCTGGTAACTTGGAGGATTACTGAACCAGGAAGATGGAGCTAGAAGCAACAACTGACAAACGGTGGCTGCAAAGCTTGGACTTGGACGCTGCTCAAAAATAACAATCCGTCAGCTAAAGTTATTTATCTCTGTTGTAAATTTATTAATAGTTCTTTATCCAATTATCAGAACAACATCGATGGATCTTTTACAGTGACATTTTGTACATTACAGCAAGGCAACTGTTTGGTTGAAATATAAGTATACCTAAAGAAGGAGTATCTGGATAAGCTGACCCTAATTTAAACTAAGGTAGGGAGGGTTATCTCATCCATAGCTAACTCATAAAATAGTGAGATTTATCATTGCTTCTTTTTAATGTTTGTCAAACAGTGATAGATGGTCTGATAAAGCTCACAATCCTTATCATGTAAAGAGTTTGTGAATAATGTTGAATTTTTAAGAGAATGGTTTACTTTTCTGTTGGTATATTGTGTTGGTCACAAACAAAATATATGGTGACTGGGATTTTGACTGTTTACACAGAGGTGTTTGTGTCATTTACAAATCTCAAACAGGAAAATTGTCAAAATGTACATTTTACATCAGTGATACTGAAAAGCTCTGTGAAAGAAACAGGTGTATTACTAACCCTCTGAAAGAACTTCTCACACAAAGCTAGGTAAAATGCCTAATACTCCAGTTTTCTTCCTTATCTTCACCAACGTAACCTATAAATCAAGTTCAATGAAAAGATGAAGCATTACCTTGTCTGGATCACGCTTCAAGAGGTCTTTTACAAGTTTCTGTAAAACCACATGTACGTCAGGAGGCAACGGTGGCAACTCGTCATCTGTGTAAGTAAAGCTGTCAAGATAAACTGCACTATCAGGATAAAAGGGATTCTTTTTTCCAAAAATTTCATAGGCTAGAGTTCCCACTGTCCACACATCTGACCTGGAGAAGTTAATTGAAGAAAATGGGCCAGGTTCTGCTGTTAACACCTGAGAAATTATAGCAGGAGGTTACTTTGTAAAAAATACGAGACCAAACTTTGTCTTATAACAGAACCATTTCATAAACTTTCATCACTAACTCACACCAAGATGTTTTTACACGTTGAAGTAAAGCTGGTGTTTCCTTACACTACACTAGTGTTAGAAGGTAACAATAACACCAAAATATTAGCAGCAAGAATATTTTGACCCGATATGTTTATTTCAAATGTCATCTTGTTCTTTTGTGGAAACAAAACTGTGAACCTATCAATGGGGTTTCTCAGTCCATTTTACTTCACTATAATAGTAACCAAAATTAATTTAGGCATGTGGATAATGTTATTACAGAAAGTGTCACAAATGAAAGAATACGTCAGGCCTCTTATTTCATAAAGCAATCTGAGCACACCACCAATTACAACTTATACTTTGTTAACACAGTCTCTGACTTTCTTGCACTTTTTTACTTATTGCTTTAAAACTAACTAAAAAAAATAAATGGCACAAATTTCTCACCACTAACACACCGTGCACACATTACACTGTGCAACTTCCAGAGCTATAAAAACAGGGAACAAATTTACTTCCAAAAAGTCAATTGGCTGTGGCTGTAAGAATAAATTCCGTGCGACTGTTTATTATAATAAGTAGTTCTTGAAAGAAAAATGAGTAATTTAACTGTATTTGGTACACTTCAACTTTGCTGATTGTGTTACAGAGAAAAATTTTATTGAAAGGAAAACTTTTCGTATTCGAGAGGTTTCAGAAACTGAAAGATGTTTGTGAGGTCATAAAAACTGCCTTTCATTCACACTAACTCAGGAGATGCTTCAAAAATTCATAGAAACATTTATTAAGATTATTAAAAAAACTTTTTACTTTGAACAACAGACTTCTAATGTTTAACAAGTGATTGCCAAGTTTGGTGAAGATGCACTTCGTACGTTCACAGCTACAATTTAACGAGTTAAACTGGTCATGCCCGATCGAGAGTTAACTACAAAACAGACTATATTCTACATCGCACCTCAAAAGTTTTAATGTTGCTGTTGTAAGTTCTTAACCAACCAGTACCTTTTACTCACTATAACTTCACAAACCCACGCTCTGTACACTACAGTGGTTACCTCAAAGTGTTTCAAAGAAACGATATATGATAATCAAGTTGTTTTTTTACCTATATGGAATTAAAATTATACAACAAAACCAGTATGGAATTATTAAACTTACACACACTGAGTGTCTTTACACAAGTCTTACCTCTGGTGCCATAAGAGCTAAGTTTCCTCCACGACTGATATCTTCTGTATGAAAGGGAAGTTTCAAGCCATCAGTTAAACAGCATCCAAAATCAGTAATTGCCACAAGTGGTTGAGAAAAACCTGTTAATTGAAAGAAGGCAGTGAGCATAGAGCAACGTGGCTTGAAGTTTGTAATATCTTAAGAATTCATAAAAAACTAACAGTCATCCCTCACACTACTTATATAATCACTGTACCAAAGTGTATATTTAACCAGACAACATTTTACCTTGTTATAAAAATTAAAACATTATTCACCTTGGACAATTTCTTACTTTTAACTATCTCTAAAACCTCAGAACTTTAAATCTTTCAATCATCAGTGAAGTTCACTCTTGGGTACAATTAATACATTCTAAACACAGTAACAAAAACCTCATACATTGAACATTTCCTCAAAAATCCAAACTCTGTGCAAAATGGAATATTGAAACTTGTATTTAATGAGGAATATCACATTTTTATGTATTCAATAAAACTTGCAAACAAAGTGACAAGATGAAGGTATTATAAGGAATGAAACTGACACTGTGTTTCAGAACAGGGTCAGAAAAAACAGTCATATTGACAGAAGTGAATAAAAACCTTATAATCAGAGTGCTTTTGAAAGATGGACCTTTCATCATGTTCAAACCATGAATATGCCCTTGAAGAGGAGAGACCCACCTTTAAAAAGCACTCAGATTATAAATTTCTATTAAGAGTAAGTTACTCATAGTAAATATTTTAGTTTTCTGAACTAGAAGATTTAGGTAAATACACTACAAACAAGGGGAATGGAATCGATCCCATTCACATACAATACAAATAATGTTAAATTACCATTATGTCTTTGTAATAACCAGTTCTCTACAAATTAATGTCCCAGTAATTCAATTCAATAGTACCAACCATAGGATAAATCCACTAGAATGTTGTCAGACTTCAGATCTCGATGGGCCACCTCGTGTCGAAGAAGGTGGGTGACACCTTCCAATATTTGGGTGAAAATCATGAGAGAAGTGCGATAATCCAAGTTCTTTGCTTTTAACAAATCTCGTAACGAACAATGATACCTGATTTGAGAAAAAAATATTTTACATAGACTTGCAAACGGAGAAATATTAATAATACAAAAAGAACTGTACAGTACAGCAAAACTATTAAACTGTTTAGTAACAGTTCTTGTTAATAACAACTAAAACTCCCTCTTCCAAGAATGAATTACAACAGTCTAGTATTAAAGTACCATCTCTGAAGCTTTATAAATATATACATACACACACTTATATTCCCATTACAAAAATAAAGATTTAATTACTGTTGTACTGAATAGCACGTTAGTCTTGTATAGTTTAAACTGAAAACCAGAAACTTGCCAAGTTGTCAAGTAGAAAAACTGTTATCCATCATAAAAAACAAGATTTTTAACATGAAACATTCAGTCTTACAACTCCAAATTACAAACTAACAAGAAAAACAGAAGGAACCTGATGTTAGGATGTGCAAAATTAGAAAATGAAAAACTTCTGTACAGGGGCTGTTAAAAAAATACGCTGAATGACGTCATAAAACAAAATGTACTTTATTTAGAAGTTACAGGTCTGGGACCCCTTCAAAGTACTCCCCCCCTCAACGCACAAACTTATCCCAACGGTGTTGAAACAGTCCTGGTATGCTTCTTTTGTAATGTCCTCCAGCTCTTTCGTCACAATTGCCTTAATCTTGGGAATCGTCTCAAATCTTCTTTCTTTAAAAGGTCTTTTGAGTTTGGGGAACAAGAAAAAATCGCAAGGAGCAAGGTCAGGAAAGTAGGGGGGTGGGGAAGAACAGTGATCGAGTGTTTGGCCAAAAACTCACGAGTTCTGAGGCACAAATTTTGCAGCAATGTGGTGCATCTTCAATTTTTCGGTCAAAATCTTGTAACAAGATCCAACTGATATCCCACACTCTTCAGCAAGCTCCCTGACAATCAGACATCGATTTGCCCGCACCAGGGTGTTGATTTTGTCGATGTGTTGTTCGTCAGTTGACATGGAAGGACGTCCAGGATGCTCATTATCTTCAATGGACCATCCTTAAAACGTTCATGCCACTTGAAACGCCGTACGCTTCATAGCAACATCACCGTAAGCCGTGTTAAGCACAGCAAAAGTTTCAGTCACAGATTTTCCAAATTTAACACAAAATTTCACAGCAAGTCGTTGCTCCTTCAGGTCATTCATTTTGAAATCCGCCAAATGAAAAAATCGTACTTCACTTAAAACTGCGAAGCTAATACACAAATGAAGATATCTGCAATCGGGAAATGGCGTCGTAATCAGCTGATCTGTGCAAACCTAGCGACACCAAGCGGATTCCCCTGGAACCAACTGGAGCTGCACAATAAAAACAGTCTGCACATTTTTTCAACAGCTCTTGTATATCCAAGAATATGACATTGTGTACTTCAAGTTCCTGCCATTGGCCTTTTAAATTAGCAAACATGACTTAAAAATACACACAAATAAAGTACTAAGACAACAATAATAATTCTATCCACATGATTATAACTATTATTCATTAAAGAACACACCTGATGTGCAGAACAACTGTTCTACTTTCAAATATATTGATAGTAGAAAATACATTTAACCCCATGAGCACTCTTATGAGAGTTTTACTAACAACACAAAGTTTCTAGCATTCTTTACTTTACAAGTGGTAATTTCATGACTATGTTATGGTACTGACAACTAGTGTTAAAACTCTTACCGCTTCATGACCAAGAATAAAGTCATGTTTCGTCCGTATCCTTCGCTGTTAAGACGTACCGGGAGTGCATGTGGATAAAGTAATTTTGCCTGAGGCATCAGTGGGACCCAGTCAGCAAAAGCCAGGTACATTTCAACAATATTTGGGTGAGAATAAAGTCTCTTAGCTCTCCTCCTATAAAACGGTTTTCAATTACAAAAATAATGGCTTGTACTCTTCTACTAAGAGCCAGAACTAAATTAGCCATGGCTCTAAATAATGAATCTACCGACAAACAACTTCAAGGTCTTGTGTTAAGTGAGAAACAGAATATGAAATCTTCATTTTTTACTAAAGTTTATAACAAAGTCAGTCACTAAAAATTTGTAACTTAGTAACAATCCACACATGAAACTGAACAAATGAAGAAAACAGTAAAAAAAAAGAAGGCCAGGGTTCTGAAGTGTAACTTATAGCCAGGTCCAAGGCATTGAGACTGAGGGGGCATGTGTCCCCCCAACTCTTAATTTTAAACAAAAATATTTTAATTTCATGTATATACTTGGGGTGGTACATAATCAGGCTAAAATTAACTGAAGTATGAAAAATGTTCTCCAATAATTACAAAGAGTTTCAATTTTTTAACAGGCAGACCGATGAGGAAAACAGGTATGTTTTCCTAATATTATTTAAACAAAGCAAAAATTTACTGTATTTGTAAGAAGTTTCAGCAATTCAACATCACATGGAAGTCATTTTATTTTCCTTATAGTCTTACTGTCTTATTTAAACTCAGGCACTGCATGTATATTCTAACATTGGACGACAGTAGTTGTAGAAAGGCAAGACTGAAAGAACACAAGACTTGTCCCACTTGTTGGTTGGCAGGTCAACAGTCTACATTATATTCTAACATTGGACAACTGTAGTTGTAGAATGGGTAGACAGAAAGAACACAAGATTTGTCCCATGTTTGTTCTACTTGTTAGTTGGCAGGTCAGCAGTCTACAGATTTGGTACAACATCCTACCTATTTCTCAAGAATGATTTCTTTTTGGCCACACAGCCCATCCATGCTGGAAGACTTTCCTTGTACATTGCATTCAGTATGGCACCAGCATCGGATTCTGCATCATAATTAAACATCATCTTCACAGCCAGCTTAAACTTGTCAAACTTTCCCACTGGTATCAATGATGAAAGGTTACTGGGTGGATTTCCAGTTTCACCTACACAGTTAGAAAGTGGACACTCAAAATTAACATTCCCCATCCCAACCTAAACACAGCTGTTTGTAGGTTCAATGTCTAAATTACTGTGATTTTAGCCTCGCACCGCTATCCTCTCAAGTCACTTGGTGTAACCATTTCAACTCTGTCACCATATACAAATCAACTTAACATGTTGTTACTTTTTAAACACTGATAAGTTACTGGTTTTTACCCCATCAGTAATTTGTGGGCATTTTAAACAACAAGCACAACAAGTGGGGAAAACAAAGAACCAGAACAAAGAGAAAATGAATCATTAGTACTGAAACATGCTGGCTGAACGTTACACAAAGTTAAGGCATATGTGTATATCACTGCCATCAACAGTATCATATTAAATTCAACGAACAGAATTACCACAAATATGTTAGGTACCTTTAGTTTCTCCCATAGCCACTAAACTGACAACCAATCTTTACAGTTGTTAAGACAAGAGATTTGGTATGTTTTGTGAATAACTAGAGGGTAGTATCGTTTAGTAACATGCTAAAATATTTACAACACATTTTGATTTTAAAATATAAACCCAATTATTTTTTTCATTCAAGAAGATGTAGAATTTCCATAATCAAAATCTTGTACCATATTTAAACTTTATTAATTAATCTCCTAATATCAAGCTAGAAGAAATAATTTACCTTTTCCCTTATTTGATAAGAGTAAATGCCTGCAAAAAATATCCACTTATAAGTAACAAGAAAATACAAGTTTTAATTATTTCTCACATATACAAGTTTCAAAGCATGTACAAAACAATCATGTGCAATACAAATGGTACAGACCTTATCCTCTGTTAGAAGATTTATAGCTGTTGCTGTCTACTTGAAATTCAGACACATTACAGAATAATTCTTAACTCATGATTGTCAAAGAATTACCATTTGTAACGAACAGCAAAAAAACATTTTATAAAAAAACAACCTACCAGTATAAACAGACTCTTCACTAAGTTTTTCACAGTTGATTTTAGTTCCCATCTCTGGTGAGGAACCAAGTTCACGATCTACAAGAAAGTTAGGAATACCACTGAAATGACCAACGGGCTTTTTTTTTAAATGTCTCCAAAAATACCCAAGAAACCTGAAACATTTTTTTATCTGCAGCTATGTGTTAAAAAAATAACTGGTTTTTAATTGGCAAGTTTAAAATGTGTATTTGATTTGTCCAAAATCAAATTTCTCTAGTTTTATCTTATTTATAAATGTATTATGCAGTAGATTAATTTGTCACATTGTTTTTACAAAATTCATTTAAGTGATGACCATGTTTCATGCTTACCAAATGACGTGTATAACATTTTACAATAAACTTTTCACAGTTTACAAACACTGAACAGTAAATCTCAAATAATTAAGCTGACAGTTCAGGAGGTTGTATGAACTCTAAGTTTAACATACATTTTAAATTCATACAACCAGCACACAAAGCTGTTTAACAGGTATAAACATTGTATAAATTGGTACAGCTTTTCAAAAAGATATTTTGTGTAGTGGGGGAATTATCAAATGAAAACAAATACCAAACATACCTTTTTAAGTCAGAATAATTTGTAACTTTTAAAATGCCATATGCACAGAAATTAACAATGAAATAAATTTAATGAAAAACTGAAAGTACCAGAACTTATGCTGGTCAACAAGTACATATTAAAAATTCAGTTTGTTTATTTTCAGATTTTTTCTTAAACTTGCATATTTTAATTGTTTGTCTTATCTGACAAACAAAAAGCATTAAATCATTTTAATAAATGTTAGACTAAACACGACTCGTACCTTAATTGATTAACAAGTCAACCACCACAAGTCTCATACCATTAAAAACAATCATGAGTCATAGTTACAATTTCACTCTTAACAAAACTTATTTTAAGTGGTTAAATTTTTACTTTTTTAAATAAAACTTGTTTGCCAAAGTATATTATTTCCTTGATTTTAATTCCAGTAAAGATGTAAATATATGATAGTTTAAAAAGAAATTGTCTTAAATAATACAAAAATACTACATTATTAACAACAGCTGAATGATTAACTCCATCAAGCACCTATAAAGATTGATCAGTGTTAAAGAAAACAGTCAATCAACCAAAATCAAAATTAATCTGTTTACTCAAACTATCCAAGTAATTAAAATATTGCTCTGATTTCTCATTCTTTTCAATTAACCCAAGGTTCTTTAGCTTAGTTTATTAAGAGTCATAACCCATGAAAATAAACAAATAAAATCAGTTTCCAAATATAAAACTTTTCTACAAGAATAATGAATTCAATAAACGGAATCAGAGTTCCACTAATTGCCCATTGATATTAATATATTGAGGAAACAGAATGAAAACCAACTCTGTTGATTTAATAGTACCAGTAAACAAGAGTACCATTCATTTCACTTTTCCAATCAGCACTGTAAACAACTGCATTACAGCCCTTTGCAATTGCATTCCCAATCTTGAGGTTCTCTACAGTGACTTCAGGCAGTTCAACATCAATCTTGCTGTTTGTAACTGTACAAGGAAAATGCGATAAGACATCCTAAAAGGAGTGAAAATACAAATCAATTGTTGTCAAATATCCAGTAACATTTTTACCATCCATAACTCACATGCACGACAGTTACTTGCTAAACACCACTGAAACAGTTATGTACTGATAATTCATTAAATAGCAACATTCAATTAATGAAATCACCCAAACAATACATATTTATTCTTGACTATCTGTACGTTTTTTTTTCTAAATCAAATCTGCCTCTCATAAACTGCTCCTAGTTAGTTTTTTAACAACTGTCATCTTACAAGAAAAAAACTTCAAACTTGCTTACCCTTATTTCCAAGCATACACTTTCTAGTTCCTCTTTTTCCGAAAGAAGGGTTGAACCTTTAACAAGTCCCAAGCCCACAAATGCAACAAATGGTACAGCATCTCTTCCTTGTGTCATATGCCACCTTGCTGCATTTCTTCGTAACTGAGCGGCGAGCGAGTTTGACACACAATTATCAAGAAAGCGCTTTACAAACCCTTCGCATTTAAAATACTTCGTCCAAAGGCCTTTCCACTGATTGCTATTGGTATTTTGCAAAACACCTAACTTATTTGAAATGCTCTTCTCTAACGTTTCTAAAAAAGGCGAATTTGGTTCATAACATTTCTTGGCCTTAGCTCTGCCAATACAACACCGAAATAATAACCGCCCTTGTGCTAAGGCTCGATCAACAACAGATCTAAATGAGGGTTGGGTATATATCCCATCCCTGGCCTGCTGGGCCAAAAGAGAACTAAATATATTTTTAGAAAATTTCATTTTTGATTATCCAAAAGAAAAGGGAGGCATAATAATACTTTAAGCAATAGTTAGTGATGACAACAATTTGTTTACAAAATACGTAACAACAATTTTAACTAACCGACAAATACCCTTCACAACCTTATTCTCAACTGCGTAGTTACGATTCTGTTAGATTTCCTTTCGGTTATCTTAACGTTTATAGCGCCCTCTCATTAAAATAAACATTAATAAGTAAATATAGTGATAATAAATTTAATTGTCGTTGCTCTGGTCAGTAACTAATTTCAATTTATGGTCAGTTAAAAAATTTACTGCACATTAAAAAAATACAATCATACCATAAAAAACACCCAGATACTATGTAGGAAAACAAATGTAAAGAAACTCTACTTTTACAACAATTAAAGCCAAAATTAAATCAATATAAAGGAATACCTTTATACCGATATTAATTAATAACCTAACATACACCTAAAGTCCCCTTACAGTTCGGTACCCGTTTATATTCTCGTTCCTAAGACGTGTTCGTCAACGGTCATATTCAAGCGCTCTCTCTTTGTTAACCTAAAGATGACCTAGGAAGGTCGAAACGTTGTTCTCACGTTATCAGTAAAGGTGTTAATATCCACACCAGCGGTTCTGAAATACATTTTTATTTCGAGTGGGCTTCTCGTCATCAAGAAAATAGTGAAAATGTTTTTTTTTATCGTAAATATGTTCACTGTGATTCGAAGTAAGAGGGGTGTAAAACAAACGTAGCATTTCATATTTCTTTTTTTTCTTGTCTTCTTTAAATTACTGCATAATAAACTCTTTGTTCAATAACATAACTGATATCGTATGGGCGATAAGAGAAAACAAAAACTGTAGGAAACGATATTTCTTATATGTTATGTGATGTTATGAAAGGTAACCTTTAAATGCTACGTCGGAAAAATAAAGTTAATAGTTGATTCTTTTCTATAACCGTTTTATTTTGCTTGTGGCGTTTAAACCGTAACTTTTCATCTAGATTGTTATTTATATAAAATTAATTAAGCGGAAAGAAAGTGCTGTTGTTGTGGAGATATATCTTCACAGTTACTAGGTAGCGCTGTGTTCAAATGGCGTCATGTGTAATTAAGTATCTTGCGCAATATAAGAGTAGATAGTGGAGAGATGTAGTTTTTAAGTAGTGAGTACTGTTATAAGGATACTACTGTAATATCAAACCACAATTTGGGTAGAAAATAAGGATAGTATAAATAGTAACTGTTTAGTACATGTAATATATGTTAAAAAAGAATAAGTTCAGGGATTTTCCAAGTACGATTGAACTAAAAACTTGCATTATATTAATTTTTGATAATTTTCGTTGTTCACAAGGTTAAAATAAGTTGGGTGTAATCTTTTAGTGCAGTGAAATATTACATTATCTTAGGTTAAGCGTGATGCCAATAGAAAAGTAAAGTGAAATAAAAACATTAAAATAATATATAGAAGTGCAAGGTGCCTTTAGTTTTTAATTATTTTTTTAAAGAATATATTTGAAGAAACACCTTTGATAAAAAGAAATGGACAAATTATAACCCTGTATACTTTTCTATAATTCACTGTTTTCTCTCGCTCAACATCAATGTATAAACTTTTATACACAACCATCAGAACGAAAATTTCAAAACTTAACTTGCGAACAAAATTGACACTAATACACCAAACAACTCAACATTACACTGCAGTTTACCATTCACCCTGGAATCAGCTCAAAAAATAACATTTCTACTGTACTTGCCATCAAACATAAAATTCCTGTTGATATCAAACTTGAAACTAAACTACAATGGTTATTAAAAAAACTGGTAGAAAATAAAAAACGCTCCCATGTTTATCACTGTTGCAACTCAAAAAACAAACAAACTAGTATATCCATACAAAAGACTGATTTTAAAGAAATAACCTAACTTCAATAAACACAAAATAGAACAAGAGTAAAAACAGCCCTGCCAAAAATCAACATTCTAGGGTACCAAGATAATTAAAATGTGAAGGAATATCTTGTGATATGTACATATATATTACTAGTTTTTGTATCTCCGTAAGTTACTGGTATCAGATGTATCTTATAATGTGTACATATATAAATTGGTTTTTGTATTTTAGTAAATTAATAGCATCTGATGATGATAAAATCTCAAAATGTCATACATCTGTAACGAAGTTTGTCATTATTCAGTCAAGCCATCTCAAAGCTTTTGTTTTCTTAAAAGAGGATCCCTCAGTACAAAGTAAAATATTGTTAAACTCCTACAAGATTCCGGTCTCCACTTCTGCTGTTAACAACTTATTCCATAACTGAAGTGTGTCGTGTATTATGAAATAAAATTGTTACTGAAGTCTTTTTAATTTTAAGCTCATATCTAATCATCCTGTTTACTTTAGGATACAGCTAAGTAAAATTAGAAGCTTTTTATGGTATTGTGTTATTGGGTAAGCCTTGATAAAGAGCATTTCTTACCCTTTTTCAAAAAACAAAAGATATGTTAATTATTCCTTATAAGACATTACTTCCAGCCTCAGAATCATCTTAAAGAATTCTGATTTTCCACTGAATGCTCTCTAACAATTCAACATCCTTTCTTAAATAAATAGATTAAACCATAGACAACTACAAGCAATGCTTTTATGTAGTCCCATCGTAGTCTAGTTGGCTAGTAGACCTGGGGAAACTTGGCACAAACCCAGGAAACCTGGGCTCCCTGCCTGGCACGGGACACATATCTTTAGGCCCCCCAGTGGCTCAGCGGTATGTCTGCAGACTTACACGCTAAAATCCGGGTTTCGATACCCGTGGTGGGCAGAGCACAGATAGCCCATTGTGTAGCTTTGTGCTTAATTCAAAACAACAGCTTTTATGTATATATATACACCATCAATAGCAATGATAATATGATTTGTAACATTCATATTTTTGCTAATTAATAGAAAACTGGGATTGTTCATTGTAGGCTTGTTTCAAATAAGCAACAAACAAAGAAATGTTTCTCATTTGTCCCCAGTTTTCTTCTTTACTCTAGAAAGTTGTGTTCAACAAATGCATCTGTCAGAAATCATATCTTGACATGTAGTACATATATGGGATTTTCTATGTTTTATTATGTCAGGATTCTTATAATGTTCATCAGAAATCTATGAAAGTCTTAAGTAAGAATCTCCTGTATTTATTTTACACCAGTGTAAAGTGAACCTGTAAAAGTAATTATCAAACTAAACATATTAAAGTCAGTTATGTGAATCCAGTTAATACTTTTATGCATTTGATTACATAATAACTAAAGTTGGTCTGTTGTGGCTCAGACATGAAAGTACTGAAATATTTCTGTATATTAGGAAAAATGAATAGAAAGTCACTTCAGAGAACTGAGTGTCCATTCTAGCCTATTTGTAAATTAGTTGTTTTTCTTTTCTAATTCATAACGTATTTTACAGATAGATTTGAGCTTTGAACACGTTACTATACAATGCTTTCTTCCATTGTTAGATTACAATGACGGGAACTTTGACAGACTTGTGTGAGGAGCTTGATAGGTTGGTGATTCAGGCTCTGACTTTAATTTCAAGGTTTCTCGAGTCTCAACAAAAACTGAATACATTGATAAAGGATGGATTTTTGAACATGTCCAAGGCCCGATACTGTATGGGCAGTCATCGAGTTAGTATACTCCAAGTTGACCTGCAAGAATCAGTTGCACGTAAGGTCGTTACGTGCCGTGAGGTTCACGGCAACAACCTGCTTTACAGGCAATATGAACTTGCTTCTGGTGTTGCAGTATATACCACCACGCTGAAACCAGCTGAAGTAAGTGAGGGTAAGATAAGAAAAAGACAAAAACAAGAAAAGATAGTGAAGGAAGTGAGTGATACTGAAAAAGAGATAGTGTCTACAGTTACTGAGTTAGTAGAAAGTCAGCCAAAGAGTCTAGAAAACCTGAAAGTTAATGTAGGGAACGACGTTGACCCACTCAAATGGTTTGGAGTTCTTGTATCACCAAGTCTTCAGCACTGTCAGCAGAATTTTCAACAGATGCTTTTGGTAACTGTTGACTTGGCTTCAGTACAGAGCGAACTACTTGCTGTTATCGATAGGTTCAGGTCACTTTTGAAGGAAAAAAGCACATTAAAGCAACAAGTTCTATTAACTGAAACATGAGACTAGGCTGAGTAGAAAAATAGTTGCATGTAATTATGCAGACTGTAATAACTTGAAAACTGTTGATTGTTGCATATTTCCTTTCAATGGTAAAATGTTTGTGAGAATAGTAAAGATTTACCTGTCAACTGGCTGGGTCCAGTGGTTGTTAATAACCTGAGAAATTAACCTTATAGAAATTAAGATATTTCATCTTTTTATCAGTTTTCTTTGTAATTAAACATTGTGAAAATGCTCTCAAGACTTGTTTTTTGTAAATTAAACATTTCTTAAAATAAAACATACCATATGTGGAAATTGATTTTTTTTTCTTGTACAATGCTGGTAATATGAAAAATTCTGTAATTGTTTATGTTTCGTAAGAAAAATATTTTTATAAGTTATCTTTCAGTTACATATCTAATGAGTCTTGTGTCTCTCCAGTTAATAACTAATGTTAGTTATCATAACTAATATATGTAAAAATGACTGGTATGGGTTGAGAAAATATTTTATGTAGGTTCACAACGATGACTGAAGAAGGTCGAAACGTTGTTCGCTCCTCTGCATAAAAACTTTTCTCTACCCATACCAGCTGTTTTCACAAAAACATTTTGACCTCTGTTCTGATCCCACACTGTTATAGTTCAGAAAGGAAGGTTTTATTGTAACATTCTGATTTGTGCCAGATATAGTTTGTGGTTACATCACGTGTTGTATCGACACTGACAGTCATACCAATATTCTGTTGCATTTTGAAATATTTATGCAGGTGGTATTTAGTCCTCGAGTACAATAATTAAAAAATGTTGCAAAGTGGTAAAGCCAGCCCTTTCTAAGTTGTGATTGTAACATTATGAAGAGAATACAAACTTGGCCTCATTGTAAAGGTACATGCAGTACATTTTATCTTACTATTTTCAAAACCGTTTGTTGACCAGTTTTTGAAGCTATGCTAAGAAAACAAAATTATGAGGATCAAACAAAAACTAAGGTTCATTGTTACCTATATCATTCTACACATTCAAGTTCTAATAATGATTTTTGTCCAGAGGTGAGAAGTCTCAAATAAAGCGAGGTATTCAACAGGTTGGAGTGAACCTGTTTTTGGAAAAGGAAGAACAAAAATCTGTGTTAATGTAAAATAAATTACAAGGTTGCTCAAATAAGCCATGGTACCACCTTAAAAAAATGCCATTTTTCAGTACCAGTCAGATGTCACCCCTGTTCTTGACTACATATTTTGAGATAATATTCAGTTTTTCTACATAAGAGCTTGTAACATGATGATTCACACTTTAACTGTATATTTCACGTAATTTCTATGAAAGTTTTTTTTTATTTTTGTTGTTGCCTGGAACCGCCTATATCACAGGAAGAACACTTTTTACATCATCTATTGAAAATGTGTAAAGTTATCACATTCAATTTCACATAATACAATTATTATTTTTTTTGCATATTTAAGTCGTGTCTGTTCATATTATCTACAGAATGGTAGCTTGCAGGTTGTAAAATTGAAAATAAAATAAACTGTTCCATTTGTAGTATGTTATCCATATTGTGTGTTAAACACAGATCTGCAGAGTTCTATATTTAAATAAAATAAGTCTTTGCTTTAAAATATGCATAATTGTTGTTTTTGTAAGGTAGCTTCAGTGGCACTGAGAGCTAGCACAGACCCTGGGGCAAACATCCTTGTTAAATCCCCATTTACTTTTTTAATATTTTAAATAACTTATTGAAAAAGGTCCTAAACTAATACAGCATAGCTTTTAAAAAGCAAAATATTTATCTCACAATAAAAACAAATATTTCTTAAATCTAAAAGTAACAAATGTAAATCAATTACTTCCCCAATCATTCTTTACATATCAAGTGTTTATGTGCAAAGAAAAAGCAAAAACTTTTTTTTTATTTAAATAAAGATGCGACCAAAAGTTGCTTTGCAGACTTTGACACGTGGTTTCATTTAGCAGATGTCCACCCACCATTTTGTCAGCAGACCTGAGTAGTTCACATTGATTGACCACTTTAAAATAAATTGTTCAATGTGTATATATCATTCTCCATTTTGTACTTCTGACTAGTTGGACAAACTCGCAGTTGTTGTTTTGACCTCCATTACATTTTCAGTAGTTTCTTGTCATTATGAAACTAACTTTTCTGTTCGAATCGTAATGAAATTCTTTAATCAGTCCATAATATACTGAAGTTCACAGATCATTTTTAAAACATCTCTAATTAAATGAACATTTTCTATTAAAAATTATAATGTTTTTAAGGACTTGTTTTTGTTTGAAGTTAACCACAAAGCTACACAGTGGGTTATCCGTGCTCTACCAACCACAGGTTTCAAAAACGTGGTTCCAAGCATTCTAAGTCTGCAGATATACCACTATGAGGCTTTAAAAGCCGTTTATAAACATAACACAACTTTAAGCAACAAGGCTTTATAATTTATCACAAATATATGTAAACAATACCTGAAGAAAGTTTTTAAATTTTGTTATTACGTATTGGTAATAATTTTCTTTTTTTTTTTTATCCAGCTGTTGCTTAAGTTACACCAGGTAGCAGCACTCTCTCATTTAAGTCATTCTGTAACACTGCATGATCCAGTTTATGTTAGACATTTGTGAAGTTTACCAACTAGTGACACTAATAGAAATGATGGAATACTATTAAATTTACTGATGTAGAATTCTAATAAACTTCACTAAAGGTAGTTCCATGAGAATTTTCTTCTCTCTCAACTAATGTAAGGAGCAGCTCAAAACAATGAGTAAGAATGTCTTACTTAAAAAAATCTTCACTGATTTTTCTCAATTTATTCTTTGTTTCCAACTGGTATGACTTGTGTTTGTTAAGCCTTAACAAGTTATCACAGCAGTTTAGTGTATGTATATATATCCAAACACGTAAGTTGGAGCCTCACTGTGTCATTCAAGTCAGTGTTGTCATGTACAGCCACACTGAACAAAAGGTTCCTTGGTAAGGCTTTTGTCCAAATCATACCAGTCCTAAATAATAGTTTATAATTGTATGAGAATGATGGTTTTCAGTGTCTATTTTTCTGTACCCTGATTGCAGAGAGATCCATAGGGTGCATGCCCAGCAATCTGACTGGTATTTCTTTCTGTTCAACTGAAAAAAATACCCATTTCATTTTCATACTACTTGAATTGTGGAATGGTTGAGCTAATATGCCATTGGAGGAACTTGTGTCCCTTTTTTAAAGCTAAATCTTAATAATGTTTCCTACTGTGGGGACTCATGAATGGCTTTTGCCACTGACCTTTATTTCATGGATTCTCATTTGTTACAGGGTACTGACCTTAACTCTCCAAAGTTAAGGAATATTTTTTTGCAAGTCTCTTTTTGGAAGGTCCTGGTACTCCAAGCTGGACCCATATTCATTTATTTTTTACTAAAATTAAGGATAAGACATATTCCTACTGTCAAATTTCTAAAGTCACTGATCTGATTGTATGCATATTTTCCATCACAATAAGATCGATAGTTACATGGTTTAAAAAAAAATTTATCATGCCACCTATTAAATGCCAAACACTAAAATGTAGTTCTATTATATTTCAACTGGTTTTAATATCAACTGTAGTTATTATACAACTTATCAATTTGCTTTTTAAAATAATTAATTTAATACAACTCTGTAAACACTTTCTTCAAATATAAGCCAAAACAGAAAACTTGTTGGTAAATAAGATTTTTGTCTGATTTTATATTATAATATTATTAAAATTTTGAAAAACTTCAGAGTTATTGAATGGAGCTATTTATTTGATCTCGAATGTTTTCAATCCATGTTTATTTCACTTGTGGTAAATAAGTTTGTGTTAATTTTTGAAAACATTAACTGTTTTCATGGTTAACTTTTAAAAGTATACTTGTGTTGAGTTGGTTATTATATGCTAAACCATATTTTTTAGCATATATTTTTAATGGTCAACTTTTGATAATTATTGAAGTTATAAAAGTGTTTTATAGTAAACACAAAAAAGTTAATTCCACATTCCCACCATTGAACTTTAATAAGTAATCATTGTTATACTGGTTTTAGTTAAAGTATCCAAGTCAGACTGCTTCTTCAGGGTTGATACTTGTATATATTTTTTTTTCCCTGACCTTTGACACAGTAAAACTGAAGGTGAATTATCTGAAAAAGAACTCAGACAAGCCATTGATGCTGAATGATACAGCCTTTATTTAATCTCTGAAAAAAGGTAATTTCTAAAGCTTAAAGCTTCGATTACCATCTTGTCTAATCTTACTGGACAAACGCTCGAAACATCTAGACAGCGGGTTGTGGAAGAATACAATTACGATACATTACATGCTACACCTAGGTCAAAGAACGTAGTTACGATAAGACACCAGCAAGAAGTTTTCCAAATTGAGTGCCATGAAAACAAACACGGAAAACGTCTTCTTAGCTTGAAATATTATTACACGAGTAATATTGCTCAGAGAAGGAAAAGAAGAGTCTTCATACCAAACTGCTTATTTACCATATGTAATTCTTACTATGCCTCTCATATTAAAAACGGAAAAATTGTTAAGTAGAAAAATATGATGCGACAAACACCAAACGTTATTACTCCAAAGTGGTATGAACTCAAAGCAGTACAATATAAGCATCACAAAGGCATATTTTGATCAATAAGGCTAAACATGGCTACAAATACATGTACCATTCTTGCTACATTAAGAGAGTTACATAGCACAATCAGTGCCTTAATACACACACACACACACACGCACGCACATCTGAAAAACAAATTCCACCATTTGTCACTCAGGCCACAAAGAATATTTTTAGTTGGTACATTCAGATTGATGTTTTTATTCTGTTATGCCTAAGCCTGATTTATTGAACCTTATGAAATCTAAAAAGCACCTTCAGATCTATGAATTTCTATTTGCAATATATAATATGTAATTACGGCATGTATAATTGGACTTTCTTTTTTTTTACCCAAGAGGGTTTACTACTATTGCTGCATACATTTCAGAACAATTAAGTGATTTAGTAGATTTTCCTTTATATATATTTAAATACTTAAATCAAAAAATAAGTGCAGGGGAGTTGCCCAGACAGGAAAAAGCCTTCAGCAGGAGTTTCCACATAAGAAGGTGCAAGGGTTAAGAGTAATTACCCTGATGCAATACCAGTGACATTTTGAGCCTTGTTGAGGCGGACTTCTTCAACGTGTCGATCCTAAAATAAGACGGCATTCTAAGGATTCAATGATATTTTTGTTTGATACAGTTAAAACTTTTCCCTTTCATTTCTGTTAGACTTAAAGTGAGAAGTGGAAATTTACACTAATAAACTTTGTTTTGTATTTCCTCTATCGTGTAAATTTTAAAAACAAATTGAAGAAAGATATTGAAACAAACTAATAATGGGAAATGTATGAATCAAGTGTAAAAATTATTTATTTCATAAGTGAAATTATCGATTAAAAACTGATTTATTCCCTTAAGTGATTTCATTTATGAAGATTGAAAAAAATATAAACCTATCGCAACAACACCAAAAGTTTCAAACTTCATGAAAGTTTCTGCATACATCAGTGATATGACAATAAAAAATTAATGGGGCTAAAGTAAGTATTGGTTCTAATATTACTATTAAAAACGTTTATAATGATTAATTCCTAAGAAGAGTTACAAGGTGTCAATACCAGAGGACAGGTGCCATCAACTG
Source organism: Carcinoscorpius rotundicauda (assembly GCA_011833715.1). Classification (NCBI taxonomy): domain Eukaryota; kingdom Metazoa; phylum Arthropoda; class Merostomata; order Xiphosura; family Limulidae; genus Carcinoscorpius; species Carcinoscorpius rotundicauda. The sequence goes on along the minus strand of CM022394.1, from coordinate 128,616,054 downwards.
CAACCAGTCTTCCTTGGAATGATGGCAAAATGACCCACTGCATCTTATGTCACTGTTCACCTCTTAAGAAGAGGGGAAAAAAGAAGATGAAAAATGGGTCAGACCAGTTGCAATTACTGTGAAACTTCAGGCATATAAATGGGGATATTCAATGTTAACAAGACAAAGGTTGTCAGAAGAGAATATACACTTCACAGTTCAATTCCTTCAAAATCTCTTCATACAGCAGAATGGATTATATCAACTTATCTCCCAAGGTATCAAAGAGAAATGGTAACTACTGGAGAAGCTAGTCAACGACCATTATCAGAATCTCTCCTCAGCAGAGGCAAAAAGATAGAGTGCGATGGTACAAACAATAGACGTGGATGACAACGGCTGCTAGAGATGTAGTAATGCGTGCAATCCCTGAAGGTGTATGTTGTTCAACCAGCAGTGGTACTTCATTGTTAACCTGTTCTTTAACATGATCGCTTCTTTCTTTATAGAGAATACTGTTTTATGACATTATTGGCAGGTTTGAAGAAGGTTTCTTATAACAAGAGATACCATGGAAAAATTGGCAAAGGCCCCAATGCCATCTAAATTAGCATGAAAATCCAGACAGTACCATTGTACAAGTATGAATAATTTTACTTAGATTGTTAAAAAGTCTAATTGGAGAGCTTTTCAGTTATGTTTTCTTTTTTATCTATTATAGATCAAAGGACCTTGACCAGAAACAAAGGAGTAGTCTCCCATCATATGGAGGAGATCTGGTACAGAGGGAAATAACAATAACAGAGACTGGTCTCACTCAAACCCTGGTGTTTACAAGTAGAAACGATGGAGGTGGAAGTTGACTCCTTCTATTGTCCATGGAGGGAAACAAGGTTCACAAGTGGTAGAAGAAAGATTACAGGCACAAAAAGATCTGTCTACTGTAGAACAGAGTGCAGACATGCAACTCAGTTTTGGAAGATGCATCAACGTTCTCCTTGCATCAGGAGCTGAGATCTTCAAGGTCGTAATCCCTGCATTACTCGATCCATTTTTTTTTAACATAATCCAAAAAAATAACGATGTTGGAATCCAGAGTGGTAAAAAGAGCATGACTTGTTTTGACACATATGCTTTCATAGTCTTTGAAAAATAAAAAGGAAAAAAAGAGAGAGAGCAAAGAAGAGAAAGAAAAAATACACAAATAGTAGGTTTTGATGCATCAAATCTTTTGACATGGTCTTTGCCTTTCCTCCCAAAAAAAAAGTACAACAAGAGGTTTTAGATCATCAAATCTGGTAACTGTAAAGAAAGCTAGGGCTATGAGGCCAAACTTTGCATCTTAAATAAACTGCCTTTAACTCAGCAGATGAATGTGGTGATTGGAAAGCTAATAAGGAAACTAATCAGAAAGATATTTTATCCTTAAGAGTGGATAGTTTCCTGAGAGCTGATAGTCCTTAACTGGAAATTTCAGCAAGGATTTCCAAATTTGAGATGTTAAGAAGATCCCATTCAACAGTGGTTCCACCTCAGGACCCTACGATCTACAGGAATTCAAGGCCAAAATTGCATGTTGTAGTAACCCAAGCATACAATCCAGGCACCACTCACACACCAAAATTCTTTCCTTCTCTTTACAAAAGTGCCATGCATGGCAAACACGTAGGTGGATGTTTGAGTTTCAGAAATTGTAAACTACAGGCAAAACCTTCCCTGTATAGAAATCCATTATTAAAGGATGGAACAAAGTCTGAACCAATTGCATAATAACACTGCATTAACTACCCCAGAATATGTTTAAAATATCAGAAACTAAAATTTATGAAAATAAAAAATAAAATTAATGATGTTAAAAAGAACAAAATTTGAATCTAAAATTATTTAATTCATTAGATATAAAAAGAAAAAAAGAGAATCAAAACTAAGTTCTTACATGTTCCTGGAGCTTGTCTTGCAAAACCTTGAAAAGGTTTTCTCTATTTTCTTGAGCGATTTCAAGTTTCCTTTGAAGGCGGTCTCGCAGCTGGTCAGCTTGTTCGTCCAGCTGCTTTCGAACGTCTAAGATATGCTTATCCTTAAGAAAACATAACGTGTAATATTGCATGTTCATTTCCAAGTTGGAACAGGTTACATAAAATAAAAAAATACAAGAACAGAGTGTTATATCAAAAAGGGTACATGAAAGAGACATTGGCTGAAAATTTAAAAATTAAAGGTAAACAATAAGTCAGATTAGTAGCAGAGCCTTGTATCTGTAGGTTATGAGATGGCTGGGTTACAATTCTGATTTAACTGATGTAGATTTGAGAAATACTCCTCATCCTGAAAAGTTAACAGATGCAAACAAGATGACCACAGTAATTTTGAGCTCAGTTCTAAAGAATGGTGAGATCCCTCCACTGATAACATTCCCATTAGGGTTTAATAGAAGTTCACAACTGAATATACGAGCCACTTGACAATATCTAAATCCTTAAACAGTGCCAGAAGATTGGAAGTTTGGTAGTTTTACTGAATCTGTAAAACTTAAGTCAATTAATTTTAATCAGAGATTACAAAATTTGATAAAAAGATGCTTTACAAATTCATTTAAGAAAGTTTTAAATTTAGTTGGTCAGTTAGCATGTTTTCACTGAAAGAAAATCCCACTTTACTAATTATATAGCAGACTTTGAAGAGGTTACAGTTAAGTAGACTAGGGTGCAGGTGTGGATTTGATGATTCTCAATTTTGGGAATGTATTTGACAAGGAACTACAAAGGCTTGTTTAAAAAAAACAACAACCTGAAGATGTGGGAAATACGTTTTTGCTCATTAGATTGAGATTAAAACATGACCTTTTCTTTGATATGTGTAGGACGCTGTACAAATAGAGTGCAGGTATGTAGGGCAAAGAATTGGCGATTAGTGTCTAGTTTAATAAATGCATGCTAGTAACCATAATCTGAATTGTAAGTGTAATTGTAAATGATATTAACAGTGTTACAGAAAAAACATTTGTGGTGTGTTGGTGTATCAATCACTTAAGCCATTTAACCTGTTGACTGCCAAGTATTTCAGCTGCTACAATACAACTCTAATGCTTTTTCATCTTGTAACGTGACGTCATTTTGGATCGAAAGTGAAACAATTTGTAAGTAGATCAAATGCATATATGGTGCTGACATCTAGCGTTGAAGTTAGATATTAATGAGAACGAATTAACTCGTCTGTGACACTGCGTTACTGGTCGGCTTGGACAAGTTTCCTCATTTACGGCACTGAACAGATTAATCAGTGTGCTGTCACTAGTGACCGAATAATGGATGTCTTACATTGTATTTTCAGAAACATCGAATGCAAGTTTAAGGAGATTGTAATAAGTCACCTATTAGGTTTCATTTTTGGTACTGGGCTCAGGGAGTACAATATATTATTAGAAATGGTTATTAGCATGGTACATGGGGGTAGAAAAATTGTGTTACAGGGACAGGGTAAGATTTCTGGAATTGTTTCTTTTCAAGAAAACAATTTTGTTAGAGAAATTGATATGTTTTGCATACTAAATATGGTAGAATAAAGGCTCGCAAATTATAACATGGAGTCATCTTCAGTTATATTTTTGTAAATGGGGGGTGAATGCAATATCTTTAACAAAAGACTTGATTAATGTTTAAATGTTAACAGCTGAATGAGTTTTCTTTGTGTTTAATTGGCATATGGGATAACCTCAATGGACCAACAGCCCCTTGTAACTTAAATATTATCACTAAAATACAAAATAACAACTATTGTGGTAAGTCTCACAAATTCTTAATAGTTTAAAAGAAGCATTATATTTTAACTGGCAGATTCAAAATTATATCTCTTGGTTTAAACCACTAATATGGGCTAATTCTCACTAGAGGCCATTTCTGCTACCTATCACAACAGGTTACTTATTCTAACAACAACTTTCCTCTGAACATATTACCATACTAAAATAAAATGGAAATAAAAACACGTTTACTCTTGTTTCAAGTTTCACCAAATGTAATTATTACTGTATTAAAAAAATATAAAACACATTAATGTTGAGGTCTTCATGATAAGTCACAAACCACATCCACTTGTTTATTAAAGTTGAGTAATAACCCCACCATGCATACTTTCAACTGATAAATAGCTTCCATCAGCTCATGTGTTAAAAAAATACAGTCTCTCTCTTAGTTGGGCTTCAAGATTGAATCACTTACGTGATCTCTCAGACGCTCCTGCAATGCAAAGATCTGAGCTTCGCGAGCTTCGGTAGCACATTCGATCTTTTTCTGGATGTTTGACAAAATCTCCTGAGTCTGAGCATCCAAAGATTTTCTTATTTCTTCTCCCTTTAACAACTTATAAAGAAAACACAGGTAACTTTCTAGAGCTGTGCAGGTTGAAAGTTTCATTTATTTACATTAATCTCACCCAACCAAGGTTTACAACTCGAGGTGAAGTCCTAACTTCAGCTAGAAACTTAAGTCCACAAATCGTGGTGTATTGATAGCAAACAGAATAAAAACAAAAGATAATTAATTAGATAATTAATATATTAAAATCATAAACCGGAAATTTTCCCAAAAATATTTTTGATTTTTTACATGTTAGTGGAATTGGTTAAACAGACCTGTTCGACAACCACCATACCTTCTAAAGACCAAAGAAAATGAATTTTTACAATTGTAATATTATTGTACCGTCATGAAGTCGAACATACCTCCTACCATCTGCTTACAAGAAAAAAAGAAATCCTTACCTGCTCACGAGACTTTTCTTGAATAGATTTTATGAATGCCTCTCTGTTTCCTTTGTTAGATTCCATCTTCTGCTCAAGGTTTTCCTTGGCAGATTGTATAAAGTTAGCATTATGTTCTCGTTTTTTCAGTACAGCCTCTTGTTCCCTGAAGCGTTTCTCATTCAACTGGTTCAGCTTGTGGGCTTCTAAATACTAAAGTACAATTTTGTTTTCTTATAAATGTATCCATACCTCTCTGAAAATAAGACTCCTAATGTCAGGCACTAAATGAAAGTTATCATAAGGAAACAGACAGATATATATATATAATTAAATACATTTTCATCAACATTTACTGGGTTGAGGGATTGGGCTAAAGTCATTGCCTTCCTGTTATTATGCACCAAATGTGCCCCCCACCTCTTCTGTCATAAATTACCAATGGCTGTGAAAGACACATCCAACTTTGATTAGGGTAAAATATTTAGGAAAAAAAATTCAGCTAAAAGACAATGATATACTAATACATGCTAATTCACTGTTTAGTTTTATATCACAAAAGCAGTCACGTGGTAATTTTGCTTCATGTGGATTTTTATTTCATCTTTACTGAAAGCAACCCACGGTTTCCACTAACAACCCTCCTTTAGAGACAAAAACTGAAAAACAGTTTATTGCACTGCCCAAAAGCTTTCTTTCTTGTTAGTCAGTTCCTGCCGTTTTAATATCCCCTGCAAGCTGCTGTATATTTAACTTTAATATTCACTTTAACACATGTAACAGTTAATAAAAACATTGATTCAGTTAAGTGTGTGCAACTGATCTCAACACTTTGTTCTATATTTATGTTTTCTTTCCTTGTTCAAGTAGCCCTACAGACTGTAATACTACAAAAAGTAAATGATTGTTTTTCAAACTTTCTGCTCAAATTTTAATAAAAGTAATAATGAAAATCTCATAAGAATTAATATTGTTTTGTATTTGTTTCTACTTATGGTTTATAAATCAAATTGAAAATAAAAAAAATCCATTCCAAGATTGGGATATTTTTTTTATCAAGAGTCAAGAACTAAAACAACAAAAATACTAGTTACATCATAATTTAAATTGTTTTCAATATAATAACAAAGCTATAGGTTGGGCTGTGCCCACTGCAGGTGGTACTGAAACCTTGGATTTGTTATTAGTCCATAAGGCTTTCTACTGTGGCACAAAGAAAGTTTAATAAATTTTGTGAGGACAGCCTGTTTGTACATAGTTTAACCTCCAATCACCAATCTGCAAACATGTTTGTGAGAACTTGCTACCACGAAAATAAGAATCTATACCATACAAGTTAACAAATTAATAATGTCTAAAATGCCAGACAAATGTAAACAAAAAAACTTTAATTTAACAAAGTTTGAATAATTTCTAGCATTACTTCAAAGTTTCTACTAGCAAGGTAAGTGAAAAGAGGTCACAGACTTTCTTCATTAAACCCTTAACCATCAAAAATATTTTCTGGGCTTGCCAGTTAATGGGTTAAATTAATGACATGATTATCTTTGGTCAAACTCCAAACAATTCAAATTCACTGTCTGAAATGACAAGCACATCAAACATTAACTACAATAATGTTACTCAAAACATTATCTTATCAAACAGTTTAAAATATAACCCAGACAAAACACTCACTTGTCTCCTTTCTTCTGCAGCCCGTAATTTGTTTTCTATGTCTTCTACAGAGATGTTAGATTTTGGTGGAGTGGAAGCCAAACGGGGAGGAGCCACATCTGATGGATCAGCTAGCACCAGCTCGTATTTCATACCACCCTTTGACTGCTCAGAAGCTCGTACTTCGGTAGCTGTAGTCCAAACAAACTGATAAGTCATAAAATGCCACGGAAATTTTAACTTTCTTTAAAACTTTTTTTCCTGTAGTTTAATTTTTAAAAAACAGCCACTGTCAAACCTTACACTACTTGTTTAAAACTGATTTTAACAGGTTTCAATAAATGTACACATACCGATATAGAAGCAACAACGTTATAATACCACATTTCTTAAACGAAAGTTAGTAATTCTTTATCTTCTGCACAATGTTGAAACCACTGACTTGACAGAACTGTTATTCTAGTAATTAATGTTTTTTTACATATTTGAATGAAAAGACAATTTACCTGTAAAATATGGTTCAAGTTATATTTACAGCAACAATAACAAAAACTTTAAAACAAAACAAAGAACTTACCAACATCGTTGTCCAGTACATTATGAGAAGGAAGTACAAACAAAACATGGAAAATAACATTACAGATGAAACATGTTGCTCATGTAAATCACAGATGTATCAAGTGGAATTCTGAACATTAACACGTCAACAGTTACAAATATGATGTTCGTTTATTCTGATGTAGGTTGTACAATTTTTTAAATTCATTTGTAACAATTTTCTTACATTTGTTTTGCTATTATGTAGAAAAAACTGAACAATTTAAAATTTTTTTTATACATTGCAAACCAAATCAATTTATGTTTTAGATGATCTATGTACAGAAGAATTTCAAGCCATTTTTTGTTACATTTTGATTTTTCTACAATTTTAATGCAAAATAACAATAGAGAGTAAACAGCTGCTGCTCAAAAAGTAGGGATATAATTGTAAAGAAAGGTATTCATAGCTTGTGGCAATCATAGAAGGATGGCTGTATAGGCTATTGATTATTTTGCACTAGATACTGAAGTTACTACTGTTCATTCTTCTCTACATGCTGTTCATTATCCATCAGTTAGAGGTGGACAATGATATATTTGAGAAAACTAAAGACAATTCCATGGCAATATAGCATTAATTGTTGTTTGTGCTTGCATTATACATAAAAACTGACATGTTGACTTCGCACACGTGGCTGGATATCTTTACAGTCCACATCTTATTAACATCAACATCATAAAAAGGTGGTATTTTCTTGAAGTGAAGTGTTGACCAGATAGCCTGGGAACAAACGGGACCTAGCTCTTGATATGTTTAATTACCAACACCATAAATAACTTCGGAAACCTTGATGTTTTACATTTGCTGAGTTCTAAGTACATAAAATATCAGATAACCATCAAGTTCTGGTACTATTTAAAAAAAAAATTATAATAACTCAAGTGAGTAAAATTTTCACATCACTATTATAAATGCATGAATATATTCGAATGTATTTTCAAGCATTATATGCCACAGAACAGTCTTGACAAATATATGTATATTATATAACTACAAATTACTTTGGAAAGTTAATGATATAATTTATCAAAACAATACCACATATCCAGTGTTATACCCTAACCAGCTGACGAGCCTTGGTATTAGGGGAAGAGGCCTTATCAGTTCAAGTTGTCACAAAGCTATTCAAGGGCTTTCTATGCTGGGCCTTAATATAACAGTTAAAGACTAGAGAAACAACAGTTAATATCATCCACTGATTACTATTGGGCCACTCATTTACCAGTAAATAAATGGGATTGACCATTAAATTATAATGCCTACATGGTTGAAAGGGCAAACATTCTTGTTGATAGATATCTGAATCTCGAACCCACAGATTGCAGGTGGAACACCCTCACTGTCAGTTAATTTCACACCACTCTCATTAATTAAAATTTAGTTAAAGAATTGGAGCCTTCAGTAACAAAAAATATGTTAACATGGAAAGATAACACGCATGCTGTTAACATGGAAAGATAACGATGGGTTATTCTATTATTTATTTTGCATCATGGTGTACATACTGTGTAAAGTACTGTGCAATATCATTACATCAAAAAAAATAAAAAACTGCACATTACGAAACTACAGGGTGTTCGGAAAGTCAGTGTGCAGTTTTGTAATCATATTTTATTATATTTCAAACCAGCAACTGATAGTGGTGTTTAGAAACAAAATAAGAAGGATCCAAGCCTGTACTGATGTCAACGAGGGTCACTTTCAACATTGTTTATAATTGTCATTCATATTTACCTCCTGTATTCTATATTGAAACATGTTTGTTCATAAATATACAAGTGCTCAGTGACTTTCGGAACACCCGGTATAACTTCTATGTCATAAACATGGTAGAGAATCAAAATTAAAAAAAAAAAAATTTCACATATCTGTATCTTTCCTTTCAAAGTGATGCACAAAATATGAATTTAAGGGTGTGGTGTATAAGACACAGAACTGTGTATAAGAACAGTGGCACCTCTAAACCTAGACGTTCAAACTAGAGAATCTAGGAGCCACCCAAAAGATGCATATGATTTCAAGATACACATTATAATCAGTTAGCACTTCATGAGAGATAACAGGTTAGGTACAGAGTTATCAATGCTCACATTCTTAAGCATTGTAAATGAAACTAAAACCTATCTCCCCTTTGATTCAAATTAACAACTTTCTCTAATGCATTGTGGTTGGTTGACTTGCTGAATCCATACATATTGCATTAAAAGGCACCATTTTTCTTCATTCAATAAAAATTTTGAGTGCATCTCTCCAAATCTCTACTCTCTAAAAGACAACTGCAGCACTTTAGGGCACATTAAAATTTGACTGTGAGAAAAGTCTTACCCAAACAGATCCCTAAAAGTTGGAAACCCTTTTTAAAATAGCACTTGTACATACAAAAGCCAAAAGTATATGGTATTTCCACAGCCTACGACCTAGGGTTATTCACCCACTATAATTTAGACAGTGGTATTCCAGCCACATTCAAACTTCACCCCACCCCACGCATACAACTTCCAAAATAACAAAAGTCTGCAGCATGCATATTAACAGCTATGATATTCAGGTGTTGTCACTTTACACACTTCACTTCCTCGGTCCCCTCACCGTCACATTTTCCATCCAACTAGATAACGAGTTAGCCTCCTATACTTACTTTAATTGGATTTTTGGAAGGAATTCAGAAACTTTGCAATTTTAGAGTAACTTTGAAACATAAACCTTGTTACAAGAAAATATATAAATTACATTTTATAAAGAAAAGAATGGATGGATATCACACAACCAAGCCAGCCTATAGTAATATAAGAGGTTTAAATGTCACAAAATATATTTGAAGAAGAAAGACAAAACTCACAAATTTTAATTACTTAAAATTAAAACAAAACGTTATTCCTACTTTGGCAAAATCGCTGTAATCACCTCCCTCTCTCTCTCTCTCTAATTGTTTGGGTATATAAATTTTGAATACCCGGGAGGGTCAGGTGCACTGGACCTCTTCCTCCATCCTTTTCATTGTTAATATGGACTGCTCAGTATATTATACGTTAATACATGAGAACTAGAGTAATGTTCATCACTCTGGCCTTTATGTATTAACTTTAATCATGTTTAATTGTTGTTGTTTTTTAATTTCGTGCAAAGCTACACAAGGGCTATCTGCATTAGCCGTCCCTAATTTAGCAATATAAGACAAGAGGGAAGGCAGATAGGAGTTATTTAAAATTAAAAAAAAAGTTATTACTACTTTGGCAAAATCACTGTGATCATGCTTAATTGTTTTTGAATTTCACACAAAGATAAACATGGGCTATCTTCTCTAGCCGTCCGTAATTTAGCAGTGTAAAACTAGAGGGAAGGCAGCTAGCCATCACCACCCACCGTCAACTCTGGGATTGCTCTTTTACCAACAAATAGTGGGATTGACCATCACATTATAAAGCCCCCACGGCTAAAAGGACGAGCATGTTTGGTGCAATAGGGATTCGAAACCCTGTGACCCTCAGATTACGAGTTGAATGCCTTAACCCACCTGGCCATGCCAGACCAATAATGTTAAACTGAGCCACAGTAGGTGTTCAAAAATGTAAATTTTAAAGAACTGAGTTTTTGTACTATTGACTTCCTTGTTTCAATACTTGTTGCAACGTCAAGACTTTCTGCATTACTAAAACTACCCAGGTATTTGTAAAATTAAGTTTTTTATTATACTTGTTCATTTTCTTTTTATTAGCTAAGTTTTTGTGTACTAGCAATACCAAGCATGGGGCACTTGTATGCCTCGGTGGACTCAGCAGATAGCCCAATGTGGCTTTGCCATAAGAGAGCACAAACATGTATGCCTCATTCGATTTTATAGAATTTCTATCAACCAACCATCAAAGCTAATTGTATGGCTAAAGAAGCTCAACATTTATTGCACACGCACACTAGTGTCCTTTTCAATATAATAAGGGAAGCATTAGGACCCCACCTGAAAAAGGTTTGTAAAAAACGATTGGGCGATAAGTTGCGCTTCATTTTTCTGTAGGATTGTCTAGAAAAGTCACTTACTGAAATGAAAATTCGTTAAAATAATGAATTGTTTTGTTTGTTTTTGAATTTCACGAAAGCTATTTGTGCCAGCTGTTCTTAATTTAGCAGTGTAAGATGAGAGAAGGCAACTAGTCATCACTGTCAACTCTCAGGCTACTCTTATCATAGTAGCAACATTATGACTCTCCCATAGGCCTGGCATGGCCTAGTGAGTTAAGGCATGTGACTCGAAATTTGAGGGTCGCGGGTTCGCACCAGAGTAACGCCAAACATGCTTGCCCTCCCAGCCGTGGGGGCGTTATAATGTTATGGTCAATCCCACCTTTCGTTGGTAAAAGAGTAGTCCAAGAGTTGGTGGTGGGTGGTGATGACAAGCTGTCTTCCCTCTAGTCTTACACTGCTAAATTAGGGACGGCTAGCATAGATAGCCCTCGAGGAGCTTTGTGCAAATTTCAAAAAAGACTCTCCTACAGTTGAAAGGGCGAGCATGTTTGGTGTGATGGGGATTCAAGCCCACGACCCTCAGATTATGAGTTGAACACCTTAACCCACCTGACCATGCTCGGCCTAAAAAAACGAAATTTTAATTAAATTCCCAAGCAATTGCATAACAAACAAGTGGCTTTATAAGTACAGTTGGCTTTAGCTTTGCTCAACCAATGCAGCAAAATAGTCATTGTGTATATTCAAACTTTCGAATAGCAGTTTTAAGTGATCGATTTTAATGACCACCATTTTGTTTAATCATGATCTGTACTTAACTTTGTGATAAATTTAAAACTACAGGCATTTGTTTAAACTACTATGGTGTATAAAAATAAAAGAACAGTTTGTAAATTTCAGTTCTCTTCTGTAGGTTACCATAACGATGCCACTAGTTTGCCACATCTCTTATCTTCTATGTAATATTATGTTTGTTTCAACATATTCTAAATCTTCTACAGTACTGTGATTGTTATGACTAACATTCTGAAGAAGCCACAAGACAAAACATCAAAATAATAAAGTTTGTTTTGAAGGTTTTTCATGGATTTGTTTGTTTACTTTATAGCAAAGCCACACTGGTTCTGTGCTGTGACCACCACAGGGAAATGATCCCCAGACTTTAATACTGTGAGGCCTGTCCAGCTGATTCGAAAATCAAAGACCAAGTCTACATTTCACTTTTTTTATATCTCAAATCTTTGTGTGATCAGGAAACTACGGCAGTAAGAAAGAAACATCAGAAAGGTGCTAACATAACCACAATCAAACTACGTGAGTAAGAAAGAAACATCACAAAGGTGCTACCATAACCAGAATCAAACTACGTCAGTGAGAAACATCAGAAAGGTGCTATCATGAAAGAATCAAACTACGTGAGTAAGAAAGAAACATCAGAAAGGTGCTATCATGACAAGAATCAAACTACGTGAGTAAGAAAGAAACATCAGAAAGGTGCTATCATAACCAGATTCAAGCTATGGGTGTAAGAAAGAAAAATCATAAAAATGCTATCATGACCAGATTCAAACAACGGGAGTAAGAAAGAAACATCAGAAAGGAGCTACCATAACCAGAATCAAACTACGTGAGTAACAAAGAAACATAAGAAAGGTGCTACCATAACCAGAATCAAACTACGTGAGTAACAAAGAAACATCAGAAAGGTGCTACCATAACCAGATTCAAGCTATGGGTGTAAGAAAGAAACATCAGAAATGTGTTATCATAGCCAGAATCAAACGGGAGTAAGAAAAAAACATGAAAAATGTGCTATCATGACAAGAATCAAACTACGTGAGTGAGAAACATCAGAAAGGTGCCAGCATAACAAGAATCAAACTACGTGAGTAAGAAAGAAACATCACAAAGGTGCTACCATAACCAGAATCAAACTACGTCAGTGAGAAACATCAGAAAGGTGCTATCATGACAAGAATCAAACTACGTGAGTAAGAAAGAAACATCAGAAAGGTGCTATCATGACAAGAATCAAACTACGTGAGTAAGAAAGAAACATCAGAAAGGTGCTATCATGACAAGAATCACACTACGTCAGTGAGAAAGAAACATCAGAAAGAAGCTACCATAACCAGAATCAAACTACGTGAGTAACAAAGAAACATCAGAAAGGTGCTACCATAACCAGATTCAAGCTATGGGTGTAAGAAAGAAAAATCATAAAAATGCTATCATGACCAGATTCAAACAACGGGAGTAAGAAAGAAACATCAGAAAGGAGCTACCATAACCAGAATCAAACTACGTGAGTAAGAAAGAAACATCAGAAAGGAGATACCATAACCAGAATGAAACTACGTCAGTGAGAAAGAAACATCAGAAAGGAGCTACCATAACCAGAATCAAACTACGTGAGTAACAAAGAAACATCAGAAAGGTGCTACCATAACCAGAATCAAACTACGTGAGTAACAAAGAAACATCAGAAAGGTGCTACCATAACCAGATTCAAGCTATGGGTGTAAGAAAGAAACATCAGAAATGTGTTATCATAGCCAGAATCAAACGGGAGTAAGAAAAAAACATGAAAAAGGTGCTATCATGACAAGAATCAAACTACGTGAGTGAGAAACATCAGAAAGGTGCCAGCATAACAAGAATCAAACTACGTGAGTAAGAAAGAAACATCAGTAAGGAGCTACCATAACCAGAATCAAACTACGTTAGTGAGAAAGAAACATCAGAAAGGAGCTACCATAACCAGAATCAAACTACGTGAGTAACAAAGAAACATCAGAAAGGTGCTATCATAACCAGAATCAAACTACGTGAGTAAGAAAGAAACATCAGAAAGGTGCTATCATGACAAGAATCAAACTACGTGAGTAAGAAAGAAACATCAGAAAGGTGCTATCATGACAAGAATCACACTACGTCAGTGAGAAAGAAACATCAGAAAGAAGCTACCATAACCAGAATCAAACTACGTGAGTAACAAAGAAACATCAGAAAGGTGCTACCATAACCAGATTCAAGCTATGGGTGTAAGAAAGAAAAATCATAAAAATGCTATCATGACCAGATTCAAACAACGGGAGTAAGAAAGAAACATGAGAAAGGTGCTAGCATAACCAGAATCAAACTACGTCAGTGAGAAACATCATAAAGAAGCTACCATAACCAGAATCAAACTACATGAGTGAGAATGAAACATCAGAAAGGAGCTACCATAACCAGAATCAAACTACGTCAGTAAGAAAGAAACATCAGAAAGGAGATACCATAACCAGAATGAAACTACGTCAGTGAGAAAGAAACATCAGAAAGGAGCTACCATAACCAGAATCAAACTACGTGAGTAACAAAGAAACATCAGAAAGGTGCTACCATAACCAGAATCAAACTACGTGAGTAACAAAGAAACATCAGAAAGGTGCTACCATAACCAGATTCAAGCTATGGGTGTAAGAAAGAAACATCAGAAATGTGTTATCATAGCCAGAATCAAACGGGAGTAAGAAAAAAACATGAAAAAGGTGCTATCATGACAAGAATCAAACTACGTGAGTGAGAAACATCAGAAAGGTGCCAGCATAACAAGAATCAAACTACGTGAGTAAGAAAGAAACATCAGTAAGGAGCTACCATAACCAGAATCAAACTACGTTAGTGAGAAAGAAACATCAGAAAGGAGCTACCATAACCAGAATCAAACTACGTGAGTAACAAAGAAACATCAGAAAGGTGCTATCATAACCAGAATCAAACTACGTGAGTAAGAAAGAAACATCAGAAGGATGCGACCATAACCAGAATCAAACTACGTGAGTGAGAAAGAAACATCTGAAAGGTGCTACTATAACCAGAATCAAACTACGTCAGTGAGAAAGAAACATCAGAAAGGTGCTACCATAACCAGAATCAAACGACGTCAGTGAGAAAGAAACATCAGAAAGGTGCTACCATAACCAGAATCAAACGACGTCAGTGAGAAAGAAACTACCATAACCAGAATCAAACTACGTGAGTAAACAAAGAAACATCAGAAAGGTGCTACCATAACCAGAATCAAACTACGTGAGTAACAAAGAAACATCAGAAAGGTGCTACCATAACCAGATTCAAGTTAGGGGAGTAAGAAAGAAAAATCATAAAAGTGCTTTCATGACCAGATTCAAACAACGGGAGTAAGAAAGAAACATGAGAAAGGTGCTAGCATAACCAGAATCAAACTTCGTGAGTGAGAAACATCAGAAAGGTGCTACCATAACCAGAATCAAACTACGTCAGTGAGAAAGAAACATCAGAAAGGAGCTACCATAACCAGAATCAAACTACCGTCAGTGGAGAAAGAAACATCAGAAAGGAGCTACCCATAACCAGGAATCAAACTACGTCAGTGAGAAAGAGACATCAGAAAGGAGCTACCATAACCAGAATCAAACTACGTCAGTGAAAAAGAAACACCAGAAAGGCGCTATCGCATACAGATTCAAATTACGGGAGTAAGAAAGAAACATCAGAAACGTGTTGTCATAACTAGATTTAAACTACGTGAGTGAGAAAGAAACATCAGAAAGGTGTCTATCACAACCAGATTAAACTACGTGAGTGAGAAAGAAACATCAGAAAGGTGCTATCACAACCAGATTCAAACTACGTGAGTAACAAAGAAACATCAGAAAGGTGCTATAACAACCAGATTCAAACTACGGGAGTAAGAAAGAAACATCAGAAAGGTGTTGTCATAACTAGATTTAAACTAAGGGAGAAGGAAAGAAACATCAGAAACGTGTTATCGTAACCAGAATCAAAGGGGAGTAAGAAACATTAGAAAGGTGCTAGCGTAACCAGAATTAAATTACGTGAGTGAGAAAGAAACATAAGAAAGAAGCAACCTTAACCAGAATTAAACTACGTGAGTGAGAAAGAAACATCAGAAAGTGCGATCATAACCAGAATGAAACTACGGGAGTAAGAAAGGAACATCAGAAAGGTGCTACCATAACCAGAATGAAACTACGTGAGTGAGAAAGAAACATCAGAAAGTGCGATCATAACCAGAATCAAACTACGGGAGTAAGAAAGAAACATCAGAAAGGTGCTACCATAACCAGATTCAAACTACGTGATTAAGAAAGGAACATCAGAAAGGTGCTACCATAACCAGAGTCAAACTACGTCAGTGAGAAACATCAGAAAAGAGCTACCATAACCAGAATTAAACTACGACAGTGAGAAAGAAACACCAGAAAGGCGCTACCATAACCAGAATAAAACTACGTCAGTGAGAAAGAAACACCAGAAAGGCGCTACCATAACCAGAATTAAACTACGTCAGTGAGAAAGAAACACCAGAAAGGTGCTACCATAACCAGAGTCAAACTACGTCAGTGAGAAACATCAGAAAAGAGCTACCATAACCAGAATTAAACTACGAGAGTGAGAAAGAAACACCAGAAAGGCGCTACCATAACCAGAATAAAACTACGTCAGTGAGAAAGAAACACCAGATAGGCGCTACCATAACCAGAATAAAACTACGTCAGTGAGAAAGAAACACCCAGAAAGGCGCTACCATAACCAGAATATCAACTACGTCAGTGAGAAAGACAACACCAGAAAGGCCGCTACCATAACCAGAGTCAAACTACGTTGTGAGAAAGAAACATCAGAAAGGCGCTACCATACCCATAACCAGACTACGTCAGTGAGAGAGAAACACCAGAAAGGCGCTACCATAACCAGAATCAAACTACGTAAGAAAGAAACACCAGAAAGGCGCTACCATAACCAGAGTCAAACTACGTTAGTGAGAAAGAAACATCAGAAAGGCGCTACCATAACCATAATCAAACTACGTCAGTGAGAAAGAAACACCAGAAAGGCGCTACCATAACCAGAATCAAACTACGTGAGTAAGAAAGAAACACCAGAAAGGCACTACCATAACCAGAGTCAAACTACGTTAGTGAGAAAGAAACATCAGAAAGGTGTTGTCATAACTAGATTTAAACTAAGGGAGAAGGAAAGAAACATCAGAAACGTGTTATCGTAACCAGAATCAAAGGGGAGTAAGAAACATTAGAAAGGTGCTAGCGTAACCAGAATTAAATTACGTGAGTGAGAAAGAAACATCAGAAAGTGCGATCATAACCAGAATGAAACTACGGGAGTAAGAAAGGAACATCAGAAAAGGTGCTACCATAACCAGAATGAAACTACGTGAATAAGAAAGGAACATCAGAAAGGTGCTACTATAACCAGAATGAAACTACGTGGAAGTGAGAAAGAAACATCAGAAAGTGCGATCATAACCAGAATCAAACTACGGAGTAAGTAAGAAAGAAACATCAGAAAAGGTGCTACCATAACCGATTCAAACTACCGTGATTAAGAAAGGAACATCAGAAAGGTGCTACCATAACCAGAGTCAAATACGACAGTGAGAAACATCAGGAAAAGAGCTACCATAACCAGAATTATACTACGTCAGTGAGAAAGAAACACCAGAACAGGCGCTACCATAACCAGAATCAACTACGTCAGTGAGAAAGCAACACCGGAAGGCGCTACCATAACCAGAATCAAAACTACGTTAGTGAGAAAGAAACATGAGAAAGGCGCTACCATAACCATAATCAACTACGTCAGTGAGAAAGAAACACCAGAAAGGCGGCTACCATAACCAGAATCAAATACGTGAGTAAGAAAGAAACACTAGAAAGGCACTACCATAACCAGAGTCAAACTACGTTAGTGAAAAAGAAACATCAGAAAGGTGTTGTCATAACTAGATTTAAACTAAGGGAGAAGGAAAGAAACATCAGAAACGTGTTATCGTAACCAGAATCAAAGGGGAGTAAGAAACATTAGAAAGGTGCTAGCGTAACCAGAATTAAATTACGTGAGTGAGAAAGAAACATAAGAAAGAAGCAACCTTAACCAGAATTAAACTACGTGAGTGAGAAAGAAACATCAGAAAGAAGCTACCATAACCAGAATCAAACTACGTGAGTAACAAAGAAACATCAGAAAGGTGCTACCATAACCAGATTCAAGCTATGGGTGTAAGAAAGAAAAATCATAAAAATGCTATCATGACCAGATTCAAACAACGGGAGTAAGAAAGAAACATCAGAAAGGAGCTACCATAACCAGAATCAAACTACGTGAGTAACAAAGAAACATCAGAAAGGTGCTACCATAACCAGATTCAAGCTATGGGTGTAAGAAAGAAACATCAGAAATGTGTTATCATAGCCAGAATCAAACGGGAGTAAGAAAAAAACATGAAAAATGTGCTATCATGACAAGAATCAAACTACGTGAGTGAGAAACATCAGAAAGGTGCCAGCATAACAAGAATCAAACTACGTGAGTAAGAAAGAAACATCAGTAAGGAGCTACCATAACCAGAATCAAACTACGTTAGTGAGAAAGAAACATCAGAAAGGAGCTACCATAACCAGAATCAAACTACGTGAGTAACAAAGAAACATCAGAAAGGTGCTATCATAACCAGAATCAAACTACGTGAGTAAGAAAGAAACATCAGAAGGATGCGACCATAACCAGAATCAAACTACGTGAGTGAGAAAGAAACATCTGAAAGGTGCTACTATAACCAGAATCAAACTACGTCAGTGAGAAAGAAACATCAGAAAGGTGCTACCATAACCAGAATCAAACGACGTCAGTGAGAAAGAAACATCAGAAAGGTGCTACCATAACCAGAATCAAACGACGTCAGTGAGAAAGAAACTACCATAACCAGAATCAAACTACGTGAGTAACAAAGAAACATCAGAAAGGTGCTACCATAACCAGAATCAAACTACGTGAGTAACAAAGAAACATCAGAAAGGTGCTACCATAACCAGATTCAAGTTAGGGGAGTAAGAAAGAAAAATCATAAAAGTGCTTTCATGACCAGATTCAAACAACGGGAGTAAGAAAGAAACATGAGAAAGGTGCTAGCATAACCAGAATCAAACTTCGTGAGTGAGAAACATCAGAAAGGTGCTACCATAACCAGAATCAAACTACGTCAGTGAGAAAGAAACATCAGAAAGGAGCTACCATAACCAGAATCAAACTACGTCAGTGAGAAAGAAACATCAGAAAGGAGCTACCATAACCAGAATCAAACTACGTCAGTGAGAAAGAGACATCAGAAAGGAGCTACCATAACCAGAATCAAACTACGTCAGTGAAAAAGAAACACCAGAAAGGCGCTATCGCATACAGATTCAAATTACGGGAGTAAGAAAGAAACATCAGAAACGTGTTGTCATAACTAGATTTAAACTACGTGAGTGAGAAAGAAACATCAGAAAGGTGCTATCACAACCAGATTTAAACTACGTGAGTGAGAAAGAAACATCAGAAAGGTGCTATCACAACCAGATTCAAACTACGTGAGTAACAAAGAAACATCAGAAAGGTGCTATAACAACCAGATTCAAACTACGGGAGTAAGAAAGAAACATCAGAAAGGTGTTGTCATAACTAGATTTAAACTAAGGGAGAAGGAAAGAAACATCAGAAACGTGTTATCGTAACCAGAATCAAAGGGGAGTAAGAAACATTAGAAAGGTGCTAGCGTAACCAGAATTAAATTACGTGAGTGAGAAAGAAACATAAGAAAGAAGCAACCTTAACCAGAATTAAACTACGTGAGTGAGAAAGAAACATCAGAAAGTGCGATCATAACCAGAATGAAACTACGGGAGTAAGAAAGGAACATCAGAAAGGTGCTACCATAACCAGAATGAAACTACGTGAGTGAGAAAGAAACATCAGAAAGTGCGATCATAACCAGAATCAAACTACGGGAGTAAGAAAGAAACATCAGAAAGGTGCTACCATAACCAGATTCAAACTACGTGATTAAGAAAGGAACATCAGAAAGGTGCTACCATAACCAGAGTCAAACTACGTCAGTGAGAAACATCAGAAAAGAGCTACCATAACCAGAATTAAACTACGACAGTGAGAAAGAAACACCAGAAAGGCGCTACCATAACCAGAATAAAACTACGTCAGTGAGAAAGAAACACCAGAAAGGCGCTACCATAACCAGAATTAAACTACGTCAGTGAGAAAGAAACACCAGAAAGTGCTACCATAACCAGAGTCAAACTACTCAGTGAGAACATCAGAAAAGAGCTACCATAACCAGAATTAAACTACGAGAGTGAGAAAGAAACACCAGAAAGGCGCTACCATAACCAGAATAAAACTACGTCAGTGAGAAAGAAACACCAGAAAGGCGCTACCATAACCAGAATAAAACTACGTCAGTGAGAAAGAAACACCAGAAAGGCGCTACCATAACCAGAATCAAACTACGTCAGTGAGAAAGAAACACCAGAAAGGCGCTACCATAACCAGAGTCAAACTACGTTAGTGAGAAAGAAACATCAGAAAGGCGCTACCATACCCATAACCAGACTACGTCAGTGAGAGAGAAACACCAGAAAGGCGCTACCATAACCAGAATCAAACTACGTAAGAAAGAAACACCAGAAAGGCGCTACCATAACCAGAGTCAAACTACGTTAGTGAGAAAGAAACATCAGAAAGGCGCTACCATAACCATAATCAAACTACGTCAGTGAGAAAGAAACACCAGAAAGGCGCTACCATAACCAGAATCAAACTACGTGAGTAAGAAAGAAACACCAGAAAGGCACTACCATAACCAGAGTCAAACTACGTTAGTGAGAAAGAAACATCAGAAAGGTGTTGTCATAACTAGATTTAAACTAAGGGAGAAGGAAAGAAACATCAGAAACGTGTTATCGTAACCAGAATCAAAGGGGAGTAAGAAACATTAGAAAGGTGCTAGCGTAACCAGAATTAAATTACGTGAGTGAGAAAGAAACATCAGAAAGTGCGATCATAACCAGAATGAAACTACGGGAGTAAGAAAGGAACATCAGAAAGGTGCTACCATAACCAGAATGAAACTACGTGAATAAGAAAGGAACATCAGAAAGGTGCTACTATAACCAGAATGAAACTACGTGAGTGAGAAAGAAACATCAGAAAGTGCGATCATAACCAGAATCAAACTACGGGAGTAAGAAAGAAACATCAGAAAGGTGCTACCATAACCAGATTCAAACTACGTGATTAAGAAAGGAACATCAGAAAGGTGCTACCATAACCAGAGTCAAACTACGACAGTGAGAAACATCAGAAAAGAGCTACCATAACCAGAATTATACTACGTCAGTGAGAAAGAAACACCAGAAAGGCGCTACCATAACCAGAATCAAACTACGTCAGTGAGAAAGAAACACCGGAAAGGCGCTACCATAACCAGAATCAAACTACGTTAGTGAGAAAGAAACATCAGAAAGGCGCTACCATAACCATAATCAAACTACGTCAGTGAGAAAGAAACACCAGAAAGGCGCTACCATAACCAGAATCAAACTACGTGAGTAAGAAAGAAACACTAGAAAGGCACTACCATAACCAGAGTCAAACTACGTTAGTGAAAAAGAAACATCAGAAAGGTGTTGTCATAACTAGATTTAAACTAAGGGAGAAGGAAAGAAACATCAGAAACGTGTTATCGTAACCAGAATCAAAGGGGAGTAAGAAACATTAGAAAGGTGCTAGCGTAACCAGAATTAAATTACGTGAGTGAGAAAGAAACATCAGAAAGTGCGATCATAACCAGAATGAAACTACGGGAGTAAGAAAGGAACATCAGAAAGGTGCTACCATAACCAGAATGAAACTACGTGAATAAGAAAGGAACATCAGAAAGGTGCTACTATAACCAGAATGAAACTACGTGAGTGAGAAAGAAACATCAGAAAGTGCGATCATAACCAGAATCAAACTACGGGAGTAAGAAAGAAACATCAGAAAGGTGCTACCATAACAAGATTCAAACTACGTGATTAAGAAAGGAACATCAGAAAGGTGCTACCATAACCAGAGTCAAACTACGACAGTGAGAAACATCAGAAAAGAGCTATCATAACCAGAATTATACTACGTCAGTGAGAAAGAAACACCAGAAAGGCGCTACCATAACCAGAATTAAACTACGTCAGTGAGAAAGAAACACCAGAAAGGCGCTACCATAACCAGAATCAAACTACGTCAGTGAGAAAGAAACACCAGAAAGGCGGTACCATAACCAGAATCAAACTACGTCAGTGAGAAAGAAACACCAGAAAGGCGCTACCATAACCAGAGTCAAACTACGTCAGTGAGAAAGAAACACCAGAAAGGCGCTACCATAACCAGAATCAAACTACGTGAGTAACAAAGAAACATCAGAAAGGCGCTACCATAACCATAATCAAACTACGTCAGTGAGAGAGAAACACCAGAAAGGCGCTACCATAACCATAATCAAACTACGTCAGTGAGAAAGAAACACCAGAAAGGCGCTAACATAACCAGAATCAAACTACGTCAGTGAGAAAGAAACACCAGAAAGGCGCTAACATAACCAGAATCAAACTACGTGAGTAAGAAAGAAACACCAGAAAGGCGCTACCATAACCAGAATTAAACTACGTCAGTGAGAAAGAAACACCAGAAAGGCGCTACCATAACCAGAATCAAACTACGTCAGTGAGAAAGAAACACCAGAAAGGCGCTACCATAACCATAATCAAACTACGTCAGTGAGAAAGAAACACCAGAAAGGCGCTACCATAACCAGAATCAAACTACGTCAGTGAGAAAGAAACACCAGAAAGGCGCTACCATAACCAGAATCAAACTACGTGAGTAAGAAAAAAACATCAGGAAGGCGCTATCATAACCAGAATCAAACCACGGGAGTAAGAAACATTAGAAAGGTGCTATTATAACCAGATTCAAGCTCGAGTTCCAACCTGTAAATTCCAGTTAGATATAAGATTTAGAGACTTTGAGAAGAAAGACACAGGCTTTTAAAATGATAGGAGGCAAATATTGAAGAATGTTAGGGCTGTCAGACATTCATTTGTGAATGAATTTATTGGCAACATCATTAGAACAACTAAATGAAGCCAAAATTGAATCAAGAGAAACGTCTTCTGTGGTGCTTACATCATCTGAACTGGAGTACTAACCAATGGAAATGTATATTGTGGTCAGATGAACCACGTTTCAAGTTGCTTTGTGAAGACGGTAAGATGGTGATGACCCATCTTCCATAGCCTTCTTTGTACAAGGTTTTCGTTAGATATACCTGAAAGCATAGTTTTGACAAATTTCATTACGTAGTTCTATTTTGAGTTTATACGTTGTGTATGCAATTTCATTGTTTTACAATACTTTCATAATATTGTTGACGACGCATTACTCAGAGCTCTGACTTTTTCTCGTTTTGTGTAATATTGTTGCCACTAGAAGGCTAGAAAATTCCAGACCTCAGTCGGAATATTTATAAATAGGCGTCCAACAATCCTCTGGCAACAAACCACAACACTGTGGAAGCAGACATTCAGTCATCCTTTTCATGCTACCTCCAGTTCAGTGATGATGGAAGTACACTCCGTCTTAATTCGTATTGGAAATAGTGATCCGAGTACCACTACTGACATTGTGAAACATTAACCCTTCTGTCTCCTTTCTTCTTCGGCCCGTGTGGTTAAGGCGGTCGGGTTTGAATCCCTGTCGCATCAAACGTGCTCCTCCTTACAGCCGTGGGGCAGAATTTCTAACCGATTTTCACAAAACTTGTAACTAGTCCTTGTCAGACTTAGCGGTAAACATGTATGTG
Organism: Carcinoscorpius rotundicauda; assembly: GCA_011833715.1. Lineage (NCBI taxonomy): Eukaryota > Metazoa > Arthropoda > Merostomata > Xiphosura > Limulidae > Carcinoscorpius > Carcinoscorpius rotundicauda. The sequence continues at coordinate 128,592,375 of CM022394.1, read as the reverse complement.
TATAAATGTATAATAATTTGTAAGACTTCGGATCGGCATGGTCAGGTGGTTTGGGCGCTCGACTCGTAATCTGAAGGTCACGGGTTCGAATCTCCGTTACACTAAGCATGTTCTATTTTTCATCCATGGGGGCGTTGCAACGTCACAGTCAATCCCACTATTCGTTACGAAAACAGTCGCCAAAGGGTTGGTGGTTATAACTGGCTGCCTTCCCTCCAGTCTTACACTGATATATTAGGGACGGCTGAAGCAAATGGCCTTCATGTAGCTTTGCGCGAAATTCAAAACCAAACAAACCTTCCTTCTCAAACCAGGAAAGTCTCATAAGACACTCTCTGGCACCAGCTAATGAAAATAAATTTTTTCGGATCCCCCAACATCTAATTCTGGGCATTAGATTTACGAATCCCCTGCCGCTTTAAGGACACAAATTTTGTCATCACTCAGACCTCGGTTTTAATTTTTGCTTTTAGCACAACTTCTCGCTGCTTAAAGTTTACGTCTTCACGTTAAGTCTCCCAAGTTCTTCTAAAGCATGAGCAGTGTAAAGAGAAAGTTCTTTTTTCGGTTGTTTGGGAATTTCGCACAAAGCTACTCGAGGGCTATCTGTGCTACTATTTTCGGAATACCCCCCAGTTATATTTGGCATCAAACCTTGTTTATATACAGACCCCAATTAACTGTTATTAACGAGCATACCAAACACAATTAACTGTTATTAACGAGCATACCAAACACAATTAACTGTTATTAACGAGCATACCAAATAGAAGTAAAAACGAACTGATATTTTATTCAACAAGATGCCCGTTCGTCACAATACCAATAGTAAGACTTTCTCAAAACGCGATGCCTGAACTCATGGCCTATTTTTATTTTCACTACCCCACTGTTCTATTAGTTATTAACACTCCCTACATATGATCAAAAACTTAGTCTGGGAGCTTTATTTAGATTTTGTGGTGATTTTGTTAACACGGTGTGAAAAGGTAACCGAGTTATTTTTAAATAATATTTGAAAACTGTTGGCTTTCAATTCGTATATTTCCAAACAGAAACTGAAATTGGGCAAATTGTCTGATAGAATTCTACAAGGTTCGACAACTTTTTATGACGAAAAATTGGTAACAGTGACACCAGCCGACCAAAAGCATTTCTCGCTCATCTGTTTGTCAAATTTTACGCAAAGCTGCTACAGGGCTATTTACACTACCCGTCCCAGATTTAAGAGTGACAGACTAGAAGGAAGGCAGATAGTCAACACAATCCACTGTTAACTCTTGAGCTAGTCTTTACCTATGAAAAGAGGGGTTGACCATCCACTTACAGCGCCTACAACGCTAAAAGAGTGAATATGTTCGGTGACGGGATTCGAACCAAAGACCCGAAAGTTGTAAACCGAGCGCCCTAATCACCAGAATGGCTGTGCGGAACGTGATTAACTCATTACGTCTCACCCACACAGACCTCTTGTTTTGGAGGCTGTCATTCGAGTGAAATAATCGCAGTTGACGAATGAGCACAGAGGTAACTTGTCAAACTCTAGTGGGCAGCAACAGAACTATTCAATCAATAACAGAATTAGCTTTCATGTTAAAGTGTTAATTAAGTCTGTTATGATCAGGTCTGACGAGAGAGGGAGTTGGGGACTACATTCCCGGGAAAATATGTGTTAAAGAAAAATGTATTATTATTTTCATAATATACTTAAGGGAAAATCGCAGTACTGCGGGAAATCGATTTACCTACAAAAATACTTTTTTTATCCAAAAAAATATAAATTCTCAAAACGTTTGGCTTCCACTCACCAGAAATGTTTTTCATACGCCTTCGAATGTACAATGAAGTTATGAAGACTCCAATAAGGGGCCTGGTAACACAACTGTCCTAAGGGTCCGACTTTCCTCACGACGCTCTTGGTCATGATGTAAAGCATTTCGTATTTAATGTTTTAAGTAACACGGTTGTGATGCAAAATATTTTTGAAAACTTTCTCAGCAAAACCGGGAAATGGCATGCACCAGATGTGTCAGTAAATGAATTATTTTCACAATATCGATTTATATATACATTCCAAAATATAGGAAATGACTCGCTAAGATTTAACTTCGCACACGGTTATTCGATAACCACTCTGTTTCGAGTTTTTATGTTATTTATATAAAGATTAAGAATCTGTTGTTAAACATTTCTTAAAATAGATTTTGTTTTGCTTCAAAGTAGTAGTTCTAATATGAACTTTGGTTGTACATTCAGTAATTACATTTTACAATATAAATACTTTAAATCCTTCCGCGATGGCTCAGCGATAAGCCTGAAGGGTTATAGCGCTAAAAACTAAATTTCGATATCCGTCGTTGACACAATACAAATAGTCAATTGTGTAGCTTTGGGCTTAACAACAAGCAAACTAAACAATTACTAGGAAAACTTACCTCTTCATTAGATACTGTTCTTACCTCAATAAAACGTATCATTGTACAATGATGTAACGAGCTAATGCTTATTACAATACGACAAAATGATGTTAACGTTTCATATACACCTCATTGTTGCAGAATTTAAGTTTCCACAAATGTATACAATGAAGCCAGGTTTGAGTGCCAAAATTTGAAGCATTAGAAACTGACAGGCCTAATATTCGTTTGCGCTTTAGACAAAATCCACACTTGGTCATCTCTTGTGTTTACCCGTGGGGGGGTAGGTCTAACGATGGATATTTGCGTTATAATATCCCTATAACTTACCGCCACTCTACGGTTACTCAATAGTAATGAAACTTATATTAGTTAAAGTGTAAATGAATTTACTGATTCCAGATAGGTATGCGAGACTGTCCAGTTCGTCATTGCGTCATTGCATGGTGCGCACCAGAACTGCTCAGTGCGAAATAAAACCGACGGTTTCCAGCTCATCAAAAAACATAAAAGAAAGAATGAGAGAGACAGAAAGAAATTATTTTGATATCGAAATATGACAGTAATTAAAAGAAAATATATATGTGTAATTACATAAACTGTTTAACACTTTTTTCTTACCTAAATATACCATTTTCTTTGGTTGCATATTAGTTACCATCTGAGTCGATATACTTGGGTGTGGTTTGTCTGCAAGACAAAGACCATGTTAAATATTTCCTTAACATCTTATCGCAGTATCTTATAAAGGAAAATATCAAGCACTATATTTATAAATACTCCTTAAATGTGATTTCACATTATAATTTATCACTTATTCAAAATATTAATTTTGTTCGCAAACATTTGTAAGTACTTTGGTTCGATACAAGTGTACTTTAAGAAGAGAAACGTTTATGGCTTTTTTAGCAACAGATCAAATTATAGTTTGTTTTTTGTTTGGCAGTGGCATGATTTTACGAAATAGTTTGTGAACTGACTGACATGTGGTTACTGAAGCGAAACAAAAAGTCAGCTTCTTGGAGTTCTATATGAAAAGATTAAACATTCTCCTGTTTAAAGAGAATTAGTGCTTAAGACTGTTGACAGAGCACATCAAAGTAACAAATACACTGTTACTTACTGGTATTAAAAAGAAATGTCGCAAAAAAGGAGTTAACTAAAAACCTACAATACCTTCTTTTTTGTCTTTTTTTACAGGTGTTTCTTACGTTTCATTTTCCTACTCAAATATCAAACGTATTTACGTATACAACTAGGCTTGGCTTTTTTAAATTTTAATAACAATTAAAATGAAAATATACTGAATGAAGTCTTACCGACAACGCTGGCATGACACGCCCTACAAAAACATTGGAGAATGGAACTCTTCACCTTGTCTATCATTAAAACAGTGCCCACCATTTTGTTTTATATAAATTTTAGCAATATTATCACTGAAGAATATTAAACAAACTCTTCACAATTTATAAAGAACGTTAAAAAATCAAAATGGCAAAGCTACCAGGACATGAGTATTGTTTCTTTACGAGACTCGGTTGTCTTGCAACAAAAGCCGAACCCCCAACCTCCTCACGTATGAAATCACGTTATGACTCCTGGCGGCGACTGACTGCTATGAACGAATCAGACGGTCTCGAATTAGCTTATCGATCGGTCCGTATCCAACTGGAAAAAAATGGGTAGGTTAGGGATTATTTTACAAGAGGACTGACTTACAGACAGTAATAAACGGGTGGATGGATATAATCTTATTTTTATCATCACAATTCACATAGCAACGACATGTCTGTGCATACAACAACAAAAATTCACCCGTTTCAAAATGTAGAATATAAACTTCGTTTTATAAATGATATAAGAATGGTAGGAAAAGACCTGACTCCACGTTAAAAACTTTTTGTGGTTATCTCGTACCGCTATGTGCTCGTGGCGACAGTATTGAAATGGTTATTGAAATAATTTCGTGAAAAAGAAGCGTGACTATTTTCGTTCTAATTCGGGAAAACTGCTGTAAAAAATAAATGGAAGCATCGCAAAGCTGTCAGAAAGTTATAACTGTTGTTGTTTTTTTAGTTTTTAGCAATTTTGCGAACAAAAACCACTAGCTTCATATATCCTATTAGTATTATCAATTTAAACAGAGTATTAAAAGTGAATATTCAAGAAAGCTAGCCCTGACGTGGCCAGGTGGGTTAATGCGTTCGCCTCGTAATTTGAGGATCGCACGTTCAAATCCCCGTAGCATCAAACATCCTCGCACTGTCAGTTTACTATTTATTAGCTCATTAAATAGTGCACATTTTATTATTATTATAAAAATATTAGAGCAAAAAATAGAAAAGGGTGTTCTTTGCAGAATATTGTTTGAGGATCACTGTATCAGCCCTTACACCCGTTTCTAACTGTACTGGCCTGGCATGGCCGAGCGCGTTAAGGCGTGCACTCGTAATCCGAGGGTCGCGGGTTCGCGCCCGCGTCTCGTCAAACATGCTCGCCCTCCCAGCCGTGGGGGCGCAAAATGTGACAGTCAATCCCACTTTTCGTTGGTAAAAGAGTAGCCCAAGAGTTGGCGGTGGGTGGTGATGACTAGCTGCCTTCCCTCTAGTCTTAGACTACTAAATTAGGGACGGCTAGCACAGATAGCCCTCGAGTAGCTTTGTGCGAAATTCCAAAAACAAAACAAAAAACAAACTAACTGTACTATTTTTTCATATTTTATGTCGTATATGAGATGAATTAACTACTGCGTAAATGACAATTAAAATAAACTGTTATTAGTTGTTTTAATACTGAAATAAAAAGGTGTGTTTGACTTTTTCTAAATATTTCTTTGTCTGTTTGTTTTTTGAATTTCGCACAAAGCTACTCGAGGGCTATCTATGCTAGCTGTCCCTAATTTAGCAGTGCAAGACTAGAGGGAAGGCAGCTAATCATCACCAACCACCGCCAACTATTGGGCTACTCTTTTACCAACGAATAGTTGGATTGACCGTTACATTATAACGCCCCCAAGGCTGAAAGGGCGAGCATATTTGACGCGACGGGGATGCGAACCCGCGATCCTCAGGTTACGAGTCGCACGCCTTAACACGCTTGGCCATGCCGGGCCCCAACTTTTTCTAAAACCTCACAGTTGTAACAGATTTACTGTTGTGCATTTAGTTTAGTGTCTACGTTTATTTCTGTCTATTTTTCGTTTTTTCATGTGACGTATATTCTTAACTGTGTGTTACGCAAGTCTCGCCTGTTTTATTGACATTTGTAGAAAGTTCTTGAGCGTAAGAATCAACAATATACTATGTGTGTATGTAATACTAGTGACTGACAGTATTGTTGCCAATAGAACGTTGATAAATGTACTAGCGTTTCGCATGACTGGTGTATAAAGACCAATGCGTCGAGAGAGGTATAGAATTATTATTACTGCACAGCTGCAGTCAGTGGGCCATAGACCTCGAAAGCTATAATTATCATTAACCCTCATTAATCGGAAAGCTACAGAATTTGACCAGGAACGTTTATAGATTTCGAACATTACAAACCTTTCCACTTTTGTGAATTACTTCGTACGTTATTACCTATACGAGGACATTAAATTTCTTCATCGGTAAATTATCAGCTCATAAGTGGTTTTAGGCCAACCAAGCTAGCTAGCTTAAGCGTGGTATGACAACATCAACTCAGATTTTACTTGCTCGATGTGGACCTGGATAATCTATAAAATATTCTGTTATTTATTTTGTTTTGAATTTCGCGCAAAGCTACATGAGGGCTATCTGCGCCAGCTGCCTTTAATTTAGCGGTGTAAGACTAGAGGGAAGGCAGCTAGTCATTACCACCCATTGCGAACTCTTGGGTTACTCTTTTACCAACGAATAGTAAGATTAACCCTCACATATAACGCCCTCGCGACTAAGAGGGCGAACATGTTTGGTGCAACGGAGATTCGAACCCGCGACCCTTGTATTACGAGTCGAGTGCCTTAACTACCTGGCCATATTCTGTTTTAGACCGGGTATAGAATTCAGTATTGTTTGTAATACTCTTATGTATGAACCATTATTCGTAATAAATATAGTTATAACTGTTATTAAAAACTGTATCGTTTGTTTTGTTTTTTTTCTTCCATCAAAATATATTTGCGTTTAAAAAGAAAATTTGTGTATCAATTTTGTTATCAAATACAATAAATTTGATGCATTTTATCAACTTCTAAAATCAAATTTACGGCTATTTGAAATGAAAATACGTAACGTACGAGTACGTAACATGATAAATCAAAGACTCGTCCGAGATAAAGTATAATACGTAAGCACTTAAAAATGTTTTTTGGCAATTTGTATTAAATTTTGTATTGCATTAACGAATGTGATAAAATTATGATTTTTTTAATTTTGTAGTATTTTAACCGTCTAGATAACATTATTTTATTAATACTGGTACTACCTAACTCCCGCGTGATTTTTTTAAAATTTTTACAAGGCGAAACAATTTACATAAATAGGTGGGGTTACAAGTATACGACATGTATGTGAAAGGATTGTGCATTTAATTCACTTAGCATTACTTGCTCCGAAAGGGTGGAAATGTACGATTACGATAATGAACACTTAAGTTGGTATGAACAATTCAAGGTATGTTTAGTTGTTTTTTACAACTGAACCTATTTTAATTTAAGCATATTTATTGAATACTCGATGAGAAAGAAATTATTCCTACCTCATTTTTAAAATTCGTAGAATTTCTAACCAGTCTTTCACAAAAATTATATATTGGTTCTTGTCTAATTTAGCTTGTCCACTAAAAGAACGAGTGAAGTTTTAAAATAGTTTTAAATATGTATGTACGTAAATGTGTTTCAAGAGGTTAGGCTTCGGGCCGGCATGGCCAAGTGGTTAGGACGCTCAAGTTGTAATCGTCACAGGTTCGAATCTTCGTTATATCAAACATGCTCTGCCTTTTATCCGTAAGATCATTATAATGTTACGCTCAATTCTACTGTTCGTTAGAAAAAGAATAGTCCAAGAGTTGGCGGTGGGTGTTGATGACTAGCAGCCTTCCCTTTAGCTTTACACTGCTAAAATAGGGATAGCTATCGCAGGTATCTCTCGTGTATCTGCACGAAATTCAAAAACAAAACAAAGTAAAACTTCATTATAAAACAATAGGTTTTAATTATATCATTTGAAATGTACCTCATCCTTATATTAATGCAGATAAACACAATATAATAACATGATTTGAGATTACTATTTTAATACCGACCGATGAGATGCTGATTTTCGTAACATTTCGTATGGATCGATCTTTTCATTCACATGTTCCAGGAACCTTTTGTTCCCAGACGTCACAGGGATTTCCCATGATGTTTAAAAAATAGACCATGAATCCCTCATAAAATTAGAGGCTTCATTTGGAAGACTGAAATGAAGACATTTTTGCGAGACTAAGATACAGTAATGGGTTTAGGAAGAATATTAGAAATGCATATTTGATTACGAGGAAGATAAAAAAAAATTCTTTAAATTCCGACAGGATAAGATTATCTTGTAAGTATCCTCGTTTCCTTACGAGTCTTCAAATTCATTATGGCCGACTAAATCGCGTGAATTTTGGGCTTTGGTAATAAGACGTTTTAATGTAAATAAAATAAAAATCTTACTTTATATTATGTATATATATATATATATATATAGAGAGAGAGAGAGATAAAAGTATAAAAAACATGTTTATTTGTTATCTAACTACTTCTAGGCGGGTGATCAATTTTAACTAAACTCTGTGGAACGATACTTTGAAACAAGGGGTATGTTAATGGGATTTGCTGTCCCTCTACATTATTATTGTTGTTAATGAGTATATTATATTTGACTAAGTTAACCATATCTCTATTGATAGATGGCACAATGCTCTTTTACAACCACCAACATTATTAATAGGTTCGTTTTAAATTTCGCACAGATAGAAAATGGTTCTTTACACTAACAGATAATGTTATGAGAGCCTAGAGGGAGCACCTACTCATTACTACTGTTGTCAACTCTTGGCCTGATTTTTTACTAACAAATAGTAAGATTGACAGTAACATTATAACGTCTACCCTCTTGATAGGAGTGTGCATGTAAGAGAATGAGTGTTAGAACCCGTGACCCGAATCAAACGTAAAGAGGAATTTATAATATTTACTCATTACGTCTTAATATGGCTGATTGTAACACATTTACAATGGATAAAATGATTGTTTCAAAGTTATAATTTTGGTCAAAACATTAGTTCGTAATTATTGGATTATGGTAGACGCATTTTTATACGTAAGTTATTGTAATTATTTCGATTTATATATATTAATTGATAGTTTCGAAGGGAGGGGATGCTTTTATTTAGTTTGCGTGAAATCTAATCAAATGTGCTCAGAGTTTGGCTCTCTCTGATAAAGATGTATTAACTTTTTGATACATTAACAATAAACAGAAGATAAATACCACTTCTAATATTTCATTTTTAAAGACCCATTAATACTCCTACGCCACTGTGAAAACACATCAATTTTGTAAATGATTTTTTTTAGATTCTCTTAGTGTGTAAGTGAAGACTTTTACGTAGGGTGTCACGTGCGCGTCGGTAGTGTAGCATCGAGGAAACGATCACTAAGACAAGAGAAATTGATAGTTGAATATCTTTAATAGCAGCAATGTGTGTTGAGCCTAGTTGACAGATGTCAATTTACGTTATGCATAATATTCGAAAACTAGTGATATTTTAAAACTAAAAATTAATTCTGTCAAAATGTAGCAGTAAAATTTGTGCATAATTTATTTGTTTTAAAGAGCATCATCAGGGTTAAACTCCAGGCAATAACCCGATATGTAAGTTATTTGTTTCTAGTTAAGGATATAGTTGTACTTAAAAAATAATGCAAACACAACCTGTAATTATGAATATGCATATATACACATACTGTAATTGTATCAAACACCCAGTTTTTAAATCTAATAAATCAGTTTGTTTTTCTTTTATCATTTTAAATAAATGCGTAAAACTTGTTTTTCTTTTTTTTATGATGATGGATGAATTTCATAGTCGAATCCTAAAATTGACAAAGGGTTAATACGTTAATTGTTATAAATTTGAAGGTAACATAATTTATAGGCTAATCATAAACGGGATTATTTTTTAGCTTTAAAGTTTTGTTTTACTTTGCATTTTAAATATTATTTTAGATACGTCTTTAAAAAAAACCCGCTATGAAACGGATATGTAATGTATATGTCTGTACGTTTGTAGTAAAAACTGACTGTACCTTTACATTCATATTTAACATATTTTTATGCTCCAAGACAAAAATAATAAAAAATTACACAAAAGTTCTTCCACAGTATAGGCAATGAAGATAAAATGTCGATTTTAAACGAGTTTTATAATAAATCTTTGTACTTATTTAGCTTTACAGATCTGTGTAGATACTTAAATTCCAGTTATTGTAGCAATCAGAGCAACTCCTCGATTACAACTGGTAACTTTATGTAACTTATTTAGTGTATAATGTTGAAGATGTGTAATAATGAAAACTTAAACTGCCTTTGAACATTTTAGAATGGTAGACTTGGTGAAAGGTGAATGGATGTTAAGGGGTAAATGTTCTATAGCTCATGGAAACTTCACACAAGTATGTATGATTGCTCTTTTTTTTAGCAACATGTGCTAAGTGTACTCTCTAGTTTCTAGTGGAGTGAAAGCCTAGCTCTTATTATTATTAAAAACAACACAGGATACACATAAAGGATGTGAGGCTGTGGCTTCAGAGGAAACCAAAGGAACAGGAAGTCTGTCTGTTTCATCCTGTTAAGTTAGACTTTGTGCTGTTGAACTGTGCCAGAGTTTAACTTAAATCAGCACATTTCTTTTCTGTGTGTTGATGGTAAACCAGATTAAAGTATGTCTCATTCTACTGAAGAATGCTGTCGTAAAAACTTGCTCCAAGGCCAAGCACAAAAGTGTTTACCTGTTCGGAGCATTTCTGTCAGGCGGAGGGAAAGTAGAGGACTTGAAATTGAAGAAAGGCTCAAACAATTCAGCCAAGAAAAACAGTCGGTGCAAGTAGGTATTTTTTTTTCTCGTTAGGAAGTTGTATGGTTCGTACGCTAGCTCACAAAAATTGGTTTTACAAAACAAAATATTTGTTTGATTTTGTGTACCTGTCATATCATCAGTATGCAAAAAAATAGTACTATAGAAAACAAACAGTTTAAAAATAGATATTTAACCAACCAAGAATAGGGTTGCCACCTGGCTTGTGTTTATGTATTTGCTGGTTTCCAAAAAACAGTCTGTTTTTGTTTTCTTTTGTGGGCCTAAAGAGTTTCGATTATCATGCTACAAGTAGATATCTGATGTTAAACATTTCTGGGTCCAGTTATTGTTGTTACAGTCTTGTCACTTTTTCAGTTTGAGAGAATTTGTTAAACATGTTAAAAATATAGCTGCTGGCTGTTTCCCATGTGGTGGGAGAGTTTGACAGTGTGCTACTACAAGCAACTTTATGTTCACAAAGTGTATTATTCTAAGTATCTGATTTTGTCCCTGTTAACCTTCATCAGTAAGAACTTAACCCAGTTTCAGAACATTGGTGGTGTATCTCAATTTTTGGCTAGGTGATTGTGGTTTATTCTTGTTGATTGTATATTTACATTAGAATGGGTCTGCTGTGAAGTTGATGTTGGTTCTGATAAGTTTGTGGTTCGTAATACAGAAAGTTAAATGTTTTATTGGTTTTCTGTTCTTATTTGTACCTTGATAACAGTAACAGATATTTCATTTTACAAAGAACTCTATAGACGTGGTTGTACACAACGAGATAATCTATCTATAGACGTGGTTGTACACAACTGGATAATCTATTGTGCATTTAAAAGTATCATAAGTTGCGTGACTAAAATAATTCTTTTTGTACTTTTTAATTACAACATTATGTAACACAGACATAAATGTGATTTTGAACTAAATATCAGTGTTTATGGTCCATTATGCAGTAAGTTAAAACTGATTCATAGCAAGTTGCAGTATGTGTTTATGGCAATATAAAAACTTTCAGAATAGGTTTATTTCAATGTAGAAAAACCCAGAGTGGGTTTATGGTAGTGCAGCATGTTTTGGTATGGTTTACGACTGTATGTTTAAACTTGGATCTTGGTTATACTGTTTAAGATGTTTTAATAGAAGCCATAACTGTATTTGAATAATGTTTGAACTTTTCTAAACAAATTGCTGGTAGATGTTTAGGTGAACCAACAGTGGAGATTTGACAGTGTTTGGTATTGCTGTGAACCAACAGTGGAGATTTGACAGTGTTTGGTAACACTGTGAACCAACACTGGAGATTTGACAGTGTTTGGTAACACTGTGAACCAACACTGGAGATTTGACAGTGTTTGGTAGCGCTGTGAACCAACAGTGGAGATTTGACAGTGTTTGGTATCGCCGTGAACCAACAGTGGAGATTTGACAGTGTTTCTTGTTAGACAGTAAATGATTTCAGGGAAAATTGTGGTCTGTGAAAAGAAAAATCATCTTTGTATATTAGGTTTCTCTTGCTAGATTTTATTTCCATTGATGTAAGAAGCTAAGTGAGAGATCAGAATAGCCTTATGTAACATTTGAGGATCTCTCATTGTGTTTATTAACTTTACTGTTTATAAATTGTGACCCATTGTTCAGAACATGTAAGACATGTTCTTTAAAATTGAAGACTTCACACGAGAATAGGTCACATCTTTGTAATCTTTTAAGGTTCTTTAACTTAATAATTAGGTGCATTTCAAACCTTTATTCAACTCAAAGATGGCTGCAGCACAAAGCTAGTAGCTCACATATAAAACGGATAAATGTATCCTCGTACAGTATCTTTTTCTCAATTGGTCAACCGGGCTACAAGCTGAAAGAAACAGGAATTTTAAGTTCAGAAATGGAAACCTGGCACATCTGTATTGGTTCATATCTCAGACTCAGTGTTTCAAAGTATAGTGTATACTGTGTGTTTTTTTGAAAATGATAAACCAGTGGAAAAAGGTTAATGGATTGTTTCATTTCTATACTTTCCACAACAAAATAAGTAGTTAGATCTTCTAGCCCACTTGTTAGCTATATGTTGCAGTAACTAACATGTTAAAATTATGAAAACAAGGTGAGCCATTAACCAAACTAAAGTGCATCACTTATGCTTCAAAACTGCATTGATAAGGTGAACATTTTGAATATTTTCACTGAAATAAATTGGACGTTTTAAATGTAACTGGGTTCCATTTCTTGTCATCTACCTGTAGTAACTGGAGAGAATATTTGCTACTGTTTATAATTTATGTAAAGGTGTGTGTTTTATTGCTAGGTTGAGCTGACATATTGCATTCTGTACTTTTTAAGAATACTTAATGTATGACAAATTTTTGAGTAAAAACATTTCAGTTTCTGTTTATAACTTTCTTGTATGACAAACCTAATGTAAAAGATAACCTGACTGAAAACAAAAATGAATTTTTCTGTTAAGGAAAATCCTAAACAAAGAGACTTCAAAGAACTGAGTGTGAGACCAGGAAGTGTGAAGGAACGTGCTCAGAAGTTAAATAAACTTGCTGTGGAATCTGACCTCACCTGCAGGACCTTTTCATTTCCAGGCTCAGTTGCAGCAGAAAACAGAAGAAAAAGCAGTGTAGGGGTGTAATGTTTACAAGTAGCTAAAACTATATATTGTTTCAATCCTGACGTACATCTTAGCACATGGACAACAATTTAACACTCCTACAAAAAAAATATTTATATCCACTAAAGTGATACCCTTAGTGGATGTTTTAAAAAAAAATTTAAATATTATTTCGCAAATGTCTGAGAAGTCAAAATATTATTGCTCCTTAAAATATAAAGGGATAGGGTCAGTTAATGGCAATTTCATTTAAATACAAAATTATTAGCCTAATATTAATAACCTTTTAAGTTGCTCTGGGGCCTATTAGGCCCCAATTTTCATAGGAGTGTTAAAGAATCATTTAGTGTTTTTAAGGTTTAATTAATCCTAACATACATCATAGCACATGGACAACAATTTAAGGAACTATCTAGTTTTTTTTAAGGTTTAATCCTAAAGTACATTGTAGCACTAATACAAGTGAAATGATGTCTTCTGCTGCTGTCAGTGTGATTTTATTCCTTAAGCCAGTGACTATTAGAAAAATAAATCATAGACTGTCTTTTCCAGATCTAACAACTAAGCCTTTTTGATTTATTGTCATCACTATGCTGCACCTTATCCACTGTTAAAATATTCACCACTTCGAAATAACTTATAAACTAGAATTTCCAACCTAATCAGTTCCATTTATAATAGTTTTTAACATCTTCTTGACACTTCTAATATCAGAGTAATAGCAACTAAACCTAATTTTAAATTTTCTGTGTTTATTTTTAAATCTCATGGACTTTAAAACTGATATTTATCTTGTCATGTCCAATAATTTGATTGTCTAATGATTTATAACGTGTGTAGAGGTCACGACTTAACTTGTCTCTGTACAGAACTTCATCTCACATTTCACATGACAATAACATTGCCATATTTCTCTTCAAAACTGTACATCTCTGATAACAATCTGTACAGAGATAAATATCTCTTCTCTCTAACAGATTTCTGCTGTAAGTTTGATCCTAAAGTTAGAGAGATTTCTCAGTATCTTACAAGATAGTCTGTTGCAAAGGAACATTGAATAATTGAGAGGGTAGGTGTGATGACTTGTCAGTGATCAGTGATGTTTAGAGTTTCATGTGAATGCAACACAAAAAGTTAAAACAGTATCTGACAGAATTTTTATATGCAAAGACGGCTCGTTTTGGGTTCAGAAAATATTTTAAATAGAAGAGCAAACAACGTTTCGACCTTCTTCGGTCATCGTCAGGTTCACAAAGAAAGAGGTAACTGACCGGAAGCTGACCACATGTTTGGAAGGAGTTGTATAACTGAGTGTTGCAATGTAGAGGGTGCGGTTAGATGTTTGAATATATAATAATCTATAATATGTGGTCAGCTTCCGGTCAGTTACCTCTTTCTTTGTGAACCTGACGATGACCGAAGAAGGTCGAAACGTTGTTCGCTCTTCTATTTAAAATATTTTCTGAACTCAAAACGAGCCATTTTTGCATATAAAAATTCTCAACAAGTGGATTTCTCAACATCACTGATTGAGTATCTGACAGAGAGTCTCAGTTTGATAAGTGTTTTATTTTACATTTCCCTTTGGCCATTTTATGATTTATTTACTTGAATATGAAGAAACTCACAAGAGATTTATAAATGTCATGCTATAAATTGAAATTTAATGATATGTATTTTATATTTAAAGGGTTCTGATGATTACAGTTACTTCTTGGTTAATACGGTAAGTACACATAATTCTATATTGTTTTTTTCTTTCATATTAGTTATGCTATTGTTTACAATATTAGTGAAACCCCTGATGTACTCACAAAAGTAAAATAATGGTATGTAACACAAATTATGTTCCTGGATAGTATGTGTTATTTCTTAATTGCTTATGTTGTAAAAGTACAGAAAATTACCATTATTCTCTTCAAACTTTGCTTTTGTGACCTGGTTAATGAAATTTAGAAAGTAACTTATTTTTTATGTGAAAATGGGCAAATTTTCACATTTTCATTTACATAAGGTCTGAATAAAACAACATGAATCAAGATTTACACTTATTTATATTAAAGTTATACAAAAATGTTTAGAAGTGAGTAGTTTTTCAAGATTTGTAGCTGTAATGTAAATCACTTTCATGTATCAGCCCCCAAATATAGTCTCCCATCGTGTTTTCGTTATACGCTCCATAGTAGCGGCATTCAGAGTCCAATATATCTTCGTTGAAATGCTCACCTTGCTCCTCTGAGTATGCTCTCATGTTCTCCTTGAATTTATTAAGATGAGCTTCAAGGATATGAACCTTCAGGGACATCTTGCCGTAGTTCTTCACCAGAGCCTCAACAAGTTCCACATAATTTTTGGCCATGTGATTGCCCAAGAAGCCCCAAATCAATGCAACAAAGCTGCCCCAAGCTTTTTTTTTCCTTCATACTGAGCTTCTTGAGGAATTCTGTGCACTCCAGGATCTTTATTATTTGTGATCCAACAAAGACAACAGTTTTGACTTGTACCTTAGACAGCTTAGGGAAGGTACTGGAAGACTGCAGACTCCGTATTAAGAGCTTTGACAAACTGTTTCATAAGACCCAATTTTATGTGCAATGGTGGGAACATCACCTTCTGGAGGTCCCCTAGTGGTTTACACTTGACACTATGCCTTCCCACAATGAACTCGGTCTGTTGTGGCCAGTGCTTCCTGTTGTAGTGCACTGCGGTGCCCCTGCTGTTCCGAAGGCAAAGGTAACAGGGAAACTTGGTAAAGCCTCATTGGAGATCCATCATGAATGCCACCATTTTGAAGTCTCCAATAACCTCCCAGCCATACTCATCATACTTCAAGGCTTCTAGTAAGGTCTTGATGCTGTTGTATTCCTCTTTGCAATCCAACAAATGATCCAGGGGAAGAGATGGACACTTATTCCTGTTATGGACCAGAACAGTTTTGAGGCTTCTGGATGAGTTATCAATGAAGAGGTGCCACTCGTTTAGGTTGCAGGCAATTCCAATTGCCTCGCACAGACTGGATACATTGTAGCAGAAGCAGAGCCCATCTTGACGAGTGAAGAAGCTTGAAAAATGTAGGCGACGCTTCCTCTAACTTGAAACTTGCACACTTTCAGAGTACTTTTTACCTCTTGTCTTGGCCACAAACATATCAGAATGCATCTGGAGAATTCTTGCAGCTTCTTGATGCCATCTCTGATAAAATCAGATGTGTTCACTTTGGCAGCTAGAACTAAACTAAAGTGGTGAGCCCCTGTACTATATATTACTATGGAAAGTTCTAGAAAATTCTGAAAGCTTCTTGAAAATTCCCATAATTTTAACATTCTAGAAAATTCTTTATCAGCTTATCAGCACTGAATCTACCTGGAATGTTCTGGAAAATGGGTAAATTTGAAAATTTCATTAGCCAGGTCACAGGTTTTGTTATTTCTAAAACTTTGTCAAAAATATTCAGTCTCATTAATCAATTAATTTTATCACCCAATAACTTCAGTTCCAAATAGATCTTTTACACTTTAAAAATAAAAACTTTTAAATTGTAATCTGTTATTCTCTAGTTTGTGTTTTAAATTTATGGAACTGTTAACAGGAGCTGGATTGAGGAGAAGATAACCTGTGAGACTTTAACACGTTTACTAAGATAAGTGTTACAGAAAAACACAATTTACAATAATATATTTATAGAAATATTTGTTTGGAAGTTGTTGGTTGAAAGAGACTTCCTGGAATATTTTGCTGATTTTGAGATGGAAAACACTATTTAATTGTGGCTCATCAGACACACAATACCAGTTTCAAATGGTATTCTTACGTCCCATGTCATATGTTTGTGAATAATTTTCAACCCAAAATATTTTGAAAGGAGGGGTTCGATCTTTCTTTTAATGTACATTCAGATAGTCTAGTTAGGGGAACATTGTCTTTCAAAATAGGCTTAACTGACTTGTTTGCTGGGGTTTTGAAAGTAATTTTGCATCTTTTGTTTGGTTTATCTAAAAATAAATTGGGAATTATTAACGTTTTTTTTTTTCTCATAACTATATTAAAGTGATACTTACTGATAAAATATTCTGGAGTGTTGAAAGAGTAAAATCGAAATTCGTATTGTTTATTCTCAAAGCTGGTAGATTATCAAATATGTGAACTCCATTCGATTATTTTAAACTATAAAGAATATGTTAAAACTGTAGCTGAAGTCTGTAGAATGTTCTGAAAAATATCTAAAGCTTCAAACAAAGAAACTGAACATATGAAGGTACACACCTACTTGATAATGCTAACACGAACCATTAAACATTAATGCAAGTTCAGGGATGGTAGGCATTGTTTCCACTGTAGAACGGAGATTGTTTAGACAAGAACAGTATATGTTGCATAGATAGGTATAAACTGACAAGATTTCATAACTTGTGTATTGATTAAATGGTCTGAATAAGAGGTTTGTATTCAATGCTAAAGAAATAATAGAGTTGGAGAGCAGACAAAGATGTCTCTTTTTAAATTATCTTGTGTGATTTTTTTATTAATGGGACTTTTTAAAGAATGGTAAGTTTAGAGGTAATTGCTTTTATCATTGGTACTTTACCTTGGTACTTAATATATTTGGTTAAAGTTGTTATACCAAATTATGTTACATATTTTTTAAATAAGACTAAATCACATAAATCTTACAATGGTGATTATAAATACCAGTTCACTGCAAGACAGCGACAGTGGGTACTAAAAGCATCTCGGGCGGATTATCATTCATTGTTACGGCTTCTAAAAGAAGAACCCAAGCTTGCGTCCTTCAAGGTTAGTGGAATAGTTGTTTACCCTGAGGAATAGTGCATCAGCTAAGAACATTCTAAAAAAATTGTGGTCTTCTTCACTCAAAGATTTGTCGATAGGAACATGTAGCTTTAATTGTTCTTACAATAACGATCCAAGTTTCTAAACCCAGTAGATGTTTATAGATGGTACTGCTGCTCATTTAATGGAAAGGGAAACCACTTACTGTCGTGTATATTGTCTGCTTCTAATGAATATTACCTGGCTGATGATTGTTTAGCGTTACAAATAATCTATATTTATGACAAACATTGAGAGATTGTAAATTAATACAACAAAGCTTTTGATTGCATTATCAGTATTACCAGATCAATTTTTAATCAGATTCTGGTGGAACATTTAAACATCTTATTTGGTGAAGAAAAACTGTTCTTTTTCCTAACACAGATTGTTGTTATATTCAGTTTAACCCAGTTCTCAAACTCAATCACATCTTTGAGTCATTGACATCGAACATGTGCAAACTTTGTGTGTTTATATTAATAACAAGTGAGTCAACAATAGATGAACATTGAGTGTTAGCTGGTAGAATACATTAACTGACATTAAGATTATAATTTTCAAACTATTTTTAATGTTTTTAACCACAGGTTTAACAAAATATCCAACATCCAATGGCACTGCATGCATGTTAATGCTATGAGATTTACAGTTTTGTTTTGTCTATAAAGTCTTTCAATGTCTTAATAAATTGTGTGTGTGTGTGTGTGTGTGTGTGTATCTTCAAGTTAATATTGTTTGTTTTTTTCCATGACAATCTACACTTTCTCTGCTAGGACTTCATTACTGTAAGTATACCATTTTTATGTTTTTCTATCAAAAACTTCAAATCTTCACATGAATGTGTCTCGTAGATTAATATCAACAGTAAATAATTAAATAATGTTAACAGCTGTTAAATGTAACCAAGCTATTTTGGTCATGAGTACAATAATCACGATTAGCAACATGTTTACCGAAAGTTTCAGAAGGTGTAATTCTGTCTTTAGCTTTGATGAAAAAGTGTATTATCTTACATGTGTGTATTCACAGCTTGTGTCTGATTATAAACTTTCGAGTTATTTTTTAGTTTTCATTTAGTGTTGTGTTTTTTTAACCAGAATCCTAACTGTTGTTTGTTCTCAGATTGTTTTAAAGCTTAATATAAATGAAGCCATTGCTCTAAAAATAATGACAATGTTGGTTCACATCTGATAGTTAAATACTTTAAAGCTGGATAGCGTAGAAAGAGTAGCATTGTAGCTCATTATGGTTTGTTAATTTTATTGAGTTTATATCCATGTATTTTTTGAAATCTGTTATTTAGAAAATGTTTTATTTCCTGTGTGAAGTGTATTACAATGTTGGAATTAAGTACATATTGTACTTAATATTGTATGTAAGGGTCGTATACGTCTTTGATAGAAAACATCCCATAAGAAAAGTTAATTTAACATTTTTGATGAGTCACCTTCAGTACTTACTTTGGGAAAAAATGTTTTTATATTTATGTAAAGAATTCTCTCAAAACATGTAAACTTTATGTAAGCCTAAGTTGTTAATACAATACAAAATATAAGGATTTTTTTCCTTCTAGAATTTCTTGATTTCTTTAATCTAGAAAGCCTGAAAGATGACCAGTGTTAAGTTTAGGGTTTGTGAAAGAACAAAAATTACCCTAGATGAAACACGTTCTCTGGAGGTGCACTGGCTTAAGCCTGAGGAAACATCTGTTCTTGACAGGTGTAATTTCACTAATTAAAAGCAACCGTATTTCTCGTACATGTGTGATGACAAGTCCTGTTCAAACATCTGATAGTATTTTCTAATAATATATTAGATAGTTTAAAATGGTGCTTCTGTAAGATGTAAGAAAGCGAGTGAAATCTTGCAGAGAATTGGATGAAATTTTAACTTTTGTTAATCAAGTTAAATTGTAATCAAATTCTAACTCCAGTTTTATCTTTTCCATGCTTGAACCTTTCTGAACTGGAATTGTCAATCAGGGGGTAAGTGTGACCATTCTTTCTTAATACATGTACAAGTTAATCAAGTAATTAAATGAAATAATTAAAGTTGGTCAAATCTTTCGTTATTAGTTGAATGAGAAAATAATCTCTCCATGCTGTTCTGTTGTATTCCTGTTCTTGCAACACGTGTTATATGTATGCTGTTCTGTTGTATTCCTGTTCTTGCAACACGTGTTATATGTATGCTGTTCTGTTGTATTCCTGTTCTTGCAACACGTGTTATATACAACAGAAAGAAGAACATAAGTTTATTTGTCCATTTTGAAATCTTTGTTCAGTAGTTTCTTACTGTTTAGTCACAATAAATTATTAACATGTGGATATGCCGTGTAAAGTGATACTTGTTCAAATTCTCATGAAGTTTACTAGCTGGTTTGAAAGTGTGCATGACTACTGGAACTGTTTCAGTTTTTTGGTTTGTAATCTTTGTTATCCGTATTCTTTAACATGCATCCAGTCACGCACAGCCTTCAACACTTTCTCTAATCTGATAAAATAAGAGATTACACAACTGATCAACTTAAGCTGATGTATGTACAACTTTCAGCAATGAGGTTTCATAAAGAAAAAAAACAAACCTCTTCATCTACATATACTCAAGTGAAATAACTAGTGATCTGGGACAAATAACTGGTGATCTGGGACAAATAACTGGTGATCTGGGACAAATAACTGGTGATCTGGGACAAATGCATAATGGAATAAGAATCTGACAATGAAAAAACTTCATATGTATAGTTATTATTATTATTATTATATGTATAGTTATTATTATTATTATTATATGTATAGTTATTATTATTATTTTTATATGTATAGTTATTATTATTATTTTTATATGTATAGTTATTATTATTATTTTTATATGTATAGTTATTATTATTATTTTATATGTATAGTATTATTATTTATATGTATAGTTATATTATTATTTTTATATGCATAGTTATTATTATTTTTTATATGTATAGGTTATTATATTATTTTTATATGTATGTATTATTATTATTATTTTATATGTATAGTTATTATTATATTATTTTTTATGTTAGTTATTATTATTATTATTTTTATATGTATAGTTATTATTATTATTTTTATATGTATAGTTATTATTATTATTTTTATATGTATAGTTATTATTATTATTATTTTTATATGTATAGTTATTATTATTATTATTTTTATATGTATAGTTATTATTATTATTATTTTTATATGTATAGTTATTATTATTATTTTTATATGTATAGTTATTATTATTATTTTTATATGTATAGTTATTATTATTATTTTTATATGTATAGTTATTATTATTTTTATATGTATAGTTATTATTATTTTTATATGTATAGTTATTATTATTTTTATATGTATAGTTATTATTATTTTTATATGTATAGTTATTATTATTTTTATATGTATAGTTATTATTATTTTTATATGTATAGTTGTTATTATTATTATTATTATACGTATAGTTGTTATTATTATTATTATTATACGTATAGTTGTTATTATTATTATTATTATACGTATAGTTGTTGTTATTATTATTATTATTATTATTATACGTATAGTTGTTATTATTATTATTATTATTATTATACGTATAGTTGTTATTATTATTATTATTTTTATATGTATAGTTGTTATTATTATTATTATTTTTATATGTATAGTTGTTATTATTATTATTATTTTTATATGTATAGTTGTTATTATTATTATTATTTTTATATGTATAGTTGTTATTATTATTATTATTTTTATATGTATAGTTGTTATTATTATTATTACTATTATATGTATAGTTATTATTATTACTATTATATGTATAGTTATTATTATTACTATTATATGTATAGTTATTATTATTACTATTATATGTATAGTTATTATTATTACTATTATATGTATAGTTGTTATTATTACTATTATATGTATAGTTGTTATTATTACTATTATATGTATAGTTGTTATTATTACTATTATATGTATAGTTGTTATTATTACTATTATACGTATAGTTGTTATTATTATTTTTATACGTATAGTTGTTATTATTATTATTATACGTATAGTTATTATTATTATTATTATTATTATTATACGTATAGTTATTATTATTATTATTATTATTTTTATATGTATAGTTATTATTATTATTTTTATATGTATAGTTATTATTATTATTATTTTTATATGTATAGTTATTATTATTTTTATATGTATAGTTATTATTATTTTTATATGTATAGTTATTATTATTTTTATATGTATAGTTATTATTATTTTTTATTGTATAGTTATTATTATTATTTTTTATGTATGTTATTTTATTATTATTATATGTATAGTAGTTGTTATATATTATTATATTATTATACGTATAGTTGTTATTATTATTATTATTATACGTATAGTTGTTATTATTATTATTATTATACGTATAGTTGTTATTATTATTATTATTATTATTATACGTATAGTTGTTGTTATTATTATTATTTTTATTATTATTATACGTATAGTTGTTGTTATTATTATTATTATTATTATTATTATACGTATAGTTGTTATTATTATTATTATTATTATTATTATACGTATAGTTGTTATTATTATTATTATTATTATTATTATACGTATAGTTGTTATTATTATTATTATTATTATTATTATTATTATACGTATAGTTGTTATTATTATTATTATTTTTATATGTATAGTTGTTATTATTATTATTATTTTTATATGTATAGTTGTTATTATTATTATTATTATTTTTATATGTATAGTTGTTATTATTATTATTTTTATATGTATAGTTGTTATTATTATTATTATTTTTATATGTATAGTTGTTATTATTATTATTATTTTTATATGTATAGTTATTATTATTACTATTATATGTATAGTTATTATTATTACTATTATATGTATAGTTATTATTATTACTATTATATGTATAGTTCTTATTATTACTATTATACGTATAGTTGTTATTATTATTTTTATATGTATAGTTGTTATTATTATTTTTATATGTATAGTTATTATTATTATTTTTATACGTATAGTTATTATTATTATTTTTATACGTATAGTTATTATTATTATTTTTATACGTATAGTTGTTATTATTATTTTTATATGTATAGTTGTTATTATTATTATTATACGTATAGTTATTATTATTATTATTATTATTATACGTATAGTTATTATTATTATTATTATTATTTTTATATGTATAGTTATTATTATTATTTTTATACGTATAGTTATTATTATTTTTATATGTATAGTTATTATTATTATTATTATTATTATACGTATAGTTGTTAATAAGCAATAATATTGACGTGAGAATAGGTTCTGCTCTTATTTATAAAGTTAAACTGTGCACACTCCTACGTGTTATTTATAAAGTTAAACTGCACACTGCTACGTGTTATTTTTTTTTAGTAACTTCATTCATAATTTTCCAGTTTCATGCCCTTTCTTTCTTTTGTTATGTTCTGGTGTTTGTTACTATTCATTGGGTGGAACCGTGTTGTTTGTCGTCATCTGCACCGACCTGTGATTTTTCGTGGGATTTTTAAATGACAGTTTGTAAGTATAGTTTTTTCACTGGTTACTTGTGTTTTATAATGGGTGAGAGTTCACCCAGTTAAACGTGTTCTAGTTGGAGCACTAAAATAAACTGATCTCCAGTTATAATAATGTAACCATATACGAAATGTTTCTGTAACACCAGAAGTGGTTGGTTAGTGTTTAGAAATTAGTCATATCTAATTAAGGTACCATCGGTCACTGTACAGAACAATAGATGACTAAAGTACTAATTGTCATCGTTGATCCCTGTATACTCTGATGGTAAATTGTATTCCAAGAAATTTCAACCCAATCTTGTTTTTTCTTATCTTATGAAACATTCGTTGTGGTATGTATGCATACAGTTTATTTTCTGTTTCCAAGTGTAAGTTAGAGAAAAACTTAGTGTAATTAATATTATAAAACCTAAAGCTGTTTGTGATAGTTGTACGTTTTGTCTTTTAATTCTTATTAAAAGGAATAATTTTCTTAGTGTCCAGATTCGGTTAACTGGCATTATTGCATTCATTGGTTCACAGTGGTGATAGGTTATATGTCTATATGTGCATCGTTACAACCAGTGTGTGTAACTGAATTTTGTGGCATTTCTCTTAGTTTCTTGAAGAATAGTGTTTTTATGCACGTGCTAATGCGCACTGCTACAATCAGTGATTCTAACTGAATGTGTTTGTTAACTGGCCCATTACAATCAAAGCTTATAATTGAATTATGTGTTGTATATGTGACGGTGTTTCTTATAGGAACAAAAGGTACAATATGCTAGGTTAAATGACAAGAACGAGGTGGAGGCAGCTCGAGGTTTAACTGGCACTGTTGCTAGATATTATTATTATTTTGATATATAAATATATGATTTATTATCTACATGTTCATAACATTTCGTCTCCAGAACTCTCTACACTGGGCTGCCAAACATGGGAACACTGATGTTATCAAGTTGATAGTTGGTGTACATAAAGTCGATGCAAACACTCGCACGGTAACATACGATTAGTACTTCTGCAG
This sequence comes from Carcinoscorpius rotundicauda, assembly GCA_011833715.1. NCBI lineage: Eukaryota > Metazoa > Arthropoda > Merostomata > Xiphosura > Limulidae > Carcinoscorpius > Carcinoscorpius rotundicauda. The sequence goes on along the minus strand of CM022394.1, from coordinate 128,567,794 downwards.
GCAAATTCCTGTTTTATGGATCAGCTAATTGTGTCTATAAATGAACTTTGTTGCTAAATAATGGAAGCTTTTCCCAGTTTTATTAAAGATTAATAGTTCTTACCATTTCTAGTAATAGTAATGTGGTGTCAGAAAATGTCTGTTATTGTCCATGAAATATTGAGAAATACTGGCTCATAAAATAGTTTTATTGTTATTATTTTAACATGTTCGTAATTCTCTTCTATGGTTATATTAACGATATATAAAGAGAAAAAGAGTAAATGCTATGCCTTACCTCACATATATATTCACATGTTTATTGTAATAATATAAACAACTGATACAGATATAAAACAGTCTTTGATTTTGGTTTTATACTTTGAAAGATCAGCCAACCTTATAGATATGTCATTCCTTAAGTTAATCATGAATTGTATTTATTTTATTTCTGTAAACCGTAAACAACAAAAGGTTTATTACATTTTTCTACTAATGTTGCTCTAATTTAATCTTCATTTTTATTACTCTTTTTACAGCATGTTTTACGGAATTCAATATGAATGTTTTAATTTAAGAGCAGTTTTTCTTCATTAGTATTCAGGTCTTCAGTACTGAACAAGAAATGAAGCAGTAATAACATATATTACATATACTTATCAAAATGCCCTCTCTTTATCAATAAGGGAACTAATTTTAGCTTTCAATACAACGTGATTAACCTACTAACTTTTGATTTGCTGTATAGGATATGGTCTACCTCTGACAGTTAGATGCGAGGGTACCATATACTGAGTGGGGCTTACAAAAATTCTGTTCAAATTACGAACAGGTGTTGTTAATGGGTTAAAATAGTCATCATGTTAACTCCTACCCAGTCTTTCTACTGCTAGTCAAAGTAAAAAGAGAAGTGAAATTTTTTGGCACAATGAAAGGTTAGTTCTTTGTTAGGACTTTCAGTCGGCTAGTTTTAGCTCACCTTAATAATGGTAATTGTGTCATCAAAACTAGTTAGATTAAATCTAATATAGATTTTATCTGTATTCCACCTAAAACATTGTTTTTTACTACTGATGTAGTTTTTATATAATTAAAAGATAATTATATTATTATAACTAAAACATGTTGATCTCTTTACTTGTACATAAAACACTTCTGTAAGTTACCTACATCATTCTGCTAAATATTAAAGTTGTTGAAATATCATTCCAATGGTAAAACCATTCACTTGTGGTTACATTTTAATCATTATTGTTCCATGTATAATTTACTGTATTTTTTTGTTGTTGTTTCTGTCATGACTTCTTCCTGTGGAATTTGACTTATTTCATCAATAAGCAAGTAAGTGTGAAGAGTTGTTTTTCCTTTAACTGAGTTTATTTATTATTTGGGACAAATCTATTTTAGACATAAAACATACAAATGTGAAGTGTTTGTTGCTATCGGTTTCTATGGCCGTGGCTGGACTTGCAGCATATCTAGTTTAGTCACAAACGTGAAGTGTTTGTGTGCTGTAGGTTTTTATTGCTGTGGATGTTTGAAGATTACGTGAAGTGTTTGTGTACTGTAGGTTTTTATTGCTGTGCATGTTTGAAGATTACGTGAAGTGTTTGTGTACTGTAGGTTTTTATTGCCGTGCATGTTTGAAGATTACATGAAGTGTTTGTGTGCTGTAGGCTTTTATTGCCGTGCATGTTTGAAGATTACGTGAAGTGTTTGTGTGCTGTAGGCTTTTATTGCTGTGGATGTTTGAAGATTACGTGAAGTGTTTGTGTACTGTAGGTTTTTATTGCCGTGCATGTTTGAAGATTACGTGAAGTGTTTGTGTGCTGTAGGTTTTTATTGCTGTGGATGTTTGAAGATTACGTGAAGTGTTTGTGTACTGTAGGTTTTTATTGCTGTGGATGTTTGAAGATTACGTGAAGTGTTTGTGTACTGTAGGTTTTTATTGCCGTGCATGTTTGAAGATTACGTGAAGTGTTTGTGTGCTCTAGGTTTTTATTGCTGTGGATGTTTGAAGATTAATTCTTGAAAGAGAATACGTTTTTATTGTGAATGCAATTAAAACTACAAACTGATGTAAGGAGTACAGCTAATATAATGTACTGTATTCTTGCTTAGAAAGAGTAGAATACTTTTTGCATCAGACCAATACCTTGCCAGTAATTTTAGACCACAAACACAGTAATATCTTGCAAGGGTCCAGCCAGCTCAGATGATTTTAGGTTAATCTTAAATCATATACTATACTAATGATGCAAATTAATCTCTGTAATAAAATTAAAAGCAATAATAGTAGATATATGAACATTATAGCCTGTGGGTCATTTTTAACAAAATGAATATGTTTTGTTGAAAGTAAGGCTTGGGTCTAGTTGAATTTTGTAATGTGACAGGTGTAAAATGTTTATATTTCAGTGTTGTTTATACACATTAAGAGTAATGCATCTTTCAAATATTTGTTTTTAATGAAAATGTAATTAGTTTAAAATATGATCCACCCACCTTATTCGTAATCTTTTGTGATTTTGTATTTGTTAGCCACTAGCATGTCACTGTCAAACTATCTTTACACAAATGACCACTTGCAGTGATTGTTTCAAAGTATCGTATTTGTCTTCGTAAACCTTTTTAACTTATGTGATAAGCCGAACCTTGTAAATCAACACATTGTTTGGTTTCTCCGGTTTGTAAAAGTGACATTACTGATGTGGACAACTTGTTTCTTAAATGAAGAGCTAATCTTTAAACAACAATTACAGATATAACTTTTAAAATTAAATATCCTTTGTAAACAATGAGCACATTTGTCATTTTTTAAAAAATTTTACCAGGTTAAACTTCTGTACAAATTGTTTGGATAAGATTTAAATGTTTCTTAATTTTGAAGACATAACTAATAAAAACTTAACATTATTTTTTTTTATAAGTGAAAATGGTGGCCCTTTTAATCTAGAAGTTGGAAGATCAGTATCTTAAAAATTATTGAAGTTATATGTTCTATTGAAGCCTATTTTTATGTATGTGGTTAAGGTTCATTGAAGTTTTAGCAACAGTCTCAAATACAGATATATGAACCCTAAATGATAGAACAGATTTGAGTTACTTTTTAAACATCTGGTTTGAAGATAAAACTTTTTTTTTTCTCCTTCAACAACTGTGGCAACTTCACGTATCGTCACTTTCAGGGGGTAAGTACGTCTTGTGTATGTTGAGTGAACTGACATTAGGTCTGTATTAAGATAGGTTACTTAGAATATCAAGTTACCAGCAGATGAAAGAAAATCAAAATGTAATAAAAATCACTGCTTGAAATTGTCTGTTGGACTTTAAAACCTCCTAAGAATGCTTTGTTTTTTCATACTTTTATTTTGAACTTGCAAATAAGTTCTGTTCTGAAAGTTGGTTTATCACTTATCTGTTTAATTGTTAAATAAGTGTAGATTCTGTATTATCTCTGTCAGTGACGACTGTTGATTTTGTCCAAACTCTTATTGGTGACAAGTGGTTTTTCCACTAATTGACCAAACTTTTCGAGTCTGATTTACAAAAACAAATGTTGTTAGATAAAGTCATCCAGATTGTTTGTTTATTACAGAATTATTCACTGAAGGCATTAATATTTCTGTATAATTTTTACTATTGGAAACTAAATCTTAATAAAAACACATTAATTATGAAGACCGAGACAGTTTCTTGTATTTGCTAATAAAATTATTCAATTTTTTTAATATTATCATGTTAAGTCAAGAAGATTACTTTTAGCTATGTAGGTGAATGTTTATTTTTGTTTTCTTGTTCAAGTGTTCAAAATTCTGAATTAAATATCATTATTATTATTATCATTATTAAAACAAATCTTGGTAGATTCAAGTTTCACATTTGTTTCAGAAGTGTTAAATTAAAGTAATCATAAACACAAAGTATTTATATGTTTACTTAACTTTAGGGTTATACAGCTCTTCATCTTGCTGCAATGGCTGGACATACAGGGGTCATGGAGTTATTGACCAACACATATGGTAAACCATTTGTCGATTTAATCTGGCAGTACTTTTTTAATGTTTATTTGTTACTGGAACATTTTGTAACTTACCTGTCAGGCTAGCATTGTTTCGATCTTATTACTATTAAACAGAAAAGGAGTGTTGTTGTTTTGCTTTTAAACGTATTTCTGTACTCCAATAGTATGCATGATAATATATGATAGTGACGCACAAGAGTTTCAACATGGTAACCACAAGTTTGATAACTTTATTTCAGATTCTATACACATGTATTATAAAGATAATCCCACACCAAATATAACCATGCAATCTGATTTCTGCACATTAGTTTCACCAGGAAAAAAAAATTCAAACAATTGAGAAATGAGTGTTTGAACTTTGAACTTAGACCTTATAACCCGATGATTATTTGTGAAAACCTTTATCTCTTTATTCTTTTAAGATTCTTAAATAATATATCCTGCATTGGTTTTTTAAGTTGTTTGCATGCTTCAGAATTGGTGACAAAAATTTACTCTAATCTATTTAACTGTACAGCAATTAGTTGTTTCATTGTGTAGGAATGTTGTGAAGAAATTAGTTCATGTGAGATGTTTCAATTAACCTGTAATTGAAGATTCCAGCTGTAGAACTTAAACTGAAAAATGATAACAGTGTGGAACCTATTAATTTACTTTCAAGTATATTAATTTTTGTGTTAATTTAATTTGGTTCATTGTAGTCAGTAAAGAAATGTGAAATGGATGTTATTTTTTTCTGATTTATTGTTAGTGCTGTGATATGAAATGAGGTACTCTTTCAGGCGCTGATCCAGATATCAGAGATTATAGTGGTAAAAAACCACATCAGTACTTGAAGCTCAGCAGACGGACATCAGATAAGTACACTGGGTCATGCAAGAAGCAGAGTCCACCATCCTCTCCTCTTCCAGTTTCTGTTGAAAATTCTGCATCAATTCAAAATACTTCACGTACAGGTTTTCGGAATAACCCATTTTTTCGCAATTCTTTGCAACAGTCGTTTCTTCGAGCTTCTAAACCAAGTCTTATGAGATCAAACTCTCAATCAAAGCACAAATAAAATCGTTAGTCACATGCGAGAAATACTGAAACCTTTCTTCTTGGGATTGTTTGTAGATACACATACAGCTTTTAACACAATATTAACAGTGTAAACATTGTGTGTCTAAAACTGAAGAACTGTAATATCATAGCTGTTGTCTGTTAAACTCTGGAATTGTTTGTAGATACACATACAGCTTTTAACACAATATTAACAGTGTAAACATTGTGTGTCTAAAACTGAAGAACCGTAATATCATAGCTGTTGTCTGTTAAACTCTGGAACGTTAACAAAGTAACCGTTGCTTTTGTTAAACTGAAGAATGCTAACAGTTTAACCGTTGCTTTGGTTAAATGGAAGAATATTGTCATTGTAACCATTATCTATGTTAAAGTAAAGAATGCTCAGAACGTAAACAATGTTTGAGTTAAATCAAGGAATGGCGAGGATCCTGTTGGTTCTTCAATCTGTGTAGTATTAGGAAGTGTTTACAATAAGCTGTGATGTCATAAAGAACAGATAAGTTGTATAAAACATGCTACGTGAAATGTATTTTAGTAAATAAACGAGAAATGTGTTTTAAACTGGAGAATATTAAACTCATTCCTTGTCTCCTGAAACTGAGATTGAACCAAAGAACCTTCTGTTTGATGTCCAAGGCTCTTCATCAACTAATTCCAAAAGTTTCCCATTATTGCTTTATGCACTGCCAAGTGAATTTCAAATTTAGGTACTCATGATTATTTGACACATCTCTTCCTCGCTGCAATGAATAATGACCACTGTTAGTTCTCTTCGTAAATGAGGGAGGCTGTACAACTGGGTATGTCATTTGTATGTTTTAAACTGTAGAATGTTAACATTGTAACTACTGTCTGATTTAATGTTAAGAAATAGCGTTGTAACCACTCTTTGATTTACTAAGAAGAACGTTAACAATATGACCATTACGTTCCATCCATAAATGATGATGGCTGGAGAATGTTGTTAGTTTTTAGGTTTGGTTTTGTATGATTAACAGGGGTTACATTTTATCCCAAAGATAAATAGTGTTTTTAGCTGTTTTGTCACGAAGATATGGAAAAATCATTCAACCAATGTTTGTAGGAAACTGGTAACAAGAATCGTTTCATGTGGGAAATTCGATCCATATTTGAAAAAAAATTGTATATATTTTTGAGTACAAAATGACTGTTATACATAAAATACTTCATATTTACACAGTAAGGATTTTCATATTCAGCAAGATCGAAATACTACAGTTTCATAGCAGCTTGACCTCCCCTCCAAAAACAAAAAAAGCTCGAATTGTTTTTTTTAATCATACGAGATTTTTCGTGGAATTTAACACCTCATTCAGGGTACCCTACCTTACGTTATTTATTTTCATTTTTGTTTTACAAATATCTCATCAAGCTCTAATAAAAAGATCGCCATTGTCTCATCTCTGGGCATATTAAAATTATATTGTTTTCCTCCCCTGTCATCACGATTATTTTTTTAGATTGTGTCTCTACGAGAGTTTTTTGGTACATATTTTTCAATACCAGGGGTCTCCAAACGTTTGTGGACAAGGGTGAGAGAGGTGGATCTTTCTAGGCCGGAGATGTCGTGGTAAAGTTAAGTAAGACTACATACATGATCAGAATGCATCATCACTAATTTATGTCTCGTAAAATCACATTGAAAATATTTAAGATGCACAATCGTCTTTTTTTAGCACTAGTGAGAACTGTGAAACGGGTGTTTTTCTGACAAAATTAGTTAAGGTTCAGAGTTACTGCTTCCTATCATCAAAAGTGATTACAAATGTTCATCAGATGAGGTTCATCTGTGACTAGGTTTCATGTACTTCTTCTTTGTCTTCACAGAAATAGGTCGTGACAGAAACAAATGAATCCACGAACAGAGTTTTATAAATAAACACATTGATCACTTGGAAGACCTTTATTGAACTCCATCAGCTTTCTTTCTATTTGTCCTTCAACGTATCCTTAGACTGCAGACCAGTAACTTCCATTTAAACTTCACGTGGCAGATCATCAATAACACAATCAAATGGGTTTCTGAAGATTCTTATTTCTGTTACACTCACATCATCATGGAACAAGTGATCCTTGAAAGGAACATCTTGTGTGAACCTGAGGGGGAATGTTTGTTTGAACTTTTCACGACATGGAAAGTGTGTGAAGCAACTCCTCATCATGAATTAGTTTTTGCCGAAGTGATTTCACCTCTATGTACATATCACAGATAAGCGCAGTTTTTTACCTTGTAATCCATTCAGGTACATGGTCAGATCTACAGAAAAAACTAATTTCCAAAGCCATTCACTCTAAGTTCTAAGCTGAAAAAATCGCGACAACCTTACGACAGCGAAGCCATCGAATAGAAATGTGTTGGACAAGTCGGGACATGTTGCTTTTATTTCCGCCAAAAATTCACGGTGGCTGAGTCCATGAGAGCAAATGAAGTTCACTGTTGAAACTAGAGGTTCCATGACAGATCCAGATATTGCATGCTGATTAATAATACAGTGGAGGACCCATAGACTTAGAACAACCCACACTTTCAACAACTTTGTGAATATATCCACACACATTTTTACCACCATCTGTTGTAACGCACTTCAGCCGTTTACAGTGGAGAACCATACATTTAGAACAACTCGCACATTAAACAACTGTGTGAATGTATCTAAACCCAATCTTGCACCACACATATTCTTACCACCATCTGTTGTAACACACTTCAGCCGTTTCTATTCTATGTTGTATTGACTTAGTGATTCCTTGACATCTTTGAAAATGTTCACATCTGTGGTTGATCCAGGCATACAGAAGCTAATTCTTCAGTCACTTCAACATTAATATTGACTCCAGGAATAAACAACAGTATCTGTGAAGTGTCGGACACATCTGTTGACTCGTCAAGCTCTATGTTAAAGCACTCACTCTTTGACCTTACATTTCAGTTGAGACAGAATATTACTTCCAATGTCCTCAACTCTACGTGCTAATGTATTCGTCGAAAAGCTGATAGTCATAAATAAGTCTTATTTTTTCTGGGCACATTTATTTGGTTGCTTCAATCGTACATAATTTAATTAGCTCACCATCGGTAAATGGTTTTTCTTGATTGGCCAACAGATGTGACACTTGGAAACTTTTTATTGTAGATTCATTCTTGGCTTTCTTCTTAAATACAAACTGTTTTGACGATAAGTTATGTTTCAAGGTTTCAGATATGTCTGAACGTTCTTTTCCCGTGAATTGATAATAGTTTGAGTGTATGGTTCAGTAAAGTCTACAGTTGTAGTATTCTTTTAGCACTGCAATTGTCTCGTATTTTAAGCACAACGCTTTGTTACGTGATTCAATATCGAAATAGTTAACACTACTCTGTTCTTTAAAAACACGACATTCAGAGTCGTCTTTTATCTTCTTCCCTTGTCCTGACATAATAACTAGGAGTAGCTATGAACTCGAACATAAAGTTAATAGCAGCATTCCCTGACACCAACTGAGGTTCACGGGGCATGCGTGGGAAGAAATGCTGATTCAGGAACACTGAGATAAGTAATATATTTTCCAACAAATAGAAAAGTGTATCGAAACTAGATGAACTTTTAGTCAATTGAGTTTTATTTTTTTGTTGTTTTTTTTATAATAAAAATATATTTTAATAAACTGTTGGCGGCCAAACTGGAGTCACGGGCCAAAGTATGGAGACCCTTGGTGTAAATTACTGACGTTCTTTTACAGTTGAGTCTTAGAGTTCGATATTTCACTTCTTTCCATCCGGGTTCTTCAATATAAACAACCGTTGTATCTTTCGTATCCTCAGATTCATTTATCTCGGAAGATAAACACGCCATTATATGTATCTACGGACAGCAAGTAATAAAGATCTGACCCCTAGTGTTGGCACCCAAAACTTCCAGTACATTCCTATCTCAAATGCGTCGTGAAGTCGTCGATTTTATCAGCTTTGTCCACAGATTATTTTTCCACCTTTTTTTTTCATAATTCTAACAAAAACACAGTTTAAACACAATTACAGAAAATTCGACGTCGAGCCTATGTTTCATTAGTCGCTGTATAAAATATTACAGCCTGATTCTTTTCGAGTAATGTGTTAAGTTTTTGACTTAATGTTTTCGTAGTGACACAAGTAAGAAGCTGTAGTATGGAGCATGCGCGAAAGTATTGTAGGTGCAGGGCATGTGACACTGATGCAGATCGAGTAATACGTGTACGTTGATTCTTGTGGAAGGAAGAAGTATTAATGTGAATTAATTTGTTGTAATTTTTGGGGGTTTGAACAACGTCATCAAATTCTGTTTTTTTTGTTTTGTTTTTTTTACAAACGTTCTTAAATTTTCTCTTGTACAAAGTTTAAACTTGCGTGCTGTCGGAAACGGTGTTTTATCGGCGATTTGTGGTTGATTTCTCAAGACTTGTAACTGAATTTTTTTTTAAACAAAGATTATAATGGTTTTCTTCACTGTAGGATCTTAAGTGAGATCTTAATTGCTATCGAAGACTGATCCTTTGGCTGGAATGAGGGCCTGATTACTTTTACATATTCAGTTTCTCCAATGACTGATATATCACGCCCATTATCCAGCTACACTGGTCTAATTTTAAATGGAAACTTTGTATATCGGATAATAAAATATTCTTCTGACGCACCTCCCAGTGACTCGGCGGTAAGTCAGTGGACTTGTTACACTAGAAATCAGGTTTCGAAACTCGTGGTAAACACTGAACAATATGAACCAATGTGTAACTGTGCTTAAACAAACCAGTCATTTGATGTACACGTAGTGATGAAATGCATATTTCCTTGTAAAATGTCTTTATGTAACGTGATTTATAGGGTTTCCAAATGCAATGTTCCACACGTACAATATTACACTGCTTTTACATACAGGGAAATCAGTCTAACAACAGAATAAATAAAGTGCAGATAGAAAGACGACAATATCCAGAACAAATTAAAACTATATGCAACACTTTAAGTAACCAGTTCACTGCCAGACAGACGCATCGCTTACCGACAAAAACCGAGTTTGTGTAATTACAAAATGGTGCCACCGTCAGTGAAATATAACTTAATCCCGCCAAAACTCCATCTTTATATGCGCCCTCTAAATACACAGGTGATTTTGGTAATTTTTTAAACTACATTTAGAGTGATAGACAAGCGATGGGCAGATAAAATACTAACTCGAATATCTGTATTAAATATAAATTAATGAACAGTACTGTTTTTGTAAAATGGTCGAACGAATATTTGTAGAAGAATGAGCTATAAGGAAACTGAGATAAAATTAAAAATAAGTTTATGTGAAACGACTAAAATAAGTTCTCATTGTAACACAGCTACAAAAATATGTTTTTCAGTGAAATAAACAATTTTTCTCTCGAATTCATTTTTTGTTTCTTTGTCAGGTAGCCGCGGGGGGATCCATTTACCTCTCTTCCACTTTTATGAATGAATTACAAAAGTGACACAATTCTGTTATTCAGCGAATATTTCTGATTGGAAGAATGCATTTCCTCTTATAAATGGTTCAAACTTAGGGATAGCTAGGTAGATGGTCATGGCTTTGTATTCCCTTCCCACCAAACATGCTCGCCTTTCATTCAAGGGGGCGTTATACTATAACTGTCAATCCCATTATTCGTTGGTAAAAAGAGCAGAGGGAAGTGATGACAAGCTGCCTTCCCTCTAGTATTCCACTGCTAATTCAGAGGTGGCTAGCGTAGATAACCCTCGTGGAGCTTTGCGAAAAATTCAAAACAAACCATACTTAAAGCGGTTCACAAACACAGGAAACCTAAACAGTAACTACCCGCCTCTTGAAACACAAAACACTGCAACACACTTTACCTCAGAAAAAAAAATATATATATATATATTCAAAAACATCTCAAAGTTTTTAAGATACACCGTGCAACAAACATAAATAGGCAGTTTTTATCAGCAAAGTTAATAATTTTATGAAACAAAACCATGTACACTTCTTAATTCTTGGCTGATACATTCCATTCATCAGTAAAAACTGATGTCAGTCAAAATCAGGCTGCATGGCAAATCACAAAATCGATCACAGTGACAGAAGTAATAAAAGCAATAATCTTCACCAAACACAAAGCACCAAAATCAGATGACATGTAGACCATCCAACTCAAAAAAAGACACTCGAAAATTGTATGAACACATAACCGCACTATTTAAGCTCTGGGTACATCCGTGTTTTTGAAAGTAATCAACTTTACTCATGTTTCAAAAAGAAGGAAAACCCAATAAATAAGCCAAATAACTACCGCTTTATCAGTAAGACCAGCTGTGTAAATCCTGGAAAAATAATTGTTAATAAACTACCAAATTATCCAAAATCTACCTTAAAATTACCAGAAATCCAAAATGGGTTTCGTAAATTTAGACAACTGACAAAGAGTCAGTTGATAGCTTCAACGATAAAACAACACAACAGAGTCAGTTGATAACTTTCTCGATGTACTAAAACATTCGATACTATGGCACAATGGTATGGGGTTATGAGTGTCTGAAATGGATCTATCTCGAGGAATCATTCGCTAGTCATCTAAATTTCTTGATAATAGAAAATGTAAAATAAATGTTATGGGAGCTACTCCAAGTCTTTTTCTTCAGATACAGACGTTCCCTGAAGCGGAGGATTAACCCCTGTTCTAAACAAATATGCCACTAAAAGACCCAATTCGCTATTTTCTACCCAATTTGCAGACGATGTTGCAGTTTAGAAAAGTGTACCAAAGCCATCTATAACAGTAACAAATCTACAGCCCCAACTTAACAACATAATAGAATACTGTCAAAAATACCGTATCAAAATAATTGACCCTAACAACCAACTAGTAGCATTCACGAAACAAACTACATATTAAAATAAATATCCAAAACTATATATGATTGGAACACTTTTCCAGAGCATAACCTCTGAAAAAGCTTTAGGCCTAATCTACGATTCAAAATTAACGTTGGTTCAACATGAAATTACTTGTTAACAAACGTCTGGCAACGAGCAAATTATGGAAAAGTCTAATAGGTAAAAATCGCAGTTCCACACAACATAATCAAAATATACACCCTTGTGCAAATTAATTGAAACAAAAGGTCATTTTACAATACTTTTAGCATGGCGGACAGTGTAGGCTCGCTGGACCCGCTGATTTCTTTTAATAGTTATTTTTTCGCACAGATTGCATTATTAGCTGTGTTTTGCAGTACGGTCGATCTATTTTGGGATATATGACGAAATTTTGAAGAATATTACGTCATTCGAAATTGCATTAGAAGGGCAAGGAGATCAGTCAAAAACAACTTCTTACCAACTCAATGAAGAAAAAACTGTACCAATGGGGTCTGAAATACTAGAACTGGATGCAAGAACTATGGAGGAAGGTGTTATTCAGTGATGAGATTCATTTCTTCGTACAGGGTCAAAGAAGTCTGCATGTTCGCAGATCTCCAGGTGAGAAATTTCGAGAATCTCACATCAATCAGTTCGTAAAACATCCCTTGAAGATGTTTTGGGGCTTTTTCAGCTACTATGGCGTCGGAGACTTACATATTGTAGAAGATACGATGCGAAGACCACAACACATCGAAGTTTTGCAGAGAAGAGTCGTTTCAAAATCGAAAAAGAGATTTCCAGATGGATCTGGCATTTTTCAGTAAGATCTGGCTCCGTGCCACACATCGAAACTTGTGAAGAATGTAATGACTACAACGCGAATAAAGGTGCTGGACTGGCCTGGAAACTCTCCGGACTTAAATCCAATTGAAAATCTTTGGGCGATTTGTAAAGAAAGACTTCGGGGAAAGACTGTACTACGAAAGATAAGCTAATTGAGGCCATAACTGAGGTGTGGAACCGCAAATTAAATACGTGTGCCCAGCTTGGGTCAATATAGCACCGAAACATCTAAATATTACAAGATTACAAAAATACGACATTTAATGTAAACAGAAGTCTACAAAATACCACTTAGCACATTTTCTAAATCATACATAATATACTAGCACGCAAACTATTGTCAATAGACTCCTACACAACTCCTTAATTTAATAAAAACAGGCATAAAAATGGCTTATTATACGAACAGGCCCGTTATTATATACACGACGAAGGTGTACATCTCTCTACAGTTAACATTTTTCTGAGAAATAAAGAGCTAAACAAGTCACCTAATAATAGACCAAATTCCACGTTAGTTTTAGACTAAGTTACCAACATTAATAGGGTGCATGAATATTCTACATTTAAGACTAAAAGTAATGAAAGTGTGAAATATTTACGGAACTGTTCGTGAACTACAACTTTTTTATTATCACTCCTCCACATAAAAGATTTCTCAACTTATACCAGCTGTTTTTACACGTATATATATTTCTATACAAGTGGGTTTTCTCGTCATCACAGATAAGATAAATTATATTTAAACACGGATGTGTTTGCAAATAATACCTGAACATTGCCCTGAGAGAACGGTTTTACCCTAACCCTCGTCTTGCTTCTACAGATAGGAGCAGTGTACGAGAAGGAAGTGAATGAATCTGACCCCTGGATTTTTAAAGACCTAAATCTTGTAAATTATACAAGAATCACAGTGACCTGACCTTTAAAGGTTTGGATCAAGTTGAAAAGGTACGTTTATGTTCTTGTTTATTTGTATATTGTGTTGACATTTCTTACTTTGTTAAAATTTGTGCCATTTGAAGCTAGTCTTGAAAGTGCTACAAAGTAGATTAACTCATATTATTTGACACACTTTCTTTAAAATAGTGGTGTAGTAAATAATGATATACGACATTATTATTAGAGATTAGGTTCAGTCTTTCACCTTAGTTGAATTTTCTGTTTTAGTTAGTTTCGGTTTTTCGCACTGATTTAAATAATTTACCTTATTTAGCTAGGATTAAAGGTTTCGCTGTTTAAGATGTACGGTTAGGCCGACCAATACTTGTCATCCACAGATTTTACATTGTCAGCTATAAACACCAGATGGTTTTGTTAAATTGTTGGTCAGCCTGTCCAACGTTCATCGGCCCCCAGTGGCTCAGCGGTATGTCTGCGGACTTACACGCTAAAATCCGGGTTTCGATACCCGTGGTGGGCAGAGCACAGATAGCCCATTGTGTAGCTTTGTGCTAAATTCAAAAAAAAAAAAAAACGTTTATCGCAAGGTATTGAAAATAAATTTTGATTGTGATAAAGCGGCATGAAACATGGGCTCGAGTTTTGTTGACACTGGTACATTTTTATAGCACAATTTCTTTGAAATCATGAGTCCGTTAGAAAAGAAGTAAGATAAAATGGAGGAACGTAATGCGATAAATGTAATCGATCACAAAGTTTCGAAGATATTACTGAATTTATGAGCAATATAAATGTAATTAACTGAACCCCGAAAGACACTCGAGAGAATGAACAGGTCTTATTTATTGTAAGGTCATAGTTATTGTAAATAAAACTAAAAATATGAGCTAATCTACTTTTGATCCTACGCGATTAGGAAGTTGTTAAATAACCAATTACAAAAAAACTTAACTGTATATACTCTTAATTAAAGTTGCTGCCAATAACTGAAACAAACTGTATTTTGCTTTTATTACTAATTTAATCAAACTGATTTTTAGAAAAGGGATAATGATAAACAGGGACAATTTTGCCTTATCTTTTTCCAGAAATATAAATATAAGTTTTTTTTTTCAACTCAAAAACTTATTGAAATAATACTTGTAAAAGCTGAATACCATCCGTCTGTCCTGATCTTTGGCCAGGTTGGTTAAGGCGTTCGAATTGTAATTTGAAGGTTGCGGGTTCGAATCTCCGTTGCACCAAACATGCTCGCCCTTTCAGCCGTGGAGACGTTATAATGTGACGATCAATCTTACTCTTCGCTGGTGAAAGAGTAGCCCAAGAGTTGGCGGTGGGTTGTGATTATTAGCTGCTGTCCCTCTTGTTTTACACTGCTAAATTAGGCACGACTAGCGCAGATAGCTCCTGAGTAGCTGTGCAAAAAATTCAAAACAAACAAACTGTCCTGATTTTCAATACTGGGGCAGGCACAGTCTAGTTTTAATCGTGTTCGCACTGTGTATTCGTGGGTTCATGGCTCGCGGCCGTTTGTTGCAATAAACTTATTCCAGTCTTTGAGCTGTGGGTGCAATAAACAATAACGGACAGAGCCCTCTATTTGTTCAAATAAGAACGATCTAAGAGTTAGCGCCGGATGTTATTTTCTCACTGCATTCTCTCCAGTTTACCAGCTCAGAATAAAGAGGGTTGTATGGACGTAGCCCTTGGTATCTTTACATGAAATGAAAATCTAACAAAATCCCTTCATTATTAGTTTATAAACAAAACAAATTCCCCTTACATAAGTTATTTAATATTTTATAAAATAAATAAACAGGTGTGTTTAAAACTTCTGTACCTTTTACTTCATTTCTCTTGATTTGTCAAACACATATGTATATAATGAATGAACTTCGCTGTATTATTTTGAGATCCCTCCTCGTCGCTGTTAGCTAATGTATCTGGTTGTCGACACAGAGAATAAAACGTTCTTACAAAGTAAACACTATTGTAGAAGTTGTTTACAAGATGTAGAAAACGTCATGTCATCTAAAATAAAAATACACATTTGTAGATTACGTCAATTCGGCCATTAAAACGCTTTCATAACTTTTTTATAACAAGCCTTATTCTCAATGAAATAAAGGTTTATCGTAGATCAAACCGCTTTGAAACAGAAATTCAAACAAATGTTCCAACTAGGAATGAATAATCTAATATATGAAAATCTAAACCTATTAAGTGCCTATAATAATAATAAAGTTTAAGTTGAGTTGAACAAATAAGAAAAGTAATTTGAAAAATCAAACAGTAGTATTAGTGTATTGTAATACAGAAAGAAACGATAGATCGTTTCAGTAGGCCGTGATTGATGAGGTTTGTACTGTTAAATACTGTAGAAATTTGAAAGGAAAATTATCTTAACGTGAATTTTAGGCTCAAGTAATGTGAAACATTCGTAGAAATACATATAACATTTACTAGGTTTAAAACTAAATTTACTTTGATATGACATGATTAATTATGATTATTTGAAATTAAGTACAGATCTACACTATGGGCTATCTGTTTGCTGCCCATCAGATATGTCGAAAACTGTTTTTCAGCGTTTAAGTCCACTGGTACACTGATGCGCCATTAGGGTGGGGGGACACATAATGAGTGAGAAAATAAATTCATCTTCTTCATACGACGAGATTTTATTTCTTTTTTTACCTCCGTAAATAAAAGACGCTGACAAGTATCGTTACTAAACTATCTAAATAAATATGTAATGTTCAATACTAGAATCAGATATTCGATTCCCCGAGGTGGACGTAATAGTTGGCCCAACCTGACTTTGCTCGAAAACAAACAAGCATCTGTCTACAATATTAACACACTTTTAAGAGTGAATTAATAAATAAGGTGCCCATTACGAAACAGTGCTTATCAACCAAAGCAGCAATCCTCGTATTAATAATATTACACCCCCCCTACCATCAATGACTCAGCCATAAGTCTGGAGACTTAAAACGCTAAAAACCGATTTCTGATGCTTGTGATGGACACAAAATGGCCTCACCATGGTATAGCTTCTCCCGTCATTTCCCTCATCTAATTTGTGTAGTTTTTATATTGTGTATATGTGTGTGTGTGTGTGGAATAAAAAAAACCGAAGTTTCACGAAGTGTTTGTAGTTTATGGGGTTACGTCATTCCCTCAACGAAGGTCAGACTTCCTCTTTTGGAAAGAGGCTGCTGATTGGTGAAGAGAAATGTGTTTTTATTCCGCGATTAGTTTCCTGTTGAACTGAACCAAATCTGAAGAGTAGAGCGAAAGTAAGTTGATGGTTAACGTCAGTCAATCAATCAGGTACGTTACGTTTCAAGAAATCATTTTTTAGTCGCGTATTAATGCATTATGCGTAAGGTAAACTGAATTATTTTCCTGTTACACGTTATTCAGCAACGAAACCTAAAATAATTTAAATGTAACCGTTTTAGTTCCAGGCTATTCACCCAGATACTGAAGAAGGCCGCATGCGCGTTCCACATGTGTCGGTGTTTTATTTTTATATAAGTTGAATCGTGAGTGGAGAATTATCATCTATAATTTAAATACTTTACTATTGGTCATTTGACAATGCCATACACAATATTATTTAAACCTGAGATGTTTTGCAGTAAAGCCACATTAAGCTGTGTGTCTATCGTGGAGAATTAAACCCCGAAATTTAGGGTTGTATGTCCGTAGACTTATCATTGTGCTACAGGGGGATATCTCAGAAGTTTCTGAAGTCAAATATTTCAGTGAGTCCATTGTAGTGCGGGTGTTATTGGCAACCTAACAGTAAGTACAATGAAGTGGTTTATTTGTGAATAACGTACATACTGTAAGTACAATGAAGTGGTTTATTTGTGAACAATGAACCACGCACTATAAGTGCAATGAAGTGGTTTATTTGTGAACAATGAACCACGCACTATAAGTGCAATGAAGTGGCTTATATGTGAACAATGAACTACGCACTATAAGTACAATGAAGTGGCTTATATGTGAACAATGAACCACGCACTATAAGTACAGTGAAGTGGTTTATTTGTGAACAATGAACCACGCACTATAAGTACAATGAAGTGGTTTATTTGTGAACAATGAACCACGCACTATAAGTACAATGAAGTGGTTTATTTGTGAACAATGAACCACGCACTATAAGTACAATGAAGTGGCTTATATGTGAACAATGAACCACGCACTATAAGTACAATGAAGTGGCTTATTTGTGAACAATGAACCACGCACTATAAGTACAGTGAAGTGGCTTATTTGTGAACAATGAACCACGCACTATAAGTACAGTGAAGTGGCTTATTTGTGAACAATGACCCACGCACTATAAGTACAGTGAAGTGGTTTATTTGTGAACAATGAACCACGCACTATAAGTACAGTGAAGTGGCTTATTTGTGAACAATGAACCACGCACTATAAGTACAGTGAAGTGGCTTATTTGTGAACAATGAACCACGCACTATAAGTACAGTGAAGTGGTTTATTTGTGAACAATGAACCACGCACTATAAGTACAGTGAAGTGGTTTATTTGTGAACAATGAACCACGCACTATAAGTACAGTGAAGTGGCTTATTTGTGAACAATGAACCACGCACTATAAGTACAGTGAAGTGGTTTATTTGTGAACAATGAACCACGCACTATAAGTACAGTGAAGTGGTTTATTTGTGAACAATGAACCACGCACTATAAGTACAGTGAAGTGGTTTATTTGTGAACAATGAACCACGCACTATAAGTACAGTGAAGTGGCTAATTTGTGAACAATGAACCACGCACTATAAGTACAATGAAGTGGTTTATTTGTGAACAATGAACCACGCACTATAAGTACAGTGAAATGGTTTATTTGTGAACAATGAACCACGCACTATAAGTACAGTGAAGTGGTTTATTTGTGAACAATGAACCACGCACTATAAGTACAGTGAAGTGGTTTATTTGTGAACAATGAACCACGCACTATAAGTACAGTGAAGTGGCTTATATGTGAACAATGAACCACGCACTATAAGTACAGTGAAGTGGCTTATTTGTGAACAATGAACCACGCACTATAAGTACAGTGAAGTGGCTTATTTGTGAACAATGAACCACGCACTATAAGTACAGTGAAGTGGCTTATTTGTGAACAATGAACCACGCACTATAAGTACAGTGAAGTGGCTTATTTGTGAACAATGAACCACGCACTATAAGTACAGTGAAGTGGCTTATTTGTGAACAATGAACCACGCACTATAAGTACAGTGAAGTGGCTTATTTGTGAACAATGAACCACGCACTATAAGTACAGTGAAGTGGCTTATTTGTGAACAATGAACCACGCACTATAAGTACAGTGAAGTGGCTTATTTGTGAACAATGAACCACGCACTATAAGTACAGTGAAGTGGCTTATTTGTGAACAATGAACCACGCACTATAAGTACAGTGAAGTGGCGTGGCTTATTTGTGAACAATGAACCACGCACTATAAGTACAGTGAAGTGGCTTATTTGTGAACAATGAACCACGCACTATAAGTACAGTGAAGTGGCTTATTTGTGAACAATGAACCACGCACTATAAGTGCAATGAAGTGGTTTATTTGTGAACAATGAACCACGCACTATAAGTGCAATGAAGTGGCTTATATGTGAACAATGAACTACGCACTATAAGTGCAATGAAGTGGCTTATATGTGAACAATGAACCACGCACTATAAGTACAGTGAAGTGGTTTATTTGTGAACAATGAACCACGCACTATAAGTACAGTGAAGTGGTTTATTTGTGAACAATGAACCACGCACTATAAGTACAGTGAAGTGGTTTATTTGTGAACAATGAACCACGCACTATAAGTACAGTGAAGTGGTTTATTTGTGAACAATGAACCACGCACTATAAGTACAGTGAAGTGGTTTATTTGTGAACAATGAACCACGCACTATAAGTACAGTGAAGTGGCTTATTTGTGAACAATGAACCACGCACTATAAGTACAGTGAAGTGGCTTATTTGTGAACAATGAACCACGCACTATAAGTACAGTGAAGTGGCTTATTTGTGAACAATGAACCACGCACTATAAGTACAGTGAAGTGGCTTATTTGTGAACAATGAACCACGCACTATAAGTACAGTGAAGTGGCTTATTTGTGAACAATGAACCACGCACTATAAGTACAGTGAAGTGGTTTATTTGTGAACAATGAACCACGCACTATAAGTGCAATGAAGTGGTTTATTTGTGAACAATGAACCACGCACTATAAGTGCAATGAAGTGGCTTATATGTGAACAATGAACCACGCACTATAAGTACAGTGAAGTGGCTTATTTGTGAACAATGAACCACGCACTATAAGTACAGTGAAGTGGTTTATTTGTGAACAATGAACCACGCACTATAAGTACAGTGAAGTGGTTTATTTGTGAACAATGAACCACGCACTATAAGTACAGTGAAGTGGTTTATTTGTGAACAATGAACCACGCTCTATAAGTACAATGAAGTGGTTTAATTGTGAACAATGAACCACATGCTTCGATGGAACATTGGTTTTTGTCTTTCTCAGGTATGATCTACAGGTATGTGTGGGAGTTTAATGATGAGGAACAGTGCCACCTAGTGACAGGATTATAGATAAAGACAATGTCAAGAATGTTAGCTAAAGCTAGATGAATAAACCAAATATGGCTGTTGTTGCTAGGGCTAATGTCAAAGTTTAGTGAAATATTGTCTGCAGGAAACAAGACCTGTAAATAATTCTTGAACTGGCTAATCACACTGTCTGGCTATTAACCGGATGACGTCGAAGGAAAGTGTGTCTATCGGTATAGCTATTCATAACAAGTTGTGTACGATAAACAACAATTCAGTTTCTCTTCATCACGTGATGTGGTATAAAATTTACACTGTCTGTACTTCGTCTGGAAAACTGTGTTTGGTATTACTACCTAAACTCAACATATTTTATGGAACCCGTTAATAACAGGAAGTTGAAAAAGAAAATGTGAACCGACTTTTAATGGTTTTGAGTTAGTTTTAAGAAAGAAAGGCACTGGATACAGTGTTAAAGCAAAGTGAATGTAATTTTCAACATATGTACGACAGTCAAAATAATGAACATGAAGGATAAAAGACAGTGTCTTTTTTGGTTTTTTTGTAAGGTCTGAAAACTTTGTATATCTTTCTGTTTCAGTCTGAGAAAATATAAAATAATGTATACACTTTTACAATGCAATCCTTCTCTTGTTGCGTTCGCTACCCACATCGTGGCTGGTCCTTTTAATATTAAAATAACGTATGATATGACCTTACGAAATAATCTGACCTGTCAATAGAAAAACGACTGTTCTCCATTTTTACAAATAGTGTTCCACTTAATAGCAATTTTTCCCACTAGAAAATACAAGTAACATAACAGAGGAATGACCTAAAACAATAGATAACCAGAGGAAAAGGAAGTAATTCACACTGTTTGAATTTTTTTTCAATCTACTTACAAGTATATATTACTTTGTTTTTTAGCAAAGCTGCATTGGACTATCTTAAGTGTTAACTATGGGGATAAAATCACACATTTTGCAATTGTACGTCTGTAGACAATGCTATCCTACCAGGCCAGGAGACTCAAAAGTCTATATACGATGTTTTTCTCTTTAGCTCATGACATCAGTTTTGTACTATAAATTATTAAATTTTCAGAGAAGAGCCAAAATGGAATATAAAATATATCATTTAAAAATATTTTCCCATTATTGATGTAGCATGATCGGGCACGTGGCACACGAAATTTAAATATATCGAATTGGTGACCTCACAAAACCTTGAACCCGACATAAGTATAAACTTACTCCTTGCCCCCCCCCCCAGTGGCTCAGCGGTATGTCTTCTGCGGACTTAAAAAGCTAAAAACCGGGTTTTGATACTCATAGTGGGCAGAGCACAGATAGCCAATTGAGTCGCTTTGTGCTTAATTCAAAACAACAACAACTTACTCCTTGTGTGTTTTATTTATTAAAGATTTGTGTTCCTTCATTAAAATCTTTTATTTTCCGTTTATTAATATTAGGTTATCGACAAATAATTTTGTATTCACTACAGTGTTTAATATCTCTGAAATATTGGTAGAGAGCTGGTGGAGCATGTCCGTCTTCTGCTGTTTTAGTTCTTAAATTTCCACCAGTCTTCCTTATACAGAGATTATTACGGTCCGTGTATTCTACACTGTAAACCATTTCTTTCTTAAGAATAGTTGGTTTAGTTCCACTTTTTAGGATTATATTAAACTTTTTTACGTCATGAAACAAAAATTATATACCATTTTATCTGTTTTCTGAATTTTAAAAAGTTGTGTATTATTGTGCTACATCATTTAAAGGATTTTTTGGTGTTTGCCCTACGTACAGTAAACACGTACCTACTCTGTCTTGTGTTAAAAGTAGGGTTAAGAAACACAGTAACTCTTTCTACCCAATGATTTATCTACAAGTTTTATTAGTAGTGGGATTTGTAAATTTCTCTGCCTGTTTTGAACTGTTAAAAAAATGTTTATTTTAAGTAAATAAACGTTTAATTAGTTGTGGTGAATGATTTTTCTATTCTTTTGGATTTTTTTAGGAACTTGCTTAGAAATACATTATTGTTTGTTAAACTTAGTTCGAGTTGTTGTTAATTAGCTGTATGAGCTTAGTGGTAAAGTTTAATATTAGTAAGGGAGATTTAATAATGAGATCAACATATTTTGTTTTTATTAGGGAAGTTTAACTGTGTGAAGATGGGGTGGGGAGAAGCTGTGAAGCTACTTGAACAGTATGTGGACAAGAAAGAAATAAGTGCAAGGTCAGGTAAAGAACCAAAGATCTTATTGCAGGCGCAGGAAGAGGTATCAGTAGCCAAGAACTGGCTAAATATTGAAGACTTTGAATTGGACTCCTCCTTGGTATGGCGTTTTGGAAAACGATTAAATCAGGATGGACATTGTTCTGTACTAATGCAAGCTCTTGATCAAGAAAACTTGACGTTTAAGATAGAACTGGCCAAGACCAAAATGTATTACCAAGTAACAGATGGAAGACTGAATTTCTGTAACCATTGTAAAATCAGTTTCGATTCGTTCCAATTGTTCACTGACCACGTTTTCGAGAAACACTACTTAGCCCAAAACTGCCGCTGGCAGTGTAATGTCTGTAATTCTAAGCCTTTCCCATACTTTGAGGCCTTCCAGTCCCATGTTTTCCACAACCACCGTGTCGAAACCACCATAACGGTCCAGTTTCAGTGGGTGGATCTGCAAAAAACTCCAACTTATCTCGAAAATGCGACATTTTATGAACAATATGAATGTGAGACCAGTCTTCAAATGCTGCTCAAACTAGGGGAGTCTGTGTTGTCAAATTTTGGAAGCTACTGGGTGTTTTTCTGGAACTGTCAGGATTTTGCAACGTGGTACCTTTACACTCTTGGGATTCCGTTGTCTCTTTTGGGACCAACATATTCTGATAGTCTCACAGGTTCGGGTTCGGCTGGTTTTCTCGTCCAAAGAGCCAAAGCTATAGCATGGTTTAAAAATGTTTCAAACTCTGAAGAAAAACAAGTGAAACCATTGGCGTATACACCTGTCTTCTGTTGTCAATGTCCTTATCTTCCACCAATGCGTCTAGAACATCTTCTTCTTCACTTGAAATTAGCCCATCCTGTGATACACAGTAGAAGTAAATTTCATTTTTTTTTTGTGTGTAAAATAAATAAAATCGTACAACAACCAAAATTCAATATTAAATTGTATCTGGTTTTACTTGGTGAAATATACTGAAGTAATTGTTGTTATAGCGTGAACGCCTTTTTGTAAGTTGATAAAATATGATTGTAATTAATTTTACTATTCATAAGACGCCATGTTAGTCCTAATTTTGTTAAACACTGCATTCTTAATTTGGTCTCATAATCACTATTTTTATAACAAACCTATTTAAAATAGTATTTCGTTTGTTCTGTGTTTGTTGTATCTCAACTGACCTTAAGAGATCTCTATCGGACGAAACTCGTCATTGCCGATGGATATGACGAATATCGTATGGCTGAAGTACTACTATTAATTTACGCTCTCCTGATTATTGAAAATCCCAAAGAGATTATATTATAAATTTATTGTTGAAAGACATAATAGTCCTGAGATAATGTCTTATGATAAGTATAATTAAATACATTAATATTATAGTTACGGGTCAAAACATCGAAAGCCAGCGAAGCATTTGCTTCTTCTTTATGGGTATTTGGGTATGTTGGATATATTGATACCCAGAAGGGTCAAATGCTAAGGACCTCTTCCTCCATCCCTCACTTTTATTTTCAGCTACTACTATGTTGTAGTTGTAGTGCTTGAGGCCTAGAATAACCCACATTGCTTCAGCCCGCTACTACCATGTTGTAGTTGTAGTGTTTGAGGCCTAGAATAACCCACATTGCTTCAGCCCGCTACTACCATGTTGTAGTTGTAGTGCTTGAGGTCCAGAATAACCCACATTGCTTTAGCCCGCTACTACTATGTTGTAGTTGTGGTGCTTGAGGCCTAGAATAACCCACATTGCTTTAGCCCACTACTACTATGTTGTAGTTGTAGTGCTTGAGGTCCAGAATAACCCACATTGCTCCGTTCCTTTTCAGGGCAATGCCCATATATTGTCTTTATTGCTTTATTTATTTATTATTATTTGTTTCATTTGTTTGTTTGTTTGTTTTGGAATTCCGCACAAAGCTACTCGAGGGCTATATGTGCTAGCCGTCACATTATAACGCCCCTACGGCTGGGAGGGCGAGCATGTTTGGCGCGACGCGAATGCGAACCCGCCGCCCTCAGATTACGAATTGAACGCCTTAACTCGCTTGGCCATGCCGCGCCCATTTATGTTTCAAATCTCTTTATGTAAAAATATTTACAAACTATGAATATAATTCTAGGTATAAAAGTCTTGTGCATGGTGGTCAGCTTGATTTCTTAAATATATGACCCCCGCTCGTAGAGCGATAAGTCTACGGCTTTATAAAGCAAAATCAGGGGTTCGATTCCCCTCGGTGGGCTCAGCAGATAGCCCGTTGTGGCTTTGCTATAAGAAAAACCACACAGAGCTCACTTAAACATATATTCATAGGAGAGGCTTGTGTTGATCATGTATGTGGTATCTATCGAGGTTACACAATAAATCATTTTTATGCCAATTTTTATTATACTAATTTTGTGTATTATTAGTCTATCGGATATTGTCTCTATGTTTACATACTTGTGTATGATTGTGATGAAGTACTGTGCTGTACTTTATGTACTGTTGTGATGATTGAATTTTGTACTTTCTGTAATTTGTGTAATTGTTTTGTGATATGTTTAACCAGGCTAGACGTGCGTACGGATCTAATGTATGTTTTGTAATTTTTTATTATATTATCAGGAGAAGTGCTTTGATTTTTACCCGCTAGGCTTCTTGCATAATTTGCTCGTTTCCATATTCTAGTCAGAATATTGTTAGTGTTCTGTGTCCACGATAATTTGGTATCGTAAGTTAACCCTAAAAAATTAGCCGAGGTAAAATAAATCCGTTTGTGTATAACTTAGGTGAATCCTTTTTCAGTTTTTTTTAATCTGGTGAAGAGTATTACATGGTTTTTTGGTATGTTTATTTTTGTTCTATATTTCTGGCAGCTTTCTTCTACATTATTCTACTGGTTGGAGGTTTGTTGCTGCTAAGTGGGAGCACACTTCCAGACCAGTACGTCGTCAGCAAATTATAATGCAAAAGCTAAGTTTAGGTCGTACTCGCATATTACCCGCATACATGGTAAATAAGATAAGGCTAACTACCCCTCCTTGTGGGACTCCTGCTTCAGGTAAAAAGGGCTCTGAGTAGGTTCTATTCGCATTGACTTTACACGTTTTATTGTTTAGATAGCTGGCGAATAGTTAGTTCCCTGGGGTAAATCCATTTTAGTTAAGCGGTATGTTAATTTGTGATACCAGACCGTGTCGAATGTTTTAAGAAAGTCGAGAAAGTAGGCTACAGTGCATTAGTTCTTGTTAAAACTGTCCATAATTGTTTCGGGTAATCTGAATAGGCATCGAAGCATTTATTTTAAGTTTAGGTCTCTCTTTATCATATATGCAATATCTGTCTAGTTCGCATAACAGCTATTTTTTCGCCAGTTTTTTTCAAATATTTTATTGTACTATGTAGAAATCTATCTGTATTATTTGAGTATTTGTGCATGAACTTTGAGGAAGTGGTTTTAGGTACTCTGTATGTTGATATAATTAGTGTATTCTGTAAGGTTTGGAGTTTGGTTTGTATTTCAGTGATGTCGAGAAACCCACTTGTTGAGAATTTTATATGCAAAAACGGCTCGTGAACCTGACGATGACCGAAGAAGGTCGAAACGTTGTTCGCTCTTCTATTTACAATATTTTCTGAACCCAAACGAGCCGTTTTTGCATATAAAATTGGTTTGTATTTGTTTTTCACTTATATTAATCCACGCAGGAGCTGCATAGTCTATTACAGGTCTAATGTGTGACTTGTATATTTTAATAATGTTTTCTGGTGGTGTTCCGTAGTTTTTACCAGTTAGACTCCTAGGATAGTTTATTCTTCACCAAATTTTAGTTTTTATGTTAATTACATGTTTTATCCAGGTAAGTTTAAAATCATATGTTAACCCTAAAAATTTTGCAGATGTAGCAGTCTGGAGAAGCTTTCCGTTCATGTAGATCTGGGATTGAACTTTTTGATGTTTCGTAGATTTTGAAAATATCACTAATTGTGTCTTCTCTGTGATTTATTTTAATTCTATATTTTTACAGTATTCACATAATCTGCTTAGTTGTAGTTGTAAGTTAGTGGCTGCTATTTCTGGTGCAGGGGCATTTTTCCAAATTGCTACATCATCAGCGAATTGTGACGTGTATCCATTGTCTGGGTCTTTAGGTGGCATATTATTTACATGATGAAGAGAATAGGGCTCACCACCCCTCCTTGAGGGACTCCAGCTTCTGGAGTGGAAAACTCCGAAAAAGCTCCCTCTACGTTTACTCTACATTTTCTATTTTCCAAAAAGTTGGGTAACCAGCGAATAATTCCACGCGGTAGTTCCATTTCATACATACGGAACGGAAGACCATTGTACCAAACAGTGTCGAATGTTTTCTCAATATCGAGGAATTTTTTATTATTAAAGCTATTTATTATTGTT
Source organism: Carcinoscorpius rotundicauda (assembly GCA_011833715.1). Lineage (NCBI taxonomy): Eukaryota > Metazoa > Arthropoda > Merostomata > Xiphosura > Limulidae > Carcinoscorpius > Carcinoscorpius rotundicauda. The sequence continues at coordinate 128,540,822 of CM022394.1, read as the reverse complement.
TCAGTTAGTCTAATTAAATGATTTGTTTGTCTATATTTTCTAAATCCGTTTTATTCTTCTGGTAATTTTGGATTAATCTCCAGAAATGTGAAGAGTCTATTGCTTATTATTCTTTGAAGAATTTTGCCTACACAGCTGGTCAGGCTGATCGGTCGATAACTGTTTGGTTTATTGACTGGTTTTCCTTCTTTGTAGAACATTAAGATATTAGCTTGCTTCCAAGAAACTGGGATGCATCCAGAGTATAGAGATAAGTTAAATATGGCTAACAGGTGGTCAAATAATTTTGATGTGCCTTTTTTGAGAAGTATTGTTTGTATTCCATCATTTCCCGGTGCTTTGTTTTTGAATTTTTGATTACTTGGTCAAGTTTATTTAGTTTGATTTTTTGGTGAGTAGTTGTGTATTGTAGTTATGTGTATTATTAGTGTCGACTGGAAAATGTGGTTTATATAATTCTATGTTATTTGTTAAGTGGTTATTTATTTTATTGTTAATAGTTAGTTATTCGAGTCCGTGTCATTATGTGTTTTAAATGTGTTTTGTAGTTTATGTTAAAAGGCTTCTGATTTTTCTTTGTTGGTTTGTGTTAAGGTGTTGTTATATCTCAGTGTTGGGTTTTTTCTTGTCGTGGGTTTATTTGTGAATCTTTTTAAGTGTAACCAAAACTTACTAGGGTCTGTTTGTTCGTTTAGTTGGGAGCACAAGTTGTCCCATGTTTCTTGTTTTAGTTGTTTAATTTCTGGTCTAATTTTATTTCTAATGTTGTTAATTTGTGTTTTTATTTCTTGTTTTCTTGTTGCCACGAATAGGCTTCGTTGTTTTATCATTGTTAATAGTTGTTTGGTTGAGTTCTTTGTGGTTGTATATTGTTGTTTTGGTACCGCGTTCGTAGCTGCTTCTAGAAGGCACTCCATGGTTATTTGACTGTAACAATCAATTTCTGATTCGTTATTCGCTGTATATTTAATTTTGTCTCGTAGTATGTTGTGAAATACCTTTTGAAATTCTTACCAATTTGCTTTTTTGTAATCAAATTTGTCTTGCCTACAGATTTTATCTTTATGGAGGGGTAAGATCGAAGACGGACCATATTAGGAGATGGTCGTTGTCAACATCTATTCCCACATTAAAATTTATTAGCTTTTGTCTAACATTAAAAGAGGTGAGACAGATGTCTAGGATATCATTTGAATTAGTTGCATAGGTAATATGGGTAATAAGGGATATGTTATTGTTATCTATGAATTGTAATAGGTGTCTGCCATTGGCGTTAGTGTATTTACATCCAAAGTTCTTAGGTTTGCTATTCAGATCACCTATTACAATTGTATTTTAGTTGTGGATAAAGATGTACAGTAGATATATGTCTATACACTTTGTTAGAGAACAATATATTGTTATTATCGAGTGGTTTTCTAACACGATATCAACCACTATATGCTCATTGCTTCTGCTCGTTTGGATTTCAGAAAGAGAAAGATGGTTTTTATACAGTAGCATAATTCCTCTGGTGATGTCTTATTTCTTCTATCTCTTTTTATTGAGGCCCACTTTCAATAGTAATAGAATATCAGGGTAGTTCTGTTGTGTGTGGTGTATCTTTTGGTTGTGTGGTTTCATTTTCTAAAGAATTTATTCTTTCTCTTTGAGACACTACTGGAGTAAACTCTTGGTTTTCATCAGTGTGTTTGTCGCTTTGTTCTAGATTTTTTCTTGGTTAGTTTTGTGTTATCAACATCTAAAGCTTTGTTTAAGCTAGTATCATTATTTCCATTAATTTTAATGGAGGAAGGAACTGTCTCCACCTCGGTATGAGAAGTTTCTTCTCCTTCATGAAGGAACTGTCTCCACCTCGGTATGAGAAGTTTCTTCTCCTTCAGGAAGGAACTGTCTCCACCTCGGTATGAGTAGTTTCTTCTCCTTCAGGAAGGAACTGTCTCCACCTCGGTATGAGAAGTTTCTTCTCCTTCAGGAAGGAACTGTCTCCACCTCGGTATGAGAAGTTTCTTCTCCTTCAGGAAGGAACTGTCTCCACCTCGGTATGAGAAGTTTCTTCTCCTTCAGGAAGGAACTGTCTCCACCTCGTTATGAGTAGTTTCTTCTCCCTCAAGAAGGAACTGTCTCCACCTCGGTATGAGAAGTTTCTTCTCCTTCAGGAAGGAACTGTCTCCACCTCGGTATGAGTAGTTTCTTCATCTTCGTTTTCTGAAATTGTACTTAAATTACTTTCTTTATCACATTCTAGAGATGTTAATTTAGCTTTTGCTACATTACACAGCGCCAGTAACGGGAAAACTTTTTCTAAATTCGAAATTAATTCCAGTTTTTGGCCACCAAACGAACTTGACTTACCAGCGAAGCATTCCGTTCCGATGTGTCGGTATGTGAGTATTGTTGTTAAATACCCAGGAGGGTCAGGTACATTTGACCTCTTCCTCCTTCCCGAACATTCATAGCATCAAAACAAAAAAAAAATTTTGATTTTTTTTTTTAAATTATTTATTTATTTATTTTTATTATAGCTTTGGGCCAGAGTAAAAGTAAAACTTGATGCTCAGGCTCATTTCAGGGCTCAGAACATGCATGACGAAACAAGAATTTTTTTTTTTAATTCTCTCTTGCGGTTTTTTTATGTTGTTTTTTTTAAAGAAAGAATGCTACTACTATTACGTGTAGTAACACGCACACACACAAATAAAAGTAAGTATATTAATAATTATTATTTAATAATTGTATGATAAATAGTAGTCAATGACTAAGTGTCTAGTGCATAGTGGCCAGCTTGAGTTACATTACTTAAACATAAGTTAAAAGGGGAGAGGTATTTAGGACTATTTACATCATGTACGTGATATCTGTCGAGATCACACATTAATTCATTTTTATGCCAATTCTTATTGAAGTATTTTAGAGTGTTATGCAAGAGTCTTTCAGATATTGTGTCCATGTTTGCATACTTGTGCATGAATGTGGTTGAGGTGCTACGTGGTACTTTATAAGCTGAAGTTAGTACTGAATTTTGTATACGTTGAAGTTTCTGTATGTGTGTAGGTGCTATGTTAATCCATGCAGGTGATGCATATTCTATTGTTGGTCTAATGTACGTTTTGTAGATTTTAAGTATGTTGTCTGGTGATGTTCCTTGGTTTTTACCTGAAAGACTTCTTACATAATTTGCTCTTTTCCAGATTCGTGTCAGTACATTTTTGATGTGTGGTATCTACGTTAATTTTGAGTCATAGGTTAGACCTAGAAATTTAGCAGAAGTAGCAGTCAGTAAAAGTGATCCATTCATATATAGTTTTGGTGGATCTTATTTTAGCTTATTCCGTCTGCTGAATAATATAACTTGGGTTTTTGGAATACTGATTTTGATTCGGTATTTCTGGCAGTATTCTTCAATGTTATTAAGGACTGGCTGCAGGTTTGTTGCTGCTATCGATGGAGTGGGGGCACTTTTCCAGACTGCTACATCGTCAGCGAACTGTGATGCATAACCTAAATTTAGGTCCGACAGAGGCATATTGCTCACGTACATGATAAATAGAATAGGGCTAACCACCCCTCCCTGTGGAACTCCTGCTTCGGGTGAAAAGGGCCCAGAGTGGGCCCCATTTACATTAACTTTACACATTCTGTTATCCAGGAAGTTGGAGAGCCAGCAAATAGTTTCCTGGGGTAATTTCATTTCCAGTAGTCTATGTCGTAGACCGTTATGCCACACTGTGTCAAATGCTTTCTCAATGTCGAGAAAGCAAGCTACAGTGCATTCATTTTTATTGAAGCTGTCGGTAATTGATTCTGTTAGTCGAATCAGGTGGTCTGTCGTTTGACGGAATTTTCGGAATCCGTTTTGTATTTCTGGTAATTTTGAATTTTCTTCTAAGTAAACTGACAGACGATTAGTAATTATCCTCTCTAATACTTTACCAATACAACTGGTTAAACTAATTGGGCGGTAGCTGTTTGGTTTATTCGCTGGCTTTCCTTCTTTCTGGAACATTAATATTGTTGCTTCCTTCCAAGAAACGGGGATATATCCAGCTGATAGTGAGAGATTAAATAATGCTGTTAGGTGTTCATATAATCTCTGAGTGCCTTGTTTTAGGAGGATAGCTTGAATACCATCTTCTCCAGGGGCTTTGTTTTTAGTGTTCTTAATAGCTGTTACGACTTCTGTTACAGTGATATGTTTTATCAATTGTTGAGTGCTCCAGTCTTTTGCTTTTTCTTGGTGTGTATTGGTTTGACTGGAAATACAGGTGTAAAAATGCTTCTGTTTTGATCAATAAAGTTTGTAACTGTATTATAAAAATACCTGTTCATGTGTGGTTCGTGATGTGTCTTGAACGTGTTGACCAGGTGTTTTTTAAATAACTCGGCCTTTTCTGTGTTTGTATATGGAAACTTGTTTGCTCGTTTTTGAATTTCGCGCAAAACTACACGAGGGCTAGCCGTCCCTAATATAGCAGTGTAAAACTAATAGGCCTAAAATCTATGTTGTGACTTTTGGGCAAAAAAAATAAAAAATAGATGTCAGTTATAAAATGCTGTCTTTTAGCACCTTTCAAATTTTGAATTCGAAATGTACAAAAAATAACACGTGCGGTTTACGTGATTGTTATCATGAACTTTAAGTCTGTTGCTTTGATATACACGAACATCGGTAGGTTAATTTTGCCAAGAAACACTTTACTTTGTTAATCTGTAGTTCTTTTTTGTACAGTTTCACTCCAAATATGTTTTATGATTATCTTCATATATAAAATTAAGGGTGATGTCAGTATTGTACTTGTCTAATTTATGTTCATTTTTATTATGTTTATTTTGATAGTGGCACAGAATTCAGAGGAGACGGAAAACTTGGATCGAACGTTACATTTATTGGATTATTTAGGAGTAAGTCATAATTTTTGTTTGTTTTGTTGACAATAAAGTAATGTAAGTATATCTGTATTGTTAATACATATAGAGTGTAAGAGAAGCTTATGTGTTGTTTGTTTATTTTAGTAATTAATGAACTCTCGTAACTGTACTGTTACGGCCTGGCATGGCCTAGCGCGTTAAGGCGTGTAATCTGAGGGTCGCGGGTTCGCGCCCGAGTCGCGCCAAACATGCTCGCCCTACCAGCCGTGGGGGCGTTATAATGTGACGGTCAATCCCACTATTCGTTGGTAAAAGAGTAGCCCTAGAGTTGGCGGTGGGTGGTGATGACTAGTTGCCTTCCCTCTAGTCTTATAGTGCTAAATTATGGACGGCTTGCACAGATAACCCTCGAGTAGCTTTGTGCGAAATTTAAAAAACAAATTGAACTGTCAATATACGGTTTTAAAAGTACTTATAACAGGTGTAAATCACATATACAAATAAACTCACTTCTTGCAAGTTATGTATTCATGTGCGATATTTATATTGTCTGGTAAACAGTTGCACACCAGTCTTGTTATAATCAAACCTTGCGTTTGTTTCGTTTCAGGACAAAAGCTATGATTCGGGAGATTGGAGTACTGGACTAAAAGAAATAGGTAAGCATTTTTCTTCTTTTTATTTGTAACTAAAATCTAGATGTCGCCTCTGTTCAGAAGCTTTCTTGAAACTAACCCTACTACCATGCACTTCAAACAAAACTCTCTTAATCTGGGACATATCGTCGTTAACAAAATTTAATTCTTAACTGGCTTGTTTCCTTTTCGTCGTAACCGGAATTTATTTACGATAAGTATTGTTGTATTAATAATAACAATTAATCATAAACGATTGCAACTTTCGTAATGGCAAAAAACCCGCTTGAAGTAAAATGTCTTCTCAAGACGGCTAGTATAGCTATCAGATCTTTAATTAAAATAAAGTAAAGAACAATGTTTCGACTTTCTTGGGCCATCTTCAGATCCTCTTTACTTTCAGTGCTCATACCAGTCGTCTTAAGAATACAAAGGTAACTTTTTTGTTTGTTGAACTGGGTTTTATTTTTAGTGATAACTGATCAACCCCGTAATGAATTTATTCAATTTAATATTTAACTTATTCCGTATATTTTTAGTTATTAAGTGTTGGCTACGTTTCAGTGTAAAGTACTAAATAGATTCAACCCTCCCCCTGTAGTGAACCGGTAGTAAGTAGTCTTTTAGCCTATCGTGTTCCTTGGTCGATGGTATTTGGGTATTTTGCCCTGAACATATTTTCCCTAACTGTTCGTTTGTTAGGTCCTTTTCAGGGCAATGTCCATTTATAGTCTCTTATTCACAGTAGTCAAGCTTGCTGGTGGCAATTTATTTATTTATTTATTTTTTTTATCTTATTATTATTTTAAAATACATAAATATGTAAACTATAAATACAAGATTTAAAGTTCATATACATACATATTTTACTTTAATTTATTTTTCTTTATGTTTAATATATATGTTAATTGGGGAGAGGTATTTAGGATTTTCTTCATCATGTATAAGGTACCTATCTAGTTCGCATAACAAATCATTCTTCATCCAATTTTTGTTAAAATACCTAATTGTAATATTTAGGAGTCTATCTGATATGGTTGGTATGTTCGAGTAATTGTGAATGAATTTAGATGATGTTGCTCTCGGAACTCTGTATGCTGTTGTCAGAAGTGTGTTTTGTATTGTTTGTAGTTTGGTTTTGATTGTTTCATTACATACAGTTACCCATGCTGGAGCTGCATAGTCTATTACTGGTCTAATATAAGTTTTGTATATTTTCAAAATGTTATCTGTAGATGCTCCACTGTGTTTACCAGTTAGACTCCTAACATAGTTGGTTCTTCGCCAAATTTTATTTTTAATTTCTTTGACATGATTGATCCAAGTTAATTTTGAATCATAAGTCAGACCTAAAAATTTTGCTGATTGGGCAATCTGGAGCAGCGTGCCATTCATATATATTTCTAACTGTTGTTTTCTGTGTTTTGGCGATTTTGTAAAGAGTACGAGCTGAGTTTTTGCTGTGTTTATTTTAATTCTATATTTTTCACAGTATTCACTAATTCTATTTAATTGTGGTTGTATGTTTGTAGCTACTATCGTGGGTGTTGCAGCACTTTTCCAGATTGCCACATCATCTGCGAACTGTGATGAGAATCCATGATTTGGATCCTTCAATGGCATATTGTTAACATACATGATGAAGAGTATAGGGCTAAACACCCCTCCCTGTGGGACACCAGCTAGTGGAGTAAAGTATTCGGAAAAAGTTCCTTCTACGTTTACTCTACATTTTCTGTTTTCCAGAAAGTTAGATAACCAGCGAATAATTCCTCGCGGTAGTTCCATTTCATTCATTCGGAACCTTAGACCATCATGCCAAACGGTGTCGAATGCTTTCTCGATATCGAGGAAACAAGCGACTGTACATTCTTTTTTGTTGAAACTATCTATAATGGTTTCGGTTAATCTTATTAAATGGTCTGTCGTTTGTCTAAATTTTCTGAATCCATTCTGTTCTTCTGGTAATTTTGATGTTACCTCCAAGAATGTGGAGAGTCTATTACATATTATTCTTTCGAGAATTTTGTCTACACAGCTGGTCAGACTGATTGGTCGGTAGCTATTTGGTTTATTCGCTGGTTTTCCTTCCTTATGGAACATTAAAATATTTGCTAGCTTCCAAGAAACTGGGATATATCCTGAGGATAGCGATAAGTTAAATAGAGAATTTAGGTGGTCAAACAATTTCGGAGTGCCGTTTTTTAGGAGAATAGCTTGTATTTCATCTTCTCCTGGCGCTTTGTTTTTGGTATTTTTATTGCTTCTAGTATTTCATGTAGGGATATTTCCTTTGTTAGTAATGTGCTTTCATAATCAGTGTTAAAACTTGTATTTGTATCAGTTATGTTTACTGGAAATATTGGTTCATATTGATCTTTATTGTTTGCTATGTGATTAGTGACTTTATTGTAGAAGTTTGTATTCATTTCTGGATCTGTGTGAGTTTTAAATGTATTTTGGAGTTGATCCTTGAAAGCTTCGGCTATTTCTTTATTTGTACGTGCAATGGTGTTATTATGTTCAAGTGGAGGATATTTCTTTGTGTTTGTGTTTTCACTTGTGAATCTTTTAAGATGTGACCAGAATTTTTTCGGGTCAGTTATGTCGTTTAGTTTATTACAGTAATTGTCCCATTTATTTTGTTTTTGTTGTTTTATTTGAGTTCTGATGTTATTTCTAATGTTGTTTATTTGTGTTTTAGTTTCTCTGTTTCTTGTAATCATGTACTGTCTTCTTAGTTGTCTGCGCTTTTTTATTAGGTTGATTATTTCTGTGGTGGGTTTCCATGTGTTGATTGTTGTTTTGTGGTGTTGTTTTGGTATTGTTACCTTGGCTGCTTTTTGAAGGCAATCCGTGATTGTTTGACAATAGTTGTCCATTTCGACGTGCGTTTTAACTTCTTTAATAATTTCATTAGGTAATAGATTATCTAATTCTTGTTTATAGCATTGCCAATTTGCTTTACTGTAATTAAATTTTTCTTTCCTATATGTTATATTTTTATAGGGGTGAGATCGAAGACGCAAAACATTGGGAGATGATCACTATCTACATCTTTTCCCACTTGAAATTTTACTAATTTCTGGCTTAAATTATATGTACACATACACAGATCTAGTATGTCACTAGTGTTAGTGGAATAGGATGTATGTGTTGGGGTAGTATCGTTCAATAGAGCTATGTTATTATCATCAATAAATTTTATTAATTTTCTACCATTTGAATTAGAACTTCGGCATCCAAAGGAAACATTTTTACTGTTTAAATCTCCCATGACTATGGTGTTTTGATCGTGGGAAAAGATGTTATTTAGTAAAGTTGTATCTAATTGTTTATTGGGTGAGCAGTAAATTCCTGCTACGGTTATTTTAGTTTTATTTGATTGGAGGATATCTACAGTAACATGTTCATTGTTACTGTTTAATTCTATTTCTTCTACAGATAAATCTACTTTATGAAGCAGCATAATGCCTCTGTTTTCATCATTTTTATTTTTCCTGTCTTTTCTAATTGTTGAGTAATAAGGTATTTTAAATCTATTATTATTATATGTTAAAGTTTCACTTATTATTATAATCTGGGGGTTTAATTCTTCTATTAGATCTTCGATCTCATGTTTCTTGGAAGCTATTGCACCTTGGATGTTGATATACACTACTGTGAACATTGTGCTGCGAGCATGTAACCTGTTAGTGTGGTTATAATGTATGGTATATGAGGTGTGACGTGTTTTATTGTAATAGTGATCAGTAGTTCTAGAAAGTTAGTTGTCTGGTTTGGTTTGGTATATTCTGTTATGAAATCTGTTATTACATTTTTGAACACTGTTGAAAACAGACTTGTTTTATCTGTTGTGTTAATATTGGTTTCTTGTATGGTGGTGTTGTTTTCTTTTGGTTTTTGTGTTACTGTGTATTAGTCTTCTGTACTTGTTGTTTATGTGGTTCTTTTCCTTTTAACATTTCTGCATATGTGGTTTTTGTTGTTTTATTATGTTCTGTTGATATGTTTGTTTCAGGTAGGTTGCTTGTTTTCTGTTGATTCTGTTCTGTTGGTGTTCTAATCTGAAAAATGCGTTGCTTTATTTGTTTATATTTTTCGCAGCCTTTGTAATTTGCTGTGTGGGTTTGACCACAGTTACAACATTTAGGCGTTTCTTTTTCTTTTTTGCATTGGTTAATATGGTGTTCCCGCCACATCCGCAACACTTCGGTGATGCTAAGCAGGCTGCTGAAACATGTCCATATCTTTGGCAGTTGTAACACTGTGTTACAACAATTGCCGGTGTTTTTAATTGCTCAACTTGGTATTTTTGATACCAGAGCAATATTCCATTGTTAATCAAATTTTGAGTGTTGTAACTGTCGTCTATGTCTATTTTTATGAGATTGGTAGGTGTTTGTGTTTTTTTTTTTAAATTATTCTTTCTATTTTGTTGTGTGGTATGTTCTGTTCGTGTAGTGCTTGTTTAATTAGATCCAGGTCAATCGTTTGATGAACCCCTCTTACCACTATTGATTTTGGTTGCGGCTTACTTCCCGGAAGGTGGATTTTGATATTTCCTGGTTTAAAGGCATCTGTTGGCCATTCTTTGAGTAGTCGGTTAAGATCGACTACATCTTGCCCTTGCACCAGTACTCCGCCTCTAGGCAAACGCTTAATGTTAACTATGTTAACATTTGGTTTGCATCTCTTTACTTCTGTGGCAAGCAGGGGTTGGTTAAAATGACCCGGAATGCCTTCTATAATAACTGCATATTGTGGTGGTCTTGTTTTTGTCACAGTATTATTGTTTGTTATTTGTTTGTTTTTCTTTATATTTCTTTTGGATATAACAGTGATAAAGTCTTGGTCTTCCAATTCTTTATCACTGTCATTTTTTTCTTCACTATCATGTTTACCAACATCCTTAGTGTTAATTTCTTTTACTGTTACCTTATTGGGACTTAACCCTACTTTAGATGCAGGAGTAGCTACCTCTACCTCAGTATTTGTAGCCATCCCTGCTTCTTCTTCACATTCGGAGTTTTCCGAAGAATTAATTTCTTTAATTAATTTACTCTTAGCTTTACTTTTTTTTTAAATCACATTTTTGGTTTTTTTAACGGTACTTAATTCCGTTTTTGCCAAGCTACAAAGAGTTAGCAAAGGGGAATTACTTACATCATTGCCACCAGTTTCGCTTGACTTACCTGCATTAGTCTTTTGATAAGCCGTAACGGCTTTTCCCGCCATTTCTTTAGTCGGTCTGATTGGACCCATAGTTGTTAGTTTTTTGCGGTTTCCCGCTCTTCTGTTCTTGATTTCAGCAGTCCTCCCTGTTTTCTTAAAATAATATGCTGCCTTGATCAGATATGTAGTAAGTTCTAATGCTTCTTCTTAAATTTTCAAATCAAATTCTCTTAGGCCTAATTCGCTTCAAGCAAGAGCCAGACAAAGGACGTCCTATTGGTCTCGAGCCTTAACAAAAAACCGCCTATCGTGTATCTTTGTGGTTTGGTTTGTTTCGAATTTCGCGTAATGCTGCACGAGGACTATCTATGTTAGCCGTCCCTAATTTAGCAGTGTAAGACTAGAGGGAAGGCAGCTAGTCAACAACACCCACCGCCAACTCTTGGGTTACTCTTTTACCAATGAATAGTGGGATTGACCGAACATTATAATGTCCCCACGGCTGAAAGGGCGAACATGTTTTGTGTAACGGAGATTCGAACCCGCGATCATCGAATTACGAGTCGAGTGTCTTAACCTGGCCGTGCCGGGCCGTGTGGCTTTGTGCTTAACTACAAAGGAGTAAACAAATGAAGTTCGTTTTAAACTCCGTTCTCCAGGTTAAGCTTCTTGAATTATTTTTACCCAAAATTCCTCTGTTGGTGAAACTTGAAATTCTGGCGTTTTTAAACACCATAATCAGTTGTTCTCAAAAAAGGTATTATTGTTAGTGTAATAATTATAAAGAAAACGTGTTGAATAGAAGTAACAAATAAATCGAGTAAGTAAAATTAACATTGAAATACGTGTATATTAGGCTTAATAAAACGTAACGCCATATTTGTTTTCTATTAAAGAAATTCACGAAAGAAGGCGTTAACTGGTTTGGTTTTAGTTGTATTTTTGTTATAATATACTTTCAATAATATAATATGAATAATATAATTTCTTTTTCTGATTTAGCGGAATTGTTTTCTTGGAAAATCTGCCCTGCACATGGCCTGGGTGAGAGTCAGTCTAGCTTCTACGTTCACAAAATACTCCAAGAACTTAACGAAAGCTTTAATGATAAATTATTTTTTCGTCGTCAGATGGATTTTGAAGTTTACACTTTCACGGGAAGTTCTGTTGCAAGTCATCATTCGGTTCTGTTGCATCCAGTTGGGGACGCTTTGTGTTTCACATTGGAGATCAGGAAGACAGACATTTGTGGTTATTTTCACCCTTTTACCCAAGTTTTAGACTTTACCAGTTTTAAGAAAACTAAACTGAAGCTTGCAGGGTTGACAAAGAGAAAGACGTTACAATCGCTAGTCACATTGTTTGTAGATTTGTTGCTAAATGGTCAGAAAGAGAAAGACGAGTGTATTGGGTTTTGTATTCGATTTGTTCACCTGATTTATCCTGAGAAACCTCGGACTTACCGTACTTCTCTACATCTGCTTGGGTCAATCGGTTCTGTGTATAAACTTCGACTGTTTGCTAAAAGATATGAACAGATATGGTTTTCCTTTCTCTTTTTTCTGGGGAACCATTTCCTGTCTTATTTCTCGTTTTATTTTTTGTACGTTTTTATTATTCCTTATATCATTGGCAGAACAGTCGAATTTCTGTTTTGGGGGTACAAGTTTGTTATTTATTTATGGAAGGCTGGAAAACACAGCTCCTCGTACCACATTATCTGCTGGTGTTATCCTGCAATTCAAGAAGGTCTGTTGTATTATAAGCTTTTATTATGTCCAAACGATCCCTCGTTTATTATTATTCTGTATGCCTTGATTGTTTGGAGACAAAACTACTATCGTAGAGAAGGCTTAGTGTCCCTTTCTATAATGCAAGCCAAGACTGGAGTTCAAGAACCTGTACAGATGGCAACAGACTGGATGGCAGTGCTGAGAATCCGAAAATGTTCTATTTATCTACTGCTCCACCTGGCGTTATTACTTTTAGAATTATGTATCAGCTGTTTTCTGCAGCAAAGAGCTTCTGCATGGGATTTGACCATTTTCCTGATTGCTTATTCTGTGAAAACTCATTACCTATACCTTAGTAAGGAGATCAACCTAGAAACGAGCTACGTAGACATCGAGAAAGAGTTTTTTGATAAAAATTCCATCATTGCTATTTCCAGACCCAAATGTGCCTTGTGGTCCTCCGTACATCTTTTAGTGCGAGGAAAGTCTTTGCTGAAATCCCCGGATTCTGATGCCGTTCTTTCTTCGCAGATGTTGGCAAAATTATTTTTTAAAATCATCCTGGTGTCGTCAGCGTGTTTGATTACTTTCATGGTGTTTATATTTGGAGTTCAGATTCCTACTTACTCTTTCATCGTGGTCTTTCTTTTTGCAGAAGCCCTTGAAAAGTTTTACATGTATCACGAATTTCGCCTTCAATGGACTTCGTGTCTCACCAGCCAAAACTCTTTGAACTACTCTGTGTCTTTACCATATTCATTACTGAAGAAGCCACACGATTCCACATCACTGATGGAGATTTACAGACTATTTCAAAACAAACATGAAGATTGAATCATTGCTTCTTCCACTAGCATCGAGGAAATACTTTAAATTTAAAAGGCATCGACCACAGAGTGTATATAGTCAAAATGTGTTTTGATGAACAGTGAACGTTTATCTTACCATTAAATATACATGTAGTAGACATCGGAGTTTCTTGATTAATTGTCGGTGGGTTTTCGCCACAAATTTATTTTCCTGAAACTTATTGAGAAATTACATTTATCTTCATATCGAACATTCTGAGTGTTTGCCTCCAGTAAAACAGCGGTATGTCTGTGGACTTGCATCACTAAAAACCTGGTTTTGATACCTGTAATGGGCAGATCACAGGTAGCCCATTGTGTTGCTTTGTGCTTGATTTAAGAAAAAACAACTTAAACTCGTGAGTGGTCGTCCGAAGGGCCAGCAGTAAGTCTTGAGGTTTACAATGACAGAATCAAGGGTTCGAATTCCTTGGCAGGCACAGCAGATAGCCCAGTGTGGCTGTAATATAAACACACACACTCTTAATGACAGAACATTGTCAGATGTTCAGTTAATAGTGCCACATGGAGATATGTTAAACATTTTGGTATTATCCACTTTTTAGTTTTAATGAGAATCGGAAAAACTGAATTTGTACTATGCCAAAAAAAAATAAATATTTTTGAATGCATTTTATGTACACAGTTCATGGAGGCAGTAATTGGTTTATATAATATTATCAACCAAAGTTGCAGTTTAAAAATACGTATATTGATGCAGATTTGACCTCTGTGTGAAAGCTCAGAAATAAAAATAAAATCATTAGCGTGACTTAAAAACTGCTTAAAACGAGGCTTAATCAACGAATTTAGTTCCATCAAGACAATGTTTCAAACGTATCAGAAAATTATATGAATTAAACGAGAGAAAACTTTTCCCTTTCTTATTTTATCTGATGGGTGGTTAAATTAGCCCTTTAATTACTATTTTATCATTCGATTTTACATATTTTGCTTACGTTATGTTTATCTATATGCAACAAATTATGGTTTTTGAAGTACAATTTTATTTCATTTTTGCAGTGAGTATTTTTATGATTAATTTCTCATGCTATTGTTTGACCTGTTTGAAAATGTAAATATAATTTTTCTACTTATTTCCTGTTTAAAAGTACAGATGGTGCTGTGTAAGAGCCTTATTCCCTTGGTGTTTTAAGGGTTAAGATTTTTAAAAAACAAAAATCCGATCCCATTTAATTGATTAGAAATTAGTAAAAAAAAAGAACTGGCCCAAAAGCTACTGATAATTTTATAAATGTTTTGGTATTTTAAAAATGCTATTTAAGTAGTAACGTTATTTGTTGGGTACAAAAAAAAAAGGCCTAGGGAAGTTCGAAAGCTTGTGGCTAAGAGGCTGTACCGAGTTTGTACGTATTACAATTCCAAATATCCTAAAACTGAGTTAATTTAAATTCAGAAGTCTATTAAATGTCGATACGTATCCAATTTATGATATTTGCCAACAAGATTGATACAGTTTTCTTTTTTAAAACATATATATTTCAATTTACAAGCAATAACACAATTTACAATACCAGTGACTACAAATAATGATTTATATACAAGAGTTTTACAAACTTGTAAATAATATTGAACCCTCTATCTGGTCTGGAGCTTCCTTGGTATCTGATCGAGGGTTCACGATGAGGAAATTCATCTCGAATTGATGTAGATGTAATTCACTTAACAAGGTACTGGCCAACTGCGAGTTTTTTCTTTATCGCTGGTCACATATTGAGTTTTTCACCTCTGGAGTCTTCTTAAAAGTATCAATGTCTTATGGAATCTGCTGATTTTTAATTATTTATAATTTTCGAAATTTATAAACATTCCTGGTCAAATATTTGGAGTTCCTGATTAATAAGCGTTAATCACAGTTACAGCTTCCGAGGTTTATTGCCAATAATGTATAGCGTCTTTTGGCGTTTCACGTTGGTTACATTTATAGACGTGAGGATAATATCAAGAAATTTCAGCCTGCATAACAATATAGCCGATAAACTAATGTTTAAGTATGAATATATATTGTTGATTCTTACTATAGAAACTATTCTAGAATTTTGGAAAACAGGCAGGAATTTTGCAATACAGATTAACAATATAAGTTACATGCATTTCTAAATATAAATTTAACATTAACAAACATCACTATTAAAATAGATATATATAATAGTATATCCATCACATACCTTTATGAAAAGCAAGTTATTTGGGTATTCCAACTGGATTATATTTAGATTTTATTAAAGAGATAACGGTTATAAAAGAAGACAGAAATCAAAAGAGTACAGCCAGGAGAATTTGGTTAATATTTTTCTTTTAGAAATTAGGAGCTCAAAACTGTTAGAAAAATAGTACTGATAGTTGTTTAAAATGTAAAAACTTGTTGCAAAAGTGTTTTAAAAGTGAAATAATTTTTTAACAAATATTGCAAGATAATATAACATTGCCTCGATCTCCAGACTTCTTTCTGAAATACTTGAGAAACACAACCTGTTTTATTTCTCATGTCGAGCGACGTTTGGAAATCTCCAGTCAGCTGGACATGCGGAAACCCCACAAGAACAAAGGGTTAAACTCGTGCATTCCAAAATTGCTTCTACATGTTAAGATTTTCCAATAATTGTACAATGACTAAATTGTCCAATAATTGTACAATGACTAAATAGTTTATAACTAGATTAAACTTGACATACTATAAAGAAACTTCAGTGCTATGTGAGGATAGTTTTTTTATTTAATTTTACATATCTGTAATTTTATGGCTCCTCGCTAGTACAGCGGTATGTCTCCGGATTTACAACTCTAAAATCAAGGGTTCGATTTCCCTCAGTGAGCTGAGCAGATGGCCCGATGTGGCTTTGCTATAATAAAAACAAACACTGTAATTTTATAAGAGATAATAACGTGAATTTTATCTTGTAAGCATTTTAAAGGGTTTTCTTATATAAAAATGCTTGTGTCTATTTTCTTGTTTTTTATGTTTGTCATTTAAAGGTAAACATTTAAATATTTATCAAAATTACGTTTTAGTGGCGATTACACCGATTATAATTTTATAACGTTAGGCAGGCTGAGTGGTGGTCGTTGAAGCTTCGACTAATACTACCTGTAACACATTTTTTAATTTATGAGGATGCAGTGGGCGAGTGGAACACACAAGCACTGATTTGAGGCTTTACATCTAAAGGAAAGAGATTTCAAGAATACTTTTATTAACTTTTTCATATGAAAGCTTAATGGTTACATCCATTATGCATTTTTTCAAATAGGTTAAATTATTTTGCTTCCATAAATAATTTTACAACTTACTTGTTTAACTCTATAGTATTTAATATGATAACCAGTGTTTAGAAATGATGGCTCCAGAATACAAATAGTTTAGGCGAGAAACTGTTTGTTGTCTTATTACGGCAGTAGTCATGTTGAAGTGGTGTGGAGAATCTTGCATAGTCTAGAGAGTTTCTTTTTTCCAGGAGAGAGCTGACTTTTCAGCTGTTATATGAGGTTGTATTCGATTTTTCCTCAGTATCCTCACAATCTACCATATAGCACCAAACATGCTCGCCCTCCCAGCCGTGGGGGAGTTATAATGTGACGGTCTCTCCCACAATTCGTTGGTAAAGAGTAGCCCAAGAGTTGGCGGTGGATGTTGTTGACTAGCTGTCTTCCCTCTAGTCTTACACTGCTAAATTAGGGACGGCTAGCGCAGATAGATCTCGAGTAGCTTTGGCGAAATTCAAAAACAAAAATCAACAAAAACGTCTGCCAAATGATATGCACACTACCCCCAAGTAGTTCTGATACGTAATTGGTCAGTTTTATAATTATCGCAGCCTTAGCCCATGCTGTAGCGTCATGAAGCTGTCAGATATTCTTCCTGGTTCTGCCTTATTAATGCAGCGTCTATAGCTTGCCTAACCCTTTTTTTACCATGATGGCGTCAACTCACAACAATCTAAACATACAGCAGAAAGTTTTTCAACACGTTTCTTTTGAATCATCGTCGTTACAAAATCATCATTTTTTATCCACTTCTGTGCCTGTGTTTCACTGTATTACAATTCTTCTTATTACATACGATCATCTGAGGCATTAAAATATTCAGCGATGCCTGAATTTCTACAAAAATACAATCGTACTATAATTGATCTAGCGGGCGTATATATGTATCTGATACGTGATCGATTTGTTTGTTTTTTGAATTAAGGACAAAGCTACACAATGGGCTATCTGTGCTCTGCCCACCACGGGTATCGAAACCCGGATTTTAGCGTGTAAGTCCGTAGACATACCGCTGAGCCACTGGGAGGCCAATACGTGATCGAAATAATAAACATAACATGTCGTCATCTATTTAATTACACCACAAACAGAAACCTATAAAAATAAAAATCACACTTTCGGTGTTTAAAATTCGGACATTTAGAAAAATAACTGTGGAATGTGCAACAAAAAATAACAGTTTGATATAAAATTACTTTCCTCATAATATATACACGACTTTTACTTGGATTCTATGTGAGGATTTGATTATTATATCTTTTTTTTATTGATGTAATTTGTAAATATAATATAAAAAATGAGTTATTAAAATGTTTTTTTTTTCAGTAAAAGCATCACATTAAATATGAAGAAACATTAACGTTTATATCAATACAATCAAAACACTTTTCCATGGCAGTACTTTCCATAAAAGTTCGTTGTTTTTTCAAAGAAAATGTTCAACGAGAACTGGACAACGTCAGTAGAGTGGTGTTTCTTCTAATTTTTATTTTTTAGCCAAACACTGATTTTCAGAACAAAAATATGATACTACTACTGATATAAGCATAGCAAATATTCACGCTTAAGTAAAAACAAATGATTGTTTACAGTGAATTACATAAGACTAAAAACGGAGAATAAATATGACTTGCGTTTTTAATTAAAATACTTGTTGCATAAGTTTTTTCACACATACGTACAAAAGATAATCAGGTTGAAACGTTTGCCAAATTTAATTTCATTACTTATTTCTTGTCGTTTACATAACAAATATATTCATTATTCTAACAAAATGTTTGAAATGAAATAGGAACTGAAAGAGTATCAATTATTTAATGATTATTTACGAATTTTAATAATGGATTACCAAGACAATTAATTATCAAACAGATTAAAACCTGATATAGCTATCGGATACGAGTGGAAACATATTTTTGAGGATATAATAAAAAAGTGTAATGTAAAACTTGATTAAGCATATATATGTTAAAATTTTGAAAAAATAAAACAAAGGTGATTATTAGTTACTTGACATAATATAAACAACTTATCATTTTCAAAGTGAAATAAAAAGAAAAGAGAATCTGGATATAGAAACCCGAATATCGAATTTTGGATACTAATCTAAGCATCAAAATATTTTCCTCTCCTAATTTACGATTAACTACGAACCTACTGTTTTTAAGTTAGAAGATCACCTGAAATCAGCGAAGAAAAAGCAATGAAACAAACCTTGTGTTATTTTCTGTATGGACATATCTGCTGGTAAGAGTAAAATTATAATTTAAAATTTTAGGTCATCAAAATGAATAATAGTATATTTTTCTAGCCTATATATATTACTTAAGTAATTTATGAATGATAAATTAAGCCTAGAAAAAGTAAATTGGCTCACTATACAAGTAAGCCCGTTAATCGTGGTGTTATGTAAATATACGTAATTTGTTTAGGCCTGGCACTGGCATATCGTTACAGTCTAACACATTACAATTACTCAAGGAAAAAGACGTGTATTTTATAAATAATGTTTTTAATTTCCCAGTTTTATTAATAATATGCATCGTTTAAATGCTTGTGTGTAGAGAGCATTTTGTTCAATGTGTGCATTTTATTTGTTTTTGAATATTTGAACATCAGACGAACAAATCATAGTTAAGAACTGAGGAACGTTGGTTACTCGGGTATTAATAAACTGTTTGGTCATTTAATATAAATATAAATTCTGGGTATATCCAACACACTGCAAAATTTAAAAAAAAATCAAAAACCAGCTAAAATGGTATAGAAGAAACATCAAGTAAAACAACGTTTCGCCACTATTAATGTGGCATTATCAGGTACTTAGCACAACTAAACATGACAATTAAATGCACACATTAGTTTCGTCAAGAACATACTTTTGACTCTAGAATAATTGTAAACGTTTTCTTTGTGTTTCATTATTAATACATAAATAAAAAATCGAGAATTTAAAAACGTGCAAATTGGGGTCATAATAATCATACAAACAAGGCTTCAAATATTGTGAATGTTATTTACTCAGTCGACAAACCCTTATTTTGGTTCCATACTGTTACTTACAGTTACGTTTGGTGTCATTTGCTATAGACTGTAATGTAGTATCTCCAGCTTTGTTTGCTTACTTTCTGTGTGACCCTTACTTGTAGGTTTTATAAAAAACAAACATAATTTTTTTATTTATCATGTTTGCCGGCCTTTCTTATGCTCAAGTATTATTTGATACAGAAGCTCACTTTGTACATTGTACTGATAATAAACACGGTTAGCTGTTGGCTGATTCATGATGATTTATTGTATCTATATTCTATTTGATCGCATTTTTATGGGGGTATAAAACGTTAAACTTGAGCTGAAGACTGTCATGGAAATATGTTTGAGAATTTGTTAACGTTTATAGTTTTTATGTAACTGAATTTTATACGTACATAATGTATACCAATGGATACCCCCATTAAGCACGTATAAAGTTTTCAGTAGAAAAACAGCTTTTTCAAATAAATGTATACATTTAAAACATCGTCATAAATAAGTATTCGTATCTTTCAAAGTCATTATTCAACGAATATGTGTTATAAAATTAAATATTATATGTATTTGTTGTTAATTTCATTTTTCATTCTTTCACTTCACATGTACTATAGAGGTTGGCTCCCAAAAGATACCGATTGTATAGTGTACAGAGCATTGAGTATCTAAATGTCACAGTCATTTAATGTTCATCTATTATTGGTTCGTTTTTAAGTTTTTTAAAGGAACATTATATATATATTGTTATGTAAATGTCATGTAAATATTTTGTAAACGACAACATGTCGTGCTGTGTTTAAATTTTCATTTCTATTTATATTTCCATATTTGTATTACTGTTTCAAGGCTTAGACAGTGAAATACGTTGTTCTTCATTTAAAATAACATTTAGAATTTTCTAGAATTAGGTAGATCAAATATATGACTATAAATGGAAATGTTTGGCGGCCTAGGGTCTAGACGTAGAGTCTCGTGCAAAAACATACATGCGCAGATTACTCTGTCGAATTTTCGGTGAATGTTCGAGAAAAAAGAGGCCTAAAAGTATATAAACAGTCGAAGATGCGAGAAAGAAGGACAAAGAAAGGAGTCAGACATTAGAATTATTAAAAAAAAGAAGAGTCAGTCATTAGTTTATTCAAGAAGTAGTGTCTTTGTTCGAGAAGTTTCCAACGTTTGCTGTGTGGTTATTCAACTTAACTTTGTGACTAGAGCTAGATCTACAGAAACTGTGACTTTGTTTCATCAATCTTTGCGATTCATTTGAATTACTGGCTGTGCTGAGTGTCGACACGTACGGGACTGTTTAAGAGAAACCGAGGCAAATTGGAAAACAAGGGACATTCATCGTAAAAGGAACGCCATCAAAATTATTGAACTGTGGATTGTTTCTGGACTTTCATTCTAGATCATTATATTAGATACAGGCCAGTACCATTTGGTGTTGTAATTGATTTTGAATGTTAAAAATGAATGTATGTCATTGTTAATATATAATTAACGTTATATCTGTTATATATATATTTAGTTTAGTGTAATAAATTATACAAGCTGTTATCTGTGTCTTTCTGTTGCGTTCTTAAAACATAAAAAAAACGTAACACGTGTTGTGTTTGGATTTCCATATCTATTATTTATATTTCCATATTTATATTATTGTTTCGAAGTTAAAAACAATAAAATACGTTGTTATTCATTTAAAATAACATTTAGAAATTTCTATAATTAGGTAGATCAATCATATGTTTATAAATAGAATGTGTATGTCGGCCTTGGTGTCTAGACGACGAGTCTCGTGCAAAAACAGACATGCGCGGATTGCTCTGGAATTCTGTGAAAGTTACGCGATTGTTCGAGAAAACAGTAGGCCTACTAATATATAAACAGACAGCGATAGTAAAAGACAGAATCAGTCAGTCATTCGTTTTTACTTTCGATTCAAGAGATATTTTCTCCGTTTGAGAAATTTTCAACGTTTGCTGTGTGTTTATTGAACTTGGATTCGTGACTGGAGCTATATCTACAAAAACAGTGAGTTTATTTCGTCAATCTTTACGCTTCATTCGAATTAGTGGTTATACTGAAAGTCAACACGTACAAGACTATTTAGGGGAGACCGGAGCAAACTTCGGAATTTCTTCGTGGGACCAAATTCACACCCTAGACTGGAATTTTGGATTTCTGATCTAGACTTTTGGACTTTCATTCTAGATCATATTATTGGACACAGGCCAGTACCATTTTGTATTGTAATTAATTTTAAACTGAATATCTGTTATTGTTGTTATATAATTTATGTTATATCTGTTACATATATAATAGTTTATTGTAATAAATTATATAAGCTGTTATCTGTGTCTTTCTGTTGCGTTCAGTCTACATACATAAAAGACGTAACATATAAGTAAGAATGATAACTTCATGGAGTAAGGATAATTACTCTAGAATTATTATGCTTTTTAAGTTATGTAAAATACAGAAGAAACAAATCAAGTTTTTAATATCCTACGATCTTCGCATTAAGTATTATACAAAAGGTTTGGGTGCAATATACAAATCCGTTTTTCTTGTAAGCTGACATGAAAATAATAATTGGAAAAGTACAAATTGGCTGTTTTAAGTTAATTTTTTTCCTTGTATCTCTAACATGGGGCTTTTCTGTAAATTTTTGTGTGTGCATTGCAATTAATGTCAATATTAAATGTTTTAAAGTGTTGTTTTAACCGAATTTTTGGTGTTTAAAGTAATTTTTTTCCCGAACGTTCTATTAGGGTCTTGTACAATTCCTTTCGATCACTATTATGAAACACTATCGTGATTCTTGACAGGCAAAACATCGTTTGATTTAATATTTTATCAAACCCATTTAGTTCTTTTATGAGTTAAGTACTAATACTTTTATAGAGAGGTCTACTGTTTTAATGTTTAACTTTTTGTAATTTGTCAATTACACTTCCATCCTAAATGAAGTATTGTCAAAACTTTAAACAAAACTATTCAGAACGTACTGATACTATTATTTACTTTATGTAACGTAGATTGTAAATTAAGAGTCATGTTGGAAGTTAAGATAAGAAAAAAAATACTAGGATCCTCTTATATTTTACTGGCCTGGCATGGCCGAGCGCGTTAAGGCGTGCGCTCGTAATCCGAGGGTCACGGGTTCGCGCCCGCGTCGCGCTAACCATTCTCGCCCTCCCAGCCGTGGGGGTGTATAATGTGACGGTCAATCCCACTATTCGTTGGTAAAAGAGTAGCCCCAGAGTTGGCGGTGGATGGTGATGACTAGCTGCCTTCCCTCTTGTCTTACACTGCTAAATTAGGGATGGCTAGCACAGATAGCCCTCGAGTAGCTTTGTGCGAAATTTCAAAAACAAACAAACTTATATTTTACACGAAAACATTTTCCAAACTGACAAACGCTTTTTGTCAAACGGACGAGTAATGATTGTAATAGATTTACGTCATAACAATTATTGCTGTAACAAATGTTTATGTCACTTCACTGTGTTCGTTATGCCCCGTCGAGTTTGAAGAGTTCTGGATCCATCGAAACGGCAAATTTACTGTGGTCAGAATTCTTGAAAATCTCTAAAGGATTGTAAGTGTAATACAATATTAAAAATACAGTAGGCCTAATACTGATGTGTAAGTTAATTACTATCATGCTTCGCCAGCTCTAAAAGCACTTTCACGCCGCCATAAAAGTTCATTTCACTTTGGTTATGTTAACGTAAAATGTTTCCACGTGCCAAGTACGTTTGTGTAACTTACTGCGGATTACGATGTATTACTTTATAGGTTATGCCTAAATACTATACATTTAACTTTGTTTTGTCGTATTATTGTTGTAGCACGAGACTTTATAGTTTGTACACAATCAGTGAATATCCAACAATATCAAAATAAATATTCTAGAATGCATGACGTTTTCATAATGTATTACGTAGGATACTTCACTAGAATAGATAAAACACTTTATGATAACGTATTATATCTTATATAACATAAAAATTGTATTTTTCTAGGAATGTGCACACAATACCAGCTGGTTTTTGAATGAGCTCCACTCTCAGAGGTTTAAGTCATCGTATCTTATATCATTTCTTTTATATCTCGCAAGTGTAATTGTTCGAAAAACAAGTCTTCTCAAACAGTGACTAAAGTAATAATATTCAAAAACATTCTTAGGTTAACAACAATAATGGAAACGGTAAGGATTTTTAGTTGTTTTTTTTTAGTGTAAGCACTTCACAATGTTTCGGTTTTGTATATATAAGTGTTTTTATATACGTCCAGTTTGAAAATAATTACATGAAGTATAAGGATAATTTTTCCTTTTTGATTTCATTAAGATGATTATAATATAGACATACGTACCACAACTTGTAAGTGTTATCTGTTTTCTGGGAGAACAATTCTGACTCTTCACAATTTTATAATATGAAAGTGTCTAACAGCACTTAGCAACGAAGTAAACAGTTTCAGCTGAGTACCTTTGACATTTTTTATGTTAATGTTACATACTGCTGGCCAAAATCTTAAGGTCAATGAACATAAAGAAAAAAATATTTATTTTGCGTTGTTACTTATTTGAGTAGAGCTTCGAAAGATGAAAATAAGTAAAGGGAAAATAAAATAAAAATAAAATTTCAGTATTTAATAGGGAAAATGTGAACACTATAAAATTAGCCTACATACTAGCTGGTGAAAAGTTTAAGACCTCACCAAAAGGAAGTCCTGAACAGGGTAGGAAGTGCCAACAAGAGGTCTCAATAGCACGGCCGTCATTGAAAATAACTTTAAACATTCGTTTTGGCATGGTCGATATGAGCATTTGCTGGCTGGAATGTTATTCCAAGTGGTGAAGATGGCTTCACGGAGATCATGCACTGTTTGGAATTGACGTCCATTTCTATAGACTTCCCTTGCCATCCACCCCCAAACATTTTCAATGGGGGTTCAGTTCGGGCGAACACCGTGGATGGTCCAAAGGAATCACATTATTCGCCATGAAAAAGTCCTTTGTCCTGTGGGCATTGTGGATAGCAGCGTTGTCCTGCTGAAAGATCCAGTCATTTCCACTCAGGCGAGGGCCTTCAGTCAATAAGGATGCTCTCTCCAACATGCCAGTGTAGCCAGCTGCTGTTTGATGCCCCTGTATAACCTGAAGCTCCATTGTTCTATGGAAAGAGAAAGCACCCCAGATCATGATGGAACCTCCTCCACTGTGTCGTGTAAAAATGTCTCCAGTGGAATATCCTTATCGTGCCTGTAATGTGGGAACCCATCAGGACCATCAAGGTTAAATGTTTTCTCATCAGAGAACAAAACCTTCGTCCACTTTTCTACTCCCATGTTTGGTGCTTCTCAGCAAAGTTAAACCGAGCTATTTCGTGGTGTAAAAGGAGGCGTGGCCTTTGAAAACGTTTAGTTTTTAAAGCCTTTCTCTCGTAGATGCTGTCTTATTGTTCTTGAGCTGCATTCTGTCTCCATAAAGGCCTTAATCTGATTCGACGGTGGGCTGGTGTCTTGCCAGATAACCCATAGAATCCTCCTGCTCAACGCCTGCGAAATTTTCTTGGGCCGACCACTTGAAATTCTCGTTCTGTATCCCTCAGGGTCTTTTAAGAAATTTACAACAGCAGTTATACTACGTCCAATCTCACCAGCGATGGCACGATGAGAGAGACATTGCTTTTGTCACGTTCAGACTCTTTAAATCTTTTATCCTTTACCATGTTTTTATCCAGTGTAAGACAGGAGATGTTAACAACGCTAATGCTTGAACACAAATTACTAAACTTCGTTACGCGTTTACTGATTAACACTTCGTTTCAGTATGGTCTTAAACTTTTGACCAGTTGGTATTTAGGCTAATTTTATAGTGTTCACATTTTCCTCATTAAATGCTAAAAAAGTTTTATTTTCCCTTTTCTTGTTTTCATCTTTCGAAGCTCAATTCAAATAAGTAGTTGAGTCTAACAAAGCAAAACGCACATATTTTCTTTATGTTCATTAACCTGAAGATTTTGGCCAGCAGTGTATGTATATACTGGTGATTTGCTTGCCGAAATTCGGCATTTCTACCAGTTTTCATTAAACATATTTGATTTTTTCGCGCAAAGCTACACGAGAGTTATCTGCGCTAATCTTCCCTAATATAGCTGTGAAAGGTCAGGGAGAAGGCAGCTACTCAACACCATCCACCAACAACTCTTGGATTAATAGTGCGATTGACCGTAACATTCAAACGTCCCATGTTTGCTTTTTATTCATTACACAGATATTTGGTTAATGGTTAGAACGAAATCATGTTAATAATTAAGATGTTTCTTTGAATTTAGCTGCCGATGTAGTGTAATTCTAATTTTTAGGCCTAAGTTGAAAGAGTTGTGAGATTGAAGTTGTAAATAAATTTATAAATATTTAATGAAACGTCAATCGAAAACGTGTTGAAATAGAACTCAGCGATTAGAGATAAAGGAATGTAGGTTGGGATTAACGAATATTATGGAGCTAACACAAGGTAAAATATAGTGAGCTGTGAGACAAATATACAACATTTATTATATCTCAAATTTCATATAAAAAGAGTTCGTTTTGGTTTGAATTTCGCGTGAAGCTACACGAGGGCTATCTGCACTAGCCATTTCTAATTTAGCAGAGTAAGACTGCAGGAAGGCAGCTAATTATCACCACCAACTCTTTTTTTAACAACGAATAGTTAGGTTGATCCGTCACATTATAATGTTCCTGCAGCTAAAAGGGCGAGCATGTTTGGTGTGGCGGGGATTCGAAGCCGTGACCCTCAGATTAGAAGTCGAGCGCCCTAACCGCCTAGGTGTGACGCGCCGCGTTACTTTATGAGCGACCTTAGTAAAATAAAACATTCTGATATTTTGGATAAAAAAATACTAAAAGTAGGAGAAATAAAGTACATGTTTCTGATTTAAAGAGGAAAAAGAACATTAGCCACATAGCGATTTGAACATATGATAATAAAATGAGACATACAACAAACCCTGACATGCAATATAGAAACATAAACTGGTAAAACATGTACACCACAATATGAAAGCCGAGAAAAAGAACGATTTA
This sequence comes from Carcinoscorpius rotundicauda, assembly GCA_011833715.1. Taxonomy (NCBI): domain Eukaryota; kingdom Metazoa; phylum Arthropoda; class Merostomata; order Xiphosura; family Limulidae; genus Carcinoscorpius; species Carcinoscorpius rotundicauda. The sequence continues at coordinate 128,514,146 of CM022394.1, read as the reverse complement.
CAATGTTTGGCAAATTTTACGTGTCACTATCAATTACAAAATCTTGTCATTGTTTGGCCGTTTTTTGATTTTGGTTTGTTTGGTTTGTTTGTTTATTTGTTTAGAATTAAGCACAAAGCTGCACAATGGGCTATCTGTGCTCTGCCCACCACGGGTATCGAAACCCGGTTTTTAGCGTGTAAGTCCGCAGACATACCACTGTGCCACTTGGGGGCAGGTTTGTTTGGAATTAAGCACAAAGCCACACAATGGGCTATCGGTGCACTGCTCACCATGGGTATCGAAACCCGGTTTACAGTGGGTTGAGTCCGCAGACATACCGCTGTGCTACTGGGGGGAAGAACCTGCGAGGGTGAGGTTCAGTTTAACCCTCTTTTTCACTCCGTTACGGTTGTTGTTAAAATGCGAAATGCTACAAAGTTATTCAAGAGAGCCGAACGACTTCTATGAACTGGGTATCTGTACAAATGGCTTGTTTGCTTTGGAATTTCGCCCAAAGCTACTCGAGGGCTATCTGTGCTAGCCGTCCCTAATTTAGCAGTGTAAGACAAGAGGGAAGGCAGCGAATCATCACCACTCACCGCTAACTCTTGGGGTATTTTTCATCAACGAATAGTGGGATTGACCGTAACATTATTTGGCCCCATGGTTGAAAGGGCGATCATGTTTGGCGCGATGAGGATGCGAACCATCGACCCTCAGATTACGAGTTGCACGCCTTAAGACACTTGGCCATGCCGGGCCTTAGTAAAGATGGACTTTTTATTATGGTAAGCATTGTTTGAGAAGAGATAGTTAGGACTATTGACTCGGTACGGACAGTTGGTTAAAGCACTGGATTCGTGATCGCGAGTTCGAATCCCCGTCGCACCAAACGTGCTCGCCCTTTCAGCCGTTGGAGCGTTGTAATGTATTGGTCAGTCCCACTATTCGTTGGTAAAAGTGTAGCTCAAGAGTTGGCGGTGGGGGCTGATGACTAGCTGTCTTTCATCTAGTCTTACTGCTAAATTAGGGACGGCAGGTGCAGATAGTCGTCGTGTAGTTTTGCGCGAAATTCAGAAAGTAAATAAACAATCTAAGAACTGCTGTCGACTTTTGGGGACTTTTTGGCGAGAGTGAGCTGAGAGATAGGTGAGTTTTTGCAAGCTCTTGAGTATATAGGAATAGTATAGGGAAATTTATAATCACCTTCACTTATATGGTAAAGATAAACCACCATACCCACTTGGTCAAAAATAATTAACCATATTATAAGAAACAGCACCAGTTGAAGAAAAAAAGAGAAATGCAACTGGGGCGAGAAAGTTGCTAAGGAAAAATCGATGCTGACCACTGCAGGAGAAAATACAACCATGACTCCGGAACATCTGCGACGAGTGGCCTGAAAAATAAACAAAATAAGTCTGGTTCGTCTGGTGGCCACAAACTAGGATTAATTTCGAATTTAGAAGAAACAAAAATCCCGCTACTGGCACTGTGTAATGTAGCAAAAGCAAAATTAACATCTCTAGAATGTAATAAAGAAAACAATGTAAGAAAAAAACGAAAACCAAAAAGGAAAATAGTTAAGTTACTCAAGTGAAAATTCTGAAAACAAAGATGGAGGAAAAGAAACTTCTCATACCGAGGTGGAGACAGTTCCTTCTTGAGGGAGAAGAAACTTCTCATACCGAGGTGAAGACAGTTCCTTCCTGAAGGAGAAGAAACTTCTCATACCGAGGTAGAGACAATTCCTTCCTGAAGGAGAAGAAACTTCTCATACCGAGGTGGAGACAGATCCTTCCTGAAGGAAAAGAAACTTCTCATACCGAGGTGGAGACAGTTCCTTCCTGAAGGAGAAGAAACTTCTCATACCGAGGTGGAGACAGTTCCTTCCTGAAGGAAGAAACTTCTCATACCGAGGTGGAGACAGTCCTTCCTGAAGGAAAGAAACTTCTCATACCGAGGTGGAGACAGTTCCTTCCTGAAGGAGAAGAAACTTCTCATACCGAGGTAGAGACAGTTCCTTCCTGAAGAAGAAGAAACTTCTCATACCGAGGTGGAGACAGTTCCTTCTTGAGGGAGAAGAAACTTCTCATACCGAGGTGAAGACAGTTCCTTCCTGAAGGAGAAGAAACTTCTCATACCGAGGTAGAGACAATTCCTTCCTGAAGGAGAAGAAACTTCTCATACCGAGGTGGAGACAGTTCCTTCTTGAGGGAGAAGAAACTTCTCATACCGAGGTGAAGACAGTTCCTTCCTGAAGGAGAAGAAACTTCTCATACCGAGGTAGAGACAATTCCTTCCTGAAGGAGAAGAAACTTCTCATACCGAGGTGGAGACAGATCCTTCCTGAAGGAAAAGAAACTTCTCATACCGAGGTGGAGACAGTTCCTTCCTGAAGGAGAAGAAACTTCTCATACCGAGGTGGAGACAGTTCCTTCCTGAAGGAGAAGAAACTTCTCATACCGAGGTGGAGACAGATCCTTCCTGAAGGAAAAGAAACTTCTCATACCGAGGTGGAGACAGTTCCTTCCTGAAGGAGAAGAAACTTCTCATACCGAGGTAGAGACAGTTCCTTCCTGAAGAAGAAGAAACTTCTCATACCGAGGTAGAGACAGTTCCTTCCTCCATTAAAATTAATGGAAATAATGATACTAGCTTAAACAAAGCTTTAGATGTTGATAACACAAAACTAACCAAGAAAAAATCTAGAACAAAGCGACAAACACACTGATGAAAACCAAGAGTTTACTCCAGTAGTGTCTCAAAGAGAAAGAATAAATTCTTTAGAAAATGAAACCACACAACCAAAAGATACACCACACACAACAGAACTACCCTGATATTCTATTACTATTGAAAGTGGGCCTGGCACATATCATCAACTACAACCAGCAGCGGAAATTAAAAGATGTAAACCAGGCGTTGAAATAGCTAACGTTAACCAAAGGGTGGTGTCCTTGTCCGAGGTCAAGGAGCTGCTAACCTAAGTAAACAACTTAAAAAATGGCCCAAGGACGCCTTCACACCGGGGAACATAAATATACACTTACCAGCAACTAAACCACAGCCTGAGGCAATAGTAATCCGTGGGGTGCACCGTCCATAATAAAACAGGATACTGAGAAAGCATTACACAATCTAAATATACCACACATCTAAGTGGAGAGAATTGTGTCCAAGGTCACAAATAAAGCAACAAATTTAGCAAAAGTTGACATGGAACAACATTACAATTTCTTGGAACTGATAAACAGTGGTATCATTTTGTGGTACCAAAAATTCCAAGTGGAACAACTAAAAACACCAGCAGTTGTAATTACACAGTGTTCTAACTGCTGACGATATAGACACGTTTCAGTGGCATGTCTTGCAACATCGAGGTGTTACGGATGTGGCGGTGAACACCACATATCTGCTTGTAAAGACGAACAAACTACACCAAAATGCTGTAACTCTGGAGAAACACATACAGCAAATTGTAAAAAATGCGACAAATACAAACAGATAAAACAACGCATCTATGAAATAAAAACAATAAAACCAACACAAGATAACACACCAAACACAATAACAAAAGAAACACACAACTACAGGACCAATTACATACGCACAAAAGTTGAAAGAAAACACAACCAAAACCACTAACAAAAGGACAACAAAATTCAACCAAAACAGTAAGCAATTTACAAGAACCTAACAAAATCACAAATACAACAAGCAACCAAGAAAACAACATTACAGTAAAACACAAACGATGAAACAAGTATTATGGTAAACGTAATTAAAAACATTTTTCGATTGGATCGGTTTTTTAAGTTCTGTAAAAAATAAGAATAACAGACCTTTTCATAGAAATAGCTAAACAACATATAACACCACACATACCACAACTAATAACAATCACATGATGCATGCTAAAATATTAAAATTCACAGTTCTAAGCATCAACATCCAAGGTGCACTTGCTTCCAAGAAACACGAGATCGAAGACCTAACAACAGATATTAACCCTGATATTCTTGTTATAAGTGAAACACTAATTTATCCAAAGAATATATTCAAAATATGTAACTGTACATCAATAAAAAGAGATAGAAGAAATAAGACATCAACAGAGGAATTATGTTACTATATAAAAAAACATCTTTCTGTTACTGAAATCCAAATGCAATAGACTATGCAGCTCCTGCGTGGATCAATGTAAGTGAAAAACAAATACAATCCAAACTCCAAACATTACAGAATACACTAATTATATCAACATACAGAGTACCCAGAATCACTCCAAAGTTCATGCACAAATACTCAAATACACAAATAATACAGACAGACTTCTACATAGTAGAATAAAATATTTTGATAAAAATTGTTGAAAAAATGAGTTGCTATGCGAACGAGACAGATATTGCTAATATGTTGAAGAGAGTTCTAAACGCCTCTCGCCGTTAAACTAGTACATCAGATCATTAAGATAAAATCAAATTTAAAATAACAATAATAATAAAATAGTGCTAAAATGAAACTGGCCACTTACGTTGTATACTTATTAAAAATAAATAAATAAAATAAAAGAACAATATGAATGGACATTGTCCTGAAAAGGACCAGATTTAAAGTTATGGTATTGCTTCAGCCATTTTGTATTTACTATAAATGTTTTAATCAGACCATTCCAGCTAAGTAATGGAAGAAGGAAGAGGTCTAGTGTACCTGGCTCTTCTGGGTTTACAAATATATATGTCCAAATACCTAGAGAGAGAGGTATAGTGTACCTGGCCCTCCTGGGTTTACAAATATATATATCTAAATACCTAGAGAGAGAGGTATAGTGTACCTGACCGTCCTGGGTATACAAATATATATGTCCAAATACCTAGAGAGGGAGAGAGGACTGTTGTCATTATGTATGATATAGCGATTTATTTCGGTCATTTTCATATAGATTTTTAATCAAAGTGTTGTAACGAGCGATCTAGGAGTTTATCTTTCATTGGTTTCATATCAACGAGTGTATGTATGAAATTAGTGTTTGCTGATCTTGGTACTATGTAGGACTCGGTGAATATTCCGTTTTGTACTGTCTGTAATTTCTTTACGTGAGTTGATTCTACGTTTGTCCAGTAAGGACAGGCATATTCTTTTATTGATCTGATGTATTGTTTGTAAAGTGTGCTAATGTTTTACAGTATTGCTTCTGTGTTTTATCTGTTCATCTCTGCACTCGAGACTTCAGGCTGCAACGTGATTGAGTGATTGAGAAACTTCCTTCATTAATTCTGTGATTTTGTAAGGACAAAAGGAACAATTAAAGATTAGATAATTTGTTTAGGTGGTTTTTCCATGTGAGTCAAAATCTTACAGATTTTAGTTTATACTATTTACGTGAAAGTTTTCGGGGAGACAAATTTCAGGGGTTGTGCTAGCCCACCCACCAACTCCCCACTATAAAACAAGTATTTTTTTTCTCTTTCCACACGATGACTGACGTCAGTTTATCTGTATTCAGAAAGAATAGTTAGCCATGACGCAATAATTGTTTAAATTTCAACAGAGAAGCGATAAGAACTTCTTAACTTGTTGGATTTTATTTCAGCTGTCGTAGCCTAACTTTTAGTACCATGGAATTTTTGTTTCTTCAAATTTTACCCCCCTAACTAAATAGGTGAAGGTTTAGCCCTCCAACATTTGCCTTATTTTACATTATACATATTTTTTCTAATGCTTATACCTGGTTGAGAACTGATCGACTTCACAGTTTTTTCTAATGTTTATACCTGGTTGAGAACTGATTGACTTCACAGTTTTTTTCTAATGTTTATACCTGGTTGAGAACTGATTGACTTCACAGTTTTTTCTAATGTTTATACCTGGTTGAGAACTGATTGACTTCACAGTTTTTTTCTAATGTTTATACCTGGTTGAGAACTGATTGACTTCACAGTTTTTTCTAATGTTTATACCTGGTTGAGAACTGATTGACTTCACAGTTTTTTCTAATGTTTATACCTGGTTGAGACCTGATTGACTTCAGAGTTTTTTCTAATGTTTTTACCTGGTTGAGAACTGATTGACTTCAGAGTTTTTAATTTCACCCCTTCCCTATCACTTCCAGGTCAAAATATGTTCCTAAGACAATGAGCAACAACAACAAATAAGAACGTTGTCAAGCTGTTAATGTTGAAAATCTCGAATAGAGTATTAATAATGCGACAAAACTGTTATTAATACATTAATATAAAAAATAGTGTAAAATAGTTGAATAAATCACATAAAATAATTGCTGTACAATTCATGAACATTTCAAGCCTGTTAGAGAAATTATCAAAGTTAAAGATTTCATATACATCTTTTTTTTTACTCATTAGTGTTTGCGCCATTTTGTTTTCTTTTGCACTCAAATAGACTATAAATGATATTTGATTGTTTTTTCATTCGCTTAAACTTCTTAGATGAGTTGCTTGTTTGTTTTGAATTTCGCGCAAAGCTACACGAGAACTATCTGCGCTATCCGTACTTAATTTAGCAGTGTGAGAGTAGAGAGAAGGCAGCTAGTCATCACCACCCACCGCCAACTTTTGGAATACCCTTTTACCAACGAATAATGAGATTGACTGTCACATTATAACGCCCCCAAGGCTGAATGAGCTAGCATGTTTGGTGTGATGGGAATTCAAACCCTCGACCCTCAGATAACGAAAGGAGAGCCTTAACCACTTGGCCCTTAGATAAGCTACATTGGTTTTTAGTGGGACGAAATATAAACATATTTATATACAGTTACGACATAAAGTGTTCGTACCCCTGCGTCCCCAGTGCTTTTTGTCTCATAACGTAAAAAGTATCACGATTGATTAATAGAAGTATAGTATAGTATAAATATTATACCAACACACATCTACATAAATTTTGTATGTAAATTAAACTACCAATAAACCGCTTATAAACAAATAACCAAAAATAGGAGGAGCAGAAAGTGTTCGTACATTTAAGAACGTGTTGAAAACTGATATTCCCGATGAAATGTTTTAGTTTGCTACATAAATTATATTATATATTTCCATAACTAGACACTGGGTTCATAATTATTGGAATTTAGCCGGCAAAAAATGTGTTTCCGGCAATTTAGCGCCGTCTCCGTCATTATCTGCTTGGTCGTCCTGGCGAACAGGAAACAACTGTCCAGTGATTTAACAAAAACGAATTATTGTAAAATACAAGTCTCGTGTGTCTCTTTTCGGTATTGGTACACAACTTAGTGTGACGAAATTCAAAGCATAATTGCCGAGTTTAAGCTTACAGGATCAACTGCTAACCTCTCTCGTTCCGGACGCCCCACCAAAATTCCGGAGAGAACCAAGAGGAAGGTTCTCAGAGAAGTTAGTAGGAACCCTCGTTTAACACGTAATGACATGCAGAAACTGGTAAGGGAAACTGGGGTTGAAGTAAGCACCTCTACAGTTACGAACATGTTACGCTCTTCTGGGTTCAAAGCAAGCCTCCTTGTAGAATTCCACATTCAAAGCCTGTTTATTTAGAAGCAAGATTGAGGTATGCAAGAAAGCATGTAGATAAACCCTTTAGCTATTGGAAGAGTATTCTTTGGTCAGACGATACTAAAATTGAGCTTTTCGGCCACAGTGATGTTCGCTACATTTTCCGTAAGAAGGGGGGAGCGAAATCTTCTAAAGAACACCGTCCATACAGTGAAACACGGAGGTGGCTCCATCATGCTATGGAGTTCCTTCAACTCTTCTGGTGTAGGCAGCCTTCACCGCGTCAACGGAATCATGAAAAAAGAAGAATTCGTTGATATATTCGTCACTTATATCAAGAATGATGCTCGGAACTTACGGCTTGGGCGTCGTTGGGTCTTCCAGCACGACAATGATTCTAAGCATTCATCGAAATATGTACAATCCTGGTTGCAGAGGAACCGTATAAACGTTCTGGAGTGGCCATCCTAATCACCCGATTTCAATCCAATTGGAAATGTTTGGCATGAGTTGAAGACCAGGGTTTGTCATCCAAAAAGCTTGCAAGAGTTGGAGGCCTTCTGTAAAGAAGAATGGAAGAAAATACCAGTCGAGTACTGTCAAACGATCATGGAGGGCTATGAGGAGAGATTGCGCCAAGTAATTCACCTGAAAGGCTGCACAACTGACCATTAAAGTAGACGCACGAACACTTTCTGTCCCTCCTATGTCTGGTTATTTGTTTATAAACAGTTTATATGTCGTTCAATTTACATACAAATTTGTATAGATATGTGTTAGTATAATATTTATAATATACTTTATTTACATTATCCTAATCTTGATACTTCTTTAAGTTATGAGGAGAAAACTACTCACGACGCAGGGGAACGAACACTTTCTGTCGAAACTGTATATATATTTATTTATTTTATAAATACTAATAGCTCAGAATTAAAAACCAATACAAGTGGTGGAAATAATTATCTTAAGTCTAAAATGCTTGGTCGTCCTGGCGAACAGGAAACAACTGTCCAGTGATTTAACAAAAACGAATTATTGTAAAATACAAGTCTCGTGTGTCTCACGAGAAGGAAGTTACACCATCACTGCAAGGTAAAATGGATTAAAGTTACCAGTTATACTTAAAGATTATTTGAGCTAGAAAAGGACAGTCATTAGTACTTCTTTCTTATCATCTTGTGTGACTTAAACAATAGAAGATAACAACTGTGTTCGCAACAATTCAATTAACTATATCAAATGAAGATATAGTGTTCACGACAATTCTGTTAAGCCTATAAAATTAATATTGACACAGTGTTTACGATAATTCAAGAAAGTCTGTAAAATGATTATAGTCCAACAAAGGCATATTGTTTATGTGTAATTTCTTATAGGAAAGCCACATTAGGCTGTCTGTTGAGTCCACTAAGGGAAATCGAAACCCTGATTTTAGCGTTGTGAAACCGTAGACTTAGATAAAAATGCAAAAAAAATGTTTCGAATATGTTTTTGCTTCTTTTTTATGTTATATTTTATGCGAAAAACAGTTTTATTTGTGATGATAAGGTTTGTTTGTAAATTAAAACATATTGTTTCTTTTCTCAACTGCACAAAAATTTTCGTTTTGTTTTAATTTATTACATGATATAATATAGGCCCCTGCTAGCTCAGGCTAAGCCTAAAAACTTTTAACGCTGAAGCCTTGTAACCGTATGGACTTACAAAGCTCATATATTTTGGGTTTGATTTCCCACGGTAGACACTATGTAGAATTCCAGTTGTGTAGCTTTGCTCTCAAAAAACCTGCATATATTTATAAGGGGATTACAAGAGATAAAAGGGAGCAGCTGCCCCATTTTAGAATATATGATACATATCACATTCATAATAATTAAGTCAGCCTTTCACTCCCCCCTTGTCACACTTTGGCCCCAAATCCCATTCATAATACACCATTAACATTCTATTTCAGTTGATATATTACGATGAGTACCTAACCTGCATATTCAATTAGAAACGGTTCGACTTTGTTCCGATACTTATTTGTAATTAAATGCCTCGAATACTGACCGACTTTGGAATTCAGCTTTCTTTGCTTGGAATTTGTTAGAAGGCTTCAAAATGCATGTTATATTTCATAGCAGAACAAATATAGGCTTACATGATATACAAAATTCTATGGCCCGGCATGACCAGGTGGTTTAGGCACTCGACTCGTAATCTGAGAGTCGTGGGTTCGAATCCCCGTCACATAAAATGTGTTTGTCCTTTCAGCCGCAGGGTGTTATAATGTTACGGTCAATCCCACTATTCGTTGGTAAAAGAGAAGCCCAAGAGTTGGCGGTGGGTGGTGATGACTAACTGCTTTCCCTCCTCTAGTCTTACACTGTTAAATTTTGAACGACTAGTACAGATAGTCCTCTTGTAGCTTTACGCGAAATTCAAAACAAATCAAACCAAAATTCTATGACCTTAAGTCTTGAGTTGCAACTCAAGACAGTATAAGGACATTGCTCTGAAATGGGCCGGAGTACTGTGAGTAACTCTGGCCCTTAAGCATTCCAACCCAGTTGTAGCTGAAATGAAAGGTAGAGATGGAGGAAGAGGTCTTTTGCAGCTGATTCTTCTGGGTATAAACATTTTTCAACATACCGAAATACCAACAGAGAAGAAGCGAACGATTACCTTAGGCTGTCACACTATCCACGTGAGGAAGAGCCACTCCCATGCCAGCAAGGAGTGGATCGACCCTTCAGGTAAGTTCATGGTTCCTCAGTATAACAGCTCACTGTAACTATTCATAGCATAACCTTTTCTAAAGGAAGGAAATAAAAACATGCCAACGATAATTGTAACTCAAACAACTCCGTGAACAGCCAATAGAAGAAGAACTAGTGTAAGACTAGAGGGAAGGCAGCTAGTCATCACCACCCACCGCCAACTCTTGGCTACTCTTTTACCAACGAATAGTAGTATTGACTGTCACATTATAACACTCTCACGGCTGAAAGGGCAAGCGTGTTTGGTGTGACGGGTATTCAAACCAGCAACCTTCAGATTGCGAGTCGAGTGCCCTAACCATTTGATCATGCCAGGCCAGTAAATACAACGCACGATATTGTCATCACTTGTTACTGAATTACTACAAGCAGTGCCTTTATCGTGTTGGTGCCTGCGACAATTAAGTTAGATAATAAGATTAATTAACACTTTTTGCGTATCTTACAAGATATTAATTTCATGCTATTATTATATGGAGCATTTCAGGGTCATTTGAGTGATGTTTTTATAACGCCCGAATTTTAACAAGAGACAATATGTTTCGGAGAAATGTTTATAATATTTGCTTTACTCTTATTGACGTGAGAGTGCTGATAATAAAAAGTCACGTGAATCTACGTTATTTTTCTCGAGAGTTGTTTGTGACGCACATATGCATAAAGATAATTTTTATCTCTGTGCACACATGTTCTCTGTGAATTAAACTAGCATCAATCTATTACATTTTAGCCATGATAATATTATTAAATACAGTAGCCCTAAATATTATTAATTACTGAGGTTTCCAATAACTCAAGTGCCGAAAAACTACCATACCGAAATTCCGAGCGAAAATACTAACATTCAGAGGATTGGTTAAGATATATTATGAGAATATATACCAATGATACGCTAGAAAGATCGATCACATTTCTGTATAACAATTCGCACATTAAACAGGAACATTTCCGTCTATTACCTTTCTACCAGATCACTTCAGCAGGACTAGATCTTAGATGGCTCGGAGTTTCGCTACGAGATTTTTCCGGTTTACTTAACTGATCTGGTGAATCTGCTTTTGATATCCCGATAATAAAAATATATGCATATAATCTTCAAATATAAATACTAAACATATCATTCATGTACTTATACGTATTTCAACTCAATTCAGGCTAACAGATGTCGCCACGTATCGATGAATAAACGCAACAGTTTCTAAATGTAAAGTATATAAGGTAATTAAACAAATTTGTGAATTTTAAAATGAAGTAGGGGTCGTGCTATAAGAAATAAAACCACAATCAAAAACTTATATTCATGATGCTGGAAAATCATGCAAGTTCAAGAAGTCTTGATAAAAATCAATAAAAACATTATAACTCGAGCACTTCAGTTTGATCAGAAAGAAGAAAGATCCGCCTTTTGAAAGCGTTAGAGTTATAGGGTTTTTCATAACAAATTTATAAAATTTACTCCCTAATTTAGCAGATTTATACACTTATCTATAGGCCAAAGTAAAGATTATATTTTTTAAATTTCTGACTATGGTCTTTATATATGTGAAAGTTATAGCTATCAGGGATATAGTTAAAGTTTATAAATGTCGTGTCTTTTCAATGGACGTATACGAACTGAACAAACAAACGGGAAAAAACTTGCAATGGAAATTAGCGATCATTGCTGCAATAAATACAACAGAAAGAAGTAAAGTGACACCTAGTTGGTTTGTTTTAAAACAATTTTCATTGCTTATTTTAGTTGTTATTGTTATCATTATAGCCAAATAAAGCAGTCTAATTCACCAACCAAAGTAGGAGTTGAAAATAGTTTTCAAATCCATACAACTGGTATGCATTGCAGCAATGACCTCTACTTTCTGTTAACATTTTATTTTTCATATTTACAAATAAATAAATGTATGTGATTTTTATAAGGCTTATAAATTAAGTAGCAACTGATGCATAATTTTCAAATGTAGTTGAGTTATCAATGAAAAAGGTGGAATTCTTAAAATTAGCAGTAGATCACAACAGGACTGATCCAACGTGTTTGTTGCTGGGTATAAACACTGACTGTGTCATCCACTTCCCAGCTTTTTCCTGAATTACTGTCGCCAGTAGCAGTGTTATGTTCTAGAATGTAACTGTATGCTTGACTGTAGAATGTTGATTCTCGCTTAACGAGGAAACAACTCGGGATCAAAACCGGTTTTGACTTCTTTCTTTTTGCTTTTTGTTTTACCCTAAGAATCTGTTCCTCTGTGCAAATGCACATACTGCACCTCTGATTGTAAATTCTCTAAGGTTTTAAGTTTATTTTTAATACATGGATTTGACCAAAGGTGTCGCGAGGCATGTGAACACGTGACTTAATTCTTCTTGTCAGTGTCCCGAATTCCCAGTTGGTGTTTTGAAAAATTAGAATAGAAAACCTCAATTGATTTTATATTCAAACGTCAAGAAATATTCGTACCTATGGGCCCGAATCTTTTAAGCAAGACCTGGCATGACCACGTGATTAGGGTGCTTGACTCACAATCTGAGGGTCTCATTTTGAAATTACCGTCACATCAAACACGCTTTCAGCCGTACGACGTTATAATGTGATTGTCAATCTTTTTATTCTGTGGTAAAAGAGCAGCCCAAAAGTTGGTAGTGTATGGTGTTGACTGGCTGCCTTTTCTCTTGTCTTTCACTGTAAATTAGGAATGGTTAGCACTGATAGCCCTCATGGAGCTTGGAAACAGCTCTAATGTAGTTTTCATTTAAAAAAGTTTCATTATAAGATTTTAATATCCAAAGCACACTATTCCGTCTTGTTGCTTTTCATAATCCATTTAGTCTATGAGGAAAAACGATTTCCAATGCCACTTTTAACAATCCGATTGCTCGGAAATATATATGCAATTTAACTGGTATATCTTTGTATAAAATAAGAATATCCATTTTGATCTATAATTTCTTGGTACACAACGGTTTTTGAATCAGAGATGTGACAGGAAGCCTTATTTTGATAAGCCCATATCTCTTTTTTTCATTTTCATTTTGAGATCCAGTTTTATAATGTTGTATATTGTTGTACATAGACATCTTTTGAATTAATGGATTCTTACCTTTTACAAGAAGCCATATTTTGCTTATCACGGCTGAAGTACGACTTGTAATAGGTCTCTTTCTGGATGGTTCCGTCACACCAAGTTGATTCATATCATTTTATTTTTGAGTACCGTTAAATACAGTTGACATACCCATCTTTGAAATTTTAAATCCCTGATTTAAACAAATGTTTGTTGCCTGAATCTACTGATGTTTTTCCTTAGAAAGGATAACTACATATTTTCCCTAAAAGAGATACGTTTTGGTGGCGTCACACTAAATACAAAACGTGAAATAAATTCAACATCTATTTCTCACAAGTACATTCTACGACAATTTCATATGTGTTTTAACTGTCGCGTGCCTTGTAGATTTGCATATTTAAAATTGTTTTAATGTAACGTACCTCTTGTTTAACACATCAACAGATAGTTTTTTAAACATTCAAGAACGTGAGCAAATGTTTTATTCAGTTGATAATCTATCACCGATTGTTTAACAAAAGTGTCATTGGTATTTACATTGCGAATAGGGGTGGGACATGACCTTATGAAAAGCCAGGCGTTACTGGTTCTCGTCTTGTTACCGCAAAAAAACTCGTTCGCATTTTTTGCCGCTGTAGGTGTGCTATGAGAGGAATCGTCAAATACCACTTTTCGACTGTCTGGTGTACCTAATTTTTGAACAGATAGACCAGACAGTCGAAAAGTGGTATTTGACGATTCCTCTCATAGCACACCTACAGCGGCAAAAAATGCGAACGAGTTTTTTTGCGGTAACAAAAACGAACCTTTTTTAGTACCGTTGATAAGATGTGACGTCATTGAAGTAAAAGATATCAGAGAATTTAGGGTTAACGATCAGTACAGAAAACAACTATGTTTACGTTGTACTCGAGATAAGAAATTAGCTTTCAATAAGCGAGCTCTTTTGCTTACTTAACTGTAATTTTATCGATTTGTTGTTGGTTTGACAGAACGAGACTGTTGGGCCGTGAGATGTCGCTGTTTTATTTTCAAGTCATTATTAAGATGGGGTTGGTGTCAGAAATTAATGCAAACACTTGTGTTGTAGCATTGTCAAGTTCAGAGACAGATTAGAACAAAATACTAAACGTCAAAATTCATTTGTTATCTAATGTGTTCTGATCATAACCGATAGTCACCTTTTACTATTATTTAAATATAAATTGTTGTTGTTTTTTAAATAGTGCTGTTATGTGTGTATGTGTGCCCTTCTGTCATTAACATACAAAACGTTTTTGTTTATCTGTTGGTTGGTTGCTGATAAGACGAAGTATTAAATTACAAAAGTGACAGGAAATCTTGGATTGGACTATAGAATTAAAACATTTGCACACGATACAAACTTGCAAAAACAAAACATATAACGTACACTAAAATATGAAAAGAAAAGAGTTGTATGATACACGAAACTTGAACTGAATTACACTGTAAGGAGTAATCGAAATTGGAAGCCATTGTTTCCATTAGAAGTTTATGTCTTCAAGCTACTGAAGATTATAAAAGGTGAATGTCCGGAAGCACTGTAGACGAGCCGGCATGGCCATGTGGTTAGGGGGTTCAACTTATAATATGAGGGTCGTAGGTTCGAAACTCCTCTACACCATTCATACCTTTTCAACCATTGAGACGTTAAAATGTGGTGCTCAGTGTTACTATTTGTTGTTAAGAGAGGGCCCCAGGAGTTAGTGGTGATGACTATCTACCTTCCCTTCAGTTTTACAGTGGTAAATTAGGGACGGCTTACCCAGATAGTCCTCGTATAGTTTTGCGAGAAATTCAAGACAAACAGAGTTTGACGTTTTCGATTAAGGATATATTATCTTGACGTAATACTAAAATAAAAACAAACTGAAATGTGATAAATCATAAATGTTAGCCAAAATATACTGAAACACAGAAGACCATTTGGTATTATGTAGTTTTTAGCTTTGTGCATTGTTTATCTGGGATACACTATTTAATTAGAATAAATTTTCTGTCGTACTGTTTGAATATATCCATTTATGTAGCTCTGTGCTTAGTAATAAATAAACGTACATTGTTTATGTTATTTCTTTATTGTTAAAGTTTGTGACTGAATTGTGTTTGATAATTTTCTTTGGTTTTCAGCTGAATATATCACCACGTTCACTCTTCACCTGTAAATATACTTGTCTTATTTCTTATGATTGTGTTCAACCCTAAATAGGTTTCCGGTAAACTGGAGAAAGGTGTAAAACATCCTGAACAAGGAGACCGGAAACACAGAGGTAACTGGTCCAAAGGAGTGGAGTTTCTTTTATCCTGCATCTCCATATCAGTCGGATTGGGAAATGTTTGGAGATTCCCAAGTTTAGCTTACGACAATGGTGGAGGTGAGAGATATTTATGTTAGTTTTATGAGTTAATTAAGCTATTTTATTTTGGTAATTTGCGTTTTGGGATTTTCTAAATAGTTGTCATGTTTAACAGTAACTTGTGTTTAAAGGTTAACATACTTAACTAAAATCGCAGTGATAATATGGTGTGAATTATTTCACTCTGTTCTATACGATTGCTCGATTTCCTCTTCCTTGCGTTTCGTTTGTTTCTTTCACTTATCTTCTGGTACCTACACGACTATATAAAAAATTACCCAGAATAATAAAGGCTTTGGAATCACATAATGAAGTCAAGTATCATATTTCATCCGACAACCTATCAAAGACTCAAGTAACCTATCAGAGATGAAAATATCAGGTTGCCTAGAAACAAGTGTTGGAATTCTCACGACGACATTTAGAAGATAAATATTAAGCAACATATTGTTGATTGGTTGGTTTAGTCCAACATTTGTCGTTTACAAAGTGTCTTAATTGTTTACTGTTTCAACCCTACTCAGAGTAAGTTTCGCAACCCCCAGTGCAGCATGGGAAAAGAAGAACTCTCGTCTGATTTTTCTCTCCGACTTCAAACTTGGACGAAAACCTACCGAAACTACGCGGACAGTTCAGACTTGGTTCCAAAGGTTTCGACATGGAGATGAAAGTCTTGACAACCACGTATGTTGTGGAAGGAAGCCATCTTTAGATGTAAACGCATTAAGGGAAGTAGTTGAGACAAACCCTTGCACAACAGTACGTGAGCTTGTAGAAAAACTAGGCATAAGCAAATCAAGCATTACCATCCACCTGAGTACGATTGGAAAGACAAAAGTATTGAATAAATAGGTTTCGCATGAGCTGACTGAAGATCAACAAAATCGGCGTCATGAGACCTGTCATGGTTGACACTCCAAAAATTGAAAGAATTGGGAATGGAGGTTTTGCAACATCCACCTTATTCTTCAGATTCTTTTATTACAGATTTAGTATTTTTTAAGCACTTTGACAACTTTTTGAACAATAAACACTTTCAAAACCAGACAGCTGCTGAAGAAGCTTCCAGGGAGTTCACTGACCATAGAAACTCTGATTTATATAGCAGGGTCATAAACAGCATCGTTACACGTTGGAAAAAGTGTGTTGAATCAAATGGTGCTTACTTTGATTAAAGCATGTTTTACAACACTGGTTTATACTTTACCAAACTTCGCAGTTCAAAAACGACATTTATTTGTGAACAACCTGATATTTTAGGGAACCCATACATCAATTGTGTTCCAATAATGCAGCTTTATATGCTTTATGAAATTTTATCTGTTAGAAATTATCACAGATTAACATTGTTACTCCCGTTGAACTTTCACCAAAAAGGTCAACATTTTTAAACCGGATATCGTTGGTGTCAAATGAGATTTACTCAATTACATTTTATCTAGTTCAAGACAGATTTTCTCAATTTGTTCATGTTTGGTGTTCTTGTACTTTAAGTTGTTACTAGTTTTACTGATTGATTACTTAGCTGTCCTTTAGGTGTATCATATTTTGTTCCGAATACGTCTCGATTTAATTTAAAAAAATCAGTCGATTCGTACTTACTTTATTTGTTATGGCTTTATTATAGATCTTACAGTGAAATATCGAAACCGTTTTAATTGGTATTTCTGATAATCACACATATAGGGCAGAGTATGTTATATTAAAACAACTTTTGACAGTCACGTCCGACACAAACCGCTGTGGGACGGCGTGTATCATAACTACATTTTGAGATTGTTTGGCTTTTTGTAAATGACGTGGTGCCACCCCAAATTAATTGTTATGGGGAAGAGTATTTAACAACCCATTTTCACGTAAAATATTCATACACTCAGATCAGGAAGTTATCGTCCCCAAGACGATTGTGTGCATTTAACTTAATGTCATTGGAAAACAAAATATTATGGATCAACATGGGGCAGCAGGACGATCCAGAAAGATGACGTACTGTGATGAGCAAAGTACAACATCTCGCAACAAATAAGAATCTATGAACACAAAGACCAGTAGTGACAATACTCAATATAATCAAGAATGACCTCCGCCTTCAAATGCGTCCAGTGGGGTATAGGTTAACTAGTACATAGCTTTCATTCATACCTTATGTTCAACTGCCGCATATCTCAAGTAGCTGTAGAATAAATTGGGTGTCCGTGTTGTTCTAAAGGACGGTGTACCGATCAAGGGGTATTGTGGTTTTATGTATAATAAGACTGTTGAAAGAGGCGCTGGGAAACTGACATTCTCGAACGGTAGCTGGATTGAGGGAATCGTCGGGAAGAGTGATGTTCGTTGAGCATGACAACTTTTGATCCGACAGATCATGACTAAACGTGACGACGTAGACTGTAACGACGTGGTGAGGCTTCAAAATCGTTTCAACGAATTGAATTATAATTACTTCAATATTCTATCGTATATGCATATTAATCACAACTATTTGTCTGTTATTTCTGCCAGGTGCGTTTCTTATACCTTACTTTGTCGTGTTGTTCCTGATAGGGAAGCCTGTTTACTACTTCGAGTTATGCATTGGTCAGTTTTCTGGCCGCAGCATGGTCAAAGTGTGGAGTTGTGTGCCGGCACTTAGAGGTATGTGCTATTAAATTAAATAACAGTAATGCTTTAGTTCAGGTAAGACTCGTACTCATATTAATCATTAGTGTCCCATAGCAACAGCTCCTGAAACCGTTCTTTTTATATTAATTGTGGCTTCTATTGGTTGGACGAGTTCTTTACAGTTCGTATCTGACAACCGTGGATAAGCCTATTTGTTTTCGTTAATACAGCTCTTAGTGTGGATCTGAAAAATAACTTTCAAGATAACGTTTTGATGTGTTTTAGTCGTCTCTCCTTTGCCGAATTTAACCATGGTATTAAAATAGCTCATTCGATAAGATTCTCGTCCAATACAGTACTTGCAAAATTAGTTTGAATTTCTCGAGATCCCTCTTAAATAAAAACAGTAGTTCGTTACTTCCTGGTGCAGTTTCTTTACGTTACTCACAAGAGTTGTTTCCAACAGGTATTGGAATTGGACAGATGCTCACAGGGTTTTACTTCACCGTTTTCTACAGCTACATCATGAGTCTGACTCTCTTTTATATAGTCTCTTCAATGAAGACTCGGCTTCCCTGGGCAGAGTGTGACGCCACCTGGGCAGATGATACGTGCTACGATCACAAACTGGTAAGTTGCTTAATGTTTGGTGAAAGCGTAATTAAGCAGCACTGAAGGATTTTATATAAGTCCGTACGAAATTTAGCACTCATAATCTAAGGGTCGCGGGTTCGAATCCCCGTCGCACCATTTTTAGCCGTGGGGGCGTTACAATATGACGGTCAACCTACTGTTCGTTGGTAAAAGAATAACCCAAGAGTTGGCGGCGGGTAGTGATGACTAGCTGCCTTCTCTTTAGTCTTACACTGCTAAATTAGGGACGGTTTGCCCAGATAGCCCTCATGTAGCTTTGGGCGAAATCCAAAAACAATCACTGGAGGGCGACATTAATGATTAGATGGTAGAGTTGACAATGAAAAGAGAAGTTACTATTATTTTTGACTTAATAGAGGGTGTTTTGACCCTCGCTAGTTTAGCGGTAAGTCTTATAATAGGTTAGGTTTATTTCACTTTATAATCCGGTTTCGATTCTCACGCTGAGCAGAACACCGCTAGACCATCGTACAGCTGTGTGATTTACAGCCGACAAACGGAAAGGTTTCTCTGCGACATAAATTGTTGCATAAATTATGCAAGACCAAAATCGCAACATATTACTGGTCATAATAAAAAAAACAAAAACATTAAAATTATCCGCTGTTAGTTGTATTCGTGGAAACGAAATCAACTCGAAAATACATGTTTACCGTGGGACACTAACTTAATTACAAACTGTCGACAACAGACGCCGAAAACTCTGTCTCGTCTGGAAACGTATGTACTCAGCCGTCAAGGAAATGAATTTGAACACATTCTCAAACACAGACGCACACCGATGTAAAGTTATTCTTATTTCGTAATCAATTTCTGTAAATTTCAGTTCACGTGCACTTTCTTAATGTAATTGAACAAAGTTTTGAATGGAACATTTCAAAGTTTATTGAAAACGTTTCTATTTTGCTTTTTTGATAGAATTTAACGAACGAAACAACGAACCTGTTCAACCGATCGTCTTCTGCTGAACAGTTCTTCTAGTAAGTAATCTGTGTTGTTCTTATATTTCTCTTTGATAAATGATTAGTATTAATAATATTAATATATCTAATCGTCACGTCATTTAAAGTGAGATTGCTGGTTTGAAAGGCTAAGTAAAAAAAAAAAAAGTGCTATTTTTTTAAATTAATGCTCTATACCTTTCCAGCTTTTCATACTTATTTCCTGTTTAACAGCGCCATCTACAGAATTTGTAACGGATTATAGTTTCTTGGCTATATATTTTAGTTTAGATACACTGTAGGAGACATGTTGATAGCTCAATCGGAAAAACAGAACCAAACACGTGTTTCCATGTATAACAGAACCAAACACGTGTTTCCCTACCTAAAATGGATTATTACTGAACTTCATGTCCACCACATTCAGGGACGGTCACCATATTTAGTTACAAAATAATAACGTATGTGTATTTAACAATAAAAATTTAACTATTTAAGAGTTGACGATAAACGATGATCACTAGCTCCCTGCCCTCTATTTTATTAGTTAAAAATTAGTGAGGGCTGCTCAGAGATAGCCTTGCTGCTACTTTACGGGAAAATTCTTCCTTCCCCACCCCAAAAATATACCAATCTCCTTACATTTCTAGCAACATTGCAGATGCCTTGCATATATTTTTTTATGTCGTTTTAACTTCGTTCAAGACGTGGCCTAAAGACTAATGTGCCAAATCTATGAATTGAAGTATCCATGGTTCGCGTCCCGTTGCTGTAAAAATTTGTTCTGCACTTTGAGGCCGTTGGTACGTTATGAAAGTATCATTCAAATAGTTATTCGAACAGAGCGTTAACCACCCGCCTTATGGGGGAATCAAAATTTGGAAGTTTGCCACTAGATAGCACATCAAATTCATAATATTTTTCATAAGAACAAATAATTTATAACGTGCTTGTAATTAGCTACTATTCCTTAATCATAAAGTTTTACAAGAGAAAGATGTGAATGGAAGTAGTAGCTCCCCCTGGTGGTTCAACAGTAAGCTTCGGGAGCTTATAAATTCGAGTTTGTTCTCAGCTAGCAAATTGTGCAGCTCTGAGGTTAATAACACACGAGCAAACGGTAATTACTAAATACTAATTATTATACAACAATATAAAACAAAATAATTCACTCGTGACAAGCACCTGTGAACTGAAGGAATTGAATAAAAGGCGATTTCTTAGGCGTTATAACCTTAGATTAAGTAAAACAAATCATTAACTTTAGTATACTGGCAATGTTTGATTTAATGAATGTTTTTACAGTGTGTACGTGTTGAAGGATGCTGGCGGTTTGGAGGGAATGTCTTCCATCGATTGGAGGCTCGTCCTATCATTGTTTGTAGCCTGGATGGTCATCTTTTTCAGTCTTATTAAAGGTGTCCAGTCTCTAGGAAAGGTAAAGTGTCCACGGAGGTCAAATTTCACATCTTCTAATTCAGGTCGAGTCTTATAAATATATACTTTGGTTTTGACCAGACTTGAATCGTTACTGATTTGGTAGAAAACTCCTGAAGAAACAAAGTACCACATCACACTACCCGTTTTGAAAGGTCGCTGAGAGCGAATTAAAAGAACCGATAAATAACACAAAATAACCCTTTTAATTCCAAGGTTCTGCTAGGTACGGACTAAATAGCCTTAGGACTCACAAAGTTCTGCCTGGTACATGTGGGACTCTCGTCACGATTCACAAAACTCTGCTTGGAATACACGAAATCCTTGTCGGGATTCACAAAATCGTTTGTGGCAGACGCTAAGTTTTCTCGGGATTTATTGAAGCTGGAATATCATTTCCGTTCCTTATGAAACTGGCAACAAATAAGATCCTCGGGAAAGAGCGCGGTTCAGATTAGGATCCGAAAATCTGAAAATGTTCACAAGACTTAAGTATGAAAATCTACAGTTAGCATTAGAAACAAACCCCAACTGTAATATAAACAATACAGTTAGCATTAGAAACAAACCCTAACTGTAATATAAACAATACAGTTAGCATTAGAAACAAACCCTAACTGTAATATAAACAATACAGTTAGCATTAGAAACAAACCCTAACTGTAATATAAACAATACAGTTAGCATTAGAAACAAACCCTAACTGTAATATAAACAAGTCGAAGCAAAATCAAGGAAGTCGAATATAAAGAACAACACGAGTTACCAAGTAGGTCGGCCCAGCATGGCCAGGGGTTAAGGCACTCGACTCGTAATCTGACGGTTGCAGGTTTGAATCCCCCTCACACCAAGCATGCTTGCCCTTTCAGCCGTGGGGGCGTTATAATGTGACGATTAATCCCATTATTCTTTGCTAAAAGAGTAGCCCAAGAGTTGGCGGAGGGTGGTGATGACTAGCTGCCTTACCTCTAGTCTTACACTGCAAAATTAGGGACGGCTAGCGCAGATAGTCCTGGTGTAGCTTTACGTGAAAATCAAAACAAAGCAGTAGGCCTTCTAAATAGCAATTTAACGATAAACTGTGTACTTGTTAGAAGTATATGTGTCTAAGTTTTATATCAGGTCTTATTACGACTACACGTAAAGACATAAGAACTGTTGATTATAGTGAATATTTAAATGAAATTTGGTAAATTAATTACAAAAAACATGTAAGTTGTATTTTTTTCGCATTCCCATTAATTAGTTTGAGATTTAAAATGATAGACGTGTAAAAATCTCATTTATATGTTGTTATCGAAAATCGTAGGTCTTTAGTTACAACGTTAATTTTCCGCGTTCAGACAGTCACTGTTAATGCAAAAAGTTTAATATGGAATCTTAAATCTCAAACTGACCACTCCTTATAATCTATCATCGATAATATCTCATTAACGGTAACTAATAATAACAAGCTTATTTTCGAAATAGTTCGGTTTTTTGTAACTTTGTTTCTCTCATTCAAAAGACTTTCATTTCGAAATTGTTTGAGCGCGTGGACTGTTTGTTTTTGAATTTATACAGGTAGTTTACGTCACTGCTAGTTATCCTTATTTGGTCTTGATATCATTGTTAATCGTCGCTGTAACGAGAGAGGGCGCTGTTGAAGGTATAATATTCTTCTTTAAACCTAAGTGGAGCCGTTTATTGGACATAAAGGTAAGAATTTAAGTTGGATACGAATGGCAGTTCGTACTCTAATTAATTAGTGTTTGTAGATATAATAACCGTGAAGCCTTCACATATCAAAATATTATTACGAAAACATTTTCGTAATATTGATTTTATCAGTAACATTCAGACAAGTCTGTTTCTGTGAACGTGTTTACTGAAATTATTAAAATAGATTTTAAAATAATAAAAACGTGGCAGATGAACCTTCACTTCAAAACAGCGGTTCATAAACTTCAGAAACTTTGTTTTTATTTTCATTTTTTCGCAAATTCCCAAATGTGAGTTTTTGTTTTGAAAAGAGTTTGTGTACGTGTATTCCGAAATGAAGTGGTTTAATTCAGATAAATTTAAGTTTAAAATATGTGAAAATAGTTTCTTCAATAAATTATATATTTTTAAAACATGTAAAAAATATTTTCTTCAATAAATCTTGTATTTTCAAAACATGTAAAAATATTTTCTTCAATAAATCATATACTTTTAAAATATGTAAAAATATTTTCTTCGGTAAATCATATATTTTTAAAATACGTAAAAATATTTTCTTCAATAAATCATATACTTTTAAAATATGTAAAAAATATTTTTGTTCAATACATTATATTTGTTAAAAATATATTTACAAAATATCGGACATGACTCGCCGATCTCCCTGTAGTACCCTCTCGGATCCTAGTTCAAAAAATTTCTTTTAATATATAGAAGTATACAAGTTCTGTTATCTTTGTGTTTGAAAAGTTGGTTTTTATTGAGTATTAAACGGGGAAATATTCCAAAGCAAAATATTGGGAATTATGGTGAAATATTTCGGAGCATTTGGTCATTTGGTAATTGATAGAAGGTATAACTTGTGAGTTTCATACAGGCCATCACGACAAAAACCGTGATGTCGGTGAACACGATAAAACAATGTTTGGTACACATTTGTTTCTACGACAACCAGACCTGGACTTGTTTTGTGCAACGATGGTTTAATAGGAACAGTGGAAACCTTATCAAACTGGTTATTAACTTTATTTGTGGATAAATAAACCACCTTACGACTGGAAGCAACATTGCAATGACAATCCTTAATCTTGAGATTGTTGTCAGTGAAACTTTTTATCATAGTTTTCTGAACATAACTTCATTGGCGTATCCGTTTACAATAAGCAAAAAATATCTGTAACAGTTAAAGAACATTAAGAACGTCATATGAATGAATTACACCTGCAACCCACGTGGACGAGATGATCACCAAATAAACAGACAGCAATGTAAGTAATGAACAGAAATGAAAGGAATCTTTCCTATTGTGTAAAACTAAACCTGTCGTTGTTGTCTAGTGTGATTCGATGATAAGACTGGTTAAGCTTGTAGGGTTGATCATCATACAAAGGACGCACAGATAATAATGGTTTGAAGATATTGAAGATGTAGCTTTTGTGATGCTTCCAACAGATGTGATTCGTTAGTTTGAAGGTGAAGAAAAATTGAAAAATTGTACATACAAATAATTCGCAGGTGGTAAACACTGACTTGAGAATGTCAGTGCTCAAAAATTATAAATGTTTCTAGGTATGCACAAATGGTAGATATTTAAGCAGACTGAATTAAACCAGTCATTATAACACTCTCGTAAGTTCAGGGTTAAAGCCATGACTATAATACACACACGTTCACTCGACACTCATTTTCAAATCTTTCTGAACTTGAATTTACAATGTATCTAAAACCTTAAACGTAGTAATAATAAATATTCTACAAAAAAAACACACGAAATAGAAAATATTACAGAGGACGAAAAATCCAAAACTCTCATCAGTCAGCATAAAGAAAGATCAAAGTGTTAAAAATACATCAGTGAACATATTAAAGAATAAAAGTAAGTGTTAACAATATATCAGTGAACATATCAAAGAATAAAAGTAAGTGTTAACAATATATCAGTGAACATATTAAAGATAAGAGTAAGTGTTAACTGTACATCAGTGAACATATCAAAGAATAAAAGTAAGTGTTAACAATACATCAGTGAACATATTAAAGAATAAAAGTAAGTGTTAACAATACATCAGTGAACATATTAAAGAATAAAAGTAAGTGTTAACAATACATCAGTGAACATATTAAAGAATAAAAGTAAGTGTTAACAATACAT
This sequence comes from Carcinoscorpius rotundicauda, assembly GCA_011833715.1. Classification (NCBI taxonomy): domain Eukaryota; kingdom Metazoa; phylum Arthropoda; class Merostomata; order Xiphosura; family Limulidae; genus Carcinoscorpius; species Carcinoscorpius rotundicauda. The sequence continues at coordinate 128,488,977 of CM022394.1, read as the reverse complement.
CAGTGAATATATTAAAAGATAAAAGTAAATCCTTGTGTTAACAATACACCAGTACCATTCAGGAATGTTTGAAATAAACTTTGCCTGTGTTAACAATACACTTGTACAAGTAGTTGTCGTATTGTGAATGTTCTTTACTTCTCCGCTTGATAACACTGGTAGTTTATCGTGATCTACACACATGAATTTCATAAACCTCTGGTCGTCAACACTTCAACCGACATTTAAGTTGATAATGTTTGATAAAATGATTAAATAATTTATAAACGATTAAAGTTATGATACTTACATGAGTATTTTGTATGTTTGACAAAAGAAAAAATCACTTTTTGTGTGTTAAAGCTTCGGTTTTAAATTTACAAATAACAGGTAAGATATATTTGATTTAACTATGAAGTTGATAGAAAGACTGTTTTGTGATCTTGTGAATAGAAAAGTTATATGAGTGTTTTATGAACATTGACAGATTCATGGTGAATATTAGAAAAAATGTTTTTTGTAATATTTTGATGGAAATGTTTATTTCTCTTGAATAACTAATGTATGTGGTTTAAGGTTACATTTATAAACTGTAGTATAAGATTGGGTGGAAATGATTAGTTGTCATAAATAACTAATGACTATGGCTTAGGGCTATGTTTGTAAACCGTAGTTTAAGGTTAGGATGGAAATGTTTGGTTGTCATGAATAACTGATGACTATGGTTTAGGGCAATGTTTGTAAACCGTAGTTTAAGGTTTTGATGGAAATGTTTGGTTGTCATGAATAACTGATGACTATGGTTTAGGGCAATGTTTGTGAACTGTAGTTTAAGGTTTGGATGGAAATGTTTGGTTGTCATGAATAACTGATGACTATGGTTTAGGGCAATGTTTGTAAACCGTAGTTTAAGGTTTGGATGGAAATGTTTGGTTGTCATGAATAACTGATGACTATGGCTTAGGGCTATGTTTTTAAACCGTAGTTTAAGGTTAGGATGGAAATGTTTGGTTGTCATGAATAACTGATGACTATGGTTTAGGGCAATGTTTGTAAACCGTAGTTTAAGGTTTGGATGGAAATGTTTGGTTGTCATGAATAACTGATGACTATGGTTTAGGGCAATGTTTGTGAACTGTAGTTTTAGGTTTGGATGGAAATGTTTTGGTTGTCATGAATAACTGATGACTATGGTTTAGGGGCAATGTTTGTAAACTGTAGTTTAAGGTTGGATGGAAATGTTTGGTTGTCATGAATAACTGATGACTATGGTTTAGGGCAATGTTTGTAAACCGTAGTTTAAGGTTTTGATGGAAATGTTTGGTTGTCATGAATAACTGATGACTATGGTTTAGGGCAATGTTTGTGAACTGTAGTTTAAGGTTTGGATGGAAATGTTTGGTTGTCATGAATAACTGATGACTATGGTTTAGGGCAATGTTTGTAAACTGTAGTTTAAGGTTTGGATGGAAATGTTTGGTTGTCATGAATAACTGATGACTATGGTTTAGGGCAATGTTTGTAAACCGTAGTTTAAGGTTTGGATGGAAATGTTTGGTTGTCATGAATAACTGATGACTATGGTTTAGGGGCAATGTTTGTAAACCGTAGTTTAAAGGTTTGGATGGAAATGTTTGGTTGTCATGAATAACTGATGACTATGGCTTAGGGCTATGTTTGTAAACCGTAGTTTAAGGTTAGGATGGAAATGTTTGGTTGTCATGAATAACTGATGACTATGGTTTAGGGCAATGTTTGTAAACCGTAGTTTAAGGTTTGGATGGAAATGTTTGGTTGTCATGAATAACTGATGACTATGGTTTAGGGCAATGTTTGTGAACTGTAGTTTTAGGTTTGGATGGAAATGTTTGGTTGTCATGAATAACTGATGACTATGGTTTAGGGCAATGTTTGTAAACTGTAGTTTAAGGTTTGGATGGAAATGTTTGGTTGTCATGAATAACTGATGACTATGGTTTAGGGCAATGTTTGTAAACCGTAGTTTAAGGTTTTGATGGAAATGTTTGGTTGTCATGAATAACTGATGACTATGGTTTAGGGCAATGTTTGTGAACTGTAGTTTAAGGTTTGGATGGAAATGTTTGGTTGTCATGAATAACTGATGACTATGGTTTAGGGCAATGTTTGTAAACTGTAGTTTAAGGTTTGGATGGAAATGTTTGGTTGTCATGAATAACTGATGACTATGGTTTAGGGCAATGTTTGTAAACCGTAGTTTAAGGTTTGGATGGAAATGTTTGGTTGTCATGAATAACTGATGACTATGGCTTAGGGCTATGTTTGTAAACCGTAGTTTAAGGTTAGGATGGAAATGTTTGGTTGTCATGAATAACTGATGACTATGGTTTAGGGCAATGTTTGTAAACCGTAGTTTAAGGTTTGGATGGAAATGTTTGGTTGTCATGAATAACTGATGACTATGGTTTAGGGCAATGTTTGTAAACCGTAGTTTAAGGTTTGGATGGAAATGTTTGGTTGTCATGAATAACTGATGACTATGGTTTAGGGCAATGTTTGTGAACTGTAGTTTAAGGTTTGGATGGAAAGGTTTGGTTGTCATGAATAATTGATGACTATGGTTTAGGGCAATGTTTGTAAACCGTAGTTTAAGGTTTGGATGGAAATGTTTGGTTGTCATGAATAACTGATGACTATGGTTTAGGGCAATGTTTGTGAACTGTAGTTTAAGGTTTGAATGGAAATGTTTGGTTGTCATGAATAACTGATGACTATGGTTTAGGGCAATGTTTGTAAACTGTAGTTTAAGGTTTGGATGGAAATGTTTGGTTGTCATGAATAACTGATGACTATGGTTTAGGGCAATGTTTGTAAACCGTAGTTTAAGGTTTGGATGGAAATGTTTGGTTGTCATGAATAACTGATGACTATGGTTTAGGGCAATGTTTGTAAACTGTAGTTTAAGGTTTGGATGGAAATGTTTGGTTGTCATGAATAACTGATGACTATGGTTTAGGGCAATGTTTGTAAACCGTAGTTTAAGGTTTGGATGGAAATGTTTAGTTGTCTTGAATATTTAGGGTTATGTTTATAAAGTACAAGACTTGGATAGGTTTGCCTGTTGTATGACTTCTATACCTGATGTTTCAAGGTTTGGTACAAAGCGTGTGAGCAGTCTTTCTTTTCTCTCAACGCTGGTTTCGGTCAACTTGTCATGTATGCCAGTTACAATGAATTTCGTCATAACATCTACAGGTAAGAACGTATGATTATAGTTCGCCAGGTTGGCTAAGTCAGCGAGAGTTTGTCGCGGTGCTGTTGAGAGAGTACATTGATTGATTGTTTTGGAATTTCGCACAAAGCTACTCGAGGACTATCTGTGCTAGCCATCCCTAATTTAGCAGTGTAAGACTAGAGGGAAGGCAGCTAGTCATCACCACCCACCGCCAACTCTTGGGCTACTCTTTTACCAACGAATAGTGGGATTGACCACCACATTATACACCCCCACGGCTGGGAGGGCGAGCATATTTAGCGCGACGCGGGCGCGAACCCGCGACCCTCGGATTACGAGTGTACGCCTTAACGCGCTAGGCCATGCCGGGCCTTGAGAGAGTACATTGTGTCATGTTAACTTTACATATTTATACACAATATGTGTTTTATTTTTAGTATTTACAAACCTTACCCTTCAAAAGACGCGTCGATTTCAGTTATTTATCTGAGGCGCGATATTTCATAATGAAATCAGACAATTAATGTTTAACCCTTTATTCAAATGACTCGTTCAAACATATATGAGAGAGAGAGTATAAAAGTGATATTATGTCCAAATTGTTTGGACCCAGCATGGCCAGGTGAGTTAAGGCACTCGACTCGTAATCCGAGGGTCCGCGGATTCGAATCTCCATCACACCAAACATGCTCACCCTTTCAGCTGTGTGGGCGTTGTATGTAATGGTCAATCCCACTATTCGTTGGTAAAAGAGTAGCCAAAGTGTTGGTGATGGGTAGTGATGACTAGCTGCCTTCCCTCTAGTCTTACACTGATAAATTATGGACGTGTAGCTTTGCGCGAAATTCAAACCAAATTACTTTGTCGTAACAGATGTTAACTTTTGAAACATAATAACTTATTATTGCTTTTTATTATATTGTTGTTTTAATTTCATATAATAATAACACTTTTCACGTTCATTGTTTCTTTATTGTTTAGTTTTTTTAACAACTGTGATTTGTCAGAGTACCACTCATATTATCTGCCTTTTGTTTGGTTCTGTATTGAAGGGATGCCTTGATCATCAGTTTGGTGGACACTCTTACCAGTATCCTGGCAGGGTCGGTTGTGTTTGCTGTGTTAGGGACCTTGGCTTATGACTTGCAGAAAGATATCAGCACAGTTGTTAGACATTCAGGTACGTGAGGGATGATCTGTCCATCAACGGGGCAGATACAATGGGCAGTGATGTAGTGTTTACTGTGCTCAGTCAGATAACATTAGTGACAACAACTTTCTAAATGCACTTGCTAACGTGTCTCAAACTCCTAAACATTTGCTACTGGTTACACGTGGTTTTCCAAAGCCTAGCATTCTAAATGTAAGGAAAAAGCCCTTGAACGCGTGTGTAAATATATTTGAAAAGACTGTACATCATATAATTAATTAAGTTCTACAATAATGGTTCCATATGTATAATTACATGTCAATAGTTGAGATTGCTAACATTTTGTAACTCTTAAGTAGACATTGTTATTTTAATTTTGTAGACAAATGTTTATCTTTTTAATCTTAAAAGACCTTTCTCAGTATTCTGTTTATAAATATTTAATAATTATGTTTTCCTATATTAAATACTTTAAGACCACAGCCCATAACCTGTACTGTCGTCAGTTCTGAAAACACTAAACAATGTTCAGCATGTTAATACTGATATTAACTACATTGTTTTAACCACAAAGTTTAACGTTCTTTTACACCATTCAGGAAGTGATTATTGTTAACTTGTATATAACAACTAATTTTAACTCATTTTTACAATTTAAAATAGTTAAACTAACAGTATATCATACACTAATAGCTCAAACTTCTTCGTTTTAGGCCTCGGTCTCACATTCGTGGCCTACCCAGAAGCCTTAGGGAGAATACCGGTCGTGCCTCAGTTGTGGTCGGTTTTGTTTTTTGTGATGCTCTTTCTTCTGGGATTAGGCACTGTAGTAAGATTTTTGTTTGTTTGTTTATTTTTAGTTAAGCACAAAGTCACACAAAGGGTATCGAAACTCGAACTTCAGCGTTTTAATCCATTGGACTTACCATTGAGCCGATAGGTGACACTTGGACTATGAGTCTGAGGATTTTATTTTATTTTATTAAATGTAAAACAACTTTTAAAAGTAGTACTCGAGCCCAACGTTTTAGTCTCACAAGAACAATCCAAGAATCAGCAGTGGGTATTTTTTAATCTCGTCCATCAGTTCAAAATTAGTGACGGTTATACGCAGATAGCCCTTGCTGAGCTTTGTGTAGAAATTAAAAGTAAAACGACAACAAAAGCAGAACTATGTGAACAAATAACAAATCTTTCCAAAGTTTGCAACAAACGAAAATACTGTTTTCAAACACCGTGGCCGTTGGGGTCGTCAGTACAATATTTGTAACACTGCCACAACCGTGGATTGAAGCCAGCACGTGAATTTTAAGGACTATTGTTCGTTTCATCACGTAAAAGATATTTCGCCTGTGAGATTATTTTACCTTCTAAATTATGTTTTGTGAAGTATCCATGTTTTATAAACAAACAGAATCGTAGGTGGACATCAGTAACACGGGCCTTTCGAACTTAAACTCCATAAATGTTGTTTTGGTTTTAATAACAAATTTTCCATAACTCAGTTCGCATATTTCGATTTTTTTGTTGTTACATAAATATTTTATCCACGCCTGGAAGAAATAAAATAACTCTTGCTTGTACCAAAGTAGGACTTCGTCTACCATTATGAACATGTTTATTGACGGAATTACCAACAAACTGACATTTGTGTCAGTTCAATATCTGTTACAAATTTATTTAGTAAAATATATGTCTTTTAGTTTCAAAACTACGTTCCATGGTTTTTATGTAATTTATTGCGTCATGAAATTTTGTGATAAATATGTCCGTGATGCAGAAAAAAAAAAAGTTTAGCATTTTGGATTCAGCGTCCAGAAATTACCGTAGAACATGTAAACATTTTTTGACAGTTAAACTATCGGGGACCATTGATAATTTACACTGTTGTATAACAACAAAGAAAATGGAGTTTTCTTCATTTTTGTATCTACCGGTGCATTTAGTAGAGGTATGTACTCCAAATATATATATCATTTAGTAGAGGTATGTACTCCAAATATATATATCATTTAGTAGAGGTATGCACTCCAAATATATATATCATTTAGTAGAGGTATGCACTCCAAATATATATATCATTTAGTGGAGGTATGTTCTCCAAATATATATATCATTTAGTAGAGGTATGCACTCCAAATATCTATATCATTTAGTAGAGGTATGTACTTCAAATATATATATCATTTAGTAGAGGTATGTACTCCAAATATCTATATCATTTAGTATAGGTATGCACTCGAAATATCTATATCATTTAGTAGAGGTATGCACTCCAAATATCTATATCATTTAGTAGAGGTATGTACTCCAAATATATATATCATTTAGTAGAGGTATGTACTCCAAATATCTATATCATTTAGTGGAGGTATGTTCTCCAAATATATATATCATTTAGTAGAGGTATGCACTCCAAATATCTATATCATTTAGTAGAGGTATGTACTCCAAATATATATATCATTTAGTAGAGGTATGTACTCCAAATATCTATATCATTTAGTAGAGGTATGCACTCCAAATATCTATATCATTTAGTAGAGGTATGTACTCCAAATATATATATCATTTAGTAGAGGTATGTACTCCAAATATCTATATCATTTAGTGGAGGTATGTTCTCCAAATATCTATATCATTTAGTGGAGGTATGTTCTCCAAATATCTATATCATTTAGTGGAGGTATGTTCTCCAAATATATATATCATTTAGTAGAGGTATGTACTCCAAATATATATATCATTTAGTGTCGGTATGCACTCCAAATATATATATCATTTAGTAGAGGTATGCACTCCAAATATATATATCATTTAGTGGAGGTATGTTCTCCAAATATATATATCATTTAGTAGAGGTATGCACTCCAAATATCTATATCATTTAGTAGAGGTATGTACTCCAAATATATATATCATTTAGTAGAGGTATGTACTCCAAATATCTATATCATTTAGTATAGGTATGCACTCCAAATATCTATATCATTTAGTAGAGGTATGCACTCCAAATATCTATATCATTTAGTAGAGGTATGTACTCCAAATATCTATATCATTTAGTATAGGTATGCACTCCAAATATCTATATCATTTAGTAGAGGTATGTACTCCAAATATATATATCATTTAGTAGAGGTATGTACTCCAAATATCTATATCATTTAGTGGAGGTATGTTCTCCAAATATCTATATCATTTAGTGGAGGTATGTTCTCCAAATATCTATATCATTTAGTAGAGGTATGTACTACAAATATCTATATCATTTAGTATAGGTATGCACTCCAAATATCTATATCATTTAGTAGAGGTATGTACTCCAAATATATATATCATTTAGTAGAGGTATGTACTCCAAATATCTATATCATTTAGTGGAGGTATGTTCTCCAAATATCTATATCATTTAGTGGAGGTATGTTCTCCAAATATATATATCATTTAGTAGAGGTATGTACTCCAAATATCTATATCATTTAGTATAGGTATGCACTCCAAATATATATATCATTTAGTAGAGGTATGTTCTCCAAATATATTTTTGAGTTTATAGGCTTGCACTACATTTATTTTTTATATGTAGTTCACTTTCTCTAATTTTTACTAATTTGAGATTGAATAATGATCTGTCATATTATATTGTATTTTTGACATGAACTTGCTAGCTCATTTGTCAGTAAACTTGGATAATGGTGATGAAACACTTATTGTGCTCACATATTGGTAAACGTACGAAACGCAATCGATAGCGACGTCCTACACGGCCAAGTGGGTAAAGGAGTTCGACTCGTAATCCGAGGGTCGCGAGTTCTAAACCCAGTCGCATCAAACATGCTCGCCCTTTCAGCCGTGGAGGAGTTAAAAGAGTAGCCCAAGAGTTGGCGGTGGGTGGTGATGACTAGCTGCCTTCCCTCTAGTCTTACATTACAAAATTAGGGACGGCTAGTGCAGATAGCCCACGTGTAGCTTTGAGCGAAAATAAAACAACAACAATCAATACCAACGTATGCAAATATTTTAATTTATTATTATTGATTCAGAAAAGTAAAATAATGTGGGTTTTCCTTATATTTACTAATGTTTGATTCAATTTTCATGCGTGGAAGAGATTATTGATTGAACTAAAGAGATTTATCCGTTAAATCTCGCTAGATCGGGTTTGTAGAAAGCATCCTGACTGTGATAAAAGACGAGATTCCAAAGTTACATCAAAACAAAGCAACACTTGCTTTGGGCCTGTGTCTGTTGTGTTTTCTCGGCGGTCTTCCCCTTACTACAAACGTAAGTACCATTTTTATCCCTTACTTTAATCTGAGAGTCAATTCAGTCTACTGGTAATAACTTCTTAACATTATAAATAAATGTTACATATGTTGAGTTTAACAAACACTCTGCAAGCAGGTTTAATGTGCCAAGGTATTTTTGGAGCTTGCTTGTGTGTTTCAAGAAAGAAGTTTAATAACGATTTTCTTTAGACGTGTGCTGTTAATCTCGTTCGAATTCCCGTTACACCAAACATGCTCGCCCTTTCAGCCGTGGGGGCGTCGTAATGCAATCCTCAATCCTACTATTCGTCAGTAAAAGAGTAGCCCAAGAGTTGGCGGTGGATGGTGATGGCTAGCTAGCTACCTTCCCTCTAGTCTTACACTGCTAAGTCAGGGACGCTAGGGCAGGTAGCCTTCTTGTAGCTTTGCGCGAAATTCCAAAAAACAAAACAAAAAACAAACTCTTAACTTGAGACAAAACTTATAAGATGCAAAATTAGAAACTACAATTTCGTAAAATAAAGTCTGTCTACAGTAGATATTTCAGAATATCTTGTGAAAGGTTTTCAATGAAAATTTAATGAATTACGTTTTGTTATGAATCTGACATTTTTTTCAACGGAAAATGTGTATTTTTAGTAAATAAAACTCACAGACAAGTATTTACGTTATGTCTCTTGTATTACTTACTGTTTGTTATTTAATCAGCCTCCCAGTGACTCAGCGGTATGTCTGCGGACTTACAACGCTAAAAAACCGGGTTTCGATACCCGTGGTGGGCAGAGCACAGATAGTCCATTGTGTAGCTTTGTGCTTAATTCACAACAACAACAACAAATTATTTCATCAACAATATTTTTTCTATATAATAGGTCAGTATTTACGTTATGTATCTTGTATAACTTACTGTTTATTATTTAATCAACAATATTTTTCTATATGATAGGCTGGCCTCTACGTTATGTATCTCTTGGACAATTATTGTGTAGGAGCTGCGGCTTTTCTTTACGCCATCTTTGAAATTTCAGGGGTCATGTACATATATGGTGAGTAGATGAAAAACCATTAAAGTGAGGTTTCGGTTTATTTGTTACTTCTCATTTGTTATAACAAGCAAATTAAAGTGTTTATAAACGGCCGACATTTTCCTAGCATCATGGCTTTCTTCAGCTATGTTCAGCGTACGTCAATGGACCAAAATGCAAATATTACTTGTTCTTTGCGTACCTTTAAGAAACATTAATTGTCCTCAGGACTGGTTATACCAGTTGCTATATTTTATAACAGGAAAATAACCCAGGCTATAAAAGAACCACGTGACAAGTTTATCACTTACTTCTGTTTTTAAACTTTTGTTTCATGTAATGAACAAAACATAAAACGGTGCTCATAGAAAACGTCCATTTTTTTTTACTTTGTCGGAAATCTGTTACATCCATAGAAATAATCCATTTATCTGTCTCCTTCTCCAGAACTTTGCTCGCAAATTTCTCGACCAAATGTCGTATCGTTTGATAGGCCTTTGTTCGAGGAGTCTGGATTGCCTGTTGGCTTTTCAGTTCACGAGAATATTAACTATGTTTTGCTTATTGAAACTTTTTAATACAATAAATATGATACAATATGACTCAATGCCCTTATCGTCGCGTGACGATTGGCTTCGATTTCAACTTTATTTTTTTATTTGCAAAATATTTCACACAAACAACATTTAACTCTCGTGTAATTTCCTTAAAAAATCAATATTAGACAAAATACAATTTTTATGAGTGTCTTCCACTTATTTAAATATAAAATATGCGTTCGAAGTTCGTTTAAAACTACATGCTTATTACTTTGTGAACACGCATTTTGACGTTTCTGTATAATTAGCTACGTTTGCCTTCACCACAACTTTACGTTTACTTTAATGCGTAATAATTTAGCTTTGGTTCATTTCATAAACTGCTATGAAAACATTTAAGTTTTCTTCTTCTTTAATACGGGGTTCTATTCTTTGTTTCCACTTGTACAACTGTGACATACAGTAAACACTGATAACTGTTTCATATTCTGTACAGTTATAAATAACATTACTGTACTGTTTCACACTCCATACAGTTATAAATTCCATTACTGTACTGTTTCACACTCCGTACAGTTATAAATTCCATTACTGTACGTTATTGTTTACTCTACGTGTGGTTTTAATAAATAAAGTTACGTTTGCACGAGATTGTTTATCTTACCACGTGACATTTCTTCAAATAGACACAGTTATCGATCTGACACATAATGCAGGATATAAAAACTACTGCACATGTTTTGCAAGAAGCGACTAGTTAATGATTATTCAACATCATACGACTTGTAACATTACAATAGTATTTGTAATATAATAAACATTATTATTTTACTGTCACAAAAACAATTTGTTTAGGAAATAACACGATGTTTGCAGTTTTCGTCATATCATAAACAACTAAACAACGGTTTAGAAACTGAAGGCCCGCTCCGCTAATACAGCGGCGAGTCTGCGGATTTAGAACGTTAAAATCGGGAGTTTAGTACCTCTCAGTGAACTCAGCCCCACGTGGCTCTGCTATAAGAAAAACACATTAGAAACTAAAGATATTCTCTAGTTGACCTCGACTCGTAATACGTGGGTTCGAATCCCCATCTCACCAAACATGTTCGCCCTTTCGGCCGTGGAGGCGTTATAATGTTACGATCAATTCCACTCTTCGTTGGTAAAAGAGTAGCGCAATACTTGACGGTGGGTTGTCATGACTAGCTGCCTACCCTCTATTTTTACACTGCAAAATTAGTAATGGCAAGTGCAGATAGCCCTCGTCCAGCTTTGCGCGAAATTCAAAAACAAACAAACAAACCAGTTGACGTCACATCATAAACACTTAGTTTGTTTACGAATTAAAAATATGTCTCCAGTTGACATCACATTGTAAAAATCTGTTTAAGAACTAAAGATATGTCTCCAGTTGATGTTACAACATAAAGAATCACCTTGTCAGGGTACCTATAGAGATATTTACCTGACTTGGCGGTTATTTTACTTTGTTTATTATCTTAGTTTTCCTCTCCAGATCCAGACTGGACGTTTAACTATATAATAAATGGAACATGTCAAGTGTTTTAATAAAGGTTTTGTCTATTTGATATTATAAAGCGAAACACAAGTCCAAAAAGTATGTTTGTTTGTTTTGGATATCTGCGCTAGCCGTCGCTAATTTAGCAGTGTAAGACTAGAGGGAAGGCAGCTAGTCATCACTACCCACCGCCAACTCTTGGGCTACTCTTTTATCAACGAATAGTGGAATTAACCGTATTTCGTAACGCCCCCACATCTGAAAGCGCAAGCATGTTTGGTGTAACGGGGATTCGAACCCGCGACCCTCGGATTACGAGTCAAACTCCTTAACACGGTTAGTATGTTAATATCAAACTAAGTGTATCTACTCTTTTCTGTAGTTGTTTAACACTAATTTCTCTTGATTCAGGTTGGAGACAATTTTGTAACGATGTAGAGTTTATGCTGGGGTTTCCCGTGGGCTGGTTCTGGAAGGTAACATGGGTCGTAGTTGCTCCGTTCACCATGCTTGTAAGTTTTGTGGTAACGTAGTCTCAGTTCATTGTGTTCTGTTCTGAGTTACTATACTTTTATCATGATTTTATTTAGTAGCTTAGTGTTTGTTGTTACAATAAGATTGATGTACTGATTGTAACGTTCTACACAATGTAATTGTTGTCAGTTTGATGTACTGATTGTAACGTTCTACACAGTACAGTTGTTGTCAGTTTGATGTACTGATTGTAACATTCTACACAATGTAGTTGTTGTCAGTTTGATGTACTGGTTGTAATGTTCTACACAGTGTAGTTGTTGTTAGTTTGATGTACTGATTGTCACGTTCTACACAGTGCAGTTGTTGTCAGTTTGATGTACTGATTGTAACATTCTACACAATGTAGTTGTTATCGGTTTGATGTATTGATTGTAATGTTCTACACAGTGTAGTTGTTGTCAGTTTGATGTACTGATTGTAACGTTCTACAGAATGTAGTTGCTGTCAGTTTGATGTACTGATTGTAACGTTCTACACAGTGTAGTTGTTGTCAGTTTGATGTACTGATTGTAACGTTCTACACAATGTAGTTGTTGTCAGTTTGATGTACTGATTGTAACGTTCTACACAGTGTAGTTGTTGTCAGTTTGATGTACTGATTGTAACGTTCTACACAATGTAGTTGTTATCAGTTTGATGTACTGATTGTAATGTTCTACACAGTGTAGTTGTTGTTAGTTTGATGTACTGATTGTCACGTTCTACACAGTGCAGTTGTTGTCAGTTTGATGTACTGATTGTAACATTCTACACAGTGTAGTTGTTGTCAGTTTGATGTACTGGTTGTAATGTTCTACACAGTGTAGTTGTTGTTAGTTTGATGTACTGATTGTAACGTTCTACACAGTGTAGTTGTTGTCAGTTTGATGTACTGATTGTAACGTTCTACACAATGTAGTTGTTGTCAGTTTGATGTACTAATTGTAACGTTCTACACAGTGTAGTTGTTGTCAGTTTGATGTACTGATTGTAACGTTCTACACAATGTAGTTGTTATCAGTTTGATGTACTGATTGTAATGTTCTACACAGTGTAGTTGTTGTTAGTTTGATGTACTGATTGTCACGTTCTACACAGTGCAGTTGTTGTCAGTTTGATGTACTGATTGTAACATTCTACACAATGTAGTTGTTATCAGTTTGATGTATTGATTGTAACGTTCTACACAGTGCAGTTGTTGCCAGTTTGATGTACTGATTGTAACATTCTACACAATGTAGTTGTTATCAGTTTGATGTATTGATTGTAATGTTCTACACAGTGCAGTTGTTGTCAGTTTGATGTACTGATTGTAACATTCTACACAATGTAGTTGTTATCAGTTTGATGTATTGATTGTAATGTTCTACACAATGTAGTTGTTATCAGTTTGATGTATTGATTGTAACGTTCTACACAGTGCAGTTGTTGTCAGTTTGATGTACTGATTGTAACATTCTACACAATGTAGTTGTTATCAGTTTGATGTATTGATTGTAACGTTCTACACAGTGCAGTTGTTGTCAGTTTGATGTACTGATTGTAACATTCTACACAATGTAGTTGTTATCAGTTTGATGTATTGATTGTAATGTTCTACACAGTGTAGTTGTTGTCAGTTTGATGTACTGATTGTAACGTTCTACACAGTGTAGTTGTTGTCAGTTTGATGTACTGATTGTAACGTTCTACACAGTGTAGTTGTTGTCAGTTTGATGTACTGATTGTAACGTTCTACACAATGTAGTTGTTATCAGTTTGATGTACTGATTGTAATGTTCTACACAGTGTAGTTGTTGTTAGTTTGATGTACTGATTGTAACGTTCTACAGAATGTAGTTGTTGTCAGTTTGATGTACTGATTGTAACGTTCTACACAGTGTAGTTGTTGTCAGTTTGATGTACTGATTGTAACGTTCTACACAGTGCAGTTGTTGTCAGTTTGATGTACTGATTGTAACGTTCTACACAATGTAGTTGTTAACAGTTTGATGTACTGATTGTAATGTTCTACACAGTGTAGTTGTTGTCAGTTTGATGTATTGATTGTAATGTTCTACACAGTGCAGTTGTTGTCAGTTTGATGTACTGATTGTAACATTCTACACAATGTAGTTGTTATCAGTTTGATGTACTGATTGTAACGTTCTACAGAATGTAGTTGTTATCAGTTTGATGTATTGATTGTAATGTTCTACACAATGTAGTTGTTATCAGTTTGATGTATTGATTGTAACGTTCTACACAGTGCAGTTGTTGTCAGTTTAATGTACTGATTGTAACATTCTACACAATGTAGTTGTTATCAGTTTGATGTATTGATTGTAACGTTCTACACAGTGCAGTTGTTGTCAGTTTGATGTACTGATTGTAACATTCTACACAATGTAGTTGTTATCAGTTTGATGTATTGATTGTAACGTTCTACACAGTGCAGTTGTTGTCAGTTTGATGTACTGATTGTAACATTCTACACAATGTAGTTGTTATCAGTTTGATGTATTGATTGTAATGTTCTACACAGTGTAGTTGTTGTCAGTTTGATGTACTGATTGTAACGTTCTACACAGTGTAGTTGCTGTCAGTTTGATGTACTGATTGTAATGTTATTATATTTTTGTAATATTAGTTATTAGGTTTAATTTTAAGTGAATAAGTCACAATAAAACAATTCTCCTAACACACCTGGTAATACTGTTTTTAATTTATATCTTTTCAAAGGCCTGGCGGTTAGAGCTTTCGACGTTCATTCTAATAGTTGTTGGTTCGGATACATATCCCACCAAACATTCTCGTAGTTTCAGCCGTGGGGGCGTTGTATAGTTACAGTCATAAGAGTAAAAGAGTATTCCACGAGTTGGTGGTGAGTGGTGTTTACAAGCTGCTTGTCATTCAGTTTATCATTACTAAAGTCACGACGGTTAACGAAACTCATGTAGCTTTTCGAGAAGTTGAAACCAAACCAAATTTTTTTACACAAAAGCGCGGTTAAAAATAGTATTTGAATAGGCTTATAACGCTAAAAAAATCGGGCTTTCATAGACAGCCCGTTATGTACCGTTGTGCTTAACAACAAGAAGTTATTTCACTCTCCTCTTTTATGTAGTTTAGAGACATTGTTTTCATTATTTTACACAACTTGCACGATGCTGTTAACAATGGCTTAGACGTTGTACGCGAAGTACTCCCAACCGGTGTGTGGGCCCTTCATGTTCAGATTGTTCTCTGACTAAGGTTGTGTCACATTTTACTTTATATATGAATAACATGTTGTAGAAGTTATTCAACCTACTTTTATATGTTAATATCTGTAATATGACATATTTTTTAGCTGCTCAAATTTCAATTGTTTTTTTAATAGTGTTTGACTTACTATTTAAACAGGTTAATAGCTGATCAGTATCTGTGGTAACGTTAAGTTCGAGACGTGAATGATGGTTTTTGATTGTTCACCAGGTTATCTACGTCTATGGTAACGTCATGTTGGGTATCAGTGTTCCAAAGAGCGACAGTGGGATTCCTTCTTGGGGAGCGGCTCTTGGATGGGGATTGGCTGCTGTAGCTTGGATTCAGATTCCCCTGTGGATGGGGATCGTTGTGAACAGAAATCCAGGAACAACCGTAAAAGCGGTATGGATTTGACTCGTTTATTTTGTAACCAAAACTCTTTATGAATTATTTATCACTTCGCGTAAGAGTTACACTGAAGTTTCCTTTGTAATTTCCAACTTCATGGAACACTTTCAGAAACTCATCTTGGCTCTCCAGTCTAAGAAAGAGTGGGGACCTAAGAACTTGCTCGAGAAAGGCGCGTGGAAGCAGTGGAACCAAAAGAAGAGTGGGTCGGACAACTTGGTGTTTTACTGTAATCCAAGGTATAGTGATCAAATCGACGAAAATATAGAAAACGATATGCAAACCTGAAACGACATACACCAATTATTAAGTGATTGTTTGAATACTTGAAATAACGTTATCTGTTGCTAAATTATCCATTTTCATGTGTAAAACTTGTTTAAAATTATAGTAGTATCAGAAATTTTTTATAGTTCTTAGCACACTGCAAATAAAATTATCCACGTGTGTTACTTTCTGGTAAATAATTGTCATATTCGACTTCATTAACAGTTTTGTACTGTGAGCTTTTCCATGTTGCGTAATTCGATCCACTCATACAACAATTTCTCGTTTGCTGTTTTTACCTAACTTACGATAGTTATGATGTTCACTAGGTGTCGCTTTATTTCAACTCAAGAGCAACATAGATTAACACCAGTTATAATAACCACCAGAAATCTGCACGCTTCTAACGCTACAAATTAGTGTTCGATACCCCTTGTGAACACAGCACAGATAGCCTTAACAGATTTATGCTTAACAATCAAACAAAAATAACTGAAAAACCTTTTTGTAAATCTTAACACCGGTTTTGTAGTTTCGAAAAATCGAGATAAAGGTAAAAAGGATAACGACAAGTTAATTTTCAGGTTGGTGAAATATCCAGTTCATGACAAAGTATTCATGTGTCACTTCGATATTTTCATGTATTTCACTCCCTCTGTCGTGTGATACACAAATTTGTTTTTGATATCCGCTTCATAGTATTTACAAGTCTCATTGTTACCTCATGTATGAGTTTCATATTGTTTAAAAACCGAACAATAGATGTATAACGTTATTTAAAATAACTGAACATAATTGTTACAATCATTGTTACCTCATGCACGAGTTTCATATTGTTTTAAAACCGACCAACGGATGTGTAACATTATTTAAAATGACTGAATCAAAGTGTAACAATATTTATACTGTTTAATTTCGTAAAAAAATGTAAGAAACCCGATTTTTGCTTTTGTCACAAATAACACACACGTTAAGATCAAACCTTTAAATGCACCCTAATTGTTTTCTAAAAAAAATACTATATCGAGTAAAAAACAAATCATGTTAGGCCTATAACAATTTTAAACGATTCACTCCTAATGTCGTCTCTTAGAGATTTTCAGATGTTAGAAGAGTATGTAGTCCAATTCACTCTCCATTTGTCATATACGTTACCTGCATACAACAAATATTTCGACTTGGCGAAACAACATTCTAGTAAACTTAAAAGTCATATCTTACAACAAGTATAATTGTACTTCTCGCTGGTCCATAAAAGGCTTTCGCAGTCATGACAACTGTTGTATTTAATGTTTGTTCTATCCCAGCAGGCCTGAAGAGCTTTACGTCGGCAATGGATGTCGGCAATAGAATACGAGTTGGAACACTATATTTATGTACTCTTCTAATTAATGAAAGTTCCTAAGGGTTCATATTAAGAATAGAGTGCTTAAAAATGTAATAAGCCTTATACTGATGTATTATGACAAATATAATTGATTGAATTAGAACACTAAGGCGTTACGAATCTTCGGCAAAGCTTCGTTACAAACTGGAAAGTCCAGATAGAATTTGTTTTTATATTACTGTTCGTTCTTCAAATGTAAACACGAGTTCAATTAAGACTGTAGAAGTTATTACATTTTCTTCTGTATTCCACAGTAGCCCGCAGCCCAAACGCTAAAAGTCGGGTTTTAATACCCGTAGTGATTAGGGTAAATACAGCCAATGACGTGGCTATGCGTTTTACAACAACCAATCACAATTATTTTTTGAGACCGTAACAATACGCGTTTTAGCAGCGACATCTATCGTATTTTTAAGTAAAGATCGCTGTTAATTAACGGAACAAACAAAAAATCATTTTACAACTTATAAAGCATGGCAAGTCTCGAAATGTCCTATTTTTGAACTACATGAAGACTTCGCGACATTTAAGTGACGCTATACGCGAAAAGGAAGTTTTGTAATAATTAAAATGAAGAATAAAAATAATATCTTAATAATAGATTAAGATATTATTAATAGCTTAAATGAAAAATAATTGTGCGGTATTCTGAATTAACAATAATTTTCGTTATGTTTTAGGTGGACAGTACGTTTCGTAATTATTCAAACAAGCTGTTTACTGGATGATGCTGTAAGCGAATAAACACCTTAGCTGTTTTCAATAACTTTTTTTTTGTTTTGAATTTTCGCGCAAAGCTACATGAAGGTTGTCTTCGCTAGTGGTCCCTAATTTAGTAGTGTAAGACTAGAGGGAAGGCAGATAATCGTCACCTCCCACCGCCAACTTGGGCTATCCTTTTACCAATAAATAGTGGGATTGACTGTAACTTTATAACGCTCCCATGGCTTCAAGGGCGAGTATGTTTGGTGTGATAGGGATTCGAACCCGTGACCATCAGATTAAGAGTCGAGAGGTTTTGAACTTACAAACAAATAAGATATGTGTAACTTCAATTAAATTATATGTTTAGTAACTATCCGAATAAATAGTAAATTACATGATAATTTCGATACACAGTAAATTTCTATGTGTTAATTACATTAGGAATGAAACATTAAGTCGTATTGCTGAGTGTGTTAGTGTAATCGAAGAGTGGATGAAATAATTAGTCCTGTCATATGTAAATATATTGATATATAGACGTGTCTTTGCTACGTAACACACAAAGAAGCGTAACGTGATATAAGTTTAAAAACTAGTTTATTTGCAGAAGTTTGAAAAATATTTGTTACAGCTGGAACTAAAGTTACGAAATATAACTTTTTTTATTCAGTTTACTGACCGATGAGACCAGGCATGGCTAAGTGGTTGGAACGCTTGACTCGAAATCTGAGGGTCGTGGGTTCGAATCCCCGTCACACCAAACGTGCTCGCCCTTTCAGCCATTTGGGCGTTTTAAAAGAGAGGGCCAATCTCACTATTCGGTGGTAAAATATTATACCAAGAATTGTCGGTGATGCCTAGCTGCATTTTATCTTGTCTTTCAATGCTAAATCAGGGATGGCTACCTTAGTTAGCTCTCGTGTAGCTTTGCGCGCAATTCAAAAAACAAACAGACCAATAGCGAAGACAACTTTTATTGACTATCGGACTATTTTATAAACTTTTTCCATTGACGAATTCTACTGCCCAAATGATGCTATGTTTAACCAAATGGTAGAATATGTTAAAGGAACGAGCTCGTAACGTTTCAGCTTGTGAAATATTTATCTCCCTCATCGAAATGATTAGGGGGAGAGGGGAACAAAACGATAACCATTCAAGTTCGTCAGTCTGTAGACATTCAATTCTTCTCACGATAAGTTACATCGAAAGAACAAAGTTCAAACTTCACAGGTCATTTTCTATGGGATGGAAAAGAACCCTATCTATATTTAGGGTTAACAGGTTAAAGGTTAAGATCACCCTTTTAGTGACTAACAGGAAACATCGGTTAGCCTTCCTACCCGTGGCTATCACAGGCATACAGTGTTCTACTGGTTCTTTAATGGCTGGAAATGCCAGGTCAATCTCGTCGAAGATTCGCTAGTACAAAAATTAAGGGCCCAACATGGCCAGGTGGTCAAAGCACTCAACTCGTAATCCGTGGGTTCGAATTCCCGTCACATCAAACGTGCTCATCATTTCAGCCGTAGAAGCGTTATAATGTGACGGTCAATCCCTCTATTGGTTGGTAAAAGAGTAGCCCAAGAATTGGCGGTGGGTGGTGACGACTAGGGCATTCCCTCAAATCTTACACTGTAAAATTGAGGACGGCTAGCACAGATACCCTTGAACAGCTTTGTGCGAAATAAAAAAAATTAAACATTGGACGGTGTACGTCCGCTAATGTGTGGCTACTCACTCAGATACGTTCTGTCATTGTGATAGCTTTCAAATTATATACTGTACGTTTGCTGCTATTGGACGATTACTTTTTGCATTTTTGTTGTTGTTTTTTTTTGATAAATTTCCTACTATGCATTTTTCTGTTATTAACAGAAATGTTCTTTTATACGTGTAACTGTTTTATTGAATACATACAAATGTGTATAACTCGTAACGTAAGAACAGTTTTAACATATCACATGTATTTTATAACAAAAGTAACTGAATTTAAAATCATGTAAGTGATACAAACCCTAAAGTACACTAATAGTGTTTTTTTACACATCTTTCGGGATCCTCAGTGATGAGATTAAGGGCTTGTAACCCTATAATCCGGGATTCGATTCCTCTCGGTGTACACAACGCTGAAAACCAATAGTGTGGATCTGTGCTTAATAACAAACGGAAAAAAGTAAAACTGATCGTGATTGGCCATTTTTGCATTGATTGAAAGACAGGCAACATATCATTAACTTCATATTATTACACTTTATCACAATGAAGATTTTTTTGTTTTATGTGAGAGGCTTCGTCGGCGCTAAACATCGCTTGTGTGGTCGAGGTTGATACGTTACTATAAACTTTCCGTTTACTTTCACTCGTAGGTTAAGATTTGTTTTCTTAAACTATTTAATGCTATCTATTTCGGATAGCTGGAAAAGTATACCCGGATATCTTTCGCAAACGAAGAGATTCAGTCAACAGTGCATGCCTGATAATTCGAAGCATTTGGTCTATAGATACCAACTATATTGACAACCAAGGCTACGCGACAGGCAGAAGCTACACTGCGTTATTCGAACGTATTTCCTTTGCAGTTGTTGCCGGAACGATCGAGACAGTCGGCGCATGCGTGGCACTTTCTCTTCGTAGAACGTCCCTGCACATTTATCTAGCTTTAGTCTCATTGTTTTATGTGCTATCATCAAGAAGGGACGTAGAGCCGTGTTTGTTTTTTTTCGATTGACGTTTCTGTTGACTCTCAAATATGTGGGGATCTCAATTGCTTCTACACTTTGTCATCACACCCTGTTAGAGAGAAGAGAATTGAGTTTGAATATGAAATACAGAAACGATAGGAACGTTATGTGATTGAGGCTGATTGAGGTTTGTTTGTTGTTCAGTTAACATCAGTTGTTCAGTGACTGTTGTCGGTATAATTTCGAGTACTTCTGGCTCGTGTAACAATGTAATTACGTGGGAGCGGTCAGACATTCCAATGTGAACACTTACAGTGACATTCCGATGTCTGACTTGCCGATGCGATCATATAAATCTGGAGTCAGAGTTGAGATTATCCAACGAGGTGTTATTCCCGCAGTAACTACAGTTGAGACGAGATACGTCACTAAACGTGACGCTCAATATGGTTTAGTAATCTAACAATGGTCAGTTCAAATTTCATCCAAGTGTATCGCAGGGAAGTACTTAATGACCCCCCACCACTCACAAAAATAACGTAACAAAACAAGAAAAAAATAAATTGCAGGCCACTGTTTGTGGTGTTAAGAACATTTCAAAATTATTTCCTTTACGACAACGAACAATATTCGAGAAAGAAGACGTTCAAATCTATTGTGACGTCATGAATAATGCTGCTGTCATTGGTCGACAGATTCGTCAGAATAATGTGAATTATAGGGGTTCGGTATACGGGCCGTCTCATCCTCCACAAGCCAACAGCCGAAAGAATCCAAAGGGTTTGTCTGTTTTAAGGAACAAGGCTAGCTTCTCGTGTATTTGGTCGAGCATCAAGGCCCTGAGCGGCGGAATATTTCTCTTCGCTGGCGGCATGGCGATGATGGTTGTTGGTTTTTTCGCTGAACCTCTCTCCACCAGGTTCGTGGAACTTGGAAACGGAACAGTGATATCAAAGAAGGACTCTGATCTGAAACTTCACCTGACAAATCTAGGTTACGTAGGCCCCGTTATCATGGGCATTGGCGGTATAGCCATTGTTGCAGCCGTCGTCTTCGCCTTTGATGCTAAAGAGCCCGTGGGATCGAAAATAGTGCCAATAACGGACGAACAACTCATTGGTCTAGATCGTCTCGTGAAAGAGAAAACGCGAGAAGAAAAATCGCTCGAAGAGAAACAAATAGCTTCCAAACAGTTTTGGTACGGAGAAAGTAAAACGGCAGTTTCTGGATCTTTAATGGCCCCTCCAGACATATCTCCAGCTGTGGCCGACCATCCACAATCAAACCATCTTGAAATAGATGGTCAGAAGTACTAACCCTAATATTTGGAGACATTGAAAATAAGTTATTATTAATATAAATATTTTTCATTTCTTGGGCTGTCGTTTAACGGAAGGTGATTTCGAGTTAGAGACGTTAAAAGCTTGATTTTTCCATAAGTCACAGACTCAGTTCTCACCTATCCTGGTTATTTAAGTCCAGCTACTGACCACGCCCTGCGACGTCTCCAAAAATACCAGAAACATGCCAATCCTATAAGTGGAGCTGGAAGATGCCATCATCAGTTTCGCATGTTTTGTTGAAACAGTCGTGTCACCGTTTCGCCAAAGGTCGTGTCAACATTCTTGTCTCTGGTGTCGAACTGAACAAGCAAATTTAATGTGGCGAAAATTCTGTGTGCGTGAGTTGAAATATTCCAGAATACCATAGACTAAACCACGTGGTATCTTCACAAAAAAACCGAAAAATCCATATGGTTACTTTGTCCATCCAGTGTGTGTGTGAAAATATGCTTGGTTACTATTTAGTCTGAGCTGTAAATCACGAGCGAACTGGGCGAAAAAGCGTATAAAACGTCATCACTTGACTTTTAAGTACTTGTTTCAGAAATTCTTCTGTATTCTATAAATTTTAATCAGTGTTGTAACTTTCAAGATATTTCTTCGCCCCGCTGGTCTCGTGTAACTATTTTTCACTTTGCAGTTTGTTCCTTACGTAGATTGAATATTATCTTACTGTAATTTTGAATAATTATATATACGTAAGTTTATATATATGTATACACAATATTTACTCTTTTTAAATATTTAGATATTAATGCTTGAACAATATAGTAGATATAAAATAATTTACCTTTCTTTATAGTGTATTTCCTTACAACATATTGTATTTCAACTTTTATCTATGATATACTTATAGTAATCTGTTTACTTCAATCAGTATTAGAGACATAATTCTCTCCCCCCTCTCATAGAATTCCCGACTTTTCATTCTTCTATTTATGAATACATCTTATCTGTACATAATTTTGTAAATTATTATATGCTAATATGTGGCATTTTGAGCCTAATGTGATAATATGACCGACAAAGCCTACGCGAGCGTTGTTACTGCGCATGTCAGTTTCTTTAAATTATTTAAATGCAAATGTCACAGTACTGGTATCATAGCTTTCTTGTAAACTGTGAAATCCTTAAAAGGAAAATATAAACAAATAGATAATTTTCCGGGAAACCTGTCGTCCCACACACCAGGTTCCCAGGCCAGCCTTCCAATTCTTCCCGGATATATTTAATTCATAGAGTAACAGTTCAATTCTCAATAATTGAAAACTCTTAAGAATATATATACAGGTATAGATATTTCTTTCTTATATATATATATATATATATCTATATATAAATGTTTATAATAACTCTTCCTGTAAAACATTTTTAGAATAATTTGAGTTAGTGGACGAGAGAGACGTGTAAGTTAAAGCTCTTCCCTGTTGCATATTTATTAAAATCATAATTTGTCAGAGGATTCGCTCACATACTTTTCTATAACAACTCGGTTACTCTTCTAACTACAATGACAAATTGTGTTTTTTCTTTTTATTTATTAGGTACGTATTTATTAACAATCATATTTTCTACCTTCCTGATTCTATTATTTATTCGTTCTGGGTTTGTCACAATTATGTTCTTTACTGTGCACGAATAAATAAATGACGTAATTTTTAACCGCTTTTATTGCTGTTGTAATTTTCACTTACGAATGTCATGGAACATTCTGTACTGATTTTTAGATATTTCAATATCCCAAAATTCACTGCGCTTTCTCCCAGCTGATATTTATTTCTGTTGACTACTCTGTGTATGCTGAAATGAAGATTTGTTGTGTTTGTGTTTATTTCTGAGCAAAGCCATATCAAGCTATCTGGTATGTCTATCGCGACGAAGCGACGCCTGGATTTTAGCATTAAAAGTTCGTAAACTTATCGCTTTTCCTCCGGAAAACTTGTATTATGTAAATACTTTGTTTCTCATGTAATACTGTGAATATCTGTTGCGTTTTTTTCAGCAAATTAAGCCTTTTCTGTATTTCTAATATCACTGATTGAAGATTATAACGTTCCTAAAAAACTGAGATACTGTTTGATTTGCTAACATTGTTACTTTTCCTAATTTCTTGAAAGACCTCATATATAGAATATATTGTGGATTTTGATATATAAAATCTTTCATTTTTTACTGAGACGTCGCCACAAAAAAGGGTACATAATATTATCACTATATGTTTTCACTAATCGTACAAAATACCTGACCATTTGTCTTCTTTTTAACTTTTTAAATTTAGCTGTATGTTCCTGGGAAAAAAAAATACCAAATTCTTGATAGTACAGTTTCTAATTATATGAAAAAGAACTTGTGATTAAATGTCAAGGGTGAAATAATCTGTTAAATTATAAATTAATGAACATGTTCTAATCAATCAATACAACATAAATCAAACGTTAAAATTATTTAAATGCATAACATATTTGTTACAGTATCTGCCTTTCACAAATTGGCGAAGCAAGATTAAATAATACTATTACATTTTCAAATACCAGATTCTTTACCTTATCCCTCAAGAATTTTCAATTACTAGAACAATTTATTACAACAGTATTCAAAATTTCCAACCACACTCTTGTTTGTCATATCCAATGACCACGTCGCGTTTCCCTCAATACAAAGTTCTGAGAAACGACTAACTTGTTACTGGTCAGAACACTACTTACATTAATCATTTGTTACAAGAACGATTTGTATGGTTTAGTTCTGACTTTACTTACTGGTTATAAGTGCTGTTTTATTACAAGTTATAACTTTTACAGGAAGGAAAAATATTTTTTTAAACAGGTGTGACGTTTCGATTACTGGTATGATCATTCTTAATTATAAATGTTTGGAGATTTTGATTAACCCTAAATCCAAACCAACAAAACAAATAATCTGCCAAAGTATAATTAAAAATAATGGAAAAAAAATTACATTTATATAGTTAAAACAACAAACATTATAAACAATAAAATATTTTACACGCAAGAATCTTTTTCAACATAACAGTATTATGTTTAAAAATAATTATACAATCTGGCTGTACCTCTCAGAGAGCGTGACGTGTGGCCCGGCATGGCCAAGTGTGTTAAGACGTGCGACTCGTAATCTGAGGGTCGCGGGTTCGCGTCCCCATCGTGCCAAACATGCTCGCCCTTTCAGCCGTGGGGGCGTTATAACATAACGGTCAATCCTACTATTCGTTGGTAAAAGAGTAGCCCAAGAGTTGGCGGTGGATAGCGATGACTAGCTGCCTTCTCTCTAGTCTTACACTACTAAATTAGGGACGGCTAGCACAGATAGCCCTCGAGTTTTATTGTTAAATCTTTGTAAACTTCCCACTCTTTCTTAATCACTTCACTATTTATTTTCTATAGATAAAGAGAAGTGGAAACTTGCCATCTTCAACTGTAAAGATCATGTGATTAAGATACCGTTAGCAGGTTTAACTTTGTCATCTTTCTGGAAAAACAATTCTCTCAGTACCAGGTTTATTGATATACACAAGAAGTAACAAAGTAGGCACTATTTAATTTCTGTGGTGCATATAGGTTTAGAGACAACATATTAGTGCCAGAAATAAACGACTTAATAACATAAAAATGTTGTTTTTTATTTTGTTAATTAAAAAAATATTCGAAGCTTTGTACTGCCAGTTTCGGCTTGTGTTTTATTGAACGCTTCTGAATAAGCTGTAAAGCGAAACGATGAGTGTCTGATTAAATAAACAACATTTCGAAATTATACGGTTGTTTACTTCTAGCAAAATAGACACGTTTTTATTATTTCATTAATTACTTCAAATTTATGAGCTTTGGTAAATTTGAAACACTCTTGAAGAAAATATATATATATATATATCCATTTCAGTGTAAGGACTAAGGAAAATAGTTTAGTTCCAGATACAGACATTTCATGGGGTCTTTCTCGTGTTTATAGTCAAATGAGTTTGAATGTGTCCGTTCGAGTTCAAATCAGCGTATCGAAACTGTGCTTATATGCGGATTGAGTCTACTTCTAAACTAATGACAAACTTTTAAACATGATTTATTAGTATTAATTATTTAAAATTAAACTTTATTCACTCATTTAAATACCTTAAATTATCCATTATTTTAATTAGCGAAGCTCGAGTACTAAATCCGAAATATTGATTCTAATAATTCGCTGCTAAAGAAATGGACGGTAGGGTGCGTTATGAGAGAGTTTTCCTTTATAACCGTTTTAGCGATAAAGGAATGTTATTTTTATTTCGTTCAAAATCGTGCAGATATTTTTGTTATACTTTTAAATTGCAATTGTCTAGATGTAACTGGTAAGTTTCCTTCAAAGTATAGGACGTTTCTTACAGTAAGTTGTCTCACACGTATTTTATTTCTTTAATGTTTAGTTTTGAAAAACGTGGAGACGGTGAATATTGTCAGAACACTGCTGTCGTGTAGGTTCGTTGAACTCTGATCGCTGCTGTTACGTGTTTTGCGGTTAGAGACAGAAACTGTCAGCCATCTTCAAAAAGTGATGAAATTTATTTGTACGCGTTGTTTTTTACTGTTAGGCTGTTGTTGTTTTTTATTTATTGCTTGGTTGTTCTTTTGTTGTTGTTTTTTTGTAAAATAACCTACAGTGCTGTTTTATATAAAATGTTTCTTCCACAAATTTTACTGTTTAGCTTTACTGGTGTAAACTGTTAACTTCTTATGCCTTATATCGAAAATATCTAATTGAAGTGCCGCATAAACTAACAGACTTTATTTACAAAATAACTACGGGCATCTTGAAGATTTTATTTGGGTAACTGGGGAGAGGGTCGTTCTATTCATGGTTCACTCTTCACGCACAAGACAACGAGTGACGGAAGTGTTAGTTTTTGAAATTATATCCACAATTCGGTCTCTCGGGGTTTTTCCCGAGAATACGAGAAACAGTAGCGTCTCATCCACACAATATCGGCTGTGCTTCGTTGAATTCTATTATCAGAGCTCATCAGGCCGGCTGAGATACAACAAACGCACCAGTGGTTGGAACAATATTTACATAAGCCTTTTGTTAAAATAAATAATGAGTTTCACTCGCACCTCACAACTGTTCATCTGTATATCTCTTTTTAAAAGTTGTTTTTCACCTAGTTGTTTAACATAGAGAAGAAATACTGTAACACGAATCCTTCAGTTTAAACACCGTCTGGAACTAACTAGGATTATGTAGGTGTGAAAAAACGGCTATTGCTTTCTGAAAAGTACTTCCAACTGTTTATTCTGGCCAGAACGTGAATTTACCGTCAGAGAATATTTAAAATCAAATCGTTGTTGGGTGTTTCTTTTCCCCATAATTAAGAGTAATTAGTAACTTACGACTTTCATATCTTTAGTCACGTGATATAACATGTACACTTATTTACGAGCCCCTTGCTAGTACAGCGGTAAATCTAGGATTTAAGAACCGAAGTTAAGGGGTTCGATTCCTCTCGGTGTGCTCAGCAAATAGCTCGATGTGGCTTTGGTATAAGAAAAACACACACGTATTTACTACAAATTTCTGTGTATTTTAAAACAGAATATTACTCTCCTCCCCCCAAATAAAACTTACACGTTGTCGGGAGTCATAAACACAACACGCAAAACACTCACACACAAAAAACAAGCGAGATATTTTTCTGGTGTCACAGTTCGGCCTGACCGTTACTATAGAATCACAAAACATGTACTGGTCGGTACCATGACGACCGTGAGTTATTGACTTGTACGTACAGCTGTATTACGAATTTACAGGCTAGAAATTAAATGTATCGACTGCTTGCTTTTTTGTATTATTCAACTATTATTTGCTTAATTGAAATTGACAGAACGTCAGCGTTAACATGCATTAAGTTCGTGATAGAAATTGCTTGTACTCTACTGATAAGGCATGAACACGAGAGCGTCAAATAACATTCAAAATAAACACTTTTGTTGACGTCACATACAACACAGTAAAGTGAATTTAGTCTATTAAATACAACACTGTCGTATTATGTTTATACTGAATTAACATTTCTAATTTCATCTAGTCTTTACTTATTATATATGGGCTCGACATGGCCAGGTGGTTAAGACGCTTGACTCGTAATCTGAGGATTGCAGGTTCGAATCACAGTCGCACTAAACATGTTTACCAATTCAAGCGTTATAATTTGCGGTAAATCCTACTATTCTTTGGTAAAAGATCACCCCAAGAGTTGGCGGTGGATGATAATGACTAGTTGCCTTCCCTATAGTCATAAACTGCTAAATTAGGGACGGCTAACGCAGATAGACCTCGTGTAGCTTTTCGCGAAATTCAAAAGCAAATAAACTTACATATGGGTAAATTAGATTTGACATGAATTCACTTCTAGCTTTGTCATAGCTACGGTGATCTGCGCATACATGTTGATATATATGTGTGTGTGTGTGATCACGAGAAAACCAACTTATAGAGAAAATTATCTATGTAAAAACGGCTGGTGTGGTAGAGAAAGCAGTATGTAAAGGAGCGAACCTTCTTCAGTCATCGTCAGGTTCACAAAGAAACAAAGAGATAACTGATAGTTGGCCACATGTTTGAAGACGGTTGTGTGATTTAGTGTACGAATGTAGAGGGCGTGCTTAGATGTTGGATTATATTTATTAGTATAGGTCTAAAGGTGTTCCTTTGTATTGGTTTATTTGGGGCTTGAGTTATTGTATAAGTAAGGCTCTGTGTGTGTTTTTGTTTTGTTTTGTTTTTCTTGTATGGTTGGTGAAACTTTCATCATTATTTATTTGCCATATAGGAAGATATGCAGAGGGTTGACTACGTTATATTAAAATAGTTTTGAACATCTAAGTAATGTGACAGTCATAGCTGATATAAAGTCGCGGAGGAACAGAAAGCATCAGAACTACATTTTGACATTGTTTGGCAGTGTGACGTCAATGTAAATTAATTGCTTTCGCCCGTTCGGCTGCAAAATATTCATTCGCTCAGATCATAATGATAAATGCAAGTCGAGGAATTTAGAATTTTGCTTTTATTCAATAGCACTGGAGAAAAAAAAGAATCAACATGGGATATCAAGAACCTTCAGAAATTGACCTATAAGAAGTCTTATGCCAACTTTGGTAATCAAAGTGCAGTATCTTGTACTAGATGAAAATTCTCTAACACAATGGTCTGTAGCAAAAGCTGTCTGTATGTCATAGGCAACAGTATTCAACATAATAAAAATAATCTCCATTTGGTAATAAGCCCAATGGGGTTTGGGTCCATCAAGATGAGGCTTCCAGTAAAACCTTCCTTTCAACTATCTCATAGTTAAAGCAGCTGGATAATGAAATAGATATTCATGCTATTTTATCCAAAGACATAGCGCTTACGGATTCTTACGTTATCAAGTTGTTTAAAGAGGCCCAGGAAACTGTTATCCTTGTGCCCTAGATGGTATATGGAAACAAGTTGGGAGGAATTGTGTGTATTTGACATGACATAGCCTTTTGTTATGGAAACTCCAGAGTAGGATTTTTGTAACGTTCCACAGTCCTCGGAAAGCTTTGGGCTTAACGACAACCAATATATATTAAAATACCACTTACGAAAGCACACGTATGTGTGTGTATGTGTATAAAGGATCATCCGGGTCATACATCTGATACTGTTTTAGAAATAGTCAATGTGAATAATAAAAACTAAGTGTGCAATTTTCATAGGGTAAACAATATTCATTTATCACGAACCATAATAATGGTTCATAACAGGGATCGTTTATTTTTATTGTTTATTCTATAACTAATCATGTTTGACGACGGTAATTAAGTTTATTAAAACGTAGTTCCATCAGATGTGAATGTCGTAAACTTTATTTCATACATTCCGTTGAAAGGTTATACAATCAACAGTTCTTTAATTATGTTTTAATCGTAATAACTAATACAGCAAGTAAACTCTTTAAGTTTCAAGTTAAGAAACCTAGAAGATCGCAAGCTGTTTCTTGCACAAAGCTACTCGAGGGCTATCTGTGCTAGCCGTCCCTAATTTAGCAGTGTAAAACTAAAGGGAACTAGTCATCACCACCTACCTCCAACTCTTGGGCTACTCTTTTACCAATGAATAGTGGGATTGACCGCAATATTATAACGCCCCCACGGCTGAAATGGCGAGAGTATCTGGCGCGACGGGGATTTGAACCCACGACCCTCAAATTACGAGTCGCAAACCTTAACACGCTTGGCCATGCCGGGTCCAGATCGTAAGGAATACATCAAATGAATCTCTTGGTGTTAGCTCAGTTGAAAACTTCTCAATCCATTAGTTCTATTTTTAGTCACCAGTTATAAGAAAGAACTACAAAATAATCATTTGGTCTTCTTCCGTCTCGTTCTTCGTGTGCTACTGTTTTTTCCTTCTCTGATTATGTCTTGTCCCACTCGTTTCATTTCTTTCACGTAACGCTTTTCTCACACTTCAGTCGCTTCATCTCAATTCCCATCTTACTGTAATTATTTTTTATAATTTTGTTTGCCATTGAAATCGTCTCCTTAAATTTCTTCTCTGATTACGTATGGTTTCTATAGTTTCATCTCTGATATTTTTCTCGGATTTATTCTGTGATTACGTCTCGTGACTAGTTTCCTTTCTTTCTGAAGCTAGTTCCTCAGCGTTCACCCCTAACTGTGTAAAAAGTATCCAGTTTCTAATATTTCTTTTGTATCTCATTTCGCTGGTTTCATCCTTTACTTATCTTTCTTATGAGATTTCTTTGATTGTGTGTCACCTCTCTGATTTAATTCTGTATTGTAAACTGTTCATTTCTCAGAATGCTCTGATCGTATCTTCTCCAATTCTCAGGATTTCTCACTGTGCCCAATGTTTTGGTTTTATTTTTTTACTTTGCTATCTTTCTAGCACTTAAGTAAGATATTTCGCTTACAGTACTGTTTATTCTATGCTTGCCATTTTCGTGTGAATTACTTCTCCATTAAGCGTTTTCGTCTGCACTTTTGCCCTAATTCTGTCTTTACTTTTCATTTATTCTGCTCTTGTATGCTACGTAATGTCACCTTTCGCTGTAGCCTTTTAACTTACAGAAACGACGGTGTAGTGTTGTTAAAATGTATACAAATTTGATAAGAAACAGGAACAAAGGGCTTTAGCACGAAATATCTCGTGATAAATCGGAACTCAGCCGTGGCACGAGCGGAGTCGCGTGCTTCGGTAGCGATTGTTTTCGTCGATTACTGAATTTATAATTTATCTTTGTAATATTTCTGTATTTTCACAAGCTTATTTTTATATCCTTTATCTTTTTATATCATGCTTCTTCCGAGTTTCAGCAAACCAGAAAAATATAAATTCAACAAATACAGTGTCCGTTAGGACAAAAATAAGTATCTTTACTACCTCGACAATCGAAAAAAACAAACAAAACAAAACCCAACTTAAATGAGGCATAAATACATTTCACATATTGTTCTGTTCTACTACTGACAGAACACACTGAGGCTTCATACGCCACGAAACGTAACGTTACCTACACACTTATTAATTATTGTTAGCTTGTTTAATAACCGTAATCTACGTTTCGACTGTTTCACATTACAATTCGTATCACTAACCTCATATCAACTATTTTACATTGTAGTTGACGTCTTAGTGTGCTATTTTCATCTCATTTCAACAATACGTAATTAAAATTACACTTAAATAACTGAGATGAACGTGAAGGTATTTCTATGTGTATAGATGTTCCGGGATTTAACACAATTTAACACTTCATGACGTGTGTAAACACCAGATAGCCACAATTTAATACTTTATGACGTGTGTAAACACCAGATAACCACAATTCAATACTTTATGACGTGTGTAAACACCAGAGAGCTATAATTTAATACTTTATGACATGTGTAAACACCAGAGAGCCACAACTTAATACTTCATGACGTGTGTAAACAACAGATAGCCACAATTTAATACCTTATGACGTGTGTAAACGCCAGATAGCCACAATTTAATTCTTTATGACGTGTGTAAAGAACAGATAGCCACAATTTAATACTTCATGACGTGTGTAAACACCAGATAGCCACAATTTAATACTTTATGACGTGTGTAAACACCAGATAGTCACAATTTAATACTTCATGACGTGTAAACACCAGATAGCCACAATTTAATTCTTTATGACGTGTGTAAACACCAGAGTGGCATAATTTAATACTTCATGACTTGTGTAAACATCAGATAGCCACAATTTAATACTTCATGACCTGTGTAAACACTAGAGTGCCATAATTTAACACTTTAAGACTTTTTAAAATGGAAGTTTTTTATTAATATAAAAACTTGATTTTTAGGACACAATTGGTAATACATGTGCGGGTGAGATTCGGCTGCGAACGATAGAAGCAACCTAGTAAATTATTGAAAACTATATAAGATGGCTGTCTAATCTGAAAGTAAATAAAAGCACTAAACCTAATTATATGATTATAGGCAAACTGAAAAGCTTATAGAAACCGTAGGTGATTTCAAGAACTGAAACATGGCATTTATCATTCCCTCTTTGATGTTAGCAATTGAATAAATATTTATGATTCGTAATTAACTGTAGAGAAACTACACTACATGAATTAAAGTTTGTTAACATTCATATGAGCTTGTTAAACATCTCATTCCTATACCATGGGCCTTAATATGGAGTTGGTCCCCCCTTTGCTACTATGACAGCCTCCACTCTTCTGGGCAGGGTTTTCACTAGATTTTGGAACATGGCTATTTGGATTCGCTTCTTTTCAGCCACAAGAGCATTAGTGAGGTCGGGCACTGATGTCGCACGAGAAGACTTGGCTCGCAGTCGCCGTTCCAATTCATCCCAATGGTGTTCGATGGGGTTGAGGTTAGGGCTCTGTGTAGGTCAGTCAAGTTCCTCCACACCAATCTCGGCAAAACGTGACTCTATGGACCTCGCTTTGTGCACGGAGACATTGTCATGCTGAACCCAAAAGCGCTTTCCCCAAACTGTTGCCACAAAGAAGAAAGCATACAATTCTTTATAATGTCATTGTATGTTGTAGCATTAAGATTTCTCCTCACTAGAACTAATGTACTTTGCCCAAATTATTAAAACAAAACCAGACCATTATTCCTTCTCCACAGAACTTTACAGTTGGCACTATGCATTCTGGCAGGAAGCATTCTTCTGGCATCTGCCAAACCCAAAATCGATCGTCAGACTGCCAAATATTGAAGCGTGATTCATCACTCCAGAGA
Organism: Carcinoscorpius rotundicauda; assembly: GCA_011833715.1. Taxonomy (NCBI): domain Eukaryota; kingdom Metazoa; phylum Arthropoda; class Merostomata; order Xiphosura; family Limulidae; genus Carcinoscorpius; species Carcinoscorpius rotundicauda. Next base: position 128,455,450 of record CM022394.1, on the reverse strand, counting down.
ACATGTTTCCACTGCTCCAGAGTCCAATGAAAGTGTGCTTTACACCACTCCAACTGACACTTGGCATTGTGCATGGTGATATTAGGCTTGTGTGCGGTACTCGGCCGTGGAAACCCATTTAATGAAGCTCCCGACGAACAGTTATTGTGCTGACGTTATTTCCAGATGCAGTATGGAATTCGGTAGTGAATTTTGTGACTGTAAACAGACGATTTTTACGCGCTGCACGTTTCAGCACTCGGAGGTCTCGTTCTGTAAGCTTGTGTGGCCTATTGCTTAGTGGCTGAGTTGTTGTTGTTCACAGACGTTCCCACTTCACAATAACAACACTTACAGTTGATCGGAACAGTTCTAGCAGAGTAGAAAATTGACGAACTGACTTGTTGGAAAAGTGGCATCCTCTGACAGTGCCACCTTGAAAGTCACTGAGCTCTTAGTAACGACCCATTCTACAACTAGTGCTTATCTGTGGAGATTGCATGGCTGTAGGCTTGACTATATGCACCTGTTAGCAATGAATGTGGCAGAAATAGCAAAACCCCGCAGTTAGAAGGCTTGTCCACATACTTTTGGACATGCAGTGTAGTTTTCTAATTATTAATGGGCAAAAATAAATAAAATTGGGGAGATCCATGATCAGGACGAGAATTCGACAAATAAAAACGAGAAAACAAAAAGTAATTTGTGTTGGTTGGTAAAACTGTTCTTATCGTGAAAACAGTTTCGTGTGGTTTGGTTCACGTTTATTAAAATCCAGTATTCGTCGTTTTATTGAATGGTCAGTAGGTTGTATATGCATGTATTTAACTATCACAAAATAAAACATTTTTCAATATATATAGTAGTGTAAGAATATAACATAATAGGAAAAAGAAAAACTATAGTAGTATAAAAATATAACATAACAGGAAAAAGAAAAACTATAGTAGTATAAAAATATAACATAACAGGAAGATAAAGAAAACATAGAGTGTTGTGAGAATATAACGAAAAGGAAGAATAAGAAAAGATAAAGTGGTATAAGAATATGACCTAACAGGACGAAGAAGAAAATAAAGAGTAGTATAAGAAAATAACATAACAGGAAGAAGGAGAAAATATATAGTAATGTAAGAATGTAAGATAACAGTAAAAAGAAGAAAAGATGTGGGAGTATAAAAATATAAAATAACAGGATGAAAAAAGGTATAGTATATGAGAATATAACATAAGAAGACGAATATATATATAGTAATGTAAGAATATAAAATAACAGGAAGAAAAAGAATATATATAGTGGTATAAAAACATAATATAACAGGAAAAAAGAGAAAATATATAGTAGTGTAACAATATAACATAACATGAAGAAAGAGAAAATATATAGAAGTATAAGAATGTAAGATAACAGAAAGAAGAAGAAAAGATGTAGTAGTATAAAATATAAAATAACACGAAGAAGATGAAAATATATTGTAGAGCAAGAATATAACAAAAAATATATAGTAGTGTAAGAATATAACGTAATATGGAGAAAGAGAAAATAAAGAGTAGTGTAAGAATATAGCATTACAAAAAGAAGAAGAAAATGTAAAGTATTATAAGAATATAACATAACAGGAAGAAAAAGAAAATATAGAAATATAGAGTAGTGTAAGAATATAACATGACAGGAAGAAATAGAAAATATATAGTAGTGTAAGAATATAGCATGACAGGAAGAAATAGAAAATATATAGTAGTGTAAGAATATAACATGACAGGAAGAAATAGAAAATATATAGTAGTGTAAGAATATAACATGACAGAAATAATTAAAAAATATATGGTAGTACGAGGGCTGTTCAAAAAATACGCGGAGTGACGTCATAAAACAAAATATACTTTATTTAGAAGTTACAGGTCTGGGCCTCCATCAAAGTACTCTCCTCCCCAACGCACACACTTATCCCAACGGTGTTTCCACTTGTTGAAACAGTCCTGGTACGCTTCTTTTGTAATGTCCTCCAGCTCCTTCGTCGCATTTGCCTTAATCTCGGGAATCGTCTCAAATCTTCTTCCTTTCAAGGGTCTTTTGAGTTTGGGGAGCATGAAAAAATCGCAAGGAGCAAGGTCAGGTGAGTAGGGGAGGTGGGGAAGAACAGTGATCGAGTGTTTGGCTAAAAACTCACGAGTTCTGAGGTACAAATTTCGCAGCAACGCGGTGCATCTTCAATTTTTCGGTAAAAATCTCGTAACAAGATCCGACTGATATCCCACACTCTTCAGCAAGCTCCCTGACAGCCAGACGTCGATTTGCCCGCACCAGGGTGTTGATTTTGTCGACGTATGGGTCATCAGTTGACGTGGAAGGACGTCCAGAACGCTCATCATCTTCAATGGACTGTCGACCATCCTTAAAACGTTCATGCCACTTGAAACATGCTGTACGCTTCATAGCAACTACACCGTAAGCCGTGTTAAACATAGCAAAAGTTTCAGTCGCAGATTTTCCAAGTTTAACACAAAATTTCACAGCAAGTCGTTGCTCCTTCAGGTCATTTATTTTGAAATCAGCCAAACGAAAATATCGCACTTCACTTAAAACCGTGTAGCTAATACACAAATGAAGATATCTGCAATCGGGAAATGGCGTCGTAATCAGCTAATCTGTGCAAACCTAGCGACACCAAACGGATTCCCCTGGAACCAACTGGAGCCGCGCAATTCAAACAGTCCGCGTATTTTTTGAACAGACCTCGTATAAGAATATAACATAACAGGAAAAAAAGGGAAATATATAGTAGTATAAGAGTGTAATAATACAGGAGAAGAAAATAAAGAGTGGTCTAAGAAAATATCATAAAAGGAAGAAAAAGAAAATATAAAGTAGTATAAGAATATGACATAACAGAAAGAAAAAGAAAATATACAGTAGTGTAAGAATATAACATAACAGGAAGAAGAAGAAAATGCATTGTAAAAATGAATATAATCTGACAGGAAGATGAAGAAAGTATATAGTAGTATAAGAATATAACACAACAGGAAGAAGATGCAAATAAACAGTAGTGTAAGAATATAACATAACAGGAAGAAGAAGAAAATATATAGTGGTGTAAGTATATAATATAACAGGAATAAAAAATATATAATTGTGTCAGGATATAACGTAACAGGAAGAAGAAGAAAGTAAAGAATAGTATAAGAATATAACATAATAGGAAGAAGAAGAAAATATATAATTGTGTAAGAATATAGCATGACAGATAGAAGAATAAAATATATAGTAATGTAAAATTGTAACATAAGAGGAGAAAACTAGGCTCAAGTTTTATTTTTATTTTCTTCTTTTCACATGTATATTTTCAGAGGTTTATTTCCTTTTCTTTTTTTATGGAATCCTTGAATTTAAAGATATATAATTTTTAGGAGTTTAATAACTTATAATCAAGGGAAGGAGTTAGGTGTTAAGAATATTGACTTCCAGATGGAGTTTCTATGTATATGAAAAGTCCTCTCTTAGATAAAAGACTTTTTCCAATGCTTCTAATGTTTTTATTGTTGTAAGTGCAGTTCATGGAGTGATAAATACTAAAACCTAGAGCAGCAAAAAGTCAGATTAAGTTATTCCATAAAGTTTTACTTCAATCCACAAGAAGTAAAGATTGATCAGTACAATCACAGTGGTCTGAAATTCTGAAACTGAGTCTTGGTTTCTATTAGATTTTGAGACATCTGCCATCTAGAGTAATAGAATCTTGATTATGGTCTGTAACTCTCATTGTTTGCTGAGAAAGAAACTGAAAGTGTAGCTGATAGAAGACAACAGCAAATGACTTATTTCCCCAATAGATGAGACATCTGGTGAGCATTGTGGAAAGTGGTAATCTGTGAGGCAACACTGCACTTCTATGTGTTATGAAAAATTCTGGTGTTCACGCAGAGACGGCAGACAACGTACGTTTGGTAACTCATCGCTATGTGGGTAAAGGGCAGGGATGTTATTTTAACAGCTTGAGAGTGAAAGTGGGTGTTCATCATTTTGTGCACCATACTACATCTGCTGGATCCAGTGTCGCTGACCCCTTCTGCCTGATACCAAAGCTCATTGGATCAGTTGAAATGCTGCATACACATATATATTCTTACTTGACTAATCATACAGTTAACTGAATGGCAGCTATTGTTATGAATAAAGCCACACAATGCAATATCTGTGGTCTCCCCACAAGGGTCTTCAGAACTCTGTGTTTAACATTATAAGTTTGCAGACTTATCACTGAACAATTGGAAGGTTCTTATCTGTCATAAGAACTTGCAAGCCAGCAAGTTCACCTTGGAGAGTGGGAACTAAACAAGATCACTCTAATACACCACCAATATTTCGGATGCTTTGATCAGATGTTGGCTGAGAGTCCATAAGCAAACGGTGTATGCCAAAATCATTGGTAGCTAGGATAGAGTTCGAACAAATATCACTCCTGATATTTAAATGAGGAGCTAGACTGTTCCCTCAAGCATTTTATTGAGTCACTTCCTAGAACTACTGCACTTTGGAACAGATTGTACAATGTCTAGTCCCAAGTTTGAGCTGTTCATTTATTGAGGTTTTTAACAAGGGACACCAGAGGGATGACTGAGATACAGCTGTAGTTGAATCTCGTGGATGTTTTAAACTAGTGGAAAACTGAGTTGTCATTTTTGCTAACTTCAAGGTTCGAAAGAGGTCTCTCCAAAAGCTTGATGCTTTTGTTGATAATGAGTGCCAGTTTCATAGAGGGGATTACGAGTGAAATAATAAGACATAACGTGGGAGTAGAGATTTTTCATCCTGACAGACACAGTTTGTGAAAAGGTTTAAATTCCTAATTTTGAACAGGTTGTAAGAAAACCTGAATCATGCCACAAGAGCTGCTGTGTTGAAGTGTCACACCCAGATAGAGATTTGTCAAACCAATACATTTTAGTGCTGTGAGTGAAGCCCAACAACAAACAAATTAAAACTCACCTCAGCTTACCTTTTTCCTGTAATTTGTATTTAACTAATAAATGTTTTCTTTCCTGACAAGGTATAAACAAGAAGAAAGAAAGAACACCAGAATATTGTAAGAAAATTAGTTTATATGAGAAATGTTTATGAAATTCAAGAAATTATAATTCCTGTTCATAACGAATTCTACAGTAGATACTACAGTCCAAACTTTAACCAAAACTGAATCGCACCATTTAAAGTGTTAATTTAATAGGACCATTACAAGAGTTATGTATTTTACAGAAAGATTGTTTGTTTGTTTGTTTTGAAATTCACGCAATGCTACTCGAGGCTATCTGCGCTGGCAGTCCCTAATTTAGCAATGTAAGACTGGAAGGAAGGCAGCTCGTCATCACCACCCATCGCCAACTCTTGGGCTACTGTTTTACTAACAAATTGGTAAATTGACCGTCACATTATAACGTTTCTATGGCTGAAAGGGCGAGCATGTTTGGTGTGACGGGGATTCGAACCCGCGACCCTCAGATTAGGAATCGAGTGCCTTAAGCACTTGGCCACACCGGGTCGCAAGATATTTGTAAACGAACTTCTTATTCTGATGTTTAAAAGTGGATGGACAACGGCTTGTTTCCGCACCCACCTCAGTTTTTCTCTCCTGTGCCTCTCAATCGAGCTGCTTAGTGTCTTAAGCAAAATCATTTGTTTTGCTTCACTTCCAGAGTTAACAAACCTGAAATAAACGTAAGTAGATGTTCTTATCGAATTTTAAGATTTGTGACATTATTGTTCTATTTTGAATATTTAAAACCATGTGCGCTTATTAAATTTTTATTTTTTTTCAATATTTTTACGTACTTTCAACTTGCTTAAGCAGAATCAACTTCATTTTTGACATCCTTTTTCGCATGATTTGATTTGTCTTCATATTTTTGTTTTATTTCTTAGTGGGTCATCAAATCATTTTTCTTTCATACTCATTACATTTATTTACATCGTTTATTTTTAAAAGCTCCTCATTTCAAATGGCAATAACAAAAGTTAAAATTGTTTCACTCGGATGAAATAAATTATCGAAGTCAATAGTAACATAATCACACTTGTTCTCCGGTAGAACAGTGGTAAGTTTAATTACTTGCAACACTAAAATCTAGAGTTCGAATTCCTTCGGTAGGCACAACACATGACTCAATGAGACATTAGTGTTGTTGAGAAAATCCACTTGCAGAGAAATATGTATGTAAAGACGGCTCATTTGGGTTGAGAAAATATGTTTCGTAGAGGAGTGATAACTGCCACGACTTCTACAGGGTGGTCGCTAGAAAAGAGGAAAATTTGTCAAACAGCTATTTATTTTTTCAAAAAATAACTTTGAAAAAAGTGTTTTAAAGGCATATGTTATATTACACTCATAGATGCTCAAAATTATTAAAATCATGCATTTTATTCATGATGTAAAGAAATCAAAATAGAAATGAGTAAGCACGCATTTTATTCGTGATCTCATATGACCCTCAAATTTTCCCCTTTTCTAGCGACCACCCTGTATATTGGAGAAACAAGTAAAAAAGGATTTAAAAACCATAAAGAGTCATATTCACATATTTTCGAACACTGCAGGTCAAATAAACACAACATAAACACAGAAAACACTCAAATACTAAATAAAGAAACAAACATAAAGAAACGCAAAATTAATGAAGCCTTACTTATACAACAACTTAAACCCAAAATAAACCAATACAAAGGAACATCTTTATATCTATATAAAAAATAATAAAATAAATAATATAAAATTATATATTCAAACATCTAACACCACCCTCTACATTCTGACACTCAGTTACACAACCCCTTTCAAACATGTGGTCAGCTTTCGGTCAAGGCCTGGCATGGCCGAGCGCGTTAAGGCATGCACTCGTAATCCGAGGGTCGCGGGTTCGCGCCCGAGTCGCGCTAAACAGGCTCGCCTTCCCAGCCGTGGGGGTGTATAATGTGACGGTTAATCCCACTATTCGTTGGTAAAAGAGTAGCCCAAGAGTTGGCGGTGGGTGGTGATGACTAGCTGCCTTCCCTCTAGTTTTACACTGCTAAATTAGGGACAGATAGCCCTCGAGTAGCTTTGTGCGAATTTTCAAAAACAAACAAACAAACAAGCTTTCGGTCACTTACCTCTTTCTTTGTTTGTTAACCAAACGATGACCGAGAAGGTCGATGTTAGCTCCTCTACGAAAAATATTTTCTCAACCCAAACGAGCCGTTTTTACATATATATTTCAATGAGACATTGCTCTGAATCAAATAACATCAGATTTGAATTTTAAGAAGTTTTCCTCTTCGTTTAATGATGAAAAATCTATTTTTTGAAAAAGTTTTTTGATTTTATACAATAATCAAGTTATTCAAAATGTTTGAATGTTTACTACTTTTTTGGTAAAATAATTGTTTGCTGTTATTCTCAACAAATAATAACAATAATTTTCTTTTCCCTGTCAATAGTACATGTTTTACGCTCTAGGTGGAAATATTATAAACAAATGCGCATGCGTATTTTGGAACAGGAATCTTGGACATAATTAAAGTTGGGAGTTGTTGCTATCGAGAGAGAAACCGCTACTAATTTCACAAAATATCTTCACTAGCTTACGAAAAACCAAGTTAGTGTAAAAAAAAAACAAAAAACTTTTTGAGTTATATTTGCTGTTGTTTCTTATGTTAGCTTATGTTCATATTAATTTTTTGCGTGATTATATTAATAGCATAGGCCTAGATTGATTCATTATTTTAAGCTTTTTAACTTAAGTTAAAGAATCCCAGAGATTAAATGATACTGTATCACTTTCATAGTTGTGGAACTGAGCGAGTCAGCTGTTACAGACTGCTAGTTTTACTGTTAATATTACTAGACTATTGTTACTGCTGTAGTGAAACATTACACCAGTGTGTTTTATTACTTTGTCTTGTGCATTTCGTCAACTGCCGCAATCAGTTCGAGTATCTACAGTAGCATATCGCTATCTGGCCACAGGCAGTGAACATCTAGATTACGAATGAAAAATAAATTCATTGGATTTTGTATTTTTATTATTTATAATAATAACGATAATGTCATTTTCGTCTGTTACTGCTAGCGATAGTAGTTGTGATTCAGTGTATAGATTTTTGCTCTGCTAGTCAAGTCTTAACTACAGTACAGCTGCTATTGTTAGTTCTACTAGGTTTAACTTTTAAACATAGTATGAAAGTCATTCATTACAAATTTTTATATTTACATGAGAATAACTGGCCTGTTCTAGGCATCAGATGTTATTAGTTAAATGGCTGTGTTATTTTACTGGAAAAAATCCACTATATTTTTATAGTATTCTTACTGCAAACATACTTTCTACCATCTACAAAGATGTCGGTGTAAATAATTTCAGGCATAATGTTTATGCTTAGTTTGAGCCTGGTCTAGAACAGCTACACTTTTTATTTGTTAAATTCTATAGTTTAAATATTATACTTAATATTTCATACACTTAATTTCAAGTAAGGCCTAGATAGCAGATGCAAGTGTTACTGATATAATTTAATATATTATTCCAGGTATAGAGAACTTGTATGGTACTCATTTTTTTGCCTTTAATATACAAAATGAATTTAACATACTGTGTCTAATTAGCTAAGCTTGGCTAGATTTTCGTACTCTGAACTGTGTGGTTTTATATATTTTGTTCATAGTTTATTTGATTGTTTGTATAGATATAGTGAGATTTGTATGCATCTGTCTATATTAGTGCTGTTTTAGACAACCTACTTTGTTCTTTATGCTGGCATTTGGTACAAAATAGTTTGTAAATAGGAGACTTGGAGCATTACAAGTTGTGTATGTATTAAAGGTAAGCAACATGTTAAAATAGAGATCATGTCCTTAAAGGAAGCTGACAGCAGTTTTTGTTGAAAACTATGATATAAATAGTTTGGTCCTTAACACTTCTACGAAAAAAATATTTACATCCACTAAAGTGATACCCTTAGTGGATGTTTTAAAAAAATGTTTAGATATTATTTTGCAAATGTCTGAAAAGTCAACATATTATTGCTCCTTAAAATATAAAGGGATAGGGTCAGTTAATGGCAATTTCATTTAAATACAAAATTATTAGCCTATTGTTAATAACCTTTCAAGTTGCTCTGGGGCCTACTAGGCCCCAATTTTCATAGGAGTGTTAAAGGAAGCTGATGGTGAGGTTTTTGTTGAAAACTGTGATATAAATGGTTGGGTCCTTAAAGGAAGCTGATGGTGAGGTTTTTGTTGATGACTATGACATAAATGGTTGAGTTCTTGAAGGAAGCTGATGGTGAAGGTTTTGTTGATGACTATGACATAAATGGTTGAGTTCTTGAAGGAAGCTGATGGTGAGGTTTTTGTTGAAAACTATGATATAAATGGTTGGGTCCTGAAAGGAAACTGATGGTGAGGTTTTTGTTGAAAACTGTGATATAAATGGGTCCTCAAAGGAAACTGTTGGTAAGGTCATTGTTGAAGTCAAAGACTAGTATAAAATACACATTTAAACCTTTACATCCTTACCAACACTTTATTGATGTACATCACCAAAGGGAAATCTTTCCTTACTAACTTATCTTTGTTTTCTGCATGTGTACGTATGGGGGTAGGATGTCTGTTGTTTTCAGGATGATTAAAATGATATGGAATTGGTGTTATTAGATTTTCACAATGATGTTGATCATTCAAAAGATTTGTTATGGACTTGATATTGGTAGGAGATGAAGAAAGAGTTATTAATTGGATGGGAATAACTGAAGTGTCTCAGAAGTAAAAGTTTGGGTCTTTGATTTTTTTATGCACATTAATTATAGTTAGAACAGTTTCCTGATGAAATTAAACTCATGGATTTCTAACAGTATTGATGAATGTGCTGAGATATCATAGTATTAATTGGATTATTAGGTTAATTGGAAGAATTCATGCATGTAGTTTATCGTGATTTGTATCAGAAGTTTAAATTTGATTGGAATCCAGTCAGTAGCATGATTCATGAAAAGGCTTTTGGTGGATAAATCACTTGAGCCATCAAGAGTTCTGCATTGCTAGTAGTAATGCTAACACAATGTTAGGATAGGTTATGGTTTGGTGCCAGTGTTTCTAAAATTCAACATGAAAGTAGTTGCACTTTCTCATTCAGGTATCGTTATATTGTGTAAACAGGATTACGCATACAAAGATATATTAGAAACGTGAACTGATTACATTCTGAAGTACATTTGTAACTGTTCTAAAGATCCGTAACATTGTTACCTGCAATGAAAGGTTTCTAATCTTTTTAAAATTTTTTCCCAAAATTCTTGTAGTAATAACGATAATAGTTATTATTTTCAAAAATGAGATTTAAAAGTTGAATAACAAAAAGAAAATAAACAAATCAGTCATGGACATCTTGTTCAGACATTGTTTATTAGTGTTTGTCTTTCCCATAAGATGTGTATAGATGTTAACGAAAAGTCGAAAAAGAAATTACCTCAAAACAAAGCACTTATTAGGCCTCACTTGGCATACTATATACCACTTTAGTTTCTTTAATTTAAAAATGAACATTCACTTATTGGAAAGGTTAGAGTAAGGGTACTGGGATGGTAAGATTGCTGTACTTATTTTCTTTTGAGGAAAGAATTGTAAGGGGTGAACTTGTGGAATTTTATACAAGATTATCCAGGGATTGATAGGATAAAAACTTTTTCTTTATGCTGTATTCTGTAGATGATAGTACAAGAAGACACACGGTTAATATTTGTGAAAGACAGGGCAGACTCAAGTGAAGTTGACTTCTGCATTGATTTTTATGGGAGCAAACTTTACAGAAATTCTAATGATGACTAACTAAAGGTGTTTTTTTCAAGTTTTCACTTTTTTTAAGATTAGGTGTCCAGGAAAAGTCTTGAATGACTAGACAGTCCCTTGCTTTTTTTGTATATGGACAATATTGATAGACAAGATGATTCCTTGCTTTCCACGCAAGGACAGACTATCCATTTCTTTTTGTGTTTCTGACACATGGAATAGTTTCCTATCTCCTCAGATGATCCTCCCCTAGGAGGTCATCACCTTTTGTATTGTTGTACCTTGATGTTAACATTATCATGTTACAAGGAATTGTATTAAGTAACTGGTCAGACTTGCAATTGATTGTTTGTTTACCTTTTGATTTTAATAAAGTGAGTTCCTTTTAAATAGCATACCTGAACTTTTATTTTAGTAAAACAATCAGAAGTATGGAAGTAGGGGCCAAGTTGTTGTTTTTCGTTAAAAACCCACTAAATTATAAAAGTTTAGGTTAGTGGCTCATTAGTCTTAGGTAAAGAATTAGTAATTTATATTCAGTTGGAATGCATGCTTTGTCGAGATTGGGCTTTTATTCCATTTGTCTTCCAGCCATCAACATGAGGCAGAAATCGGATATTGAAGGGAAAGGAGAATTCCGTTGCTGTTTGTGTTGTCACGTTCGGACTGGATCCATAATTCTTGGAATTTGGCACTTGGTAAGCGTAGATTTTTAATTGATTTGGTAATTTGTGATCAGGGCTGTAATGTTTACTGATTTAAATGTATTATACTGTATCCAGTGACATAAAAAGATATTTTGATGTTATTCCTGTGTTTCGAAATGCATATCAGATCTTGAGTTATGACTTCACTTACTGTATCATTCCATAAATACCTAGAATCTTCTAATATTCACTTAGATGGTGTGACGTACTCTTTAGGGCTATTTATACAAATTTTCAGAAACCTGAGGGAGTTTGGTGGGGAAGTGAAGTATTTAAGTCAGTGGTATGCATTTGATTCGGAAGAATATCCAGTTTCTACCTGTTTTCTTGCTTGTTTGTATTGTATTGAGACAGATCAGTACTCCATGTGGTTGTTTCTTAAACTAACAATGTTCACTATGATGGATAAGTTATATGAATCATGAATGATAACAGTAGCAAATGGACAGAAAGAAACAAAAATCGTGGATTATAATACAGAAATAAATAATTATTGATCATACATTACTAAGGAATGTAGCTGAACAAAATGTTTACTTTTTCTTGTTCCTGGGCAGTAAGTGTTATATCCCAGTTGCTTAGGCCTAAAGTAAATAGAAAAAGACCTATTTTCCTTTTCAAACTTTGCTTTTGTGACCTGGGTGATGAAATTTTCAAACTTACCCATTTTCCAGAACATTCCAGGTGGATTAGAATTTTCTAGAATGTTGTAGAACTTACAAGAATTTTCAAGAACCTTTTAGAATTTTCTAGAACTTTCCATAGTAATATATATACAGGAGCTCACCACTTACCACATCAGTTTAGTTCTAGCTGCCTAAGTGAACACATAGACCAATCTGATTTTATCGGAGATGGCATCAAGAAGCTGCAAGCATTTTCCAGATGCATTCTGCTGTGTATGTGGCCAATCTATCAAGACAAGAGTAAAAAAATACTCTGAAAGCATCTGCTAAAATGTGTGAAGCCTATAAGGCATATTTTGGCATGCCTGTGAAGGATCAAGACAAACCCTGGCCACCTCCTTTTTCCTGAGGACTGCAAAAAAACTTCTAGAAGGTAAGACGGACAATTTTTGCTTGCTTGAATAGTAAGATTTCATATTATACAAATTTTATACCTTTTAAAATTTAAATATATTTTAATTTTTATTTCCAATAGTATAGAAAACATTTCACATGTAAAGTATTTTGCATGAACTTCTTACACATTTTTTTTTCATAACAGTTTTATTTTGCTCTTTTGCAGGATGGTACAGAAGGGAAAAGAGGACCATGAAGTTTGCAATTCCAAGAATTTGGCATGAACCCATTGACCACTCGAGAACTGCTACTTCTGCACGGTGGACCCTTCCAAACGTTGGGCTGGCAAGAATGCATCTGTTATAATGTACCGAGACCTTCCATCATCCATCACCCCAGTGCAACACTGCCCTGAGCTCCTTGTGCCTACTCCGTTAGAGAGAAATCAGCCATCCTCAGAACAGAATAGCAAATCAGAAGAGGTAAATGTTGAAGATTCAGATTACTATTTCAGAGGTGTAGCTGGTAAGAGAAACCCATACTGCCTCAACTAAAGAGATCTCAATGACTTCATCAGAGATGTTGGTCTAATGAAGTTGAATGCTGAGCTTTTGACATCTAGGCTCAAAGAGTGGGATTTGTTAGATGAAAGTGTGCAAGTTTCAAGTTAGAGGAAGCATTGCCAACATTTTTCAAGCCTCTTCACTCGTCAAGATGGGCTCTGCTTCTGGTATAATGTATCCAGTCTGTGCGAGGCAATTGGAATTGCCTGCAACCTAAACGAGTGGCACCTCTTCATTGATAACTCATCCAGAAGCCTCAAAACTGTTCTGGTCCATAACAGGAATAAGTATCCATCTCTTCCCCTGGATCATTTGTTGGATTTCAAAGAGGAATACAACAGCATCAAGACTTTACTAGAAGCCTTGAAGTATGATGAGTATTTCAAGGTTGGCTGGGAGGTTATCGGAGTCTTCAAAATGGTGGCATTCCTGATGGATCTCCAGGGAGGCTTCATCAAGTTTCCCTGTTATCTTTGCCTTTGGAACAGAAGGGACACTGCAGTGCACTAAAACAGAAAGCACTGGCTAAAACAACCGAGTTCTCTGTGGGGAAGCACAATGTCAAGTGTGAGCCACTAGTGGACTTTCAGAAGGTGTTGTTCCCACCATTGCACATAAAATTGTGTCTTATGAAACAGTTTGTCATACTTCTGATAAGGAGTCTGCAGCCTTCAAGTGCCTTTGAGACTTCTTCCCTAAGCTGTCTGAGGCAAAGTCAAAGCTGGTGTCTTTGTTGGACCACAAATAATAAAGATCCTGGAGTGCACAGAATTCCCTAAAAAGCTCGATATGAAGGAAAGAAAACTTGGGGCAGCTTTTTCACAGTGGTTCGGGGCTTCTTGGGCAATCACAAGGCCAAAAATTATGTGAAACTGGTTGAGGCTCTGGTCAAGAACTACAGTAAAAATAGGCTGCAAGATGTCCCTGAAAGTCCATGTTCTTGACTCTTATCTTAATAAATTCAAGGAGAACATGGGAGCATACTCAGAGGAGCAAGGTGAGAGCTTCCACCAAGATATACTGGACTCTGAATGCCACTAATTAGGAGTGTATAACAAAAACATGATGGGAGATTTTTGGGGGGCTTGTATGTAAAAGTAATTTACATTACAGTCGCAAATCTCAAAAAACTACTCACTTCTAAACATTTCTTTCATTTTTGTATAACTTTGGTATAAATACATGTAAATCTTGATTCATATGTTGTTTCATTCAGACCTTATGTAAATGAAAATGTCTAAGTTTCCCTGTTTTTATATATAAAGTAGGTTAATTTCTAAATATCATTATCCAGGTCACAAAAGCAAAGGTTTAAGGGAATAATGGCCATTTTCTATACTTTTACAACACAAGCAATTAAGAAATAACACATACTATCCAGGAACAAAATTTGTGTTACATAGTGGTTTTAGTAATTTTCAGTAAAATGTTTCTAATTTTACTTTTTGTATTTATCACAGAATAATTTAATTTTGCAAAAATTTCTTCATGAGATCCATTAACTGTTAATTTTTATACAAACATTTATGGTTATAATAGATAAAAAATATATATGCACCCACGTATATATAAATGTTTTATCTGTCCATTTGTTACTTTTCGTAACTGCAAAAACTAATCGTTGTTGTATTATAATTTTATTCGTTTATAACATGATGTTTAGATTTTTATGAAGATGTAATAAGTTATTTCAAAGTGTTCAAACCTTGTAGATTAAACATTTTGTCTTACGAACCATCTTCATTATTAGACTTTGGTTTCCCCATCATGAATCATTACTTGCTATGTTTACTCAAATTGTAAATAAAATCATTTTTCCTATTCCTGGCCCTGTGTTTAACATTATTTGCTTTTGACTGTTTTCTATTTCCATGATCCTTCACATGTGTGTAATTCCTCATCTACCAATTAGTGGGTGCCAAAACATTTTCATTATGGATCCTTTAAATGAAAACTTAAGTAGTGAAAAAACAGTCCATATGTAAACGATCATGTCTTGAAGATTATGAGCAACAGTCTTCAACATTTGTAACACCTGTGCCTCATTTTCTTGTATTATGTTCTCTTTCAGACAAATATTTAGGGCAGATACCTCCCTTTTTTTTTATTGAGAAGGGACTAGAGGGACTTGTTGGTTCTCCAACATCAGTCAAAAAACTTTGCTTTGGTGACATATTGTGGAAACATCCACATCTGAACACAGTTAACTCCTCTTATGTTAAAGCAATTGCAGATATATCTGTTGAAGTTACACCTCATGCTACTTTGAATTTGTCAACAAGAGTTATTGTTAAGAAGGATTTGAACATCCCTGAGTTGGAGATTCTTGCTGGTTTCTCCACCTGAGATGTTTCTGCAGTGAGGTGTATCTCCACTCATATAGATGGAATTATGATGCCAACCAGTGTCCTTATTTTAACATTTGCATCATCATGTTCACCTGCTACCATCAAGGCAGGTTATCTTAATTGCGAGGTACAACCATGCATCCCAAACCCTCTCGGATGTTTCCAGTGTCAGCACTGTGGTCACCAGAAGACATCATGTCATAGTTCCTTGGCGTGTGCTCATTGCAGTGGCAAAGACCACAATCCCTGTGAGTGTGAAATGGACCCTCATTGTGTCAGTTGCAACGGCTCTCACTCTTCTTACTTTCATTCTTGCCCAAAGTGGTTAGAAGGGAAAGAGGTACAGCATTTGAAAATGATTGAAAACATTACTTACCCTGAGGCTGGAAAGCTACTGTTCACCATTTTATCTTGGACATATGCTGCTGCACTTTGTTCCATTACTACAGTGGGAATGCAGATGGATCTCTCTATGCCTTCAAAAGAATCATTCTCAAACCATGTGAAAAGTCATTTGACCTCCATTGTTGAAAAGTTTTTTAATCAACATCAACACCCATCTCTGTTCCTCACATTTCTTCCAGCAAACCCCAAGTTCAGAGTCTTTTGGTTCCAGGTACAGGCATTTTCTCAGATACATCTTTTTCCCATACCCCAAGATGCAAAACGATCATTCATTCATGTTATGAGTCACTGGAATTCTCTTCCAACAGCAAAGTCCTGCCAAATCGACCCAGGACAGGTTCTGTGGAGGTTGACAGACCTCCCTCAAATAAAGAAAAAGATGTGGTCAAACAGAAGGGCTCTCCACCCAATTTGCCTACACATAAATAAAAATAGCCACTTTGATACAATGGAACTGTTGAGGTTTATGTTCTAATCTGGATAATATTAAAACACTGATTGCTTCCTACCATTCTGTATGTCTTTTCTTAAGGAAACATTTCTGAAGCCTGCTGCTATAGTCACCTTTCATCGATTTTCTTTTTACAGAAATGACGGAATGTACAATGGATGAGTGCATGGAGGGGTGGCACTGTTGGTTGATCAGCATGTGCCCACCCTGTCTTTGCCACTTGACACACCCTTGGAGGCCATAGCCAATCATGTTTCCTTTGGTCATACCATCACTGTTTGTTCTCTCTACATGTCTTCTCATGAAACCTTTGATCAATCAGACCTTGATGCTCTTGTTGAACAGTTGCCATCTCCCTTTTTAATTTTGGGAGACTTTAATGGACCCAATCCCCTCTGGGGAGGTTCTGATATTGATGGGAGAGGTTATTCCATAGAGCGTAGGCTTTCAGATCACAACCTTTCTCTTTTCAGTACTGTTTCTTATTTTCAAGCATCTAGTCAGTCTTTTACTGCTATTGATCTATGAGTTTACTCCCCTTCACTGTTCTCCCATTTTTCATGGAAGATTGACAATAATCTTTGAGGCAGTTGATGTCAACGACTTTCACATCTCATGCCAGTCATCGAACATGAGGTATATTGAGTTGCAGCTTCAGACTGCCCTTATTCATTTACCAAAGTGGACCACAGTTAATGGTTTTAACTTTTTTCTCTCTTAAACCATTTGCATGCACTTTTGTTGTCAACAGGGTATTCACTCTGACCCTGAACTTTGTATTGGTGAAGTTGCGCTATGTGTGGTCCCAAAACAAAGTTCTTAGGGCTTATCTTTGACTGTAAGCTGAACTTTGTACTACACATCAAGCAGCTATGGGTCAAATGTACAAGAGCACTGAACACCCTCTGTGTCCTCTTTCACCACTTGGGAAGTGGATTGATGTTCTGTGCTAAAGGTATATCATGCTCTTAATTGATCAAAATAAGATGAGTCACTGGTGTATGGCTCTGCCAGGACCTTAGCCATGAAGATGCTGGACTCCATACATCATCAGGGACTTCGGTTCTGCACAGGGGCTTTACACACTTTCCCAGTCCAGAGGTTATACACAGTCTCATGAATTTCCTCTGCATCTCTGCTGTTTGCAACTCTCTTCATTGTATGTTTCAAAACTTTGTTCCTTAGTAGAGTATCCCAACTGGGGTTGTGTTTTCCTTCCTCGGTGGACCATGCTTTTTCAGAACAGATGATGTGCCATTGTTTTTTTTGGCTTTTGTATTCAGGTGCATGCACGTTGGATGAATTGGTTATGTCCTAGGATAACATTGCTGTATTCACTGGTCAGCTCAACCCACAATGGCATTTTACAGTCCCCAAATGTGACCTATCTCAAAGTCATCTGAGAAAAGCAGACACTCCGAATTGGAAATATTGTCTGTTATTTACAGAACATCTTTCAAACCATCTTTCCATTCCTATTTATACAGATGGTTCAAAATCAGGTGGCTGTGTGGGCTCTGCCAACATTTGTTGTGGTTTGGTGGTTGTGCATAGAATCCCCTCTACAGTTTCTTTGTTTATTGCTGAACTGTACACCATTTCTCTTGTCCTGGATCACATAGAAGCTAAGCTGTACTCAAACTGGACTATTTATACTGACTCTCTTAGTTCTCTACTGGTCCTGGAATCTCTTCACGTTAGTTTACACCCTGTTTTTGTCAATATTCAAAACTAAGTAGCCCATTTCTCTTAAAAATCTACTTCTATCCAGTTTTCCTGGATACCGGGCTACGTTGGTATTCACGGGAACGAGCTTGCTGACACCACAGGTTAATCTGTCTGTTCTGGTACTATTACTGTTGTGCCTGTTCCATACATGGACTGTGGCTCTGTATTCAAGGCTCAGCTCTGTGCCAGTTGGCAGTTGACTTGGAGTGAACAACACAAAAACAAGTTTCTCCAAATGATACTCTCTATTGGACTTTGACCGTCTTGCTTCCATAAGGATCAAAAAGAGGAAGTTATTCTGACCAGACTACACATTAGTCACATTCTTTTTAATTCATCATTTTCTTTTATAGGGGCCTGATGCACCAAAGTGTTGCTTATGTAACACTCAGGTCACAATAAGCCACATTTATTGTCTTGCAGTTGTTATGACTTTCAACGACGGCACCATTTTAAACATGTTTTGTCCCAAGGTTTATCCATAACATTAGTGTTACTGGTGATAGTGACACTGTCCACCTTGCAAATGTTTTTAGATTTTTAAAGTTCATTAAACTTTTTAATTTATAAATTACTTTTTTTTTAATCTGATTCATTTTTAAGAATTAAAGTCCATCTAGTTCAATTTGAAATTAGAAAACAGCCATAACATTAAATAACTTGAAACCAGCACTGGAAAGGCCAACTTCAGGTGACTAACTCTGATGTTTGGACTTACCCATTAGTCGTTCTGGCAAGTTATACTAATTAAATTATGCTTCAGAAAATCCTTTACAACTTGTATTACTGTAGTTTCTCTCTTACTGCTGTAAACTATATATAAAAATTGGATTTAATGTTATTTATGTTTTAAATTAAAAATATTAGACTTTGATTCATTTTAAGAATTTTAATTTTAACTTTCTACTGGACGTTTGGCACAGATAGCCTGGTTGCTTTGCCCCATAAAATGCCAAACCAACCAACAGATGCATTCATTTCTCTGTGCTTATACAACAGTTATTCTGTAATGCAGTTTGTGTTGGTCGTTTAGTTATAAAAATAAAATTCTGTTCCTAGCTGGATAATTAGAAAATAAAATGTTTATTATATTTTCTAATGTAACAAGCAATAAGTCTTTGTAAGTTTTTTTTTTTTATATGCAAAAAACGGCTCTTTTGGGCTCAGAAAATCTGGTTTATGACCATTACGACCAATAATGTCAACATATGAATCATTCAACTACAATCTTGGTAAATACATAGCATGGGCATTCTCCAAATATGCAACATCAGCCAGCTCATTCATCAAAGACTCTTTTAATTTCAAGTCCAATCTAAATCAACTTAATCATAAAGCCTTAATGGCCAGTTTCGATGTTATATCCCTCTTCACAGAAGTTCCAACAACAGAAGCCTGCAAGATAGCCTTAGAACTCTATATCCGAGACCCTAACCCAATTATAGACATTCCCAGTAACCAGTTAGCAACCCTCATAGAATTCACCACAATAAAGACAAACTTCATGTTCAACAACCAAAACTATATACAAACAAATGGCCTAAGCATGGGCAACCCAGTATCGCCAGTTCTAGCCAATATTTTTATGACACAAATTGAAACACAAGCAATTAATACAGCATTACATCCACCGCTATACTGGTACAGATATGTAGATGACACGGTTGCGGGATTCGAATCTACAGAACACATACTTAACTTTTTCACTCACATTAACTCTATACATCCCAACATTAACTTCACATGTGAACAGGAAGAAAGCAATCAAATATCATTTCTTAACCTCAAAATTATAAGAACCGACACACAATTCAAAACAGAAATCCACCGAAAAATCACCCATACTGGACTATACATTCCTTGGGACTCAGCACATGAAACAAAACAAAAACTAAACATACTAAGAAACCAGATAAACACAGCCATAAAACTATGCTCACCAGATAAAATTAACGATGAATTAGATAAAATAAAACAACACTTCATCAACATTAATAAGTTTCCTCCACAAACCGTAGAAAACATTATACGCACACACCTAGACAGAAAGCAAAATCAACCAACAAAAGTAAATATATCTCACGAATCAAAAAATCACGAAACCATATACTGCTGTATACCATATATTCCTGACATCAGCAAACAAATAACCAACATTTGGCAAAAACTAGTAACAAAATATAACATTCCAGTTAACACTAAATTTATTCAAAAACCAGGCACAAAACTGAGGTCTATCCTATGTGAAAGCTGCACTGACAAACACCACACCAACATAATTCATAAAATACAATATGATAACTGCCACGACTTCTATATAGGAGAAACAAGTAGAAAAATGGAAACCAGATTCAAAGAACATAAAAAGTCACCTTCACACGTTTTCCAACACTGCAAGTCAAATGGACACAACATAACCATAGAAAACACTAAAATACTAAATAAAGAAACAAACATAAACAAACGCAAAATTAAAGAAGCCTTACTTATACAACAACTTAAACCCAAAATAAACCAATATAAAGGAACACCATTATACCTATATTAATATTATAGATAAAATTATATATTCAAACATCAAACTGCGCCCTCTACATTGCGACACTCAGTTATACAACCCCTTCCAAACATGTGGTCAGCTTCCGGCCAGTTACCTCTTTCTTTGTGAACCTGACGATGACCGAAGAAGGTCGAAACGTTGTTCGCTCTTCTATTTGAAGTGTTTTCTGAGCCCAAAAGAGCCGTTTTTTTGCATATAAAATTCTCAACAAGTGGGTTTCTCGACATCACTGAAGTCTTTGTAAGAATTCTCTTGGTAAGTTACTTCAGGTTTTGTTTTATAATTTGCATACCCTGAACCTTTGGAAAGAAATGAATAAATATTGACACATTTGATGAAATTTGTTCAGAAGAGCAAATATTATTTTTATGAATAGTTCTCAAAATTAAATGTAGTTTTTGTTTTATAGGTTTTGCATGTCTTTGCTTTGGGGATCCTGGCAAGTATTGTTTTTCACCCTGACCTGATGTGCCAAAAGCTGGCTCAATGGAAGACATCTGATATACACACCAATGAGCTGGGGACTTCAATCCATGGAGTGGTAATGAAACCTAACCCAAACTCTCAGTTCCCTGAACTTCCTGAACTCAGTGCAGGTCCAGCAGGGGACTATGCTTTCTTGAGAGAATGGAAGTGGGACTTAAGTAAGTAGTTTGGGTCAGTGGATGTACTCAATCCATCGTATCAAGGACTGGATGAATGCACCTTAAATATATACTCTCATTTTGTTTTGTTTAAATTGGAAAAGAAACTTCCTTGGTGTTAGCTCTTTCAAAATAAACAATAACCGAGTTTGACCCAGTTAGTTTGCTGGACCATGGATTTGTGGATTCATTTTTCATTTCCTGTTACTGCATGAAGAAAAAAACTATTCTGTGCTTTGGGACTGAAGAAGTGATGGTTTTTATACCACTGTTTAATGAAATAGGAGTAGAACAAGGGTTTCAGTGATTGGTTGTCTTCCCTTTAGTCTGTTAGTTCAAAACTAAGGATAGTTAGCTAAGATATCCCTTGCAGTTTTGCATGAATACCTGGAAAAACAAAATTAAGGAAATGTACTTTTTGCCTGAAAAAAATGTTTTTACTTTAACAGAGATATGTGGAATATTTCCAAGTTTCCATCATGTACCATGTTCATCCAATTTTGGAATGATGAATTGTTGTTTTCATGAAAATGAAAACTTTATCTACTTTTTTGCTAGATAAGTGTAAATAATTAGCAGTTTAAAATTTAAAAACTTGTTTGGTATTATTCAAGCAAAAGTAAATGTTCATTAAACAAGTAATGAGTCAAAGTTGGAGATTGGGAGTGTAGGTAAAGATGTATTAGAAAGGATATTGAAAGAATCATACTTTGTGGGAAGTATTTTAAGAGTGGTTTAACATCAGATTTTCTATATTTTTCTGTTTGTATTTTTTTATTATTTCAGAAATGGTTTAGCTGTTTAGATAACGTGCAACACAGATTAAATTTGAAATACAATTAGACTTTTACTTGATAGACATTGTATAGAGCAGTGGGAGTTGATAAGTTGAGTGTAAGCACTCAACTCTGTACCCTTAATTGATTTTTACATGATAGCTTGTTTAACATCTGTTTATGTTTTGTCTGATAGATGGAACAGATAATACATGTTCAGCTTTTTAGGTGACAACTAGGGTTAACAATGGATTATTTACTAAAATATGTTTACTTTGTATATATATATTATAAAGACACTTGACACAGGTGTAGGAGATGTTTATCACACAAATGGAAAGTGATAAAATCAGTTCACTTTTCATTATGAGAAACATTATTATATTTTTTTGTAAGGAACACATTAGTGTAAAATAAATGCCATTAAGGTTTATACCACTCTTTAAGTAAAAAATTGTACTTTGTCTTTGCTATAAAGTTATAACAGTTGTATGATCCTTGACCACTTACCAGCTAACTGTTGCCTGGTTACTAGGACACTTGTGATCTGCAGGTTGAAACTCAGCCCCGAATATTTTCACTTCTTTATCTATGAGGGCATTATATTGGTGGTCAGTCCCACTGTTTGTTTATGAGTAGCAAATGGTTGATGGTGGGTGTTGCTAGCTTGTTGCCTTTTCTCTGATCAACAGTTACAAGTTGAGGATAAGCAGCTATAATGAGGATAATAAAAACATTTGGTGTGTGTGTTAATACTGTGTATAGATAGATATTTAAGAAGCAAGACTTACTGTTAGTTATAAAGTGCCTTGAGAGTTTATAAGACATGATGAAATCCACAAGAGATCCCATCATAGCTAGAAGAGTAAGGAAAACTATTAAGATTTGAATTCTCTTTTCCATCTTCAAATTTTGTAACTCTCAAGATAACTGGCTCAAATAGGAAACAAAAGTAGTGTATTATTACTATAATTGTTTTTAATTTTGTATTAGAATATTCAATTATATATCATGACAAATTTAGCATTAAATGGAATACTCTCAGATCTAACATCTGACAGTATATTTAAAAATGTGTATTTGGAAACACAAGTTTCGCTTGCTATTTTATATCTGGGGAGCCCTATTGAACAGTGTACAAGAAACTGAGAAAGGTTCTTCAGTCATATATCACACTGTGATGGTTTTCTCCATATTTTACTTGCTTCAAGCCTTTTTTATTATTATTTCTAATCTTAACCATTATTTACAACTGACTCGAGTATTTTGAACCATTCATAAAATATCAGCAGGTGAAAACAAAATGACAATGGCCCTTCTTTGTGTCTGGTTTATCACTAGAACCCACTGGTTTGTTTCAAATAGCTCATCATAACAGATTTTTGAACCTTACTGTTGTTCCTACAGTTTGTTTTACTTTCAGAGGATGTCCATGTTGCCATGGCAGTAACCCTTTGTACAGGACTCATCACCTCTCTCATGGTGTACGGGGCTGTCCGAGTAAGTTTGCTTAGACTCGTTTAATTTGCAATAGCATACCATTTTACAAGATCCCACATTAATGAGTTCAATATTAGCTGTTATTTATTTGTAGTTAGAAGCCATCATGTCTTTAAGAAATTATTGAAATCTCCTTGGGTAAAGTTATGGTCAGGTACAGTCTATGTGAATGGAGAAATGAAGGTATTAGATGTATCTGATGGTTTTTGGACTTAATCAGTGTGATTTCATGTTAATTAAGATGCCATTGATATCTCATGGTTCTTTGTAATCACCTTATCACCAGCTAACTCTAATGGGGTGAAAAAAACAGACTAGCTATTCAATTAAAAGGACAAAATGTAACTTGAAACTGAAATGACTTGTTGAGGTCACAGTATTATTAGAACTAGTTCCACTCTGAAATAAAATGTACCAATCTGTTAATCGAATCTTTGGTGCCAGATTTATGATGTGATGCGACTATTTTTTTCTGTTATTGAATATAAGCTATCAAATATTTCATTAACCTGCATGGGAAAAGTTGAAATAAAATTCCTCAATTTGGAGATAAGAGAAATTAATAACTTTAATACACATCTGATGATGACAAACATCTACTGTAAATAAATAACTGTACTACACATCTGATGATGACAAACGTCTACTGTAAATAAATAACTGTACTACACATCTGATGATGACAAACATCTACTGTAAATAAATAACTGTACTACACATCTGATGATGACAAACGTCTACTGTAAATAAATAACTGTACTACACATCTGATGATGACAAACGTCTACTGTAAATTAATAACTGTACTACACATCTGATGATGACAAACATCTACTGTAAATTAATAACTGTACTACACATCTGATGATGACAAACGTCTACTGTAAATAAATAACTGTACTACACATCTGATGATGACAAACGTCTACTGTCTGCCATACCCACCTTCAGAATAATACTCCTTTTCTAGTTCCAATAGACATTACACTAATGCATGTGGAAAGTAATTGATTTTCAGTATGAAAAATGTAAATTCTTAGACTAATGAATTTTGTCTGTAACAACAGCAAAATTGTCATACGAGAGAATCTGTGAGCTATAGATCTTGAATGTTAAGCAACCTGTGAATGTTTAGAACATTTATTTGTACATTTAAATTATATGAACATATTTTTAATTCTGCAGGGTTGTCCTAGTTGTTTGATGCCGTTCTTTTGTCTCCAAGTTTTTGACTTCATGATCTCCGCATTGTCTGTGATTGGTTACTTTTCTTACATGCCCAACCCTCGAGAGATCATCCAGAACTCTCACGACATTCCATTCCAGAAGGAGCTATTGCAACTTGATGCCCAGTGGTTGTGTGCCCTTGTTATGGCAGCATTCATTGTCTGTATGTTGGTGAAGGTACTGTTCGTTGTGTCTTATAGCTGTTGATACCTTAGTATAATAGTTCATTTTTGAAAGTGCTCCCTTATATACATGTAAATAACCAATCAAACGCTCAACATGTTGTTCAAAAGATTTCAAGGAGGTAGGTTGAGACTAGTCTGCTGAAATTTCGAATTTTTAAAAAACCCAAATACAGTTTAGTCACCGAGTGACAAATTATAGTGGAATGTCACGGTCCTGGTGTAGTACTTCATTTTTTGGTTGCTTCAAATGTGTGTGCATATAAAACTGAAAAAAGAAATCATATCTTCCAAGTGCAAAATTCTATAAGGCTTAACATGATAGGGTGAACAGTAACCATAACTCTAGGAAAGATAGGTTTTGTTGTACTCCCTATATTTTTGAGAAAAATAGTTAACTTGTTTGTAAATAGCAATAATGTATATACATATCTGTTGTATTACTGCTGAAATGTGACTATTTTATGAAACACTAGTCCATTAACATGCAGCCAGGACAGGTCATTTTATAAAAGTTAGTGTTATATTTTTGGATACAGTAACATTGAGTGCACATACAAGTGTCAGTGTAACTTGTGTTATGGTAGCTTGGCATGTCTGAAAAGGTCCGTGTAATACCCTTAGTCTTATCTAGACTAAACATTTGTTTTCATGCCATAATTTGTAGCCTTAGAAAGAATAAGTCTAATGTGTATTAATTTGTTTATGCTGTTTCCAAGTTCGATCAAATAGATTAATCCCATACATGGTTAAGGTAAAGAAGAAAAACTATTTGAAATGTACTTAGATTGTTGGGATAAATATTTTCTTAATCATTTCCAACTCAGACTAGTTACAGTATAATTACTTGTGTATATTATACCAAGCCTGCTGTGAAAGAGTTAATGTACTTAAGCTATGCACATGTACCAAATTTATATCATGCAAGAAACATTTAAACCTCTCTAGACTATATACCATTGATGAGATATGGGCACCTTATAAAACCATCATTATGTTTTGACATGAATGCTAGATGTTACTTCTTACTACATTGGAGTGACAGTACTTGAAATCACGGAAAAAGTTTCTAACTTTTTGTACAATAATTCATTTATTTAGTACATTTCACCTCTATATAATATAGACAAGATGTTTGGATTAAAAATATTGATACTGTTTACTTATCATATTTGTGTATGTTTGGTTGACTCTCCCTTATTAGACCTTGATGTGTTAGTTCACTTTTAATTATCCCCCCTCTAATTCTTGTTACAACCTTGACAAAAGAAGACTTCTGGCCTTCTCTGAACGAGATTGTGTTTATATTTCAGTTACTAGACACACTGAATTTTCTGTATTTTAGAGACAACTATTAATTAATGGTTGTCTGTTTGTAGGCCTACTTTATGGGAGTGGTGTGGTCATGTTACAAGTACTTGAAGCTTTTGCAGATGACACAGATAGTTGATAATTATCTGGATCTGGAGGAAGAGGTAAGCAACTGCCCCTGTAACAAGAATATACAGTAAACACTTTGGACCAGTTCAGTACTGTGTTAGATCTTGTGTAGTTGAATAAGCTGAAAGAGTTTAAACAACTGAATCTTTTATTTATAATGTGATTAGGTTTATACACGTACTTCTTCGCCATAACCTTTAACTTTCATGTGTCATTATTTCTATGAGTTATGCTTTGTATTCAATCACACCAGCCTCGGTAAGTTTTAAGAAATTAGTCAAATTTTTGTCAAAAATATCTTTAAATGATGACCAGCAGGAGAGTGAATATTAAATTACACTGTTTGTACTTTCAGATGTTACTCCCTACTGATTCGGAGATGGGGGTGAAGTCCCCTCTTTATTTGTCCCCATATGGACATCCACCACCCCCACCATACACCCCACCTACCAACAATGAGGTGTAAGGTGTAGAGAGTGTAACTATACCTGTAGAAGTGACATGGGGGAAAATAAAACACCCACGTCATGACTTCAGCTTTCCTTGAGTTCTGCTTGTGAAATACAGTTCACGTTGTGATTATTTGAAGAAACAGAGCAACTTTGCAATGTTACTTTTTCAACTTTAGATAGCAACTAAAACGTTTAAAAATTTATATCAAACTGTGATTCAAGGATAGATCTCTTTGTTTTCAAATTGCACGTTAAATGAAATCTTGTCACATGGAGTTATTGGAAGAAATTCTTGCTATGATGTTTTTGCTTCATTACATTTAAATATTACCACGTTTATGGTAGTGAAAGCACAGATTATGTAATTTTGTTTTAATTGTTTGAATAAATTATAGTGCTCCACCCAGTGTAGTAATGTATTTTGATAGTGTTAGATTCTTCATATATAAGTTGATGGGGAGACCATACAAATATCTCTTTATTAAGTATTATTAAAACTGTAATTGTGAACAGACATTTATCAACAAAAATCAATTTTTTTCTTGTGGGTTAGAAAGGAAAAATTCACAAAGCAGTAGTAGACATTAGAGGAAAGTGCTTCTGTTTTTTTTAACAGTGAAGAGGGCAAGCCCAGCCAGAACAATCCTAAACCGTCTCTTTCAATAGATTGAATTCCACATCCATTTACGGTTTTACCTGGTTAAATAGTCTGTCTTTAATTACTTGAGACATAAGCCCATGAATAACTTCAATAGTTGTTTTACAGCAGTCCTTTGTGGCTTTGGTCAGTTTGTCTTCTGTCCGTTTCTCATGAGGATCAATCCCTAACATAAAACCACCTCTTCCTAGCTGAGTGTCCGATTGTTCGAGTTTATCGGAGAGGTCAAATACTTGTCCCGTAGTGTAGTCAGCATTCTGTAATGAAAATACCAAAATTACTTTATTTTAGAAATTGAAGCAACAAATCGAAAATATCTGTTATATTTGTCCTGGCTAGATAAAACTGAGACTTGAGTAACAGTTATGATTAGTTGTTGTTGAAAATGCAGACAACTGGTTCCAAGTAACTTACTCTATCTTTCATGAGGAAGAATTAGTGATGCTGCATGAATCGTTGTTCATACTTACAGTCAGAAGGCTCGAAGAGCTCAGTGTATTCACCCAGTATTTATTCCACAGAGAATCCAACAAACGTCGATCAAGAGAGGATTTAAAATACGAGACGTCCAATGAGTAGTACTGTTTACAATGGACTCCAAAGTCTTCAATTTTGTTCAGTGGAATAGTTTGATATTCCGATGGACCTTCATCAGGAGGTTTATACCCCTTATGGAATAGCATAATAAAATCACTCATCTATTCCACAATGCACTTATCTATTGTAGAACTAGATCTTTGTAAAATGTCCATTTTTAACCTGTTTTTATACTGGTCTTTATTAATACATGGTACTTCACAGTACTTAAAAGATGCAATTGTAATCCACCTAAGAGAAAATGGAATTTAAGTCACATATCAAAAGATATTCCCTATAAAGGTTAAAGGCTTTCATCTTCAAACACCAATGAAAACCATCACAATGGTTATTAACAACATTTTCAGCTAATTAACTGATACATGATACTAAAGGATAAACTTGATAAACAATTGAATGGGATATTCCACCTACGATTCTTTGAAGTAAACGTTTAAGAATTTTAAACTAAAAAAGGTTGATTTCTGCTTAGATTCATAAACAACCCCATCAGGCAAATTGAATTTTCAATAACCTGTAATAGTTACTTCTGAAAGGCATTACTACAAGTAGTACTTTGTTTTATTTCCTACCTTAGGATAGGTTCTAAAAGCTCCCAAGTTTACTTTTCCAGCAGAAATTGTTCTTACTGGATCAATCTGTAACAAGAATCAAAACTGAAACCATTCAGTGTATGCTTTACAAACCACACATTGGTTAAAACTGTCACGTGACATGGATTTTAATTTATGTATATATTTTAAATAACTGTTACACTTTCTTCAATAAAAGATAGAAAAAATAAGTTTGATATGTCATCAGGAAGAGGCCTTTCATATGTCTATATTTATATCAACACGTGTATAAATAATCTTAAAAGGACTGCATGGTTTGATATGATGCATCACATTCATGAAACTTTTCACAAAGTTACCCGTTGCTCATTGTAATTAAAATGTAACATTTCTCTGAGAAACTCTTGTTACACAATAAATACAAAGTTTGTGTTTTTTTTACTTACAAGTTCAAAGTTTCTGAATTAAAGTAAAATAATAAAAAGTTATTTTATAGTATTTTTTTTCATCTTGTTAAATTTCAGTGAAAGAAAAAACTAAAAAAGATTTTAATATCTTATTTTTTCATCTAGTGGAAGACAGTAGAATTTGTGTAATGTTACCCAGAATAGTGAATGAAATGTGAGGCCCGATTTAATACCAAGTATTAACATAATATCAGAATCTATGTTCATAAGATCTGCTATCTACTCACAATGTAACCATTAGATTAATCATTCTGTATCCCCGAGGATTGCTAACATAAAAAACAAAACTAATTACTTACCACAATAGCAACAAATGGTTCTTGGAATTGTTGGTTCAACATCTGTGTACTTACATCAATACCAGACAACCAGCAGCCATAACCAGGATGGCTGTGGTACCAACCTATAGCATTCTCTAATCGGCCTACCTACAGCCACAAAAGAATACATTTTACTACCAACTTTAACATCACTAAAAAATATGTCTACTTTCACAAGACCCTTTGTAAACATTTCTCAATCTAATATTCAAGCAGTGTGACTTACTTTAAACAAATTTCGTAACACAACTACAAAATAACTTGTTGGGTGCATAGTTACATTTCAGACAGGTTCTTGTGAAGTCAACTGTCCACTAAACAATGACATTTAGAATATGGGTGTTGTTTTAGTAACTTTTCCATATCAAAATCCACGAGTTGCATTTCTGCTCAGTGATGTATCAATAATGTGCAAGCATCTTGACCGTTACACGACAAAGGAAAGTTTGTTTTTAACACCAAACGGCTAAAAACGTAAAGTTAGACATGTCCTATTATAGCATCCAAAGGGTTAATATAACTAGAGAATGTATATATGTTAATACTCAGTACAATCAACATGAGGGTATTTTACATTAGGATTCAAATCTATAAAAACTATTTCAAAAGTTGTTTTTATCATTAAAAAAAAATTTCTAATGTCTCTTCAGGAATATTAGCAGTCTCCTTCAAACCAATGTTAGAATCCTTGTATGTTTAGCTGAGCAACATCCTTTACACCCAATAGGGGTAAACAAGTGGAACAGAGACCCCTACAGTCAAACAGAACAATCATATCTGGTGATACTAAAGAATAACCAATTGCAACATTAATCTACCATCCATAACTGAATAATATGGGATTGACTGTTACTTTTAGCAGAGTAAAAATTGTAAAATGTGTTTGGTATCACCTTCTCTTGCATTCGAGATCCTTGGATCTCCACTCATTAATGATAGTCACGGGCCACTACTATAATTTGATTTGGTACATTCATTGATACCATCAAAAGAAATGTATTTATATATCAACAGCATGACACTAAGAACTGATATAAAAGGATCTTGGTATTTCCTGCTATAATACACTGACAGCATTCAGTGACATCTCAATGACAAAATTTAAAATTCATCTCATTATAGATACTATAACTAGAGATACCCTTTCAATGACTTTGCTTTATGTTATAAAGAAATATGATAAAATTAGGTTCTGTAAGACAGAAGTGTGTGTAGACTTAGGTACTGCTTAGGAACAGGCTATCTATTGGTACACAAGTCTTTGAAATTCCCCACAGATATGGACACGTTAGGCCCTAGTTCATGTTTATAAAAAGAAGAGGGAAATTCTTCCTTCACTTGTATTAATGATGGTAAACTGTGACATTATAATACTTTCAAACAGTAATTTTCATCCTATGTTTGGCATTTCTAGTTTCTTAAATATGTTCATCTGAATATGGAACATTTTTCAGCATCAGAACACAAAATTAAAAACACTTTCAGTTTTTTTCATAGCACGTTCACAAGTACCTAAAGCCCACAGTTATATAATTGAATATAAAATTTCTAAAACGTACTTGTTTTGCAGTTTCTGTATAAGCTGCCATGTACTCGTACGCCTGAGCTTGGGCATTGACTCGGGTTTCCGTCCCTTCAACAGGCAGGGCAAATGAATCCATAACAATCATGGTATTCGCATCCACTTTTCCAAGTAATAAACCCATAACTTCCAAGTTACTACCTGATCTGGCATGCATCACCATCTTCAGTAAAGCTAAGGCTGATATTTTAATGTCCTTAAAGTAGTGAGGGCTGTAAGTAACAAAACAAACATTCAGAATTTGACACTGGGAAGAAGAAAACACAAAAACAACAATCATAGCAGAACTGGTAAATATGGAACACATATGTCACTTCTTTAAACCTTCATTGGTAAACATATAAATTCAGCATGTTTTAAAAGTATATTCTTTACTTACATCTAGCAAAGAATATTTTTGTTTCTCAAATAAATTTTAATGGCTGGAGAACAAGGAAGTTTGTCATTATTTTTATTGCAATGAATCGTGTAACCATATTTAACTTTTGTCATAATGAATCATGTAACCACATTTAACTTTTTCTGTTTGTTGGCAATAAAGTAAGACAACTGGCTACAAACTTATTAAATGTCTTTTTTCATACTTTCTAAAGAAGATGTATCTATGGTTACAACTTTTTACAGAAGATAAATATGTATTTACCATTTTCTAACGATAATCTGCAACACTTTCTAAAGTCAAACCATTCTCTTTATTGGTCCATGTTTTTAAAATACATTATTAACTTTTCAAGGGAAAACATTTCTTCCAATCCAATATTATTTTGGAGTATACTCAATGTGCATTATACCTTCCTAAGTTTTCAAATGAAGATCGTATAACTGAATGTTATATATGATAGATATAAGCAAGTCAGTGCGTAACGTGCAAAAAAATAAATAAAAACAATATGAACAAAAAAGCTACAGTTAGTCAAGATAAAAAACATGGTATGGTTTTTAAAATTAAATGAAATATGAAAAGATGTAAATAATGGAAAAAAAACTTATCAAAACTGAAACAAAACCATTTGGAGTTTCTAAAGAAAATATCAGGACTGATATATTTGTAATAAAACCTGTCACATCACATGATGACAAATGAAATAAAAGAGATGTAATAAAAAATCTTTATGTCAAAATTAAACACTGAATAACAAAGTCTCTCCTAATAAACAAGTTCTAAGATATTATGAATAACTTATGAGATATATGATTCTGCCATTTGGCCAGAATATTAAAATTCAGTTGATATGCCCTCCTCACGGACCAACATAAAAAACCCATCTCAGCAATGATACATACATACAGGACAAAACCAAGCAATAGCAAAGATATAAAGTACTGTTGGAGTACACTGGTGAGAATAGCAAAGATATAAAGTACTGTTGGAGTACACTAGTAAGAATAATGATATAAAGTACTGTTGGAGTACACTAGTAAGAATAACAAAGATATAAAGTACTGTTGGAGAACACTAGTAAGAATAACAATGATATAAAGTACTGTTGGAGTACACTAGTAAGAATAACAAAGATATAAAGTACTGTTGGAGAACACTAGTAAGAATAACAATGATATAAAGTACTGTTGGAGAACACTAGTAAGAATAATAATGATGTAAAGTACTGTTGGAGTAAGAAAAACCATGAACTTTGTCTCAGCTTTATTTCATTTACAATGTGAACTGATATGAAAGTATCAGAGTATACCTGTTGTAGTGTTCACCTTATATTCCTGACTAGTCACTAGACTAGAAAAGATAAAAGTTTTTGGTACTGTTGTCATACTTACTTAACTAAGGAAGTGAACTCAAACACAGTTTAAGTATCCTAGTCATATTTTTTATCTTTACACAATTTAACAGACAATATAACTAACAAAAGCCACAGTCCAAAGCTACAATTTTGGGCTAATAGTTG
Organism: Carcinoscorpius rotundicauda; assembly: GCA_011833715.1. Classification (NCBI taxonomy): domain Eukaryota; kingdom Metazoa; phylum Arthropoda; class Merostomata; order Xiphosura; family Limulidae; genus Carcinoscorpius; species Carcinoscorpius rotundicauda. Next base: position 128,422,570 of record CM022394.1, on the reverse strand, counting down.
TATATGATGGTATGATTATATATAATCCAAACATTAAACTATAAGTTGTTAATTTGTTTAATACCACAACATATAAATATATGGTTCACAAGCACTACATACATCAAGATTTCACATTCCCAAAATTGTATAAAATTTCTTCTAAACGTTTAACTTGGAACAAGACAAATTTCATTAAAGTGGTGTGTTAAATCAACCTCGAGTGCCATTTTGAGTTAGTTTACTTGTCACTGAAGTTATCTACTGTGTCATAAGACAGCTGCAGGGAGTCTTGCATCTTGTTTCATTGTCGAGAGGCCTACACAATGTCTGTGTTGTTCCGACATGGGTGTTGACACCCAATTTGTAGCATGGTAAATCCTCAAACTTACCACTGAGCCACCAGGATGTTTTTCATACGTACATACAAATGTGGTGAACATAAGTAATAGTTCTGGCTACTTACAATCCAATTCTATAACTGGAAAGCTAGAGAGGGAACACAGAATGTAAGGGCAGATTTTTGACCAACTGTGTTTCTGATTTGAGTCGAGACTTATTACAAACATTTTCTTCTTGGTAATAAGTCTAATTATCTTCATTTTGTTTTTATTTTATATTACCTGTAGTTAATAAGTTTTTATTGTACTTATTATAAACTTCACTAAAATCAACCCACTATAATAACTTGTCATTTTCTGTTTCCATACTGCAGTAGGTATCTTGTTTATTAAATGACACATCTTCTCTCATTTCTTTCCCCATAGTCATTACAGCCATCTTTTCATGTATTAGGTCCATAAACCTCTTCCTGTTCTAAAGATTAGGTAACAATGTTTTTGGACTATCTTTGAAATACTAAACACACCTTACAATCTGAAGTCATTTTTAACTTCACAAACTATAGAAGTAGAATGTGTAACCATCTTTCTGTACAGTCTGGTAAAATCAGTTAGATTATGAAAAATTTTATAGTGTTTGGAATGAAATAAAATTTGCAACACATAATAGAAAATAAATTATCAATATTTGAGCATGATATTTCAATAAATGTTTTAAAATTAAATGCATAAAACATCAAAACATGATCATCATGTTTTATTAACATGTTTTATTAACAACGTAAGAGTGACAAATATTGAACTATGTGTTTCAAAGGTTTATCAGGCATTTAATGCAGTCTCATATTGGAAATATGAACTTGAAAGTTAAAGATAAAATTTGCCATCTATTTTCGAAGCATTGGTACTAATATTTATATTTCATAACTTTAAAATACACACATCCATATCGACTGGTAAGAAAACGCATTTGATGACAGATTTCTAAAAAAATGAATTTAAAGCACTCGGCCCTCGTTTCAATCTTCTTAAGGTCCAAACATAACATTACAAGCCATGATAGAGACAGCCACTTCTTTTAAAATTTATAAATAATTATATGTATATATGCTGTATTATACACACGTAGGCCTTACGAACATAAACTATGCAAAACAACCTATGGCTACTTACTCTTTTTCCCACGGTTTAGCGGTAAGAATATCTTGTTGCTGTTTTTTGTTATATTTGTAAATTTCATCTATATTTTGAATAGTTTCTACATTGTTAGTGATTTCCCAAGTCTTCTGAGCAACTGATGAACCCATTTTAATTCTTATAAAAATAAGCAGGCTAAACTTGGCGAATAAAAATTACGAGTTTTTCGTCTATATTAGTATACATCAGACAGATAGGATTTACTGTTAACATTCGTTTCTCCACCAGAGTAGTATCAGCTCATACACACACGGCTTAACAGATACGTTCAGCGCTATCGTGCGTCAGTTATTTGTAAAACTTGTATATATAACATTTGCTGAAATATACATAGTAAACACATATAAAAAAGAACAAAAATAATAGCAATACTTACGTAAAACAAAATCATTGGAATTTCTCAAATTACATATTCAAGGCTCTGAGAAATGCCACAACAATAATGTATAATATGATGAACATTAATTGTCTTAAGGCTCCAAAATTAAATTCAAATATAGTCGCTCTCTCATTAAATAAATAAAATAATAACACGTCAAGTTGAGAATAAATAGTTTATTTTTTCATTTAATGTTTCGACCCCGTGTCTCAGCGATGTCTACGGACTTACAATGCTAAAAACCGGGTTTCGATACCCATGGTGGGCAGAGCACAGATAGCCCATTGAGTATCTTTGTGCTTAATTCAAAACAACAACAACAACCATTTGGTGTTTCCTATTACCTAGATGTTGTTGTTTTGAATTAAGCACAAAGCTACACAATGGGTTATCTGTGCTCTGCCCACCACGGGTATCGAAACCCGGATTTTAGCGTGTAAGTCCGCAGACATTCCGCTGAGCCACTTGGGGGCCCTATTATCTAGAACCAGAAATAGTTGGTTTGCGAGTGGCAAACAGAGTTTGTTCGGTTGTTGAATTTACTCCAGAAAAAGGAACACTTACGTGGATAAGCTCTGTAAACCAATCGCAGATATTAATTTAAAATATATTTGTGAAAATATCAGTAATTTTTATCCATGTCTTAATTATATTTACAAAATACACGGCTGTCATGAAACTTCTTTTCGGAATTTTCTGTACTTTATTTTTGAAAATACAATAATGCATTCATTATTTTTTACTTAGAACAACCCATCTCTCCCTAACCGATACGTTATTCAAAATTTTTTGGCTGTCCTCAAGCTATTTATTTTATAATTTTCAACCAAAGCAATCCAAGACATATTTGCACACAGCCGTCCTTAATTTCAAATTGACGGACTAGAAGAAAGATAGTCAATCAACAGCATTCACCGTCAAAAACTAATTACTACTCTAACAGCGTGTTTTTGTTTTTTTTCAGCAACACGATTCTCGGACTCACCAACATGTGCAAATTAACCACTAGGCTCTCTATCCTTCAGATCAGACTTATTAAATTTTACGTTTTCTTTACGAAATAAATATATATGCAAAAACGGCTGGTTTGGTCATCGTCAGGTTCACGATGACCAAAGAAGGTCGAAACGTTGTTCGCTTTTCTATGTTAAATATTTTCTCAACCCAAACCAGCCGTTTTTGCATACATATTTCTCTACAAGTGGGTTTTCTCGACATCACTGTTTCCTAAATAAAGTTTATACCGCGATTAATTATGTAACCGTTTTCTGGTTTGTTTGTTTTTAATGTTTTAATTAATTTACTACAATGGTTTTCCGTCATGACCTACTTCATCTTTGTGTACATAAACGAATTTTATTTTGTTTTGAATCATCACTTCATAGCGAAACAGCGTCAGTTAACAGTTTTCGTTGAAACTTTTCCTGCTGCAAACATAAATTATCCTATTATATTTAGATTTTTGCTGTATTAACACCCTTCAGTGACACTGTGGTATATCTTTGCGCTTAACAACAAAAACAAACTCGTATTAACTTCAGTAATTTCATAATTTTTGAATAAATAACGCCAGATGAACAATGACGTTGCAATTTACATTTAGGCCATCACTTCTCGTTCAGTGAGAACAGCAAATATAAAAATAAACAAGTGATCGTAAAATACCCATGTACAGTTTCTTTTAATCAACAGAAATTGAATGGTACATTGCATCAAATTACACAAGTCTTTAACAATATTAGTTGGACGGAATAGATCTCACGAAACAATTGACCTTTTGTATTGTGGTCATACAAATTCAAAGGTATTGCCGCATATCATTCTGTGCCACAAGGAATAAAAACTTTTGCATTGTCTAATCCAGTACGCGTGTTAGTTGTAATCTTTGGGGACAATAAATCTTGTGAATACAAACAGTAAGACTTGGGTAAAGATTTAATGGTTTATTACTGTTATAAAGTCACATTATACGTACATAAAAATACAAAACTCATTTTGATGAGCGGTAACGTTTGTTTCCAGTTCATTAATTTCACAGATTTTTTATTCTGTTAGTGATTCAATTTCAACTCTTGGTAGCTTCCATATAAACAAACAATAAGCACAAACAGTATATTTTTACAGAAATCTTTTGAATGAAAATGTACGAATTTATGACGTCAATAAAATAATGGTAATCTGTAGAAGACTGGAACCTCCATCGTTGCAGTTTTGTAAACATCTGAGCAGCATGTAAAAAAACAATATCTTCTTGTTCTGGTCATGTTCTTCTTTTTTTAGTTGACTGTGGTGTGTTAGAAGACAAACGTTTCTTTTTTGGCGTTTCAGATATATCTTCCTTAGATGTATGATGTTTGCTAGTTTTGGGTGTGGCTGAAAGAATAAATGTTTTAGTTTTAAAGCAGACAAACTGCTGTTTGTGTTACATAATTACACTAATAACTATGTAGCAGTGTGACAATAGAAATAGTAGTGTTACAAGTCTTCCTACAGTGAAGATTCATAATGATATATTTACAAGATATATAAACTACCAAAGTTTGTCTTGTTTATATTGTTTAGTAACCTATCTTTATAATTTATGTAAAACTTAAAGGTTAGTAACAACCTTTATCTATTTAATATTTACACACTGCACTTGTTTATTTATAAACTATTTGTTTCATCATTCTTTACACTTACTAGTAGTATCACTTCTTGCATTGTTCTCCAATCAAATGATAACACTTCACATACAACAACAATAAAACTGTTTGTAACTTAACCAACAGAAAGCACATTATATTGAGGCATGCGTTAATTACAAATGGTTTGTCAGGTTACAAAGAAGCAATGTTTAAAAGTCAAAAGTAGCAGTTGTTAACCAAAGTGTTAGATTGACATTTCCGTATCATATACAAGTTAACGACCAACAGTTCTTCACATGACAAAGCACAATGTGCAAGTCAAATATTAAACTATCTTGAAACATGTTTATAACAAAACAGTTCTGATAAAATTGGTCATTATCTCGCACTTTGATAACACTTCCAGATGTTAAAAAGAATACATCCTTTTTAACTTGTTTTATTACAACAAAAAACACTAAATAATTACCTCCTACACTCTCTTCTGATGAAGACACGTCACCTTTACCACTTCCTTTCCCTAATCTGTGACTATCACTTTTGCTACTTTTAGCAGTGCTAGTAGTCTTGGAAGAACTGTTTATACTCTCAGATTTAGTTCCCTTGGCACCACCAGGAGTTACACTTTTGGAGCAGCTTTCTTCCGACTCCCTTCTCTTTTTTTTAGCACTCCCCATTCCCGATCCATCACTTTTCCTTCCCTTCGCAGAATCTCCTTTGGAGCCTTTTGGATGTCCACTCAAATCATTCTTAGAACTTTTCCCACTTTTTACACTACTTTCAGTCTTGGAGCTTTCAAGTTTATTTCCCTTGTGAGAGGTTCCAGTTGATTCCCCTTTACCCGGTTTAGCTCCAGAATCTCCTTTTGTGAAATCTCCTCGATTTCCCTTAGAGCTGGACGAGTGGTCAGTCTTACCCCCTTTAGATGATGTAGGTGTATCCTTGCCAGTCTTACCTTCATTTTTTGAAATGCTAGTATCTCCCTTTGTGTCTTTGAAGGAAGGTGTGGTAGAACCAGATGAAGAGCTTGTGTCATCTTCTTTGTCCATGAGCAACTCTCCAAAGTCAGATTCAGGAAGAGAAAATTCAATTTCATCATTGGGAAAGGGAAGAATTTCAGATTCATGCTGAAATAGGATATCATGACACATAAAAATTCACACAAAGTAATATTACTCAAAGTTAAATTTCAAAGCAGCTTTTTCATTCAGCATAAGTAAAAGACAAATTATATCCAAGCATCATAAATTAAAGATGAACAATGTGTGACATGAACTTATTAAAAAAAAAGAAATTTAAGTGGACTGGGTACACTCACAATAGATGGATTGGTTGCAATTAAAGTAGAAGTTTTGGATCGGTTACAATTAAAGTAGATGTCTTGGATTGGGTGCACTTAAATAGATGGATTAGTTACAATTAAAAGAGATGTCTTGAACTGGTTACAATTAAAGTAGATATCTTGGATTGGGTATACTGACAATAGATGGATTGGTTACAATTAAAGTAGATGTCTTGGATTGGATACACTTATAATAGATGGTTGGTTTAGTGTTTTATGTCACAAAGCAGCAAGGCAATCTGCAATAAACATCCAGTAAAATGTTAAAAGTAAATTTGTTAAAATTTATAAAAGGAAATTAAGATAAAACAAAAAAAAAGTTTGAAAAACAAACAAACAAAAATTACATAAAACCAAAGTTTACATCTAGTCTACAACATCATAAGAAAAACTACAAGAATTCAAGTTGTAAAGGACTTTCTGTAGTGTAATTGTAATTATCATAACTTGCCAGGAAAACTAACAGGTGAGTACAAAAACCACCTTCAGTCACCTGAAGTTGGCCTTTCCAGTCCTGGTTCTGGGTTATTTGATGTTATAACCTTTTTCAACAAGGCATGTAATGAAAAAAAGTTTTGAAAGACGTGTAGCAAAATTATAATAATACCTCACCAGGATGTGTAGTTCAAACAGCAGCGTTAGACACCAGAAGCAGCCAATTTCTAATTTAAAATCAAACTAGATGAACAGTGATTTTTTTAAAAGGGAGCCACATTAAAAAAGGTGTAATGTATAAGTTAAAAACTTAAATAGAATTAAAAAGATTAATAGCCTTTTAAAAACTAAAAACATTTCCCAGGTGGACAACTGTCACCATCACCAACAACACTGTTTAACATTATGGACAAACAAACCTTGGGACAGAACATGCTTAAAATGGTGCCATTGTTGTGAATCATAACGATGACAAGACAGTAAAATGTGACTTATTGTGATCTAAGTGTTTCCCAAACTACACATTGGTGCATCAGTTCCAGATAAAAGAAAACGATGAGTTAAAAAACTGTGGCCAATGTGTAGTCTAGTTTGAACAACTTCCTTTTTCCAATCCTTATGGGAACAAGATGGACAAAGTCCAATACAGGGTTGTATTTGGAAAAGCTTGTTTTCGCATTGCTCACTTCAAGTTGGCTGCCAGCTGGCATGGAGCCGAGCCTTGAATACAGGACCACAGTCCATGTTTCGAACAGGCACAGCGGTACCAGAACAGATAGATTTAGCTGCAGTGTCAGCGAGCTTGTTCCCGCGAATACCAACATGGCCCAGTATCCAGAAAAACTGTATAGAAGTAGAGGTTAAAGAAAAATGGAACAGTCGGTTTTGAATATCAGTGAGAACAGGATGTAAACTAGCGTGAAGCAATTCTCGGGCTAGTACAGAACTAAGCGAGTCAGTATAAATAGTGTAGTTTGAGTACTTCTTAACTTCCACGTGATCCAGGGCAAGAGAAATAACATACAGAGCTCATCAAAGCAACTGGATGGTAATTTGAAGGAATCTTGGGATCCTTCCCAGGCTTGGAGAAAGGCAGGACAATAGCCTGGCACCAGGTATCAGAAAAAGCATTCTCCTGCCTGATCTGGTTAAAAACAACCAAAAGGATGGCAAGAGAAGCAGGAGATAGATGGCGCAGTATCTCATGGTATATATCATCAGGACAAAGCAATGTACTGCCAGCAGATAAAGGGCCAGTTTGAGTTCTACCAGTGTAAAGGGATGATTATAGTCAGAGACAATCAGCTCAAAAGGAAAGAGGTGAGTGCTCTACCCAACTCTTGAGGGCCAAGGTGGAAAAAGAGGTTAAAGTGTTTGACACCTGGCAAAAGCTTTCACCTCGAGTATTGGTGATGCACAAAGTATAAGTTACTTCCTAGCCATCAGAGAGCAAGATCAAGAAGGGGACAAAGTGATATTGCCCCCTGACCTTTTGAATCTTGTCCCAAATAACTTTGGAATTGGTGATAGAAGATGTGAACTTAATCCAAGATTCCTTCTGACTTCAATTTCTTACCCATCGAGCATGTGCACGGGCCTGCTGGAAAGCGATGCAGTTCGAAAGTGTGGGATATCTACAGAAAGTATCCCAGGCTCATTTTTGAGCCTTCTGTGCCATGTGGCAGGCAGGATTCCATCATGGACAAGGATATAGTGGAAAATGTGTTGAGATTTCAGGAATACATTGAGCAGCTGCATCTATAATACAGTTGTCTATTGATGACTTACAGACAATGGCAGGATCGTGTTCTGAGAGAGCAGTGAAAAAGGACCAGTTTGCCTAATCCAGCTTCCACCAGGGCATGCAGGTCAGGTGGCATCAACCACGGCCAGTCTATCTCAAGATTATAGGAAAATGATCACTGTGTAGTGGATTATTGTCAACTGTACATGAAAAATGGGAGAATAATGAAGGGATGCAAACTGAGAGATCAATAGCAGTAAAGGACTGACAAGATGCATGGAAATAAGCAGAAAAACCAGTATTGAAAAGTGTAGGGGATGCACTACAATGTAGAACAAGAACACTGCAGCAATGCTAGGGTTTCATGAGCACTATACCCAAACACCAGCATCAGATACAATGTCCACAACATCTGTTGAGAACATCCAGCACTGGTATTTGGTTGACCCTCGCCCAAGTGGACAAGCCAATAACCCAACGGAGCCATCCCAAGGCCACCCATCTAAGGGAATTCAAGACTAAAGTGGTGTGTTTCTGTTGGACCCCTCAACCCCCAGGATCCTCTCCTCCCTTTCACAGGTTGTTACACACAGCAAATACATGGAGGCATGTTTAGATCCCAGAAGAGATAAACTGAAAGAACAGAACCTTCCCTGGAAGGTTTCCTTTCCACATACAGGAATCCACACCAGGGACTCTTTAGATCTTTAATCTTTAGAACACGAAGAGGTTTATGAAAAGATGGTTGTAATGATTATGGGGAAAGAAATGAGAGAAGATGTGTCATTTAATAAACACGATACCTACTGCAGTATGGAAACAGAAAATGACAAGTTATTATAGTGGGTTGATTTTAGTGAAGTTTATAATAAGTACAATAAAAACTTATTAACTACAGGTAATATAAAATAAAAACAAAATGAAGATAATTAGACTTATTACCAAGAAGAAAATGTTTGTAATAAGTCTCGACTCAAATGAGAAACACAGTTGGTTAAAAATCTGCCCTTACATTCTGTGTTCCCTCTCTAGCTTTCCAGTTATAGAATTGTATTGTAAGTAGCCAGAACTATTACTTATGTTCACCACATTTGTATGTATGCATGAAAAACATCCTGGTGGCTCAGTGGTAAGTTTGAGGATTTACCATGCTACAAATTGGGTGTCAACACCCATGTCGGAACAACACAGACATTGTGTAGGCCTCTCGACAATGAAACAAGATGCAAGACTCCCTGCAGCTGTCTTATGCCACAGTAGATAACTTCAGTGACAAGTAAACTAACTCAAAATGGCACTCGAGGTTGATTTAACACACCACTTTAATGAAATTTGTCTTGTTCCAAGTTAAACGTTTAGAAGAAATTTTATACAATTTTGGGAATGTGAAATCTTGATGTATATAGTACTTGTGAACCATATATATATATATATATATGTTGTGGTATTAAACAAATTAACAACTTATAGTTTAATGTTTGGATTATATATAATCATACCATCATATACAACTATTAGCCCAAAATTGTAGCTTTGGACTGTGGCTTTTGTTAGTTATATTGTCTGTTAAATTGTGTAAAGATAAAAAATATGACTAGGATACTTAAACTGTGTTTGAATTCACTACCTTAGTTAAGTAAGTATGACAACAGTACCAAAAACTTTTATCTTTTCTAGTCTAGTCACTAGTCAGGAATATAAGGTGAACACTACAACAGGTATACTCTGATACTTTCATATCAGTTCACATTGTAAATGAAATAAAGCTCTGACAAAGTTCATGGTTTTTCTTACTCCAACAGTACTTTATATCATTGTTATTCTTACTAGTGTTCTCCAACAGTACTTTATATCTTTGCTATTGTCTTGGACTGGATACACTTAGAATAGATGGATTGATTACAATTAAAAAGATGGATTGGACACACAATAGATGGATTGGTTACAATTAAAAGAGATGGATTGGATACACATACAAAAAATGAATAGCAGTCAAGAACAATGAGGTGAAAACAACGATTTGATTATTTTTTTCAATTTGTGGATTTTTCTTTTAATAAAATAAAATAATTCTTTTTTTCTTTCAAGAAATATACACATGTATCTGAACAAGTTTGGTGTGGATTCATACCATAAACTTCATAAAAGGTCTTGAACAAAATAAACACAGATAAAACCTACAAATATTAGATAAAGTTAACAACTTGAGTTTTAATTTTCACGTAAGTACCACTGTAAGGAAAGAGAATTATGTCCTCCCTTAGAGTAAACTTACTATTTTTGTTTACCATTCTGTATGTCAGTCTTACGATAATTCGTCCTTTACTCCTCGTAAGGTTTTGTACTTGTGGTTTAATGAATTAAAAATGATTTAGGATATGTTAGGAAATTATTTTTCTTTCAAAATGGATATAATTCACAGTACCGGTACTGTATGAATATAGATCAGACAGGAGGGGTGGCCACTTGTGGTACTGGTGAGAATTCTCTCGTTTCTTCTTTGATTATACACTTTGTACATATAGTCTACATTTGATACTTTGTCATTTCTGACACATTCAGAACAAACACAAAACAACAGTTATATTCATTACACATCCAGAACAAACACAAAACAACAGTTATATTCATTACACATCCAGAACAAACACAAAACAACAGTTATATTCATTACACATCCAGAACAAACACAAAACAAGTTATATTCATTACACATCCAGAACAAACACAAAACAACAGTTATATTCATTACACATCCAGAACAAACACAAAACAACAGTTATATTCATTACACATCCAGAACAAACACAAAACAACAGTTATATTCATTACACATCCAGAACAAACACAAAACAACAGTTATATTCATTACACATCCAGAACAAACACAAAACAACAGTTATATTCATTACACATCCAGAACAAACACAAAACAAGTTATATTCATTACATATCCAGAACAAACACAAAACAACAGTTATATTCATTACACATCCAGAACAAACACAAAACAACAGTTATATTCATTACACATCCAGAACAAACACAAAACAACAGTTATATTCATTACACATCCAGAACAAACACAAAACAACAGTTATATTCATTACACATCCAGAACAAACACAAAACAACAGTTATATTCATTACACATCCAGAACAAACACAAAACAACAGTTATATTCATTACACATCCAGAACAAACACAAAACAACAGTTATATTCATTACACATCCAGAACAAACACAAACAACAGTTATATTCATTACACATCCAGAACAAACACAAAACAACAGTTATATTCATTACACATCCAGAACAAACACAAAACAACAGTTATATTCATTACACATCCAGAACAAACACAAAACAACAGTTATATTCATTACACATTCAGAACAAACACAAAACAACAGTTATATTCATTACACATTCAGAACAAACACAAAACAACAGTTATATTCATTACACATTCAGAACAAACACAAAACAACAGTTATATTCATTACACATTCAGAACAAACACAAAACAACAGTTATATTCATTACACATCCAGAACAAACACAAAACAAGTTATATTCATTACATATCCAGAACAAACACAAAACAACAGTTATATTCATTACACATTCAGAACAAACACAAAACAACAGTTATATTCATTACACATCCAGAACAAACACAAAACAAGTTATATTCATTACATATCCAGAACAAACACAAAACAACAGTTATATTCATTACACATTCAGAACAAACACAAAACAACAGTTATATTCATTACACATCCAGAACAAACACAAAACAACAGTTATATTCATTACACATCCAGAACAAACACAAAACAAGTTATATTCATTACACATCCAGAACAAACACAAAACAACAGTTATATTCATTACACATCCAGAACAAACACAAAACAAGTTATATTCATTACATATCCAGAACAAACACAAAACAACAGTTATATTCATTACACATCCAGAACAAACACAAAACAACAGTATATTCATTACACATCCAGAACAAACACAAAACAACAGTTATATTCATTACACATCCAGAACAAACACAAAACAACAGTTATATTCATTACACATCCAGAACAAACACAAAACAACAGTTATATTCATTACACATCCAGAACAAACACAAAACAACAGTTATATTCATTACACATCCAGAACAAACACAAAACAACAGTTATATTCATTACACATCCAGAACAAACACAAAACAACAGTTATATTCATTACACATCCAGAACAAACACAAAACAACAGTTATATTCATTACACATCCAGAACAAACACAAACAACAGTTATATTCATTACACATCCAGAACAAACACAAAACAACAGTTATATTCATTACACATTCAGAACAAACACAAAACAACAGTTATATTCATTACACATCCAGAACAAACACAAAACAACAGTTATATTCATTACACATCCAGAACAAACACAAAACAACAGTTATATTCATTACACATCCAGAACAAACACAAAACAACAGTTATATTCATTACACATTCAGAACAAACACAAAACAACAGTTATATTCATTACACATTCAGAACAAACACAAAACAACAGTTATATTCATTACACATCCAGAACAAACACAAAACAACAGTTATATTCATTACACATTCAGAACAAACACAAAACAACAGTTATATTCATTACACATTCAGAACAAACACAAAACAACAGTTATATTCATTACACATTCAGAACAAACACAAAACAACAGTTATATTCATTACACATCCAGAACAAACACAAAACAAGTTATATTCATTACATATCCAGAACAAACACCAAAACAACAGTTATATTCATTACACATTCAGAACAAACACAAAACAACAGTTATATTCATACACATTTCAGAACAAACACAAAACAACAGTTATATTCATTACACATCCAGAACAAACACAAACAACAGTTATATTCATTACACATTCAGAACAAACACAAAACAACAGTTATATTCATTACACATTCAGAACAAACACAAAACAACAGTTATATTCATTACACATTCAGAACAAACACAAAACAACAGTTATATTCATTACACATTCAGAACAAACACAAAACAACAGTTATATTCATTACACATCCAGAACAAACATAAAACAACAGTTATATTCATTACACATCCAGAACAAACACAAAACAACAGTTATATTCATTACACATTCAGAACAAACACAAAACAACAGTTATATTCATTACACATCCAGAACAAACACAAAACAAGTTATATTCATTACATATCCAGAACAAACACAAAACAACAGTTATATTCATTACACATTCAGAACAAACACAAAACAACAGTTATATTCATTACACATCCAGAACAAACACAAAACAACAGTTATATTCATTACACATTCAGAACAAACACAAAACAACAGTTATATTCATTACACATTCAGAACAAACACAAAACAACAGTTATATTCATTACACATCCAGAACAAACACAAAACAACAGTTATATTCATTACACATTCAGAACAAACACAAAACAACAGTTATATTCATTACAAGTAAAATACTTATTCTGCAGTTGCATTTCATTTTCAAATCCAATTAATCACTCAAGGGACTTCATTTCCATACATTTTGTCACATACTTTTGAAAGGCATACATTTATTAGGTGAGATGTTATAAACCACTTTTGTGATAAAAAAATAAATTTTTTTTTTTAAATAATGAAGCTCAGTGGACAAAAATAATTTCATTCTTATGTACTTTTAATCTTTGTATCATTATTAGCAGATTTAAAAAACACTTTCATAAGCTTTTTACCGTGTGTCATCAGTAAACTCTTTATAGAGTTTATAAGTTGACAGCTCACAGTGGTAGCTGGAAAAGTTCCTTTTAGAATCACTTTCAATCTTACACATAATATTCAATTTAATTTGTTTTCTGTTTATACTTGGAAATTATTTCATTACTGGAGAAATATCGTACTTAATCTGATATGAAAAAATAAAGTTAAGAATTTTTCAAAGTGTTATTTTAAGCTGTCAACACATTGAATATATATATATTTATACATGAAGATTATCTGTGTTAGTCAGCACGTACATGTTCACATTCAGAGCATTGAGAAAGGTCATATCATACAGCTAACCTTACCAGAGCTGCCATGTCATACATTGTATCCAGGTGATCCCATATCTGTTGAGAGGATATTTCCTTATTCACAGAATTGCTGAACTTCTCAAGAATACACATCATCTGGAAAAACCTATTGACACCTACAAATTGAAATTATTGTGATGATGAATTTCATTTCAATTTATCTGATTTGTTATTTGATTTGATTACGTTTATTTAACACTGGAAATGTGTTAACTGGGACTTTATCATTTTTTCGAAATTATTTTTAAAAAGATATGAACCACTGATGCAGAGTTTACCTATTTAAAACTTACAAGTAAAAACACTAATATCCATTATTTGATTAATTATAATGTACCTGCTACACAGTCTAAACAAATGTATGAAGTCTTCCACTTGACAGTTTCTCTGACAAACAATTTGCCTATCTTTTTACATTATTAGCAAATCACCTGCACAATACTATGCTATTTGCAAGTGATATTTAAATTACAAAACTTCAATAGTACAATGAAACAATAAATAAACCTATGGCTGAGTGTTTGAAATTCCAATTAAGTGTCACTGATATGTTAAATCTTTCACTAACTTTTAAATATAAGGGTGAATAAATATTAATGTATTACAACAAACAATTAATATTACTTATTAATTAATACACCCTATCTTCCAGAGCCGTGTAGGGCGTTCAACTCATTTTTGTATAGTTAATCAGTCAGAAGAAATGTCGAACATTAAAATTAAATACGTTTTTATATTTAAGTCTTATAACTTAATACTTCTTTAAAATTTTCGAATCTGAGTACATTAAGTCAACGGTATTATTGAAGACTGGCATGCTACTGTTACTAATCTCTCTATTCCTTAGAATACAGTAATAAGAATAACAGACTACTGTAACACTAGTGCAATTATTAATTACGGTATAGCTTATACGTTAATCTATAGCAATTTTGTACTGTACAGATAACTGACACCATTGTAAATAGTATAATTTACAGAGTAACCTAATAGACCAAGCCGGTATTAAGTACGGATAATGAACATGCAACTTATCAAAAATGTAATATTAAACAGTGCACTAAATTGAAGAGTAAATTTAATTTATTCTAACCAACAGGCTTATGGCCTCGCATTGCATGAAAAAGCTGAACTTCTGTGTCAATATTCCAATCAAGTGCTTCTGATTTAACTTTATCCGCCATTTTTAAAAATAAATTATGTTTACGGAACCAATCCAAAATTACCGTTAAAAATAAATAATTTTTAATACTGTTATTCTTATCGCAAAAACTTCGGACCGACGTTTCTTTTATGACGAATTGTGAAATTATGTTACTAGATATGATCACTAAAATATCAGTTTTTAATTGAGGTTTGAGCTTAATGGATATGAAAGTATTAATTACGATATTTCAATTAATGGATACAATAATAATATTTTTATGCGAAAAGTAAAACTTGATGAAACTTGAATTGTTTATATAAGTGTTTTAATACAAAAAAATCAAACAAAAACGAATATATCAATTAAAGTAACAAATGTTTATAAACATTTTAAATTTCTTTACATAGATATCTGTTTTAATCATTATAAGCACTTAGACTTACGACTATTCCAAATGAAAAGGAAAAGACGCACAATAACTTTGGATATGAAATGCATATCAAACATTTCTAAACTCGTGTTTTTATTGTAGAAAACAGTCAGATCATTTCCTGTATTTATTAAGGGCAATCAAACGCCTGATTTTACCATTGTAATTCAGAAAATTTACCGCTGTTCTACTGAGGGTCTTCTCATATAAATTCTCGAAATATGTAAACTGATCTATTGAAAACAATAAGCATTTATTTTATTTTGTTAAATTGCTCTATTAATGCTGGTTAATATAAACACGGAGGATAACTGCGGTATAACCACTAATCCAAGAAGTAAATGACACAATCACATAAATATTTTATAAAGTTATCCGATTTAAACATAATGTTCACATAGGACCCGGCATGGCCAAGCGTGTTAAGGCGTGCGACTCGTAATCTGAGGGTCGCGGATTTGCATCCCAGTCGCGCTAAACATGTTTGCCCCTTCAGCCATGGGGGCGTTATAAGTTACGTTCAATCCCACTATTCGTTGGTAAAAGAGTAGCCCAAGTGTTGGCAGTGATAATGTTTGGGGCGTGATAATGTGACGATCTATACCCCTGTTCGTTAGTGAAAGAGTAACCTAAAATTAAGGACGGCTAGCGAAGAGAGTCCTGTAGCTTTGCACAAAATTCAAAACAAAAACGAAACAAACCACAATGGACACAGTAGGGATAGCCAACAATGTAATTTTGCGCTTATCAACAAACGAAATACCACCTGAGAACTAAACTTATAACCATGTCTTATAAGACCAAATATGGCTGCTGAGCATTAAAAACGTTTATACTGCTCCAAATTTTACCTCTTATATCGTTTACTGATAACTTTGATTAAACTGGATTAGGAATATACATGTACACGTTGCATAAGTAATTCATCTTATAAAAGTGGGTAGCAACACACAATTTAAGGACAACACCTGATTTGGTAAAAAGACCTTTCAATGTCCTTAAAAACGAAGAAGTACAAAAACTGTACTGACAACAACTATTCGTTAGTTAGGTATCTGTAGTTAATAATAATAACTAAATCTGTTGTTTGCAAATTGTGATCATGTTTAAGATATTTTCAATAAAGTAATAACGTGAGAACCATGTTCGCAAGGAAATATGCTCTTGAAATAATATATATGTGTGTATCTATTTAATAATCTATTTGCATTAAAAAACAACACACGGTTATAAAACTTCAGGGTTTGATTCCTCACGGTGAAGGAGTGCAAATGGCTTGTTGTGTGCCATTACTTATGAAAATGTCCATCATGGCTAAATGGGTTAAGGCGTTCGACTCGTAACCTGAGGGTCGCGGGTTTAAATCCCGGTTGCATCAAACATGCTTGCCCGTGGGGACATTATAATGTTACGGTCAATCCCACTATTCGTGGGTAAAAGAGTAGCCCAAGAGTTGGCGGTGAGTGGTGATGACTATCTGCCTTCCCTCTAGTCTTACACTGCTAAATTAGGGACGGCTAGCGCAGGTAGCCCTTGAGTAGCCTTGCAAAGTAAGCAAAACAAACATATGTAAACAATAATTATTTTATAAGATATAATTTTGCTACATAATTAAAAATATATTTTAAAAAATGATTGCTTTTTTGGGACTGCAGAGTAATATATTAGTACATTTGTAAATATTTATACCATAAATAATAGTGATTGTAATATCTTCACTTTTTATTTACATAGTGATGCTAGAAGCTTTAAGCTAATGTACAGATCAATTTTTTGTTGTTTTTTAAACTCAGAACGATGTTAATATCTCCAAGAATCGTTTAAGTTGGAAGATTCGGTTATAATATTCACTTTGCTTCTAGGTATACGAAATAATCAATTATAATATGTTTATTCAATTCATTTTAAAAACATTTCGCCAAGATTTTAAAACTCCTTTGTTAAAAATGGCGATCCTTCCTTACCTCTGATATATTTAATAGTATTTTTAATTTCGAAAATATAATGAATATACAATGAAAGAAAACTTTATATTTTTCTATGAAATTAAGCAAAAACAATATTTCGAAACAGATTTGTTAGGTGGCGCGGGTTGCTACTAGGTTTTTCGGCATTAATTATACAACCGGAACTCGTGGAATAAACTGCAATTAGTATTTATTTTATCCAGATTGTTCTATTTTAATTATATTTTGTGCAAATATTATTGATTTTAATTAAAGAACATGGCTTCACGCTCCATTCAACGAATATTTGTTGGGAACCTTCCTTGGACAGTCAGCAGACGTATGTAGATAGTTTATACTCATTATTTACATGTATCACATGGGTTTGAACAGTACTGTTGAGTGTGTACAACTTGAAGTGAAACACTTTCAAAGAATAAAATGTGATGAAAACAGTACTATATTCAACGACTTTCACAAGTTATCTAGTAAAATATTGGGCTAATTTTTACAAGATATCTGTCGCCCATTAATAAATAGAAACTAGTGTTTCATGTATAAAATAACATGTACCATCACCTGGGTCATGCTTTATAACTTTATAGACATCTTTTTTTTTTATAATTGAAAAAATAAAACGTGTTTACCTTTGACAATTGTTGGTTACATGATAACAGATCAAACAGAAACAACTAACAAGACTACTGTTACCAGCAGTGCTATCAGTGTAAATGTGACACTACACTGAGTGAGTGTTAAAATTTCCAGTACTCCCTAAATAACTGTAACATTAGTGTTAACTCTTACACACCAGATTTACATTAACGTAGAATAGTCCAATCACCCGTGCAGGAATTATGCACTGAAAGTTCAAACATTATTGGAACAAAGATTGTTAACTGTGTGTTAAAATGGAAATAATTCACGTAAAGCTGCATATCTTTACTGATTTCACATCAGGTTAGTAATACACATAGTGTGTTAAGTGTTTAGTTTTAAAAGGTAAAAGTTCAGCACATAATTTAATTCTTATATTTTAATATAAGAAGTTAAAAGTTATATAATGTTTTGAAATGTTTTTTTCATGTGTCCCTCGGAAGCCAAGGGGTGTCTTTACTTCACAATTTGTTGAATATTAAAAGTAAATTCAATTGAGAAACTCCCAACCAGGGTTGTTTTGGGCGTATCTCTCCGAAACAGCTTCAATACATGTTTTCATTTGTTAATTGATGAATATTTAAGTGAAATAACAGTATTCCCAAGATTCGAAAATAGTTATTACTAAGGTCTATTCACCGGGTGTAAATTCAATATATATCAATAAATCCACATTCTCAGCATCATCAAATCATTAATTATCATTTGTGATTTTTTTTTTTGGTTCTTCTATCGCTTTTTATGTTTATCTTTCAACTTGGATACAAATGATTTTACCTGTGGTTTGGTGAAGAAGATTTAAGCACCACAGTAATCAGTAGTGGGAGACTCTGACAGGAACACGTTGAAAGTAACAACAGGCATGCTGTTGTACTCGGCTTGCTGCATAATATCTACCAACTTGATTCTCAGTGCCTTTTTCTGCCATTTGGAGACTTCCGTGTTTCTGATGATTAGCCATTAAGCTCATGAAGCACTGATAGATTTCAGCCACCACTTCAAATCACGTTTTGCAGCCCTTATGCTAAAATATTGAAGGAAATACATTCTTTAAAACCAATAAACATGTCCAAAAATTTTTTTCAGTTCAAATTAAGAAAAACTAATTTGGATGGTGTATTTTTTTGTTTTTTTATAAACGTTCCCCACTGTCTCATGAGAGGGGGCCTATTAAATTATAATCACGTCATCAATTTTTGTTTGTTGCTAGATGTGTGTGAAAAATAAACCATTGTAACTGAAAATTCAATACCTGAACATATTTTAATATAATTTATACAAATGTTTTCTAAAGATTAGTCAGAAATAACAGAATATAAACTTAATAGCTGCTAGCCAGTTACCCCCCTGTGATCATTGGTTTGGAATTAGGGATGGTTCAATGCTACTTGGTCTGTACTCTGACTAACGTACTGGGGTGGGACTCTGCAGCTTTGGCATATCCCGAGCACCCTAAGGATGTAAATGGATAAATAATAAGCAAGGAGTAACAAGTCTGCCCTTGCTATCACATACATTTTAGGTGCTGTAAAGTCATGTAGGGTTAAAAATCATAATACCAGAAAAACAGGTGGACTGCCAGTTTTTTGTTTACTGAGTATATTTAAGTTTGATTACATGAAAAACACATGTTAGTGACTCATTGAGATATGTTTTTTTTTAATATACTAACTCTGATTTCCACAAAATGTTTAATAATGTCCATATATCGTCTCCTTAGAGAGAACATTTCAAAACTTTGCCATTCAAAAACACTTTTTATCTGTTTTACTTGTAAAAATATTTTTTTTGTTTCTTGGAGCTAGATGATTTGTGATCAGTTTATTGTTTGGTTCATTAATTAATTATATTCAACTGAACAACTTGTTTCACGTGAGGTTTGTGTGACTTAAATATAAATAACTTTCAGTAATTGATGATATTCTTGAATCACAAGACCAAGCAGTTAAACAGAACAATTCTGAATTAATAAAAAATAATAATCAAGGACCATAATGACAGATTACTTAAACAGTTAAAATAATAGTAAACTGCCAAAAGTGGAAATATTGATTTCGATTAATCAAATATTCTATGAGACACTTTGTCAATGCAGTTGATCTTACAGACAACCAAGTAGTTGAATTAATTGTCCAATTGTCGACTTGAGTAACTGACAGATTCGACAAAGTAACAAATAGTTATTCATTGTCTGTAATACTTTATCTTATTTTCCCACAGGTGAACTTAGGGAATACTTTTCTCAGTTTGGATATGTTACTTCAGCGCTTGTTGTTTTTGTAAGTAAAGTTTGTTTTGATTTGTTTACATTTTGTTACAACACCATACATGAATCTCTGAGCAGAATATGGCTGTTTGTGTGTGTAATTTTTTTCCCTCTTACTTTTGGTATTTGTGTTCCTTATTTCCTTTGTATCAGTTGTTCAGGATATCTGCTGTCAAAGAAAGTGTAAGTGTTTCATTTGTTTTAGCATCTTTTATATTACAAATCATCTTTACACTGGAGACTATACATTCTAAAACACCTGTCTTTAGTGTTAGGGTGGTTTTACTTATTATGAACCTGTTTAGCAGTATCTGTGTTTTTCATTAATGAGTTTTGATGATTGCATATCTAGGAATAGGAAATTATCTTGTATTTGTCTTATGAATTATATCACCACATACTATCTGTTCAGGGTGGTTTCCAAACCTTAAAACCTTGTCTATAGTGTCCACCCATCTTTGGAAAGCAATATGTTTTCATGAAATCCTTGATCAAGAGAGTGGCTGTTTTGATGGCATTTGTCTTTCAAATGGACAGCTATATATGATAGCTACTTCATTAGAATCTGTTTTCTCATTGGAACTCAGTGAAATTGTGAAAAAAGATCAAAAGATGAACAGAAGAGAGTGAACAGTAACAGTGTGAATGAACATATTCCATGAACTTTGCTATCAAAAGCAGAAGACATCTGCCTGAGATAAGATAGCATTATGAGTTTATAATTTATTTGTGTATGCGTTATATGAATAATAGTTATCAATTTCTACCCTAAAAATCTGGTTTATAAATGACTTTAATAAGATAATACAATTCACTTGATTAATTTGATTGTAAATGAAAATTGATAAGCACTGGAAAAATTTATTACTAAATTAAAAAAACAAACTATTTGGGGCTGTCTCCTGAACTTTATAAAAATAGAAGCAAGAAAGATAGTGATAAAAGTGGACATCGAGACTAAAGTCATTACATTATTGACTTCAACACGTTTTCCATCGGAATCTTGGTGTTTGAATAGGATCTCAGATTTCATCATTATAACTTTCCTTTAGTTAACTTCAGAATACTACTTTTATGACTATCTTATAATAGAGTAACATTTTGAATGAGAATTCTGGTTTTGTTCGTTTTGCCAGTGAAAAACCTGTTGTTGTTGCAAGTGTTAATTAAAATTATGTTCTGTGATTAAAAACAAAACTCGTTTCTTGCACATACTGTATTTTTCTAACTTTATGAATACTGACAACCCAAAATGTGAAATTATATGTGGATTTCTGTTTATGGTGTTATTCATCAGATGGCGTTACTTGTCTTAGTATTTTGTGGTATATGCTTCCGCTAATACATTATAGTGAAATTAGTTTTCTTTATATTGTCTGAGCTGAAATAAATTAAAACTTTATTGAAAGTGTTCTAAAACTGACAATTACCTGGAACAAAATATACTTTTTGTACTTCTGATATATTATAGTTTAAATCAACTGATAGAAATGCTTGTTGTCTCAGTGAATTTTTATTTGCACCAGATAAACTTCTTTGTTTACTATATGAACATAATAATTACTGTATGAAAGACATTAAAATTCAGCATCCTGAAAGCTTGTGTAATTTTTGAACAGTAACAAAAGTTTTCTCTTATTTTTTTTTTTTTTGAAATCTTTCTTAGAACAAAGAAACAGGAATGTCCCGTGGTTATGGGTTTGTTAACTTTGCCAAAAGAGAAGGTTTTATTAATGCCACTAAGCAGAACGACCACATATTAGATGGCGCTGTGGTAAAGACGAATTATTATTTTTGAAACAAGTTTTGAAAAATCAACAGTTTATTTTGATATAATCAAGTTTTAATATAGAAATAAATTGTGTAATAAATACAACAAAGCTAAAAGAAATTTATCAGTCCAGTTTCTGAGCCGACTAGACTGTAATTTGTGTGCTTTATGTTTTCTAACGTAATCAAGAAAAAAATAGTTTTATTTGAATATCCAGACAATTAATCTTGTGCTTTCTTTTTAGCCATAAAATATTTTACTTTTCATCTAAAATTTGTTTTATTTAACGTGTTACAGTGTTAGTTAACTCGATATCAGTAACGGCCTTAAACACCAGCAAAATAACTGTTTGGGTTTTCACTGCATTGAGTTTAGAGCAACATTTAAATCCAACGTGTTTTTAGTACTTGTGTTTCTCACAAAAAATAAAATATATGACAGGCAATCCATAATTTGTGTCTGAACTATTTTTTCTTATATCTTATCTATTGGTAAAATATGAAACTACTTGTGCCTAATAATGTTAATATTTCTTTCACCACACCAAAAAAAATTATTTTTTTACAGTGAGTCTGTTTTTTTTGCAGATTCGAGTTCAACCGTCTAACAACTGATATCAAAAAGAAAAGAAAAAAGTCCACTCTGCATGTAATATAGGCTGGAAATAAACTAAAGCTGTATCTTATCTTTATAACGTGTTAATTACCAAACTAGTGTTCTTTTTAACACGTGATAATTACCAAACTAGTTTTCTTTTTAAAGCATTTAACATTAAATTTCCTGCTTATTTCAGCTAAAGAAAAATTTCATTTGAAGGTTTCTTAAACCAGGTAAATATCTGGAGAGTTTAGGGTTAGAAAGTGTTAAAACGTGTGTTTATTTGTACTGTTTTGAACACTTAAACTGGTACAGATACTACTTAGTGTAGCATTCATTTAATTCCAACATTTTAGAAAACATGAACACAAGCAGTTCTAATGGAATTAATGGTGCTGTATGTGTGAATCAGTAGTGTTTAAAATTATTATTAAGAGAACTGATTAGTTTGTAAAAAATAAAAAAATTAACACCAAAATAACTGTAACTGGAGGTAAGTTTACATTATTTCAGAAGTTCATTTCTTCACTGTGGATAATAACGACGGAATTCTAGTGTTAATAACAATTTGTGGAAAATGTGTTGACTGCACTTACAAGGTTGTTTTTGTGTTTAAAAACTGATAAAAGATGTTTATGAAGCTGTGAAACAAGTGTTTAGAATGTGATGAAGAGGCTTTAATAAAGTTGTTGATGAATATTTTAAATGTTGTCTTATTTCTTAAAGTTCAAAAACTGAAAGTTAGCTCTTCAGACAGACAGCCCAGCAAACAGTTTCTGTACATTAAGTTGTGACAAAAGACAGATATGAAATGTTATTTCATATTATTTCAGGTTCCTTATGCTGAACCTCAAAAAACGTGTTTTAACAAATAGGTAGAGACTTATGTTTGTTTCAATTCATTCCTTTGCCATCTTTAGTAACCATAACATAAAAATAGGATAATCTGGCTTTGAACTGTTAATACCAGTATTTAAAACAGTCGTCTAGCTTTAAACTGATAATACCATTATATAAAACAGTTGTCTAGGTTTGAACTGTTCATACCAATGTATAAAACAATCGTCTATCGTTGAAATGTTAATAACAGTATATAAAACAGTCGATGAGCTTCTAACTGTTAATACCAGAATATAAAAGTCGTCTATCTTTGAAATGTTAAAAACAATATATAAAATAGTCGTCTAGCTTTGAACTGTTAATACCATTATATAAAACAGTTGTCTAGCTTTTAACTGTTAATACCAATATATAAAACAGTTGTCTAGCTTTGAACTGTTAATACCAGTATATAAAACAATAAATTATCTGGCTATGAACTGTTAATGCCAATATATAAAACAGATAATTATCTGGCTTTGAAATGTTAATACCAGTATATAAACAGTTAGCTTTGAACTGTTAATACTTGTATATGAAAAAGTCGTCTAGCTTTTAACTGTTAATACCAGTATATAAAACAGTTGTCTAGGTTTGAACTGTTAATACCAATATACAAAACAGTTATCTAGATTTGAACTGTTAATACCAGCATATATAACAGTTGTCTAGCTTTTAACTGTTAATACCAATATATAAAACAGTTGTCTAGATTTGAACTCTTAATACCAGTATATAAAACAGTTGTCTAGCTTTGAACTGTTAATACCAGTATATAACACAGTTGTCTAGGTTTGAACTGTTAATACCAATCTATAAAACAGTTGTCTAGCTTTGAACTGTTAATACCAGTATATAAAACAGTTTTCTAGATTTGAACTATTAATACCATTATATAAAACAGTTGTCTAGCTTTTAACTGTTAATACCAGTATATAAAACAGTTGTCTAGGGTTGAACTGTTAATACCAGTATATACAACAGTTAATTATCTGGCTCTGAAATGTTAATACCAGTATATTGTGCCCAGCCTGGCCTGGCTTAGGTGGTTAAGGTGTTTAACCAGTAATCTGAGGTCATGGGTTCAACTCCTGTCACACTGAACATTCTTCCCCCTTCTGTTGTTGGGACATTGTAATGTGATGGTCAATCCCACTTTTCATTGATAAAAGAGTAGCCTGTGATTAAGGTGCCTATGGGTAGTCTAGATCTGAAATTATTCCTACAAATCAGTTTCTAACATTAATGGTAGAATTTAAATTAGGAACAACTGGTGCAGATAGCCCTCTTGTAGCTTTGTGAGAAATTCAAAACAAACCATTATATTGAAGCAGTTATCTGGCTTTGAGCTATTAATACCAGTATGTAAAACAGTGTTTTTTATCCATTACGTTGGAAAAAGAATAATGGTGTATAATAGATTTCCACGGTAGCTAACTGTACAGGTGTCTGATAAACATGAAGATGTTCGTTACATAGATTGTTCGTACAACCTGATAGCATCAACCGTCCACTCTGTCCACAATTCTCGCATTATTTGGTTGGAAATTAGAGAGGTTTTAAAATTTAGACAATGAGCTAACCCTATAATATCAGTGAAGTTTATAGAACACATTTACTAATCAAACAGACTGTTTTAATGTGTGCAGGCTTAAGAACACAATCTCCACAGTTATGATTTCTATGCCTTTTTCAGGCTGCCAAAGAATGATTATCATTGTATATTTGTCATGAGACATTGATATTGGGCTTATTATGTTTGTAAACACTACATTCTTAACCTAAATTATATGATGAATGTACTGTGGTTGGAATATATTATTGTTTTTATTCATTTTTCTGTGTTTCCATTATCCCTGAGGAATTAAATTAAGAATGTGGTACTTAAAAATGCAAAAGGTTTTATACTAATAGAAATGTTTTATGGATCTGTTGATACTGAGGTTTAACCAGCTAAGTGTCTTCTTTATTTTTTCAAATACTTTGTCAAATGTTGCAAGTTTGAACATAATGAAAATACTAATGTTTGTATTAACAGGTTATATTTGAGCATAGTATAAAATACTGTATATGGCTTCTAAGTGTTAGTTGCCTTTGAGTAGTATAGATCTGAAATTATTCCTGCAAATAAGTCACTAACATTAACATTAGAATTTGACAGTTAGATTAGGTCTGAATACATTTAACTAATATGTCAAATGTTAGTACCTAGGCCTAATTTATTAATTAATGCTGACTTCTAGGTCTGGATATGCATTATAACATAATGAGAATTATTAAATCAGTACAATTATAGACATTTAATTAAGTTTGCACAGATAGATGTGGGAGTAAGTAACGTTTAGCCCTAAGGACCCAATTTGCAATTAGGCCTAAGCTAACTTGTTCGTTAGTGGGGTGTAAATCAAATATGTAAGTCTGACTACAGTTTCTCGAGTAATATATCTGAAATGATCCTTGAGTCTCTAAAAATATTCATTGAAAAGTCTTGAAATCTCATTTGTACATAGATGCAAGGACTGGCTCTCATCATATTTCATGTACAACTGGGATAACAAAGTGATTTTCATTTCAGGAATCTCGTGTTTTAGAGAATTTTACATGTGGCATTTCTTGGTAGATGTAATTGTGTTTGTGGGTTAACTATATCTAATCACATTTCACAGAAATGAACAGTTAATTTCAGATCATGTAAGCTTACAGCAACTTTAGGTTTCATTAAGTAAGTTTGAGCATTCAATTATAACAGAAAGTTCTTGTGTCATAAAATGTACTTGTATAAACAGGTGTAAAAAAAAATTAAATTGTTGTATCTGCGACACGTTTTAAACAAATATAAATTTACAATAAGAAACTGCTAGAACCTTGGTTTAAATTTCACACACAGCTGTCTATGCTAGTCATCCAAAATTTAGTAGCAAACAAGTAGAGGGAATACAGCTAACCAATCATTGCCTTGTAATGGTCCCCATGGCTGAAAGGGCAAGGCTTTCTCATGAGAGGAAGATTTGAACCCCTAACCCTTCGATTACAAGTCAAGCACCCTAACCTCCTGGCCCTAACAGGCCTTTAGAACTTGTTATGCAATGCTGACATTTCTGGATACAGATCCATGAAATGAAAGTTATTTTGATCCAAAAAACAGATATGGTGATTGTAAATGGTATAAAGGTCAGCTGTTAGCTATGTTTACAGGGTCGGTTGTACAATTTGACACATTACTTTTGTAATGTACCAGTAAAAACAGCCACATATCTAGGTTGCTATAGTTACTGATATTAACCTTGTTAGAGGATAGTGTTGGAAGGGTCTTAAAAGTAACACATTTTATGTTCCAATAAATCAGTGGACTTTATTTCTACAATCTTTTTGCCTTACATCTAAATAACACAAACAGGATTGTTATCACTTTTTACTTTTAAAGCTGGTTAAATACATAATTTTACTTACACTTTGTTGTCATATTAAGAGTAAAAAAAAATCAGAAACATTTTTTACACAGTTTATATAACAGTAATTAGGTATTTAAGTCCTGGTAATAGCAACTTAGTGTTTAAAAACCATTTTCAGGTACTTAAGTTCTGGTGACACTAATTGACACTGTTTATATTACAGTTGTTAGGTATTCAAGTCCTGGTGATGGTAACTGACACTGTTTATATTACAGTTGTTAGGTATTCAAGTCCTGGTGATGGTAACTGACACTGTTTATATTACAGTAATTAGGTATTCAAGTCCTGGTGATGGTAACTGACACTGTTTATATTACAGTTGTTAGGTATTTAAGTCCTGGTGATGGTAACTGACACTGTTTATATTACAGTTGTTAGGTATTTAAGTCCTGGTGATGGTAACTTTGTTACTGACAGATGTGCCAAAAATGTCCTTTTTTATACTCTTAATAGTTTAAGTATATTAACACTGTTAGATTAAATTATACCTGTCTTGGGAATAAAGTCAACTCATGGTTATTAAGACATGATTTTATCATTGGATGTTCGTGTTTTAGTGTTTATAATAACGTCTCCATCAGTCATGACAGAATACAAAATGGATTACAACTGAGTTGGTATTTTATACTGGTTGTGTTGTTCTAATACTTCTACAGAGGAATGCTGGTTATTTATAGAATCTGGTGGTGGTGGTCTTCTGGTCATGGAATCTTGTACATTTTCTTCTTCTATATCTTCTTCTAAAAGATTTAAATACTGACCACTTCCAGATGATTTAATATAGAGAAGAGCTCCAATTTCTTTTGATGGTCGAGACAAAAATTTCCTTGTCCTGTTGATGTGTGCAGTGCACTTCAGTTGTGACTTTCTGTAAAGTGAGATTAAAAACAACAGAAATTATGAGCTTTTACAGTTGTACCTCTTATGTGTGACCCTGTATAATGTCTGTCTGTCCATCAGTGACCTGTACCTTTAGTTCTATATGTATTCTATCGTTAAGTAACCTTCATCTTTTACAGTAGTACCTCTTATGTGTGACCTTGTATAATGTCTGTCTGTCCTTCAGTGACCTGTACCTTTAGTTCTATATGTATTCTATCTTTAAGTAACCTTCATCTTTTACAGTAGTATCTCTTATGTGTGACCCTGTATAATGTCTGTTTGTCCTTCAGTAATCTGTACTTGTAGTTTCATGTATATGTTGTATCTTTAAATAACCCTTATCTTCAGCCTCACAATTTTTTCAGTGAACAACATGTGTAGCCTGAAACATTTAGTCTCTTTTAGTGACCCATATTTGCAGCCTAGGCTGTTTTATTTAAAGGGGACCATTTGTATGTTTCAAGTATAATAATAATTTATAAAATATCCTCTTTATAACAAAATAAAAACATTTCTTAAAAGAAGTGTTTTATTATTTTATTTCCTTAATGTTTTCTTTAAAGCAAGGTCAAACATAGGTTGAAATGCTAGTTTATACTCTGCTCAAAACACACCAGTGTCTAAAAGATGACAGATATGTGGACTTAACTCCCCAGAAACTACTAAATAACACTATGTTATAATCCAATCAGGACAACTAAATTTGTTTCAAAGTCCTTGGGAGAAGCAAACAGATATTTTTAATGTTAAATAATAAAACCAATATAGGGAAAAATGAATGTCAGCTTCTGGTTCCCATGGGAAATGGTCAGCCAGTTTACTGGTTTAGTCCAATAGGAAAGTTTCCTGAAAAAGGTTTGAATCACATTAATAATTTTCTGCCTGTACCTTAGGGATCATATGCAGTCTGATGCCCCTCAGTAACTCCTGGTCATGGTACATTAAGAAACATTTTTTTTATCTGAAACACAAGTTTCTGATGTGCACGTGATCAAAGGATGGGCCTTAGATATAATTTTAGTGTAAAAAAAACAAGTTAATTTTCAAATATTTATATTGAGAAGATAAAATAAATAAATAAATAAAACTTATTATTCTTTACTGTAATTTCTTCATTCTCGTTTATTGTCACAATGAAACATTATTTTCCACTGTTATATTTTTTATTTTTTTCTTCCATTTATTGTACACCTCCTTAAAAATGATTTGACATACCTTTTCTTCAACGTTACAACAACGGTTACCATGAGAACAGCAAGAAGAAAGAGACCGATAACAGTAGCTGAAATGAGAGGAAAGAAATGTGTACATTACATTTGTTGTTTATTTTGTGAAGTCATGTTTGGAACTTGTATACTTTGCATCATTCCACACACGTGTATCTATGTGCTGGGATCATACAACGAAATTTTATTGTTACTGTTTGTCATTGTAACAGTAAGTACCAAACAACGTATCACAAGACATGTGACCGAGAAGCTTCTATTTTTAACACAAAACTTGTATAGTCGATAGGAATGCACTTTGTAACACAAATTATGTTTCTGAATAGTATGTGTTATTTCTTAATTGCTTGTGTTGTAAAAGTATAGAAAATGGCCATTATTCCTTTCAAACTTTGCTTTTGTGACCTGGATAATGAAATTTAGAAATTAACCTACTTTATACATAAAAACAGGTAAATTTGCACATTTTCATTTACATAAGGTCTGAATGAAACAACTTATGAATCAAGATTTACATGTATTTAAACTAAAGTTATACAAAAATGAAAGAAATGTTTAGAAGTGAGTAGTTTTTTTGAGATTTGCGACTGTAATGTAAATCACTTTTACATATAAGCCCCCCCAAAATCTCCCATCATGTTTTTGTTATACGCTCCTTGTTAGCGGCATTCAGAGTCCAGTATATCTTGGTGGAAGCTCTCACCTTGCTCCTCTGAGTATGCTCCCATGTTCTCCTTGAATTTATTAAGATAAGAGTCAAGAACATGGACTTTCAGGGACATCTTGCAGCCTATTTTACTGTAGTTCTTGACCAGAGCCTCAACCAGTTTCACATAATTTTTGGCCTTGTGATTGCCTAAGAAGCCCCGAACCACTGTGACAAAGCTGCCCCAAGTTTTTTTTCCTTCATACTGAGCTTCTTGGGAAATTCTGTGCACTCCAGGATCTCTATTATTTGTGGTCCAACAAAGACACCAGCTTTGACTTTGCCTCAGACAGCTTAGGGAAGAAGTCTCAAAGGCACTTGAAGGCTGCAGACTCCTTATCAGGAGTTTGACAAACTGTTTCATAAGACACAATTTTATGTGCAATGGTGGGAACAACACCTTCTGAAAGTCCACTAGTGGCTCACACTTGACATTGTGCCTCTCCACAGAGAACTCAGTTGTTTTAGCCAGTGCTTTCTGTTTTAGTGCACTGCGGTGTCCCTTCTGTTCCAAAGGCAAAGATAACAGGTAAACTTGATGAAGCCTCCCTGGAGATCCATCAGGAATGCCACCATTTTGAAGACTCCGATAACCTCCCAGCCAACCTTGAAATACTCATCATACTTCAAGGCTTCTAGTAAAGTCTTGATGCTGTTGTATTCCTCTTTGAGTTGCACTGAAAGATAGTTAAATTTTAAAAGGTCTAAAATTTGTATAAAATCCCACTAATCAATCAAGCAAAAATTGTCTGTCTTACTTTCCACAGTTTTTTGTTGTGTTTGCAGGTAAAAATCAGGTACCCAGGGTTTGTCTTTATCCCTGACAGATATGGCAAAATATACCTTGTAGGCTTCACACATTTTAGCAGATGCTATCACAGAGTACTTTTCGCTCTTGTCCTGATAAATTAGTCACATACATAGCAGTATGCATCTGGAAGATGCTTGCAGCTTCTTGATGCCATCTCTGATAAAATCAGATTGGTCTATGTGTTCACTTAGACATCTGAAATTAAGCTGAAGTGGTGAGTCCCTCTATATGTATTACTATGGGAATTTCTAGAAAATTCTTCTAAGTTCGAGAAAATTCTCTATCAGGTTCTCAACAATGAATCTTCCTGGAATATTCTGGAAGATGGGTAAATTTGAAAATTTCATTACCCAGGTCACAAAAGCAAAGTCTGAAGAAAAAAATGGGTCTTTTCCACTTATTTTAGACACAAGCAATTGAGAAATAACACCTTCTGCCCAGGAACAAGAAAAGCAAAAATTTTCTTATGTAATCTAATACAAACTCAACTTATTTGGTTCAGTTAAGAAATCACCCCATTGGGTTTTGAATACTCGTCTGTTTAAATGATACTTAATACTATCACACTTTAATGAAATACACGTCATGCCCCTCCACCTCTCCAAAATGTATAAATTAGTGATAATATTTCATTAAAAAAAGATAGAAAATAAGGGGCTCACCTATTAATTTAGTCAACGACATCGTGGATCTTCCATTTCCTGGAATGAAGTAATGATTTAAGTAACTAGATATCCTTATAACTCATAGCTGCATATCATGATAGTCGTGTCTTAAGTTTACATTGTATATTAAAACTATTATATGTCATGGGAGAGTTACACAATCAAATGTCGATATAGTATAATGGACGTGTTAAGGACATTGTGCAAAGAATGTTTCATGCAGTATATAGTCCGAAAGGATATCAGTCAACAAAACTGGTTTATGAAGAAACGTAGTAAAAGATATGAAAAACGGTGATATTCGTCGGTTCATAACACTTTGTTTCATTTAAAATTCATTGACGTATATTTACCATTTTGTAAAGTTTTTTAGGCCTAATCATTGAAATGTGGAGAAATGAAGTTATACTAGGAAGGTCACAAAAAATAAAATAATTAATTAACAGTAGGGAGGGACAGCTTCTGGCTACCTAAAGCAGTTAATTTTAACCGAATAACGAGACATGTTAACATTTATAGCACGACCACAGCTGCAAGTGTCAAAGGTGTTTATTAGAGCCACGTTTCGGATATCGAGTGAAACGTATCAATAACTAAGTCACGTTAAGCTCTTTGTATATTAGCACCTAAACGTCTTGTTAGCAGTATGAATGTGTCAATAAGGTCCACGAATAACTAACTTTGTTCGTGTTTTTGTTTCGTTAAAACTTGCCGCTCTTAATTTTGAACTATCAACCAGAAAGAAGATAAACGACCTACAGTAGTCATCGCCACAGTTTTGGACTACTCTTTAACCAACGAATAGTGGAATTAAATATCACATTATAACGCCCCCGCGGCTCAAAGGACGAGCAGGTTCGATGCAAGGTTTCGATCCCGCGAAACACAGGTTGTGAATCGATCATCCTAACCACCAGGTCATCAAAGTAATAAAGTTTAGTTTAATTATGTATTAAGGATATTTCATTATTAATATTTATGTTATCATATCCTGTTGTATAAAATTATTTCGAATGTTTTATCATGTTTGTCACAGAGTTTCGTAATTCCTGACCACTGTAACCCTTTCATAAGTTCATTTAGTTCTGTGTATATGCCTTTATCTACAGAGATTTTCTATACGTCGTATTTGTACATGTTTCTCGTATCGATCTTTATTAAGTTTTAAAGAAATAAGTCAAAATGAACCTTACATGCAGTGTTACTCACCTGTACAAACGGCCACGACTGGGGTCCA
Source organism: Carcinoscorpius rotundicauda (assembly GCA_011833715.1). Lineage (NCBI taxonomy): Eukaryota > Metazoa > Arthropoda > Merostomata > Xiphosura > Limulidae > Carcinoscorpius > Carcinoscorpius rotundicauda. Next base: position 128,389,675 of record CM022394.1, on the reverse strand, counting down.
TGTTCCATTTGGTTGGCAACGAATTGTGGCAAGTCGAGGTGGAATAGCCCTCCCACTTTCACAAGAAAGTTTCATAACTGTTCCTACTGAAGTCGTCTTACTCTTGTTTGTGGGGATCCAGACACCATAGTCAGGGGTTTGGGCAAGGCCACAGCTTGTCTCTACATAAGGGTTGTGGATGAAGATAGTGGGTAGGTAAGGAACCATCAGATAACATTGTTCTATGATCTACATACATGTATATATTCATTTGTATCACATAACATTATTGTAGAAAAAAAATTGCCCAGCAGGTTAAGTGATTAAGGCAATCAACTCGTTATCTTAGGGTCGCAGGTTCGAGTCCCCATCACATCAAACATACTCGCCCTTCTAGCCGTGGGGGTGTTATAATGTTTCTGTTAATCGTACTATTTGTTGGTAAAAGAGTAGCCCAAGAGTTGGTGATGACTAACTGCCTTCTCTTTAGTCTCACACTGCTAAATCAGGGACGGCTGGCGCACATAACTCTCGTGTAGCTTTGCGTGGTCCCACGCTGGCATAGCGGTAAGTCTTGAGATTTACAACGCTAAAATTAGGAGCTCGATTCCCCTCGGTGGACTCAGCAGACAGCTCGATGTGACTTTGCTGTAAGAAAACACACACACAGCTTTTCGCAGAAATCCAAAAACAAACAAACCTTATTGTATGATAATACATTTTACACGACAACAAATTAATAAATGCAGTTAGGAACAGCTAGCGCAGATAACCCTCCTGAGGTGTTGCGTGAAATTAAAACACAAAATTATTTTTTTTATTTTATATTTCTTGAATTTCGCGCAAATACGCTTGACGGATAGCGGCGCCAGCCGTCCCTAATTTATAAGTTTTAGTCCAAACGGAAGGCGTCTTGTTAACATCACCAACAGCTAACTCTTAGGCTATTCTTTACCAACGAAATGTTTGACTGACGCTCCAACGTCTGAAAGGGCGGGTCTGGTGACGAGATTCGAACCCGAGACTCTCATAAACATGCTAATCATAAGGCCTTTCATTTTGTTTAATCTGATAAAATATTAGCGCCCCGAAAACCAAGTATAACATGGCCAAAATTTATAGTTTCACTGTCTCTCAAGTTTTCCCCTATGTAGTTTCATTGTGTAGTCTGCAGGCTTATATTTATGTATAATGCTTTAAAAAACAACAACAACACGGGTTTCGTCGCTTACAGTGGACACAGCACAGAAGGCCCAATGTGTAGTTTTGTGTTTATTAACAAACGAACAATTCTCTCTTAAAAAGTAGTCAGTATTGTTTATGACAACCCTACCTACACAGTGTAGGTTGATGTTACTCCAACGACTGTCGTTCTGACATACCATGATATTCTGACCTCCAACGACCTTGTAACCTTCATTACAGCGTAATTGAAGTATGCTGCCAAATGTAGTTGTTCCATTCACGTGCACAACTTCCCCGTTCGGATTACTGTATATCACGAAGCCACAGTCAATAACTACAGCCAGATGGAAAGTTTGAAGTTATTAAAATTAGTTTTGTGTTAGTAACTCCTGCTAACATTTTGTAACATACAAGTTAACAAACGTTGTTTGTTTCGATCATTCTCCTTACCCTAGTAACATTCGTATTTCAAAACTTGTTTTAATTAACAACATTAGGGGTGCTCTCAAACTGTGGAACATTTCTAATCAGGGCTATCAGATGAAACTGGGAGGCCCACGTGAGATGACTTTCTTTACGTCATGTCCAAGCTTTCTGTGAAGTGGCGCTCCTGAAGAAATGTCTGAACAGAATGTCGAAACAATACTTATTTCTTCGACTGTTTGTTATCTATATTGGAATATTTCGATCTCATTGTAAAGAATATAAAAACTAAAGAAAACATTTCTCCACAACCAGAATGAAACAAAATGTTTACAGTAAACTCTCCCCCCCCCAAAAAAAGAAAACGTTTTATCAACTCCAGCAGACTTCTACTGAGTGTGAACAAATACTTACCTAAACACTTTGGTTCTTTTCCTGACCAGACCTGAGATTCGAGACACCTGCGAGTCTGTTTTCCCTCGAGATAATAACCTCTATGACATCTGTATTGGACTTCTGCACCCACTGGACTGTAATGATCAACATTATGGACGTCCCCATTTTCAATTGGAGGAAGTGGAGTGCAGACTTTAGCTGGAACATAAAAGTTACAACATTTGACACGTAAGAATAACAACAGAAACAAATTAATTTCATACATATATATATATGACAAAGTTAATAAAAATTAATTATATTTTCAAATTGTGTTTGTTGTTAACACGTCTACATTGAATTTTACATAAGTATACACATGGCTGGGTACTTTATATTCATACATATGTTAAAACGATTTTAGAGTCTCACCATGTCATTACAGTACATGTCACCACGATCATGTAAGAAGAAACCTTGTGCATTTTGACAACAGCCCAACAGTTGTAAAATACTGCTCAGTAATGATGTTGTTCGAAGTGCTTTACTTATGGTGATTTTCTAGCATCCCTTTGAACAGTCTGTTCCTGTTGAAATCCATAAACACTGTGTCCAGCTCACTGACCGGCATGAATTTGTGTGGAATAATGTTAACATCCAAGTCATTCTCCAGTTTCTTGAGATATGTGACGATTTAATGGAGGTGTGTGTTTTCTTATAGCAAAGCCACATCTGGCTATCTGCTGAACCCACCGAGAGGAATCGAACTACTGATTTTATCATTGTAAGTCTGTAGACCTCCCGCTGTACTAGCGGGGAGGTTTAGTGGAGATATGACCCGAACTTTATGTTGGTGAACTTATGCTCTCTTGACCTCGTTTCTAGACAGAGATCCTTCTGGATAATGTGGTATACTGTCACGTGAGACATGTAGATAATCTTTGTGTTCACGAATTCTTACTTGTTACTGCACGACGAAACACTTTGCTTGCTACATCTGGAAAACGACATTTTGCAGGTCTATTTCTTGGTGATCCTGGTGTCCCAAGTTGATTCATATTCCCTGTTTTCCAATGCCATTAAGCACAAGGAGTATCCCCGTTTTGAAAATATTTTTTTATTTCTGTTGAAAAGAATTGTTGCATACCCATTCTCACAAGTGACCAAATTTTGGTAGTAAAATACTACCTACGTAACAATGTCAAAATGTAGTTCTGAATCATTCCGTTCAACTGGGATTTTTTTCAGCTGTGCTTTTTACGTGATTATCTGATCTGCATATTTAAAATATTTTAATATAATGTACTCAACTTTGTGTATTATTGGATCGACAAAATTCAGTTCCATTTGTCTACCATTTTTACTCGGATTCGTTCGGACTTATTTTGTGCATTAGACAAATTAAGAATTTCAAAATGGACAGTAAGGCGTGGCTAAATGTTTGTTTTGAAATTAGCGCAAAGCTACTCGAGTGCTATTTACGCTAGCCGTCCCTAAATTAGCAGTGTAAGATTAGAGGGAAGGTAGCTAGTCATCACCACCCACCGCCAACTCTTTGTGCCAACGAATAGTGGGATTGACCGCAATTATAACGCCCCCACGGCTGAAAGGGCGAGCATGTTTGGTGCGACGGGGATTCGAACCCACGACCTTCGGATTACGAGTTGAACGCCTTAACACGCTTGGTCATGCCGGGCCCACGTGGCAAAATCTTAAACAAATCTGCAAGACAAAACTTACACGCTTCCTAATTTCTGGCAAACACATAAAGTAGATTTCGGTTATTTTTTTATTTTATATATTGTTTTGAATTTCGCGCAAAGCTACACTAGGGTTATTTGTGCGAGCTGTCCCTAATTTAGCAGTGTAAGAGTAGAGGGAAGGCAGCTGGTCATCACCACCCCCCGCCAACGAATAGTGAAACTGACCGTAACATTAGAGCGCTCTCACGGCTAAAAAGGCGAACATGTTTGATGTGACGGGAATTCGAAACCGCGGCCCTTGGACCTTAGCCATCTGACCATGCCAAGCTCTCTCTCTCTCTCTCTCTATATATATATATATATATGAATATATATATATTCATCAGGCCAATAATGTTGGTGTCACGATGTACAATATATTTGAACGTTAAAATTAGGGGATCGATTCCCCTCTGTGGACTCAGCAAATAGCCTGATGTGGCTTTGCTATTAGAAAACACATTTACACATATACACCAATGGTGTGACGAATAACATCATATTTATTATACGTTTAGAAATATACTCGGTGGTAGTGCACAAGATCTCTTGTTCAAGTCCCGTTCGCTAGTCATTAAAATTGAATGTTAATTATTGTCCTTTCTTTGTTTCTTTTTGAAATTTAAAGATAAGTATTGGTGTGAGATGGATGTTTTATAATTTTATTTTCGAACGTAACGTACCATACTGTTTATACATGTAGCAACTAAACTTTATAAGTAAAACTTGAGGTGAACAGTTTCTATTGGCCCAGCATGGCCAGGTGGTTAAGTCACCCGACTCCTAATCTGAGGGTCGCGGGTTGGAATCCCCGTCGCACCAAACATGCTCGCCCTTTCAGCAGTGGAGTGTTATAACGTGACTGTCAATCCCACTATTTGTTGGTAAAAGAGAAGCTCAACAGTTGGCGGTGGGTGGTGATTACCAGCTACCTTCCCTCTAGTTTTACATTGCTAAGTTAGGGACGGCGTTGCGCGAAATTCAAAACAAACCAGTCCGTGATAGAGTTATTTTCTATAAGTTAGAAGTCCAAGGTTCAAGTCCCTGTCCCAGAGTCAAATATAATATTACATATTAATATCCATAGTACGTAGGAATTTATCACAACCGTGAAACTTGTTCATATCTACATTCCTCACAACTAGTTATTAACAATTATCGGCTTACAGTTTGTTATTATTTTAACGAGTTAAAGTACACGTTTCTTCAAACAACAAACTTACCAAAGCTTCTTCTCTCTATCAAACAACAAACTTACCAAAGCTTCTTTTCTCTATCAAGTACATTACAAATGTGCACACCGCGAGTACTTGCGAGTATCCAGAACATCGGCTCATCGCGTTTGATTGATTTGTTTGATCCGTATTCGTCAAGGACTGAAATTTGTCAACTACTAATGTACAGCACCTTTAAAAGAAACACTTTAATATATTATTGTTCGACGTCAATTTTGTGTTTATACATTTACTAGGAACAGTAGACGAAGTCAGATCGAGTTTCCTCAAACGTCTTTAGTTGTTTATCCGGAAATCCGTTTGCCCGTGAGATGTACAGTTATTTATCGTGGAAAGCAGACGTTTGGTGCACGACATTGGTAATTTACCATGAAATCAATTCTGTCTGAGCCGAGCAATGAGCTCAAATAGTTACCACGTAGGTCAATTACCAGCCAATATTGTGAAGGTCAAAATACCACCTGACATTTATGTTATTGTGAGCAGAATTATTAATCAGTTCTATATGTCCTGTTGTCTTGAATGGTCTTTACAACGATTATTCCAGATGTTCCCAGCATAAACAACAGGTTTGTACGTTTTCATAAAAGAGGGAACGTTGGGGCGTGCTCCGATTGTTATTGTCAGCTACGCCCCCTTTCTAAGAAAGGTACACCAATTAAATTTAGATAGAACACAGACAACGAGGATCCATCTGACCAATCAGGGCTGTCTTTGCACACCCATCCTTGATTTTTCAGGAAACTATCGATTTTCCTTTATGAAACACGTTCCCCGCTAGTACGTCGGTAAGTCCACTGATTTACAACGCTAAAATCAAGGGTTTGATTTCCCTGGACTCAGCAGATACTCCAATGTGTTTTTGCCATCACTACTACTAACAATAATTTATTCCGTAAGTAACTCATCCTGTTATAGATATAAAACTTTCTCAATTAGTACTGATGTAGTCTTTTTCCAAACCTACATTTGTGTTCTCACATCTTATTATTTTAAAAATATAACAAAGAAATCAGAAACCTTTATACTCTCGATCACCCCTTACTCTTCTTTTCTCAATTCTAAGTAAGTTGAGAGGTCTTGATCTATTGTTCTTTCTCTTGAATCATCCAAGTAACCGTCTTCGTGAACCCTTTTCAATAAATGTCTTAAATCAGGAGACCAGAACTACACAGAGTATTCCAAATACGTGTCTCAGTTAGACTTATGTAACACATAATTACCTATTTTAACTTGTAATAAACATAATAGTTAGAACAGTATGTGGATCACGAGGTCGAATACCATCTCCGAACGTGCTCGCAATTTCAACTGTAAGAGCTTTACAATCACTCTATTCGACAAGATTAGGCCAAAAGATGGGACCAGCTTGCGAAAAACTTTGTAAGAAATGCAACAAAATAAACAGTCAATATATCAATAAATACATGTTAATATTCTATTGGCTCTACCACTGGCTTGATTGGCTTATTCACCATTTTGTCGAGATCATGTTACTTTGTTCAGCAGGTTACCATCTACACATGATTAAAATCTTCACAGCATTAAGTGATTTAACTCCAAACAAAAATACCCTTGCGCTTTCGACAAGTTGTCTTCCTTCATCTGGGAGAAAATGTTTGTTTGTTTGTTTGTTTTGGAATTTCGCACAAAGCTACTCGAGGGCTATCTGTGCTAGCCGTCCCTAATTTTGCAGTGTAAGACTAGAGGGAAGGCAGCTAGTCATCACCACCCACCGCCAACTCTTGGGCTACTCTTTTACCAACGAATAGTGGGATTGACCGTCACATTATAACGCTTCCATGGCTGAAAGGGCGAGCATGTTTGGTGTGACGTGGATTCGAACCTATGACCATCATGTTTTGAGTCGAGTGGCTTAACCACCTAACATGCCGGCCGTCTTACAGTGCACAAAGTATTCCTAATAGTAATATCGTTTTTCAGGTACATTTGATTTTGTTTCTTTCCTTTGTGTGGGATGGAAAATAAGCAGTAGATTTTATCCCTTAAATTTTACTTTCCTTTAGGAAAGAGAGGTTAAGGAATTCCGAACATTCTTCACAAATGTGAGGATTATAATATATTGATCAGTTAACTTATAGTTACAAGTCTTGTCCACAGAAGGAGCTCAAGCGAGTCGTCCTGAAAAAAAAATCTAATCTCATTAATCACAAATGATTTTCCAGCTTTTATGTATATAATAAACTCCTTCTATATCATTAAATAACAAAATAATTTTTTTTATAAACTATTACATTTTATTTGGTCTGTTCAATTAGAATTTTATTAAAATTTAGATTAATTTCAATTTTTTCTAAGATATTCTCCCCTCACACCACTGTTCTTGTCAAACTTGCCAGTGGTATCTGGCTAACTATTTTACGGTATTGTCTCACTTAGCTTGTCTTTTTGTGTTTACTTTATCACTTGGTATACACAAGCTCCACCTATATCTCTTCTGTTCTAGAGGGAGCTGTAATACAGTCAGTTTCTTATCATGCTGGTTGTTTTACGAGGTTTTCACCACTGTCGACATGTTCACCACTATGGAGATGCCTCCTATAGTACGATGAAATTTCAAACTGTGAGAAAAATCTTGTACTTCGAAGACAGTATTACCTTTACTAACAGTAGAAGTCTTTAAGCCTTTCTTTCATCTGTATCTTACCCATAGTTAAAGTTTAGTAGGCCACGAGAAATAATTTGAAACTGTGAAAAGATATTTTAATCATGGTAAAACATGCTCGTACTTCAGTGAGGAAATTTCTGTGATGTGGATACCAATAAAATAAACAGAACTGGTAACACATACACACACATTGGTTTAATATCTGTGGTTTTTGTCACAAGAGGTCTAAATTGTTAACTGTGGTAACTTTTTTGTTTCAGTGTTTTACATTAGTTTCAGGTATATTTGTAAAAGAGTCAGTTGAATATTTTATGTTCTCAACAAAAACACACTTATTAATATTTTTAACATTCCGAACAACTACTTATCAGAGTCAATTCAATGTTACGAGTCGAAACATCACATTAATTATATAACTTATGACGGTTTTTGTTAATAATACTAAATACATGGTAAATAATGAAGAGAAACCTTGTTGAAAAACATTTTTGTAAGACATATATAGGTTTGGACACATTTTTATGTATATAAATGTTTATATAACATTTGAAATTTTAAACAGAATATTACTTTTTGTTCACTCTTTCTCTTTATTTTAGCATGTGTTTCATGTTTATCTTTGTCACACTGAAAAGAAATTGTATTTCTATACCTTTAGCTCCACTGTTATAACATTTAATGTACCACATTTTTAATAGAACAGAAACAAATTGTTTTCACAATATACCACAAATCTCGACACATTTTTAAAACAAGATGATAATTCTGAAACATTCTTGATGACGGAAAACTTACTTGAAATAAAAATGTATTTCAGAACGACTGCTTTGGGTATTAACACTTATTGATAACCAGAGAACAACGTTTCGACCTTCCAAGGTCATCTTCAGGTGAAGAAAAAAATTTTCAGATACAATTCTAAAACATGTCCTTCCATAAGAAAACTACACCTGGAATTTTTTTTAGTTTTTTCTCTCATTCTCTTGTCCAATCGCTCTTTCTGTTCCCAAGTCATGTGATCACACCAATCACCAATTTTCCCTTTTCGAACAAAAATCGATTTTCTTGAAATTTTCCATATCGTTGTCCGACGTTGGAACTGGAAATTTTCCTGGACCAGGTTTCTCCTGAATTTCTTGGAACAGAGGGTCGAAAAATGGAATTCTATTCTTCATGTAGTCAAAACTAGTGTGATTTAGTATTTTACTCAGAAGATCTTCGTCAGCCAAGATTTTCTTACCATATTCTTCTCCAAGAAAGTGTGCAATTCGAATTACTGCTTCACTGTGATTATTTTTCATATTCTCGTAAGTTAAAAAGAGGACATTGGGGTCGTCTTTATGGATGAACCACGAGATCAAATGGTCAAAGTAGTCATTCCATGCCACTTGACCTCTGATGAAACATACGAAGAAATCATCAAATATTCCATCTTCAAAGTGGTTCGCAAACACCCTCTGTTTAGTGTGAAAGAAATACGACACACAGCAGTCCCAGGGGTTCCTGACAACTACAATGTTCTTACATTTCGAGCTATGAGGGGTGTAAGCGAATGGAAAATGAACTTTGAAGGCTCTAGGGGGTGGAATATGTTCTACAGCCTCAGTTCCTGTGAGCTCAAGGAAAGGAATTTCATTATCAAACATTTCATGAAGTTGTGGAGGTGTCGCCCCTTCGTTAAGAATCTCTCATACTATATATTGAGTCCAAGTTGTACCACACTTTGAGTAAGTCGCAATTATTACATCTCCTGGTTTGGGTTGGAATATCATAGCACCTCGGACTCTGTCCTCTTTGAACAAATACTTGGGGATTAATAATCCGTCGTTAAGTTGAGTTTGAGGTTTCATAAAATCTGTCATTTCGTCCTCCAAAAGACCAGCTATATCTGTGATGTAAACACCATAAATTATATATCTATAGTATAATACAAGAGGAAGGTAAGAAAAACATGGTAGGTTGTTGTTTTGAATTAAGCAGAAAGCTACACAATGGGCTATCTGTGCTCTGCCCACCACGGGTATCGAAACCCGGATTTTAGCGTGTAAGTCCGCAGACATACCGCTAAGCCACTGGGGGTCACATGGTAGGTTCACGAAAAACTTTTTATAAATATATATCTCGATTATTCAACTACATAATATTTAAATTAATAAACATAGTAATTTCTTCTTGTTGTCGCCACGTGTTAGAAGTCATTTACATTAAGGAAATAGACAATATACCCTTTATCCTTTCATGTAATGTATAAAAATAAAAACTTATTGAATTATGTTTACCAGTTTCTACTTACAAGCTACTATAAACTGGAAATGAAGAAACTATAGTACGATCAGATGACGGTACTTTATAACAACCGTTTTACGTACCAATCAGATCGATTGTACTTGAGTAAATTACCATATACTACCAGCTGGACTTTTTATCGCTGTTTTTGCTCAATGACGTCAATATAAACAAACCCAACGACAGTGCAGGTTGTGTCTTTCATCTACGTTATAGGGGCCGCTGTAGATTGGAAAGTGTTAACGAAAAGTAGGCTTAATATTACTTAACTTCCTTCAGTATTAATGAAAACTTTGTATAATTTTTTTTGAAATGACAGCACATATTACATAATACACCAAAAAGTGTAATATATTATTTAACCATTTTAAAAATAAATTTACTGAAGTTTTGCTAACTCAAATGAACAAAGAAAAAAAACGGAAATCAGAACTGGTTAAAGATTACTGTTAACAGTTTTTCACCAAGTCTGTAATACGAGTCTCTATAAAACCTAAAGACTCATTGACCTTTACGTCAATTGGCCAAACTTTACTTTGTGATGAAAAAACAACAGGATTAATAGTGGAACAAATCTAATATAAGTTATTTATACAAGTTATATTAGTTACATATAAGTTATATATTCAAGTTATATAAGTTATATATACACGTTATATAAGTGACATATAAGTTATATATACAAGTTATTTTAGTTACATACAAATTATATACGTTACATATACGTTATATATACAAGTTATATGTAAGTTATATATACAAGTGATATACGTTACATATAAGTTATGTGTACAAGTTATATACGTTACATATAAGTTATATTCACAAGTCATATAACTTACATACAAGTTATATACGTTACATATAAGTTGTATATGTTATATAGACAAGTTATATAAGTTACATACAAGTTATATACACAAGTTACATATAAGTTATATAGACAAGTTATATAAGTGACATACAAGTTAAATACACAAGTTACATATTAGTTATATACACAAGTTACATATAAGTTATATACATAAGTTACATATTAGTTATATACAAGTTGTATACTACTTGAAGGAATGATTATTGTACTTCTACTAAATTTCTACATTTCTCACACAGATTTTCTAATTTGTACATTTTAAGAATAGTTTGGTTGATTGAGTGACTTACAACAACATCCTTAAGATGATTATGACAGGTCAAAAGAACATCTTCCACCTCTCTTATAAATGTTTCCTAGTTCAAACGTTTTGAAAAATAACACACTTTCAAACTCTTAACTGAAACATCAGGACCATTTAAATCAAAATGAGACAGACTAAAGAAATGTTTAAGCAGTTTGAATGGTCATCACTTTCACACTTCAATTTGAAATTACTGTCACTATAATTTCAACAGGCAAGAGGACTGGGGTCTCTGGTGCCCCAGTGAGAGTGTGGCACAACCTGATTCTTTGAAAGAATACATTCAATAAAGTTTATTACACATAAATTAGAACTAAAATATTTGGTAACAAATAAACTAATGAACTAAACATAACTTCAATCAAATCATTCTATTATTCATGTTTTTCTAAAAAATAAAAACTTTTTATGGTCTTTTGTTTCACACTATTATAGATAAATTACACAATAAACAGTAATCATGTCTTCAAGTTGAATAGACTTGGTATAAAAACTGTTAACGGTAAAATCTCTCTTTCAATCAGAAACACTGATATCCAACCAATCACAACACGCTCTTCACAATCCACCCTGACGCTATAAAAACCGTCAGCATCTGCTCACATATTCTGTGAAAGAATCGTATTTAAATGTACAGAACCTCACGACTGGCTCAAGGATGCCTTTGGAGTCAAAGCCACGATTCACACACCCAATCAACAGTAGTTATCAGAGGTGCCGATTTTGATATCGAAAATAATAAAATCACCGAGAAACTCAAAATACAAGCTCATGACACAATGAAAACAGAACTTACATAATCATTCAGAACGAAACAAAAACTCCACTTGAATTGTGAACACTAAAACGATCAAAATAAACTACTCAAAGACGGTTTCTTCTTAATTTTGAAAAAAACACACGACCAAACCCGAGAAACCACATCAGAAACCTATTTTACAATGCAATAAATACCAAAGGTTCGGACACAACAAAGTTGGCAAAAGACAGAAGTGTGAGATGCAGCGGACCTCACGAGGTTGTTGATTGCCCTAATGAGCGAAACCAAGTTACATGAGCAAACTGTCAAGGTCCACGTGCAGCCAGTTACAAAGCTGCCCTAAATACACACAGATACGTAACAGAATCATATTAAAAACCATAAACACTAACACACAGCTTCTCAACAACTCACATTACGATACAACCACTACTAGAAACTCCAACAGTTTCACTTATCACTAACACAACCACAAACAACACACACATTACCCAAAGCCTTACGTACTGAGACAACATACACCTTCAACACCACGAAATTCATTACAAACTTATTAGCTATGTTAAATGAATTAAGAGAATTCCCCATTTTTGAGTCAAGACACGAGTCACTCAAGGCTCTCTGTAGCCTTGTCAGACATTACTTTAATCTTCCCAATCTCAAACCACATCATTTATCACTTAAAATTTGTACAAGAGAAGGAGCAAAACACAATGATCCAACACATTAAAATTCTACACATCAACTGAAAAGGAAACCTGTAAGATAAAATAATAAAAATTTAAAACATAAACAAACATATAAACACCAACATCATCAGGGATGTATTAACGCATAGGCACAGGAGGCACGTGCCTGGGGCAGCAAATTTTGACCAAAAAGAAAAAGAATGGACACCATTTTAAAATGTAGTCTCTGGTTATTAATTCCCCCTGCCATTTATGCCGCCCCAATAACCTCTTGAATCCGGACCCCCCACACACACATACTCACTATTCCACCACACCGTCGGGTCTGTCGCTTCAAGTTTAAAAGATTTCTAACCTTCCCTCCCTGAGTCCTACCTAATACGCCTCGCCCCCCACATCATCAACCCATCCGCCCTCACCTCAGTTATTTGTTTGTGTTTTTCAAAACCCCCAACATGTTTTTTACTCATGTTGACACACCAAACAATGAATTACCTGCTACTCAGTGTGCTACGCCTACACAAAAAATATTTTATCATGGGCTAATAACGTATTTTGTTTTGTGAAATTGCGTATACGAAAATTCGGATTTTCGGTTGCTTCAGGCTATTATCTGGAAAAATGTATTTTGAAATATTCTTCCTCATCATTCACAGTTTAGCTTAATTGATTATTTTTAATTGATTGATTGAATATGCGCTTGTCTAGATTCCAGTGTAGTCTTTACAGAATAGTTCCTTCAAATTCCTTAGTAATTATAGGCATTTGTTAGAATAAAGAAGGGGTAGTGGCAGACTCCAGAATACCAAAACAGAAAGGCGCACAGTCACTGGAGCAGGTGAGCGTCGGCGGAATCGGCTGCGGGTGTCATAATAATCGTTTTTGCAGGCCGCCGACCGCGCTTTATCATTGAAGTTGACTCCCAGGGGACGCGGTTGTACCGCACGAGGTCTGGATAGTTTAGGGTGATACACGTATTTGTTACTGGTAGTATAGAATTTGAAATAGTAAAGTGTGTTAGAATTTATAATTTGATTGTCAATAGCCCAACACCCGTTAACATGGATACATCGGCAGTAATATAAATCAGTAGTGCAGAAGCTCCCCTTTTTCGTGTATATTTTGTTATGGACTTGTGGTTGCAAGTCGATAATTGTTTTACCAACTACCATAAAACTGATTATCTGCCGGACGAATATATGGTTCATCAACATATTTACAATATAATCGACAATATAGATAATAACGTGGTAAGCGATATTGGTGTCAAAATGTAGAGTTCGTTATGGTTTTACTTATTCCTCTGTCACCCAATATCTTACTGTAAGTTATATCGTGTTGTCAGTGTCCAAACCTCCGCAAGAAGCACAATTCTTGTGAGGGCGAGGGTCACTGGGGGTCAAACGGCTCACGGATCTCTGTGAGGTTCGCGCGGCTGCCTTAAATAGCTCGATCCCACGAAAATGACTCAGATCCTGATGATCTGAACCAACAGCGATGGAGGGAACACACATGACGGGCCTAGCAGTAGCAGTTTTGAATAATCTGAACGACCCGAACATATCGAACTGCAGCTTGAACAAGTGACGTCATCAACAGCAGGCCTAGTAAGATCTGCCGGTTGCGTGCCTAAAACGTCAATGGTTCCAGCAAGTTTTTCAAACAAAGTAAGTTCAGATCCAGCAGAGTGGATAATAGATGATTACACAAAAGATTATATTGCCACACATGCCATCCTTCAAAATGATGACTCGGATTTCAAGAACTCTGTGAAAAAGGACAGGGAGAAAATCGGATCTGTAACCAAATGCATGTTTGAAAGAAAACTGCAAAATGGTTTATTCATAGAGCAAAGGTAGACTGTTTTGTGTTCCTTGTCGTTTATTTGATTTTGGAAAAAAATCCAAACTGGCTGACGAAGGCTTTGATGACTGGAAAAATGCTACTGTCCGGCTGAATGAGCATGAAAACTCTCATGAGTATCGGTCTTCAGTTTTATCTCTAGTAGCAAGGGGCAACATGTTGAGACGTGTAGATCTCCAGATGGCCATACAGCTGCACGACGAAATCAAATACTGGAGAAATGTACTCACTCGTGTGGTAGCTGTAGCGAAAAGATTGGCTTCACGTGGGCTTCCGTTCAGAGGTCGGGATGATAAGTTTGGCTCAGTACACAATGGCAACTTTATGATGTCGTTGGAACTAGTTGCGGAGTTTGACCCCTTCCTCGCTGATCACATTCACCGATATGGCAATGCTGGCAAGGGATCCACGTCTTACCTGTCTTTCAGTACTTGCGACGAATTCATCCAGCTTATGGCAGACCTTGTTCTAAAGAACATTTTAAAGGACGTCAAAACTGCAAAATATTTCTCAATCAGCGTGGACTCGATGCCAGATATATCCCATGTTGACCAGTTGGCATTCATCATCAGGTACGTGAACAGTGATGGTTCACCTATGGAACGTTTCCTGACTTTTATATCCAATCCGGGCCACAAAGCTGAACAGCTGGCAGAAGTTGTACTTAGCCTGCTTCAGTCATATGAGTTTGACATTTCTGAATGTTGTGATGGTGATGCTTGGTGCAAGTTGTGGCACGGAGGGGGGGCGGCAAAAGTATCAACCTAACCTTGTGCCTAGGGGCGCCGAAATCCTAAATACGTCTCTAAACATTATCATCATTTCGGAAACACAGAGAAACAAAATATCAGAATCCCTGGATTTATTACATACAGTGTACCTTACTCTGAAAATAGTAGAGACATTATAGGTTATTTTAATATGGAAATATCATACCTCATCTCGATAGAAGATTCTTTTCAATGAAACATAAATGATTTTTTGCAACACAATCCTTAACAACCGTCTAGCAATCCTTATCTTAGCCATATATTGTTCTCCTTCAAAAGATATCAACACCAACTTCTAACAAAAATGTGTTAATCATAATCCAAAACCAATTATCATGGGGACTTTAATTCCCCACACACAGACCTAAGAGGAAAGAGAAACACACATAGAAGGTGAATTATTTAAAAACATTTCTTTCCATAAACAGCATGCACCTGATAATCAACCATACACCTACACACTTTTCTGTTGCCAACGGCTTATATGACGTACTCGATTTCATCATAGCTCCCAAGGACACAGTAAACAGGATCTTTAACTTTAGTGTACATAATGATACCACAAGTAACTACTACCCCATTTCCTGCACCACCCGCCCTACGCCGTTGCAAGGTACCTGACTCCCTCAGAGTACACTAAAACAGATTGGCTCATTTTCAGCGCTTCACTAGATTCCTATCTACCACACTCAATTGAACATGCTAATAATAAAACAGAATTAGACAACTATGTTAAGCAAGTTACTTAAGCCATTAAAAACACAATTCCAAAAAACAAGGAAAAAACACTCATATAATCAATGGACCTTAACACAGGAAATTCACGCACTAATAATCAAACGCAGACAGTTAAAGCGAACACATTTTATAACACGCGACCCGACCATCAAAACACAGATCAACAGAACAAATGTAAAAATTAAACAACAAATTGGAATAGCCAAAGAAATAAGTTTGCACAATTTTTGTAAAAATTAGAAAAAACAAAAACAGACCAAAAGAATTTTGGAAAATTTAAGAGTATTTCTTCCGACAAAAACACAAATTACTTATTACAACACAACAACATAATCAGAAGGACGGACTCGGAGAAGCTGTTGTTGTTGTTTCGAATTAAGCACAAAGCTACACAATGGGCTATCTGTGCTCTGCACACAACGGGTATCGAAACCCCGATTTTAGCGTGTAAGTCCGCGGACATACCGCTGGGCCACTGGGGGGCGACTCGGAGAAAGCCGACTATCACGAATCTTCCTTCAGTGACCTAAACTCTGCCAACTCTGACACACAACACCAATAACATGTTAACAACTACATACATACAAATCAAACTTTCACACTCCAATTCCCTGGTAAGACACTAGAAAGCAATTCAAGATCAGTCTTTTGAAAAATCACCATCACTGAACTCATAATTAACATTAAAAACTTGAAAAACACTTCAAAAGAGCATCACCAAATATCAAATATTATTCTAAAAAGTTCTAGTTTTTTCTTAAAACATCTCGCAAACATCATGCATATCTCACTGACAACTGCTTATTACCCAAACACATAGAAAAAGCCATTATCACTACGATACCAAAGAAACAAACAAACAGGACAAATCCTGACAACTTTCGACCCATCAGTCTGTTAAGTTGTCTTGGCAAACTGATGGAGAAAATCATTTCAAATCGACTCCTTCATTTCTGTAAAATAAATAACCTAGGAATGCGAGTAGGACTACAGAGAAACAAAAGTTTCTGAAAGCCACTGGTTTGACTCTTGGATTTTTGGGCTGGAGATTTAAAAACCAAAACTACTACCATGTTAATTTGACACACACATTGACTTGAAGACTCTTGAAACATCGTCCTCTACATGTCTGTCTCCACAACAGGCAGTTGTCATCCATTTTACAAAGTTTCATCATGAATACTCTTCCTAACCAATCTGTCAAAGAATACTGTGAACGGTAAGTTTTAACCAAATTTGGTTTCCTTTCTTTCTTTGTTTATCTGATTTAGCGAAACTTTAGTAAATTTATTTTTAAGAAAGTTTTTGACTGATAAAATGATTAAAAAATATATTATACTTTTTGTGTATTATGTAATATGTGCTGTGATTTCAAAAAATTATACAAAGTTTTCATTAATACTGCACGAAGTTAAGTAATATTAAGCCTACTTTTCGTAAACACTTTCCAACAATGCCTACTGCGAACAAATCTACAGCGGCCACTATAACGTAGATGAAAGACACAACCTGTACTGTCGTTGGGTTTGTTTATATTGACGTCATTGAGCGAAAACAGCGACAAAAAGAACAGCTGGTAGAATATGGTAATTTACTCAAGTAAAATCTGTCTGATGGGTACGTAAAACAGTTGCTATAAAGTTCCATCCCTTGATCGTACCATAGTTTCTTCATTTCCAGTTTATAGTAGCTTGTAAGTAGAAATTGGTAAACATAATTGATTATGTTTTTATTTTTATATGTCAGATAAAAAGATATAGAATGTTGTCTATTTCTTTAGTGTAAATGACTTTTAACACGTGGCGACAATAAGAAGATATTACTATGTTTATTAGTTAAATATTATGTAGTTGAATAATCGAGATATATATTTATAAAAAGTTTATCGTGAATCTACCATGTTTTTCTTACCTTCCTTATATAGATATATAATTTATATCGTGTACACATCAGATATAGCTGGTCTTTCGGAGGACGAAATGACAGATTTTATGAAACCTCAAACTCAACTTATCGACGGATTATTAATCCCAAAGTATTTGTTCAAAGAGGACAAAGTCCGAGCTGCTATGAGATTCCAACCCAAACCAGGAGATGTAATAATTGCGACTTACCCAAAGTGTGGTACAACCTGGACTCAATATATTGTATGGGAGATTCTTAATGAAGGGGCGACACCTCCACAACTTCATGAAATGTTTGATAATGAAATTCCTTTCCTTGAGCTCACAGGAACTGAGGCTGTAGAACATATTCCACCCCCTAGAGCCTTCAAAGTTCATTTTCCATTCGCTTACACCCCTTATAGCTCGAAATGTAAGTACATTGTGGTTGTCAGGAACCCCTGGGACTGCTGTGTGTCGTATTTCTTTCACACTAAACAGAGGGTGTTTGCGAACCACTTTGAAGAAGGAACATTTGATGATTTCTTCGAATGTTTCATCAGAGGTCAAGTAGCATGGAATGACTACTTTGACCATTTGATCTCGTGGTTCATCCATAAAGACGACCCCAATGTCCTCTTTTTAACTTACGAGAATATGAAAAATAATCACAGAGAAGCAGTGATTCGAATTGCACACTTTCTTGGAGAAGAATACGGTAAGAAAATCTTGGCTGACGAAGATCTTCTGAGTAAAATACTAAATCACACTAGTTTTGACTACATGAAGAATAGAATTCCCTTTTTCGACCCTCTGTTCCAAGAAGTTCAGGAGAAACCTGGTCCAGGAAAATTTCCAGTTCCAACGTCGGAGAACGACATGGAAAATTTCAAGAAAATCGATTTTTTTAGAAAAGGGAAAATTGGTGATTGGCGTTATCACATGACTTCGGAACAGAAAGAGCGATTGGACAAGAGAATGAGAGAAAAAATAAAAAAATTTCCAGGTATTGTTTCCTTATGGGAAGACATGTTTTAGAATTGTATCTGAAAATTCTTTTTGTTAACTTTAAGATGACCCTAAAAAGTTGAAACGTTGTTCTCTGCTTATTAATAAGTGTTAATACCCACAGCAGTCGTTCTGAAATACATTTTTATTTCAAGTAAGTTTTCCGTCATCAAGAATGTTTCAGAATTATCATCTTGTTTTAAAAATGTGTCGAGATTTGTGGTATATTGTGAAAACAATTTGTTTCTGTTCTATTAAAAATGTGGTACATTAAATATTATAACAGCGAAGCTAAAGGTATAGAAATACAATCTGTTTTCAGTGTGACAAAGATAAACATGAAACACATGCCCAAATAAAGAGAAAGAGTGAACAAAAAGTAATATTTTGTTAAAATTTCAAAAGTCTCACACTTCTAAATTAGGGGCGGCCAGCGCAGATAGCCCTCGAGAAGCTTTGTGTGAAATTCAACACAAACAAACAAACTTATCGATCCCAGTGTTCCTGAAGCAACGGGTTTCTTTCCACGCATGCTCCGTGGACCTCAGTTTGCATTTTGCATTTGTTTATGTTTATTTCTTTATTTAGTATTTGAGTGTTTTCTATGGTTATGTTGTGTTTATATGACTTGCAGTGTTCGAAGACGTGTGAAGGTGACTTTTTATGTTCTTTAAATCTGGTTTCCATTTTTCTACCTGCTTCTCCAATATAGAAGTCGTGGCAGTTATCACATTGTATTTTATAAATAATGTTGGTGTGGTGTTTGTCAGTGTAGTTCTTACATAGTATAGACCTTAGTTTTGTGCCTGGTTTTCGAATAAATTTAGTATTAACTGGAATGTTATATTTTGTTACTAGTTTTTGCCAAATGTTGGTTATTTGTTTGCTGATGTCAGGAATATATGGTATACAGCAATATATGGTTTCGTAATTTTTGATTCGTGAGATATATTTACTTTTGTTGGTTGATTTTGCTTTCTGTCTGGGTGTGTGCGTATAATGTTTTCTACGGTTTGTGGAAGAAACTTACTGATGTTGATGAAGTATTGTTTTATTTTGTCTAATTCATCGTTAATTTTATCTGGTGAGCATAGTTTTTTGGCTGTGTTTATTTGGTTTCTTAGTATGTTGAGTTTTTGTTTTGTTTCATGTGCTGAATTCCAAGGAATGTATGGTCCAGTATGGGTGATTTTTCGGTGGATTTCTGTTTTGAATTGTGTCATTTCTTGTAATTTTGAGATTAAGAAATGATATTTGATTGCTTTCTTCGTGTTCACGTGTGAAATTAATGTTGGGATGTATAGAGTTAATGTGATTGAAAAAATTAAGTATGTGTTCTGTAGATTTCAATCCCGCAACCGTGTCATCTACATATATGTACCAGTATAATGGTAGATGTAATGCTGTGTTAATTGCTTGTGTTTGAACTTGTGTCATAAAAATATTGTCTAGAACTGGTGATACTGGGTTGCCCAAGCTTAGGCCAATTGTTTGTATATAGTTGTGGTTGTTGAACATGAAGTTTGTCTTTATCGTGGTGAATTATATGAGGGTTGCTAATTAGTTACTAGAAATGTCTATAGTTGGGTTAGGATCTCGGATATAGAGTTCTAAGGCTATCTTGCAGGCATCAGTGGTTGGAACTTCTGTAAAGAGGGATATAACATCGAAACTGGCCATTAAGGCTTTATGATTAAGTTGATTTAGATTAGATTTGAAATTAAAAGAATCTTTGATGAATGAACTGGCTGATGTTACATATTTGGAGAATGTCCATGCTATGTATTTACCAAGATTGTAATTAAACGATTCATATGTGGGCATTATTGGTCGTAATAGACAGTCTGGTTTATGAGGTTTGGGGATGCCGAATATTTGAGGTGTGGGTGAGTCGGTTTTACGTAGATAGGAATGAAGTGTTTGTGAAATTGTGTTGGCTTTTTTTCATATATCATATATTATAATATATATATACCATATATTAATATAATAAAATTATATATTCAAACATCTAACACCGTCACTCAGTGATACAACCCCTTTCAAACATGTGGTCGGCTTCCGGTCAGTTACCTCTTTCTTTGTGAACCTGACGATGACCGAAAAATGTCTAAGAGTTGTTCGCTCTTTTATGTAAAATATTTTCTCAACCCAAACGAACCGTTTTTGCATTTAAAGTTGTTGAAAGTGTGGGTTGTTTTAAGTCTTTGGTTCTCCACTGTAAGTAGCTGATGGTGGTAAATAACAGATGGTGGTAGACAACCGATGGTGGTAAACAACAGATGGTATTTGTGGTGCATGGAGTCTCCAGTTTTGACACTGAACTACTCTCGCTCAACTACTTTCGATGGACTCAACCATCTCATTTTCGTGATTTTTGGCGGAAATGGAAGCAACATATCCCGACTTACCCTACCAACGGCTTAGCTATGGGAAAGTTACATCGCTATTTTTCAGCTTAGAATTGCCATTGAAATTTTCTTAAATGAAAAGAGCTGTTCTTAACCACTATTCACAAACAGTAAATGGTTTGGAAGTTAGATTTTTCTGTAGGTCTGACCATATACATGAATGAATTCAATCTTAGGTTACGAGGCAAAACCGCACTTATCTGTGATATGTACATTGTGGTGAAATCATTTCGGCAGAAACTAATTCCTTTCAGTATCAATTGTACCCGCGACCCTGAGATTACGAGTCAAACGCCTTAACCCACTTGAGCATGCCGGACCATTTCACGAACTTTGATTGTTGTGAAAAGTGTAAACAAAAAGTAGGATCTCCATTCCCCCTCAGGTTCACACAAGATATTCCTTTATGATCTTAAAGTACAGTTCAAGGATCACTTGTTCCATGTTGATGTGAGTGTAACAGAAATAAGAATCTTCCGAAACTCATTTGATTGTGTTATTGATGACCTGCCACGTGTAGTTCAAATGGAAGTTACTGGCCTGCAGTCTAAGGACACGTTGACGGACAAATAGAAAGGAAGTTAATAGAGTTCTATAAATGTCTTCCAAGTGATCAAAGTGATCAAACGTTTTACTATTACAAGAAATTGGAAGACACGTGTGTTGATTCTACTGAGTGCTCTAGAGTTTTTTAATTCTTTCTGGATTGACTTCCGTTAAACTAAACACGATAGTCCACACGTTTAATCTTGTCATGACCTGGCTAAAAAACGCACCTGAAATCAACAGGTAAACTCGCTTTAATTGTCTGTTAACACGTGTTCTCTCACAAAACTGGTCAGCTGTTACATTTAGTCAACTCAGCAAGCAAAGGATATAATATTCTTCAATTCATGGAACTGCAATATTCACTTGAGCAGAACAGAAATTATCTAGTATAACAAAGCAACTAGAATAAAGTAAACTTTACGACTTTATAAAATCACCTAAACAGATAGAAAAAATAACTAAACAAATTTACGTATATCACAGGACATATAACATTTTTGCTTTGTATATGTGTATAACATTAGGTATGTGCATTTATAAATGAAATCACAATCCAGGAATAATTTGAGGTTGGCACTCGATCATGTGAACAGATTTAGCTGTTATCCATTTCTGAAATAATACACAGTGGTCCATATGTACCTTTCCTTTAATGCTATTTAATAATTGAATAACCAAAAATACAATCATGTGGTTTTCAACATCTTCTAGCCCAACTCAAACAGTTTTCATTGGTACGTCAAGAGACTTCTAGGTGTTCACCATTACTGGCTCTCAGGACGTTTAACCGACACTCTATTTCACTCCACGTTTGCTGCAACATGTCTAAAGTTACAGTGGCAATGACATCAGTTATAAAGGTCTTTAGCTTCGTAATGTTTGTTGGACATGTGTGATACATGATGCCCTTAACGTACCTCTAAAGACAGAGATCTGATGGAGTGAAGTCTGACAAATCATCGAGGTGGATTTACAAGGTAATCAATGGTTGAAGTTTTTCGGTTCTGTGATTACAAATTGTCCCAGCATGTCAAGGTACACGTTCTTTGTAACAATGCTGTCAGCGAAAAACAAAGAACCAACGATTCTGTCACACATAAAACTGCACCAAACATTCATCTTTGGACAATCACACATTATTTTAATGGTGTCATGGAGTTTCTCCGAGCCACAAATGAGAACACTATGGTGAATCACTTCATCCAACTTATGGAATGCAGCCTTGTTGTACAAAATAAAAATGTGTTTTGTTAAATTGTGCAGTCCACGGGGTTCATTTGAAATGTCTCACACCGTGGTCTCTCATTTGGTTACAATGCCTGTGTATCAAATGAAGTTTTGCAGGCGTACAGTTGAAGTTGTTTATGAATGACACAGAACAAAGACTTTTTAGCATGTTAAAGCGATTTTCATAGATTATACTGAAATAATTCGTGCACTTGTTTGTTACATTCATTTCAACTCTAAAAGAGGTCGTCCCAGCTCTGGTCTCCGTAACACACTGTCTGTCTTCAAGAATTTCTTCATCCACACTCAAACAGTTACTTTCAGTGGTGTTTCTTTCCTGTACTGGTGTTACTGATTTGGTGTCAACGATTTAAATTATATATTGGGTGTTCTCTTGTAGGGTAGCCATTTTAACAGGTAAAAAATGGTAAAAGTGGTAAAATGGTAAAAAACATGACATTAAAAACTGTTTGATTTAAGCTACAAGATGTTGTTTCTTTAATTACTTTGTAAGTAATATATATAAATACGAAAGATAATTTTGGTTCTCCCTTTCGTTGTGCATTTTGGCAATAGGTAACGAGTAATACATTACAAGTTAGTTCAAGAATAGAAAAACAGCTGATGTATCAGGCATTGACCATACAGCTTCAGTCATGACCAAATATGGAAACTATTACCTTATTATGTAACAAAATACGATTCAAAACTGTGTACGTTTACCCAATAAAAATATAAACATACGAATCACGTCACTAAGTTTGGTTCTAAGAGTAACGTTCTACATGGACAACATTTCCACAAGTTGTTTTTTGTGCTTAAACAAATGTAATCATTTTGATTCATAATATTACATTATACCAAACTGTTATGATATAGTTCATGAATCAATACAATACATATTACTGAATGCCCATGTCCTCAACAAATATGTTTGAGGTTCATAAAACGTTGTTACTACAACCATCGCACATCAGATAAATTAGTAACAATCTTATAGTTTAGATGACAGTGTAGGCGTTTAAAGATTTCACAATTAACATGAAGGGCAGACTTAGGGAGATTCAAGATTCTTTTTTCACGGAAAAGAGAAGATGGAACAGAATGTATCTTACGATAACTACTTTCTAATACAATTGTTCAAAGCATCGGGAATTTTAAAATAACGAAATCAGACCTGAATAAACAAAGAGTAATTGGTCCAATGGTTTATTATTTATAAGAGGACACACACACTTCTGACAAATAATGGTTTAGATTTTGAAAACAAAAGTCATGTTGGTGTAACTGTTTCTGTTTGATAAGTTGTTTCATAAAAGTTACAATGCCAAGTCCAATCTATTTAATAATAATGAACGCGTTTGATTTCTTTGACTACCAGTTCTACAAATTAACGAATGGAACCAATATCACTAAATTCACAGTACATATTAACACATCAAATTCACCTTGTTGCTTTCTTTTACCTTCAGTATGTCAAACTTTTATTTCTTCATTGAATCACAAGCTCATTGTTGACAAAACCGGGCTAGCTAAATACATCAACAATCTCAACCAATCAGTCATCGTTCAGCTGACATCAACAAACTCCATAATTCAACCAATCATTCTATGAATTATTTCCCACGTTTTTAAAAAAAACGTCAAGTCTTGTCACATGCAACATTAATGTGAAAAGTTCCTGGGTCTAAATAACTATCAATCTCATTTCTGGGTTGTAAATCACCTAAACAATCCTGTTACACAAAAGTTTAATTCTTTACTCATTTAATGTTTTAAGGACCCGGCCTGGCCAGGTGGTTGAGGCACTCGACTCGTAATCTGAGGGTCATGGATTTGAATCCCCGTCACATCAAACATGCTTGCATTTTCAGCCGTGGAGGCATTACGATGTTATGGTTAATCAAACTATTCGTTGGTAAAAGATTAGCCCAAAAGTTAACAGTAGGTGGTGATGACTAGCTGCCTTCTTTCTAGACTCAAACTGCTGAGTCAGGGACGGTTAGCGCAGATAGCCCTCGAGTAGCTTTGCGTGAAATTCAAAAACAAACAAAGATTTATAGTACAGTCAACGAAATATTTTGGTGGTTTTCTATTTTCTATTGTATGGTACATCGGTGAGGTGACCGCTTGTCCTTTACGACTACAAAATGTCTTGTCTTGGAACAATTGTCTTCAAACAGATGGTCATGAACGTTCTGTTCTTTGTAATACATTATGATTGATCTAAATAACCACACATTCTTCAGTAGGCTGGCTTACCTTTATCAAAAGTGTTTTTATATCTACCAAATGGCTGTACACTCAGTAATGTAGTTCCAAAAACAATCACGATGTACCATCTTCTCGGTTGGTTGTTTTGAAATTTCGCTCAAAGCTACTCGAGGGCTATCTGTGCTAGCCGTCCCTAATTTAGCAGTGAAAGACTAGAGGGAAGGCAGCTAGTCATCACCACCCACCGCCAACTCTTGGGCTACTTTTTTTACGAAAAGAAAATGGGATTGACCGTGACTTTATAACGCCCCCACGGCTGGAGGGCGAGCATGTTTGGCACGACTTGGGCGCAACCCTCAGATTACGAGGCGCACGCCTTAAAGCGTTAGGCCATGCTAGGCCCCATCTTCTCGGACCACCTGTTTTTTGTTTCCATAAACATCGAGTATTTTGACTACAATACAGAGCTCTTTCCAATAGTCACCTAACGATGGGGATACTTTTCTTGAGATGCATGAATTATACAGCCACTTGTCATTATAATAAATCCTAATCTTAGGAGCACGTATACTACAGTGGGTTTTCATGCTATCCATAACTTGATTAAATATTTCTACAGTGAACAAATGGTGTTTCTTATTTACTATTCATACTGTGTGTGTGACTACAGAATATCTAGTGGCACCTTCACTTTTCTTCCAAACGTAAGTGATGTTGGTATGTTACACGTAATTACATTTATTGTCATTCGATAACTCATCTGCAGGAATGAAAGATTTTGATTCCAGATTCCCTGATGTCCGTAAAACTAAATATGTAAATAATGTAAAATGTAATTCTGGTCTTCCTGGGTCCAAACACTTAACAGATCACCAATCATAAGGCTGGTTCAAAGTTTTGTCTCTGATCTATGTAAACTTCCAGAGACATCCCAAATGTTGAAACTCATAAGCTTCCTTGTTGGTTTCTGACTCTTGGTTGGAAACAGACTTTGTCTCTGATGTTATGATAAAACATTCCATCACAACTAATGTGTACTTATTCTCATTAGTGTTCTGTGCTATACAATCAGATAGAGTGACAGAAGTGTTGTCAACTGGTTCTTCAAAACAGTTATTCTAAAGTTGCTTCTTTTGTTGATCCTTTTGTTCACAGAACAGTTCATATGGTTTACACCATTCATCTACAGATAACAACCTAACAAAAACATTATTTTATCCTTTGTGGTATTTTATTAAGATGAGTACGATTACTGAAAGGTTACAAATATGATCAAGTGTTTCCAAGTTGTAATGACAGTGGAATTACCAATCAAAGTTCTAATTTTTCTCCACTTGTAACTTCCCGTTTTCAACACAATAAGTATTCATGTAGACAAAATAAATCCACTGGAACTAATATATCATTGTCAATGTGTTATTTTGGGTCATTTTCTGCCATTAAAAGTGCAATACACAATTTCTGATATTCTAAATGGTCAATATGATAGTGCCTTGCTGCTACCTCTCAGCTGAATGTGGAAGAACTCATTACTTCATTATTCATGCATGTTTCAGCTTGGATTAAGGTTAGAGTAGTAGATTTTATTTCCATCATATTTTATAAATGTTCACATAAAAACACTTTAAGAGTTAACTGTTAAACTACACAAGAGTTAAATGCACAAACTGTCCCCTAGTTTTGAGTGACAGACTTGACAGAAGGCAGCTAGTCAACACCACCAAATATTTTACCAACAACACACAGTAGGATTGACAGTATAATGCTCCACAGACAGAAGTAGCAAGCATGTTTAACAAGAGGAATTTAAACTTAGAACCATGTTATATTTTGTTTAAGTCTAAGATACAAGTGTAATCAGTCGGTGAAGTTCTACATATTCAGGAACATAAAAGGATGATTTGAACTTAATTCTGTACGGTTTGTCCTTGGTAATCAGACATATACTAAATGTTTTGGGTGTAACATACTGCTCAGTAAAATACAATCATTTCTTTATTAAATACAGAATTTAAGGTTCAAATAAAACATTCAAAGAAACCTTTTATCACTCAAATATTAATCAAGCCTTCCTTTAAAACTCCATTAACTGTATTCACCATAACTGTAGGAAACCCATCACAAAAGCTAACCATTCTGAAAAATAAAACTGTCTAAGCTAAAAAGACTCCTATCCTGCCAAAATTTGTATTCGTATCCCCTGGTCTTACCATTTTAAAAAGTATGAAACAATGCTATATCAACACAATTGAATTACTTTACAATCTGAAATACCAAAGTAATCTTTCTTTTTTCAAGAAAAAGAAAACAATTTCAGATATCTTATCTTGTTCTCACACAACAACCTTTCCATTAGTTTTAAGTTCCCAGCATTATAAACATGGTGTTCGACTTTCATGGTGTGGCTAGTTGGCCTGCTAGTTGATAACTACACAATATTAACATACAAGTGGTGTTAAAATTCACAAAAAAATTAATAATAATTTAATGCACTTCCTATGGTAAGGAACCAAAGTCTAAACTCAAATATTCTAAATGTGGCCTAACCAGTGACCTATACAATAACATTATCACCTCTTCAGACTTGCATTCAATATTCCTATGGATACAATATAAAATAACATTCACTTTGCCGGCTTTAAACACAGACAACAACAAGACGAAGATTTTGTTTGTACACTAACAGTATTGATATTATCTCCAGGAAAATTATAATCATAATTCATGATAAATGGAGTTCCACAAGACTGTGTATGACCTGTAGGGATTGGCCAAGATAACTGTTATTAATCACATGGATAGAAGTGTCTCTCTTACCCAGACCTTTGTATAATTTTCTTCTTTTTTATAAGGATTTAATAACCTGAAGTTATAAGAATTAAACACACAGACAATATTTTAATGTATTTAATAAAATACACCAGACAATACAAACAAACATAACACAAACAAAATGTTTAAAGTAAATTATGTCTGTAATACGCTTAACAAATTCTCAGCAGGCCTACAGGGTTGATCATCTTTTAGAAAAATACAATACTTGTGGCAAAGTTTCACATTTATTTACTTCATTATGTTTTTATTTTGTGTTGTGTGCTACCTGAAAATGTCAAACATAAAAACATTATTATGATTATTATTTAAGATGTCACAAATTTGTCCATAATCACCAACACTGTTGAACAGTACATTTAAGAGTTATTTATAATGTGAGGCGACTAATAATGTTTATGTATCAACTCTGAAGATCCCATGTAGAGACGTTTGTCCAACCACCACAGAAAACAATGGATGAAATTACTTGTTGAAATGCAACGAAACCTTTCTTAGAAACTGTTTTATTATATAGATTTTAATTAGCATAATTAATTATCACAAACAAATCAAAGCCTAATTACGAGTGTCATTTTACACACATCTAGTAGGGCCTGGGATGGCCTAGCGCGTTAAGGAGTGCGTTTCGTATTCTGAGGGTCACGGGTTCGCGCCCGAATCACGCCAAACATGCTCGCCCTCCCAGCTGTGGTGGCGTTATAATGTGACGGTCAATCCCACTATTCTTTAATAAAAGAGTAGCCCAAGAGTTGGCGGTGGGTGGTGATGACTAGCTGCATTCCCTCTAGTCTTACACTGCTCAATTAGGGACGGCTAGCTCAGATAGCACTCGAGTAGCTTTGTGCGAAATTCCAAAAACCACATATCTAGTAATTCTACAAAGTTCGTATGAAAGGTTTGTAGTACTTATTTTTGTCTCTGCATAAAAAGTCAGGTACGATTCCCCACGGTGTGCACAGCACGTTGCTCAGTGCAAGGTTGCTCCACACAAATGAACAAAACTAGATACAGTTTTGTATCCATCTGTATGAGATTTATTGCTGTTTTAATGAAGTTATTCTTCTGACAAAGACATAAATAAATTTATTTAAACAGTTTATCTTAAAATGTATATGCTGTATACTTGATGCTATGTCAAAACTGCATAAACTCCCATCAAATCTAGGGTTACCATCAGTTGAGTAAAAGTGGTTATAGAACCACGTGGCTCATTTCTTAACCAAGTGTTAAATGTATCAACTTATTATATCAAAATCAAAACAGATAATTTTTCTGATAAAAACGACTAGAAACTTCACGTTTATAGCCTTCCTTCTATTAAAAGTGTGATCTCTGATACTTCAATTATATCAAGAATAACCTTCGTTCTTGTTGAAAGTCTTAACATTGTGAAGTTAATCTTTGTTGTCATTAAGTACAGATAGAGGGCGGGATCGAATATGAGAATTTTTCAAAAGTTAAAATTTTTTACAGATTTTGAAAGTTTTTTAACATTTTAATTTTTAGTAATTTGGGACAGATAATACAAAATTAACTAGATACAGTCTGTTCGATAAAAGTAAGACAGGGTGTTTATGATTTTGTCACCAACCCTTGTATATATACAACAAACAATAACTTTTTCTGTTGTTTAAAGATAATAAAGTACCAATAGTTTTTTTTCACCTAAACTTTGAAGATATTAATAAGAAAAAAGACTAACAACTCCAATACAGGTTGATATGGTTTCCATAGCAACTATCTTCCCATCTTAACTAAAGAGTCTCTGGTGGTAAGTTCAGTCACAGAGTTATCGACAAGTGTTGAAAAGCGAGTCTCCAGGTAAGTCTGTGTTATCAATATGATAGTCATATAACGTCTTGTGTTTTAATGAAGCATCTAAAGATCAAATTATAATTAATGTAACGGATGTGAGAAAAGAATGAAGCAATACGTTTCGAATTTATGTATTAAGTAGAACTATCGAGAATCGTGTTTATGACACCTGAATTTTGCAACAGGTTAAAATGTTAACCGTTATGGTAGAGGTGATTTTTCTTTTGTTTCTTCCAGGTAGCTTTATCTTATTCGGTTTCTTAATCTTTCCATGTACGTAATTATTAGCTTCCTACCCTCTGGTCTTACACTACTAAATTAGGGACGGCTAGTGCAGAGAGCACTCGTGTAGTTTTTCGCGAAATTCAAAAAACAAACAAACCGAATAGTGCAAGTAGCTCGAGTGCCCGAACTATGAACCCAAATATTTGTAGTTTGCGAACCTTTGCTGTAAAAAACAGTTTGCAGCCGTGGTCAAGAGTTGGTGAAAGGTTTATTAGTTGTCTACCTTCTTTCCAGTTAACCAGTTGAAAACTGGGAACTGCTATGTGCAGGTAAATGCTTTTTCAGGTTTGCTCGAAAGTTCTTAAACAATTATCGTCACCGACTTCTATTGGTGAATATTGAAACGTATCACGAGTTCAGTTTTTAGGAAGGCATTGCAAGATGGGCAGTATGTAATAATGTTAACTGAATTGAAAATTAGTATATTCAATATAAATTATTATTTTTAAAATAAAGGTAACTGTCCTTTCAATTTTTACATGAACCTCGGACGTATTCGTCAAGAACAAAGAACTCCTCGAAAATGCTTAAACTTTGGGGTAATTTCTTGAATATTACAATCCTAGTTAGAAAGACTCTTACGAGATCAAATAATTGAACGATAATTTAATCGACTATAATTCATCTATAACGTAAATATTTCATAATATATCATCTCTAAATCTCTGAAAAACGCCATATAATGTGTTTATTTCTGTGCAGAAATCTGCAGAAGAAAGAAAAAGAAACATAATACCAGAATGGAAGCGTCAGCTTGTACAGAAAAGCACGCCACCTACGACGATAAATCCTCCCCTTCCAAAATCGCAAAATAATACAGACAGGTATTAAACTACATGTTTTAAAACTTGAAAGTATTTCATATTCACAGCAAAGTTACGCTCATTACATGTAAATGGAAAATTGAAACCAGTTATTAGAAAAATAACACATATATTACAAAAACTGGGTAAAAGCGATATCTAGTATCAAAAAGGTGAACAACTATATTTAGGATTTGAGTGACTAAATTCCAGTAACTTTTTAGGCTTATTAGAACTGGTGTTGATTAAGTTTTAAGTTATATCTATTTAAATTTACATTTATACGAAAATACTATATAGAAAGATGGAGACTCAGAAACACAAGAATGATTGTTTTCGCAGTTATTAATCATGATATGGGATGAGTAAAAGATGTCTAACAGAAAGCACATGTGGTTCTTAATATCCAGTAACGCACTAGGGTGATTCAAACATCCGATAAAATTGATAAAAAATAATTCAGTTTGTAAGAACTCCACAATGATCTGATCCTATATCTGTTTTTGGACAAGAAGCCAGTTACCTAGAAGTTCCAATCTGATATTAGAACATCAGAGTTGTGGCTACAAAATCATCAATTAATCTTGGGTTATGGGAGACCTTAAATACAAAACTATTCAAATGCTTTTGAAGTAGTTTACAAGCTTCAAATGTGATAAAATATTTTGCGCAAGACATATACTATGGGCACATTCAACAGATAATGCTAAACAACAAGCTGGTGAGGAAGTGGTGTAGAGACACTGGTTTTAATTGAACACGTGATGTTTATAAATAAAAATCCTTGTAGTCAAGGTCCGCCATTTTGTTTGCATTCTTCAAACAACTAACGAATAGGATGTTCTTATCTGAGTCATTTTCATTTTGGTGAAAGAACAAAGAAAGCCAAAGACATTATAGAAAGTTTGCATTTGATAAAGTCATGTTGTTATGCAACTTAGAGCTTTTGTTTGAAACATTTTTCTAGTTTTGTTACTATATTCCGCTGGTTTTTCTGCTATTAAATAATAAGCAAAAGGCATTTCTCATGTTGTTTTTTTTTACTTCTAATTCTAAAACTAGATGTCACTTCTTATTATCAAGTACTATTTATGTTTAACTTTGAAAAACATTTTGTTACTCAATTGAATGATGCAGTCATTGTAAGTGCGACATCCAATTGAGAAAAGAAAGCCAAAATTTGTCAATATATATAATTGTTTTTAAAGAAAGAAATTAAAGACATTGCTAAACAAGAAATCGAAAATAATGTTTAATATTAAATTTTTCGTAATAAAATAGGTCTTCGTCAAGCGCTTACTATTTATTTCGATAGAGGACGTTTATCTTAAACGAACTGGAGCTATTTATTTATTTGTTATGCAACTTAGAGCTTTTGTTTGAAACATTTTTCCAGTTTTGTTACTTTGATAACGATTTCAGTCTTCATTCCAATAACCAGGAAATTACTGGAGCATACAGCCCCACCGTCTCTGAATAGAGCAACATAACTAAAGCTGAAGAAAGAGTTATCAGTACTTAACATCAAAAGTAGTTATCTAACTGTTCTTTACTTTCACAATAAAAAATTGTCTTTTTTGTCCTTGCTCTGAATATACTCTATGAACTTTCAGAGCTCAAGTTTACGGAATTACAACGCTAAAATCCGGGTTTCAATTCCCCCCTGTGGACGCAATAAAAACGTATCCCATCATTCTTTATATTTATTGTATTATCTGGATAGAGCAATGGGTATCGAAACCCAAAGTTTAACCTTTGAGGCCCTCAGATTTACCGCTGAACCATTAGAAGGCAGAAGTTACTTTTAGAAAAAAACTTTTCTCTTTACGTGTTATAGACCCCCACTTTTTTATTTTTGTGGTTTGAGTTACTCCATTTTTGATGTAATATATATGATGGTTTTTTTCCACTGAAACAACAAAAGACAAACAAAATCTTTAATATCTGGTGCTAAATCAGATTTGCTTATTGTTGTTTAAGGGCGAAGTTACATAACTGGGCTATCTCGCATACGTTCACTAAAGAGACCAAATCTGAAATTTTAGTGTTATAAACATTTGTTTAAGCGCAACGCTTTATAATTAGCCTATCTGTTACGTATCCACCGCAGGGATAGAATCCTGAATTCAAGCATTACAAATTCTTGAGATGAGCCACCTGGTGGCGTTAGAATATACAGGAAGTTCTGTGTGACGACTTCTTCTTCTACACAAATCATCCCTTTGAATATTCATGTTAAAAAGTAATATAAATATACGCAAGGTATTAGTACTAACCTTAAATATGAGGGACTTCAACACGGAACCAAAGAAACTTCTGAAATACTATAAATACAGATATATATATATACACACACACACACAACATTGTTTCTACCTGATTAAAGGGCCTGGCATGGCCAAGCGCGTAAGGCGTGCGACTCGTAATCCGAAGGTCGCGGATTCGCGCCCGAGTCGCGCTAAACATGCTCGCCCTCCCAGCCGTGGGGGTGTATAATGTGACGGTCAATCCCACTTTTCGTTGGTAAAAGAGTAGCCCAAAAGTTGGCGGTGGGTGGTGATGACTTACACTGCTAAATTAGGGACGGCTAGCACAGATAGCCCTCGAGTAGCTTTGTGCGAAATTCCAAAACAACCAACCAACCAACCGAGAAGATGGTACATCGTGATTGTCTTTGGAACTACATTACTGAGTGTACAGCCATCTGGTAGATATAAAACAAACAAACAAACCTGATTAAAACCACACATTCTTGAGTATATTAAACTTTATTTCCTGAATAGAAACGCAAATAAAATTAAATAAATAATTACTTTATTTTTGTTTTCTGTTTTTGCAGTTCACAGGAGTCCCTAGTGAGTGTTTTAACAGCCAAAAAATACTTTGAAAATGGGCAGAATAAATGTACGGAGGATCAGAAGAGCTTTGTCACAAGTGAAAAGAAACAACCCACCAGTTAATTAATAATAGAAAAATAAAATTAATTTTCGATAATTAAAGGATTTGTAATGGCAATACGAGATATAAAGAATGTGTTTGAAAAACAAACAACGTACGAATTAATTAAAGAGAAATATTTTCAATGTAGGAAACAAGTTTGTATATGATATTTGTATTTATGAGTCGCCTCGTGAGAAACTGACCCCTTGTGGTAGCGAATACAATTAAATTTAATTTTATAAAATATATTTCTCTAGACATAAGAATAGGATTAAAATGGTTAGTGACCGTTTCTAACTCTTATTATATCTGTGATAATCTTCCAGATAATGTAAGCTTCCTAACCTAGAGGTCGCGATCATAACAACGTCACAGTGGCCGGTTGAAATAGCAAACTAAGGGGTGTGCGCGTGTACAAGAAATATTTTTCAGTCTAACGCTTTACTAACAAGTGCTGGTGCTGATGTGACTTAATACGTTTTAAATATTGTATAATGTTTGTGAAATAAAATATATTTTGTGACTGTTACTTGAGTATTGTTTGTTGAAGTGTCCGTCAGTAGGTTCTGAGAAGTACTGTATAGAATGTTGTTTAGAAACGTTAAGTGAATGTATCAGCTTCAGTTGGTTGAAATCCTATCATTCTCAAAACTTACCACAAAACACAATAAGCTTGGTGAAGGAACTGTACGAGTCATTTTAGGCATCCACGCGAGTCAAAATGTTAAAAAATACGACTTTCTACCAATCTTTAGCGAACAAAATCAGAGCTTGCCATACGAGTTAATGTTATTACCTGTGCAGGTGTGCGGGTAAAGATTATTACACATTATTATTCCTTGGTTAACATCAAAACTAGGCTTAACGAAACACCCAGATGAATCAAGGGATAAAATTACAAGATAATGACTTCCTACTGTGATATTTCTTCATCTCAAATTCGAACCGAGACCTGTCAAGTCTCAATCCAGCCTTAACGATAACAACTGTATTCCCAGATTTATCGTCGAGTTCAAATGACATAATAAGCACATAGGTTCAGGTTCTAGGATCAAACATTTACGGAATCGTTTATAAACAATTGAAAGTGATGAGTGTCTTTCTGCTTTTTCTTCACAGCCTCAGAATGCTAGGCAATACTCACATCGGTTAACATTTTTGGGGTGCTTAGGTACCCACAGAGCTGATACCTATGGACTGAACCTGACTGTATACAGCTAATTTTCAAATCCGTCACTATATTGGGCTATGTTCCTGTTATGAAGGTTTGTTTTCAGTGTTATCAAATTTAAATTTCTAATTGGAAATCTTAGGGTCGTCAATTGATTGGGGTTGTCCATAACGTATTGTTCCATGATGACTGGTAATAGTGATATTACACTAATACATATAAACTCGTTTACGGCCTAACTACTTGCAAACAAATCTGTCCAACAAACGAAAGAAAAACATTTGTAAAAATTAAATACACGCCTTTCTGTTCTCTGTACACACAAACTGTGAGTTAATGAACTCTGATCACAATCTTCATAAATACGAAGACCCCTCGCGTTAAGTTTCTGAACTTGCAACACTATAATTCCTGGACGATTCAATGCAGTGGACAGAGTACACAGCTCACTATAATTTTGCACTAAAACCAAAAAGGAAGTAGACATAGTGTCAGTAACCACATCTCGACCTTATGCATGCGACAAGTACATAATTTTTAACGATTACTGTTAATATTGATTCAACAAACATCGTTTGTTTGTAATTTTAATGTAAATTAACATATATATCCTTCCCGTCAAACAATGAAAGGTTCGTGTTACAGCTTTCTCAGTTCAGAATATTTATACACGTGTACAAAAATTCAAATAAAACTTAACCATATTATACTGAAATTGATAAGCACGGAAAGTCCCAAAACTCGTAAACTACTCAAAAAATTCATTCTATCGCTACTAGACGGCGCCACCACACAAATATTCAAATCAGGTTTTATTTTTAATCCGAGACAGATAAACAACAAATAAAAACATGATGTTAAACACCAAAAAATGGCGCATGGAGTCAAAATATTAAAAAGCAATCACACTTTACACGAACAAATTTAATGTCAGAGTGTACCCTGGTGAAACGGACGTAGGTTTACAGACGTACAACATTAAATCCGGGTTTCGATTCCTGCGGGGAATAAACAAATAGCCAATGTAGTTTTGCTCGAAAACAAACAAACGGAGACAAGCGCGCCACAATTACTTTTTTAAAATAATAATCTTATTTTCATGAATACAAATATTTATCTTCTACACATTAGTTCTTTCTCCACCATTTGGCCCGGAATAGCTAGGTGGGTTAAGGTGTTCAATTCGTATCCCGAGGGCCGCGGGTTTAAATCCCCGTAGCACCAAACATGCCTTTCAGCCGTGGGGGCGTTATAATGCTACGATCAAATCCACTATTCGTTGGTAAAAGAGTAGCCCATGAGTTGGCGGTGGGTGGTGATGACTAGTTGCCTACCCTCCAGACTTATCCTGCTAAATTAGGGACGCCTAGCGCAGATAGCCCTCGTGTAGCTTTGCGCGAAATTCAAAAACTAAACCAACCAAACAAACATTTGAAGTTACGAGCCATACCTACCGAAACGCCGAAGAAAAACGACAATCCGAACGATGCAATGACGTAGAAAAATGAAGGCCTAGGTTCAACAAAAGGTAAGTCTAATGCAGGTGGTCAAACCGTAAATGAAAATATAAATTTAAAAACTATAGCCTCCCTAACGGATGTTACTCAAATTAAAGATACGGAAAAAAAGAACAAAATAATTCAAGAAAATATAAAATCTACTGCTGTCTTGAGGCTACATTGTTAGACAGTGAAAAACTAACAACTCGTAACGTAAATGTTTAAAAACCCTACTCTGGATATTGAAACTAACACAAATTCGAAACCAAACGAAAATTCTGACGACGAAGGCTTCACACTTGTGAAGACTAGAAGTCAGAAAAAAAACACACGAAAATCAAACACAGAAACACACACAAAAAATGTATCTAAATCACTAAAATACGCCATAATCATATAAGGCATACCAGGAAACTACAATCAACTACAACTAGCAAGAGAAATATTCAGGTGTAAACCTAAAATTAACATTACTAACATTAAGCGTCTGTCTCGCGGCGAGGTCCTCGTTGAAGGACAGGAACCCACTGGCTTTTATAGATTACTGAAAGAATGACCTTCAGGCGCTTTTAAAACAACAAACATAACTCAAATCTTTTGTAACCAGGGTGTTCCACCTCTCTATTGACACAAAATATATAAAGGATGAATAAACTGAACTTAACATAAAACACTTTTCAGTTGAATGGATAATTTCTAATATAACTAAAAAAAATCCCAACTAATCTGATTAAAGTATGTACGAAAAATACCCAAGACATAACCCAGCTAGTAAACAATGGTATCACAATGTGGTATCATAAATACACAGTGGAACAAACCAAAACATCACCAGTGGTTGTAACACAGTGCTACCAATACTAAAGGTTTGGACATAAAGCAACAGCATGCCAAACAACTGCGTGCTACGTAGGTTGTGGAGCAAATCACCACATATATCAATGTACCAAACTAAACCCTAAACCTAATTGCTGCAATTGTAGGGAAGAACAAACGGCAAATTACACAGGATGCCAAAAATAGAAATCTATTAAGACACACTAATACCAACTTAAAAATCCAAACATGAACAAACCACAAAGAAACAAAATCCAAGAACAATCAAAATCAACTACCACTCAAACACCACAAACACACAGACAAACTGATATGCTGCAGTAGTTGAGAAAACACCATTCATGCAGGAAAAACCACCAAGAAGTAGTGAAGACAAAACAACTGAAGACACGCACAGAACCACTCCTATGAACATTGAAAACACACAAACCAACGTTATTACTTCTACCTTCTCTGAAATATTGACAGAATACATTAATCCTAATAATGGAAACAGTTTTTAATAATTATGAAAAACATCAAAAAATACCTACCACAAATGTTAACATACATCACGAACTCTGTTAAACATGGATAAATTCACAGTATTACACATCAATATCCAGAGTGCTATTGCTTCCAACACCTTTCCCTGTTATATTTCTACATCTCATAAAATCAAATTTAAATAATATTAATTATTGAAGTAGTGCTAAAACACAGTCATCTCTGTAACAGACTCATAAGAAAAAAATACAAATGAACATTATCCTGAAAAGGACCAGTCTAAAGTTGGTAATACTCCATATTAATCAGTCAGTTCCAACAGGAAGGAAGAGGTTTCGGTGGGTATAAAAATTATGCATACTCGAATACCAGAGACAGACAGACACGTTGCTAGGCGTGACTTGAAGTTCAAAAGACAGAAACAAACATCTTGTAAAGCATGATGTGAGGAACAGAAATAAACATGTTTGTAGATACCTACTGCAGTTCGAAAAATACAAACAAACTTCTCGCTGGACAAGAACTGGACATAAATTTACTGTTGTTTGGTGGTTGTTCAACCATTAAACCTTTAAAACCATTAGAATAATCCCAGAAAGTGAACATTGATACATCCCTTTGCAAAAATGTTTAACACAAGCAAAACCAATAATAAAACTACTATGAATAATTTATGTAGCAATACTAAAAAGAAAATCTATATGCTATATACTTGATGCTATCTCAAAGCTATTAAATCTAAGGTTACCACCAACCGAGAAAACTGTTTGGTTTTAGAACCACGTGGTCCATTTCACAACCAAGTGTTAAATGTATCAACTTAATATATCAAAATCAATACAAATAATTCTTCTTATAAAGGTTACCGAATTGCTTACAACGATAACTGGGTAACACCTGTCTCAGTAATCTGCGTATAACAAACAACTGTTTGGTTCTTTCCGTTGAATTTATAACTCATTTCAGTTAAATACCTTTATCAGGTCTTTACTTGGACGGTACAAGATGTAAAATTTATCATCAACTTTTAACTTAGGAGGAGTATTTTACCGCTAAACTTCGGGAGGAAGGAGGGATGCTTTAAAAAACAAAAGGAAATACCGTCTGTCTCTCCTGTAAAACTTGAAATCACTGATAAAACAAAAATTCATTTTGGACGTAGATATCTCACTCATTGATAACAGTTTAACTTAAACATTCATGGTGAAATAAATAACTTCAAACTCCATGTGTAATGGAATTCCAAATACCTCAACCAAATGTGTTATCATTTTACAACTGAATAGGTCCGCGTGGCCAGGTGGGTTAAGGCGTTCGACTCGAAAGTTGAGGGTCGTGGGTTGGAATGCTCGTCGCACCCAACATGCTCGTCCTTCCACCCGTGGGGGCGTAATAAAGTGACGGTCAGTCCCACTATTCGTTAGTAAAAGAGTAGCCTAAGATTTGGTGGTGATGACTAGCTGCCTTCCCTCTAGGCTTTCGCTGCTAAATTAGGGATGGTTAGTGCAAATAGCCCTTGTGTAGATTTGCGCGAAATTCAAAACAAACCACAACTGAAAATATTTTCGCTTGCTTATAATAAATCTAACTTCTCTTATTCTATGTCAAGCTGTTAAGTGAAAAATACCACTTATAATAAAGATATGGAGATTTATTTCAATAATTATAACAATACAGTAAATAAATATGATTTCAGTTGCAACGTGAAAAACGTGTTTTTTATCTATACAAACAGCCATTCCTGCTTTTGAACTTGGTGACGTTTAGTAACCTTAAATAGGATTGGTCACATTGAAGGACTATTTGGACACATCATCACGTGTCTCTTTCTCTCAGTCGTGGGTACCAGTTTAACTTTTAGTTCTACACCTTGAAGAGAAGGTACGGTATTACTTTTTTCGTTATATCAATTTTAATGTATTTATGTTACTTTCTATTATAAGCATTTTAACAATCACACCAGATGTACTGATTTCATGTTATTATAATAAGCCGTTAGAGCTCACGTAATTTTTTCCAGTATTCTCACAATTACAGTGTACTTCACATTTCAACAAATCATGATACCTTATGGCATTCTTGCAGCATTCTAAGTTAGATCGTGATGTTATAATAAACAGTAATACCTCGCATGATGTTTACAGCCGCACATTAAAGTTTTAAATCTTTAAGATAGAGCAACGTATGAGCTTGTGATTAAAGTTTCACACTTTTTGAAACTTTTAAAATAATGTCTTATATTAACAGTAAGAACCAATCAAAGCTACTGCACACACAGTTTATTGGTCCTTGTTACTCATTAACACAGCGTGACGTGTACAGACTCGCACCTGCTAGTGATCAGGTTTCGATACCCTCTGTGAGTAGAGCACTGATAGCCGACTGTGT
Organism: Carcinoscorpius rotundicauda; assembly: GCA_011833715.1. Classification (NCBI taxonomy): domain Eukaryota; kingdom Metazoa; phylum Arthropoda; class Merostomata; order Xiphosura; family Limulidae; genus Carcinoscorpius; species Carcinoscorpius rotundicauda. The sequence goes on along the minus strand of CM022394.1, from coordinate 128,349,472 downwards.
ATCTCTGTGCTTAATTATAAACAATCAGTTTCATTCATTTAGTAATCAATGTAGCTCTGAAAAATCTGCTCTATTAACTCTCGTTATTGATTGACCAATCAAAGTTAACTGTTCATATCAACTTTTTTAGCCCTGTTATTAGTTAACCAACTCAATAATAACATTACTTTTTACTTTTTTCTTTTCGTTTATAACCATTTTTGACTGGATTGTAGTTCGGTTGGTTATATATGTTTGTGGAACTTTTTACCGTGTTTTCAAACATGTTTAAACATGATTATATGGGCGCGTGTGTTCAAGTATTGAAATTAAGATTTCTAATTGAAAGACCTAACGCTTTCTTTGATTGACAGCGCCCTCTGTTTTAGCCTGAGGTTTCGATATTGATCAAGGCTTCTCAGTACAGCTGGGGTTATCAGAGTAAGTAAACACAGTTATAAAGGTAAAGTGTACGTTATATCGATTGGGTAACGAGTTAGTTTTAGTCCACAGTGAAAATAATAAATATCTTTATCACACTTATAAATCAAACATATAGTTCACTGTGTAACACTGAATAATGAATCAGATGCAATGTTATAGCACTATTCGCGTATTTAAACAAATTTATTTACTGTATTGTGAATTAATAAAGGACTCAACATTCCATAAATAGGATGATGGTTTCACAAGAGTATAAACCAATTTATAAAGTCATGATGTTTTTTTTTTATATGCAAGATAAAATTATATATTCAAACATCAAACCGCGCCCTCTACATTGCGACACACAGTTATACAACCCCTTCCAAACATGTGGTCAGCTTCCGGCCTGTTACCTCTTTCTTTGTGAACCTGACGATGACCGAAGAAGGTCGAAACGTTGTTCGCTCTTCTATTTGAAGTGTTTTCTGAGCCCAAAAGAGCCGTTTTTTGCATATAAAATTCTCAACAAGTGGGTTTCTCGACATCACTGAAAGTCATGATGTATTGATCAAATAATTTATTATCAGCTGCCAAGTAACTGTACGAGATGATTGGCATCCCGTCAACTATTCTGTACTTTATATTCCATCTGGAATTGTTAACAGCTGCAACTCTCAGACCAGATAGATCCGAATATCCTGTTGTGTACACAACGACTGGCCTGGTTCGTGGATTAACTACATACACTGCAACTGGAAAGACTGTAGATTTGTTTTGGGGAATTCCTTATGCAGAGCCACCTACTGGTCACTTGAGGTTTCAAAGCCCTCAACACAAAAAATCTTGGAAGGGAGTTCTAAATGCTACAAGGAAACCAAACTCTTGTGTCCAGATCATTGACTCCTCTTGTGGAAACTTCTCTGGGGCTATAATGTGGAATACTAAGAGTCCCCTTAGTGAGGACTGTTTATACCTCAACATCTGGGTTCCACACCCAATGCCACAGAAGGCACCTGTCATGGTCTGGATTCACGGGGGAGGTTTCTACTGTGGTTCATCTACTTTGTTTATGATGGAGGAATATTGTCCTCTGAAGAGAATGTCATCGTTGTTACCATGAATTATCGTCTAGCAAGCTTGGGTTTCCTTCATTTCAACCGATCGGACGCGCCTGGTAACGTTGGACTTCTTGACCAAGTCATGGCTTTGGAATGGATAAATAAGAACATTGCACATTTTGACGGTGACTCTGAGAAAGTGACAATTTTTGGTGCAAGTGCTGGAGCCAAACGTTAGCTTACACCTTTTATCACCTTTAAGTAAAGGACTATTTAACAACGCAATAATGGAAAGTGGCTCACTATTTAATTCTTGGAGTTTTCACGATCACGAAACTGCCATCAATCAAGGACTGATATTAGCAAAAGCTTTAAACTGTTCTCGTGATCCTAGAAATTTGGATTCTACAATGGAATCTCTCAGAAACAAAGATCCATTTGATCTAGTAAAAAACGAGTGGATCGAAATCGACTTCTTTGATTTGCCTTTCACTCCTATTGTTGATGGAATATTTCTCAGACACCCCGGAAATAATCTTGAATGAAAACATTACTGAGAGACCAAATATCTTAATTGGAAACAATGAAAATGAAGGATCTTACTTTTTAGTCTATGAATTTCCAGAAATATTCAAGACAGAAGAAGTTGGTGTCACTCGTGATGAGTTTTACAGATTAGTTGGAAAAGTAGTGCCTGACGCAAATACTTTTCAAAGAAAGGCTACTATTCACCAACACACGGACTGGTTAGAAGAGGATAACATCCATAGCAACAGAGACATGTTCATTGATTTGGTGGGGGACAACTTTATCACGTGCGATGCTAATGAATTCGCCCATGATTACGCAGAACGAGAAAATGATGTCTATATGTACATCTTCTCTCACACACCTTCTGTCACTGCTTGGTCTCAGTCGATGGGCGCTACACACGGCGACGAAATATCCTTTGTGTTTGGATCACCTTTCAACCCTTCCCTTGACTACAGCACCGAAGAGCAAGAACTTTACAGAAGAATAATAAAACATTGGACAAATTTTGCTAGAATAGGGTAAGAACCGAATTTTGTTTATTTCGTGTATATATAAACAGAATCCGAACTCGCTGGATCTCCCACTATTTGAAGTAGTTAATTATTAATGATTTACAACTGATTCGGTCAATGATGTTTTCTAGTGGTTAAGTGTTTCAGGAGTTTTAACAATGGAATTTGAACTTTGATTTGTGTGCAGCTTTTGGTATCATTGAAATAAAACTAAGCATAAAGAGGATATCTCAACCCAGGGTAAAGAAAACAAACAGCCTATGTAAGATGAGCGTTTATTATTTACACCGAAAGCTAATACTCTTGTTTTAAAATACAAGAATAATTACAGAAGTATGATTTGATCGATATATATTTCATAGAATACTGTCTTTGTAATATACTTTATGCAATTATTTCTTACTTTCGTAACTCTCAGCGACCCCCCTGTCGTAACTGAAGATTTGAACAAGACAATACAATGGCCAAGATACACTACCAGAGGGCGTCATTATATTACATTGAATGCTCAAGCCAGTGCTATTGAAAGAGGTCCTAGGGTCCAACAATGTGCTTTTTGGAAATTATTTTACAATTCTCTATTTGAAACGTCGTGTGGTAATGTTTGTTTCTTTTGTGATAAAATGAACTGTTAACAGGAAAATTATTTTGAATTTTATGAAACCATGAATAAAATCTGACAATATCGGATTAACTGTGTTAGTTGTTTTGTCTTTAAAATGCCTTTTTTAAGAAAAAAACACAATTCATTTCCAGATTACTTGTTAAATGCATTGCTGATAGTTTGGACTGTTGATCATAACGTGACGTCATTAATGAAAGAAATTTAATTTCTAATACAAAAGTTAATTATTGGTGACCCTGTCGTTCGTCAGGATCTACTACCAATCAATAAATTCAATATTTTAGGTTTCTCAGTAGTAAGTACTTCAGCGTGCAAGATTACATGATTTACAGTCTTGGCCAAAATACGCGCATTTGTTGTGGCAATTAATATTTTTATTAAGGTGAGATAGAAACTCGCGTTATATTAAACATGTAAATATATAATATGTATGAAACATTTATTAAAACAGCAAAATATTTTCAGTGTACTTTATATTAAACATCCAAAATATAATTTGTGTAATGAGATGGATTCTATGGACGTTATTTATTAGAACAAACAATTTTTTCAATACACTTAATATTAAACATGTAAATATATAATTTGTATAATGAGACAGGTTATATAGACACCAATTACTAGAACGACCTGCAATATATCAGTTTAAGATCTCCAAACCTGCTTTCGAAACGACACTATAAAATTAGGTGTGTAAGCCCGTCATTAACAGCTATTATCACATGAACATTCATTACATGATGCTTTCTGTCATCAACCTGCACTGTCCCAGTTTTTTGTATTGACGAAGTATTTAATTCAAGATTAGACAAAAACTGGTGCTATAGAATAAACCTTTTAGAGATTATTTTACCAACATGTTATTTAAAAGATGCCTTAAGCTCTGTTTATTCAAAAAACTTGTGTTTCAAAGCCATATCCGAGACAAAACATTTTATTCCACAGTGCTCAAATTGTGTACAGTTTGAGTAACATGACACAAGATGTGGAACATTTCCCATGGCAACCACAATCCCTGGATCTTAACCCAGTTGAGTATAAATGGGATAACTTAAAGGACACATTTGCCATTACTATCTTTTAACCACCTCGATACTCGAATTATTTACAGTATTAGTAGGCCTAAGAACCGTACGTTAGGTCACTCTCTTAAAAGAAATTGTTCAGTAAAAAATGTCTAAAGTGTTAAAAATTAATATATATTGTTTGTCTCACTCTATTTTGTACATAAAATTTTTCATAATACACATTTAGTACTCTGTCTAGCATTTCTTAAAAACATGTAACCGAAACGTTAAGTTGCGTTTGCATTAGGAATACAAAGTATGAGGCCTAATGCACATTCTTGATTGGCCAAAGGTTGAAAGTACAAAACTAAAGTAAAATACAAATAATTAATTTCAAGGACAGTTGCTTCATTAAGTTAATTTATTGCCTTTCTGTGGCTTATACACAGAATATTACTGCCAAACCAACACAAAATATTAACCTTGTAATTAAAGATTACCTCCGAAATCTCCGGATTTCTATTTCTTTTGCATTTAACAGGCAAATAGATCGCACGAAAGAAAATAATTACAGACTTCAAATTACATAAATACGACTTGGAGGACTTTAGGAACAGGAAATTTAGGAAGGAAAATAATTATATCAGTCGATTTTTACACTTCTTGAAAAAATAATTACAAAGATTCACTATTTTAAAATTATCATAATTCCATAATTGTATTAAATCTACACTATATTAACCTTTTAATGGTTCATTGCTCTACGTGGGCAAAAATTTACTTCTTTGCACCACACCTGTATAAAAGTTCCAAAAGACAGTTAAAAATCAACGATTAGGGTTAAATATTTGATATTTTATTTATTTATTTTATCCAAATCAGTTGTTAATAAATCTTAAAAGAAAATTTAAAATATCATTTTCATTTTAGTATAATTTTTTGAAGAAACTTATTGTAAAATTCATAAATAATTTTTAAGTAATGAAAAAATGCTCAGAATTGGTAAAACACACGTCTATAACAAAAAGTTATACATGTATTTATTTGCAACGTTTCGGGGAAAAATTCTTCTTCAGACAGCTTAAACTGTGTTCCATTAAAATAAAAGGCTTCAAAAGAATCGTTGAACGATTAGGATATAGAAATTCTAAATTAAGTACGTACTGCGTGGAGCACGTCAACAAAAAATATTGGTATTAGTTTGTAATTAAGCACAGCGCTTACACAATGGGCTATCTGTGCTCTGCCCACTACTGGTATTGAGACCCAGTTTCTTGTGTTGTAAGTTATCAGACATGCTGCTGTGCTATTTGGGGACACTGTTGTGAGAAACATTGCTGAGACGATTCCATGAAATAACGGAAAACGGGTATGAAAGTGATAGAAATTGGATTTTAGAAACTAAAAGAAAACTGAAAATAACAGATATAAATTCGAACAATAATAAATTATCAATATAATAATAATCATTATTGTAATATATGTAGACGGTGTAGAGGTAACTGGGTAGCAAAGAGATACAGACGGAAGCTCTAATAACTAAAAAAATTCATTAATTTTGCGTGATGCAAGATAATTTGGTTTAAATATAAGTTTATATTCTAAGCTTGCACGATCATATTTGTTGTGAGGGGCATGCGATAAAACCAGTGCATTCATGTTGTCAATTTAGTTGTAATACATGAAGTTGAAGTGTTTGGGAGCTGGGTGGTCGAGGGTGGCGCACAAGTCGGAGATGTTCACAGAATCTGTCGTCTAATTTGCATATACGTTTCCCAGTGTACAGTTGTTTACGTCCAGAGGAGCGAACACTATAAATTCTGCATTGCGATGTGCAGGTGAATTGCACTTTTATGTACAAAATAGAATTCGAGAGAGTCGATAAGTTGATATCCCCGTCGCGCCAAACATGTTCGCTATTTCAGCCGTGGGCACGTTTTAATGTGACAGTCAATCCCACTATTCGTTGATAAAAGAGTAGCCCAACAGTAAGTGGTGGGTGTTGATGACTACCTGTTTTCCCTCTAGTCTTACACTTCTAAATTAGGGACGGCTAGCACAGATAGACCTCTTGTAGTTTTATACCTATATTAATATTATAGATAAAATTATATATTCAAACATCTAACCCCGCCCTCTACATTGCGACACTCAGTTACACAACCCCTTCCAAACATGTGGTCAGCTTCCGGTCAGTTACCTCTTTCTTTGTGAACCTGACGATGACCGAAGAAGGTCGAAACGTTGTTCGCTCTTCTATGTAAAATATTTTCTCAACCCAACGAGCCGTTTTTGCATATAAAATTCTCAACATCACTGACCTCGTGTAGCTTTGTTCGAAATAAAAAAAACAAAAACAAATAAACCTATACTCGCAAATGTTCGAATGTTTTGAGAGCGTAATAATAGCCATTGTGGTTCTCCTGGTCACCTCAACTTCTGTTTGAATAGCCAATCCATATATGGAGGTAAGTAATAATTTTTCGTATGCTCGAAAGCAAGAAAGGTTCAAGTTTATCTTTGAAATCCAAAATAAATTTTAATTTTGATTGAATACCTTGCAGCTATTAATTGGGAGAATCTTATTATTTAATATCCTTGGTTTGTTATAATAAACAACTACATTAATGTGTTCTGAAACTTAACGCAAGCTCCTTTGAATGTTATTTACCTTCTTCACTGCGATAGCTCGAGGTCATCCATTTTCAAGACTCGAGAACTCGTGCAACTTTACGTGTAACGTCACCTTTAAATCCATCTGTAAACTTAAATTATTTCACATACTTTAAAAAGGTTAATTGTGTGGCACTCTTGGTTTCAGTCAGAGCCGAAACTCTGAGCTACTTATAACACCCTCCGTGAAAAGTAATTGTTCAATATTTAAGTCACACTAAGAGTCATTTAACAAAATACTGTAAGCCTACACATGTATTCTCTAAATTACGTTACATTGTGAAATGTGAATTATAGCGTGATTAACTTCTAACAATTTACTGTAGAATATCCTGTTTGTGAAATATAATTTGACATCAACGTTATTCATGGCTGTTGTGTCGTCATTTCAAAGGTGAATGTTGAGCTTTTCAAATAGAGCACATAAAGTGGCCGATGTCAACTGACACAAACGAACAGATATCGAGATTCGCAAAATACTTGATGTCAAAAATAATTGTCCGTGTTGATTGAATACTTCGCAGATATAAGTAAAAAAACCTAAGCATTTGATAGTCTTAATTTATTTGTGAACGAAAAACTTTCCTTTGAGGTGTATGGAAATATGTGTGTGTTTTCTTAAAGCAAAGCCACATCAGGCTATCTGCAGAGCCCACCGAGGAAAATCGAACCCCTTAACTCAACTTGTAAATCCGTAGACTTACCACTGTACTAGCGGGGGTCGTATGGAAATATGAAATTCGATAAGAATTTTTCCTTGTGTTTCGAACCTCTCGCGCGACCCCGCGTTGTAGGTTTCTGTAATCTACCCTTTCAAGGCACTGACTTGAGGTCCCTTCTTTGGGGTCGAAGCCCCTCGGTGCTCGACACCACAGGGAACTGTATTTGTTATACCTACTTTGAATCGGTATTGTTTACATATATACACATAGAATTATAAATATACACATACATACACCCTCAAATATTACGATATCATTTACCTCAGAATGAGAAGTTAGGTATTGAAATGCTCGTCCTGTTAATTTACATACGAAGAATGGTACTAATATTCGTGGCTGAAAATACTCTTAGCTTTTTATGTTTACCAATAAATAAACAAACTGACCATTTGTTACAAAGTTAAAAACATGAACTGGATTGTCAAAATTGTCAACAGTGATGACAAAGTCAAGATGAACAATAAATCTGTCTTTGAAGTCCACAGTTTGTAAAAACAAATCCAGCTTGTTGAGATGGTAACACTGGTTTTTATATCACGTTGTTATGTGTATCATTTAGCTGTCTTATTTAAAGTGTTAATATTTGTTTACCATGCCGTTGAATAATATTGTACAGTGCTGACATCTAGCGGTTCATATTTAATTGGTAATACCAACAATTCACTTGTTTAATCTGGTTGAGTTCATTACACTTGTTGTTCAGGGAAATTGATGATAAAAATAACGCATCAACCACTACTAAGTCTATCGTATTTTAGTTGTACCTGAAATTGTGCGAAAGGCCTCGTCGGCAACCTATACAGAAAAAGTAGTGTGGTTAATATATTATCATTTGCTTTCACTTGTGGGTTCTTAACATTTTCGTATTCGTCCTCAAATGATCCTACATGTTACGATTCACTTCAATACAAAAGATCTATTTCAGTTCAACCTTGAGAGACCATAATAGCAAATATATCTTGTTTGGAATTAAGAACAAACCTGCAGAATATCTACCAGAGCTCCGACCACCAAACCCGGTTTCTAGCAGTGTGCACTGGGTGATGGGGGTGTGGGAGTGGTAACAACAAGTATGATAAAAAAATATAAATTGATAATGTCCAATAGGAATCGATATATTCGTAACCGAGATAGCTGTAATAATAAATAAATTGTTAATGCTTTAAACGTGTTACAACAATCGCTGTGATTATGTTAATATGATACAAACTAAAGATAATTTGTTTTACATCTTAATGTCTCAGATTCTAAAGTTTTGTCTTTCTTGTTTTAATACTTGTTGTATCATTAGTATATTACTATAGCTGGCTAGGTTATGTGTATATCGATCCACACTTATTTTTATACAATTGTAATTTGTTTTATCATTCTTGTTTTCTCATTGTTTTTTTGCTATATGTTTATAATCCAGTAACACCAAGTGTGAAACACACCTATATCCGGTTCTATTCTATTTATCAAAAGAACCTCTACCAACCTATTCTAACAGCTAATTATCTGTCCAAAGTAACACATCCTCTGTTTTATATATATAATAATATCGTTGTGGGTAGTAAAGGAATCATTAGGATCCTACATGGAAATATTTTGTGAAAGTAAAAATAGTAATTAGTTTCATCACTTTTTATAACTTTGTCTGAGAAGATCACTTAATCAGAGGAAAATTAGTTACCGTATTTTCCGCCTAATAAGCCGAATTTCTAGCCCTAAATTTTGGACCTGATTTTTGGGGGTCGGCTTATTGGCCGATCACCAGCTTCGGACCAAAAAATACCGAAGACCAAAATCGGCCCCAAAATCATACCTTTGATCTCACAGTTACGGTAGAGTTACTTCAGTTGAATAAACTTTATTTATAAATAGAAAAAGGTCTATACATTACAAATGACATGTATTCATGGAAATAACAAAATTCATAAAAAAATACACACTTTAATCTCAGAAATTTATTAAAATCCATCAAATTCATCATCTTCGTTTTCTCTCGAAGTACAAGGCTGTGCTGTGTCAATTCATGAAGCGAATACACCAGCTGTTGGTTGCCTTAAAATCTCTTGAATTTTCTTTATTTCGACCAGCCCACTTTAGTGCAAAAATACGGATCTGGGCACGCGTGACAGTCTGGCCACTCTGCCGGTTTTCATTCACCCATGTCGCTTCATCTTCTTCCAGTTTGGGCCACTTCGGTTGATTTTTCTGGTTACATTTACTTGTTTTCGACATTATTTTTAGCACACATTCTGCTTTCTTCCATTCACGGACCTGTTTTTCATTCACACAGTAATGGTAAGCGGCATTCATATTTGAGGTTTTTAAGGCTAGCTCTACTAATTTCAGTTTAAAAGCAGCATCATAACGCATTCTTTTTTATGCAGGTGTAGACATCTTTCGCTTTTGACGGTACAATGATAAACTCCCACTACATACCCCTGGTATTTATACCCTGGGTTAGTGATTTTAATTACTGAGTAAAAATTCTGGAATTTCATTGATTACCTTATTACAGTGAGTGGAGGCAATAACGAATGACATATTGATTCCATCTCTCCTCGGGTTATTGGGCTGTAATAAGCAAAACCCCTCATTTTCAGAGCTGAAAATTCGCCTCGGCTTATTAACCGGAAAATACGGTAATTTAATAAGATTTTTTCTAAACTAGTACAGTGAAATAGTCACTGTTTACATCCAGCCATTACTAAGGTGGTTTGAAATGAGCGATTTATATGGTCACTATTTTGTGTTATCACGATTCCTACTGTTATTAGGTACAGTAGTATTTAATAGTGTAGATCGACAAGGTTTCCAAATGCTTCACGCGCCGGAAAATCATTCCATTGCAATTTAAATCATAACGTATTGGTTATGATAAGTTTTAGTCATACATACCAAAAATACTCTAAACACGTTGCTAACATTATCGGTGTAAGAATTCAAAATTTTCTAAAACAATAACTTCTTCGTTCACTACTTATGTAATCACAACAAGGGGCTAATGACTAGACGATTCGGACAATCGCTAGACATTTTTTTCATTTTACTTGACTGGACTGTGTATAAATTCTTTTGATATGTTGATAAATATATGTTATTTTTTAAATAAATAATAAGCATTTTATGGATGTACTGAAATAGCTTTTAAACCTAAAAGATGGCAATGCATGTCAATGGTTACATGTGGGACACTTCGTACAGGTAAAGTACATACTCTAAACACGTATAACATCAAAGTATACAAACAATAGCATTAAAAGTTACGAATTTTAAAATAAAGTAGTGATCTCGCTAAAAAAATTATGAACAAAGATATAAAACCAGAATTACAAATTTATAACGTTTACTCTCTACATTTATCTGTCGGCTAAAGTGAAAACGATATTCTATAAATTTTTAATGTGGTTTTAAATTTTGTAAAAGTTATATCTATCAGGGACACGGCTATACTGAAAATTTATAGATGTTGTGTCCATTATATGGACGTATAAAAACTGAACAAATAAATAATATTTTAACGGAAAGTAGGGATAGTTGGTTATTCGCAAAGTTGTTAAAAGATTGTTTTTGGTTTGTTTTGAATTTTGCACAAAGTCACACGAGGGCTATCTGCACTAGTCGTTCCTAATTTAGCAATGTAAGACACGAAAGAAGGCAGTCAGTAATCACCACCCATCGCCAAATCTTTGGCTTCACTTTTACCAACGAAAAGTGGGGTTGACCAAAACATTATAACGCCCTCACGGCTGAAAGGGTGAAAATGTTTGGTTTCACGTGTATTCGAACTCGTTATAATAAATATCGAAAACAAATGCGGCAATAAAAAAGTACAGAAAAAATTAAAGCTAAACTAATTGGATTATTTTAAAGAGATTTTGAAGTGGAATTTTGTTCTTGAATCAGTCGAACTTGTATTACTTTAAATCTGTCCACCTGTTATTACTCTAATTATTTGTATACTTAATCAAATTCTAGATAAAATAATGTTTATGTTAAGTTATGAGAATAATAGTTTATGATACTCTATAATCTTAATCTGCCTTGATATAAAAAATCGTTATACCAAAATTTCTGATCCGGTACAAATCATCTAATAAGTACAAAGATCCATCTCTAGTCGTAAGCATTAGCGCTACCTTTAACAAATAATTTGGGATGAAGGGTGCTATTTTTGCGCAGCTTCAGTATACTCAGAAGCATTTGAATCAAAAACATTTTTGGAGGGTTCGAACACCCATGGAATTGGTGCAAACGGGCTGAAATTAATGTGCCATTTATTTATTTATTTAACTACCATCTACAACTTGGACTACAATTTAATTTAAAAGCCAAAAAGACACATTAAACCAGTGTTTCAAATATTTCTTGTGTCATAATTACGTAAACGCCACCTAGGGATTTCATTATTATTAATACAAATCTGTTATTACAAGTATTCCTAACTTAACTGAATTCCAAAGTTGCTCTACTGTAGGACCCCACATTACACAACTTGGCTTTGTAAGAGGAACAGTGTCAAAGGTCATTACAGCATGGCGATAATCTCATGTGTATTGTTATCGTTGGTTGGAATATTGTGAGGAGTGAACGAGACCTTGGACTTCTTCGTCAAATTTTGTCGTAGAGAAATAAAACCTCACAACTAAGTTTACTTTTCAGGAACCGATGAAATTTTAACAGCCAAAGATGGAACCGCACCTTCTGAAGCCTCTTCTCTGGGTGTTTGTTTCTAATTTTTGTCCAACTCTTCCATGTATACAACAAACAGTACCTTGTTTTTAGTGTTCAGAGTCTTGCATTTCTACCACTAGGCCATACTTGTGATTTAGACACCGTTGGTCAACTAATAATAATTCATCTAATCTTGTAAGCAGAGATTCTTGTAAGAAAGATGAAGGGGTGAACAAAAAAACAAAACCCCTGATATGTCGATTAATATTAATTACTAGTAATCATCATTGTAACTAACCAATAACTGTGGTATGTTTAATGTAAATTAAATCTTACTTAATAAAACAATAAAAACAAAACAACATCACTTACACAGTTGGTCTGGTATTGTCACTTTTTATTTATCGTTTTATAAAAATCAATGCACCTTTTAGAAAAGATCTTTGCTATTTAAAATGAGAAAAGAAGCAAACATTACACACAAGTCGTTTCAAGAAATGAATGATAATATAACGTCCAAAAAGCGCACTGTTGGACTCATTGATTACTAGATCAGATGGATCTTTGTTTCTAAGACATTCCATTGTGAAATCCAAATTTCTGGGATCGTGAGGACAGTTTAAAGCTTCTTCTAATATCAGTCCTTGATTGATGGCAATTTCGTGATCGTGAAAACTCCAAAAACTAAATACTGAGCCACTTTCCATTATTGCGTTGTTAAATAGTCCTTTACTTAAAGGTGATAAAAGGTGTAAGTTCACACAACTGGTTCCAGCACTTTCTCCGTAAATTGTCACTTCCTCAAAGTCACCGCCAAAGTGTGCAATGTTCTTATTTATCCATTCCAAGCCATGACTTGGTCAAGAAGTCCAACGTTACCAGGCGCGTCCGATCGGTTGAAATAAAGGAAACCCAAGCTTGCTAGACGATAATTCATGGTAACAACGATGACATTCTCTTCAGAGGACAATATTCCACCATCATAAACATCCAGAGTAAACGAACAAAAGTAGAAACCTCCTCCGTGAATCCAGACCATGACAGGTGCCTTCTGTGGCTGGGGTCATGGAACCCAGATATTGAGGTACAAACAATCCTCACTTAGGGGAGTTTTTACAATCCAAGTAGTAGCTGTAGAGAAATTTGTATCAGAGGATTGGACGATCTGGAAACAAGAGTTTGGTTTAGTGTTAGCATTCAGAACTCCCTTCCAAGGTTTTTTGGGTTGTGGGCGTTGAAACCTCAAGTAACCAGTAGGTGGCTCTGCATAAGGAATTCCCCAGAACACATCGACATTCTTTCCTGTTTCAGTGTGTGTGGTTAATCCACGAACCATGGCAAGAGTTGTGTGAACAATAGAAGATTCCGGTAAATCTGGTTCGAGATTTACTGCTGTTATCAACTCCAGATGGAATATAAAGTACAGAATTGCAGACGTGGTACCAATCATCTTGTATCTTTACGAAGAAGCTGACTATAAAATAGAGTATGTGTAACACTAAGAAATAAATAAAGATGTTAATTTAAACTTCGTTTCGTGATGTCTTCATGAATCATTTTTATTTACATAGAAAATCAATTGTAATAATGTTAAAATTATATGGAGGTCGTGAATAACCTCTCAACTTGAAATTAAATTTTAGTCTGAACCAGTTATGTAAAGAAAATGAAACCCAACAAGTGAAGTTAACAAAGTTGACTTACGATTACATTGATTGGCTAATAAATAATATAGGTGAATAAAGTAGGTTTCTACTAATACATTGATTAGTTAATAGAAGTGAATAAAGTATATTTTTAGATCAATAAACACTGAGTGTTATTATTTTTATTCCAGAAACAACTGTTACAGTTCTTAATGGCTTGAATAATACGTGATGAGTGGTTATTCTTTGCATTCGGTAATGTGAATTTTACTCTGATGAAAATTAATGTTTTCTCTTGTTAATATGTGTCAGTGTACATCAACATAAGGTGTCACGCTTTGTTACAACGTGGAGTAGTTACAAACAACACTGTCTAATTGTTAGACTGTTGTAAATATAACATGACGTATCACGACTTATTGTGACGTGAAATAGATATATCATGGTTTAATTGTTGGAATACTTTACACATAACGTAAGAAATTGAGAATATGCAATCCTACCACAGGAAAACGTGAATAATTTATAACATACTAAATGTGAAATTAATAAATACAAAGGAACGTGTTTATCAATCCCACGTAACGAAAATTATCCAAGAAGTAAAATTAATTAAGACAATATAAGTTTAACAATCGTTTACCAGGTGCATACACACTGAAGTAACCTAAAAGTTGGTTTATACTATCCCGTTTACTTGTGTTAAACAGAAAATTGAAAGCTACATTAAGACTTCATTCTTCAGAATCCATAACTGGAAAAGTAAACTCAATCTGGTTCACGAGACTTGGGGAAAAAAACACGTGACAACATGACGAAATCGTCCTTGAATGTAGCCAATCCTATTTCAGGTGACTGAACGTTATGGAGTTGAAAAGCGAAGATGTTGTTTCGTTTCTTTGTTGTTGTTTTTTTATTTCGCGAAAAGAGGAGTCACATTAGTTAGCTTACATTCATTTCGCACCTTCTAACTATTCAATCAGTGTTTTGATAATCATAGTGGGCACAGTACAGACAGCCCATTGTGTAGTTTTTAACAACAAACAAACAGCAGGCTCTATCCAAATAACACAATAAACTTAAAGAACAATGGTATAGGTTCTGTTGTGTGTCCACCGCTGAGTATCGAATCCCGGATTTCAGTGTTAACAGAATAGACAGTTCATTGAAATCGTGTTCTTAGTCCTAGTTCTTCTGTATTGAATGAAAAAAGAATATTCCAAAAACAATACATTTATAACATGTCTCTCTATTGTTAGACCAGTCTGTATCAGTTTGAATATGAGATTTGGTGTGTTAGTAGGAAAAACGAACATAGAATGCACTGTTGTGTACCAGTCACTGTACCATTACCCCAGGTTCGAGGCTAAACCTCCTTCATCACGAACTAAAATAGACTCCTCTCCTTGGTTGGTATTGTTATTATTATGGTAGGTTATCACGGTTTTACTCGAAATATAATTTATTTACTGAGGTGAGTTGCCACGTGCAGTAGCATCTAAGAACAAATATGAAAATTCTGAGCGGAAACAAAAGATAATATGTCAACAACATTACCACATCTGCCATATCTAGTGCCGGCGAGTTCATTCGTACAATTCCAGAGCTCATCAGGACAACAGGAATACGACAGACATAGAAATGGTTGAGACACTGTTCTCTCCATCAGTTTTCATGAACAACAACAACTGTTAACGAGATTAAGCAAGTGAATTGTAATTAATATCAATTGTACTTTAAGTCGTGTTCTCACTTTAATGTACATTGTGGTTCATATCTTTACACTTATAAAAATGATCCTTGCTTAGCCGGTTTATCAGATACAACCTTAGAATAAACGGAGTTTAAACGCACTCTGGTTGTGGTTACTAGTACTAAATTGTAAAATATTCACGGACCAGGTGACGCTAGACCCTCTGCTTTGGTTTAACATGAAACGAGTTATCCCTAAATCAAATCACATCCTGTTTATAAAACCATAGTTAGAGTATTTATTATTTGTATATATATATAAAGAACTAGATTGCACCACTAGAGTGAATGATGTGACAACTGATAATGGAAACTTGTTGTTGTTGTTTTAAATTAAGCACAAAGCTACACAATGGGCTATCTGTGCTCTGCCCACCACGGGTATCGAAATCCGGATTTTAGCGTGTAAGTCCGCAGACATACCGCTGAGCCACTGGGGGGCTAATAATGGAAACACTAACATTTTTATACGACAGCTAAACAATTCAACTAAACATGAAAACAATGTCATCATCTGGGTTTATTGTTACAATGTCATCATTTGGGTTTACTGTTACAATATCATCATCACGGTTTACTGTTACTGTGTCATCATTTGGGTTTACTGTTACAATGTCATCATTTGGGTTTACTGTTTTAATGTCATCATTTGTTTTGCTGTTACGATATCATCATCTGGGTTTACTGTTACAATGTCATCATCTAAGTTTTCATTTACAGTGTCATCATCCATGTTTACTGTTACAGTGTCATCATCCGTGTTTACACTTACAATGTCATCATTTGGGTTTACTGTTACAATATCATCATCACGGTTTACTGTTACTGTGTCATCATTTGGGTTTATTGTTATAATGTCATCATCAAGGTTTACTGTTACAGTGTCATCATCCGTGTTTACACTTACAATGTCATCATTTGGGTTTACTGTTACGATATCATCATCTGGGTTTACTGTTACAATGTCATCATCTAAGTTTTCATTTACAGTGTCATCATCCATGTTTACTGTTACAGTGTCATCATCCGTGTTTACACTTACAATGTCATCATTTGGGTTTACTGTTACAATCTATCAAGTGTGAAGATATAAATATTTGTTCTCCATCTCGTCTGTGTTTTTACTGCTGTTTTCCCTGCATGGTCAGTTGGGTTTGGCGCTGGACTCGTTATCACAGATTCGAATCCACGTGACACCAAACATGCTCGCCTTTCTACACGTAGAGTCGTATGATGTGATGATTAATTGCAGTATTCATTGATGAAAGACTAGCCAAAGAGTTGTTGGTGGGTGGTGATGATCACATACCCTTATCTATAGTTTTGCACTGCTGAGTTAAGAACAGATAGCCCGCTTGTACTTTATGCGCGAAATTATAAAACAAACAGACAAATAATTGACAATTTTCATAATTCAGTTTATGTTTTTCAACTTAGTAAGAATTAATCTATTTGTTTAATTGTTGGTAAACGACAAAACTAATATTGTTTTCAGCCAAAATAATTAGTATCATTCTTCATAATACAAGACCGGCTCGAGCTTTTCCAAATCTAATTTTTCTTTCTAAGCTTAGATCATATCGTAACCTGCGAGTGTGCACATATATGTTTTTCTTTTCACCTTATGTATTTTGTAAACCGGGATATCTGTTTCTCTGAGGCCCAGCATGTTAAGGCTTGCGACTCGCAATCTGAGGGTCGCATATTCGCATCCATCGTCGCGCCAAACAAACTCGCCGTTCCAGCCGTGGGGACGTTATAATGGTTAAGGTCAATCCCACTATTCGTTGGTAAAAGAGTAGCCCAATAGTTGGCGGTGGGTGGTGATGACTAGCTGCCTTCCCTCTGGTCTTACACTGCTAAATTAGGGACGGCTAGTACAGATAGCCATCGAGTAGCTTTGTGCGAAATTCAAAACAAACAAAAAAACTGTTCGTCTGTGTCCAGTTGACATCGGCCACTTTACGTGCTCTGTTTGAAAAGCTCAACATTCACCTTTAAAATGACGATAGTATAGCCATGAACAATGTTGATGTGAAATTATATTTCACAAACAGGATATTCTACAGTGAATTGTCAGAAGATAACCACGCTGTACTTCACATATCATAATGTAACGTAACGCAGTTTAAAAATGTAGACTTTCAGTATGTTGTTGAGTGATCCTTAGTATGACTTAAATATTCAACAATTACTCTTCAGTGTAGGTGGTACAACTAGATTTGAGTTTCGGCTCTGACTGAAACCAAGAGTGTTACGCAATTAATCTTTTTAAAGTACATGAAATAATTCAAGTTGATAGATGGGACGGGTGTTTTTACTGGTGTGTAAAATAACTTTATAAAAAGAACAGAAAACCTAGTTTTCTTCATTTATCTGTTTCACAGCAAAGTTACACTGGGCTATGTGCTGTGTACACCGTCGGGAATGGAACCTTAATCTGTATGTAAAGACAAACATAAATACCGCAAACTTGTTTGTTAATAATTAGTACCATATTGATAACACAAACTTACCTAGAGACTCGCTTTTCAACACTCGTCGATAACTCTGTGACTGAACATACCACCAGAGACTCTTTAGTTAAGATGGGAAGATAGTTGTTTTTGGAAACCATATCAACCGGTATAAGAGTTGTAAGTCTTTTTCTTTCTTATTAATATCTTCCAACTTCAGGTTAAAAAACTGTTGGTATTTTATTATCTTTGAACACCAGAAAAAAAGTTATTGTTTGTTGTATACATACAAGGGTTGGTGAAAAAATCATAAACAAACACTCATTGGAAGAGGCTTCAGAAGATGTGTTTCTATCTTTGACTTTTACAACTGCATCAGTTCTTGAAAGGTAAACTGAGGTGTAAGGTTCTATTCCCTTACGACAAAATTTGACGAAGACGTCCAAGGTCCTGTTCACTTCTGACAATCTTCGAACCAACAATGACCAGACGCACGCGATTATCGCCATGCTGTTATAGCATTTCACACTGTTCCTCTTATATTATCACCGTGCTGAATAACCTTTGACACTGTTCCTGTTATATTATCGCTATAGATTACAGAGTATCATAAACTATTATTCTCTAAATTTAACATAAACATTCTGTTATCTATAATTTGACTAAGAAAAAAATAATTAAAAATCAATATGAAGAATATTTCTTATTGTTTCTTAAATTTCCCAAAATATATAAAAAAGAAAAAAATGAGTTTCGCAGATTAGTGGAAACAGTAGTGCCTAACGCAAATACTTTCCAAAGAAAGGCTGTTATTCACCAATACACGGACAGGTTAGAAGAGGAAAGCAACCTTAGTAATAGAGACATGCTCATTGACTTAGTGGCAGACAAGTATATCACATGTGATTCTATTAAATTTGCCCATACTTACTCAGAACTAGGTAACGATGATTTTATGTATTTATTTACTCACACACCTTCTGTTGGACCTTGGCCTAACTGGACGGGCGCTACACATGGTGACGAAATATTCTGTGTTTGGAGCACCTTTGAACTCTCTTCTTGCGAGGAAAAAGAACTTTCCAGAAGAATAATGAAACATTGGACAAACTTTGCTAGAACAGAGTGAGAACCGATTTCTGTTCATTCAGTATATATATCTAAGTAGAATTTGAACTCATTGGTTCCATTAGTTGAGATAATTAATTATAACTTCAATTAATGAAGTTACCAAGTTGCTAAGCGCTAAACTCGAAGACTGGTAACAATAAAATAAAAGTTCGATCCTTGTGCAGTTTTGCTCTTAATGAAAATAAATAAGGAATTTATAATTCAATAAACGAAACAAAAAGTAGAATTACAAATCAGTTAAAAACTAATTTATACTTTTATGTATTGTTAAACAAAACATAACGTAATACTATTATTTGATAACAAAGTTAGCATAGAAGTAATATTTAACCAAAATAGGTTTAATAAAATACTACGTTCATAATAAACAGTGCGCTTTATGGATTTTATATTATCATTCACTTCTTGAAACGACTTGTGTGTAATGTTTGTTTCTTTTCTCATTTTAAATAGCAAAGATCTTTCCTACAAAAAAAACGATAAATGGAACGTGAAAATACCAGACCAACTGTGTCAGTGATGTTGTGCTCTCTTTTAATGTTTTATTAAGGAAGATTCAATTCTCATTAAACATTCTACAGTTAGTGGTTAATTACTATGATGATTATTAATAATTACTATTAATCAATATTTTAGTTTTTTTGTATATTTTTATGTCCACCCCTTCATTTTTCTAACAAGAATCTCTGCTTACAAGATAAGATGAATTATTATTGGTAGAACAATGGTGTCTAAATCACAAGTGTAGACTAGTTGTGGATGTGCTAGAATTGTAAATCATAACCTCAAAGTTTGCTCTTCGATGAACTTTTCACTTTAACCTATTAACTTAAACAACACGTAAACCATGATTATCTTTTAACCGTCTGGGTACCTGAATCACCTACAGTATTAGTGACTGAAAGGATACAAGAGAGACACAATGGAACACCTTCGAGTACCTTTATGGTACCTGAACAACAGTAGGCCTAAGAACTATAAGTTACAGATACGTAACAGAATCATATTAAAAACCATAAACACGAACACACAGCTTCTCAACAACTCACATCACGATACAACCACTACTAGAAACTCCAACAGTTTCACTTATCACTAACACAACCACAAACAACACACACATTACCCAAAGCCTTATATACTGAGACAACATACACCTTCAACCCCACGAAATTCATTACAAACTTATTAGCTATGTTAAATAAATTAAGAGAATTCCCCATTTTTGAATCAAGACACGAGTTACTCAAGGCTCTCTGTAGCCTTGTCAGACATTATTTTAATCTTCCCAATCTCAAACCACATCATTTATCACTTAAAATTTGTACAAGAGAAGGAGCAAAACAATATGATTCAACACAATAAATTTCTACACATCAACTGACAAGGAAACCTGAAAGATAAAATAATAAAAATTGAAAACGTAAACAAACATATAAACACCAACATCATCATAATTTCGGAAACACAGAGAAACAAAACACCACAATTCCTGGATTTATTACATACAGTGTACCTTACTCTGAAAATAGTAGAGACATTATAGGTTATATTAATATGGAAATATCATACCTCATCTCGATAGAAGATTCTTTCAAATGAAACATAAACGATTTTTTGCACCACACTCCTTTCCAACCGTCTAATTCTAACCCTATCTTAGCCATATATTGTTCTCCTTCAAAAGATATTAACACCGTCTTCTAACAAAAATGTGTTAATCGTAATCTAAAACCAATTATCATGGGGACTTTAATTCCCCACACACAGAGCTAAGAGGAAAGAGAAACACAGATAGAGAATGAATTATTAAAAAACATATCTTTCTGTAAACAGCATGCACCAAATAATCAACCATATACCTACACACTTTTCTATTGCCAACGGCTCTTATGACGTACTTCATTTCATCATAGCTCTCAAGGACACAGTAAACAGGATCTTTAACTTCAATTTACATAATGCTACCACAAGTGACCACTTCCCCATTTCCTGCACCACCCGCCCCACACGGTTGAGAGGTACATGACTCCCTCAGAGTACACATTCACTCAAACAGATTGGCTTATTTTCAGCGCTTTACTAGATTCCTATCTACCACACTCAATTGAACATGCTAGCAATACAACTATGTTAAACAAGTTACTTAAGCCATACACAAAGCCATTAAAAACACAATTCCAAAAAACACTCATATAATGAATGGAACTTAACACAGGAAATTCACGAACTTATAATCAAACGCAGACAGTTTAGGCGAACACATTTTATAGCACGTGACCCGACCATCAAAACACAGATCAACAGAACAAAGGTAATAATTAAACAACAAATTGGAACAGCTAAAAAATAAATTGGCACAATTTTTGTAAAAATTAAAAAAAAAACAGACCAAAAGAATTTTGGAAAATTTGAGAGTATTTCTTCCGAAAAAATACAAATTACTTGTTACAACACATCACACACAACAACATAATCGGAAGGACGGACTCAGAGAAAGCCGACCTACCAGCCGACTGTCACGAATCTTCCTTCAGTGACCTAAACTCTGACACACAACACCAATAACGTGTTAACAACTACATACATACAAATCAAACTTTCACACTCCAATTCTCTGGTAAGACACTAGAAAGCTATTCAAGTTCAATCTTTTGAAAAATCACCATCACTGAACTCATAATTAACATTAAAAATTTGAAAAACACTTCACACGGACATCACCAAATATCAAATATTATTCTAAAAACAGTTCTAGTCTCTTCTTAAAACATCTCACAAACATCATGAATATCTCACTGACAACTGGTTATTACCCAAACACATGGCAAAAGCCATTATCACCACGAAACCAAAGAAACAAACAAACATGACAAATTCTGACAACTTCCGACCCATCAGTCTGTTTAGTTGTCTTGGCAAACTAATGGAGAAAATCATTTCAAATCGACTCCTTCATTTCTGTGAAATGAATAACCTAGGAATGCGTGTGAGATTGAAGAGAAACAACAGTTTTTGAGAGCAACTGGTTTGCTTCTCAGATTTTTCGCTGGAGATTTAAAAACCAAAACTACTACCATGTTAATTTGACACACACATTGACTTGAAGACTCTTGAAACATCGTCCTCTACATGTCTGTCTCCACAACAGTCAGTTGTCATCCATTGTACAAAGTTTCATCATGAATACTCTGCCTAACCAATCTGCCAAAGATCAGTGATGTCAAAGAATACTTTTAACGTTAAGTTTTAACCAAATGTGGTTTCCTTTTTTTTATTTGTTTATCTGATTTAGCGAAACTTTAGTAAATTAATTTTTAAGAGTTATTAACTCATAAAATGGTTAAATAATATATTACACTTTTTGTGTATTATGTAATATGTGCTGTGATTTCAAAAAAATACAAAGTGTTCATTAATACTGCACGAAGTTATGTGATATTAAGTCTACTTTTCGTGAACACTTTCCAACTATACCTGTGCGCGCAAACAAATCTACAGCGGGCCCTGTAACCTCGATGTGAGACACTACCTGCACTGTCGTTGGGTTTGTTTATATTGACGTCATTGAGCGAAAACAGCGATAAAAAGTCCAGCTAGTAGTATATGGTACTTTACTCAAGTACAATCTGTCTGATTGGAACGTAAACCAGTTGCTATAAAGTTCCATCACTTGATGGTACTATAGTTTCGACATTTCCAGTTTATAGTAGCTTGTAAGTAGAAATTGGTAAGCATAATTTAATAAGTTTTTATTTTTATATGTCAGATAAAAGGATATAGAATGTTGTCTATTTTTAGTGTAAATGACTTTTAACACGTGGCGACAACAAAACGACATTACTATGTTTATTAACTTAAATATTATGTTGTTGGATAATCGAGAGATATATTTATAAAAATAAACGTGAATCTACCATGCTTTTCTTACCTTCCTCTGGTATTATACTATAGATATATAATTTGTGGTGTTTACATCACAGATATAGCTGGTCTTTTGGAGGACGAAATGACAGATTTTATGAAACCTCAAACTCAACTTATCGACGGGTTATTAATCCCAAAGAATTTGTTCAAAGAGGACAGAGTCCGAGCTGCTATGAAATTCCAACCCAAACCAGGAGATGTCATAATTGCAACTTACCCAAAGTGTGGTACAACCTGGACTCAATATATAGTATGGGAGATTCTTAATGAAGGGGCGACTCCTCCACAAATTCATGAAATGTGTGATAATGAAATTCCTTTCCTTGAGCTCACAGGAACTGAGGCTGTAGAACATATTCCACCCCCTAGAGCCTTCAAAGTTCATTTTCCATTCGCTTACACCCCTTATAGCTCGAAATGTAAGTATATTGTTGTTGTCAGGAACCCCTGGGACTGCTGTGTGTCGTATTTCTTTCACACTAAACAGAGGGTGTTTGCGAACCAGTTTGAAGAAGGAACATTTGATGATTTCTTCGAATGTTTCATCAGAGGTCAAGTGGCATGGAATGACTACTTTGACCATTTGATCTCGTGGTTCATCCATAAAGACGACCCCAATGTCCTCTTTTTAACTTACGAGAATATGAAAAATAATCACAGAGAAGCAGTGATTCAAATTGCACACTTTCTTGGAGAAGAATACGGTAAGAAAATCTTGGCTGACGAAGATCTTCTGAGTAAAATACTAAATCACACTAGTTTTGACTACATGAAGAATAGGATTCCGTTTTTCGATCCTCTGTTCCAAGAAGTTCAGGAGAAACCTGGTCCAGGTAAATTTCCAGCACCAAAGTCGGAGAGCGATATGGGAAATTTTAAGAAAATCGATTTTTTTAGAAAAGGGAAAATTGGTGATTGGCGTGATCACATGACTTCGGAACAGAAAGAGCGATTGGACAAAAGAATGAGAGAGAAAATAAAAATATTTCCAGGTATAGTTTCCTTATGGAAGGACATGTTTTCGAATTGTATCTGAAAATTCTTTTTCTTGACCTGAAGATGACCTTGAAAGGTCGAAACGTTGTTCTCTGCTTATCAATAAGTGTAAAAAACCCACAGCAGTCGTTCAGAAATACATTTTTATTTCAAGTAAGTTTTCCGTCATCAAATATGTATCAGAATTATCATCTTGTTTTAAAAATGTGTCGAGATTTGTGGTATATTGTGAAAACAATTTGTTTCTGTTCTATTAAAAGCATGGTACATTAAATGTTATAACAGTGAAGCTAAAGGTATATAAATACAATTTGTTTTCAGTGTGACAAAGATGAACATGAAACACATGCCCAAATAAAGAGAAAAAGTGAACAAAAAGTAATATTTTGGTTAAATTTTCAAAAGTCTTACATTTGTAATTTAGGGCCGGCCAGCGCAGATAGCCCTCGAGAAGCTTTGTGTGAAATTCAACACAAACAACAAACTTATCGATCCCAGTGTTCCTGAAGCAACGTGTTTCTTTCCACGCATGCTCCGTGTATTTCAGTTTGTATTTTAGAAGAAAGCCAAGAATGAAGTTACAACAAGAACACGTTTTTAAATGTGAGATCTGTTGGCCAAGCGAGGAAGACCATCTACCGATGGTGAGCTAATTAAATTATGTACGATTGAAGCAACCAAATAAACGCGCCCAGAAAAAATAAGACTTATTTATGACTATCAGCTTTTCGACGAATACATTAGCACGTAGAGTTGAGGACATTGGAAGTAATATTCTGTCTCAACTGAAATGTAAGGTCAGAGAGTTAGTGCTTTAACATAGCGCTTGAGACACTTCGCATGTGCTGTTGTTTATTCGTGGAGTCAATATTAATGTTGAGGTGACGGAAAAATTAGATTCTGTACACAGTATGCATGGAACAACCACGGGTGAGTAGATTTTTAAAGATATCATGGAATCACCAAGTCAGTACAACTCACAATAGAAACGGCTGAAGTGTGTTACAACAGATGTGGTAAAAATATGTGTGGTGCAAGAAAGGGTTTAATTGGATATATTCACAAAGTTGTTGAAACGAGTGATGTCGAGAAAACACACTTGTAGAGAAATATAGTTGCAAAAACGGCTCGTTTGGGTTGAGAAAATATTTAACATGGAAGAGCAAACAACGTTTCGACCTTTTTCGGTCATCGTCAGGTTCACAATGAAAGAGGTAACTGACCGGAAGCTGACCACATGTTTGAAAGGGGTTGTGTAACTGGGTGTCAGAATGTAGAGGGCGGTGTTACATGTTTGAATATATTTTTATTTATTTTATTATATTAATATAGGTATAATGGCGCTCTTTTATATCAGTTCATTTTGGGTTTAAGTTGTTGTATAAGTAAGGCGTCTTTAATTTTGCGTTTGTTAATGTTTGTTTCTTTACTTAGTATTTGAGTGTTTTCTATGGTTATGTTGTGTTTATATGACTTGCAGTGTTCGAAAACGTGTGAAGATGACTTTTTATGTTTTTTAAATCTGGTTTCCATTTTTCTACTTGTTTCTCCAATATAGAAGTCGTGGCAGTTATCACATTCTATTTTATAGATAATGTTGGTGTGGTGTTTGTCAGTGTAGTTTTTACATAGTGTAGACCTCACTTGTGTGCTTGGTTTTTGAATAAATTTGGTATTAACTGGAATGTTATATTTTGTTACTAGTTTTTGCCAAATGTTGGTTATTTGTTTGCTGATGTCAGGAATATATGGTATACAGCAATATATGGTTTCGTGATTTTTGATTCGTGAGATATATTTACTTTTCTTGGTTTATTTTGCTTTTTCTCAAGATGTGTGTGAATAATGTTTTCTACAGTTTGTGGAGGAAACTTACTGATGTTGATGAAGTATTGTTTTATTTTGTCTAATTCGTGTTAATTTTATCTGGTGAGCATAGTTTTATGGCTGTGTTTATTTTAAACAAATTATCTAAAAATCCTCAACAAATCTATATGCTATATACTTCATTCTATCTCCAAACTGCATAAACTCCTATTAAGTTGTTTATGAATGACAGAGAACAAGGACTTTTTAGCATGTTAAAGCGATTTTCATAGATTATACTGAAATAATTCGTGCACTTGTTTGTTACATTCATCTCATCTCTAAAAGAGGTCGTCCCAGCTCTGGTCTCCGTAACACACTGTCTGTCTTCAAGAATTTCTTCATCCACACTCAGACAGTTACTTTCAGTGGTGTTCCTTTCCTGTACTGGAATTACTGATTTGGTGTCAACGATTTAAATTATGTATTGGGTGTTCTCTTGTATGGTAGCCATTTTAACAGGTAAAACATGGTAAAAGTGGTAAAATGGTAAAAAACTCAACATTAAAAACAGTTTGAGTTAAGCTACAAGATGTTACTTTAATTACTTTGTAAGTAATATATATAAATACGAAAGATAATTTTGGTTCTCCCTTATGTTGTGCATTTTGGCAATAGGTAACGAGTAATACATTACAAATTAGTTCAAGAATAGAAAAACAGCTGACGTATCAGGCATTGACCATACAGCTTCTGTCATGACCAAACATGGAAACTATTACTTTGTAAAATGAATGACAGCGCAGGAGGCTGGATTCATTATGTAACAAAATTCGATTGAAAACTTTGTACGTTTACCCAATAAAAATATAAAGATACGAATCACGTCACTAAGTTTGGTTCTAAGAGTAACGTTCTACATGGACAACACTTCCACAAGTTGTTTTTTTGTGCTTAAACAAATGTAATCATTTTGATTCATAATATTACATTATACCAAACTGTTATGATATAGTTCATGAATCAATACAATACATATTACTGAATGCCCATGTCCTCAACAAATATGTTTGAGGTTCATAAAACGTTGTTACTACAACCATCGCACATTAGCTAAATTAGTAACAATCTTATAGTTTAGATGACAGTGTAGGCGTTTAAAGATTTCATAATTAACATGAAGGGCAGACTTAGGGAGATTCAAGATTCTTTTTTCACGGAAAAGAGAAGATGGAACAGAATGTATCTTACAATAACTACTTTCTAATACAACTGTTCTTATACACTGGGAATTGAAAAATAACGAAATCAGACCTGAATAAACAAAGAGTAATTGATGCAATGGTTTATCATTTATAAGAGAACACACACACTTCTGACAAATAATGGTTTAGATTTTGAAAACAAAATTTATGTTGGTGTAACTGTTTCTGTTTGATGGGTTGTTTCATAAAAGTAATAATGCCAAGTCCAATCTATTTAATAATAATAATAATCAGTCCAATCTATTTAATAATAATAAACGCGTTTGATTTCTTTGACTACCAGTTTTACAAATTAACGAATGGAACCAATATCACTAAATTCACAGTAGATATTAACACATCAAATTCACCTCGTTGCTTTCTTTTACCTTCAATATGTCAAACTTTTATTTCTTCATTGAATCACAAGCTCATTGTTGACAAAACCGGGCTAGCTAAATACATCAACAATCTCAACCAATCAGTCATCGTTCAGCTGATATCAACAATCTCCATAATTCAACCAATCATTCGATGAATTATTTTCCACATTTAAAAAGAAAACGTCAACTCATTTCGTCACATACAATACTAATGTAAAATGTTCCCGTGTCTAAATAACTATCGATCTCATTTCTGGGTTGTAGATCACCTGAACAATCCTGTTTCACAAATAACCAAATGTAATGACATATTAAGTTAAATTTACTTTACAGTAACATAAGTCTCTACAACCAGTAACATAAACTTTTATAAATATATGTGTGAGAATATTTAATTGTGTGAAACAAATTACAATTAAATGTTCATCCACAAAAGTTTAATTCTTCACTCATTTACTGTTTTAAGGACCCGGCATAGCCAGGTGGTTGAGGCACTCGACTCGTAATCTGAGGGTCATGGGTTTGAATCCCCGTCACATCAAACATGCTTGCATTTTCAGCCGTGGAGGCATTACGATGTTATGGTTAATCCAACTATTCGTTGGTAAAAGAATAGCCCAAAAGTTAACAGTAGGTGGTGATGACTAGCTGCCTTCTTTCTAGACTCAAGGTGCTAAGTTAGGGACGGTTAACGCAGATAGCCCTCGAGTAGCTTTGCGTGAAATTCAAAAACAAAGATTTATAGTACAGTCAACGAAATATTTTGGTGGTTTTCTATTTTCTATTGTATGGTACATCGGTGAGGTGACCGCTTGTCCTTTACGTCTACAAAATGTCTTATCTTGGAACAATTGTCTTCAAATAGATGGTCATTAACGTTCTGCTTTTGTAATACATTATGATTGATCTAAATAACCACAAATTCTTCAGTAGACTGGCTTACCTTTATCAAAAGTGTTTTTATATCTACCAGATGGCTGTACACTCAGTAATGTAGTTCCAAAGACAATCACGATGTACCATCTTCTCGGTTGGTTGTTTTGGAATTTCGCACAAAGCTACTCGAGGGTTATCTGTGCTAGACGTCCCTAATTTAGCAGTGTAAGACTAGAGGGAAGGCAGCTAGTCATCACCACCCACCGCCAACTCTCGGGCTACTTTTTTACGAACAGATAATGGGATTGACCGTGACATTATAACGCTCCCACGGCTGGGAAGGCGAGCATGTTTAGCACGACTTGGGCGCGAACCCGCGACCCTCAGATTACGAAGCGCACGTTTTAACGCGTTAGGCCATGTTAGACCCCATCTTCTCGGACCACCTGTTTTTTGTTTCCATAAACATCGAGTATTTTGACTACAATACAGAGCTCTTCCAATAGTTAACCTAACGATGGGGATACTTTTCTTGAGATGCATGAATTATACAGCCATTGTCATTATAATAAATCCTAATCTTATGAGCACGTATACTACAGTGGGTTTTCATGCTATCAATAACTTGATATTTTCTACAGTGAACAAATGGTGTTTCTTATTTACTATTCATACAGTGTGTGTGTGACTACAGAATAGTTAGTGGTACCTTCACTTTTCTTCCAAACATAAGTGATGTTGGTATGTTACACGTAACTTCATTTATTGCCATTCGATAACTCATCTGCAGGAATGAAAGATTTTGATTCCAGATTCCCTGATGTCCGTAAAACTAAATATGTAAATAATGTAAAATGTAATTCTGGTCTTCCTGGGTCCAAAAACTTAATAGATCACCAATCATAAGGCTGGTTCAAAGTTTTGTCTCTGATCTATGAAAACTTCCAGAGACATCCCAAATGTTTAAACTCATGAGCTTCTGACTCTTGGTTGGAAACAGACTATGTCTCTGATGTTATGATAAAACATTCCATCACAACTAATGTGTACTTATTCTCATTAGTGTTCTGTGCTGTACAATCAAACACAGTGACAGAAGTGTTATCAACTGGTTCTTCAACACAGTTATTCTAAAGTTGCTTCTTTTGTGGATCCTTTTGTTCACAGAACAGTTCATATGGTTTACACCATTCATCTACAGATAACAACCTGACAAAAACATTATTTTATCCTCTGTGGCATTTTATTAAGATGAGTACAATTACTGAAAGGTTACAAATATGATCAAGTGTTTCCAAGTTGTAATGACAGTGGAATTACCAACCAAAGTTCTAATTTTTCTCCACTTGTAACTTCCCGTTTTCAACACAATAAGTATTCATGTAGACAAAATAAATCCACTGGAACTAATACATCTTTGTCAATGTGTTATTTTGGGTCATTTTCTGCCATTAAAAGTGCAATACACAATTCCTGATTTTCTAAATGGTCAATATGATTGTGACTTGCTGCTACCTCTCAGCTGAATGTGGGAGAACTCATTACTTCATTATTCATGCATGTTTCAGCTTGGATTAAGGTTAGAGTAGTAGATTTTATTTCCATCATATTCTATAAATGTTCACATAAAAACACTTTAAGAGTTAACTGTTAAACTACACAAGGGTTATATCCACAAACTATCCGCTAGTTTAGAGTGACAGACTTGACAGAAGGCAGCTTGTCAACACCACCAAATATTTTACCAACACACAGTAGGATTGACAGTCATGTTATAATGCTCCACAGAGAGAAGTAGCAAGCATGTTTAACAAGAGGAATTTAAACTCAGAACCATGTTATATTTTGTTTTAAATCTGAGATACAAGTGTAATCAGTTGGTGAAGTTCTACATATTCAGGAGTATACTAGGATGATTTGAACTTAATTCTTTACTGTTTCTCCTTGGTAATCAGACATAAACTAGATGTTTTGGGTGTAACATACTGCTCAGTAAAATACAATCATTTCCTTATTAAACACAGAATTTAACGTTCAAATAAAACTTTCAAAGCCACCTTTTATCACTCAAATATTAATCAAGCCTTCCTTTAAAACTCCATTAACTGTATTCACCATAACTGAAGAAAACCCATCACAAAAGCTAACCATTCTGAAAAATAAAACTGTCTAAGCTAAAGAAGACTCCTATCCTGCCAAAATTTATATTCGTATCCCCTGGTCTTACCATTTTAAAAAGTATGAAACAATGCTATATCAACACAATTGAATTACTTTACAATCTGAAATACCAGAGTAATCTTTCTTTTTTCAAGGAAAAAAAATTTCAGATATCTTATCTTGTTCTCACACAACAACTTTTCCATCAGTTTTAAGTTCCCAGCATTATAAACATGGTGTTCTACTTTCAAGGTGTGGCTATTTGGCCTGCTAGTTGATAATTACACAATATTAACACACAAGTGGTGTTAAAATTCACAAAAAATTAATAATAATGCACTTTCTATGGTAAGGAACCAAAGTCTAAACTCAAATATTCCAAATGTGGCCTAACCAGTGACCTATACAATAACATAAACTTGCATTCAACATTCCTATGGATACAATCTAAAATAGCATTCACTTTGCTGGCTTTCAACACAGACAACAATAACAGTATTGACATTATCTCCAGGAAAATTATAATCATAATTCATGAAAAATGGAGTTCCACAACACTGTCTATGACCTGTAGGGATTGGCCAAGATAACTGTTATTAATCACATGGATAGAAGTGTCTCTCTTACACATACTTTTGTATAATTTTCTTCTTTTTTATAAGGAGTTAATAACCTGAAGTTATAAGAATTAAACACACAGACAATATTTTAATGTATTTAATAAAATACACCAGACAATACAAACAAACATAACACAAACAAAATGTTTAAAGTAAATTATGTCTGTAATACACTTAACAAATTCTCAACAGGCCTACAGGGTTGATCATCTTTTAGGAAAATACAATAGTTGTGGCAAAGTTTCACATTTATTTACTTCATTATGTTTATTTTGTGTTGTGTGCTACCTAAAAATGTCAAACATAAAAACATTATTATGATTATTATTTAAGATGTCACACAAATTTGTCCACAATCATCAACACTGTTGAACAGTACATTTAAGAGTTATTTATAATGTGAGGTGACTAATAATGTTTTTGTATCAACTCTGAAGATCCCATGTAGAGACGTTTGTCCAACCACCACAGAAAACAATGGTTCAAATTACTTGTTAAAATGTAACGAAGCCTTTCTTAGAAACTGTTTCATTATACAGATTTTAATTAGCCTAACTAATTATCACAAACAAATCAAAGCCTAATTACGAGTGTCATTTTACACACATCTAGTAGGGCCTGGCATGGCCTAGCGCGTTAAGGCGTGCGCTTCGTATTCTGAGGGTCGCGGATTCGCGCCCTAGTCACGCCAAACATGCTCGCCCTCCCAGCCGTGTGGGGCGTTATAATGTGACGGTCAATCCCACTTTTCGTTGGTAAAAGAGTAGCCCAAGAGTTGGCGGTGGGTGGTGATGACTAGCTGCTTTCCCTCTAGTCTTACACTGCTCAATTAGGGACGGCTAGAGCAGATAGCCCTCGAGTAGCTTTGCGTGAATTTAAAAAAAAACCACACATCTAGTTATTCTAGATAGTTCGTAGGAAAGGTTTGTAGTACTTATTTTTGTCTCCACATAAAAAGCCGGGTACGATTCCCCACGGTGTGCACAGCACGTAGCTCAGTGCAAGTTTGCTCCACACAAATGAACAAAACAGATGCAGTTTTGTATCCATCGGTATGAGGTATATTTCTGTTTTAATGAAGTTATTCTTCTGACAAAGACATAAGTAAATTTATTTTAAACAAATTATCTAAAAATCCTCAACAAATCTATATGCTATATACTTCATTCTATCTCAAAACTGCATAAACTCCTATTCAATCTAGGGTTACCATCAATCGAGTAAAAATGGTTATAGAACCACGTGGTTCATTTCTTAACCAAGTGTTAAATGTATCAACTTATTATATTAAAATCAAAACAGATAATTTTTCTTTGTTAATATTTGTTCTCATTAAATACAGATAGAGGGCGGGATCGAAGAGGGAGAATTTTTCAAAAGTTAAAATTTTTTTCAGATGTTGAAAGTTATTTAACATTTTAATTTCTAGTAATTTGGGACAGATAATACAAAATTAACTAGATACAGTCTGGTCAATAAAAGTAAGACAGGGTGTTTATGATTTTTTCACCAACCCTTGTATGTATACAACAAACAATAACTTTTTTCTATTGTTTAAAGATAATAAAGTACCAATAGTTTTTTTTTACCTAAACACTGAAGATATTAATAAGAAAAAAAAAAGACTCACAACTCTTATTCAGGTTGATATGGTTTCCATAGCAACTATCTTCCCATCTTAACAAAAGAGTCTCTGGTGGTAAGTTCAGTCACAGAGTTATCGAAGAGTGTTGAAAAGCGAGTCTCCAGGTAAGTCTGTGTTATCAATATGATAGTCATATAACGTCTTGTGTTTTAATGAAGCATCTTAAGATCAAATTATAATTAATAAAACTGATGTGAGAAAAGAATGAAACAATACGTTTCGAATTTATGTATTAAGTAGAACTATCGAGAATCGTGTTTATGACACCTGAATTTTGCAACAGGTTAAAATGTTAACCGTTATGGTAGAGGTGATCTTTCCTTTATTTCTTCCATGTAACATTATCT
Source organism: Carcinoscorpius rotundicauda (assembly GCA_011833715.1). Lineage (NCBI taxonomy): Eukaryota > Metazoa > Arthropoda > Merostomata > Xiphosura > Limulidae > Carcinoscorpius > Carcinoscorpius rotundicauda. Next base: position 128,316,285 of record CM022394.1, on the reverse strand, counting down.
TATTCGATTTCTTAATCTTTCCATGTACGTAATTATTAACTTTCCCCTTATATGTACACTTCAAATCTAACGCTTGTGAAGTGTTTATCGAAAAATATATAGAGAAGTGTTTTTTTTGTGTCTTTATAAATTATTTTCATATTCCACATATCTCTATTTCTTTATGGTTTCTCACTCCCTGCTGTTTGTTGTTGAACATGAGAATTCATATCGCTAAAATGTCGATGTTTGATTTCAAAGTAATCACGTCACACATACCCCATTCATTGTCACTGCCAGATTCAGTGTGTGTGTGATGGGGGGGATACCTCAACTTTAAATTACCCTATGAAGGGGGTATCCAGCATGGGGACTCAAAGGGTTTAAATCCCAATCTGCTTAACAACAAATAAGTTCGTAGTACTTATTTATGTCTCTACATAAAAAGTCGGGTTCGATTTCCCACGGTGTGCACAGCACATAGTTCAGTGTAAGTTTGCTCCAGACAAATGAACAAAACTATGTGCTTTTGTATTCATCTGTTTAAGGTTTTATGATATTAAATGAAATTATTTTACTGACAAAGACATTAGTAATTTTATTTAAACAATTTATTAAAAAAACTTTCAGTAAAATACCTTCACCAGGTCTTTACTCGGATGTTACGTGATGTAAAATTTATCATCCACTTTTAACTACATTTTACCAATGAGCCTTGGGAGAGACTGTTTATAAAAAGGTAAAAAGGAATTTAAAGGCTTCAAACAGTGGCTGAGGTAAACTGTGGAGAGGTTTCCCAAAATGTCATCCATATGAGATATAGATGGTAAATTATAACAATGTAAATACCAAGGTACATTTCAGATGCAGTTTACATTTGAAACTCATACTCTGATTGATAATTCATTATTACAAATTAGAAATAATCTGTTTATAAAAATATGTGTATATGTAAAAGGAGAAACTCACCTAAATTCCACCCAAGGTAAAACATAAAGAAAATCAATATTAGCTCAGATTGAACATTTAATATACCATTAAGAGTGAAGCTACAAATCAAAAGAAATATAACATAAAGACATGGTTTACACAGCAGAAACGAATTATCCCATGTGAAGTTAATACATTCTGAGGGAAAGTAAGGTCACTATCAGGATAACTATCTTTCATCATGTTGTGTTTATAGTCAATATTACTTCAAAACAATGCACCTGTTCTGGTGATTGGCAGCAAATGTGTCTATAACAGTATCAATATCGAGTTGTTTAGCCCTCCTGGAGTTTACTGATATGACAGCAAGGTTGCTGGTGTGGTTGTTACCACTGCTGCTGTACAAGTGTGTCTTGAGAAGCTTCAGACATGAGAAACTTCTCTCACAGGCAGCTGAAGTGACAGGCAAGGTCACAGCGATACATACAAGTTTGTGGAGATCCATGAAGGCACCCTAGTATGGCTCCAGCATGGTTGCAAGCTCCTATGGTGTGGATACTTCCTGCTCCTTGTATTTCTTATTGGCAATTAGCCAGTTCATCTGGTGGACCTCCACTGTCCTCAGCCACACCATAGTTTGATAAATTACAGTTTACCTTCACAGAAAGGCTGGTTTCTCAATAAGTTCACATTATTCATTTGGGGGCCAAGCCCCCAAGGTCCCCTTGGCGTCGCCACGGGCGTCAAATTATACAACGAAAGTAGGTAATATATGTGTATATTGATCAATGAAAATAGCTTATATATATATGTGTGTGTGTGTGTGTGTGTGTTGATTTATTATAACCATATATTCATAATATATATTGTTTTATAATGACCATTTATTCATGATATATAATAATTTATTATGACCATATATAGATATCACAATCTCTCTATACAGACAAGTATCGTTTTACTTTTCGATACATAGATGACTCCCTTGCTGGTACAGCGGTAAGTCAACGGATATATAACACTAAAATCAGGAGTTCGATTCCCTTCGGTGGATTCAGCAGATAGCCCCATGTGACTTTGATATAATAAAACATAGACACACACATACACGAGCGATTTAGTCTATAAAATAAATAAATATGGTTACAATTGTAATGGTCGGGTCTAAAATGGCCAAACGTTTAGAGCATTGAACTCGTAATATGAGGATTGCAAGTTCCAATCTCACACCAAAGATGCTTGCCCTTTCAACCGTGGTAGCATTATAATGTGACGGTCAATCCCACTTTTCATTGGTAAAAAGAGTATTCCAAAAGTTGGCGGTTAGAGGTGATGACTAGCTGCTTTCCCTCTAATCTTACATTGCTAAATTAGGGACCTCTAGCGCAGATAGCCCTCGTGTAGCTTTGCGCAAATTTCAAAAACCAAACAAACAAGTACGTTCACCGGACCTTCCAGTAATTTCAAATGTGTTCATATGTTGATATGCAGAAAATTCTTACACACGTTGACGTTGAAGTTCAGTCACACTCAGTCATCTGTTGGTTCAACGCTATTTTAATGTTGGTACACGTTTATACATCACTCATGAGTGGAAAGGTTTGTCTCTTTTTTTTCGGCACTCTTTGTAGTTCCGCGTTTTTTCATCGCATTGTTTGTTATATACATTCTTATATTTTTTATGTCCTTTCTTTGTAAATAGAGGCGTGCGCTTCGTAATCTGAGGGTCGCGGGTTCGCGCCCGAGTCGGGCCAAACATGCTTGCCCTCCCAGCCGTGGAGGCGTTATAAAGTGACGGTCAATCCCACTATTCGTTGGTAACAGAGTAGCCCAAGAGTTGGCAGTGGGTGGTGATGGCTAGCTGCCTTGTCTCTAGTCTTACACTGCTCAATTCGGGACGGCTAGTACAGATAGCCCTCGAGTAGCTTTGGGCAAATTTCCAAAACAAACAAACAATCTTTGTCAATAAGACAGCAGTACATTTACAAACCGATAACACTGAAGTCCTTGGCTCTGTTCCAGAAACGTTTTGTTAGCTCTGCACAGATAAACAACAGTATTATCTTAAGATAACTGATTCTATCTATTTCAGCGACTGGTGCTTAGTATGGTTTATCGGCTAATCTTCTCGACTATGAATTCATGAATTTGATGGTACAAGGTTGGGTTAAGGGTCAGGAATGGATATGTGCAGGTAACCCTCTTCAAATCAAACACGTATTGAGTACTTGTGGTGTTAGATAACCAACTCATACAGGTGGCGTAAGTGAAATGACAACCAGTCGTGTCAGATGTATTTTAGATTTTGTGAGGAAAGTGTGACAAGTTTTCACTGGAAAGTTGTGTTTGTTTTTGTTTTTAATACCTACACTATTATAAAGCTCCGTCACTACTACTTTTGAATATTTTACTAAATAATTGTCACTTTAAAAACATGACGCTGTCAGCCATGTGCACTTTTTAACATAATTTACTTCCCCAAAACAATATTTTAACTCCCAGGGTTAACATTATTCTAACAACAAGACAGTGAGGTACACATTACAAGTTATAATAACTCGTAGAACCTCATGCTGTACTTACAGTAATCTGACACTTAGACTGTGATTACGAACTATAAGTTGTAATAAATCGAGGCACCTTACGTTAAAGTCCACGGACAAACGTTAACTGGAAAAACATTAATTTACATTATATTTAAACCAACATTTCTGACCGCAAGGAGTAACTATTAACAACTGCAGCAGTTGTATGAAGAATTATAACAAAAATCAATTCAAAATATTTAGAATATAGTAACATGCAGCTTTAGGGTTAGAGTTTCACTCTTTGTGAAGCTTGTAAAATAATGTATAATGACACTAAACAGTGATAATAATAACCAATCAAAACCATTGTACAAGTTCAGTTTATTCTTCCAATTATTTACTGACTAAACATTGTAACTGTTAAAATCTACCTTGTTCACTTTAGTTGTTTAGTTTCATCTTTTTTCAAAATTAAACTGAATTGTAACTTCGATGTTTAAATACCTTGATCATCGTTTTTATAAAACTTTAATCCACGTTTTTAAACAGTCTCATGTGATTTAAATTTCTGCGCTATTAGTCCATAATTTAACAATGATAGTAGACAGGGAAGGCAGCTGAACAACAATACACACCTCCACTTTTACCAAATAAAAAGTAAAATTGACCATCACATTCCAACGCTCACACAGCTGAAAGGGCAAGCACGTTCCATGCGCGGGAAATCGAACCTGCGACACACAGATTGCGAGTCGAGCACCCTAACCATCAAATGATATTCTAAAGTGATTTATAACAGCAACGCATACTGATATTAAAGTTCAAACTAAAATGATGTATTTATTTACTTGTTGGTGTTATACAGTCTCCAATTTTCTATACAGCTGCCAAAAAAGGGTACGAGATGATTGGAACTACGTCAGTAATTCTATACTTCATATTCCATCTGGACCTGATAACAGCGGCAAACACTGTCCACACAACGTCTGGCCTGGTTCGTGGATTGACCACATACACTGCAACAGGAAAGACTATAGATGTGTTCTGGGGAATTCCTTATGCAGAGCCACCTATTGGTCGTCTGAGGTTTCAACGTCCTCAACACAAACAACCTTGGGAGGGAGTTTTAAATGCTACCACTAAACCAAACTCTTGTTTCCAGTTCGTCAACACCGCTATCACAAACATCTCTATACCTACTAGTTGGGTTATAAAAACACCCCTAAGTGAGGATTGTTTGTACCTCAATATCTGGGTCCCACATCCCCAGCCACAGAAGGCACCTGTCATGGTCTGGATTCACGGAGGAGGTTTCATCAGTGGTTCGTCTACTCTGGATGCTTATGATGGTGGAATATTGTCCTCTGAAGAGAATGTCATCGTTGTTACCATGAATTATCGTCTAGCAAGCTTGGGTTTCCTTTATTTCAACCGATCGGACGCGCCTGGTAACGTTGGACTTCTTGACCAAGTCATGGCTTTGGAATGGATAAATAAGAACATTGCACACTTTGGCGGTGACTCTGAGAAAGTGACAATTTTCGGAGAAAGTGCTGGATCCAGTTGTGTGAACTTACACCTTTTATCACCTTTAAGTAAAGGACTATTTAACAACGCAATAATGGAAAGTGGCTCAGTGTTTAACTCTTGGAGTTTTCGCGATCGTGAAAAAGCCATAAATCAAGGATTGCTTTTAGCAAAAGCTTTAAACTGTTCTCATGACCCTAGAGCTTTGAATTCCACAATTGAATGCCTTAGAAATAAGGATCCATTTGATCTAGTAAAACATGAGTTCATCGGATTGAACTTCTTGGAATTTCCTTTTACTCCTGTTGTTGATGGAATATTTCTCCCAGATATCCCGGAAAAACTATTGAAAGAGAACAGTACTAAGAAACCAAATCTCTTAGTAGGAAACAACAAAAATGAAGGATCTTTGTTCTTGTATTTTCAATTTCCAGTGATATTCACGAAAGAAGACGTTGGTGTCACTCGCAAAGAATTCCACAGTTTGGTAGATAAAATAATTTACGATAAAAATGATCTCCAAAGAAAGGCTATAATTTTCCAGTACACGGATTGGTTAGAAGAAGACAACATTTACAGGAACAGGGACATGTTGATTGATTTGGTGGGCGATAACTTTTTCACATGTGATTCTATTAAATTTGCCCATACTTACTCAGAACTGGGTAGCGATGTCTTTATGTATTTATTTACTCACATACCTTCTGTTAGACATTGGCCTCGTTGGATGGGAGCTACACATGGTGACGAAATGTTCTTTGTGTTTGGAGCGCCTTTGAACTCTCTTCTTGGCTATAGCACCGAGGAAAAAGAACTTTCCAGAAGAATAATGAAACATTGGACAAACTTTGCTAGAACAGGGTGAGAATCGATTTCTGTTTATTTAGTATATATATATATATATAAGTAGAATTTTGACTCATTGGACCTTACATTACATGAAATAATTAATAATGTTTCCAAGTGGCTAAGCGGTAAACTAGAGAACTTGTAACGATAAAATAAATGTTCGATCCTTGTGCAATTTTGCCCTTAATGAAACTTATAAGTATTAGAAAAACTATTCAAAGATTATGGTTTCTCAATTCGACTTCAAATGAATACATTTAAACATTCTGTATATCACACTTATTTTAACTGCTTCGAACTGAATTTTGTACAAAACTACACGAGGGCTATTTGTGTTAACCGTCGATAATTAAGCAGTGTAAGATTAGAGGGAAGGCAGGTAGTCATCACCACCCACCGAAAACTCTTGGGCTATGTTTGGTGTGACGAGAGATGGAACCCGCGACTTCAGATTACGAGTCGAATGCCTTATCCACCTGGCCATGCTTCTAATTGCTTTTAACAAATCTTAACACTGTTTTGAAGCAAAAGTTAGCATAGAATTATGATTTGATCAAAATAGTTTTCAAAGAATGCTGCTTCATAATAAAGTTTAAGTATGCAATTAATTATTATTTTTGTTATCCACAGCGACCCTTCTATTATCTCGGAGGAGTTCAACAAGACAACACATTGGCCAAGACACACTTTCAGATGGCGTCATTACCTGACGTTGGATACTCACATCAGTACTGTTGGAAGAGGTCCCAGGGCCCAACAGTGTGCTTTTTGGACGTTATATTATCCATCACTTCTTGAAAAGACTTGTGTGTAACGTTTGTTTCTTTTCTCATTTCAGATGAAGAATCATTTTTCCATAAAGATGATACTGATTTTCATGAAATAAATAAATAAAACATAAGAACTCCAGAATAACTGCTTTAGTTGTATTTTTTTATGCGAGCCTTTTGTTTCACGTGTTTAGACTGTGCAGTTTGCCGATTTGGAATGAGTGCATTACTAACAGTTTGGACTATTTAATTTAACGTGACATCACAAAAGAAGGAAGACTCAACGATCAACAAATAATGGTTAGTCACCAAAATGATCTCCAGAAAATACTGTTTCTATGGTTCTACACCATCTCAGTACCAATTTTAAACAAATTATCACTAGTTTACTGGTATTTTAATCCAAAGTTTCACCTTGTAGTTGAAGTTATGGTCTGTTTTTCGTGAGGTTCAAAGTTTATCTATTTCTTTCTGAAATATTACTTAAAATTGCCTCAAGAGAAAGGGAGAGGTTAAAATGAACGACAAGAAAAATGCTAATTTAACTTAAAAATGCCCAAAAGTTGCTCTTGGAACGACAGTATAAAGTTAGAAGGTACAACGTTTCTTCATGGGCCCTGGCTAGGCCTGAAATCCGGAGGTCAAAACTCTTCGTTCTGAGTTTCTAAAGCGTTGAGATAACCCAACTACCAGTTATAATAGTATAGTAATTCAGGATTAACAGTTGAAATAGTAAATTTTCCTATCAACAAAAAACAGCAGTAGGTCCTTGTTATAATTGTTATAACAATTCTTATGAATTGTTTAAGTTTATATGACTTTTATGGTTTATTAATTATGGTATAAGGCAGAAAATCCTTCATCGAATTTAATATCAGTCAAAATATAATAAGGCCTTATGCACGCTTCTTTGGAACTTAATAAATTGTAAATATACATGTAATAGTTATATATTAAGACTACCGGATTATTTGTTTAAAACCTAAACGAAGAAGAAATAAGGGAAAATCTTCAAATTTATCAGATAAACTAAATTAAAATGAAGAAAATCAACCATATTTTATAGTTTAAACCACATGAACGTTTTATTAACCTTGCTAAGACCTGTGTGTCCCTTCAAACTTGAGCCTGGACTGAACTTCTGTTTATGTTATGTTGATAACGTGACTGTCACGTGTACCCTCCATCACTATAAATGATTGGGACAAACACGTCTGCAATCAGACGTTGGAGAGAATTATCTCCAACCGTCTCCTACATTTTTGCGAATCAAACAACATACTTCCAGAATCTCAAAATGCCTCCAGAAAAAATAGACAAACAACAGATCACCTCACACGACTCACCGAATCAATCTACAAAGCTTACAACAACAATCAAGTAACCATCGGGGTATTCCTAGATGTCAAAAAAGCTTTCGACAGCGTTTGGCACAATGCCATCATATACAAACTAAATCACCTACAAATAAATCCTACGATAGTCAAATGGATTTCAAATTTTTTAACCAACAGAACAGCACAAGTAAAAGTCAATAAAACCATATCCAAATTATTTAATATAACGGCAGGAGTGCCCCAAGGATCAGTCCTCTCTCCACTTCTATACATAATCTTCGTCAGTGACATACCTTTTCCAAATTTAACATACACACACAAATCACAATACGCCGATGACATCGCAATCTGGAGTACCTCCAGAAACCCAGTAATGGCCATGTCTCGCGTACAAGAATCACTAAACAAAGTATCAACATGGAGCAACAAGTGGAGGGTCGTGTTAAATCCGACAAAAACACAAGCAATCACCTTCTATAGAAAACTAAAGGAGCAGAGAAAAAATCTAGAAAAAATAAAACTATCACTTGGAAACACAACCATTAACATGAGCAAAAACATCACATTCCTTGGCGTCACTTTCGACACAAAACTAACATGGAAAAAACATATAAACAACATACACTCATCAATCAGAAAAAGGATTTCATATCTAAAGACGAAAACTGGTAAACAATCGAAATGCGCACCGAACACCATCATACAAATATACAAGGCTTACATCCGTCCACTAATAGAGTACGGATGTCAAGTAACATACAATATGTCAAACAACACACTCCAAAAAATCCAAGTGCAACAAAACAAAATATTAAAATCCGCATTCAGTTTACCATTTTTTACGCCAACAAATTATCTTCACCAAATTAGTAATTTACCAACTATAAAAGACAGAATAACAGAACTTTCTCTGAAATATTATCTAAAAGCAGAAAACAGAAACAAACTAACGGCATCACTATACAAATTATCAAGTGCACCAACAAAATTCATATCACCTTACAACATATTTCAAGAATCACAATCCACTCAAGAAAAAAAATCTAAATAAACAAAATACATGTTATTAACACGAATTTCTTTTTTTTTTTCAGGTACAGGGCACACGACAGGCAAAACTTTCGGCGCCTGTCGTGTGAAAGTGGGTTTTCTCGGGGCACTCTCGTTTCCCCCCACTTCAAAATCTTCAGGCATTGGATTTCTAGATCCCAGCCTAGGCAACCTTTTTGCCAGACCCAGAATCGGGCCGTTTGATTTGATCTGAATTTGAATGAATTACATTCATGTTCACATCTGCCGAACTTTTTCCTTTCGGGACTGGTCCCGGCCTTTCTTTCCACTGCTGCCTTTGCCTCCTTTGGTGAGACTTTCCCCACCCAAAAAGTCAAGAATAATAACGATAATTAATTTATTAAAAAACAAACAAACACCACTTAATCTTAATAACAATCCACGAAAGGGGACGAAGAGGAACTACAAAGTTCCTGAACACCCCAGTTGGAGAGAGAACTCTTCTGATTTCTCTCTCTCTAAACTGAACCCCTGCCACGATAGTTTAGTTTAGTTTTAGTCTGCAATCAGTTTAACAGATATGTGGAAGGTTCAAGATGTTGGAAAGAGTCGTGATAGGGGTAATTTTCTAGCAGGTGTTATGGTGATCTGAGACTTTCTTTGGTAGGCTCTTCCGAAATATCAATTATTTGACTTAAACAGCAGTGGAAAAAGTTTAATAACATGTTTGCTGTGGGAGGGAGTTATGATTGTAGGTGTATAGTGTCGGAGAAAGAGAGAGAGGAAATATGGTTACACAAAATGGTCAAAGTCCAGCTGTCATCAGACAATACGCCAACTGACAGACCTTCAGTGAACAATAATTGTATTCCACCCACACCTGAAGTCGCACATTGCAAAGAATGCTGTAAGAAATGGACTACGGCAGTAGGAGACCATTTCTAGTGGTCCAGTGGATTCTACTACCAAGAAAAAGAAATCTTGAATGGTGTAAAGTGCGTGAACATATGATCAATAAGGAGTGGTGAAAGTTGACTTGGTTCGACAAATTACTTTCTTCTTTTTTTATCACAGAAGATACATTTAGAACAAGCAAAAAGAATAACTAATGTGGTATCAACTGTCCAGGTTTCTGGTGGTGGAGTGATGTTTCACTGTGCCTTGGACTCTTTGATCAGTTTAGAAGACAAATCATGTCTTATAAAGTGTGTCCAACGATGTTTAATCCCACCTTTCAAGAATGTGTACCCTGTTAATGAGGCCAAGAAGATTGTTCAAACTGAAACCAATAAACACAGTACTTGTCACACACACGAAGTCTGTTTGTGGACGAGAGTAAAACTGTGTTTTCTTATAGTTGTCCAATAAAAGCAGTGAAAATGAAATGCAAGGGGAACATGTTTGTTTGTTTTTCCCGTAGTTTTCTTGATAATTTTACAAAAGAATAATTTCGAAGCTAATAATTGGTTTAAAAATAATAAAAAATAAGATGATAATAAATTTTTTGTTCTTTCCTTTTTGAATCACTAATCTAAATTTTCCATCTTCTTCCACTGTCTATATTGGAGGACGAGGTGCCATGATGTTTGTTATTTGAAAATGGTTTGTTTTGTTTTGAATTTCACGCAAAGCTACAGGAAAGCTATCTGCGCTGGTTGTCCCTAATTTAAGTGTTAGACTATAGGAAAGGTAATAAGTTATCAACACCCACCGCCAATTCTTGGGCAAATACTTTACTACCGAATAGTGGGATTGACCATGACTTTATAACGCTCCACACACCTGATAGAGCGAGCACGTTTAGTGTTTCGGGGATTCGATCTCACGACCCTCATATTATGAGTCGAGCGTTTTTACCAACTGGCCTTCTGAAAATGGTAAGGAAAGGTTAAATCACGTTTGAATTTTCCAACCGTAAAGCAAATACATCGTAACAAGAAACTTTAATGTTGTTGTGTTTTTCTTAACATTTTCACGCAAGGGTTATCTGCGTAGGCACAGTTGGCCAACTTAACATATCGTCACCCATTGGTGGGTTTTTTCCTTATAAAAGTGAACAGTGACATTTCACAGTTGTTTTTATTGCGTGCCTACATCTCTTTAACATCACCAATAGCTATTACAGATCTAAATTCATCTTTGATCTCTAATATCTGAAAGAGGTACTTTGTATGCAAGTTTCCCAAAAAACAACTCCCAAGTGAGCAAATAAAAAATAACTTCGATAAAAATTACACAAACGACTTCTTTGTTGACATGGGAAAATGTCCACCTGAGAACCTGAATCCTGTTTAGATAAGATAGTGCAGAGAAAATAAACTGAAGTTTTGTTACAAAACGAAATGTACGATGCTGAAAACCAAGTTCCTTCTTCTAACATCCCGTTGGTAAGCACGATCTAAAATTGTGTTTCGATACATAAGTTGGACAGAACAAAAATAACCTGTTATGTAGCTTATCTTTTAAAGGCATGTAAACACAATCCTCTCAATTCCCTAGTGACAAAGCGACAAGTTTCAAGTTATATCGCTAAACATCGAGTTTCGATACCAGTGGTGAGTGCAGCACAATTGACTATTATATGGCTCAGTTTTAAAGAAAAGTAAACAGAACCATCCAAACGTTAAATATCAAGTGTAACCTTACTTCTTGACGAAAGTCTAAACATTGTAAAGAATAATCTTTGTTGTCATTAAGTACAGATAGAGGGCGCGACTGAAGAGCGAGAATGTTTCAGAAGTTAAACATTTTTATAGATTTTAAAAGTTATTTAATATTATAATTTCTAGTAATTTGGGTTAGATAATATAAAAATAACTAGATACAGTAATTCTGGTAAACAAAAGTAAGACAGTTCAAGTTTGAACTTAAATTTCAGTGGTGTAAATTTTAATACAATCGTAAAATAAGCTCAGTGTGAAACGTTACTTTAGGCTTAGGTATATTTCACCTTACTAGTAAATCGTAAAACACGAAAAATATATTGTTGTATTAAATAAGTACAATCCAAAAGGTGGTTTATTGTCTTTGGATGTTTTAAGAATTAACTTATTATGCTATTTTTCTAAGTTCTATGTTACTAAAGACAAAGCAATGATAAAAATATAATTGGTTTTTAAACGTTACGTATGACAATGGTCGTTAACAATAGACTACTGGTATTTGATATAAAGAATTTATTTTCAGGCTACAAGAACAGACCAGTGTAGGAGTTAGGCGTTCACTATTTGTTAGATGAAACAGATGCAATGAGTGAATTTTTTTTGGAAACTCGGGACTGGCATGAATTTTGAAAGATGCGCTAGTAGTAAAGATGAGTATTTTGTATTTATAAGTTGAAGGATAAGTTGGAAACTATCCTATTTAAAGAAGAGACAATACATAAAAAGAAGTATAGACTGTGGGAATTGATAGCAGGATTTATAGTGGAGCTTAAGCTTTTACATGCAAGGAATATATCAGTTAAGAAAGGCTTTCAGGAAGTTATAAAACAGTAATAATAGGAGTAAAAGATGAACTATATGAGAGTCGGAGACAGATGTAGATGATAAAGAGGTTATAGGTCATTCCTTGGAATGACATGAGGATGGGATAGCCTGTGGGCTAAATAGGGTTTGTTTGTTTGTTTGTTTTTATTATGCGCAAAGCTACTCGAGGGCTATCTGTGCTAGCCGTCCATAATTTAGCAGTGTAAGACTGGAGGGAAAGCAGCTTGTCATCACCACCCACCGCCAACTCTTGAGCTACTCTTTTACCAACGAATAGTGGGATTGACCAAAACATTATAATGCCCCCACGGCTGAAAAAGCGAGTAGGTTTGGTGGGACGGGGATTCGTACCTCGGATTACGAGTCAAACGGTTTTACCCATCTGGCCATGCTAGGCCACTAATATGAAATAATTTTATCGCTGTCCGTTTTGGTTTTGTTATTTTATTTCGCCCAAAGCTACTCACTTGTAGGATTAGTTTAGCGGAAAAAGTAACAATAGGGATAGGCTTAACTGTCACTATTGTAATATTAGAAGTATAAGAAATAAAATAGGTAGGCTTAGTTATTACTATTGTAATGTCAGAAGTATAAGAAATAAAATAGATAGGCTTAACTATTACTATTGTAATGTTAGAAGTGTAAGAAATAAAATAGATAGGCTTAGTTATTACTATTGTAATGTCAGAAGTATAAGAAATAAAATAGATAGGCTTAGTTATTACTATTGTAATGTCAGAAGTATAAGAAATAAAATAGATAGGCTTAACGGTTACTACTTTCATGCTAGACGTTTTGCCCCCCAGTGGCTCAGCGGTATGTCTGCGGACTTACACGCTAAAATCCGGGTTTCGATACCCGTGGTGGGCAGAGCACAGATAGCCCATTGTGTAGCTTTGTGCTTAATTCAAAAACAAACAAGTGCTAGACGTTTTAAGAAACAAAACATGTGGCTTTAGAGAATTAGTAGGAATGGAGAATTTTGATATAATGGGAATAATTTAAACATGGTTAAATGTGGAAGATTTTGATAAAAGAAGTTTCTTTAAAATACAGGACATTTAATAGGAAGAAGTCTAACTCCATTACATATATATATATATGTAAGGAAAAGGATTTTAGTGGAAATTTGTTACACACCACCGATGGTACTGGTGAAATTAGAGAGATTAAAATTTCAGGTATTAATGAGGTCATAATTATGGGCAATTTGAATTTCAAGCATGTAGATTAGGAAATGCTAGAGTCAAACTATGACGAAGCCAGGTTTTTGGAAATGGTTCAGAATGGCTTTCTTCAACAATTAGTCAAGAAACCAACTAGAAACAATACTATCTTAGATTCATTGTTAACTTCAAACACAGAAATGATTGACAGCGTGGAGCTCGTCAAACATCCGGATGCTAGTCATTATTGCTTGATTAGGTTTGATGTTCTACTGCATATGGAGATAAGGAATAATATTTTAACCACCAATTTAAAAAAAAAAAAAATTTTGATTGGATTCAGCAAGGATTATCTTTTGTTGTGAATTGGCTGGCTGGGTTATTGGGAGACACAGATCAGACGTTTAAAGAGTTTAAGGATACATTTTTAAATATTCAATGTTAACATCCCTTGTATAATGAAAAGGGTAGCTGTAAATAAAAAACAGGTTAACTCACAAATAATTTAAGGAGACAAAATTAAAGGAAAGCATCATAAATTTAAGAAATTTAAATTAACTGGTATGATAATAGAGTAAGAAGATTATAAAAGTTAGTGAAATAGAACATTAGGATATCAAAAAAGGATGTGTGAGAAATTAATTGTAAGGATTTCTTCAAATACATTAAGGGTAAACAAAACGTTAAGATGGGGTAGGTTTTGGTTTTTTGAATTTCGCACAAAGCTACTCGCGTAAGGCGCGCGACTCGTAATCTGAGGATCGCGGGTTAGCATCCCCATCACGCCAAACATGCACGTCCTTTCAGGCGTGGGGGCGTTATAATGTGACGGTCAATCCCACTATTCGTTGGTAAAAGAGTAGCCCAAGAGTTGGCGATGGGTGGTGATGACTAGCTGCCTTCCTTCTAGTCTTACACTGCTAAATTAGGGACGTCTAGCACAGATAGCCCTCGATTAGCTTTGTGCGAAATTCCAAAACAACCAACCAACCAACCGAGAAGATGATACATCACGATTGTCTTTGGAACTACATTACTGAGTGTACAGCCATCTGGTATATATAAAAAACAATTTTGATAAAGGTAAGCCAGCCTACTGAGGAATGTGTGGTTATTCAGATCAATCATGATGTATTACAAAGAACAGAACGTTTATAACCATCTATTTGAAGACAATTGTTCTAAGACAAGACATTTTGTAGTCATAAAGGACAAGCGGTCACCTCACCGATGTACCATACAAAAGAAAATAGAAAACCACCGAAATATTTCGTTGACTGTACTATAAATATTTGTTTTTGAATTTCACGCAAAGCTACTCGAGAGCTATCTGAGCTAACCATCCCTAACTTAGCAGCTTGAGTCTAGAAAGAAGGCAGCTTGTCATCACCACCCACTGTTAACTTTTGGGCTATTCTTTTACCAACGAATAGTTGGATTAACAATAACATCGTAATGCCTCCACGGTTAAAAACTGTTTCCAAACCTAGAGATAAACTGTAGGTAAAGTGTGCGTGTTTGTTTTTTTCATAGCATAAGGATATCTGCTGGGTCTACCTAGGGGAATCGAACCCCTGATTTTAGCATTGTAAATCTGTAGACTTACCGCTGGAAGGAGAAGATAGGGTGGCGTAACAGACATTTTTCTAACGTGATTATAAGACCTTATTACCATGGAATTTCGAAATTGACGTAAACATGGCCGTCTGTATGATAAATAATTTGCGTTTCTACTTCATATATATATATACACGGATTACGAGTTGTTCTTAAAAGTTGTCTACGTGGCTTGTTTATATATGTATCAATATTAATTTGTCATTTATTCCTTTTATGTTAGGTCGAACGTTGCGTTACGAACGCTTAGAAAACAAGTAAAAGTCAAGTGTCAATAAGACGGTAGCCTATAGCAACCACACCACAAACAAACGCGAGATGACTAGTACTTATTAATAAAACGATAGCACTTCAGTTGTGGCTACAGCTGTAATTCTGAGAAAATTATAAAATAATACCACGAGATAAAATTGACGTGAGCTGACGTGAGAGATAACACCAAACAACTTAATGTACGATAGTATTGTTTTATTACAAGGTACTTACTTTATCGAGTGTCGGCAAAGAATTTATAAAATTAGACTCCCTAAGGTCAAATATCAACAATTCTCGAAGATGCACAAATACATGCTCACAAGATGCGCCGGAGTAATAGCTTATCTGAACCTAATATTCAAGTACTGTTTCTTTTTTAATTCGGCGCAAAGCTACACGACGAATATCTGCGCTAGCCGTCCATAATATAGCAGTATAAGACGAGAGGGAAAACAGCTAGTCATCATCACCCACCCCCAACTTTTGAGTTACTCTTTTACTAAAGAACTGTGGGATTGACCATCACGTTATAACGCCTCACGGCTGAAAGGACGAGCATGTTTCGTGCAATTTTGTTTTGTTTTTAAATTTCGCGCAAAGCTACACGAGGGCTATCTGCGCTAGCCGTCCCTAATCTAGCAGTGTAACACTAGAGGGAAAGCAGCTAGTCCTCACAGCCAACTCTTGGACTACTCTTTTATCAACGAATAGTGGGACTGACCGTCACTTTATAACGCCGCCACGGTTGAAAGGGCGAGCATATTTGTTATGACGGGGATTCGAACTCACGTCCCTCAGATTGCGAGTTGCCCGTCCTAACCACCTGGCCAAGCCGAGCACAACAGAATCTGATTAGAAACAGACACACAAGATAGACTGGAACAATGTCTTTATTTTTCAGGCATTTTAATACAGTGGAGTTTCTTCAGGTGTATTTTTAATACAGTGGAGTTTCTTCAGGTGTATTTTTAATACAGTGGAGTTTCTTCATGTGTATTTTTAATACAGTGGAGTTTCTTCAGGTGTATTTTAAAACAGTGGAGTTTCTTCAGGTGTATTTTTAATACAGTGGAGTTTCTTCAGGTTATTTTAATACAGGTGGAGTTTCTTCAGGTGTATTTTAATACAGTGGAGTTTCTCCACGTGTTTGTGCTGTTTTCTTCTTTTTCTAACACATAAATATTGAAGACATTTACGTTCGTGTAAAGAGAGTTCCACGTGTTTGAAAAATTCCACCATAAGGGAAAAAGGTTTCGAATTTAACGATTATCAGTATTTCATGCGTGTCCAATGTCAATACATTTCCTTCCTCCAAACGTTACCACAATGTTGCCCGCTTTTATTTAATACGTGTGTTATTTATCTAACCATTAAATTAGTTTAGGCTGTTCCTTACCGTTACGTTTTCAGCCAAATTAGACAGCACACATTTCGATTATACAGGGTGTCCCGAAAGTCACTGTGCACTTATATATTTATTAACAGACATGTTTCAATACAGAATACAGGGGGTAAATATGAAAGACAATTATAAACAATGTTGAAAGTGACCCCCGTTTGCATCAATACAGGCCTCGATCCTTCTTATTTTGTTTCTAAACACTGTTATCAGTTGCTGGCTTGAAAGACTGAATAGACATATTACAAAACTGCAGTGACTTTCCGAACACCCTGTATTACCTAATAGACCCACAGGTTCAATTAAGCATTATATCTTAATTTAGGCTCATCGGGAATGTTTTGGTAATATTGGTACTTTTTTTTTCCAAACACTTTACCAAAAATAAGTAGGATTTGTATTCGTCCGTGTACTCTGTTGGAGTGCGCCAAATTTCATTCGACTATATAGATCCATCTTATAGTGATCTAAGAATGGGAATCAGGGCTCGAACCCATTAAAGCGGCAGTTTTTGACTCTTCAGTATAACATCGATCATGGTTTTTCTATTCCGATTTTTCACGACACGAACTGGGGATTCGGAGTACGAGTCTCGTTTTAAAACTTTATAGCGCCCCCACGGCTGAAGGGGCAATCATGTTTAATGTGACGGGAATTAGAACCCGTGACCCTCGGATTTCGAGTCAAGTGCCTTAACCACCTGGCTATGCCGGGGCCCATCACAAAAGGCATCATGAATTGTCTCTGTATATAATTATGAGAGTACACTGCAATAACACTGGCATTAATTTTAGTTTGAATGTGGTTTGCTGGCCCACGAACACGAGCATTTCAATTACATGTTACTCGATGTACGTCGGCAGTGACGACGCCTATCACTATCTAACAACATCATAAGGACAGTTTATCAGAGTGGTTAGATTAAACAGAGTTTGTTAAATTCTATCATTGGAGATTTAAATTGTTATCAGTCTTACTTCAATGTTATACAAACAATTAATTGGTTTGGACAACATACTTCCAAAGAGACGGTGGGCGTTTCTCAAATCAATAACACATAGTCCTAACTGCATTTGGATATTTATTTGGTTGCTAAGCATAAATCACTTTACCACATATGCTCATCCTTTCAGCCATTGAAACATTTATAATGTGACGGTCAATCGCTGTTTTTTTTCCTGAAGAATAGACCAAGATTTGGCAGTGGATGGGGTTGACTAACCGCTTCTAGCTAAAATCCATGGTGCTAAATTAAAACTGGTTAGAGCAGATAGCTCTTATTTTTATTTTGAAATTGAAAGCACAAACTTGCTTTCCATGTCGCCCCCAGTGGCTCAGCGGTATGTCTGCGGACTTACACGCTAAAATCCGGATTTCAATACCCGTGGTGGGCAGAGCACAGATAGCCCATTGTGTAGCTTTGTGCTTAATTCAAAACAACGACAACAGCTTTCCATGCAGTTTCTGCAGATTATCTGATACATGAAAAAACACCTAGAGAGTTACAAAGAACAACAGAAAATGTGGTCAATTGTTAAAATACTTTTCTTCTTGTAATAAAACCCATCACTATAATGGGATTTGTTTGTTTGTTTTTAATTTCGCGCAAATCTACACGAGAGCTATCTGCGCTAACCGTCCCTAATTTTGCAGTGTAAGTCTAGAGGGAAGACACCTAGTCACCACCACCCACCGCCAATTCTTGGGCTACTCTTTCACCAACAAATAGCGAGATTGACCGTCATATTATAACGCCTTCACCACTGAAAGGTTGAGCATATTTGGTGTGGCGAGGATTCGAACCCGCAACCCTCGGATTACGAGTCAAGTGCCTTAACCACCTGGCCATGCCGGGCCCTATAACAGGATCGATACTCGGAAAACGCGGTCCAATGATGATCACTGCGAATAAAAATAAAGTATTGAAAAAAGAAACTTTTCCGAATTTCATATTTTGACCTCAGCGACATCTAAGCAAAACTTCAGAAACCCCAAGATTCGAGACATCCCTGATTTAGATCTGCTAAATAACGGAAATGACTACGAAGATTATAACGTCCCCACAGTTGTGAGTGCAGAATGTAGTCATCGGCAAATCGAAACTCAAACCTTGGTCCTTCAGCCCTGCACCACAATACACTGTTCAGTAGATCACATCTGGCCCATCAAAACTTATTATTCGTATAGAATATCATTCGCTGAATAATGGATTTATAGTTATTTATAATATGAACGTTTGTGCACCCTCACAGACAAAACACTGCTTACAGTTACGGTTACTACTCACATCTGAAGTCATAATAGCAGTGACACACAATGGAGTTACACAAGTTTTAAAGGTATTGCCGTGCTCGAAATTATCTAACTGTTTGTTTGTTGTTAAGCACAAAGCTGCATAACGGGTTATTTATTTTTTGCCCACCACGATTTTTAGCGTTAAAGCCTTAGACCTTGCGGCTGAGCCATACTCACCAAAAACTCAATTTTAGCGTTATAAATGTTTAGACTTACTGCGAAGGGAGTTCCATCCAAATTTCCGAGTCATTTTAATTTGTAAACATACAAAAATATAGCATTACGCCAAAAAATGTCGCATCTTTTAACATTTTTTTAATATGTTGCTAACATTTTGTTTAAATATTACAAAAACTTAATTTTCTGGTACGTTTTTCACTGAGAGGGTAACGTGTTTCTTCAGGGTCTAGTTTCCGTTTCTTATTTAAATTACTTCACAGTGTATGTGTCCACGAACACGCTTTTCAGGTCAGAAAACGACTGGCAGTACAGGACGAAAAGCCAATGCAAGATAATCGATTTTGTTGAGAAGTAAAATGATATGAAATAATTATTGCCACCCAAGACAGTTGAATACCTCCTGTGTAACACCTTCTACAAACACCAGGTAACAAGATCTCCACGTTCTGCCACAGAGATATAATACAGCGGTTTGTTGATCTTCGGTTGACACAAGAGGTGGTTCATATCAGTTCGTTTCTTCTTCATGGTCGATAGAACCCAGATGGTTTAAGTTTAGAACAGGATATGTCATTTAAGAAAAAATATTTGAAAACAAAATGGCAGAAAGGCTCCCAATTGTTCTCCAAACAAAACGGTCTCTGATGGCTCAGAGACAAGTTTGAGGACTTAATCGCTAAAAAATTGGAATTCAATACCCGTCGTAAGAATAGCGCAGATGGTTATAATGAGGCTTTTCGTTCAAAATGAAATATAACAAAACGTAGAAGTAAAAGTGCCGGCCTTTCTTGGCATACGTGTAATTTATAACAATAAAAACAATTTCAGAAGTGAATTCAAAGTGAAATTAAATATTCAATAACTTATTCGTTGAATTTAGGAATCGATAAATTTTTAATGAGTTCAAATATTCCATTTTAATATAATATTTCTCTCTATAAACTGTCAATTACTTTTAGTGTAGGGCCTGCATGGCTAAATGGTTAAGGCACTCAACTCGTGATTCGAGGATAGCGGGTTCGCATTCCCGTCGCACCAACCATGTTTGTTTGTTTGTTTTTGAATTTCGCACAAAGCCGAAATAGCCCTCGTGTAGCCTTGAGCCAAATTCAAAACAAACCAAAACATTCAGTTTAACCTTAAAAGTACTCACGTATCTTATATTATTTATTACCGGTAGGGGTCCACATATCAAATGAATTTATTTATGTTCTGCCTCTTGAAACGTCACAGAACCAACCAAATAAACTGGATGAAATTACCAATGTGTTATGTAAAATAAGTAACGAAACCATCAGCAGTTAGTACGATTGATTGGCACATGAATTTCTGTTTGAGCTATTTTGTGTGAATCCTATGTTAACAAGGGTCTTGTAGGCGATGCTCATGTGTCCACAAACAATTTTGTACATGGACACTTGTGAGAACAGGTTTCAAACTGGAAATTTTAATAATCTCCAAAGGCGGCACTAAAGAGGGGAGGGTTTAAGGAGCTACAGCCACTCCAAAATTTACCCTAAATGAAAAACACTCTAGTAATATGCACATCTTGAAGATAACTCCCCTCAAAAATGTTCTCTATTCTATGTGGTCCATATCTTTGGGAAAGGCTAGCGCTGGACCTGATTACCTTAATAATGATAAGTTTGTCACATTTCTTGACAATCGATATATCAAAGCATTCTAGGAAATACATCTCAAGCATGAGTGATTACTAATGCGGCAGGGGGTTAGTTCAAATGGCAGAATAGCCAATAGCGTAACATTCCAACTTATCTCCACTGCACTCGTGTATCTTGGCAGCCTCGTGAATCGTAATGATTACCCTATAAAGGTGTGACAGTCATAATGTGTCAGTCATTTTATACTGCGATATAATTAACATCTCTGAGACGAAGATCTCTTGTACGTGGTGCACCAGTGAAGGAGACGGAAATGCGTTTATTGGAAGTATTTGGTGTTTTGGTGTTAGTTTTTTTAGCAGTCGTATACTCGGCAAAACTGCCCTACCGTTCTGAGGAAACAGACGACATTTGTAAGTTTCGTATGACGTCGAGTTTGTTTGTGTTTGTTTGTTCAAGCCTGACTGGTTTACTTCTCAATTGTATTTTTGCTTCTTCGAAGACTTAAAGTACAACAAATTATGATTTATAGTAAAGTTTGAGGGATGAGAACTCTCCCTCCCCCATTGTCAGGTTCCTAAGCAACAACAGAAAATAACTTGCCATTCGAAAACAATGATAAAATAAAATAGTCGTGTAATGAAATAGTTCTACACAAGAAATTATTCTGTATCTTTATAACAATTATTCTCAAGCCACGTAGAACGTTAAAAATGAGTACCGGACATGGCCGGATAGCTAACGTGTCTGAACTGTGAATCCAAGTACTTATTGATGGTCCGTATCTTGACGCCAGAAAATACACACGCTAAATCTCCGTTGGTGCTGTAGAGCCGTATACTGGATGCGTTACGAGTGTAACGGTCAAACCCCTCTTCAGGATCGGATAAGTGTAGTTCAAAAGCTGCCTTCGCTTTATCGGTTTCAGGCCCGGTATGGCCAGATGGGTTAAGGCGCTCGACTATTCACCCGAGGGTCGCGGGTTCGAATCCAAGTCACTCCAATTACACTCGCCCCTTCAGCCGTGGGGACGTTATAATGTTACGGTCAATCCCACTATTCGTTTGTAAAAGAGTAGCCCAAGAGTTGGCAGTGGGTGGTGATGACTAGCAGCCTCCTCTCTAGTCTTGCACTGCTATGTTAGGGACGGCTAGTGCAGTCAGCCCTCGGGTAGCTTTGCGGGAAGTTCCAAAACAAACAAACAAACAAACAAATCTACTGTTTCAAATTAAGGACAGTTATAATGCGTATAACCCTGGCGCAACTTCACGCGAAAAAAACCCCCAAAAACATCAACAAACAAACGTCGAAAAAGGCGTTCCAGGTAAGTTGTACGTAATACGTTTTGATTCCACTTTGGTGTAAAATATAATAGAAATTACGTTGTATTTTGCTCGTTTGAATTTCACGCAAAGCCACTGAGGGCCAACCATCCCTGATTTTGAAGTAATATAGAAGAAGGAGAGCACCTGGTCAATACCACCCAATAGCTGAAAAAATCGAACTTGTTTGATAAGGGGATTCAAACTCTCAACCTACAAATTTCGAGTCGAATGCCCTAACCATCAGATCATATTACCTTGTATAAAAATAGCTAAAACTTTCTATTATTTTACAATAGGTGCATGTCTCGTGTAGCTTGTTATTTGTAACAGTTCTCCATTTGTACAAGATAGAAAAATGTGTGAACGTCACCTGGCGAGAATTGTCATTCTTCCTATCGCACATCTAAGCCAAGTGACATTGTATCAAGTACAGTCAAAATAAACAATATTAATTGTTCTAATAGTCTTCAGGCATTTTGTGCCTGTTTTTAACAGACTTGCAATTGATATTTTTACCCTAAATGATGGCACAACCTTATACGACAGGTCACTCCAGTATGAACTGTAGTTGTTTGTTTTTTTAAACAAACTGGCTGCTGGTTCAATGTCATGAACATTCCGATTTTGTAAATTAAAAATAACTCATTAGATTTACTTCTGTATGGTAAAGGCGGAATTTCAAGATCTCTGTATCATTAGATTATTACACTGCTGTTTACATCTCATTACTATTCTCGTATCAACGCTAGATTTTTTGCATCAAAACTTGCCGTTAGCCACAAGCTCTGAAGCATCTTGGGATAGCAAGTGTGTGCTTTATGATAGCAAAGCCACAATGGGCTATCTGCTGAGTCCACCGAGAGTAATCGAACCCCTTATTTTAGTGTTGTAAATCCAAAGACTTACCGCTGTACCAGCGGGGGAGACCTTGGGATAGCATCACTTCAGTGACTTTGTGGATGTATGTTGAACGTTGTTAGTTGCAACATGTTAAGTGTTTAGGTGACCTGATGGACCTTTTGGTTGAGCTAAACCAAATGATGTTAAGATGGATACTGTTTATCAACATTCCAGGAATCAATTTGTTGTTTTTGAACTGTTAACGAAGCAGCTATTCACTATTTCTTCGTATAATGCTTTCATTGCACATATTTTATGAACATACAGTATTACTACACACATTATATATACCATCTTATGTAGGTATAACTTTCTGTTTACGTTCTTAGTTTGATATAGGAATCTTTCATAAGTTTTCGTTATTTCAGGTATGTACAGTTTTCACATTGCACGTGGTCGTTACATCAATCTACTTCTAACTGTTTTTGTTCCTTTTGCATTCTCGTGGAGACTGTATCTCGTCTGCTCGTGATAGATTGTGGCTCTAAAGTGGTATCTTACGCACGAAGGTCGACAGCAGAAGTAAGTCGGGTAGAAATGATAAACACGTGAGAACGTTGATTGCTTTGTGCAAGTCTGACCTTACTGATTCAACTAGGTATTCTGAGATTTGGCCAGTTTGTAACGTCATCTTGAAATGGTGAACTTGAAATTAAATCTTTAACAAAAAAAAAGGAAAAAACGTACGAACAACCCAATCAAATCATCTCTCTCTATTACATACAACCATCCAGTTTCCAATGAAAGTACGTGCAGCACGTTTGTGTTTCATATAAAGCTCGTTTTATCGCATAACACTATTACCAGTCCATCTGCGAGTAACAGAGTACTTAAAATAAAAAATAAAAAAAATAAACACGTCAGTGTAATCCTACTCCGGAACAGGATCTATATATAAACGTGGATAAATATGTAAATTAGGCCTAGCCATATACAATAAGCCCAAATGTGTCTCAATTATTTATTTACATCTTTCACCAATTGTCAACAGTACTCATCTTTTGTTCCTCGACTTAACCGTTTTTCCAAATGAAAAAAGACAGTATGGTACCTTGACAATTGCTTTACTACTCCCACACTGTTGGCACTCCTTTCGCTTCCATCTTTCTCTTCTTATTGTACTTGAAAAATCTTAAACTTTCCTTGTCTTTACACCCCCACTCCAAGTGAAGGTACCGAACCGTGTAACAACGATAAAAACAAAAAAAAATTTAGCAACAACTGTGCAGCTACATTGACGTCACAATTCAACCTTAACCGATTACTATTGAGCTGGAAGTTGCAATTTTTACGTCCACATACGGCCAAAATCAGTAAACGGGTCCGTAACTACTGTCCTCGGTTATTGGGGAGAAAGTCTGAGTGCAAACACCGCTAAGAATCTTATTTCGTTGTTTATGGCGGGCACAGTACAAATAGCCCATTATGTAGCTTTGTGCTTAACATCAAAGAAACCCATCTTAACAAATAAATACCTGTTGCATCATACGTATATTACACAATTTTCACCAAGAGGATCATCTGTTCTAACCATTCGCATTAGTATACAGTAGTATGCTGTCTGTCAATCAGACAGTAAATACTAAAACGAAACCATATAAGCAGATACTTAGCCTGGCAATTTGCACTGTCTGTAAAACGTGCGTAAGTCATAAATCGCGATAATTATTCCCCATGCAGGTTAAAACAGAACATGAAGCACGAAATTCAAAACTAACAAATTAAAAATATTTGTTACTCTTTAATTCTAATCTAGTCTGTTTTTCACATTAAAACAAGTTTTATCTCTGATCTCAAAGATTTATCATAACGTATTAATAAAATGACATTTGTATCTTATTTTATAAAATATCAAAGGCTTAGTTTCTGAATACTGACGAATGAAAACTCCAGAGTTGGACTCAATAAACAGATTTTTTCTCTTATATTTGTTATAAAACTATAGCTTGGTTGTTTAGGGTTAAAATGCCGAAAGCTTGCGAAGCGTTAGATACAAGTAGGCCTAATACATGTGATTTATTAAAAAACAACAAAAAAACAGCAGATTTTCTTTCCCATTTCTATTTAATTAATTAATTCACTTCGGATTCAAAAAAAATATTTCGTTCAATAAAACACGTGAAAGACAAAATACAGTTTATAAATCCAAACTAATATTGAATGTAATGACTGAAATAGTGCACACGTTAAGTGAAATTATGGATTCTTTACCTAGATCAGGAAAAGCTATTAAACTTGTAATAATTACCTACTGTATTATATTTAAGAGTTTATTATCATATCAAAAATAAATATTAGCTACTCACTGTCACGCATATGCGTGGTTACCTTCTGTTTTCGTTGACATTTTCGATAATATGCTGCCACATTTGAAAATGGCGTAATAACTACCACGAACAACAAGTCTCGAACACAAATACCTTGCTAAAGAAAGAACTATGAAACTCTTAAGGGGTCGCTTAGAATATTCTTGGTTGTACATAATATATGGTGGCGATTATTTATTTGTTTGTTTTGTTGACTTTCGCGCAAAGCAGTAAAAACTACCTGCGCTAATCGTAATTTTTAATTTGGAAATTAGATTAAGATTATATCTTGTCAGTAGCTAGTCAGCTTTAGTTTTTCATTTTGATGTTTTGTGGTCTTTATGATTGTTTTTTAACCACTACTTCACTTTCTCTATACAGATCTTCGCCAAACTTGGCGTTTTGTTGGGTCTATGGGTAGATACCTGTGAATTCACAATTTCACATTTTGTATTATGCAGTTTTTACGGGAGATTTTTTTTTACGTGAAAGCGAAGCAACTTTTCATGTCCAAAGTTGACCTTTCATTAATCGTGAATTTACGTAACTTCCGTCCTAGGCGCCCACAGTCACAGCAGTTTCTCTACAGACTCAAACTGCTACTAAAAACCGGGTTTTGATACCAATGGTGGGCAAGGAACAAATGACCCATTGTGCAGCTTTATGTTTAGCTTCGAAGAAACAAACAAACCATCTAGAGGATGGGAACTCCAGCTGGTTTTTCAATAAAGGTTTAGTCAAGTCGTTGATAAACAGAAGCCCCGGACTTTAATAGAACAATGCCTAAACTCTTGTGACAGATTTATTGTCAACTGATCAACTAACACGAAGGTTTTGGACACTATAGTATAGTGTAAGATGTTGAAAAGCACCCTAATTGAGAACAGTGATGGTTTAACTCTAGCCCAGGTGATAGATATATGTCCAAGATGAGGAAATGTACATTTAAAAATTAATGCATCCACTCTGAAAATGCAAATGAAACATTTTTTGCGTTACCATCACTGTAACAATTTCTTTCTTTTTTTTATAGTGACTCAGAAATACTGGTATGATCATGCCGATAAGACGCTCCAGAAGAAACAGAAAATAAGTGACAACCTGCAACGTGGAAGTGCGAAGAACGTCATATTATTCCTTGGAGACGGAATGGGAGTGCCCACCATCACTGCTGCTCGTATCTACAAGGGGCAAAAGGCTGGTCTGAAGGGTGCAGAGGCAGAGTTGACATTCGAAGATTTTCCACACGTATCGCTTTCTAAGGTTTCAGATGCGTTGCGTTTTTTTTTCCGTTATATTCACTGTCACACGATCAATCACTAGTAAAATCAGTTATCAGTTTTGTTTTATTAAGAATATTATATGAAAGTATTTCGTTTACATTGTTTTATTATCTGAAAATCTGGTACTGTCCTGATAATACTAGCAAAACAATTTTTTGTTTTTGACTGCCTCCTTTGATTTTATCAGCCAAGCAAAAACCTATAATTCTAACTCTAAGATCCTTCTGAAGGTTTTACTAACTTCTGTTCATTTTTTGGGCTTCTTAACAGTGTAATATTTCTGAATCTGGGAGTACATATTTGGGGCTAATCTCTGATACTGCATTCTACCAAATCTATCTGACATTAGTCCTAGAAAACAGATATAACATTTGGAGGTTAATATGGATAAAACGTATTTAGTATGCAAAGTTTTATTTTATTGGATATATTTACCGAGTTCGAGCAAAAATGTTCCCTTTCTTTTTACGTTATAATACTTACACTAATAATAATTAAAGGTTTAGTTGTTTCGAGCTTTTAAACGATCAGTTTGATCGTTCTGCTGAACGTTAGAAGACTATAATTTTGTTTCACTTGTTTGTTTCAAGCGCAAAAATAAACAAGATATTTGCAATCTGACTACCTACGAGAATCGAACCCCCAGCTTTTAGTATGTTATTCTTCCACTAACGAAACGGCGGACGAAAGAGGAGGTACGCGTGAAGATTAATTTTATTTCTTGAATTCGGAATTTTTTTATTCATTACAAATATAGTTCACCATACGTGCTCGCTCTTTCAGCCGTGGGGGCGTTATAACGCATCAGTTAATCCCACTATTTGATGGTAAAATAGTAGCCCAAGAGTTGGAGGTGGGTAGTCATGACCACCTGCCTTTCCTCTAGTCTAACACTGTTAAGTTAGGGACGGCTGGCACAGAAAGCCCTCGTACGGCCTTGCGCGAAATTCGAAAACAAACAAATATAGTTTGACTAGATTTTCGAAAACTCGACAATTAGTTGAGCTTCTGTAACAGTTGTAATTAGAAACGCATGTTGGCGTGAGCACTTCCCAGAGCTGTTGCGTGCAGACTTTTAAAACGTTATCAACTAGATATCTTTGTAACTATTTAGTTTCGTTGTAGCGTATAGTTATTGAACGCTTATTGTAATAAATAGGTATCGCTTTATTTTGTGTAGACTTACGCAATAGATAGACAAACATCGGACTCTGCAAACACAGCCACAGCCTACCTATGCGGTGTAAAGGCGAACTATGGAACTCTGGGAGTGAATGGAAAAGTGAAAAACGAAAACTGCGATTCCTCAAAAAATAAATCTAACCATCTTTCATCAGTCCTACAATGGGCACAAGAAGGAGGTACTTCCAGATGTCTTCTCTATTTTACTTATTTTCGAAAGACTTGAAGATTATAAGATATATAATAATAATAATAATAATAATAAAGTAGCCGTGTTTTGCTATTCCTTTTTATCATTGAGGGCTTTATTAAGAAAAGCCATGTAGGCACTTTCTTAGTGGGTTGTGACGATTACGCAGTAAACCAAATTTGACTCGGTTTACCATGGAAATCGATTTTAAAAGCGGTAATTATTTCTAATAAGAAATAGCAAAAATCAGCTTGTTAGGAACGAAAGCTTGCTCTTAAAACCTTTAAATAACTAAATATCTAATTGTATTGAACGGTATTTCTTAGATGACAAGTGGCTTACGAGAGGCGCTAGCTGAATTACACATTTAATTCCTGTTAACATAATGCTAGACAAATTGGCCCATAACATCGAAAATGAATTCGTGCAGATGTACCGTTCCTAAGAAAGTGAATATTTTAATATATTCACTATACTGTCTCTGCTTTTTAATTTTGATTACTTTTAGTCATCGCTGTATTTTTTTTAACATTCGATTCAAAATGGTCGACGATTATCCTATTCCATTTGACATTTATAAAACTGATTCACCGATTTCAAAATCGTTCCAGTCTTGGATTCCTAGAAGTGACCTGGCATGGCCAAGCGCGTAAGGCGTGCGACTCGTAATCCGAGGGTCGCGCTAAACATGCTCGCCCTCCCAGCCGTGGCGGCGTATAATGTTACGGTCAATCCCACTTTTCGTTGGTAAAAGAGTAGCCCAAGAGTTGGCGGTGGGTGGTGATGACTAGCTGCCTTCCCTCTAGTCTTACACTGCTAAATTAGGGACGGCTGGCACAGATAGCCCTCGAGTAGCTTTGTGCGAAATTCCAAAAAACAAAAACATTCCTAGAAGTTCACAGTGTCCACTATTCCTGTGGTTTTTATATTTGATAAAACGGTTTGTCGGATAAAAATTTAGCATCAAAGTGAAGCGGTAATTCAAGGGTCGTGGGTTCGAATCCTGGTTGCACCAAACATGCTCGCCCTTTCAGCCGTGGGGGCGTTATAACGTGACGGTCAATCCCACTATTCGTTGGTAAACGAGTAGCCCCAGAGTTGGCGGTGAGTGGTGGTGACTAGCTGTCTTCCTTCTAGTCTTACACTGCTAAACTAGGGACCGCTAGCGCAGATAGCCCTCGTGTAGGTTTGCGCGAAATTCGAAAACAAACAAACAAAAGGAATCGAGCTTGCGAAGAAAGGGAGCATACAGAAATGAAGTCACTCATGGGTCCACTGTGGTCTTAATCCGTCCTTATCTTTGTGGAACAATGTTGTTATAATACTTTAACTACATACTAACAATTAACTTAGCGTATTGTTGTTGAAAGACATCACTGTTTACTACTCATTGTTATTTGATTGTTAGTTTTGGATTCAATTGGAGCAATACAACAACCTTATGTTTGGATAATGAAGGTCGCTCTAAATAAACGTGTCCAACGTGAATTATAATATGTTAATACACAAAGACTTTAATATATTTTGTCTTGATGATTTTCCTATACACACACACACACGACTTCCACGTGAATCTGCTACGCATGTGCAGTACCCAAATTACTAGCTGCAAGCCAGTGTAGGTAGGTCTAACGTAAAAATTAATCGCGCAGTTAAACCTAACTTCAATAAAACATTATTGTGTTTACAAATACGTGACAATACATTTATGTTCTTTAAAGAAATGAATTTTTTGTATTGAAAAACGTTATTCAAACACGTTAGACCCCCGAGCTCTGTTTTAGTGTCGTTACTACATACGATGCTGTGACTTTTCTACGTTTTCTGTGTTTTTCAGTGTCGTTTCTGTACGCTGTTGTGACTTTTCTACATTCTCTATCTGTGTTTTTCAGTGTCGTTACTGTACGCTGCCGTGACTTTTCTACGTTCTCTACCTGTTTGTTAACATGTGTTTTATTTTATTTTTAACAATACTCTGCTATTCTTTTAATCGCAGGAAAATCCACTGGTTTTGTAACAACAACTCGTGTCACACATGCGACACCTGCTGGTTTGTATGCTCATTCAGCTTCCAGAGACTGGGAGGCTACAAGTCCTGACGGAGATACGGAATGTCCAGATATAGCTTTCCAGTTGATAAAACACAACCCGGGTAAAAATATTCAGGTAACAAGTTTTCTCTTTTTTTATTATATGAATGAAGTAAATCACGTTTAGTGGTGTCTTTAGGCCTATCAACATTTTTCAATTCGCCATTCATTAAATTATAGCTAGCTGTAAACTTTTAAGCATTATCCTGTGTTCAACGTAAGCATCAGAAAGTTATTGGGGTAAGGAAGTTTGCGTTAAGTTTTTTATACGGTCGTGGTGAAAGGGTTAATTGCTTAAGTTTATATGATTAATTTAACGACGAGTCTTCAGTAAACAGTTAATTTAAAACGTTTTTTTAAATAAATTAGAAAAGATGATCAAATACATTAATAATATATTTAATATTTTCTTTTATATTTACTTGCTTGTTTTCTGCCCACTGCGCAGGTCAAACTTCCCACACGTGAAGCTGCGCAAAATGACAATTTTTGTTGGTATACGCGTCTATCGTCTGCCAGATTAACCGGTAATATTATCTTTTAACATGTATATTACACGAATAAATTATATGCGGAATTAACATATTTTTGGGTAAGCTTGACTTAACATTTAATTTAGAATATAACATTTTAGGCTGATTTATTTATAGGCCATTAACTGTGTAAAAGTGTTAGGACAAGAGAACATTTTAGTCTATGAAGTTAATTCTTCTGTGCCATAACAGAATGTAGATTACGAAACTATGGGACTAGAGGGAAGGCAGCTAGTCATCACTACCCACCGCCAACTCTTGGGCTAATCTTTTACTAACTACTAGTGAAATTGACCGTCACATTATAACGCCCCCACAGCTGGAAGGGCGAGAATGTTTGGCGCGATGCGGGCACGAACCCGCGACCCTCGGATTACGGAAAAGCTATCAAAGAGCTAGCATATAGTATCCGTATATGCAAGAAGTCAGTTTAATTGCACTACATAAATGTATCTTGATAAAAACAGTGTTTAACATTATATATTAAGTTTTGTTGTTGTGTCACGGCCCAAAAAATGTAGAGAATTGTCAGTAGAGCAGAGTTTCTATAAAAACTTTACGTGATGCTGGTTGGACAAATTGATGCAAAATTGAAATGTTCCCACTACACTGTCAAGTACACCATGGATCGTGAAACCAAGATAAGTAAATTTGAAAATAGGAAAGTAAGAGACAGAAACCTAAACTCAATTACACTAGTGTTAAGTATCTTTGTTTATGTGACCTTCAGGTCAGAAGGAAGACTGTCTCTGATCTTAATATAAACAACCATGTAACAAATGACAGAAAAGTGTCCAGACATACAGTATCCAGAAGACTTAACATGAATTGAATGTTTGGTTGTGTAACAGTTAAAAAAAATACAACCTTTACTTTGATGTTCATATACTGCCAAGAGACTTAAATTTGCTGAAAAGTACAAAACTGGACTGTTGATTGGAAAAGTGTGTGATGAACGGATGAGTCCAAGTTTTAAATATCTGCTTCAAAGCGTGAGTTGTACATCCAGCGGAAGAAAGGTGAAACACAACTACCTCAGTACCTAGCATGAAGTATGGTGTGGTGGTTGGGGTGTTTTTTTCCTGAGGTGATGGGAGGTATTTGCAAAATAGGAGAATAATGATTCAGAGCAGGAACCACCAGATACTGCATAACCAGATCACGGTATAACTAATGGTTTGTATATTATTGGTAAAGGATTCTACTGCCAAGAAGATAATGACACCAAACACTCGTAAAACCTGTACAGAAATTACTTAATTTGACAAGAATCTGCTGGAGTCGTTCAGATGATTCTAATGTCCACCACAGATCTCAAGAGTGATCTGATCTGGGATTGACTGACCACTAACTTAAATCAAATGATTTTAATGTCCACCACAGATCTCAAGAGTGATCTGATCTGGGATTGACTGACCACTAACTTAAATCAAATGATTTTAATGTCCACCACAGATCTCAAGAGTGATCTGATCTGGGATTGACTGACCACTAACTTAAATCAAATGATTTTAATGTCCACCACAGATCTCAAGAGTGATCTGATCTGGGATTGACTGACCACTAACTTAAATCAAATGATTTTAATGTCCACCACAGATCTCAAGAGTGATCTGATCTGGGATTGATTGACCACTAACTTAAATCAAAAGAGCTATTCTAAAGAAACTTTATGGGAGTGTATTAGATATTTGGTGTAAACTCTCAAACGTCACTTTGATTAAATGTTTGAATACACTTACTAATAGATCATATTTTTATTCTCACACACACAAAAGAACTGTATACAAAATTAGAACACTGTGTGTAGTACCGTTTGCAACCGGCAGTGTCTGTGCTTTTGTGATTTTTTTACAACAAAGTTGCATCGGGCTATCTGCTGTATCCACCAATGGAAACCGAACCCACAATTTTAAGTTTGTAAATACGTACATTTGCAGCTGTTCCACCAAAGGATGCGACTATACCGTGTAGTTTAGTTATTTATACTGCAAAGCAAGGTATTCTTTCACTTTGTGATTGGTTGGTTTCTATATGTTAGACACCAAGACTTTCTGGGAGCAACAACACTAGTTTTTTTTGTCCTTCCCCTCCTATACTGCTTCACCCCTCCCCCAGACCAAAATTAATCCATTGCGCAACTTTTCGCTTAATTAAAAACAAACAAATTTTAGGTTTAAAGTTAGTGAATGAGGTAAAAAATTACTCTTGGTATTTGGCAGACTACATTAAAAGTTATATATTCCTACTTTAGGTTATCTTAGGCGGAGGACGCCAATCGTTCTTTCCAGACGATGAACCTGATGTTGAAAGCAAAGAGATGGGAAAGAGAAAAGATGGACAAAATCTCGTGAATGAATGGTTGGATCACAAGAAGAATATTTCTTCCAAAGTCCATTATGTGTATAACTTACAAGGATTTGAAAACGTCATTGCTGATGAAACGGATTACTTGTTGGGTAAGACCAGTCCAGAGATAAAGTGTTCTTTGTTTGTGTTTTTAAAGATTAAAATTTGGGAAAAGACCGTATCTAAACATTATTTTGTCTGCTTCACAATGGCGTGTTTCTTCCAAGTAGCCTCCCAGTGGCACAGCGGTGTGTCTGTGGACTTGCAACTTTAGAAACCGGGTTTCGATCCCTATGGTAGGTAGAACACATTGTGTAGCTCTGAGCTTAACTATGAACAGAGTATTTACCCCGACTGTTCTGTTTAAACCATATATTATAACAATGAATGGATATTTATAACGTTTAAGGACTTGTTACACTAAAAATCTGGCTTTGATTATTCAAAGCACCGATAGTCTATTTTATATAGCTTTGAGCTCAATAAGTGACATCTAGTGCTAAGTTGGGTTGAAACACTAAGTCGGAGAACCTAAATTTGGAGTTTTCTGCAACTTGTAAACAAACAAAACAACTAAAATTAAATCACACGCAACAAAACAACTTGTGTGCAAAATGAAAGTGAAAATGCGATGTTTGTGTTATAACCAAGTCTTGTTAAACATTGGCCAACCCAAATCGAGATGAAAATTTTATCATTTAGCACAATGACAACAAGGAACTTGAAAAAAAAATACATTTCACGATTTCAACACGAAGTAACAGATTTTATAATTTGATTAATCAGCTAAATTTGAACAACCTCAAACAGCGAATCCTCGTGGGAGAAATTAGAATATATACAATAAAATAATCCCTCTCCAACAGACGACCCTTTTTTAATATATATATGGTGCTGACATCTGGCAAACTTTTAATCTCACTAAATAACAAGACAATGATTTTTTTTTTATATTTCGTTCGCTTTGTAGATGATGATCCTGTCTTTGGTTAATAAAATAAACTTTTGTCTCAATGCATTCGGGCATTAAATGTTGTTTCAAGAAAAGTAAATTAACCTCCTCCTATAATTTTATTTGTAAATAACGAACATTTCGAACAAAGCATATTTATATCTTGCGACATTTTATCACTTCAAGATTACAATGTTTAATATTATATTTAAGAATGAATTTCCAATGGTTTTCGTTGATACAGTTTGGTTTGAATTTCTCTCAAAGCTACACGAGGGCTATCTGCTTTAGCCGTCCCTAATTTAGCAGTGTAAGACTAGAGGGAAGGTAGATAGTCATCACAACCCACCGTCAACTCTTGAGCTACTCTTTTACCAACGAATAGTGAGATTGACGATTGATCGTTACATTATTACGCCACCACGACTGAAAGGGCGAACCCACGAACCTCGG
Organism: Carcinoscorpius rotundicauda; assembly: GCA_011833715.1. Classification (NCBI taxonomy): domain Eukaryota; kingdom Metazoa; phylum Arthropoda; class Merostomata; order Xiphosura; family Limulidae; genus Carcinoscorpius; species Carcinoscorpius rotundicauda. The sequence continues at coordinate 128,281,769 of CM022394.1, read as the reverse complement.
ATTACGAGTTGAGTGCTTTAACCACCTGACCGTGCCGGGCGGTTGACATAATTACGTCGTGTACTTGATAATATCTAAAACTTATCAACAACCCACCAGGGGAGTAAAATATTAAACATATTTTAGCTGTTTGGTAAAAGCCAGAACAGTATTTGGTATCAAAGGTACCAAGGGTATTCTATTCAGATAGTCCTACCCCTTTCTTCCCTTAAAAAAACAATTATACAGGGTGTTCGGAAAGTCACTGTGCAGTTTTGTCTGTTAATAGATATATACGTGCTCAGTGACTTTCCGAACACCCTGTAGTTTTTAGGTCTACCTTCCACCAACATAGAAAATAAATCTTTTTATTCCAATAAAAATTATAAAATCCTGCATTCATAAAACTGCATTTCCTTTTTCAGCAAAATTTTTAAATGAAACAAAAACTCTGATGTCGAGAAACCCACTTGTTGAGAAATTTATATGCAAAAACGGCTCGTTTGGGTTGAGAAAATATTTTACATAGAAGAGCGAACAACGTTTTGACCTTCTTCGGTCATCGTCAGGTTCACAAAGAAAGAGGTAACTGACCGGAAGCTGACCACATGTTTGGAAGGGGTTGTGTAACTGAGTGTCGCAATGTAGAGGGTGGGGTTAGATGTTTGAATATATAATTTTATCTTGAATATTAATATAGGTATAATGGCGTTCCTTTATATTGGTTTATTTTGGGTTTAAGTTGTTGTATAAGTACGGCTTCTTTAATTTTGCGTTTGTTTATGTTTGTTTCTTTATTTAGTATTTTAGTGTTTTCTATGGTTATGTTGTGTTCATTTGACTTGCAGTGTTCGAAAACGTGTGAAGGTGACTTTTTATGTTCTTTGAATCTGGTTTCCATTTTTCTACTTGTTTCTCCAATATAGAAGTCGTGGCAGTTATTACATTGTATTTTATAAATAATGTTGGTGTGGTGTTTGTCAGTGTAGTTCTTACATAGTTTTGTGCCTGGTTTTTGAATAAATTTAGTATTAACTGGAATGTTATATTTTGTTACTAGTTTTTGCCAAATGTTGGTTATTTGTTTGCTGATGTCCGGAATATATGGTATACAGCAGTATATGGTTTCGTGATTTTTGATTCGTGAGATATATTTACTTTTGTTGGTTGATTTTGCTTTCTGTCTAGGTGTGTGCGAATAATGTTTTCTACGGTTTGTGGAGGAAACTTATTGATGCTGATGAAGTATTGTTTTATTTTGTCTAATTCATTGTTAATTTTATCTGGTGAGCATAGTTTTATGGTTGTATTTATTTGGTTTCTTAGTATGTTGAGTTTTTGTTTTGTTTCATGTGCTGAGGTCCAAGGAATGCATAGTCAAATAAGGGTGATTTTTTGGTGCATTTCTGTTTTGAATCGTGTGTCGGTTCTTGTAATTTTGAGATTAAGAAATGATATTTGATTGCTTTCTATCTGTTCACATGTGAAGTTAATGTCGGGATGTATAGAGTTAATGTGATTGAAAAAATTAAGTGTGTGTTCTGTATATTTGAATCCCGCAACCGTGTCATCTACATATCTGTACCAGTATAGTGGTGGATGTAATGCTGTGTTAATTTCTTGTGTTTCAATTTGTGTCATAAAAATATTGGCTAGAACTGGTGATACTGGGTTGCCCATGCTTAGGCACTTTGTTTGTATATAGTTGTGGTTGTTGAACATGAAGTTTGTCTTCATCGTGGTGAATTCTATGAGGGTTTCTAACTGGTTACTGAGAATGTCTATAGTTGGGTTAGGGTCTCGGATATAGAGTTCTAAGGCTATCTTTCAGGCTTTAGTGGTTAAAACTTCTGTAAAGAGTATAACATTAAAACTGGCCATTAAGGCTTTATGATTAAGTTGATTTAGATTAGACTTGAAATTAAAAGAATCTTTGAATGAAGTGGCTGATGTTACATATTTGGAGAATGTCCATGCTATGTATTTACCGAGATTGTAGTTAAACGATTCATATGTTGACATTATTGGTCGTAATTGACAATCTGGTTTATGAGGTTTGGGGATGCCGTATATTTGCGGTGTGCGTGAGTCGGTTTTACGTAGGTAGGAATAAAGTGTTTGTGAAATTTTATATTAATAAAATAAATTATATATTCAAACATCTAACACCATCCTCTTTATTCCGACACTCAGTTACACTTACTCTTTCAACCATGTGGTCAGCTTCCGGTCAGTTTCCTCTTTCTTTGTGAACCTGACGATGACCGAAGAAGGTTGAAACGTTGTTCGCTCTTCTATGACAAATATTTTCTCAACCCAAACGAGCCGTTTTTGCATATAAATGAAACAAAAACTGTTTCATAAGGAACGCAATATACAGGGTGTCCCAGAAGTCGCGCACAATATAAATTTTTATGTTAATACATATGAATAACAATTTTATTGATAATAATCATAACAGATGCTCAAACTGTTCACCCTCTGCTTTGATACATTCATCAATTCTCTTTATAAAACTGTCTTTTACTTTGTTGAGGGTTGCAGTGCTAATCCTTTGACATTATTATATGTACGTATGGTGCGCGACTTCTGGGACACCCTGTATGTATTATTGTATATTTATGTATATATACCTATATATAACGTGTTGGATTAGTTTCTTTTTATATACATATATATATGTGTTTGCTGTTTTATGTTGTTATTTTCTAACTGTATTAGACTCATGGTTGTCAAAGAAAGGAAGATGACTTGCGTTACAAAATCAATAACACACTAAATTTCAGTTGCATTCCAGCTGTACTTGGTGGCTTCAGCAATATGTCTGTGGACTAACTCCGCCAGAAACCGGGTTTTGTTATCCGCGGTGGGGAGAGCACAAGATAGCTCATTGTGTAGCTTTGTGCTTAATTTTAAACAAACAATCGCTCTTTCAGCGGTGAGAGAATGATAATGTAACTGTTAATCCCACTATTTGTTGATGGAGTAGCCCAACAGTTGGCAGTGGGTGATATTAACAAGCTGTCTTCCCTCTATTCTGTCAATTCCAAGTTTGAGATGAATAATTCAAATATTCATTGTGTAGTTTTGTGAGAAATTTGAAAACCAACCAAAATAAAAAGAGCTAATACATCACTAAACATGTTATGTCATTTTGGGAAGTTTTAATACTAAAAGCTAAATTGTTTTTATTACTTAAAACAAAAATTATTACACGTAGCCAACGTAAATCATGTTTGTTTTATGGTGGAAGACAAGTGTATTGTTGTTTTCGTTCCTTCGAGTATAATGAATTTGATTCTGTTGTTCAAGCAGTTATAGATGTCCTGACCGTGTGCGATCTTAGTAACTTATTTCAAATAATGTCTCGCTATAGCTGTGCACCCAGTAGAAGTCTTTGTCTATGCCAATCTCGAGATAAAAATAACCTGATTGGAGGAGATACTTCAATAATTCTCGTTTCAGGTCTTTTTGAATACGGCCATATGCAGTACGAATTCGAACGAGTCGTGAATAACAACGAGCCTTCTGTTACAGACATGACGAAGAAAGCTATAGAGATCTTGAGTAGAAACCCTAAAGGGTACTTTCTTCTTGTTGAAGGTAATGATGAATCGGTACTTAACATAAATATATTAATTGGAACGTGATTGGTTGTAGTGTTTATGTTAACTATGAATTCACTTGACAAATATCTAAAGAATATTTCACATAAGTAAAATACAGAATTTGTTAAAATAAAGTGTGTGTGTGAACTTTACTGTAAGTGTTTACAAGTGGGGACACTAACGTCATTCGTTTATGTTTATTCTTTTGTCCGCTTGGAAGAAGATCCTTTCGTTAAAATCAGTGACTGAAAGCTTGTATAATGGACGACTACAGGCAGACATGAATATTTCTTTATCTAATTTCGTAGAATAAACAACAAAAAACAATCAAATATTGCAACTTGACACAAGGATAAAAGATAACATTAGGGGAAGTTACCCCGCCATATAATTTTATATCGATAACATGTATTTCTTTCCAGTTTTAATACTTTTTTTGTATCAGGTCATCCCTTAAGTAACGGCTAATTTTAGGTTCAGAAAAAGAGAAAGAATTTCAAACGTTTTTAATGTTATTTAATCAATAATGTATGTTCCATTATTATTAATTATTTCCTGCCAACGATTCACAAGCTTCTGAATGCCACTTCTATAAAATTCTTGGGGAGTGGAGGAAAAGAATGAAGAGAGGGTAGTTTTGACATCTTCATATTTTCCAAGCTCTTTTTCATCAAAATAGTTCTGCAAACTTTAGGATAGATGATTATCAGATGGAGCAAGGTCTGGAGAGTAAGGAGGATGTGGAAGTTTTTCCCAGTCTAGCTCTTCAATCTTTGCAGATGTGATCCTTGCTGTATGAGGCCGTGCATTATCCTGATGTAACACAACACCTTTACGATTGATCAAAGCAGGCATATTTTTTTCAGTATAACACTCAAGCGATCTAACTGTTGACAATAGAAGTCTGATGTAATCATTACACTTAGTGGCAGCAACTCAGAGTGAATCACACCAACAATATCTCACCAAACGCATAACAAGAATTTCCTAGGTTGGAGATCCATTTTACTCTGTGCTTTAGCCAGTTTACCTGCACTGAGCCATTGCCTGCGGCGCTTAATATTTTTATAATATATCCACTTTTTATTTCCAGTCAATAACCTGTCCAGCAAAAGTGAGTTGTGTTCATGACAGTAGAAAGAAGTGCAAATGTCCACTCTTGCTCTAAGGTTGGCCTCTGTAAAATAATGGCGGACCCATTTTCCAAGTTTTGACACCTTTCCAAGCTGTTGCAGATGGCGATGACCTGTTGAATGGATTGAATTAAGCTTCTGTGCCAGTCCTTCAACTGTCACAGTACAATCTGCATCAAGTACAGCCAATAGCAAGTCATCATTAAACTCAACAGGACGACCTAAACGTGGCACATCACTTAATCTGTAGTCACCTGATCTGAACTTCTGAAACCACCTTCGACATTTTCTTTCATTGAGAGGCTCCACACCATAAACACCTTGAACGTTTCGTGTAGTTTCTGCTACACTATTTCCTTTTTAAACTCATAAAGCATTATATTCGTAATGTGCTCCTAAGACACATCTATCTTCATAAGGGTTTATTTGATTAATTATTTTAAAAAATGGAGCTGTGTTAGTTTCTTTTTATTTGTCTGAATTTTTTTACATACGTCCTACTGCATATTTTAGTCATTAAAGACTGAAATGATAATGCACGCTGTATTAAAGTTTCGGACATTACTTTTGGGATGACCTGATATTTTTATCGCACTAATTATGTTAAAATAAAAACCGTAGCTTAATTTATTTAGTTCCCTTACTTTTCGTACAGGGGGTCGTATTGACCATGCACACCATGATGGAATGGCCATGAGGGCGTTGGAAGAGATGGTGACGTTTGACAAAGCAATTAAGCTAGCTCTCGAGATGACCAACAGGGACGACACTTTACTTCTCGTTACAGCTGACCATTCTCACACGATGACCATAAGTGGTTATCCATTAAGAGGGAACAATATTTTAGGTATGCAAATGTTAAGTCATGTCTTTTAAGTTTCAGTATGATTTATATAGCAGCGAAAAATAAAAGCAAAAAATTTTTGCAGCATGAAGAATTGCATAAACATTACGTAAAAATTTAGGTAAACAATGTTAGATAAAATCGGGTACATGATCCAAAAACCGGAATATTCCAGAAAGTGCCTGTCTTTGTGAACATCAGTAACCAGAAAAAGGTCGGATATAAGGAATTTTTGACTTGAAATTACTAAAACAAGATAAAACATTACTGTAGAAATAAGTAAGTAAAAGTTTATTTGGGGCTTAATTGCAGAGTAAGTTTTGTTTCTCTCTCTCAACGATCAATCCCACTATTCGTTTGTAAAAGAGTAGCCCAAGAGTTGGCGGTGGATGTGGTTGACTAGCTGCTTTCTCTCTAATTTTACACTGCAAAATTAGGGACGGCTAGCACAGATAGCCCTCGTGTAGCTTTGCACAAAATTAAAAACAAATCAAATTGTGTTAACTTGAGTATTTACCATTTGTTCATCTTTAAAAGGACCCCCAAAACACGTGAATAACAGTCATTATGTACATATTTCACACATCACTTATATCGCCTGAACATGTCAAGTCGGACAACGCCCCAAACTGGAAAATTCCAAAATCTGGCATGGCTCAGGTCCCAAGCATTCTGGCTTTGATTATATGTAGAGCATAAGATTCCAACCTGATGGCAAGTATGCTAACAGTTTTACGTTCGCCTAGCAGTATTTGCGCATTTGTCTTGTAAGAATAGCAAGGATTAATGTTGAAGACGCATTGTACCACTGAGTGTATTACACAATTTTAATCATAGGAGCGTTGTAATCGTGACTGTTAGACCCATTATTTGGTTAATAGTAGCTACATAGGCGGTGAGTGCTGCTAATTTATTACTCTCTCCCTGGTCGACAATTCTGAAAGATGGCCATGGCACACGTGAGTGACGTCTATTACCTGAGTTTCGGTGAATGTATAACATTTATACAAACCGAAGTATTTTTAATGTTGTTGTTATTTTAAAAAGCGAGTAAACTTGTTATGTGAGAGCTTCTGTAGCAAGGCTACGTGTAATAATCCTCACATCAGTATTACCAACTTTTACTTGAGACAATTATGTAGGAAGAACATAGAATCAGAGGTTCTCCTTTCATCATTGAGACATTCTGACATCTTCCTCAAAGTTGACAACCTTGAACTCCTTGTTTCAACATCGAACTTCATCTTCCTTCGCTAAAATTAACATTTCAGTGATGAATGGGGAAATCATCAAGAACAATAATAACATGGCGTGTGTGTGACTGCCATAGCTCCAAGAGAAAAGAAGCTTGAAAGTTTGCGCACCAACTACGCAGATCCTGAGCGTGTATACCTGGGTATTATTACTTATCCACAGGTGGCCCAGAATGGCCAGGTGGTTTGAGCATTCGACTCGCAATCTCAGGGTCGCTGGTTCGAATGTCCGTCACATCAAATATACTTTCCCTTTCAGTTGTGGGTTAATCCCACACTATTCGTTGGTAAAAGAGTAGCACAAAGTTGACGTGGGTGGTGATGAGTAGCCACCTTTCTTCTAGTTTCACACTCCTAAATTATGGTCGGCTGGTGCAGATAGCTCTGGTGTGCCTTTTAAAAGAAATTCAAACACAATAATAACTAACTTTATCCACATGCAAACAGGCGTTCGCTTACGTATCTTTTTTTCAGCATATGGTAACGTAAGGAACCATTTATTTTCTAAGTGGACCTTGAGGGTGTCCACCTGGGTGTTATTACTTATCCACATGCTTGCGTGTGGGTGCATCTTTTTACTAAGATAATCTAGAGATAAAACGCTCAACACACCACTTCTATATTTCTGTGGAAATTATATTTCACCGTTTTCTTCTATGCAAAAATAGACTGAGAATACACACACTGCCATAGTAATAATAAAATATCTGAACCGAGCGAAGCCGTATACTTTCGGTAGTACCTAAATGTCGATGACTGTTGGAAAGACGGAACGCCTTCTCGCGGTTTACAATTTTTACAGCCCTGACCTACATATAGATTCATAATTTTTACTAAAATATGGGTGGAAAATTTTGTACTCCAAAAATTAAATATACAATATATGTGTATGTGTGTGTGTGTGTGTGTGTGTGTATGTATGTATGTATGTATATATATGGGGGAGTCTTTGCGTTAGAGAGTAAAGAAGTAATAAACTCGATTCTGGGGTACTGAAATTTGTTAAAAGTCAATATTTAAGGATAACATAAACGTTTGTTTGTTTTGTTTGTTTGTTTTTCGGAATTTCGCACAAAGCTACTCGAGGGCTATCTGTGCTAGCCGTCCCTAATTTAGCAGTGTAAGACTAGAGGGAAGGCAGCTAGTCATCACCACCCACCGCCAACTCTTGGGCTACTCTTTTATCAACGAATAGTGGGATTGACCGTGACATTATAACGCCCCCACGGCTGGGAGGGCGAGCATGTTTGGCGCGACTCGGGCGCTAACGTAAACAGCAAAGTATCACTTATCAAAGGATTCTAAGAAGAAAACAAAACTAACAAGCTAATAAAACTATTGATAACTCAATTTTATTTTTAAAATTTAATTAGCTTTAGCAAAAATGCAAGAAACTTCAAATCGGACGTTCACATTTATCCACTTATTTTGCCCCCCAGTGGCTCAGCGGTATGTCTGCGGACTTGCACGCTAAAACCCGGGTTTCGATACCCGTGGTGAGCAGAGCACAGATAGCCCATTGTGTAGCTTTGTGCTTAATTCAAGAAACAAAAAAAAAACAATCCACTTATTTTATTTATATTTTATGATTCTTGTTTGTTTGTTTGTTTTTTCTCGCTATGCGACACCTATCTAAGAAATTGCCAAACACCTGCCATGTCTAAAGGTGGTGACTAGAAGCAGTTAAGAAGCATGCTCTGCCAGAAACTGTTTGCACCTAGTAAAGCCTAAGACTATTTTGGTGCATATTGGAGTGGTCAATATGTAATGAAAATGTATTTTTTTCAATGACTGTTTTAAATTTCGCACAAAGCTACACGAATGCTATCTGCGTTAGCCGTCCCTAATGTAACAGTGTAACAATATAGGGAAGGTAACTGGTCAATACTACCCACCACTAACTCTTGAGCTACTCTTTTACCAACGAATAGTGGGATTGATAGTCACATTATAATTCCCCACAGCTGAAAAGCCAAACACTTGATGTGACCTGGATTCGAACCTTTGATCCTCGGAGTACGATTTGAGCGCCCTACCCACCTGGCCATGTCGGGTACGCGAAGTAAATTGGGGAAGGGGCTTTAATGTTATTTTTTTATATTTTTAACTTATCTGTCTTCAACTTCACTGGTACTTTTGGAATAAATATCTGTCAACAGCGAGCTCTAATTTTGAAGTTAAACCTCAACTCAAATTTGAATTATTTTATTCTTTTCTATGTACAAGAGTGTCTTCCCTTTGTGTTGTAGACTGATCCCATGGTGTTCTCATACTTGCTTTATTTTCAGGTACTTACGTATCGAGAGATGAGAAAGTGGAATACACTGTGCTTAGTTACGCCAACGGTCCAGGATTCAACACAAGCCGAATGTTTGTAAAGAACGTGACACGTAAGTTAGTGAATTCACGCACAAAATATATTTTTTTAAAACTATGTTGATACTTTAGTCAGTTAGAAACTCAAATCCACGATTGGTCAGTTTTTTATTGTCGTTTTTTTCCCGTAAATTAAACTTTATTGTTCTGTTAGCCCTGATAAAGACACGATAGCGAAACATTGGCTGAAATAAAAAGTTATTACTATTCTAATCTGGAGAATCTGTTTGTATTAATTTCGCGCAAAGCTACACGAGGGCTATCTGCCCTACCCCTCTTTGATTTAACAGTGTAAGATTAGAGGGAAGGCAGCTAGTCATCTTCACCCACCGCCAATTTTTGGGTTACTCTTTTACCAACGAATAGTGGGATTGACTGTCACATTTTAGCGCACCCCTGGTTGAAATGACAACCATGTTTAACGACTGGGATTTGAACCCGTAGATTGCGATTCAAACGGCCTAACCACCAGAAAGAAATAATCGTATACTTTTAAAGTTATGGTATCACAAGTAATTTTTATATATTTGTGTTTTGTAGGAAGCTAGTTTTGTGTAATAAGATCTTTTATGCTGTTATGTTTAATTTTCTTTTCAGTAAATGATTTAATTACAATGTACAAATTGTTAATCAAGTTACCGTATTTATAACTCGTTATTTTATTCCAGTTGACAAAGATTACAAACAACCCGCGACCTTTTACCTTGAGAGCGAAACGCACGGTGGAGAAGACGTTCCCGTCTTCGCAACAGGAGCTATGGCTCATCTGTTCCACGGAGTGCACGACCAGACCTACATTCCACACGCCATTGGCTATGCTGCTTGTATTGGACCAAATAAGGAATATTGCACGGGCGTTGCGAGCATAATTTCTAACCCTAGTTTGTTGGTCTCATTCATCGTACTTATCAGAATATCTGAAACTATATTCTAACAACAATAATAGAAGAAAACGTTTCAGAGGGTCTCTCCAGTGGAATTGTTATTTTAAAATTTACAACAAGCACAGAAGTATTTATTACAATAATATGCAAGTCAACATACGCGCGCGCGCGCGTATATATATATGATTTCAAATTTCGTGTGAAAATTCTCATTATTACCTGTGATACAGAAAAGAACAATTCCGATAATAAACGTTAGTTCATATTTTCTCAGATATCGTAAAACTTGTAAAGTTTTCTTTCTTTTCTTTCCTCGTGTGGTTCACGTGTTTTAAAATTCATTAATACAAATATTCGTTAAAATATCTGGTGTTGAGCTTTGTTTAAGTTTTGTCTCAGCTTTTCATCCATAATGTTTTTTTTTATTTTTTGTGGTTAAAAAAAATCACTGTGGAGTCGAGCTGTCACTGTAGGTGTTTTTTGTAGTAGTAGGGAAACAGTAAAAATAAAATGTGAACTGTGGAAAATAATCGACCAATGTTTGTGGAACAGAATTAATTGGTTTACCTCTTAACAATATTCAAGTAACGCGTTTTTCGAGAAACAGAGGGAGAGAAGTACAAAGTTGACTACGTTTCGTATGAACATGTGTAGTTATGTTCCAAGCTGTTGTTTTTATTACAATAGAAACAATGCAATACTTTATTTTTGTCATACAAAACACGTGATTATCAAAAGAAACAAAACAATTGACACGCGCTCCGTAGACTCACCGAATTCGTTAAACGACCGCGCAGACCACGCTTTTTCTCATCGGGATTGTGAGGTTCGTTCACTTAAGCACGTGCGAGCTTTCTTGCACTCAATTGAGCACGTGAGGAAATGATATTTACGTTAAGTCGCGTTGCAGCCACCAGGGAAACTATCGAAGGTGTTTAATGAGATTTCCTTTCGTATTATTCAGTTATTAGTGTCATCACTAAAAGTCACATTTTCTTAATAAAGGCTTCGTTTTTTATCAGAAATGCGAATAAATTCCAACAGTCTCGCATTCATATCCAGTTTTGGTATAGATCGGCATCTACATGACAAAACACAAAATCGTCGCTGTCAGTTCTGGCGTTTAAACCTTAATCTCCGCCATTGATTAGGTAGTTACAGTGTTGGTCACCAGTTGATCCGTAATGACACACGCCCATTGTTAGCTTAAGTGACGTCAGATAGAAAGATGGCGGTTCTGTAGATACTGCACCGTCATCTTCTCAAATGCCTGCAAGTGGAACAATACAGATAGTTAAAACATTACATCTAACTACAAAGACAATTTAATATGTATTTTTGGTACGACAACTAAAAACTGTCCAAAGGTACATGTGTGTTCTTTTGTTTTTACATCCTCGATAGAGAAGGTAGACTAAAACAAAAGATCCTGATATGGGGACATTTCTAATTTTTAAGATATATTAACTTTTGGCTTTGAACACAGTTAAACAAGTAACTTAATTACCTTCCGCAAAACAGGACATACAATTAACACTTTAGGCCCTTAGAGATGTCATAACAAAAGATGGACAGAAGGGGAACATTACCTAACTGTGTTCTTTATACAAGTTTCACTTCTTCAACATGTACCCTCACTGAGTGTAAGTAAAACATTATACGTAAGTAAACAATGCACACAATACATATGTAGTATCATAATTTGTTTTTATCTGTCGCATCACTCGTTGTAAGAGAACTGAGCAAATAAGCTATATGAAATCACACATACCGTATACAAGATACACAGGTGTTCCCAGCAATAATTAGTTAGATTCGTAACAGAACTGTTTATTTTTTAGTTACGTTTATTATTAGTTATAAAATCTTTGTTAACATAAAGCACGGACCAACTGTTGCATTTCTAGCTATTTAAACACTAGCATAGAGTTCCAAACCAAAACAATGGTTGCTTTACAATCACAGGAGATACAAACGTCAAAAATAATATTATAGTCTGTCATACTTTAAGAGACAAAAAAAAATACATACAACTGGGGTGTGACTGCAATGAATACACCCTTTAGTGCTGTTGTTGTTATTTTGAATTAAGCACAAGCTACACAATGGGCTATCTGTGCTTTGCCCACCACGGGTATCGAAACCCGGATTTTAGCGTGTAAGTCCGCAGACATACTGCTGAGTGGGGGGCGCTTTAGTGCTGACCTGATCGTAAAACGTAGTGTGTGTTTGTGTGAATTTACAAACCTCACGAGTGTTAACATATATACATTAGAGATTTCTCTTCTTTATCACCAAAGATAAAAACTGGAAAAAAAAATCTTGACGTAGACGCTTAATATATTATTTAATTGAATTTATTCTCTGCTGTGGGGTACAGTTTCATCTATTTAACGCTCATCAGAACAGCTGAATATTTAATAATGATTTAGGTATGGGTCAAACACCGAAATGTTTTAGGTAGTGATTGAAAAAGGACTTAAGAACCCAAGTGGCAGAGATCCATGTCAGAGCAATGTGAAGATAAAATTAAATGTACAGCCAGGAAATACCTGACCTCAATTTCGGCCAGAGCTCCGGGGTCAATTTTTGTTCGAACAATTTGGAAAGATTCTTCATGTCCATTTCCATCGTTATCTACGTTTTTCACTCTGTTTTTTTCGGTTTTAGAGGCTGAAACCTTTAAGGAGCCACTGTCGTGTCTGGAGTGTTTATTGTTGCCGTTAGAGATCGCTACTAGTTCAAGCTTTTTCTGAGTCTCTTCTTGGATATCTGAAGACTCCCTCTTTAAAGCTTCAACTGAGTTAATGTCTTCCGTCGTCGACGAACGAAGACTAAATTTTTCATTATTTTCATCTGTTTCTGTTAGTGAACGTTCTGCAGATTTGTGTCTCCTCTGAGACCCAAGACGACCTCGAATCTGAGAATCCACGAAATTACCAAAAAGCCTCAATGGACTTCTTCTGGTCTTGACTGACATCACTAAAGATTCAATTCTACGGTTTCTCGAAGCTTTTCCTGACTGAAGAGACACTGGAATATCTGTCGTGTGGGATCTGCTCAGGGATGGGCCTGAGAAGTAAAAAAAAAAAGCATCTAATGTAACAAAAACAGTATCACTTCTAGCAAAGGCTGTAGGCAGTACATATGTTCACGTTTTTATTGGTTTTGACAACTTGTACATACAGCTTAGACACGAGATTCTAACTAGCCTTCTTAGAACCGAGACGTAACGTACTGATATATTGCTTCATATATTTGAGGGTTTTACTACTCGTGGCGTGATTTGATAAAATTTTAGAACATAAAATTCGTGCAAAATAAAACCGTAATAAATAAAAAAAATATTTAAATCGTAACGCATGAAATACACATACAATAAAATACAAAAATAAACTCGTAAAACCGAAAGAAAATTAAAATATGATATGCGTTTAAAGTAAGTAAAATATACGAAAATAAATATTAACTTGAAATGTATAAAATAAACAATAATTTTATGACAATATAAACTAAAATGGCGAATTATACTAAGTTGGTTCTTCTAAAATTAGTTTGTTTTTCTTTTTTTGTTTTTTGTCTTGCAACGAAAATAAATGATGTCTCCTTTTTTATAGTATTTGATAGTAATGTTCCTAATTGTATAGGTAAGACCTCGTCACATACATTAAAACGTGGGTTTGTATATTTTCTAACATCTTAATGTTATTTATATTTACATTTGACCAGGTCATCCCAGCATGATCTCTTAGAGAACTTATTAAATATCATCTTACTTGTACACCCATTTCGTTTATAAACTATTTTCATTAACATGTTCAATCTAACCCATCATTTGTTTTCCCAATTTCATGACCTTCTGTGGCAAAGCGGACTTAAAACGTTAAAAACGGATTTCGATACCTGAGCAGAGCCCAGACAGTCCCTTGTGTAGTTTTGTACTTAATTACAAACAACAACAATAAATTTAATGTTCTGTCGTAAATGACACCCAAATATCATATTTTATGAACTTTACTAACTTACCGGTTATATATATTTTATATTTGTCGTATCTTTAAGATTATTTTTTAGATATATCACCTTTTTTCGACAGAACACTACAAAACTGATTTTTACCTGGGCTTAGGTGTACTCTCCATAAATTCTACCATGGTTTCAAATCCATCAAAACTAATTCCAAATTGTTTATGATATATAAAATTGAAAAGCTCGTTACCTCATGGGCAAAATTAATATTTCTATTATAACTTGTTAGACAGAGTTTGATTTTAATTTCGCGCAAAGCTGCACGAGGGCTATCTGAGCTAGTCGTCCCTAATTTAGGAGTGTAAGACTAGAGGGAAGACAGCTAGTCACCACCACCCAGCACTAACTCTTGGGCTACTATTTTTCCAACGAATTGTGGGATTGACCGTAATATTATATTGTCCCCAAGGCTGAAAGGGCAAGCGTGTTTGGTGTGATGGGGATTCGAACCAGTGGCCCTCAGATTGTGAGCAGAGCGCCCTAACCACCTGGCAAAGCTGGGCCTAACTGAATACGAAGATAGTAATGGTTTAGGGATGAATTTTGACTTTTGGAGTCGGGTGTTTCAGCCTTCTCCAACTTTGATTTGTTTTCAATCATGTTTTGTACTTAAATAGATGTTTTCTATAAGTGACTGGCTTCACTTATAGAACTATCTTTTATGTTTGTTTGAAACTAAAATAATTGAGATAAAATTAAAACATAGGTAATACAAATAAAAATAATAATAAAGAGGAATATAAATATGTAAATAAAATGAAGTAAAATAACACAAAAATTCTAAATAATTTAAAACATTTTATAATATAAAAATAAATCAATATAAATAAACATTTAAAAAGTATAAAATGAAATAAAACTATATTTAAAATAATAAAACTTAAATATCGATTTAATAACAGAAGAAACTCAATGAAGATTCATAATTATTAATTCTTTAAAAAGTTGTTTTATTTTTATATAATAATTAAGCCTTTTTTTAAATTTATAATAGTCGATTGTGATGTTTTTTTAAACGGTGAATTCTGCAAAGACCACACGTATTTTAGTGCTTCGGCCAAGACGTGTTGAACCCTTAAAATAACTTGTTTTTCTTAATGTTTTTATATTAGTTTCTAAGCGTAGTATTCTATTGGTTTCAGTTTCAGTTTATGTTAAACTATTCTGCTCAAAATAATTGAAGGAAGAAGCACATATTTCAGTTATTTTTTCATAACTAAATTTGTGTATGTAAAACATATTCGTTTGTCTACAAGTGTATTTCTAAGCTTGCGAGTGAAGTTTGAAGCAAGTCAAAAGAAACTCGCTTCACTCAAGGAGAATACAACTCAAAGCACCCAATATAAGGCTGTTACGTGAAACTCTGTATTCCTCATTAATTACTGAAACAAACACCAACATGGATCTTTTTCGGCTCGTTTTGTCAATGTGCACCTTCATCCTGTTTACCAAAGCAGTGAGGCGCCATCTGACAGAGAACAAGGTAGCCAGGACAGTCCATATGCTGGACGATGGCCAAACCCAAAGGAGGGTGGAACAGCGCGTCTATGTATTACCAAGTATCATCAATCGACTTTGGCGACGTTACCAGGAGAAGAACTCTTATGGAAGGAGACTAAGGCCAAGGGCGTCATCACTGCACGACAGCCAAAGATGACTGATGCATCGTGACTACCGCTCTGTGGGACAGGTTAGCTACGGCTCGATCACTGCGAAAAATGACCTTCAGCGTTCCACTGGAATCCGTGTGTCGACTCAAACAGTTCGCAATGGTCTGCACGAATTACACTTTCGGGTCAGACGGCCTGTAGGACGCGTATTCTGACAGCACAACATGGTGCGGCCAGGTTGGAGTTTGCTCATCAGCACCTGGACTGGAAACTTCGTCCATGGGCCACCGTGTTGTGGGCAGATAAGAGCAGGTTCACTGTGTCTCGTGATGATAGACGTGCGAGAGTGTGGAGACGCCGAGGAGAGCGATTTTCCGGCTGTAACATTTTGCAAGCCAATGTTCATGGAGGAGGTTCTGTACTGGTCTGGTCAGGCATATGCTTGGGTGGCCGCACGGACTTACTCATACTCGACAGGGGTGCTCTAAACGCACGACGATATAGAGACGAAATTCTGAAACCCATTTTGAGGCCTTTTGTCGGTCCTGTCAACGATAGATTCATTCTCGTGCACGTTAACGGGCGAGCCCAAGTAGCCAGACTGTGTATGGACTTCCTCGACGAGGAATGAATGGAGACTTTTGACTGGCCCGCCAGATTTTCAGATTTAAACTAGATTGAACATTGTTGGAATATGTTGTCGAGACGCGTTAGTGGACGCCAGCACCCTCCTCAGAATGTAAAGAAACTCCGACAAGCCTTGGTAGACAAGTGGGCTGCCATACCCCAAGATAACATCGACAGATTAATTCGAAGTGTGCCAAATAGGTGTCAGGAACGTGCCACAGCCCGTGGAGGCCACACTAGATATTGAATGTTTCAAATTTTGGTGATACTGGTCATTTAAAAAAAAATTATTTTTCCATGTTTTACCGTTCATCACACATTAAAAAGTGGATACAGACAGAACAGAAATGAGGCAAATTACCTAAAAAAATAAAAATATTTTCGAACACTGAGATGAGTTATATTAGAAAACTTACTTGTTCCTTTAATGTTTTTTAGCAATATTCATGTTTTGCGTTGAAAAAAGGAAAGAAAATAGAACTTTACAACTAAAATCATTTTTGCTTTTGACAAACTTAACCCTAACATGTTAGGGATACTTTGTCAAATAGTAATATGGCCGGTCGTGATGATTCAACATAGGTAATGAAAGGAAAACAAGTTGAAGCGAATGAAGAAAGGCCGAGATTTAAAGGAAAGAATAACTGGACTAGAGGAAAAACATCTAGTCATCACCACCCACCACCAACTCTTGGATTACTCATTTACCAACGAATAGTGGGATTTATTGTAACATTATAACTCCCTCATAGTTGAAAAGGCGAGCATGTTTGGTGCTACTTGGATTCGAACCCGCAACCCTCAGATTACGAGTCGAACGCCTTAACCCATCTGGCTATCACGGGCCTCTTTTGGTTTCGTTACTGGAAACTATCTGAGGGTATGCATAAGTTATTTTTTAACATTTTTGACAGAGAAGACAGATTAAGAAAAATAAAGACCCTCACATGGTGCGTGGGGCACGAGGCCGCAAACCTCGATCCCTCGCTATTTAGTAAGCAATACTTTCCCAAACCGTATTATTTTACTAAAATTATCAAACTGTAACGTATTGTTTAAATTATGAAAACGACCGTACTGTTTTATCTTTAATCTTTGGTTGTTATTTTTTGACAAATTTTATATAGATACTAGGGATACGAATTATACAAGTAGTTAAATTACGTTCTTTAGCGACGTCATTAGTATATCGATAAACTAGAACTTTTATGAACTTATAAGCGACTTTGAAATGAATAAAACTTTAAAAATAATTTTACACTATACAATTTAGAAGCATTCTTAAACACAAAACCTTGTCTTCTTGCAGTAGTTAATTGGAACCTACAGTTTTAATTTAGAAGAAAATGTTTACATCAGGGTTATATGAAATATCGGTAAGATAAGGTACGTTTCAAAAACAGATTTTCTTTTTGTCTTACAAATAAACATACGAATCTCGTATAGCAAACGGAGGTTAAGACTGATAGACGATGTATCCCCACCACAAAACGAGTCCTACTTATCACTCACTTCCAAAACCTAGGATACATTTTATATCTCACATCACAGTCTGTACGGGAATCCTATTGATTTATGAAGCACCTTTGGTTTTTATTTGGGTTTATTTAAATATATGTGGGTGAGTGTGGGTTTGTTTCACAGTTAGCTGTACCAAAGGCGCCATCAAGTGAATATAATATATATACACACACTTATCTATTAATGATAGAATTTTACCTTGTTTTTTCACAGTTTTGCTGGCGTAATCATTTATTTTTGGCGCCTTTGATGTAGATAATTATGTGTAATTATATATTTATAGCACTTAATTTCAGAAGCTGAATAATTTACACTACATACTACAAATGCGGGTGAACTCTACAAAGCACCTAATAATCTATCTGTGATATACCCACTACGGGTATCGAAAACTGCTATGTCGCTGGTAGTGAAAGGCAGAGAAAAGGATTAAGTCGTAATGATTACGGTTTATAGTTCAAGTTGTTTTATGAGAATAAAAAACTTTATAACGTATATTCTATGGTTTCAAATAGAAACATGCGACGGGAGCGCCACATCGTGTCGAAATTCGTAAACATTTAAATAAAGTTTCGTTCTGCAATTATAAAAACAAAAACCTAAGACGGCATTGATTTCTCCGATACTGTCACCCAAAACCTTGAACAAAAATAAACGTTTTACGTACACGAAGTTCGCTCTTCATTCATCCAGTCGTCTTTCTCAAAATACTTTTTGGACTTAAGAGAACCAAAAAATTTCGCCGACTTGGACTTCATCAGAACTCTACGACAGTCCTCTTCGGACTTTGATATGTATTCCAGAAAGGAAGTCTGTCTTCCAGGCTCGTGAGTCTGTTTCAACGTGGCGGAATCTAATGGGTATCTTTTGTCCAAGCTTGGATGAACAAGGTCGTCGTAACTGACACTCAACTTTCGTAGAGTTTGTTCAGCTTGTTTCCTAACGGACTTCAAGTTGTTTTCTATCTCCTGTAAAGTTGTCTTCAACTCTTTCAGTTGATTCTCCACATACGATCTATCTTGATGAGCCTCCTGTGTAACTGTTCGTAGATTTGGCTTACTCGAATGTCCACAAAGTTGTTTCGAAAGGGCGTCAATCTGAAAACCAGATAATCGTAAAGAGTTCCTTTAAAAAACCGACATATAATAAACAGTGAAAATAGTGAATTAAAGTCAACAGACTCGGCGAGCAATCAATTCGTAACTATGAATATAGGAATCGATGAAAGAATTCAGTTAATAACATGATATATTATAACGAAACCAATGCGGTATAGTGTAAATGTTCACCAAACGTCGATGCAGTTAAGCCTAATATTTATGATACAAATCGTGCTATGTTGTAGTCGACCCTTTCTTGTTGCATTTTCTCAGTTCATTGTGGATTTCAAAATCAGAGGTGTGTAAAAATAATAGTACAGACCCATCTTTTCTCTGACAAGTCCCAGGCCGAGATTTTATTATGATATCGTAAGTTAACAGCTGGATGAGATCATTAAATGAGCGGACTGTGTAAAAATTATTTAAAATAATAATAATATAATAACATTTAGGTGCTCGCTCCAGCCTGTCATATATAGGTCAAGAATGAACTGTGCATCTTAACTGTTTAAGGTAAATATACTTTAGAAATCAATTACTGATAGAAATGTTATTAAAAACAGCTACATATTAGCTAAAGCATAACTGTCCAAACTGTCTGTTTGTCTTTCCCAGAAATGGTAAGTTACGTTTGTTGCAATCTACAATTACACTACACTGTGGGGTTCATTTCACACTTTATATATGAGCACTTGTCGATGGTACATTTGGGAAACAAATATTCCGACAAATATATTTTATGTGAAAAGATAAATGACTTTTTACTGAGCGCTGCACGAACCTTGAGCTGAGTAGAAATTTTTCTCTGCCTTAAGTTGGTCAGTTCGCGAAGAATTTCTTCTTGTGTGGTATTTGGCGCGTGGCTGAACGACGCCATCTGGTAGAATCTGTGATCCTGTAAATATGTTGGTAAAAAAACGCTGTTGTATAATATTTCACCCCAAAATAACTGGAAATTGTGAAATAATAATAAAACAGACCGAGACATCTATCAGTATATATGATTACGATATATATTACTGTTTCACTTCTTCAATTAAAACAACTAGCTTCGTTTTGTTTACCAGTACTTTGTTGTTTTTTTGTGTGTAAAACTAGCAGTTTCTTTTTGTGGTTGTTTGGAGTTAAACACGAAACTACAAAAAGGCCTATCTGTGCTCTGCCCACCGTTGATTTCGAAACCCGTTTCTGGCGGAATATGTCCGCGGACACACAACTCTTCCACTAGATGGCGGCGATCGTTATCAAGCCTCGATCTACATAAATGGCTATTTGTAGTCTTCTCACCACAGATTTCGAAACCCAATTTTTAACGTCGTAAGTCTGTATTTATAGGCACGACATTAAACACTGATGCTACCTGGGCGTCTCTAACGTTGAACTGATAGACTAGAATGAACGCAGGTAGATGACACAAACCATCGCAGACTCGTGGGCAAGCTTTGTCTCATTGAATAACGGAATGTGAACGTCACTCTTATATCGCATCTGCCTCTCCAAAGGATGGAGTGCGTTTTGGGGACAACGGACTGCGAACCACGAATTTTCAATTCACATCCTGTGCATTCTACTAAGACCATGTTCGATTCTATGAAATAAAACCTCCACAGACTGATAACATGGTCTATATAGTTTATAACACTGAAGTGATGAAGTAAAACCTTAACAACACACAGTTGTTTTTAAGGGAGGTCTTGTCTAAGGCAACAAACTGCCAAACGCACATGCTATTTACGGTCAGTGTCCCGTGTGTACAGTGTTCATACGGAAGTATTGTGTCCACGATAAAGAGATCTATTTATGGTTTGAATAATAATACTTTAACAAGCATCAAACATGTAACCGATCTTAATGAAAATGTTAAACATAAGTCTCGAGTGTTTAACGTAGGCTGTTGTTGTTTTGAATTAAGCACAAAGCTACACAATGGGCTATCTGTGCTCTGCCCACCACAGGTATCGAAACCCGGATTTTAGCGTGTAAGTCCGCAGACATACCGCTGAGCCACTGGGGGACTTAACGTTAGCATAACGTACTGATAAGTAACTTCTGAAACATGTTCATATCAAAAGTTGGGTTCAATATATAACACGTGCTCATATAAAAATTGTATGCACCTAGAACATATTCATAGAATAAATATATGTTTAGTATTTGGTATCTGGAAAATGTTAATATAAAAATTGCATGTTCTGCTTTAAGCACATGAAACATGCTCATAGAACAAAAATATATCCAATACTTAGCAGCCTAAATCATCTTCAAAAACATATATTTAGTATTAAACACCAAAACGTATTCATAGAACAAAAATATGTTCAATATGTAACACCTGAAACATGTTCAAAAACAAGGATATGTTTAGCATTAAGCACCTAAAACATGGTTTACAGGTACTAATTCTCAATAAATTGAACAATTTTGATATATTTCGATGCAATTAAGAATAACACGTGAGTTTACCTGCTTAGTGCTACGATGTTGCTTTCCAGAAATATTCGTTTTCTGCTCGATAAGTTCATCAAGTCTCTGGTTGGCGGCGCTGCAGTTGTCTTCAGATTCAATCAGATATCTTCTAACTGCAATAAGAAAAATTTAAAGCTTTCTGAGATAGCTTCGAAACTAGTCATTTGTTTTCTCTAAAGACATCAATAAAAATAGTTACTCTGGCAATATATCTGGCCCTTACTGCTAATATGACCCCATGTATCGTCATTTATCACAATTGGAAATCATGTCATTTTCACAGGAAGTGACGTGATAAGTGTTTCCATCTTAAACTAACTTTGTTAGATTGTTACTATTCATAAGACTTCCTTTAACTATAATAAGCTACAAGTCGAGCTCAGGTTTATAAAGAAACAATAAATTCTGTGTTCGAACTTTATATCAGTTTCTAGCGTCCATATTGTAAACATTTTTTTTACTGATTATGATTTTTGTTGTTTAAAAGTGTTTTGATATCTAGTACTTTTACAGTGTAGATCTGTCATCGGTGATCTTTCTCTTAAAAGTAAAAGTACAATAATAAACGGACGCTCAAAATAATGGAATAAACACAAAGGTCTAGCACCTTCAAAACTAAAAAAAAAATTAAAAAAGGGAGATATAGCTTTATTAGGCTTATCATTTGAACACTTGTTCTTAGCATACGAGAAATATTAGGACTTTATCAGAATTTACAATAAAGTTAGAATGGGAGAAAACAAACGAACTTTATTCTTCGAGTAATAAAAACTTTATATTTCAGATAACATTTCGCCATAGCGGCTTCATTAGGGTTAGCAGTTCCAGAGCTTTACTTCTCGTACAACTAGTCTTAACGAAGCAAGCGGCTTCATTAGGGCTAGCAGTTCCAGAGCTTTACTTCTCGTACAACTAGTCTTAACGAAGCAAGCGGCTTCATTAGGGCTAGCAGTTCCAGAGCTTTACTTCTCGTACAACTAGTCTTAACGAAGCAAGCGGCTTCATTAGGGTTAGCAGTTCCAGAGCTTTACTTCTTGTACAACTAGTCTTAACGAAGCAAGCGGCTTCATTAGGGCTAGCAGTTCCAGAGCTTTACTTCTTGTACAACTAGTCTTAACGAAGCAAGCGGCTTCATTAGGGCTAGCAGTTCCAGAGCTTTACTTCTCGTACAACTAGTCTTAACGAAGCAAGCAGCTTCATTAGGGCTAGCAGTTCCAGAGCTTTACTTCTTGTACAACTAGTCTTAACGAAGCAAGCGGCTTCATTAGGGCTAGCAGTTCCAGAGCTTTACTTCTTGTACAACTAGTCTTAACGAAGTAGAAATGATGAAACGCTGGCTGAAAATAATTTTTGAAATTTACTCTCTTAAAAAGTAAAGACTTCTTGTCTGTTTCTTTCTTATTCTAGTTTTATTTCCAAAATGTCAATACCGGTGTTAGCCAATAATAAATATAAATATTAAAATAACACAACAGAGCGATTCTCAATATTTGGTGCGTGGGCTCGTTTCAGCTGGGCCGTATAAGGGTTTCGTATACGGAACGACAATGATATATAGTTTCCATTATTGTGTTTTTCTTATAGCAAAGCCACATCAAGCTATCTGCTGTGTCCATCGGGGAGAATTGAACCCCTAAAAATCCGAAGAGAGGGAAGTTTTCATTATGATCCACCGAATTTTGTTTTTTAAATCAGAGGGGCTCAGGAACAAATTGGTTTGACAACTACTGTTATGAAGAAATACGAAAGCAAAACGAACCTTAGAGTTCCGAGGAAACATGTTTTCCGAACTATTTGTTTTTGTTTTTTTATTTTAACCCCTACAGTTTATTTTTATTTTATTTAAAGGAATAAATATTTATGTATCATCACAGTTTTATTTTCAATAACAACAGAGACGATTTTAAGTACCTGTTAGCCTTTATATTGAAAACAATCTATGGCTACTCGTGACTCAGAAAGATGTCTTTCATTTTATTGGTTTCAGTCCTCTTCGTTTTATAGAAAAAAAATACTTAGACTTTTTATTTCTACAAATTTCAAAATCATGTTGATTACATTTTAGTAATTATCTGTCGCCACCAAGTGGCAAAGCGGCATGTCTGTGAACTCACACCGTTGAAAACAGGGTTTCGATACCCGTGGTGAACAGAGCACAGATAGCCCATTGTGGAACTTTGCGCTTAATTCTAAACAAACTTGTCTATAGACATTTATAATAGACGCAAAAAAGAAATATTCCGTAGTTTCTTTCTGCGGTCCGACTACTGTCGGATTTTTGAATACATTTTTCTCAACAACTTATGCACAAAATTGCTTTGCATTCCTAAAATTTGTTATTTAAGGTTTCCTAATTACGAACGAATCACGTGAGCGCACACATTGTATTATATTTATCCTTACTAGTTACTGTTAGGGTTACCTATAGGTTTTACACGGATCAAAAACAAAGAAAAAACAAAGAGTGCTTGTCTTGATCAATTCTTTTGCGGCATGGCATTCTGAGGGTCACGGGCTCGAATGCCATACTTTTATTCGTGAGGGTTGTTATAAAGTTACAGTCAATCCTTTTATTTATTGGTAAGGAGTAGCCCACGAATTGGCGGTGAGTGGTGTTAATTAGCTGCCTTCCTTTTAGTGTATGGGCTCAAATTAGGGACAGCTAGTGCAGATAGACCTCGCGTAGCTTTGCTCAGAACCTAAAATAAATAGTTTCGTTTCGAGCATATTTACGGATTAAATATGTACATTTACAATTCAAAACTTTCACGGTGTAACCGATAATAATGAACCAGTGACCAAAACGTCGTATTTGTTCTAAAAATATCACTACTTGTTGTAAAAACCGTAAATCATAACCAAATATGCAAGTTACGAGTTCTGTAACAAGCAGAATCAAAGCTATGTAATATATGGGCCCCAACAGTGGTGACAGGTGTAAAAAACCAATCAACGGTATCGTTCAAGGGAACGTTGTGTACAAGAGACTGAAACACAACCAAGTTTCAATATATGATGGAGAATTATCCTGATTTAAAGCTCTACTGCTTGCTGCTAATTTCCGTGTCTAAAATACAATAATGTTTCTTACATTCCGTGGCTCGCTGAAGACCTCTGAATTCGAGATTTAATGCGTTCATACTGAGGGAACAAGCGTGGATACAGGTTCTCAGAGTTTCTTCCCATTCGTCTTGTTCGTGGGCTTTTTCCGAATGTAGACACACGGGACGTCGGTACTGTATAGAGTAACAAAGAATATTTACGTGCGATGGGTCATATTTATTTAACCTTCATTAAAGAAATGAGTCACGCATTTAGCAATTGGGTCATATTTATTTAACCTTCATTAAAGAAATGAATCGCGCATTTACCAATTGGGTCATTGTTATTTAACCTTCATTAAAGAAACGAGTCACGCATTTACCATTTGGGTCATTGTTATTTAACCTTTTTTAGAGAATATGTCGCGCATTTACCAGTTGGGTCATCGTTATTTAACCTTCTTAAGGAAAATGAATCACGCGTTTACTAATTAAATTATCCTTACTTAACAATCAGTGAAAAACAAATTGTCTATGATTAAGTCAGTATAGATTGTTAGTTGTCCAAATACGTTTCATTTTTAGTTTTGTTTTTTCCTCTTTCAAACTGAAACGTCTGGTGAAAGACACGGCAGAGCTGGGACTCGTGAAAACAAATTTCCAGACAAAAACGTTAAACATTAAGATAACAAAGTCTCAAGTGGGTCATGCTGTAAAGAGACAAGTTTTCGTTTCATTCAAATAAGCGAAAACACAGATTTTCGGATAATACTTCAATGGGCAGAGTTTTTGTGCTATTACAAACTAATAAAACTAAGTTTTTTTATACGGAATAATTTCACCATTTAAGACAAGACACTTGATACAGACATAAATTTATCATTTTGGCAGTTTAATAACAAATTCAGAGGAAAATAGTTAAACACTGAATTGTAGAAACATGTAAAAAGCATGCAGAGAGTGTATTTACAAATGTTACAAGAATCCCGTGAAGACAACCCCGCTTCCGAAATACACACATAAACGATTGGAAATTAGGCTTAAAGTAACATGTAATATACATATGCACTCCGTTTATTGTATATTTAATAAACCGTACACACAACTGTTTATATAGTTAAAAGTAATTTTCTAAACTTATTATTTTTCACAGTGATATAATATTTCGAACAAGTTAACATTACCAAATATGAACTAGAATACTTATTATAAATACAGAGCTTTGGTGGACTTTTTATATCTTGTTTTTTCTGTATTAAAGAAAAGCATTCTCTGATGTCTTGTTATTTAACAGTAGGCTGAAGCGATGGTGTGTATGTTGTTATTTAATAGTACATGTAGGTAAATGACTGTTGTTTAAAAAGTGGGCTTGTGTGACGGTGTATGATATTGTTCGAAAGTAGGTTTAGCTAAAGGAGTGTATGTTATTCAAAAGTAGGCTTAAATGAAGAACTCTCTGTTGTTGTTGAAAAACAAATTATGTGGAGGATTGTATCAAATTTGAAAGTATTTACGGATTTCACCCATTACATCCAAATAAGACCAAAAAATTATAATTATACTTATCAGAAAAATAAGTATTAGGCCTACTACATTTTCAAATACTACATCCTTAATATAGTATCGCAGTTACTTTTAAAAGCAGGGTACAAGTTTACAAAATTGAACCAAGAATGGTGAACCTCGATATCTGTTTATAGGTTCTTGAGATTATTATATTCTTTTCTAATGATTGAATATCCCTAAGGGACTAATTATGAATGTAAAATTTAAAAATGTAGTAGGCCTAACACTAATGTCTTATGAAAAGGGTAATAGCAATTATTTTTCGCCAGCTTGTACAAGGTGTTCACGTCATAACAAATGTTCTGTCAAATAGCTTATAAAAATAGTGGTCACAGTACGTACTTGGAATCTGAAGGTTGCAGGTTCGAATCCTATTACCCAACACACTTGCTCGTTCAGTTTTGGAGGTGTAATAACGTCACGGTAAATCCTACTTTTCGTCAGTGTTATGTAACTGTCGTGTAAATGTTTTGTAAACGACAACATGTCGTGTTGTGTTTAAATTTCCATATCTATTATTTACATTTCAATATGTATATCATTGTTTCAAAGTTTAAACCAATAAAATATCTCGTTATTCATTTAAAATAACATTTAGAAATTTCTAGAATTAGGTAGATCAAATATATGACTATAAACGGAAATGTATGGCGGCCTAGTGTTTAGACGTTGAGTCTCGTGCAAGAACGGACATGCGCGGATTGCTCTGGAGTTCTGTAGAAGTTACGCGATTGTTCGAGAAGAGGCCTACTAATATATAAACAGACGGAGACGCAAGAAAAAGGGAAGAGTCATTAGTTTTTATTCGAAGAAAAGAAGAGTAAGTCATTCGTTTGAGAAAGTTTAAGTGTTTGTTGTGATTTTATTCAACTTGAATTTGTGACTAGAGCTAGATCTACAGAAGCTGTGATTTTGTCTCGTCAATCTTTGCGATTCATTCGAATTACTGGTTGTGCTGAGAGTCGTCACGTACGGACTGTTTAGGGGAGACTGGGAAAATTGGAAGGCGGCAAGTTTGAGACATTCATCAAGAAGCACCGTAAAAAGAACTTCGTCATCCTCCATTCAAACTTCGGTATTTTTTCGTGGGACCAAATTCACACCCTAGATCGGAATTTTGGATTTCTGATCTGAACTTTTGGACTTTCATTCTAGATCATATTATTAGATACAGGCCAGTACCATTTTGTGTTGTAATTAATTTTGAAGGTTTAAAATTTAATATCTGTCATTGTTGTTATGTAACTTATGTTATATCTTTACATATATAATAGTTTGTTGTAATAAATTATACAAGCTGTTATCTGTGTTTTTCTGTTGCGTTTAGTCTACATAAAAAAACACAAAAAAACGTAACAGTCAGTACGCTGGCACTTTCAAACTAGGGACGGCTGGAGCAAATAACTTTCGAGTGACATTGCGTGAAATTCAACAAGATAAATATAAGTTTGATGTATATTTGTTTTTCATTACACATCACACCACATCTGTTATGCACAGTGCTGACACTTCCCACTCCCCTAGTGGCACAGCGATAAGTCTGCAGACCACAATGCTAGAAATCGGTTTTCGATACCTATAGTGGACAGAGCGCAGAGAGCCCATGTGTAGTTTTGCGCTCAACAAGCAAACTAAACAACAAGAGATACTATAAATGTTTGTTTTGAGTCGGTTTTTCTTTTTAGTTTTGACGAATAATAATTTATAATATACACAAATAAAATTTTGATTGTTTTTAGTCCCTATAAAAATTCCTTTACTTTAGGGTGACTATTTTCTCCCTCTACACAGACACACCCCCTGCTTACCCGGTTCCTACTTTACAAGCCTGACAATAAGTGACAAAGTCCAGTCAATAAATAGTCAGCTCTACCCCAGGCAATACACTTCTTTGCTGTAATTAAAAGAAAACAGCTTCCCCCTTTTACTGTCCTCCTGTGGGATAGCGATATGTTTATGAACTTATTACAACGCTAAAATTTGGGGTTCGATTCCAGATAGCTGTGGCTTTGTTGTGAAATAAAAAACAACTGTTTAGCTATCCGTGAATATAGCTTTACTTTTAAAAGTTTTGTCTGTAAAATTTCAATTAATTGAAGTTACAGTCGGGTTTAATATTACTGACCAGGGTCGTAGGCAGAAATCCTGAAACAGGGATCGAGTCCCATTTTCGTCAAATATTTATTATAACCGAACTTTTACATAGACACATGGAAAGTGATAGGAGTTTTTTTTGTAGTAAATAGGTATAAGTTAGGGGTTTCGATCGTACTTCACCTCTGATGTTATTTTGGTGAGTTCGACAAGCTGACTTTTTTTTTATATACACTGTACAAATTAAACTCCAAATTATGTGTAATGATGCTAAATGGTTTTAGCTATTCAAACAGAAACATACTTTCTTCACAAGTTTGTTTGTTTTGAATTTCCACGCAAAGCTACACGAGAGCTATCTGCGCTAGCAGTCCCTAATTTAGCAGTTGGAAGGCAGCTAGTCATCACCCTCTACCACCAATTCTTGGAATACTCTTTTACCAACCAATATGGGGTTGGCCATTACATTGTAACACCCCACGGCTGACGGAGCAAGCATATTTGGTGTGAAAGAAATTCGAACCCGTAACCCTCAGATTACGAGTTGAGTACCGTAACCACCTGGCTTCCTTCACTACATAATAAAACGACTAATTTTCACAAAATGACACGAAAAATTCCTTTCTTCCTCAAAATAACAAAGCGGTAATATTGTGGCTCATAAGGTTAAAAGTGAGTTTAGATACTCGTGGTAGGCACAGAAGAGATATTGTATTATGTAACTTTGCGCTAATAACAATCTTTCAAAGAATTACATAAAGTTTCCTTCGTTTCAAAATTGTCTGTCACAAAATGCAATAGTGTCTCCTCTTTCTCGAAATGCAATGAGACATATTTCACTAAAATAAAAACAAAAACTCCTGTCCTTACCTTTACCACAAGTCACTGTTGTTCAAAGCTTGTGAGAGTGTCCTCTTTAGATTGATTGTTTGTTTCTTCTATTGTACCCTAGTTTATCCACCGTTTTACGTACATCTCACCTACGTTATACAGTCGTACAGTAACACATCGTCTGTCGAAAGAGTCAGCGCTTTATATGTGTAGGAAAATACAGTTTCCGCTTTTAAAGTGTGCTTAACAAAGAGAGTAACCGATGCTAAATGAAAAGAAAGAGGAAACACTGGTTTCTATTTACCGGTTGCAGAACTGTGAGTTCTTACTTATTATATTAGTCGGAATACACGGGTGGGCGACGATTTATCAGCTATTGCTTATAAAACCATCAAGTAGCTCGTGCCATTTGGCTCGAGATTTAGCTCGAGATACAAGCGCACGAGAATGAAATGCTCGAAAGGCGGGTCCAACGAATACACGAATATCTAAAAATATCGACCAGTCAACTAGACCTCCAACTCAGGCACTTCCATCTACATCCATATGTTTCTTTGCTCGTATTAGACACTGAAATCAGTCTTAGCGTTCCAAGCATTACTAACTTCTAAAAAGAGAGAGTACAAAAAAGAATTTGAATAATTTAGTTTGCGATGCATATGACGAACATATTCATTCAATATTTTGTATCGTAAGTAAACACCTAAAGTTCAAAACTCAATACTTTCTACTTTAGTTTTCGTCCAAATAAATGGTGAGGTTTGTTTTATTTGTTTTTAAAAAATGAAATAATAATAACACGCAACTCTCATATATCACCACATCCTGTCAGATGTTGATATAATAAAGTTTAAACTGGCTTTCTCAAGTCTGGAAATGTTGATGACAGAAAAGCCCGTAATGTTACGTCATTAAGTTTTCCCCGCTGACTTTCTATCTTTAGATGCAGTTAATACATCTGCTGACGTGTCAAAAAAGATTCCGAAAACATTTAAAAGCGTGTTTTGTTTTTCGAAATATTTGAATTACAGTATACTCATTCGAATTTGTTTTAATTATTTTGTGGTTTCATACTGCGATGCAAGTGTGAAATCCATTCTTTTTTGATAGTTTTTGTACTGATTAAAATAACTGCACATTATTTCACATAAAAATAGATTGTGTGTGCTACTAATAGCTGTTACTAACTTTCTGGTTACACAGTGCATCTAACTCTTGAATTTTTAGTGTAATCTATATGAATTATTGGTAGGATCCGTATAAATTATTAATAGATTCTACATAAATTTCAAGTGGAGTTTTTACGAATTATTGGTTGGATCTATATAAATTACTAATAGATTTTATTGGTAACTTCTAGTGGAATGTTTATGAAATATTTGTTAGTCTTGTATAAATTACTAGTAGATTCTATACGAACTTCTGGTGGAATTTTCACGAATTATTAGTCAGATCTATATAAATTACAAGTATATTCTATATGAATTTCTGGCGGAATGTTTATGAATTATTTTGGGCTTTATATAAATTATTAGTAAATTCTGTGTGAATTTCTGGGGAAATATTTCTGAATTACTGGTGAGATCTGTATAACTTATTGATAGTCTATATAAATTTGTGGTGGGATCTATTTTTATTGTTATTGAGATTTACATGGATTGCTGGTGAAATTTATATTGATCTGTTTTTAAATACAGTTTCCAAACTGTTTCTAGTCAGAGTCTAGGAATTTCTGAGTTGTAGTGCTGGCTCTTAATATTAAATAAACTACACAAAGAATAAAAAAATACTAACAATACACTATTTGTTCTAACAATAAAAAAAATACTAACAATACACTATTTGTTCTAACAATAAACAAAAATACTAACAATACACTATTTGTTCTAACAATAAACAAAAATACTAACAATACACTATTTGTTCTAACAATAAACAAAAATACTAACAATACACTATTTGTTCTAACAATAAACAAAAATACTAACAATACACTATTTGTTCTAACTATAAACAAAAACGCTAATAATATTGTATTTGATCTAACTAATTATTGTATTTTACGGATGAAAAAGTTATTCCATTACAGTGAGCGTTGCAATAGGCAAAAAACAAACAAACAAACAAACATAAAACTTCTCAAAATGATGATGTATGTGGACCCCACCGGTAGTAAATAATATAAAAATAAATCAGAAGTTTAGGGATAATGTATTTGGTCGTAACAACATAAATAGTTCACCTTTATTGAAATTGACAGACCATCATTGCTCCGATGACCCTGTACATACCTCTTTCAGTACATATAAAGATTGAATTGTTTTCTCGTTATTACTACTCTGAAGGGGAGAAACCTCCAAACGACAACCAGAGAGGCGAACTGTTCCAACACGAACTGTGACGTTGTTTTCATAAAACATTTCCAGCACGGCTGGCTGTAGCTTTCCCCAGACCCTGAAGTAAACATTTTACATCATAAATAAAGTTTCGTGGTAACGGTAATGTTTGTGATACTTCCAAACAATGAACTTTAGCAGGAAAGACAAACAACTTATTCAAAGTGAAAAACTACATACCGCAATGATTGTCTTATAGGAACGTTTATTCTGTAAAACAATAGATACCTGATTGGAATTTTTATTCCACACAACATTAGATATTATACAGGGTGGTCGCTAGAAAAGCAGAAAATTTGAGGGTCAGATGAGATCATGAATAAAATGCGTGCTTACTCATTTCTATTTTGATTTCTTTGCATCATGAATAAAATGCATGATTTTAATAATTTTGAGCATCTATGAGTGTAATATAACATATGCCTTTAAAAAACTTTGTAAAAATAAATAGCTGTTTGACAAATTTTCCGCTTTTCTAGCAACCACCCTGTATTATGAGTGGTATTCTACACACAAAAAAGGATGTTTTGTTGGAAGTCTTATTGTACACAACAATAGATAATTTATTGGAAGTTTTATTCCACACACCACGCCCTTACCAGTGGCTCAGTTGTACGTCTGCGGACTTACAACGCAAAAAAAAAAGGTTTCGATACCCCTAGTGGGTAGAGCACAGATAACCCTTTGTGTATTGCTTAATTCAAAACAACAATCTACACGACAATAACTCTCATATTGGAACGTTTATTCTACACAAAAATAAATATATATATTTTATTGGAACGTTTATTCTACACAAAAATAAATATGTTTTATTGGAACGTTTATTCCACACAAAAATATATATGTTTAATTGGTACGTTTATTCTACACAAATATATATATATATTATTGGAACGTTTACTCTATACAAATATATATATATATTTATTGGAACGTTTATTCTACACAAAAATATATATATATTTATTGGAACGTTTATTCTGTACAAAAAGAAATATATATATTTTATCGGAACGCTTGTTCTATACAAAAATATATATATATTTATTGAAACGTTTATTCTACACAAAATATATATATATATTTATTGGAATGTTTATTCTGTACAAATATATATATATTTTATTGGAACTTTTGTTCTGCACAAATATATATATATATATATTATTGAACGTTTATTCTACACAAAAAGAAATATATATATTTTATCGAAACGCTTGTTCTACACAAAAATACATATATTTTATTGGAACGTTTATTCTTAACAAAAATATATATATATTATTGGAACGTTTATTCTACACAAAAATATATATATATTTTATTGGAACGTTTATTCTACAGAAATATATATATATATTTATTCGAACGTTTATTCTTCACAAAAATATATATATTTTATTGGAACGTTTATTCTACAGAAAAATATATATATTTTATTGGAACGTTTATTCTACACAAAAATATATATATATTTTATTGGAACGTTTATTCTACATAAATATATATATATATTTATTCGAACGTTTATTCTTCATAAAAATATATATATTTTATTGGAACGTTTATTCTACACAAAAATATATATATTTATTGGAACATTTACTCTACACAAAAATATATATATATTTATTGGAACGTTTATTCTGCACAATTATACATATATTTTATTGGAACGTTTGTTCTACACAAAAATATATATATTTTATTGTAACGTTTATTCTACACAAAAATATATATATATTTATTGGAACGTTTATTCTTAAGAAAAATATATATATTTTATTGTAACGTTTATTCTACACAAAAATATATATATATTTATTGGAACGTTTATTCTTAAGAAAAATATATATATTTTATTGTAACGTTTATTCTACACAAAAATATATATATATTTATTGGAACGTTTATTCTTAAAAAAAATATATATATTTTATTGGAACGTTTATTCTACACAAAAATATATATATATTTATTGAAACGTTTATTCTGCACGAAATATATATATATATACATTTTATTGGAACGTTTATTCTACACAAAATATATATATATTTATTGGAACATTTATTCTACACAAAAATATATATATTTTATTGAAACGTATATTCTACACAATGTATTTATATATATATTTTATTGGAACGTTTATTCTGTACAAATATATATATATTTTATTGGAACGTTTATTCTGTACAAATATATATATATTTTATTGGAACTTTTGTTATGCACAAATATATATATTGTTATGTAAATGTCGTGTAAATATTTTGTAAGCGACAACATGTCGTGTTGTGTTTAAATTTTCATTTCTATTGTTCATTTTTCCATATTGATATTATTGTTTCGAAGTTTAAACTAATATTTTGTTATTCATTTAGGGTAACATTTAGAATTTTCTTGAATTGAGTAGACCAATCATATGTTTGTAAATGAGGTGCTGGTGACTTCGTATCTAGACGTGTAGTCTCGTGCAAGAACGGACATGCGCGGATTGCTCTGGAGACCTGTAGAATTTTCGCGGTCTTTCGAGGTGTTTAGGCCTACAATATATAAACAGACGAAGATGAGAGAGAAAAAAGGAGAAAGATTCAGACGTCAGTTTTTATTCGAAGAAAAATAAGAGAGTTATTTGAGAAAGATTAAGTGTTTGCTGTGATTATTCAACTTGGATTTGTGACTGAAGTTAGATCTACGGAAGCTGTGATTTTATATCGTCAATCTCTACGATTCATCTGAATTACTGCTTGTGCTGAGAGTCGGTGAATTTATTGAACTGTGAACTGTTTCTGAACTTCTTTATTTAAGTTTCGGAATTTCTTCGTGGGACCAAATTCACAGCCTAGACTGGAATTTGAGACTTTCATTTTAGATCATTATATTAGATACAGGCCAGTACCATTTTGCATTGTGATTAATTTCGAAGTTTGAAACTAGTATTATTTTGTTTTGTAATTAATTTCGAATGTTGTAACTTAATATCTGTCACTGTTATCATATAATTTATGTTATATCTGTTATATTTGTTAATAGTTTAGTGTAATAAATTATACAAGCTGTTATCTGTGTTCTTCCGTTGCGTTTAATCTACGAAGAACTTAAAACATTAAAAAATACGTAACAATATATATATTATTGAACGTTTATTCTACACAAAAATATATATATTTATTGGAACGTTTATTCTACACAAAAATATATATGTTTTATTGGAACGTTTATTCTACACAAAAAGAAATATATATATATTAACGGAACGCTTGTTCTACACAAAAATATATATATTTTATTGGAACGTTTATTCTACACAAAAATATATATATATTTATTGGAACGTTTATTTTTAACAAAAATATATATATTTTATTGGAACGCTTGTTCTACACAAAAATATATATATTTTATTGGAACGTTTATTCTACACAAAAATATATATTTATTTATTAGAACGTTTATTCTACACAATATATATATATTTATTTATTGGAACGTTTATTCTACACAAAAATATATATATTTTATTGGAACGTTTATTCTACACAAAAATATATATATTTATTGGAACGTTTATTCTACACAAAAATATATATGTTTTATTGGAACGTTTATTCTACACAAAAAGAAATATATATATTTTATCGGAACGCTTGTTCTACACAAAAATATATACATTTTATTCGAACGTTTATTCTACACAAAAATATATATATTTATTGAAACGTTTATTCTTAACGTTTGTTTGTTTGTTTTTTGGAAATTCGCACAAAGCTACTCGAGGGCTATCTGCGCTAGCCGTCCCTAATTTTGCAGACTAGAGGGAAGGCAGCTAGTCATCACCACCCACCGCCAACTCTTGGGCTACTCTTATACCAACGAAAAGTGCGATTGACCGTAACATTATAACGCCTCCACGGCTGAAAGGGCGAGCATGTTTGGCGCAACGGGGATGCGAACCCGCGACCCTCAGATTACGAGTCGCACGCCTTTACGCGCTTGGCCATGCCGAGCCCAAAATAAGTGTGTGTTTTCTTATAGCAACGCCACATCGAGCTATCTGCTGAGCGCAACGATGGGAATCGAATCCTTGATTGTAGCGGTGTAAATACGGAGACATACCGCTGTACTAGCAGAAGGCTCTCGTGACTAAAGGTACTACAAAACGTGTGTGTGTATTGTCCACACTTCAAAGCCGTGGATGCGTTATAAAAGTAATGATCAAATCCAGGACCATAGGAAGCGGTAAGACCAGCCAGGCATATACAAGGTTGATATAACTTATGTATTAAAACGTGTATCTTTAAACATGGCACATTACGTTATGCATATGGAGTGTTTGTACTCACAATGGCTCAAGATCCAATCTTACGTAATTAAAATTAAAACAATGGCAAAGACTTGACCAATTTATATGCAAAAACGGCTCGTTTGGGTTGAGAAAATATTTTACATAGAAGAGCAAACAACGTTTCGACCTTCTTCGGTCATCGTCAGGTTCACAAAGAAAGAGGTAATTGACCAGAAGCTGACCACATGTTTGAAAGGGGATTGTGTAACGGATTGAGTCTCGGAACACAATCATAGAAAACACTAAATAAAGAAACAAACATAAACAAACGAAAAATTAAAGAAGCCTTACTTATACAACAACTTAAACCTAAAATAAACCAATATAAAGGAACGCCTTTTTACCTATATCAAAACAATAAAATAAATAAAATTATGTATTCAAACATCTAACACCGCCCTCTACATTCCGAGACTCAGTTACACAACCCCCTTTCAAACATGTGGTCAGCTTCTGGTCAGTTACCTCTTTCTTTGTGAACCTGACGATGACCGAAGAAGGTCGAAACGTTGTTCGCTCTTCTATGTAAAATATTTTCGCAACCCAAACGAGCCGTTTTTGCATATAAATTTCTCAACTGGTGGGTTTCTCGATATCACCGAAAGACTTGACCACTCAAAAATTGATCAAATCTCCCACTGTTAGATCAGATAAGAGTTGGTAGTGAGAATTTTAGCAGAATTGTCTAATACTTTGGCTT
This sequence comes from Carcinoscorpius rotundicauda, assembly GCA_011833715.1. Classification (NCBI taxonomy): domain Eukaryota; kingdom Metazoa; phylum Arthropoda; class Merostomata; order Xiphosura; family Limulidae; genus Carcinoscorpius; species Carcinoscorpius rotundicauda. The sequence continues at coordinate 128,245,357 of CM022394.1, read as the reverse complement.
TCGCAATTGTATTTCCAAACCTATTGAAATAAGACTATTCTGAGTTTAAAAGTTCCTGTTGAAATAGAGCTGTGCCACATCATACTTAAACCTTAACTGGACACTCAACTACGAAACGATTTGTTTGTGCCATAATGTTTGTCAGTTTGTTTGTTTTGAATTTCTCGCAAAGCTACACGAAGGCTAAATGCGCTAGCCGTCCCTGATTTAGCAGTGTACGACTAGAGGGAAGGCAGCTAGTCATCACCACCCACTGCCAACTACTGGGCTAATCTTTTACCAAAGAATAGCAGAATTGACCGTCACAGTATAACATCCCCCACGGCTGTAAGGGCGAGCATGCTTGGTGTGACGAGGATTCGAAAACGTGACCCTTGATTGTGACTCGAGCGCTCTAACAACCTGGCCATGCCGGGTCGTAGGAGTATTGACCAGCTGTCTTCCCACTAATTTAGCAGTTCAAAATTAAAGAGAGCTGATACAAATATCCCTTGAGTTATTTTGTCGTTAAATATCAAACAACAAACAAATCTTAACATTTCTTAGAATGAATGTTTTACAGCTGCTAGATTAAAGGAAGTATTAGTTACTGCAACATTTTGTGTAACAGCGGAGTCACCGCTCCCTACAAATCGCAAAAAAATATTTTTATTTTTTTTCTATTTATACTTTACACATTTCCACTAAGTTCATAATTAATTATGTTTACCGCCAAAATCCGTTTGGAACATAGTTCTTTACATTTCGTTTCTAGGCCTGGCATGGCCGAGCGCATTAAGGCGTGCACTCGTAATCCGAGGGTCGCAGGTTCGCGCCCGCGTCGCGCTAAACATGCTCGGCCTCCCAGCCGTGGGGGTGTATAATGTGACGGTCAATTCCACTATTCGTTGGTAACAGAGTAGCCCAAGAGTTGGCGGTGGGTGGTGATGACTAGCTGCCTTCCCTCTAGTCTTACACTGCAAAATTAGGGACGGCTAGCACAGATAGCCCTCGAGTAGCTTTGTGCGAATTTCAAAAAAAACAAAAACAAAACATTTCGTTTCATAAGCTGCTTGGTGAATCGAGTAATATGTAAGTAAGACTAGCAAAAATTATTTATCGGAAAAAAAAATTATCACAAGACTTTTAATTAGCACATTACAGACAAATTGTCTCAGTATTACCTCATCCAAAGTCCTTTACTTTTCAAGAGATGCAAGTACCCTTCCTTGACAATATGACTTTTTATTACGTCCACCAGAACACCTTCAGGACACTCTGCGCTTTCGAAATTAAGCCCATTCAGTAGGTCATCGAATGAAATGCTTCTCGCAATATTCCATTTCCCACAACGATTCTCCATTTAGGCTCTTAATGGGTGATGCCACTAATATAATAAAGGAATTTGTAAGTCCGTTAGCTACCGTTTTCGGTTTTTCAAAAGTTAAGATTAAGCTCAAAAAACATACTTGATGAACTACAAAATTCCTACATACCAACCATTGTGCAATCATTCCTTAAGAATAATAAATACAAACAACTTTAAAATAATACTTTTAAAAATACATATCAACCATTCTAAACCATGTCTCAACCAGCGTGGTCTTCCTTGTTTATTATGTGCGAACCTGTTTTTGTATGGTTTTTTAATTAGATGTTTGTGTTATTGTTTCGTCGGAGCCCCCCAGTGGCTCAGCGGTATGTCTGTGGACTTACACGCTAAAATCCGGGTTTCGATACCCGTGGTGGGCAGAGCACAGATAGCCCATTGTGTAGCTTTGTGCTTAATTCAAAACAACAACAATTGTTTCGTCGGAAGAGGGCCTGGCATGGCCGAGCGCGTTAAGGCGTGCACTCGTAATCCGAGGGTCGCGGGTTCGCGCCTGCGTCGCGCTAAATATGCTCGCCCTCCCAGCCGTGGGGGTGTATAATGTGACGGTCAATCCCACTATTCGTTGGTAAAAGAGTAGCCCAAGAGTTGGCGGTGGGTGGTGATGACTAGCTGCCTTCCCTCTAGTCTTACACTGCAAAATTAGGGACGGCTAGCACAGATAGCCCTCGAGTAGCTTTGTGCGAAATTCCAAAAACAAAACAAACAAATCGTCGGAAGAGGTATTGACGTCACGTGATTATTGCGTAGATAAACGTAACGGACTTCCTAATAATTCTGTACATACAGCACTTCTTTGGAACTCTGTTGAAAAACAAACTCGAAATAAAGAAAAATGAGGTAAGAGACAAAGCAACTCACAAACTCGTTAACTCAGTAATCGAGTCAACCACTGTAGGGGTGAAACTAGAGAAGGAAGGACAGAGAAGCCCGGTGATTAGGCTATTGAAATAGTCCTAGCTTCTTGTGAGAGTCAGTGTCAACACTTAATTAGGTTATTGAAATAGTCCTAGCTTCTTGTGAGAGGTGGTGTCAACACTTAATTAGGTTATTGAAATAGTCCTAGCTTCTTGTGAGAGGTGGTGTCAACACTTAATTAGGTTATTGAAATAGTCCTAGCTTCTTGTGAGAGGTGGTGTCAACACTTAATTAGGTTATTGAAATAGCCCGAGCTTCTTCTGAGAGGTGGTGTCAACACTTAATTAAATAACAATTGTATATAGATCTTAAAAACCAAAACTTTTTACTAAATTAACGCAATCTTATTTTCGATTTATATTATTGTTGACTAGTTTGAACAGTGACAGTATCTTGTTGTGTGTTGTTGACTAGTTTAAAACAGTGACAGTATCTTGTTGTGTGTTGTTGACTAGTTTAAAACAGTGACAGTATCTTGTTGTGTGTTGTTGACTAGTTTGAACAGTGACAGTATCTTGTTGTGTGTTGTTGACTAGTTTAAAACAGTGACAGCATCTTGTTGTGTGTTGTTGACTAGTTTAAAACAGTGACAGTATCTTGTTGTGTGTTGTTGACTAGTTTAAAACAGTGACAGTATCTTGTTGTGTGTTGTTGACTAGTCTGAACAGTGACAGTATCTTGTTGTGTGTTGTTGACTAGTCTGAACAGTGACAGCATCTTGTTGTGTGTTGTTGACTAGTCTGAACAGTGACAGTATCTTGTTGTGTGTTGTTGACTAGTTTAAAACAGTGACAGTATCTTGTTGTGTGTTGTTGACTAGTTTAAAACAGTGACAGCATCTTGTTGTGTGTTGTTGACTAGTTTAAAACAGTGACAGTATCTTGTTGTGTGTTGTTGACTAGTATGAACAGTGACAGTATCTTGTTGTGTGTTGTTGACTAGTTTAAAACAGTGACAGTATCTTGTTGTGTGTTGTTGACTAGTCTGAACAGTGACAGTATCTTGTTGTGTGTTGTTGACTAGTTTAAAACAGTGACAGTATCTTGTTGTGTGTTGTTGACTAGTCTGAACAGTGACAGCATCTTGTTGTGTGTTGTTGACTAGTCTGAACAGTGACAGTATCTTGTTGTGTGTTGTTGACTAGTTTAAAACAGTGACAGTATCTTGTTGTGTGTTGTTGACTAGTTTAAAACAGTGACAGCATCTTGTTGTGTGTTGTTGACTAGTTTAAAACAGTGACAGTATCTTGTTGTGTGTTGTTGACTAGTCTGAACAGTGACAGTATCTTGTTGTGTGTTGTTGACTAGTCTGAACAGTGACACATCTTGTTGTGTGTTGTTGACTAGTCTGAACAGTGACAGTATCTTGTTGTGTGTTGTTGACTAGTCTGAACAGTGACAGTATCTTGTTGTGTGTTGTTGACTAGTTTAAAACAGTGACAGTATCTTGTTGTGTGTTGTTGACTAGTTTAAAACAGTGACAGTATCTTGTTGTGTGTTGTTGACTAGTCTGAACAGTGACAGTATCTTGTTGTGTGTTGTTGACTAGTCTGAACAGTGACAGCATCTTGTTGTGTGTTGTTGACTAATCTGAACAGTGACAGTATCTTGTTGTGTGTTGTTGACTAGTTTAAAACAGTGACAGTATCTTGTTGTGTGTTGTTGACTAGTTTAAAACAGTGACAGTATCTTGTTGTGTGTTGTTGACTAGTTTAAAACAGTGACAGTATCTTGTTGTGTGTTGTTGACTAGTTTGAACAGTGACAGCATCTTGTTGTGTGTTGTTGACTAGTCTGAACAGTGACAGCATCTTGTTGTGTGTTGTTGACTAGTTTAAAACAGTGACAGTATCTTGTTGTGTGTTGTTGACTAGTTTAAAACAGTGACAGTATCTTGTTGTGTGTTGTTGACTAGTCTGAACAGTGACAGCATCTTGTTGTGTGTTGTTGACTAGTCTGAACAGTGACAGCATCTTGTTGTGTGTTGTTGACTAGTTTAAAACAGTGACAGTATCTTGTTGTGTGTTGTTGACTAGTCTGAACAGTGACAGCATCTTGTTGTGTGTTGTTGACTAGTCTGAACAGTGACAGCATCTTGTTGTGTGTTGTTGACTAGTCTGAACAGTGACAGTATCTTGTTGTGTGTTGTTGACTAGTCTGAACAGTGACAGTATCTTGTTGTGTGTTGTTGACTAGTCTGAACAGTGACAGCATCTTGTTGTGTGTTGTTGACTAGTCTGAACAGTGACAGTATCTTGTTGTGTGTTGTTGACTAGTCTGAACAGTGACAGTATCTTGTTGTGTGTTGTTGACTAGTCTGAACAGTGACAGCATCTTGTTGTGTGTTGTTGACTAGTCTGAACAGTGACAGTATCTTGTTGTGTGTTGTTGACTAGTTTGAACAGTGACAGTATCTTGTTGTGTGTTGTTGACTAGTCTGAACAGTGACAGTATCTTGTTGTGTGTTGTTGACTAGTCTGAACAGTGACAGCATCTTGTTGTGTGTTGTTGACTAGTCTGAACAGTGACAGCATCTTGTTGTGTGTTGTTGACTAGTTTGAACAGTGACAGTATCTTGTTGTGTGTTGTTGACTAGTTTAAAACAGTGACAGTATCTTGTTGTGTGTTGTTGACTAGTTTAAAACAGTGACAGTATCTTGTTGTGTGTTGTTGACTAGTCTGAACAGTGACAGCATCTTGTTGTGTGTTGTTGACTAGTTTAAAACAGTGACAGTATCTTGTTGTGTGTTGTTGACTAGTCTGAACAGTGACAGCATCTTGTTGTGTGTTGTTGACTAGTTTGAACAGTGACAGTATCTTGTTGTGTGTTGTTGACTAGTCTGAACAGTGACAGCATCTTGTTGTGTGTTGTTGACTAGTTTGAACAGTGACAGTATCTTGTTGTGTGTTGTTGACTAGTTTAAAACAGTGACAGTATCTTGTTGTGTGTTGTTGACTAGTTTAAAACAGTGACAGTATCTTGTTGTGTGTTGTTGACTAGTCTGAACAGTGACAGCATCTTGTTGTGTGTTGTTGACTAGTTTAAAACAGTGACAGTATCTTGTTGTGTGTTGTTGACTAGTCTGAACAGTGACAGCATCTTGTTGTGTGTTGTTGACTAGTTTGAACAGTGACAGTATCTTGTTGTGTGTTGTTGACTAGTCTGAACAGTGACAGCATCTTGTTGTGTGTTGTTGACTAGTTTGAACAGTGACAGTATCTTGTTGTGTGTTGTTGATTAAGTTAATCAGTGACAGCACTTTGATGTGTGTTGTTGACTAATTTAATCAGTAACGACATGTTGGCCATTATCTCTACTGATAACCTCACCAGTGTCACTGTCTCTACTGAGTTTTTCATCAGGTCTAAAGAATGTTTGACAATAAACTATTCAATGACGACCAAACGTATACTGTACAGTTTTTTCTGGTGTTCAAGATACTTGTTTATATCATTCCGAGATATATTCCACAATGCTTGTAAAGTAAATAAATTTTCATTCATAAAATATAACGAGTGACGTAGTCTAATATTGTATACAACAAAAAGAAAAAGCCCAATCATATCAAACTATTTGTTGTTTACGGAGGATAATACGACCCTTGTTTTTAATGTTGTTATATGTAGACTTCTGTCTCACGGGGAAATTTAATGCATAAAAGAAACACCCATTGTCCTCATCTCGTAAACCTAAGAGAAAAAAACGGACAAATATCCGGCAATGATATAATGTTAAAATAAGAATACGCAGTGATAAAATAGTTCCAGTATCAGTGAAAGATAGGGAGAAAGTTAGTACGACATGAAAACCATAAATATGTTATAAATTTATTGTTAGGTTTAGGATAAAAATTGTGTCAATATTTTACCGGTGCCTATTTTTTTTCTGGAATTCATTAATTAGAACAATAAAGAAACACGTAACGTAGTATTTTTGTAAATGTATTTAAAATCCAAGTTTTAAATATTGAACAATAAAAGAAAAAACGACACTAGGAACTGCTTTACTTACCGTTCAAATCCGATTTGAAATCTCAAGTTTTACAGACAGCTTAAAGTAAACGACATATACAAGTAATGTTATACTAAATCTATAGTTCATGGAAAAATTCTGAGTTTTTGATCTAAGCTACGCGCAGACTCACTTCTTACGTGATTAGTACACTGATTGTTGATGACTGGTAATGGTTGGTAACTCTCCAAGTTCGTGTTTGGGTAATAAGTAGAAACAAAGGAAATGACCTAATAGAAGAGTGTACAGCAGTTTGTCAAGATAAGAAGTTGGCATAACTACGAGTTAAACTTAATCAAGAAGGGAAAGAATCCGCTGATCGACCAATAGCTGTTAACATTACATGCTAATTGACCAATAGCTGTTGATATTACATACAGTGAGAATAATGTACAAGTGCGACATGTAGTTACGAATTCTTTATCACAATTAAGCGTGTGTGTCAGTTCCAGTGCTTCGCTTTAGTCCAGCGGAAGTTCACTCGAATGTAGTAATAATTTCAACAGTCTTCCCCATTGTCTAATACTTTGTCTTTCCTGCGTGTTTTTCCAAATCTATAGAAACAAGACTATTTTGCGTTTAGAAGTTTCTGTCCAAATAGAGCAATGCCACATCATAATTAAACCTAACTGGACACTTAACTATGAAACGGTTTGTTTGTGTTATAATTTTTATCAACTTGTTTGTTTTGAATTTCGCGCAAAGCTACACGAAGGCTATCTGTGCTAACCTCTTCTAATTTAGAAGTACAAGACTAGAAGTAAGACAGCTAGTCATCACCACCCACCTCCAACTATTGGGCTAATCTTTTACCAACGAATAGCGGGATAGACTGTAACATTATAGAGTTTTCATGGCTGAAAGGGCAAGAATAATCGTTTGAATGAGGATTCAAACCAGCAATCCTCATAGTACGAGTCGAGTGCCCTTAACATGTGGCCATGCCGGGCCTATTTGCATCAGAGGCGTATCGCAGAATGTATGGGCTTCCCTGCGAATTTTTCTATCGGGTTCCATTTGTATTCGATATTGTGATATGGTACCCTATTTGTCGTGTCGCTCTCCCGCAACATGAGATAGTTACAATACCCTGGATTTAGGGGCAAAGGCATTCGAAAGTTATCTACACTGGTAGCTTTCCCTACAGCCTGACGAAAGAAAAGACAGCAAATCAACATCTCGTAATCAATTCTTGTGTGAAAGAACATTGGAATTTGGCACTTACTCTTCTCTTTTTGTAAAACTTTTGCAGTAATGGGACGCGAGTATGGGAACAAACATGTCCATAGTCTGTCACACTACTCACTGTTCTAACTTGCGCTGCGTGTCTCAGAACATAAAATGCATTTGCTTCATTTTTTTCCCTTAAAGTGTTGATTAATCTGTCCCCGAGTTTTGGTCACCGTAAAGTTAAATGCGTGCGCATACTTCTTAAAATAAATGCTTTATTTCATCCGAAAATAGTGAGTAGGGTCCATTGACCTCTAGAGCAAATAATAACATTCCTGAATAAAACAAATTGTTTATGGGTCCATGACTTTGTCGGTTCAGAGTCCTAAGATAACATATGAAATTCACACACAAGCATTTAAACAAAGATACCATCAGTGTAGCAACAAAACCCATTAATTAGTGCAGGGCTCGTCTATTTATTCCACACAGAAAATGAGTAACGTAATCGTAAGTGTGGATTGAGCAGCTGAATTATTTGGAAACACTGAGCAGATGTGGAAAATTTTTAAAGAAATTTTTTCTAGTAATCAAAACAAATATATCCCTTAACGAAACAAAATGGTAGCTGGAAGTAAAAGAACAAAAAAAAACAGAATCGCAAAATTAAAAAAAAAATTAAATTGGCTGGTATGACAAGATTGTTTGTTTGTTTGTTTTGGAATTTCTCACAAAGCTACTCGAGGGCTATCTGTGCTAGCCGTCCCTAATTTTGCAGTGTAAGACTAGAGGGAAGGCAGCTAGTCATCACCACCCACCGCCAACTCTTGGGCTACTCTTTTACCAACGAATAGTGGGATTGACCGTCACTTTATACACCCCCACGGCTGGGAGGGCGAGCATGTTTAGCGCGACGCGGGCGCGAACCCGCGACCCTCAGATTACGAGTCGCACGTCTTACGCGCTCGGCCATGCCACATAGAATATTGAGAAAGTTTGTGAAATAGGAACACCCATTGTGTCCATCCCTTAAGCCTTATAATTACTCAATCAAAAGGATGAAGGCCTGACATAGCCGAGCGCGTTAAGGCGTGCACTCGTAATCCGAGGGTCGCGCTAAACATGCTCGCCCTCCCAGCCGTGGGGGTGTATAATGTGACGGTCAATCCCACTATTCGTTGGTAAAAGAGTAGCCCAAGAGTTGGCGGTGGGTGGTGATGACTAGCTGCCTTCCCTCTAGTCTTACACTGCAAAATTAGGGACGGCTAGCACAGATAGCCCTCGAGTAGCTTTGTGCGAATTTCCAAAACAAAACAATCAAAAGGATGAAATATCCCCTAATGATATAATGTTAAAATAAGAGTACGCAGTGATAAAATATTTCTAGTATTAATGAAAGATCGGGAGAAAGTTAGTACGGCATGAAAACCATAAATATGTTATTAATTTATTGTTAGGTTTGGGTTAAAAATGGTGTCAATATTTTACCAGTGCCTATTTTTTTCTGGAATTCGTTAATTAGAACAATAAAGAAACACGTAACGTAGTATATCTATAAATGTATTTAAAATTCTAATTTTAAATGTTAAACTATAGAAAAATAAAACGACACTAGGGGTTGTTTCACTTACAGTTCATATCCGATGTTAGAAAGAGTGTGATAAAGGGTTTGTATGTGATGGCTATTAAATGGCTAGATTATTTAATTCTGCTTTTTCTTCAGCTTTTACTAATGAAGTCGTAAACAATATTCCTCATATTGAAAAATTAGGAAGTTTAAAGAATGGCATGTCTCTTAGTCTGATAAGTTTCCCCAAAGTGTTTTAAAGGAAGTCCATTATTGGATTTGTGAGCCGCTTGCCACAACTTTTTGAACAGTGGACAAGTACCAACACATTGGAAATTAGATAACGTCACTTGTATCTTCAAGGAAGGTAATATAATTATTCCAGTAATTATAGGCCTATTAGTCTTACTTCCGTTATTGGAAAAGTTTCGAAGGGTCTGATAAAAGATACTTTGCAAAGTCATTTAACAAAGTTTAGAATTTTATCAGATGGTCAACATGATTTCACTGAAGGAAAATCTTGTCTTTCACATCTTTTGACGTGCTTTCAAGATGTTACTGCATATGTAGATGAGGATAAAGGTATAGATTTGGCTATCTGTATTTTCAGAAAACATTTGACAAAGTAACACATCAACGGCTTGTAAAGAATCTTGTCTCTATAGGTACAGGGAATGAGTTAACTAACTGGATAGAAGAGTGGCTTGATGGAAGAAAACACGATTGCCAGAAGTGGAGTTCAGTCAGTCAGACTGGATTAATGTTCCAAGTGAGGTACCTCAGTCTCAGGACCATTACTCTTCTTGATTTACACTAATGGCTTGGATGAAAGAATCGTCAATGAATTACAGACTTTTGATGACATCAAGGTCTTGCTGGTCGTGAAGATGCTGCTGCTGATTTATAAAAGAATTTAGATCATTTAGTGAGTTGGACAAATAAATGACAGATGGATTTTAATTATAATAAATGTAATATAATTCACATGTGTTATCATAATTGGAATTATGGAATAACTTTAACAGTGTTATGTTGGTGTAATAGTTGATCAGTCTCTAAAGCCATCCAAGCAGTGTTGTTGTTGTTGCTGGTGATTGGGTAAATATGATTTTAGGTTGTATTTACAGAAATACTGAATACATGTCTAAAAATGTTACTTCATTCTACATGTCACTGATTGGGCCACATTTAGAGTATTGTGTTCAGTCTTGGGCTCCTTACCTTTGGGAAAACATTGAACTGTTAGAGGTCAAAGGGGGGTTAGTGGAATAGTACCTGGGATGGAAGGGTTGCCTTATGAGATCTTTAAAACTGATTTCTCTTAAAAAGAAAAGAAAGAAGAGTTAGAGGGGATTTCATTGAAATGTTTAAGTATTATCAGTTCATAAAAAAATTTCACACTTAGCAACAATAATTATAGAACTAGAAGACACAAATATGCATGTTAGATAAGGGAGAAGCCATCTTCATCTGAGACAGTTTTATTTTTCAAATAGGGTGGTTGGTATATGGAATGGGTTGCCTTTGGATATTGTGGAGGCAGTAAGTTTAAAAGAAAGCTTTGTAGACATGTAAATAATAAGAGCTGGCTTTAACTTCTTTAATAGTTTCAGTTTGACTAAGAGGACGGAACAGTAAAGATAAACCAATGGGCCCCTTGTTATCCCTGAAGAGACAAAGATAAAATTACACAAAATAATATTCTTTGAATAATGGTTTGGGCAAGTATATGATAAAGCTCTGGTAGATAATGTCACAAGCTTTAATAAAGCACTAGTTTGGGTAATGTTTTGAATAGATTTGATGAAGTTCTGATTCAGATAATGTTTTGAGTAGGTTTGACAAAGCTTTGACTGAGATAATGTCTCTAGCTCTGATAAAGCACCTATTTGGATAATGTTTTGAAAAAGTTTTACAAAGCCTTACTTTGTAAGAAATAGCATTTCCAAGCACAAGATAAACAGATCCAATGCATATGTATTACTATTGTTATAACCACAATAATAATTCCTTGGTCCACCATAAAAAGGATTAATTCATTTGGATTAATAATTGCAACTCATGAAGGTGTATCTCTCTCATCTACAGCTGACAAGCATGCAATGTATAGAGAACTACAGGTGAGAATAAAACATTTGCAATTATCTAAACTCAAACTTTATTAATACAGTTTATATTATGGTTAATTTAGTGCAAGAACGAAAGCATTCTGTAATAATCAGATGAAACACGGAAAATGATATCAACCCAAATTAAGTCCCGAGCATTTTTGTTGTTTGCCACAAAAACTTCTGATTTTGAAATACTAGTTTAGATCCAATTGTCACATTCATGGAGCACCAACGACCCCAAACAGAGGAGTGTATGTTTGTAGCAGATTCACACAGTCTATGCATGCCAATCAGCTGGCCACACCCATAAGTGAAACATGTCAGTCATCTTCAGTCACTGACAATGTTGTCAGTTTGTGATTCACAACAAGTTTTAACCCTGTTAACAATACGTACAGGATTTCAAGATCACTTCAAATACAAATAATGGTTCACTCTTTAATGTTAACAATACCTGATTCATAAAAGTGTTTTCAATTTAAAAGACGCTTGCTTCCAACACTTGGTAAACTCTCCTATATTAACAATACCTGTTTAAAACTAAGTTTTCCTTCTGATGTTAACAACAGTTACTTCACACTTGTGGTTCAATATCTGATGTCGACAGCACCTATGTCGCATGTTATTTCAAACGATTAAGCGAAACACCAACTAAATATTAAATATTGCATATATTTGCATTAGCTTTCAGTCCAGCACCACTTAGGTGTTAAAAACATTTGCTGAAAGCCTATCACTAAATAGTATGTGGGTGTTTACTGTGCACATTACACACTCAACAGTTATCTGGACATTCAGGTCACCGTGTTTACTGTGCACATTACATACTCAACAGTTATCTCGACATTCAGGTCACCGTGTTTACTGTGCACATTACATACTCAACAGTTATCTTGACATTCAGGTCACCGTGTTTACTGTGCACATTACATACTCGACATTCAGGTCACCGTGTTTACTGTGCACATTACATACTCAACAGTTATCTCGACATTCAGGTCACCGTGTTTACTGTGCACATTACATACTCAACAGTTATCTCGACATTCAGGTCACCGTGTTTACTGTGCACATTACATACTCAACAGTTATCTGGACATTCAGGTCACCAGCAGTTACACATTACACACCAGTACACTTAATTACAACCAAAAGTCAAATATCTTGTAATAAACAGTTTTAGAACAGTGGTGCTCAAAGTATTTGCTTTCAGACCACCTTAATGTTTTGGTTTTGGTGGTCCATAGTTGAATCTACATGTGGATTACTACTTTCTTTCTTTGATTACACAACTCATGGACCACCTGGAGAACACACAAGGAACCCACTCACCTTGAATGCTTAAATAATATTTATTATGTATAAAAAAGGCTACATAACTTTCTCCATTATAATTTAACTGATAACATAAACCAGAATTATGAAAGAAAAACAAACAAGACAACCTCGTTCAAATGCTGTGACATTTTACCAAATTTTAATCAAAATATATGAAAACAGTTCACAACTAAGGATTTTTTTTCCTAAAAGGCATAGTGTGTTTACATCTACAAAAAGCACCAGTAATAACAACCTCAGTCTGACCAAGTTTTCTCCTTAAAAAAACAGTAAAAGACGCTGACATTTCACATCTTGTTTAAAATGTTTTCTTATTTTTCCTCACTGATATATAAAATCCATGTTCACTAATATTCTTTCATATGATAAACCATTTATATATAATTCATATATAAACTGACAAACTATGTTAACATTTTGATAGAAAATTTGTGCTTCATACAATGAATTTTTCTTCTACAACACTGTACATTAAATCTGTGTATTTTAAAGATCTAATGTACCTTTCCTGCATTGTCATATGACAGTCACCACATAACAAATCAGTTTGTATTCTGACCTTGATGTGTTTGAATGTTGATTTCGTAGGTTGTTCATATAGTTTAATTTCACGGGGAAGCAATAAATACACATATATAGATACATAAAAAAAAAGTCATACCACAAGTGAAAATTAAACATATGAACTGCCCATTCACCAGAAAAATGGAAAACTTGTAATAAAATGGAACTGTTACTTTTAAGTCACATGTATCTACATGTGGTCTGGCTTTCTTCAATTTTTTGACTTAAAAACATGCATTGGATTTTTAATCCAAGCATGACAATGACAGACAAATAAATTTAGTGTTTTCATGTTCACTGAAATGTCATTTAAGAACTACAAAAATTAACTGTCAAGATTTATTAATTGTAAAATATCAAAACTCAGCGACTGCATCCAAAGTGACACACAAGAAAAGTGTTCTTTATGAGTTTATTTTTGTCCTTTAAAAAAAAAATGCCATCACAATTTCAACATGTTACAGAGGAAATATTAGGTAGAAAGCTGAAAATAAGTTTCTCTTTATCCAGTACTTTCTGAAGCTGAGTATTTAAAACCAGAAGAATAAAAAGTACAAATACTGTTACAAAACTGAATTTGTTTCCTTTGGGCAAAACCTTTCAAAGTTTTCAATATTACTGACAACAACACAACAATACTAAGATCCAATTATTTCTATTGAAACTGAAATTCTATTAATGTATTACATACAGATTACTATTCCTTGCCCTAAGCTTAACTTTCTTTATTTCTTTCACTGTCCTCATCAATTAGGTCTGTTTTAGGATCAACTATTTCAAAACCATTATCTCCATTAAGATTACTACTGTTGTGGGCTTCCCTGTTATCATTTTCACTGTGCTCATCCGATTCTCTGTTTTTTTGGTGGACAGATTGTTCCTTTATATCTACATCTAGTGATTCTTTTGGAGCTTGTTCATTATCTTCTGTTTCATCAGTGCTCTTTAACTCATCCTGTTTTTGTTTTTCACCTTTGTACTGGTACTGATATAGAGGCCAAAATGACTCAAAGAATCCTACATCTTCTGTGAGGTTTGGTAACAACCAAAGATGATGCTTTCCAAAAGTCAGTAACCAGATGATAACAAAAACAACCATACGTACTGAAAAAAAAACAGGGGGAAGTATCTGTTTTAGATTTGAAATCCAAGAAATAAAATCACGCTGCCCTTCCACACACCACTAACTAAAACTTTTAAAACAGACCTACACATGACCATGCATCCTCAGAGTTCACCCAGCATAATTAATCAATTCTTATGTGAACTTCTTTCTAAATTCTATTTATAACTGTTTTGAGGCTTTATTTACTGAAAATATTATATGAATACTTCCAAAAACATATATACTGATTAATATAGATGGCATGATGTAATAAAAGTGACAGTTTATATGAACTTAAAATTAAAGTACAGATGTTTTAGACTGAATTCACATTACACAAACTTGAAGCTGTCATCTTTCCACAAACTACCACATTTATAACAGATTGTTTTGTCTCTGTCAAGGCAGCATTTATATCTTATCTTCAGAAACACATTATTTCAATCAAAATCTTTAAATTAGTACCAATGTTAATCTGGAACTATCTATAAGCACCTGCTTAATTTTTCCCAAGATAAGTTTGATTTCTATCCCTGTGAAAAGGTCTCAAGACACCCTGGTTACAGGGCATAATTGTCAACCAACAGTGTTCTAAGTTTTTCTTGTTTATTCTAACTATCAAATTTGTACCTAAAACATTTATTGTAGTGATAGTGTTTTTTTTAATAATTTAGTGAACTGACTTAAACAAGGACATCACAAGGAGAAAAACAACTGCACTGAATCTGGTGGATTAAGAAGTTAAAAAATTCTCAATCTAAGACAGCATGTGGGATCCATTGCTGAGCTGAAACTTAAGTTCTGACTACAACAAATACAGAGATCCATCACAAACGGATCAGAAACAAACAATTATGTTCCTTCCGATAGAGTTAGGTTAAACCCTCCCTTGCACAAAAGTAAATGGCTCATTTCTGTAGGAACCAATTTTGGAATGGTCAGACCAATGTGAGAAGCACACTTGTAACATACCATTTGAATTTTGAACCATTTCAACTACAAATCCCATGTAAACACAACCTAACAAGCTGTAGCTATACATGTTATAAGAGTGGTCAGACCATGGCCTGACCACGTCCTACAATTCTGCAGCAAAGTACCTAATAGTGTTTGCTCAAAGACACAAATTATGACCATTTGGGTTGATTAAACTGTTAAAGGTTTGTTTCAGAAACATCATAAAGTAGAAAGTATTTCTAACAATTACACATGACAACAATCTAATATTCATAAGAACATTTCTGTCTTGTAAATTTTAACATAGAAATAAGATTTTTGTTTGATTCAGAATACAGTGCGACAAAACTAGTTACACCAGTATGGTTCAAAAAGTTTTCAGAATTCTGCTAAAGAGCAAATTGTATTTAATGACACAGTTCAATGTTATCTGCTTTATAATGCAAGTAATTCACATGCTGGACTCTTTAAAAAACTGTAAATACCTGGTTATAAGTGTACGTTAACACAGCAATGTGTATGTTCAAACTCATTCCTAGAAACTGAGCATATTTTAAAATACTTTCTGATTGATACAGTTTATATATGGTCACTGATCCTTCTTTTAAAACTTTTTCATTTTACTTACTAACTGCTAAACCAATGATGACCACAAGAAATCCAGCCGCTACGATACTCAAGTAATAGATGTAGTGTCTAACCACCCTCGGCCACAGGGGAAACAGGCAAAGAGCGACAGCTCCTAGAACTAAAAGAAAGTAAACAATACATGATGAGAAATAAACTCTTTTATTTTCATAACAACATCACAAATTTTTATTGATTACTGACTAATGCGTTGTAAAAAAAAATATATACGCGTTTTAAATGTAAAGAACTTTTAGTTCAACAAGTCGGTAGTTTACCTAAAAGTTGGTTTTAACACTAGTTCAATTGTATGCTCAGTTTTCATGTGACCAGCTTGTAGCTCTGAGAAACTACAGCCCAATAATTCTTTGTGTATGAATGGATTTCAGGCAGGTAACCTTGTGATCATGCTAGTCAATAACTTACGAAGACCAGTAGCAAATGTTGGATCATAAATAAAGAAAAATATTTCTCAATGTATTTTCAATTCATTTGTGAACTGTGTCAGTTGTACTGGTACGCATTAAAGCCTATACAAAATTAAGTGCAGCATCCTAATCTAATCCCAAATTCTACAAGTATCTGTATTACTTCCAGAATTAAGTAAGACCCGTTTTTTGTGGGTCTGATTGAAAAACAAGTCCTCCATATTTGCAAGATCTACATAAATGAATATTATGGTATGTAGCTTTTCATTAAGCAAAAAGATTCGTACCTGTTCAAATGACAAAAACTTGTACTAGAGTTAATGTTCCCCAGTTTCATTGTGTAGCACCTGTACACCTGATTAGAACACTTTGGTCTTGATCTTTAACACCCAGTTTGCTGACCTTTCTGACCTTTGACCCATAGTTTTATAAAGTTAATCAGGTTTAAAACTTTGTATAACATTAGTCAATGTCCATTCAACCTATATTAAAATGTTACCACAACGTTATTAAGGATTTTCTGTGTACCCTTTCACTAATGCCTTTTAAACTTAATCAGACCTGAAACATTGTACTAGTTTGGTCAAAATTTGTTCATCCAATCTTGAAATATGTCCAAAAAGACTGCAATGGACAGATGAATAATTGGAAAAATAGGGAGCAAACAAACAATCCACTCTGTGATGCATTGAAATGGGGACACAAACACTATTTTCTCAACTAATATGTCAAATGACAAACGAGTGTTGTTTTTCTCAATTTCAGTCCATTGAGCAGGTGGAATATTCTAAATAATATAACACACAGCCATCAAGTGACCATGTGAAAATTCAAGGCTGTCCTTGCGTACTCACCACAATTAAACCTGCTATTAATCAGTAAGGTTAGGGAAACAAAACTGTCAAAACTGAAATTGAACCATCTAAAACTTGGGTCTTCCTAACCAATCATCTTCAGAGTGAAGCATAAAGAATTCAGGGGCCTTTATCCCATCATTAATTACTTAAATTTTAACCTTCAATAAAATAACCTCTTAACTTTCTTCCATCAAGAGGGAACACAGGAGATCATAAATCATCCCCCTATGTGACAACCCTTTCAATCCTAAAATTCTCCTAGTAGCCATCCTTTTGAGTAGTCAATTTCCTTTCTTTGGATAAGGAGATCAGAACCATACATACTGACTTACAAGGTGGAGAGAAACAAACTTAGGACTCTGGAAACTCATTTTCTACATTGACTAATAATTTCGTGGTTGAGAAAAACATTGAAGATGCAATTGTAAGCCCCCAACTTTTCACACACAAACATAACACACTTACAAATATATCCAAGTTAAAATATAAAATATATCAAATGTGTTAACTTACCTAAAAGAGTTCCTGCTATCCAAACTTTCAATGGTATTGGATCATATATCCAAACATAAGCCTATAAATGAAAAACAGGAAAATAAACAGAACATTTCCCTTCATTCCTGAAGAGTCAGTGCAGTATTTTTTTATGTCAGGTGCTTTCTTGTCTAAAATATTAAAAAACTCATCATGATTTATAATGACATAATGAAGCTTGTGAACACATCCTGAACCACAGTAATCATCCAACAGAACATCGCACAAAGATTTAATGTGTAACTTATAAGTTTAGTCATTACATCATCATCATCACCTAACATTTTCATCTGAATGATGTAAGATCTAGTTGTGAAGTTTTCCTTTAGAATGGACTTGAAATAACGGACACAGAAACAACTTATTAAAACCTGTTGACCCTTGTAAAGTACATCTCACTATACAAATAAGATTCAACATCTTTAGGATGTTAAAATATCCTAATGTAAGATTATCTTAAATGTCTGGTGTCAGAAAGTAAGGTAAATTTCAGGCATATTTCTAACAATGACTGGTAGGCCTTAAACTAGTACTTGAATAATTAATTAACTAATACATAATGCCTTGTACTTTATAACAATTTAATTTTAGAAAAGCATGATTATTTATCATCAAACAGTTCGTCTTCATCAGGCAACAAAATCACAACGACACCCTAATGTTTCCTAATTCCAACGTACCTCGTTTCCATCGACAAAAACTTGTTCTAAGTGCATGTCCAGTTTAATTTTCTTTCTTTTCTTTTCTTGTTCTTCCCCTTTCTATACAACATGATAGTTTTAAATGACACAGATAAGAGGTTTGTTATAAAATAAAAAAAGAGACACTAATTACCATTAACAATGAACAATGCTACAAGAAACTCAACTCATAACTAGACATTTTTTTTTATAAAATTTAGCAGAAACAAAACGTATTTAAAAAGTTACGACAAATGCAAGTTCCCTTACTGAAATACCTGAGACCCCACTGATGTCATACTGTATGTTTAATTAAATTCTCTCCACACCTTAAAACCATTACCTTCTAACATTAATCAGGTCTAGGACTGTACAAACACATATATATACAAGTTGACTAATATACATTCATCCTGTACTGAAATGTCTTTAAAATTGGCAGGATTTTGTATCCTGTATAACAGTGACCTTTGACCCACAACCTTCACATGTCAAGCAGGTCTAGAACTATGTTATTCGATGCCTGTTGTGCAAGTCTGCTAAAAATCCATCTAAGTTTGACATATCCTGTTCACAAGGTCAAGTTGAACAGTTGGAAAAAACAACAAGCCATAATCTCCTTGCAAATCTTAACAGATATTTAGAATTTCTGGCAAGGTGTAAATGTATCATTAGCAATGATATCTAATGGACAGACCTCAGATATTACAAAAAGAAAATACCTTTTTCTCTTCCACTTCCTTTTCACTTTTGCTATCTCTTTCCCTCTCTTCAATCTCTTTCTGTCTCTTTACCTCCTTGTCTTCACCAGTTCCTAATTCATCCTTTTCTTTCTTTTTCTTTTTTCCTTCTTTTTGGACAAAAATCTTTCGAGCACGATGAAAAAATTTGTGTCTCAGCATCCTTTAATATGTGTCGTAAAGAGCGATAATAAATATATGAATTTTGTTTAAATTCAGGTGTGGATTTTATTACGTCAACAAAGAGAACAATATACAGACTTGGATCTTAAAACCAACAGAGTTCTGATTTGGGGAAAGTTAACTTAAAAGATTTAGTTGCAAGTCCATCTAATTCTATAAACTGTTAACTTCAAGTACTTCCACTTGGTAGAAACAACCACTTCACTCTTCTAAATACAATTAAACAAGTGTCATATAGAACAAAGGGAATTTAGCTGTTTGCATAACCAACCATGTACTTTCATTCATAGATGACCCCAGATGGCATTTTAAGTATTCAAGAGAGGATAAAAGTACACGATATTTTAAAAAGGAATTCTAGCATTTATAAGTTCTAAAATTAATACTCAGTTGTAAAAGGTTGTTAAATTTTACCCCTTAATTGGAGAGATACCCAGTGGTTAAACTCTCACTCAGTGTGGGATTATTTCAGCTGAATACTGTCAAATTTGACATTGATAGTTTAGAAGGTAAAAATAGTCAAAACTGATGCAGCTGTGACTTATTACGTCTGCCTGATGCCTGGTAAAAAACTGCTAAAGAACACCACCAGCCAAATAACCAAAACATCTGGTAAACTACACAGGATATCTATAAAAGAAGAAATAATTGCTCATATGAAATACAACAGCCTTCCCATTTCAGAAACAGTTAAATGGCATCATAACAGGTCAAATGTCTTCCCCAGAAGAAATCCAACTGACTTGTTACTACTTGTTAGCAGACTGTTAATGGGCTAATGAAATAATTTTTTTTTTCCAGCTTGTTATATTTCTGTAAATCATTAGAGCCAGAAAGTTCATTTCATCCAATGGACAGAAGACCTAAGAAAATGAAAGACTGGACTTCAAACATAGCAGTTTGAAATCAGTAATGTAACAATGTTTTGAGACAACATAGAACGTATTGGTCCATTACAGATGTTTTACCCTCTAAATTAAATTAAATAATTAAAAATAAATAAAAAAGTCTTAAATCTAGCCTTTATCATTTATATACTTAGCAAGCTTTTTCTTAAACTCATTTAAATTCACTGTCACTACAGTATCCAAAGGTAACCTATTCCAAAGCTCTTAACTGTAGATGACTCATACCCTGCTAAAACTTGTATACATGTGTTTTAGTTCTACTGTTCTCATTGTTAAATGTTAAAACAGTTTCCTTTACAATCCTTTAGTCAAAGTTCCTCTAACTCTTATTTTTTAAAAGAGAAAACAATTTGAGAGATTTCAACCCCTCCATCCCAGACACCATTCTAGTAACCCATCTCTGAACCCTTTCCAATAATTCAATGACTTTCCTAAGGTAAGACTGAACACAGTACTCTAAATGAGGCCTAACCAGTGACCTGTCCTATAAATTACAACCTCTTTAGGCTTGTATTTGTAAATAGAACCTAAAATCCTATTTGTCCTACCACTAACAACAGTACACTACTTAGATGGCTTTAGATACTTATCAACTATTACACCAAGATTCTTTCCTTTCATGACACTGTTAAGGTTATTCTCATCCAAACTGCAATAACCCACATGCAATATTAAAATTCAAAATCTGTAGAAAGGCTAGGCCTGAAACACAGTACACTGAAACCATGTTACTTTTATGATACTGTTTTGATGACAAATAAGAGAAAAAACTACCTTTATGCTAATGTCTACCTCTGGCATTGTAGTTATAGCCACATGGTAGTGACCATACATACAAGTATATGTCAGTGGGTAGTCAAATTTGTTTTTTATTCATTATAGTGAGATGACCACAATTCTAACGTAATGAAGAAAATTCTTCAAACCAAAAGTTCACTTTGGTGTCTGATCTAGCTCAAATTAACAGTGGTTAACTTTAACTGTTATATTAAAAATATCTCTTAACGGTTTAATCCACCGCATCAGAAAAGCCAAGACTTACATATCCATATAGTCTGCTACAGAATCTCTTGTTGTAAATAAGATCTCGGTCTTATCTTTCCCTGTTGACCATGGCGAATCCAACAGACAATCCACAGCTTTGGATGCTAAAAACATTTACGAAAAGTTCTAAAATAAGTGCTGTTAAATAATAAATTTAAATTTTTATGTGTATCACAGCTACAAAAACACATTTTAGTCAAGAAGCTTAAATTAATACAAAACTGACTTGTACAGCAAAGGTACCAATCTCAAAACCTTGTTATAAACAATCAACAACTAAACAGATTTAGATGAAATGAAGTATCTCATAAAAGTAATTACATCCATACCTGTAACTTACCAATAAAATACTCTACTTTATGACTCAAAAGAGACGTCTTCTTAACTGGAAGCTCCTGGCGTAAATATTTTGCTATGGCATATTCTACTTTATCAGGTTTCTCATCTTTCAGGTCTGATGTAGCCTGCAGCACACAGAACCAAACAGAATGAAACTTGTGTTTGTTTTCTATGATAAAGCAAAACATTTAAAGATCCCAACAAGAGAGAGACCAGTGGAACATCTTGCTATACCTAAAATCTTCCTTGTTCATCAGTTTTATAGACTAGAATTATCCAACTTTGTGCCACTGGGGAATTACATAGCATTTTGAGTACAGTTTCACAAACTGAACATTACTTATCCATGAAAATCCATTCTGGCTTTATTCAAGTGTTTCAGTATGAAATGCCAAAATAATACATTGACAGATAAGAAATTATGAAAAGTTTCAGAAAAGGGTTACTGGTATCATGCTTGCAATGGAGTGGTCATAAGAGAAGAGGCTAAAATTTCTCAAATTGTTTTCTGTTGAAAACTGAAAAGTTGGGGATTCTAATTGACATGATTAAGATTTAAGAGGGAGTTGATAATGCTAATGCATCATTTTTTTTTCACATTTAAGAGTGAGAACAGTCAGACTATGGGACACAAATATTTTGTCCTGGTAGGAGTCTATTTCAGCTAAGATAGTTTTATTTGTCTAACAGAATGTGTGCCCTTTAGAATGGGTTGCCTTTGGATGTTGGAAAGGCAGCAAATTTAAACAAGTTTAAGAAAAAGCTTCATAATAATGTGATAAGAGCTGGCTATTTTTTCTTTTCTATTAATACTTGTAGTTTAAAGGATGGAACAGCCAAGATAAAGAAATATGTCCCACGTCACCCCAAAGTATTATGCTGAATTAAACACTTACTGTCAAAAATATAAAAATGTTTTGTTTTTAAGCTTCATTTTTCATGTTTACCTGGTAGTTTTGTTGGTCAACTGAAATTCTTGTGGGCTTCTACTAATCTAAGTTTTAAAAAATTATCTATTATTTATGAAAAATAACCATTTAATGTGTTCTATAATATGAACTGATCACGTGTTTCTTGGCCATATGAGCTTCTGCAATTTTTGGATCTACTTTTTAATAACTTTATTTAATATATGAAAAAAGATCAAACAATGACAACTTGAAACAGTAACCTGTTGAGAGAGATATAAATATTGATAAAGTGAATACAAATCACACAAAATAGTTATTGAAAAATATAACACATGCTATTATTTACAGAACACAACTCTACGGCAGCATCTTAAAACTTCTTCCACCGGCAACACCCTAACCCACCTCTGTGTGTGACACCCCTACTGCCACAAACAATAATTTATTTTGTTGTTGTTCTACTATTGTGTTGTAACATACAGTTTGGAAAATGTCACTCTACAGTCAGTAATACTAAAACCCTATCATCACAAATGTAAACTTAGTTTTATTACTTTAAAACTAAGAATGTATAGGGGTTACAATGATACAAAGATGGATAAAAAAAACACATATTCATGGAGTGAATAACATCATAACAGTGGTTGCTCTGACTGAGTAGCTTACAAAGATTTACACTCAAAAGATGAAGCTACAATCTGTTGTTCTTTCTTAGCTGATGCTTCAGCCTAGTCCAACAAATAATTCCCAAGTTGGACCCTTGTTTTCAATTAAATATATGTTAGCATATCTATTGTGATAAAGTTTAATTATCCATTTTAAATTTAGCACTTGAACATTTGGCTAACATTGGTATTAAACTTTTAAAGTATTCATATATTTAAAGCTCAACGTTAACTTACACTTGAAAAACAATAACTCGTGCTCTACCTGATATAATGTTAAACTAAACCACAAAATGGTGACGTGTTAACTTTAACAACATTCAAGTTTTAAAATGAGCTACGAATATGATCGTATTGTAAGACTAGTGTACAAAAATGCTAAATTATAAAGTACATTTCAACTTTCATATAACTAAAACAGCGCATTCGGACAAAGAGAAATAGATGAAACCCTAAACAAGTTTTGAAAAAAAATTCAATTTTTATAACATTGTATTTTATGAAAAGTTCTGACCATCCAGGAAACCAACATTAATAGTAATTAGTGTTACTACACTTTATACCACTGTCTGTATTATGGGAAGCCTGATAGTTACATATGATATATCAAACTTAAAAAAGTTCAACACGAAACTTCTAAGTTGGTAACTAATGTTCTGTTATTAACACTAACACTTAACATATGACGATAATTTGTAATCATTTCATTTTGGTTTTGTGAGAATATATGTAGAGTTTTAGGTTAAAAACACAAAATATATACATTATAATGTAATGCACAACTATCACGTAAGGCAAAACCTTAAACATTTACGCATTTTAAATTTTGCTAACCTCTTTTTTTTTCTTCCACTTTCGTCGCTCAGCCATGTTACTGAAGTTCGACAACAATATTAAGTAGAGCCCTCAGTCGGCGTAATTGTTAAAGACGTGGCATTTTGACGTGTACGTGACGTCTTCTTAGCATTTCTGCTCCGTTTCCTACTTTAACTCTGGATATAAAATAATTTTGAAGAATGGGGCTTTGGCTGCTTTGCTTTGTTTCATATATTAATCTAATTAATATCAAAGCATCTGGAAGTTGATATTTAACTACAATATTAAAAATATTCAGTTAAATATATCATACTCACTTGGAAAAATAAGTTAACAATACAGTTAAGACAATATAAAACACAATTATTATTTTTGTATTTTACGAATGTTACTTTTCCATTTCAGAAATGTATGTAAAATACATCAAATGTTTTCACTTCAGCAGCTGAAACTGAGAACGTAAACAGAAACACGACAAAAAACAACGTTTTATTACGTTTACCACTGCATCATTTAGCAACCTGATGATACCAAAAACGTAAACTGTACAGAATTTGTATTAATATTCCTTTTTGTTGTTGTTTAAATCAATTCCATAATTTTAAGTTATGGATCTAAAATGTGAATGTAGTATTAGAACTTAAAATAAACAGATCTACGTTTCGTTAGGTTTAATTAAATATCATCATTAGATTCTTTGATTCCAGTTACTGTTGGTGACAGATGAGCCTAGCATTCTTTATAGTTTTTAAACACTTTTACTTATAAATATGTGTGTGTAAGATCATTATTTGATTCACCAGTTCATCTTTTCATTTATAACTTAAGTTTCAGACACAATAATTTTGTCTGTTTTAACGTGTTAATCACTTTAAAATATAAAATACGTAATATATCAGTCTGTTCTATTTCTCGGATTACGAGAAACGCACTCACACACTAACTACAAGGCCATGGTACCTTATGAATGACTATGAAGTACAAAATATTGAGTAAATATAGTAGAAGTTGCATTTTTAGCCCAAAGCCACACAATGAACAGCAGAGTACAAATGTGTTCGAAGATACTGTAGGAATTTAAACTTTCACTTAACATAATAATCATATTTTTGCTAATTTAATTTTTAACGAAGAGTTGAATAAATAACTCTAAGTAACACCTAAAATGTAATTATATGTATCAAATAAATAACATTTTTGAAAGACTAAATGACAGTAAATGTGAGCTCCCAAAATTTTGAAGCCGTCGAAACA
Source organism: Carcinoscorpius rotundicauda (assembly GCA_011833715.1). Classification (NCBI taxonomy): domain Eukaryota; kingdom Metazoa; phylum Arthropoda; class Merostomata; order Xiphosura; family Limulidae; genus Carcinoscorpius; species Carcinoscorpius rotundicauda. The sequence continues at coordinate 128,220,262 of CM022394.1, read as the reverse complement.
TTTTGTTGTCGTAGCTAAAGCAATTATTAGTGTCACTCGTCCATAATTAGTTTTGAATACATCTTTCTTTGATTAAATTCACGTAATTTTTAAACGCCTATGTAGATATTGCGCGTGTTATAAGAGTGGTCGACATTGTTAATTAAGTATCGAAAAGTCAAGGCATGTGCCTATCTTTTAAATTCGATTGAAATTGGATACGATAATAGTTACAAGCTTCTTACTGTTTGGACCTGTTCTTTGACCACTTTATGGAGTGAAGTTAAACCATCTCAACAGGTAACGCAAATACTTGAATAGATTCGTACGGATTAGGTGGTTCTCCCTATGGAGAAAAAAACTGCCAATTTTGTATAGTCACAAAATCACTTATAAGTAGCTCAGTACTGTGAATATATTTTTGGTGATGAGAATTCTATGGAAATATTTTATTCTCTATCGAACTCAACAGATATATTATTTATCGACTCTTTGCCTTGAGGATTTGGTAACACTGTTAGTAAGCCTCTTCTCGGGATCCAGGAGAAGTCGAGATAAAGCTGAAAATTGATAAATAACAACATTTAAATAAACGCAATTACCGTGAATAAAGCTTTACTTTGTCTCTTGTTTTTTTTGCTTTTCGCTGTCTGTGTTCAACTTTTAATTTACTTAAGCAGGAACTTTTGTTTTTCCTGTTGAATATCGGTGTAACTGAATTCCAACATCACTCTGTTTATAAATGCTCGAATATATTACAATTATATTCATTCCTTTGTTTATATTAAAAACAACCTCAGTCAGCGAGTATAATAAGAGTTCATGATGAACAGTCTTTGGGTGTTGACAATTCCCAATAAAAATATTTAATATTATTTAAACTTTGTTAGTTTCCGTTTTATGTGAGGGCTCTAGATTGCTGGCCTGGCTTGTTTCTCTTATTATGTCACAAAATATTCGTTGTACTTTAAGGTACCATTGCGTTATAAGCGTGGGTGGTTTGTTCGTTTTAGAATTTCTTGCAAAGCGACACCAGGGCTATCTGCGCTAGTCGTCTCCAATTTAGCAGTTTAAGACAAGAGGTAAGGCAGCTAGTCATCACCACCCATCACCAACTCTTTCACCAACGAATAGTGGGATTGAACGTAACATTATAACGATCCTACGGATGAAAGGGCGAGCATGTTTGGCGCAACAGGGATGCGAACCCGCAGATTACGAGTCGCACGCCTTAACACGCTTGGCCACACCAGTCCTTGTCTTCCTGCAGATTTACAGCGTGGTCAAGCTATCCACTGGGCCACGTTCGGCCCTAGCAATATATAAGCGGTTTAATTGTGTTATACCAGTTCGTAGCATATTTAGTAAATTACTTTCTGTATTTGAGTTGGTTATTTTAATTAGATTATTAAAATTTCAATAAAATATTAAATGTACCACTCTCTTACCTGACCTGTTATCTACACTGCAGCTTGCACACTATTCATCTCAGATGTTATTTTTTATTTTATGACACATTTCGTCTTTGTCGTAATTATTTTACGTTTTATTAGGAGGATGGCTTTGCGTCATTAGCACATCGATTTAAAACAAGTTTCAAGAAGGAAAGTAACAGCACGTGAACTTCTTTTATTCCCATTGCTGTAATACACTAAATACAGTAACAAAGTACAACATGTTTCTATTAAACATGTTGTCCAAGTATTCTAATAACATTTCATAGATACCTGGACACTTAAGTTCAGCACTCAGATTATGACATGAAATATATATGCAAATAGGCTATTTTATTAAAGCCAACGTAATTGCTTTTCTTCTGGAATGTGCTTGTATTTTTACGATAGATGGAATGTTACCTGAATATATTGAAAACAAATCTCTTCTTTCAAGAAAAGCACAGAGCTACACAACATGATATCTGGACCCTACTCATAACGTGCTAAAACCCTATTTTTTGTATTGTAATCCCACTTACTGTAAGCCACCAGGTGGAGCTAACAAGAATAACAGAAGATGTGTTTAACTTAATAGAGTAACAGCAGATAGAATGAGAGAGAACAAAGCATCAGACAATTTCCAAAGCTCTAAGTAACCTTCTTATGGCAATATATGTACCCACCCACCCAAAAAAAGAAACAACACCGAGGTGTTGATGTGTGAAACTGCTATTCATTGTTCTGAGGCGCAGTGTCATTTAGTTTTTGTAGTTTCCAAGTAGCATTTTAAAGGTAATTTTTGACTAAAAAAATAAGTTAAACTTGTATATCATTTTCTTATTTTTGTTCTCTTATTAACGATTAAAATTAACTGCAGTGCTGAAAAGGTACAAGCACATTTCTGTAGAATATCCAGAGACAGCAGTATTTGTAAGATATAAGCACATTTTTAGACAGTGTCTATAAGCTTAATAAACTGTCATCATATATAACAGACTGGCTCGTTTACAAAATTCTATTTCAATAAACTTTCATCAGATATAACAGACTGGCTTGTGTACAAAAACCTGTTCCAATAAACTTTCATCAGATATAACAGACTGGCTTGTGTACAGAAACCTGTTCCAATAAACTTTCATCAGATATAACAGACTGGTTTGTGTTGGAAAACATGTTCCAATAAACTTTCATCAGATATAACAGACTGGTTTGTGTACAAAAATCTGTTCCAATAAACTTTCATCAGATATAACAGACTGGCTTGTGTACAAAAACCTGTTCCAATAAACTTTCATCAGATATAACAGACTGGCTTGTGTACAGAAACCTGTTCCAATAAACTTTCATCAGATATAACAGACTGGTTTGTGTTGGAAAACATGTTCCAATAAACTTTCATCAGATATAACAGACTGGTTTGTGTTGGAAAACCTGTTCCAATAAACTTTCATCAGATATAACAGATTGGTGTGTGTTCCAATAAACTTTCATCAGATATAACAGACTGGCTTGTGTACAAAAACCTGTTCCAATAAACTTTCATCAGATATAACAGACTGGTTTGTGTACAAAAACCTGTTCCAATAAACTTTCATCAGATATAACAGACTGGCTTGTGTACAGAAACCTGTTCCAATAAACTTTCATCAGATATAACAGACTGGTTTGTGTTGGAAAACATGTTCCAATAAACTTTCATCAGATATAACAGACTGGTTTGTGTTGGAAAACCTGTTCCAATAAACTTTCATCAGATATAACAGATTGGTGTGTGTACAAAAACCTGTTCCAATAAACTTTCATCAGATATAACAGACTTGTTTGTGTTGGAAAACCTGTTCCAATAAACTTTCATCAGATATAACAGACTGGTGTGTGTACAAAAACCTGTTCCAATAAACTTTCATCAGATATAACAGACTGGTTTGTGTACAAAAACCTGTTCCAATAAACTTTCATCAGATACAACAGACTGGTTTGTGTACAAAAACCTGTTCCAATAAACTTTCATCAGATATAACAGACTGGTTTGTGTGTAGCTTTCAATTCATTGTATATTTTTTACTTAAAAAAACAGAAAACGTTATTTGCATCATAAATAAAACTAAAACCTAATAATCAATTATTTTTATACATTAAACCAATACATTAATAAAGGCTTTATTCACACTGCTGACAACAGTAGTCTTTACGTTAGAGTTTCCATCGCCTAACTTAATCATGGGAGTTAGAAGCCCAACATTTGATATAACTAATTTCCTCTTCGTAATAATACATACTTATTCTTTATACATATTTTAGTCATTGTATTTCTATAAAACAAATGAAAGACAGCTCTGAGAAAGACCAGAAATTACAAATATATCATAAATAGTTACTCTATACTCAGTAGCAAAAAGCTGCTTTCTAATCAACATAAAACTACAATAAAATATTAAATATCTACTCTCATATCTAATCTAATGTTGTAGAGACCAAACTCACAGTCCTAGTTTAAATGTTATTTACACGTGTGTGGATTTATTTTGGCTTTTGATTGTCTATTGTATAAAAAAAACAAAGTTTGTTATTTTTTCAGTTTAAGCTACATAGAGAAAATAATAAATTCTATGTAGAAAAATTTAATCACCATTTTGGGTCTGGTTTAACTCTACTTACAAGGCCTTGTATACAGTGACCTTCGTTTCCACTGATAGCATTATAGACTTGTTTTGTAAGTTCATCTTTTACACTATACAATGCTAAATATTACCATTGTTAGCCACAAATTCACGGAAAAAATTAAATCATCAAAACAACCAACCAAAACCCTTTACAAAACTTATTAAAACATGCTAACCCTACTTTTTAAATAACTAATTTTCCAAGTCATGAAAGTTTTGTGTAACAAATAAATAGTATGCAATTAACGCTTATTTATATATTTTTTTAGTTTCTTTTAAATGTAGGAATGTAGCTACATATCCTGTTTTAAATCTGTCAGCTGAGAAAACACGTTAGAAAAAATAACCCTCACAGAGTATATGAGGTAAAAATTTGTAAAATATATCCAAGAATATCTGTGTGAACAAAACCTGTTAAAAATTTAGTTACTTCATGGAAAACATTTGGTTTCTATATTCTTATATATAATGAATAATTCTAAATTAACCAATATTATAATCATATTATAATATATTATATATATTATATTATAATTATATTATAATATTTCTGAATTATAATTGATTATCAAAACAAAAACAATATTTTATCCAGTAAGAACAACAAAAACAGATTACTAGAAAACTGTAAACAATATTGTTGAAAACCATAAAAATAGTAACTCTTAACCCATTTTAATATTTTCCTTCCGTTAACTTGAATGCTAAGTTGTTGTTGTTTTTTATTGTTGATCAACTCTAAAGTAAGAAGTTCATTTGGAATCACCACTGCCACCTGGCGTCAGATGTGCTATTATCATCCTTGAGCTCTTGTGTCATAACCTGTGAATGTTGAAGGCCTGTTGGACTGAACAGGCGACTAGAGAGAGAACTACTGTTGCTGGAAAAACTGTCTGCTGTAGAGAATGAGCCGTGGCGGTTGAGGTAAGATGTGGCAGGTTGTTCATTTATTCTTGGCTGCTTACAGATGGCACTATCTGATTTTGACCTATGCAGGTATTTGCGATCCAACATTTTAGGGTGCTGTTTACCAACTTTAGGTAAAGCCGATCGAGACTTTCTCAAATGGGCGTCTACATCTATTACATCGTCAAACGTACGAACGCCAACAGCCTTCAGTATTATATCCATCTTGTTAGAGTAGTCTAAATGGCCCGATACCTTAAAAGAAACAAAAAAACGTATGATTGCAACTTCCATTCTCCCTAAGTGAAATGCATCATGTTTGAGTATGGTTTTTATTGAGCACATAGGGCTAACTGTGGTGTATCCACTACAAAGATAACAACCAATCTTGGATGATTATCAGCCTTCAGATTAACTGCTGTCTTACTAGAGGGATTTTTGGTGCATCTGGAATTTCTTTAGTATTATGGTTGCACAGCACAGGCTCTTGAAATTCCTAAGATATAAACAGTAAATACAATGTGTAAAATGAACTTTCTTTACATGTGGTGTACTTCCTAGGTAAACACAATTTCATAGGACAGGCATATTTCCAATATGGGGTGCATTTTTTAAGAACCTTATTGTATATATATAAAAAAAAATCAGTAGTGAAAGAATTATGAGCAAGTATTAAAGATACAAGAACCAATGTTAACATCAATGTAAATAGTTCCATATTTCATGACAATAAGGAAAGTTAACTACAATATTCCAGATGGATGATTGTGTCCATGCACGTATACTCATTTACAGAAAAACTCTATCATTACATTGTATTACATTCAGGAGTTCTAGACATGAATAACTGAAGAAAACACAAACATTTTTATCTGCATGCCTTAAAACCTAAGAGTTGATTATTTTCATTCTGACAAGTCTAATTTTAAAATAATGAAAATATTATGAAATAATATAATAATAAACAAATGAGGTTTATTTACCTTTTGCATTTCAGCTGGGGCAAAAAGTTCTTTTTATTAGCACAACCGTAGAAATTAGTAGTCACAGAAAGAAGACAAACTAACAAAACTGTAGAAATTAGTAGCTACAGGAAGAAGACAAACTAACAAGACCGTAGAAATTAGTAGCTACAGGAAGAAGACAAACTAACAAGACTGTAGAAATTAGTAGTCACAGAAAGAAGACAAACTAACAACACTACAAATTAGTAGCTACAGGAAGAAGACACTCTAACAAGACTGTAAAAATTAGAAGTCACAGAAAGAAGACACACTAACAAGACTGTAGAAATTAGTAGTCACAGAAAGAAAACAAACTAACAAGACTGTAGAAATTAGTAGTCACACAAAGAAAACAAAGTAACAAGGCTGTAGAAATTAGTAGTCACAGAAAGAAGACAAACTAACAAGACTGTAGAAATTAGTAGTCACAGAAAGAAGACAAACTAACAAGACTGTAGAAATTAATAGTCACAGAAAGAAAACAAACTAACAAGACTGTAAAAATTAATAGTCACAGAAAGAAGACAAACTAACAAGACCGTAGAAATTAGTAGTCACAGAAAAAAGACAAACTAGCAAGACTGTAGAAATTAGAAGTCACAGAAAGAAGACACACTAACAAGACTGTAGAAATTAGTAGTCACAGAAAGAAAACAAACTAACAAGACTGTAAAAATTAATAGTCACAGAAAAAAGACAAACTAACAAGACCGTAGAAATTAGTAGTCACAGAAAAAAGACAAACAAACAAGACTGTAGAAATTAGTAGCTACAGGAAGAAGGCAAACTAACAAGACTGTAGAAATTAGTAGTCACAGAAAGAAAACAAACTAACAAGACTGTAAAAATTAATAGTCACAGAAAGAAGACAAACTAACAAGACCATAGAAATTAGTAGTCACAGGAAAAAGACAAACTAACAAGACTGTAGAAATTAGTAGTTACAGAAAGAAAACAAAGTAACAAGACTGTAGAAATTAGTAGTCACAAAAAAAGACAAACTAACAAGACCGTAGAAATTAGTATTCACAGAAAGAAGACAAACTAACATGACTGTAGAAATTAGTAGTCACAGAAAGAAGACAAACTAACAAGACTGTAGAAATTAGTAGTCACACAAAGAAAACAAAGTAACAAGGCTGTAGAAATTAGTAGTCACAGAAAGAAGACAAACTAACAAGACTGTAGAAATTAGTAGTCACAGAAAGAAGACAAACTAACAAGACTGTAGAAATTAATAGTCACAGAAAGAAAACAAACTAACAAGACTGTAAAAATTAATAGTCACAGAAAGAAGACAAACTAACAAGACCGTAGAAATTAGTAGTCACAGAAAAAAGACAAACTAACAAGACTGTAGAAATTAGTAGTTACAGAAAGAAAACAAAGTAACAAGACTGTAGAAATTAATAGTCACAGAAAGAAGACAAACTAACAAGACTGTAGAAATTAGTAGTCACAGAAAAAAGACAAACTAACAAGACTGTAGAAATTAGTAGTCACAGAAAGAAGACAAACTAACAAGACTGTAGAAATTAGCAGTCACAGAAAGAAGACAAACTAAGAAGACTGTAGAAATTAGAAGTAACAGGAAGAAGACAAAGTAACAAGGCTGTAGAAATTAGTAGTCACAGAAAGAAAACAAACTAATAAGACTGTAGAAATTAGTAGTCACAAAAAAAAGACAAACTAACAAGACCGTAGAAATTAGTAGTCACAGAAAGAAGACAAACTAACATGACTGTAGAAATTAGTAGTCACAGAAAGAAGACAAACTAACAAGACTATAGAAATTAGTAGTCACAGAAAGAAGACAAACTAACAAGACTACAAATTAGTAGCTACAAGAAGAAGACAAACTAACAAGACTACAAATTAGTAGCTACAGGAAGAAGACAAACTAACAAGACTGTAGAAATTAATAGTCACAGAAAGAAAACAAACTAACAAGACTGTAAAAATTAATAGTCACAGAAAGAAGACAAACTAACAAGACCGTAGAAATTAGTAGTCACAGAAAAAAGACAAACTAACAAGACTGTAGAAATTAGTAGTTACAGAAAGAAAACAAAGTAACAAGACTGTAGAAATTAATAGTCACAGAAAGAAGACAAACTAACAAGACTGTAGAAATTAGTAGTCACAGAAAAAAGACAAACTAACAAGACTGTAGAAATTAGTAGTCACAGAAAGAAGACAAACTAACAAGACTGTAGAAATTAGCAGTCACAGAAAGAAAACAAACTAAGAAGACTGTAGAAATTAGAAGTAACAGGAAGAAGACAAACTAACAAGACTGTAGAAATTAATAGTTACACTGAGATTTCTCAAAAAAACGTACTGACCCTCTTGTATATGATTCTGTTACCTTTGGAAATGTTTCAGTAATCATTTTGGAATCCTTTCCACAAATATAATAAATATTTCCTTATCTTAATGAAACCCCTCTCTTTACCCAGTACAAAGTGAGAAAAACAGCCTCTAATGATTACTTAACAGTTGCACAAGTTTGTCTTCTTCATGTAACCTCTAATTTCTACAGTTGTGCTAATAAAAAGAGCTTTTGGCCATGGCTGAAATGTAACAGCTAAATAAACATCATTTGTTGCAGAATCTTTAAATGTCATTAGTAAATATACAAGCAAGAAGGTTCAGTTAGAATTATTATTCGACTGCACTATTTATGTTCAACTTACCACACTACTCAAATCAACATTACACATTCTCCTGTCATCCCACCTCACTGGTTGAAGTCCTGCTATTTTAAGTGTTGCCGAAGATGTACGGTAAAGAAATTTCAGCAACCAGTCCCCACTATATAGAATTAGGACAAGTTGTGAATGTAGTCAAACTATAAACAGATAGCACTTGGACAACAAAAAACCAATGGGAGTGGCCAGATAACATGTTTAGTTCTGCCTTTAGCTATTACAACTGCTTCAAGTCTTTACAGTAGGGCATCTGCAGGTTCCTTAAAGGTAGGTTGGGATTAAGATTTCATTCCTCAAAACCACGACTTAAAAATCGAGGGTCTCCTTCTGTCACAATGATCTTTCAACTAGTATTATGTTAACCTTAGATTATTATCGCCATGCTGTAATAACTTTGATATTATTCTTCCAGAGTCAAGAATTTGTGTAATATGGGAAAAACAACTGTGTGTAAATAATACAGATAATCTGTGTGAGAGGTAGTTGTAGTTACAGATTAATCAGTCAGCTTAGAAACTAGTCCATTAAACCTGGGAATGAATGGTCATATCTTTAATGGGATATTTCTTTTTTAAATGCTTGAATAGTGCAAACAAAATATATCTGCATTTAACAATTTCTCAGAATATTTGATAATATTCAGGTTTGTATGGGGTTTTATTACTGTAATGAAATAGACTTCATAACCTTACGAAGCTATATTATCTAAATGTATGAATAAATACATTCCATTCAGCAAAAACAATTGAACTTTTAAAACTGTCCACTAGAAACAAAAATTACCTCAATATACTAAACAAGTTTCATATAATTTAAAATACATATTTTTAACAACACAAATCTTTTAAAAAGTTTACACTAGTTTACCAAAAACTTAGTTAGGCTCGTTTAATCTTTCTGGTTTACAGCTAAACGAAATAATTGTTTCAATGTCAGCAAAGTTGACCAGTAAAAAGTTCATCATTTTGATTTGTATGTCTTGTATTTATGGCAAAACTATTAAGGCCCTCTGCTGTCATCCCTAACTTTGAACTACTGATCAGATGAAAGACAGTCAGTTTGAAGTTCCCTGTCAGTTATGCTACAACAATTTATAGCGACAGGGCACATGGTATAAATATAAATACAACAGCATATTATTTGTCAAAAAAACAGTAAAAGATTGAATAAGTCACTAATTATTAAATGCTGAACACCTTTAATCAATATATAAGAAACATGGTAAAACTTATAAGTACGCTCACCAACAGTAACCATTCACCACTCGACCACTGATAACTCTCCCTAACGGCTTCCAGTGAGACACACTGGCTCCAACTGGAGCACCAAGTAAGATAGCATCTTGGATTATTCCTTCACAACCTGCAAGTTTAAAATCAACTTTTACAGTCCAACACACTTAGTTTCTTCAGTTGCTACACATTTTACACTCAATGAGAAAAAAACAGTCGAACAAACAGCAACTGCCTGTTGTAAAAACACTAGTATGCGGGACGACGTTTGAAAGTCTTCCACATTTGGTCTTCAGAAACTGAATACTTTCGTTACTACAATGGGCAGTTGCCATCCATTCAACTAAGTTTCATCATGAATACTCAGTCAAAAAAAATCTACCAAAGAACAAAAATGCTTGATCTATGTTAAAATGAAATGATTTGGTGACGAACTAAAAACGAACTTTTTAAACTATATTTCATGCACAGTTTGAGACTCAAATCCACAAAAGATCAGAATAATCAAAAAGCCAAACCTTTTCGTTTTGCCATTTCCTGCAGACAGTAATATATGACTCTAGCACCGAGACTGAAGCCAATCAAAGTCACGGGTCTCTTTCCCTAAAAGAAGTTTAAATTTTACAACGATTGTAATTTATTGTGAAAAGTTGCTCAGATACATTCTATATTTTTATTTCTAGAAATTCCATACATGTTCAGAATAAAGAAGGCATGTTAAGAACAAGAGATCTTGAATCGTAGTCAGTGTTTTTAATAACCAAAACTAAAACCAAAGCTTCATTCTGTCCTTGAGGAAACATACTTGGTGCAGAATTTGTAAAACTGTTAGCAACAACTTGGACATCCAAGACTCCACATTTTTAGTTAACTGTTTGTTAGTTTCAAACTGTCTCTTATGAAAACAAAAATTGCTCTTTCAAAAGTCCTCCAACCAAGTAAAGTTAAACAGTTGTGGGGTTTAATGTTAACTACAAACAGGAACCCTCTGTACATCACATTTCTAAATACAGTTTCTTCACATTACTTAAAACATACATTATGCATTTAATGTGATTTAACTCATTAATATTCAGACGAGTAACATTAACTTTGAGACATCTAATCAGACCATAATACTCGTACGGGAATTACTGTCACATGAAGATAATGTTTTTGTATCAACATCATCAGATGTTAGTATTTTTATGAAGACATGGTAGAACTCAAGCAATGAAAAATTCATGTAATCAGTGAAGAGCTAGCTAACTCCCAGTTAAGCAAATTGTACCAATTGTATTAATTTCAGATCAATTTGCTTATTAAACTATCAATAAATTATTCTGTTCCAGACAAGAGAGAAGATTCAATATTGTTTGTAAGTTCATAAAACTTTTGTATATAAACAATTTAAATCAACAGTTGTTATAAATTGTATTATTCTTTGTACATTGAAATATATTTGTATTAAGAAAGAAAACTGTGCACATCAATCTTGTTGACAAACTTCATAAATCTGATACATCTCAACATTTAATTATCTTCTAAATTAAAATTAAAACTCAGTTTCAGGCTATCTGAAATTATAACATGTAACATGATGAACTGGACACTTCTATAGGATAAATTATAATACTTAACAATACACACGTATGGAGTCACACTATGCTAACGTTTAAAACGTGATCATAAAGTCAGTTTCAAACATACTTAACTGTACTTATTGAGAAAACATAAGTTATTTCTGTACAAATTTAAATAGATTGTAAATCTCATTGTAAATACATTTACAATGAAAAGAAGAGAACTTGATGCTGTGTTAGTATACAATACTGTATACAATATTTAAGAGTATTTTAAAAAATGCGAAGTTTTTCCGAGTGAAAGGTTAGTGATGCACAATTTACTACAAAGTAGAATCCCGGCTGATACTCTTTTTCCCAACAAATAGCGGGACTAACTCTCAAGTTATAACATGGTCGAACCCACGACCAACAGATTATGAGTCAAATGCCTTAGTCATCTGGCCATGCCAGGTCACTAATAGAAAATGTATCAAGCTCGTGAATTCTAATTATTACATCTTTTTTGTCTTAGACTAGTACATAAAATTAGCTAGATTATGTACAGACTTAATGATAAATTCATACATATAATACCAGTTAACAATAGTTTTATATCTATTAGTGAATCCACCTCTCTTAGAGTATCTTAACAAGAAAGCTTAGTCACATATTTTAGAAAGTTTTTCAAGACCACCAAAAATGATGCTAACAATGCTTAAAATAAAGAAAAGCATATAAATACAAGGTGTATAAATTAATATTTGTGACTGTAAGCCTGTAACGATTTCACCATTTTATTGAAACAGCTCAGGGATAGGCCTAATATAAACAAGTACTGACCGTTTGTCTATAAGAATCTAACTACTTTATTGAAAGGGCTTAGGGATAGGCCTAATAAAAACAAGTGCTGACTGTAAGTCTGTAGCAATCTAACCACTTTGTTGAAATATCTCAGGGACAGATCTAATATAAGCAAGTACTGACTGCAAGTCTGTAACAGCCAATCTAGTTACTTTACTGAAACAACTTGAACATAGGCCTAATATAAACAAGAAGAATGATTTGTCATCTGAATAACATCACTGAGAAAATATTTGGTTTAAAAGATTAAAAATATAAGAATTTAAATTAATGATTGGGAAACTTTTTATTAACTTGAAACTACTAGACACAAAAAGAAAATTCCAAATAATGGAGCTGTAAGAAAAATTTTAAAATAAAATTGACATTTTTCTTGTCTGAAAAATTAATCATAATAAAATTCTAACAACTGAATAAGTAATTAAAATGCCGATAATTTTCTTTCCGTCCATTCTGTATGATCAAACTTGCCTGATGTCGACTGATAAGGACTTCTGCCAGATGTTTTCCAACCTCAGCAGAACGATTTATACAGACACTCCAAGGGTTATCTATAACTCCAGCAGCTGTTATCAAGGTCGCAGGCCAAGTGATCGCTGCTATCAAACCTGTTCACCATATCACAGTCATCAGATAGAGAATGTGTTTACTTCACAATCACAGTCATCAGATATATTAGAGAATGTGTTTACTTCACAATCACAGTCATCAGATATATTAGAGAATGTGTTTACTTCACAATCACACTCATCAGATAGAGAATGTGTTTACTTCACAATCACAGTCATCAGAAAAAAAGAGAATGTGTTTACTTCACAATCACAGTCATCAGATATATTAGAGAATGTGTTTACTTCACAATCACAGTCATCAGATATATTAGAGAATGTGTTTACTTCACAATCACACTCATCAGATAGAGAATGTGTTTACTTCACAATCACAGTCATCAGATATATTAGAGAATGTGTTTACTTCACAATCACAGTCATCAGATATATTAGAGAATGTGTTTACTTCACAAATGAATTTTTGTGTTCACTTTTTAAATAACATTTTGTGCTTGCAATTTAAATGCATTTCTTATTTTTTTTGTTGTGAGCTCAAAAAAAAAATCAAATTCATAACTATAAAACATTTTATATTTACCAAGATAGTATGGTAAATATGGTCTACGATGAAGACGATTAACATTCTCAGCATGCTACCACAAGCCAGAATATTACATTAAGAAATTTCCACCATGCATTTTTATGTTATTAGAATAACATAAAGATTTTCCTTTTGTTTTTTATTACATCTTAAGCTGAACTATAAGCCTTATCTTCCAGTCAGTTTTGAAAATTTCTCAATAAAGCAGACGTTTTTCTCAAAGAATAATTGTAGCTTTTTTCCTAAAAACGTTTTTCATCTTCCACGTGAAACAAACATACACAGAGCATCACCCTATTAAATTATTACATTATCTCCAAGTAAAGTTTACTTTCACATTTATTTTTAAATACTCAGAACACTTCTAGGTAAAACATTCTGACCAGTACTGACCAGACAGAATGGTATAAAGACATTCTGACCAGTACTGACCAGACAAAATGGTATATTTAAGAGCTTCTTGAGCTGCCATTGTGACAGCAAAGCTAAAGAGGTAGTCCATGGCCTTTCCCAGATCATGAAGGTAAGATGACTCATACCGCAGACAGTACTGCTCCCTTGAATGCAGCAGAGTATGCCATGGTCTTTGAAAAGCCTCTGAATAAAAATATATTAAAAGGTCTTTTTAATGATTTTGTCAGATCAATACAAAAAAGCTCAAACAGAAAATGCAGTTTTGGTTGATATTTGAATAAAGTATTGCACTACACCTCATAACGTGTGATGTTCTACAAAAACACTACACCTGTAAATTGTTTACGAGGTTCACATATATACTAAAAAAAAGAATAACAATTATGAAATGTAAATAAACAATCAAAGAGTAATTGTTTTGGAAGAGCTTTAACACACTGTGTATTTTTTGTTCTTTGAGAAAACACATTGAGGCAATATTTTTGGTTTCCAGGGAAAAAACAAAGGTTGTTTGCTACTTTGGCAATGGATAATCTACAGCATTGAAAATTTATCCTTTAGTTAAAGTTACACATCCTGTTGGGTATAGAAGTATTTGTATTCAATTGCCATCATATATGGATTCATTTTTACATTTCTTGTTTCTTAATCTACACAAATATAATAACTCCAGTACATAAATCAAACAAAAACACCCAAATGACACAAAATTTCATGAAAACCATGTGCCAGAAATTTTATCCTGTTTAGTCTCACTGTGCTTAATTCAAAAAGTAGCAAGAAACAACTTAGCAACTAGCTTCCTCTGATTTGTTAACTGATGCAGGTGTACTCTGAACTTGTGCTCAGAGGTGTAATATCACCTTGTACCATCCCTAACTTTGATCAGGTAGACTACAGGAGAGATAATTGGCATTCATTGCCAACTCCTGGGTTACTCCTTCCTAACCAAATAAGAAACAAATCTACAGCTCTATAGTGCAGGTTACATATTTCAGCCAAGGGACTCAAACCACGAACCCTTAGATTCACAATTTGTGCACACTGAACACTAGGTCATGCCCAGCCCTAATGAATAATGAGAGTTGATTTAAACCACTTCGAATTTATTATTGGTGCCACAGCATATTTAAGCACAGAAATGAATCTGTTCAAGACACTAAAAGTCTACCAATTACAAAATAGCACATCTGGTTTATATTAGGGTTTCAAATACCTATCTTGAAACTGATCAGCCTACAGTGTAAAACGATTCAATCACTTCCAACAGCTCACACATGCAGTGTACATGTGTATTTAACGTATTTTTGTGATAAACCCCAATAACGTACAAAACATAAAAAGCACCCAAATAAGCTACGCAAACTCGAGAAACAATAGAACATTGAGGCCACCACTACCTAAGTTTTGTACAAGATGGCTATACTTAAGACAAACGTTCATGTTACCACAACTCCTATAAAAATGCAAAAGCAATCAACATTATTCTTCTGAGAACCCCGTACACCAAAAGCAATCAATTACCCAAATATCCTTCAATATTAGTAGTAATACACTCTGCAATTAGAGTTAACAAAGCAAGTAAAATCTGTCCCAAACCTGATGACTTTTCTGACAACCAGCCAGAAACAGCTAAAGTCACATGCAGTTCATTTCCCTCAGTGAGAACATCAAAAGCAAATTCTTCTATATCTCCAACTCTCTTCTTCATTTTGTACCCTGTAAAGTAACATCCCAAACAAACACTCGCAACCCTGTTATTACAGATAGTTTAAAAAATAAAATTTGGTATAGGTTATTTTCTATTTCAATTCTGAATAAAGAGCTTCTTTAAAAATATCCACACCTACTTTTTTATAAGAAAAAAATTATAATTTTTACAAACATGGTAATTAAACTCTTTTATTTAAGAACACAAATGTTATATCCTGGAGTTAAGAAAATAGAACAGTAATTTCATAATTATTAATTATTTCAGTGTATATTTATTAAATTTTTACTTAATCAGAAAATAAGTTATATTTCTAAATTTTGAGATGAAACTCATCAGAATCTTAGAAAATTTCAAGGATCAAATGGTACTTAAAATCATAGCTTATCACATTCTCCAATCAAGTTTCAAGGATCAAATGGTACTTAAAATCATAGCTTGTCACATCCTCCAATCAAGTTTCAAGGATCAAATGGTACTTAAAATCATAGCTTATCACATTCTCCAATCAAGTTTCAAGGATAAAATGGTACTTAAAATCATAGCTTGTCACATCCTCCAATCAAGTTTCAAGGATCAAATGGTACTTAAAATCATAGTTTGTCACATCCTCCAATCAAGTTTCAAGGATCAAATGGTACTTAAAATCATAGCTTGTCACATCCTCCAATCAAGTTTCAAGGATCAAACGGTACTTAAAATCATAGCTTATCACATTCTCCAATCAAGTTTCAAGGATCAAATGGTACTTAAAATCATAGCTTGTCACATCCTCCAATCAAGTTTCAAGGATCAAATGGTACTTAAAATCATAGCTTGTCACATCCTCCAATCAAGTTTCAAGGATCAAATGGTACTTAAAATCATATCTTGTCACATCCTCCAATCAAGTTTCAAGGATCAAATGGTACTTAAAATCATAGCTTATCACATTCTCCAATCAAGTTTCAAGGATAAAATGTTACTTAAAATCATAGCTTGTCACATCCTCCAATCAAGTTTCAAGGATCAAATGGTACTTAAAATCATAGCTTGTCACATCCTCCAATCAAGTTTCAAGGATCAAATGGTACTTAAAATCATAGCTTGTCACATCCTCCAATCAAGTTTCAAGGATCAAATGGTACTTAAAATCATAGCTTATCACATTCTCCAATCAAGTTTCAAGGATAAAATGGTACTTAAAATCATAGCTTGTCACATCCTCCAATCAAGTTTCAAGGATCAAATGGTACTTAAAATCATAGTTTGTCACATCCTCCAATCAAGTTTCAAGGATCAAATGGTACTTAAAATCATAGCTTGTCACATTCTCCAATCAAGTTTCAAGGATCAAACGGTACTTAAAATCATAGCTTATCACATTCTCCAATCAAGTTTCAAGGATCAAATGGTACTTAAAATCATAGCTTGTCACATCCTCCAATCAAGTTTCAAGGATCAAATGGTACTTAAAATCATAGCTTGTCACATCCTCCAATCAAGTTTCAAGGATCAAATGGTACTTAAAATCATATCTTGTCACATCCTCCAATCAAGTTTCAAGGATCAAATGGTACTTAAAATCATAGCTTATCACATTCTCCAATCAAGTTTCAAGGATAAAATGTTACTTAAAATCATAGCTTGTCACATCCTCCAATCAAGTTTCAAGGATCAAATGGTACTTAAAATCATAGCTTGTCACATCCTCCAATCAAGTTTCAAGGATCAAATGGTACTTAAAATCATAGCTTGTCACATCCTCCAATCAAGTTTCAAGGATCAAATGGTACTTAAAATCATAGCTTATCACATTCTCCAATCAAGTTTCAAGGATAAAATGGTACTTAAAATCATAGCTTGTCACATCCTCCAATCAAGTTTCAAGGATCAAATGGTACTTAAAATCATAGCTTATCACATTCTCCAATCAAGTTTCAAGGATAAAATGGTACTTAAAATCATAGCTTGTCACATCCTCCAATCAAGTTTCAAGGATCAAATGGTACTTAAAATCATAGTTTGTCACATCCTCCAATCAAGTTTCAAGGATCAAATGGTACTTAAAATCATAGCTTGTCACATCCTCCAATCAAGTTTCAAGGATCAAATGGTACTTAAAATCATAGCTTGTCACATCCTCCAATCAAGTTTCAAGGATCAAATGGTACTTAAAATCATAGCTTGTCACATCCTCCAATCAAGTTTCAAGGATCAAATGGTACTTAAAATCATAGCTTATCACATTCTCCAATCAAGTTTCAAGGATAAAATGGTACTTAAAATCATAGCTTGTCACATCCTCCAATCAAGTTTCAAGGATCAAATGGTACTTAAAATCATAGCTTGTCACATCCTCCAATCAAGTTTCAAGGATCAAATGGTACTTAAAATCATAGCTTGTCACATCCTCCAATCAAGTTTCAAGGATAAAATGGTACTTAAAATCATAGCTTGTCACATCCTCCAATCAAGTTTCAAGGATCAAATGGTACTTAAAATCATAGCTTGTCACATCCTCCAATCAAGTTTCAAGGATCAAATGGTACTTAAAATCATAGCTTGTCACATCCTCCAATCAAGTTTCAAGGATAAAATGGTACTTAAAATCATAGCTTGTCACATCCTCCAATCAAGTTTCAAGGATCAAATGGTACTTAAAATCATAGCTTGTCACATCCTCCAATCAAGTTTCAAGGATCAAATGGTACTTAAAATCATAGCTTGTCACATCCTCCAATCAAGTTTCAAGGATAAAATGGTACTTAAAATCATAGTTTGTCACATCCTCCAATCAAGTTTCAAGGATCAAATGGTACTTAAAATCATAGCTTGTCACATCCTCCAATCAAGTTTCAAGGATCAAATGGTACTTAAAATCATAGCTTATCACATTCTCCAATCAAGTTTCAAGGATCAAATGGTACTTAAAATCATAGCTTATCACATTCTCCAATCAAGTTTCAAGGATAAAATGTTACTTAAAATCATAGCTTGTCACATCCTCCAATCAAGTTTCAAGGATCAAATGGTACTTAAAATCATAGCTTGTCACATCCTCCAATCAAGTTTCAAGGATCAAATGGTACTTAAAATCATAGCTTGTCACATCCTCCAATCAAGTTTCAAGGATCAAATGGTACTTAAAATCATATCTTGTCACATCCTCCAATCAAGTTTCAAGGATAAAATGGTACTTAAAATCATAGCTTGTCACATCCTCCAATCAAGTTTCAAGGATCAAATGGTATTTAAAATCATAGCTTATCACATTCTCCAATCAAGTTTCAAGGATAAAATGGTACTTAAAATCATAGCTTGTCACATCCTCCAATCAAGTTTCAAGGATCAAATGGTATTTAAAATCATAGCTTATCACATTCTCCAATCAAGTTTCAAGGATAAAATGGTACTTAAAATCATAGCTTGTCACATCCTCCAATCAAGTTTCAAGGATCAAATGGTACTTAAAATCATAGCTTGTCACATCCTCCAATCAAGTTTCAAGGATAAAATGGTACTTAAAATCATAGCTTGTCACATCCTCCAATCAAGTTTCAAGGATCAAATGGTACTTAAAATCATAGCTTGTCACATCCTCCAATCAAGTTTCAAGGATCAAATGGTACTTAAAATCATAGCTTGTCACATCCTCCAATCAAGTTTCAAGGATCAAATGGTACTTAAAATCATAGCTTGTCACATCCTCCAATCAAGTTTCAAGGATCACCTACCTGTCAATCCTGCACCAGCAACACCAAACAGGGAACCAATGATAGCTACTCCTGTTGCAGATCCCAATGCTGCAGCTCCTGCAGTTCCAATTACAGCTCCAGCTCCAGCTGCCACAAGCGGAGCTGCTAATCCACCTGTGAGACCTGAAACACTTTCAATTTAGGATAACTAAAGAATAAACATGTGTCAGTTTTCTTGTAACCTTAAATATCTACATGCATTATTCACATGCACATTCACAGTAATGTTTGTTTGTAGTTAATCACGAAGCTAGACAATGGGCTATCTGTGCCATGCCCTCAGTGAGTATCGAAATCCAGATTTTAGCATTATATGTTCTGGTATTGAACGAAGGACTTCTTACACTTTCAACGAACATTTATCATTTTGTATAACCTTCTATTATATCACTAACAGCTTTGAACTCATTACAAAATATTTTAAGAAGTGTTTCTACACTCACTCTTAATACTTCAAAGTGAAAGATATTTTTAACAATCACTGAACTTGATATAATATTTCTTTTCTACAAAACCCAGTTCCTAAGTATGTTTATTTCATAAATTTTGTGTGAATAATTTGTAAGAGAATGCACCTTAAACTATACAAGAACAAGCTATTGTGAAGGTTCAATAAATACAGAACCACAAAATATAAATTTCATTCAGTTCAAAACCATAATTCAAATGCTTTTCCTGTAACAAAGCTTTGGTTTTATTTGTTTGTAGTTGTATAAAAAGCTACACCTATCTGTTCTGTGCTCTCAACAGCTATCAAAACCCAGTTTCTAGTGTTATAAATCTGCAAAATTACCACTGTTCCACTGGAGGGTTTAGTGAAGAGTGAATAATTCAGGTTTTTTTACATATTTTACAATTTGAGAAGATGCACATGGGAAAAATATATAGGGGGGACTATTAATATTATTTTTGCATCAACAGAAGTACACTAGTAAATTAATTAGATACTACTCAGAAGAGAAAAAATTACATAAATTAGTCTGATTAAAACACTGTCCATATATACTAATTTAAAATAAAAAATAAATATGAAAGTAAAATATGACTTTAAGCAGCCCTGTTGAAAAGTACAATGGTCAATATTATATGACTGTATAACTGAAAGTCTGTGTGAAATAAAGGTGCTTTAATCCATCTGTTTGTCTAGGGTGAAATTGGATATTTCAACTGAAATGGACCTCACAAGTGGACTAAATGGTACAGTCAGAGACCTCTAGAGTTAAGTGCAGCCATACTAAACTGCAAGAACATACAGTCAGTAGCAGCTGCCATTTGCACAGCTGCTCTTAATCCAACAATAGGGTTGACTGTTATTTTACAGAACCCACAGCACTGAACTACGCCCAGCCCAAACTTGAAATGACTGTTTTGAATTCTGTGCAAAGCTACACGAAGGGTAACTACACTAGCCGTTCCTAATTTAGCAGTGTAAGACTAAAGGGAAAGCAGCTAGTGATCACCACCCACTGCCAACTCTTGGACTACTCTTTTACCAATGAATAGTGGGGTTGATTGTCACATTATAACACCCCCACAGTTGAAAGGGCAAACATGTTTGGTGTGATGGGAATTCAAACCTGCAACCCTCTAAAACTTGAAATGAGACAACCATGAAAGTTAACCATCTTAATATTAGAGTTATCTTTAAAATAATAAAAAATATGGTTATGTTTTGAGTCCACATACTGAGTAATTATATCATATACAAGTTACAACATTTACAATAATGTTGTAAATGTTATAAAAACAAATCTCACTGTAAAACTTGTACATAAACATAACAAAATTATTTTTGGAGGTAACTGAAACATGGTTAAACATAGTTTGATTTGATGACAGAAGTTTCAATACAGGGTTACAGGCTACTTAATATGGATAGAGTGATAAAGATGGGAGTAGTAGCTTTATAAGTGAAGTACTAGTTATGTACTATTGAAGTTGGGGATATAAATGATAATAGTGAGAAGACTGAATCCATTCAGGTTTATATTGTTGGATATAAATAAGAAAATGTTACAGACCATCAGGTGTTACTGATGAAATCAGTTAGATACTTTACAGTGAGAATAAGATTTCAACTGTTAATAAAATCATAACTATGGGTGATTTTAATTTCAGACATACTGATTGGGAAATGCCAGAGTCAAACCACGAGGAAGAAAAATTTTTGGAAACTGTCCAAGATGGCTTTCACCACCAATTAGTCAAAGAAGCTACAAGAAACAATATTATTTTAGATTTATTGTCAACTTCAATTATAAAATGATTGAAAGGATGAAAAATGGGTAACATCTGGGTGCAAGTAATCATTGTTTGATTAGGTTTGATGTTTTGATGCATATGGAGATTAGGAAATGATATTTTGAAGGGATGCAACAATACTTACCTGTTGTATATTGGGAAGATTAGTCATTTGGAGATGCTGATCAGGTGTGGACCAATTTGAAAGAAAACTTTTTAAATAATCAAGATAAACATTATCCTCATAAAAAGGTGGCTGAAACTAAAAACTGGTTGGGTCATAAAAAGTCTGAGATAAAATTAAAGAAAAACATCAAAAATTAAAAAAAAAATTTGACTGTGATGATCGGAGATTCAGAACTTAATAAAAGATCATGAGAATTGGAGGAATGGGGAAATTTGAACATCAAAAAGAACGCACTAGAAAATGGTTGCTGAATAGTAAAAATTAACAGTAAGCATTTCTCTAAATGTGTTAAGGGTAAACAAAATGTTGGAAAGGAAGTAGGACCCTTGAAGGATGATTAAAAAAGGCTGATGACTACGAGATGGCTGGGTTACCAAATTCTGCTTTTTCTTCAGTTTTTACAAATGAAGATTCAAACAATATTCTACCTCTTCAGTAGTTAATAAATGGATACATGATTAAACAGCATGACTCCAATAATTCTGTGCTGGTTGAGAGAATATTGAGATGTTTAAAAAACAATAAGTCTCCTGGACCAGATAATACTTTCCTCAAGAGTTTTATAAAAGGTTAAAGATTAGATATGCGAGCAATTTGCTGATATTTCTTTTCAGTCCTTGAACAGTGGACAGGTACCAGAGGACTGGACGATAGTTAATGCAACTCCTTTCTTCAAATGTAGGTGATAAAAATCACCCCAGTAATTACAGACCTTTTAGTTTTGTATCAGTTGTAGGAAAAGTTTTGGAAAGAGTGTTGAAAGATACTTTGCAAATTAATTTAACAAAATTTAAAATTTTATTGGATACTCAACATAGTTTCACTAAGGGAAAATCTTGCCTTACAAATGTTTATATACTCTTTGAAAAGGTTGCTGCTTATTTGGTTAAGGATAAGAGTGTATATTTGGTATATTTGGATTTTCAGAAAGCTTTTGACAAGGTGCCACATAAAAGGCTTGCAAAATAAATTCTCCCTCTATAGATGTGGGAGATAAGTTAGCAAATTGGACAGAGGAGTGACAAAATGGATGAAAGCAGAGAATTGTTACAAATGGAGTTCAGTCAAACTGGATAAAAGTCACAAGTGGGGTACCACAGGGCTCAGTCCCAGGGCTTTTGCTCTTTTTAATTTTCAATAATATGGAGCAAAGAAAAATCAATAGATTATTTAGATTTACTGATGACATCAAGATCTTGGGTGTTGCTGGTCGTGAAGATGCTGCTGCTGATTTATAAAGGAATTTAGATCATTTAGTGAGTTGGACAAATAAATGACAGATGGATTTTAATTATAATAAATGTAATATAATACACGTGTTATAATAATTGGAATTATAAGTATAATTTGGATGGGAATAACCTTAACAGTGTTATGAAGGAAAGGAATCTTGGTGTAATGTTTCGTCAATCTCTACAGCCATCCAAGCAGTGTGTGGTTTCTAGTGGTACAGCAAATAGGAATTTAGGTTGTATCTACATAAATACAAGTCTAAAGAAGTTACAATTTCATTGTAATGATCAGTGGTTAGGCCACAGTTGAATAACTGAGTCCAATCTTGGTCTCCTTAGCTTAGAAAAGACATCAAATTGTTGAAAAGGGTTAAGAGAAGGGTTCCTTGAATTGTGCTTGGAATAGAAAGGTTGTTATATGAAGAGAGGCTGAAATCTCTCAAATTGTTTTCTCCTGAATAAAGAAGAGCTTGGGGGAATTTGACTGAAGTGTTTAAAATCATAAAGATAGGAGTTGATAAGTGTTAATGCATTATCTATACTTCACATTTAATAGAGAGAAGTATAATATAAATATAAAAATATAAATTTTGGCAGGATGGGAGTCATCTTCAGCAAAGACAGTTTTATTTTTCTCAGAGGCTAGTTGACCTTTAGAATGGGTTGACTTCAGATGATGCAGAGACAGTAAATTTAAATTAGTTTAAGAAAAACTTGATAAGTAAATGAATGATAAGAGCTGGTTTTAATTTGGTGTGTGGATCAGCCAAGATGGACCTATAGGTCCCATGTTGTCCCAAAACATTATGTTATTAGCAGAGCAAACACCTTGTACAAACCTTTCAGATACCAAGTTATTATAGAAACCTACCAATAACAGCTCCCCCACCAACAGATGCTAGTCCAATCATAAAATATTTTTTGAATTTCTTGTTACGTTTTCTTTTGGCAGCATCTTGTTTCTCCTCACTAGAAAGACAACAAATAATTTTTTTTTTAAATTATGGTTTCAGAGCAACAAACATATTTTGGAGTTACAACCAGCACTGTTAACTGTTGCCATTATAACAATAATAAGCTTTTTAAACTCATACATTTTTATTAAAATTAAGTAGGTTAATTATTTTCCCCTTAAAACTGATTACAATACCAAATCTAAAAACTCAACATCTCTTGATACCATACTACAAGAATATTTTGTCTCAAAATTTCACTGTCACAACTTATCTTTACAAACTATATTGTGTGTTTGTACACAAACACACACACTGCTGGCCAAAATCTTAAGGGCAATGAACATAAAGAAAAATATGCATTTTGCATTGTTAAATTCAACCACTTATTTGAGTAGAGCTTCAAAAGACAAAAATAAGAAAAGGGAATATAAAAATAAAAAAGTTTTTTGGCATTTAATGGGGAAAATGTGAACACTATGAAATTAGCCTAAATACTAGCTGGTCAAAAGTTTAAGACTATACCAAAAGGAAGACCTAAATAGGGTCGGAAATGCCCAACAAGAGTTCTCGGTAGTGAGTTGCATGGCCACCATTGCGAATAACTTCAAACATTCACTTTGACATAGTTGATATAAGCGTTTGTAGAGGGCTGGCTGGAATGTTATTTCAAGTGGTGAAGATGGCTTCACGAAGATCATGTACTGTTTGGAATTGACGTCCATTTCTATAGACTTCCCTTGCCATCCACCCCCAAACATTTTCAATGGGGGTTCAGTTCGGGCGAACACAAAGAATGGTCCAAAAGAACCACGTTATTCGCCATGAAAAAGTCCTTTCTTCTGCGGGTATTGTGTATTGCAGCGTTGTCCTGCTAAAAGATCCAGTCATTTCCACACAAGCGAGGGCCTTCAGTCAATAAGGATGATCTCTCCAACATGCTAGTGTAGCCAGCTGCTGTTTGATGCCCCTGTATAACCTGAAGCTCCATTGTTCTATGGAAGGAGAAAGCACCCCAGATCATGATGGAACCTCCTCCAGTGTGTCGTGTAGAAAATATCTCTGGTGGGGTATCCTTATAGTGCCAGTGACGTTGGAAGCCATCTGGACCATTCAGTTTAATTTTTTTCTCATCAGAGAACAAAACCTTCTTCCACTTTTCTACGTCCCATGTTTGGTGTTTCTCAGCAAAGTTTAACAGAGTTGTTTTGTGGTGTGAAAAGAGGTGTGGCCTTTGAAAACATTTACAATTTCATAGCTTTTACTTCATATATGCCATCTTATTGTTCATGAGTTGCATTCTACGTCCATATGAGTCTTAATCTGGTTCGATGATCGGCTGGTGTCTTGCCGGACAACCAGTTGAATCCTCTTGCTTGATGCTGGTGAAATTTTCTTGAGCCAACCACTTCAAATTTTCGTTCCGTATTCCTCAGGGTCTTTTAAGAAATTTGCTACAGCAGTTTTACTAGGCCCAATCTCACCAGCAATGGCACATTGAAAGAGACCTTTCTTTTACAGCTCAACAATTCTGCAATATTCAAACTCTGTCAACTTTTTAGCCATTGCCATGTTTTTACTCAATGTAACATAGGAGATGTCAGTGGGAATTGTTGACAATGCTAATGCTTGAACACACTAAATGTTGTGACGTGTTTACCAATTTATGCTTTGTTTCAGTGTGGTCTTAAATTTTCGACCAGCTGGTATTTGGGCTAATTTCACAGTTTTCACATTTTCCCTATTAAATGCTAAAAAAGTTTTTTATTTTTATTTTCCCTTTTCTTATTTTCATCTTTTGAAGCTCTATTCAAATAAGTTGTTGAGTCTAACAATGCAAAATGCATATTTTTTTCTTGATGTTTATTGGCCTTAACATTTTGGCCAGCAGTGTATATATACACACACACACACATATACAGAATATTTATAACCTGAATAACCTTCTAATGTTGACTAAATAAACCTCAATGTTCCATTAGTATTTTAAACAAGTTTTTTTTTTTTTAACTATTTATACACTTCTCATGTGTTCATGACTCTGTTGACTAAATGGTCCCCAAGTGACTACAAGGTGTTCACACAAAAACACAGGCAATTTTAATTGACATTTGTTCTTATTAAGGACATTTGTTTATTTAACAGAGAAAAAGAAAGAGTTCATTAAATATTTTAGGTACATTCTTAACAATAAATGTTGTAACAGATGAAAGCACTCAGTGTGTGGACCTAATTGTAGTTAGTGGTGTGAAACTAAATCACTAAAGGCAAGGTTAAAATAGGTACTCAGAAGCTTAATGTACCTTGGTTACATAAATGAGTATCACAGAAGGAGGACTTGTGTTCATGAGCAATGTTATGTTCAACGCATCTTTTTTTAAATCACTAAAATGAAAGTTTCTAAAGTTAAATGTATAAATAAGATTGAAACAATATTACTTAGGATTTTTACTTAGCCCACTCATGTCAATATTAAATACTGGTTTTGGATACCTATTAGCTGTGCCTATTTTCTTTGTCACCTCACCTTGTTCTCCTGGTTCCAGCTGTTACCCGACATAGCTGTTAAAAACTGACTTTGGGTAATAACCAAAATTACATTCAAAATTCTTCACAAAATTCAAAAATAAGAGTGACACATCCTGTTTTTTTAAGCAAAACCACATTGGCCCATTTGTTTTATCAATCATGGGTATCTGATCCTTCAACTTTAACATAACAAGTCCATAGATTTACAGCTGTCTCACCTAGAAAAAGCTTTAAAAGAATTTTCATTCATCATTTACTTTACATACAAAAGTGTACCATCATTCAGTGGAAAGAAAATCGTAATGAATGTGCAACAAATATCTCGAGACCCAGAACATGTATCGTTATGCTAAACAAACAACAGGGTAACAGGTAAATACACAATACCCTGTAAGGTAATTCACAATAAAGTTTAAACTTACACCAACAGAAAAATACCAAATTCATAGAGAATGGTTTTGACATGTGGTATTCCTCCATTAACGTGGATTTAAGCTTTATTGCAATAACACAGTCTTTGTCAAAAATTAAACTCGTGCTTGTGACTTTAAACTATCGAAGGAAGCTCATCTGAAACAATGTTACAAAGAAGAGATTAAAAACTTACAATAATCAAACCAAGACATTGAAAACTCTTAATAACAAATAGCATTACTATGCAGTGAATGCATAAGTATTGTGTAAAGTCCATATCTTCCAGTGGACAGCAGTATTTCCACGTATGAACTAGCTGGTTCTGAAGGAAAGTTGTTGAATAGAGATCTAAACTTCAGTATTTTCCCATAAAAAAAAACAGACATTAAAGTTGAACTAGAGAACCCTGCTAAGACACAAATAATCAAGAACAAGCATGAAAAACAGAATGTTGAACTAGAGAACCCTGCTAAGACACAAATAATCAAGAACAAGCATGAAAAACAGAATGTTGAACTAGAGAACCCTGCTAAGAAACAAATAATCAAGAACAAGCATGAAAAACAGAATGTTAAACTAGAGAACCCTACTAAGAAACAAATAATCAAGAACAAGCATGAAAAACAGAATGTTGAACTAGAGAACCCTGCTAAGAAACAAATAATCAAGAACAAGCATGAAAAACAGAATGTTGAACTAGAGAACCCTGCTAAGACACAAATAATCAAAAACAAGCATGAAAAACAGAATGAAACTTCTAGTAAGACATCAATGGTCAACATGTGACGACAACTTTCTCTAAACACAGTCTTCCCATTGTTGTTTTTAAAGACATTCAATATAAAATAAATATCACATTAAAAAAAACTGTCACTCACACTTAAAACTACAGTGAGTTTAATACACTGCGAGTTTAAAATAAGACTGTTATTCACAAATAGGATCAGGTTGTTATTTCACATAAAGTTTGTGTGACAAGAGAACGGAAGAGAAAAGGCTGCCGAACTACGACTCTTGTTTCAAACTTTTGCAAGACAAACCAACTAAGTCCAGAGAATCAGACTGTATTCTCCAACAGCTGGAGAATAAACTCCAGATGTTAAAATCTGTTCTGTTATTGAGTGCTAATTTCTAAGTCGAACAGTGATGGTTTTTAATTTGGTTCATTTCTGGCTTGTAACAAGATTTTTGTTTGGATGGCTAAATATCACAACATTCCATTGTGTGTGTATTTGGTTATACAGAAGTTTAATGTTTATGGTACTTTTATCTAAGAATTTTTCTTGTCCTTGACCTCAGCACGTCACTTCCTGATGCCTAAATAACATCGAGGATAAGTTGTATGTATTTATTTATTTTTCCCTATCCAAGTGAAAGCTGCAATGAATATTGTCTTAAATATGGAAGTGTAATATCTCTCACTCATAATTATAGAAATAGTAGTTTAATATGGAATATTGTTCTAATTTTAATGTTGCAACTTGTCTGTTAGCTGGACCAAGCTGTGGGTCATAATGATGACATTAAGACCTACAACTTTCATAACAAAAGTTCTAACCATTTTGACATAGAATTTTCTAGTAATTTCATGGATAGGATATAAATATTGGCTTCAATGAAAGGTCAAGAAGATATAATTGTTTATAACTAGTACAGTGAACCAGTCATGAGTTTTCATTTTAGTCCAAGTTTTATTTCTAATGAAGTATTAGGATCTTTGTCAACTTGCACATACTGAGTTATTTTATACAAGTAAGTTTATTTTTCCATTAGTGTTGTACAGTTAACATAATTTATAAATATGGCATACAAGTTACAAATGTGTTCAATTCCATAAAAACATAAAGGAAGAAATAAACTAGTTTGTTAATGTTACTCAGACTGTACTTCGAATTTAAAAGAATCAGTCAACAGAAGAATGCTATAACAATACTTTATAAAATAACAAGTGAAGCTCCAAATTTGCACAACATATTTTATTAGAAACACAATAAATATTACTTCTTGAAAGTCTGTGAATATTATTGCTATAATATCAAACTGAAAATAAGAAGAAACTTACTCTGACTGCTGTGGACCATCTTTAGACAACATCTCCACCAATGAGTCTTCATACAGTTCTACGAGTGGAAGTGCCACCTTTAACAGCCAGGCAATATGTAAAATGAGAACTCGCATTCGAGCATCATAGACCCCTGTTTTTTTGTGGAAAAAATAATTAAACAATTTAAAGAAATCTTACTCCTGAAACCATAAACTAATTAACAGCTTCAACTGGTCTACTTAACATGCATTTGTAGGGAGAAATTATAAAAAAATATACACATTATTTTTTAAACTGAATCTGTTTGGATATTGTAAATTCCCTACAAAAAATTTCAAAGTCAAAATAAAATACCTATAATTCAGTAGATTAATATAAAGTGAAACTCCATTTTGAGTGATAAGAAAATGATAAATTAAGGCTTGCAAATCATAGATATTTAGTTATCTTTTTATTTGTCTTCTTTACCGTGATTAAGCCTTTTTTAACAGAATTTTTAATTTCCTGTTTTATTTCTAATAATAGTGAGGTTTCTATATCAGATATGTATGTGAAAAACCTTTTTTATACTTATAGAAATGTATAGAAATTCTGTAAGAATCTAAAAATTTACCCAACCTCAAATAATCTGTAACATCTAAAGACTGTTTAAGCCTCACAATTTTTTTTTTCCCAAAAGAAAATGTCTTATGATGTAGTAAGGGTAACAGACATTCTGCATAAGTAAATGGACTTTGAGTAAAACATAAATCTGTCCCATCAAAGAAATTGAGCACGGTGTAAATAACTCTCACTGATGGTAACTTTCTTGAAATTTAATCACATAATATCCTTCTACAGCGCTTACCCAATACCATAATGATAATATTCAAGACTAGAATTTATTACATTAAGCCTCATTTACATTCTAATGCAGTGTAAAATTTCCAGGTATAACACATCTTGCAGCCCTTCCACCTTTTAACAAGTAATGATGTAAATCTTGAATTAAAAACATGTGTGACCTTACTTTCCTGAGATTTACCAAACCATCATGTGTACTTAAGGTACCAGAATAAATCAACATAACATTATTTTCAAATTAATTTCATATAGCTATGTACCTTTAAGCCGAAGAAAATTTACTTTTCTGTGTAGATATTATTGCTTTATCTACACTGTAAAGTTTCAGCTGGCACAGTTTTATTATAATACTTAATATACAAAATTTCAATGTATCATGCACTTAGATTTGTACTATCCATCATGTAAATGAGAATTTTAATAAACATCTATCAGTGTGTCAGTAATACAGAAAACATATGTAAATATTTAAGTGAATTCAAATCACCAAAAACAACCATAAAAAGTACCCAACTTCTCTACACAACTTTAAACTACCTAGCAAGGTGTTTAAAAGAATTTTAAATTTCAACTGTTAAAGCTACCTACCAGTTATTTTTGAATTACAGATATAATTTTCACACACTTTTAGGTCTTGAATTCTAACTAAAAAACCACAAAACAATGTGACTTTGTTATGAAAAAATAGGAACCAACAATGGCTAATGTAAAAGTATGACAATCCATAAAGACGTTGAGTGTATAGTTGTTACATGTAGATACTGTAGATGCATTTTGTTTTCATAAAACTGTATTTATAGATAAAAAATAAAGAGAAAATACCTGTTATTAGTCCTGTGAGCAGAGGCAAAAAAATGAGTTGATGAACAGTTAAAACATAGCTTAAAAATATGATAAAAATATTCAAAGAATTTGTAAATGACAAATAACGATGTGTTTGTATCACAACTGTAACAAGGAACATTTTCATTGAAAACAGGTAAAATAAAGAGTACTATATAATTATGGAAATATATATATATGTTTAAAGTCAAAACAAAAACACAGTTCTGAAAATATATTTTGTAGGCAGTATTTGTGTTGATGTAGTAGTTACACCCTTCTTTATACAAACATTTTCCCACATAATGTTTGTTTTAACCAGCTACAATTATATTTATTGTTAAAAAGGGAAATTATCCTTCCATAATATTAACACAGAGCTAGACATGATGGTTACCTTTAGTTTTAAGCCAAACACAGTCCCACACAAAGCATCCGAATTGCTGCATCAAATTTTAAAAAGGCCACTATCAAAAAAGTCATTCAGATACACTGGTAAATATGTTGTTATATTTGGAATTTCTGGATGTACTAAAATAGACTCATCAAGATTAATCATATATTATATAAACTTTTGGTACCTAAGCTTTGATAACAAGTGATATCAGTGGTAAGTTTTACACTTTGCTGGCTTTTTAAATACACATAAAAATTAATATTTCATTACTGTTCTTTTTAATTAGTTCCTTACATAAATCTGAGGTAAGAATACATGTAAAAACAGTATTTCAGATCTCGCTTGTTTCCCACAAGTCACTTTCCAAGAGGCCTTTTGTTCAAAACCACAGCATGTTAATTCAGCTGGCTGATGAGAGACAAAAAAGATTTTCTGAAACGTCATTTGTACCTATAGTGTAAAAGTTTAAAGTTTATGGATGAACATCAAAAGTTGTCAAAGCATCAAAACCCAAATCAGTGATAAAAATCATGCAACATGTGAGAGACAAGACAGATTTGAATTGCTATTTTTACATCTCTGATTTTTGAGTCTGTGAGAGATGATTAAGAGAAATGTGGAGGGGGAGACACCTTCAGTTAACTTTACTTTCATCCAAGTTTGGGTGTCATCTGGCACTTAAACCAAATCTAATACTTTATAGTTGTAGTGTAATCACAAACTTACATTCAGATTTCAAACTGTAAATAATTACAGGTTCTCTTTTTCTTTGATACAATTATTCTTGGAACTTTAATCTAGGAAAACGTATTGCTTGCTAATGGTGGAAATCGATTCTTTATTCACATATATTTTTCAACATATAATCCTCATAAAAGTATAACATGAACTCAAATTAAGGGAAAAAACTATGCATCCCAAATGATTAGAGTTGACAACATTTTACCAGTAGGAGCTTTTAGTCTTAAATCTACGTTTATCATATAGAAAATTTATGGTTAGATTTTCATCACACAAACCTTGTTTAACAGCTACAAGAACAAGTTCTTCAACCAGTTTCAGACAGTTCTCCTGTAGAGCAGGTTCTTCTCGAAGCAAAGCAACGTACGTTTCAAAGTCTCCCCCCGAATCCCCTCGCAAAATAGCTTTCATCGCCGAGTCCACCTAAAAGTTCGTTAAGCAATAGGGGGTAAATATGAGGAACCATCGACAACCTGCATGCATTTACACGGTGTGAAACCATAGAAATGGGCATGTTTGTAAATCAAAGTAAATCATTTATGTTTATATTGTTCATTTCATAGCATACTTTAAAGAAAGAAAAAAATCATACGAGTTCAGCTGACATTTGACTTCCAATAAAAATAGCATTAAAACAAAAACTTACCAGACTTCAAGTCCTATAAATAATAAATCTATGTAATGTTCAGTTTGTTTAAATGATTTACTAAGCACAGGGTGGCCCAAAAGCTGTATCAATCATTCAAATTAGGCAATTTCTATACATCAGTTTCTAAATGTTTTATGTGTATTTCAGATAGTAATGAAGAATGTCCAAAAATAAAAGCAAAACCAATAAGAAATTAAAGAAAAAGAACACAGATGCTTTCCATTGAATCAAAATTATGTAACAACGTGTTCGACATTCTACCATGTTGTGACTATTTGAATGCTGGTAGAATCCAGTTATAACATCTCATATAATGCACTAATGGGTGTACAGTTAACTTGTTATATGAAATATCAATAAAGATGTCATGCTGGCTTGTAGGTTTATTTACTATAGTCATGCAAGCATTCAAAATGTGGATAAACTTTTGGGGCCACACTAGATAACTGCAAATTTGAGTATTGTATCTTTTACATATCGTAAAATCGTTGGAGAACAAATTATTATTTTCATCACGTTTGAGCCTACTGCACTAAATGTATTGGTTGTTACAGTCTATTTAACACATAAATGTCATAGGAAAAACACAGGTTACTATGGCCCATAGCAATACACATTAACAGCTATAAAAAATGCCAAACTAAAGAAAACATAACGTTATTTACAATAACTACTTGGTTAGAGCTACTATTTTAAAGCTTAAAAAATCTTAATACACTTAAAAATAGGATATGGGCAACCAATGCAATGTAACACTTTCTAATTACATGTATATGAAAGATGAATATTTTCTATAACAGAAGATATTACTGTCCAAATAGTAAACTCTCCACGGAATCAATAGAGTCTCGACCTATTCTTAAGTAGTGTAATATACTGTACAAAAAGAGTTAGTGGACACTACTTGAAGAGACTGTAAACATATTAAAACACATCATGCCAAGTAAAGATGGGATAAACACATCACTGCTTTCATCCTATATTCTCTTGTTGTTTTTTTATTAATTAACAATTACACAACAAATTAACTACATACAAATCTTTCAAAGGAGAATACAGAAAATATTTTACCTGCTTTGGAAGTTCCAGATGTTGTCGTAAATGCACGATGCACCTTTCACAATACAAGCTAAAAAAGATAGAGACTGTGACCCATGTATGCAAATACCAAAACAAATCTGATATTTAATTTAAAAGTATCTTAGGCAGAATACCATGTTCTAAACTCAAAGCTACTTCTTTTGAAAAATAGAAAGTTTCTAAGACTACGGATTCTATTTGTAATCTGTCTATTCTTTGCCACAGGTTCTATTCTGGTGATAAGAAAGTTTTATAGTTTCACACAAACTTGACCATATGAAATAACCAGGTGTTAGTAACATTACTAAGGCATATCTATACCCTACACAATCCTGTTGTATACACATTACTCAGAGAAGGGAACGTTAGAACAGCAGAGGAATAATAAATGTACCTCTCAGTTACACTTTAGTTTTAAAATTATAGAATACACAACAAAAATATTCTTCAAGATGTTTGGGATTAAGATTCTATCATTCCAGAAGTAAATAAAATACAAAATTTGAGTTGGAGGAAGCTCTGAAGAACAGTTTGCAATGAAATAATTTTAGGTTTCAGCATTTGGGCTCATACAGGCAAGCTCTATTAAATTATTGTTTTTTTTTTAAATTTATTAGACATGAAATGATAACAAAAACAAGAATTGCATGTACACCAAAGTGAACTTTATTTCCAAAGAGTAAATGTCCTAGTGCAGTAAAAGTGATTCTTCAGAAGTTAAAATATGAGATTCTGAAAAGTGAAATTAAAACAGTTTTTATTCAAAAGCAGTCCTGGATTTATCTATGTGATAAAGCAATAACAGTCATCTGTAATGACTGAGAAACACATTGTTTAAAACAAGGTTCAGCTGTTAAATTACGAGATTCGGTCCTGGATGCTGTACGGACAAGATTATCAGAATGATTATGTCCTAAAAGTAAAAATGAAGGAAAGTATCTTGCAGTGTTAATTTACTCTAAGATTTAATTACAAGTTTAAAACTAATTTTAAAAAATGAAGGAAAATTATTCCCATCTGACTGAGCAAAAATTTTTAAAAATGCTCTTTAATAGAAGAAAGGAGAGTCAATGTCCTTAGAAAGAAAACAGAATACGTCTTCAAAGAGATGATAGATGAATATTTTTCATTTAAGATTTAAATGATAACAGAAGAAAGTTATTAAAGATGTTGAAGGAGGATGAAATGGACCACTCATGTTTTTTTTTATCATTCTAGAATATTTAAAGTAATTGTTTCTGTTTACTGAGTAACTGCCCTGAAAAAGATGAATTGATATTGAGTTTACAGTATTTAAGATATTTAAGTTCTTCTGTGGCCACCTTCACATAAAACACTATTAAAGAGTCACTTACAATCCTGTAATTTTTCATCACTAATGGACATCAGAGATAAAATAATAAATATCCCAGTTTAAATTAGGGTTTCTATCTTATTAAATACTGTTTACACAGTGATTATAAACCACAAAAATTGTGTGCCAGTATCAAGGCAATGCCCAAATGTGCCCAAACAGTTTTTTGGTAGGTTTTTTTGGGGGATAGAGATTTTCAGACCATCAGCCCTATTGAATCATTAGACCATTAAAGACTGCCAGAGTCGTTAAAAGGAACACTGCACAGAAGTAACAAAAATATGAGAACAACGATATGAAATTATGCATCATTATGTTGCTGATTATGTGGCATCATAATAACTGATAAAAAAATTTGAAGGTAATATTTTAGTGTGGAAAAATTTTAAATCATGCATCCTCAAAGCTTAAAACAAATTTAAGAGTATGTTAAACATAATAACTGTAATTATACCAGTAACAGCAATTTCAAACTTATTTTTATAAGAAATAAGAATAAAAAACAGTTTCGACTTTGTAAATATTTTGACAGGTCATTAACTGGACAATTTAGCTGGAAACACAAGAGTTAAACAGTATAACACAGTTGCAGACAACACTGATCAACCACCAAATAAAAAACATAAAAAAATTTAAATCATAAAAAAACTGATCCATTTGTTCACACCAAACTGATTCATATGGCATAAACTAGAAATGAATTATTTTTTTAACTGGTGTTTGAAGAGGGCACTAAGTGTGTCAATTATTTAAAATTATTAATATAATGATTATCTTTATTCAAGTTTCCACATATGGGCTTATACTGATCTTTAATTTTAATGCTAGGTTTCTTGTCTAAAATAATACAATAAATGTTTAGATGTATGAGCGAACTTATAGTCATTATCAAATGTTCTGTAATCGACATAAGGTCAGGTATCAGTTTCAGTGTCACCTGACAGTTGACCATCATTCAAAGGTCAACCATGGAAAAGTATGTTTATAATTTTGGTGTCATTTATAAGGAATTGTAGGTCATTATGGAACACATGATTGATGGTAACATCCAGTGTTATGTGACAGTTGTCAAGTACATGTACACAGAACATTTTCAAACAGTATTACACATGGAGAGGATTGTAGAGTACAGAAAACATATTTCTCCAAACTGTGTGCATATATGTAACCTGATACTTACTAATCTATCTCATCTTGAAATAACTCATGTAGAGAAAGAGCACATAAGGCACAACAGGAATAGAGCCCAGCATCACTGATGACATTTTTTAATGGTTTAAGAACTGGATGAATTGGTGGCCCTAAGATGAAACGAAAATCTAGTTCAAACATCTTAACTGAAGAGTAGTTATTTAACTTTGAAGATTTATCATGGTTTATTGATGGAGGTTTGTTAAAACTGTTAGCAAAACGTTCATTAGCTGATAGGACAAAAACACAAACTTCCCAGTAACTTGCAATGTCTCTGACAACAAATAATATTACCTATGGTAAACACTGTCATGTATCTAAAATTATATATATTTACAAACATATCAGAAGCCTTCTAAAGCTCAGAAATATGACTTGGTTTGAAATGGTTAAATATATTGCTTAATTAGAAAAATAGGCTTAAAGCATTCTGCTGTGTATTATCATAGATAACTTTTAATTCAAGGCCATGTTCCAAAACAAACATTTCAATTTAATTTGTAAAACAATACTATAATTTATATGTAAAAACGGCTCGTTTAGGTTAAGAAATTTTTTTACGTAGAGGAGTGAACAACGTTTCAACCCAAACGAGCCGTTTTTCCATATATATTTTTCTACAAGTGGGTTTTCGCGACATCACTGAATATTTTAATTTATACTCCCAACAGTTTTAATTGGTGCCCAATGCAACTGGTCAGTTATCTCTATACGTGTACTTATATTTATTAATTACACTCATCAGCGGAATGATAAAGTTTTGGCCTACAAATCACCTGAAAACAAAAGAATGTTTTTGGCAAAATATTATAATGCTATTTCAGGATGGCACACGCTTCCAAATTATATACAACATTTTGACGGTAAAAACTAATTTAGTCATCAGTACTAGTTGTAATTTCATAAGTAAATAACGCGGCATATGGAAACTGATCCGTATTTTTTTCTTTTGAAAATTAACAAAGTGATAACAAGCCGTTATCATACCATTATACTACTGAATTAATTACTATTGATTTTTAAATAAACTTTTCCTTAATGAAAAAAATCTGATTGAATATTTATTTTTCTTACCCTTAATCTTACCAGTAATACCGAAACCCAGTGCCATGTTTACATACTTTAGCGCTACCTACCGAAAATAATATTTATTTACATATATATCCATTATCTTGTGTATTTTAGGTGGGAAGCCAGGGTGTTTCAGGGTTAAACAATCAGGGCGGGAAGAAATCAGGAATTCCAAAAACCCAGAATTTTGTTGATGGAAAAACAGGAGTATACTGAGAAAACTCACTTTCACTAGTCTTATTCGAAAATATTTGCATACATGTATATATGTTTATACAACATAAATAAATTTCATGCGCAATGTAGTTTCAATTGAAAATGAGATAAGGTAAACAGATACACTCAGAATTATTTATATTATTTCTACTAAGCTCGTATAAATAGCAGAATTGGAAAATGTATAAATATTAAAAATTTCCTCAGCAAGTACAAAGAAAATTACGATTCACTTTTGTAATAGCAATTTTTTTATGCAGCGTGTCAAAGATTGTGGACAAAATATTTAAATTGCCAGCGTTAAATTACTTCATTTTAGATTTTTGAAAAGTTGTTGATATAAGTAAAAAAACGCTCACACAGAAAATTGACTTCAATAAAAACTTCATATTTAATATTTACCACATAAAATTAATGATTTTTATCTTTCATTGCTAGCTGTTTATCCATCTGATATTGACATTAGGCCTATTATTATGAGTTTCTTATCGAAGTTATCTTGTTGCACTTCATTAAAATGTTAATTTCACCCTTCCACAACAAGGAATGTATCGTTATTCAAATAAAATAAATACATTTATCCGTATTTCTGTGCACGTGTTGTGCCTGTTATAGTACCAGACTACAAGAAAAGGCAGTACCCTATTGCCTTCCATTATCGTCTCTAATATCAAACAGAAGTAAAAAATGACTTATCAATGAAGCCAGTCCTGTTGATAATGGAATAGAATGACTTAATGCTGAAAGAAATTCGCAAGACAAATAAACTCTCTGATGACTAAAATTATATGGATCGTCATTTAGGTACTCCTATTGTTAATAATATATAATAATAATATTTTTAATCTTACACTAGATCTCAATTTAACCTCACACTAAATCTCAGCTTAGTCAGTTTCATTCAGATAATCATAAACACTTGATTTGTAACAATAATCTACTTTCTTACTCTCAACTATAATAGATAAAGAGGCTGATATAATAAATAAACTTATTTTACACCAAGTGTATATTGTCTAAGCTTTCAAGCATTTTATTTTTTTCACTAAGCTTTCTGACTTCAATAAAATAAGTATCATATTTTGAATTGGAGACTTTAGTGTAAGATACATGAATACCTAACCTTTCTTAGTTTTTGAATAATCGGCCAGATTTTAATGTGAAGGGAAATCCTTCATGAAAAATACTAAACGTTGCAACTTATAACTGAATTGAAGAGGAATGTAATAATATGCCAAGCACAATACATCTGTGACATGAATTGTGACAAGGCCTTTTGCGTAAAGTACAGCGATGTCTTAGACATTTTTGGTTAGTTGGTTGAAACAATTTATTTTTAATTGTGTTATTTTTCACAGTTTCCTTTGCAGACGCAGTGAGGCGCTCAAGCATATTACACACTTTAGCTTTCTGTAAGGGGCCATCGAAGTTTATATGTGTGTTTTGGAAATGTCTTGCTTTTCCTTTTGACATAGCATTCAATGAAGAAGTTAAACTATTCTTGTCAGTGAATCCAATAGCTACAGGCAGACACATCCTTAGTCTGCACCTCCCTCTAGTTATGTGAGCTAACAAAATCCAGTTGTGATTATTTTGTATGTTAAAGAGATGATATTTATTGGTAGCTTACAATTCATTATTTTTGTGTAACTTGAGTTATCGTGTAAAAAGCCTTTAAGCGTAAATTCAGTTTAGGCTGTTTCACTTTAATTTTTCTCTTAGAGTAAGTGCCTCCCAACTGGCTGTTGAGGTATTTTGTCTCGTCGCTGTATGTAAACAGTATAACATTCACAGAAATGCTTTTAAGGAAGACTAATTATGGATATGGAAATTCAAACAAGAGCTAGGATTTCACAAAAAATTAGCGAAATTTTACTTCACTGTCAGTGGTGACGGGGGGGGGTGAGGTAAACTGTGGGGGCTTCCCAAAATGCCATCAATATAAAGTATAGATGGTAAATTTTTTAATGTAAATACCAAGGTACATTTCGGAAAGGTGTGCCATTTTGAACTGCGTTTTCAAAGCAGATTGCATTGGAAACTCATACTCTGATTAATAATTCATTATTACAATTAAGAAATAATCTGTTTATAAAAATATGCGTATATGTAAAAGAGGAATCTCACCTAAATTCCACCCAAAGTAATACATAAAGAAAATCAAGATTAGCTGAGATTGAACATTTAATATACCATTAAGAGTGAAGCTACAAATCAAAAGAAATATAACATAAAGACATAGCTTTAACAGCAGAAACGAATTATCCCATGTGAAGTTACACACTCTGAGGGAAAGTAAGGTCACTATCAGGATAACTATCTTTCATCATGTTGTGTTTATAGTCAATATTACTTTAAAACAATACGCCTGTTCTGGTGATTGGCAGCAAATGTGTCTATAAGAGTTTCAATATCGAGTTGTTTTGCCCTCCTGGAGTTTACTGATATGACAGCAAGGTTGCTGGTGTGGTTGTTACCACTGCTGCTGTACAAGTATGTCTTAAGAAGCTTCAGACATGAGAAACTTCTCTCACAGGCAGCTGAAGTGACAGGCAGGGACACAGCAATACATACAAGTTTGTGGAGATCCATGAAGGCACCCTTGTATGGTTCCAGCATGGTTGTAAGCTCCAATAGTGTGGATACTTCCTACCCCTTGTCTTTCTTCCTGGCAATTAGCCCGTTCAACTGGTGGACCTTTACTGTGAGGTCATCCTCTGCCACACCATAGTTTGCTGCCATTTCTAAAAGTGCTTGCTTGTCCAGAAATGTGGATTGTTTGGGGTTCAATGCAGTTGCACCCATAAGAACACTGCAGACATCGAGAGAGAATCTTCTATTTACCTCGTTGAGCATCCTGTCTATGATGGCATAGAAGGTGTGTCTTCTGGCATCTGGTGCTGGTTCACCTCTTTGGCCAGTACAAGATGTGATTATGAATCCGTCTAGGTGTCTGGGGATAAATTGCTGTACACCTTGACGCACCGTATCAGTGCATATTCCCACTTTCTTACATATATCCTCAGAAGACTCTTCCAAGTCTTTCCATGCTGCTTCAGTTTTCATTTCTAGGAGACCAGGTTCTCTGCAGAGGCCAGCTGCAGGTTAGGTGACTGGAAGTGGTCTGATATCTGTTTTGTCATCAGCAGTAGTTTTTCTATGGCCACCAGACTGGTTACGAGCTGCTGATCTAGGAGGATGCACAGGCTCTTTGATTCAATGGCTCTGTGGACATTGTCCCCCTCCACAAGACGCTTTAGGGTTGTCACAATG
The DNA here is from genome assembly GCA_011833715.1 of Carcinoscorpius rotundicauda. Lineage (NCBI taxonomy): Eukaryota > Metazoa > Arthropoda > Merostomata > Xiphosura > Limulidae > Carcinoscorpius > Carcinoscorpius rotundicauda. Next base: position 128,179,675 of record CM022394.1, on the reverse strand, counting down.
GCAGAGAGGGTTCTTTTCACAGCTAAACAATCAGCACGTTGCACAAACTGACAAGAGATCATTGTTTTATTACAGTTCTGACTGTTATATACTACAATCATGATCGCTTATTCACTACATTATTTGCACAGTATTGCCTTATTGTATTGCGTTTGTTTCTTCCATGGACATGTATGTTGTTGTTTTCTTCAACTTGAAAGGAAATACATCCCAAGACGTTAAATCTGATAACTTCTTGTTATCAGTAGGTATAAATTACTACTCTGTTGTATAATTCGAGAGATACAATCTATCTAATACCAGGTCTTTTAAGTTAGGCTGGGATATGACAGACGGAAATATCAACACCTTAATGGTTATATTGGTTTGGTTGATAAGTCGAGTATTTAGACAATCAGATTCTATTGAGTAATAAAACGTTTGATTTTTACACTATTATTATACATGTAAATACATTTTAGATTACTATTAATCCTAATAAAGAAGACAAACCACAGAATCAAACGCAAAAGTTGGAATGCTTTTCAAAAAAGACTCAAACCTCTAGCGTGAAGGCCTGGCATGGCCAAGCGCGTAAGGCGTTCGATTCGTAATCCGAGGATTGCGGGTTCGCGCCCGCGTCGCGCTAAACATGCTCGTCCTCCCAGCCGTGGGGATGTATAATGTGACGGTCAATCCCACTTTTCGTTGGTAAAAGAGTAGCCCAAGAGTTGGCGGTGGGTGGTGATGACTAGCTGCCTTCCCTCTATTCTTACACTGCTAAATTAGGGGCGGCTAGCACAGACAGCCCTCCAGTAGCTTTGTGAGAAATTCCAAAACAAATAAACAAATCTAGCGTGAATAGTTCGCTATTCTTCTTAAGGGGAATTAAGATGTAGGTACAGGTGGCTATTGCATTATTATTATTGATAATTTTTGTTCCCTATAGGTGGTGTTGTATCATTATTACTTACATTTTTTTCCAGTATAGGTAGCTTGTATTTTTATTATATATATATACATATACATATATGTTTTGTTTAGCATAGGTGGCTTTTGTAGTATTATTATTTATACATTTTTTTAGTAAAGGTGGCTGTTGCATCATAATTACTTATATTTTTGTCCAGTAAAGGTAGCTGTTGTATTTTTATTGTTATATACGAGGTCTGTTCAAAAAATATGCGGACTGTTTGAATTGCGCGGCTCCAGTTGGTTTCAGGGGAATCCGCTTGGCGTCGCTAGGCTCGCACATATCAGCTGATTACGACGCCATTTTCCGATTGCAGATATCTTTATTTGTGTATCAGCTACGCGGTTTTAAGTGAAGTGCGATTTGGCGGATTTCAGAATGAATGACCTGAAGGAGCAACGACTTGCTGTGAAATTTTGTTTAACTTGGAAAATCTGCGACTGAAACTTTTGCTATGCTTAACACGGCTTACGGTGATGTTGCTATGAAGCGTACGGCATGTTTCAAGTGGCATGAACGTTTTAAGGATGGTCGACAGTCCATTGAAGATGATGAGTGTCCTGGATGTCCTTTCACGTCAACTGACGACCCATACGTCGACAAAATCAACACCCTGGTGCAGGTAAATCGACGTCTGACTGTCAGGGAGCTTGCTGAAAAGTGTGGGATATCAGTTGGGTCTTGTTACGAGATTTTGACCGAAAAATTGAAGATGCACCACATTGTTGCAAAATTTGTGCCTCAGAACTTGTGCGTTTTTGGCCAAACACTTGATCACTGTTCTTTCCCACCCCACTACTCACCTGACCTTGCTCCTTACGATTTTTTCTTTTTCCCCAAACTCAAAATACCCTTGAAAGGAAGAAGATTTGAGACGATTCCCGAGATTAAGGCAAATGCGACGAAGGAGCTGGAGAAAATTACAAAAAAAAGCGTACCAGGACTGTTTCAACAAGTGGAAACACTGTTGGGATAAGTGTGTGCGTTGGGGAGGAGAGTACTTTGAAGGGATCCCAGACCTGTAACTTCTGAATAAAGTACATTTTGTTTTATGACGTCAGTCAGCGTATTTTTGAACAGCCCTCGTATATATATGTTTTGTTCAGCATAGGTGGCTTTTGTAGTGTTATTACTTTTTTTTTCAGTATAAGTGGCTCTTGTATTTTATTGTTATATATTTTTTTTTGTTTGGCATAGGTGACATAGGCCTAAGAAGGTATTTACTCGTATCATATTTATTACTGATATTCAGCTACTTAACCATTATGATGGTGACAACTAATTGTAAAAGAGTAGCCCAAGAGTTGGCGGTGCGTGGTGACGACTACCTGCCTACCCTCTAGTCTTACACTGCTAAATTAGAGACGGCTAGCACAGATAACCCTCGAGTGGCTTTGTGCAAAATTCAACATCAAACAAACAAACAAGATAACTAACTATTAATTTTTCTATAAACGCATTTTTTGTATATTTGGCACTTTAAAAGTATTTTCACGGACATAAAATAGCTTTTTAATGAAAATTAGTTCAAGCACTTGATTTTTATTATCATACAATGACATATTGACCTAAGATCAGTGTTGACATAACGAAGTCAGAAATAAAGATTTGTAGGGAAAAAGACTAGGCCACTAAAATAATAGTATTTTGTTCCTGAACAGTACGTGTTATTTCTTATTTGCTTATGTTGTAAAAGTACAGAAAGTGGCCATTATTCTCTTCGAACTTTGCTTTTGGGACCTGGATAATGAAAATTGACCTATTTTCTATGTAAATCGGGCAAATTTGTACATTTTCATTTACATAAGGTCTGAATAAAACAACATATGAATCAAAATTTACATGTATTTCTACTAAAGTCATTCAGAAACGAGCAAAAATGTTTAGATGTGAGTAGTTTCTCGAGATTTGCGACTGTAATGTAAATCACTTTCACGTATCAGCCCCCAAATATAGTCTTATTTGTTTGTTTTGAAATTCGCGCAAAGCTACTCGAGGACTATCTGCGCTAGCCGTCCCTAATTTAGCAGTGTAAGCCTAGAAAAAAAGGCAACTAGTCATCAATGCCAATTCTTGGGCTACTCTTTTACCAACGAATAGTGGGATTGACCGTAATATTATAATGCAGCCAGGGCTGAAAGGGCGAGCACGTTTGGTGTGACGGTGTTTCGAACTCGAGAATTACAAGTCGAGGGCTTAAAAATAATTAAATAAATTAAATAATACTTTCTCTTCTGCAAAATTAGAAATTTTAAGAACGTCGCATCATCCAGTGGAAATTTTCTAAACTAAATTCGAGACTTATTTCCGATTTTGAATTATGAAATAAAATTCGATAATAGTTATTTATTTGGGTTTAACAAGTTTTATTTTGAGTTTGATGTCAACTTTAGGTGCAGTTTTCACGAAGAAATGTTTAAACATTTTTGTCAGTTGAGTAAAAACAAAAATGACTATTCTTCACTTTATTTATCTGTTAATTTATTTTTAAATATCTCTTTCATTTGGATTATTCAAAAGAACGAGGTGTTAGATTTGAAATTTGACAGCAGAAAGGGGAAAAAAAGTTTATTAGGCTTCTGTTCAAATAATGATACAGTTTAAATAAGTTTAGAAAATGATATATTCAGGCGTTTTATATACATATAACTATTACATTGTTGTAAATTTGATGTCGAAAGATTTAATTTTCAACTTATTCGCTATTAGCCAGAAAATAACAGCCTGCACGTTACAAAGAAGACGGAGAACATCAAGCGCCACCTACAACAGTAAAAGTTTGTAGAAAATAAAGTTTCATTCCATAAATGCTGTAACCATTTATTTAAAAACAATAAAAACCAGGTCATATTTTAATGTGTATTTAACCCTTTTATTTAATCTCCAACCTTACAAAATACACATACACAAAATATACATAAATGTTCAAAATTTTTTATTAACAAGCATTTGGAAGAGTTCACGTTTCACATTATAGTTGCACATTGCTGACTATAACAGTTGACGGTAAACCACGCCACTCGACATTATTTTATTTTAGTCAAGTTACCTGTACTGTTTGTGAGCTTATTCTATTTCTTTTGTAATCCAAATAAGCTTACAAAACACCACTTTAAAATAACTTTTAGTTTATAAATGACATTAACCCTCGTGTATATTCAAACCTATGTAGCCCAACGAAAAATTATATATTAACCCTCCATTCCACATTGTAAAGTACTGGTAAAAACATCTATCTCTGATACTTACTACACATATAAACACTTCGTTTTAGTAGCTAAATAGTTTCATTTTCACCTAACAATTTAAATAAACTATAAAGTTATTTTAGTTTGTTTCTCAATTACTGTTATTTCTATGTAACCCACCCATTTACAATATATAAACAAATATTTAGGTTGGATATATTTTAGTGTAATATAGACGTATTTAAGTAAAGTATTCAAGGTAAAAAAAATTTCACCATATGTTTAGAAAGCATGCAGTAAAGGGTTAAATAAACAACTTAATGAATTTCCTTCACGTTTTTTCTTTATTTTATTATTATTATTTCAAAAGCTTTCAAACTTGCAACTTTCGATTACGTACAGTTTTTACTATCAAAGTCCCCAATAATAGGGCTACAAACATATTTTAAAACGAATGCGAAGCAAATTCACCGAATTATTTAATAGTTTTATCCGAGTGTAACAGATTATTTAGTTACTTAAAAAAACTAATATTGGTTATGAACACGTTTTATTTTACTGAGTGACCTTGAACTTTATATATTAGCTACAGATCATCGAGATTTAACATTATATACTATATTTGTTCACAGGTCAAACACTCACACTGGTACAAGAACGCCTCCGTACTCTAGTAACACGAAAGCAAGCGATAACGAACGACGCCATGAAGTTATTTTTTAAACCACTTTAGTTAAAAGCAGGAACAACGACATTTCTTTTTTATTCTCTAGATGAAACAAAACTAACAAGATAACATTTCAACATCTTAATTGCTCATAACATTTGTATCTGTTAACATTTATATGAAATCCTAGAAATACTATAAAACTACACAAAAATCACAACAAGTCCTTTCAGTGGCCATTTTATTCTTTGAAACCATGTCGTTTTTCTCTGTTGGATCCACTCATTCTCATATTTTCTCTTTTTTCTAACACAGTCCACATCAATTATACAGGCAGATTTAATAGTAAATTTATTGTTTGTAGTTCTTGTGCCACATCATATAATTTTCTGTACAAAAGCATCTTATTTCAATTATTAAAAACAGAAACACAAAACCCTCAATGATAAAAAAAAATATGTTTGTACGCTAGACGGTGCAACGATCACTGAAAAACTATCAAAAATTGAAATACGTAACGACGATCGTATGTGTACGTTCAGGCTTAACAGCTTCGAATTTAAATGATCAAATAATGTGCTACTAACATCGCAAAAAAGTTGAAATAAAATAGAAAAAAAAACATTTTTAAATAAACTTTTAGAATATTGATAAAAATCCGAAATATATTGAAGTTTAAAATATGAAAGAAGTACACGTAATCAATATAAACAATGTAAATTTCATATAAAACACGTGGGTTTCTTATAACTGCACATTAGGGTTAGTTAATCTCTCTCGCTCTTTATTCCAAAACGGGCTTAGAAACACAAACACGGACAGAATAAATCATTCGCATCTATACAAGCTCTCTTCTCATTAACAGAAGCTTTTTCTGGAACACTATTACATTCGTGTTCAAACAAACCAACCATTCTCTGGAACACAGTATTACATTAATGTTTAAAATCTTCGTTCTTTCCACAAAATGTTTGTGTTTATTATACCCACTCAATTACAATTTTAAAAAAATCAAAATATCAGTAACAACGAGTTTCCTTAACTACGATAAGAGCCATAGAGAAATGAATAGTTTATACAGAAAGTTCACTAAGCATTAACCACTGGAAATATTCTGAGATTCGAATACCAGTCTTCATGTGGGTGTCAACAGTAATATATTATCATCATTAACTTTGTTGTGTATTAAATTAAAATAATTACACCATTGTTTGGTTTGTTTAAAGTTTTAATCTCATAATGTGGATTCAATGGGACGCCAGTTGTCCGCTTAGCGAAATTTCTGTAGCAGGTAAAGTGAATTTCATCAAAGTGAAACTGAATCGACGTTTTCAATGGGAGTATCACCAAACGGAACATCTCTTCTGGGGATTCATGGGGGAATCGACCGGACAATTAAAACTCTCGGAAAATTCAGGCAGGTTAGAGAAAGTTCCAATCACTCTATAAAAGGTGGAAAAACAAATATATATATATACATATACACACACAAGTCAAAACTTACATTTGTATCTTCTTGATATAGAAAGTAAGGTTACACTTAAAGTTATGTTAAATAATGCTGTAAGTTCACCCATACCTGAACTGGCTTGGACTATGAGATCCTGACAATATCCTCAACTTAAGAACCTCTGGTCGATATTTTCCACACCACACCTGAAATCCATTAACAACCAACTATTAATGTATTGCTAGACACAGGTAAAACGTAATAAAGACGGATCTGTCTGTTGGATTAGAACATAATATACCCGAATTAATCTGGTGAATTGAAATGTAATGTATTCAATTGAATCTGATGAATTAAACTTGATGTGACCGATTCAAACTAGTGAATTAGAAATTAATACGTCCGTATTAATTTAGTGGCGTAGAATAAATAAATTAACATATCCAGTTAAGGAACTGGACAGTAAATTAATATACCCGGTTCACTTCTGTGACTTAAAGATTGTAACGTTTCGACCAATATCTGTCAACTACTAACTGTCGCATTGGTTATCACACCTCTATTTTGTATGTATGGGAAGCTACAAAGTCTTACTGCCACTGCGTCTAATCTTGGGCTACTAACAAGAATGAAGGCAGCCAGGTAACATTACCATAACACCAACTATTCACACTAATGGACTGGTTGTCACTCTTATAACACACCACAGCCTAAATTGTGTAAAATCATTAGTGGTATCGAACGAACTATGAGAGTTCCGAAATTCAGAGCTATACAATTCTCAGAGTCAACCTGAGTCCTTCTGTCTCGTGAGACAAACTTAATATAATATTATAGGCGTGGTGCTGTTTTGAAACGTAGGAAGTGTTACTCTTATTGGGTATAAGACATTTTTTTATTCTTTACGTCCTCAAGACAGCATTACTTTTAATAATAGCGTTATATCTTACCTCCCTTCCCCAAGACAACATTACAACCTATGAGCCTAATATTTTCCTATACACCCCAAAGATCCAATAAGAACAAGACTTTTTTTATGTTCCAATACGACATTACACCCACTAAGGAGACAATTTTCCACCCCAACCACGAAACAATAGGTTCAACTTTATTGTTATTATTCTAAACTATTCGACAGGTTGTTGTGAGAAACAGTCCTTTCAGTTTTCATACCCTGTACAAAGTAGGTTCTCGTATTATTGAAATCACGTAATTACTTAGACTTCAGAGAAAGAGAAACCACAGGATCGACGCAACACTGTCCATTAGAACTTCTCAGTTAAAATATAAAAAGGTCCAAAAGGAATCCTTGACCATTGCCTATTACAAGATGTCATTAAGACCTTTCCGATTGATCCAAGTTCGATGGTTTACTTAAATTAATCTAAATTCTAGATATTAGATCTACTTCCATGAAGGATTTTGTTTCAAGAATAAATAAAACCAAAATTAAGAATAATAAATACTTTTTCTTGCTTTTGAAGTTCATGTATCATGCTTATGTTGTGACCTACAGAGTGAATAATTCTTTTCGTGATTCATGGCATGCGCACGTTTTGCTGACATTACGACAGTAGAAACTGCAACGTTAAACATCCTTTATGGAGTGTCATTTTAGTCTCCATCGACTGACTGGCAAACAACACACTACCAGTGTGTGTGTGTGTTTCTTACAATAAAGTCACATCTGTTGAGATCACCGCCAGTGAAGTAGTAAAAGAAGATTACCTCTCTAGGGGACCTTCGGCCCTCTATCGGGGAAATCGTATACAAATACATGTCTACTAAGGAGTAACAGATAAAAACATAGGCAGGGGAACAAGTCCCCTTCTCTTTCAGTGGTAGAGGACGATAAATATACATCTTTTCCCCCCACTTTAAAAAATTCCTGAAATATATACAACATAGCTGTCATGATTACACTCCTCTGTCCCTCTGCTGATCTCCGTGAACATTTTTTTATAAGAATAACGTCACCTAATACATTTTTTACATTTTCCCACCCCTTATCTACGAGTACAGATCGCTGCCCATTGCATAAAACATTACGTCATGAACACTGCAGGTAAAACCTTGTTTGCTTGATTTTGAATTTCACATAAAGCTACACGAGAACTATCTGCGCTAGCTTTCCTGAATTTAGCAGTGTAAGACCAGAGGGAAGACAGCTAGTCACCACCACCCACCGCCAACTCATGGGCTACTCTTTTACCAACGAATAGTGGGATTGTCCGCTACATTATAACGCCTCCACGGTTTAAAGGGCGAGCATGTTTAGCATGACGGGGTAAAACCTTGACAGTTTACATATCACGTACGTAACAACAGTGTACATATGTATGTAATAACAGCTATTGTTTTTATTATGTTTTGTCATTATTTTAGAAAACAGAGAATTGGATTTTTTTTCTGATAAAATTCGAAAGTCTGTTTAATTCAAATATTCGCTCAGAGCTATAACAGGGCTACCTATGCATATCCGATCCCATCTTGACAGAGTAATGAGAATCCTGCTAGTCAACAACGCCCTCTGCCTGTTCATGAAGTACTATAATCAAATAGTAGAATTTGACCCTCATTCGTACAACGCACCTACACCGGTTTCACAGTGCGACACTATCTACTAGACCACAACATACTTACATTCTAAAGTACTTAATCAGGCCATAAAAATGTGGGTCGGTGGCACTTACCCAAATACAGCAAAAACAAAAATCAAAATTTGTAAAAACAAAGTTAGACCTCTTACATTTGCTGCACTAATCCAAAAGAGCTGTTCAGGTGTATACTTCAGACCAGGCAAGTGGCGCTCAGGTCCATGATCTTTGACCCAGGATCTGTAAGCCTAAATGCACAAATACAACATGGCAAAGTGTAACACAATGTCGTCTATTTCTTTGTCAGTAAACACGACAAATCAACTTAACTGTTCAGAACACTTACTCTTCTTCTCCGCTTCGTCTCTGACGCTAAAAGGATTGACGCATTAAGATAAAACGTTTGTTTGTTTTTGTTTATTTTTAGTTAGGTTTAGAAGATCACTACGAAAAAAAATGGTTTTTCCGTCACTGGTAACCAGCACTGAACTTATATTTGAAATAACTACAGTATGCACTTAAACATTTCGTACCAAAACTGAAACCTACCCTATAGGCTTCCTTCAGTCCTCCATTGTCTGCAATGTTTTCACCTTGGGTGTTAATGCCATTAATCTGTGGAAGAGATTTTCAAGTGCATAGTAAGATAGTGTCTATATCGCGAATATAGCTTAAACAGAAATTGGACAGGAATCTTTCCGAGAGGGGGAAGCGATAGTAAAGGCCAGTCAATGTGTTATCGAGTAACGCTTAGAATGCAACAAAACCAGCAGTGCATATCACTGCTTACACGTTAAAACACATTGTCCAAGCTGGTGAAATTCGACTTACTTATCATTAGTTATTAGTGTTAGGCCTACTACACGTTTTCACACTGTATTCTGCATTCAGTCTCTTAAGGATATCCAAAAATTGGAAAACACGACACTAGAACACTAGCCAGTTCTTTTATCTCTTCAAATCTGTTACGCATACACATTTCTCCGATTCTTTTAAAGCGTTAAGTATTAAAAGAAAAGAATGCAAGTTCTTAGATTTTGGTCTCGGATATTTTAAAAATATGTTTAAAAAGAACCAGTACATTATGTACGGAACAAACTGCTACAAATCTCACGTAAATAACGTTCCCGTATTTCGTTACCTGTAGTCCGTTCTCTGGAACCGTGTAGTTTCCGTACTGCTCGATTATACACTTGGCTTTGGACCGGAACTTGAAATCCGTTTCGGGTTCCCACCAGTTCACGTTGTTCCCATCTTTATCGAACTGACGACCTACGTATGAAACGCGCGGTTCAATAAATACCAGCTTATTTGACACCGTGCATTTTAACAAATAAGCTTATTGTTATAAAGGCACTGCATCCCAAGTGAAAGTAATGCACTTGTAGTTAACGTTTGCAGAGGGCGAAGAAACAAAAAAAAGGGGGTGGTTATTATATTTCAAGCCTTTCTGATGGGATGAATGGCCAGTTTTGTATACGTCCCCACTTTAAACGGGAAAATTAACCACTACCTGAAGTAGTGTAAATCTAAAAGATTTAAAGAATGCGGATATGTGATATCTTAACCAGGCTTTTCATAAACCAGTATGAAATTTAAATAATTTTGACACGATGTTTCTCTGGAAGTTATTCGAACTTACAGTTTAATATCGAGCATTAAATAACAAAACACGTCACGAGCTCGTACGTACAAAGATGGACAAACAAGCACGGTAAACGTTGTGAGTGTTAAGAAAACAAAATAAACCAGAGCACATGATAGAAAATACACTGACCTCTATCGTCGAACCCGTGAGTTATTTCATGACCAATAACAAAGCCAATCGCTCCGTAGTTCAAATAACTAAAAATAAGAGAACATGAAATTAATCTCTTATAGACACTATTTGGAATTTCTTTATAATTAAAACAGCACAAGGTGTTCTTAATATCTCGGAATATTAACCCTTTTTATGTACAGAAGAAAGTTAACATTTATATAAAAAAAACTGTAATCAAACAACGTGACCCTCAGTAAATTGTTAAAAATGCTCTTAAATTTATTATTAAAAAAATTTCTTAATACTTATATACACCTACAACACCCTCTGGAGGTGGATAGGAAATCTCTTAAAATATTCAAAATATCTCATTTATTTAATAAGATATTCCACGAAAAAAACAGTAGTCCGACGGGAATATAGCCACGAAGTTTGCTGTTGTAAACATTTTTGAAAAAAATGAGGTTTTTTTTTCAGAAAAACGGAAACAAAAATTACAGAGAGAGATTAACTTCAGAACGAAATTAGTTATGTTAAATTAGCTATGTGCCGTTCCAAACATTATTATAAATCACCAAAAATACGTTATATATATATATACAGATTTTGAGGTTTCTTTCCTCGCCTATTTTTCAAGTATTATGATTTACCCATATGCTACACTGCAGCTTAGAAACTGAATTTACCTGAAACTACTAAGCCGTGATTTAGTGCTAAATTTAAAAATCAGAGAACGCCTTAAGCTATCTTATACTCTGCTACAGAACTGCTAATTTCAACCAACTGGTTATTCGCGTTTACTAATTAGCTAAAAATACAGAATATTATGGTAAAGAACCCGTGTATGTAAGGTCAAAGAACTTTCAGCTAATAATGAACTCTTTAATTTCATATGAATCGTTCACATCACCGAACTATTGATTTACATTCGAATGTATAAAAATTACAGATTCGATGCCCCCCTCACCCTGGGCATAAATTGGAGGGGGGGAGGTAGAGTCGATGCCCTCTTGAGAATCTGCGACACTACGCCGCTGATGCTAAGCGTTTAGGTGGGATTTCAATTAGTACCCGAATTGAGAAGGAACGCTTTGTGTTAACGACTGTTTTAAGTTAAACATAGATCAGCACGAAGAGTTCTACTTGTGCCACTAGGCGGCACCTTGCAAATGAAGTGAGGAAGAAAAATACCATTTCCTTGCTGAAAAAAAAACATTTAAAATAAGAAACAAAATTGTTTAACAGTCAAATGCCTGTTGTAGGAACATTCACCTGTCGCTAAGTTTCAGGAATTCTTCGTTGTGAATCCGCGCCCCCTTTTTTTTTGTTTTACAGCTCAAGCTTATCCTTGCTGAAAGTAAAAAGAACAGCAACACGAAACTCTAATATTCAAATGCCCGATTGTGAGGACATTCACCTGCGAATAGATTTGAGTAATTGTACTCTCTATTTTTATCTTTCTTTCTTTAGTTCGACCTCTGCCTCTAAACTACTTTGATTGTGTTAACAATAAGTAAATCATTGCATTTCAAAAACAGAAAGTTTCGCCATTTATTTGTTATTGGACTTCAAAAATAACCGTTGCTGTAGAAATGTTAGCTTTTTTTTTCCCTGTCAGAACGCCATTTTAAATATGGATGTCTTAATAAATTAATGAGACATTGAGAATACGTTTGAATAGGTGTAAGTGGTGTCTAATGAAAAGTACGTTCATGAACTTATTTACGAATAAATTGTGCATCTTACTTTGGTCTGTCTTTTTCATAAAATGCTCCTTGCAAGATTCCAGCAGGAAATTCTGTGAATAAATTTTAGGCTTAGGAATTATATAACATAACAATATGTCAACCACACTACATTTGCTACATCATTTTGTCCACTACACAGGATTATAAAACAATAAAATATAAATAACCATGAATAACTTGATCATTAAGTCCACTATAAAGGACTATAAAACAATGATATATAAATAACCATGAATAACTTGATCATTATGTCCACTATAAAGGATTATAAAACAATAAAATATAAATAACCATGAATAACTTGATCATTATGTCCACTATAAAGGACTATAAAACAATAAAATATAAATAACCATGAATAACTTGATCATTATGTCCACTATACAGGATTATAAAACAATAAAATAGAAATAACCATGAATAACTTGATCATTATGTCCACTATACAGGATTATAAAACAATAAAATATAAATAACCATGAATAACTTGATCATTATGTCCACTATACAGGATTATAAAACAATAAAATAGAAATAACCATGAATAACTTGATCATTATGTCCACTATAAAGGATTATAAAACAATAAAATATAAATAACCATGAATAACTTGATCATTATGTCCACTATAAAGGACTATAAAACAATAAAATATAAATAACCATGAATAACTTGATCATTATGTCCACTATACAGGATTATAAAACAATAAAATATAAATAACCATGAATAACTTGATCATTATGTCCACTATACAGGATTATAAAACAATAAAATAGAAATAACCATGAATAACTTGATCATTATGTCCACTATAAAGGATTATAAAACAATAAAATAGAAATAACCATGAATAACTTGATCATTATGTCCACTATACAGGATTATAAAACAATAAAATAGAAATAACCATGAATAACTTGATCATTATGTCCACTATACAGGATTATAAAACAATAAAATAGAAATAACCATGAATAACTTGATCATTATGTCCACTTTACAGAACTATAAAACAATGATATATAAATAACCATGAATAACTTGATCATTATGTCCACTTTACAGTCATAAAGCAGGTTAGAATGCGACAGATTTAATAATGTTTAAGACACTACGCAGTAATCAAGTTCTGAAAATTTATAATTAAAAAAAAAGTTTATTTGTTTCACATATTCACACAAAATTACACATTCAACCTGTGTTTAACTGTCCCTAAATTTTAAATTGTAGATTAGTCGCTAGGCAGCTACCGCCAGCACTGGAGCAATTGTAATTTGAGTTGTGAAATATCACTGTCACTTTTATAACGCACTTTTTTTTTTTCAGCAAGGGGACGCCCTACGAGAATCTCGAGATATACAAATCGTCTCGTTTGTGTGTTTTTCTTATAGCAAAGCACACCGAGGAGAATCGAACCCCTGATTTTAGCGTTGTAAATCCGGAGACATACCGTTCTACTAGCGGAGGGCATCGTCTCGTTAAACGCTGGTCCACGTTCGGACAAAAGAAAACAAAAACAAAAACAAATTATATTATAACAAAAAAGGGTGTTGAGGTATCATAAAGTAGATGAATAATATAAATTAATTTCATTTGCCGAAACTTAGAAAAAGGAAACATTTATGAAGTCAGAAACCTGACAGAATTCTGCGCATGCGCACATTAATTGCCATAAAACACCAACACTTGGTTTTATTAATTAATACAGCTTTGTTTAAAAACGTAACTGAAAAAAAAAACCTAGATTAGGTTGCTTCTTTATAAACAATACCACATTGGTCTTTCTGTTGTGTCCACTGCGGGGAATCGAACCTAGGGTTCTAACATTATAAGTCCGTAAAATTACCGCTGTTTCACCGGGGTATATACAACTCAATGCACACAGAAAAAAATTCAAACTTGCAATAATAATATGTTATTGAATGAATTGTTGCTGTTAATGTTATTATTTCAACAATAAAGCCTGAGGCTCAGTCTTCTGCCATCTCGGGACATCTAAGTTAGGTGTGTGTGTGTGTTTTCGTATAGCAAAGTCACAAAGGGCTATCTGCTCAGCCCACCGAGAGGAATCGAACCCCTGATTTTAGCGTTGTACATCCGGAGACATACCGCTGTACTAGCGGGGGGCGTATAAGTTAGGCCTACTCTACTTAAAATATTAATTAAAATTGTTTCAATAAAAGTTACTAAAGAATAATAAATAACTGTATTAAAATCAATTTTTAAAAGGAAAAAATAATTATGTTGTTGCTTCACTTAATGGAACATATTATGCCGGTAATGGAGGTGTGCGTAATTCAGGTTTCATCTTTGTTTCTTTGGAATTTCGCGCAAAGCTGCACAAGGGCTATCTTTACTAACCGTCCCTAATTAAGTAGTGTAAGACAAGAGGGAAGGCAGCTTGTCATCACTACCCATAATCAACTCTTGAGTTACTCTCTTACCAACGAAGAGTGGGATTGACCGTCACATTATAACGCCCCCACGGCTGGGAGGGCGAGCATGTTTTGGCACGACGCGGATGCGAACCCATGATCCTCAAATTACTAGTCGAGTGTCCTAACTACCTTGACATGTCGGGGTACTATTAGTATCGACTAATCTGCTAGCTTTTAGCATCAAAACTGTAATAACAATATTTCATTATTATTGTTGGTATATATATATTCAGTTGTTTTTTTAACCCAAATATAACTGGTCTTGTTTATTCATTCCGAATAAACGAGGGTTACTTAACCTGTACTTTTGCATTTAGAAATGAAAAACTAAAAATGTGTTGGTGTGTTCTTCTTATAATAAAGCCACATTGAACTATCTGCTGCGTCCATCGAAGGGAATCGAACCTTTGATTTTAGCTTTGTAAATCCGTAGATTTACTGCTGTACCAGCGGGGCACAAATTAAAGGGAAGGAAGGCAGCTGGTCACCACCACCACCAGTTCATGGGCTACTCTATTATTAACGAATACTGGGGCTGATCGTCACATAACGCCACCACGGCTGAAAAGGCGATCGTGTTTAGAGTGACGAGGATCGAAACTTACGATCCTCAGATTACGAGTCAAGTGACCTACCCGCCTGGCCATGAAGGACCACAAATTCGTATTATGTGTTGTATCCTATCAGCATCGAAAGACTGTTTAGTCACAGTTTTCCATACCGTAATTCAGGGTTTTAGAGAAATATTTACAATATGCTTACGTACCCTTTTTCCGGTTGCTTAGAAAACTAAATAAACTTTTCACTAAAAATAAGCCCAATATATCATTTTAATTCATCACTAAAGAGGGCTCTTAAAAAACAATATTATAACAATAAGAATGTTAAGTATAAAAATGGTACTGACAATAATAGGATAATAAATGTGTGATATACATATTCTGAAGACGTTAATTTGTACGATTTATACTGTAACGTACCAATGCTATTCTCCAGGGAATTGTAGTAAGCGTTCACAACGGCTGCACGAGCGTGTTTCTTCCAACTGTTAAGAAAAGGAAACGAAATCAAATTTAGGCTTAACAAAAAGCTGTTCATAAACACGTGATAGAATTTCATAGAAAGGAAACACAGAATATGTCTTATGAGAAGTTTTTTACGTATCCTCGTGGCTTCTTCAAGGGTCAGTTCGCCATTTTCAGGAGCGCACAAAACGTACTCTGGAAAGCACCACTTTTGAAAAAAAAAGTACTTAAAAATCTTTTTTCCACTACCCCTCTTATAACGATCAATTCCACATAATGACTGTTTAAACAAATAAAACATTTTATTTTATGTATACGCTTTCAGAGGGTGGAGGTAGAGACACACGCAAAAGGTGTTATTTGTGAACGACCCCTTAGTAGATTAACACCCTACCGATCACTGTAGTAACAAAATCCTGAATAAAGCGCGAAAATATTATTAAACAATAATGTTGTAATGTTCAGTACAAACATGGGTTTTACCGGTCATAGTCTATTTGGTTCTTAGTGTTCGTAGGTTTGTTTTGCCCTCAGGTATCGCGGGCAGCTCGTGCTCATTCTGTACTGGAATTTATAATAGTTGAGCACAAAAATGGCAATTTCGTCAGAGCACGAGAGACACGGTTTCCGTAAACAGAACGAGTCTTAAATTAAATGAACGTTACCTGTAGTGTAAACACGTTTTGTTAGGTTTTTAATGGCCATGCAGCCCGTTCGGTTATGCAGCGGAATTCGGTTTTTGCCTTTATATATAGAGAATCTTCTACACAAGGGCTATCTGCGCATAAACTGTTTCGCTAGAGGGAAGGCAGCTGGTCAACAATACCGACTACCAACCAAGTACGATGTCGTTGTTGTTTTGAATTGAGCACAAAGCTACATAATGGGCTATCTGTGCTCTGCCCACCACGGGTATCGAAACCCAGATTTTAGCGTGTAAGTCTGCAGACATACCGCTGAGCCACTGTAGGGCCTCATAGTACGAAACACCATTTTTTAAGCAATGGGACGTACACCTTGTACCCTTGGATTTACAGACCGAGTACACTATCTTTTTGGTCGCTCGTATTCCCTTATTGATATTTTAAACTTAGAACAGTCTAGCGTTTCTAAAGACAAACGAACTGATCGACGTAAGAATGATTAAAATTAAAGTTTCCTTCTATGTTGATTATCTATGATTTATTTCATGTTTTTTCCCAGTTATCTCTGATTGATTTATTTCATGTTTTTTCCCAGTTATCTCTGATTGATTTATTTCATGTTTTTTTCCTGAATAGTAACATACTCACTCTCCCTTCTTGTTAGGTTTCCGGAGCTGACCAAAAGCATAATCTGTGGACCAGACTCTCAGATTCTGGACGTTTTGGAAATAATCGTCTGACGTTAGGGTTAGCTAAAACGACAAAACTTTGCAGTTAAAATTAGAGACATGATAGAACAAAAAATAAAGCATTAAAAGGGGAAGTAAAGAGATAACAACGGCCCTTCTACGTAAACATGTCACAGGAATAACAGTCAGTAACAATTAGAATGAAAACACAACAAGAAACAAGTTTAAAAACTATGTATTAACCATTCTTATGAAAGTGTAACAAAATCAATGACTTTTTAACTTCTAGATTGTTTACTTAAAATTTTTAACATTGTCGTGTTTTTTTTTACACGAGGATTCAGGGAACACAAACTAACACTTGAATTAACAACAGTTTCCATAAACTTTAAATAACTGTAAAATAGATGTGGATATATCGATAAAGATAGACAGACAAATATATTCAGCTGTCTAATTGTTTCTAAACTCAATAATTGATATAGAAAATACAAGCACTAAGTTACGTCTCGAATGTGGCGTATAATATAATAGTGTAGAACCAGACACAGGAACGAATGAAAATACGAAATTTATCAATTATTTAAGAACGTCCTGAGTTAGGGTTATAAAAACGTGGAAATAACTTACGTTTTCGTAAATCTCTGCAACCTTATCTACTTCTAGCAGCTCATCAGGATAGCCAATATACGGTTGAATGGTACCAGCCTACAATAGAAATATGTATGTTATTACACAGACAGATACAGATTTTTGGGAAAACAAAAATAGGTGAGAAAACTTTCGCGGCATAAAAGCGACCTCTATTAACAAACATCTTAACACAACAAATATTTGTGTAAGTTTTTCAAACGAAATAATATCTGAGTCTACCACAGAATCTGGCAATATCAATGTACGTGTTAGTTAATTTACACGGAAATATTTTACATTGTAATCTGTATCAATGTTGTTCTTTACCCTTGTCAAAAGATGTCGCTTAGGTTCCAACAGAGTATTTATCATCAAAATTAACAGCTTGTTGTTAAGTCTATCGGTTCTCTGCCCATAACGGGTATTGAAACTCGATTGTTAGCGTTAAATGCTCCTAGATTTACAGCTGAGCCGTCGAGATGCTAAAAATAACATAAGTTCAAACTTAATTTAGTATAATATCATTTCTAACGTTTTATAAATTGCTAACAGTATTATTAATTCAGTCATTAATGACGTTATTTGCTCGTGTTCCATTTTCTAGCCAATGTATAACTATCCCAAATTTGATTGGTTGTTACCTTTTCTTTGGCTCTTTTTCTTGTTTTCTCGTCCATCCAGTCAATTTCATCCAAAATCTTCACAAATTCCTTGTGAATATAGTTGACCATTTCAAGTGACTGAAAATGAATTATAAACGTTTAACAATAATAGCGATACGTGTTTTTTTTTTTTAGTAGTCATCTTATAGAAAGATACACCAGTGATGAAACAGCGAGTAGAGTTATTTGTTTTAGAACAAAGACACATAGACTATCCGCTGTTTGAACCCCGTGAACTTTCCGTTGTCCTGTCTCGGAACGGTTTAGCTGTATGAAACGTGTGTTTGTACAAAAGTTCGCTAAATATATATATATATATCCAACTATATACAGCTTCTATTACGTCATCAAGCCTTCTACACGATCAGGTCCATTAACGTGTTAAAAAAAACCGTACGTATCTCAACTTGACCCGTCATGACGCTTTATGTTAACCCAAATCTTTAATACAGAAGTCTCTTTCTAACTTGCTGATGACGCCCTAATTTAAGTTAAAACTTCCCTGCAGGCGTCTCAACTTGACTCATTTATGACACCCTAAGCTGAATTAAAACTTATTTACGGGCGTCTCAACCTGGCTTATTTATGACGTCCTAAGATAAGTTAAAACTTACTTGCAGGAGTCTCAACCTGACTTACTTATGACGTCCTAAGATTAATTAAAACTTATTTGCAGGAGTCTGAACCTGACTTACTTATGACGTCCTAAGATTAATTAAAACTTACTTGCAGGAGTCTCAATCTGACTTACTTATGACGTCCTGAGATTAGTTAAAGAATACTTGCAAGCGTTTAAACCGGACTTATTTATAACGCCCTAAGCTTGTTATTTCAGGCTTTCCTACAGGTGTCTTAACCTGACTTACATATGACATCCTGAGCTCATTTAACACTTTCGTGCAGGTGTGTTGAGTGTGTGATTTTCGCATAGAAAAGCCACACTAGACTATTTACTAAGTCCACCGAAGGGAATCGAACCCCTGATTTTAGTGTTGTAAATCCGTAGACTTATCGCCTTACCAACAGGAGACTCGAGCAGGTGTCTCAACCTGACTTTTTTATTGATGCCTCACAGTGAAAAACCAATTCTCTAACACTTATTTCTCAGCTCGACTTCTCAATATTAAGCTCTTATGTTTGTTTTTTGTTAAGCACAAACAGAGGTGTAGCTGCGGGGGACCCAAGGGGGCCAGACCCTCCCTGAAAAAATTTAGGCATATTGATCACTCTATTTTTCAGCTTTTATATAAACTCGTTTTGCATCATTTAATAAAAACGAAACTTCTACAAAACACTGTTACATTTAATTCGATTTGTTTCAGTAACCATTTTATTAAAAATTTAGATCAATTTTACTTTTTTATTTATTTATTGTCCTCTCTAAGACTTTTTCGAGTGAAAACCCTCATCTCGCCACCAGGCACAAAGCCACACAATGGGCTATTCGCACTGTGCCCATCACTGATACTGACCCCTCCCTTCAAGGAAAAAAAAATAAATGAAGTTAAAACTAGAAATAATTCATGCATCTTATCTTTAGTTCATTCACAAGTCAAGAGAAAATTTCAGTTGCGCCACCTACCGATTCCTTGCTTTCTTCTTGAAAATGGTAACGAACGTACAACGATGCCAGCGCCACTCCCAAACTACCAGTTAACGTCCCCATACACTTTTCCCAACGAGGCGATTCCCTAGTTTTACCAGTGATAACGGCGTTGTAGTCCTGCACCAGATCTCTCCACGGTTTACTTAACATGGCAAATGACTGTAACACGACTCGCCATAGCATATAGTTTGCAAGCACCCTGTGTTAAAGAGTAAGAAATTAGGTTTAGTAAAACAATAATAAAAGCATTTGACTGTGGATGAACATTAAACATATATGATAACAAAGAGACAAACATAATGAAATGCTTTATTTTTAGACGAACATGCATGTTTCCACATTACATTGGACTAACAGAATGCTTTATTTTTAGACGAACATGCATGTTTCCACATTACATTGGACTAACGGAATGCTTCATTTTTAGACGAACATGCATGTTTCCACATTACATTGGACTAACGGAATGCTTTATTTTAAGACGAACATGCACGTTTCCACATTACATTGGACTAACGGAATGCTTTATTTTAAGACGAACATGCATGTTTCCACATTACATTGGACTGCCTTTTTAGCAGCAGCATACTTATATGGCCGAGTTCATTCACCGCTCATATACTTTGCGTTGTTTTAATTCATAATCCTGTCACTAGGTGACAATTTCTTTTACATTAAACCCTTGTCTTTGTACTTCTATATAAATCCTAAAGATCATACCTGAAATAAACCTCTACATTTTAGTAAGAAATCGGTATTTGTCAATTTATTAAGAAATAATGTAATTTATTTAACTTTAAAAGGCCTACACGCATCAAAATTTCCTAATCTCACAATAATTTTCCTGAGATGAGACCGAAGGCCGCTTGGAGGGGGTTACTTGTTTTAATCACACTTTAAAGACATTTAAATTACGTCACATAAGGGACATTTATAGTTGAAATTTGTTTTTAGTGACGTCAGTAAAAGGTGCGCATGCCATGAATCGTGAGAAGAGTTATTCATTCTGTATGCTACAACACAGCATGACGTGTGATCTTGAAAAGCAAGAAAGACAAATGTCACTGTTGAACACTTTCGAGGACTCTGCGCAAGTACATCTAGTTAATATTAATTTAACTGTTGTTGTTTTTCGTTTTAGAGTAGTTTTAAGTAATACATGTTCCTGAATATGAATTAGGGTTCAGAAATGTTATTTAGTTAACTTTTACACTGTATGCGAGGCTGCCCGTTACGTCACGCTACAGTAACAGTTCTTTCTCGGACCGAGGTTAAGGCGTTCGACTCATAATCTGAGGATCGCGGGTTCGAAACCCCGTCGCACCAAACATGCTCGCCATTTAAAGCCATATACGCAAACCGAAGCTAATTTTGAAGTGATAGATCTGTTAGTTTGTTTATAATTAAGCACGAAGCTACGCAGTGGGCTGTCTATGATCTGCCTACCACGAGGGTTAAACCCCGATATCTAGTGATGCAAGTCAGCAGATATTGCGCCTTGCCAGAGGAAAGGCGGTTACTTAACCACCACCTCCAATCCTTACTTTTAGGCTACTCTTCACCAACGAACGGTGGGTGGAGCTGACAGCCTAAAGGGAATACGTCACTGGTGGCAAGTTTCGAACTTGCGACCCACAGAATGTAAATGTATTTCCCTCATAACCAGGCCATGTCAATCCAATTTATAAAACAAACACTAATGTATTTAGTAGTTTCTTTACAAGCTAATATAAACACACCCGCGTCTGTGATGGATTGTCCTCATACTAAGACGTAGAAAATAGGCATTTTATCGTTGTCGTTGTTGTTGTTTTGAATTAAGCACAAAGCTACACAATGGGCCATCTGTGCTCTGCCCACCACGGGTATCGAAACCCGGATTTTAGCGTGTAAGTCCGCATAAATACTGCTGAGCCACTGGGGGTCTTATTGTTGTCAGTGTCTGAGATTTACAATAGGACAAGTGTTTCGAGGGTGTTTTAAAGTAAGTTACTTTCCATGTTACACAAACTAGATAACTATACGATTTGTTTTTGTTTGTTCCTTCAGATCAAAGCCACTTTCAGCTGTTTTCAGTGCCGAATCAAAATGATCAAGGTACCTGGGCACCTTCTATTTGTAAGACCAATTAGCCGTATAAGTTAAACCATAGATTAACTGTTGAGGAAGAATTTCATGGACCCAAAATTTTTGTAGGCCTTCAAATTTTCACAGGCCCTAGACTAATAAATAATCTGGCCCTGTCTACCGCGGGGAATCTAACCCCAGATGTCAGCATTGGAAATCCTTAGACTCGCTGGGGCGACACTTGATAGAACACAAACGTTTCTGTAACGTTGTACTACAGGTAATGCGTACCTCTTGTCAGTGGTGGTAATTAGATTGTTAAATTTCTTGACAAACTCGGGAACGTTGACGATGATAGGTTCCGAGTCTGGGATAGGGTCGACCAACAGTTTATTGAAGAATTCTCTCCAGTTGACGTCCGGTGCAAGTTTGTAGATCCGGCTTATATTCATCTTGTTATAAAGCTTACTAATATTTCGTCTCTCTTCCCTCGGTAGCGAAAACTGTAATAACAGAGAAATAACATCGTTAAATGAGAAAGTAGGAATGTTACCACTGAATATAACGAACCATTTGTCTGTTTGTTTTTGAAATTTGCGCAAAGCTACACGAGGGCTATCTGCGCTAGTCGCCCCAAATTTAGCAGTGTAAGACCAGAGGGAAGGCAGCTAGTCATCACCACCCACTGCCAACTATTGGGCTACCTTTTTACCAACGAATAGTGGGATTGACCGTAAAATTGTAATACCCCCATGGCTGAAAGGATGAGCATGTTTGGTGTGACGAGGATTCGAACACGCGACCATTAGATCACAAGTCGAGCTCCCTAACCCCAAGGTCATGTAGAGCCTTATAGCAAACCGAATAGTAGGGTAGTTACCATTCAACACAACGAAATCCAAAACACGAGGCGTGATCTTACATCAACGGGACGTAGACCAAGCAATGAAGCTTTATTTTACTTTCTTACAACTTACAGATAAACTGGGCCCACCACGAAAATCAGGAGAGTAAATACACTCCTGAAGTTGCGGGAATCGTAAGTCAGAATCGTAATTAGAACTGCATGGAAATAAATAAGGGACCTCAATTTCTCTTTATGCAAATTAAGGGGGGCATTATTTTGTAGTTACACCAATGAAGAAAAGGGCTATATAACACGTACTGATGATAACAGATTTGTATTAATTTTACCAATAAATTATTTCACAATTCGATCTCATTAACACGTTGGTTGCCATGTAATAAACTAGGAACGTATAAATATGAAACATCCAAGTCGCGCCAAGGAACAGTCACAGTGTCCTAAACCCAGAAGTCACAACAGAAATTTCGCTCTTAAATATTACCATTTGTGACTCACTGGGGTTTTACGCAGTCCGCAAGTAAAATTCGGTTGTAACCTACTAGTGAGATACATGTCGGCCAACCCATTAAAAAATTTAACAGTTAATTTAAAAAGTGGCAAAGCACTTTAACGTGTAATTCACTGGAATCACGTGGTTTCCTGTTGTCAGATTTCAAGTGTTAAAAACCTGCTAAAGGAAGATGAACACGGGATTCTAGATTAGATTCTCACCTTTAAACACTATTTAAACAGCATGTCAGTGGACCTTAATCATTAAGTGGATGTCACGTGTTTTAATGTTTCGTTCGTGGGTGTAGCGGGTAAACAAAGACGATTTTTGCCTTTCGTAACCCTAACTCTATAAAACACGAGGCAATGTTATTATTACTTATATGTTTCGTTTGTTATTAAGCGTAAACCAAAACAATGCTTGCCAATCAAAAATATCGAAACCCAATTTTGTTTTGCACGCAAGCCCTCAGTCTTACCACTTGGTCACCGAGGGACGTGGGTTAACAAGTTTCTTGCAAGAATTTCTAGCTATTTTCTCTCAAATTAAGTTTACACTGACCTCATATTTGGAAAGTTGAGGAATTAATTAAATTTGGAAGAATAATAGGGGATTCCCTCTCTTCTAATAAGGCCCCAGCATGGCCAGGTGGTTAAGGCACTCGACTCATAATCCGAGGGTTGGGGTTTCGAATCCCCGTCGCCCCAAACATGCACGCACTTTCAGCCGTGAGAGCGTTATAATGTGACGGTCAATCCTATTATTTGTTGATGAAAGAGTAGCCCACGAGTTGGCTAGCGCAGATAACCCTTGTGTAGCTTTGCGCGTGATTCTGTATCTTTAAAAATTTCGAATCAATTATGCAACAGAATCGACAAGTTTTTCGTGACTAAGCTATTAAACGTAATTTCTGTAAACATTGGACAGGAAAGTGACTGAATAGCTGATATATTTACGTTCGCTAAAGTGATCTCAAAGTTAAGAGACGTCAACATTTGTTCTTCGGCAGCTTCCCGAGTTGCTCCTAAGAGGACAGCACTGTCGACCATTAACTTGTAGTAGGCGGCAACTCCTGAGTCATTGAGGCCTTTTATCAGGTAACTTCTGTCCGGCATTCCTAGAACAGGCTGGTCCAACTGAAACGGCAGAAAAAAACAACATGCTATTTTCTTTCATTGGCAAAATTCTTTCGTTCTAGCACTGATTTTAAACAAACTCTGAGACGGATTCCTGGAACGGAAATGATCCAAACGCTTCTAAAAATTGAGAGATCAATTATTAGTGCACGTGGTTTGTCATCACTCACGAAGCTTCTGAAACAAGAACTGTTCATAAAATTAGAAGGGCGTCATCTGGCCCGAACGATGCCATCAGTCAACATAGCTTCCCCCATGTAATCAATCTATACACAAATATTAATTATGTGTCAGTGAAAACGACGCATTTTGTCTTAGAGAAAAGGAAGTCGTGCTCTAAATATAATTTTCCACAAAACAAAGCTGCGTTACAGTAACACTTAACCATTTTGTGTTATGTAAAATAATTTATAATAATAGTGCATGTCGTTTGCAAAAATTAAACAAGAAAAATTCAGGTATTAGTATTTATATCCTTACGTAACTTGTACGACATTAATTGATACATCAGGTTTTGCCTCACTGGTTTGCTGGTAATTACTTATATATTTAAGTACTGTTTTTTTTTTCGTGTTTTCTTTGCTTATACCAAACAAATCACCTTCAGTTGTATCAAACAAACATCTACGCTGATTTAACGTTTATTTATTTTAGAGCAGAGCCGCGATAGGTTATCTCCTCTGTCCACCATAGGGAATCGAACCAATGTTCCTTATACTTTTTTCAATCAATGTGCAGAATAATTTTTTTTTCATGTGCACCAGTATTAAAGACAATGTGCGAATGTGCGCTACCAGTTTTGTGTATTTTAATTGCTTTCTTTGGTGGTGGGGGATTTTTTTAAACCATTGACCATAGTGTAGTTTCAGACCACTCTGGAATGCTGGCAGTTGGTTATTCGAGGTTTAGGCCTATCGACTGCCAGGATCATTATGGCCGTCAACGTGTTAAGACTGAATGAAGTGCGCGGAACTTAAATGGTTGTTACACAGCTACGCAGCTTAGAGGGAGTACTGAATCGAACCCCGGATATTGGCATTGTAAAGCTATAAACTTATCGTTACCCAATGAGGAGACCCTAATGTAATAAAAATAACTGTACATTTTCGATACTGTTAGGTCTTGCCACTCAGAAGAACTAGTCACAGATTCTAAGTTCAGAGACGACCATAATAATTTGGAACTGCTGACCAGATGGATGGAAACCAATCAGCAGCGCTTTCCGCCTATGCAGCTACTCTCAACCAAATAGCGAGATTGGCTCTCACAGTTATTTTACAGCCTCATAATTTGAAGTGTGGAACATATTCATCAGGTTATTGCCACTCGAGGTTTAGACTTTTCGATATGTAGCCCGAGACACTAACCATTAAGCGATACAATACCAGACGAGGCTTTCAAACACAACTTTTTGACGCACAAACTGAGATTAGCAATATTTTATTCGTTATTTAAAAATCAGTCGTTGTTTTAAGAAATCAAATTCGAAGAAATGGCACAGTGACACTTACGTCAACGATATGGCATAGTGACACTTACGTCAACGATATGATGGCTGTTGTTCCTGTAGTCAGGAGTGACAGACAAGTCCAGCATAATATCGTGGCTGTATCCATGTTTACGGAACTTGAAGAGCGTCTCCAACCAGTCGAAGTTCGATCCATCCCATGATTCTCCTTCCACAACGGGCCAACCTCCCATTTCGGAAAGGACCCTCTGTAAGGGCTCGGATCCTTTTTTGTCAATCGTTTCTTAAAAATCAAAGAGGAAAATATACAACGGAGAAAGAAAGAATCGTCACTTAACCCTTAAACAGTGACCATCATCAACTGATACTGTTACCTTCAACATTCCGCTGTTTAAGGGTTAACAGAAATGAAGTGTTTATGCCCGATTAATTCATTTCTAAATCAATTACAGAAACAAGCTTTACAGTATTTTTTTCAGTGTTATCTCCACCACGTATTTTTTATTTAAGTGAAAATCAACACAATGGGCCGTCTGTGCTGTACCCAGTCGATTTTTAGTGTTAAAAGCCGTCAGACTTGCCTGATGAGCAATTGAAGTGAATATTTGTATTTATTCACAATAAAAGTAATCTAATGATAGGTGGCAGGTGACACTGAGAAAGGCGTTTATAGCCACAAAATATACTTAATCTCGTCTATAAAGCACTTCTTAAATGTTTCACAGGTAGAGCTAAAGATAATTTCAAATGGTATTTATACACAAGGGAAGTGTTTCAGGCTCAAATTTATAAAGCGATAAGTTGTTTAACGTCATTCTTTTTTTATAATTTCAAATAGTATTTATACACAAGGGAAGTGTTTCAGGCTCAAATTTATAAAGCGATAAGTTGTTCAACGTCATTCTTTTTTATAATTTCAAATAGTATTTATACACAAGGGAAGTGTTTTAGGCTCAAATTTATAACGCAATAAGTTGTTTTTATCATAAGACGCATTTTCGACTTCTGCAGTTTCACGTCCAGTCTTTGTGACGGCGTTTACAATAGTTTCTGACCTAATCTGATGTCATGGGAAGTTGCAGTGTTATTAGATGAAGATGGACCTGTTTAACTCTACAATTCCACTTACTCGTTTCCATGCACGTGTTGTACATGTCCTTCATCTTTATGATATAGTCAGGTTCTGTTCCTGTCAGGTTTCTCTCGACCAAAACTATGAAAAGACGAAATGAAAAAAAAAATGAACAAACACAAAGAGACATAAGAAGGTAAGACCAAATGACCTCATCGAGAGGATATTTAATTTATTTTTCTAACCAAAGAAGGTTGAAACCTTGTTCGCTCCTCTACATAGTGCTTTCTCTACCAATACCAGCCGTTTTTACTTACATAATTTATTTTTCTGTTTATTAAAAATATAATTACAAATCTGAGTTAAAGATCACTTTTCTCTGCAGACACAAAACATATTATCATTGTAACTTTACTTAAAGAACAGCTTTATCGGGTTGTTGTTTTTTTTTTGAATAATTAATAAATATAAATAGTTTAGTGTTTGATAATTCTTACCCTAATTCTGATGCGTTACCAATTAAAATTAAAAACACAAATAAACAATGAACTGCACCAAGTCAATCCGGTTCACACCATAACATTTACTGAGAAATCTACTAATATAAACATTGACTCAATCATTTAAAAGTATGTATTATTCCAGTCGGAAAGAATGGAACTTGCATTGATGAAAAGGCCTCGTCAGCACTGGATATAACTTAGATTTTGTAATTGACGTGTTATTATGCATCATTCTTATATTAGAGAATCCGGGAAAAGCCAGCTGAATAAGGACATATTCAGGTACATGGTCGCAATAAATGACGTGTTTGTAAAATGTACAGTTAGCTTGTTTCCCTTAATTATTTTGATATTTCACCACATACCGACGTTTTAATCTGTCAATTACTGTCACCCACAAGTTCTTATTACTACCAATAAATATTTCCTGAAACCAATGTTTCAGTATTGTGTAACAGAATGATCTATCTGCACTGTGCGGAGTTACTGAAAACCTCTGGAATCTTTATTTTTGCGGTTAATATATAAAAGCAACTTGGATTTATTTATTTTTAAAACACATCTCAAGGCTACAGAGTCGGTAGTTAAATCACATGCTTTGAAACCGAATTTTACACAAAGACAGATGACGTGGAAACAAGGAACCACCCATTCTGTACACTCCATTTGGGTGAGGAAGTTCATATGACAAAATGAATCTGAAATCACTCAAGCGAGCATTTTGTCTTTCTGGCAAAAATTACGTTCTAACCGTAAAGTAATTAGAAATTAGTTGGTTTAAAGTTAGTGGCAAATTTATTATAAGTTTAGCACGTGAAGGAAGATAAGCGATGGGCTTTACTTACTTTCACACTAAATCGATTTTTTGATAAATAAAAAACTATACACTTCAGTAGTTGTATTACTTTCCACAGAACTTTAATGGTAGTGGTAGTATTCGAAATTTAGGGAAATTTAGACATTGGTATCTGTGTATGCCCAATTATCCACTCACCTATCAGTCGATTTTTCATCCATCCATCTATCCACTCACCTATCAATTCGTCTCTCATCCATCTATCTGTCCACTGATTTATCAGTCCCTCTTTCATCCACCCACCTATCGACTCATCTATCAATCATTCTTTCACCCATCCATCTATCTGCTCACCTATTAGTCCATCTTTCATCCATCCATCTATCCGCTCACCTATCAATCAATCTTTTATCCATCCACTTATCCGCTCACTACCAGTCCATCTTTCATCCATCCATCTATCCACTCACCTACCATTCCATCTTTCATCTATCCATCTATCCACTTACCTATTACTCCATCTTTCGTCCATCCATCTGTCCACTCACCTATTACTCCATCTTTCGTCCATCCATCTGTCCACTCACATATCAGTCCATCTTTCATCCATCCCTATATTCACCTATAAATCCAATCACACATTAATCCATATTTCATCCACTCATCTATCCATTCACCCATTATCCATCCAACTTCATAGAAACATCTTCCGTTAACAACCTAAATATCATTTATTACCTCTAAGTTTCTTATCCAGTTCGTCTTGAAGCAGTGAAAACACAGACAGTGCAGACTTATCGTCTGGGATCACTTGCCGTTCGATCCATCCACCACAAGAGAAGTGATAAAAGTCCTCGCAAGGATTTACCGATTCGTCGATGTTCTGAAGCAGGTTTGCCGCTGTAAGAAATAGAACCATCATTACTCTAGTAATAATTGAACACTGTTATCAAATGCGATACCAAACAATCTTATTAATGTAGCTGATGGAAACATCGTATCCAGATAAGCACGAGACGGGCAGCTGAAGTCCGTCAAATTTGTATTAATTACAATCCCTCATCGTTTAGGCAACGTCTCAAATAGCTTGCAACTCCAGATTCAATTAAGAAACTTGAACCTTTTTTCCTCACAGATGCCTACGTTATTCACTAAATCGTTTCCAGATTAAAAGATAAGCAATTCTTGTGGTGACAAGTTTAAGTACACAACATAAAAATATCATAAGTACACGTTGGAATATTTAATTACTTGTTTGAAATTAGTCAACTCTGGGAAGTTTAAAGCAGAATCATCTTTTTTTCATGGTGGTACAAAACTTAAAAGTTATGTGGCACTGCTACAGAAATGGGTATATACGTGTATCCGTGACACTGCTCTAAAGGGGACATATACGTGTATCCGTGACACTGCTCTAAAGGGGACATATATGTGTGTCCGTGACACTGCTCTACAGGAGACACGTGTGTGTCCATTACACTGCTCTACAGGAGACATATGTGTGTCCATTACACTGCTCAATAGAAGACATGTGTTTCCATTACACTGCTCTATAGGAGACATGTGTGTCCATTACTCTGCTCTATAGAAGACATGTGTTTCCATTACACTGCTCTATAGGAGACATGTGTGTCCATTACTCTGCTCTATAGGAGACACACATACACACACTCAGATATATCTGTGTGCGCCCGCGTGCGCAAATAATAGTTCTCTAGAACCGCAGACCGCACCCATATACGGGAGTGAAAGACCAAGTGGGAGTCCGTAACTATAACTTTAGGAACATATTTGAAACCACACATTTAAAAACAGAAAAAGGTTTAAAAACTAAAGCACGAATATTACTACTATTAAATAACACGACAACAATAATAAGCACAGGGAAGTGACACGTGCAACACACAGACAAGTTGGTTGCACTCGGAGCATAACCTGTGTTTAATCGATCAATTAGAGCGAATGACGTAACAAAGGAAACACAAAGCGATACATTGAATGCTAATAGCAGGGTACTCTAAAAAAGATTGTTACTTCTGGTACAATTACTGTAAATTGTAATGTAAGAGTTGTTACAATACCTGCAATAACACAGCCTCTTTTTTCACAGATTTCTCTTTTTTCGTTCTCGTTAGCTTGTTGTCGTTCTTCGACCAACCTGTCAGCTTTAGAGGGAAGTCGAACTGTCACTCTCTCGTCTGGAAAAGAAACTACGTGAATATATTGTATATTTACAGCATCTAAATAAACACAGAGGTAAACTATACATTGTTCTTTATTCTAACAATGAAATGCTTTAAGTTTTCCAGCTGAAACCATATTTATTTACATAAAAGTTTTGAAGTAATCGTAATGGCCAAATATTGTGTGCTGTCAACAGTCTACAAAATTCAAGCACAGTGTGAAAAATCAACGGAAACAAAACGTAATTAGCAACAATATTCAAACACTGAGTGAAAATTCAGCTGAAATAAAACGTAATTAGTAACAATATTCATACAACAGAGTGAAAAATCAACTGAAACAAAATGTAATTAGCAAAAATATTCAAACACAGAGTGAAAAATCAACTAGAACAAAATGTAATTAGCAACAATATTCGAACACAGAGTGAAAAATCAACTGGAACAAAATGTAATTAGCAACAATATTCAAACACAGAGTGAAAAATACATTGAAACAAAACGTAATTAGCAACAGTATTCAAACACAGATTGAAAAACCAACTGAAACAAAACGTAATTAGCAACAATGTTCAAACACAGTGTGAAAAAGCAACTGAAACAAAACGTAACTAGCAGCAATATTCAAATATTCACTTTGAAAAATCAACTAAAGCTCCAGGTAATTAGCATAAATCCTTACTAATATCTCTCATGTTTAAGTTGTTAATGTTTAATAGCAAAGCTGTTTTCATCACGGGTATCGGACACCGAGGGTTACTGTAATGTGCTAGTGTATTGTATATACCTATAAAGAAATATACCATTTTTGATTTTCTTATCTTATTCAGGTCTCAAAAGGAATGTTGTTTCCGAATTCATCTGACAAGTCTTGAGGTTCCCATGACAACAAAATGATTGAAGAAAGATTAATGTAATACTAACACTGATGTATAATGTTTAGAAATAGTTTCATTTAATAAAAATATAAGATAAAACTGGTGGCCTGATGTCTTATAACATTATAAGTAGCGTTTCGATACCTTCAGTGGGCGCAGCACAGACAGCCCATTGTGTAGCTAGGCGACTAACAACAAACAAACTTAAATAAAGAAGAATTAAAACGCACTGATAGCCAAGAAATGCCCCCCAGTGGCTCAGCGGTATGTCTGGGGACTTATAACGGTAAGAACCGGGTTTCGATACCCGTGGTGGGCAGTGCACAAATAGCCCCTTGTGTAGCTTTGTGCTTAATTCAGAGCAGCCCGGCATGGCCAGGTGGGTTAAGGCGCTCGACTCGCAATCTGAGGGTCACGGGTTCGAATCCCGGTCGTACCAAACATGCTCGTCCTTTCAGCCGTGGGGTTGTTATCATGTGACGATCAATCCCACTATTCGTTGGTAAAATAGTAGCCCAAGCGTTGACGGTGGGTGGTGATAACTAGCGGCCTTCCCTCTAGTCTTACACTGCTAAATTAGGGACGGCTAACATAGATAGCCCTCGTGTAGCTTTAATCATAATCAATGATGTCAAAGCGTGTTACCTTTTCACCTTCGTTTTGGTTCACTACGCGCAAAAAATTCGGCTGCTCGATTTTTTCTGTACACTTCAATGGAGATAAAGTTATCCGTGACAGGAAAATCGTGAAGCGTATTGCAAATCTACATGCAAGCAGGATACGAAATTCGCGAAGTTGGAGGTTGCACATCGTGTAACGAAAAGGTTTTCTCCAGTATCATATAAGCAAGAGTTTCATTATTGTACGGTTGTTTTCAAAATGAATTTGCAATCTTCTCGCACATATGCAGACAAGCCAATGTTTGGTTTTTGCCCATGGGTTGATACACCAGATTGAATTGTTACCTTTATTACTCTACTGTGAGGACCCAAATGTTCTATACGTGTTACAAGCCACGAAGCTCCGTTATTTTTACACTTTACATCCCAAAACACAATTGTATCCCTAATGAATCCTTCTATACCTATCAGCTAGATGATGGAAACTAGCGGTCCACAAGTCCAGTTTAAGATAGCACGACTTAAACATGTGTTTTATTTGCTGCTTCGGACTTACTGTAGCAAAGAAATAATGAATTTGATATAAAACTTCACGGTCGAGTTTCACTTACATTCTCTGTATACTTAAACTATGAATTATGTATGAACTGATAGTGGAAAATCACAGCAACAAATGGCACATACGAAGTTTATCTGACAATATGTACTCCGTTTGTGTAAAATATCTGAAAAACATTACAATACATTTATATGTAATGTAACTTAAAGGAAAAACTATCATTCCTTCTTCTCCCAACTTTAGTACTCTGCGTCATCCACGAACTTTAAAATTCAATAAACTGTAACCGCGGGTAAACTTATTATCCCACATTATGCAATTTGACCCGTTCATACAATGTTGGCAGTAGCAGAACCAAACAAAATTACTATGGATAAGTTACAAAAGAAATTGGAAAAGCTTCGTCGTGACCCCTAATATGATCAATTCTAAGAAACATAAATTAATCAGAACCAAAAACACAAACAATTTTATACTTATGACCACAAGAATGCCTTGTGCTCGAGTCGCGTGCACCCAATATTCCCATAGGTTCTCTCAACATTTTCCTGTATAATTTATGCTTGTTTGTTACTAAGCACAAAGCTACAAAATGGGATATATCTCTGCCCTGTCCACTATGAACATAGAAATTAGATTTTTAGTGTCTTAAGCCTTTAGATGTGCCTGTAGTGGGTAAAAACTTTGTATACATGTAAGTGTTAGCAACAACATAATAATGTTACTAATATGTTAAACTCGAAATAGTATTCGAGAGGTGGTAAAAACCAAGCTTTGGTGGCACAGTAACAACCTAATGTATTCATTCACTATATCTTAGACATATTTGGTTGAAAAAAATCGCTGAATGGAGTTTTGTGTGTAAAGGTATCATACTATAATAGAACACTTGCTTACATTATACTGTAAAAACTTTTTTATTACACAATCTGCAACCCATAACTTTACAAAGTTTTTATCTTGTGTACATGAAGATTTGCAATAGGGCTCACGATTTTCCCGTTTTGCCTCCGTTTCCCGTCACGGAGAACTTTATTTCTCTCCTTTTTCAGGATGCAGTTATGACGTAATGAATACGTGTCAGGCTAATATAATGCACTGGCGCCATCTATATAAATATAGCAGTTGTGCCTGCTGTAGATCCAGGTAAATACTTCGTAGGGTGTAGATATGAAGATTTGTTGGGTCCCACTGTTATTCTAATTCTGATATTTAGATTTAACAAATAGCATAGTTTTTAAAAAAGGTCAGGTAGTTAAAGCGCTTGACTCGCAATATGCGGGTCGAGGGTTCGAATGCCCGTTCCATCAAACTTGCTCGCCCTTTTAGTCGTGGGAGTGTTATAATATAACGGTCTTTCACATTATTCATTGATTACAAACAAACACAGGAGTTGGCAGTGGGTGATGGTTACTAGCTGCCTTGTCTCTAGTCTTTCGCTATTAAATTAGGGAAGACTAAGGCAGATATCCCTCGTGCACCTTTGTGCAAAATTCAAAACAAACAAACAAAATAAAGGAATATGGATTAACCTAGGGTACCAAGAATATGCTAAAAACTTGTAGCAAGTTGTAGTTCAACCATGATAAGCAAAATTCAAAACAAACAAATAAATCCAATAACATACAGACTTCTTATGTCACCAGTCCCAGCTCTGAAATTTCTCAATCAGGGGTTGCAAGGATGGAGCTTATTGAGACATATAATGAAAATAAATTTAAAGTTAAATAAATAAAGGGAATTAGCCTAGAGGGCAGCATTTCAACCAACATATAGTACACTTATTATCGTTCATAAAAAAGCCAACCAATTATTGCCCTTCAGTTGTAATCCGAAGGTTACAGGCTCGAATCCCTCTCATACCAAACACCGTGGGGGCATTATAATGTTACGTTCAATCCCAATATTCATTGGTAAAAGAGTAGCCCAAGAGTTGGCAATGGGTGGTGATGACTAGCTGCCTTCTCTCTAGTCTTACACTGCAAAATTAGGGACAGCTAGCACACATAGCCCTCGTGTAGCTTTGTGCAAAATTCAGAACAAACCGAATCCTTCAGAAGTAGAAATCATTGCTCTCAGCTATTATTTTTTTAAAAGTACTTCGCCAGTGACATAGGTATGTCCCCACAATTGTGTATGTATGTGTGCACGAGGAAACTAGCGATAAGAGAGTTGTTTTGTTTTCCATTTTTTGAATTTCGCACAAAGCTATTTGAGGACTATCTGTGCTAGTCATCCCTAATTTAGCAGTATAAGATTAGAGGGAAGTCATCACCACCCACCGCCAATTCTTGGGCTACTCTTTTACCAACGAATAGTGGGATTGTCCGTCACATTATAACGCACCCACGGCTAAAAGGGTGAGCATGTTTGGCTAAGAGAGTCTGAATCGTAACTACAATTATAAGGAAATAAACGTAGGAAGCTATATTACATTTTATGCGGGAGGGAGCTTCTTATGTAGTTACACCATTGACTTCAACTCTGCCATATATATAGCAAAATTAATCATAATTAATCGTGATTATTTCTTATCATATTCATTTAATAAACTTCGCTTTTTATTTCTCCGAAAATAATATTTCATTTAGAATTTAGAAATTGTAATGATGAGATTCCAGCCAGAACAATCTTGATTATATTAGGTTTAAATTGTTTCTATAAGTTTAGCTAGGCCTAATTTCTAGGCTTAAGCTCAGTCCCTTGTGTTTAATACGTGTAAAATATGCTTTGTTGCTAATCTTTGTTTACACGTTCTTACTTTCCATTTATTTCATCTTAAGCACATGTTTGATATCCATTAAGATCTTAACAATGAGACCAATTTAAGTCTTTTGAATCTTAAATAAAGAAAAATTAAACCAACTACACTTTTCCACACTAACTCTCTCTCTGCTGTCCTACAAACTGCTTTATTCAAAACGGATACTTTCTTCAGAAATTGCAAATTGTAATGGTCTGATTAAGACGATAACAGTCGTTATTAATCAACACAGACGTGCAGCGAAAGATAAAACCGTTATGTTAGTTGCTATTCAAATGAATAATGTTAAACATCACACACAAAAGTCACCAGGCGGAAATGAGATAATATATTGTGACCCAAAAGTTGTTAGAATTATTCGTATTTCTAAACTTCAAGAACACAAAAGATAATTGTTTGTACTGTTTGAATATTTTGTTAAAACACATGCAAGTATAAATAATATCTAAACGTTATATAGAAATAACCAGACAAGAAGTTTGAAAGAATAAGTTACCCAAATGGATGATGGGTGGGTTGGCAAAGTAGAAAAGTATAAGGTTTGAATTTCGCTGAATGCTACACTAGAGCTTTCTGGGTTAACCATCCATAACTTAGCAGTCAAAGAGTAGAGGAAGACGGGTAGTTAAAAACTCTTGGACTAATTTTTACCAGC
This sequence comes from Carcinoscorpius rotundicauda, assembly GCA_011833715.1. NCBI lineage: Eukaryota > Metazoa > Arthropoda > Merostomata > Xiphosura > Limulidae > Carcinoscorpius > Carcinoscorpius rotundicauda. The sequence continues at coordinate 128,143,551 of CM022394.1, read as the reverse complement.
GAATAGTGGAATTAACTGTCATGTTATAATGCCCTCTCAACTGAAATGGTGAGCATGTTTCGTGGGACGGGGATTCAAACCCGCAGATTGCGAGTCGAGCCATTCCCTGCCAAACCAACTTACCAAAACTCCACTACTACCAATAGCCATTCCCTGCTAAACCAACTTACCAAAACTCCACTACTACCAATAGCCATTCCCTGCCAAACCAGCTTTCCAAAACTCCACAACTACTAATTGTCATTCCCTGCCAAACCAGCTTACTAAAACTCCATAACTACCAATAGCTATTCCCTGCCAAACCAACTTATCAAAATTCCACAACTATCAATAGACATTCCCTGCCAAACCAACTTACCAAAACTTCACAACTACCAATAGCCATTCCCTGGCAAACCAAAACTCCACAACTGCCAATAGCCATTCCCTGGCAAACCAACCTACCAAAACTCCACAACTACCAATAGCCATTCCCTGGCAAACCAACTTACCAAAACTCCACAACTATCAATAGCCATTCCCTGCCAAACCAACTTACCAAAACTCCACAACTATCAATAGGCATTCCCTGCCAAACCAACTTACCAAAACTCCACAACTACCAATAGCCATTCCCTGGCAAACCAACTTACCAAAACTCCACAACTATCAATAGCCATTCCCTGGCAAACCAACTTATCAAAACCCCACAACTACCAATAGCCATTCCCTGGCAAACCAACTTACCAAAACTCCACAACTATCAATAGCCATTCCCTGCCAAACCAACTTACCAAAACTCCACAACTACCAATAGGCATTCCCTGCCAAACCAACTTACCAAAACTCCACATCTACCAATAGCCATTCCCTGCCAAACCAACTTACCAAAACTCCACATCTACCAATAGCCATTCCCTGCCAAACCAACTTATTAAAACTCCACAGCTACCAATAGCCATTCCCTGCCAAACCAACTTACCAAAACTCCACGGCTACCAATAACAATTTCCTGCTAAACTAAGTTGATAATTAAATGAACTTACCCACGTTTCTTTGGTACTGGAAACCAACAACAGCCAGAGCTACAGCCATAGCCAGAAACATGACGAGAGATACTGATGTCACGCCACACAGTGTCCTTTCCAGACGACTTCGTCTGTTCCACCAAGGAGGATTTCTGTGAAAAATCAGGAAAAACAATGAGTACGAATGTTAACTTACGTGGTCTTGGTAACTTTCAAACTAGCCCAGCAATGTAAGGTGGTTAGGGCTCTCGACTCGTAATCTGAAGGTCGCTGATTCGAATCCCTGTCACATCAAACATTATCGCCCATTGAGCTGTGGGGACGTTATATTGTTACAATCAATTCCACTGTTAATTGGTGAAAAACAAAGTAGCCCAAGATGTGGCACTGGGCGATGATGAATAGCTGCCTTCCCTCTGATCTTACAGTCTTAAATTATTGACGACTAGCGCAAATAGCCCTCGTGAAGCTTCGCGCGAAATTCAAAACAAGCTTATGTATTATGCATGGACGAGAACTTAGACGGATGAATTAATACGAAGAAAATAACTTCATTACAACATTTGTAAAGGGGAAAAACGAATAAAAACTGTTAATTTTGAATCATAGACTGGATTATTTATTGCTGCGAAATAATTTGTTTTACTGAAGAGTTGTGTGCACCAGCCGTCCTCTTAGTTTAACCAGAACACAGTTGCACTATAGGGCTGCATACCTTCCCTTACGTGTTAGTGTTCCAAATCTTTAACCACCACTTTTGTGGAAAACACACGATTAGCTGTATTTCTTTTTTCTTTCTACGCTGCATTTTGAAAACGAGGGTTGGAAGGAATAATAATACGTGCTTGTTTGTTGAATTTCTCGTCCATCTATTCGGAAGTTGTCTGCTCTGTCCGTCCGTAAGTTGTTTTGTTTTGTTTTTTTGGAATTTCGCACAAAGATACTCGAGGGCTATCTGTGCTAGCCGTCCCTAATTTAGCAGTGTAAGACTAGAGGGAAGGCAGCTAGTCATCACCACCCACCATCAACTCTTGGGCTACTCTTTTACCAAAGAATAGTGGGATTGACCGAAACATTATAACGCCCCCACGGCTGAGAGGGCGAGCATGTTTGGTGCGACCCTCGGATTACAAAGCGCACGCCTTAACGCGCTAGGCCATGCCAGTGATAGACCAGACGAAAAGGTAGCTAGTCAACACCACCCACCGCCAAACGTTGGGTTACTCTTTAACCAACAAAAAAGTGAGATTGACTGTTACATTACAATACTCCCGAAATCGAAAGGGTGATAATGTTTGGTGACATCAAACGAACCCTGGTCTACCAGATTGCGAGTTGAGTGCCTTAACCTGAATGGAAAAGCATAACAAAATGAAACCGACGAGTTTAGTAAGGGTACCTCTGATTAAAATAGCGGCGACCACGGAGGGCCAGTTAGAGAACAAATATTTAAACAAATAAATAAGTGATGTAAGCTGCCCTGAGTAAGGTAAGATGAATATGGTTGACGTTGCATTAAGAATACAGTAGAAACAGATAACGAGCACTTCACTACCCTCACGCGAACATTTGAGAGTGTTCCTGGCTCTAAACATCATTGTATAAAAGGTGTCCTTCAAACTCACAGCTGTTTTAACACGTCATGTATTCTTTCCAGATGTATTCTGCATGTGAAGTAACAATATCTATTCGAATGCCTTATTGCGTTGCACTAGTACAATTGATGTAATGTGTTCAACATCCATCGTTTCTGTCTCTTTACTGATGTCAGAATAAAGTACCAAATAATTGAAGACGTCTGGACGTATACCCTTCTTCATAGTGTTTCGTATATTAATACGAAAAATATAATATCCAGGAATAAAAGTCGCATGTGTGTTCAAAAACAGGCGGGAAATTTTGTACAAACGTGATTACAGTTAAACTTTAGTTCCGTTTCATTCTTTTTGCGCATCTACAATTTATAAATCACATCTAAAATGACTGTTAAATAATGATGTATTAACAAACAAAAGATAATATTGTTGAAATTACGGTGATAAAATAGCTTTAATATTATACAAACGAACCATTATTTATTATTCAAAATACGTTTCTTAAAATGTTCCATGCTTTTTCACACTATTGTACAGGGTGGCCCGTAAGTCCTACCCAAACATATGTTATTATGTTCTATTCAGTTACGCATGTATTATAAATTTGTTTCTTTTTCTTCTGAGAATTATGGCCGATGTAACCCCATTTACACTTGAAAATGTCTCGCAGAATATGGCGTTGCATAATATTATGCAGCGAGAATAAGGGACAGCACACAGATACACTGTATACATGGATGGGTAGGGACTTACGGGCCACCCTGTATGTGTGGTGCGATCACATGTAATGCGTGATGTCAATGTACAGAAGTCGTGTTGACAATTAATAACCGATTCGAAATATTTTCCTTTAACAAGTATTCATATATCTAGGTCTTTTATTGAAAATGACACGTGCAACACGTTACCACAGGCGAAATATTTTTCCTCTATCTTGTTGTTATCTGAACCGTAACCTAACACTTGAGACTTGTATCGAGATTGTATAATCCGATGCATTACCAAGTGGTTTTAAAGATAGTTAGGAATGTTCAAATAACATTTGACTGATATTTGACGTAACAACCTGTTTCACTCTTTCAATGAGTTAAGTTTTATTATCACGGCTTTCCCATTTTACAAACCGGTTCGGATTCACCTTGTACTCTGATATCTAGGTTCGATCCCTATTTAACGCGAATTTCACAACAGCTCGTACGCTTGCTAAAACCAGGAATTAAAAATGGCTGATTAGACGGTAAGTTTGAGTGACTAGGAAACATACTTGTCTGTCTGTTTATACAGTACACGTGTCTATGTGTTTTCAGAAACGGAAACAGCCCGTAAACGGAAATGTGTTTTTACAGTACACTTCTTCCGGAGACAAGAATTATGAAATACAAAATGTGTCAATAATCGTTGATTATTTAGTGCGAATTAACTAAAATATCATCATTCAAAGACAGATACTGTACTGTAAGTTATGTTAACCTAATTTAGAAGCGACAGAATAAGGAGATGCAGCTAGTCGACAACAATACCCACCTCCAACTCTTGGGATACTCTTTACCAAAGAAAAGTGGGATTGATCGTAATTTATACCATCCATCTTCATGGAAAAAAGGGCGAGTATTATTCGGTGACCGGATTCGAACCCGCGACATATTGATTATTATGTGTCTATAAAGTTTATCATATTTGCCCCTAAAAGTTAATTTTCGAGAAATATTTTACACATTCAGTTCATTACATAGATTAAAGTCCAGATAAATCTCTTAACCTAACCGTAAGTTATTACTGGAATTATGGCCGAAATTACTAACAACAGTAAAGGTAAACAAATAGAGTACATTCTAACTATTATAAAAACTTTTTTTTCATAAAATTACTTATTGAGATAACTCATAATTCTGACCTACGTAGGCGCCATGTTTTGATCCTAAGTTACTGTAACATGCACGTGTTGTTGTTTATATTATCCATCAATGCTACGTCACGATTCTAGTGACTCAGCAATGAGTCTGCAGGTTTATAATAATAACACCCGGGTTTCGATGCCCGCAGTGGACACAGCATAGATTACCCATTGGTTAACGTTATGATTAACAGCAAAGAAAAACGAAAAAAGAGAACACAATATCAAGGTAAATTGTGCAAGTTCTGTTTGTTGCAATTAATACAAAATATTTGTTTGAATCACTAAAGTGGTCATTTTATAGCCAGATATATACAAAATAAGACCAGTGCTAAGTCACGTTTTGAGTAAATACGTTTTATTTATTAAAACTGTACACGTTCTATTCATTACTTACTTAAGGTGAAAGTACTTCGTTTTGTAAGCTTGCAATGATTTAGCTTATGGTTTTTAATACAATGGTAAGGTTGTGGGTTTAAATGTTCGTTACAGACACAACTTTTTAAAAGTTGTAGTTTATACAAAAAAAAATTAAATACACTTTTTTATCACACAAGAATTCTAGTATTGGAAACATAACTTCGTATTTTGGTTTTATAAAAATTCCTTATTTAACATACACATAACAGTGCCTAACAATAGAACTATTATATGATTAGTGCTAAGTAGAACCATCAGAACTATAGACGACAGTACCTAACAGTAGAACTATAGTATGATTAGTGCTAAGTAGAACCATCAGAACTATAAACGACAGTACCTAACAGTAGAACTATAGTATGATTAGTGCTAAGTAGAACCATCAGAACTATAGACGACAGTACCTAACAGTAGAACTATAGTATGATTAGTGCTAAGTAGAACCATCAGAACTATAGACGACAGTACCTAACAGTAGAACTATAGTATGATTAGTGCTAAGTAGAACCATCAGAACTATAGACGACAGTACCTAACAGTAAAACTATAGTATGATCAGTGCTAAGTAGAACCATCAGAACTATAGACGACAGTACCTAACAGTAGAACTATAGTATGATTAGTGCTAATTATATGTAACAGTACTTCACAGTAGAACTATCAAACGGTCAATGTTAACTATAGCTAACAGTACTTCACAATAGAACTATCAGACGATCAGTGGTAACTATATATAACAGCACTTCACAGTTGAACTATCAAACGGCCAGTGTTAACCATAGCCAACAGTTCTTCACAATAGTACAATCAGGCGGTTAGTGTTAAATGTAGCTAACAGTACTTCACAGTAGAACTGTCAGATGATCAGTGTTAACTACAGCCAACAGTACTTCACAATAGAACTATCAGACGATCAGTGGTAACTATAGCCAACAGTACTTCACAATAGAACTATCAGGCGGTTAGTGTTAACTATAGCTAATAGTACTTCACAGTAGAACTATCAGACGATCAGTGGTAACTATATATAACAGTACTTCACAGTAGAACTATCAAACGGCCAGTGTTAACTATAGCCAACAGTACTTCACAATAGTACAATCAGGCGGTTAGTGTTAACTGTAGCTAACAGTACTTCACAATAGTACAATCAGGCGGTTAGTGTTAACTGTAGCTAACAGTACTTCACAGTAGAACTGTCAGATGATCAGTGTTAACTATAGCCAACAGTACTTCACAATAGAACTATCAGGCGGTTAGTGTTAACTATAGCTAATAGTACTTCACAGTAGAACTATCAGACGATCAGTGTTAACTATAGCTAAGAGTACTTCACAGTAGAACTGTCAGACGATCAGTGTTATCTGTATATAACAGTACTTTACAGTAGAACTATCAAACGGCCAGTGTTAACTATAGCCAACAGTACTTCACAATAGTACAATCAGGCGGTTAGTGTTAACTGTAACTAACAGTACTTCAAAGTAGAACTGTCAGATGATCAGTGTTAACTATAGCCAACAGTACTTCACAATAGAACTATCAGACGATCAGTGTTAACTATAGTTAAGAGTACTTCACAGTAGAACTATCAGGCGGTTAGTGTTAGCTATAGCTAACAGTACTTCACAGTAGAACTATCAGACGATCAGTGTTAACTATAGTTAAGAGTACTTCACAGTAGAACTATCAGGCGGTTAGTGTTAGCTATAGCTAACAGTACTTCACAGTAGAACTGTCAGACGATCAGTGGTAACTATAGCCAACAGTACTTCACAATAGAACTATCAGGCGGTTAGTGTTAACTACAGCTAAAATTACTTCACAATAGAACTATCAGGCGGTTAGTGTTAACTATAGCTAATAGTACTTCACAGTAGAACTGTCAGACGATCAGTGTTAACTATATATAACAGTACTTCACAGTAGAACTATCAAACGGCCAGTGTTAACTATAGCCAAGAGTACTTCACAATAGTACAATCAGGCGGTTAGTGTTAACTGTAGCTAACAGTACTTCACAGTAGAACTGTCAGATGATCAGTGTTAGCTATAGCCAACAGTACTTCACAATAGAACTATCAGACGATCAGTGTTAACTACAGCTAAAATTACTTCACAATAGAACTATCAGGCGGTTAGTGTTAACTATAGCTAATAGTACTTCACAGTAGAACTATCAGACGATCAGTGTTAACTATAGCTAAGAGTACTTCACAGTAGAACTATCAGACGATCAGTGTTAACTATAGCTAAGAGTACTTCACAGTAAAACTATCAGGCGGTTAGTGTTAGCTATAGCTAACAGTACTTCACAGTAGAACTATCAGACGATCAGTGTTAACTGTAGCTAAAAGTACTTCACAGTAGAACTGTCAGACGATCAGTGTTAACTACAGCCAACAGTACTTCACAATAGAACTATCAGGCGGTTAGTGTTAGCTATAGCTATCAGTACTTCACAGTAAAACTATCAGACGATCAGTGTTAACTATAGCTAATAGTACTTCACAGTAGAACCATCAGACGATCAGTGTTAACCATAGCTAATAGTACTTCACAGTAGAACTATCAGGCGGTTAGTGTCAACTATAGCGAACAGTACTTCACAGTAGAACTGTCAGACGATCAGTGTTAACTATAGCTAATAGTACTTTACAGTAGAACTATCAGGAGGTTAGTGTTAACTATAGCTAACAGTACTTCACAATAGAACTATCAGGTGGTTAGTGTTAACTACAGATAACAGTACTTCACAGTAGAACTACCAGGTGGTTAGTGTTAACTACAGATAACAGTACTTCACAGTAGAACTATCAGGTGGCTAGTGTTAACTACAGATAACAGTACTTCACAGTAGAACTATCAGGTGGCTAGTGTTAACTACAGATAACAGTACTTCACAGTAGAACTACCAGGTGGTTAGTGGTAAGTACAGATAACAGTACTTCACAGTAGAACTACCAGGTGGTTAGTGTTAACTACAGATAACAGTACTTCACAGTAGAACTATCAGGTGGCTAGTGTTAACTGCAGATAACAGTACTTCACAGTAGAACTACCAGGTGGTTAGTGGTAAGTACAGATAACAGTACTTCACAGTAGAACTATCAGGTGGTTAGTGTTAACTACAGATAACAGTACTTCACAGTAGAACTACCAGGTGGTTAGTGTTTACTACAGATAACAGTACTTCACAGTAGAACTACCAGGTGGTTAGTTTCAACTACAGATAACAGTACTTCACAATAGAACTACCAGGTAGTTAGTGCTAACAACAGATAATAGTATCTCACTGGTTTTGTGCAGTCCTTTTACTGATAAATGGGACCTCCTCATCGTCGTCCAAAAACGAGCATTTTACTTTTCTGGTCTCCACAAAAAGCATCATTGAGTCTACCGCCACCATGAACAGAATAACATAAAACAGTTTACTAATATCAAGCAATACATATGAAACGTGTCAGAAATCTTTAGGTTAGATACGAACATCCGTTAATTGTTGTCTGTATGACACTTTTCATGTGTATTACAAACGTCATCTTTGGCCTTTATTTTACCTTGCCTGACTAGTTCCTCTATTGGTCCTTTTGTGCCACATGACTTTATATAACCTGCACTTGCTGTAAGTCACCTCACGAGACAATAGTAAATAACGCCATCTGACGTCAAGTTATGTTGACGTATGATTTCAGCAGCTCTTTAAAAAAAAACGTGTTCGCTTGCAATTCGAAAATATTAGTTATTAATAGTACATCGTTTCCAGTTACCTTAACAATATACAGGTTTTAAAATATCAACACGAACGTTGTTTTCTTAGAGCAACCTATATTCTTCCAACCGCGAGGAATCGAACCCCACATTTTTATCTTGCAAGTCCATAAAATTACTGCTGATCCATTGAGGGACATCAGCTAAGTTAGTGGTCAGTTGAAAGAAGTTTGAAACGGTTTATAGGATCATAAATATTTAGACGGCATTACAAAGAAAGCGGTGGTCGTTATAATGTGACAATCAATCCCACTATTCGTTGATAAAAGAGTAGTCCAAGAGTTGGCGGTTGATGTTGATGACCAGTTGCCTTCCCTCTGGTCTTACACTGCTAAATTAAGGATGGCTAGTGCAGATAGCCCTCATGTAGGTTTGTGCAAAATTCAAAAACAAACAGACAAGTTATACTGAAGACACAACCAAATGGTTTAAGATTAGTGAAAAATGTTTTATATTTATGTTTAGTACTTTTAATTGCATATTGTACATTCATATAATTGGCGCGGCATGGCCAAGCGTGTTAAGACGTGCGACTCGTAATCTGAGGGTCGCGGGTTTGCATCCCGGTCGTGCCAAACATGCTCTCCCTTTCAGCCGTGGGGGCGTTATAATGTGACGGTCTATCCCACTATTCGTTGGTAAAAGAGTAGCCCAAGAGTTGGTGGTGATGACTAGCTGCCTTCCGTCTAGTCTCACACTGCTAAATTTGAGACGGCTAGCACACATAGCTCTCGAGTAGCTTTGTGCGAAATTCAAAAACAAATAAACAATACATTCATATAAAATAATTTAGAGCATTAATCGTTGTTTTGTATATGTGTGAATTTTTTAAAAAGTTATTGTAATATTTTAATATAAAATCGTATTGTGACTTTTTCCAGTTTTGATACATTATATTTTATGAGAAAAGCCCTCATACATATATAATTTGTGCGAAATTAAAAAAAAAAAAGAAACAAACGGTCGGAAAATTACGGTAAACCTAATGCAAATACACGTCATCCGTAGCACGAAGCCTACCACACTAAAAGACATTCACTGAATTAGTGTATATAAATCCACCATTACTGGTTTATATTGTTTTGAATTTCGAGCAAAGCTACACGAACAGTCCCTAATTTAGAAGTTTAAGATTAGTGGGAAGGCAGCTAATGATCACTACCCACCGCCAACTCTTGAGCTACTCTTTTACCAACGAATAGTGAGATTGACTGTCACATTATAACGCCCTCAACAGTTGACAAAACGAGCATGTTTAGTATGACGTGGATTCGAGCCCGCGACCCACATACTACGAGTCGAGTGACATAATCACGTGGTCATATAGAGCCCTTCCATTACTGTAACCTATGTGCAACGATAACGACCTCTTAACGTACACAATATTAATACAAGGCCAGAAGTCTCTATAATATGAAAAATATTTTAATATGCAAGTATGATATGTTTTCGTAACCATAGAGGGCGAGGAACAAAAAGTCACAAATCTTATGACAAGTCTCTTCAGGTTGTTGCATGTAGCAAGTACCAACTGAAAACTACGCTGTCTTACGCTGCTAAATTATGAACGGCTAGCGCGGATAGCCCTTGTGTAGCTTTGCGCGAAATTCAAAAATAAACGAAAACAATTCTCTCGTTTTTTATGAAGGAAGAGGTCATAGAGAACTTGACCCTCCAGAGTATGAACTTTTCTTACCCAAGCACCGACAGAGATTCGAGATTCGTCTTTTATAAAAGCTTAAAATTACGAACTGCTATGCGCAGGTAATCGTCATGTGGCTTTGAGTGAAAATCCTAAAATAAATTTAGCTGTCGATTATGGATTTACTGATTGCGAACAAACATTTCAAAGCAGGAAGAAGCTTTGCAATACCTTTATACAGGTATTAAAATGAAGTTCTAAATGTGTATTTTGAAATTGGTAAATAAAATGGTCTGCAAAAGACTTTTCGGAGAAACCAAAACATTGAAAACATTGTAATAGATTCAAATTAGACCATTTATGTAACATGTTTTCATTACATGAACTTTTAAAAAATGTTACTTTCTAAGCAGGATATTTAGTTACTTCATATTAAATTCTTTTAGATTAGATTAGAATAAATTAATCTACAGACTTTGGGTATAATCAATGGAAAGAAATTAATTTTCTGAATTCAAAGCTGGAATCAAAATTAAAGTGTTCGATCCGTTGTAGTTGTTGTTTTGAATTAACTACAAAGTTACATAATGGGCTATCAGTGCTCTGCCCACCACGGGTGTCGAAACGCGGTTTTTAGCGTTGTAAGTATGCAGACATACTGGGGAGGGGGGCAATCGATCTCTTTTATAGTTTACTCTGGCGCGTAATCCGAGTGTCACAGGTTCGAATACAACACCAAACCAGTTTATTTTATAAAATATCCGAATGGTTAATTGTAGTAAGTCGACTCAAATCCAAAAAGTTATCCACTTCAGTTACAATTATGTGTTACTTCGAAAATGAAAAATATGATTTTCGTTAGTGAATTGAACTAAAAATATGCTGATAGAAAATGTATTAAAATTAGTTTATATAAAATATCATAGATGGCAGACAACTCAAAATTGTTAGGCTGTCAATTACAACAATGGCGTCCGAAATTTACCGTTTAACAAAGTTTGTTTTTTAATTTCGCACAAAACTACTCGAGGGCTATCTGTGCTAGCCGTCCCTAATTTAGCAGTGTAAGACTAGAGGGAAGGCAGCTAGTTATCACCACCCACCGCCAACTCTTGAGCTACTCTTTTTACCAACGATTAGTGAGATTGACAATTACATATAACGCCCCCACAGCTGAAAGGGTGAGCATGTTTGGCGCAACGGGGATGCGAACCCGCGACCATCAGATTACGAATCGCACGCCTTAACACGCTTAGTCTTAACAAAGAGTTCATATATTTGTATCATTAAAGGAATGTTGTTGTTGTTTTGAATTAAGCACAAAGCTACACAATGGGCTATCTGTGCTCTGCCCACCACGGGTATCGAAACCCGGATTTTAGCGGATAAGTCCGCAGACATACCGCTGAGCCACTGGGGGCGTTAAAGGAATGAAAAAAAATTATTAGTTTATATATTCACGTAATTTTGCGTGTATTAATAATTAAATATTTAAATTATTATGCAACGATATTGTCTAATAGGTTATTTTTCAACAATGTCTTAAAAAGAAAACAATATTCTTTATTTGAAATTAGGCACCAAAGGAATCGAAACAGGCTTAGAGGAGTTTGAAGTTCGCGAACATACTGCTGTGCCAGTGAGGACAAAACAATAAGATGAGTCACTCACACGCACAAGTGTTGATTCTTTTCTGAGCTGTCGTGTAAGGATGATACACATACTGCATTTATTTTCTTTTTCGAAAAATCTGCTGTTTAATTTTTAGCCACGTTTTTGTGTATCAGCAATGCACGCGCTCCACGCTTGTATTTCGGATTTGATTTTATTACTCACCAGTGTATCCACCAACCTACATTCATGTTTAATCATAAAAAAGTCCAAGCTAACGAGCTTGTCGTCTGTTTTATGTGTACACGATAACACTTATAAAAGTCAATAGTCTGTTTAAAACTATGTCACCACAGTGTAATTAGTTGATGCTATTGTTTTGGTTTATGAGTTATCATCTAATAAAAATAGCAGGAAGTTCACAGTTATTGTTATGTTATTTGCAGACACTTACAGAACTTGCGAGTCAGTCATTGTATAGATATTGTTATAAAAGGAAACTGTTATGGTATTGTGAAGTCGTGAAGACTTGTTATTTAAAACACTATTTCAATTAACAGTCAGGCCTATCCATACTATAAATACTATCTCACTTATGATATATGTTTTCTAATAAATAAATATAAACCCAAACAAAAATCACAAACGCTGGACTAATCAAAATAATTTCCAGGGTATAACCTATAATTTGGAATACAAAATGTACCTTAGGTTTCGGAGGTGAGTGAAGAATTTGGACCTATAACGCGGTGGGGATACACGGTTTATCAGTCTTAACCTTTGTTCGCCAGCCTCACATGAAGAAGTTCATAAAAATAAATAATGATAATAAAATTGAGATTAAACAATAATAACAACACAATTAAAAGAAATTGAAGAGGGCGTGAGGTGGGCACTTAAGCCCATAACGTCACACATATATCTCACTTTTTACTGCCTGCAGAGAGGTGTGGGAAGATGACCACTCTACAAAGAAAAAAAGAAGGAATATAGGGAAAGCAAGATAAACTAATCTTCCGAAGTTGACATTTCAAACCCCATTATAGTGGTAAAATCACTATTTAGTAGCACAGTAATCAAATTATACTACTACAAAGTGTCCCAACCAGTTATCTAAACTAACTATTATAACACCCAACTACCATCCCATTAAGTCCATTGTAACTACCAATTTCAGACTCTGAACAAGCCTACACATGTGGTAAGGTGTTCATCCGCATAAAGTAGTGCCAAGTTGTTTAAACGATCATATAAACAACTAAAAATAGTGATCAGAAACTCTCAGCAAAATTGTATCTTTCTGGTACCATCTCCATGCCATTAAAGTACATTAAAATATGGAGGGAAAATATTATGTTTCACTAAAATTAGAAAGTTATGCACAATGATGCAGTAAGAAAAATCCCTACGTTTTTTTCGGAAAACAACAACAACAACAAAGAATGAATATTAATAAAGTGTTCAGAATTTCAAGAACGCTTCACGTTTCGTAGTGAATGTCTGAAAACTGATTAAAATCTAAAACTGTGTTATAGTTCGTGGTAAAGGTCTTCTGATGATCACAGAAAGTTTTAAGCCCCGCAATCTGTCTCATCCCCATTGAGATATTAACGTCATTATGACGTTATTTTGTGAGTTATTTCTTGTGATTTGTTAGTACATTTCAATCAACAGTCAGCTAATGATAACTAGATGAACGTTAACAGGGGTCAAATTGTTTCTTTTTGTTGAGCACACTTCCGGTAAATAAAACGAAAGAACGTGCGCTGTGTACGGTTGAATATGGTTGGTCACGTATGACGTAACTTAAGTAACAGCGTAAAAGTACCCTCCCATTCACTGTCTTAATTAATGATGTATTATTGTTGGAACCACCATTTACCGTTAGTTCATCTTGTTATAACCACCAGGGATAAACTGTGTTTTGCGGCAAAGCTCGTAATATATTCCCTCAAAATTTAATTATTCAAAAACTTTACGTGCTTAAAGCAGTTACAACAGCAGTAGACTTTATGGTTTAAAACTATGAAGTTTGTGGGTTCGATCCCTAAGTTGGGAACAGCTCTACTACATGAAGGTTGCTTGTATTTTGTATATATTTTGATACTCGTTTGTCCGTAAGGTTTGTTTATTTTGAATTTCGCGCAAAGCTGTTTGTTTGTTTGTGTTTTGGAAATTCGCACAAAGCTACTCGAGGGCTATCTGTGCTAGCCGTCCCTAATTTTGCAGTGTAAGACTAGAGAGAAGGCAGCTAGTTATCACCACCCACCGCCAACTCTTGGACTACTCTTTTACCAACGAAAAGTGGGATTGACCGTAACATTATACACCCCCACGGCTGGGAGGGCGAGCATGTTTAGCGTGACGCGGGCGCAAAACCACGACCCTCGGATTACGAGTGCACGCCTTAACGCGCTCGGCCATGCCAGGCCTTCGCGCAAAGCTACACGAGGGCTATCTGCGCTAGCCGTCCTTAATTTAGCAGTGTAAAACCAGAGGGAAGACAGCTAGTCATCACTACCCACCGCCAACTCTTGGGCTACTCTTTTACTAACGAATAGTGGGATTGACTGTCACATTATTATGTCCCCACGGTTGAAAGAGCGAGCATGTTTGGTGCGACGGGGACTCGAATCCGCGACCCTCAAATTACGAGTCGAGTGCCTTAACTCACCTGGAGATGCCGTGCCTGTCCGTAAGGAGACAGTTTTAATTTGAAAAAAAACATGACTACGCCGATAAGCCTCACGAATATTATGTTGGTGCGGAAAACCTAATGATTCCAATACTTCTGGCATCAGCAGGTTCCAGGAAGTCAAAGGAATTTACAAAAGAACTATGCATCATCAGAGATCGAAACAGTGTAGCGTTTTGTTTCTTTTAATCGTTTGTAGCTTTTGGTTTGTTGTTTAGGATCGTTCTATTTAAGGTCATTTGACGAGTATGTACAATATACATCCAATCATTCAGCTTGATAGAACTCTGTGCGTAAAAAAATTAGTTGCTATGAAGCCTAGATGGAAATGTTATCCAACAACATTACATGCAACATTAAAAATGGGTAATGACACAAAATATGTAGGCTTATAATGCTAAAAATCGGGTTTCGCTACACGTGGTGACACAGCACAGGTGGTCGGTCTACGGTGTAGCTCTGCGCTTGATAACAAACGAAACAATTCTTATTTGAATAAATGAAGGTCAAAATTTTTGAGTTTTGGTCTCACACTGCCACGCCTACTGGTCTGAATGGTAACATGTTATAAAACCTGCAACGCTAACAACAATACATCGTGGCCAGGTGGTTAAGGCACCTGACTCGTAAGTTGAGGGTTGCGGGTTCGAATCCCTGTCGTATCAAACATGATCGCCCTTTTAGCCGTGGATTCTTTATAACGTATATACTATATACTGGTAAAAGAGTAGCCCACGAATTGGCGGTGGGTAGTAATGACTACTTCCCTTCCCTCTCGTCTTACACTACTAAATTAGGGACGTCCAGCGCAGATAGCCCTCGTGTAGCTTTGCGTGAATTTCAAGCAACACACTGACATGAAATTAATAAGC
Organism: Carcinoscorpius rotundicauda; assembly: GCA_011833715.1. Taxonomy (NCBI): domain Eukaryota; kingdom Metazoa; phylum Arthropoda; class Merostomata; order Xiphosura; family Limulidae; genus Carcinoscorpius; species Carcinoscorpius rotundicauda. The sequence goes on along the minus strand of CM022394.1, from coordinate 128,128,044 downwards.
AAAATTATTATTGAAGTTCACGTACTTCAGGGACAAGGGAAGTGTTTTTAAAAATCTGTTTCACAACGTATATGCATGACCCAGTTTTGACTTACTATTTACATGAAGTAACAGGCCATTAACATTACCTGTACAGTTAGGTGGTTCTTAGCTAACTTTATCTGTAATGTTATGTGGTATTTAGTTGAAACTAAATCGTGTGTTCGTTTATTCGTTTCGTTTTTCAACTTTGCCATTTAGTTACAGTCCATGTTTCGTGCTAGTATTATGTTGGGCTTATACAACGCTTTGCTGTTTGTATTTGAAATTTCGATATTTGTTTCTGGTAAGAACGCTTCATGTCTTGAGCAATACCAGCCTGTTTACTGTGTCATCGCGATAACTCTAATTATCTGTTGGACTAACTGTGTAAAACTTGTTTCTTATCTGCGCAAGCGTACATGGTTATTCGTGACGCAACTCGCTGACGTTATGTTGTTGGACACAATTGATTCGACAATGTCGGATAGGATGGTCGGCTTTTTTTTGTATTGATATTCTAGGATGTCTAATCCAAGTAAATAATATTGGTCAAGCACGACCATTCCGCTAGAAAGCAGGTTGTATTGTTACATTTCGGTGTTTGTTGTTGTTGTTTTTTAGCTTCTGACAAATTAATTCATTTGATTCGAAATTCATGGTGGTTGCAACTGTGGCTAATGAAAACAACGCTGGCCACACTATTACAAAAAGAAATGTTAGTTTAATCAGAATAGTTCTATTTGAATTAACCTTCAATGTTAAAATTGATGGAGATTTTTATCGACAAGTTTCTTGAAAAATGGCTTAATGTCTATGCTAATGAGCATCTCAGCTCTTCCTTTAAATTTATGTCAGTCAGTCGAGATCTGTATCCAGACTTGAGAAAATGTAGCGTAGAAAATGTTGAGTCACACACCCATGTGGATCCAAACATGGAAAATAATTTTGAAATGGCTATCTTTAAATTTGGAGGACTCTCATTTATCAGAATTGCGAGCCACTTCACTCTGATAGAACATTTTTGTTTACCTTTTATGTCTTCTACACTTTGCAGAGTAAGCACAAATCCACACTTATTCAAAGGCAAAAAAGATGTAAATTTCTTACTGAAATTTCCTAAGTCAAATTGAAATGGATCATGCAAAAATTTAAATATCAATTTCAAATTTTTCAGATAGAGTTTTGATCCAGTTTACATCTTTACCACCAGAGAAATCATAGTCTTTATTATTTTCTGGACAGCAATTCAACTTTGCAAAATGTGTTAAATCATTCATTTGTAATTTTTTTGCAAGGAGGTTTAGCTTTAATTGAAATTCACGAATAAACTGTGATTGTTCGCTTATTATTTTACCTCTTCACTGAAAATTCGTATTCAAATTATTCAAATGAGCCATTATGTCCCACACAAAGTACAAATCACACTGTCATGACAAAGTTTCAATTTCAGGGAAATTTTCAACCTTACCTTTTACAACAAGATGCTCTTTTATTTGAGAAAACATGAAAGTAAATCATTCCAAGACTTTTCATCTACTTAACCATCTTACATTTGTAGAATCAGTAAGATCATCAAAAATACAACCTCTGCTTTTCTTCAAACACTCAACAAACTGTTGATGGATGAGAGAGTTTCCACTTCTAATATAATTCACAATTTTTACAGCAATGTCCATCAAATTTTTCAATTCATCACTTTTATACATCTGAACACATAAATTTTCCTGATATTAAATGTAATGGAAAAATGGCAGAGTGGACTTCACATTATTTTCAATTAAATGTTGCTCTAAAAGAGAAACTAATCCTAATTTCGTCCAAGTCATGGCGGGAGCGCCGTCTGTTGTGGTATAAATCAGTTTTTAAAAATCCAAATTGAATTATTTTCACATTTCAAAAAATGTTTCAAATATGTTTTTCCCCATGTTCGATCTCGTAATCCACGAAGGCCAAGCATTTTTTCCCTCACTTCTGAAGTTACATATCGAACACAAACTATCAACTGTGCAGTGTTACTAACATCTGTTGACTCATCTGGGGCTGAAGAAAAATATGAAGTCTTTTTGTTGTTCACGCAACTGATTTTCTGTGTCTTTTGCTAACTTCAGCATTCTGCGGACAATTGTTCTTCGACTTAATTGCAAACTATATACCTTTTGAAGAATATCATCTTTTATTTTCAAATCATATTTTTCCAACAAAGTTTCAATGACCACAATCAATAGTTCTTTTACTCGTTCAGCTTCAGAAAATGGTTTCTTCTTTTTAGTTAGAATCCAAGCGACTTTATTACTAACTAACGTAACTAGTTCTATTGATAATAAAAATTCTTTTAGGCTTCTCTTTTGTTCATGAAGTTATGCTTTCAGACGGCTGATTTCATTCATACGTTTTTTGCTATTAACTGGAAATTTTTACATCAAATTCGTTGTGAAAGTTGTTAAAGTTTTGCTTAAGGTTGTTACATTATTATTCCTAAAATCTTTGTTACACAAAAGACACACTGGTTTATTATTTACTTCAATCACTACAAATTTCAACTTCCAACTTTCATTAAATTCTCGTTTCATGCTTTTCCAGTCACGCGCCATTCTGTTTACGTCAGTAATGACAGAACAAATTAAACTGTCTTTATTTTCTGAGTGTTCACCATCATCTGGATTATTTTGTTTTCTAATTACTCACTTATCCATATTATGGAATCAAAAACAAAATATATTTAAACACTTGAAAGTTGCACAATAAAAATATGTTTGCAAGCGTATGCAAAACAACGCACACTCGATAACAAACATCTAAACCAGACTGACGCTACAAATGAGTGGAGTCTGTGTCAGTGATGAAGCATGCGACATTAGCGATAATGGAAAAAGTTGATTCCTAAAATTGAGTTGGCCACAATTGTGCTATCAACTGGTCACATGTGGCCATTGGCCGTGGAGTGCTCCTATAAACTTGACTTCCTTGACAGTGTATAAAAAATGGTATATAATTATTTGAGTGGAACATTTACGCTTCAATGGACATATTAAAAAAGCAAAGATTTTGTCTGCCACTTCGCGTCACTAGTGAAAAAATAATGTAATAATTTTTTTCGAAGAATTCTTATACTGAAATACGTAACTAATGCCTTAAGATTAAAAAAGTAAACCAAACTGATGTATCAACACTTATCGAAATGAAGTTCATTCGCCAACAGAGGGCAGTAAACTTAAATTCTGGTTCAGGCTTTAATCTTGTTCACCTTCTGAAAACTTCCATCTCGTTCATTCCCCTTAATATTTGACCTTGTCTTTTATATCAACCTTATGAGTAAACTTGTCCTGAACGAACGAGTTTATTAACCACACAAAAAAAGATATTAGAAGGTCATGGATGTCAATGTCTCGAACACATCTTTATCTCTACATAATTAATTCAAAGTAATAAGATTAACTAGTGGTTTAGAATATGCCCTAAGCAAAATTGTGGTCCATGCCTCTGTAAAGTTCACTAGAACTGGTAACTGCAACATCATTTTGGCCTCCTTGGATGGGTTCCCGGTGCGGATGACCACGTCGTCCATCTCAAATGAGCCAGCTCTGCATTGGTTTTAGAAAAATAAGTTCTTATCTTAAATGACTTACGAATTTGGGATCCATCCGCAGTAAGACGTAGTTATTTTCAGGCAGATTTCAGTTTATTACATGAACTTACACTCTCAACTAACGAACAGAAACTGTATTTAAGTTTTTTCAATGACATTTTCAGATGAAGAATAAGATGCATTTGAATAAACGTACATGACTGACACCAAACACTCGTGTTTTATGTAAACATTACGTTGCTACTGACATTATTTGATAATTTAAACAAATTATTAAAATAATCTTAAATTCCAATTCACCTGGACTGAATAGATAAGAGTCTTGGCAAAACGTTGCGAAAATAGTTCTTCTAGAACTTGTCCAAAGTGTGCAAAGGACTGGTATTATAGAAACGGAAAACGTTATTGAACAAGAAATCGGTTATATGGAAAACCTCAATGGACAAGAAGAAATATGAAGATGTCAGTTGTGTGACTGAAAGTTCACCTTGAAGTCCACCGCAACTGATATTCGCAGAAGATTCCCTTAATTATATTGTCCCCCGATGGGACAGCAATAAGTTTACGAACTTGTAATGCTAAAATCCGGAATTTGCTTCCTTATGATGGATATAGCAAATACCACAATGTCGCTTTGCTCTAAACTAAACAAACAAGGCTTAATTGTAATAAATTTCGTATTTCTAACAGTGTATTATATATCCAAAGAATTCGGATTTCCCAGTTCCATCACACTGAGTACAAGAGTAAATATTCTCACTTAGGCCTACAAATCAATGTTAAAAGATAGAGAAACGTTGAATTTCCTAAGCTGAAGATCAGATGATGGTCTAGCTATGTGTGCAATATACTTGCCATTAGGAATAACAGGGCAGATATGCGACTGACATTGGGTCTGATGTAACTTTGATTTAAATTATAAAACACTAGTCAGAAAATCATATAGTCTAATGTAACTTTGATTGTAGATTGTAAAACACTAGTCAGAACATGATCAGATCTGTGGTCGTTGTGACATTAACTGAAGTATTAACGCCAATTAGCTGTTTATAATTTAAGTTGTTAAAAGTTGCCTTACCAGCAGGTTTAGTTGGTTTGTTTTGTTTTTGAATTTCGCACAAAGTTACTCGAGGGCTATATGTGCTAGCCGTCCCTAATTTAGCAGTGTAAGACTAGAGGGAAGGCAGCTAGTCATCACCACCCACTGCCAACTCTTGGGCTACTCTTTTACCAACGAATAGTGGGATTGACCGTCACATTATACGCCCCCACGACTGGGAGGGCGAGCATGTTTAGCGCGATGCGGGCGCGAACCTCCGACCCTCGGATTACGAGTCGCACGCCTTACGCCCTTGGCCATGGTTTAGTTGGTTTAGAGTACTCACTTGGTGATCTTTGGCTCAAGAACCAAGCTAGGAACTCTCAGAATCAGAACTTAAGCTAATTTTCAGCGTGAAAGAAACCCCTGAATCATAACTCTTGTTGTCATCTCCTTCTATTTTCAGCAAGTAAAATCACACACACACATAAAAACCCTGGTTTACAATTCTTGCTATTTTGTCCAGGTTAATATTTGATATCAATACACAAGAAAACTGTAAACTATCAACTCTTATGGTTTCTTTCAGACATGAACAGTTTAAACCAAATTTGCCGCGTATCTGTCCCACTCTAGTTTACAAGATTTTGTACTTAACACCGAATTAGATATTTGTGTACATTTTAAAAGAACAATGAAGTTTATAAAGTCTTCATTTATAAGGATGGTGAGCTGTGACTCCAAGTAAACAAACATATTACTTATAATTTTGCAGGTAATTTGACGGTCCTTCTAATCTCCGATCTACCAAATGGTCCAACATACAGGGTTGTTTTTAATTCGTGATGACGAGAAACCTGATTATCACTTAATAAGGTCGTAACGTTGTTCTGTACTTTATTTTAATTAAAGTTCTAATACCCATATCAGCCGTTTTGAAAATACAGGGATGTTTTTAGTTATCGATTTATTTGTTTAATGCAGAAAAACCTCTCTAAGGCGAAATCGCACCCGACAGAGTGAAATTTCCGGCTTAAGCAGGTTTTCCCGGCTTAGACGTAGTGAACACGCATTTCCTTAATTGTATATAATTTTGAGCGGAACGTTATACTTGCTTGACTCAAGGGAAGATATTTGTGAATAAAGTTATTGTACTGTTTATGTTATATTTATTAGAATAAGAACAAAAATAAACATTCAAAATATACATAAGTACACAAAATCGTAATCAAATTTATTTGAAGAAAGTGTCCAATCTCAACCGTTTCATTTTTTTTTAATGGGATTTCTAATGTGGTTAGCAAATAATGCCAATTCTGTGGTCTTTTCATGAAGTTTATTTTTCCCTTCATTTTCGCAAACATTTTGATAGCGTTAATATAACCTAACACTTGCGATGAAGTAGGAATTTCTATTTCCTCACCATCTTTTTCATTTTGTTCATCTTCTGAATCTCTCACACTGTTACCATCATGAGATTCTATTATAGATTTTAAATCAATTTCATCAGTTGACATTCTTGTCAACGTTCACAAAACTTTCTGCGTTCACAGAATCATCTGATTTAATCTTCTCAGAGTCTGGATTTCACTAGAATCGTCAAAACAAACAATTTCTACACATTATCAAGAATAAATCTAGTTTATAAAGCACTTTATTACACACTTGTTTCAATGGCTTAAAAATACAATTGCTTCTAACACGTCAGTTTTCATGGTCATTTCAGATGCTTTTTTACAGTCGTCCATGTTTGTAAAAATATGTTGAAACATCAGTTTTCTGTATTTCTATTTTGTATACTGTATAATTCCATTATTTAGTGGCTGTAGAACTGATGTACATGGAGGTAAAAAGACTAAACGAACATTTGAAAGCTGAACTTTAGGTGACAAGTGACATTATCTAAGAAAAGTAGAATATTCCTATATTATCGTTCCATTCTTTTGTTTAATTTGTTCGAAAATTCCTCGAATATAACACTTGTCATCAACACTTCATTATTCACTTTCTATTCCACAGGAAGTTGACTTTTCTTTAAACATTTGAAACCATGCGGATTTTCACTTTTACCCGTTACCCACGGTTTCTCTAGTTTTCCATCGGCAAGTGCAACAGGAAATAGTCTTTTGTTTAGTTCAGTTTGTTTAGAATTAAGCACAAAGCTACTCAATGGGCTATCTGTGCTCTGCCCACCACGGGTATCGAAACCCGGTTTTTAGTGTGCAACCGGAAATAGTCAATCGTTCTATCGAAAAGCGAACTCCGGAACACTTTTCTCCTTTAATCTGCAACGTTTTATTGGGAAGAGCTCTGAAAAACAGGGCTGTTTCGTCTACACTTGTAATATCCTTTGGATTGCAATGAAAATAGTTTCTTTTAATGTTTCGTGCTAGTTTTCCACTGCATGTTTCTCAACATCATTTGTTTCCCAACAGGAAGCATTGAAAACAATTCCGTGTTTTTATTAATTAATTTATTAATATTTAGAGAAATTTTTAAATAAATGAGAATTAATATTTAATCAGAAACAATTTTTCCGCCTTATTCAGGTTTTAATCCTACTTGTTGATAAGTGAGGAAGGTAAATATAGTTTTCCGTCCCCGTTACGCAGGTTCCACCATATAGAGGGCGTTTCATAAGAGTTTGTTTGTTTTGGAATTTCGCACAAAGCTACTCGAAGGCTATCTGTGCTAGCCGTCCCTAGTTTTGCAGTGTAAGAGGAAAGGCAGGTAGTCATCACCACCCACCGCCAACTCTTTTACCAACGAATAGTGGGATTGACCGTAACTTTATAACACCCCCACGACTGAAAGGGTGAGCATGTTTGGCGCGATGCGGGCGCGAACCCGCGACTCTCGGATCATGATTCTCACGCCTTATGCGCTAGGCCATGCGAGGCTCATTTTTATAAGAGAAATAAACCTTAAGATAATAATGCAAAGTTTCGATATACTTCTGGCTTGTACAGGCAAAGTTTCGATACTTCCGGCTTGTACAGGTTTCCAGCTTAGACAGGCTTTATTCTACATATTAGAAAATATTAAATATCTGATATCAATGTATTTAATCATTTTCCCCAATTTATAGGAAAAAAACTTTTTAAAATTAACTATTTCCGGCTTATGCAGGTTTTACTGTATTAGGTTTCTTGAAGAGTATTATATTATTAAGGTTATTTACAGAATCAATTTACGAATTGCTAAGAAACATTTGCATTTATGGGTTGCTAAGAGACGTTTTTTTTCATGCCTTTATTTGTTATGTGTTAAAAATTACTATAAATAATTTCTTGAAAAATCAGACAAGAAAACTTTCTAAGCAAACGAAAATAACATTAAAGTACTTGGTTGGAAAAAATATTACGCTAACATAGGCTTAACGATTTGCAAGTCACTTGATGTAGAAAATACAACATATGTTCGGAGGTTTGGCATGTCTTTGCGTGTTCACGTACCTCCACCCCCAATGGCACAGTGGCAGCATGTCTACGGACTTGAAAGGCTAGAAACTGTGTTTAGATACCCGTGGTGGGCAGAGAACAGATAGCACTTGTGCAGCTTTGTGCTTAATTACAAAATTTTCGTTAACTCAAGAATAAAACCTTCTTTAGGCAAGAACTACAATTCATTGAATGCCAGTCTATGGTTGCTGTCACGTGTAGCCCCATTACCCCACTTTTAACCCAGTTATAAAAGCGAAGCTTACATGTTTTCGTTGCTTAATGTCCTCCGGCGGATAACTTACGAGCATGTAATGCTAAAATCTGGGGTTGTATTCCCTCGCGAAGGACACAGCAGATTGCCCAACGTGGCTTTGCTCTGAGACAAACAAATCTGAGCAAACGAAAGAGGGACAAACAAACAAAATCGCGTTGGTACAAACATTCTGAGGTTTACACACGTCTAGATATATAATGTACTCTGCCTCTTTACAAACAGTTTGTCTCGACTTCGCAGTGGTGTTAGTGTAGCGTTCGTTTCCAAGGTTCTCTGAGTTTTTGTTTTTTGCAAAACAAACAAGAAGAAAATGATTATTTTAGATGCCTGCTATTAGTTATTTTAAGAAAAATAACAAAGTTTTGTTAGAGCTACGCTCCGTCTATAATAACCAAGTATTGTTAGAGCTACGCTCCGTCTATAATAACCAAGTATTGTTAGAGCCACACTCCGCCTATAATAACCAAGTTTTGTTAGAGTCACACTCCGCCTATAATAACCAAGTTTTGTTAGAGCCACACTCCGCCTATAATAACCAAGTTTTGTTAGAGCCACACTCCGCCTATAATAACCAAGTTTTGTTGTGTATTTAATTGGTTGGTTGTGTAGGCTCCGTAATATTCATGAGTCTATTGGGAAAAACCACGATAAAAGCACGAAGAAAAAAGGAACTGATTTGAATTCGTATTAGAATTAGATTGTGAGTTGGCTGATAAAATAAACTCCGTATATCATTAACCCCCGAGGTACTTGTTGTTCCACGTGACTTATGAGTGCACCTAAACTTTTGTTTGTTTTATCAGAAATTTGTACGTAGTATCATCAAACACCTCACACATAAGTATGTTTATTTCTTCCTTCGACATCAGACAAAAATAACAAAATACATAGTATCGTAATTACACGTGGTTTGGATGTTGTTGAAAACAAAGTAAGTTGCACAATGAGATCTCTATCGACTCCCTACCACAGGTATCGAAACTCGTTTTTAAATGTCACAAGCCTACAGATTTACCACTGAGCTAGGGGCAAACTTAATATCCACTAAGATTAACATAATTCTATATCTTAATGAAAATACCTTTCTATTTCCTGCATGTGAAAAGTAGGTTCCCCAGGGACGTTACGTAAAAAATATGTTTCTCAAAGACTGGTTGTGTTCAAATTACGTCTCTCAAAAACTATTTACGTGATAAGCAGATCCCCACAGAGTGCTTACGTGATAAGTAGATCCCCACAGACTACTTACGTGATAAGTAGATCACCACAGACTACTTACGTGATAAGTAGATCACCACAGACTACTTACGTGATAAGTAGATCACCACAGACTGCTTATATAAAAGTGACTAATTTTTTCTACGTTGAAATATGTCGAATTGTGACAAGGAGTGTGTGGGGGAAACTAATTTTAACTAGATTAAGACGGAAGCAGAGTTATACATGCGTGACTTTGTGGCGAATGTTCAAAAGAAATTACGGGTTACTATCGTAAGAACAATACAAACAGAATTCACGTTTAAAGGTCTATTCTATAATACACACTAAACAGAACTTTCGCCAGAAAAGACTTCCCGAGTTCTTGTGTGGTTCCAGTTGACATATTTACTTATATTACTGTTATTATGTTCACAAAAGAAGCAGAATGAGATATTCAAACCGTAAAGAGTTATATCGGTCAACGGGATCTCGAAAGTTAACAGCAATATCACAAAAGAAAACACTTCTTACATGACAACGTTCGTGCCATTACTCACGTTTGTTTTTAAACACTATACTGTACAATTGGTTATTTGTGCTGTGCCTAACTGATATCGAAGCTCAGTTTTAGTGTCATAAGATCAAGGATATCGCTGAGTAACTGAAGGGCATTTTCTTACGAACGTTCACTTATTTTGTAGTCACTTCTGTACTTGAGAGAGAGAAAAAAAGAAGGCGGTTTTATGTAAGGAAAACGAATTCGAAGAATCTACAAACTGAAACTTTCGTGGTGAATGTTTCACGTGGCAAGTGGAGTTCTTCGTGACGTCATTGATGTTACCTTATGACGTATCGTTAAAAAAAAAAAAGAGTTCGAAAGTGATGCCACGTGAAATACTTTACACTTGCAGTTGCACGTACGTTGAAAAAGTGTTTAATAACATTGTTTAAAACGTGTCGCGAGATACGTTTGAAAAACCTAACACGCATAACACTTGTGTTACACTGAGCTTCTGAGCAGATAACTGATATCTATACCATGAATGAATACCACAAGCGACTAATGCGTCTATTGAATATTTTGTCTAGTGGCGAAAAAATGCTAAAGAATAAACACGATCTTCATATGACATTCTTATTATATTATATTCGCTGATTATTTGAATATCTGATACACAAATTCCCAACGTTCCGCCAGCAGGAATTCCTAACAGCCAATTAATCACATACACGTTTTTAGTTTTGCCAAAATTCCTTCTCGAATCTTCCACCTTTGAACTGTGTCGTGTGGTGTAGACAACTGTATATTCTCCACGGAAGCAGAAATGTTACGTTTACGTGTTTGTGGACGAATCTTATATCGTCGTCTGTGTACACGGAGCTTAAAGCGCTCTACGTGCCAGTTGAGGACGCTCATTAGGGCTAACGTTATGTTTGAAATGAAAAGTTCGTACTGGCGTCCAAAAGAAACGAATTAAGCACGTTGTTTGTTCCTCTATGTGAAAGAAATTCTCAACCCAAACGAGCCGTTTTCACAGATATATTTCTCCACAAGTGGGTTTTCTCGACATCACCGAACTAGGCGTATGTCGTTTTAATGAAGTCACGTGACTTCAGCTCGAGGAGTTGTTGTCTCGAAATGCCCAATGAGCTCAGAATATCAAATTTAGAGAACATTTACATTAATTAAGTGGCTAGTCTTTAAATAACTTGATATATATTTATATATTGTTTTACGTGGTTGTTTACAAATCTTTTACGTTATTTCTCATACCAACAAAGTATAGAGTAGCCTCCTAATTAATGTGTCGGGTTGTATACATTAGGGTCCGGGGTTCGAGACTAATGCCACGAACAATGCTTTGCACTTTCAGCTGCAAGCGCGTCATAAAAATGACAGTCAATCCCGTATTCGATTGAAATATCTTAATGTGGATGGTACAGGCTGGCTGAATGTCTGTTTCTCCTCTATTGAGTAGTTTAAAATTATAGACGCTATTCCTGAAACCTAGAGGTCTCTGACCTAGCTTTTCAGTCCACTTGTGCGTATACCGCCATTCGATTGAACATTTGCAATTCATGTCGATTGGAGACCTCAGTCTTTCACACATTTATCAAAAGACCTTTCATATTCATTATTTTCTTACGACCCACGGGTAGGTAAAAGGGTTTTAAAAATTATGAGTTTTGTCTTAATAAAAAAATATGTCAAAGGTGATTCGTAGGCGCGCATGCGTTACGTGCAGTTCAATGAACAACAGTATTTCACATATTTCAAATTACACAATAGACTTTCAGATCTAGCAAACAGGATCTGGAAATAACACCAGACTGTGCTAAACTAGTCAGACGTATATATTCGAGTTAGACCAGAACTCAACATTATACTAAATTAGTCAGAATTGTTACATGTACGTGTCAGACCAGGACTCGACATTGTACTAAATTAGTCAGAAGTGTGGCATGTACGTGTCAGACCAGGACTCAACATTGTACTAAATTAGTCAGAAGTGTGGCATGTACGTGTCAGACCAGGACTCAACATTGCACTAAATTAGTCAGAAGTGTGGCATGTACGTGTCAGACCAGGACACGATATTGTACTAAATTAGTGAGAGGTGTGGCATGTACGTGTCAGACCGGGACTCGACATTGTACTAAATTAGTCAGACTTCTTCGAACCTAGTATTATTATGTACAAGTGTTTTCCGACATCAAGCGTTTGTTAAGACAAATCGTCGACTGGTTCTTCACACGATCACCCATAAAACAGCGCCATATTCGATCGGACTTTAAATACAAATTGCGTAGGTGTTTTAAAACTATATTCAAATCTTCCATATTCATTTACCCCCCTATAGTAAACAAGTTAAACTATACTGACGTTTCCCCTTTATATTTTTCTTGAAGCCAGAATGATGGATATCCTAACCCAAATGGAACTCCTTGCTGTATTTGGCGCCAATGCTCACTTTGCGGTCTCCATCGCAATCTAACCTTAGCGTCACTCTGTAAATTGATATAAGCAAAAAAAGGGTACCCTTCCTCTACACGATCGTCATGTCAGAAATCTGATATAAACTCTAACCTTTTGAAATAATTAATAATAGCGCGCTGTGTGTAAAGAATGATGTCAGAACAGCTTCAGACAGACATACGTTTTCAGAGACCTGAACAGCTCGCGACCCCCATTTATCAGACATCCACAAAATGATAAATTGACTACATTTCTTGCCAACATACCACTTAACAGGATAATACAGTTCTAAAGACATAACCTAACATTCGCTCCACCCCCACTTCAGAGATTTCAACCCACAGTTTATGAACACATGGTCTAGTAAACACAAGTAATTTAAAAAAAAAGAAAAGAAGTCCGTTCTCGTAATCTTAGCTTTAATTATTCACCCAAGGTCAAAAATACGCAATGCTGATAACATATGGCTGAAGTGTCAACCTGTCAACCAGCTGTTTGAAAGATATGAATCTTAATTATAACTTACACAAAAATACTTAAAATTGGCTTACAAAACAGTACATAAATTAGGTTCTTTTGAAATAAAATTATCTCCCAACATTACCGTCCTCTACGTATAAAATTAAAATAAAATCACACTGCCAAAAACAGATTGTTTCTTTAAAGTAGTTTTTTATATAAGATAATCGTTTAACTGTGGATAACACTTGCCTTGTAGGGTTTTTCCTGTTGTTTTAATTGTTCGGCTCTGTTCTGTGGTCACCAGAAGTATCGAAACTCAGTTTTAGCGTCATCTCGCTCAACACAAAAATATGCAAGATGAACCTCGATCAAGACAAACCTAAGCAAAGCCTAACTTTAAATGTCTTTGTAAACTATGATGGAAACTTGTACTGAAAATTGAAGATACGTTTTATGGCCCTTAAAAAAGAACAAAAAAACAACAACATACCTTTGTAGTCAAGATTGTGTTATTCAATACGTCCAGTTGTTAGATTAGAAAAGAAAGAAAAGAAAATCGCCTGTGTGACACCACAAAAACCGTTTTAACATGAAACCTAACAAAAAGACAGTAACTCATAAATACACCCCCAATGTCCAAATTTGCACCATTTACTTAAAGATTAATATTTTATAACATTCGGATGGGAAATTTGTGTAATCTGCACTATACACGAAACACGAGTCAAGAGTTTGTTTGTTTTTTAACTTCGCACAAAGCTACTCGAGGGCTATCTATGCTAGCCGTCCCTAATTTAGCAGTGTAAGACTAGAGGGAAGGCAGCTAGTCATCACCACCCACCGCCAACTCTTGGGCAACTCTTTTACCAACGAAAAGTGGGATTGACAGTCACATTATAACGCCCCCACGGCTGGGAGCCATTGAATATCCAAGTTCAAGAATGAACAGCCTTTGTTTAAATAATTGTGAGTTGGTTGTAATAACTTACTGGTTCAACTTTCAATTCCCCCCCCTCCGTTTTTGCACACTTGAGTGATAATGTTATCATTATTTTATATCTTCTGGTGGCACAACGAGAAACTTACGGACATACTAAAATCTGAGGCTCGATTTTCCGTGATGGACACGACCAGTAACAATAATTTTTGCAAGGTGTAGTACGAGATACTTGTTTTGTTTTGTTTTTAAGAAATAAACTGATTATGTTGATTTTAAAACGAAACAATTAACTAGGACTCCAAGTGGTACAACAGTGTGTTTGATGACGTATGACACTAAAAACTGGATTTCATACTCGTATTGGGCACGGTGCAATAAAACGTCTACAAACGGGAAAAGTTCATTGGTAGATGGCGCCAAAAGGCTATGGTCAATGAATCGTTTGTTTTCTGAATTTCACTCAAAGCTGCACGAGGGTTATCTGCGCTAGCCGTCCCTAATCCAGTAGTGAAAGACTAGAGGGAAGGCAGCTAGTCATCACTACCCACTGCCAACTCTTGGGCTACTCTTCTACCAACGAATAGTGAAACTGATGGTAACTTTATAACGCCTACATGGCTGAAAGGGCGAGCATGTCTGGTGTGATGGGGATTCGAAGCCGCAACCCTCGGATTACGAGTCGAGTACCTTAACCAGTACCTTATTTCGAACCTTGTTTATACTATTCTTCGGTGGTTCAGAATTAAGATAACGAACATTAAAAACCATGGTTTAACTGTTCCCTGTAGGAGGAGCGCAGATATCCCATTGTGTAGCTTTTTCGTTAAACGAATAAATAAACCAAGTTCACACGCGGTTGTTGTACGTTTAACGTTAAGCGACCTACATTACACAATAGAACCAAACCACGAATGTATTTTTGTCGTGGTGATCTGTTAGGAAGCATTATCTTGTAACATCCATATAACAGAAGTCACTTCATTATTAGGGTCGCCATCTGTTACGTGGTTCATGCAACCGTTCCAAATTCAATAGTTAAAACAAAACCTCGTTTTTTAGCCTAGGATGCATTTTGTTTAAACCTTAGCACCAACTGAACTAAAATATTGAAAATAATCAAACAGCAACAGAGAGGCTCCTTATTCTAAGGGCATGGTTAGGGCACTCGACTGGCAACTCTAGATCTGGCGTCGTTGATTCTTCACTCTGTTTGTAGAGATAATAACATTAATTAAGCCTGACATAATGTAGTGGTTAGGGCATTCTACTCGCAACTTACCGACTGCGGATTCGAATCTTGTCTCCACAAACCCATCTTTTCAGCTGTGGGAGATTAAAATGCAATGGTCAAACCCACTTTTCGTTGGCAGTGAGTGTTTGACTTCTCTTTGGTCCATCACTCGCGAAATCTTCGAGTAAATATGGGCGAAATTTAACAAAAACAAAACAACAACCAAACATTATTTTAGGGTGGTTTAAATGGCAAAACTAGTCACAACGCTACCTGCCTTATCAAGCATTAAATATTGTACTTGTGATTTAAAATAAAATAGAAAAGCGAAGAAAAATGCAAAAACGAGGTTGACATGTTTGAAGCATAAACATGTGCCGAAATGAAAAGCCTTCTTGAAGTAAAAATTAAAGTTTGATAAAAGCTACTCTGATAGGATTTGAAAGTGAATTCTGAGTCATTGGAACAGTTTTTAGGGAACAACTGAAGCATTAAGTTTTTAAATCTCACTAACATTGAGGAGTTATTTAAAAACTTAAATACTTATTGATATATAAACATTTCTTCACACTAAACTTTATACTGCGCGTGTATTTTTTATGCACACTTGTGTAATAACCTGTTTTTGTTCACCACGAGTATCGAAACCTGAGTTTTAGCCATAAGACGCGTCTATAGATCAACTCATTTACATTTATATTTCGAGAAAGGGAACAAAATCTGATGTTGAATTTCTTCATCAGCGATAAAATTCAAAGGTAATTTGTACATGAGTCGAGAAGTATCCACAAATGATTAATCGGCCATGTTTAAACTTTCGACTTTCAGCATAGCTACATTATGAGCCCAGATTTATTGCGTAGTATCTCATCTCAGTTCTTTAATAAACCTTATGTTAAATTTTCTACACAATCCAATAAATGCATTTATTAAATCGCATTCGTTACATAGTTCTGACGTTGATTTTAAAAGAAGGTTTAGGAATATACTTCGGAAAGTCACTGTGTAGTTTTGTAATCATGTCATATTTCAGATTTTGATCTCAATATGGTTTTAACAACAGAAAAACGTGTATGGCTCGTCGAACACGTATTTCGAGAAGGTGGCAGATACACAGACGTGGTGAGATAGCGATTCGCTGAATAATTCCCAGATACACCTGTTACACATCGCAATAAATATATAAGTGCACAGTGCACTGTATAAACTACAATACTTTCGAAGCTGTTGTTGTTGAATGGACAAGTAACGACAGCGCCATCTGTGATCAAATTAAAAATAAATACATGTAGATAATTTTTATTGTTCACAAGATACGGATGATTATAAAATTATATTTTAGTATTTTAGGTCGATCCCTCACGTTAAATATGTCGTTACACGCTCACCTAGTTAAATGTATCACGTGTGGCGCTAGGGTGACGCTGGGGTGGGCCGTTCGTCTTCAAATTTCGCTCTGGCCTACTCAAGCTAATTCTCCAAGCGGTTAGTAAATTCACATTGCCAGTTTGGAAAACTAGTATATTTTTATTGTTTGTTTGTTTGTTTTTAATTGCCAGAAAGAATAACCTCATAAAAATCATAATTTGTTATACATTTGCATGGTTTGGGCATTAAACAAAAAGGCAAGGCATGGTAAAGTGCGTGACGTTTGGGGCTACGGATATGAAAAGCAAACGTTCGAGCCTCGACAGACGTTAAACATGCTCCTTACTTTCTGTTGTAGAGGCGTTATTACTGTAACAGTTAATGGAATACACTCGCCGCGATAGCATGAGCTTCCTGGAGAAATGTCTCTGGCTGGTCATACAGTTTAAATAAAATAGTTAGTGAACTGTATTTCCCCCTCTCAAAAAAAACGACGATTGGACGCGTCCAGTCCTTAGTACCAAGTAAAGTTTTTTCGGTTTAAAAATGTTAAAATACCAAGATAAATAGCAACAGTCACAATAATTCATCATAAGTAAAATGAAATAGGAAAAAATAGAAACTAATAAATACTCCACCTAGTGGTAACACCTACAGATTGTACAATGGCAGAAGTACCAAACAATACAACAGTAACGGAAGTGTATGTGACACCAGGTGTCACTATAACCCTTAAAACATTTCAGAATCCTGTAAGTAATGTTTAAAAGGAGCTATAAGCCTCTCATGACCTGGTGGTTAGGGGACTTTGTAATGTGGCGGTCAATCTCACTATTCATTCGGTAAAAGAGTAGTTTTAAAGTTGACGATGGCTGATGTTGAATAGTAGCGTTTTCTCTAGTTTGTCACTGCTAAGTTAGAGTCGACTAGAGCAGGTAAGCCTTCGAATAACTTTTATTGATATTCAAAACCAAACCAAAATGTACCACAAAAATATATAACCTTCGTGGAGATTTACTTCATTAGGCTTAAAAAACCTGGAAATTTATACCGATTCCTCATAAAACTGATTTTATCTAGAAATATGTGTCATCCCCTCACATAGTAGGCCAACTCGAACAACTCGGCCAGAGTAGTTCCACATTTCGAAAAACATCTTCGATACAACATTTAAATCAATGACGAGCTGGTCACTTATATACCCCCATTCTCGAAATATTAAACCACGTAAGTGAAAACTATTTGCTGTTTTCATTGCTATGATCATGTGAAATTCTATTCCATGACCTTTGGCTCTGCCAGTGTGTCGATTCATGTTCGGGTTTGTAGAACTAGAGCAAAACGTCTATTTGGCGTAACTTAGAACATGTTGAATCTATAACAATGTATTACCACTAAAAATCTCTTATTTTAGTTGTACATGTAATTACATTGCTACTCTTGTTTGTTTTGTTTTGAATTTTTGCACAAAGCTACTCGAGGGCTATCTGTGCTAGCCGTCCCTAATTTTGCAGTGTAAGACTAGAGGGAAGGCAGCTAGTCATCACTACCCACCGCCAACTTCTGGGCAACTCTTTTACCAACGAAAAGTGGGATTGACAGTTACATTATAACGCCCCCACGGCTGGGAGGGCGAGCATGTTTAGCGATTATTACTCTTAAACATCAGGTCGTTGATTGGGTTAGAGATGCAATTCCTTCATTTGTAGAAGACCACCAAGTCTCTTCTTCGGTTACGTATATAAATGTTTTAAAATTACATGATTGCAAAGTCCGTTTAATGTGCATTCTTCACGAATCCTCTTCTAGGAACCAGTACCCTCTAGGTTATCATTTGTAGTGTGTTTTCATCTCCGGCACCAAGATGCAGTTTTAGTTTGTACACTGCAGCCGCATTGCTGAACAGGGTTTGAAACTGGGTTGTTTTTCTTGTGTCGGACTTACTGCAGAGCGTCAGATTATAATCAAAGTAATTCCTGTACGATGACGACTTGAGTGTTCAGGTTCACTAATCCTCAACATCTACGTAGGAGCACCACAATAACAGGAGATTCGAAAGTATTTGTTTGCAAGAGAACGAAACGAATACAGGAAGAGCTCATATGTCTGTGTCAAAGAAGAAACAAAATCTTTACTGCACAGAAGAGAAACACTGACTCTGCAAGAATGATGACTCGCTTCTAAAACAGAACTGTCATTTCTCTGGCTACTAGACATGCATGAGATTTTTGAGCGTGAAAAAGACAGAATAGCTTTTATCTTTTCCACGATTTTCAGTTAGCTCAAAGAACATAGAGCAATATTAAATAATTCCGCATGACCGAATTTACCAATCATTTTCATTTTACATATTCACAGTGGGATTAACTTCCAGCTCCTCTTAACTTACGCATGCGCAAATCATTGTACTCCTCCTCAAATTAAACATGAGTAAAATCCCAAAGGAGTAAAAATACTTAAACCTAAACACGACAGAAATATGCTCTATGAAAGCTACACTGTGATATATAATTTTAGTGTGAGGTGAACTTATGAAAGTTTAACTTTTGATACGGAGTTCACTTAAATACGGAACAAAAAACTTAACTGATTATACCCAAGTGTGGTGTTTTGTTTACACAGCAGTAAAAGCCAACAGTTTTCACAGTACACAAGATTTATTCTAGCAAAACAGATGTTTTACAAAACTTTGTCCATCGTTACGACAAATTACCAGTGGTGATACATCATTAAAAATCAGCTTAAGTCAAACTAACGTTTTGATGTTACAAAACTTGTGATTATGTGATTTAGTGATAGTGAGGGAAATCTGGTCAAAATATAGTCCAACGGAAACGGAGAATAGGTTTGACTTGGATAGCGCTTTCAATTTAGGGGAATAGGCTTAACTTGGATAGTGTTTTCAATTTAGGGGTACAGACTTAAATTAGTGCTTTCGATTTAGAGGAAGCTTAACTTGGACAGTGCTGTATATTTATTGAATTAGGCTAAACTTGGAAAGTGCTGTAAATTCAATGTGAAATAAATTATATACTCCTAAGTATATATGTATATATGAGTGTGTACGTAGCCGAGGTTTTGGACTAAAATGTTGGAATGAGAGGACAATGAGGGGGACAAATTGTGCAAACTGCGTGTATATCTCACAAATAACGAGGAATAGAAAGACTATATATATACCTTAGATTCGGTTTGGTTGGTTAATCGTTCAGTTTTCAAGTTAAGAAGAGTGCACTTGCTTATAACGAACTGGTAACGTTTCGCACATCGAAGTTCACCGAGTACGACACCAGAAAAATCGGTTTTTGACTATTGTTTTACGTCGTCATTAAATACAAATAATTTAGTTCTGTCGTCTCGTATTGTTGTCGTCTTTTCCATAGACTCGCAAGGAATACCAGAAAAATATATTTTTGATTCATGTTTGCACGTTTGTTTGTTGTTGTTTTTTTTTTGTTTTTTTAACAGAAATGCTAAATAAACAACTATTTGCCGTTTCGAAATTGGGTACATTATAGTTTCAACAGAAGTAGTTATTTCTAAATACGTACGACGTGTACACTCAGAAAGTAGGCCATCAAACAGAATTTTGCGTACACTACAAATTCCATGTTTTATTTTTCAACCAGAAAACCAGATTTTGTTGGGTGTTGGTCGCCAACACTTTGTATTAAGTTGAAAGTTATTTATTTTTATTTTCCACATATTTTTTTGAAAATTATACCAGTGCTGTAAACGAGAAAGACATCATGGTGACACTTGAAAATGGTTAAATTTTATCCTTTCGTATTTGTTTGTTTTCGAATTTCGCGCAAAGCTACACGAGGACTGTATGCGCTAGCCGTCCGTAACTTGGCAGTGTAAGACAAGAGGGAAGACGGCTAGTCGTCACCAAACCCCGCCAAATCTTGGGCTACTCCTTTACCAATGAATAGTGGCATTGACTACCACATTATAATGCCCCTCTGCTGAAAGGGGAAACATGTTTGTTGTGACAGGGATTCGAACCAGCGACCGTCATATTACGAATCGAGTGTCTTCACCACTTGGCCATGCTAAGCCCTATCCTTTCGTAACTAGAATATTGTTTTTGTTTTCAGATATTACTTGCTTAGCCAGGTGTCTCTTTGTTTGTTTTGGAATTTCGCACAAAGCTACTTGAGGACTATCTGTACTAGCCGTCCCTAATTTAGCAGTGTAAGACTAGAGGAAAGGCAGCTAGTTATCACCACCCACCGCCAACTATAGGGCTACTATTTTACCAGCGTTTTGTGGGATTGACCGTCAAATTATAACGCCCCCACGGCTAGGAGGGGAAGCATGTTTTGGCGCGACGCGGATGCGAACCCGCGACCCTCAGATTACGAGTCCACGCCATAACGCGCTTGGCCATGTCAGAACCAACCAGATGTCTCTACCTGGATACAAGTTCTGGAAAGGTGATTTCCGTGTTAACATGAGCTGGGAGTTTTGAAATAGATTCATCAATTATTGGGCATTTTGAAATACATCCATTAACTATTGGACGTTGTAGAACAAACTCACTTATTATTGGACATTTTGAAATATATCCATTAACTATTGGACGTTGTGGAACACACTCACTTGTTATTGGACGTTTTGGAACACACTCATTTATTATTGGACATTTTGGTACACACTCATTCGTTTGTAATTGAGCAAAAGACTACACAATGGGCTGCAGGTGCTCTGTTTATCATAGGTATCGAAATCCGGTATAAATCCGCAGACATACAGCTGTGGTACGGGGAGGCGTTTTGGAACATAAAAATATCCAGTCATGCTTCACATTTTATGGAACTAATTTCTCCATGACATTACAGAATATAAATGACAACACTACGCTAATGTTTCACTGACTTCTAGCCCCCCAGTGGCTCAGCGGTATGTCTGCGGACTTACACGCTAAAATCCGGGTTTCGATACCCGTGGTGGGCAGAGCACAGATAGCCCATTGTGTAGCTTTGTGCTTAATTCAATACAACAACTGACTTATGTTGAGAGCTGAATGAACCAGGGATAAAATACTTATCATTCTTTAGAATTTCCATATACATGTACCAAGGACATGTTATAATAGTTCTGACCGAATGAATATACTGAACAAGTTTATGTTCTAAATTATCTGTACAGAAAAACAACAACAACATATAGTATTGGTATGTCCATTTCCGCCGGTGGGATTACTCGGATTACGAGTCGCACGCCTTAACACGCTCGACCATGCCGGGCCCTTTCAGGTTATGGTACTGTCTGAGCTTCAGAAAATCGAGTTTATCCTGCTGTTAATCCTATCCTGTTTAGAATCACAATAACAGCACATGGAACACATTTTGTAAGATTCATTGAAGTTCATGTGTTTCCAGAAATTTTCGGACACCCTGCATTTTAAAATTGCGTCAAGATTTGGTCCGACAAATTATACAGAAGCTCCTCCAATTGGAGGAGTAGTATGAAAACAATGGAAAAAAATATACGTGTAATAAAGGGGTGAAATGCAACTAGTGGTTCAGTGGTAAGCTTAAAGCGCTATAAATTCGGAATTCGATCCCCGAGTCACAAACATTGCAGAGATTTAAAAAAAAGTATTTGTGAAAATTCGTAAGAGATAACAACATACCTGTGTAGTAACGATGCACACACCAATAAAGAATTAGGAAACATAACAAACCTGGATCGTCTTAACAAACCAGGTCTGTCATTGTCAGGGTGTGGTCCATTGTTTTGATCGGTTTTGCTTAAACAAGCAAAGCCTGACAGCAAAATATGTGAAAAGTAAAGAAAATAGCACAGAAAAAAAAATATTAATGGCCATCTTCGATTCGAGATTTTTCCAGCGCGTACAGCTCCAAAAACACAACAAGAAATGTCGCTGTTTGCATACTAATAACGTCAACCGTGAATTGCTTAAGTTGCCACTAGCAACATCGGTCGGTAGCTGTAACACGTGACATTACATCTACGTCAAGAAGTCACGAGCTGCACGTACTGTAAAAAGCTTATTTAGAAGACAATGTTACAAAGCAATACTGACACCTAAGTCATATGTTTATCTGTTTCAGCTCAAAGAAACATGGGGCTATTTGTTGTTAGCACTGGTGGGAATCGGAACGTGAATTTTAGCGTTATATATTCGGGAAGGGGGGGAACTATCTAGGTAATCAACACAGTCTTGACTTCTCTTTCCGGATACTTTTGCAGGGACGTTTTTCTCTCAGATGATTTAAATCCTTATCCGTTCACACACCCCCAGGAGTACAGTAGCAAGTCTGCGGACTTACAACGCTAAAAACCGGGTTTCGATAGCCGTGATTGGCAGAGCACAGAGAGCCCATTGTGTAACCTTGTATTTAACTTTAATAAAAAGAAAAACTGCTTCTTTCTTTATAGCACACTCAGAAATAAAATTCTGTTACCAGAATCTCGAACAGGCCCTTCCAGATGAATACATTACAAACTGATTTGCTTTTGAAACGGTAGAGGGCCTGGTTTGTTAGTTTTTTGAATTTCGTGCAAAGTTACACGAAGGTTGTCTGCACTAGCCGTCCCTAATTTAGCATTGTAACACTAGAGAGAAGGTATAAAATGGTGCAACACCACCTATCGCCTACTCTTGGGTTATTCTTTTACCAACGAATAGTGGAATCGACTAAAATATCATAACGTTCCCACAGCTGAAAGAACGAGCATGTTTGATGTGACGGAGACTCGAACTCTCGACCTTCAGATTACTAGTCAAGCGCCTTAACCACCTGGCGATGCCTGACCTTTTAGTGTGTGTGTGTCTGTGCGTTTTATATCCGTGTAGAATAGGAATCAATCAGTCGAACGTTTTGTTTGTTTGTTTGTTTGTTTATTTATGTTATTTCTTCATTTCTCTTCTGCCATCGAGTAAAATTCTATCGAATGTCGGAATCGCGAGATGTCTAACCTTACACTCTAAGACAAACGAACAAGCGACCTCTAATGATATTAAATTATCTTGTTCGTGACACTGTCAACATTCCATAGGTTGAAAAATAATGGAAGCTACCATATACATTCACGAACTATTCTCGTTCACTCTTGATAAATTGCCTGAAGGTTTGTTTTCCGGTTTATTCCAAGTCATTATTGCCTGAAAGATTAGTTTCCTTGGATCTTCCTGACGTAATGATACAAAAAAAAAAAAGCACGTGAATTGAATTTTTAAAAGATGATAGAAGCGTCGTTTTGTTTTATTTTTCTTCAGAAATAGAAGTTTTTCCTTCTACAGATTTGCGCACAAAAAGACATCAAGAATTACCATAGCAACCACAGTGCTCCTCCCCCCCCCCCCCAATTTCCGATACAGACCAATACGCTTGAATATATTTAATCAGATGGGACAAATACAACTGGCATGAGGCCACTGTCTTCAGTACACTCTGATTCCAGTAATCCTAACATTTCTGAGAACACAGAGTGTGCAGGCTTACTGTTCGAGTTTTAACACGGTTCTCACTCAAGTATGACATTCTTGGTTGAAAACATCCAAGCCTGCATTAGATGACATTCTGCGAAAGTTGTAAATCCGATCTTTTCTTCAAAATACTACTGCATAACGGCGTGATTTTTGAACATATAATTATGCAGGACCTAAGTACCTATTAGCAAAATAACAACGTTTCTTTATTTTTCTAGTTGGAAATTATAGCAATTCAGTAATTCCGTCTAGAATCTATTTCAATAGATCTGGCATCACCAACCCGTTCCACCAAACATGCTCGTTCTTTCAGCCGTGGGGACGTTATAATGTTATGGTAAACTATACTATACACTGGTAAAAGAGTAGCCCAAGAGTTGGCGGTGGGCGGTGATGACTAGCTCCCTTCCCTCTAGTCTTACACTGCTGAATTAGGGACGACTATCGAAGATAACCCTCGTGTAGCTTTGTGCGAATTTGAAAAACAAAACAACCACTAAAATTTACTCACGCAAGCCCTCCTGCTAGTACAGCGGTAAGTCTACGGATTTACACCTCTCAAATCATGGGTTCGATTTTTTTCGATGGGCTCAGCAGATAGCCCGATGTGGTTTTGCTGTAATGAAACACGCACATATTCACACAAAACTTACATAAGCAGATTTGCTTGACGTGAAGAAAATAAGAGATTTTTCTTATCTTTCGTAATGGTACAACCTGGTTTCTTAGACAGTTAGCCTAAGGTAAGGACTAAGAAGTCAGGCTTAACAAAGTAGAAAATAAATTTAGTGTTTCGTATTTTTCTGTGCTTATGAATCGTATTTGTCAGAAGAAAAAACTAAGTTGCTATTTTACAACTAAAAAAAATTAACATTCGAACTACTGAAATCTAGAATAAGTTTTAAAAAAAGGTAACACGCATGCATAAGTATAATACTCAGCACATACACTCCTTTGGCGTAGTACGACAGTGCGTTGTTAGCTTTCGTTGCAGGTAGTTAGAAATTTACGCCTGGTAAATGACGTGTGAAGTTAATATTTGCTCTTAGATCTGGGTCTTTTATAAGGTTTAATGAGACATACATCTTTCTCTATACTACTAAATATTAAACCAGGTAAAGAAAATAACAGATATGTACAATGGCAGTGAAAACACCTTTTTAAGATAAGACATGTGCACTGGTGTGTTTCTCTACTCTTAAAGTTAACAGTGTGTGTTTTCTTATAACATAGCCTCATCGGGCTACCTGCTGTGTCCACCGAGGGGAATCAAGTCCCTGATTCGAGTTCGTAGACTTACCTCTGTGCCAGCGGGGGTCTGAATATAAAGAAGCGTCAAAAATATAAGAAAAATCAAGGTCTAATAGAGATGGTAAACATTAGTGTTAAAACAATAGAAGACTCGAACCGATGATCAGGGCATGTTGGCTGATTGTCGTAGAACAAAGCCAGATTGGGCTGTCTGTTGTGGGAAATCTGATCCCGCACTACAGCGTTTTATCTCCGTAAACTTATCGCTGTCCTGCCGAAGGTAGGTAGGCTTAGCATGGACAGGTGGTTAGAGCGCTCGACTCATAACCTGAGCGTCGCGAGTTCGAATCCCCTAACACCAAATATGCTCGCATTTTCAGCCGTGGTGGCGTTAAAACATAACGGTCAATCCCACTATTCGTTGGTAAAAGAGTATTTCAAAAATTGTCGGTGAATGGTGATGACTTGCTGTCTTACCTCTAGTCCTAAACTGCTAAATTAGGGGCGTCTAGTGCACACAGACATCACCTTTGTGCTAAATTAAAACAAACAAACCTACCGGAGAGCAGAGAACCTTGTGTAGATGTTATGAGCTAAGCAACAAACCACCTTGAAAACAACAGTGTGCATTTCTAGTTGTTGCCGTGCGCGTTAAAGCGTGCGCTCGTAATCCGAGGGTTGCGGGTTCGCGCCCGCGTCGCACTAAACATGCTCGCCCTCCCAGCCGTGGGGGTGTATAATGTGACAGTCAATCCCACTATTCGTTGGTAAAAGAGTAGCCCAAGAGTTGGCGGTGGGTGGTGATGACTAGCTGCCTTCCCTCTAGTCTTACACTGCTAAATTAGGGACGGCTAGCACAGATAGCCCTCGAGTAGCTTTGTGCGAAATTCCAAAAAAACAAAACAAAAACAAACAGTTGTTGCCGTGTTAACCTCCGTTTAACGTGCTAAGCAGATGATAGAAAAAAAGAGATAATAAAAAACAAAGATAGTGTTATCTTTCTGTGACCTCTACAACCTAGAATATAAGGTCAAACGATCTTCATCGTGCTTACTACGTAATATTCTAGCGTTTTCTTTTAACTTTCAATTTCATCGGATTATCAACTCTTATCTCAAATTCCACAGAGGTCGCTTTACTCACACACAATCGCGTCTGCTTCCCATCAATTTACATGTGCCTGCTAAAAATGGCACTAGCTATCAGAGGACGTAAAGAACATCGATAAATCAGTCATGAAAACGAACAGAAGTTACAATCTTATTAAACGATAACCAGTCCTCGTGTACCTATCATGACTGATTTCTACACCAAAATGGATGCTTCACGAACTTCATAAATCTTGGAAGCCGACAGGATTTGTAATAACCACTACTGAAGTTGTAATTAGGTTAATGCAAATAAGATGGTAGATAGGAAATCGTAATAAAGTGTGTTCATTAAACCCACAAGGTCATTTTTCCGTACTGGAATTCAAATAATTTCAACGTATTTTGCATCATCTGTTGTGACACAGAGCTGAGGCGAGTTGTTTGGGACGAAATTTAACTAAAGCATTTATAACATAAAACCTTACTTGTAATAAACGTGAGATAATTTTCTAAAACACTTGTGATACACCAATGCATTTGCAATAAAATGCTTGTGAGATAAAACATCTTTGAAGGAAAAGTGTTTTGCGTTTATATCTGATGAAACAAAATAATGTTTGTCATTGTTATTAAATACTTGCCTTGATTTCGGAAAATTCTTCGCTATTATTATTTTCTGTCTTATTTCTGTTGCACTTCCTTGTTGGCGTTTATTTTGTTGTTTGTTGTTGTTGTTTCGAATTAAGCACAAAGCTACACAATCGGCTATCTGTGCTCTGCCCACCACGGGTATCGAAACCCGGATTTTAGCGTGTAAGTCCGCAGACATACCGCTGAGCCACTGGGGGGCACGTTTATTTTGAATTCGGGGCATTTTGCCAATACCGTATGTAAGCACTCTTTGCTTACTTCGGCTGTATTTCGATAACTTTTTCCTCAGTTCAGGTTCTAAGTAAGTTTGTTTGTTTTTGAATTTCTCGCAAAGTTACACGAGGGCTATCTGCGCTAACCGTCGATAATTTAGCAGTGTAAGGCTAGAGGGAATGCAGCTAGTCATCACCACCTACCGCCAACTCTTGAGCTACTCTTTTACCAACGAATAGTGAGATTGACCGTTACATTATAATGCCTCCACAGCTGAAATGGCGAGCATGTTTGGTGCGACGGGGATTCGAACCCACGAACCTCGGATGACTAGTCGAGTGCCTTAACCGCCCCGGCCATACCGGGCCTTATTCCTTGGTACAGCTTGCTTATATAGAATGACGCTATACACAAGTTTTTTAGGCTTAGCTGATATGGTTGATATTATTAATGATTTTTATCATAGTTATTATTTTCATTTGATATGTTTATTTTTTGTTGTATTATATTATTTTGGGAATATTTTAACAGTTATGTTTGTTATTGTTGTTGTTCGAGCAGAAACTTTAAACAAGGAAGTTGTTTTGAACGTACCAGTGCTACGAGAACTCGAAATAAACGATAATTTTGATTGGACGACTAAACTGTCAGGTCAGAGACCTCTAGAAGTCAGGTAGAGAGTCCTAAATTTGAACTATTGATCAGAGAGACAAAATGGCACCCATCGCCACGAGCCTGATATTCAGCCGTCAGTGTTTTAGGCGCAGTCACATGTTGCTGAAAAATGCACGTGTTAAGCAGCATGGCTTCAAGCAAACACGCTTTGCAAGTGCTCCACACGAAGGAAGTACTGGTCCGAACTTAATAACTGGGTTTTGTAAAAAGCAGAGCCGATAATGACCTAAAAACTCCTATTTCAAATAACTGCGTGGACAGTGGCCCAATTACTGACTAACTCGCTTCCATGTACGTCGCGCATCAGCTGTCATTACACAGCCAACTTGCTTCATTTGGACCTTTTTTTTAGGGTTACATAAAACAATAAGAATCTGGTATATATTTAATTTCCGAAACATATGACCACTAACTTTACTTATGTCGTGCTTACATTAACGGTATTTTGAATTTTTGTTCTCTCTTAAAGATGAGGAACAAATTGGATAAACGTGTCTCTTTAAATCTCAGGTCAGTAACCTTCAGCACTTCATTTACACAAGCCTATCTGTTCGACTTCCAGTTTCAAGTGTTTTCGAACGATATAGATTTATAATGGAATCTCGCGTGGAGGTTCGTAACGATTGAATCAGACTTTTATTTCCTCTTGATATGATAAACGAATTATCTTACATGTTAGAGTATTTAGTCATTAATTTAAAATTTAATCTAATGATTTATATTAAATAAACAGCGCGATTTTGAGATGGCAGTATTTTTAGTAGCTTAAGGTTTACATCTTTAAGACACAATCAGTTGAATATGTCATAAGAAAAGCTTGAAGCTTTAGTAGTTAGCGTATAAAGCTTTGGATGAAAAGGTCCTAGGTTAAAGCCTCAATGTACCGCTGAATATGCGCCGATATTAAGGCTGTGGAGACGTTGGCCATCCCTGCTATTCTATTAGGAGTACCCTCAGAGGCGGCATGCGCTGCTGATTGGATTTTATTTCTCTGATTGCCAGTTCTAAGTTAGGGATGGTTAGGCCTAAACTTTCGAACTTTACATCTTGCCTTTTAGTTATTGCGTCGCATTAGGAACCGCTCATGCAAACAATGTTAAAGATAATTGGAATCAATAATTTTGACATGAAATAACGTTGACAAAAATTCATTCCTTAACAATGTTCTTCGTGACTACAACACACAATTTTAGGCTTAAAATATAATATTTTATCATGAGTTTCTTCAAGACCTAACCCCCCGCTAGTACAGCGGAAAATCTACGGATTTACAACTCTAAAATCAGGGGTTTGATTCTCCTCGGTGGGCTCAGGAGATAACCCGATGTGGCTTTGCTATAAGAAAAAAAAACACACACACACAAGGCCTAGCATTCACTAGCTTAGACCTAAACTTCATGTCACACATTACTTGACCTATCTTAAATTTCTTGACGTTGACCTACCCGTTATGTGTTGATATATTTCCTTGCGTATTAGATACGTGTATATAATACTTAATGAATAAATGTATATATATGTGTGTGTGTGTATATATATATATATAACAAAATGTAATATTTTATTTACAACGTCAGGCTAAGTGCAACTCAGTGTGGTGCGTTATAAGAGTGACAGTTAAGTCCCAGTATTTGATCGGGCAACAGTAGTCCAAAAATTGGTGGTAGGACGGCTAAGAGCAGATAACCCTTTTGTAACTTTGAGAAAAATTCAACAAACAAACAAACAAACAAACAAACAGAAATATATAATATTAACTTTTTTTAAATATATAATTGTGCTTAGTTCAATGCATTGAGACATTTACAAAATAAATGATCGATCAAGGCTGATTTATAAATAGAATGATTGGTCAAAGTTTATTTGTAAAGAATAATGATTGGTCAAAACCAATTTATGAGAGGAATAATTGATCGAAGCTGGTTTATGAGGACTTATTGGGTAAAGTTGATTTATGAGAGGAATGATTGGTCAAATTTTATTTTTAAGAAGAATGATTTGTCAGGGCTAGTTTATGAGAAGAATAATTGGTTGAGGCTGGTTTATGAGGATCGATTGGGTAAGGTTGATTTATGAGAGGGATGATTGGTCAAGGTTTATTTGTAAGAGTAATGATTGGTTAAGACTGAAGATGACTAATTCAGGGGTTTCCAAATAAGGAAAGTGTCAGGGAGATACAAAATATGCACTACTGTTTGAATACTCGGTATCTACAAATTAATTTGGTGGGTCCTCAATTAAGGTGTAGAATGTTTTTCTTTTAAAAGACCCGCTGGGCTCAGCATAGTGAATAAACTAAATGAGATTCAGTCTAAAATAAAACCTTAAGTTTCTGGTTATTAGCATGATAAACAGTCATGTACAGCGTTTATGGTTATTATGACTTTTATACATCATAACAATTAATCTGAGATCTTCGTCTAAAAAGTTGTTATAGAACTTGTTTACAGTGAGAAATAATAATTCTTCGCAAACGAAACGAAGGTGGGTTATTTGTTAACACCCCTCTTAACTCATGTGCTATAGAGCAGTGAGAATAATATGTAGACAGCACTCTACTAACACTGAATTACTATGTCTAGGCCCCACCCCCTGTGACTCAGTTATAACTTTGAATAATTGCAAAACTAAGATCGAGGTTTCGATACCCGTGGTGACTATGAGACAAACAGCCCAAACAGATAAACAGCTTTGTGCCTAATTGCAGTGAAATAAGGATGGTATAGTTCTTCTGCGCACCTTCTCAGCACAAAACGGTTTGAGTTATCAGCGTATGTACATACTGAATCCGAAGATTCATGGTTCGTGACCTGTTACTACAAATAGATGTGTTACAGGAAAAATGACTAAGCCTTATTATTCGATAAAATAAGAGCAGCTGAAGAGTAAGAAGTGGATACTGCTGATTAACTATCTTTCTTCATTGGCCCGCCCTGGCCGAGCGCGTTAAGGCATGCGCTCGTAATCTGAGGGTCGCGCTAAACATGCTCGCCCTCCCAAACGTGGGGGCGTTATAATGTGACGGTCAATCCCACTTTTCGTTGGTAAAATAGTAGCCCAAGAGCTGGTGGTGGATGGTGATGACTAGCTGCCTTCCCTCTAGTCTTACACTGCTAAATTATGGACGGCTAGCATAGATAGCCCTTGAGTAGCTTTGTGCAAAATTCCAAAACAAACAAACAAACAAACTTTCTTCATTACTCTACCAGTTCAAAGTATGGAGAGTGATATCTCGGGTAGCCCTGTACGAAGTTCTGAAATGAACAAAGATTTTAGAGCGTTGCTGCCTCCCCCCATCATTGACACAACGGTATGTCTGCGAAGTCACAACGCAAAAAAATGGGTTTTAATACCCGTGGTGAACAAAGCACAGATGGCCCAATGTTTAGTTTTGTGCTTAATTTCAAAGAAACCAAAGCACAGTAACGTCGTTCCTGCGAAGTTCCACGTGAGTTTGTTCTCTTGTTCACTTCGGCATGAAATGTTTTTTCAAAAATTTGTACTTCAAATAATCGCCAGACAATATGAATGTCGCGGGTTCGAATTGCCGTTCCACTAAACATGCTCGTCCTTTCAGCCATGGGGGCGCTATAATGTGACAGTCAATCACCTTATTCGTTTGTAAAAAAATAAGAATTAGCTGGTAAAAGAGTAGCTCAAGATTTGGCGGTTGGTGGTGATGACTAGCTGCCTTCCTTCTAGTCTTACACTGGTAAATTAGGGACGACTAGCGTAGATAGCCCTCCTGCAGCTATTCGCGAAATTCAAGCCAAATAATCTCTGATTTTTATCGCTTTGCTTCAGTGTTAATTACGTCACTTTGTGTGATAAAGTTTCGAATTATGTTTTAAATTTTAAAACATCTTACGTGATCTTAAAATAATATACAATCATTAATTGCTTTGTTCTACTTTCTACTTTTTATGTACTATGTTAGATAGGTAGCAGAATTGCTACACGATCTAAATACGACAAGGTGTATAAAAGCTTCGAGTACGTGTGTACCAGACACTCAGAAGTGCAATTGTTACATCCACATAGACATGCGGGCAATTTTTTTTATTTTTTTCACTTCCTTTTGTGGTGCATAGATGAATTGGAGTACGTACCTAGAAAGAGACAGGTTTCTATGTAAATTATATCTGTGCACGTTGGGAAGGTTGTCATAGTAGCCCGGATGTTAGACAACTCGGATGGATCCCCTTATGATCTTCCTCCAGGTGGCTCACAGTAACAAGGCAGTAAGTCTGAAGGCTTACAATGCTAAAAATCGGGTTTCGATACCCGCAGTGTGTAAGGCACAGCCCATTGTGCTTCACTACACTCACC
The DNA here is from genome assembly GCA_011833715.1 of Carcinoscorpius rotundicauda. Classification (NCBI taxonomy): domain Eukaryota; kingdom Metazoa; phylum Arthropoda; class Merostomata; order Xiphosura; family Limulidae; genus Carcinoscorpius; species Carcinoscorpius rotundicauda. Next base: position 128,095,828 of record CM022394.1, on the reverse strand, counting down.
AGGTGTTCGGTTCGTTTTTAAAGTCCGCGCAAAAACAACTCGAGGGCTGTCTGCGCATTACGTTTGAACTGAAAATGTAAGAGGGAATATAGCTAGTCAACTTTTGACCTATTTTTGTCTTATCAAACATTAGGGACCTGACCGTCAGTTTTATAACGACTGTCAAAGTACGAAGGTCGTTTTCAGGGAATCAAATCACGAAACGAAGATCTTGGAACCCACAGTTCGAATACGTTGACCAACAGGACACGCCCGATCCAACCATTCTTTAGAATGCATGATTAGAAACTACCAGCGAAATATGACGAACTATTTAAACTAAAATAATATGACTCAGAGTTTCGTAATCCCCCAATCCCTATATGTTCAAAAGTTACAAATCTACCAGGTGACAAAAGACGGACGTATTTTTGTTATTCTTGGTCATTTCAGTGACTCATTAGAAAATCGTATAAAACAAGCTAAATAAATATATTCGTGGCCTGATACATTTATTCACCACACAAACACTAATACTGCCACGAATGGAGGGGAGGGGGTGCTCTGGTGTTTTATTACATTTTCACGCGAGCGTGGAAGAACCTCAAGAGTGTTACTCTACAGAATTTTCCAGATGACATTATTACTTTGTTAATTCTGGACATTATTGTAGGTAATTACATTTCGTATCCTGAAGCGTTGTCTAAAGACTACAGCGCCCTCATCTCCACAACAACATATACAAAATGACGTCACGACATTTTATGGTTAACAGAACGGATCAAGTTCGTTCGACATAAATTTCTAGAAGCATTCACTGCAGGTATCGAAACCCCGTTTTCAGCTTAACATTATAATCCCTGAGACTTATTACAGTAGACATTACAAATTGATAAAAAAACTCAGTAATTACCAGAAAATTCAAAATGTGTACTTCATATAATCAGCAAAGCCTAGTAATGAAACTGGCTAACTGTAACATTTGTTTATATTTTTTAGGCTTGCGGGTCTCAGAAAAAAAAAATCCTTTATTGAAGAAATAAGAAATCTGCATTTCGTAATTCTTTACTTCTGCTGCAGCAAACATTTCCGATTCTGTTACCAACCGCTGGTTAATCGGTTGGTCTGAAGGCTCGTCATGTTAGAAACTCTTGAAGCTTTGTGCAAAACAACATCCAAGAAAACCGGTTCTTGAAGTTGTTGGTAGTTTAATTAAGTTGATTCTTAGGTTTAGAAAATTGAAAAAGTTTGTTTTAATTTCGCGCAAAGCTACACCAGCGCTATTTGCGTTAGCCGTCCCAAATTCAGCAATGTAAGACTAGAGGAAAGGCAGGTTGTCATCACCACCCGTCGCCAAATCTGGGGCTATTCTTTTGCCAAGGAATGACCGTCACATTATAACGCCCCCACGGCTGAAAGGGCAAGCATGCTTGGTGCGACAGGGATTTGAACCCACGACCTTCATATTACGAAAAACTGAGAAAGAGCTCGAATGTTCTCGAAAGATCTCAAGACTGTAAGTACTTTGTAAACGGTCTCGAATAACAGAAGTTAAAGTGGCTCCCTAAGAATCTGTTGAAAGATCGTGGGTTTACAACCCTAAAATGTGAGGTCTGGTCCCTACAGTAAGAGCAACGCAGATAACCCATTTTGAAACTCTGCGCTGAGTGGTAAACAAAGAACTCAGATTAGAAGCAATATTCTCAGACCACATTAATTCATGTTTTAGAGCAAAAGATATCCATCACCAAATAAAATATTTTAACAATTCAGACCTCCGAGTTTTCGATATTTCTTTGATAACGAGAACATTACATTATCTTGATAAGGTTAAATTCACTGTTGGTCCCCTGGAGGTATTCAAAACCCGTGGAAGTAAACTATGCATATACCAAGACTTAGATTATATTTCTCTCACCTCTACTAGTTTGAAGTTTACGGCGTAAGACTTACAGCATTTCATACGTATATATCAAATTCACCACTGCACGTTATACTTCAGTTATCTTTTATCCATATTAAAACATTTTTTTTTCGACTCACAGTTTAGAATCTAGCCACAAGTTTACAGATTTCTGATCACGTGCGTTTTGATTTGCATGACAAACAAATCAGTTTTCAATCTTTTCTGCAGAGTCCTCGCCGGTTTGTATGTCTGACCATTGCGATTAATCTCGGAGCATTTTAATCTCTCTCTGTTACAGAATCCAATTTTAAAGCTTACCAGCTTCAAGCCGAGTGATTTATTTCTTGAACGCTGGAAAGAAGCCCCACTCAGACCGCGGGCTCGACGTCAGTTATTTATCATGCACTGCAGTGAAGGCGAACAAGTGATCTATGGCAAACCGTAAAGTAATTGAACATTTTAGTTGTGGTGCACGAGGCACGTTGAGTAAGCAACGCTGTTACACGTGCCTGCGTTTTCTTGCAGTTTAATATCAGTTAATGTTTGTATTTTTATCGCTGAATAGGATATTTATGTTTGCAAATATATTAGAAAGCAAGATAACCGATTTCTTGGTTTTTCGAGTTCACCTGTAATTTCAATATTGTCTGCTGGATTTTGTACAAAACTTACTCGAGGTCTATCTGCGTTAGTCGTTCTTAACTTTGAATAGAAAGCCTACAGAGATAAGACTGCTAGTCAATAGGTGACGGGATTGAAAGTCGCAACACGAAGCACCTTCTAACGACCAGATCATGTCGAGTTGGGAACGGAACTCGCGACATGAAGATTACGCGTCGAGCGCCCTCTAACCACAAGGCCGTGTCAGGTTGAAACTGGAACTCGCGATACGAAGATTACAAGTGGAGCGTCATTTAACCATCAAGACATGCGAGGCTGTAATTTCAAAAGAACTGAATAACAGAATGTTTTTAACTACGACGGACATTTTCGAGACAATTCCAGATACCAAACACAATAAGAACCTTAATTATTCTAACTTTGATTGTCTTCTGAGACATTTCCATCAACGTCAAGACGGTTTCTTTAGATCTCCTCACAGTTGAAAATTTTTTTTCGTGAAATGATGACAAAAAAAATCACCAAACATGCTCGCCCTTTCAGCCGTGAAGACGTTAAAATGTAAAGCTCAATCCCACTGTTCGTTGGTAAATAAGTAGCCCAAGAGTTGGCGGTGATAAGTAGCTGCCTTCCCTCTCTAGTCTTACACTGCTAAATTAGGAACGGCGAGTGCAGATAGCCCTCGTGTAGCTTTGCGCGAAATTTAAAAAAAACACAAAAAAAACAGAACAACACAAACTAATTCCAAAGGAAAAATTATGATGGTAGAAACTAATTCCGAGTGAAAAGCTAGAACAGTACAAACCAACTCAGAGTGAAATGTTTGGAGAGAGCGAGCTTCCTAAACAAAATAGGTAATTTCTTCTTTCTGCCTTAAGGCAGAAAGCATCTTATGCCTTTTCTCCAAACCCCCACCCACTTTCCAACGAAAAAAAAACAACAGAAACTCAACCACATCAAACCAACGCTGCCAGACGTGGTTATATCACTACTTCCTAAGTTTCCTTTTGAGAGTTTCCGAGCTTAATAAATTATTTTCAACAGTGTGCAAATCTTATATCGTCAGCCCATTTTGTAATTTATCTGCAGCTTTAGAGATTTCCAAGTGTGTTTGAGCTCGACTTCTCGAAAATTGTCTTCATTTTTAATAGGAGTTTTTAGTGTTAAGAAAAAATGTTTTGTTTTTTTACATCTCTTAACCTCTTTCTAGGTAGTGTCACTTTTCTTTGTTGTTCAGCACAAAAAAACGAAAGTTGTGGCCATCACTGGTATCGAAACCCTATTTTTAGGATCAAGAGTTCAGAGACTTACTGATAAACTAGGGAAAGAGAGGACGGCTTGTTTGTTTGTTTGTTTCAGAATTTCACGCAAAGCTACACGAGGGCTATCTGCGCTAGTCGTCCCTAATTCAGCACAGTAAGTATGGAGGGAAGACAACAAGCCATCACCACCCACCCCCAATTCTTGGGCTACTCTTTTACCAACGGATAGTGGGATTGAGCGTGAAATTATTACGCCCACCCCCGCTGAAAGGGCGAGCATGTTTAGTGTGACGGGTATTCGAACCATTGATTTTAAGATAACGAGTCGAGTGCCTTAACCATCAGGCCATGCCGGGCTGAATAAAAAGTGAGTAAACTACCCGCTTACAGTAAGAGAATTTTGACAGTTAAATTTGCTGTCTTTTGTTTCATGTAACTGTCACTACAGCTAATTAGGATTTTTTAACGTCAAGTATATGTGATTCGAAAGAGCAAATTTTTTTAAAAGTAACGTGCCATTCAAAAAAGAAAGAAGACTGATGCATTTTGTGATACCAGTTCATTATGTATTAGATAAATAGGTTAAGCACCATTTTCTCTCTCTTTTATGTACTTTTATAAACATTTTCTGCAATAATATTTCATATATATATATCCATATTTATTATTTTAGTTTTATTGTATAAAGCTTTTGTTTTGTTTTGTTTTAATTCTGCGTTGTTACATTCATATAAATTTAAGGCTAGCATTAATCTCTTTAGTTAGAAAGCAAATATAATTATCCATAGCTGACTGAATCCTACAAGGTATTACAGGGATTATGTCCGAAAATATTACCAACATCTAGCGTACCCGACTGACGAAACAATGCATTATTCCAAGTCAGAATGTAAGCAGAGTATATTAAACTATCTGTATTCGTTACTAGGTTAAACACGGTGACGTCACAGCATATTAGGACGGTTATTCAGGCAGATCTTCTCGAAGATGAAATATAAAATCTATTGTATTCAAAGCATCGATTGTTCCAGCACACATTCTTGTCTGTTTTATCTTTAGATTGGCCACTTTTAATATTTCTATTATTTGTTTTTTTATTAATATTAAGTACATAAAAGTGTGTTCATTCGGAAGCAGTTTGTTGAAAAAACATCAAGGGACCGTTCATGAATTTCCAAGTGTAAGCTATCGTCCTCTTGAAGCATGTCTACCAGCTAATCGTCAAGTTAAACATGAACAAAAGATGAAATAAAGTTTTCAGATGTATTTTTGCGCATTTAACTGTTTCGTCTGTTGTGTTTTAAGAATTGCCCGAATGATAAACAGTATATCTACATCCCCCCAACCCCTGATGTGGTTAATGTACTGGAAACATTAACAGGAACTAGTTTGCTCGATAACGTGCATTAGCAACAGTTTCTCACCTGAACTTCTCCGTCTCAGCTGTGCTCGTGAGCGTGAGCTGACTCTGCGTGACGTTAACCGGCATATCTGCAGAAGCGTTGTGTGTCCGTCGTGTTGTTGCAACTGTTGATGTCCAGGTGGGATTTTAGTTTTACGCTCGAGGGGACCACTAGCAGCTCGTAGTCTCAGGGTGCAGCTGTATCACGACCGATCTTTCTCTCTCTCTCTCTACTCCGCGATGTCTCTGTTCGATTAGGCATCATGCAGCCTACTTTGTGATGGTCCCGTGGCTCCGCCCTCGTGCTGAGACGAATACGATTGGTTACGGCAGAAACAAGTTGCGAAGCATGGAAAAAATCATCCAACTGCAATGTTGCATGTTAGACATCATCAATATTAAAATATTGTATCACCTGACATCTAGGTGTGTGTGTGTGTGTGCGTTTAAAATTCAGCGACTTCCGTTCGAATTGTGAACAGTCACCTGCAACAACACAGAAAAATATCAGACATAGTAATGATTTGTTTTCAACTTCGTAAGTCTCCAGGTGGGACAGCAGTAAGTCCACGGAGCCACAATTTGAGGTTCGATCCCCGCAGCGGTAAATAACCCAATGCGGCTTTGTTCTGTGAGAATAAACCTCGTGCACGTAATACAAATTTCATTCTATACATCGCAATAACATTAGACGTCTTGGGAATTATCAGTTTCAAAAGTTTGTCCAGTATTTATATACAGATTTACTTAGTCAAGTGCTACACTCGAGTGTCACAGAAAGAGGAAATGGCACAGTGTTGCTATGCTGTTCGTTTTATAGTGAGCGTGTAAATGTTGTAATGAAAGTAATGAGCCCAAAAATGATTAACGTAAAAAAAGCAATAGTTTATCTATAAAAATTATTATTCCTTAACAGAGACATTTTTCTAAGATAGATGGCATTAGTGAGGATATAGAAGCTCACCCTAACTCTCAAGAAATAAAATATTTGTTTGTTTGTTTGTAATCAAGTACAAAGCTACACAATTGGCTACTTGTGCTCTGTCTACCACGGGTATCGAAACGGATTTGCATAGATAGCCGTAAAGTAGCTTTGCGCGAAATTTAAAAATAAACGAAACGTGTTTCTAGCGGTGTAAATTCACACACTCTGTCACTGGAAGGAAGGGGGTGAAACAAACGAATCAACATCATACTGAAACAACCTTACGTATGGAAGTTTTTACTGAAAACAAACAAACGTGAAGGTAACGTTAAAAATACAGCAGTTATTTAACCAGAGTACGTTTGTTGTTTAACCAGAATACGTTTGTTGTTTAACCACAGTACATTTGTTATTTAACCACAGTACGTTTGTTGTTTAACCACAGTACGTTTGTTGTTTTACCACAGTACGTTTGTTATTTAACCAGAGTACGTTTGTTGTTTAACCACAGTACGTTTGCATCGTCTTAAAAAATAATTAGAAAATTTACAGCCGTTGTAAATTTAGTCGCAACCTAATTTTCTTCTTTGAAACAGTCTGTTTGTTTTGCCGAAATTCGCGCATGGCTACCCGAAGGCTATCTGCGCTGGCCGTCCGTAATTTAGAAGCGATGTGCTAGAGAGAAGGCACCAAATCAATACCACCAGCCGCCAAATCTTGGTTTGTTTTTGTTTGTTTTTGTAATTTCGCACAAAGCTACTCGAGGGCTATCTGTGCTAGCCGTCCCTAATTTAGCAGTGTAAGACTAGAGGGAAGGCAGCTAGTCATCACCACCCACCGCCAACTATTGGGCTACTCTTTTACCAACGAATAGTGGGATTGACCGTCACATTATACACCCCCACGGCTGGGAGGGCGAGCATGTTTAGCGCGACTCGGGCGCGAACCCGCGACCCTCGGATTACGAGTGCACGCCTTAACGCGCTCGGCCATGCCAGGCCATGCCAAATCTTGAAACAGCCTATCACCGAGGGATGGTGGGACTGGCCGTCACATGCAAAGCCCTAGCAACTAAAAGAGCAAAAATATTTGGTGATGAGATTCGAATCCGCCACTCGTAGATTGCTAGTCAACTGTTCTGATCACTAGGTCATGCTAAGCCACAATTGTCAACATACCACACTAGATGGCGTTTACGTTCCTTAATGTAAATTCACTTCTTATGTTATACCAGAAGGTTAAATGAAAATGAACATCATATGAAAGGATTATGAAAATGGCTTTAAAACCTCCTGAAGACTATTGGCCTGGATCTAGACTATTGCATTAATGTTCTAGAACGTTACTTCAATTTAAAAAAAAAAGGTAATGTCGTGCAATATAATATTACCCTGACCAGAGAGAGGGTTCGTCATCACTAAACAGTATTAACAACCCTGTAACTGTTGCCCGTTGTCTGACCAGGAAGAGGGTTCGTCATCGCTAAACAGTATTAACAACCCTGTAACTGTTGCCTGTTGTCTGACCAGAGAGAGGGTTCGTCATCGCTAAACAGTATTAACAACCCTGTAACTGTTGCCTGTTGTCTGACCAGAGAGAGGGTTCGTCATCACTAAACAGTATGAACAACCCTGTAACTGTTACCCGTTGTCTGACCAGGAAGAGAGTTCGTCATCGCTAAACAGTATTAACAACCCTGTAACTGTTACCCGTTGTCTGACCAGGAAGAGGGTTCGTCATCGATAAACAGTATTAACAACCCTGTAACTGTTGCCCGTTATCTGACCAGAGAGAGGGTTCGTCATCGCTAAACAGTATTAACAACCCTGTAACTGTTGCCCGTTGTCTGACCAGAGAGAGGGTTCGTCATCGCTAAACAGTATTAACAACCCTGTAACTGTTGCCCGTTGTCTGACCAGAGAGAGGGTTCGTCATGGCTAAACAAAATTAAAACCTTGCATACTAGACTTTAATTTTCAGGTTTTCCACGACCAGCTAAAAGTGTTTTTGCCATATAAATGGATAATACAAGAGATAGCAGATATCATTGTGTTTTATCTCGGGCCAAGTGAATGTAGAATTTAATGTATGACCATATTGTTACACTGGTTGTAATTACATCATGGATGTGGATTTTTTAGTCATTGTTGTTGACGCGTTAATAAAAAAGGAGTCGCAAATTATTCTTTTGCGCTAAACTTTTCGATAAAGACAGGATCTGAAACCATTGCTTACTGTCCGTATTACGGCAAACACAGCTGTTGTTGTAAGCCGGGAGAGTAACTGGTGTCGCTACCGTTAGAGGGGCATAAAAGTCACATCACAGTGAGCAATAACTGTTAGAACAAATTAGTTAGTATAAGAATCCAACATAGTTGGCAGAAATTTAATAACATTCTGAAGACGTAATAAAATCTTCTTTGAATTACCCCTCGTACCACGAGGTGTTCTCAAAAGCTTCCGACAAAGAAACGTATAACACGTAATAAGTTCCAGTGACAAGCAAATCGATAACATCTAACACTGACGAAAAAGGACCAATCCCACCGTTCGCCTTGATTTTCTAATAAACCAGAATCTCTATATAGGTATTTCCTTCCAGTTACACCAATGCTACGCCTAAAAACAAAGAAGAAGGTAATAAAACATGAAAGATTCCAGCAAATATTAACAAAACAACGTAAAACGTACCCTGGTGGCTCATCGGTATAAGTACAGAGCTTGTAGTTTAGTTTAGTTTCTTGAATTTCAGCAAAGCTACTCGAGGGCTATCTGCGCTAGCCGTCCCAAATTTAGCAGTGTAAGACTAGAGAGAAGGCAGCTAGTCATCACTACCCACCGCCAACTCTTGGGTTACTCTTTTACCGACGAATAATGGGATTGACCGTCACGTTATAACGCCCCCACGGTTGAAAGGGCGATCATGTTTAGTGCGACCGGGATTCGAACCCGCAACTCTCGGATTACGAGTCGAACACCTAAGCACACTTGGCCATGCCGGGCCCGCGGGGCTTGTAAAGTTAAAAATCGGTTTTCGATAACTGCAGCGAGCAGAGCACAGATAGCCTGTTGTGTATTTTTACGCTTAATAATAAACGAAAACATATTAAAAAATACAAGATGACTGAAATAATTCATTTTGTAATTATAAGTTTCTTGGCTATGAAATAATTTCTCATGCGCGTGAGTAAGAACTTGTATCTCAGGGTCGCCAAAACGTATTAAAAAGGCACTAAAACTGTGTATGTGTCCACTGGGGCCACAAAATGTCATCCTTAAGTTTAAAGGCTCGTAACGCTAGAAACTGGGTTTCGATACCCGTCTGCAACTCAGATAACCACTTGGGTGACTTCGTAATTAACTACAAACAAGCATTCTGGGTTTAGGTAATTTTCACCTTTTTATCCACCCACCGGATAATGATAATGATAAATGAATTATTTCAGCCAATGTTTCACTTTTGCGGCTCCATCAGGGGTAATACAGGGTGTCCCGAAATATTGGAGACACGACTAAAACGAATTTTATAGAATGTGTTCCACCTGTTGTCCTTGTAATTCAAAACACGGCTGGATTAACCGGACATCATTCTCAGACAGCGCCATAATCAATCTAATATATGGAGTTAAATCACTTATCCCAGGTTCCGGAATTTTCGGTCAACTTGTAGAACAAGAAATATCCAACAGTTCCTATACCTCCAGCTGTAATGAAGCCGCAACAGCGAAACGTTAGCTGAAATCAGTTTTTTAAAATTATTATCTGGCCAAAATGTCTATATATCTTCAGCGTGCACTACACATTCTGGAAAACAACAAAACTGTTTTCTCATTCTAACTTTATTTTATACCGAGAATTGTTATATAATAGAGGTTACCGACTTCGAATAATTCATTACCGTTCTAAAGACGGATACCTGTCCGGCGCTGTTGAATTCTCATTTCTTTGTATCTCTCTCTCTCCAGCTGTGTATACATGGGGTGATTTCCGTTCAGGCACGTGCCGTGCTATTTGTTCAGTTTCCCAGACAACGAGTAACAGCTGGAGCAAGTAGACGTAATGACCGCTGGAAACCTTTTGTTCATCCGCCAACAACATAGAGATTAATACCCCTGGGGTCCCTTCCGGGGTACGATTTTCACACAACAGTCGAATCAGTTTTTTTCACGAAGAAATTGTTGTTATTTATTGTGAGAACAAAAATATACTGTTTAGGTTTTGTTTTATCGCTAGTGACCTGGAATTTCCGGAACGATAAACGAATTAGTCTTTCAATATTTTTCGGAATATCACTAATATATGACAATTCTGAGCTAAGGCGGACCAAAAAACACTAAAATCTGTGAAGAAGACACAAATTTGCCATGGATTGCATTTGCAGTCGATATTTTCAAGAGAAATTTGCCATAGGTTGTATTTGCAGTCTATGTTTCCAACACAAGTTTACCACGGATTGTATTTGCAGTCTAATTGCCGCAAAAGAGGTACAAAACAGGAAAATAAGCTTCGAAAAAAAATAATGTTTGAACCACAAACAAACCTACGTCATAATTCGCACTAAAAACATTCTTTTTTGTAAAGTTACTGTAGGAGTTTTATAGAATGAAGATTTTTTTTAAATATTATCTTCTCTTCCCCCCCCCCCGAATGACTCAAGAATATATGCTTGAGAGATAATAACGAAAAAACGAGTTCTATTCCCACACCAGACACAACTCGGACTTCCCATTATGTAGTTTTACGCTTAACAATGGACTTATTTTCAACGCGCACTCACCTTTTATTATTGTATCAAAACAATGGATGATTAATGTTTCGCACCACAGGCTTTGAAGCATATGGTCGAACCATGGGGTTGTGGAGGGGGAGCATGTTAAACTGAGCCTCCATGGAGTGATATAAGTGCTCGTGAACGGATTTAACTCCCCCTTCCAAAGTCACACCCTTAGGTCCAAAGGGTACATGCCAAGTTTGGTGACAGTCGGCTCAGTGTTTTTGTCTGAGCTTGGTAACAACCAATTCACCAGTTGTACGTATCACCGCCATGGGTCTCTATATTTTTCCCATTCGATAAATTGGTATACTAACTGGTTATTACATGAATTTACAATGCTTTTGACGTATTCTTGATGACGAGAAACCCACCTGAAGGTCGAAACGTTGGTCTCTGCTTATCAATAAAATTGTAAAAATCCGTAACAGCCCTTCTGAGATACAGTGCTTTTGATAGTCCTAAACCAGATTCGCATTCATATAACGAAACATAAAGCTATTATGTACTCATAAAAAATATCTTTCGACACTGAGTAAATAAAAAGAAAAATAATGAGCCTTCACTTTCAAATGTGAAAGACAACTTACAGAATAAGGGCTCAGCGACCTCTAACGAGTTTTTATCTTAAAGTTTATAACTTACAGAGACTGGCTTGTTTACCCGTTTAACCCTAGTTGTTTAACTGGTTGGTAATACTCAAGGTAGATGACCTTGTGTCGTCTTTTGAAGGTGAAACCTTGAAAGCATCTAGAATTCCAAGAGTGAATTATTACAAACTAGTCTTTCGTCATAAAAAAAGTTCTAAAAAAAACTTCATTACATAAGAAAACCGAGATGAAATATGAACAACTGTAAAACAAAAATTTGTTATAAATTACTCTTAACTCTGTGTATACTAGGGTAAGTTTACTTGTTCTTAAGCGCAAAGTACACAATGAGCTATTCTATTTTACTCACCGCAGGTATCGAAACTCAATATTTAACGTTATAAGCACTCGAGTTTATCCCTGAGCAAGCGGAATAATGGGTTACAGGAGAAAATTCAAATTAGAGTAGCTCAAAATTTGGTGGGAGTTACTGTAACAGCCTTCACTTCAGTTTATCACTTGAAAATTGCCCTATTGTAGTTTTGGGCAAAAATCCGAAGACAAAAACACTTAGCACTAGTTTTCCACTGCTGTGTCACGGCCGACTTTTAGTTATGGGGAACGTGACACACCGGTGCCTCACAGAAAACTCTGTTTCTAAGCCAAATTTCTGTTGTGGCACACGAGTTATTGTTTGTTACTTGAGCACAGAGCCGCACAATGGGCTATCTATGCTCTGCCCACCACGGGTATCGAAAGTGGCGTGTAAGTTTGGGACGCTGTGACTGCTTCTCGTTACCGTTTGAATATTTAAGTCCATGTATACATAATTCATTACTTGTTAATAATTTTATGCTCTTAACTACGATTAATTTTTGCTAACCCTACGAACCGGAGTTATGACTCGCTATAAGGTAAATTGTATTCGGAGTTATACAACTTAGATTTACAACCGATCCTCTTTGTTACAATATTTCCATTAAACTAGTCAATAATTACATTCGTTTGTTCACCTGGCGACGCTAAAATCCGGGTTTCGATACCCGTGGTGGGCAGAGCACAGATAGCCCATTGTGTAGCTTTGTGCTTAATTCAAAACAACATCACCTGGCGACACCTAGTGTACAAATAGGCAAAACGACCAAGCTAGCGACCCCTTAGGCTTAAAACATAACCACTCCTAATTTTGAACTGCGAACGAAAAGAAAGGTAAGCAGTCGGTAACGCTTACCGTCTGAAGTGGTTACCCCAATCGAATAGAGCAACTGACAGTCACTGTTTATAATGCGCCCAGATCTGTAAAAAATGCGATGTGTGTTTGGCATCACCACGTCTCGAACTGGAGATTCTAGATTGTTCGATCCGATACATGACCATTAAGGCCATTTTCTGGTTCCATGGATGATTGGGGGTAGTAAAGAGTAAAACGTTAAATCGCTTACAGTAACTCAAAGAGGCAAAATCGATGACATACTGCATTAACTATATATTAAACATATGCTGGACTTTGATTTCATCTTAAGCCTATATCCTTATTGAATATCAGAATATTTTGTAATTTGTAGAATTTCGTGCAAAGTTACTCTAAGGCGAGCATGTTTGATGACAGGAATCGACTCCCCCCCTCTAAAGCACAGATTGTGAATCGATTGCCCTAACCACCAGGGTTTGCCAAACCTTGGAACTTTCATTAAAAAAGAAGGGGGTAGTCGATTCCTGTCATCAAACATGCTCGCCTTAGAGTAACTTTGCACGAAATTCTACAAATTACAAAATTTGTATGTAATTTAACTATCACACTTTGGTTTGTTTTGAATTTCGCGCAAAGCTACACGAGGGCTGTCTGCGCTACCCGTCCCTAATTTAGCAGTATAAGACTAGAGGGGAGGCAGCTAGTCATCATCACCCACCGCCAACTCTTGGGCTACTCTTTTACCAACGGATAGTGGGATTGACCGTCACATAATAACGCCCCCACGGCTGAAAGGGCGAGCATGCTTGGTGTGACGGGGATTCGAACTCGCGACCCTCGGATTACGAGTTGAGTGCCTTAACCACCTGGTCTTGCCTTTACATCTTTTCCCCTATTAATTTTTGATAACTCTGTTGTTTTATAAGGACTTAAAATATTTATAATCTTCTTTTATATAGAAACATAAGAATTCGCGACATCAAATAATCATCACTGATTCCAAGGCGACTCGTGATTTATCAATAGCGGTCATAAAAAAAAATGCCAGATAACTACGGTGCTAAATGTGCCTTTTCTTTCATATAAAAAATCACATCTCCAGGATTATAAAATGGATTCAGGATCTTAAAAACAGTCCCTCAGAGAAGAAAAACCAGAAAAACTTGGTAACGTGATAAAGATTTTATCACCTGTCAAAGTTTCCACGAGTATTATGTGAATTCGACGGATAAGATAATTTAAGATATTTATTCTTAGGATACGTTTTCTTTATGGTTTCTGTGTTTTTTTAACGTTCCTTCTATTTTATACATATTTTCACTTATTGCTAATTTTATTTTGGGAAATTTGAATATTAATCTTTATACTGTAAGAAGAAGTAAACTAAATATTAGGATTACGGCCGAAAACATTGCTAACAGCTTCGATGTTCAGTTGAGGGTATCTATTTTAATTATTAAAAGTTATAGTGGAATATTAAATTGGCTATATTAATTAGTGTTTGGTTTTACTTTTGATGGATGGGGGGGGGAGGTTTCTCATCTAAAAATGGCTGATCAGAAATTATGTTAAACTTTGACTCCGTCAGTACACCTGGTCCCCCAGTTGGATAGCGGTAAGTCTCAAGATTTACAATGCTAAAATCAGGGGTTCGATTTCCGATGTGACCTTGCTGCAAGAGAACACACACATGATACACCCATTTCTGTATTTTTCAATCTAATATTTACGCAATGGATAACACAAGCCCACTGAGAATTAATTTAAACGCAGGTTTGTTTCTGCACATATGCGTCTGAGCATGTACACATAATTTATGCTGACATTTACAAAAACGCGTTTTTCCTGTCATCCAACAATCTGGTCTCTTGTGACTGTTTATTCACCACTTACCTCGCGAATGAAGTTCCATCCTTTTCAAGAAGAAATTTTGATTGAAATTAAAATAAACTGAGCAGCGCACAGTTGGCGGCCTAGTGGTAGGCGCGCGGGACACTGAATTCTGATGTTCTGTGGTTCGAGTCTCGTTACTGCCAAAAATAAAATAAATTCCTTTCCGCACTTTCAGATAAGCGGCTGCATTAAAAAATGTATAATGTCGTCAATCTGCCTGGCAAGAGTAGCCCCAGAGTTGGCGGCAGGTAATGCTGAGTAGTTGCCTTTCCTCTGGTCTATTAATTCAAGAATAAAGATGGTTGTTATAACTTAAACAGCCTCCAAGCAGCGAAATTCAACATGTTTATAGGTGTTTTCTGATGCCTAACTTCTGGTTTTGTCTTTTAACTTGAAATAATTAAATGTAATTCAAAGCTTTCTTAGGAGGTTATTGCTAAACCATTTCTCGTCAGAAAGTATCGCGTAATATTTGTAACAAGTTAAACTCTCACCACAGCGAGTTATCGTTGGCACTGTTCTTACAGATTTCTGTAGAAACTAAGTGAAATTTCTATGAATTTTAGTTTCCTTATTTTCATCTTAGAAAATTAACTTTATTTACAACTATTTATTCTCTTGTTGGAAGATTCAAGGTTTAAATCGATCGTTGATCACACCCCGAAAACCAATATTAATAATTTAGTTGAATCGTAGAAAAGTTACATAACCTGAAACACATGTCATTGAAAAACAAACAGACAAAGATGTTTTGTTGACCTGTATGACGTATAGTTTCCGCGATGATGATTTTGTCCAATTGTTTTGATGAAAGTCACATGTGCATATATCAAGGTAGCGCATACCCCTTAAATATCAAAATATGCCATAATTTATTTTCTTTTTGTGCAAAATCAAGTTTCAGTTAGACTAAAAACCCTTTAAAATGAACAATGAAAAGCATTTTAAGTGGAAAAATACGCGTTATCAATGTATCTATAGTGTCTACTAAGATAAAGTCGGTGAGAGGTTTGATTTTTATTAAATGACCACTAACGCGTCACTGTAGCTTACTTATTACTTATAATTTGACCTTAAATTAATTTTCATAGTTTTCTTTAGTTCAGACTAATTCCTTACATCCCATTAGAGTCTGTACCCATTTACAGGAAAATTCTTCACATTCCATCAGAGTCTGGACCCATTTCAGGAACATCCATCCATTCATGTTTGTAGAAGTTATTAGGGCCATAAGACAGTTCTTTTGTATTTCTATACTTTTATAATATGCAAATCAGCCACAGTGGTAACGTTACACAACACGTGTCACAATAATTCCTTGTTGTTTGTTATTAAACACAAAGCTACACAAAAGGTCATCTGCGCTCTGCCCACCTCGAGTATCAAAACCTGTTTTCTAGCAGAAATACCACTGGGAGTCAATAAGTTATTGTAACTATTTCAACATATTTTAATACAAAAAGATGTTATAAACACGTTTTATTTTGTGTTTTCTTCTGATAACAAGGCCAAGACCTAAATAACAGTATGTAAAGAGTTTGGTACCTTAAGGACTCATTTCCACCCATTTTGAAACTCGCAAACCCATCTTCTATCAAAGTGAATTTTACCATTATAATTTTTCGCCATTCCATAGCTTACAGTGTGCTTACAACAAATAAATTTGCATTAAACATGATCAGAGGAAAGGAATTAGGATAATGTCAATCAGTAAAGACCATGTGACAAAAGTCTGTGTCGGTTTTTTTCATCAATGAAGTCGCTTATTTCACACATTATTTATCCAACCACACAGTATGCACACATAATACCGTCTTTAAGACTTCACTCTTGTCATAAATTTCTAAAGTCGTAGATTATTGTGTGTCACTTTTCAAAGGTTAGAATAACAACCCACTTGTTTTGGATTTATTCTCAAAGTTTCATTAAAATTCAGACACGCGCAGCTGCGAAACGAAATGTTGTCTTATTAGGAGAAATATTTATGGCCATTCCTCAAGACATTTACCAGCAAACACCAGATTTCTATATTTATGTGTGTTTGTGGCGTTGATGTTATGAACTTGCGTAAAGTGTTAGATATATTGGTTCGTGCTCCGCTATAATTCTTTGGTAAAAAAAAAAAAAAAAGCGAATTCTCCTATAACAGTCTTAAGGGAGTAATAAATATTTAGAACTGTTTTCGCTCGTTATATTGTGGCTTAAAGATCTAAAGTAGACAAAATCAACAGTTGAATTTAACAAACATCCGGGTTCGCCAGTTACTTTTAAACAACATTAGCACAGTTGTATTGTATTTATACAGTTTAAAGATGGTTTGAAACTTTGTCTTTCCAAAGCGGATTTCCTCGTCATCAAAATTTACCATATTTAAAAAAAAAGGACCTGAATAGGATAATGATCACAGAAGGAAACCCTTTTTGGTGAAAGACATGTTTGATCCTTTTAACTAATGCGTTTGGTTTTTACGTATATTCATAATTATTTTTAAATGTTTGTTTGTTTATTTCTCTTTGAATTTCGCGCAAGTCTACACGAGAGCTATCTGCTCTAGTCATCCCTAATTTAGCAGAGTAAGAGTACAAAGAAAGCAGCTAGTCGTCACCACTCACCACCATCTCTTGGGCTACTCTTTTACCAACGAATAGTGGAATTGACCGTCATATTATAATGCACCCCCGGATGAAAAAGCGAGCACGTTTTGGTGTGATTGGGACTGGAACCCGCGACCCTCAGATTACGAGTCGAGCATCCCGGCCATTTTTAAATTATTGAATGACGTTAATACACAACTTTTGTTTAGTTTATACGTCACCAGAATATCTCACAAGAGGTCTTGATAAACCTGTAATTATAAACTTCCTGTTACTAACCAGTTGTTCAGAGTAGCTAAATATCGGAGAAAGTTAGGCACCAACTGTATTTTCACAACTTACTTCAAACACAAATAAAAAAACAGATTTTATTAGCGTGTGAAGTGTGAAAAAGAATTAATTAGCGGTTACAGCTGATTAGCGCAAAGTTAAATAAAAAAGGGGGAGACAAAGTGGCGAGAGGAAACAGAGAATGAACAGCGAGAGAAAGAAGAATTACAATAACAATTAGTGGATGAAGTGATGCCGAACAATTTGATCTTGTAAGAGGAAGCTGCTCTGTCAGACTTTCACATTCGGGTTCTTACTGTAACCATGACAACCGTATCTCCTTCCACGTTGCTTTACTTGTTTCCTAATCAATAGATACACCAAGCAGGCACGATATTACATAAACAACACCTGTTGTTGGTATGGGTGTTTTTAACCTGAGAAATAATATTATCCTCGCTAGTTCAGAGCTACTAAATAGAGGGAGCCAGTCGGACTGCAGTGCCTGCCGCCCACTTGGAAACTTTAAACTAAATGCAGGTGAAATTGTGGAACGCGTTCAAAGTTATATTGCAGACTCGAGTCTTGGACTTTCCCGTACACAGCCCGAAACGTTAAGAACCTGAACAAACCAATCCCTACGTGTTATTAAGGTATATAACATCATATCATTACAAAATACATGAAGAGGTTAACACAACTAGCTGATCTGAAATAAACAGAAAAACTACATTTTTAGTTTAAAATATATCAAACTAATCATATTACTTTTTCACACAACATTACTGAAAGTAAACAAGTTAACAAAATACACTCTGTATATCATTCAACATTACCTTACCTAAACTAAACAAGATAACAAAATACACTCTGTATATCATTCAACATTACCTTGCCTTAACTAAACAAAATAACAAAATAAACTCTGTATATCATTCAACATTACCTTATCTAAACTAAACAAGATAACAAAATACACTCTGTATATCATTCAACATTACCTTACCTAAACTAAACAAGATAACAAAATACACCGTGGATATCATTCAACATTACCTTATCCAAATTAAACAAGATAACAAAATATACTCTGTATATCATTCAACATTACCTTATCTAAACTAAACAAGATAACAAAATACACTCTGTATATCATTCAACATTACCTTACCTAAACTAAACAAGATAACAAAATACACCGTGGATATCATTCAACATTACCTTATCCAAATTAAACAAGATAACAAAATATACTCTGTATATCATTCAACATTACCTTATCTAAACTAAACAAGATAACAAAATACACTCTGTATATCATTCAACATTACCTTACCTAAACTAAACAAGATAACAAAATACACCGTGGATATCATTCAACATTACCTTATCCAAATTAAACAAGATAACAAAATATACTCTGTATATCATTCAACATTACCTTATCTAAACTAAACAAGATAACAAAATACACTCTGTATATCATTCAACATTACCTTACCTAAACTAAACAAGATAACAAAATACACCGTGGATATCATTCAACATTACCTTATCCAAATTAAACAAGATAACAAAATATACTCTGTATATCATTCAACATTACCTTATCTAAACTAAACAAGATAACAAAATACACTCTGTATATCATTCAACATTACCTTACCTAAACTAAACAAGATAACAAAATACACCGTGGATATCATTCAACATTACCTTATCCAAATTAAACAAGATAACAAAATATACTCTGTATATCATTCAACATTACCTTATCCAAATTAAACAAGATAACAAAATATACTCTGTATATCATTCAACATTACCTTATCTAAACTAAACAAGATAACAAAATACAGTATTTGTTATTCAACATTATACTACCTTAAAGTACACAATACAATAAAACAAATATACATTGATTTTCCCACAAAACATTAACATTTCTACTGACCACATGTTTAGTCTTTTCTCTTGATAGTGGTGGTTAATACGATGAAGATATAAAAATACTAAGGTAAATATTTCCATTAAACAACAACTAACCTATGTATACACACAGTACTCGTCTCAGAGTGATGATATAAGTGTCAGAAACGAAAACTGTTTTACTATGATGGACAGTCAATGGCCCGAATAATTTTAAAGTCCAGTCGTTTCACGAGTCATGTATATATAATGACACACCTTCAAAATTACTTCGTTAGTCTCGGCATGTAGCATTGAGATAGGAAAAAGCTGTAAGATAAAATAGTAGGTATATTTTATATATTATATACGTTAATAAAAATAAAATAACTTTATTTATTTCTTTACATTTTAATTAAATTTAAACTGAAATTATACTTTGGTAGGCCTAACTCAGGAACGACATTTTGGGATAGATTGGTTTGTCTTCACATGTACACTGCTTTCAACGAAGAATCTGATTTGTTGGAGTTGACTGTACTTATATGTGTATGTACTAGATCATGGAGTACACCCCTAAAGAAACATTGAAAAGTTGTTTATTAGATTTACTAAGCTCAAGTCTTTATTAATTAGCCTAGATACATCTAAAACATATATGCCAAGTCTCTGATGCTGCAGTGAACGCCCTCTGTGATGTTATATTCGTTTTAGCACATTTAACCTCTCTTCCATTTTAACTACAAATTATTTTTGTACTATTTTGTATTCTAAACTTTGATGATGTTTTTAGTTTAAATTTCTCGCTCTGGTAATTGTATAACTTTTACAAGTCTCTTATTTTTTCTTCAGTTTCCGCTATATATACAAATTATGAGGCCTTTTCGTTTATTAAAGAAATCCTGACTCCAAACCTTCTACGACAAAAAAAACAAAAAAAAAAACAACAACAACTTGCTTCAGTCTTTTTTTTATATTCCTGTAAAGTTTAAGTCTTTACAATTGTAGACGGCAGACTGCACCACAGACCAACCACCCTACTGTGGTGTGTCTCACTTTTCGAAATATCAACTTTATGACTTCTCGTCCTTTTGGCCTCAAAATTTGTCACGTTTTTCATTCTATATGCAAGTCTATAATATCAATAATTACATAACGTTAAATTATAAGAGTCTAAATATCTATTTCTGTGATTCATTAATTTTGTTAATTTACTGGAGCTTCGACTGATAGCTGCCTAAACCATGTAAAATGCTTACTATTCTTTATTGTTATAACCTTCAGTGAAACAAAATAAATCATCTTTTGCTTATTAAAAAAATTATGTTTAACCCGTTCAGTGCTGTAGACGAGATAACTCGTCCATGCCGATCGGTAACACAGTGCCACTGACGAGTTAATTCGTTCTCAATAATACCTATCTTCAACGCTAAATGTTAGACCAATACATGCATTTGACCTACTTACAAATTGTTTCACTTTCGATTCAAAATGGCGTCACGAAAAAAGTTACAAAATGAAGAAGCATTCGAGTTGTATTGTAGCAGCTGAAATACTTGGCAGTCAACAGGTTAACGAAACGAACATTAATAACCTGACAGTTTGTTTGAATAAGGCTCGGCATGGCCAGGTAATTAAGGCACTCAACTCGTAATCCGAGGGTGGCGGGTTCGAATCCCTGTCACACCAAACATGCTAGCCCTTTCAGCCGTGAGGGCGTTATAATTTGACGGTCAATTCCACTATTCGTTGGTAAAAGAGTAGCCCAAGAGTTGGCGGTGGGTGGTGATGACTAGTTGTTTTCCCTCCAGTCTTACACTGTTAAATTAGGGAGGGTCAGAGCAGATAGCTCTCGTGTAGCTTTGCGCCAAATTTAAAAACAAACAAACAAAACGAGCTATAACAGTGATTTACAAATGAAACTTCAGCATGAATTTCTGTTTCTGTTACTTTTATATAAACACGCAGTGCAGTGTTAAGGAAGCAAAATATCAAGTTTAGGCTTAAGCTTTCACAATTAATTAAATAATTAATTACATGGGCTGGTATGTTGAGCTTCATTCTTTGGCGTACGAAATGCTGTGTCAACTTCAAAGATAGTAGCAAACATCGTTCGGTCATGTAAATTAATTAATACTTACTAATATAATTACGTGTAGCTATGAGTGTGTTTGGTTATTCTGTTTCTGTTGTTTTCAGCTTGTCTTCAACTTTCCACTCGTCGTTTTTGTTTAAAAGCTAACGGAAAAAGAAAAATATTTCGCGCTGAATTGAAAATGTGTCTCTTAATAATTTCTCCAAGGGCTTTGCAATGAAAAAATTAGGGTTGCGTAAACTTAAATCCCGTTAATTTTTGTTTGTTATTAAGCACAAAATTATAAAATGGGCTATCTATGCTGTGCTCACCGCGGGTGTCAAAACTCGATTTTACCGTAATAAGTGCTCAAAGTTACTAGTGAACTCTGAGTAAGAATCTTATAAATACTTCTCTCTTTAGATATAACAAAACAAATGGGTACAACAACAATAACAAAAACACTAGTAAGTAACTAAGATTGTAAGTGAAATGCAAAGTGAAATCGAACAGCCCGGCATGGCCAGGTGGTTAGAGGGTGCTCGTCTCGCAACGTGGGGGTCGTGGGTTCGAAACTCCTCACGCCAAACTTGCTCGCCCTTTCAGCCGTGGGGGCGTTATAATGTTACGTTTATTCCCACTATTCGTTGCTAAAAGAGTAGCCCAAAAGATGGCGGTGGGTGGTGATGACTAGTTGCCCTCCCTCTAGTCTTACACTGCTAAATTAGGGGCGGTTAGAGCAAATGGCCCACGTGTAACTTTGCGCGAAATTCGAGAAAGAAACAAACAGATCGAACAAAGAAATGCTTCTTTCCTGTTTAGACATTAAATTTACAGCTAGTTTAGATATGTTATAATATAAATAGCATTTTTTCGTGCGTGTTTTTGAAAAGATATTAGGTTTCACGCTATTCCATTAACATATTTAAGCTCGAAATCCGAGAATAAAAGCAATATAACAGTATATATGTACAGGAAAAAAAGAAGGCCGTACATTTCGGCTGTATGACCAACGTACACATTTTGTATTGACCGAGATAATCGCTCTCTTTTACTGATCGAATGTCAATCACGTCTTCTGTTTGTTTAAGAAAGGTCAAACCTTGTCATGTTGCATTTGACCCCTATTTAAATAAAAGTTTAACTCCCAACAAACAAGCGCACATAGCGTCTCAGTTTTTGTTTGTTTCGCAACTATTCACGCATAGCTGCACGAGAGCTGTTTACCTAACATTCCCTCATTTTAAATCGATAAACCATACGAAAGGCAACTAGTCAATAACACACACCGCCAACTCTTGGGTTACTTTAATCGAATAATGAAGATTGATCATTACACTTGAAATGCACTAATGGTCCCAGAGAGCGGAGAGAAAGTTTGTGACAATGAGACGCAAACCATTAAACATTATTATGTAATTAAGCAGACAAACAAAACAGAACGTCACTCTTACGATGTACCCTTGTACCCAGGTATTCAAAGCAACGTATTCAAAGTCCTGCTCGTTAGTCAGTAATATAGTTTTCGATACAGAAAATGATATTTAAAAGAAGTCAGTAATCTAACACACATACAAATTGTTGTTTTTAATTTAGACGGTAAAAATAGTGTTAAGGCATTGGTATATTAATTATTTACGTTCATTCATTTTTCTTGTTTAGATTGCTGTGGGGGAAACAGCCCTTAAAGCAAGGTTTCTTTGTTCTAGAATCTTGGGCAAAGCTACATAAAAGATCATCCACGTGCATATCCGCCCCTATTTTGAACCGATAGACTAAAAGTGAGACATACAGTAAATTTCGCTCTAAGATACACGAGAGCTATCTTCGCTAACCGTCCCTAATTTAGAAGTGTGAGACAAGAGGGTATGCAGCAAGCTAGTCATCACCACCCACTACTAACTCTTGGGCTACTTTTTTTATCAACGAAAAGTGGGATTGACCGTCACATTATAACACTCTCACGGCTGAGAGGGCGAGCATGCTCCGTGCGACGGTGATTTGAACCCTCGACTCTCAGATTACAAGTCGAATATCCTAACCACCTGGCCATGCAAGACCCCACTTGAGTACAGGTTAAAGTCGTGTTGTTACTCCTCAACACACACACACACAGACACACAGAAGCAAGCAACTAAAACGCTTCTTCTAAACATTAATGAGCTCCATATTATATCTTCTGGCGAATTCTCTTGCATTTTTAATTTTTAACAAATATCCTACTTGATACGCATCAAATCACGTATAATTAAACAGAGAAAACATAGAATATGAACTGCGACAACGCATTTGTTTGCATCTAATTATATATGAAATCCAGAAAGTAAAAGTATTTCTTCTCCATAACTTTTTAAAAATTAATAAACTACGACACCTCAGTAGAAATTAATTACTGTTTAATTACAGTAGCTACAATGTTGACTTTTCACTAGGAAATACAAAAATATATTCGAATAAATAAAGACGGAAAATTAAACTGGCCTGGTGTTGACACTTGTTTAAATCAAAAAAATGTGTAATAGCACACTAAATAAGTTCTTACTTTTGTGTATAAACTACACGGCGTTTATTAATGAATTAGAAACTGACAACATCATAAATAAAGGCAGCCCGTAATCAAGGGACTTGTAGGATTTATTGTTTATCTTCTATTTCAAAGTATAATCCTTTGTTTTGCTATGTTTGTCACCCGTTTTGTGATATCTTGTTAGAAGGGAATTAAAGTTATGTTTCAAGAAAAACGTTTTTGTTATTTCACTAAACAAAATTCTGCGTTGTCTAACTTTTGCCGACAATGTATCAAACTTTTGTTATACTGCCATCTAGTGTGAAACGTACAAACTAAGTAAAATGCTAATACATTTCGAAACGGCTGGTATGGGTATTAATACTTTTATTCATAAAGAGAAAACAACTTTCCGACCTTCCTAGGTCATTTTTAGGTTAAGAAACGCGTTTCTCTCCTTATTAATAAAAGTGTTAATTCCTATACCAGCCGTTCTGAGATATATTTCTTTTCAAATGGGTTTCTCGTCATTAAATAAAACACTGTTCTTCACTAACTAGTGTCTCCCTTATCTCCAGTACCGTGATTCAGCAGTATGTTTGTTGGTTTATTACCCTCAAAACTGGGTTTCAATACCAGCGTTTACCACAACTCTGTGCTTAATAACAAATAAGCAAATAGTGGCGATTCATAATTCAACTTCGAGAATCTCTTTCGAAGCACGTCTATTGTTATTGTTTTTCTTATTATACACCCTTTTACCTTCTTCCCAATCATATCGTGTGTAATACGCGCTCGTAGTGTCATCTATTGCTATTTTAAAAAAGTAATAATTAAAGTAAACTGGAAATAACGAACAAAATCACTGGGTGTAATATTTGTGTTTTACTTTACACAGAACAGAAAGAAAAAAATAGAATTTAAGTTTTGTCACATCCTGAGTAATAAGCTAGTGACAACTGTGTACCCTTTTAATATTGAAAGGTCGAAGAAAGGGTACAAAAACAACTTTCAATTCAATGTGTACAGAGACCGTACGAAGCTTTCACTAGTCATATAATGCACCAGCAATAAAAAAAACAACAATGATTTTCAAATTGAAATTGTTGTTTCTTTGTCTATCGATAAGTATAAATATTTTAATATAACTGTTTTACGTTCTATGACAAACCTCGTGAATATTAACTAAGAAAGTTTTGAAATCAATATTATAATATTTAACACATAGAGTACGTATGGGGGGATCGATCGGGTTCGGTCGAAACCCTTCTTTTTGTGATGTTAAAAAATAAGTATGATCGTATGATTATAGTACAGCTGGTTATGGTATTTGGGGTTTTCGACATACTTTACATTTTCCTGGTGAAACAACATTCGCATTGTTTTGGCTAAAAATAGTGTCATGCAATGAGTTATGTTTACACTGGAAGCCCGAAGCTGTATTAATACTGTCAGGTTTTGTACTTGTGACTTCGTGATGACGAAACCGTGACGTTAACCAGAATATGACCTGAGAAGGTCGAAACGTTGTTCTCTGATTTATTAATAAAAGTGTTAGTACCCATACTAGCCGTCTTGAGATGCATTTGTACTTGTAACTTGTTAACGATAAATTTCAGAAATAAACAAAAAACGAAACAGTTTACCTGTTTAAATACGATGTATTAAAACAAGTCAAACGTACATATAAATATTCGTTCCACTTCTGATTATCACAGCTGTAGCCAGAGCTTCATATAACTGCCCTTTTTCAGTCAAAGTCCACACAGTCTGATTCAATACAACAACTGAGTAGACGAATTATTCTTCTCTGCTATGTTATTACAAGACTTTCTGTGATAATTTCCTTTTAAGAATCGACACTTTACACTCTATTTGGTTAAACTAACAATAACACAGTCTAGATCTAAATAATAATCTTTTGACGCGCCAGAATAATTTTAGAATATTTCTCGAAATACAGTGTACCAAATAGATTTTTGTAACAGAAATTCTTTACTGCTAAAATAATATTTATATGAACGTTTCGCTTTTGCTGTTCGCTAGTTGAACAAATACCCGAAATATACACAAACCAAAGAGAGACTGGATGCTATAGCATTAATACATAATCATTATGGCACTGTTATCAACATTGAAAAGGTATGTAAAATCACCCCCAGAAGAATGGAGCATCCTAACATATTATTTCACTAGTGGCTAATGACTAGAGTAGCTAGTACACTACTGTTATACAAAGTTATTTAAATCGGTAATATAATTCAACAACTAACAACTACTTTGCACGTAGATAGTATAGTAATATACTATAATAAAACATACATATTTATGCTTATTTAAGCCTAACTCCCTCTACAGTGCTAAACCCGAATGATGATTTGTTGACTTTTCATAGGAGGCCTGTGTATTTTACGTGAATAACCTTATAATTGTTTCAACAATATTTCATCCAAAATTACATCAGAGTTAATCTGATAACACCTTATTTTTAATCACAGTTTCTGGGAAGGGTCTTTGCTCCAGACCTAGTGTCAGAAGCATACTTATTGTGTTTTCCACTATACGTGTTGGCTTTTGGTACATTCTAGTTACGGGCCTAGTTACAAAATAATTTTGACCTAAATTTCATGTATAGGAGTAACTTTGTCATTTTAAACACAAACACAAAATAAATAATAACAATAATCCAGCTAAGAATTTTAATCCTAGGTGCAGGTACAGTTCAAGCTCTGTCCAGCACGCCTGAGTAACGACTCTATAAGAATAATAACGGTTATTTGATACGTAAGTAAGGGTTAGTAGCTCTATCACAACTATAACAGTTACTTGATACCTAATTAATGTTTAATGACTCTATAAAACTATAACAGTTACTTGATAGCTAAGTAATGGTTAATGACTCTATGAGAACTAATTAGTTCTTGAGATGAATGTGAGGAGTTCCTGTTTCCATTGGGTTCAAAGTAATCGATACAGCCGATAGCATGTTATACTATGTGTAAAAAAACGGTCCTCATCCTTCAAATGAAGCCTACAGTAAACAGCTACTAAACTTTCACTGCGTGACAATTTGATTGATTCATATTAAAGAGGCCCGGCATGGCTAATCGTGTTAAGGCGTGCGACTCGTAATCCGAGGGTCGCGAGTTCGCATCGCCGTCTCGCCAAACATGCTCTTTCTCCCAGCTGTGGGGGCGTTATAATGTTCAGTCACTCCCACTATTCGTTGGTAAAAGAGTAGCCCAAGAGTTGGCGGTGGGTAGTTATGACTAGCTACCTTCCCTCTTGTCTTGCACTGCTAAATTAGGGACGGCTAGTACAGATAACCCTCGAGTAGCTTTGTGCGAAATTCGAAAACAAACAAACTAACAAATCATATTAAACTATTTTTAAAATATATGATATGAAATTTTCAGGGGCTCAGCATGGCAAGATGGTTAGGTCACTCGACTCGTGATCTGAGGCCACAGGTTCGAATCCCCGGCACACCAATCATGCTTACCCTTTCAGGCGTGGGAGGGAGTTATAACGTGAAAACCAATCCCATTATTCGTTGGTAAAAGAGCAGTTTAAGTGTTGGCGGCAGGTGGTGAAGAATATCTGCCTTCCCTCAAGTCCTACCTTGCTAAATTATGGGCGGATAATGCAGATAACCCTCGTGTAGCTTTGCGCGGAATTTTTAAATAATGGATTAAAATTAAATAGATTGGAAATTAGTTTGTTTCCGGAAATATAGAACGTTACAAAATACGGAAATATTTTGGCAATGGAGAGCACTTCAATATTTTTTTATTTTTTCTGATAAACATAAACATTTTAGTTAATCTTAGGGAAGTCTGAAATAAGGTTAAGAATCTTTGCATAAGCTGCTAAGATAAAAGGCTTTGGTTTCATTGACCCCGTTGGATAGTATTATTTGTTTGTTTGTTTTTGAAATTCGCGCAAAGCTACATAAAGGCTATCTGCGCTAGCCGTCCCTAATTTTGATGTGTACGATTAGAGGAAAGACAGCTAGTTATCACGAACCACCTACCAACTCTTGGAATACTCATCGTCACAGTATAACGCCCCCACGGCTGAAATGGCCAGCATATTTGGTGCGAAGGGGATTCGAACCCATGACCCTCATATTACACTATGTAAAACAAATTTTGTTCCTGGATAGTACGTGTCATTTCTTAATTGCTTGTGTTGTAAAAGTACAGAAAATGGCCATTATTCCATTCAAACTTTGTTTTTGTGACCTGGATACTGAAATTTAGAAACTTATTTTCTATGTAAAAGCGGACAAATTTGCACATTTTCATTTACATAAGATCTAAATAAAACAACGTATGAATCAAAATTTACGTGTATTTGTCCTAAAGCTGTACAAAAATGAACAAAAATGTCTAAAAGTGAGTAGTTTTCCGAGATTTGCGACTGTAATGTAAATCACTTTCACCTATCAGCCCCCAAATATAGTCTCCCATCATGTTTTTTTTACACGCTCCTTGGCAGCGACGTTCAATATTCAGTATATCATTTTGGAAGCGCTCAACTTGCTCTTCTGAGTGTGCTCTCATGTTCTCCTTGAATTTACCAAGATAAGGATATGGACTTTCA
The DNA here is from genome assembly GCA_011833715.1 of Carcinoscorpius rotundicauda. Classification (NCBI taxonomy): domain Eukaryota; kingdom Metazoa; phylum Arthropoda; class Merostomata; order Xiphosura; family Limulidae; genus Carcinoscorpius; species Carcinoscorpius rotundicauda. Next base: position 128,067,330 of record CM022394.1, on the reverse strand, counting down.
GGAACATCCTAAAGCCTATTTTGCCGTAGTTCTTCACCAGAGCCTCAACCAGTTCCATATAACCACATAACCCAAACCCCTACGACAAAGCTGCCCCAAGCATTTTTACCCTTCCTACTGAGCTTCTTGGGAAATTCTGTGCACTCTAGGATCTTCTTTATTTATGATCCAACGAAGACACCAACTTTGACCTTTGCCTCTGACAACTGAGGGAAGAAATCTCGAAGATAATTGAAGGCTCCAGACTCCTTATAAAGAGTTGTGACAAATTGTTTTATAAGACTCAATTTTATGTGCAATGGTGAGAACAACACCTTCTGGAAGTTTACAAATGACTCACTCTTGACGTTGTGCCTCTCATTCAGAGAACTCGGTCTGTTGTGGCCAGTGTTCCTGTTGTAGTGCGCTGCGGCGTCCTGTTGTCCCACAGGCAAAGATAACAGGGAAAGTTGGTAAAGCCTACTTGGTAAAAGCCACCATTTTGAAGTCTCTGATAACCTTCCAGCCATACTCATCATACTTCTAGGCTTCTAGCAAGGCCTTGACACTGTTATATTCCTCTTTGAGGTGAGCCAGAGGAAGAGACGGACACATATTTCCGTTATGGAGTAGCACAGCTTTGAGGCTTCACTGAGCTATCAGTGAAGAGACGCCACTCATTCGGATTACAGGCAATTCCAATTGCCTCGCACAGAGTGGATACATTGTGACAGAAGCTGACCCCTTCTTGAGGAGAGAAGTTCCACAACATTCTAGAAAGTTCTTGAAAATTCTTGTAAGTTCGATAAAATTCTCTATCAGCTACTAAGCACTGAATCTACCTGGAATGCTCTGGAAAATGTGTAAATTTGAAATATTCATTATCCCAGGTCGCAAACAAAGTTTGAAGAAAAAAATAGGTCTTTTCCATTTACTTTAGGCATAAGCAAATGGGAAATAATACTTTCTGCCCAGGAATAAGAAAAAGTAAAAATTTTGTTACAAAGTGTTGTGAGTCGAGTGCCTTAATCACTTGGACTAACACATCGGATAGCATTGAAACTGATAAGCAATGAAATAGTAAATGTTAGGAAGGTTTTAAGATATTTTAAAATGATGACTTATTGGAGAAAAGGACATTATTTTTTTATGTAAGGTTATCCCTTAACTAATGTCCGGTTTTAGGCTCAGAAAAAGAGAAATGATTTCAAATGTTTTTAGTGCTATTTAATCAATTATGTATGTTCCATTATTATTAATTGCTTCCTGCCAACGATTCACAAGCTTCTGAATGCCACTTCTATAAAATTCTTGGGTTTTGGGGGAAAACAATGAAGAGAAGGCAGTTTTGACATCTTCATGTTTCCAAGCTATTTTATATCAAGATAGTTCTGCAAACTTTGGAATAGATGATAATCAGATGGAACAAGGTCTGGGGAATAAGGAGGATGTGGAAGTTTTTCCCTGTCTAGCTCTTCAATCTTTGCAGATGTGATCCTTGCTGTAACACAACACCTTTACGATTGATCAAAGCAGGCCTCTTTTCTTTCAGTGCAACATTTAAGCACTCTAACTGTTGACAACAGAAGCCCGATGGAATTGTTACATTAAGTGGTAGCAACTCAAAGTGGATCACACCAACAATATACCACATAATGCTAAACAAGACTTTCCTAGGTTGGAGATCCATTTTACGCTGTGCTTCAACAAGTTTACCTGCACTGAACCATTGTCTGTGGCGCTTACGTTTTTCATCTTCAATCACTAACCTGTCCAAAAAAAGGTGAGTTACGTTTATAAGAGTGCAGAGAAGTGCAAATGTCCACTCTTACTCTAAGGTTGGCTTCTGTCAAATCATAGGGAACCCATTTTCCAAAGTTTTGATACTTTCCAAGCTGTTACAGACGACGGTGACCTGTTGAATGGGTTGAATTAAGCTTCTCTGCCAGTCCTTCAACTGTTACAGCACAATATTCATCAAGTACAGCCAACAGCAAGTCATCATTAAACTCAACAGGACGACCTAAACGTGGCACATCATTTAATCTGTGGTCACCTGATCTGAACTTCTGAAACCACCTTCGACATTTTCTTTCATTGAGAGACTCCGCACCATAAATACCTTGAACGTTCCGTGTATTTTCTGTCCTCTGATGCCTTTTTTTAAACTCATAAAGCATTATATTCTTAATGTGCTCCTAAGACACATCTATCTTCATAAGGGTTTATTTGATTGATGATTTTAAAAAGTGGAGTTCTGCTAGTTTCTTTTATTTGTCTGAACATTTTTGAGCACGTTCTACTAATATTTTACTCATTAAAGCCTTCTGCAAAGACAGAAATGATGTTGCACTTTCTGTATTAAATTTTCAGACATTACTTTTGGGATGGCCTGATAGAAGTTGAAAAAACAGTAACATCGCTCAAATTGTAGAAATACATTAGGTTGAGATTCTTAGAGTAAACTAAAAAAAGGAGTTATGCTGTCAGTTTCTAGTTACAATCTGACCAGGTGAGTAACAGTTTTGGAAATATGTGCAAGACAACAGAAGCAATATTATTTGTATCAGAAACTTTAATTTTACGGAAATGGTTTAGTCTCGTTCTTTCTTTGTATTTGCTTGTTTGTTTGCTAGTAATTAAGTACACAGTTGTTTGTTTGTTTGTTTTGAAATTTCGCACAAAGCTACTCGAGGGCTATCTGTGCTAGCCGTCCCTAATTTAGCAGTGTAAGACTAGAGAGAAGGCAGCTAGTCATCACCACCCACCACCAACTCTTAGGCTACTCTTTTACCAACGAATAGTGGGATTGACCGTCACGTTATACACCCCCACGGCTGGGAGGGCGAGCATGTTTAGCGCGACGCGGGCGCGAACCCGTGACCTTCAAATTACGAGTGCACGCCTTAACGCGCTCGGCCATGCCAGGCCTTAAGTACACAGCTACATATCAGTGCTCTGTCAATAGCAGTTATCGAAACCCGAATTTTAACGTTGTAATTCTTCACTCATCACTGAAACACTGGAGTCTCTTCATGAACAATGCAGACATTTCTTTTAAAATGTAATAAGATTGTTTTTCTCACATAAATTTTACATATTTACAATCATAATTATGTGACTTTATAATGTGACGACGATTATTAGATGTTTACGTTTCCTTGTAATTTAGACAACATAATGTTTTGTTATTTTAATTTTTTTTACATTTTTAATTTTAATTTCAAGTGATAAAAGAAACATATTTACATTTACTGTTCTTATTATAAATTGTATCTCAGCAGGTTTGTTTGTTTTTGGAATTTCACGCAAAGCTACTCAAGGGCTATCTGCCTAGCCGTCCCTAATTTAGCAGTATAAGACTAGAGGAAAGGCAGCTAGCCATCACCACCCACCGCCAACTCTTGGGCAACGCTTTTACCAACAAATAGTGAAGTTGGCCACGGCTGAAAGGGCGAGCATGGTTGTTGCAACCGGGATTTGAACCCGTGACCCTCGGATAACGAGTCGATTTCAAGTGGGTTTCTCGTCATCAAGGACCTGTTAGAAAATGTTTGGAACTTTTTGTATAGGTCTCCCCCAAGTTTATTTTGGTAAGTCTCGATACTAATAAAATTAGTAATACAGAAAGATAATGAAGTATTATAGATGTTATTGTAAACTTATTAAAATTCTGTACCACCGAATTTTCACAGAGTTAATTGTTATCTTTTGACATTGTCTTAAAATCTGGAACGACAGGAACGACTATTTCTGTAATTTGAAAGCGAGTTAACGTACTTAGTTTTAGTTTAAATTGAGTCGTGATCTCAAGGTAGCGGTAGTTATATAACAGAAACATCGACGACAAAAAATTGTTTTTGTAGACCAAAATTCAATCGCTAGTTACTCAGTTATAATCCGAAGTTAATCATATCCAGACGTTTACCAATTCACAGCATTAACCTTGTTTTTTCTCCAGCAGTAAAATTAGATTTTCTTAGACCAACGGTCAGTAACAACAATTCAAGTGTTGATACCAATATGTAATACTCAGTGAACTCTTGTATAACAAATATATATATCTTCATAGAATGTCTAAATGAACGCCTTCTTTTGGCAAACGGAAGAACTGTTCATAGAAGAACGCCATCTTGTTTTGTCACATTTGTATCTGCTAATAATATTTGCATTTAATTTATATTTATCTTGTATTTGCTTTATTATCTATTAAATTACGCATTATAGATGTTTATTAATACTCAACAAGGGAACGAAAGTAAGTATTCAAACAAAGATGAGATTGTTTATTCTCTTTCTATAATATTGATGCATTGATAGAGGTACTGATAGTGATATTATAATGATAAGATTAAAGATTGACGCTAATATATCTATCTATGTGTATATATATATGCATACCCATTTATTACCACATGTCAGTAGGGTTAGTACGAACACCTATTAATGTAAGTATGTGTATTTAACTAGTAATTTATTTATAAGCTTATCACAGTATTAATAAACTTGAAAGAGTTGTAATCGTTATGTAAGTTTCAACTGGTGAGTATTCCTTTGTTTTACCTTCTATATTAAATTTTTATTACAAGTCTCTTGAAGCTTTGGTTTCTTTTTAAAGGTAAATAAGATTGCTGTTTATTAGGAGTGAACGTACGATTTAATTTTTGTTTTCAATGTTATGATTATTATAGATTCAGAATTGAAAGATAATGTCATTATTATCTATTGGTTAAGAATCATTCTGATAAAACGTATTGGTAATGGTGCTGTTTAATAGTGTTAGTAAACTAGGACTAGGAAGGAGAAAAGTTGACTCAATACAAAATAACTAGTAATAAAGTTGTACATAGAAGTGTTGGTAACCTAGATATAAATTATAGAAACCATTTATGCCTTGAAAATGTTATTGGATCCACTAACACTAACAGTAACATACTAAGACTGAGTTACCAATTGCAAACATATGGAACATTGGCCAGCAATATTGTGGACCAATATAACCATGTTGCTGTTGGAAAGGTGGTTAAAGTACAAAACATTCAAATGAAACTTTGTTGAAAAAGTATAATAACTATTTAAACCATGAAATTTATTAATATATTTTACAAATAGATTTACTTTTTTTCTTTTTATTTGAAATTAAAATCTCTCATGATGTATCTACCCTTTGCTCCATAATATGTTTATTACATTCTGTTAATGTACTGTATTGCTCCTAATTAATGCTTCTGGAGATGTTGCAAACTATGGGAGAGGGAGACTGATTATTGGTATTTATAGGTATAGTTGATATTAATTGGGGGTACTACAATATACATAGGTGTGTAAAGTTGAGAAGGGTCATTATATATTTACTGGTATACTGTATATTATGAATGGGAATTTATCATTCTTTATTATTGTTAAGAAATATATTTTTTCACTAATAATAGTGTATTTAGAATGCTTATTTCATAGCATGACAGTTGACTAACTACAAATGTTACATTGAAAGGCCCAGCATGGCCAGGTGGTTAGGATGTTCAAATCACAATTTGAGGGTCATGGGTTCCAATCCCCATTATATCAAACATGCTTGCTATTTCAGCTATGAGGTTGCTATAATATGTGGTCAGTCCCACTATTCATTGGTAAAAATAAACCCAAAAGCTGTTTGTGGTTGGTAATGACTAGCTGTCTTCCCTATAGTCTTACACTACCAAATTAGGGATGGCTGGTGCAAATAGCCCTTGTGTAGCTTTGCATGAAATTCAAAAACAAACAAACAAGTTATGTTGAAGACATAACCAAATGGTTTAAGATTAGCAAAACATGTTTTCTATTTATGTTTAGTACTTTTAATTGCATTTTGTACATTCATATGAAACAATTTAGGGTATCAGTAGTTGTTTTATATATCTGTGTGTGAATTTTAAAGATTTTGTAATATTCTAATGTAAAATTGTATTACATTTCTTAGAAAGCAGAAAAGTAATTACAGCATTTTGAGAAGACTAAATGAATGATAACCAGTCTTAACTTTATAAATTCTGTTTTATATTTTAAAGTTCTGTGTTACAAATGATAAGGGACAATTTAGTTCTACTGCTTGAAAGTTAGCATATGTTCCAAGATAATGTTGTACTATCTTACTTTAATTATAAGGTGGTAGTGGTTGGCTCCTTGCTATTAGCATGTTTTTCAGGGTACGTTTATATTGTATTATATTATTACTTTGTAGGTTGGACATAGTGAAGAAGTGAGATTTTTTTGTGAGTGATCTAAACCTTTAATATGAAATAAAAAGAAGAAACTAATAAAAGAAAAACAACTTGAGAAGTAAAAGAGTTGTTTCTTACAGAATGAAAAGTCATTTTAAGTTTCATATATTTGTACGACTTAGAACCAGTAAGCCTAATACCTGTCATGGTAGTTCTTTGATCTTAAGTTGTGTGAGTGTTCTGACTGCTGTTTATTTACCTTGTTGAGGCTGTGTGTGCTTACTAATGTAAAAATCAGTGTGTATTCAGTCCACGTAATTCCTTGCCAGCAGGAATGTTGTGGATTAAATTCATTATTCCGGTTTATCAGTTTTGGTTGTTTTCATTTAGTTTTCCAGTTGTACATGATGCTGAGTAACTGGTTGATATCTTGGTAAAAATGATGCATTTTTTACTTTTAATTTTTGTTACACAAGAGCATCCTGATTTGTTGAAACAGTTACAAAACAAAGGTGGCTAAATTAGTTGAAGGGTTTACAAGATCAGTCAACATGTGCAAAAAGATATTTATCATCTGCATGTCTTCTCTGGATTAAAAAATACAGGAGATATATGATCTCTCCTAAACAAAGGAATCTTAAGAAAGACATGAATCTGTGTGGTTATTGTTTCTCTCCAGTAAAAGTCTTTGGTAAACAAGATAAACTGTTATCTTGTTTGAATGGATCTTGAACTGTTTGATACCGAGTATTCAAAAGTATTTGTACTTTCAAACACAGAGTGGGAGTCAATGGGAAAGAGTTTATTAAATTGGGGGACTGCTGTTACAGTTCTGGTATTCAGTTTAGAACAACAGAATGTTTAATAAGTTTGATCTGTTAACATTGACAAACCACATGTACTCTCCTTAGAGTTTAGGACTTGGTGTATGTTCCTCTAACATAAAGTGCTTGCACTTAACCACCTTATAAAGCATGTAAGCTTTGTTTAGCTTTTCTTGATTGTCTCTACAGATCTCAAGAAAGCAGTGTTACAGAACTGAGGAACCACATCTTCTGTGTTGTGACACAAGCAGCCATTAATGTGTTTTATTTGATATTTTGGTTGAGGTATTCCACTACAGCCTGAAGCTATTATGAAGTCAGTTGTGCTGTTGAGATTCTAGATATCCCAAGGAGCAAATTTCTGTTCAGGATCTTAAATAAAAGGGGGTGGGGTACAAAACATTTTGTGTGAGATCGACCCCAAAAAATGTCTTTTTGATTGGGTGAGTGTTAAAACAACTACAAATAATAGTTATTTCATGTCAGCACCACTTCATAGCTTTGTACTGTACTTATAATCTGTAAAATGAGAGTATTTCTATTCAGATATAAAACTTTCAAGAGATTGGATACTTACCCCTTTATACACCAACAGTGTTACTGTGATAAGAAAGGTTAAGTGGCAGGTGTTTTTTGTTCTGTATCCCTCTTATCTTAATGTATAATAGACAAAAGATAGCCCTGAAATTTGAACTGGGTGATTTGTAATAATTGGTAATTGGTTGTTTGATGATCTCGTAAATTGATTTATATCCCTCCTCCCTCCCACAACCTCTACAAGCAAAGAATAAAAAAGTAAACTTTTCCAACCACTTCTTTACCATAATATGGTATTAAGACTCCTGTTTTCATTCATGTTGTTTCAGGTTTTCTTAAGTAATCTTCAAATTACCCTAATTTTATATATAGACCTTTTCTGACGGTTGCCATTACACCATTTTAAAAAACCAATTTTTTTCACTAGTTTTATGGAGGTTTCTACTCGCCAAGTGAATGGTTAATTTTATCAAAGTTCCACTGCACAGTTGTCATTATGTTTTTTAGATGTGAAGTGACCCCACACTGATCTTCTGTGGATCAAATAAGTTGATAATTACACAATAAGGGCACATTTCATAATTACTGTTAAAGGTAATAATATTATGTACACATATCATGACTATGGTAACACATACTTGAGTAGTCAGTTAGCCAATTTATTTATATACGTTGTAGTAATAGAAAAAGCTTAAAAATAGTATGCAGTTAACTTAAGAGTTATTAGAATATTCTTCAATGGTCTGCCGTGCTCCCTTGACAATTAACAGGTTTTGTGATGATTTTTATTTGTTCAACATGATTAAAAACAATTGTTTACAAATTTTGTAACTGAATGCGACCATAGTATATCTGTTGAAAGGTAAAAACACTGATTTTCGACAAGGAATGAAACATTAACAAGATATCTTTAGTTAGCCCTAAACAATATCCATTCAAGTGACTTTTGTTTCGTACTATTGTGTGTGTGTTCGTATATATAATCTGGTGGTGAGGTACACTACTTGTAACAATGTACATTTGTTACTGAGTGGTACTTGCGATAAAGGTTGCTTTGCTACTTATTCATCCTGTCTCTAGTCGATATCTGATGTATTCTCTTTTAAAAAAGGTTCTGTAGATGAATATTCAACCCCTAAAGATGTATACTTACACTTGTTACTGCTCTATCCTATCATGTTTAAACTTTCTTTTTAGTTACTTTCAGAAACTTGTTTCATTAGTAATGATCAAACACATCATGTGGCACCATAAGGTTTTTATCGGTGTTCTCACACAGTTTAGGGAAATGTATGGAAACCAAGTAATTGATGGTACATTCAGAAGGGGTGTTAGGTTCTTAGCTAAAAATAGTGATTCTTTCAGATGGATGTAAAAACTTAAAACACAGATCAACAAATGGGTTGTGTTGTTTACCGTCAGAAGATTTACAAATTTAAAACAAAAATCAAGTGGGTTGTGTTGCTTACTCTCACAAATTCTTTGCAGCTGTTTTACCTTTTTCTTCATTAACTTCACTAAATTTATGTAATAATATAAATTGTAAAGTATTCTTAAATTAAAATTATTTAAATAGAGTTAAAATTAACTTATGAAATTGCTTTCAAACTTATGGCAAAAATATATAAAAATGTGAAGAAAACCCTCTGTTTAGGGACAGTATTTTAGGCCTAAGTTAATAATTTTAAACTATTATGTATGAAAATGTATTTTACATGTTTGTAGATTAAAACCTTTAACAACCTGAAAATACAAATAATAACATTCCATGGGTTTTGTTTTACAAAGTTCCATAGGATAACTGTACTGAAAATACAGAATTATTAATAATGAAAATAAATGTTACTTTATGACATTTTCAAATTTTTACATAAGAGTAATAAACTTTATTACCCCAAATAATCACCAATAAAATACATAAAAGAAACATGACTAGTTTTGTCTATAGGCCTACATCATGTGTAACTTAGTTTCTACTACTTTTGTTGTTGAAACTAAAATTTATTTTTCAAGGCATGTTTAAAAATGAATACAAGAGACTTGATAAACAATACTGATTTCTGTGGAAAATTAAAGAAATGCTAGAGTTCACAAGACAAGATACTTATGTTAAACATTTTTCAAACATGATTTGTGAATATTTTAAAATTTTTTAGACTTATGCTTTTAGAAACTGTTACTCAAAGTAGCACTTGCCAGCAAGTTAGTGGTTAGTTTATGGACTTTAAATGTTAAAGTCTTGGGCTTGATTTCTTAACACACCAAATAGGGGAGATTTGGGATGTTGTGTTATGGGGAGGGGTCCAGTTAAACCTCCACTAGCATCAGTGGTGAAGTGATGTTACTTTCAATGTATATTTATACATCATTTGTTTGTTTGTTTGTTTTGGAATTTCGCACAAAGCTACTCGATGGCTATCTGTGCTAGCCGTCCCTAATTTAGCAGTGTAAGACTAGAGGGAAGGCAGCTAGTCATCACCACCCACTGCCAACTCTTGGGCTACTCTTTTACCAACGAATAGTGGGATTGACCGTCACATTATACACCCCCACGGCTAGGAGGGCGAGCATGTTTAGCACGACGCGGGCGCGAACCTGCGACCCTCGGATTACGAGTGCACGCCTTAACGCGCTCGGCCATGCCAGGCCATACATCATTTGTAACCTGAGCAAGAAATTAAATAAGGAAGCTTTCAAAAAATATTTTGACTTGCTCTGTTGGGTTGCAATTAATCAGTTTTAAAGCGTGTATGGGATTAATGTGAAAATAAGAAGAATTTAAAAAGAAACTGATGTCTATACCTGAATTAATATCATTATCATAAAGAGGACTCTTGCCTTCCTTTCTTTTATTTGAAGTCATTATATATACAGTCCATGGCTCTTGCATTTTTCCCTTTGTGGACATCAGCAATAGGAAAACACGTTTCTTGTGAGTATTCTAATTTTCATACAATGGCAGATTGATTTGGGAACAACTGTATGCTATTAGTCTCATGTACCCTAAACAATACGAACAAAGACAGGGAAAAAATCCAAGATTTTGACAAATTGTAGTCATGTCTGGAATAAAATAAAACCATCATGGTATGAAAATTTAGCTGATGTTTGTATTATCGTATTTGGCAAGAAATAATCAATGTATTGTTGAGTCACAGACATATTGCATGACCCCCTAGATGTTTTAACTTCAGAAAACCTAGAAAGAAAAACTTTACTGTAATTAATGAAAAAGTTTACTGGCCTCTGATATTTCCTTTGGAAACAATGTAGTAGTTAAAGACAAGCAGCTGTTTTGTTTTGTTTTTTAATTCTTTTTCTCTGAAAGAAATGTAGGGGTACCTGAGCCCCCATGCTGTTGATCGTTACCTACTCAAAGAATTAAAGAACATTAAATAATAGTTACCGAAAAAAGATATTTTAGAGATGGGGATTTGATCCTCTGAACTCTATTTTATAGATCCAAGCTTGTTTATATATTTGTAAATACAGTTATTCATTCCTGAAAAATAAAGTTGAAGGGTTTGGCACCCCTGGAGCTTTTCCTATGTCTGCACATATTTATACAATGTTAAAGAATGTAGTTATGGTATTATATAATAGACAGAATAATGTGAAAATAGTAAACTGAACATTAAACACATACATTTACACTATTCAACTCTTGAGTAGCCAGAGAATTTGTGGCAGGTGCTAGCAGCTTTGCAGTAACAAAGACAGGACATTCAGATCTTGTGACAGTGGGAATAGAACCATGAATCATAGGGCATGCCCATACATGTTCATTATGTCGCTTCGCATTTAACAACAAACATGTGCAATGCAATATTTTTTAATTGCTTGCATGGTTGGGATGGTATAAAACAGTAACTAATTAGAAATCTTAATTTTAGTTAATTATTTTCACAACAATCAATTCAATTGTAAGTTTGATTAATTGATTGTTAAAATAATTGAAAATTAATAATCACAAATAGCAATTTAGATTAGTTAATTATTTTGTTAATTGTAATTTCAATTAATTAAATTAGCTCCTGATACTAATCAGTGTGATTGCTACCAATAGATAATTAATTTCTTAGTTTCTGAGACTAATCAGTGTGATTGCTACTGAGAGATAATTAATTAAATTTCCCAGATCTATATTAAATGTTCTTTTATATCTGTGATTTTGCACTACTATGAACACATTTAGAAGAATGTGGAAGAAAAAAATGTCTATAATGTGCATGTTTTTTATAACAGTTTCTAAGCCAGTTGGTTTTCTAATATATTATGACTAATTACTCCAAACAGTTATTTTGTTAGAATGAAATTTTATTGTGAGCGAGCAACTGAATACAGGATAGCTATCTTTTTGTTCCACACTTTCTATAAAATACAGACATAATGCAATGTTTTTCCAGCTAATGATGTATAAACTAACTAACAGTAATATATTTGTTTTGTACATTATTGCTACCTAACATTGGTCTGCTTGCGATTTATATAATTAAAATTTTTATTAAGTATCCTTTAGTGAATCATGTACAATGCTTTTCTTAATCATGTGTATTTTCCTGACATGTTGTTGAAAAACAAACAGATGAGTAATGACAAAAAAAAATTGTTAAAAATGTTTAGAACTATGGTGCAGCTAGAGTTAATTCTGTGAAAAATGTTTAAACTATGGTGCAGTTTGAGTTAATTCTGCTAAAAATGTTTAGAACTACGGTGCAGCTAGAGTTAATTCTGTTAAAAATGTTTAAACTACGGTGCAGTTAGAGTTAATTCTGCTGAAAATGTTTAGAACTATGGTGCAGTTTGAATTAATTCTGTTAAAAATGTTTAGAACTATGGTGCAGTTTGAGTTAATTCTGTTGAAAATGTTTAGAACTACAGTGCAGTTTGAGTTAATTCTGTTAAAAATGTTTAGAACTACGGTGCAGTTTGAGTTAATTCTGCTGAAAATGTTTAGAACTATGGTGCAGTTTGAATTAATTCTGTTAAAAATGTTTAGAACTATGGTGCAGTTTGAGTTAATTCTTTTAAAAATGTTTAGAACTATGGTGCAGTTTGAGTTAATTCTCCTCCATGTTATCCATCGTGCAGAATATTTTTGTTTGTGTCATGATTCCTATTACTGACAGTTAAAGGGTTAGTTTCAGCACAAGACTCGTCCAATTTTGAACCTAAATAGATTGTATTTCAATTTGTTACTTTTAATCAGGTTCTAACTTGAGCCAGTTATATTTTAAATGCCTTAATTTAGGTATCTATGAGATTATATAAATATATATATATATATCACTGGAAATTCTAAACTGTTCTGAGCTAATATAAACAAGACATTACTAAAAACTTATTTTGAAATGCTGTCAATTTGGTTTTGGATATGTGAAACCAAGGTTAGGTCAGCTAAAAGTGATACTATACATATTTATTCTAATATGTCATCACTCTTAAGTGATATCCTAAGAAGGCACCATGTTTCATCACTAAATAAAACCTTCTGCTCTTAACAGTTTTTAAAATGTTGGATTGCTTAAGATTCTGTTGGGATAAAAAAACAAAATTATTTCATTGTAAGCCTGTGACTGTAAACTGTATGCTGCTGTTTTTATAATCATAACAAATGTAAAACAGTTTTATGAATTAAATATTTTAATGGAAACTGTAGTGAAAAAAGCTGGATGACCAAATTAAGAACTATAATTGAGCTCTGTGTCAAAGGCAAGCATTTTAAATTATAAATAGTATCGTCCAATTGTTTATTTGTGGAATGAATATCAGGAAACTTCAATATGCCTGGAAGTAGTAAAGAAGTGAGTGAAATTGAATTGTAGGTGAGGAAAAGATACCGGGAGACTGTTATGTGTCAGAATTATTGATATGATGCATTTTAATGGCAGTGCTTGTTTACTTGAAGATCAGTTAGAGATAACTATTGAGAAGACTTCATTATTAGAGGTGAAATATCATAGATTAGTTCAGAAATCAAAGAAACGAAACAGGAAATTAATTAGAGTTCTGGTAAGAAGGGATTTGGATAAGAATGAAAGTACTGGTTTACAAAGATCCATTCAGATGTCAACCGGTAATACGTTTGAAACTTTAGCAGCTAGGTTGGGGATAATCAGAAGGATCATACAAACTATACTGATAAAGTTATGTGTAATATGAAGGATAAACTTTTCTTGTTAGGATCTAAAGTACAAGTTATTATAGAGCACACTGACAGTATGGTTGTGCTGGTGCCAAAGAGCATTCTCTTTTTTGTTGTAAGCCAGATTGAATGGTGATGGAAAATGTATGTTAGGAGGGCTGCTTAAAAAGTGTGAGGTTATGGGCTTTGGTACAAGATGGAACTCTTTCTTTCAGAAGTTGTGGGCAAAGTATAGGATGGAGCTGTTTGCAGTCTTAAAGACTTAAGATGTTATGAAGAATACAATACAAACCAGATTATAGTTGTAGCCTGGGATAGATTTCAATGTAAAGGTTAATTATTTGCTTGAGATGGGGTTCATTTAAGTTGGCTAGATAGCACAATTTTTAGGAAAGCTCTATGTTAAAGAGTTTAATTTAACCTAATGATCAAAGAGTTTGAGAGTAAACAGATTGATAGGACAGATGTGGCAAAATGAGGATTGAAGAATATATTGAGCTAAATAATAGTTTGAATGATTAATTTATCAAATTTAAAAGTATACATTGTAGATTTGAGAATAGGCTTAGTTCATTCTAATGGTAGTAGTATCAGAAGTAAAATAAATGAGCATTGCATTCAAGTTAAAGTGAAAGACTGACTTATTAACATTCAGGGTTTTGAGTTGCTTAACAGTGACAGAGTTTGTGAGAAGGGTGGAGAGCTGAAGTGACTTTTCATGTGAGGAGTAAGCTAAAGCCTGTTAGGACCAATGTCCAGAGACCATAGAAGAGGTTGAGTCTATGTGGGTTACAGCCAGGAGATTCAAGGGTAGAAAGGTTTTTAATTTGCAATTGTTATGTGTTGCCTTAGCATGCAGAAGATGTCAATAAGAAATTGTACAATTAGATTAGAATTGATTTGATTTAATAATTACAGAAGACTTTATTTGTAAATGTTGATAGGAATAGCATAGTCAGTTAGTGAAAACAACGTTTCTTAAGATGGTTCTGGATGATTTTCTAATCAAATGGTCAAGGAGATGACCACTGGAATGCCATTTTACATTGTTAACCCCTAACTAACAATGTTGCTGTTGAGCTGGGAGACCATATGAGGAAGAGTGATCATGGTTTAGTAGGCTTAAGGTTTCCTAAGTGTTGAGATAAAACAAATCATAGTTTCCAAATTTGAGAATTAATATTTCTTTCTTTTTTTTTAATTTTATCACATAGAAAATCAGTTTTACAACCTCAACAAAATTTGCGATTAGTGAATTGGCATAATTAAAAATGGTGAGAGGTAAATATGGAACACTTTTTAAGTGTCTTTAATATAACAAAAACATGTTAGTAGAAACAAAACGAGTATAAAGCAAGACAGGAAGATTCCAACCTAACTGGCATACCAAATATGTGAAGGATGATGTTATTAGATATATAGGTGTAAGATTTATAGAACTATGAAAGAAGCTAGTGACCAGGTTGAAAGAAAAAGAAATTAGGACACCAGAAACAGATGAGAAACTTTTCACTAAGACTAACAAGAAATATTTTTTTTAAATGTAAATCAGAATATTGAAGTAGAATATTCTCACGAACATCCCAAGATGGCTAAGCTGCTATGTATTTTTCTCTGTAATAGGGTGTTACTTATTATCTAAAGGGTGTGAATTTGTGTACATAAATTTTTGAAATGAATTTGACAAATTGCCACACATAAGCTTAGCTAAAAGAACGCATCAGCGTGGATTAGGGAAAGGCTAGTTAATTGGATTATAGGTTGCCTGGGTGTGAGTTGTTATTTAATGGAATTCTACTGAACTGACCTTCTGCTTTTTGTGATAACAATGAAACTTAGAAAGTTACAAAACTTCTTATTGTGGCTAAAAATGTAATCATTGGAAACTAAAGACATAAATAGTGTCACAGTTCTGTATATAGAGTACATACTGTCCTGATGCTCCATAGGTTCTGTATATAGAGTACATACTGTCCTGATGCTCCATATGTTCTGTATATAGAGTACATACTGTCCTGATGCTCCATATGTTCTGTATATAGAGTACATACTGTCCTGATGCTCCATAGGTTCTGTATAAAGAGTACATACTGTCCTGATGCTCCATAGGTGCTGTATACAGAGTACATACTGTCCTGATGCTCCATAGGTTCTGTATACAGAGTACATACTGTCCTAATGCTCCATAGGTTCTGTATACAGAGTACATACTGTCCTGATGCTCCATATGTTCTGTATATAGAGTACATACTGTCCTGATGCTCCATATGTTCTGTATATAGAGTACATACTGTCCTGATGCTCCATAGGTTCTGTATACAGAGTACATACTGTCCTAATGCTCCATAGGTTCTGTATACAGAGTACATACTGTCCTAATGCTCCATAGGTTCTGTATACAGAGTACATACTGTCCTAATGCTCCATAGGTTCTGTATACAGAGTACATACTGTCCTAATGCTCCATAGGTTCTGTATACAGAGTACATACTGTCCTAATGCTCCATAGGTTCTGTATACAGAGTACATACTGTCCTAATGCTCCATAGGTTCTGTATACAGAGTACATACTGTCCTAATGCTCCATAGGTTCTGTATACAGAGTACATACTGTCCTAATGCTCCATAGGTTCTGTATACAGAGTACATGCTGTCCTAATGCTCCATAGGTTCTGTATACAGAGTACATGCTGTCCTAATGCTCCATAGGTTCTGTATACAGAGTACATACTGTCCTAATGCTCCATAGGTTCTGTATACAGAGTACATACTGTTCAAATGCTCCATAGGTTCTGTATACACAGTACATACTGTTCAAATGCTCCATAGGTTCTGTATACAGAGTACATGCTGTTCAAATGCTCCATAGGTTCTGTATACAGAGTACATGCTGTCCTAATGCTCCATAGGTTCTGTATACAGAGTACATGCTGTCCTAATGCTCCATAGGTTCTGTATACAGAGTACATGCTGTCCTAATGCTCCATAGGTTCTGTTTCAGAGTACATGCTGTCCTAATGCTCCATAGGTTCTGTTTTCAGAGCACATGCTGTCCTAATGCTCCATAGGTTCTGTATACAGAGTACATACTGTTCAAATGCTCCATAGGTTCTGTATACAGAGTACATACTGTCCAAATGCTCCATAGGTTCTGTATACAGAGTACATACTGTCCTGATGCTACATAGGTTCTGTATACAGAGTACATACTGTCCTGATGCTACATAGGTTCTGTATACAGAGTACATACTGTCCAAATGCTCCATAGGTTCTGTATACAGAGTACATACTGTCCTGATGCTCCATAGGTGGTGTATACAGAGTACATACTGTTCAAATGTTCCATAGGTTCTGTATACAGAGTACATACTGTCCTAATGCTACATAGGTTCTGTATACAGAGTACATACTGTCCTAATGCTACATAGGTTCTGTATACAGAGTACATACTGTCCTAATGCTCCATAGGTTCTGTATACAGAGTACATACTGTCCTAATGCTCCATAGGTTCTGTATACAGAGTACATACTGTCCTAATGCTCCATAGGTTCTGTATACAGAGTACATACTGTTCAAATGCTCCATAGGTTTTGTATACACAGTACATACTGTTCAAATGCTCCATAGGTTCTGTATAAAGAGTACATACTGTCCTGATGCTCCATAGGTGCTGTATACAGAGTACATACTGTCCTGATGCTCCATAGGTGCTGTATACAGAGTACATACTGTCCTGATGCTCCATAGGTTCTGTATACAGAGTACATACTGTCCTAATGCTCCATAGGTTCTGTATACAGAGTACATACTGTCCTAATGCTCCATAGGTTCTGTATACAGAGTACATACTGTCCTAATGCTCCATAGGTTCTGTATACAGAGTACATACTGTCCTAATGCTCCATAGGTTCTGTATACAGAGTACATGCTGTTCAAATGCTCCATAGGTTCTGTATACAGAGTACATGCTGTCCTAATGCTCCATAGGTTCTGTATACAGAGTACATGCTGTCCTAATGCTCCATAGGTTCTGTATACAGAGTACATGCTGTCCTAATGCTCCATAGGTTCTGTATACAGAGTACATGCTGTCCTAATGCTCCATAGGTTCTGTTTCAGAGTACATGCTGTCCTAATGCTCCATAGGTTCTGTTTTCAGAGCACATGCTGTCCTAATGCTCCATAGGTTCTGTATACAGAGTACATACTGTTCAAATGCTCCATAGGTTCTGTATACAGAGTACATACTGTCCAAATGCTCCATAGGTTCTGTATACAGAGTACATACTGTCCTGATGCTACATAGGTTCTGTATACAGAGTACATACTGTCCAAATGCTCCATAGGTTCTGTATACAGAGTACATACTGTCCTGATGCTCCATAGGTGGTGTATACAGAGTACATACTGTTCAAATGTTCCATAGGTTCTGTATACAGAGTACATACTGTCCTAATGTTCCATAGGTTCTGTATACAGAGTACATACTGTCCTAATGCTCCATATGTTCTGTATACAGAGTACATACTGTCCTAATGCTCCATAGGTTCTGTATACAGAGTACATACTGTCCTAATGCTCCATAGGTTCTGTATACAGAGTACATACTGTCCTAATGCTCCATAGGTTCTGTATACAGAGTACATACTGTTCAAATGCTCCATAGGTTCTGTATACACAGTACATACTGTTCAAATGCTCCATAGGTTCTGTATAAAGAGTACATACTGTCCTGATGCTCCATAGGTGCTGTATACAGAGTACATACTGTCCTGATGCTCCATAGGTGCTGTATACAGAGTACATACTGTCCTGATGCTCCATAGGTTCTGTATACAGAGTACATACTGTCCTAATGCTCCATAGGTTCTGTATACAGAGTACATACTGTCCTAATGCTCCATAGGTTCTGTATACACAGTACATGCTGTTCAAATGCTCCATATGTTCTGTATACAGAGTACATACTGTCCTAATGCTCCATAGGTTCTGTATACAGAGTACATGCTGTCCTAATGTTCCATAGGTTCTGTTTCAGAGTACATGCTGTCCTAATGCTCCATAGGTTCTGTTTTCAGAGCACATGCTGTCCTAATGCTCCATAGGTGCTGTATACAGAGTACATACTGTCCTGATGCTCCATAGGTTCTGTATACAGAGTACATACTGTCCTAATGCTCCATAGGTTCTGTATACAGAGTACATACTGTCCTAATGCTCCATAGGTTCTGTATACAGAGTACATACTGTCCTAATGCTCCATAGGTTCTGTATACAGAGTACATACTGTCCTAATGCTCCATAGGTTCTGTATACAGAGTACATACTGTCCTAATGCTCCATAGGTTCTGTATACAGAGTACATACTGTCCTAATGCTCCATAGGTTCTGTATACAGAGTACATACTGTCCTAATGCTCCATAGGTTCTGTATACAGAGTACATACTGTCCTAATGCTCCATAGGTTCTGTATACAGAGTACATGCTGTCCTAATGCTCCATAGGTTCTGTATACAGAGTACATGCTGTCCTAATGCTCCATAGGTTCTGTATACAGAGTACATACTGTCCTAATGCTCCATAGGTTCTGTATACAGAGTACATACTGTTCAAATGCTCCATAGGTTCTGTATACACAGTACATACTGTTCAAATGCTCCATAGGTTCTGTATACAGAGTACATGCTGTCCTAATGCTCCATAGGTTCTGTATACAGAGTACATATTGTCCTAATGCTCCATAGGTTCTGTATACAGAGTACATGCTGTCCTAATGCTCCATAGGTTCTGTTTCAGAGTACATGCTGTCCTAATGCTCCATAGGTTCTGTTTTCAGAGCACATGCTGTCCTAATGCTCCATAGGTTCTGTATACAGAGTACATACTGTTCAAATGCTCCATAGGTTCTGTATACAGAGTACATACTGTCCAAATGCTCCATAGGTTCTGTATACAGAGTACATACTGTCCTGATGCTACATAGGTTCTGTATACAGAGTACATACTGTCCTGATGCTACATAGGTTCTGTATACAGAGTACATACTGTCCAAATGCTCCATAGGTTCTGTATACAGAGTACATACTGTCCTGATGCTCCATAGGTGCTGTATACAGAGTACATACTGTCCTGATGCTCCATAGGTGCTGTATACAGAGTACATACTGTCCTGATGCTCCATAGGTTCTGTATACAGAGTACATACTGTCCTAATGCTCCATAGGTTCTGTATACAGAGTACATACTGTCCTAATGCTCCATAGGTTCTGTATACAGAGTACATACTGTCCTAATGCTCCATAGGTTCTGTATACAGAGTACATGCTGTTCAAATGCTCCATAGGTTCTGTATACAGAGTACATGCTGTCCTAATGCTCCATAGGTTCTGTATACAGAGTACATGCTGTCCTAATGCTCCATAGGTTCTGTATACAGAGTACATGCTGTCCTAATGCTCCATAGGTTCTGTATACAGAGTACATGCTGTCCTAATGCTCCATAGGTTCTGTTTCAGAGTACATGCTGTCCTAATGCTCCATAGGTTCTGTTTTCAGAGCACATGCTGTCCTAATGCTCCATAGGTTCTGTATACAGAGTACATACTGTTCAAATGCTCCATAGGTTCTGTATACAGAGTACATACTGTCCAAATGCTCCATAGGTTCTGTATACAGAGTACATACTGTCCTGATGCTACATAGGTTCTGTATACAGAGTACATACTGTCCAAATGCTCCATAGGTTCTGTATACAGAGTACATACTGTCCTGATGCTCCATAGGTGGTGTATACAGAGTACATACTGTTCAAATGTTCCATAGGTTCTGTATACAGAGTACATACTGTCCTAATGCTACATAGGTTCTGTATACAGAGTACATACTGTCCTAATGCTCCATAGGTTCTGTATACAGAGTACATACTGTCCTAATGCTCCATAGGTTCTGTATACAGAGTACATACTGTCCTAATGCTCCATAGGTTCTGTATACAGAGTACATACTGTCCTAATGCTCCATAGGTTCTGTATACAGAGTACATACTGTTCAAATGCTCCATAGGTTCTGTATACACAGTACATACTGTTCAAATGCTCCATAGGTTCTGTATAAAGAGTACATACTGTCCTGATGCTCCATAGGTGCTGTATACAGAGTACATACTGTTCAAATGTTCCATAGGTTCTGTATACAGAGTACATACTGTCCTAATGCTACATAGGTTCTGTATACAGAGTACATACTGTCCTAATGCTCCATAGGTTCTGTATACAGAGTACATACTGTCCTAATGCTCCATAGGTTCTGTATACAGAGTACATACTGTTCAAATGCTCCATAGGTTCTGTATACAGAGTACATACTGTCCTGATGCTCCATAGGTGCTGTATACAGAGTACATACTGTTCAAATGTTCCATAGGTTCTGTATACAGAGTACATACTGTCCTAATGCTACATAGGTTCTGTATACAGAGTACATACTGTCCAAATGCTCCATAGGTTCTGTATACAGAGTACATACTGTCCTAATGCTCCATAGGTTCTGTATACAGAGTACATACTGTTCAAATGCTCCATAGGTTCTGTATACAGAGTACATACTGTCCTGATGCTCCATAGGTGCTGTATACAGAGTACATACTGTTCAAATGTTTTATAGGTTCTGTATACAGAGTACATACTGTCGTAATGCTACATAGGTTCTGTATACAGAGTACATACTGTCCAAATGCTCCATAGGTTCTGTATACAGAGTACATACTGTCCTGATGCTCCATAGGTTCTGTATACAGAGTACATGCTGTCCTAATGTTCTATAAGTACAGTTTAATGTGCAAAAGCATAGCACATATAAATATTTCAGTGTTTAACAAAAACGTGTCCCATTCATACAAAGTACATTCTTTTCAATAACAGTTTGATCTTTAAATTACTATTAAATCAAATTAACATAAGGTACATTAAAAGATATATTAAACTTGTGCTGATTTATGTAAAAGTTTGTAGTTGTATTTTTCAGAAGTTGAACAAGATTAAATTGGGTCTCCCATATGGCCAGTTATAAACGTTTTTGCTGGTGAAAAAATCTAAGGTTTTTCCATAACATTTTGTGGTTCAAATAAGTGGCACGACTTCATGAAAGCTGTTAGGACACTGTTGGTTGACTCTACGTGTTCTATTGTTCATTCGTCAAGAGTAAAACTTGCATTTATTTGAATCTGAGTTGGTAGATTGTATGTTATACACTTGCTTACCATACAGTGAAAAATATCAAACTGGTTATATTCATAATGCTGATATAATTAAAAACCTTGGAATATTTGGATTCATATTATGATTATGTTTGAGAGGAAATAATTATTTGCTTATTTACTCCGTGAAAGATAATGTGTGTATGTGGATGAAATGGTCAAAGAAGCTGTATATATGTGAGAAGAAAATGCTTATTTTACAATACTGTTGGTTCAGAGGGTAGGTTGGCTCTGTGGTGGAGCTGTGTTCAACCACAGCACTTTAAGATGCTAGTGTATTGGTCATCAGCCCAGACAGTGGTTGGTAGGATGTTGCTTGAGTGGATTCTTTCCATCTGTTCAATAGTTCAAATTTAGAGATAGCATCAGAAGGCCTTGGTAGCTTAGCTGTAAATACAAATAGAAGCCACTGGTTCACATTTTACTTTTATGTTTTTGGCTGTGCTGAAGTAGTTCACTTAATTATTAAAACCAACCAATCAGTGAATGTTCAAGACAGTATTCCACTGTGTCTGTTTGTTTCTTGTGCTTCTCTAAGTTTTCCTGTGGCCATAAGGAAATAATTATGTCCATTTTAACCCATCTCTATTTCAAGCTATTGGAATATTACACCCAAGACCTGGAAATGCCACTGGTCTCTTTGGTATGTGTCATCTTATTTCCTGACTTGTATTACCCATACTGCTGAGAGATTTGTTAAACAACTAGGGAATCCGTGTTTCTTCAGTTTCCTTTCTTTGTGTTGTTATCACACATGAAGTAGCTACTAAGAAGAAAAATTCAAGAAAACATTTAGTTTCACTGTAGGTTAATTAATGAATACCTGAATTTTATTCGTTGGTCAAGTTTGTTGTGTGCTGACTGAATTTTGGAACACAGTGTGAAGCACTCATTACTTGTGTAAGGTAACCATGTTGCTTTACCGGTTGTACAAAATTTGTTTTAGAGCAAAACCGTATCGAGTTATCTTTCGTGTTCACCACAGAAAAGCAAACACTGGATTTTAGCACTATAAGTATGTAGAGTTAACTGCTGCTACACCAGGGGATGTTGTACAAAGTCTTATCTGTTTATTAAGTGCATGTTATCAAGACTGATAAATATGCCTTGTTTTTTGTTTTACATACTGTTTGATTTGGGTCTCCCAGCCATTTCAGAAATGGTAAAAGTATTATATTATTGAAGCTTCTCAGTTCTTTATTGTGAGTTTCGTATTATCAGTTGTCATTATACAAGGTTCCTTCACATTTTACATGAAGAATCACATGGCAAAGACAGATCACACAGCAGTGTGTTCTCTCCATCTACTACATTTTCATTATCTAATACTAGGCACCAGTAGGAATTCAGATTTGAAAATCTATCTTGTGAAAAACAAAACCCAACAAGAATGGGCATCTTTTCCTCTGGGTTCAAGACTTATTAGGGATTTATTTATTTATTAGTATTTTTAACCAGATAAGATTTTAACAAATTTTGTTTTTGTGTATAGTTTCAAAATGTGACGTATCATATATCATGTTATTTAGCAAATGGCAAAAATTGTGTAATTGTAATTTAAACTGTTTCAGTGTCATCCCACACAGGAAAAATGCCCCAGTTTTTTACTCTAGAAATCTAGTAACCTATGCACGTGATTTAAAACATACGTAACATTTGAAGTTTGGAAAATTAACCGTTAGTAGATCCAGCAATAACACTCAAAAGTAAAAATTAGATAACTTGGGGTTTGATACTCGTAATGGGTGCAACTCGGATATTCCCTTGTGTAGCACTGTGCTTATAAAAGAAAACTTGTGACCCAAATTGAACTCTTGAACCAAAATTTTTTCTATCCTGGTGTAATAACAGTCTATATTCTCCCATTTTCATAAGGGTAACATCCGAAGGAATACAAGGTAATGTTTTTTATTGTATAAAGTAAATATACCACTTTATTTCATGTCCGAAACTTTAAATGTCGATTAATGTTTGTGTGTGTGTGTGTTGTTTTGTTTTTCAACTTATTGCGACGTCTACTGTCTTTAAGTACGGAAAGATTGTAAGAAAGATATATTTGTACTTGAACAAAGGTGAAGTGTACTAGATATCTTATAGCTGTTCTCGAGGTACGTTTGGAGAAGCTGGCCATTTTTGCCCCTTTGTTCTTTTCGTGATGTGTATGCACACATGCCCCCTTATCCTGTCAGCCGCTAGACTGGGGCAGCTGCTACCTCCCGCTCACTCCTGATCTCCTCGTGCCAGCTGTTTCGACCTTCCCTTGTCACACGTTAGTCTGTTTTGCTGAAGGGAAGTAGGGCTAAGCTGAAACCGACTCTCCTGGCAGTTATGGAACAATGTACTTGGGTTGTGTCTTTCCCGCGCCGCCATCATGTCTTGTTTTAACTGGTTTCGCAAGGCCTCTGGTCATGTACCCTCAGTTGTGGACTTTTAACCCATGGGCCAGCATGGACACTAGGTAACTAGATTTTTCTTGCTTTCTTTCTTAATATGAAATAAGTGAAAGAAAAGAACGTTGCGACTGTAGACTGTTATTGATCGACTCATAGAACAAAGACATACTCGGTACGCTACGTGAGTCTTATCGATTAACCCTAGTGGTAGAGACACACATCACATGGATACAAATATTGTCGCACAGCGTGCTTATGAACATAGACAGTACGGAGAAATTGTATACGTAAATAATTTTTCCTCGTGCAATTAGAACAAGGTAACATGTAGTTCTTGTTTGTGAGAAACGTTAAAACCAAAATAAGTTAGGAAATTAGTAACTGGTTATAAAATTAAAACCAGTAATTTACAGTACGTATAACATATAGTTTGCAGGCTACACAAAAGTTATCGGATAGTCACAGGACTTTAGATTATTTTTAAGATATTGGACTTATAAAGATTCTTAGGTTCTTGTGGAACAGTCCACTGAAATGGACCTTATTACCGGA
This sequence comes from Carcinoscorpius rotundicauda, assembly GCA_011833715.1. Classification (NCBI taxonomy): domain Eukaryota; kingdom Metazoa; phylum Arthropoda; class Merostomata; order Xiphosura; family Limulidae; genus Carcinoscorpius; species Carcinoscorpius rotundicauda. Next base: position 128,042,444 of record CM022394.1, on the reverse strand, counting down.
ACACACACCCACAAACATCCAGTGTCATGGCTGTTACACTACAGCGTGCACAAACACAGTAACTATCAATGTATGTATGCGTATTACTGAGGGTTTGTTTGTGCGTGTGTTGCCCTCTGCTCGAGGTTGTGTGTTGTTAGGAGACTTGTCTGCCAGACGGAATAATATGCATGTGAAAGCCTATGAGTAATCGATAAACGTAATCCGTCCACGGAAGAACGGTGGCGGATTTATTGAAAGTTGTAATGGATTAGTGGGCTATGCATTTGTTTCAGGTCGTTCAAACTAAAAAAAAAACAAATTCTTAGTATGAGGACATCAAATCATCGTTATGTAATAGATGTCAGAAGTAACTGGCACATGGTTAGGGTATTAAAAATAGTTTATTGATATATTAAGTCAGTTAAGAGCGTAAAAACAACGTTTATTGTTAAAAGAAAAGTTTAAGCTTTATTAAAACTGTTAATACGTAATCTAAACGAGACTATCTTCTAGAATAGGTATTGTCATTCTCTGTCGTGTGGTTCTAAGTGGTATTATTTCTGATAATTTACATACAATTGGCGTTTCGTTATTTTGGGTAACTGGGACACAAGAATGCTGTTATCGACGTCATCACTGATACATCCAGGAGACCACATGGCAACAAGGCCCCACAGAAAGTGAGACACCCCGTGAGGAAGCAAGTAAAAAGACGTGGTGTTCTTTGTACACAAAACTATTCAGATACTGTTATATTTTATAAAAATTATGCAGTGCCTTTGGGTGTCTTTGTGGGTGTACGTGCAGCACCTCAATGGAATCAAGCTCCCTAACTTAGGTTTATTTGTAGATCTCGACGTTAGTAATTATTTTGAACCTACGTTTAGTTGATGAAATTGAGTTAAAAGCGAGGGTCAGGTCAGGTGTTGAAAGGGTCAAAGTTAGAATATGGAAAGGCTGACATGGATCTGTTCTTGTGTTAGTTTGTCTTAAAGTGTAGCAGTATCTCTAGTTGTCTAAACGGTTACCTGTACGTCACGCTAGTACGAGTTTGGATGTTTTGGAACCTTCAGTTAATTTCAGTTTCTCTCCAATTTAGACAAACCATTTGACCTTTCTTTTCCCAAGTACTTACTTTGTTTCGTCTTTCACATTAAACGTTGTTTAATGAAATCATATTTACATTTTATGCTCTTAATGTACCGAATTTCACGTGTTTGTTATGAATTTGTGAAGTCAGAACACATGATGTAGTTCGTAAAAATGTTACAACTTTACGTTATCACTTGATATTACAAGTCGAGTTTAAGAACAGTAAGACGGATTATTAGAGCGAAACGAAATATCCTTACAGTTAAGCTAATTACATCTACTTTTCTTACGTTTCCACTTACAAAGATTAGAATTTATCGTTTCATTAGCTGGGCTCTCTAAAGTGTTAACAATATTTTCTGCTGTAACACCAATTATACCTTGCGAGGTTCGGCCAGACTGAAAGGTATTAATTTTATGTTAGCCCTAAAAACATAGTTTAAGTTAACAATGCAAAGCAGTATTTGTAACGAAAGTATAATAGTGGACAATAAATCAGACATTTGGTATGCTGACTAGGACAATCAAAAGTGTAAGTGAAAGAACCAATAAGTAAACAGTGTATCATACTTAATGTTCAAAGAGTCGCCGATGAACGAATCAAACGGCTTATTTTAGTGTGTGATACGTATGTACAGTAGTGTGGGTAGGAATGTATTCTCTTTCTCCCCATTTCTACAGACGTATTTAATTTAAAACGTTTATAATAACATTTTATGTGATGTATTTGTATACACACTACATAACAAACATTATACACAAAATACACTCCTAATGCATCAACATTTCACCATCCCAGCATTGTCAGAAGGCATCCGAAAACTACAGGTTCGTTAATTTAGTTTCAACTTTGTAAACGAACCTACAGACCATAAACAGCTCTCGTCGAAGATCTGTCTGCCAGTTAAACATTGAGCCAACAAATGTACATTCACGAGATAAAGGTCGTTATTTTTATTCACACAGATAGAAATGTCTTGTAGTAAAACCCAGTTTGCGTTAACCTCGTGCTTATGGGAGGGTCAAAGGTCACATACCCGGACGTTTTCTTACAGAGTTGCTTTTAAAGTTTAATTAAACGACTGTATGATCGGTTTATGTTAATAAATTGATGTCATATTTTTATATTATGTAAATTTTAATTTCAAAATTAAATATTTTAATTTTCTAAGTTTAATAGTGTCGTGTGATTCATTTGCGGTTTGGACTGTCGTTTCAAATTGTTTTCCTTTCTCTGTATGGTTTTTGAGTCTTTGAAACACGTACTGTGGATATTGACAAGCCAGAATATAAATTTAGAACCTTGCATGTGAAGATGTATCAAGCCCACATGACACGCCTCTCCCATGTCATTCTGTCTTTCAAATAATGTCTCCCTTTCTGACATTGCTAATGGATTATTTTTTTATAACCCATAGAAATAGCAGGATTTCTTTTAGTGCAAATTTTTATGCGGTTCTTTCATTTTCCAGCCGGTAAGTTGAATCCTTACCCTTGATGTTTTTTTGTTGTTTTTTTTCTGTTCTACGTAGGTAACATATTTTTTCTTATATTGGTTTAGTTTGAAAGTGAGGTAAAAATTATATTGGTTTTTGAACGTTCTATTCTAATGTCTGTTGTATGTGTGTGTGCTTTTATATATATAGTTCTAGGTTCAATATAATGTAATAAAATATCTGAAGTTCTTTGTTGTCGTCTCTGTAGAAGAACCAATATAGTCCTAAGAAATACCTTCATGAGTAGGCGTTTATAGGCCTGTTATAAAGTGAGTTCAGAATCCTTTGTTTTTTACGTGCATGTTTGACTTAATGTTAATGTATATTATAAATGGGAAGAAAGATAAACTGATGAAGGTAAATACAAAGGGTAAATTTTAAAAAACCTTACGAGACTAGCTCAAGTAATTGGGTCACATCATTGTAACCTTATCTGTTGTTTACACTAAGTTTTTCCGCTGTGGTTAATTGTAGGTCACATGCTCAGATAGGGTGTAACGCCGTTGTGAGGTAATAAAATTAAAGGCAACTATAATTTTCATTGGTTAGACTAATAGCTGGGGTTGTTAAGATACGTGTGCTGCTTACAGTATTCTGTCGTTCCAAGAAATAAATGTTATTTGATATTACAGGTTTTCGTTTGATGATTTCGCTGTTGTTATTACTACATATCAATAACTGTTCTAAAACCAAAACTCAACATTGCTATCTGTATAGCTAATTAAATATACTTTTCTAACGTTTCAACTTATAAAGATTAAAAAGTATTGTTTCATTAATGTGTCGGGGCCGGCATGGCCAAGCGTGTTAAGGCGTTCGACTCGTAATACGAGGGTCGCAGGTTTGAATCCCGGTCGCACCAAACATGTTCGCCCTTTCAGCTGGGGGGCGTTAAAAAGTGACGATGAAGCCCAATATTCGTTGGTAAAAGAGTAGCCCAAGAGTTGGCAGTGGGTGGCGATGACTAGCTGCCTTCCCTCTAGTCTTACACTGCTAAATTAGGGACGGCTAGCACAGATATACCTCGAGTAGCTTTGCGCGAAATTCAAAAACAAACAGTCTCTACTTATCAGTAAAAAATATTTGTACTCATACCAGCCGTTCTGAGATAGTTTTATTTCAAATGGGTTTCTCGTCATCAAGAATTTTCATTAAGTTGGGCACTCTTATTACGGTATTTTCGGACGTCATCCCAACAATATCTCATGAAGTTCGGACAACTTAAGAGATTTAGGTTATTCCCAAGCATATATTTTAAACTAATATTGCAGAACAATCTTTGTAATGTAATAGTATACTTATAAACAACAAATCGAAACGGAAATTATAATACTAAGTATTGTAAGCAATACTGCCAACAAAAGTAGCACCGAATACCAACTGCACTAAGGAGACACAAACATCAGCTGCCGTTTCAAACTATTGTTGTAGAATTACGTCTTTGGAAAGTATAACTTTCTTTTACAAGCGCGTTTCCTCACAATATAAAACTTTTCAAGTGTCGAAGCACTTGACCTAATTCACGAAGGTATATCTTCCAATTTATGAAGTTGGGGCTATTGATGCTTGTCTGCCACGACATAAAAACGTGTGGCTGTCAAAGTTCAAAAACATAATCGGTATTCATTAAGAAGTTTTTTTATTCAGTGTGCATTAGTGCAGGATACACTTTATTATAGGAAGACTAATGCTTGTTTTTGTATGTGACGTATTTTTTACTGCATTTCGTTGTGAGAATCATTCGTTTGTTACTAGTAACTATACTTGTATTCTTGTACATTTTTCATCTACGCACGCAAATGATTGTTGATACGTCTTGACCAAAGATCCTGCATTTGCTTTACGTGTGATATAACATTGTACTTTGTATTGGTATCAAATGCTCTCTGCTGCTCTCCTTGATTTAAACTGCTGACCATAAGGGCGGAAACTACGGGGTGTTTGGAAAGTCAGTGTGCAGTTTTGTAATCATATGTCTATTCAGTCTGTTTCGAGTCAGCAACTGATAGTGGTGTTTAGAAACACCTAGAAGGATTTAGGCCTGTATTTATGTCAACAGGGGTCACTTTCAGCATTGTTTATAATTGTCTTTCATACTTACCTCCTTATTCTATATTGAAACACGTCTGTTAATAAATATGTAAGTGCACAGTGACTTTCCGAACACCCTGTACATCCACGCCAAGGGATTGACTGTTACTTTTATAACGCACCTACGACTTTAAAATAATCGAATCAGGCTCTCAAGCACCGAAATACAAAACTATGCTGCATGGCCACCCCGCGACCTCTAACCCTCTGGTAATTTATTTGCACACTAGTTGAACTGGGGTCACATACTAGAAGGCTGGGTCATACAATGATGAGAAGTCGACTTCATTTAGCAAATGCATTTTTATGAAAGTGTACAAAACATTTACATGTTTTAATGTTGATTTCTTCAAACACAAGGCAGTACCGACGAAAGAAACTTTTATGGTGTCGTTTCGGACAAACACTTAGGTTCAAGAAGTCTTAATGTAAAACGATAAGAAACTTGTAAACCGATTACTATATAATTGATATAATTAAAATACGTCATGTCAATCAGAAAAAAAAATTTTGAAATGATCTTCAGTGGCAAAATAATTCCGTATTTTCTAACGTTCTATATTTCCAGAAACAAACTAATTTCCAATTTATTTAACTTTAACCCATTATTATTTTTATTTCGTGCAAAGCTGCATGAGGGCTATATGCGCTAGCCGCACCTAATTTAGCAGTGTAAGACTAGAGGTAAGGTGGGTAGTTATTACCACCCACCGCCAAAACTTGGACTACTCTTTTACGAACGAATAGTGGGATTGACCGTCACATTATAACGCTCCCACGCCTAAAAGGGGCGAGCATGTTTGATGCGACGGAGATTTGAACCCGCGACTCTCAAATTACGAGTCGAGCGCCCTAATCACTTGGCTTTACCTTTATGAGACTAAATCCATTTCTTGAGCATTTGTGTTACGGAAACATTTTCTCAGTGGTGATCACTTTGTTAATTCACCGTCAACATATTAACAATTCACAATATTTAACATCCTTTCTGTATAAACGTATAATACAGTACGAATGTCTTTTTTTGAAAATTGAATCTGCTTTTGTCAATAAATAAACATATTAGTTTACACTGGCTATAGATAGATACAATAACTCCGAGTCATTTTTGGAAGTAATCTTAAATTGTGTGATATATCATTTTCCCATCTAAAACACACATAAGTGTTTAAGTATGTGAATTTTATCTCAGCTTGTGAAATCCAGAAATAACAGGTTGTAAAAACAGGTCGTGCTTCCATAATGGGGAGAATGCCAAACATTGAAATTCGTAATATGAAAATTTACCACATAAATAACTGGATTTCTTCTCTTTCAACCTATGTACTCCCAAACGACATCTTATAGCTGCCTTTCGTCTCTTTCTCTATACCCTAACTTCAAACCGTATCTCTGTTAGCTGCCTTTCATCTCTTTCTCCGCACCCTAACTTCAAACCGTATCTGTTAGCTGCCTTTCATCTCTTTCTCTGTACCCTAACTTCAAACCGTATCTCTGTTAGCTGCCTTTCATCTCTTTCTCTGTACCCTAACTTCAAACCGTATCTCTGTTAGCTGCCTTTCATCTCTTTCTCTGTACCCTAACTTCAAACCGTATCTCTGTTAGCTGCCTTTCATCTCTTTCTCTGTACCCTAACTTCAAACCGTATCTCTGTTAGCTGCCTTTCATCTCTTTCTCTGTACCCTAACTTCAAACCGTATCTCTGTTAGCTGCTTTTCATCTCTTTCTCCGCACCCTAACTTCAAACCGTATCTCTGTTAGCTGCCTTTCATCTCTTTCTCCGCACCCTAACTTCAAACCGTATCTCTGTTAGCTGCCTTTCATCTCTTTCTCTGTACCTTAACTTCAAACCGTATCTCTGTTAGCTGCCTTTCATCTCTTTCTCTGTACCCTAACTTCAAACCGTATCTCTGTTAGCTGCCTTTCATCTCTTTCTCTGTACCCTAACTTCAAACCGTATCTCTGTTAGCTGCCTTTCATCTCTTTCTCTGTACCCTAACTTCAAACCGTATCTCTGTTAGCTGCCTTTCATCTCTTTCTCTGTACCCTAACTTCAAACCGTATCTCTGTTAGCTGCCTTTCATCTCTTTCTCTGTACCCTAACTTCAAACCGTATCTCTGTTAGCTGCCTTTCATCTCTTTCTCTGTACCCTAACTTCAAACCGTATCTCTGTTAGCTGCCTTTCATCTCTTTCTCCGCACCCTAACTTCAAACCGTATCTCTGTTAGCTGCCTTTCATCTCTTTCTCCGCACCCTAACTTCAAACCGTATCTCTGTTAGCTGCCTTTCATCTCTTTCTCTGTACCCTAACTTCAAACCGTATCTCTGTTAGCTGCCTTTCATCTCTTTCTCCGCACCCTAACTTCAAACCGTATCTCTGTTAGCTGCCTTTCATCTCTTTCTCTGTACCCTAACTTCAAACCGTATCTCTGTTAGCTGCCTTTCATCTCTTTCTCCGCACCCTAACTTCAAACCGTATCTCTGTTAGCTGCCTTTCATCTCTTTCTCCGCACCCTAACTTCAAACCGTATCTCTGTTAGCTGCCTTTCATCTCTTTCTCTATACCCTAACTTCAAATTGTATTTTGTTCAACGTCGACTGTCGTCATTAATTCTATTTGTACTGTGTTCAACAAATACATGGTAAAAAGAATTAAAAGAAAATTAGGATACAAACTCGGAGCTTTACAGGTAAATAAAATACCCAAGAAGATATTGAAGATTTTACGCTACCATTTATTTCTGATTAGTGCCCAGAAGAATGAGATGTAAAAAGATGGCATCATTACCAAACACCCAGAAAGGGCAAGTTCGCAAAGGCCAGTTACCAACATTAAACAGTTCATTGGAAACTTTTTTTCTATGATTATGTGTTTATGAGAGCATAATAACCGATTTTGCCTATTTTTAAACTATTAAGGAAAGACTTGTAACCGGAGACATAAAGTTTGAAGACTGTGAATTGGGTAAAGAAGAATATTTTATTACGGTTAAATTTGTGAAAAAGGCTTCATTACCCATTCAAATTTTATGTTTTTAAAGTGGGCCCACCCTTATGGAATTTACCCAAATAAGGAAAATCGACACTTACCCTTATTATAATTTATTTCTTAGTTGTTATTCTTTTTTGTGATGTGTTTCGTGAAGAGTGGAGCGATGAACCTTTAAAGATAACTCACACCGTCCTTTTTAGGACCTTAACACTTGTGACCTTTTTGATTCTGGACCTTTATTTTCCTTCCATGGTTTAGAAATGAGAAATTAACCAGCCTTTATATGGGCATTAATGAAACCAGAAGGACCATGGGGCAGTGGGGATGTGAGGGAGAGACTAATAAAAAAGAACAAAACTTTCTACTAGGTAGTTTGAGGCAAAGGATTCCAGGTTTGTATCGTTTTTCAATAAACTATTACTTACGAAATATCATTAAAACTAAGGCCAGGCATGGCCAGTTGGTATGGTTGTTTGATTCGTAATATGGGGATCGCTGTCAAATCCCCATCCTACCAAACATGTTCGCTCTTTCAGCCGTGCGGACGTTCTAAATCCATGATCAATCCCAATATTAGTTGTTAAAATAGCAGTCCAAAGAGTTGTCGGTGGCTATTGATTACTAGCTGCCTTTCCTCTAAATTAGGGACGGCTAGTTCAGATATCCCTTGTGTAGCTTTGTGCGAAATTCAAAACGAATAAACATATTGACTAACCCTATTTTCAAGAACAGTTTATTCTAAGAGTCTTTATAACTTAAATATACCTCTACATTCCAAGATGAGCTGTTTTTAAACATTGAGTGTGTTGTACCACAGGACAGTTGTTAACATATTTTTACATATTTTCCACAGGTCTAGACAAGAAGCTGGAAGATCCAAGGTTCAAGGATATTGGGATACTTTACCTAATCAGCAATTATCGGTAGCTGTTGCGTACAGCGGCTATGAACTTTTTTTGCCCGATTTGGCGTCTGTAAGATCATATCGACTGAAGCCTTCCTTTGGCAGACCTATAAGATCTAGTCATTTTAAACGTAAATTACGGTATTTCATCTACAGTCCTTTGTTTGTTGGTCGTCGGGTGTACTATCAACCAGTGGCCATAGTGCCAACATCTTCACGTCTTCTGGAAAGTGTCCCTTCTGCCCAAGTCATCGCCGCTTGGCCGATGAATATGGGGCAGAAGGCATCGGTTGGTGTCAAAACAATTACCAGAGATTCTTCTGGTGCGTCTCACTACAGATCTCATACTCGGGAATTGGCCATAAACCAGGATATACAAAGACCTGCCAGATTGGACATGCTTTTGGATATGCCTCCGGTTAGCCATGAGCAGCAAATAAAACACGCTTGGAATTCCGAGGACCGGTCCATCAATATATTTGTGAAAGACGAAGACAAGTTAACTTTCCACCGACACCCAGTGGCCCAAAGCACTGACTGCATTCGTGGGAAAGTTGGCTACACTCGGGGTATCCACGTATGGGAAATTTATTGGAGTACTCGACAGAGGGGAACACATGCTGTTGTGGGGGTGGCCACTCGCGAGGCGTCCCTTCACTGTGTCGGTTACCAATCGCTTGTGGGGAGTAACCCAGAGTCCTGGGGCTGGGATCTGGGGCGGAACAAGCTGTATCATGACATGAAGAACAATTCGGGAATTACTTACCCGTGTCTGTTGAAACGTGACGAAACGTTCGTGGTTCCAGACTCTTTCCTAGTGGTTTTAGACATGGACGAGGGCACGTTATCATTTGTAGTGGATGGTCAGTACCTAGGTGTGGCTTTTCGTGGACTGAAAGGAAAGAAACTTTATCCAGTTGTCAGTGCAGTTTGGGGACATTGTGAGATCACCATGAAATACATCGGCGGCTTAGATCGTAAGCATACTTTGATTTGTAGTTGAATAGTTAATACTGTTTGTCAAAAATTTGTTTGTTAGCATGGAGAGGAACGGGTTGGCAGCAGTTAGGTAAATATATAGCGAGGTAGCTAATCGAGATAATGGCGACTCCGTGGTCTTTTTTGTTTTATTTTACAACGCTGGTGGGTTATCTGTCCAAATCCATAAATAGGAATTGGATTATTTGGTAACTAAAATGTAAAGTTTGCTGTTCGTGGTCTTGCTAAATAGTTGGCGTAAAAGTAGTTTGACGCACGAGTATTCAATAACATTTATTCTTTAATGTCATCAGTCCTAGGCAGAAAATCTGCTCTTGTGTTCGCTGTTTATACCTCACTGTAGGTATTGGTGAGCTGGTGTGTAGCTCAACCCGGGCCTGGCATGGCCAAGCTTGTTAAGGCGTGCGACTCGTAATCTGAGGGTTGCAAGTTCGCATCCCCATCACGCTAAACATGCTCGCCCTTTCAGCCGTGGGGTCGTTATAATGTAACAATCAATCCCACTATACGTTGGTAAAAGAGTAGCCCAAGAGTTGGCGGTGGATGTTGATAACTAGCTGCCTTCCCTCTAGTCTTACACTACTAAATTAGGGACGGCTAGCACATATAGCCCTCGAGTAGCTTTGTGGGAAATTAAAAAAAAAAAACTCAAACCCCCCTCAAGCTGAGGATAGTTGGATTGAAATACGACCACGAACGTAATCATTCTTTTCAACCGTGGGGAACGTTATAATATAACGGTCAATCCACACTGTTTGATGGTAAAGAGTAGCTCAAGAGTTGGCGGTGTATGTGTATGTTTTGCTTTTCCTGTAGATTATAAGTGCAGTTAGGGATGGCTAGTGCAGATAGCCGTAGAACAGCTTTCCGCGGAGTTTAACGAACAAATAGGCTTGTTTATAACATGTAACAAATAATGAATATTACATTCACTGGAGGGAAAACTGTGACGGTATGGTTTGGTTTTGTTTTTTTAATTTCCCACAAAGCTACACGAGGGCTATCTGCGCAGCTGTTAAAAAAAGTTGTACTTCCTCGCTAATCAATTTTCGTTTAAATTCACTTTCTTTGGTCATAAATAAAGGATTATGGGTGTACTTTTCCTTCCCGATCAGGAAAGTCAAGTAAAAAAGATGGAATTCATCTGGAATATGGGAATGTTATATTTCGATCCCTGTGTGGGTGTTATCTTGGGCCATGAAAGAATGCGTTGTTTTAGCGTAGTTTCTTATAATAGATACTGCTGGGCTATCTTAACTCTTAACACCTTCCATCTCGCAGCCTAACGTAACTTTTGTGAGAGATATTTCTTGTATCACTGACATCTCTGCATTGAAACTCGCTCTAACTATATAAAGATTTCATGCAAAGTTCCAGTAATTTATCAAAGGTGGCGCTGAAAGGAGAAAAAGATAAGAATTAAAGTTGCCTTCCGTTAGGGATTGTTGCGCGCGTCACTAATTGCACTTACTGTTTCCAAAACAACGTCACGTGGTTATATAAATGCTACTGTCGAAAGTTAAATAGATCTTACAACGATTATCTGTACACAGACTTGTCAAAATCGTACGTTCAAATGCAACGGTTATATCCGTTGTCTCTCATGTAAATAAATTGAGAAAAATCCACTGCTACCAAGTCAATTATTGGCATTTTGTTACTATAAAAAAACAAAAAAAAACGCATTTTGCATGATCGCGTTATAAGAGTGACAGTGAAGTCCCACTGTTGGGTTAGAGTAAGTCAAAAGTTGGCGGTGGATGCTGTGGACCCTACAAACATATATAAAGGATTTTAAAACACATTCATTCAACAAACATTTCATCTTTGCGGATTCGTTGGGGTAAATATACACAAAGACAAAACGTTGGCTGTAATAAAAAGCTATGTGTACATGAATTATAACGAGTGTTTTTTTCTAAACTTTTCGCTAAGACTAATTTCAGATAACGATTATCAGGATATCTGTAAGCTAACTCCTGTATAACTTGTACTTACTTGATGTTGCAAAGTGTTGTTATACATTGTATATCTTATCTATGTAATTATACATTTAACATACTCGCCTCGTAACCTTTGAAGATGTTACATTTTCTGAGCTAACATTATTCCCTGATGTTTTTTGTCTCTTTCTTTTTTTTCTCTTCGTAAGTTTGTTTTCGCGGATTTATGATTCTCAGAACCGTGTAGAAATTGCTTGGTGAAATTCCTTAACGTGAAACTCTTAAATTAGATTTCAGTTCGCTGTCAGTATTTCGCCACGTGATACGAGTTAATTTTTTTTCGAATCACAAACTTGTCTCTGAATAAATCTGGATTTAAGTAAAAAATTATTTTTGACACTAAACATTAAAGATAATGGCTTGAGTTGAACTTTGTAAAATCAGTTAATGTGTCTGTGTTGACTTCGTTTGATGTGGAGGTTAGCTTGTCGGGTTGCGAAACGAAAAGGCTCAAGGTTCGAACCCGTCATTTGCCTCTTAACCTGTTTTGTATTTTCATCTGTTGATGTTTTGTATAAAAAAAATTACAGTCGTTTCCATTTGAGGCACCCTTGCAGACGGCGGTTGCTTTTAACTGGTCGCTTTTCAACTAAATACGTCTGCGGCCGTTATATCAGTTTCGGTGGGCTCAGCAGATGACTCGATGGGGCTTTACTATAAGAAAAACACACACATTATATCAAAGATCTTTAATTAGGGACAGTTATTCCCACGTAACACACAAAATTCTCTTAGTTTGTTAGGATTAATAGAAATGGAACGTAATCAACTGTTTAAACTATATTTTCTGAAACAGAAATTACCCCGTTCGTAGTTATTTAATGTTTGTTTGATTTTTTCTTAACCCTAAAATGTAAATAATTACTTAGTGAAGAGTTGGGTATTAATTTTGTTTTTGATCATTTTTCATGTTTCTCACATGGTTTATAACAGCGCTGCATTTAACCGACTTCCCGGGTTATAACGACATAGATGTGTTTTTTTTCTTTATTCTAAATACACAGTACTTTACCTACAGCACTTCCATAAATATTCTGCATATTGCTGCCTGTTTCATACGTGTGTGTGTGTGTGTTAGGGTTAGTAACTGGGCATCGCAGGAAATCTCGTTGTTAATTTAGGCGTTAAAAGCCTTGGTTTGCGCCTATAGGCTATAATGCTAGCTCGGTTTAGTCGCGTGCCGCTAGCGTGAGCAGCTCGCATTTATCACGTGTGAGATTAGAAAGAAAGAAAAAATCAAAACGTCTGCTTGTACAGATCGAAATGATTAAAACTAAAAACCACAAAATAGTTTTATGTAGGAAGCTCTTAATGCATTATTGTTAATTTAGACGTTCTGGAAATACAGTTTAATAGAATTAATTATAACGTAAAAGCAATTTCATTATTCTTTGCAGTAATCTGAACTTATGTTCTAAGATTGTAGGACGTATTGTATTACAGATTGTTAAGGCCTATCGTAAGTTTAATTGTACTTCTATGACTCCTGTAGTTGAACTGATATCAGGCGTATTACTGAAATACTTAAAAAACAGAAGTAGTCATTAACCGACTATTAAAATCAAAACTACGTTTACTGAACTTGTGTTCATCAAATACTTTAAATCAGCTACACGTGCACTGCTAACTACCGACAAAATAAATTAGAATATGAAACACATAATAGTTGTGACCGTAAAACTTTGAAATAAACTTATGGTTCTGTTAAGCTTACATATGCTGGTTTCTCATTTTAGTATTTATCAATCCGGAGGTCCAAAACAAATGTGCAATAAAGTAGCCCCTGCCCTCCAACGAATCTGTCTATACTTCATATTTCTGTTTTCAGTATTACCAGTGTAAGGTTATGTCACCAAACATTTCTTAGATACAAAATATACGGTAAGAAAATTGATCCTGACGACGGCTAGTGTGGGTATTAACACTAACTGTCCTGAGCTACTTTTTTACTTGACAGCTAGTGTGGGTATTAACACTAACTGTCCTGAGCTGCATTTTTACTTGACAACTAGTGTGGGTATTAACACTAACCATCCTGAGCTACATTTTTACTTGAGAGCTAGTGTGGGTATTAACACTAACCGTCCTGAGCTACATTTTTACTTGACAGCTGGTATGGGTATTAACACTAACCGTTCTGAGCTACTTTTTTACTTGACAGCTAGTGTGGGTATGAACACTAACTGTCCTGAGCTACATTTTTACTTGACAGCTGGTATGGGTATTAACACTAACCGTCCTGAGCTACTTTTTTACTTGACAGCTAGTGTGGGTATGAACACTAACTGTACTGAGCTACATTTTTACTTAACAGCTAGTGTGGGTATGAACACTAACTGTACTGAGGTACATTTTTACTTAACAGCTAGTGTGGGTATTAACACTAACCGTCCTGAGCTACATTTTTACTTGACAGCTGGTATGGGTATTAACACTAACTGTCCTGAGCTACATTTTTACTTGACGGCTAGTATGGGTATTAACACTAACCGTCCTGAGCTACATTTTTACTTTAAATGGGTTTCTTTTCAATACCAAGAACAGAAATAATATATTAGCTTAAAATGATAAAAGTAACTTATTACAATTAATATTGAAAAAGTTCAAATATATTTGTGTGTCTTAAAATCCTCAGGATTTACAATGTAGGTTTTATTTTATCAGGTCATTTTTACATTGTGTTCTGTAACATGCAATAAAACTGAACAACACAAGGTAAACAAGTTCAGTTTACTATTGCATTAAACACTTCTATTTCAAGATATATCTTACAATGGTTTTGTCTTTGTGTTCGAATGTACAAAAAATATTTGTTTTTAAAATTTGTTACTTTACGTGACTATTTGCCAGGTAGCATAAAACCTGAAGACTGATAGAAAATTGATTAAATGGAGATCTTGAAGAAATTGTAGGCTGGAGATTAAAATGAATACTGGGCCCTCTTGTGTCGCTTCCTGGGTGATCCTATGGTTGCGTACCAGGTTTAGTGACAGTCGGTTGAACTGTTCATTAAACATTGAGATATAATTGGCGTATCTGTATGTTATTATCATTGTTGAGTTATAGTAAGATATTTTTAATGTTTCTTTTATACGAGACAAAAATTGAACAAGTTGTAAGTTAAAGATCGGGCAACAAGTTGTTTATTTCTACAAAAGTTTTAAAAAGAGAATATGTGTATGTGATAGTTTAGAATTCAGTCTTGATAGCACATTATCAGTATCTCTTCAGTTCCCACCCTAATGGAGAAGCTGCGCAGTTTTAATATTCATTTTGTGAAAGAATTTCTTTCTCAACCCTTTTGCTGTCATGCTTTCTTGGTATTCCAAAGTTGTTTTTATAAAGCAGATTTTCTACCTGCACATATTTAAAAACAAAAAGTATTCAGTTTCATCAAGTTAAGTAATGTGAAAATATATTTGTAGTAAAATTTGTAGCAGTTTTTATATTCTAGATTACCTTTCTAGTGATGAAAATAACCTTTTTCATTCCAACCATCCCAAAACTAGATATCTCTTTTTATATATTGATCAATATTTAATAGTTTGTATTTTTACTGTTTTTTTTAAGAAATATAATGTTATAGCAGTGTATTCTTAACAAATTCATATATACAAATATGTAGTCCACTTATTTTGATCTGTTGGGAACATACAATATATTTTGAGGTTTTTAGACTACTTACATCTTGTATTTAGTCATATTTAACATAGGTTATGTACATTTTGTACCTTCACATTTATTTCAGTTATATTTATTAACTTTTGAAGTGTAACTATTTTTTTATGTTGTATAATTCATAACTTAGTTATGCAGGTAACATTTCACTATAAATAAAACTGTTTCTATAAATTTAGCTAATTTTTTGTTGGTACTAGAACTACAGTGGACAATAAGTGTTTACTCTTACATTTTTTCAGCTGAACCTCTTCCTCTCAAAGACATTTGTCGTAGAGTTATAAGGCAGAGGATCGGGAGAAGTCGTCTCAACCACATCCACAAGCTCAATCTACCCACGGCTCTAAAAAGCTATTTATTATACCAAGATCGTAGATAATAATAAGGCCACAGAAAATTGTAGTGAATACACGAGGTAAAAATGTTAAATTGAACACATTTCACGTTACGCTGTGAAGGGAACATTCTAAAGAGTGGTGACGTGCCATTAAATTGTTTGTTTTTTTTTAAGCGTAAAGTGAAAAATATGTATGAAACAAATGTACATTAGTGCTCCTATGTCAAGAAATAGATTCTGCTATGGTGATTAAAAAAAACAATTGGCAGCTCTGTAGAAGGACTTAATTTGGTGTAAACTGTGAAGAAAAAAAAAGATTAAATCATGAAACAAACATGCTTAACCAGTATTGAAAGACAGTGGAGTTTTACAAAGATTAACAATACCTTGTAATAGGATGCTATGTTTCAGTAATATGCTTTCTTATTCTACTGTTTGACTTTCTATTTTAATATGTAACTAAGTAGTGTAAGAAATTGACTAATAATATGCTAGTTGTATTTTTTTTGGTGTAGTTTTAATGTTCCTTTCAACTGAATCACATTTGTTTCTAATATTTGGTTGTTGTTTTTGTGTTCCGATTGATAAATCTGCATCCTGTACCGTAGTATCTGTTGTTAAATGTGTCTGTCACTTTTTTTTTTGACAGTATGCCTATTATTATTGTTTCATGATTAATGGTTTCAATTGAATATCCATCAACATATGTCATTAAGCAGAAGACATTACCAGAATGAGGGCACTATTAGTCAATACCATGAAAAATGAGAGACAGTGAAATCTGACAGCAAGTCCATATGGTGATTTACTGTTCATTCCAGAAAGAGCTTTTAGGGGATTATATTTTTATCGATGTTACGCTTTATTGACTGGTGACTGTTTTTTCTTTTTTCTAAGAACATCAGACCACATGTTTTTATTGTACAAATGTTCCATGTGTTTTTTTATTTCCTCTGTGATCTATTAGAAATGCTGGGATTTAAGATTTTCTTTTTACATGTACAAGTATCATTACCTTTTTTAACAGTTTTTTAACTTTTGCACATTGTTATCTGGTTATTGGTGTTTGTAGGTGACAGTCTGGTTATAGGTGTTTGTGACACAGTAAAATGTGATTAAACTGGTTTGAAAACAGTTAGATGAAACTACCAACAGAATGAATATAACATTTTGAATTGTACCAATGTTTTCTGTAACATGTGGAGTCACTAGAACTGAATAAAATAATTATATGTAAGGTAATTTTCATGTTAATTTCTTTATAATAATTTGCTGGCATCAATATATTTTATTTCTGGTAACAAAAAAAAAAAACTTTATAAAACTTTCTTTCCATACAATTAAATCTCTACTGAGGATTAGTGAACATTTCTATGCGAGTTACTGTATTTTAGTTAGCTGTTGATGCTTAAATTCAAGAACTTTGCATCCACATTTCTCTCAACTTTTGTTTCCCGGCTTATGTAAGTCTGATTTTGTTATTTGCTAAGTTTGCACAGCAAAGAATCTTTCCTTGTTTGTTGTGTTTAAGAGGTATTAGTAACTTGCTAGCTGGTTAAAACAATGTATTTTGATTCACTGATCACAACTTTAGTTGCTTTAATGATTTGTACAACTGTGGAATTTTCCAGTACCAAGAAAGGCAGTGACTTCTAAACATTTTTGATGACAAGTGAAGGAAACAGCTGGTTTACTTTACACACTTGGTTTCTTCTATATCAGTGTCTTTTGAGTTTAATAAAAATAGATATTACCAAATTCACCACCTATCACTGAGTTTTACTGGTTTTGAAGAATTCTACCCCTTGTCAACAACTCCAGACAATGGCAAGTTGGAAGAACCAGACTAGGATTCATATTGTGGTGGATTTCAGTGATGTCGAGGAAACCCACTTTCTTTCTTTGTGAACCTATGACCGAAGAAGGTCGAAATGTTGTTCGCTCTTCTACGTAGAATATTTTCTCCACCCAAACGAGCTGTTTTTGCAGACATATTTGTGGTGGATTTGTTATAAATGTCTGTTTTTTCCAAAAGGCAAGTAATTGTAGAGACCTTGTACTTCTTGGACACTTTGTTGAAAAGAGTGACAAAATAAATATTGGAAAGATTTGTAAAAAATTAATAGAAAATAATAATTTGTAGAGAAATAAGAGAACACCACAACTGAAGAAAACTGTGCGACTTTGATGGTTAGATTTTAGAAAAAGTAAAATTAGGTTAAGAACAGGAGTCATTAAACTGTCAAGTATAACCATATAAATTTAACATAAATCTGTTATTATAACTCATGATAAAATGTAGGAAAGGTGTTTGAATTTATCTTTCAGATGCAGGTAACGATGCTGTCGGATATTGTAGCAATTTTGAATTTTCTTAAAATATGTTTTTTAATTACATTATAGTTGTTTGTATTAACAATGTGACATGCTAGCTTTGGTTCAAGTGTTAATCACCTGTCAGTGAGTTGACTTTAACAGGAAATCAGCACTGTAAATTATTTTAAAGAAGTTATAAATATCCAGTGAGAAACAATCTTCAGAAAAACTTTCCAACATTATTGGATCTTTTAAAAGAAAATATGATAAAGAATTTTGTTCTTAGTGTAGCAGAAAAAGTGTTACAGTCATCACCTAAGATGAACTCATATTATCCTGTCTTTTTCAGTTTCTAATACTTCATGGCATTTATTGAAGTCTCTTTCAGTATTTTTCGTCAACTGGCTTGAGCTCACCACCTGTTCATTAGGGTTTTTTCTTGATTAACTGCTTCCCACTCACAGTGCTCACAACTTAATATCATTAACTATCTCCAAGAGAAAAATGTTTAGAAGATCCAGTTGTTACTGATCACGTAATGCTGCAGTTAAACAAGATTGAGTGAAGTGTTTGACCTCCTGATGGTTCATGCCATTACTGTGTCATTTCTCAAGATGTGGTAAAGTTATCTAGTGCTTATTTTATTGCTTCTATCCTAAGAGGACATTTAAGTTTCATAAGTTTATGAAGAAGTCCAGAACACTTTGAAATGTTTATACCTGATGAAGTGTAATCAGTTTGGAGCTATCTTTCAGTTGTACTCGTTATTTATTTATCACGTAAGGAGATAATATTCTGATCCTTGCTAGGATTATTTTCTACAGTTTACTCATGTTAAAAGTATTGTAAACTTCCTCTAGGTATTTTGTAAACTTGTAAACCTTTTTTTAAGTTGTAAGGTTTTCAGCTAACATTATTTTGGGGTACAAGGTCATTAATATTTCATATTTTCATGGTGACATAAATAAATTCAAAAAACATTTGCATATTTAAATGTTTCAAGATAAAGAATTAACTCATTATCGTAGACCTTTAGAAGATAGGAGAGCTTAAAGTGGACGTTCGACTCTTTTTTTAGGACACAAGTTCTAGTGTTTGGTGTTTCATAGGTAGGGATGCCAGAATATTATAATAGTAGAAACTGTGGGTAGCAGATTATACTCTACATTTAGTACTTTTCACCGAACCTCTATTTATGGTCTGTTGTAGGTATGGTTTAGATAATTTGACCCCAAGTTACAATAATAGTATGAAATAATTTCAGTCTAGCGTGTGTCTTAAAATAAGGTGAAGTTAACAGAATATTGTAGAAAAGAAATGTGGAATATTTCATTAACTAGTATGTTTTTTGTAAGCTTTATATCAGTACATAAGCTTTATAATGACTGTACTTTTGGCACGTGATGTTAATGGCAAAAAAACACTTCCTTTATAATGGGAACATTTTCTTCGGCTTGTTTTTGAAAACCAGAACAATTTTGAACTAGGGAGTAAATTAGCTTCAAAAACTTTTCAGCTGTCAGCCTTAAGTTTTGTCAAAATATGGTTCATTCATGTTCACAATTGTACATTTCCTTCAGATCCACCGGTGGGTCAGCAATAAGTTTCTGGACTTAATCACTATATCTGAAGCTAATTTTCCATAGCAGATAAAGTGCAAATAGCTGCTTGTGTGTAGCTTTGTACTGAAAAATCAAAACCAGCAAGAAAGGTTGTGTTAACATTGAAGGTATTGTATTAAACATTTTAAGAATCAGTAACTCTAATCATTTTTGTAATTGTGAAATTTTACTTTGTTAAACTATGTGTTGTACATTGTATTTAGTTACAGGTTTTTGTCAGTATTGGTTCAATCCGTATACACAACAGTGCTAAATGTTAAGGTGAAAAATAATACTTGGATTTCTGAGACAAAATATATGATTTTTGGTGCATTTTTCTCTGGATATTTATAAAACAAAACTTTGATACTCCTGCTGGATTTTATAGTTACTGAATTATCCAGTTATTCGTTTTTTAAGGTAAAAACGGGTGGTGGGTGTTTTCCATTAACCTATCTTCCCACTAGGTGTAACTACTCCTGTAATGTTTGCATTGAAAAATAAAGTAAAACCATTTGAACTTTTTGTGTTGCTAAAGGTTACTCAGTTGAGAAGGATGGGTGTATTTATTCCTGCAACAGGGCAGTTAGCCTTAAGCCTTCACAACAATCTTTATGAACACCTCTCTGATTGTAATTTAAATTTTTATTTTTCACAAACATTATGTATTTAAGTTTTCTAATTGACTTCTAAATACTCTCTTTACAGACAGAAAATGTTTTATATCAAAGTTTCTTATCAACAGAAAAATATTGAAGTATTTTTTTCCTATTGTCATAATTTTGGGATCTTAAAAAAATGTAGAAATGTAAATGTTTTTTTTTTTGCTGATAAATGAAGATTACCTGAAGAGAGAACATATTTTGCCTGAAACTGGAAAAACTATCCCACTATCCATGATAATTTTAAAAGAATAGATACTCAATGTCATAAGTAAATAACTGTTTTCCACTCTGAGACATTCTTAGTTGAAAGAAAAATGTCACATAAGAATGTGTTGTGAAACTTTTTATTTGTTTATATACAGTGGGATCAGTAATAAAAGCGTGTGAAGCACAGATTATGTTAATTTATGTATATGATGTATTTCAGTTTTATGTTGAATAAACTAATAATCAAATACACGTGTTATTTCATTTTTATCAAGTGTTTCTGTAAATCACTTTGAAAGATACTGAACTGAATAGATTGAAAAGAACTTGGTGATTCTGTACTGGAATGTGGGTCTGAGGGCCCATGGTTTTCACTTCATACTTTTTAGTCATAGACATATTTTAAAAGCACGTTGGTCAAATTATACTATTCAGTTAGAGTAGCCCAAGAGTTTGCAGTGAGTGATCTTGACTAGCTAGCTGTCTTTCTTCTGGTCACTTAGTTTGAGGCCCAGCAAGGCCAGGTGGTTAAGGCACTTGGTTTGTAATTTGAGGGTTGTGGGTTGAATCCTGAGTATTTGGGATATTTTTAATCAGTGTTAAGACAGTAAAATATCTAAAAGTGCACAACTACTCAGTTGAGCTTGTGAACTCATCATAAAATACTTCAAGTCCTGTTCCTGCAGGAGAAACATTCCTAAACATTTACTGAAATTAATCATTTATATAAGTACCAGTACACATGGACGAGATGGAAATATTTGATGAACTTTTGAAATCACTGTAAGATACCAAGTGGAAAAAAATCTTAAGTTGGCATTGTTGGGTTCGTGGACAGAGTGTTGGCTGACCAGAAGAGTTGATCATTACATGTTTTCATGCTGCTTGTTAACACGGTTCCTTTTTCTACAAAGGACTTATTTCACACAAGCTGTACCCAACCTACAAACCTTTTAACTGTAAACTTCCAGCAGGAAACGATCTTATTCAGAGTAGAATGCCCAACAAAACATCACAGTTCTAATTAGTGAAGCCCCCCAATGGCTCAGCGGTATGTCTGCGGACTTACACGCTAAAATCCGGGTTTCGATACCCGTGGTGGGCAGAGCACAGATAGCCCATTGTGTAGCTTTGTGCTTAATTCAAAAACAAAAACTAATTAGTGAAACTTTTCTGAGGATCCCAGTGTTGAAAACAAGAGTAATCAGTTTTATGGCAACCACACGATAGACATTCTTTTGTTCATTCACTAGCCCTGACAAACCTTAGCACATATTACACTGGAAATCAATTTGGAAACACGATTATTGTGATAACTAACGTAACTCATATGAAGACTACCAGGGAAGTATTAATTAGTGAAGATCCATACAACTGCTGTGAGAGTGTGTTTCGCACAGGTACCAATCCCAAGGCAATGCAGAGAATTAGAAAACTGACAACATAGCATTAGTAAAAGAAATATTTAAATCCCTTAAAACTTGCATTAACATTTCATTCCACAAACACTTGGTAAGTCTTGGTTAATTCAATAGGCTTCATTCATTAAATGTCCCAAAGACCTCAAAATAAAAAAAACAGCCATCAATGGCTTAGAAAAGACCATTTCTGTATTTTAAACTGGTATTTCCAAAGAAGAGTGTTCTCTTATCAAAATCTGTCCAGATTCTTCGTACTTCGCTGGTATAGTGGTATGCCTGTTATTTGTAACGCTAAAATCTATGGTTTGATTACCCTCGGTGGACTCGGCATAGCCCGATGTGGCTTTGCTGTAAATAAACTCGGACAAACCAGATTCTTCATCCTGTGACGTGATCATCAGATAACAAAACTATATTATCTAATGCCGCACAAGTAAGTACACCGAACTGAACAACATCCAAGGACAGTAGAAGCAAATAGTCACCCATCCCACAATGCAATGCACGTGGTGTATCAGTTTACCAAGGAAAGAATTAAAGTAATGCAGAGGTTGATTTATTATTTGACTTTATATTATTTACATGGTTGATCAATTTTAAGGTAAAAAGTGGTTAATTTAGTTGAAAGAAAGATGAAATATCATTTCTGTTCTGATATTTAAGAAACTTTCTTCATCGACTTGGTGGAAACATAAAATATTTTTGAATGTATTTTAAATACTGAAACTAACAGGCTTGGGCAACTGCTTACTTTTGAAATAAGAAAATGATTGAAGGCGTATATGGTTCGAATTTGGTCTATATGTTGTGGTTTGTGGTTAATAAAAAGATGCGAGAAGAAACCGGGGATCTGAATTACTTTTCTGATAAAAATGGGGTATTTGAATTTTATATATAGAGTTGTAGAGAAGGATGGCAAGGAAAACGAGAGCGAGGAACAAATTACAATGGGAAATGAAATTCAAGAACCAGATGCAGAAGTGTCATTTCACAAAAGGCTTAGTAGTGTGCAAAGAATATTAACCTCCCATGAGCTCTTTAATACAGCTGGAAAAATATGCTACGACATAATTTACGTGTACATGTTAATCCAGCTGGACTAGAAATTGTCATTTGAGGTCCTCTTCACAGCTTTAAAGTCGGAACCCCTCCCAACAAAATGGCTACCAAAGCCTTAAAAATTCTATATAAACGGCATAAAATGTTTCTTTGTAAGATGCTATTTTCCTAAAAGAGGAAAAAATTTAATGTAAATGAGCGAAATGTGTTTATAGCAAGTACGTCACATGTTATAGATTATCTGAAGGCTTATAACGCTGATAACTAAATTTCGATGTTCGTGGTGGGCACAACTCAGATAGTCTATCGTGTTGTTTCGTTGTCAACAACCAAACAAAGTACACGTCATAGACTGAACAATTTTAATTAATATAAATTGTGTTTAAATGAAAACGGAATTTCAGGGAATTGATGAAAACTGAAACAAAATTTATTAAATTCTGGTCCAAGTGTTGTAGAAATAAAGTTTTCTTAGAGGACTTGTGTAAAGATGTTCTCGAGTTTGAGATGGTGTAACGATATATTTAAGTAAATCTATTATGCAAGTATATAAGTCAGCGTCTTGCATTTAACTTACTACTGAATGTGTCTTCATCACTACGCTTAGGTTTTAATAACATTTATAATGCATTAAAGCAACGTTGTATGTGTGTTTTTAATCCACTTTGGTAAACAATCATTTGTAAATACTGCGATGAAAACAATCCAAGAGACTATTTCCCACAAATTGTCAGCAATAAAGTGTTTTGTTTTCTTTGTAGAAATAAAGTTGTTGTATTATCTATTAATTGTGACAGAATGGGTGTAAGTTGCTTGTTTCGTTGGTTCTGATCCTGTAACATCTATAGAATACATGTGTAAAATGTACTGAAGAAGTAACTTTCCTCATCATTGTCGTTGTAATACGTGTTACCTTTTATATGATATAAACCTTTGTTTAAAGAACTTCATTGATGATTAAAGTAAAATGTAAAAAATATTTTGCTGTGCTACAGAGTCTTGAGGTCAAGGCGTTTGGCTCGTTATATGAAAGTAGCGAGTTCGAATTCCCCTCGCTGTACATGCTCGTCCATTCAGCCATTGATTGGGGCGTTGTATGTTACCGTTGATCACACTATTTGTTGGTAAAAGAGTATAGTAGCCCACAAGTTGGCAGTGGCTAGTTATTTATAGCTATCTTCCTTCTGGCTTATCACTGTCAAATTGAGGGCGGCTAGCGAAATATAAACCAAACAAATTGTGCTACATAATAATAATAAGAGTAAAAACGATGCAGGAAATATAGAAGTTTATTTTTGAGTTATACATGGGGTTTATCTGGAAAATTAAAATAAGGAGCGGAATTCGAATACATGTCCCCGATTGCTGTTCAAATATGAAACGGATTAGTGACAAATCTTTGTTAAGTCAGAAACAGTGCTAGATCAAAATTCAAAATTTCTGTATAATTTTAGTCAATTTTTATCACTTGTCTGGTTGAACAAAAATAATTACGTCATTTGTTTACATTGCTTTGTCTCTTCCAAGATAATGCCGTATATTAATCCAATTTTGGATTTATTATAAATTTACGTATTGCCTCCCCTTCTTCTCCAATTAAGAACAGCTGGAGCCAGAACTAATAACAATATACTGACATCGTATAAATCTCCAAATAATGCCTTTTCAGAGGTTAACTCAAACACTTTCAGAACTCTTTTTATCTGCCTGCACCAAGAGAAATAATAATAACAGTGGAAAAAAGTTTAAAAATAAAGTTTCGTTCACTTAACGTGAAATCTATACATGGAATGTAATTCGTATACTTCCTCATACGACCAAATTAGGGAGGGTTTGAAGACCATTTAGTTCGGGCCTCAAGCTAAAAGGGAGCCTTAAATTTAACCTCTAGTTATATATTTTTTGCATTTGTTAAGTTTTGCGACTTGTTATTATGTGCCTCCCAATCAGACCAACTCATGACACACGTTCTCAACTTAGATTTGCAAATTATATATATATATATACAAATTAACCAATGAAAAGAAGATTTGAAAGTGGTACAAGTAAGAGATAGTGGAAACAACCGAGTGAAGCAGCAGCTAATAGCTCAAATCCAATAACTACGGGGTCTGTTCAAAACATACGCGGACTGTTTGAATTGCATGGCTCCAGTTGGTTCCAGGGGAATCCGCTTGGTGTCGTTAGGTTTGCACAGATCAGCTGATTACGACGCCATTTTCCGATTGCAGTTATCTTCATTTGTGTATCAGCTACGCGGTTTTAAGTGAAGTGCGATTTTTTCTTGTTCCCCAAACTCAAAAGACCCTTGAAAGGAAAAAGATTTGAGACGATTCCCGAGATTAAGGCAAATGCGACGAAGGAGCTGGAGGACATTACAAAAGAAGCGTACCAGGACTGTTTCAACAAGTGGAAACACCGTTGGGATAAGTGTGTGCGTTGAAAGGAGACTACTTTGAAGGGATCCCAGACCTGTAACTTCTGAATAAAATACATTTAGTTTTAGGACGTCAGTTTGCATATTTTATTAACAGCCCTCGTATTTCTCAGAACACTGGAAAACAGACATTACAAAACAAATACTGCTTCAGATGATGAAAACTCCTTAACCACAACAGACGATATTTCAACACCAGGTCTGAACATTATTACATTAGTCAAGAAGGAGATGGTTCAACTCCAAAGGATAAAAGTAATTTATTAAAGGTTAAATAATGCCAATAAATATATAATAAATAAAAATATCCAAATTATGTTTCACTTTTCTTTTGGGCTAATAATTGTCTTATTTTGTTCTCACATGCCGCCCTTTTTATTACAATACAGCCAGGGTTTCAAAAAAAAAAAGATGTCTAGGCCTCTCTAACCTCTGAGAGTGCCTGCTCCCTCGAAAAGGCACACTGAGAGGGTAAGTGGCTAAAATGAATTGTTTTTTAAGCACAAAGTAATTAAAAATATAAATACATACATACACGTGAACATATTCATTTGTAAATAATTGTAGGTTTTATTTACTATTTCCTAAAAATTACAGTTTCGTGAACAAAAACTAAAATGTTAAAAGTAATGCATTATAGTACAAAGACTGTGCTAAGTGTGTAATTAATAACGAGTCCATTGCTGTAATTTTAAAATACTTTCATGTAAATCATTTATATAACAAATTGCTTATGGCTCCATTTGTTTCAGTTTCTTTTGGAAGATAACTGTGAAAAAGAAAAACAAAAACAAAGCATAATTAGATTCTTCTATGTATTTTATATTATATGAATTGAATGGGTGATTTTATACAGTTGCCTTGGTATTTATATTGAATGTTCTCTGAGACAACAGCATATTATTCAATATGTTGACCTCACCGATAATCAGTGTCAGAAAATTGTAAAAACCATGATAACTTTCATGTTGTCATGATATAAAAGACTGTGTCGGTGTTATTAATTAATTAATTTTGTGAGTGAATGTTTCATGATTACTTATTTTTTAGAACAAGAAAAAGACAAATATTTTAAGTAAATGTTATGAGAAGTTTAGTTACGTAATTCGGTAAGAATCTCATGTTGTGTTTATAATTTTTTAGTATTGGGGCTGTAAAATGTTGCGTAAAATTTACTGATGTCGAAGATATAGAGATTTCTAGAAGGCGAGCAGACGATTGAGTGATAAGTGTACAAATACTGTGAGATGAACGGGAACGGCAGCACAAGAAAATAAAGGAACAGGAAGGAAAATGTTTATCAAACATAAATTTAACTGCGACAGGAGTGAAAAGCCTAACGGTTAATACAGGCCCAACAGTTAATGTGTTAGATTAAAACTAACAGTTTTAAAAGAGATAGCATAGTTCATTCTGATAAAGCGAGTTCTGAAGTGACAACTAGCTTGAGTGAACTTTGACGAAAGGAACAGACGATACCTGAAGTTGGAGGACCAGACGATCACTGGAACATCAATGTACAACTATGGTAAGTCAATCTCTAATTGTATATTTCGCTTACATAAAATTGAATAGCCTAATGGTTGAAATTAACAGTTTTTGACACCTAAGGAGATTAGTTTGTCTCGTCAAAGAACGTTTTAAAGTAATCAAACCAGCCTTTGTGAACTTAGCGAAAAATAAATTATTATTTAGACGTAGGCCTATATGCGAAAATCAGACATTAGACGTAGGCCTAAATACAAATAGGAACCAAATGCGGTAACTCAACGACAGTGCAAGTGAATTATATACGGATAATGCTGAGATAAAAAGGAAAAGAGAGAGAGAAAGAGAGGAGAAGAAATAAATCAATTATACACTGCTAGTGTTTAAGATAAAAAATAAAGAGAATAATTTGTAAACAATTCTGAAGCAACTAAATTGGCGTGAGAGGATTTATAACCAAAAGAAGAGAACTGTAGAGTATTTAAGGTAAAACTATGATGTATATGTGTATATAGTAACACCCGTTTTACTTGGCTAAACACTCTCATGTATTTAACTTTAATATATACTAATAGAAAGAAGTTTTCTGACACATATTTTAATATTTTTGAAAAAAAAATTATACAGTAAAAATGAGCGCTAATAAATTTCGCTTACCTCATTCTAACGTTTTCAACCTTTTTAAATTGTTAGTTTTTAATCGACATAAATTATTTTATAACTCAGCTTTTTGTTATCGCATCTAATTTTGTTTATTCGGCTACCTAATACCTAGTTCTCAACCTGTTTTACATTTTTGCGAACTCCCATATTCAGGTAGATCTGTTTTATATTTTGCGTAAAGCTACACGAGGGCTATCTGCGCTAACTGTCCCTAATTTAGCAGTGTAAGAATAGAGGGAAGGCAGCTAGTCATCACCACCCACCGCCAACTCTTGGGCTAATCTTTTACCAACAAATAGTGGGATTGACCGTCACATTATAACGCCTCCATGGCTGAGGGGGTGAGCATGTTTGGTGTGACGGGGATTCGAACCCATGACTCTCAGATTACGAGTCGAGTGCCTTAATCACTTGGTCACCTAAATAAGATTGTATAAACACTTTCACCGCACGAACTATCCTCAAGTTAAATAAAATCGTCTGCCGTTAGTCTGAATAAAATATTAAAAGGCTCAATACACGATAAACGTGTTATATTAAATATATACTTTACTTTTTACTTTTTTGTAAAGCATATCATGATTCAATTTTATAGTTTTAGGAAGAAAAATTAACATTCTGGAATTTCCTAGCCCCAGATAACTATGGCGGAGCATAGTTTGAAAAATCATGCACGAGATTATAGAGCAGTGTTTTCCAACTTGAGCAGTACCGTCCTCTAGTGAAAATTTTAAAAGTTGAGGGAACAGTAAATTTTGAGAGCGTGGACAGAAAAGTTGTGAGAGTTTAAAAGCTATATTTGCTAAAATTAAACCATTAGAATTGACTCTTATTGCCTTATAATTTTTGTTTCAGTATAAGAACATCTGTGTCGTGATGGAAGAATTACTTAAGTCATCTAAACAGTGTATTTTATCTAGCACTAAGACTAATGGGACTTTGGATAGCATACTTAGAAATATCAAATACAGTACAAGGGATTTTATTGCTTCATTGTATAGCTCATTTGTATGGCTTCATTTAGAGTATAAGTTTGGGACTTCTTTCTTTAATAAAGATTTTGAGCTGTTGGAGAAAGTCCGAAGAAGAAGCCCTGGGATGATACCCGAGTTGGTGCGATTATCCTTTGAGGAGAGACTAAAATCTCCAAAGTTGTTTTCTCTGAAGTAGAGAAAAGAATGAAAGAGGATTTGATTGAGGTGTTTAAGATTATTAAGAGTATTTGTAGTGTATATTCATCAGATATTTTGTATTTAGTAGTGAAAACGATAGGACAAGGGATCGTAAATTTAAATTTTTGCAGCGTAGAGTCATCTCTAATTCAGACAGTATTACTTTCCATTCAGAGTGGGTGGTTGTTTTTTACAGTGAGTTGCCTTCAAGGGTAATGGAGATAGAAAATTGAACTGAGTTCATGAAAAGATTGAATACACGAGTAGTAAATGGTAGGAGTTAGAAAGGACCTACTTAATGGCCTAATAAGCTCGATTTCGTCCGTTTAAAGTTTTATAAAAATATTTAAATGGCATAAAAATATATTAGAAGGAGTCATGAGTGCTCACTGTTTGCTGAAGGGTGCGCAGCTGTGAAAAACTGATGTAGTGTTTTAAAGTGGCAATAATACAAAAAGTTCATACATTAACGAGATTTTCAATTTAAATATTATTTTAAAAAAAATTGAACATAATAATTTTAATTGGATTACTGAAATTCATTCTCTACCACCGCTGACCCCTTCTGAGGATTTGTGGACCTCAGGTTGAAAACTACGGCTCCAGAGTGCCACAAGTAGTATAATAATGTTAAAATATTTTAAAAGTGATGTATTTTGCGCTAAGCTTCTTAAGAACTGTATTCTATAACTGTCCTCAATGAAAAAGTGATAAACTTAGAGGAAAGGCAGCTAGTCAACGTTTGGACTACTCTTTACCAATGAACAGTGGGATTCACCATCGCATTATAACACCCTCACAGCTAAAATGGCAAGCATGTCACATCTTCATGTGTTTCAAGTTTTTATCCGGCCCGGCATGACCAGGTGGGTGAAGGCGTTCGACTCGTAATCTTAAGGTCGCAGGATTCGAATCCCCGTAGCACCAACATATTCACCCTTTCACCCGTGGGAGCTTTATAATGTAATGGTTAATCCTACTATTCGTTGGTAAAAGAGTAGCTCAAGATTTGGCGATGGGTGCTGATGACAGCTGCCTTTCCTGTACTCTTACACCACTAAAGTAGGGATGGCTAGCGCAGACAACCCTTGAGTAGCTTTGCGCAAAATTCGAAAACAAACAAACCAAGTTCTTTTCCATGAACATAGGTCTGGAAACTTTGGAATAGATGATAATCAGATGGAGCAAGGTCTGGAGAATAAGGAAGATATGGAAGTTTTTCCAGTGGAGTTAGGTTAGTTTCTTCTATTTGTCTGAACATTTTTGTACACGTCCTACTACATATTTTACTCATTAAAGCCTTCTGCAAAGACAGAAATAATTATGCCCGTTCTGTATTAAAGTTTCGGACATTACTTATGGAATGACCCGATATAAACTAAAGATGAGAAACCGTCCGTTGTATGTTTGAATTGAAGCGAATTGACGCTGTCGAGGTTAAAAATGGTTAAGCAAGCTTGGATGTTGAAACCAAAAAGAACTTTGGATGATGGACGAACGCTACAGTATGGGCTATTGTTTCTAAGATAATTAACTAACAGGCTTAGAAGTTCGTAGACAAGAAACATTGACTTTTTGGTAATGCGTCAGTATGAACTATTGCTAATTAAAGAACTTCAGAAATCACAAACAGGAAGTCAGCTGACACCTTGGTACTATAATTAGCCCAACAATTTCTCCCTTCTAGAACAGATGTCAAAATGTATAAAATCTTCAAAAATCTAGCAAGCAGTCCGAACTTATCAAGAGGAAGGAAAAATATATTTCACCGTTAGTAAAAACTCCTTTTCTTGCCCAAGATCTTTGTATTATAATGGCATTTGTTCTTAAACATCAGTCATCATGTGAATAGAATTAAAATGATTCCGTATTATAAACATGAATAAAGATAAATTGTATATACACTGCTGGCCAAAATCTTAAGGCCAATGAATATAAAGATAAAATGTGCATTTTGCGTTGTTAGACTCAACCACTTATTTGAGTGGAGCTTTAAAAGATGAAAATAAGAAAAGCGAAGATAAAAATAAAAAACTTTTTTAGCATTTAATAGGGAAAATGTGAACACTATGAAATTAGCCGAAATACTAGCTGGTCAAAAGTTTAAGACTATACCGAAAAGAAGTCCTAAACAGAGTAGAAAATGCCCAACAAGAGTTCTCAATAGTAAGTTGCACGGCCGTCATTGCGAATAACTTCAAACATTCGCTTTAGCATGGTCGATATAAGCGTTTGTAGAGGGCTGGCTGGAATGTTATTTCAAGTGGTGAAGATGGCTTCACGAAGATCATGTACTGTTTGGAATTGACGTCTATTTCTATAGACTTCCCTTGCCATCCACCCCCAAACATTTTCAATGGGGTTTAGTTCGAGCGAACACTCTGGGTAGTCCAAAATAATCACGTTATTCGCCATGAAAAAAGTCCTTTGTTTTGCGGGCATTGTGTATTGCAGCGTTGTTCTGCTGAAATATCCAGTCATTTCCACACAAGCGAGGGCCTTCAGTCAATAAGGATGCTCTCTCCAACATGCCAGTGTAGCCAGCTGCTGTTTGGCGCCCCTGTATAACCTGAAGTTCCATTGTTCCATGGAAGGAGAAAGCACCCCAGATCATGATGGAACCTCCTCCACTGTGTCGTACAGAGAATGTCTCCGGTGGGATATGCTTATCGTGTCAGTAACGTTGGAAGCCATCTGGACCATCGACGTTAAATGTTTTCTCATCGGAGAACAAAACTTTCGTCCACTTTTCTACGTCCCATGTTTGGTGCTTCTCAGCAAAGTTTAACCGAGCTGTTTTGTGGTGTGGAAGGAGTCGTGGCCTTTGAATACGTTTACGGTTTTTAAAGCCTTTCTCTCGTAGATGCCGTCTTATTGTTCTTGAGCTGCATTTTGCGTCCGTAAAGGTCTTAATCTGGTACGACGATCGGCTGATGTCTTGCCAGATAACCCGTCGAATCCTCCTGCTCAACGCCGGCGAAATTTTTTTTGGCCGACCACTTGAAATTTTCGTTCCGTATTCCTTAGGGCCTTTAATAAAATTAGCAACAGCAGTTTTTTTGCCATGTTTTTATCTAGCGTAAGACAGGAGATGTTAGTGGGAGATGTTGACAACGCTAATGCTTGAACTCAAATGACTAAATTTCGTTACGTGTTTACTGATTAACACTTCGTTTCAGTATGGTCTTAAACTTTTGACCAGCTATTATTTAGACTAATATCATAATGTTCACATTTTCCCAATTAAATGCTTAAAAAGTTTTTTCCCCTTTTTTATTTTCATCTTTTGAAACTCTACTCAAATAAGTGGTTGAGTCTGATAACGTAAAATGCATATTTATTCTTTATGTTCATTGGCCTTAAGATTTTGGTCAGCAGTGTATATATGTGTGTGTAAATATTAAGTGTTTGATGAGTTAAAATATAAAGTGTTATTGGAAGTCTTAGTCTTGAGTATCTTTGTTTAACTGTAAAGTGTGGAGTTAGTACCTGTGTGCTCCATTCGCCCACTGCATCGTCACTTCAAATAAATATTTCATGTAACAGCAGGTGGTATTAGTCGAAACTCCAACGGCTAAGCCGAAACAACCCACTCGGCCTGCCTGAAAGTTAGCCCACGACCACGTTACAGTTAAATAATTAGACGTGGTATTAACAGCGAATGTAGTCAAGAAATAAGAAGAGTATTCCGAAGGATAGCGAAATAAAAATGTTATTTAGAAGCAAAAATCTGTTTCTACACATTGACAAGTAAGTAATTACTTTTACTTGGTTAGCAAATAACTCGTCAGCTTTCTGTTCCTCAAGATGAATGTTTTCCAAAAGAGTTTCTAGGTGCTTAAAAGGTTTGGGGCTCGCGAGAATTTTCGGCGTTTCATTATGCTGATTTTTAAAGACACTAACTTCATATTGGGTGATACTATCAAATACAATCGGGGGCACGGGCCCATTGACGTCTGATTTCTTCTGGATTAATCATGATGAAAATCAAGTAGAAAAGAACCAAGGAAGCCTACCTGAATTCAGCATGTAAACTCAGTTTCTTTATCCAGCTGATGGCGTCGCCTCTTGACCTTTACCCTCTTACATAACTGGTTAGCTACAGCATTTATGCATTGTCAACTCTGCCAACAAAGGATATTAAAGTGCTAATCCTTTAATCCGGGCTTTATGTGTTAATGCAATACCTTCTCATAGGCATTGTCTTCTATAGAGAACAAAACAAGTAAAATTATATAAATCAAATACTTTCTGCACTATGTGTTTGTATTAAAACTGCCAAAAAAAACTAACGAAACGAAAAATTCCCGTATCACTGAAGCACTTAGAAAACATGTATGTATGGAAATCAGTTGAATGTTACAAGTCTGTTCTAGTTTACTGTAAATATTCAGCAGTGTTGAAGCCTGTCTTATTACACAAATAAAGTGTTTTTGTTAAAAATGTAAGCCAAGGGAAGAAGAAAAACTGCTATTTTATTTATCAACGATGTTATAAACAACTTGCCTCTTTTCAAATTTGATATATTTTTTCAGGACAAGAATGAAAAAAATAATACTCTTAAGTTTCAATGTTGCCAACAAAGGAAAATAGTCTGTTTCTGTCAATAATTTACCCAAAACATGGCCCTAGGTTTTCGAAGAATAGTGTGTGATGCGTTTTATCCTGTAACCGTAAGTGTAATCGGTGTTTTTAATTAAAATGTATCGGTAATTTTAAAACTTAACAGGTTTTATAACTGTCTAATTTAACAAGTATTAAAAACGTACACGATTAGAGATTTAATTAATACATAGGCTTGCGAGTTAAAAAGTTATGACACATAACCAAGATGTGGTGGTTATTATTGTAGGCCTAACACTAATATAGTTCATCGAGTAACACTGATGCAAGTAGTCATAGTGTTAGACTTGCACTGTTTATAATTTTATAAGGTAGTTAAATTTGCTAATGTCATAAAACTGTTGGCCTGGAGCGACTAATAATGCTTATGAAATTTTTAAAATTTCAATTCAATTTTTATTTCCGATATATGGTGGTCTATATAACAAAAATTACTATAGGAAGGTGTAAAAAACCAAAAATGGAGGATATTTCTATTCTTCATGTCAGCCAGTCATTCATAATCGTGAATAAAAGACATGACATTGCTATCAATACTGACAAAGATGAAGAACTGCCAGAATTACCTGTAAGTGTCGAAAATCAGCTTAAGAGTCGCTTCCCACATTTAGTTAATAAGAATCTTGTCCATAGCTTTCACTTTTGTCACAGACTTGATTATTCAACTAGTGGTGTGTTAGCTATTGCCCTAACAAAGGAAGCTGCCAAAGAAGCTATGCTAGTCTTCAAGAATCGTTTGACACACAAGTACTATCTTGCACTTTTACGTGGACATGTTGACCAAGAATATACAGTAATTAACAAAGGAATTGGAAAAGATTCGAGAGAGCACTTTACACATTGCATGTGCACAGAAGACAAAGGATATTGTAGTTTTCCCAGAAAAGCAGTAACACAAATTATTGTTCTTCAGAGAGGGCTGTATGCCAATTCTCCTGCAACCAAAGTTTTGCTAAAACCGATAACTGGCAGGCGACATCAGCTTCGTGTTCACTGTAATTTCATTGGTCACACTGTGGTTGGCGACTACACGTACAGTAATCGTCGAGATCTGACCCCTCATAGAATGTTCCTGCATGCTTATCGTTTGGTTTTGCCTACCAAGCTTGAATTTGTAGATGTGTCTACACATGATCCATTTTCTGAAGATGATCCAAAAAACAAGTGGATACCTTTAGAAACACTCAATAAACTGGACTTTTGTGTTTTTTCCAAGTTTCCCAACAGTGACATTTTAAAAGTCTTATGATAACATTATATATGAATCAAAATTTAGACCACAAAATATTTTTTTTTATTTTGTCATGATAATGTTGAAATTAAATTTTACAATATTTATCTTACACATATATTAGACCAGTCATGTTCAAGAAGGTATTTATTGTTTTAGTTACAACAGTTCTTTTGACTATAAATTGTTCTTGTGATAAACACACAAAAAGTTGTATGTCACAAATATCTCAGAAAGTGTATTATATTCAGTTCAGACAATAAAGTAACTACATACCATGTTTGAAGGTGACTTACTAAAAGCAAGTAGTTCAGAAAATAAAATTGAAAACTGTTTACATGTAAAAATTAAATCTTATTTAAATTTCCACTTTTGAAGAGAATGAGTTCTCTGTGGGTTTTTCTGAATGTTCCATTTATATATATAATTCCTTTGTAAAAGGTGACAGTCATCAAAAAATTATTCTGAAAAATTAATATAATATTCCCTGTATATACATTTGTGAATAACATTTTAAAATGTGTACTTGTATCTACTCTTTGGAATATAAAAACATTTTACTTGGGGATTATTTTTGATGGAGGTAATAAAGTGTTGTTTGGGTTGATTTCAGTACTGAATTTAAGAATAATTGGGACAAGTGGATGAAAAACTATTACAAGTAGAAGCAAACATCCTGATCATATAATTTATACGTTCAGCAAAAGAAAATTCTCGCCACATTTACCTGATAAAGTTTTTTAAGATAAACTCCAGCAAATTGTTTCAGATATTAACCTTTGTCAGTACGCATTAAAATATCTGCCTTTCACTACACCTGGGGTTCATACAGACCCAACATATGTTTAATGATCATAATGTTAAAGCTATGATTTGGATGCTAAGTGAGCATTCTGGCTTCTCATTACTTTGTGAAGATAAACTGTAGGAAATACTGAGTACCATAAGTATATAATATGTGGTTTATTATGACAAAATATGAAATTTACTTACATTCATTTTCTCATATTCAGACACAAAATTGTTGTTTACATATATTTCAATAATAAATGGCGACTTCTTCTCTGATTGACATCTCACAATTAAAACTAATAAAATGCTGAATGAAGAAACAATTTTTTTGAATATGTAACAAAAAACACCAAATTGTGTGAAAATGTGCTTGGGGTACAAACAGAC
Organism: Carcinoscorpius rotundicauda; assembly: GCA_011833715.1. Classification (NCBI taxonomy): domain Eukaryota; kingdom Metazoa; phylum Arthropoda; class Merostomata; order Xiphosura; family Limulidae; genus Carcinoscorpius; species Carcinoscorpius rotundicauda. The sequence goes on along the minus strand of CM022394.1, from coordinate 128,006,807 downwards.
CCAAGGGGTCGAACTACATCAAACTTTGTTTTAGAGCTAAACTAATGCCAAATTTTGGACAACATGTTACCAAAACTTATTCAGAGTGAACATGAAGTGTTTCTCATATTTTTTACCAGTCATTTTATAAATACTCATCATACCATTCACTGGGTGTGGAGGGATCAGTGCAGACAGGGTTTCCATATGCTCTTCAGGTTTCACGGATTTTCCTGTTGATGATTCTTGAGCAAAGATAATGTCCTTTTTTTGTTTTGTAGGAACACCTTGACCACCATGGTGTCTTGTGTCAAGCAATCCTAGATCTACAAAGGCCAATTTTGCAAAGTGAATTTGGAGACATCTCTAAAGTAGGTTTGAGGCTAAAGCACTGCAGTCAGTTACATATGGAAAACAATTCTCTATAACAAAAACATCCATATGTCAAAAAATAGACCATGGACAATCAATGTTATCCAAATATAGCACACATTCAAAAAGATGAACCCAACATCACTTTCAACAAGTTCTCATGAGACCTGAAGAAAATTTTATTCAGTTTAGATACTGAAACACAAACCCATGAGAGAGAGAGAATCTTTCAACCCTGTGGTTAATTCAAAAAAATTAGGTGTATTACATATAACTCTTCAAGATAAAAGAATAAACTTTAGGGATACCTAAATGAGAGTTTTGAGGAATAGTGATATGAAATTTCACTTGATTAGCTCTGATTTCTTTCTGTCAACTGTTGTAGCATATCAGTGAGCACAAGATTGTTTCTAAGAAAACAATACCAGTTTACAAAATTTAGTTTATTTAAACAGAAGAATAGGTTTTGGTGATTTGTGTTTTTGAAACTTGTGAATTATATTTTTCTTTCATTTATGTAGAGTTTCAGTCTTGATTTGTTAAGTGATACATTTACTTTCTGGTTATACAAATCAAATCAATCCTCAGGTTATCGTTCTCTTTGCAAGTTGACTAATTATAAAATAGTTAACACTAACAGAAACTGCATGTTTTGAATTTGAAGACAGTTTACTTGTATGTGTTATGGAATTAGAACTGGACAGAAGTGGGATTTGTCAAATAATCATTGGACACATTAATTAGACACTTTCAACCAATTGATTATTTTCTTATGGATGCTCGAAAAAATAAATTATATATAGTAATAACAGAAACCATGATTTAATTTTTTATTAATTGATTTAATCATACTTTAGTTAGAGTAATTTGCTATTTTATGTGACACTTGTTGATGTGCTTATGTAATTGAGTTAATTGCCCACCTCAATTTGTGATTTAGTGAATAATCTTGAGATGCATATATAACATGAAAAATTACCTAATATATCATCTGATCCTTCAGTACTGATAATTATATTTCTGGATGGAAGGCAGTAAAATAATATTTGGACATTAAAAGCAAGTCAGTTTTTAAACATTTTAAGGGTTAAACTACATTTCTTATCATATTTTTTTCAGCACTGAACTTAAACTTTTCACAAATGTACAAATGGCTTTGTGCAAGAATAGCTTTATAACTTATTATAAAGTGGTAATTTTCTCACAAAATGGTTTTATTCCACAGGCAGTTGATTAAGCCTGCTAACTTTTGTCAAAGGAAATTTCAGACTGTTGAGTATATTTTTATATCTAATCTACAACCAGAATCATGTAGAAGATAAACTCAACACCAGTAGATTTACAATGAACAGAAAAATAATAGTTACAAAAAAACAAGAACTACAGTTACAGAAACATGAGCAAGTATGTTTTGATGTATGTTGAACTGTGAAGAAATGGGTGACAAAACATTCAATAAATATTCTCGCTGGTTTTTTGTGTTTAGATTTGATAAACCAATAGTAGACACGTAAATACCAAAGTTAAGCTTAAACAAAGTAGAATTCAAGTTGTATGATGCTTGTATATTTGAGAAATAAAACCAACCACTAAATTTTTCAAGTTTAATTCATGCCACTAAAAGAACTCACAAGCTCAAGTTAATCTGAAAATATCAGTAAATAAGTTATTCTCACTAAAGTGATAAATTCAATATCAAAATGTTATAAAAATTAATTAGGTGTCAAATGTTAAGAGATCATTAAAATTGTTTTTAGGCTGGTAAATTTGACTTTTACGTCCAGACCATGGATCTAGCATGGCCAGATGGTTAAGGTGCTTGATTTGTAATCTGTGGGTCTTGGTTCTAATTCCTGTCATGTGGCCTGGCATGGCCAAGCGCCTTAGGCATGTGACTCATAATCCGGGGTTCGCGCCCACGTCGTGCTAAACATGCTCACCCTCCCAGCCGTGGGGGTGTATAATATGACGGTCAATTCCACTATTCATTGGTAAAAGAGTAGCCCAAGAGTTGGCGGTGGGTGGTGATGACTAGCTGCCTTCCCTCTAGTCTTACACTGCTAATTTAGGGACAGCTAGTGCAGGCAGCCCTTACATAGCTTTGTGTGAAATTCAAAAACAACACCTCTAGACTAACCCAAAAATATAAAATTATAAAAAAATTAACTAGATGTTGCTGAAGACGTGGTAAAACTTGCCTGACTGAAAGGATACATAGTTTTTAACAAAGAGAGCAGAAAATGTATATACAGTTAAGGTTAGAAGCTTTGGTTATTCACCAAGAGGATCATTGACAACAAAGTCTCCAACATGATGAATAATACTGAAAAGCTGAGTATGCATCTGATCTTTCAGAAGCCAGTACACTTCATGTTTTGAAAGATCTCTATGCTTCAGCAGATGATCTCCCTCATGGTTATGAAGCATGCAGAACTCCATCCGCTTTGCTGTCTGATACTGGCAGTGGCATTTTAAGGTCACTATCTGACTTGGCACAACTTATTCACTTACCTCAGTTGGGAGATAGTAAGAACTACATTCTTTAATCCTTTACTTTTAAGGCTGTTACAGGGATTACTGACATGGTTGTAGTCTACAGTCATGGTAATTGTTGTCATTACCAAACCTGTAACTGAAAAACTTGCAGTTGTGGCTGACACCCAAGGGAGTGCCCTTGCTGACACAGGAATTGGAATCATGTCTGCTGACTTTCCCATGCACTGTCTCTTGTGTTTGTTTAAGTTGGAGGAAAGTCTTATCCAACCATGTGATTAGATGATCCCACTAAAAGTATCCATGTAGCATGTCTGCTAGGTTTATTAATAAAACACCATCCTGTGCATTTATTATCAAGCTAAGAGTGGAACATATTCTGTGATATCTTACTTGTAAGCTCTTTGTCCCTTCCTTAGCTCCAAGATGCAATGGGTTTAGCATAGAAATCTTGTATGAGAATGACTGGCATTATGATCTGTGAGTTTAGCTGAGCCTGTATTTCCTGACTTGGTGTGGTTAGTATACACTCAGTGGGGAGGCAGTAGGTAGTGTGATTGAATCTTGCTCCACTGAAGGATTAATCCTCCCATTACTCTCCAGAATTAGGGTGTCAGATACATAGAGCAAAATATCTGCATCTATCACCTCTGTCAAGACAAATTCAGGTCAGTTTTAGGTATAGAAGGCAATGAAATAATCCCTGCATGACTACAGGCAATTATATGCTAACGCTTATTGTGCTCTCAGAATATGACCTGTACCACCTGTAAACACTTTGGTCAGTGCAGACAAACTCGTACCTTGAGACTGACCTAAGTTAGCTTCGTTTGCTCTCTGAAACTTTATGGCTGTGACCCTAGTTTATAGCCATCTTGTAATCATGTTGCATTCCCTTTATTACCATGTTATTTTTAAACTGACAAAGCTCTAGTGGAGGGAATAAGATATCAATGTAGTTACTCGAAAAAGTGACATACATTAGATATAATTTCACTTCAGTTGATCTAGTCACTCTGATCATTAAAACTCGTTTACATTAATATCTTATTTTCACCACTTGGCACTGAGGAGACTTAACATACATTACAGGAAAGTGTCACTTTGCCTTCAGCATTCTTGTACAACCAAAATTTTAACAAATTATGTACCATAAAAGAATGCTTAGAATATATATGCAGAAGACAGAGTAGTTTGCTGATTAAAAATATTCTATCACAAAAACTTAGGTGCACTGAGTTTTTTATGTTATTAAGCCATTTATACTGTGTTTAACTCTCGCTCAACATGCATAGTTTTATTTCACTTGGATCCGTTTCAGTCAGAGACCTGGAATATTAACATCCTGCACTTTCAAAACATGAGTAAAACTGTGTTTTCCTGTCCTGCAAGTATGGTATGAGCTCTCCATTATTCATATCTGTTTTTAAAAAATCCAATAGCTTCTTCTGATTCACACCGCTACAATCTTGGTTTTGATATCTGTGGTGGGCAGAGTACAGGCAACTCATTGTGTAGCTTTCTGCTTAATTTCAAACAAACAAACCAATCTCTTTGTTATGTAAACGGTTGATTCTTTTTATGTTGAACACTTATGAATGATTTTGTGTAGTTTAGCACCTGCATTAAGTGTAATCATAAATGCACATTTACATACATGTAAGGCAACAACTTTGCAATTCTTATGTTTTATAGTAGTGTTGACAAATTGCCTCAGGCATTTGTGCTGTCACGTTGTAACCTACACATGCTACTTCCACAAGCTAAACAATGGAAATTACAGTTTTTTAATGTGCTGCCATCTGTGAGTTAGCAATTCAACACTTTTACGGGCCTCTAGAAACTTCGTGATAAAACTTTCCCATGTTATAATATCTTGTCTTAAATTCCAAACTAAACGAATGTTATTTGCCTTATATATCAATACGCGCCTTTCTCACAATTAGCTAAATACATCAGACTAATTTAAATAGACATTTACTGTTTTAACCAGGTGCAAAATGACCTTAATACAAGTCGATTAATTCAAGTTGAAGTTGAAATGCTTCAAATGAAAATAAACACTGGCAATTCCACCAGAACACAAGACTCACGCCACTAAAAAGTTACCCAATTCATTCTCTCAACAGAAAAACATTCTATGAAGGAGTCTTACACAATTAAATGTACGAGAAACTCCTTTTCCAAGGTAAACTCTTCTACTGTTACACTGGTAAAGGTAGAAATTTTTCATGAGGAAAAATCACATTGACACAAGTGGTAATTGTATAATGCAATGAATACACAATTATCACATTACAGCAATGGACCTCATAAAGCAAAGAGCCATTAAGCCCTTTTTTCACTGGTAGCATGACTAATCAATCATTCTAGCTAAAAAACAAGTGATAATTGTACTATGTACTACATCTGATATGTTACGTTAACACTTGGAAACTCAGAAAGCAGGAAGTAATAAATACTTTCAGTCGGCATTCTTATGAAAACTTGACTCTCCCAGGTAATACACTCAAGAGGAACCTACAAAAAGTTCAGGAGAACCACTGATAATTTGATGGAGTGGCAGTCTTTAGAAGGAAACTCATTTGGGTACTGAGAATTAAGAGTTACAATACCTTTTGAGTTACTGATTTCTGAATCGAATGACCATCTGATCTGATAGCTTGTGATCTCAACAAATCAATCACGAGGATGAATCTCAACAGACTGAAGTGTGAAGATTTTTCTCCTCCTATCCACGAACTTGCTCATCTATATGGAATAATCTAAGAAATGGCCAAGTTCTTCATTGGCTCTCTCTCCCAGACATTTGATTGAAGTTTGTCTCATTTCCTCCATGATTTCTCATTTTAACACGAGTATTTTGAGGTAGATCTATAGTTCAACTTGGATTGGATGGTCTGGTTCAATGGAGAGGACTTAGAGAGGTGGATTTCAAAATCCTCTACTAAGCATTGATTTCAATATCTGGAGTTTCTGATGATAAAGTTTTTTTAACGTTAATCTGATCTGTATAATTGTAATGAAAAAATATCAAATGAAAATTAATCAAAGAAGCTTTTGCAAAGTAAAGTGACAAAAGTTAAGTTTTCAAGTTTTAAATTCTAAAGTTCAATTTGTTAGTTAAAGGTTTTCAAAGCCTGCACAGCGGCACGTCTGCAGACTCAGTTATAATTTGGGTTTCGATACTCGTGTTGAATAGACAGCCTGATGTGTAGCTTTGTTCTTAATTACAAACACATATTTTTAAAACTTGTTGTTGAAGCAACCCTAGGTTGGTATAGAAAAACTACATTACCAAAGCAAGAGTTTACAAAGGAAACATACCATATCCAAGATATCATTGGGAGTTACGTTCTATAGTGCGGCTGCAACTGATCTTTTTTACCGATTCGTAAACAAGAAAGTTGTTCTTTTTTTTTCCTGTTTCCGGGTGTCACGTGCCACTTCCCCTGCAGCAAAGTCGATTAATTGGCAGTTAGTGAACCCATATTTTGCAGACTTAAAATAGGGAAAACTAAAGAGTTACTTGAATGATTTCCTGTGTCCGAACTGAGAAAGAAATTGAAACAAACAATAGATTTTGAAATATACTTCATCTCAGTTAATGGAGGTAGCAGGTATTTAGTACTATTTTGCACTACAGTAGTTAGCGACGTAATTTTTGATACCATTAAAGGATTACAATTGCTATGGAAAGACAATAACGTTTCAAACTATTTGCAATAGGCTGGATCATAGTAAGTTTTGATTACCTAACTGTTGCCTATTTTATTCGTAGAAGAGGATTACCTGATAGTATTAAATATGATTTTAATGCATCCTTATTGTTTAGAAGACATAATGATGACTAAATTTTGTTTCTATAATTATATACCATTTTGTTTTGGTAAAGTTAGTTCAAATGTAATAGCCAACATTTCAAATACTGGAATCCTAGATTGTAGAGTGCTTTCTGTAATTTACGAATTTAACTTTTTAGTATGTTGAATGTTCTAATTTGTTTAATTTGAATATGTATATTTTTAAACGCCAGAAAATTAAAAGCAATTAATGTCCAAGAATTAATATTTAAAATATCTCAGTTGTAAGTTCCAGCTTCAATTAATTGTTTCATTAATTTATAATTTTATATTCTCCCAAAAGAGGGCAGCAGGAGCATTAAACTTAATGGTGAGTGTGGCGAAATTTGCGTATGAAACAGTCGCTGAGAATGATTTCTGTTTAGACGTACAGAATCCATTTTTAGTGTAAGAAATCAACAAAACTTTACTAAGTCAATGAAATTATCGGGTAAGGTAACGTAGAGGCTACATTACTTTTTTTTTTAAATCTGAGAATTACTGACGTCGCAGAAAACAGTTAATTATGACTCATAGATAAACCAAGTTCTTAAAGTCGCGATCATAAAGATAAATCTGCCATTAGATATTAGGTGGCCTATAGATCAGCTATGAGTCCGAGAGCTATTTTATGCGTTCCAGTGTGTGAAAAACATGATCCGCACTCTTGAGCCATAAAAGAGACTGTCAAATTCGCCCAATTATTCGGTTAGCGTAACCCACGAGTTGGCAGTGAAATACTATTTGGTTGATTGTCTTCTCTCTGACCAAGAGTGCAAAATTAGGGACAGAAGTAGATACATGGGTTGAGTAGCTTTACCATTAAATACAAAGCACAAATGTATAGTTTGATTATAATACCTTCAATTCAGTGCCCTTTCTTCTTTATGTCCCTTTGTCTTTGCTGGCGTTTCGATAAACAAGAGACATAGGTCGATAGGTCCTGATAAGACTGAACATTGTTTTATCGAAAATTGAAAGCAGTAAATTTATTTTAAAACATTGTAGATTTTTTTTTGAAATCAAGAATGTGGCATAAAATTGGGATCAAAATTGTAAAAAAAAAAGCGAAAAATAAAAACGATCGGATATAATTTCATTGGGGATGAAGGTAAACAGAAATTGAGTATTATTTGTTTTAACACTGAATCGCTTGTTTTAGCGCAAAATAACATATTGTTCTATACGCGCTCTTTCTCCTACAGAAGCCCCCCAGTGGCTCAGCGGTATGTCTGCGGACTTACATGCTAAAATCCGGGTTTCGATACCCGTGGTGGGCAGAGCACAGATAGCCCACTGTGTAGCTTTGTGCTTATTTCAAAACAACAACTCCTACAGAAATTGAACGCCTTCTTTTATTACCGTAATTACTTAAACTTACCTTTGATCTCCGGGAGAACTTAACATTTTCCCTCACTACACACACACACACAAATAAATAATGCCTTTAAGAGGCGGAATAATATCCTGCAGAAATATTTCCTCTAACATTCTGTAACTCGGCCACAGTGACGATATACGTATAAACTAGATGTACTTCCGTAGGGTCTCCGAAAGTGTTCCGTTTCTAAAGTAAGTAAAACCAAAATTAAGAGCAACAAATGCTTTTATTCTTTGCTTTTGTAGTTCATATGTCATGCTGTGTTGTAGTTTACAGAGTAGATAATTCTTCTCGTGATTCGTGGCATGCTGACGCCACTAACATACAAATTGCAATGTTAAACCTCCTTTATGTGACGTCATTTTAGTGTTTACTACTAACTGGCAGACAATACACTACTGTATTGTAGTGCGAATGGCTAAAACAGGTGATATCTTTAGGCGATCTTTAACCTCTTTTCGGGAAAATAATATTCATAAATCATGATTTGACTATTTTAAATCTTTAAAATTCGTATTATATATATCTTAAATTTGATTTTACGGTCTTATTATCTGTGGTTCGAATCCCCGTTACACTAAACATGCTTGCCCTTTCAGCCGTGGGGGCGTTATAATGTTACGGTCAATCCCACTATTCGTTGGCAAAAGAGTAGCCCAAGAGTTGGCGGTGGGTGGTGATGACTAGCTGCCTTCCCTCTAGTCTTACACCACTAAATTATCAACGGTTAGCGCAGATAACCCTCGTGTAGCTTTCCGCGAAATTTTTAAAAAAATGCTATTTTAACAGTGATGCCATTTGGTTTTACAAGCATCGAATAAGATTACTAATTTCTCGTTGTTGTTTTTAATTAAGCGCAAAGCTATTCAAGGGGCTGTTTGTGCTCTGCCCTCCTCGGGGGACAGAAATCGAAACTCGATTTTTAGCGTTGTAAACCCGTAGACATATCGCTGAGCCACTGGGGGGCAATTACTTATTGAAACAACACAAAAATAAAAATAGAATAAAAAGTGTACATGAAACGTAACAAATCGGACCAAGTTATGTCTGTTTGATATCAGTGAGTTTGTTTTCAAATAATGAACATATGATTATTATAGTATTATATTATTTGAGTAAAACATTTTCCAATTAGAAAAAGATGTTTTTTGTATAATGATTAGTCACAGACTTTGATTAAAATGGGGCCAAACGCGACCGAGTAATTAGCATATTAGATTAGGTATTTGGGATTTTCTAGTTTGCACTCCATTACCGCCAAAATAATAATATTAAACCTACGCTCCGTACTTTGGGAATGGAATGTGTTATAAGGATGACGGTCAAATTCTACCATTCGATTAGAGTATCCCAAGAGTTGGCGGTAGGTCACGTCTGTCACTTCAAAACTAGGTATGAACTAACGTAGATAACCGTGAAGTAGCTTTCGTACAAACAACTATTTTAAAGCAATAAGTTATGAGAACCGTGTAATAAAGAACCTGAAACATGTTTCCATGCAAACTGAAATGTTGGTCTACTCGTTATTTAGGAGTCCCATGGTGAGCAAATTGAGACCCAATATGTGAAAATCCGGGATTCGATTCCCGATGTGGGCAAAGGTTGATAGTCCATTGTATAGCTTTGCGCTAAAAAACAAGAAGATAAAACAAGGCTGGACTTATTTTGCAAGTGCGGGTTTCGTTTGATGAAATATTGTACTTTTTTTCCCCTAACGCCACAAAAAAAAAATTCGTACAGAGACGGTGTGTAAGACTGACTTTCGTGTTTATAATTGAAACACAGAAAATAAATTTTACTACACCGAGTATCAATTAAATAAAAAAATGGGACATGGTTAAACAAATCTGCTACATAAATTTTGTAGTGACGTGTCACTTAAAAGGATTGCTATAATAAATAAATCCAGAAACGTAATTTATTGCAAATACCTAAAGGCGAGACAATAGCGTTCATAGTTTGAACTCAACAATAAACTAAAGAACACTTTCTTCGCCTAACGCAACACTTCTGCGTAACTCCTTTTCTCTCTCTCACCCCCTCAGGGGAAAAAATAAAGGAGAAGAAGAAGAGGGGAAGGGGGAAGCAACCTTTACGTTCTCTTCAGAGAAGGTGCGGTGTTGACTCCCTACCGTTTAAGATGAAATTATTGATATTCTAACTTAGTTGCTTAGCTTTGATCGTGGAAACGTTCCGATAGTCATCGGTACCAAGCATGGATGTTCGGACCTTCTCGTTGTTTATACCAGTTTTGGAACGATTATAGGTGGCTATAAATCCCGAAACCCACCGGAGAATGTGAGTATTGCATGCCGTATTTTGGATTTGCTATAGGTATTATTGATTAATTAGAAAAACGGGCGAATAGAAAAAAAAACAAAACATCTTTCCCTTTTTTAACTTGACTTGTAATCCGAGGGTCGCGGGTTGGAATCCCCGTCCCACCAAACATGCTCGCCCTTTCAGCTGTGGGAGCGTTATAGCGTTACGGACAATCCCACTATTTGTTGGTAAAAGAGTAGCCCAAGAGTTGGCGATGGGTGGTGATGACTAGCTGCCTTCTCTCTAGTCTTATTAGGAACGACTAGCGTGGATAACCTTCGTGTAGCTTTGTGCGAATCTCAAAACAAACAAAGGAAGAAGAAATCGTTCAACACGTGGGCGGAGGCAGCTAGAAATGAGATATCACAGACCTCTATAAAGTTGGTCACAAAACCTAATAACTGGCCCTGATGTTTAGACCGCCTAACGGACGTGGGTTTGAATGCCTGGAGACGAACGTGCTTTTCGTTTTGGCTGTGGGTGCATTATAATGTCACGGTCAATCCCAATATTCGTTGGTAAATGAGTGTCCTAAGAGGTGACGGTGGGTGGTGATAGCTAGCTGCCTTCCCTTTAGTCTTTTCCTGCTAGATTAGAAACGACTGATGGAAAAGATATGGGCGCCACTAGGTTAAAATAAAAAAAGCAAAACAATGAAACAACATAAAAATAAGTATACAACCCCCTTATCTTTCAATGGTGAGCATGTTTGATGTGATGGGATTCGAATCCGCGACACTCAGATTACAACTTAGCACTTTAACTATCTGGCCACGCCAGGCCGTATGTCTGAGTGTTTAACTTTCACAAGAAAACCTGTGGGTATTTTTCGTTACGTTTTAAAACATTTTCAGTTCAAACTAAAAGTCTTAACGTCATTATTGTTTGTGCAGATAGATATTTAAGCTGAATGAGGAGACAGAGAAAAGACTAAGTTATTAACTCTTTTTAAATCTAATATCTGTGATTATTTTATTTTACAGCTTCCAAATGGGCTTTTCAGCCCCTTCTCCACCGCGTGGAATCGAATGCCGGATTTTATCTTTGTACTGTTTATTACATCATACCAACGTTAAGTAAATAAACAGTAACAATGAAAATTACATCTAAATTAATAAGGCTCTTAGGGTCATAAAACTTGTGCCAATAAGATTTCCAGACCTAAAATCAATTAGGGACAGCAGTTTCTTCAGTGGCTTTGTGCAGTTAGTACAGATATATTTCATTAATTAAATTCGCCCATAACTTTAAAAAAGAAAATATGGCCGTAAAATTATAATGTGAATGGTGTTTCATTTCCAATTGCAAATGTCTTTACACTTCAGACTTATATTTATCTTGATGTTTATATATATACACACATTTAATGCAAAAGTTAAAATATTGTAAATACGTAAATTTACTTTCAAATATTCGTTCGACAGATGGCTGAACAGTAGCAAGTTTACTGATATCGGAGGACAACTTAGCAACTAAGTCAAAGCTTGTAATTTTCGGTATTTTCCTTTCAGTTTGATATGTGTTCAAATATCACTAAAGTGCTTTTTAATTAAATAAAATTAAAAGCATTATTAATCAAGAAGTCTGCTAATTTGTTCTGGCAATTTAAATTGTAACGTAAAGAGAGAGAGAGAGAGAACTGTGGCAAAGGTCCATTTGGCAAGTTTTAGTATTAGATGTCAAAAACTATTCTTGGACACATCATTTGTTGAGTGTACCAGCTTCAGACATTTTTTAACGTTCTCTCTGTTGGCGTGCCTGTGAGAATATACAACATATGCTGAGGTTAATCCCTTTCTGGCTTATGTTGACTTGTCATAAATCACATTTGTCGGGCCTTAAGCATTCTTGTTCAGATCCTAGCTAAATAGTTAACAAGCTAATTGCCCGTGTTTTTAAGAGTTTGTACCGGAAAGGCTTCGAAGTTTAATGAGGCCTTCTTAGGTTTTTTGATGCCTAAGTAATTCGGTTACAAAATGTGGCTTACATTTTGTTGTAAGCTGTGTCTACAAGTTTACGACAACGTGTGTATGTGTGTGTGTGTCTGAGCACTTAATACAACTTCAGGTATGGTGATAAAAACATTACAATCGATTCTTTGAAATTAACTTTTACCTTGATCAATTCGTAGAAAGCGACTGTTTGTGTTTGATTCTCAGAAAAAGGTCGTATTTCTAATGTAGCGTAGTTAGTTATGTCGTCTTATTGAAACTCAAACATAATTATGCGAATTTTTATTACTTTATCAGTAAGTCGTTTTGGATTATTTAAAAATGCCAGGGTTGTTCTTATTTTCGTCACACATAACTTAGGTCTAAACTACGTAACCACATTTCATAATGCGAACTTAATAAACAATAGTTGCTCGTGATTGGTAGTGATATAATATTAAGGGACTAGTTTCTCACATAGATTATAAGATGTACGTTTCAATTGAAAGCAAATCCTTCATAGCATACTTCGTTTCTTTAATTATTTAGGTAATGTAATACACGTGAACGTTGGTTTTCTTTACCACCACCAGTATTCTCCGCTCATTTTAGTTAAAAATAAAATATTTAATGTTTCATGCTTCAGGCATGTACGATTAGAATGCAGATTAGAATTAAGTTAGGGGTAGGTATATATGTGGTTTAACTACAAAGTTAATGAAGGTAAATTAAGAACCAAAGCGAAAAGAAAAACAGAACGAACTGAACCACAGTCTTCCCTTAGGAATTATTCAGCAAGTTACGTAATATTATATCGTACTTGATTGTACTTTAGAAGCATAATATCAAAAAACAAACGTTAGAAATGATGTGATTACCTTTTGTAGTATCTAACCATAATGCAAAAATTTCAACTTGTACAACAATCATGGTTCATAAAATTTTCAGTAACCAGTAACGAGATGTTCTGAGGTTGACAGAAGTAATAGACCGATCGTCACCCTCTGGGACAACGGTAAATCTTAGAATTTTCAACGCTCAAATACGGGGTTTGTTTCTCCACGGTGGACCCAGCAGATAGCTCGATGTGGCTTTGACATAATAAAACACACACACACATAAGAGCTACTGATTACTGTTGTTCTAATGTTAAGTTTCTCTTTTTATACGCCTCAGATTTCGAGTTTACAGTGTACAAATTAATAGAAATATGATCAAAATCTCTGTACTTAACATGACTTTTATCACAAGTTTTAGAAGTGTTGTTTTCCAATGCTTTGACAGCTTTTAGTACTTAAACCTTGACTATCATACTGAATATATATATATAGTGTTTCACGGAGTCTTTAGTTTTACTGGTCCATTCCAACTGACGAGTTTTGGTAGTGACTTATGGATTACAAAATATATATTTGAAAGTGAAATACTATTTTACACGCCCCTGATTTTGACTCCGCAGTGGACAAATTAAAAGAACTATGATAAAGAATAGCGTGCAGCTCTGACTTTCTCTCTCAAAAGGGCTTCTTTTTTTTTCTCAGCGACAACAAAACAGTCCAAAAACTACACACCTGAATGTCATATATGTTCCTTAAAGAGTTATTGTCAGTAAGCTGTTTTCTAAACGTTACTGGTACTAAAATATTGATAACGATTTACAGTTAACGTGATTTTTATAACAGTTTTTAGGTTTATTGATTTTTGACACTTTGTCAGGTTTTATCCAATAAACTATCGGGTTTTAATTTAATCTAAATAATAAGAGTTTGATCGTTAAGGATTTCAGTGTCGTATATTAATATCATTTTGTTAACGTCAGTACATTTATGTAAAATGTATTGAATATATTTCTATTACATTAGTTTATACTTGTCTGATGTTGAAGCTGTTGGAACATCGGGGCTTATAATATTCAGAATCCGAACTCTCATCTTGTGTAAACTTTTCATTTGTATCAGTACATCAGTTTTCGAGATGCGCGTGCGGAAACACAGGCAGGCAGACACACAAAGACCCGATTGCTATTTTAATTTTTGGAAAGCCAGTTTAATAAGAATCATCCTATAAGTATTTGAAATGCACTTTCTGTTTCTGTAGTGAAACTTAACAACGGATGTATTTATATCTTGTATTTATGGCTAAACAACTAAGGCTGTCCATTACAGTACCTAGTTTTGAACTGTTGAAGGGAGGGAACGCAGCCAGTCGACAGAAATCCACTTGTCACATTAAGGGATTGACTGTCACTCTTATAATGCACTCATAGTTTAAAATGCAATGAATATTTTGTACTATCACGCAAATTTTAAACTACCTTTACACCTTTGAAATCTATAGCTCTATTAATAGAGCTAACCCTCGCCCGTGTTTTATATATATATAAGTATACTCTGTACAATAATCTTAATTGCATTATAGAGCTAACTCTCTCTCATATTGTTATCTGTATATATATATATTGTTTAAAATAACCCCAGAGCTATTATACAGCTAAACCTCGCCCGTATTATTATTATTATATATATGTATAGTGTTTACAATAACCTCAGCTCTATTATACAGTGAACTCTCACCCATATAGTATGCATATATATATATATATTTACAATAATCTCAGTTTTATTATAGAACCAACTCTTGCCCATATAATATGAAAACATATTGTTTATAACAACCTCTCTGTACTTCGGGGTCAGAATTCGGGGTCACAATATTACTTTTAACATTTTATTTTACACTAATTCTTCTATAACATTCCCTTACGTTTTTTACATTACTCACGGTTATTTAAATATTAATACATTGACGAATGCCAGCATTATTTTAGCTTATTATACCAATTTCAGACAATGTTCATATTATGGGGCAATATTTTCATGTTATACTTTCGCCATACTTCATTAATGTGTGATTGCACTTTTAGTTCTATGCACAATCAACGATCCCATATTATGCACATACGCACACACGTGCAATTACACTTTCACACAAATAACCTTTATGAATAGTTATGTCTACATCTAAGGATCAGTTTGTCTAGGAGGAATGTGGCTTATTAAAGTATTTTATTAACAATATTTAAGAGAGAGTGGTACTTAAGATTGAACTTATCATGTATGATGCAGCTCTAGGTTGCTTATTGGCGTTTATTCATGTTGTTTTGTTTGCAGTAATGAAGTGTTTGTACAGTGGCGCAGAGATATAAAGTTCGTTGAATGTGGAACTTTTTAAAGTTTTGGTTGTGTACGTCTTTGATATATTGATACAAACTGTATGGGCATATTATATAATCGATCTTACGGGTCTCTTTCTGTGTCTGCCTGTCTGTGTTTCTGCGCGTGTCTCTAAAACTATTAGACCCACGTACACGAAACTTTTACACAAGATGGGGGAGTCAGTGTGGGATATTCATTTCCAACTTTAGTCCAGATCCAAATCTGAATTCTGGATCACGTTGAAGTTGTGTTTTCTTATATAATGAGGAGATTGAGTATTTTCTCGGTTTTGGGTTAACACTCCGTATATGATCAGATTTGTACCACATATCAATGGGCACATTATAGTTCAGACCCCTCATTACACTACAAAAGGTCATCCAGTTTGTTGCTCATTCTGGACCTGAGTTTTAGAAGGTGAAATTTGACGTTATCCAATATAAGTTCATTCGATCTGGAAAAAAAAACAGCGGGAGGAGGACATAGAATTTCTGACTGATCTTCTTGTGCATAATTTGGTGAGCAACATTTCCTATTCTCTGTGTGTGCTTATGTTGATTTTCAATCTGTTAATAATGGTTACACGTTGCTCTTTTTGGGTTTTATGGAATTATTCTAGATGTCAACATCGTCTGTAAAGTGTGATCGGAAGGTAAACATTTGGGCATTTTAGAGACGTGATACGTATATGACAAACAAATGTAGGACTAACTACCTCTCCTTGTGGGACGTAATTCTGGTGTGAAGTTCTCCGAACAGATGCCTTTAACACTGGATCTGATGCTCCCATCTTCTAGTAAGATATAACAACCAGCGAATAATTTTTTTCAGAAGTCTTACTTTGGACATTTTGAATTTGAGGCCATTGTGACAAACCTTGCCGGAAGCTCTCTCTATATCGATAAAATATGTGACGGGTGCAGTGTGTGATAAAGGTGTTGATTGTTTGTTTGTCAGAGCGACTGTTATTAACACTTTTATAGATAAGGCTGGGACAACGTTTCGACCTTCCTAGGTCATCTTCAGGTTAAGAATTGTTGATTGTTTGTTTTCATTGTCCAATTCAGGTGATCTATCGTTCGTCTAGTTTTAAAAACACCATTTTCGACTTCGAGCAGTTCTAATTTAATTTTTAGGTATGTTAATAGTGTGTAGAATAATTTTCTTAAATAATCTTATGTGTTTGTAGATTTCAGGGTTGTTCAATGGATTACCTTTTTTCTGGAACATAAGAACTCGAGTTTGTTTCCAAACAGTTAGTCAAGAAAAGATTGATAAAAGCTGTTAGATGTTCCAGTGATCTCATAGGTCTTTCTGGAGAAGTACATTTTAGATTCTGTCTTGTGATGGTATAGTGTTTTTCATTAATTATATGTTACTTTGAGCTTCTACAATTGAAATTGTTTTGATTAATTGTTATGTCATATTGCTATATTCTTTTTGGTTGTGGACATGTTTGTTGTGGAGTTAAGTGTGTAAAGGTGTCAATTAATTTTTACACAGGTGTTTGCTGAATTCAGGGAATAGTTTATAATAT
The DNA here is from genome assembly GCA_011833715.1 of Carcinoscorpius rotundicauda. NCBI lineage: Eukaryota > Metazoa > Arthropoda > Merostomata > Xiphosura > Limulidae > Carcinoscorpius > Carcinoscorpius rotundicauda. The sequence continues at coordinate 127,989,735 of CM022394.1, read as the reverse complement.
TATGATCTTTAGGCGGTTTTTGATAGTGTCTGTTCCTGTTTATTGGTGGATGTCAATTTGCTGCCGTGTTTTAATGTTGGATAGGTACATTTTAGTTGTTTGATAGTTGTGCTTTATTGTTGGGTATGTGTGTTTAATTGTTAAATAGATGTGTTTTACTGTTTGATGTGTGTGTATGTGTGTTTTATTGTTGGATAGGTGTAGGTAGCTGTCATGTTGTTTATGGTGACCATTTTAATTAAAGTATGTCCAGAAAGTTTACAAAAACGAATTATTTATGTTCTTATTTCATAACTTCGCGCAAAGATTCAAAAAGGTTCACTGAACCCTAATTTTGATCTGATAAAAGTAGAGGAAATGCAGTAAATCAATAGTACCGACTTCTGACTCTTCGTCCACCCTTGTTAGATCGAATAATAAAATTTGATCTTTACTATTATAGTGACCTATTACCACAAAAACGCGCTTCCCCATCGGGAGAGTGGGTCGCTAACTATGATATCTTAGATTCACAGTCTATTCTCCAGGCTACTTCTAGCCCCAGTAACAAAATAACTAAATTTTTTAAAGTTGATAATCAGAGAGTTTTCGAAAAATTGATCTTTCACAGGGAGTGAACTGGACTTTATATTTTGTGGTTCATTTAAACTTTGATTCTTTTGTAATTAAGCACAAAACTACACAATGGGCCGTCTGTGCTCTGCCCACCACAGGTATCGAAACCGGCTTCTAGCGTTATTAGTCTGCAGTCATATCGATGTGACACTGAGGGGGGGGCTAGTATGTGATCCTGTGTAATTCCGTCATTTGATCTACTTATGAACGTTTGGTGATCAAACAAGATCTAAATTATTTTCAGCTCTCTTTCTGTAGTCTATTAAAAGAAATGATTGGTTTTAAGGATAAATAATAATTAGATTGTAGTTCATTCAGACCAGACAAAATAACGTAGATACATGTGAACATTAAAACTCGAGATTCGAAACTCGTGGATGTGAAAGGTAAATGTCATTATTACTTTGTAATTAAGCACAAAGCCACACAATGTGCTATCTGTGCTATGCCTAATACAGGTATCGAAACCTGGTTTATAGCGTTATAAGTTTAAAGACATGCTGTTGTACTTGTTAGAATGTGAATTCATATAACTGAAAAAAAACAAAAAACCTACAAGTCCGTATTTCATAGGTGCGGCATGGCCAGGTGGTTAGGGCGCTCGGCTCATAATTTGAGAGTCACCGGTTTGAATCCCCGTCACACCAAACATGCTCGCTGTTTCAGCCGTGGGGGTGTAATAACGTTCTGTTCAATACCATTATTCGTCGGTAAAATAGTAGCCCAAGAATTGGCGGTGGGTAGTAATGACTAGCTGCCTTCCTTCTAGTCTTAACCTGCTAAATTAAGGACGGATAGCGCAGATAGCCCTCATGTAGCTTTGCGCGAAAGTTAGAACAAATAAACCGTATTTCATGATTCATATGGTTACTAATCAATCCAAATACGTTTTGAAACTGGAGAGCTATGTTATAATGTTGTTTAGCTTAGCTTTCTGTATTACGATACTTTACCAGCTTGTACCGAATTAAGTCTCGATACCTAGCTATTTGTGTGTCGCATTTCCAGAGACTTATCTTTCGTTTGCAGCCAGATTCGGCGTGATCTGGCGATGTCGCACGTGCATTTACACCAGGCAGAAGGTTCTTTTGAGATAACAAAAGTTTGATAAATCTATCTACATTGTGAGCTGCTTGTGTTTCAATCATTAATAATATATACTGTATAATACATATAGTACTTATAAAGATGTAACTGTGTAAAATAATTACCACAAGAGCAGAAAAGTGGGGATGGGCGGTAAAACACGTGCCGCAGACCTTGATTGTAGCGCATATTTAAAAAAATATATTACCATCCAAAATGCCTCCAGACACTGCTTATTATGCTACTGAAAGTTCTATATAAAGTTCAGTATTTTCTAGAATTCTGTAAAAAGTTTACACTTTTCTCTACGGTTCTCAGAGTTAGAACGCTAAAATCAGGGTTTCGCTTACCCTCGATGGACTCAGCAGATAGCCCGATGTGGCTTTTCTGTAAGAAAACACACACACACACACACACACACACTATGGTTCTTCTTTTTATGAGGCGAATATAATACAGGCTGTTGGATATATAACAATCAAGAGTTTGTTTGTTTGTTTTGGAATTTCGCACAAAGCTACTTGAGGGCTATCTGTGCTAGCCGTCCCTAATTTAGCAGTGTAAGACTAGAGGGAAGGCAGCTAGTCATCACCACCCACCGCCAACTCTTGGGCTACTCTTTTGCCAACGAATAGTGGGATTGACTGTCACATTATAATGCCCCCACGTCTGAAAGGGCGAGCATGTTTTGGCGCGACGGGGATTCGAACCCGCGACCCTCGGTTTACGAGTCGCACGTCATACGCGCTTGACCATGCCAGGCCGTACAATCAAGAGGAAATCCTCAATAGCCGCGACAAATAATATACTCCTAGACAGCGTTAGAGAAAATTAATCTGTGAGAGACCTTTTTGTTGGCTATATTTTGGAGGGTGGGCGCATATAGCTGATTCGATTTTATTACTCATCGGGATCTCTATCGGTACGTCCTGAAAGTGAAATTCGTTTGGGCAGGATTAGTAAATTAATATATGAGATTATCGGCATGATCAACTACATCAACATAAAGGATTTGACCTCCTGAGTCTAAAACTGTAATTGGATCTAAAATCGGTCAAGAGATGACGGAGCTATAAGCTAAAAATTTGTATCTGAAAAAAAAATCAGAGCTGTTCTGTGAGCTACTATGCCTTGGTTAAAAACTGAGTAAAAGCAAAAGATAAGTTCATTGAAACATGTGCCAATTGTGCAAAACTGAATTAGCACCTACGTAGACAAGGTAAGGAAATGGTTTTGGTTTAGTTGGTTTGGTGTTTCATGGCGCAAAGCAACTAGGCTATCTGCGTCTGGTAAGGAAAGAGGAATGAAAATGTGTTCTGGAATCTAAGTAATTTCCGTGGAGATATGTACAACTATAAACAAAGTAAAAATCTAAAGTTTTAATTTACAGATCGAATTCTTTATTATGGGGTTTCAAAGAGAAAACATCATGGCGGAGCATTCTAAACAAGTCAGTCAGTTGTCCACAATTTTCTTTTCAGGTTTCCACTTCGTTCAAATATACTATGCGTTTCTTGCCAAGCGTGTTTATTATTCCGTGTATAAATGGGCGGTGTGTTTATTTTTCCTTGGTCCTAAGGAGGAGCGTTGCGGGTCTTGATTTGTTCTTGGTATTGTTTGGTAACCGACAGAAAGGATAAGTGTAATGAGTCACATTGGCATAAATCATTTGTGATTTGTGTAGAAGAAACACTATTGGATGTTGCATTCAATCCACTGCTAATAAATTACTGACAGATGTCATTGTTGGATAAAAACTACTGGTTGTTCTCAACTGTTAACGTGACATTTCGGGATTTACTGGCCTACGTCACACTCTGGCTCAATGAATCATCATGGCTTCCTTATTGTTTATATATATATATATATCTACTAATCGCATTCTTGAGTTTGCTGAGGAATCGAAAACCCAGTGGATGATTTCTATTCATTCTTTTTGAAATTATGTGCAAAAACCCATAATTATATGAACTTTTCGACCATGTTGCTTATGGATTGTTGAGTCTAAACAACGTATTTAAACAGAAACACTTAAATGTTTGAAAGGGGTTGACCTGTCTGGACAAAAGAGCTTGTACCAGAAAGAAAAGAAAAATAAGTTCACAATGGCAAAGTTAATAGAAAAGAAAACCATTTCGTCCAGGAAGTAGTTGCATTTTGTACACGCAAGTTTGTGTTTCAGCATATATTAAACAATAGTTTTTCCTTGAAAGCAATTCATTCGTGTAGCATTTTGGAAACTAGCAACAAAGTACAGTAAATGTGTATATAAATGAACGGTCAGTCTAGAAGTCGTACCTGTGTCTCCCGTTTTTGTTTTATTTGTTCGGAACGCCGATAGTGACGTTCTAGATGACTGATGGACTGTTCCAAATCCTGAATTACTTTTACCTTGGCTACACCTTGTCTGCGTATATTTTAATTTTACCATCTTGTTTTGTATACCAAGTACTGAATTCACTTGTTAAAGTATCTTTGTTAAAGAAATACAATCTTCTTTTACGAGTTTTGTAGGTGGTTATTTTCCAATGTATGGTTACCAAATCAAATGTTAAAACGCCCGATAAAAACCAATTGACAACAAAATTTTATGTATTTCAATGTTTAAAGGAAACTAAAAGGACACATAGGCACAAAATATTCACTCACAAATAACCAATCATCCATAAAGTAACGACCAGATGGCAGCACCTACATCGAAATCTTTGTATATAGATATCTGTATGTTTGTTTTGTTTTTGTTTAGAATTTCGCACAAAGCTACTCGAGGGCTATCTGTGCTAGCCGTCCCTAATTTAGCAGTGTAAGACCAGAGGGAAGGCAGCTAGTCATCACCACCCACCGCCAACTCTTGGGCTACTCTTTTACCAACGAATAGTGGGATTGACCGTCACTTTATACACCCCCACGGCTGGGAGGGCGAGCATGTTTAGCGCGACGCGGGCGCGAACCCGCGACCCTCGGATTACGAAGCGCACGCCTTAACGCGCTCGGCCATGCCAGGCCATAGATATCTGTATATTCGCTAACTTCTACATGCTTTGAATACCTTGTTTTGTACTTACGAGTTGACATCCAAGAAAAAGTGTTAATGTAATCCACATGCAGTTTTTCATCGATAGGTGTGTATTCAGTTTAGGTTTTAATTTTTTTTTCGCGTTTAAATATTGCTTCTCTATCTAATGTCTAAATATTTCCGTACCTCCAGTGGTTTCTTGTTTTGTTGTTTTTTCTTATTTTATTTGTGTGCAGTCTTAAAGCAATGTCCTTTCGGGGTTCTGTTTACTTTTATATATTTTTATATAACCTCAGTTGTTGTTTTTTCTTCTGGATAACTGTATAGCGAAAGTTGTTGTCTTTTGCAATTAAGCACAAAGCTACGTAATGACTATCTGCGCTCTGCCCACGACGCATATCGAAACCCGATTTTTAGAGTTGGAAGTCCGCAGACATGCCGCTGTGCCACTGGATGGCCAGTAATTTTTGAAAGAACACGAAGACAGATAATATACACGATATGTTGAAAGGAAGACACTTGGTGAAGAAGGATCTAATCATTTTCTTTGTTAGGTGAACAATAAACTTCCAAAAACGTGTCATACTGATACCATCACAAAAGGCCCGGCATGGCCAGGTGGTTCAAGCAATTGACTCGTAATTTGAGGGTCGCAGGTTCGAATCTCCGTCACACCAAACATGCTCGCCCTTTCAACCGTGGGGGCATTATAATGTTACGATCAATCCTATTCGTTGGTAAAAAGAGTAGCTCAAGATTTGGCGGTGGTTGGTGATAACTACCTGCCTCCCATCTAGTCTTACACTGCAAAAATTAAGGACGGCTAGCGCAGATAGCCCTCGTGTAGCTTTGCACGAAATTCAAAACAAACCAAATCAAATTAGCGATGATTTACTGTCCGGTTATCAAACAATCACAATTCTTGTTTGAATAGGAACTGTTGTAAATACTGCATGTGACGGAGAAGTCGCTGATGCCTCAGTTCTAAATGGCGCGTCGTTTTCCACAAAATCGTCGCCAGGAAGTTGATTAACGAACTACACGCAAGAAGTTTGGTGTGTGTTAACTTGTCATCATTAAAGGTCTTCTAGGCGTAACGTTAAAACATCTTGACACGCACGCTTAATTAGTGAAACCGGTGCCCTGGTACCCTGATGTTCCTGTGTTTATATTTCAAACTGATAACCTCGTTTAATAAGATATGTATCATCGTTTTTTCCACGTTGATTTCGCTTTATAGATTTTTGTTCGATGTACTGCCAATTATTATGTACCAAGGATACAAATACACCTAAATTAATACCCTGATAAAACAAACACGAACCACGTACGATGAATCGAATTAATACGACCCAGAAATAGTCTACAGGTGTTAAACCTAAATGCATCGAGTTTAATTAGGTGCATCACCGTTATTTAGTTTCATTTTACTTGTTTTTCAACGAAATTAAATATTCTGTCGATTATTTTGTACCAAGGATTCAACTACACCTAGATTAATACCCTGTTAAAACAAACACGAACCATAAACGGTGTATCGAATTAATATAACCACAGTACACAATCCACTGGTTTTTGTGTTACACACAAGTTCAAAACGAATTATCTGTACCTACTCACAAACATATTTTTGGCATACGGAAAATTGTAACACTTGCACGAAAGTTTACAGTATGTTATAGAAGACTTATTCACTATTACATTAATTTCTTCTTACCGTGGTTTCGGTGAAAATATGTTTTTATGTTTTGTTTTTAGCGAAAATATAGGTCATTTGCATTCTGTACACGAGGTAGAATTGAACTTCGTACTTTGGCGTTTTAATTTCGATGATATGACAAAAGCCTCCTCTTCTCATGGCTCAGTATTAAAAATCGGCTATCAGCGCTTGTGATTGGTACAGCATAGATAGCTCACTGTGTGGTTTTGTTCTTGAAGACAAACAAACTGCTAACGTATCGGAGGATTTTCTTCAACATGTTGACACCTTTTAACGAATTCACTCGTGATTTGTTTGTATCTGAAGTTTTGCGCAGACCTATATGAAGGCTGTTTGCTAATAGTCGTACCCAGTTCTGAATTTATAAATCACAGAAGGAAATCAGTTAGACAGTAGAAATCAGCGCCAGCTTCTGGGCTACTTTATTGGAATAGAACCAAATTGACAGCAACTCTTATAAGGCAGCTGCAACCCCAAAGTGCGGAGCGTTTTTTAATAGCAATGATAAAAAATTATGAATCGTCGGGGTCAAAGTGCGGGTGTACTTATCAGATGGTCACGTCTGGCCATATTTCTGTGCAACATTCTCTTCGTGAATTTTTATATATTAGTCCGTTGGTAATAAAAATATGAATTCGTGTTGATTCTTCCATAAATACACATTCATGAGAAAAGACATGATTACACTTGGTTGAGACGCCCAAGGAAAGTAATATAATTACTAATGGTTGAGACCTTCTAGAAAATTCACATTTGTTCTCGTGGTGTACGAGAAAAGACATTTACTAATGGTTGCGACATCCTAAAAAAGTAACATAATTTCTCATGGTTAAAACGTTTTCTGTTACTTATTGTTTCAGGAATTCCTGTAAAAAAAGTTCATTTTTGTTTGGTTTAGTGATTTTTCAATGCAATTAATGAAGTACACATTAAATACATATACGGTATGTAGTATCCCTGAAATATTTTGCTAAGCAGTATATTAATCTTTCGCTATTGTTTTATTTATGAAAAAGCAACATATATTTCTATAAATAAGGTAACTCATAGTCAGGAAATCATATATAGTTTGTTTTGAATTTGGCGCATAACTACAGGAGGGCTATCTGCGCTAGCCGTCCATAATTTAGCAGTGTAAGGCTAAAGAGAAGGCAGCTAGTCATCACCGCCAACTCTTTGGCTACTCTTTTACCAACGAATAGTGGGATTGACTGTCACATTATAATGCCCCCACGTCTGAAAGGGCGAGCATGTTTTGGCGCGACGGGGATTCGAACCCGCGACCCTCGGATTACGAGTCGAAAGACTTAGCCCATGTATTGTTTTGGTATTTGGTGATATCAACATGAGAACAGAGAGATAGATAGTTGAGGTATGTACTGTTTTGGTATTTGGTGATGTCAACATGAGAACACAGAGATAGATAGTTGGGATATGTATTGTTTTGGTACAGGTGATGTCAACATGAGAACAGAGAGATAGATAGTTGGGGTATGTATTGTTTTGGTATTTGGTGATGTCAACATGAGAACAGAGAGATAGATAGTTGGGGTATGTATTGTTTTGGTATTTGGTGATGTCAACATGAAAACAGAGAGATAGATAGTTGGGGTATGTATTGTTTTGGTATTTGATGATGTCAACATGAGAACCTCCTTATGCGACACCAATATAAACGGCAACCAAGATTCAGAGTCACAACTATTCCAAATTTAGAAGAACTGACTATAGAAGGGGTGACCAGTCAGTAGATATTCTCGCAGCTTAATGGGCAGCAACACGTAACCGAATTGTGGTAATGTTCGTGAAAAACATAACTCTCATACAGCTAAAAATACGAAACACGTTCAATGGCATATTGCGTCTCAAACCTGGAATCTTCTAATCTGCAGCCAAACATTCTAACCGCGAGCCCACTGGCTGGATAAAAATGTATATTCATTTTCGTTTCAAACAAAATATTAACTGATCCTTATAGCACCCAAGGTTACACATCTACGACAGAGGTTCCAGCATATAAGGACTTTACCTTAATTTCATTCCAAAACTGGCCTTTTATTTTGGGTTACAACTTTAGTCCAAAGATGTAAATATACTGGAAATACAGGGTCCCCGAAAATGTTCTGTTTCAAAAGTTAAAAAAAAAATAAGAGTAACAAATATTTTTTATTTCTTGCTTTTGAAGTTCATATGTCCAGCGGTGATGTAGCCTACAGAGTGCACAATTCTTGTAATTCATGGGATGCGCACGTTTTACTCACGTTACGACGGTACATATTGAGACGTTAATCATCCCTCATGTGACGTGATTTTAATGTCTACTGACTGACTGACAGACAACACATTACAGTACTGGGCAGAGTACATATAGCCCATTATGTAACTTTGTATTTGCCCCCCATTGGCTTACACGCTGAAATTCGGGTTTCGATACCCGTGGTGGGCAGAGCACAGATAGCTCATTGTGTAGCTTTGTGCTTAATTCAAAACAACTAGAACAGCTTTGTATTTAACTACAAACAAATAAACACTACTGCGACAGGTTAAAATAAGTGACACCTCCAGGCGGCCTTCAGCCCCCTTTCGGGAGATTAAGCAACCCGAGAACAACACAATATTGAGGCTTGATTAAACATTGAAAAATACCATCATTATCAAAATCGTGAGTAGAAAATATTCAGTCTTTGAAGTCTTGAATAATCGGCATTTTGAACATTCATTTGAAAACTTGTTATGTTCGTGTATTTGGAAATGGAAAGTGTGTTGTTGTTTTTTCTCTTATCCAACGAGTTCTCCTAATTTCGTAAACAACAAAAAACATCCTTCAAAACAGAATTTTTCAAAATACAAACCGATAAGTTTTTGTTGTTGTTGTTTAAATATTTCTATTTCCTCTTAGTTTCAGATAGTTAAACTTAACCTCGCTATAACAGTATAACATGATATTTATATTCACGACAAAAATCCATAAAAAGTAGTCCCTTTGCTATTTATGAACTAATCAAACAAAAGAATGGGATACAAAAATTCCATCAAACATTACATCAATCTTAAACTCTTAAAACAACACGAGATGGCAGCAGTAACGTAAGGTTTTATTTGTTGCGAAGGTTCGTTTGTTTGTTTAGAATTTCGTGCAAAGCTAGACCAGGGCTCTCTGCGATAGCCGTCCCTAATTTAGCAGTGTAAGACTAGAGGGAGGGCAGCTAGTCATCACCACCAACCGCTAACTTTTGGGTTATTATTTTACTAACGAGCAGTGGAATTGTCACATTATAACGCCCCTATAGCTGAAAGGGCGAGCATATTTGGTTTGACGGGGATTTGAACCCGCGACCCTCAGACTGAAAGTCGAGTGCCTTAACCTTATGTGCTGGGCCCTATTTATAGTGATGGGAAAAAACTTGGTTAAACTTCTATTAAAGACAAAAATAAAATAAAAATAATTTCAGGGTTTGCTTCTGATGGACAATTTTGTCCTATTTGTAGTGTTAAGGGACACTTGATTTCTGTGAAACACAGAAAAACTGATACAGTGTTATATCAACATATATAGCTAAAGATAACTGTTTAATTAATTCTTAGTTAAAATAGTTCGTAATCCGATCAGCAAATCTAATTACAATAACCTAAAGATCAGCTGCCATATGGTTTTTGTACACCTTTCAATGTACACATAATCAATGATAGTGTACAGACCAGGACAAAAATATCTTATGTGTTTTATGAATAAATTATATTCTGTTGTCATTTTTAAAATGTTAGTTGCTTCAATATTATTATTACAATAATTTTTGTATTGTAAACTAAGTGCATGAAGTTGAGTTTGTTTGTAGTTAAGCTCAAAAACTATACAACAAGCTGTTTGTGTTGTGCCCACCACGGATATCCAAACCCACTTTTTAGCGTTATAAGTTTCTAGACTTGCCACTGAGGGGGGAACTGTGATTTAGGAATAACCCAAATCTTCTGAGCTGTTGAAACCTTGTAAAATACTATTGGGAATATGGCCGAAAATGTCTTAAACATTGTTAGGATGCCTAAACTGTCTATACCTAGTGGGACCAGTATATTAATTACTGTTTTAATTTTTGGTTTCTTATTTGTGTTTTCATCATAGGTTAAACATAGCAATATTACACTTGATAGATTGTGTGGTTAGTGTGCTAAACTTTTAACTTGATGATACATGGTTTGTGTACCAAATCGCACTCTACATTGAGACAGTGAGTGCATTAAAAGAGTGACGTTCATTCCCACCATTTGGTCAAACAAGAGTAGTCCAAGAGCTGGCGAAGGGTGTTGTTGACTTGATACCTTTTCTCTCGTGCATCAATTCAAGTTTATTGACCTACAGCGCTAAACGTTTCAGTGTGATTTTCCTCAAGAGAGCAAAGAACACACAGCACATTGTGTATCTCTGTATGAAAACAATCGGTTGAAAGTTAGAATGGGCTACGTGCTACGTTGTGTACTTTTGCATGAATATCTGAAATAAACAATCCAGCTTGAAATGTGACCGATTTTCAGATCTCAAGCGTACACACTAAAACGTGAGAAGGAGAATGTGCTTTCCAAAGTTTTATTCCGGATTTATCATTTCAAGTTTGTTTTAATTGGTGTCTCTTTTTTTTTTTCTAAACATAATTTTTACTTTCGCAGTTTCTTAATTAACTGGCAAAATGACAGTGTGGTGTCCTGTTTATTCCTTAGGAATGTGATATTTGTTTGGATTTTTTAACAAGCACCGAAAAAATATCTAACACGAATTTCATATACAAGATCGACGTATATAAAAAAAAAAGTTAGAAAAACATAACACTGGTGCTAGAACTGAGTTAATTTATTATTCATATTGTACAGATTTCCAGCAATAAAAAGACCGAAAGAATTAATATACTAACAGGAAATAATTCAGTGTTACTGTAGGACAGTTTGTATGTATTTAAATTAATTGTCGTCAGGTTTAACCGCAAATGATGAAATATTTTGGTCCACTTTTAGAAACAAGTCTTTAGTGCACCCAACTCACTAAACGTAAAGACTCATTATGTTTGAAGTTAGCGACTTTGTGACTCACAATGGTAATGCTATTAATCATAATTTCTAACACGTGTTCGTCAGTTGCATCAGGCTTGTAATGTCCGACGTTTAACTAGGCCTAACATCTGCAGTATGTCCGCTTAAACTAAAGCTAATGTCTCCACAACTAGAGGGTGACCATCGCCATGACACCGTTGCTAATGAGAAGCCCTTTTGTGGCTCATCTTTTGAGTCTAATGATATACTCCATCATTCAGTCATTTTAGGCTTGCTTGAGCACGCGCTCTTACGTCAGATGTTGCTGACTGGGACTAAACCAACTGGAACAGGCTCGAATCTCTGGCTAGTTTGTTTCGCACAAAGTAACCTGAAACTCAACTAATAACATTCCTTCTTCTTTTGAGTGTCAAGTAGAAAAAGAATGTCGTTTCTATTCCAAAATCTCTGCTTTATCTCAGCAAATATCTTAATGGGAAAACCCGTCCATTTCCAACTTTTGTTGTTTATTGTTAAGCCTAATGAAAACCGGACAGAAACGTCTTGCCGAACATTTTCAAAGGAATAACAGTTATAAATATCTATAAACCCGGTAACAAAACATGCATGTATATATATATAAATGGTATTCGTACTTTACGTGACTGAAACTGTTATAATCATCAGTTCCACTAGTGAACGAACAACACAAATTAGATATAAGTAAACGAAGGAACTTCAGTGACACGAATAAAGAGGTTGCTTTACAAACAGATACTGTAATGCCATATGTACAGTTTTACTTGAACAGAAACAAATTAAACATCACGTTCGTGACATTAGATCATGGATGATGTGATCTATTTGTTTGTTGTTAAGTGCAAAAATTCACAGTGGACTGTCGTCGCCATAGGATCAGACCCTGGATTTTAGCGTTATAACCCCTCGAGCTTAGCAGTCATGTATGATAAATTAACTGTGTCTGTCACTGGGATCGAATCCTGGGTTTCAGCATCATAAACCTTTATGTTCGGTAGTGAGTCACCTGGAGAAGGGGGGAGTGAGCAACGTAAAATTTCGGCCCTAGTGTAACCAGTTGATCAGTGTATAAGGTGTAACCAGTTTATTAGTGTAAGAGGTGTAACCAGTTGATCAGTGTATGAGGTGTAACCACTTTATTAGTGTGTCAGGTGTAGCCAGTTGATCAGTGTATGAAGTGTAGCCAGTTGATCAGTGCATGAAGTGTAACCAGTTGATCAGTGTATGAGGTGTAACCAGTTGATCAGTGTATGAGGTTTAACCACTTTATTAGTGTGTCAGGTGTAGCCAGTTGATCAGTGTATGAGGTGTAACCAGTTTATTAGTGCATGAGGTGTAACCAGTTGATCAGTGCATGAAGTGTAACCAGTTGATCAGTGTATGAGGTGTAACCAGTTGATCAGTGTATGAGGTGTAACCACTTTATTAGTGTGTCAGGTGTAGCCAGTTGATCAGTGTATGAGGTGTAACCAGTTTATTAGTGTATGAGGTGTAACCAGTTAATCAGTGTATGAGGTGTCACCAGTTTATTGGTCCACGAGGTGTAATCTGACTTTCTTATTTCAGAATGATAGAAGTTAAAAGACTGACAAAAATAAAACGAAGAAATCCTCGATAGCCACGGAACTTGAAACTATCTTAGACAGAATCAGAGTAAATTAGTGTTTGAGATTTTGGGCGTGGCCAAATGCATCAATCGAAAGGATTTGATCTCCTTAGGCCAAAACTATAATCAAATCTCAAATCGGTCGAGAGATGATGGAGCTAAAGAGCTAAAAGTTTGCACTTGAAAAAACAAACAGAAACTCGGAGCCATTCTATGAGTCGCTATGCACTGGCTAAGATTTTGTTTTAAGTATTTAAAGAACAGAAAAGCATTAAGATAAATGGTTTACTCTTTAAGACATTGCATCACGGATTTTGAAAGTAACGTGCAAGTAAAGTTTGTTTTGAATATTCGCGAAACGCTACGCGGGGGCTGTCTCTACAAGCTGTCACTAATATTGAAATGGTAGATGTGGAGGAAGGCAAATACCACCTCTCCCCACCGACTCATGGGCTACCTTAATCAAATAGTGGGATTTGACCATCACTCTTATAACGCAGCTAGGCTCTAAAATGCGAAGTGCGATCTTACTTCAAGGAACTATGAACCATAGGCTCTTGGATTTACAATTAGGTAGCTAACTTCAAGATTGCGCCGAGCCCATGAGGTAACCTAACATAGATAGTGTTTGATATAAGATCTTCATACGGTTTCCACATGTTGTTGTGTTATTTACTATGTATCAGGTCATCCATAAGTAATGTCCGAAAATTTAATACAGAAAGTGCATTATCGTTTCTATTTTTGTAAAAGGTTTTAATGACTAAACTATGTAGAAGAACGTGTATAAAAATGTTCAGACAAATAATAGAAAATAACCAAACTCCACTTTTTCAGATCATTAATCAAAAAACCCTTATGAAGATAGATGTGTCTTAGGAGCACATTACGAATATATTGTTTTATGAGTTTAAAAAGGAAATAGTGTAGCAGAAACTACACGAAACGTTCAAGGTGTTTATGGTGTGGAGCCTCTCAATGAAAGAAAATGTCGAAGGTGGTTTTAGAAGTTCAGATCAGGTGACCACAGATTAAGTGGTGTGCCACGTTTAGGTCGTCCTGTTGAGTTTAATGATGACTTGCTATTGGCTGTACTTGATGAAGATTGTGCTGTAACAGTTGAAGGACTGGCACAGAAGCTTAATTCAACCCATTCAACAGGTCATCGCCATCTGCAACAGCTTGGAAAGGTGTCAAAACTTGAAAATGGGTTCCCTATGATTTGACAGAAGCCAACCTTAGAGTAAGAGTGGACATTTGCACTTCTTTCTACTGTCATGAACACAACTCACTTTTGCTGGACAGGTTATTGACTGGAAATAAAAAGTGGATATATTATAAAAATATTAAGCGCCGCAGACAATGGCTCAGTGCAGGTAAACTGGCTAAAGCACAGAGTAAAATGGATCTCCAACCTAGGAAATTCTTGTTATGCGTTTGGTGAGATATTGTTGGTGTGATTCACTCTGAGTTGCTGCCACTAAGTGTAATGATTACATCAGACTTCTATTGTCAACAGTTAGATCGCTTGAGTGTTATACTGAAAGAAAATATGCCTGCTTTGATCAATTGTAAAGGTGTTGTGTTACATCAGGATAATGCACGGCCCCATACAGCAAGGATCACATCTGCAAAGATTGAAGAGCTAGACTGGGAAAAACTTCCACATCCTCATTACTCTCCAGACCTTGCTCCATCTGATTATCATCTATCCTAAAGTTTGCAGAACTATTTTGATGAAAAAGAGCTTGGAAAATATGAAGATGTCAAAACTACCCACTTTTCATTCTTTTCCTCCAATCCCCAAGAATTTTATAGAAGTGGCATTCAGAAGCTTGTGAATCGTTGGCAGGAAATAATTAATAATAATGGAACATACATTATTGATTAAATAACATTAAAAGCGTTTGAAATCCTTTCTCTTTTTCTGAACCTGAAATTGGACATTAGTTAAGGAATGATCTGATATATATAATCTTTATGTGGTATGAGGCGTTTTTCTTGTGAGGAACATAAAAACCTAAATTCTACCAACATACAAACAAATATATGGTAATGTAGAGTTACAAAAAACACGTGATATGGTCTGTGTTCCATTTGATGTTACTGTTCAGTTTTATTTTATAGTTGTTGGTATTTTTACTCAGAATTTAGTATTATATTGTTTAACATTTTATACTATATTATTTTATATTCCACAAGATGTTAGGGATGTTATTTGCATCATTCTTACATAGTAGTACAGGTACACAGTGTAGTGGAATGTTAACAGCGTAAATTAAACTCAGTTGTAACTAAATAGCTGTATATACATTACTATATGTTAATTCTTTTCTGTATTATTATGTAGAAATCTTACAAATAACATCCCTACTATCTAATTTACATTGTTTTAATGACTGACATTAGCCATTTTCACATATACTTCCTTTTTTACGTTTTTTTTCTATTTGTTTGCTTGTTTTGTAATGTAGTGTTTCAGTACACATTGAAAGGTTTTATTTATAATCAAGTTTTAGATACAGTGAGGCTCGAAATGCAATATTAATTGTTCATTTATTATTTGCTGGTATGCCCTGTTTTACTTTGTATTTCAAAGGAACACCAAATGTCTGTAAGAAAGCTAGTTCCATAGGATAATGATAACACCGTTTACTCTAGAATTCTGATTTTTTTTAAAAACTACTACTATTACAAATAAAGTGAAATTGGTTGATACCATTGTTTTGGTTTGTAATTTGTCATCTAATAAAAAGCAGCAGAAGAAAAAAGACCAAGAGTCTGAAGATAACCTCAGGAGGTCAAAACGTTCTTTTGTACTTTTTTTGAATTTAAGTTTTAGTACCCATACCAGTCTTCTTGAGAATACAAGGAATTGACACTTTGATACTTATAGACATTCCCAGAACTTGTGACATAGATACTGTTATAAAATTAAACGCTGTATAGTATTGTGATGTTGTGAAGACCTGTTGAAGAGAAAATACCGTATTTGTATTTTTTCTTATAGCAAAGCTACATCGGGCTATCTGCTGTGCCCACCTAGGGGAGTATCGAACCCCTGATTTTAGCATTGTGAATCCATAGACATACCACTGTACTAGCGGGGGAAGGGCCTCTTAAATACTTTTCAAATGAACAATCCAAGCCAGCCCTACGTAGGGCCTACCATAGCGAGGTAGTTAAAGCACTCGATTTTGTATTTTGAAGATCGCGAGTTCGAATCCACCCCAAACATGCTCGCCCTTTTACTTGTGGGGGCGTTATAATGTGATAGTCAATCTCCCTATGAGTTTGTAAAAGAATAACCCAAGAGTTGGGGTGGGAGGTGATGACTAGCTGTCTTTTCTCTAGTCTTACCCTGCTAACACCCTAACAGCGTGAAATTTATCACAAATAAATTATCCATTCATTGATTGTACTACCGCCTGTCTGATTAGTTCACGTCGCAAGTTATTTGTTATGCTTGTGAAGTATTTAATATTTCTGTCATTATCATTAAATAAAAAGAAAAGTTTATCATACTATACTACACTTGTTATACCCACTGCTAGGGGTTTTTACGCTGATTGAATGAAATAAGAAAGAGATAGTTGTGGTTGTGACGTTATTAAAATAAATAAACCACGTGTTATCGTACGAATTGAATTAACTTCGTAAAGTATAATGTTCTCAACCCTTTAGAATTGAAGAAACTGTTTATCACTGAGTTATTTATTTATAATGACATCATTTATTATAATTATTTTCTTTCAAGAACCTGGTCGTTATTCAGTTTTTGATATTACTTGCCATTATTGTGCATTAAATTCTGTTGTATATTATGTAATATGTTCAGCGTATTATACTATTATTCAGTTTTCGGGTCTCACTCTTCATTTTTTTGATATCGTTGTACTAAAAAAAACATATTTTTACGGTCTGCATATCTCAAATTTTGCCAGGTGGTAATATTGAATATATGACAGAACAATGCCAACAATGTTAATGATTAATATATAATATAACAGTGCCAACAATGGTAATACTGAATATATGATAGAACAATACCAATAATTGTAATACTGAATATATGACATAACAGATTAGGGATAGCTAGCCCACTGTCTAGCTTACAGAAAACAAACAAACCAATACGGTTTTTGGGTTTAAGTAATACTGAATATATGACATAATAGATTACGGATAGTTAGCCCACTGTCTAGCTTACAGAAAACAAACAAACCAATACGGTTTTTGGGTTTAAGTTGCTTTCCTTACAGTTTTGTGTACTGTCTTAAAACACAAAGCATTTCTTTGATACCTCATGAAAAGTATGGAGTAGGATCCTAGTGATATCTGATCTAATATTGTGCAACAGAATAAGTGGACCTCTTCTGAAAGTCATGCTTACAACCAGGTTCCATCACGTTCATGTCTTCTTTGTTATTCTAAAAGCTCAGTAGATTAATGAAAAAGCAGGAAAGCCGTGATATAATTTTCCGAATTATCCTCTTTTTTTTATGGTGCTTGTGTGTTTTGTGAGGGTAAGAGCTGGATCCCTGGTAAACCATTTCAGGAGGTTAATTTTTGTATAAGTAGTACATGATTTATCACATGAACCATTGGACTTCTGACCAAAAACACTCCGTGATAATCTTTAGAATGTGTTAGTTTAAGATGTCTTGATACATTTGATACAATGTGATATGATTTTGGAAAGTAAAAGTGCAAAGTATATATGCAGTTTTTAACATGCACAAAAAAACACTTGTCGATTTATTTTGATTTATGAATAGCGTGAAGACTTCATCCGGTCACCATTAAACATGGACCATAAATGTAGACTTAATAAACCCATCAAATATTCACTATATCAAATGTTTTAGTGCATCTGTAACAGTAAGGAAGACATAAGTTGGTCATTACTTATGCCGGACGACCACCTTAACAACCTTTTAAACCTTTCGGCGAGTTCCTTTAGCACTTGGTTTAGTGTGCTTCATGGTAATATGTGCAAGTATCATAAAAATTAATGAAGGTCGTTAAGAACTATGTAGATGCCCCCTCAGGAGGAACACATTTTGCAGGTGTCACCTCCGAGTAGTTCGGGCGTGAATCAGGGGGTGCTGTCTGTGGGGAATCTCATTTGTCTTGAAATGTGAAAATTGATTTTTGATGCTGTCGGCACCCTGAGGTGTGATTCTTCGTATATAACCCCTCCTCACAATTCTGTGAAGATATTCTTTGGCAATACTGAATAAATGGTTACGGAAGGCGTGTTGAGTAGGCTTAATGATTCTCACACAAGAAGTGAGGGCGGATTTAACAAACTGTTTTAAAAGTTGATTCCTTGTTTTGTTGTCTTGAATTAGAAACACATGATAAAGATTTAAAACTTATATTCATCTTTAAACTAACCCCAAACGACAATACAATCACTAGCTATTCACAGTTGTTGGTGAAGAAAAGACCAAGGAAATATTTGATGGAACTAGTAGGTCAAAGTTTAGAACGGTTTGCCGACTTATTTATCTGAATTCACGTAAAGGTTGCCTGTTTATTCGACTAAAAGTATTCGCAAAATTTATAAATAATGCTATCGATTTTAAATATTCACTGAAATATCTTGCAAAAAAAAAAGAGAGAAAATAATTATACATTATTTAATAAGTAAAACAAGTTGACCATGAATCATATAACGTATAAGGAAACGATAAAGAAAAAAATATCAGTGTTATATCAAGAACAACTAATTTTATAAACGGGAAACTTCTTTTAATATTGGTTTGGTATCAACTACAAATAATTGCTCAGTCAGTTACCTTGAGTGAGTTTTGATTATCACTGTGTCAGATACTCCAAACTATTCAAACTTCAGTTGCTATTGGCTCTGTATCCGATACTCTCAACTATTCAACCAAACATCTTCAGTTATTATTCACTCTGTATTAGATACTCTCAACCGTTGAACCAGACATCTTCAGTTATTATTCACTCTGTATTAGATACTCTCAACCGTTGAACCAGACATCTTCAGTTCTGGTTGATTCTGTATCCGATACTTTTAATTATTCAACTAGATACCTTCATATTTTTATTTTATTAAAATCGTTTCAAGTACACTCTGACGCCCCAGTTTATAGATTTACTTATGTTCGTTATGTCTTGTTCTAAAATCAGTCTTTTTTTTCAGTTTTCAGTTCTATTCGTATAGAGTCTGTATTCCACAACAAACCAGTTTTGTATGATTCCTGTCATGACCTGTAAAATGTTAGTATGCTGAGTCTTGGAGGTGATTCAGTTTTAAATATAATGCTATCCGTATAGAATAGAAATGGTAATCTCTATTCTTCGTTATAAAATGAACATTCCACCATTTTTTTGTTGTTGTTGGCTCGGTGCTGAAAACGTCACATTAGCCTTGTGAGTGATGAAGCAATGCTTTAAAAGGTGTGAAATCTGCGGGAGGCTAAAAAACGACGGCAGCCCGCTAGGTGGCCTGACCACCAGGGGGCAGATGGGAGTAAGCTTTTACATCCAAAGGTCTTTTGCGCAGTGAAACTTGATTGAAATGCATAACATAAACGCGTGATTAATTCAAAATCTAGATAAGAAACTATCGTATCCAATAAAACTGTTCTCAGCTGTTAAAGGGAAAGCATTACAAAGTTATAATCATAATATGTAAATGTCCCTCTTGAAGGGACACCATATCATCCAGCGATAAACAAACTTAAAATCTGAAATGCTGAATGAAGGAAAATTAATTCAAGAGTTAAATAACAAAGTAAATTTTGATATCAGTACGTTATATCTTAAACAAGCATATCAACTTTTAAAAAGAAAATTCAAAATACAGAAGTGTAAGATTTTCTCAATAGTTTTATTACCAATGGGCGTGGGCAGAGCACATATAACTACCTTTGCATTTAACTGCAAATAAATAAACTTTTCTAATGGAGTACTCCCGCTTCTCAGGAGGGGACGAATTTTTGACTTCGATTTGAAGAAGGCTTTGGTACAAAAATTGAAACGTCAGCCAACTTTAGAAACGGGCAATTGAAAATAATTAAAGTCTAAACGCATGATATCGAGAAACTCACTGGAAGTAAAAATGTATCTCAAGATGGTTGGTATGGGTATCAAAATTTTAATTAAAATAAAGTACAGAATAATGTTTCGACCTTCTTAGGTCATCTTCAGGTTAACAAAGAATACCAAAACGCTGTTCTGTACTTTATTTTAATTAAAATGTTCATACTTATACCAGCCGTCTGTAGAATACAAGAAACGTAATTTTTTGTGCTCTGATATTTAGAGACATTCCCAGAACTTGTCTAAACGTTACCACATCTACATTACCTAAAATACCCTTAAAACAACACGATATACTCTAATCACACGTACAGGACGAACCTAGTAGCTATAGCTAATACTGGCAATAAAAATACAAACTCTGTGCTAATCCAACTATCATAGTACGTGTCATTTAACATGTGCTCTTGTTTTTCATTTCTTTTTACGCTTTCAGTATATCGCGTTGTTCCTCTAACAAATCTTTAACTATAGAAATGTTATTTATTCCTTTTTGTTACGTTTTCCTTTGTTGTCCAAGCAATTCTGATGTCCTTCTCGTTGTTGTCAAGATATGTGTTATGTTATTCTTCATCGTCTAGGCAATTCTCTCTTACGTATTTTCGCACGTAATCACGATATCAGCCGAGTATATTCAACATGTTTATAGTTGCTTTAACTTAGAACCCTAAGGGTTCTTTTCTTAGTAGAGTGGATAAAAGAGAAAATGAAGTTACTGATTGTCTCTGGTTATATTTCTTTTCCCCAAGAGGAACGAAATGTATTTTAACCTAATTTCCCACCATGCTTTGGATTAGATTTTAACAGCATAAGTGGATCATTCCACGTTGAGTTTCATCAAGTTGAAACACGACTGTGAATGTCAAATCTAGTGTCACAGAAAGTTTTAACTCAGTCAAATGAACAAGTAGAAAATAAAGTAAAGCTTTGGCGTCTCTAAGTTTCGCGCAAAGCCGCGCGAGGGCTATCTGCGCTACCCGTCCCTGATTTAGTAGTGTAAGACTAGAGGGAAGGCAGCTAGTCATCACCATCCACCGCCAACTCTTGTGCTACTCTTCTACCAACGAATGGTGGAATTGACCGTAACTTTATAACGCTACCATGGCTGAAAGGGCGAGCATATTGGTATGACGGGGATTCGAACTCGCCACCCTCACCATTACCGCTCGAATGCTTTATCCCTCTGGCCACTAGATTAAACTATTTACGTGTTTTATATAATCTAGATAAATCTATTTTGACGTCGTCAAATATTGTAGATTTAGGTTTCCCAGTAAATACCTCGCGCAAAACAAGTTATAAAATGGTTTAATTTCATGCATAACCCTTAAAGAAGCAAATATTTCAACAAGAGGTTAGATGTCGCTTTAAACTATTACGTCGTACCAACTTAAAACGTTCTCAAAATGTGAAGCTTTTGTTTGTTTTGAATTTTCGCACAAAGCTACTCGAGGGCTATCTGTGCTAGCCCTCTCTAATTTAACAGTGTAAGACTAGAGAGAAGGCAGCTAGTCATCACCACCCACCGCCAACTCTTGGGCTACTCTTTTATTAACGAAAAGTGGGATTGACCATCACATTATAACGCCCCCACGGCTGGGACGGCGAGCATGTTTAGCGCGACTCGCATTCCTTAACGCGCTCGGCCATGCCGGGCCCAAAATGCGAACCACCACACAAGTTTATAAAATATTTCATAAACATAATAGAAAACATTTTTAATGTAATATAAATCATCCACTATTATCGTTTATGGGTGTATTATAATAATTTGTGTTTATCTTCAGGCCTTCATATTTCGTTTAATAAGATCATCTTATTCACCAAATTATGAAACTCGCTGGTCAGCTGTCATCTTCAATCACGTCGTAACGAAACGAGAAGTAAAATGGATTATTTTTTATGAAACACTTAATACCTTGATAGGTGTTTGTAAAAAAAATAGTTCAATATACCTCAGCTAATATAACGATGCATATCACACCACTGTTCTTCTTAAGCTAATTGAAATAAACCAGACCATCTATATTACCCTTGCCTTGGCTAGGCACGGCTAGGTGGGTTAAGGCATTCGATTCGTAACCCGAGGGTCGTGGGCTCGAATCCTGGTCGCACCAAATATACTCGTCCTTTCAGCCGTAGGGGCGTTATAATGTTACGGTTAATCCCACTATTCGTTGGTAAAAGAGAAGCCCAAGAGTTGGGGGTAGGTGGTGATGACTAGCTGCCTTCCTTCTAGTCTTACACTGCTAAATTAATGACGGCTAGCGCAGATAACCCTCGAGTAGCTATGCGCGAAATTAAAAAAAACAAAAAACAATCTTGCTTTTTTTTTAGGGGGTGATTTTATTCGATATTTTCCTGGTGGAAACTACTTTTAAAGTTGAAGCAGGATAAAGATGAATATTTGATGCAAAATAAAATTACATAATTACACTCATTAGTGAATTCATATGGACCAGGGAACTTAACAAAGTTTCTCTAATTTATGTTCTTAACACACTAGGGTAAAGTAATAGCTGCTAAAAACTCGGATGTCACACATCACCCTTTGTGAACATGTTTGCTTTATATACTAAAAATGTATAATTAAAAATTTAGTATTTTGATTAGTTGATACTTTCAGTGATTTTAGAAATATATATCCTTCCGAACTTTTATTCAACACTTAGCTGACTTTTTGAATTACTTTAGAAGTGTCTGTTTTTCATATTACAAATATTATTCCATACTCTGTAATGATAAATAATATAATCATTTTCTTACCAATATTTGCGATAAAACCCGAAGCACAAACAGGTTTTAACTTCACTTACATTAATTGGCACAAGTTATTACTTCACGCATTACAGATAACATAAATTAGTTAGTACTTAAAGTAGTGCATAAACGCCATAATTAGAATTGCCGTTTACACTTATTATTCTCGAGTACACGAATATTTTATTTGAATACAGATAACTTGTTTAACGCTTTGTCTTTCGCTTTAGTTTTCTCATAGCTATCTACAAGAAACAAGGTTATTTATATATACGGAATACAAATCATTTGTGTATGTACTAAATAAAACATATCAAATAATAAACTGTCTATAGAACTAAGAATAAAGAGGATGTAGTTCGTATGTGGAATCATTGTGCACCGTGTTAGAGAATATAACAAACAATTTCAAACTTCCGTGGAGCCCATTTATTAAATACGATCCATTAAACTAACAGTCAAAATCTGTAAGGTTTATAATTACGATCGATTAGATTGATATTGACAATACACGAGTATTTTAATGAGCTATCCGTGTTCTGCCCACTACGGGGATCGAAACCCGGTGGGTAGCGGTGTAAGTACGCAGACATACCTCTGTGCCACTGGAGGTTGACAACGGATTATAGATTTGAAACAATTATTTCTTTAGAGGCTGAATCCGTTATTTATTTTCGTAATACTGTTTTTGATACCGAAAACAGATTATTGTGTGAAGAAAAGGCAGATTTTGTGGTGGGTTGCTGTTGTTTTTATTACTTCAAATCGAAAGTCAGAGCTTAAGGTTTTTTTTTAACTTCATGATTTTTTTCTTAATTGTGTGGCTTAAAAACGACATCCATGATGACGAAAAACCCATTTGAAGTAAAAATGTAACTTAAGACGGCTGGTATGGGTATTAAAACTTTTATTAAAATAAAATAGAGAACAACGTTTCTCTTAGGTCATCTTCAGTTTAACAAAGGTCGAAACTTGTTCGCAACTTTATTTTAATAAAAACGTTAATACCAGCCATCTTGAGATACATAAAACGACACCGTCTATTTTATTTTACTGTGGGTACGGAACGGCAAATCATATTTCAAATTATCGAAGGTAATTTAAAATTAAATAATTTAAAAAGAAAAGAAATTACAAAAGCTGTGCGAACTTATCAACGATCCCGAGTTTTCCCCGGACAACGGTAAGCTTGCGGCGGACTTACAACGCTAAAATCGGAACAATGGACAGAAATTACTTACACGATGTATGTTTAAAGATTGTGTATGTGTATCACAAGAAGGTATGGTTGTAACTTATGAAACGGTCCCTGTTATGTATTTACTTACATATCTTGCTACATTCGTACTTTTAAAATTTGTGAAAGAGAGAAAGCTTAACATCTCCGATACTACAATGATTTCAATGACGTCGATGTTTCCGCGACAAAACGTAGATACCACCCAAGGGCAAGATGAAGGTCCCGGGATTTCGCTGGGGTCGGGAGCCGCAAGTTTCTTCGCCCAACGGCCGTGTTATAGCATTAGGTGAGCCTCACCAGGTGGTTGGCGATGAACAACAATTCTCGCCACGTTAGGCTTACGTACTGGTGATACACAAGTGCCGACGCTACAGGTATCGACGACGGGTGGGCACAGACCGCAGTGGGAGCTCTCGGCGGCCGTATCTCCTGCTACGCTGAGCTAGTGTATACGCCCTTGATTGCCCATTGTGTGCCTTTCGCTACGGCATGATTGAACACTGCCAGCGCTTCAGACTATACTTCAAACCACACGAGAGAGTAAGGGGGGAGATAGTCCTCTTTGCGGATCTGTCGTAATTTAATTGTATAAATGTAATGATTTTTTTTTAGTATTCCCTAGTACTTTGAATGCATCTCTATACGAACAGCCATACTAAACGAATATTCCGTGCTTTTGTAAACAGAAATAGATTCCGGTAGAGAAACCTTTGTCTGATACGCAGTGTGGAATCAATGTCCACGTCTTGTGATGCTGAACAAACATAGTTAATAATATGAAGACATCGCCTTCTAGCGTCGAAGCTGGAACCTATAAATTAAGGAGATATCGAGATATGTTCGCCGCTTGGGTGTGCAATGTGTAAAGTGGTCTGAATAAATATGGTGGAAATAAAGTTGGTGTTTGACCTCAAGTGAAACACATTCGCACTATCGTAGGACTAAATCAACTTTAACCACTTTGAGTAAGACAGTGAGATAATCTAAAGGACAGGACAACCAAAATCGAAACATTTGGAGAAGGGAAAGGTCTATTTTGCGATTTTTTAAAACAGAAACCTAATGCGTTAATTTGAAACAAATTTGTTTTTTTTTCCAGGATTTTCAAGTTATAATTGAAAGTGAACCCCGTAGGTGTGTCCCTTGTCATAGAATAAATTGCAATATTTTTGTCTCAATTTTAACATGCATTTTGGAACTCAAGCAGATAGAGAGAGACCTTTTTTGTGTGTTTGTCTTATAGCAAAGCCACATGGGGCTATCTGCTGAGTCCATCGAGAATTGAACTCCTGATTTTAGCATTATAAATCCATAGACTTACCACGGTACCAGCGGGGGACCCTTTTACGTGTTTGCCACAACTTCAAAACTTTGGAACTGAATGTAAGAAACATTCAACTCTTCTGTTTTGTTATGTCCCCAGATATTTGTTTTTTCGATTAGTCCTTCTTGTAAGTCTACGAATTTACAACGTTAAAATCAGGGATTTGAAATCCCTCGACAGACTCGGCAGATAGCCTGATGTGGCTTTGCTATGAAAAACACACATAGTTCTTGCAAACAGTTTTTCAGTTGGTTACCATTCCTTCATTTCTCGGCAGATTCACTTGAAATGTTGGGATAAAGTTACACCTTGGTCATCCAGACATCTTTTCTTTTATTTAGGATTTTTTTGAGGATTTTATGGAGTAGAAGGTAAAACAACCCAAAAATGTGGGGTCATATTTACAACAATCAAGATGAATATTGGAACAAATATAATATTTTAAACGCTCAGCACACCGACATACAAAAATTGTGGATTTGACCATTTTGAGTCTTTTTAGGGAATAGTCAGAGCTCGTTAAAAAGCATAACTTAGGAGGGTTTTTTGTTCAATTATTTGGTCATATTTTGATCAGTTTTTACATGACATTTAGAACAAAAATACTTTTCTACGAGTTCCACACATTGAGAAACATAAATGTTGGACTTGACCATTTTGAGTCTTTTTAGGGAGTAGTAAGAGCTCATTAAAAATCATAATTTGGGAGGTTTTTGGTCAGTGATTTGGTCATATTTTGACTAGATTTACATGAGATTTAGTACAAAGATACTTTTCTACGAGTTCCACACATTGAGAAACATAAATGGTGGGCTTGACTATTTTTAGTTAATATCTGGTTCACTACACCAGAAAAAGGGTATTTTTAGAGGAAATTACTTATCTGTACTTTGGCTACCTTATGTGATATTGTATACAAATATACCTTTTTCTAAACGTTCCATATAAATACATATATTCTGGTTAGTCAATAGGTTAAATAAATACTTAATCTAGTATTTTATTCAATGGTTTAGTTTTGTTTTGACCAATTTACATGAAAGTTGGTACAAAGATAATCTTTACAGATTGCGAACAGAGATGCAAACAGTTTTGGAGTTTTTGTCTTTTGATCAATTTTTCAGCAAGAAAAGTAAAGTTTGAGGCGTTTTTCTTTGTGAACTTCGTGTGGATGAAAACTAACTTAAATATGGGGAAGGTACTAAGATAGCTTCTTGTAGGTCTCAAGCAGTTTTCGATCTTTCTGTGTTTTTCAGGATTTGATGCTCACTATGTCTTGTATATGTCCACACAATACCTTAAATTTTGTGTCAAATGTTTGTTTGGTCTATCAGATTAAGTAGAACTAGTTTTATTGTATAAACTTGTACTTCTTGGTTGTTTGTTTTCAGGAACACTTAGATCAAGCCGTCCGGTAAAGTTGATTAATTATTTTGATACTGACTGGCTCAAAACACAGAGGTGAAAATAATTTCACATTAGTTAAATAATAAAAGATATCACACATGATAATAAATTCACACAGAACACTCACTTAAACAAAGATATTTGAGATTTTCACACTAATTCAGAAAAAAAAATGTATAATAGCAAATACACACATAATACACCACCAAACAAAAACATATGAAAATTTTCACAAAAATTGAGTTTAAAAAAAAATCATACATGACAATAAATTCACACATAATACACCACGTAACAAAGACGTTTGAGATTTTTCACACAAATTTAGCGAAAAGAAAATCACACGTGATAATTAATTTACATGAGACACACCACTAAACAAAGGTGTTTGAGGTTTTCACACTAATTCGGTAGAAAAGAATCGTATATGATAATGGGTTTATATGGAACACATCACTCAATAAAGATGTTTAAGATTTTTACACAAATTGAGTTAAATAAAGGGAAACAAATGACGTGTAATACTGTATTTGACGTTAAGACATGAAAATGCAAGTGGTCAGTTTATTCCACATGTACAGAAACTGTCTAGTTTATTGCTTATTTGTTCTTAAAAGTTCCCTCAGCGGTAAATCTACGTATTTACAACGATAAAATCAGGAGTTTGATTCCTCTCGGCGAACACAACTGTCTGTTTTATGTCCATGTAACAACTTATCCATATAAATATAAGAGTAATGTGTTGTATGTCCACATAATTACTTATCTATATAAATATATCAGTACTGTCTGTTTTATGTCCATGTAACCACTCATTTATATAAATATAATAGTACTGTCTGTTATATGTCCATATAACTACTTCTCAGGCTGTAGATGGATCTTCACCAAATTTGGTACGAAGGTTCATTGGGACCACGGGGAGATAAATAACCATTTTCAGTTTTTTATCACTAGTTCGCCCTCTGTTGATAGATATTTATCAGATTTGAAGATTCTTTTTTATCCATGAGGAGACACGTGCGAATCTGTGGTTTCACATTCTATGCTTGCAGTTTTTATGGACGTTTTTTACAATAACATATAAGGGAAGCGACTTATAACGTTCTAATATAATCTTTCATTTTTCATGAATTAGCATGACTTTTGTCCAGGGAACGACTACATCAGCTAGTTACAAATATACATGTAACAATTCATTTACGACTAAGCGTTGTATGATATATTAATTGACATATGAATAGTACAAGATATAAGTGTCCGTTGGATTAATACAACTGCATACGTTCATTAATAATGTTATACATCCTTAAGTTTTAGCCTACTTAGGGCATCGACTTAATTAACTGCATGCGTTTATTCTTTATTTATAGATCTTTAAGTGTAAACCTATTTAGGGTATTGACTTAACTACACACTTCCATTCTTTTTGTTACATGTCTTTGATAAAATGCCTATTTTCTGGGTGATTCTACTTTAGTTAAAGGATGTTACTATAAATGGTGTAAAGAGTATTTATCTACCTTGAAACTGATTATTACATGGATTCCCGTGCAAAAGCTGAGAAAAAAAAGTTTAAAAAAATTGTATTTTCTGCCCCTAAATGATGTCCGTGAAGAAGCAACTCCACTCTTTATAGCCCGCCATAAGATTGAACTAGAAATGCTTCATTAATCCTCAAAATTCTTCTGGTTTTTAACTCAAGACTCCTTATCACTTAGTCTTTGGTATGTATTCTTGCGCCTGCTCAGCAAATTCGTATAATCTACGTTCCTATTTTAGGAAGCGTATAACACCTGTACAGTTTGATAAACGCCATGAATTAATCAACACATTGTCTGTCAGTAGAATAGACGTCTTATTTTAAACTTTATTAACTTAAATATTTTGAAATACAACAAAATAAATGTGAAGCTTAATCTATCATTCGATTTACCACTTGTCATCGAGTGATACCGGTTTTGAGGAATTCAACCCCTCATCAGACAAGGGCAAATCGAAAAAATAAGACTAGACTTCATACAGTTATAAGTAAGTATGGTATGCTGTGAGATGTATTTTTCTCACATCAGTGATGTACGAGAAAACCCACTTGTAGAGAAATATATATGTAAAAACGGCTCGTAGAGGAGCGAACAACGTTTCGACCTTCGTTAGGTTCAGAAAGAAATAAAAAGGTCTCGGAATGTAGAGGGCGGTGTTAGATGTTTGAATGTATAATTTTATATTATTTATTTTATTATTTCTAATATAGGTATAAAGGTGTTCCTTTGTATTGGTTTACTTTGGGTTTAAGTTGTTGTATAAGTAAGGCTTCTTTAACTTTGTGTTTGTTTATGTTTGTTTCTTTATTTAGTTTTTGAGTGATTCCTATGGTTATGTTGTGTTTATTTGACTTGCAGTGTTCTAAAACGTCACCTTCACACGTTTTTACATATGTATTCTCACTTAGTTATGTGGAATTTTTGGACTTTCTTATTATTAATAAAATGGTGAAGAAATTGAGACACCAATCTGTTCCTCAATTCTATAATATCAGACTAAAAGATAAACTAAACTAAACTAACGTGGCAGGGGTTCAGTTTAGAGAGAGAGAAATCAGAAGAGTTCTCTCTCCAACTGGGGTGTTCAGGAACTTTGTGGTTCCTCTTCGTCCCCTTTCGTGGATTGTTATTAAGATTAAATGGTGGTTTATACATATATTGTAATTATTATTCTTGACTATTTGGGTGGAGGATGTCTTTTCTAAATGTTGTCTTGGATGGAGGCAAAGGCAGCAGCGGAAAGGAAGCCCGGGAACTTTCCCGAAAGGAAGAGGTTGAGCAGGTGTGAACATGAATATTGTTCAAATCCAGATCAAAAATAAAACAAAACTAAAACAAAACAATTCAATTCAAACGGCGCAATTCAGGGTCTGGCAAAAAAGATGCCTGAGCTGGGATCTATAAATCCAATGCCTGAAGATTTTGGTGTGGGGGAAACGGGAGTGCCCCGAGAAAAAAGATAATGTAAGCGTACTATTTATATGTATATTAATCGGTAGCAAAAACTTTGAACATCGTTATCGCATTAACTTAGAAATTCGATACAGGTAGGAAGAATTTGGATAAAGCTATTGGAGTCACAAGAAACCCATAATTAAAATGTAAAGAAAGAGAGTTAAAACAGTACAGTCCTAAATAAAATCTAGCTATTAAAAACTGCCAAAACAAGCCTTTAATCAGAAAATGAAATATAAAGTCATCTGTGTTGATTTAAATCCTCAGCTAGGCTTCGAACCCGAGACTTCGCTTTTGGAGTACTCTTGTTTCGTCGAAGAGTGAGATTTGGCTGTTACAGTTATAACCCACGGCCCCGAAGTGCGAAGCAACGAACTTACTAATCATAAATCTTTGGAATAATATGCTAGCTACTATTCCACACCTGTTCACCACCCCTCACCCCGTTTAAATAACTCGTGTTCTTTTAAATTCCTCTGTGTGAAAATAGATCATTATTGATACATTTCTCTTTACGTGTGTATTGAAAAGGAGTCATACTTATGCATTTTTTCTAAGCAGAAGAAAAGATCATATTGTAATAGATCTCTCTGTATAAAAATGGGTTTAATTTTTGCAGTAAAACTTTAAAATTTAAAGTTAAGGAAGACCGATTGGAAGGATTCCATTGTGTTAAAGCTCTACAACAGTAATTGCTCATTTAAACCTATTAACACACTGGTCTAATAAACAATATATGAACAATGGGAATTGTACGAGTCGTATAGCTAAGTCATGAAGTGTGATAGTATTGTGACTGCTGGTTTGTTATTTTTTCTTTACTTACTGTCTGTTGTTCAAGTAATTTTTTATTATACTTTGTTGTTTTATTTCTATGAAGTGATGTATTGATAACTAATAATACTTACTTGTCAAGTTTGTTTGTATTTGGTGTGTTATATTAAGTGAGTAGAAATTACAAGCATTTGAAGTTGTTGATTTGTTCGTTTGTTTGCCTGTGTTTAAGTGAAAAACACAATGAACTGTTTGTTTTTTTTATATACAAAAACGGCTCGTTTGGGTTGAGAAAATATTTCAAATAGAAGAGCGAACAACGTTTCGACCTTCTTCGGTCATCGTCAGGTTCACAAAGAAAGAGGTAACTGACCGGAAGCTGACCACATGTTTGGAAGGGGTTGTGTAACTGAGTGTTGTAATGTAGAGGGCGGAATTAGATGTTTGAATATATAATTTTATCTAGAATATTAATATAGGTATAATGGCGTTCCTTTATATTGGTTTATTTTGGGTTTAAGTTGTTGTATAAGTAAGGCTTCTTTAATTTTGCGTTTGTTTATGTTTGTTTCTTTATTTAGTATTTTAGTGTTTTCTATGGTTATGTTGTGTGCATTTGACTTGCAGTGTTCGAAAACGTGTGAAGGTGACTTTTTATGTTCTTTGAATCTGGTTTCCATTTTTCTACTTGTTTCTCCAATATAGAAGTCGTGGCAGTTATCACATTGTATTTTATAAATAATGTTGGTGTGGTGTTTGTCAGTGTAGTTCTTACATAGTATAGACCTCAGTTTTGTGCCTGGTTTTTGAATAAATTTAGTATTAACTGGAATGTTGTATTTTGTTACTGGTTTTTGCCAAATGTTGGTTATTTGTTTGCTAATGTTGGTTATTTGTTTGCTGATGTCAGGAATATATGGTATACAGCAGTATATGGTTTCATGATTTTTTGATTCGTGAGATATATTTACTTTTGTTGGTTGATTTTGCTTTCTGTCTAGGTGTCTGCGTATAATGTTTTCTACGGTTTGTGGAGGAAACTTATTGATGTTGATGAAGTATTGTTTTATTTTGTCTAATTCATCTTTAATTTTATCTGGTGAGCATAGTTTTATGGCTGTGTTTATCTGGTTTCTTAGTATGTTGAGTTTTTGTTTTGTTTCATGTGCTGAGTCCCAAGGAATGTATAGTCCAGTATGGGTGATTTTTCGGTGGATTTCTGTTTTGAATTGTGTGTCGGTTCTTGTAATTTTGAGGTTAAGAAATAATATTTGATTGCTTCAAATTTGAAGTTAATGTTGGGTTGTACAGAGTTAATGTGATTGAAAAAATTAAGTATGTGTTCTGTAGATTTGAATCCCGCAACCGTGTCATCTACATATCTGTACCAGTATAGTGGTGGATGTAATGCTGTATTAATTGCTTGTGTTTCAATTTGTGTCATAAAAATATTGGCTAGAACTGGTGATACTGGGTTGCCCATGCTTAGGCCATTTGTTTGTATATAGTTTTGGTTGTTGAACATGAAGTTTGTTTTTATTGTGGTGAATTATATGAGGGTTGCTAACTGGTTACTGGGAATGTCTATAATTGGGTTAGGGTCTCGGCTATAGAGTTCTAAGGCTATCTTGCAGGCTTCTGTTGTTGGAACTTCTGTAAAGAGGGATATAACATCGAAACTGGCCATTAAGGCTTTGTGATTAAGTTGATTTAGATTAGATTTGAAATTAAAAGAGTCTTTGATGAATGAGCTGGCTGATGTTACATATTTGGAGAATGCCCATGCTATGTATTTACCGAGATTGTAATTAAACGATTCATATGTTGACATTATTGGTCGTAATGGACAATCTAGTTTATGAGGTTTGGGGATGCCGTATATTTGCGGTGTGCGTGAGTCGGTTTTACGTAGGTAGGAGTGAAGTGTTTGTGAAATTGTGTTGGCTTTTTTCATTTGTAGTAGTAATTTGTTCAGTTGCGTCTCATGTGTTTTTGTTGGATTTGTGTGTATTGGTTTAAATTTGTTCGTGTCTGATAGGATGTTATTTATTTTTTGTATGTATTCATTCGTATTCATTATTACTATAGCGTTACCTTTATCTGATTTTAGAATTTTTATGTTTCTGTCTTGTTTTAGGTTTTTAATAGAATTAATGTCTCTTTTTGTAAGGTTGTTTTTTAGTTTTCTGTTTTGTGAAATTATGTTGATGGTTTTGTAAGAAAATTCTTTGAAAAAATCGTTTAAGATGTTGTTTTTAGGTGTTTCTGGAAAATATAAATTTGTAATTTTACCTGGGAAGTTTGGCTGTTGAATGTCAATAAAATTATCTAAGTTGTCTTCTTTCTGTCTTCACCCATACTGGACTATACATTCCTTGGGACTCAGCACATGAAACAAAACAAAAACTCAACATACTAAGAAACCAGATAAACACAGCCATAAAACTATGCTCACCAGATAAAATTAAAGATGAATTAGACAAAATAAAACAATACTTCATCAACATCAATAAGTTTCCTCCACAAACCGTAGAAAACATTATACGCAGACACCTAGACAGAAAGCAAAATCAACCAACAAAAGTAAATATATCTCACGAATCAAAAAATCATGAAACCATATACTGCTGTATACCATATATTCCTGACATCAGCAAACAAATAACCAACATTAGCAAACAAATAACCAACATTTGGCAAAAACCAGTAACAAAATACAACATTCCAGTTAATACTAAATTTATTCAAAAACCAGGCACAAAACTGAGGTCTATACTATGTAAGAACTACACTGACAAACACCACACCAACATTATTTATAAAATACAATGTGATAACTGCCACGACTTCTATATTGGAGAAACAAGTAGAAAAATGGAAACCAGATTCAAAGAACATAAAAAGTCACCTTCACACGTTTTCGAACACTGCAAGTCAAATGCACACAACATAACCATAGAAAACACTAAAATACTAAATAAAGAAACAAACATAAACAAACGCAAAATTAAAGAAGCCTTACTTATACAACAACTTAAACCCAAAATAAACCAATATAAAGGAACGCCATTATACCTATATTAATATTCTAGATAAAATTATATATTCAAACATCTAATTCCGCCCTCTACATTACAACACTCAGTTACACAACCCCTTCCAAACATGTGGTCAGCTTCCGGTCAGTTACCTCTTTCTTTGTGAACCTGACGATGACCGAAGAAGGTCGAAACGTTGTTCGCTCTTCTATTTGAAATATTTTCTCAACCCAAACGAGCCGTTTTTTGTATATAAAATTCTCAACAAGTGGGTTTCTCGACATCACTGACAATGAACTGTGTCTTCCGCGGGTATCAAAACCTCGATGTTTAGCACTATAAACCTCATACTTAACTTCGAGCCACCGTGAAGAAATCCTGATGGCACAATTGAATATTTCCACCTCTTATAACCATGATCACAAGATATCGAACGTCGATTTCCAGCAACGGGTTGCAAATTATGGATCTTTAGATTCATAATCAGGTTTCTAATCGTTACATCATGCCAGTTCATGTGACGTCAGTAATTTCTGATGTATGTTCTTCACACCTGTCTCCGCAAAAATGAAAAATATGGCCATGCCATCTGCTATCTATTGCATTTTTTTAATGTTTGTTTGTTAAAATTTGTGCAAAATTAGTTTATTGCCCACTGCTCCAGCCGTCTTTACTTGTGATATACTAGAGTAAAGGCTGCTGATCCAAGACACCAAATCTTGGGCTACTCTTGTAAGAGTAATTAATGAGATATTACCCAATCACTCTTATAGCGAACACACGACTCCAGAGGGCGTATCATAACATTTTTAAAGAATAGGGAGTTCATATATTTACAGTCAGGTAGGCTATCTACTGACTAGGCCAAGAACAACCCTTTTCAAAAGGGGTTTGTTTTACTTTTAAATTTTACATAAAGATATTCAAAGGCTATTTGTGCTAGCCCTTCCTCATTTAGCAGGAAAAAACTTGAGAGAAAGCAACTAGTCATCACCACCAACCGCCAACTTTTGGGCTACTCTTTTATCAACGAACCACTGATCCTCAGAGTGCGTGTCGAACGCCCCACCCACCTAGCTATTCCGGGCCTTTTCCGAGGGACATAAAGCTTCGTATTAACGAAAACATAAGAACGTGTAGAAGTGTAGTTTGTTTTGTTTTGTTTGTTTTTTAATTTTGCGCAAAACTACATTAGGGTTATCTGCGCTAGAGGTCTAGTTCGTAATTTAGCAGTGAAAGACTCGATAGAAGGCAGCTTATCATCACCATCCATCGCAAACACTGGGGTTACTCGTCTACCATCGAATAGTGCGATTTACCGTAATATAATGACGTCTACTCGGCTTAAAGGGTGACTCTCAAATACCCTAAGTACATAGCCATGCCAGGCCTTTGTAGAAAAAAACAAACTAACAAATGAAATTACAGAGAAAGAAGGGTTGACGGGGAACAGTGTCTTACATAGCACAAAGACGGGTTGAGTAAAGCAGAAGTCAGAATATTACATAATGTTATAACTACTTTGCATCTGTAGTTTCATGATTACCGTAGTGATGATTTATTTTGAGACAACCTTCTAACACTTACTTCTCACAATCTATCAAGTTTTCTGTGTTAGGGTATCGAAGTGGTGTATAGAAGTACAGTTAGTACTCGTTTCCCGCTTTTTGTGTTAGTTTGGTGAAGATCTTATTTTCGCTAAGAAATTCGTTATTAATGAGTGATACTTAATTTCTTTCTTGTGAAGGAGATTGTGTAAAGGTGGAAAGTGATATTTCTTTTTCGCTGGTAGGTTACGTGATACCCTGAGGTAATTTAACTTTCCTTATGTTTCTGTTGAAACCATCAAAGGTATGAGTGCTTCAGGTACAGCCCCCCAGTGGCTCAGCGGTATGTCTGCGGACTTACACGCTAAAATCCTGGTTTCGATACCCGTGGTGGGCAGAGCACAGATAGCCCATTGTTTAGTTTGTGCTTAATTCAAAACAACAACAACAACTTCAGGTACAATAAGAAGGACAGTGTTATTGAATCTTCTTATGCAAATCTATGTTGCCTTAGTGTGGAAGAAAAAAATAACATAATTTTTACAGGTCTTCTACATGTCTAATTGACGTATACACTCATAGATTTGATTATTTATTAAGTAGATGAACGCACAAGAGTTAAGAGACAGTAGAAAGGGGCTTTTCTTAGAAAATTATATTTCTGTAATCTTTACTTACCTAATGATGCGAATCTAAGCAGGTGTTTCAGTGACCCCCCCAGTGGCTCAGCGGTATGTCTGCGGACTTACACGCTAAAATCCTGGTTTCGATACTCGTGGTGGGCAGAGCACAGATAGCCCATTGTGTAGCTTTGTGCTTAATTCAAAACAAAACAGTGTTTCAGTGTGACGTTTGTCTTGGGTAGTGCAGTAATTGAGTAAGAAATTACACTTAGATTTTCTAGTAACTAACATAAACTGAGATGTTTGACGGTTAACTGCATGTTTACGTGCGCATGTGAAACACAATAATTTAAAAAAATATATTTTCAAGTACAAAATGTATGAGTATACTTACATGGTGCAAAGTGAGAGATGTATGTTAAAGCATTACATGTTTAAAATACATGTTGAAAACGATAGCTGAACAAGAAATGTAAATAATTTTTAAAACACAAAGTGAAAAAGAAACTATATAAATACATTTGTAAATTTCACGTGTACAGTGAACTAAATTTAGTAAATGATCGACTTTTCAGTGATGTGTTATTTTTTTAGCCGCTGCACAACGGCTCATAGAAAGGCTCTCAGTTTGTTTGTGTTTTTTTTTTCAAATAAAAGCTTTTATCTCATAGCTCCATCCGTTAACCGATTAAAAATTTAATTATAGCCGCGACGGTTGTGGGCTCCCTCTTGTTATACAGGGGAATTTTTATATTATCTTTGTGACCTTAACTGAAATTATACTATTGAAAGAGATTATCCTATGTTTATTAAGTGGTACTTTTGTAATTATGTTATGTATCTTTGTTAAAAGATTTCACCATCCGAAGTGTTTATTTGTAGTGAGGTGTAAGTCTTTTACAGGGGCGAGAGTAAGTTAACCCAGAAGGTTAAATTTCAATAAATCTTTATAAATATTAAAAGAGTAAAATGATAAACGTTGTATAAAACAGAATTAAAAGTTTATTTAAAAACCAGTCAACTGTCGTAAAGAGACATCCTGCATATGTCTATGTATTTCATGTCCATCCACACGGGTGTGACAAACAAGTGCTGAATAACATTTAAATATAAAAAGCCATTTGTCTTCAAGTTTACATATTTAAAAAATAATCACGCCATCTACTTACTTTCTGATTTTTAATCTTTCATTTGTATTTAAAATAAAATTATTTTACTGTGTTTTTATTTCTGTGCTGCCCCCCAGTGGCTCAGCGGTATGTCTGCGGACTTACACGCTAAAATCCGGGTTTCGATATCCGTGGTGGGCAGAGCACAGATAGCCCATTGTGTAGCTTTGTGCTTGATTGCAAAACAACATCATTTCTGTGCTTTCTCTAATTTTTCACATTATTCGGTTGAGCCAGAATAAGTTACACCACCCACTGGATGACATGGTGAGTTTAGATGTGCATGTTTACCTACAATAAGACTTCCAACCTTCACATAGAGACATTTCACTTAGGTTCTGTAAACAGTTATTGTTGTAGCATCTGAGAAGTCACGTGGTTATGTTAAACAGTTTAGCACTGAAAATAGCATTTAATCGTTTGTAGGTGTGACTTTGATATAATAAAACACAAACATTGTTTAAATGAATAAAAACGACTAAATAGAAGAATAACTTAATGTGTTGTTTGTTTGCTTTTGAATTACGCGCAAAGCTACTCGAGGGCTATCTGCGCTAGGCGTCACTAATTTAGTAGTGTAAGACTAGAGGGAAGGCAGCTTGTCATCACCATCGACTGCCAACTTTTGGGCTACTCTTTTACCAACGAATAGTGGGATTGACCGTAACATTATAACGCCCTCACGGCTGGGAGAGGCGAGCATATTTGATGCGACCGGGATTCGAAACCGCTACCCTCGGGTTACGAGTCGAATGCCTTAACTCATCTGGCCATGTCGGGTTTCCAAGAACATGTATGAGGGATGGTTGGAGCTAATATAACATCGTTGATAACTTAATTACGAATAATGAGAAACTGCTGTTTCTAACACGTTTTGATAATAAAAATAAACACGTGCCCCCCTAGTAGCACAGCGGTATATCTGTGGATTCACATCCGTAGAAATCGGGTTTTGATACCCGTGGTGGGCAGAGCACAGAGAGCCAATCATGTAGCTTAATTTTAAATAAACAAATCATAGCTCTTGAAACTGCTTGAGACTCATATAAATAAATAAAACGAGTTTATATCATCATAAGTTAATGTTTCAAGGTCAAAGTTCAAAAAATAGAATTATTTATTTAATTATCTATCTGGAGGTAATGAATATGACAACAACCCGCAGCTATTGTCTTTCAACCTTGGGATTACGAGTCGAACGCCTTAACCCACCTGGCCATGCCGGGCCAACTTTATGTGAGGTAAAATCGAATGATGTATAACACAGTTCTTGTGGACCATCTCTACTTCACTTTTGCAAATAACAGAACTATTTTTAGTGAGTATACATATTTACTTTAGTCGATACGTAATCGTTAAATGACATTCTTAGATTGTTGTTATAATTGAGGCTTCAAATATAATTAATAATCACATATTATTCTGTTAAACCGGTAGTCACACTTCTAAATTTTCCTGTGCGGAAAACACTGATGTTGGTCCGGGTAAGATTATGTACTTTATTCGACACCGACATTACAATGCTGTTA
Organism: Carcinoscorpius rotundicauda; assembly: GCA_011833715.1. Lineage (NCBI taxonomy): Eukaryota > Metazoa > Arthropoda > Merostomata > Xiphosura > Limulidae > Carcinoscorpius > Carcinoscorpius rotundicauda. The sequence goes on along the minus strand of CM022394.1, from coordinate 127,951,147 downwards.
CGTGGCGCAACGTATTACTAAACGCGTGCGCACGCGTCATAAGCAATCGCAATAAACGGAGCGGTGACATTCGAGATGTCTTGGAAGGGCAGGATGTGATAACATTTAAAACAACATGCCGCTAGTAGGCGTTTATTGCTAAACGATTTAGTTGGTGTTGATCGCAGAGAATTGGTCAGGCTTTGTTTAAATATATTTTTGTATTTTCTAAGCCTAATTTTCATGTAATCCTATCTACAGAGATAGGAAAAACAAGAACATCTAACCTTGATTTCTCTCTGTTGAAAGCTCGTTGGATAGATATCGTAGGGTCAATTGAAAAAGTGGAAACCAAAGTCGACACAAACCTAAGCCTACGTCACTGTGATCTGGCAAGTGTTGTAACAACTAGATTTATCAGATCATGTGTTGTAACAACTATACTTGTCAGACCAGGTTTTGTAACAACTATATTCATCAAACAAGGTTTTGTAACAACTAGATTTATCAAACAAGGTTTTGTAACAACTAGATTTATCAAACGAAGTTTTGTAATAACTAGATTTGTCAGATCATGTGTTGTAACAACTAGATTTATCAAAGGAGGTTTTGTGACAACTAGATTTATCAAATGAGGTTTTGTAATAACTAAGATTTGTCAGATCATGTGTTGTAACAACTAGATTTATCAAAGGAGGTTTTGTGATAACTAGATTTATCAGACCAGGTGTTCTAACACCTAAATTCATCAAATAAGGCATTCTAACAACTAGATTTATCAGACCAGGTGTTCTAACACCTAAATTCATCAAATAAGGCATTCTAACAACTAGATGTATCAGATCATGTGTCGTAACAACTGGATTTATCAGACCAAGTGTTGTAACAACTGGACTTATCATATCATGTGTTTTAACAGTTGGATTTATCAGATCATGTGTTGTAACAACTTTACTTGTTAAACCATGTGTTGTAACAACTAGCTTTATCAAACCAGGTGTTGTAACAACTAGTTTTATCAGACTAAGTTTTGGGACAACTAGATTTATCAGACTTTAAACACCAATGTAACTGAAGTAATGTTAACCGAATTTAATACGAAACCCAATTCGCGTCTTTGTGATTTATGGCAGATGTTGTAACAATTAGATTTTTCAATACCATCATTCTGTTTATAATTTATGATTTTTTTCTTGTTATTCTTTGTAATTGCTAATTCCCTAAAGTAATAAAACCCTCCAGTTTAGTAAAATATCCTCTAAGGGTTTGAACATAAGTTTGGTTTAGTATCAACACGGTTCGAAACAGAAGAAACCTCTCACTTCAACGTTTGTTTTGGAATAACACAAATTAATCGATACTTTAGAGGTATTGACCAATAACGTAGTTTAGTTTTCAAGAAAAACAAGACTGGTTATAAAAGCTACTTATAAGGCTATCTGTGCTTTGCCCACCACCGGTATCGAAACGCTGTTTCTTGGGGTATGAATCCTCCACGGACATATCGCTATACCACTGGGGGGAGGGAGAGCTATGTGTTTTTTTTTTTGAGAAGCGACTCTAAGGCTATTCAACCTCGTACAAATATTGTCAATGACCACTTTGTGTTATGTTTTAAAGGAACACATTTAACCCCATAATGAAAATTTAAATTCCAATGTACTCTGGATATGCGTGGCGAGGTGAGTAATTTCCCGGGCGGTTGATCGTAATGTCCGAAGTTTGAATCGCAACAATGAAAAACACATACTCACTGTACATTGAATCTTGGGCATGTAATGGAAACAGCTTATCCTGTAATTATATTGTCAAAATTTGGGCAAAGCTTTTCAGGCGTCCAGAAGGTAGGAACATATAAACCCTAGATGCCTCTAACCTCGTCTCTTCATTCTGAGAACGTTTGAGGAGTTGATCATGTTGAAATTACTAAATAAGGGTTGTACAGGGCATATAGAGCATCGTGTGGCTATCATATGCATATTAAATATTACGTTCAACTGTAACATTAGTAGAGCAGGTGTTTCGTTACTTCCGAAAGACAGAGTGGCACAAAGTAAACAGACGTGTTCGGGCATCACGAGTCATGGTTAATATTGGGCCGTCCGGGAAAATCTGTGGACACATTCTGACTAGAATGTATTCACATTTACACACGGAACAATTGAGCACGCCGCGGACCGTGCGTACCTCCAGCTACGGATTTATATAAAACCGTTTGTTTGCCGGAATGTGTCGGCTGCGGAAACGCCAATCAGTTGGATGTTCAAATACTGAAGGAATTTAGACTATGGCTCAGCAGAAAACAGTCTATAACTATTTTTTTGAGTTGCATAGTAATTTATTTCTGAACGAACACGTAGTTTCCACAATGATTGTTAGATTTTGCATGGTATTTGCCTATGGACTTGTTTATTTTTTCTTAATGCGACAATTCTGTTTCCTAGCACGTGTGATATATATATATATATATATACACATATATATGCACACATTTGTTTGTCTTTGGAATTTCGCACAAAGCTACTCGAGGGCTGTCTGTGCTAGCCGTCCCTAATTTAGCAGTGTAAGACTAGAGGGAAGGCAGCTAGTCATCACCACCTACCGCCAACTCTTGGGCTACTCTTTTACCAACGAATAGTGGGATTGACTGTCACATTATACACCCCCACGGCTGGGAGGGCGAGCATGTTTAGCGCGTCGCGGGCGCGAACCCGCGACTCTCGGATTACGAGCGCACGCCTTAACGCGCTCGGCCATGCCAGGCCACACACATTTGTACATACTGTGTTATAAAAATAATATAATAAATATCAGCCACTAGTAACGAAATATGTGTTTGAGGGCGGTGTTAAACCGTTGATCTATGTATAATGTTTGTCCATACTTTCAAAAACTGGACAGTTCTTTGAGATAGAAAGAGATAAGTGTTTCTTTCGCGCAAAACTAATTGAAAAGTATCTGCGCTTTGCAGTAATAGACTAGAGGGAAAACAGATAGTCAACAGCACCCACCGCTAACAACTGGACTGCTTTTAACAACTAATACTGGGATTGTATATTGCATTATAACATCCATACAACTGAATGGGCAAGCATGTTCGGTGACGGGATTCGAATCTGCTATTTCCTAGCAGCTTGTCCTAACAACCAGGCCATCAAAATGGTAGTTTTTAAACTACATTCAGAGCCACCAAACGCAATAAAACCAGCAACACGTAAGAGTTAACGTTCCCAAATTTACACATCAGGGTCAGTGCATGTGACTCTAACACTTAGAGGTGGGCTTGGAGGTTAGTTAGTTCTGCAATGTGCGTTCCATCATCTGCGGCATAAAATGCAACATATACGTATATATTGCCCACAGTCTGTGCAACATAACGGAATTAGTTACTTCCAACTAAGAGGACAATTAGCCCTTTCTCCGTCATACTACACTAATGTAGCTGTTATATAAACCGTTACACGTATTTCAGAGGAAATACGCTAACACCGCGAGTCATTTATAACTGACTCGGAGTTTGGTCCGCTTCACTTAGAGCCCCTCTGCACCGATATCCTCTCGGCCCTAACAATCAACGTGGGAGGTATTCTTGTGGACAGAGGGGTAACTTAACATCCAATTAATTACGCTGTCACTGTTCTACAAGTAAACTCACACGTTGGGCCAGAACAGACTCGTTATAACAAACGTATTTGTAATCGTTTGCGTTCAGGGCAAAATGTTTGGTGGATCGGGTTTCTCTGACCACTCGTACAGTGAAAAAAAAAGAAGTGGGGGGGAGGTCGGCACATAACCAAAATTAATGATGCCATAGTGACCGTTTGTTTCCGGTACTCTCAAGCCAGTCATTTCACCAACCTAGCTCCCTCTACACGAATATTGTCTTCAATATTCTAACGTAATACTAAATTAACAATACCTTCTGGAACCTGATACACGTGTTACAAGTAGAAATAATCGAAAACGTTAACCAAGAGTTTCTCAGTACACCAGGAAGTTGTCAAGCTTAACTGATAGTTGTCTGTTTTATCAGGTAGCCCGGCATGGCCAAGCATGTTAAGGCATGCTACTTGTAATCTGAGGGTCGCAGGTTCACATCCCCGTCGCACCAAACATGCTCGCCCTTTCAGCCGTGGGGACATTATAATGTTAAGGTCAATCTCACTATACGTTGGTAAAAGAGCAGCCCAAGAGTTGGCGGTGGGTGGTGATGACTAGCTGCTTTCCCTCAAGTCTTACACTGCTAAATTAGGGACGGCTAGCACAGATAGCCCTCGAGTAGCTTTGTGCGAAATTCAGAAAACAATCAAACAATTCATCAGGGATTTCCTAATATACAAGAACGGCGTTAGGCTTAAGTAATGCTCATCTATCCCATTAGGTTTGTTTTTTTTAATCACATAGGATTGAAGTAATTTAAGTAACATTTTTTAAGTAATACATAAATTTAAGTAATATTTATCTGTTCTGTCAGTGTTTTTCAAACATACTGGAACGTTGTCCAAGTTAAGCAGTAGTTACTTATTTCACTAGGATTTTTTAAATACACAAGAACGTTGTGAATGTTAAGAAAAACCTATCTACCCCATTAGGGGTTTTCAAATTCCGAGGAACGTTGTCAAACTTAGTGAAAGTTGGTCGATCTATCTGGAAAAGTATCTTCATAGAAGTCTTTGTTATTGAAAAAGTTTCCACGAGACGTTACACAATGGTGAGGAAGTGTATCCTCTAAAGAATATATGGGTGAATACAAATAAATAAACATGAGGGTTCATGGTTCGCAAAGAAACGCTCTCCCCTTTGGAATTGTTGTAATTTTGAATTTCGAGCAAAATTACACCAGGGCTATCTGCACTAGCCGTCCCTAATTTAGCAGTGTAGGACTTAAGAGAAGGCAGCTATCATCACTACCCATCGCCAACTCCTGGGCTACTCTTTTACCAACAAATAATGAGATTGACTGCAATATTATAACGCCTCTACGGCTGAAAGAGCGAGCATGTTTGGTGTGATGAGAATTCGAACCCCTACACGATATTGTATTCTTTTGATAAATTCCTTATCATACTTATTTTAAAATACTGTACAATACGAAAAGAACAACTGATAATCTGATAATAACATCAATAACGATATATATATATAATACTCTACGCTCTTTATGGAACAAGGCAGGAACTTGTGAACATTGGGTTGAGGGGAGATTATCGCGTACTATAATTTTTATATCATGCTAACCGTAATTTAAAGACTTATTTGTATTTTGTTTGTAATAACTCATTCTTTGTTGTTGTGGCTTCTTCAGGCTTACAAGCACGTTTCTTGCTTGTTTATTACACACATGGGTTATCCATGATCTGCTTACCATGAGTATCGAAACACGATTTTTAGTATTGTACTCCCTAAGAGCCCGGCATGGCCAGATGGTTAAGACACTCGACTCGTTGTCTGAGGGTCGCGAGTTCGAACCCCCGTCACACCAAACATGCTCTCCCTTTCAATCATGGGGACGTTATAACGTTACGGTCAATCCCACTATTCGTTGGTAAAAGAGTAGCCCAAGAGTTGGCGGTGGGTGGGGATGACCAGCTGCCTTCTCTCTGGTCTTACATTGCTAAAATAGGGACGGGTAGCGGAGATAACCATCGTGTAGCTTTACGCGAAATTTAAAATAAACCAAACCAATAACCAATACTCTCTAAGACTTACCACTGAACCACAGGGGGCAGCACAGTATTTTAATTTTTATTATTATTATTATTTTATGAGACTTATTCTTCATATTAAGAACTTCTGATACGAGAACAAACTAACCCCACAGACTACAACTGAAACTTTTCACTTGTAAATGTATTTATTACCATCTCGTAAAAATAATTCCTTATCTGTAGGCTTAAAATCGAAGATGTTCTTTGAATTGGAATAATTATAGACTTACTCTTCGAGCTCGAATCACTGTCCCACCAAATATGACCGCCCTTTCAGCCATGTGGACATTATAATGTAGTAGTCAATCCCATAATTTGATTGTAAAAAAGTAGCCAAAAATTGGTGATGGGTGATCTTGAATAACTGCCTTCTCTCTTGTGTAGCTTTGCGCAAAAATTCTAAACAAAGTTATATGCTATTTTTTATAAACTGTTGTAAAAGGCAGAGAAACAGAAAGCGGTTAGATGAAAACATGATACTTTAAGGTGACGTCTGTGTATTATCTCCACCTGGCGCCCTAGTCCAGTACTACATTAATATACATTCAGTATATGCGTAGCGTTCAAAACCTTTACGTAATATATTTTTTTCTTGTTAATTATATGGATCTTTGGTTTACAGTCTTTATTTGACTGTTGTCGAGTGCAAAGTTACATGATGTTCTGTACCAATGACAGGTATCGAAACTCGATTTTTAGTATAATAACTCAAAAGACTTACGACTGTGTCCCTGAAGGGGACAGGGAAGTGTATTTAGAACGTTTTCATGTATAATAAACCTAACAACGGAGGTCCTCCCGTTGGTCTGCGGTAAGCACAACACTAAAATCAGATTTATTGCCTTTTATTTAAAAGCTTTTACAGTAAAACTTGTTTCTCAATATTTAAGCAGTGTTATGCAAATTTCCCGTTCACTTTTGAGGGACCCTCCCCTGTAAAAGAGAAAACGGAATTTGGTGTTGGAATTTTCACCCGAGCAGCATCTTATGTATACGTAGGCTAAACGGCCAAATCAGCGACCTTTTAAAATTAAGGTGTAGCTGAAGGTGCGTGTGTGCTTTCTTATAGCAAAGTCACTTCGGGCTATCTGCTGAGTCCATAGAGGGCAATTTTGAACTACTTACCAGAACAAATGCAGCCAGCTAGCAGAATGTATCGCCACAAGGTCTTTGTTCAGCTCTTTCAACCAAATAATAGGACTGACTCTTACTCTGAGAACGTTGTCATGCTTCAGACCTTTCGATCTGCAGCCTGATATACTAATCATTAGGCCGTGTTCGACCCTTGGAAGTAGAAACAACTGAAACTTGAACTAGCTGTATAAAAACGGAACTCACCATATTAAGTACATTAGAAATGAAAGCATGCACACACCGGGATACCTTGGCATACTTATTTATTTGTTGAATTAGAGACAAAGCTACTCAAGAGATATTTGATTTATCGTCCTAGTTTTGAGGTGACAGGCGCTTGAGCCACTGTTGATCAACGAATAGTTGGATCGACCGTACATTGTAATTCCACAGTCGCGGAAGCAGAGAGTATGTTAGGCGATTGGTCTTGAGCCCGCAGATTGCGAATCGAGCGCTCTAACCATCATCTATGTCTGGTTCTGAATGAAGAGTTTCTGGTTGTGCTGAAATTATAGTCTAACCACGAGGTATCTGTCATGCCCTGAAGGATAGTTTGTTTGTTTGTTTGTTTTTGAATTTCGCACAAAGCTACTCGAGGGCTATCTGATTTAGTAGTGTAAGACTACAGGGAAAGCAGCTAGTCATCACCACCCACCGCCAACTCTTGGGCTACTCTTTTACCAACGAATAGTGGGATTGACTGTCACATTATAATGCCCCCACGGCTGGGAGGGCGACCATGTTTGGCACGACTCGGACGCGAACCCGCGACCCTCAGATTACGAAGCGCACGCCTTAACGCGCTAGGCCATGCCAGGCCTGCCCTGAAGAAAAGGTTACAGGTTCTTACTTGAAGTTACAGTGTAAGATTTTAGTAACTTTATATATTGTCTGTTAACTTCGTTCTGTAACGTGTTAATTCGAAAACTTGTGTGGATTTCGTTTATAGGTGCTTATTATCAATGTAAAGAAATGAAACTCAAACGAACCGTTGTTCTGCTAAATAGATGTACCTTATTGATTCTCCACTTATGATTCAAACGACAGTTTTCAACCGTTCAAAGAATTATTTCAGAAATAAAATAAGTTATTTCAACGATATCAGATGTGTAAAATGTGACATATAACTTGCCTTTTCCACACTCTACACATCTCTGTCAAATGTGCAAAAAAAAGAAACCTCATCAGAAGTTTCTACATCTATACTTTACCCTTAAAATTTTTGGAAAAAAAAAATCTGTTTGTGGCGATTATTTTTCATTTGACTACCGCGCCCTCTTGTGCTCAGCGAGTCAACCCACAATTAGGAACAGACGTGAACGCTCTTAGTAATAAGTCTACGCAAGATCTATTGTTCATGCTATTAGTTCTTGTGCTACGTAACACAGTAGAAACATAATATTTTTGGAACTTCGTGTTTTACCCTAGGCTATAATTATAGAAAACAATCACCACAAACGTTTGACGGTGTCTCGTCCGGTCTATGGCAATGTTTGTCTTGTTGTCTCACCAAATGATTGGTGTAATTATTGAAAGCGATCTTCATTTACTTCCGAATCTCAAAGAATCGATTTTCGAAAATCTCTTCAGACAGAGACGGATATTTTTTTGAGAGACCTTGTTATAAAAAAATGAATTAGGACACAGTTAAATATATCGTGACAAGACACTATTAACTCACTGTCTTTGTTTTTACATCTTTAGCTATAAAGTCGCTTTTCCCAAAAGAAAGATAAGAAAAATCTATGAAGCAGGAAATGAAATAAATAGACATCTCAATGCTCCTGTTAGGTACTGGCATTTCAACGAGTTTCAACAGGGCTGATTTTACATTTGCTAAGAGTCTATTATCAAACTTTATGATCCAATATATCTGAAGTATGAAGAAAGAGCTACCATGCTAGTACATCCTGGAATGACCGTCGAACCTCACTATCTTTGAAAGGGTTCGTTCGTTCAATTACCTGCACATTTTTTGGTGAAAAAACGATTTGTTGGAGAACTTTATCGCTGAAAATATGATAGCATCAACACTGTTTCTTCAATACACAGCACAGGCCGAACCATATATTCGAGTAATTAACTCAACATTACAGTAATATTAATTAAGCATGCACATATTTATTGGATGCACTTCTGCAGGGTACCGTTTCAAGAGTAAACAAAATCAAAATTAAGATTAACAAATGCTTTTATGTTTAGCTTTTCATGTTCATACATTATTCTGTGTTGCATAATTGTTCTCGTGGTTCATGGCATGCTCACGTTTTATTGACGACACGACAGTATAGATTCCAATATTTAACGTCTCTTATGTGACGTTATTTTAGTGTTTACTGACTGACTGACAGACAACACACTACTGTTTTATGGTGAAGTGATTTATATATATAGTTTCAAAATAGTGATTGTTCCTTCTATAAACTTAACATTAAACTTACTCCTCTGTTATAACTGTTTCGTTGATTTTCAAGAACTATCGATATGTACTTTTTAATACTTTTCTATGTAGATCTGTAAACGAATTCAAACACAGTCGTTTCAATATCCCCTGGCAATGCTAAGTTTACGGATTTACAACGCTAAAATTTGAGGTTTGAGTCCCCACGACGAACAGAGTACATATAATATAATATGTAACTTTACGCAATTAAACAACAAATATTTCAATGATATTTTGTTAATAGCGTTATCCAGTGACGATCTGTAGTTCCCGAGCATTTCAGTAAATAAGAATGACTGTTATTAAGTACAAAGAGCTATCTGTTCTCTGCCCACCACGCGTATCGAAACCCGCTTTCCAGCAGTATAAGTCAGCAGACATACTGCCGAGACTCTGGGATTTTACACTTGTGGTTTGCTTATAAAATAAACAACTTTACTATCGTTTTATGTTATTATTTGATCCTAAATTTTGTAATTTTTTTATGTGGTTTGAATTAGATTTCGTTGGTTTCTTTTGAATTTCGCGCAAAGCTACTCGAAGGCTATCTGCACTAGCCGTCTCTAAATTAACAGGGATAAGTTAAAGGAAAAGCAGATAGTTAACATCACTCACCGCCAACTCTTGGACTACTCTTTTACCAACAAATAATGGATTGCCTGTCACATTATAATGTCTCCACGGACGAAAGGACGAGCATATTCGGTGAAGGGCATTCAGACTAGCCATCTGCAGATTGCGATTCGAATCATCAAGCCATTTGAACTAGAATGCTAATGCTAAGGACCTTTGGGTCAGCAACTCAACAGTTACATGAGAAGGTAAAAACCGTTGCAAGTCAGGTTTGCCTACTTGTGATTGGCTCAACTATACGAGGTGACAATATTCCTCAGGTGGGACCTGTAGTTGAAATCGATATTTGTTCTATAGTACAAAGTGATTGGACTGTAAATAAAGCGGCTCTAGGAATCTGTGGGTTGTCTTTAATTTTTGATAAATTTACTTTTTGTTCTTACAGTGAGCTAGTTTTCTATTGTTTTTGTTATTTTGTTTCTTGTTACTTTATTAAATATCAAATATATATTCTGTTCATTCATTTTGGTTGTATTAATCAATGGGTTGAAAGTAAAGCCTACAGTTATTTATTTGAAATCAATTTGGGCGTCTTTTCTATGTCATAATAATCATGCAACACCTTTCACTTGTCGTATCCACTCGAAGCTCCTGTTATTGCTTGGAAACAATTACCTGCATTGTGATGAAATTCCTTACTCAGGAGGGCCAGGCTCTCTTTAATATTTAATATAGTAGTGTTAGAAAGCACAGAAACTGTATTAACGTTACAAAACTAACTGAGATGATATGGTCATACTCTCACAAGCTCTATAAACCTTTTTTTTTTACTGTTTGTAGTTAAACATAAAGCTACGCAAAGGACTGTCTGTGCTCTGCCTACAACGGGTATCGAAAACCATTTTCTATCGTTGTAAATCTGCAGATATACCGCTGTGCCACTGGGAGACTTGTCAAGATAAATCTCTGTAATAAAGAATATTTTTATCTTGTAGTGTTTTAAGTACATGTGATACGACGTTTAAATTCAAGTGCTTTATAGTAAAAGGCAATAACTTGTTAAAATATACAAATGAATTAGTCTCTTAAAGATTACTTAATGATATAGCCTTACTTTACTTATAATGTTAGTGGTTGACGTAATATATCAACTAATATTTAATCTTACATTTAAGTTCTTTGATTGTCAGGCCATAGCAGCGAAGAAAAGAATAACTATTTGACAACTTAATAATTTTTAGCACCATTGTCTGTCATCAAACTTTAGGCTAGTGATTCCCAAATTGGATTTCACGAACTAAAAGCGCTCCCAGAGACGATTTCAGGGAGTCCCTAAATATGCGCAGACATACATGGTTCAGTGTGATATATTAAAATGATTTTGAATATTCAAATCAGTAAGTCACGTGACAACCACAGCCATTAGAAAACCTAGATGGTACAGCATATATAAGAATTAACTTTAGCATTATTTGGCGTGTCCCAAATTTTGGGCGAAAATATGTAACGGCCTTTTTTGGGCAACATGTGTTTAGATGGGAGATTTACAATTTATAAGAAAGGACTGGTTCTTGTACTTAATGACATTGGAAAAATAAAGGAATATAGATCAACTTGGGGCACCAGGACTCTCCAGACAAATGCTTGCAAACTGCACCCAGTGCGGGATTAGCAATGTGAGCACCTTGTAATAGGTGAGAATCCTCGATAACAAGGGCCAGTGAGCAAACAACATTTCACGTGCTCCACACAACAGTTCGCAATATAATCCAGAAGTATTTCCACCTGACAAAGCGACACAAAACATATATTGATTCCACGACATATCCTTTCAACAATTACCACAAACGCTGAAGATGAAACGGGCTTTGGGAAACGATTGTTCTCGTACATCATATGGCTTATGAAAAGATTGCAGGAAGGGGTGGTGTATTTGGGATATTACAGCCTTTTGACGGAGTATTTTGCAAGTAAAACTACACTGCGGGGCTTTTGTAAGTATGCATTGTCGTCAGATAGAGCATGATGAGACGTGACGGCGTGGACTATAACGACGTGGTGAGGCTCCAAAGATTGCAGTTAAAACAATAACGTAAAAGTGGCCATTATCAGATCATTAGCTGGGGTTCTCAGCAAAGTGTTTAAGATTTTGGCAGATGGTGTCTGATGATGCCGAAGTACATAGGAACCCATATTTTAGATAAACCTTCGATGTAAAAGATATATTAATATTGCTAATTCTCCCAAAGAATCCTCCAAATGAATAATACATTTAGTTATATAAGAATATTTGTATATGCTTCCTGATGGGACAGCTAAAAGTATACAGAATTACAACGCTAAAAACCGGGGTTACATTCCCGAGGTGGGCACAGCAGAAAGACCAATGTGATTTCGTTCTACAACAAAGAAACAAATCCGCATATGTGTATCTCAATTCAACCCTGAAGGGGAAGAGAATTATTACCGTCCGAAAATATTCGGATTTCTAATTTTGAGATTCACCAAATATTGATCCTTTGTGATCTCGTAATGGCCGTTTGTGTTCGTTTTTTTGCATATGTTGAGAAGTTTTCCTATATTATTTTAAACTGGTAAATATAAAACCCACTTGGAAAATCGGGGCACTAAGTGGTATTTAATATAGCTTGTTTTTTTTTTCTTTGTACTATGTATACATCCAATTTCAGTGGAATTTTCACGATCTAAACCACATTGCAAGTTTTCTCTCGTCTGTCACGCGCCTCTTTATAAATGGAGTTGGGACACTTTTACAGATCCCATAAACTATACAAATTGGTCAAGTTTCCGGATATAGTTTCCTGGTAATATGCCTTATTAAACAGCATTTCGGCTCCTGTGAAAATACATTTTTTAAAAAAACTTAGATAGTCTTACATTACTTCACGTATTCTTTCGGACCCTATGACGGAGATTTCAAAGGGCACAGTAAATGTGATTGAATTTATAATGAAATATAATATATAAAGATCAGAAGAAATTAAAAAAAAAGACTCATGTTATATTATTTCCTATAATACTTGTGGTTTTCATGCACTTAACTAATCCCTCATAGTTATTACAAAATTTATTATTATGGTTTGTTATATAATAATAATAAATCCCAAGTATAGCCTATATATTCAACTACATTCTTGCCACAAGCGAAAGCTAAGATGGAAAATTTAAATTCAAAACGCCCCATTATCCAGCATTGCTAACTAAAATCATCACAAAGTTTCTGAGGACACTTTACTATTCTTTTGCCTTGTTGTACAAAGCGTAATATCATATTAACAAAGAGTAAATTAGAAAATATATTTTACGTTCTATTTTACCTCAGGTTTCATAAAACAGGTCTAATGTTACCACAAAAGATGCTACGATACTGCTATTATTTTATTAATGTAGATGACGTTAATATACTGTTACAACTTGTTACTCTACGATTATTACAAGTGTTACATTGCTAAAAATTTAGCATATCTTAGGTCTATTTTTAAAACAGAGTATGTTATTCTAGAAGATGTTATTTTATTCCTATGAAAGTATTACTTTATTAAAACTCTAGCATATACTAAGCCTACTTTATTTTTACCACAGAACGTGATACTTTATTGTTACTATTGAAAATGTTATCTACTGTAACGACTTTAACCTGTTACGATAGATTACTCTACTTTTAATACAGAGGACGCCACGCTTTACTCATCACAGACGTTAATCTCACTACTTAGTATCCATGAACACGAGATTCTGACTTGCATCCATTTTCCCATAACAAGAGGCATACCGATTATATTTACTATTATTCTTTGATTCAATACTTCAGGTGATGTTTAGGGTTACCACATTTCTAGAGTTACAAACATGGGGTCCGGCATGGCCAAGCGTGTTAAGGCATGCGACTCGTAATCTGAGGGTCGCGGGTTCGCATTGCGGTCGCGCCAAACATGCTCGCCCTTTCAGCCGCGGGAGCGTTACAGTGTCACAGTCAAACCCACCATTCATTGGTAAAAGAGTAGCCCAAGAGTTGGCGGTGGGTGGTGATGACTAGCTGCCTTCTCTCTAGTCTTACACTGCTAAATTAGGAACGGCTAGCACAGATAGCTCTTGAGTAGCTTTGTGCGAAATTAAAAAAACAACAACAATACAAACATGGAGTCACTCTGCAACACATCTGAAACTGTTTAATTAACAATAAAACTGTTTTTAACCATTTGCAGCTATCCAATGGCAGATTAGGTTAAGAAAACGTTGAAAAAAAAGGTTTGGTTTAGTTTGAATATCGCGCAAAGCTACACAAATGGCTATCTTCGCTAGCTGTCCATAATTTATTAGTATATGATTAGAGGGAAGGAAGCTAGTCTTCACCACCCACCGCTCTTGGGCTACACTTTTACCAACGAATAGTAGGATTTACCGTTACTTTATAACGCTCCCACGGCTGAAAGGACGAGCATGTTTGGTGTGACGGGGATTCGAACCTGCGACCCTCGGATTACGAGTCGAGTGAAGAAAAAAGAAAGATCTCTTCTGTGCTTTTGTTTTTGTCAATTTATTTTTAAATAAAATTTAAAGAACAACGCATAATTAATTACAGATTAAACTTACATTGAGATAAAGTAAAGAAAAGTTGGTACTGTTTAATACTTTCATTGTTACTAATCGACAAAAAACAAAACAGGAAGAAAATCACTAAATTAGGATAATGCCAGATTTACTGGAGCACATTGGTAACCTTAAATATATTGTAAAAACTAAATCGGCTGTTAGTAAGCAATTACATGTCTTTCAAAATTTGTGGTGCGAAGTGAAGGGATTTACACATTTTGATAAAAGTTAAGAAAAAAACAAGCTTTTTTCTAACGTTTATCAAAATGAGTAAGCAATAATACAAATTCCAACCAATAAGCAATAGCCCCCTAGTGGCTCAGCGGTATGTCTGCGGACTTACACGCTAAAATCCGGGTTTCGATACCCGTGGTGGGCAGAGCACAGATAGCCCATTGTGTAGCTTTGTGCTTAATTCAAAACAACAACAATAAGCAATAACAACAATTCTTATACGTTTAAACCTTCTTGTCAACTAACCAATGAACTTCGAGCACAGATTTAAATATCGTTCTTTTGGTCGGCGTGTATTTTTTAAACGGCAACTCAAGACGATACGAGTACATAGACATTTCCCTAAAAAGGGCCGGAATACTGTGGATTACTCTGGCCCAAAAGCACTACAACAACAATATATTAGTAGCCGACATGAAAGTTAGGGATAGAGGAAGAGGTCTTGTGCACCTGACCTTCCTGGGTATCTAAAATTCAACATACCCAAATACCCACAAAGAAGAAGCGAAGCGTGTACTTTTTAAATTCGTGTCCGAGTTGAATTTTGAAAACATTTAATTAAAGAAGAAATAATTCAAAAACATCTGCTGAAGAACGTGGTTTTAAACTATAATATTAGGCTTAATTTACAACCAAAGAAATAAGACGATTTTTAGGGTTAAAGAAGCTTATTGAAAAACAATGCCACGTGTTTGTTTCGACTCTGTGAATTCAGTAGTTCGTTAAAGGTGGTATGGCGTTCAGGAACTGCAAAAAGTGGTTAAATATTTGTTTAATAGAAAATGTAAGGGAAATGCTTTACGCATATTCGTTAAGTGCAAAGAGAAAGAAAGTTATATGAACGATAATGAGATAAAAAGAAATGGGTCAATTCGATAAAACATGTTTTAGAACCTTGTGGTACCTTTATTGATAAAGTATGTATTGTTCAATCCATACATCGCTAACTTTGTACCAGCTGTTGAACAAATAAACTAAAATTATCGTTTGAAACTGAAATTTACATCCTACATATTTCGGCTGAAAGTGGATATTTCAACCTCTGTGTACATTTGTACACATGTAAGCTAAACAGAGGAATTTTCAGCCTATGCACATACACGTGGGCTAAACATAGCATTTTGAACTTATGCACGTACCCGTGGGCTAAACCAAGCGTTTTCAACCAATGCACATACACTTGGCAGAATAGGCCAGGTCATACATATAAGATATACGCATATCCGTTTATCCTTTTAAACTACTATTTGGAGACAAAGCAACAAGCGAGCAGCACCTGCTACCACGAGGCCTTTAAGTGGTGGTGCTTTGAGCCGAGTAACTAGAATGATTCTCATAGTGCGAACCACAGCTCAATGATGCGAATTGCGCTCAGCAGCATCAAGTTTCGAACCCTGGATCCTACAACTCGCAATCTGACACAAGTTAATAACTAAGCTATCAATCCTGACTTGTCAGTTACCGATATACGTACATATATATACACACGTTTGTTGTGCTTGGTTTCAATACCCATGGTGGGCAGAACACAGATAGCCCATTGTGTAGCTTTGTGCTTAATTTCAAACAGTGTTTATTTCCAATCATAATAAATGATCAACATCATAACTTGGAATGTATGTAATATCAAAACAAATATGTAATGTTATCATGACGAGTTTACTTATAAAAACTGAAGACTTACAAATAATTATAATGAGTGAGAATGTACGTGTGTGTGTTCTATAATATTCTATTACATAGACCACGGAAGAACAAAATAGTTTGAAGAACGCATACTGGTAATGTTTTACTATACGACAACGGAAGATCAAAATAGTTTGAAGTACGCATACTGGTAATGTTTTACTATACGACAACGGAAGAACAAAATAGTTTGAAGGACGCATACTGGTAATGTTTTACTATACGACAACGGAAGAACAAAATAGTTTGAAGGACGCATACTGGTAATGTTTTACTATACGACAACGGAAGAACAAAATAGTTTGAAGGACGCATACTGGTAATGTTTTACTATACGACAACGGAAGAACAAAATAGTTTGAAGGACGCATACTGGTAATGTTTTACTATACGACAACGGAAGAACAAAATAGTTTGAAGGACGCATACTGGTAATGTTTTACTATACGACAACGGAAGAACAAAATAGTTTGAAGTGCACATACTGGTAATATTTTATTATTCGGACAACGGAAGAATAAAATATTTTGAAATACGTATGACGGTTTGAACTTTTCTACTGACGCAAAAAACTGGGTTTCGCTACCTGTGATGGACACAGCATAGATAACTTACTGTGTAGCTTTGTGCTTAACAACTAGTTAAAAAAAACCAACTAAATCTTTAAATTGAATGTATTCATACCGTATCTACGAATGATAAAAATTATAAAAACACAGGCAATTATTCGTTAATAATACTGAAATGGAATTTCGATATTCAAAGAGTTTTTGTTGTTTTTTTGTGATTAAGCACGACTGAAGTTTTATTGTAGTTGTAGAAACATACCACATATTCCGGAGTATTGACTCTGTGATTTAACCATGCTCTTTAGATTGGAAAGAAAAATAGCCTATTTCCAGGAAAAAGTCTATTTCTCTTTCTCGGTGTTAGTGACATCTAGTGAGGTGTTCTGCAGCTACGAGAGCTACGTCACAGGTAAAAATTTGACCTTGTGATATACGTCAATACCAGCTTGTCGATGCATATATTTCGTGCAAAACAGGTATATAGACATAAAGTTACGTACGATATCTATAAGTCATTTCAGTCCTAACAGCCGTTCTCAACTGGTCTTGACAGGAGTTGATGTGACAGTGTGTCATTCACCTCACCAAAGCTATTTAAATTGCTGCGATAAATACGTTGTTCTTTCCAATTCGTGACGTCTTTGGTTTTACAGTCTTGACAAAATGAAGCAAGAAAAGGATGGGGGGGGGTGTCTTTTTATACGGTCGCACCTTACTCCTTCTATAATACTTTAGGCCTAGTTAACTGTCTATCCACCCCGAATGATTAGAAAGATTAAGTCGAAAGTTATCCCCTTTGGCAACTAATGTGATAATGTGTCCCGAACTGTTACCTTTTTGTTGTTCACCGTTAGGGTGTGTTTGCCTAGAAGGAAATATGCTTGAATTATGATGAGACCAAGAAGAAAAATACGTTGAAGTCTTTCTAGAATATTCTATTATCTTTGAATAACTGGATAAAGGGGCGCCTTCACCGAGTTTATAATATCGTGAAATTAGTCCTGTTATCGTGATAATAGTTGGCATTTGAAAATTTATTAATAAATTCGTCGTTCTTACACTGAAACACGTGTCAATGAATGATGTTGTCTAATAGCCGTGTCATTTGTAATACGCGTGTCTTAATCCATGATGTCTTTCTGATTTTAACGAAGGGAGACAGTGTTATGGTAATTATAACACACGGTCTCATTAAATATAGTACCAATTATAAAGTACACGGTCATACGATAGACAAATGAAGTAAAACTGTTTAAAAAGATAGAACACAGAAACAAGGAAAACAAGATAGTAAGGATGGCATTTGTATCATTTCTACATAATGGTACAGACAAGAATTAGCATATAGTAATATATATAACTGTTTAGTTTACATTAAATTTTGATGTATACAGTTTTTGTCCGTTCTAGTACACTGTGTACCTGTACTACTATGCAAGGATGATTGTATTCGTTTTGAATTTCGCGCAACGCTACTCGAGGGCTATCTGCGCTCGCCGTCCCTAATTTAGCAGTGTAAGGCTAGAGGGAAGGCAGCTTATCATCACCACCCACTGCTAACTCTTGAGCTACTCTTTTGCGAACGAATAGTAGATTTGACTGTAACATTATAACGCTCCCGCGACTGAAAGGGCGAGCATGCTTGGTTCGACCGGAATTCGAACCCGCGACCCTTGGATTACGAGTCGAACGCCTTAACACGCCTGGCCTGTAAAGATGATACAAATGACATTCCTATTCTTTTGTTTGCATTGTTTTTAATGATTGATATTAGCCGTCCCTACATTTACTTTATTTCATGACAAGTTTCACTTTATATTTGTTTGTTTGTCTATTGTTGTTTATTTAATACAGTGTTTCAGTATACATGGAAATACTGTTTTTATAACCAAGTTGTAAATACGTTGAGATTCCCACTGTTGTTTATCCATTATTGGCTGGTGTGTTCTGTTTGTACCTGAGCTTTTTAAACAAACATTAAATTTAGTTAAAAAAACCAACTTCTAAGGGTAACAATAACATTGTTTACCATAGAGTTAATATTGTTTGTTTTTTTTATTTAATAATGGCTATTAATAAAATTAGATACTTCATTTGAAACTATGTCATTATAGTGTAATTGGTGGAACCATTGTTTTGATTTATCAGTTATCCCTTGATAAAAAAGAACAAGAAATTCAAACTATTACGATGTTATTTATAAACATTTACAGAACTTGTGACTCAGCCATTGTATAGATGTTATTATTGTTTGTTTGTTTGTTTTTTAATTTCGTGCAAAACTACACGAGAGGTATCTGCATTAGCCGTTCCTGATTAGTCATCACCACCAACACGTGGGTTACTCTTTTACCAACGAATAGTAGTGTAAAGTTATGAATAAGAAGATATTTTAAAATGCCATTTCGATTAGCAATCCGCTATTTTTACTTCGACGACTTATTACACATAATACCTACTATTTATTATCTGGAAAATTTATTATTTTCAATTAAGACTTTTGCAAAACGTACCGTTTGTCTCTTTAATTAAGTGTTATACTTGAGTCCAAGTTTTATCCTCCTTCTACCACTAAGTAGGGCCTCGCATGGCCAGGTGGCTAAGGCGCTTGAATCGTAATCCGAGGGTCGCGGGTTTGAATCCCTAATCCCTGTCGCACCAAACATGCGCTTTCGGCCGTGGAAGCGTTATAATGTGATGGTCAGTCGTAAAATTCTTTGGTAAAAGAGTAGCCCAAGAGTTGGCGGTGGGTGGTGATGACCATTTGTCTTCTCTCTTGCCTTACACTGCTAAATTAGGGAAGAATAGCGCAGATAGCTCTCGTGTAGCTTTGCACGAAATTAAAAACCAAACAAACCAATAAGTGTTAATTCGAGGTCCTTTGGAATTTCTGTAGTTTGAAATTTATTGAGTTTGTTAATCGACGGTAAATCTTTCTCGCATGAATCACAACAGGTCCTATCATTAGATACCCTCTATCTTTTATTATGTGTGATGTTTATTACACTGACGTTGCTGTGTTTCTAGTTACAACATAGACTAGCACCATCTGTCTTCTAGTTTAGGAAGTGCTTTTATTGGCGATGAGGTTTTACACGGACCGTGAAAAATGAGAAACATTTTGAACGGTACGTATCTTTCAATACGTCTTAGTTCGGATAGCATTAGTTATGGTAAGAATGCTACAAATTTATTTTCTTCTTCGTAATCTGGAACCGATTTCTCCCTCCCCCTTGGGAACGGGTGTAACCTAATGCATATGCACAGACGGGTCTACCTGCGCTTGTCCATATCGTGAAAAATATCCCTGATTTGGGGGGGAGGGGAGGGGGCATATTTTGTATTCTAAGCAGATTGCCACTACCACTCCTGTCTACACCCATTGGAACACTTGCTGCAGGTCCACCCAGTTGAGCAGGAAAATACAGAGGAAACCAGGGACTATGTAACATTCAAACATTCAATTTTGTCTCCAATTACATAGCAACAATTACCTTTAAAAATCCATAAAACTATTATTACTCCACGAAACATGATAATGACACCCCCTGTTCTGTCGGACCCTGTTATTTTTAACGCTAGCCAACGGCTCGTGCAGTTAGAAGGTTAAGAGTGGACAGCCAAACCGTGTAATACGTCGAGCCCAGAAATGAGCGGGATGAGCCGGCCTCCAGTCACCGTCAAGCCTTTCTATCCTCCCGGCGCGAACTGCAACCTATCGTTGGGTAGCAAACTCTAGGCCTAATGATACACTGTCGGGAATGACGTGCGAGATATTGGACAGCATATTGAGTTGTCAGTAGCTCGTGTAAAACAAGCCCGACATCGGGTATGGTGTCGGTAAGAAATTGTGGCCTTTGATTACTACTATGTAACAAGAAGCAGAAAAAGAGACACGACGTAGGATAATCAAGGAGACCCTTTTCTGGGAGGAGCACGTGAATGGGTTGGATAAGGGCAGAGACGATGGAGAAATGTTTTTTCCATAACTATGAAAATGACACACCGAAATTTTCCAGTTCTTATCGAACGATAAGTTAAACTATGTGGACAGTGAAATAGCGTCATAACCTTGGGCATTGTTGGGGGAGGGGGGTTAATCCGTTTGTTAGCTACGTTTGAAACATTCCGATAAAGACGTATGTTCTAGAAAGAGTTAATCTACCCAGATAATCCGGCTTAGATGTTGGTGATTCTCCGCCGCACAAAGAGAATCGAGGAATGAAAGCTACTTAGCGACCTCTTCCGTATACAGGAAGAATGTAGGTATTATACGTCCGTAGCTGTCCGAACGTCAAATCACTTTGAAAATAAATGTAAAAATACTTACATCGATATTGGTGTCATGGGATCAACTCTACTGCTTTATATACATGGGAGTAGTATTTCTCTAAATAGGGGGCGGAACAAGGAAAACGTTTAACCCCCCGTGTCTGCTCGAAGTGTAGAATCATATCACATATGTGCCCGAAATAAAAGGGTTAAATAGTGTATCAAAAGCGGATTATGAGGTTACCATAGAAAAGGGAAACAAAGCCTACCGGTAACAGCGGGTCAACAGTATGTGAAGCAGTTCATAGTCAGTATAGCCGTGGGGGCTAAGCGAGTAGAAATTACTACCTGTGATCCAGCTAATATCCACCCCAAAAGTCCCAAACCCTGGGAAAACATCAAGTAGCAACTTATGCAACGATTTGTCACTGAAGTCCTGCTTTTTTACGACTTTTCGAGGAACGAGCGAAACAAAAGATCCTTTTTATGGCTATGATGATAAGTCATAAAATGCAGTAGGCTTAATTCACAGGAGACCACCAGGGGCGTTGTCGAACATCGTGGTCGGGTCAGCGGAGAAACTAACACAAGATTTATGAACATTAGATGAAGAAAATGGGCACATTAAGTCCAGTACATTGTATCTATCAACAGTTCGGACAGTGGACTACTAAACCATTAACTTTCTGTACTAATACCACAAATTGTTTGAGAGTTTATTCCAACACACCATTAAGAAGTTGTTTGAAACACGTAAAAGAATTCGTACAATTATTTGCATGAAACAAACAAGCGGTACAACGACACAGACGTTTTAACCTCTATTTCCGAACTTTTAAAGAAAAGAAATGTGGGTTGTGTTAGTTATATATCAAAATGCTAAATGGAACGAGACTCGACGTGGACATGTGGGAAGAATTATTGTTCAGGAATGAATATATAAATGTATTATATTAACGTTTACTAATTTCTTACCTTCACAGAGTTTACTTTAATTCATAATTTATTTGTAGTGAAATAACTATTATGGCCATCTAAAGTACATCGATATAAGTTTTATAGCCATATAATAACTACCTAGAGCACACTGACATGAAATATAAGAACTACATTTTTAAAGAACATGGATGTGAACTATATACCTAAAACACACTGCTGTGAACCTAAGTCATGTTGCTCTAATAATTACATAGAAAGTTCTAATATTCAGTTAAATTGATTTGAAATACTTTGTCACTGCGTTTGTTCGTTTCTGTGTTTTCTTATAACAAAGCCACATCGGGCTATCTGCTGAGCCCACCGAGGGGAATCGAACCCCTAATTTTAGCGTTGTAAATCAGAAGACATACCATTGTACCAGCAGGAGGCTTGTTTGTTTCTCTTCATTAACTCAGACGGTAGGTCTACCAATTTAATACACCAAAATCAGGGATTCGATTCCTCCTGGTGAACAGAACAAATAATCTGAAGTAGCTTTGCCATAAGAAAAGCGCACACACACACACAATCAACCAGAAGTGCGGTTAAATTTTGCACAACCCTCACACACACACTCAACCAAAAGTGCGGTTAAATTTTGCACAACCCACACATACACACACTCAACCAAAAGTGCGGTTAAATTTTGCACAACCCCCACACACACTCAACCAGAAGTGCGGTTAAATTTTGCACCCCCCACACACACTCAACCAAAAGTGCGGTTAAATTTTGCACAACCCACACATACACACACTCAACCAAAAGTGCGGTTAAATTTTGCACAACCCCCCACACACTCAACCAGAAGTGCGGTTAAATTTTGCACCCCTCCACACACACACTCAACCAAAAGTGCGGTAAATTTAGCATCCCCCACACACACACTCAACGAAAAGTGCGGTTAAGTTTTGCACCCCTCACACACACACATTCCAAATGCCACAATAGTGTATCTGCGGACTCAGGACGCTAGAAACCGGTTTCGATACCTGTTGTGGGCAGAGCACAGATAGATGTGTAGCTTTGTGTTTAACTTGAAACAAAGAAATTTTCCTTTGACTTGTCTCACTCTGTGTTTTGGGTCATCGAGCACGTGACGTGATAGAACACTGTTTGATCAGTCTACCAGTCACGTGACAGACTAATCTATTACTAGGAGGAGAGTTTTTCATATATATGTATCTTCATACATACGTGTCGCTTTTGTTTTGAAAAGTGTAATTGTTTGATGGCAGGCAGTTTATCTGTATTTAACGCATAGGCTAACGTTCCTCACGTTCTGACACCAGTCTTTCCATCGGTACCGCCTCTTCCCCATTACATGATTCACAGTTATTGCATTACATGGCAAATTACAGAGTACCGGCCGACAATCCATAACGACAGAAAGGCTCATGACAATAATTCTTTTCTTTTTTTCTTTTCCTCGTGTGTTCTTTCGTCTTTCGTTCAAGTGGGTTGCGTGCTCCATCAATACCTGACTTACCTTTTTTCCTTCTTCATTCTTGACTGTGTAGAACAGTTTGACTAAAATTAAAGTAAACGTCGGTTTCAATGACGGACACACGTGCTAAGTCAAACTACTTTGGTTCTCCAAGTTTGGCTTAGGGTCATCTAGTTTCCACATCAAGATCTCATACCCCTCCCTTACCTAGCCAACCAATAAGGAAAGTTATCAGCTCTTTCGTTCTCGTCAAAATGCCGAAAGAGACGAAACGAAGAACATGAAAAGCTGGGCCACCATAACAAACCAGTTATTAATTAATAAACTAAGGTGTGTGTAATTTAAAATACACTTTTATATCATATTAAATGTGTCAACTTCCAGAGATCAAAAGATGCTGCCCCCTCACCCCAGCGCTTGAGTGGTAAGTGAGGCTTTATGACAAACAAATTATGTTAAACGTGTTTGAACAAGTTTATTTTGTTATGGCTTAACGAGAAAATGTTTTATAGTATTTTGCATGAAAAATAGTTTGCCCTTCTTTTGATCCATTCTTAGTCTGTTCGGTTCCACATTTGGCACTTAGACTGGTTCATTGACTGGTGGCGAGGGCCTTGTAATCTGTGTGTCGTGGGATCGAATCCCGTCACCTAACATGTTCGCCTTTTCAGCCATGAAGGCGGTTTAATGTTTCGATCAATCCCACTATTTGTTGGTAACATGGCAACTCAAGAACTCTGTGGTTGGCGGTGCTGATTAGCTAGCTGCCTTTGTTCGAGTTTGGTT
Organism: Carcinoscorpius rotundicauda; assembly: GCA_011833715.1. NCBI lineage: Eukaryota > Metazoa > Arthropoda > Merostomata > Xiphosura > Limulidae > Carcinoscorpius > Carcinoscorpius rotundicauda. The sequence continues at coordinate 127,926,724 of CM022394.1, read as the reverse complement.
TCCCCATCTCTCACCCCAATGGGACAGCAGTAAGTCCGCAGAGGTACTATTGTTAAAATTCGGGGCTCGATTCCCCGCGGTTGACACAGCAGATAGCTCAATAGGGCTTTACTTCCTTAAAAAAGTGCTATAGTGAGTAACTCCAAAATTAGGGACGGCTAGCCCATCAAGTATAGTTGTGTAAAACTAATAAAGAATGATATGTTTGTTTGAAGTTAAACACAAAATTGCACAATAAACTAACCGTGCTATGCCTACCACGGGTATCTAAACCCGGTTTCTAGCGTTCTAAGACCAGAGACATACTGCTGCGCCACTGGCAGGGGAGGTAATAAATAAAGAAAAACTGTTCGTTAGAAAATTCTTAATAAAATGTGAGTCATACAGAAATGAACAAATAAATGTGCCTCCCTTACTGAGATTACGTTTGTTAATAACTACTGCTCTTTGTGTCGTTTCTGGTTTTACTTATTTTACGACTGTAATATCTGAGCGTCGTGATTAGGGTCAGAAAAGAAAGTCACCTCGTAGGGTGCTATATGCACACTTCGTTGGTTGAGTTTTATGTTCAAACAAATGATAATTTGAGGGATATAGAAACATTAGATGGTAATTCAGAAGTAGTCAAGCGTCTCTTCGTTGATTCCAGGTTATTTTATTTTTCTGTGGTGTAATTGCTGAATTCGGTATTTATAACAAGAAAAGAACCAAAACCGTCCAGATTCTAATTACTTCTCAGAATTTCACCGAGGTAACTGGTGTGGCTGTTTTCTAGTATGCAAAATGTTGTGGGATGGAAAAGTAACTTAAGTTCAGTGGAAGTAGCGGACAGAATCAGTAGCAATTGTTTAATTATGGTAAATATGAAGTGCTGATTTATGTGTTACAATAGTTGCAACTGATTTTCGTTAACGGTTAAAGTACGGGCAAGCACATTATTCAGTGAAGATACTATTACAAAATATTTCGTCATTGCTATAAAAAACTTTCAGTTGGAGTTATTCCTGCTTAGTGGTAATATAAAACTCCTGTCATTACAAGAGAAAATGTCCACCAGGGTTATTCCTGCTTCGTGGTGATATAAAATTCCTGTTACTGCTAAAAAATCGTTCATTATTCCTGCTTAGTGGTAATATAAAATTCCTGTCATTACAAGAGAAAATGTCCACCAGGGTTATTCCTGCTTCGTGGTGATATAAAATTCCTGTTACTGCTAAAAAAAACGTCCATTATTCCTGCTTAGTGGTAATATAAAACTCCTGTCATTACAAGAGAAAATGTCCACCAGGGTTATTCCTGCTTCGTGGTGATATAAAATTCCTGTTACTGCTAAAAAAATCGTTCATTATTCCTGCTTAGTGGTAATATAAAACTCCTGTCATTACAAGAGAAAATGTCCACCAGGGTTATTCCTGCTTCGTGGTGATATAAAATTCCTGTTACTGCTAAAAAATCGTTCATTATTCCTGCTTAGTGGTAATATAAAACTCCTGTCATTACAAGAGAAAATGTCCACCAGGGTTATTCCTGCTTCGTGGTGATATAAAATTCCTGTTACTGCTAAAAAATCGTTCATTATTCCTGCTTAGTGGTAATATAAAATTCCTGTCATTACAAGAGAAAATGTCCACCAGGGTTATTCCTGCTTCGTGGTGATATAAAATTCCTGTTACTGCTAAAAAAAACGTCCATTATTCCTGCTTAGTGGTAATATAAAACTCCTGTCATTACAAGAGAAAATGTCCACCAGGGTTATTCCTGCTTCGTGGTGATATAAAATTCCTGTTACTGCTAAAAAAATCGTTCATTATTCCTGCTTAGTGGTAATATAAAACTCCTGTCATTACAAGAGAAAATGTCCACCAGGGTTATTCCTGCTTCGTGGTGATATAAAATTCCTGTTACTGCTAAAAAATCGTTCATTATTCCTGCTTAGTGGTTATATAAAACTCCTGTCATTACAAGAGAAAATGTCCACCAGGGTTATTCCTGCTTCGTGGTGATATAAAATTCCTGTTACTGCTAAAAAAACGTCCATTATTCCTGCTTAGTGGTAATATAAAACTCCTGTCATTACAAGAGAAAATGTCCACCAGGGTTATTCCTGCTTCGTGGTGATATAAAATTCCTGTTACTGCTAAAAAAATCGTTCATTATTCCTGCTTAGTGGTAATATAAAACTCCTGTCATTACAAGAGAAAATGTCCACCAGGGTTATTCCTGCTTCGTGGTGATATAAAATTCCTGTTACTCCTAAAAAAATCGTTCATTATTCCTGCTTAGTGGTAATATAAAACTCCTGTCATTACAAGAGAAAATGTCCACCAGGGTTATTCCTGCTTCGTGGTGATATAAAATTCCTGTTACTGCTAAAAAATCGTTCATTATTCCTGCTTAGTGGTTATATAAAACTCCTGTCATTACAAGAGAAAATGTCCACCAGGGTTATTCCTGCTTCGTGGTGATATAAAATTCCTGTTACTGCTAAAAAAAACGTCCATTATTCCTGCTTAGTGGTAATATAAAACTCCTGTCATTACAAGAGAAAATGTCCACCAGGGTTATTCCTGCTTCGTGGTGATATAAAATTCCTGTTACTGCTAAAAAAATCGTTCATTATTCCTGCTTAGTGGTAATATAAAACTCCTGTCATTACAAGAGAAAATGTCCACCAGGGTTATTCCTGCTTCGTGGTGATATAAAATTCCTGTTACTCCTAAAAAAATCGTTCATTATTCCTGCTTAGTGGTAATATAAAACTCCTGTCATTACAAGAGAAAATGTCCACCAGGGTTATTCCTGCTTCGTGGTGATATAAAATTCCTGTTACTGCTAAAAAAATCGTTCATTATTCCTGCTTAGTGGTAATATAAAACTCCTGTCATTACAAGAGAAAATGTCCACCAGGGTTACTCCTGCTCAGTAGTAATATAAAACTCCTTTCACTGCTAGAAAAAACTTCCGTCAGGGGTTATTTCTGCTTAGTAATAATATAAAACTCCTGTCACTGCTATAAAAAACGTCCACCAGGGTTATTCCTGCCTCATGGTAATATAAAACTCATGTTATTTCCCTCCCCCAATAGAAAGACGTTCACCAGGGCTTATTCGTACTTTGTGGTAATTTAAAACTCCTGTCATCGCTAGAAAAAAAAGCGTCCACCAGAGATTATTTCTGCTCCATAGTAAAATAAAACTCCTTTCACTGCTAGAAAAACTTCCACCAGGGGTTATTCCTGCTTCATGGTAATATAAAACTCTTATCACCGCTAAAAAAAACGTCCACCAGAGTTATTCCTACTTTATAACAATTTAAAACTCTTGTTTTGCTGGAAAAGCAAAAATCAGGAGAGCTTTTCGATTTTTGATCTGAAATGAAACCATCCTGATTGGTTTCGGAAAAGCTGTGAGAAAATCCATAATTATGATAAACCTAGAGTATGTCAACACAATTCTAAGTCATACGTAGAACCAAGACTGTCAGATTCAACAAACGTGTTGAGGCACGTTTATTCTTAAATTAAAGTTCGTTTTGCTGAAAATAGTCAGCAAAGAAGATAAATACAAACCACTAAATATCTGTTTGTTTGCAATTAAACACAAATCTACACATGGGCTCTTTGTGCTCTGCCCACAACGGGAATCGAAACCCGGATCTAGCGTTGTGGGTCCGCTGTGCCATTGGGAGGGGGTAACTACTAAATTCCCAGATAATTCCTAGTGTGAACGGGAGACTTATTTTATGCGCAGGTAAGATGTGTAGGGATGTTGCACAATGTTCGAGGTACTATTTAAATCAGCATGGCCAAGCGCGGATTTCTGAAGGAAGCAAAAAGATAAGAATGCAATGAATTTTAAAAACTATAGTTGTGCTAAAATATTACTTAAAGTATAACACAGCTCTTAAGATGTCAACATATGTAATGTCATGCATTTGGAGGAAAAAAAATACTTCGAATTTCTTCTTATCGTGAGAACATTTATATGACGGTTTGATATACCTGTCATTTTGGTATTATTCTTACTGTATATATTGGTTTTATATAAACCAATGGAATCTCTATAGCCTTAATACACTTTATGTACATTTCTATCGTTTCAAATCTACCATAACAGTGGCTAACGTTACTACATTTTATGTATTCTGTTCTCTTTCACGTCTCTCCCTTTCCTACACTCGTCATGTATCTTATGTTATCCCAGTTTATCTCTTTATTTATTTAATGTGTAATTACACAAAAGCGAGCAAACACCCAGAGAAAGGTTTGATTTTTCGTAATTTCGGTTTCAAACTACCATAACACGTAATGTATTGGAGATCCCCGAGTTGAAGGGACTGGGAAATAGAATCCGTGATCCGCGTGTCATTCATCACGAGCGTAGAATTCATTGTTCTGTATGTAAAACACTTATGTGTTGAACTAATTCTTAAGACAGAACTAAACTGTTTGGACGTTATCAACGGAGACAGAAGTGTTTAGTAAGAGTGTTTCGTCTAGGCCTATATAGATTAGCTAATAAGTCTTCTCTGTTCCACACGAAACGCTGCCTAACTCATTTACAGACGATGAAAATTGATTCTTATATTCATAGAGTCACGTGGTGCCGTTGTACAAACATTTACCCAACAAAATTTTAATTCATTGAATTAGGTTCTTACTCACAAAAAGAAAAATCTATATTAAACGTTTAGTATTTTTCAGCCAGTGAAGCTATGATACACGCCGTCTTCCCCTATTTTTTACGTGAACTACACAATCACAAACTGTTAGATATTTACTTATTATACAGGGTGTTCCGAAAGTCACTGTGCACTTATATGTTTATTAACAGACATGTTTCAACATAGATACAGGAAGTAAATATGAAAGACAATTATAAACAATGTTGAAAGTGACCCCCCCCCCCGTTTGCATCAATACAAGCTTGGTTACAGCGGTATGTCTCTCGACTTACAACGCTAAAATCAGGGGTTCGATTCCCCTCGGTGGGCTGAGCAGATAGCCCTTTGTGGCTTTGTTATACGAAAAACACACAAGCACACACAGGCTTGGATCCTTCTTATTTTGTTTCTAAACACCGCTATCAGTTGCTGGCTTGAAATAGACTGAAAAAAATATGATTACAAAACTGTACAGTGACTTTCCGAACACCCTGTATATACGAATATACATTGCTATTTATGAGTTTAGATTTTAAAATTAATAAACATCAAGATTTATTGGTTCCTTATTCAACTGGGTCGGGTGAGCTTGGGTTCGTTTTGATTAGACAAGAGTACCTCGAGAGGCAGTGGGTGGTATTATTCATAAATTGCCTTCTCCCCTCGTCTGCCAGTGGAAAGTTAGGGACACCTATACGTTAATGTCCTTCCTCGAATATTTTGCTCGAAAATTCTGTAATAAACAAACGACCATAAACGTTTGTTGTGTGTTTTATTTATAGCAAAGCCACACCGGGCTATCTGCTGTGTCCACCGAGGGAAATCGAACCCCTGATTTTAACTTTGTAAATCAGAACACTTACCGCTGTTACCCCGGAAAACCAAAAGCGTTGGGAAGTAGTGGCTTGTTTGTTGTTTTTTGCTGTTGAGGGGTGATGGTGAAGTTTTAAAGTCGTGGAGCGTTTTAACTGGTTGACACGCTATCGATTCTGCCTTCAGTTACGACGATAACAATAAAAGAATCGAACTTATCGTTGGAGTTTATTGTAACAAAGCGTGATTATTGTTATATTAAGAAGGCCAAACAAACAAAATATTACACGTTGTTGTCATACGTGTTTTAGCCCAGATCTTACGACCCTTCGCAGGAAATCAAAATGCGGATTTTAGCGTTTTAAGCCCGACACTCAACGTTGACCCACCGGTGTGTTGGGGACGAATGTATATGTATGTGCACAAAGAATAAATTTGTTGCTGGACAGATTTGTACATGTTTTTTAATATATATTATTCTTATAGTTCCATATATGTTGACGTTATAAGAAAAGAGTGGCTTCTGTGATCCAGGAAAAATAAAATAATATTAATGTATTTAGTGTACCAATTTAATTGTTACTTTGTTTGATTGACTGTTTGGAAATTAATCACAAAACTACACAGTGGGCTATCTCTTCTCTGCCCACCACGGGTATCGAAAGCTGGGTTTTAACGGTGTGAGTCCGCAGATATACCGTTCTTTGCCATTGGGTGGCATTGTTTGTTTGTATTTAAGCGCAAAGCTGCAGGATGGAATATCTTTGCTGCGCCCACCACGAGTTTCGAAACCCGCATTTTAAAATTGGAAAATTTCAAACTCAGCGCTGTGCCAATGGTTGAGGGGAACCAGTAACTGTTACGGTTAGAGCTAAATGTAGCAACAAAAATTATATTCTTATTTATGGTGTAACATAAACACAACGAATATGTTAAAATACTGCGACATAAACATGATTGTTAGATCAAACTACAGTTAATCGTTTCTCTAGGTATTAAAATCGATTTTATTGTGCAAAAATTACATTTTAATATGCCCCCAATACCGCGGGAAAGGCATTAAATGGGCATTTATAAATGAGGATAGGGTTTGTGCAAACAATGACTTACAACGAAAACTGTACAAACAAGCAACTAAAGTAATTAACTAACTAACGTAACAATGACATAGGCAATAAAAACGCATGATGGTTATGGTTTATGATGGCTTAGCGAACCTTATAACCGCAAGTTACCCGCTGGTATAGTCTTCGGATTTACAACGCTAAAATCAGGTGTTCGATTCCCCTCGGTGGACACGGCAGACAGATAGCCCCGGATGGCTTTGCTATAAGAGAAACCTACACACTAATAATTTTCGGTTTGTTTTCTTTTAATAGCAGGAAAATATTATAAATAAAGACACATAGATGTCGCTATATCTGTTGGTCAAATTTAATACTCACGTAGATCATAATATGTGTTAAGGCGTACGACTCGTAATTTCAGGGTCGCGGGTTCGCATCCTGGTCGCGCCAAACATGCTCGCCCTTTCAGCCGTGGGAGCGTTATAATGTGACGGTCAATCCCACAAATTGTTGGTAAAAGAGTAGCCCAAGAGTTGGCGGTGGGTGGTGATGACTAGCTGCCTTCCCTCTAGTCTTACACTGCTAAATTAGAGATGGCTAGCATAGATAGCCCTCGAGTAGCTTTGTGCCAAATTCCAAAACAAACAAACAAATAATATTACATTTAAGTTTATCCGGTATGTTTATTTATTATATTTTTAATAGTCCCATGTATTAACTTAGCTTCTAAATAGCACTTTCATGATTCTTTATCGACTTTCTTCTGTTGTCTCTGGTAATGTCCGTTTTGGTTGTTTCACGTAAGGGTACGTAGATCGAGTACGTCTTCAGAAAAAATTTAACGGATTTGTTAACGTTAGAATCGTTACTTTCAGCATCGTACAAGGTCAGGTTTTTCTTTTCCGCTTTCTGTTACGGCTTGTTCATTGATTGTAGGCTGTTGCATGGTAATTGTGTCTAATAGTAATAATAAATATTCAGTGTTGAAAGTAAAAATTAAGTAATAATATTTGGGTTGAATTTCGCGTAAAGCCACACGAGGGCTATCTTCGCTAACCGTCCTTAATTTAGCAGTGTAAGACCGCCAACTCTTGGGCTTCTCTTTTACCAACGAATCGTGGGATCGACCACCACATTATAACGCTCCCATGACTGAAAGAGCAAGCATAGTTGGTGTGAGATGTATTCAAACCCGCACACTTCGGAGTAGGAGTTGAGTGCCTTAACCACCTGACCAATAGCAATGTTAAGTGAGTCATCTTATCTTAAGAATTCTATGATGTTAATTCATTTCACATCATATCAGTCGCCGTTCATGAAAGTTCACGGCATGAATACCGTCTAAACCACTAAAATGTCAGTCTGTTTGGTGAGTCGTCTGGTATTTGTGAAAAAGGAACTTCGGCACTGAATGTGGATAACACATTATGGAATATTCTTAATTGTTTTCCTTTTATGTATTTTTAGAACTAGGCGGCTATGTGCAGTCGCATAGCGTGGGAAATTGATATAAAACAATGTAATATTGAAAATTCCTGGTTAACCTTATCTAAATACAAGTTTCACGAGCACGTGATTTAATAGAATTTTATTCTAAACCTGTTTAATTTTTCTGCCTGTATCTCTAGTTTCATAACCGCCTGTCTTTTCCCAAGTTTGCCTGTTTCTCTCTCTGTGTGTACTTGTCTGTCTATCTAATAGAATCGGATCTAATGTTCTGTGGCTGCGCGTGCTTCTTTCGTCAAGTCTCCTCTCTAAACAGATGTATAGACAGGACGAAAATAATTAGATTGAAACAAAACATCCAGTGAACTGTAAGAATGTATATATGTATATGTCATAAACCTCCCAGTTAGTCCCCCAGTACCACAGCGGCATGTCTGTGGACTTACGCCGTTGGAAACCAAGTTTCTTTTACCAGTTATGGGCAGAGCACAGATAGCCCATTATGTAGCTTTATACTTAATTCCAAAGCACCACCATCGTCAGTATTTCGAGTTACATGCTTAAGCCTTAAATATCCGGACCATAGGCGTGTTGAAATCTTATGTGTGTGTGTATATATATATATGATTTCAACACGCCTATAGTTTTAGTTTTATAACGTGTAACGAAATATTCTCAACTAAGTGGAATTGAACTTAATAAATAACAACAAAAACATGCTACACCAACTATACAACATATTTAAAAGACACTTGCATTATTTAGTATTACGCACATAATAACGGGAATTGAACCAGGATATGGTTCACGTGCCATTCATTCTCATCAACAAATACGACGTCTCTTCCTATAGTTTATCCATCCAACCTTTTAATCAACAACTGTTTTTTTTCTCTCTCTCTCATCCTACAAATATTGTTACTGTACGTGAGCTATAATAAACATTCATAGATGTAAGAAACAGAAAGTTCCAGTGGTGGATGACCTGACGTGACCTCCAACCGTTGATGCCTGCCGAAGTGTCTAAATTAAATCAGAGCTCGTGATGTCAATATCACTAAACCCTGTCAGGAGAAGAATGCCCCGTTCGGTAGGGGTGCACGAGGTACTCGGCACCTGCAGCTAGAAGACAGGGCTGGGGTATCGGAGATTAAACGCCGTGTGAAATTCCCCGTGCCCTGTACAAATCCCTCTAAATAATGTAGCACAGCCACTGTTTCTTAGCCCCAAGCGTGTCTTCCATAAGAAATTAATGTTAAATCAACTGGAATAACAATACCAACATTAACTCATTTTGTAACGTTACTTATTTTCAAAGTGCTGACTTCATTATCAATAAACACTTCGTGTAAAACTTTCTTGTCAATTTTAAAGATTCAAAAAAATCCTGATGAAAAATTCGTTTCAGAAACACGTTACAATAAGTTTGGTTTTTCGATACCGGTTACTTGGTTCGACGATTTACCGTTGAAAATTATTTGATAGTAACATTGGTACATTACAGAAATTATGTGACAATATCATAACTTGAAAACCAATCAACTAAGAAAGCGTTTTTCTTTCTCTTTTCTGTTTTGAAGTGTTGGCGAATTCATGTGACATTAACATCAGTAGCGTATTTGTGATCCTAATGTGGCTATTTCATTTTGATAAGCAGTCCACAGTAAATATAAGTAGTACAATTATCTTAGCCTAAAAACTGCTTGACTACAGTACACAACAGATAAGTGTATCTGCCTTGTATTACTGTTTTTTGTATATTAACGAAAAGTTTCACAATGAATCATCTGAATTATATTTATCACGGGAAATCGAACCTCTGATTTTAGCGTCTTAAGTCTGTAAATTTACTTCTACCCACTGAGGACTCTGACTAATGCACACAACAGATATCAATATATTATACAACGCGTATTATAGTATATGTATCTGACTAGTGTATATAACATATATCAATAAATATTTAACCACAGATTATACAACATGTATATATTATAGTATATGTATCTGACTAGTGTATATAACATATATCAATAAATATCTAACCACAGATTATGCAACATGTATATATTATAGTATATGTATCTGACTACTGTATATAACATATATCAATAAATATCTAACCACAGATTATACAACATGTATATATTATAGTATATGTATCTGACTACTGTATATAACATATATCAATAAATATTTAACCACAGATTATACAACATGTATATATTATAGTATATGTATCTGACTACTGTATATAATATATATCAATAAATATTTAACCACAGATTATGCAACATGTATATATTATAGTATATGTATCTGACTAGTGTATATAACATATATCAATAAATATCTAACCACAGATTATACAACATGTATATATTATAGTATATGTATCTGACTAGTGTATATAAGATATATCAATAAATATCTAACCACAGATTATACAACATGTATATATTATAGTATATGTATCTGACTAGTGTATATAAGATATTAATCTTACTACATAGATTACAGTATCTCTATCTGACTAGTGTACATAACAGACATAAACAGCTGTAGTTAATTACATTTAAACTCAGATGTCATAGTCTGATGTGTATCTGACGACAGTATACAAACCAATGATCCTAGACATACTTATAAACAGTGTCCGGAAATACTAAAAATAAAGTTGAATAGTTTTAATGTTATTTGAGATAACAACAAAAACTGAATACAAAGACAAGAAGTCCGCTAATAATTATAGTTTTAATAATTAATTGACTTCTACGTGTATTTCTTAATTCACTATAATTAATATAATTCTGTGTTCAACTTGTGATAAAACATCTTCCAACACACCAGCACAGATGGATAAGATAGATTAACCAATCAGATGTTTAAACTCTTCAAGGTCTTAGATTATTGTTCTCAGAAAACTCCCAAAAATGAAAATCTAAAGAGGTTAAATCGGCCGAACGTGGAAACCATTTGACAGGTTTTCCTCTACTAGTCTAACATTTTGGAAAAATTTGGTTTAACAACATTTTAACAATTCGATTAAAGTGTGGCTTGGGCTCCATGCTGTTGGAAGATAACTCCAGGAGTTTTCCGGAGTCGTGGTATAAATAACTCTTGAAACATATGTAGATACGAATTTCCAGTAGTAGTTTGTTCATCAAAGAAACGAGAACAAAACAAAAATTAATACAACAAATCAAAACTTACATACATACTATTGTATTTATATTACATTTATTTATATAAAACTGTGTATACATATACAGTATATATACTAAACTGGATGGAACTGAACGAACACACAAGAAAAGCCTCACTTTTTTGCTCTACCCTATAACCTTGGTTACCACATGGGAAGCTATATCATAGTAAAGTATGAAGATATAGACATAGAAATCTTTGTTACCACATTGTCAACTATAGCATGGTAAAGTATGAAAATATAGGGACAAATAAAATGGCAAATATTTCAGCCACTAACCTTTTCGTGACTAAAAAAATTCAATTTTTCTGTCGGATAGGCTTCACCCAGACATAAAGATAAACGTTTTGACAAAAGGAACTGAAAGTTAGCCATCTTTACTTTTATGTAAATATTACCCCTTTCCCTAGTGCCTCAGCCATAAGTCTAAAAGCTAACGACTACATTTCGATACCTTGGAGTGCACAGCATAGATAGCCGAATGTGTAACTTTGTGCTTAAAAACAAACGAACCATATTTTAATTTCAGTCTTACAAGTGACAAGGTTAATTAGATGTCGCATTCCCTTTAATCGCTATATTTGTCTATTTATATCTTATATAATCCCAGTCAGATCTGTGCTGCCCCCGCGCAGCAGTGACTCAGCGGTACTTCTGTAAACTTATAAAGCTTAACAAACAAACAAAAAGATTTCGACACCAGTGGCTGAAACACCACAGATAGCCATTGCGTAACTTTGCGCTTAACAACAAACAAACTTATGTTTGCTTTGAAGTGAGTTAGGCAAAATAGGAACGCGTTGGCATGGGCATCTAAAGGTCCAAGGCTCGCTTGTCGACGCTGCTGAAGAGGCTGCACTCTTTCCGTTATTGGTGCGTTAGAAGAGTGACAGTCACTTCGTTATTCGCTTCAAAGCCGGCAAAACCCTTGTGGCGGCAGATACTGCTTATCCTCTGGTTAATCCTCAATGATCGTAATATGTACTATAATTATCCTCTGGTCAGCAGCTCAACATTAGTAACGTCTGACCTTTACTTTTACCACACGTGAAGCATAAGGTACCAAAATATCACACTGCTAAGAATTTGAACACGACGGCAAATTTGGCTCATCACGAAATTCACGAACATTAAGTAGATTCCACTTTTTATAAGTACGTTGTTTAAATCTTTGGAACATCGTCCAATCAGAATTACGTATGGAAATGTGTTATTTCTTTTTCAGCCGATTTCGTTCTGTTTTTGTTTCCGTAACATTCAATATCTGTTACAACTTACACAGCGAACATCTTTATAATTCGAAAATAAAAAAAATGGTCAACAGTTCGGCCAAAGGGTGATTATCAAAGCTGCTGAGATTGTCCACTTCTTCGCCACTGGCTCGTTTTGAAACGTGAAGAATAATTCACATCTCTTGACGCTTTCTTGAAGTTACACTGATTTATGTTTATACCGTTACTTCTGAATTTATCAATGTGTATTCCTCTAATTTTAAACTCAAATTCTAGAATAAAGACAGCTACAGTCAACAGTATCCATCGCAAGCTCTTAGGCTATTCATGTCTAATCGAACAGTAGGATTTGACCGTCACTCCTATAACGCATTTACAACTCCAAAGTGCAGAGCGCTTTTTCACGACAATTCTCCCTCTCAGTGGATCAGATGTAAGTCTCAAAACTTTATAAACACTGAAAGCCGGATTTCGATACCTGTAGCGGGTACAGAATAGATAGCTCGTTTTGTAGCACTGAGTTTAACAACAAACATATTAACATTGTGAACTGAATGTTACATTTAGCAGTGGCTCGGCTTGGCCAGGTGGGTTAAGGCGTGTGACTCGTAATCCGAGGGTCGCGGGTTCGCATCCCCGTCGCACCAAACATGCTCGCTCTTTTAGCCGTGGGAACGTTATAATGTGATGATCAATCCCACTATTCGTTGGTAAAATAATAGCCCAAGAGTTGACGGTGGGTGGTGATGACTAGCTGCATTCCCTCTAGTCTTACACTGCTAAATTAGGGACGGCTAGCACAGATAGCCCTCACGTAGCTTTGCGCGAAATTAAAAACAAACAAACAAAATATTTAGCAGTTTTCTTAGGCTACACCCACCCTATGCTTCAACAAAATTTATCCTAGCAATTGTCTTTCATTACCGACTTGAAGACTTCCAGGACTTGGTGGAAAAACAAACTCATGTAGGACTTAGTGCTGAAGATTCGAATATTACAAAACAATAAACTTCGTTTCTAACGTAAACTGATTAAAATAGGGTCCCCGCAGACTAAAAATCACGGTCGAGAAAAATTACTGAAAATTAATTTAAAAAAAACGAAATAAAGAAAGTAAGATAACTGGCGTTTGGTGTGAGTTTTTTCTTCGATAATTTTCTCTCTATTGAAACATACATTCGTTGTTACGTATATAAACATAATGAAACCCATCTCATATCGTGATCGATAGCACCGTGTCGAGTTTGACATTGCCGGTGATTTAATCTATTTCGACTTTACTTGTTTTATCGGGCTGTATATAAGTTATGTGATGATCAGTTTTTTATTGCTTTTTTCAGTGTGGAATGGAAACAAAACCAAAAGGAACGTATCCAGTGAGCTACTTTCACCGGACCTAGTTAGCCGAAAGGTGTGCTGTTGTACGGGGGGAGTGACGATGACTATACTGCCTATAACGCGCTCATAATATATCCGTTATCCTTTAGTTTCAGTTGTCAGGAGCAACGAAGAAACATAAATATTATTTACAAAAAAATTCGTTACTTTAGATACAGTCAGACCAGTCAGAGTCCTGCAGTTTTACGGAGAGGCCCGAACTCCAAAATGGTCACTTCTCGATGACCAATTATTACGAAGTTTGTCTTTGTCTGAAATGTTTGATGTCAAAGTGCACTTCTTTTACGTTTTTTTCAACTGAATGTTGTATCAGTCACTAACAGGGTTCAGTGATGTCATATATTACAGTGACGTCTACTCTCCATGAACCACTAAGTGTTTTTCTTAAAGGTGACTCAGTCTGTCTCCTCCTGTCGATATCAACGAGTAATATTTCGCGACAAACAAAAAGTAATCCAACGAGCTCTTACGTCACTCGTGATGTATGGCGCTAAGGGCATGATCCACCGGAGCAACGTTTCGTATTCTAGCCAATAAGCGCTGGCTATACAACATGAGAAATGAGTGCCCAACCCACCACAAGACGTGCTTGCACAACAACGCACTACGAGCTAGCTGTGTGATATTTGAAGTGCGTGTCAAGTCCGAAAGGTACACAGTGTTTGTGCACTAGAACGAAGGAGAGTCCGGCTCGTTATTGGAGCGTGAAGAAAACCTAAATATTCCTGCTTCACGCTAATATTCCGCATTAAAATCCACACAAGTTCGTGTATGAACGTTAAGTTTTGGTCGCTCGTGGCTGTTCTTGCATTATTAACCGATTCTCAAATGCTACGTTTAATATAACATTTCTCATTCCGTAGCAGAGTTTTCACTGACATACACGTCGAAGACAAGCCTTTAGTTTCAACCTGACTTACTTTCCGTCATTAAGTGCTTTTATCTCAAGAAATTTTTCTTGACCAGCGGACGATTCGACTCGGGAAGATTAAATCCTTTCACGGACATTCAACGGAAGTCGCCGTGTCTGTCAACGACTGGAACCCTGCTCCCGCCGGCGGGACGTGCCGACCGTGGCCACTGCAACCCAGCACAGGAATGTCGATGTCAAGTGCCTTGAATATCAGACCCTTGTTCGCAGGCTACCCGTTTCAGGGTAAGTTTAGTTATCTGAAGAAACGAACACGCATTACTTACTGGCCAAAATAACAACAAACAAGAGGAAAACGTAGAGTTTTAGTTACTCATTTAAATTTGAAAGAACTCGAATTGAAACTCGCTGTTATGAAATTTATTATTTAAGAGACGAGTCGCTAGTTATACCATTAGATTGTCAATATATCTAACACACTAAAACCCAATTCGAATCCCCGAAGGCCTTCATCGGAAAAAAAGGGGTTTCCTAAGGTTCCCTGTAAATAAATATTTATATTACTAATTATAAGTTATATAATACGAAATACGAATTTAAATTTATTTTACTTTTTCAGCCGCAGTTTAAAAAAATCTTGAACTCACCCAGGTTCCATAGGTTTCTTTTCTACCTTCACCCCCACATTACTTCCCTGGGTTTGTTTGTTTGTTTGTTTGTTTGTTTTTGGAAATTCGCACAAAGCTACTCGAGGGCTATCTGTGCTAGCCGTCCCTAATTTAGCAGTGTAAGACTAGAGGGAAGGCAGCTAGTCATCACCACCCACCGCCAACTCTTGGGCTACTCTTTTACCAACGAATAGTGGGATTGACCGTCACATAATACACCCCCACGGCTGGGAGGGCGAGCATGTTTAGCGCGACGCGGGCGCGAACCCGTGACCCTCGGATTACGAATGCACGCCTTAACGCGCTCGGCCATGCCAGGCCTATTTTAAAAGAGGAGTAAAGAAACTGTACGCTGCTTGGGTGTGTTGAAGAGAAAGGTATCATTGACAGTTTTGTAGTAAATGACCAGATAAACAGTTGAATGTTGTAGAGTGGTCATAGGTCACTTGGTGGACATGGTAGTTGTTTTGTATTGTGTTTTTCCACTCATTTTTACCTCAGAATAGTTATATGTATCGGACGTCAGAGATCTATCTGATCTTCTTTTTGCTTAAGCGATAAACGAAATTTGCTTTTTAATTCAGGTTAACATGACTATAGTGTTTGCTTATGAAAACACAATTTTGTAAGAAATATAACAGATGATAAGATTAGCTTACTAAAATCACCGATCTTTCTTAAAGACGACAAGCTAGGTTTAAAGTAGATTTTTATTTATTTATCCTTATTTAAGTTAAGTAGTGTAATAACATTCATGTTTTACTATCTTTCTCTTTCGCCTAAGTGACGCTTTGTGAACGGCGTTTTACCAAATTTGACAGTTCAGTTCCGATGTGTCGGTATTTGAGTATAGTTGTTAAATACTCAGGAGGGTCAGGTACATTCCTCTTGACAGTTCAGTAAAACGTTTGTTTGGTTTGTTTTGAATTTCGCGCAAAGCTACACGAGGGCTATCTGTTCCTAACCGTCCCTTATTTAGCAATGTAAGACTGAAGGGAAGGTAGCTAGTCATCACCACCCACCGTCAACTCTTGGGCTACTGTTTTACCAACGAATAGTGGGATTGACCATCACATTATAACGCACCCACGGCTGAAAGGATGAGCATGTTTTGGTATGTTAGTAAAACGTTTCGGAAACGTAATAAAAACGACAATAGTTGTTTTGGTAACATTTAGAAACGCAGATAAGGTTTGCTATTCCAGTAATGAAATGAGTTGGTTTAGTGGTGTGCTTCATAAAATAATTAAATGTGTTATCGGAACATGTAAATTACAGGAGGCAGTGGCCCCGACCCAAGCTCCACTCGCTTCCCTTTTGTTTTGGCTTTCAACTACCGCGTAACGGCAAATTAGTCCGAGATACAAGCGACGTTCTCCCTCTTCTGTGATACAGGGGTTTAGAGGGGAGGGGGCTAACTTTACAATGTTATATGTTTTCGACACGCAATGTATAGACAGTGCGTTTCTTTACTAGTCGGTTTTAGGGAAAAATCAACAGATAAGGAGAAAGGGACATGATCAAGTGTAATAGTCGAAAGGATTTTTTAAGTACAGATGAGACTAATTAATTTGAAACAATAAAACATTATTTTAGTGAAGATTTATCTAGCACAGTGTAGCCTTATACATGTAGACAATTGTAAAAAAAATGCTAGTTACTGTCGCGGACTCAGATCGTGTTGTTACTGTGGTGTTCTGCAGTCGATATTTAGACAATTTAAAACAATAAAACGTTATTTTAGTGAAGATTTATCAAGCACAGTGTAGCCTTATACATGTAGACAGTTGTAAAAAAGAAAAGGAGAACTAGTTACTGTTGCGAACTAAGATCATTTCGCTGCTCTGGTGTTCTGCAGTCGATATTTAGACAGTGGGTTTCGCACTTCTGTTAAATTGTGCGTTATTACGGTCTCTACAGACAGTAAAGTTGTCGGGATATCCAACCCACTTATCTTGGCATGTTTTTCTACCCTTGAGGACAAGTACATTATCCTGGCTTAGTAACTATAGGCCCCAAGCCTCTAAGATACTGCCGCTTATGATAATACAGATAGGTCAAAGAGAACATATTCATGTTGATAACACTAATAATCTGGATGTTTTACCATTAGTACGTACATGATAAGAACAGTATATAATAATCTGGATGTCTTACCATTAGTATGTACATGATAACAACAGTATATAACAATGTGGATATCTAACCATTAGTATGTACGTGATAACAATAGTATATAATAATCTGGATGTCTTACCATTAGTATTTATATAATAACAACAGTATGAAACAATGTGGATATCTTACCATTATTATGAATATAATAACAGTATATAACAATGTGGATATCTTACCATTATTATGAATATAATAACAGTATATAACAATGTGGATATCTTACCATTATTATGTATATAATAACAACAGTATATAACAATGTGGATATCTTACCATTATTATGTATATAATAACAACAGTATATAACAATGTGGATATCTTACCATTATTATGTATATAATAACAACAGTATATAACAATGTGGATATCTTACCATTATTATGTATATAATAACAGTATATAACAATGTGGATATCTTACCATTATTATGAATATAATAACAACAGTATATAAAAATGTGGATATCTTACCATTAGTATGTATACAATAACAACAGTATATAATAATGTTAACAACAAGGAAGCGCCAATTTTGTTCTTTCTAATCATTCACTTTTCTCATCTGTTTAATCGTATGCTTCTGCATGCTCGCTTTCAAAAATATAGTCAATAAACCTTCGTTCATTATCATAGATCATATGAACGTGTTGCTGCACCTCCTTGTAGAAGAAACTGTTGACAGATACGGAGGGTGTAAGAAAGGAACACCACAAACTTCATGTACACCCCCCCTTAAAAGTTGTGAAAGTAACATTTCTCACATCGTATTTAACGTATTCATGGGCTTTGACTGGCTGGGGTTCGTGAGAAGTACCTGTTTATAGCATAAGATTGTCGGTATGTGTGTTGAAAGATCTTCTTTGGACATTTTTTATACATTTTGTGACGAGTTAAACTGCTGTAAATATTGAGGGTTATTCTCAGTAAATACTATATAGAGGGCTGTTCTCACTCAAATATGTGAGTGACAGTCTTCAAACTGTTCGTTTAAAAGTTACGAACATTTTATTGTCCTTCAAGATTTTTATTTGCAACTTGTTTTACGTGTGTCAGAAATGTTGTCACAACACGCCTGTTATCGTAACGGTCAGCCTAACAACGGTCAATGGCAGTTTTGTCTTTATTAGGCTTATTTTAGCGATCCTCACCAGACGTGCGACAACCTTGGTTCTGATCCGTTAACCAATACCGAATGTTGTGAGATAAAGTACTTTAACCAATTACATAGTCGAGCTCATGAGGTCCAGGTTTATCGTACTTCAGTCGTTATTGGTATCCATTGGAGTTGCGATAAATGTTTGGACTTATGACGCTGAAAATCGAATTTCGACATCTGTGGTTGCACATCAGAAATAGATCGTTGTGCAACTTTAGGCTTAACAACAAACAAATATGATGGACATAAAATCAGTGTAAAAGTAAAAGAAGTAAAAAAAAAAGTCAATATATTTTGCCCGTAGTTCTCCACCCTACCCACCCTCGACTGTAGTAACTGTGTTGTTATTTTTAATGGGTATAATTTTTTCGTCAACGCTCCATTTGTGGTTCGATTCCCATTCCGTATGAAACGTAAACAGCTTATTTGTGTACTTTGCCTTGCGCTAAAAATCAGAGGAATAAGAAAGTTAACAACAGTTATTGCTAGCTGTGGACCCACAAAGTGTAGAACCACAGGTGTTATGACTTTATTAGAACACACGCATCAGTTTGAACCCTGCCTTTTCTTAATTGCTAAAGGAAGGACAAACGTGTGTATTTAGTGTTTTCTTTTTATGATGTAATTAATATTATGGATATTTTAATCGTTTTTCTTTGATAAAAAAGATATATATAGAGAAAAAACATTACTGAGTATTGTTTATAACAGTACAATTAAAAAACATTATTTTAGGATTAGCTTTTGATTTGTTGTTACTGCCTTAGATAAAATCGTGGATCTATTACGTTGTAATGATGAAGATTTATAACAGGTGGAGCTGTAATAAACTTTTCCTTCCTTTTTTTTAAATTACAAACTGAAAAGTCTCCGTCGAAGAAACTGTTCAAACTAACGAAGCCAAAGGTTCTCTTGTGAACCGATGTAAAATAAATAGATTAATAAATATCAAATCCAATATAACGTATTAACGTGTTGGTATGTCAATATTCATCACGGATATTTTTCTCGACTAGACGACAATGTTTGGTTTTAGGTTCTCACAATAAATAATTTGCTATTACATGTTATTGGAGTAATTATTCAATTATAATCCAGAGAAGGATGTCCAGCCAAGATTTGTTTATTTAAAAGGTATCAAAGTTTTGACCTTCACAAGTCGATTACGTTATTTGATTTATTCCATTATTTCTTTATTATTATTATTCCATTTCATATTGGGTTTTGAGCCTTCCCTATTGCCCGGACAATGAATCCAAAGGTTCGGACCTGTTATCGCGAAGACACCCTTTGCACTTCGAGGCCGTGGGTGCATTATAAGAGTGAAAGCCAACTCTCGTTACTCATTTAGAGTAGCCCAAGAGTTGGCGGTGAGTGTTGTTGATTTGCTGCCTTTCCTCTAGACTGTTAGTTCAAAATTAAGGGCAGGAAAACAAAACACGAATATTTCTTTCCGTATAGCATACTCCGGGTTCCTTGACAAATGGGCCTCCTCACACACACACGCATACATTCAACAGCTCACCGACAAACTTAAAGGCTCTTAGCGCTCCAATTTGTGGTTCGATATCTTCAAGTGGACACGATGCAGATAGCTTAATGGGCAGTTTTTCGCCTAAAGTAAAAAACAAACAAACAAAGTGTTGAAAATATAAGTTATGAGGCGACTTGACTGGGTAACAAAAAACTTTATTGTGAATATACAACAAGATTCTGTTGTTTTCAGATACGAGTAGGTTACAGCGTTTACGTACTTGTTATAAAGAAATAAACTGTTATTTCGCTCTATAGCAGTAATGAATTCGACGAAATGTCATAACATTATTCACATACCTGAATTAATTTAGGTTACTGTATGGTTAAGTAAAACGGACTCGAAGCCCCTTAGGCAATATAAACAAATAAATTAGTCGAATGTAAATTGATTCTAGATTTCTTAGCGTTAAGCCACACAGTAGCATTCCTATGGACTTACACCGCTAGAAACCGAGTTTCGATGCCTGTGCTGGGCAGAGCACAGGTAACCCCTTGGATATCTTTGTGCTTAACTACTCTTAGCGTCTATAACCCTAATGAAAACTTTCGCGATATTTTATTTATAGCGTAAAAAGAGAAATCGCAAATTCATCAACTACCGTCGTAGACTTATCGACTGTTTTCCGTAGATTTACTGACTGTTTTCCGTGTGTGATTGATGAATGTGCGTATGGTATTAAACAATTCGAGAATTAATTTACCTTAACTTCAGAGTTTTAGTGTGTTATTTGAATATTGACATGCAGATTTACAGTACACAGGAGCCCATTAGAGAGCTTATTAAATTATAAACCACACAGATACCAACATTCTACCGTATACAATCTCATAATTTTTGTCGGGAAGGTAGCTCAAAATTTACACCGTCTTAGGGCTAACAACTAACTCTAGCCACTGCGTTGATAAATCTACAAATAGTCTACCAGACGTTGTTTTACTTAAAAGGCTTGTTTCTTTATTGAATCTCGGGCAAAGTAATTTGAGGACCATCCGCTAGTAATTTTGAAATAATAGACTAGAAAGAAGACAATTGCTTGACACTCCTCGCCGCCAATTCTTGGGCTACAACCCCTTACCAACGAAAGGTGTGACTGATTATAGCCTCCTCCCAGCATTTTCTGTTATGGGATTCGAACCCGTGACCTGCAGATTGCGAGTCGAATGCGTCTCTTTATCAGTCCGTTACCAAACAGTCAGTTCCTCGGTCCTGTCTGCCCAACAGCTCGCGGGTGCCTTTTAGCACTAGACTGGATTTCTTTTACGAGCGCGTTGTTGTATTCGAAACTACTTCTTTCATCCCTGACAAACGTGGTCATTCCCCCAAAATTTTACTGGTTTGTTTTTCTTATCTAAATCATCAGTTCTTCTTATTTAAAATCGTAAATATTAGTTTATTACAGATCTACCGAGTTTGTGTACAGTTGTTTTAAATTGTAATGTTTAGTATGATATGATATCATACGGGCACACGTACAGTATATCATTGGCACATTTGAAATTAGTGTCACTTAGGCCTAACGGTTTAAAAGTTACACCAGATGAGAACAAATGCGATTACTTGTACTTAAAGTTTAAATACGTACAGTTAATATATATAATCTTATGATACGAACTATGAAATTTAAACTTTTGATGTTTTAATTTCACCCGTTTATTAAAACTGAGCATTATGCGCTCGAGGCTAAAACACGAAACTTTAATGAAAAAAAGATAAGTGACTTTCTTTGGATTACTAATCATTCGAGTGGAACGAGCTTATTTAACTTATAAAATTGTACCTTGTTTCTTGCCCGTATTAGGCCTAAGGCCAAAATGTTGCAAAAAGTCCATTCAGTAATAGTGTAAACAGACATTGTTATTCATTTGTTTTTTCATTGTCTAACTTTATTGAAGAGAATTGTATATTTAAATTAAACCACACAACATAGTATGTGTATTTAATATTCTTCAAACAGGGTTATAATGTAGCCGGTAACTTCGGATATCGATTAAGAGAGTCATCTGTCTGTTGGGTTTTGAGTAGTTTAATTTAGTTGACTATTTGTTTCAGTCACAAGTTGAAGAACCTTTTATTTATCTTACTGGTTAAAGGCTCAAGTCCGACATGTACCGGGACGCCACAGAATTTTGTCTGAACTGAACAGAAATCGAAGTAAATTTATAGAGATTAGTAATTAAAAGCAGAATGTGTTTTTTGTTTTGTTTATTTATTTATTTCAGGTGAGATTAACAGCGTACACAGTGATTACATTGTTACCTGGTTACAACGTATTTAGAAGTGAGATTGTATATTCATACTGTTTAAACAACAATGCTGTTTGATGTTTCCTGAAAATAAGTTGCTCTGTGTGTTTTTTTACTTCCTTAATCAAACGTTTATCTTGAAAGATAACATGAATGGTTGTATACACTACGCATGCGCAGTTATACAGATCAAGCGAGCTTTTAAAACTGTTTTTTTTTAGTTTTTTCCTTATCTATTATGTGGAACCCGTTTTGCTGCAGTCGGCTCATTTCTTCTTGATTAAATTTTCTATTGTACTTATGATACCAATATATAATGTTAAAATTGTCGGTATGTAATCGTACGTGAATGATGGTTCATAGGATTTGTCGAATAACCATCAGATTCTAAGAACCCATTTTAATTTAGTATTAAAAGGTATAACGAGACAGGAAGTATTCTTTTTTATTTTAATTCGTTCTCTTCTAGGAATAACACGATTTTCGTGTTTGTAAAGAACCACCGAAGACACAACTAAATCGTCTTATATCACAACTTGAGACGATGTTAGTAGGTGACTAGTCTGAGATTAAAGTACACGATGGTGTGCAATTTTTTTTGTTCTTTTATGAGCCAATGTTAAGCGTATAACATGACGGAGATTACATCCAAAGCCTTGATTTTGTTAATTACTTATAGTTAAGCACAATTTGTACAAAAACCCGTGTCACATTCAGACACATAAAACTGTGTCACTTGCACACAGACTGTCACCTACGTTCGTTGCTGTTTGTTTGGTATTATGGTAGTTAATAACACCGTGAGTGGTTAAATGACAAACCGAACGCTGTATGGTTTTAGCAGAGATCAGCCCCGTAGCTATTTCCAAAATGACCACTTCTAATCACTTGAATTAGTTGCCTGCTACGACCAGAAGCAAAATAGTAGAACTAACAAGATACAGGACCAGAAGTCACCTTGTTATATGACTTGCAAGATACAGGACCAGAAGTCACCTTGTTATATGACTTGCAAGATACAAGAACAGAAGTTACCTAGTTATAGGACTAACAAGATACAAGACCAGAAGTCACTTTGTTATATGACTTACAAGATACAAGACCAGAAGTTACCTAGTTATAGGACTAACAATATACAGGACCAGAAGCCACCTAGTTACAGAGCTAACTAGATACAGGACCAGAAGCCATCTAGTTACAGGACTAACCAGATACAGGACCAGAATTTACATAATTATAGGACTAACCAGATAAAGGACCAGAAAACACCAAGTTACAGGACTTACAAGATACAGGACCAGAAGTCAACTAGTTATATGACTAACAATATACAGGACCAGAAGTCATTTAGTTACAGAACTAACCATATACAGGACCAGAAGTCACCTAGTTATATGACTAACAATATACAGGACCAGAAGTCACCTAGTTACAGAACTAACCATATACAGGACCAGAAGTCACCTAGTCATTGGATTAACAAGATACAGGACCAGAAGTCACCTAGTTATATGACTAACAATATACAGGACCAGAAGTCACCTAGTTACAGAACTAACCATATACAGGACAAGAAGTCACCTAGTCATTGGATTAACAAGATACAGGACCAGAAGTTATCTAATTATAGGACTAACAAGATACAGTACCAGGAATCACCTAGTTATATGACTAACAAGATAAAGGCCCAGAAGTTATCTAGTTATAGACCTAACACGATACAGGTTCAGACATTTACGTAATTATAGGACAAGTGAGAAACGGATTGTTATGGGTTGCACACATTCATTCTATTTACATACATGTGTGGTTCCAAAGCATTTTTATAGGTAAAAAATCGCTTACCCATTTATGCAATAGCATGCGTATCACAAACTAAGCCACCATACAATATTAGACAACTACGTATAATTAACCACCTATACAGAGAAAACAGGCCAAACATTTCATACCTGTTAACAGGCCTGCTTTATTTTCTGTTTTAAAGCTGACAATTATGTCCTTAATGAAGTGGAGACACCACTCTAATGCAGGTAATCTCTATATGGAACCAGATAGGGGGTGGAACACCTGTGAGGGGCGTGTAGGGAGAACAACTGAAGAACTTACCATGCCAAGGCTAAGTCCGTTAATGGCCTAGTGATGGCTTTATTGCTGATTGCTAATGTCGCATTGGTAACCCATTATCACGCCTGTGGCGTCCTCTGGGGTACTTCTTCCAGGCGACTGCAATTGACAGTTTTATGGGGGCCGTCTTTGAGTCATGAGTATTTCGTGCTTTGCTTTGTTAGAGGCAAGTCCAAGCTGGGTCGTAATATACACGTATGTACGGCAGAGGTATTTGCGAAGATATTTATGGGATCTGTGTAGGTAAATATGTTTAGAGCTAGGTAGATACGTCAGACCATCAGGTATTCTTCGTTTGATCGAGGCTGCTTTTTAAACTCCATTGCGGAATAACGTTTTTGCTGTTTTGCCATTGTAGAAAGTAATGATTAATTAACCTGATTAAACAGAACATAACAGCCAAAGAACCATAAACTTTACAGTAGTAAAGCTTGTTCTCATACAACAATAAAAGTTAAGTCCAGTTTGAAGACAAAATAAAACGTTTTATGGCACATTTTATGGCCAAAATTCTAGTTATATAGTCTTTTCATTAGACTTAAATCTTAGGGGCGGAGTTGAGCAGGTTTGTTTTGAAAAATACCGACTAGACAAAAAATAAAACAACGAAGAAATCCTCACCAGACAGACATTTTTTTTTCTTTTCATCGGACGTGCTATTATGTCCAAGCTTCTCTAAAATTTGGAGTTCTTGATAGAGGTGTTTTTGTTGGTTATATTTTTCACTTATGTTTACAAACATGCTTAAGTTAATGGATTGTTTTTATATTGACGTTTATCAAGTTTCAAGAATAATATATTGCGCTATATAATATACGATATTAGGATAAGCCGCACGGTTTAAGTTTCTTAACCCTTAAGTAGCGGGAATTTTATAGGTAGCAGCATCAGTAGATGATGGTCACTGTTTGAGGGTTAATTCTGTAGCACGTGTAGTTGCTATGCTGATCAGGTATTATCGTTAACCATGTTTTCAGTCCTCGGCTTTTAGTGTAACTTTCAATGAATATTGAAGAAGTAATTGAATTTTCCGAGAAGAAAACAACACACTTCAGAACATAATGTTTGTTAATTTACAAATCTTTATTTCAGCTTAAACATAAAAATCTGCGATTATTTAAAGGTCAGAAACAAGTAGCACCATACGGTAACTGAAAGGATATTAAAATACATTTTTCACTTATTTTCCCGAGTACAGAAATACGGATTAAAGTTGTTTGTGCGCTGTTTCACGTTAGCTTTGATGTGAAAGTTCTTACGGAAACTGGTAACACAAATTCAAAATCGTATGGTTCAGTGTGCAAAAATATTTAACTAAATAATGTTATCTGTTCGATTGGTTAACAGTCAAGTGTCTCAAATGTATAGATTGTGAGACATCAGGGGATAGTTTGGAAAGTTTTTCGAAATATCCGTGGCTAGGATATCTCAGGAAACGAACTCTATGGTTTATTTCGAACAAATCCCAATTCATGGTATATCACGGGACAATTTTAAACATTTTTCGAATATATATCTGTTAGGGGTATATTAGCGATTACTTAAAGGTTTCTTGAACATATTTCTGTTCAGGGTATATTCGAATGCATTCCTGTTTAGTATATAACAAGAGACTATTTTAAAAGTTTCTCGAACACAACCCCGTCTGGGATATGTCACGGGACAAATTGAAAAGTTTCCCTAACGTATCCCTGTTTAGAAATCGTTCAAAGTTTTGGAAGGTAATGCAGAACTCTTGTCACGGGTCCTATGTTTCTGTCCCTTTACTTCCCACATGATGTGGGGTTAGCAGAAGGCGAGTTTTTGAAACAAAACACGTATCTAGTTGTGTCAGGGTGGTGCTAACTTGATTACTTGTCTTACCTTCGTTCTTTTTTTTTATTTTAAATCAAGGGCATCTGTCTCAAAGTCGTTTTAAGTGTAGGACAGAAAGAGAGAGAGAAAAAAAGCCGTTTCTTTTAAGAGCAGCCCGAAGCTAGTAACTGAGAAGCCATCAATTTTTATGGCCTCAATGACCCTTTGTTCAACCTTTGACCGTGGTTAGCAGAGCTGCTGTTTTAGGCGGTCTGTCGTTACAATTTTATGACTTCAGTCAAGGAGCACGAAAACCCGCGGATGGTTTCACCGCCCGACGCCGGACTTCTTAACGACTTTAGATAAGAGAAAACACGCAATAAAAACAGAGTTCAATATATCTAACACGTTTCACGGCTGTTGGAGATAATGATGGCCGAGATTTAAGGACCAACCCCTAATAGTTTCAAGACTACCGAATGGACCCCTAGTAAATCAAAGTACAGTAAACGAAGCTTACAACTGATAGGTGGAATCAACCTCACCTGAACTGGAATCGACACCGAAGCGTCGACTTTTCCATTTCAACACGTTACCGGTGCCCAGCCCTAACGAACATTCAAATAAAGACATTACGTGTTCAGTGATAAGTGACTGTTTTAAGTTTGTGGGGTGGGAGTAAGGCTGGGCTTTGTGTAATCTGTACAAGAGTCTATTTCAGAAAATTTCTTATTTTACAGTTCCAACTGTGTCTGTATACTTTAGTGAAGACGAGGTATGTTAATAAAGCATAGAACCAGAGTGTACGTTGGGGCAGTGGTTCGTTCTCAAACTCTTTCAGTCTGAGGCTTCCTTGATGTGAATTTAAAAAAATTTGAACCTTCTATAACTCTAGATCGATGATCGAAAGATAAAGCCCTAAGCAAAAACAGCAACACCCCCTTACGACATACCGTGTCATTTAATTAACTCGACATAATGTTCATTGGTTTGCTGTCCATTTATGATTAAAAATAAATTAAAAACACTAACAGAGATTGTTTTTTGTTTCTTGGCATTGTTAGTTTTAATATGTGGATTTGGGACTAACTAGCCTGAATCTCCTAAACTGGCAGCACTTCGAGATAACATTTTCGGCTATAAACCCAATAATGTAAAAACAAATGTACCCGACTACTCATATAATACATATTACTCAATATAAAGTTTTAGTTTTTTCATGCTGTGAATAAGAACTTGAGAGTGAAAGTAACGAATGATATTTATAAAATGCAAGCACACCATATTTACCATAATCCAATGCCTACCAGAACTCCCTCACAGTTGGTGTACAACAAATATAATAGTGGTTTAGGGGCTAGTTATACCACGAGTTTTCATGTGACGTGAACCGAGTTAAGTAACGTTTGGATTGTAATGTAATAATTATATGTTTTATGAATTAGGATTGTAGGGTGGATATTAACAAAACAGTATCATTTTATTTTGAGCACATATGATTTAACTATTTAGGTTTAGTTTTTGTTTGTCACCTAAGCATAGAACTGCAGAATGGGCTATCTATTCTCTGTCCACCACGGGTAACGAAACCTGGATTCTGTCATTTAAGCCGAGCATGGCCTGGTGGTTAGGATGCTCGACTCGTAATCTGAGGATTCGTTGGTTCGAGTCCCGTCACCGTATATGCTCGCCCCTTAAGCCGTTGGAGCGTTATAATGTTCGGTCAATTTCATTATTCATTAGTAAAAGAATAGCCCAAAAGTTGGCAGTGAGTGATGTTGACTAGCTGCTTTTATTCTATTCTATCTCTGCTAAATTAGTAACGGCTAGTGCAAATATATCTCGAGTAGTTCTGTCCAAAATTCAAATAAACAAACGAACTTTTAAGGGTTCCAGAATTGTATAAGAAACGTGTGCACCTTTTCTAGGCTGATCCAATATAATGCTACACTTTTAACCTCAAATATATGATTTCATATCTTTGTTTCACAGTTTGTAATTCATTAGCGTGCACCTCGAAGGTTTAATGAAGACGGTAACCGACTACTCTAAACAGCATTTAAAAGACTCGATGTCCGTTTGTTGTTACGTGGTGGAATGTACCAATATTTGTCTGTAATCATTCTTTAGAATTCCATATCCGTTTGTTGTTACGTGGTGGAATGTACCAATATTTGTCTGTAATCATTCTTTAGAATTCCATATCCGTTTGTTGTTACGTGGTGGAATGTACCAATATTTGTCTGTAATCATTATTTAGAATTCCATATCCGTGTGCTGTTACTTGGTGGAATGTACTAATATTTGACTATAATCAACCTTTATAATTCGATATCCGTTTGTTGTTACATGATGGATTGTACCAATAGTTTACTCTAATAACTTTTTATTACTCAATATCCGCTTGTTGTTACATGGTGGAATTTATCAACAGCTACTCCTTATCAACGAATAGTTAGATTGACCATAACTTTGTAACGCCCCATGACTGAAAGAGACATTCATATTCGGTGATGGGAATTCTAACTTTTAACTCTCAGTTTGTGAGACTAGAGGTCTATCAAGCCACTCTTAAGGGTTTCAAACAATACCTATTTTCCCAAGTTGTGATTGTAATATTAGAGTCAAACCCCCAAATATATCTTTTCTCGTTAGTTTGTGTCTCCACTGGACGTTACTTCGGATTTACGAAATCGCGCCCTCTAGTAGACCAAAGGGGAGTTTTCAGTGTTACAATGCTAAAACCCGGAGGTATTAACGATTCAGTAAATAGTTTACAGTGTTGATATAGTCTGTTATAAAATGTGTAGACAGTTTCAGTCAACCAACTTATTGCAACTGAAATGTCGCTCACGTTCTGTCCAGCAGGTAATTATTTACGTTTGATAACATTTTGAGAATAGTTAGGTACGCTGTTACACATTGTAGACATCTGAATAACCACTTCACTGATACAATCACTCAAGCGTATTGGTACCTATTGTACTCTAATTGTAATTTAATAATCTTTTGACATTGTTTGACCCCCTAGGACAAGGTCGGGTGAACCAGCTTGGTGGTGTCTTCATCAATGGTCGTCCGTTGCCTAACCACATTCGCCTGAAGATTGTTGAGATGGCGGCTGCCGGTATCAGGCCTTGCGTAATAAGTCGTCAGCTGAGAGTGTCTCATGGATGTGTGTCCAAAATTCTCAACAGATATCAGGTATGTTTATGTGTCAGTTCCTAAGGTAAATTTACTTCATTTCTTAAGTTACTTCGAGTTCAGCTGAACAACTAAATTTGAGTTTTGCCGCTAGAGGCGCCAGTGGTATTCTTTTTGGATCAGCGTCGATGTACAAAAGTGAATACAGAATTTAAAAAAAACTAATAACATGATTGGGAATTTTTCTTAAATAGCTAGATACTTTAAGCCCACATTTACATCAACTTTAATGCTGTGATTATAAATACTAAAATATATGTAGGCACTATGTGGTGTTAAAAATTAAATACGCCCCCCAAAGGAAATTGACATTAGTTAAATTTGCAAGGTATATAAACTTATATACTTAAGAAAATCGGGTAATTTTTCTAAGAAAATAATTATTTCGACCACTACAGGTTCATGTTTGAATTTTCTGAAAATTAACCATAAAGCTATGACCTTAATGTGGGTTCTTCCCGTGCAAGGTTTCCAAACGTGGTTTCTAGTGTTGAAAATCCACCGTTATTCTGCTGTGTCAATGGGAATCTAGTAGCTTACAGGATAGAAAGTGTTAAAGAGCGTAACTGTTATCATAAGATGACCATTTATAGTAATCACGGAGGAGAATCTGTGATGTAGTTACCCACTTCAATTAAACAATGTTACAAACTGAGAATGGCTGCCCCTGTACTCACAACATGAAATTTAAGCGTTACAATGCACTGTTAAAACTAGAGTATTTTGTTCTACCAAAGTTTAACAAGAATAGTACGACACTCGATATGGGAGCCATATAAAAGGTAATATAAACTCGATGAAAGTAAGAAATACGTTAAACTTGTTGTGTGTGTTGTTTCTTTTAATTATATTTGATGTTTATTTAGTAAATATTCAACTAAAATGTTCGTAAACGTTCGTCATATAGATCACGTACATTAATAAAACAAAGTGATAAAATTCAACATTCGGTACTACCAAATATCGAAGATGCAGTGAAACCAAACTGACCTTTATTCATTTTGACCACAGTTCGCTATCGAAACCATTTAGACAACTTATGTTTATATTGTTACTTCCAGACCAGAGTGGTTTTCGTCATAGTTAATTAACGTTATTAAATTCTCTGTATGATGGATGGAAATTTTTTGGTGCGACCGGGATTCGAACCCTCGGATTACGAGTCGAACGCCTTAGCATGCTTGGCCATGCCAGGCCCATTAATTCCACTTTTGTTTTTTGTTAAATACGTAATGACAGCCTCTGTTTTGCCGTTTTGTATTGACAGTTTTATCCAAGACCTACGATGTACAGAAAACTTTTTTTTATTCGTGTTTCAGTTCAAAGTTTTCATGGACAGACTACAAGTAACTTATGATACTAGTGGTTATATTTGCCCAAGTAAATCCACAAAGTCGGAGACGTTTATCTATATCCACTACTTTCTAGACAAGTCCCAAAGTCAAAACAATGTCTGTTTAACATTATTGTTGGGATAGTTTCATTTCTCGGTCCTTGAAATAAGTATCTAACACATGATATTTTTCTTACATAATTATAAGAACTTTTATGTTGAAGAAACTTAACATCTGTTGGTGCTTATAATGCTTAGAAAGTTTCATTTTGCCAGGGTGGTGTTTCTCTGTTTAGAAGAATTATGTTTAAAATATTTGGTTTGAAGATATCAAATATACAGTCTTCCTCTTGTTCACGTATTAAGATGATAAACCACGTGCGATGAATTATCTTTAAGTTTGATTTTAAATAAGAATTCGAATGTTTCCTTATTGTTAAGAGTTTAATTTCAAATAGGATTCAAATGTGTTTCCTTGTTGTAAACAGTTTCATGTTAAATAGGATTCAAACGTGTTTCCTTGTTTTTAACAGCTTGATTTTAAATATGATTCAAATGTTGTTGTTTTTAACAGCTTGATTTTAAATGGGATTTAAATGTCTTTCCTTGTTTTCAACAGTTTGATATTAAATATGATTCAAATGTGTTTCTTTGTTTTTAATAGATTGATTTTAAATAGGATTCAAATGTGTTTTTTGTTTTTAACAGCTTGATTTTAAATGGGATTCAAATGTCTTTCCTTGTTTTCAACAGTTTGATATTAACTAGGATTCAAAAGTATTTCCTTGTTGTTAAGTTTCATGTTAAATAGGTTTCAAATGTGTTTCCTTATTTTTAACACCTTGATTTTAAGTGGGATTCAAATGTGTTTCTTTGTTTGTAACAGTTTGATTTTAAGTGGGATTCAAATGTGTTTTTTGTAAAAACTTGATTTTAAATAGGATTCAAATATGTTTCGTTGTTGTTAATAGTTTTATTTTGACCGATTCAGAACATTGTTAATTAGTCATAAAGCCAGGTCGTAGCTTTGTGCGAAATTAAAAAACAAAGACATGCATGCTAGCGAGAGAAAAAACAAAGAGCTGTCTGTTTTCACAGTATTTCTTGGATATATTTACACTTTTGTTACAACCTAGGATTTGTTTGGATATTACTTTTACTTGTTTATTGGAGATTTATTGTTCTGGATTCCAGTAATAAAGAGTTTGTCGTTATGTTCTCCTGCTTTCACACAATAACGTGTAAAACATTCAACAAATACATTAATAATTTTTCATGGAGCTGTTTATATGTAACCCATTGAGAGAGAAAATGCACAATGTATCCGGTGTACGTGAATATTTGACTCTTCGTGGGTGGCCTAACCATCTTGTGGGATGGAAGGAGGTTTAGGTCAGAAAGATGGCGAAAGAAATGTTTGTGTACATCATAACACTGATTGTTAAGGAGTAATATTTTGCTGTTTGACGTCATTAGAAAACAAATAACTGTTTTATGTTGGTCTTTACGGGGGAAAAAATGAGAGAGCTGAAGCTGTCCTAAGACTAGACAGCATTGAGATAACAAAGAAAGAAAGGATCATGTGATTTGCTAGGCCTAACAGTTCTACGCCAGCTGTCCAAGTTGAAAACTGCAGTTTCAAGTTTATCTAATTTGTTTTTTACATACAGTGAATATAAACGCATTTTATATAATAATAATAAAAACGCCCAAATGTTTCTTCGCCACTTTTTGGCATTGAAAAAACGTACCGTAAAGAATAAAAAATATTTTTATTAACGGAAGCTGGTAAATATTTTATTTTTTTCATGGCCTGGAGCTTTATAAACTCGTAAAGCTGTTCACGTACCTGTAGTGGTTCATATTTAGTAAGGAGCTTTTATAAAACTATAAACTCCTGTTAATTTACTTGTACTGGTTCGTATTTAGTAAGGAGCTTTTATAAAACTATAAACTCCTGTTAATTTACTTGTACTGGTTCGTATTTAGTAAGGAGCTTTTATAAAACTATAAACTCCTGTTAATTTACTTGTACTGGTTCGTATTTAGTAAGGAGCTTTTATAAAACTATAAACTCCTGTTAATTTACTTGTACTGGTTCGTATTTAGTAAGGAGCTTTTATAAAACTATAAACTCCTGTTAATTTACTTGTACTGGTTCGTATTTAGTAAGGAGCTTTTATAAAACTATAAACTCCTGTTAATTTACTTGTACTGGTTCGTATTTAGTAAGGAGCTTTTATAAAACTATAAACTCCTGTTAATTTACTTGTACTGGTTCGTATTTAGTAAGGAGCTTTTATAAAACTATAAACTCCTGTTAATTTACTTGTACTGGTTCATATTTAGTAAGAAGACTTTTGTAAACTTATAAACTCCTGTTAATTCACCTTAGGTACTCATTAACAGATGTTAATAGTGTAACCTGATGTTTACGATTTAATGTTAATGATTAATTTGTTAACATACTCCATATTTATTGTTCAGTAGTTTTAAACCTGAGATCCACATGTTGAACAAACGTGCTGAACGTTCAGATTATTGTACGAAATTTATTTAAAATGCTGTTCTTTAAGATAATTTAATTTTTATAAACGCTATGATTGGATGATGAACAAATAATTTCGTAATCTGTCACTAGAAAAATTAAAATGTCTTTAGTTACGTGTCGCTTCAGTTGGAGAAAAAAGTGCATAATTACTGAAAAACAAATTAAATGCATTATATGGACAGGCAGGCTTAACAAGCACTAAAGAGAGTCAGCAGCATCAAGGGCTTTATTCGTCTCTTTAATTAAGGTGTATATTGAAGCTGATTGTCACCTTTATAACGCACTTACAGCTGAAGTTGTGTAGTGTGCTCAGCGGCATTGCAGTTCGAACCTCGGACTTTTTGATAAGTTGTTTACTAGAACTCCTCATACCCTGAAAGAAAAGGAACGTGTTTCATTTTCTAACGTAAAACGACGGGAGAAAATGGTTTTCTTAAAATCTCGGAGATTCATGGTATGACTATGTTGGTGTTAAACACGAAAAAACAACGCCATCTTCTATTTTACTGCACGAAAGAGTATGTTGTTGGTAGAATACATATCAGGCAATGGGGTTTGTATGTATTACTTGTGGGTAAAGTCTTTGGAATATTATTTTAATATCAATTTGACACGAATTGCCAAACATATTTCACGTTCACCACCCGAATAATTTTTGGTGGCGTTGGAAGATTGACTTAGGGTTAGGATATATTTATTGCGACGTTTAGATACTGCTATTTTTCTCCGTGGTATAAAGGATACGTTTGTTATAACGTTAACATACCATGGTTCTGTCCGTAGTTCACCGGACACAAGTCACTCTGTGACTACATTATACATTGCCTGCGGTTTCCGATAGTGGAAGCGTTTCGTTAGGAGATTATGTGAACACTTTTGTGGCTTGTGTTACACTGACATTAATCGCAATAAACTTGTTTACGCCCATATTTTCCCACCGATTGCAACCCAACGAACGACTTAATCTCCGTTTTCAAAATCGCTGCACACGTCGCCTCTAGATCCGCCTTTTCCCTGCATTTGGACAGAGATTATACGGTTTACCTTCACCGCTCTTACGATAGGGGTCGCTCCCATCATCGCTCTTCCTGATCATCCTAAAGGAACAAAAAAAGAGCTTAATGGAACAAAACACAAAACTGAGCGGGTATTTTCCTTTTCCATAAATGATCATATTGATCTGATTTACGGCGGCTTTTGCTGCTGGGGTGGGCGGGGATTATGGGATTTTGATTTCCCGGGTCGTTTGTTGAAGTCTGTTAGTCCGCCAAAAGTCACCTGCAAGTTTGGGAACCGAACTATTGTTAAAGGATTGAAGCCAAACTCGCTACTTTCAATAGTCCCACGTTGTTTCATTTTGAGAAGTACACTGAGCTCGTGCAGCTCAGGGAAAGAAACAGACTTCTTATACACCGGAACTTCAGAAGTGAAAGTTTGGATGTATGAGAATGACATGCCGTGAATAAAAACCTCGCTGTTAAAGTCGAATTATACATTTTGTTAAGATATCTATCAGTATAAAGTGAGGTAGTTGTCAGCTGGAAATTAATATATGTTGTTTTGTTTTGCATCTTTACTCAGATGTACTACGTTATTTTAAACTAGAAGACTTACCTATTTCAACCATAGAATTGTCATTGAATTGGTTTAGTTTAGCTACACATTGGGTAGTCTGCGTTACTGATATTTCTTACGCCACAAATTTCTCAGGTGACCAGAACTTTGTTTGTTATAAGGTTCCAAATAGTCATAAATATCAACAAAAATGACCTCAAAATTGTAATTAATGCCACTGATGGGGGATGGGGTAGGGTCTCACACATAGTGTCCATATAAACTAATTTCATCCTTTCATATGTCCTCTTGAGTCCAATGTAGACATCTGATGTGTCGTTAATAGTATCCATATAAACTAATTTTGTCATTTCATATGTCCACTTGAGTCCTATGTAGACATCTGAAATGTCGTTACTGGTATCCATATAAACTAATTTCGTCCTTTCATATGTCCACTTGAGTCCTATGTAGACATCTGAAATGTCGTTACTAGTATCCATATAAACTAAATTTCGTCCTTTCATATGTCCACTTGAGTCATATGTAGACATCTGAAATGTCGTTACTAGTATCCATATAAACTAATTTCGTCCTTTCATATGTCCACTTGAGTCCTATGTAGACATCTGAAATGTCGTTACTAGTATCCATATAAACTAATTTCGTCCTTTCATATGTCCACTTGAGTCATATGTAGACATCTGAAATGTCGTTACTAGTATCCATATAAACTAATTTCATCCTTTCATATGTCCACTTGAGTCCTATGTAGACATCTGAAATGTCGTTACTAGTATCCATATAAACTAATTTCATCCTTTCATATGTCCACTTGAGTCCTATGTAGACATCTGAAATGTCGTTACTAGTATCCATATAAACTAATTTCGTCCTGAATTTAACCTTTATTATACTTGATTTGCTACCCCCTCTTGTTTATAACTTTAAAATGAAGAACGACTAGCGCAGATAACCCTCTTGTTGCTTTGCGTGAAACTTAATACACAAAAAAATAATGTTCAACAATTGGTCAGTTTTATAAAAACATGATTACTGATGTAATTACTGTCAACAAAGTGAAACAAGCGTGCTGCTAAAACAGAAATTTTGAACTTTTGTGATTGGTGATGGGGTTAAGTGAAATTTATACATTAGTACAAGAGACCAACTTTAAATGAATAGGCTTATTGGCACAAATTAGTGTAATGATCATATAATACACAATTACGTTTGAATATAATTTTATTAAGGTCGTTATATTTGAATATATTTTAATAAGAATCTATAAAGGTCATTACGGTTAATTATATTTTAATACAAATTTAGTGATGCCATTATGAAGTGGGATGTTATAAATTATACTTCCAAGTTAAGTCTCCTCAAAATTACCCCAAAGTGTTACATCGATATATCTGCGAGCTTAACAGTACTAGAATCCGGTTTTTAATATACCCCTGGTGAGCAGAACACTGATGGTACATTATATTGTTTTGTGACTCCTGGTGAGCAGAACACTGATAGTACATTATATTGTTTTGTGACCTCTGGTGAGCGGAACACTGATAGTACATTATATTATTTTGTGACCCCTGGTGAGCAGAACACTGATGGTACATTATATTGTTTTGTGACCCCTGGTGAACAGAACACTGATGGTACATTATATTGTTTTGTGACCTCTGGTGAGCGGAACACTGATAGTACATTATATTATTTTGTGACCCCTGGTGAGCAGAACACTGATGGTACATTATATTGTTTTGTGACCCCTGGTGAACAGAACACTGATGGTACATTATATTGTTTTGTGACCCCTGGTGAACAGAACACTGATAGTACATTATATTGTTTTGTGACCCCTGGTGAGCAGAACACTGATAATACATTATATTATTTTGTGCTTAATTACAAACAAATACGTCAAAACTTACGTTTTTTGACGTGCTCATTAGGAACCTCATAAGAGGGATAAAATCGTTGTAATTCTTGAAAATCCTTAACGTACTAGATAACGAAATCTAGTGTTATAAAACATAATAGGCCTAACGTAATGTCTTATGACAAATAAAATCAATTATAACAATGCGTCGCCAGGTTGTGAAACGGCTTTCACACCATAAAAATTGTTGGTGTAAACATTTAGTTGTGTTTACTGGACAGTTTGATACGGCACAAATACAATTTTTTCTAGGCCTATATCACAATGACAACCTATACGTACATAGCAGATGACAGTATCATTTTATATGATTTAATGTCCATTCTAAAAGCAAGCTTAAATATTGTGTTTTTAAGTTCTTACACGAATAAAATTATTTGTCTTAAAATTTGCAATTTATCAATCTTGTTAGGGTATTGAAACACAATTATAATGTTAGGCCCGGTATGGCTAGGTAGTTAAGGCACTCGATTCGTAATCTGAGGGTCGAGGGTTCGAATCTCCGACACACCAAAGATGCTTGCCCTTTCAGTCGTGGGGGCGTTATAATATAACGATCAATCCCACTTTTAGTTGGTAAAACAGTAGCTTTAGAGTTGGCGGTGGATGGTGATGACTAGCTGCCTTCCCTATAGTCTTGCACTTCAAAATTAGGGACGGCTATCGCAGATAGCCTGCGTGTACCTTTGCCCAAAATTCGGAACAAAGAAATTACAATGTTTACATTTGTAATATATCACACGGTTCATAGGTTGGCATAACCAAGTGGAGAAAGAATGCTGCTTTGCAAGCGTTGCACCCTACACTGGTTAGAAAGTTGCGGGTTCGAGACGTCCTAGTGACTGTTACAACTTTGTACCACAAGAAAGAGTCGGGAAATTTCATAATAGGCTGGGTGGTACAAACATAACACATACACAGTAAATTTGTTGTTTAACAGTGAACTTACACTATTATAAATTTACAACTTGAGTTTAAAAATAAACAGCACATCGAACACCTTATTTAATACCAAAGTAGATTAAGGTTTGAAGGTGGATGTTGCTGGCTAGTTAGTTGCCTTTTCTCCAGTTGTCACATCAGAATTAGGGACTGTGGTAGGTTGTACGTACAGTGCAGTAGGAATAACTCTGGAAGATACAAACAAATCAACTCAAAGAGTGATCGAATTTGGTTGTAACGAGAATCGAACCCGAGATCTTCATATCACAAGACATATTCTCTGATTGCCAGACCATAAAGGTCTGAACAGCCTCGAATTAAGAAGAAAACTCGCGTAAATGTTGAAATTGGGTTTCGATACTTGCGGTGAATACGATAATATTTCAGTTACATAAACTGATAAAATAATAGAGAATAGTAAAAATTAGAAAACTGATAAAATAATAGAGGCTCCCCCAGTGGCTCAGCGGTATGTCTGTGGACTTATACGCTAAAATCCGGGTTTCAATAGCCGTGGTGGGCAGAGCACAGATAGCCCATTGTGTAGCTTTGTGCTTAATTCAAAACAACAAAATAATAGAGAATAATAAAATTAGGAAACTGATAAAATAATAGAGAATAGTAAAAATTAGAAAACTGATAAAATAATAGAGAATAGTAACAATTAGAAACATTAATTTCATTTTATTGATAATTTTCGTGGAACATATCAATATAAGCAATAATTGATAAATTATCAAGCTGTAAAGTTCACCTGTAGATTGCTTGTTGACCCCCCTAATATTGGCAGATAGAACTTCATAGATTGTTTCTTGATCCCCTTAATGTTGGCCAATAGGACTGTATAGATTGTTTTTTGATCCCCCTAATGTTGGCAGATAGAACTGCATAGATTGTTTGTTAATCCCCCTAATGTCGGCAGTTAGAAATGGTTAGATTGTTTTTTGGTCCCCTAATGTTGGCCGATAAAACTGTATAGATTGTTTACATACGTTCCTAGTGTTGGCCGATAGAACTGTATAGATGGTTTACATATGTTCCTAGTGTTGGCTGGTAGAACTGTATAGATTGTTTACAGGTGTTCCTAATGTTGGTCGATAGAACTGTATAGATTGTTTACAGGTGTTCCTTATGTTGGTTGATAGAAATGTATGGATTGTTTACAGATGTTCCTAGTGTTAGCTGGTAGAACTGTATAGATTGTTTACAGGTGTTCCTAATGTTGGTCGATAGAACTGTATAGATTGTTTACAGGTGTTCCTTATGTTGGTTGATAGAAATGTATGGATTGTTTACAGATGTTCCTAATGTTGGTCGATAGAACTGTATAGATTGTTTACAGATGTTCCTAATGTTGGTCGATAGAACTGTATAGATTGTTTACAGATGTTCCTAATGTTGGTCGATAGAACTGTATAGATTGTTTACAGATGTTCCTTGTGTTGGTCGATAGAACTGTATAGATTGTTTACAGATGTTCCTTGTGTTGGTCGATAGAACTGTATAGATTGTTTACAGGTGTTCCTTATGTTGGTCGATAGAACTGTATAGATTGTTTACAGATGTTCCTTATGTTGGTCGATAGAACTGTATAGATTGTTTACAGATGTTTCTTGTGTTGGTCGATAGAACTGTATAGATTGTTTACAGATGTTCCTAATGTTGGTCGATGATCCCCCTAATGTTGGCCAATAGGACTGTATAGATTGTTTACAGATGTTC
This sequence comes from Carcinoscorpius rotundicauda, assembly GCA_011833715.1. Lineage (NCBI taxonomy): Eukaryota > Metazoa > Arthropoda > Merostomata > Xiphosura > Limulidae > Carcinoscorpius > Carcinoscorpius rotundicauda. Next base: position 127,887,077 of record CM022394.1, on the reverse strand, counting down.
CTTATGTTGGTCGATAGAACTGTATAGATTGTTTACAGATGTTCCTAATGTTGGTCGATAGAACTGTATAGATTGTTTACAGGTGTTCCTTATGTTGGTCAATAGATTGTTCACATATGTTCCTAATGTTTATCCTTAGGAAACGGGTAGTATCAGACCAGGAGTTATCGGGGGCAGCAAGCCACGTGTCGCCTCACCAGATGTGGAAAAGAAAATCGAAGAGTACAAGAAAGAGAATCCTGGTATCTTTAGCTGGGAGATTAGGGATAGACTTGTGAAGGAAGGGGTAAGGTATCACTGTAATCTATAGACTGTTTTATTAACAGATAACTTGTGAAGGAAGGGGTAAGGCACCACTGTAATCTATAGACTGTTTTATTAACAGATAACTTGTGAAGGAAGGGGTAAGGCACCACTGTAATCTATAGACTGTGTTTTATTAACAGAAAACCCGAGATGACATTACAGTATATAATATCTTTCTCTCAAACTATATACCTTGCCCATCTGTGATTAGTATTCGAAGCATGACAAACACGATTACAGTGCACTCGGTTAATAAGACTTAGTTAACTGTGGAATTTAAAGGATGTATTTGAATAGCCTTTATGGACCAATAGAATGGAAAAAGCATCAATCGGCCCTTGGTAAGTTATCGTCGTATATTCAAGCTTTGTAGTCCCACGAAGACCTGTTGGAACTCCAAAGAGCAGAGTGTATGAAATTCAGTGATAGTATTGAGAGCCACGAAGTGGTACTAGTCGAATTAACACGACGTGGCATTTCATGTTCAGTTGAGCCTTCTTTCATCAATAGATCATGCAAAAATCTTGGTAAGTAGTGTTACTGAAATAGAACTGCATTGGATACAATAATACTAACATGTTAATTACATTAATTACCTAACATCCAATGGGACGTCATGTTTATAAAATTTAATGTATATTCCTTCCACTTTCTCCCCCACCCATCCCTCTGTATTATTCAGTATTGTGACCGTGGCACGGCTCCTTCTGTTAGTTCTATTAGTCGGTTATTGAGGGGCAACGGAAGTGGTGCCACCTGTGGAGGAAGTGGAAGACACTTTGGAGACCCAGAGGCTACTATTCCTGTTATCGGATCTGGAGCTGAGAAACGTGGAGACGGAGAAATGAATAAGAATAGCAACAAGCACTCAATAGATGGCATCCTTGGCGAGAAGAAAGATTGTAAGTTTGGTTTTGGTTTTGTTGTATTGTCTGATATATTAATATTTTTGTTAAACTGTTAGTTTTGTACGATGGAACCGAAATTGTCATCTTGGAACACACTGATTTAGCAAATATTGTAATAAATAAAAAAAGATGAAATGAAAACAGATAAACTGAAATAATATTTTAAATATTCTTAGCTGTTGTTTCAAAGTAATTTGATATATTTATCCTAGCTGCTTGCTATTTAATTAATTGGACTGAAAATAGTCGGTAAAATCTGAACAAGATTTAAAATAACTATGTGTATAGTACAATATTATAATTGTAAGTAATGTATATAACTACATGCGTGCAAATCACGAAACTATTGTATTTATAATATAAAGAACAGTAAATGAGATGAGGTATATAACTACACGTGTAAGTCACAAAACTACTGTATGTATAATATTATATTATAAAGCAAATCCTGCTATAAAAAGTAGTGAAACAAGAAATAAAACCATAATTTCAAATTTATAAAATGTAGTCCTTTCTTTGGCCTACAGATAAGTGTATAAAGCTGCTGAATTATGGATTACATTTTATACATATGTAATTGTGGTTTTGATTCTTATTTGATTATTTTTTTTATAGGATTATCCCTACTTTATTTTAAATTTCATAACTTTTAATACTTTTGTTTGTTTACTTTTTATGTTATAACTGTATAAAATGTATACTTTACCTTTAGAAATCGTCGTGTGTCTATCAATTGATTTGCTACGTCATTCATTGGTTGCAAAGATACTGAAGTATGTGCATGATATGTTTAACATTTATATTATACCTGTATATGTATGGTTTTCTATCGGAATATCAAAAGTGGATACCCATAGATCAATAAAGAAAGCTGGAGAAATCTTGTAACGATAGTCAGACCCGTCTAGGCGCTAGCCCCACTGACGTGATCAGATAGGCAGGCAGTAGACGAAAACGTTGCTGTTTTAGAAATGTTTAAATTGTCTTACCAAAAACGTTAGCGACCCTTTTAGCGTATTACTGATATATATGCACATAGTGTATCGTACCCAATACTTTTAATGGTCGGGTTTTCGCTTAAAATTCGACAGGGTGGCTTTTCGGCGCGTGAAATATTTGGAATCCTGGTCAATCCCCATTATTAAACACTACCTTACTTAATAATACATTGTTCGTTTGACAAGAAAAGTTATTCCAATTAATACGATGAAGTATAATATGCATTTTTAGTTCATATGCTTTATCAAAATATGTGGTGTGTAATCTTATTAATGCTACATAAGTAACATGATGGTTACTTATGGAAGTGAGTGGGTATAAGTTGTCCATAATAAAATACTTTCTGTAAATTGATTAACAATAGAAAACATTGGCATGGTTAATTATCACTGTTTTAGGCACGTCGTTTAAATTGCAATCCATTTTCTTTCCAACTTAAAAGCATAGACGCATGGTGGCTCCACACTACGTGTTGTAACAAAAGTATAATATTACACCATGGTAACCAACATAACGCTAGCTTTTGAAGTCGTGAAGTTGACTAATTATAAATATTTTTCTTTAAATGATTGATAGGAATTCAGCCACTTACATCTCTGTTTGTTTTCCTTCTTTCTCGTTTCACGTATACTGTTATGTTTTAGCGTCACAAGGCGTCGCCAGAAGTGAAATGGCACGTGCGTAAAGGATATCTTTTAAAACAAAATTTCAACTTTCGTGGTGGGGATAGAACAGATAGCCCATTGTGTAGTTTGACGCTTAATAATACGCAAAGAAATTACAAAATTTTTGAAAAATTCTTTCACTGGTTCTAGTATTTAAGTATGAAGATTAACGTTTCTCTACTGTGCATATAAAGGTTCACGGTTCGCGTCCTGTTACCACGAGTTGCTCAGTTGGGCCATCGATGCGCTTTAAGATTGACAATGAAACGTCCACTATTCGGTCAGACAAGGATTCGCTAAGAGATAGCGGCTGTCTTCCTTCTGGTATGTCGGTTCAGAATAAGGAACGGTTTTGTGCAGCTAGCCTTCTGTAGGTTTGCGCGAAATTTTTAAAACAAACAAAGAAATAATTTGAAAGATCCACCCCGTAATGTTGTCGATTGCATAATCATTGATTAGAGCTTAATACATTAAAAATGTTTGTTACGTTGGAACTGAACATCGCCATAATTTTGTCATCCAAGTTAGGTCAGGATTATAATGTGACGGTCAAACATACTATTTGTTAGTAAAAGAGTTGTCCAAGAGTTCGTGGTGAGTGATGATGACTAGCTGTATTCCCTCTCGTCTTATACTGCTAAATTGAGAACGGTTAGCGCAGATAGCACTTGAGTAGCTTTGCGCGAAATTCAAGCGAAACCAAACCAATCCCTTAGCAAGTGTGGAATATACATGTTCTTCAACTTGTCACTTAGATCAGACTTGAATGTCTCGGAAAGTTTACTGATTTACAACTCAAAAATCCAGATTTCGATACCCGTAGTTGGCAGAGAACAGATACCTACCACATCGTGTATCTTTGTGCTTCACAACAAATTGAAATACTGTTAACTATAAAAGTGGCAAATCGTAAGTCAGTCCTAGGAGTAACCTGAAATTCAAAGTATTTTGTTGACAAGCAGCGATGGTTGTTATAGTTGGACACGAAGAAACTGTCACAAACGTCAGCGCTTATAGAAATGTGGATTCTGATAAAACGAACAGATGCACTTCCGATATACCTTTTTATTTTTTCTCCTTTGTTTGAAGCAAGGCACAAATTTACACAATGGGCTGTATGTGCGATACCCAGCAAGGGTATCGAAACCCGGTCTCTAGAGATGTATCGACTCTACTCCAGAACTGAAACCGAAACAGACAGCGTTCAAAGCGAATCTGAAGAAGGTGTAAAGACGTAGAGAAAACACAGCTGAAAAGACAGAGAGAAAAGGGAAGGTTACGTAGTGTCTAAAAATCACCAGAAAGTTAATGCAAGCATGCAATTCTTTAACCTCGTGAACCAGCAACCAAACAAGCTGAACATTTTAACCTCATGGACCAGCAACCAAACAAGCTGAACATTTTAACCTCATGGACCAGCAACCAAACAAGCTGAACATTTTAACCTCATGGACCAGCATCCAAACAAGCTGAACATTTTCACTTCATTGACCAGCAACCAAACAAGCTGAACATTTTAACCACATGGACCAGCAACCAAACAAGCTGAACATTTTAACCTCATGGACCAGCAACCAAACAAGCTGAACATTTTAACCTCATAGACCAGCAACCAAACAAGCTGAGCATTTTCACTTCATTGACCAGCAACCAAACAAGCTGAACATTTTAACCTCATGAGCCAGCAACCAAACAAGCTGAACATTTTAACCTCATGGCCCAGCAACCAAACAAGCTGAACATTTTAACCTCATGTGCCAGCAACCAAACAAGCTGAACATTTTAACCTCATGAGCCAGCAACCAAACAAGCTGAACATTTTAACCTCATGGACCAGCAACCAAACAAACTGAACATTTTAATTACTATAGCCAATGTTTCCAGTGAGAATAATATAAAACTATAGAATTTTCCACTGCAGCCGCTAGCCTCAAAATCTTGATTTAAAGACTTCCACAGTGGTTTTTGTTATTGTTGTTGTATCTGTCTCTACTGACAAAAGTCTATCACCTATTGTTGTTATCTTTGCTTTCCTCTAAAGACTAAAAAACCATTCAGAATGGAAATGATGACTCCTGCGCTCAATATTTACAGTGCTGTAAATGTAGCAGACGCTCTGTAATGTTTTGATAAACTATCAATAGGTCTGCAGGTGGAGACCAGTTTTGTTTTGTTTTACAAGTGATGTTATAATAATTAAAATCCAGGGTAAGTTTCATGATGAATGCTATTAAAGTTGCGTTCGTATCACGGCAGTTAGGCTTAACTATCTTTTCGTCGAGTCATCTTGGTAATGTTGACATTTTTTTCACATTTTCTGTTTCTTCTTCCAGCATCTGGGGTCTGAAAAATATTAACATTTTATTCTGATTAGAATAGATATCAGAAGCAGGCTTGACCGTCAGTACTATTGCAGAAGTATACATACAGACAGACCCATTGACTGGACTGTCAAAATTACATGGTGCAAGTGGGAGTGTCATTGACGGTATTCCTTCTGCATAGCCACACACGTTGAAACGGTGAATTTTTTGTTCTTTAATACTTCTACAGTTTGAATATAGAGGGCACTAGTATTTGCAGCTTTTTCCTTATATTGTGACTTTCCTGTGTCACTGTGAACACACACACATTATCTTTTCTTTGGTCAGTATGAAACGACCCTAAAGCTGCCTATAAGTATGTTGGCATGTAAGGTCGCCATTTTACTGACCAAGTCTATGTCATAAGGGTTAACTAGCATGGCTGTTCACGTGACTTCTTTGAAGCTGAGAAAATTGTAAATCCATATAAAAGTTTTATTTCAACCACATCTAATCCTTTGTTAACAGCTTGAAGTTCTGGTCTGCTGTTCCCTGTGTATAAAGCAGTTTGTGCTTTTTATCTTTGACTTCTTATATAAATAATTTGTTATACTGACCTTTTGACTCCTAGGTAAAGAAATAGTTCGTAGCATGACGTTTAAATTATTATGTAAGTATTACCAAGCGATTGTATGTTTTATAACGCATACATTCGTATTTAGGCCAACTGTGTCCTATGGCTAGCGTGTCAGAATATGGATCCAACGTTTACACTAAACATATCCCACTTTTCGATTATAGCAACCCAGAAAAGGACTGCAACTGATTCAGACTAGCTGGCTGTTTTCTTTAGTTTATAACTACCGCACCCTCTGGTTTATAACTTGTAAATCATGGACATCTAGTGCGCGCAGATAGTCCTCGAGTATATTAGCGCAAAGTTAAAGAACAACAAAACAAACGTATTCGAATTATTTTAAGGGACATTTCTGAAACCGTACATGTATTTGTTCCTTAAAAATCTGGAGGGATGTGAAGGGGAGGACACAGTCATGACCTTATAATCGGTGTCATTATTCAGTTATCATTGTGGAAAGTCAGAGAGGCACCAAAGAACATAAAAACACCTTGTTTAAAGTCGGTAACTTTCTAATAATTTCCTTTTACAAAAAGTTGCAAAGTATGTCGGCCAGTTAAACAGTTAAAGTAGCTTTCTTTTTTTTTAAATCGTTGTACCTGTAGACTGTACATAGTTATATTTTTATTTTATGAAACGTTACATTCTTGCCATGATTATAAGGTTATTGGCTACATTAATATATAAGGCTATAACATAAACATAGACGCATGCGCGAGCACACACCAATAAAAATGTTTTAGGACCATTTTTAAATATTTTTAATTAGATTACGAAACATCCGAATGGCTACACAATGAGCTATCTCTGCTCTGTCCACCACAGGTATCGAAACTTTATTTCCGGGGTTGGAAGTTCGCAGACATGCCGCTGTGTGCCACTTGGAGGGTTATTGGCTATATTACAGTAAATCGCTACTCGGGTGACCTGCACGTGATATGTAAACGTAATTGATTTATTTTAGATCGTCCGTTATTTCCCTGACGAATGGCCTCCTTTCATAATTTCATAATCGTATCCAACACAATATTGAATGACGTTTTCGTGTATTTACGTTTATTAGTCAACATGCATGGGGTGTCAGTCTCCGCGAAAGAAATTGAGATGAAAAATACGTGGTACCCCAAGCATGTTACAGTATCATTAGATTGAGTTGTGTTGTCCAGGGATGTTAAGAATTATCTTTTCTGGTGAGAAGAACTTTGACAGAGATAAATTATCGCGGTCACCCCTATCCGTTGTTTGTGTAACGGTGTGTACCGCGTAGGCTATCCAGTTTTCAAAAGTCGACCACAGCTTCGGTTGAAACTACGTGAGTTTAAAACAATGACAGCCGTATGCTGGAGGTGTATTTTTTTGGATGCTCCAGTTTTCAAGTTTTAGCTATGCCTTTAACGCTGCGTCAGGTGTAATTTCGAAAGCGTGATGCTATTGATACACGTGGCTCAGAAATTCGAAGACGTCAAAGAACATCTTTTGTCGTTTTTTAAGGTCTTTTACGATCACGACGCGAGTTTACTATTATATCTTTTCTTTTCTCGTGCCGATACGAATAACGAGCTGTTATTTTTTTACTTGATGTAAAGATAATTTGGAAAGTTATAAACAGACGATGATGAAATTTTGTAAACTGGTAGACTTGATTCGATTTTTTTTCCTTTTTTGTTTAAGAATTTCCAACAGTTGGTAGGTTTTGGTTTGGCTGTCTGTGCCGTGCTTATCAAGGGTAATGAAAGTCGGTGATTTTTTTATCGTTATAATCCTCCAGACTTAACGCTGACCCACTGGGAGTAGGGAAGCTGTCTCGTTCAAAGTCACACAAAGATTATCCGCACATATCCGTTTCTGGTTTTGTAGTGGTGAACTACACGGAAGACAACTAGTCAACATCACCCATCGCCAAATCTTGGGTTGGTGTACAAACAAATAATTGGATTTGACAGTCACTTTACTAACGCACCCATATCCGCAAAGTACAGAGCGTGTTTTTGGTACTTGTGGAAACGGGCTTCAAACCAAGAATCTTCAGATCCACAGCGGGCATGTAAATCTCTATTTGTTAAGCTTGTTTGTTTGTTTGTTTTAAATTTCGCACAAAACCGCACACGGGCTATTTTTGGTAGCCGTCCCTACTTTAGCAGTGTAAGGCTAGAGGGAAGGCAGCTAGTCATCACTACCAACACTTGGACTACTCCTTTACCAACAAATAGTCGGATTGAAGGTCATAATTTAACGTCTCCACGGCTGAAAGGTCGAGCATATTTGGTGCGACGGGGATTCGAACCCGCGACCCTCGGATTACGAGTCGAACGCCTTAACCCACCTGGCTATGACGAGCCCTAAGTGGTAAGGGCCGACAAAATTACAAACTGTTGGTACAGTTCCTATTTTCATGGTACTCATTCTAATATAGTTTTTTAAAAAATGTCAAAATGCAGAAATTTTTAACAGTTTGAACTCGGATTGGTGTCCCCTTTGGTTAGGGTTCAGTCTATATTATAAATGTAATTGTTTTTCATGCCATCATTCACAGTTTATGCTGCAGTTTAAGTAAAATTCAGGCATTATTGTATATTATATACACTTGGCGTTCTTTTAATTCACCTGTATTTATATGATTAATTATTTGATGAATAAATTAGTATTTGTATTTGTTGTTGTTTTTCTCTCTAATCAGTATTGATGAAAATTAGGGCAGTGCCACGTGGTTAAAGCGTTGGTCAACATGATCCAGGTATCTTTGAAAATAGATTTATGCAGTTAGTATTTTATTATTTGTACTTTACGTCCCCAGGTGTCTTATTTAAATCGTGAAACTACACAGTAGCTTATACGGACATATTAAATTCATAGAGACTGATTTACTGAAATACAAGAAACACAGTGTTGGTTGGAAAACTATTTATACACATAGTAAAATTGAAAAAAAAATATTATATTGGGATGACAATGTTAAAAAATACAGAAACAATGTAAGGATGTATATATAAAACAAAACGAAAATCACCACCTAAATGGCCCAATATTTACAAAAACATTTATTTACAACCAAATGTTCAGTTGTTTTCATTTGCATGCATTCAAGTTTGAATATAAACATTAAGTCTTCCAATGGCTAATTCCTATAAGATTGTAACGTTGGCTTTGTGGTTAGTGGATTTTGTATGGTTTCATATATTCAGCTCCACCTGGTTTCTATAATTTTTAACACTGCCATCCCTCCATCATATATATTTTGTTACTTGTTTTCCCTCTTTCTTTAAACAACTAATATTAATGAATGCCAGTCGCTATGGAAGCAACAGTTGTTATGATGAACATCGTGTATGGAAGTTGGATACTGTTTTTATATTACCAAAGTCAGATCATAACATCTTGGTGTATAAATTAACAACAACTTCACACATTGGTGAGTTGGCTCTTCTGATGTCAGAATCAGAATAACCAGTAGATAATTTGGCTTGGTTTTTTTTCGTACGAAGCTACACGAGTATTATCTATGTTAACCGTCCTTAATTTAGCAGTGTAAGACCGCCAATTCTTGGGCTATTCTTTCACCAACGAATAGTAGGATTGACCGTCATATTATAACGCTCCAACAGTTGAAAGAGCGAGCATGTTTGGTGTGATAGGGATTCGAATCCGCGACCCGTGGATTATGAGTCGAGTGCTTTAACCACTCGGCCACGTTGCCTGTTACCATACTCACCTGTTCTCTAATTTGTCTATGTTTTATGTAAACTGAAAGTCTTAATAGCGTTTGTAAACCTCGACAACCTAAATTAGATGTTTATAAAAGTCCTTTACATTGTTTTAAAAGAAATCTGAGATTATGGTGAGCAATTAATAATAACCGTTTCTACGTATTAACTTAGTGATAAACAGTTTGATACAAAACACGTGCTATGGTTTGCACCTCTGTTACAAGCAGGCAAAGAATGATTACTATCATACATATATTTTTATTTTATTTTTCTGTGAGAGAAACAGTTTAATAAATTACCGGTCAGTGCGTCGTCAAGCTTGGCTAAGCGATTTCCAAGAAAAGTGAGAGGGAATATTCAATAGCGACGGCACTTGAAATTCTTTTAGGCTGGATTACCTCCCCCGCTTGTACAGCGTTAAGTCTACGGATTTACAACGCTAAAATCAGAGGTTCGATTCCCCTTGGTGGACTCAGTAGATAGCCAAGTGTGGCTTTGCTATAAGAAACACATATAGACTAGATTAGAGTAAATAAATCTGTAAGATATTTGTTTCGCCTATTATTAACTGTATTTTATGTGCGCCAACAACATCAAGCGCGGTGCGCGCATGTAGCTGGTTCAGTTTTATTATTCATCAGGATCTCTACCTACCTACCCTCAAAATGAAATTATCTTATGCAGGATTAGAGTGAACTGATCTCAGAGACCTTGGGCGTGGTCGAAAACTGTAATTAGATATCAGATCTGTCAAGAGGTGACGGAGCTATCGGCTTAAGTCCAAAGTAAACCGCTCATCCGCGGCTAATAATGCTGTGCTGGAAACTTCTCTTTTCTTCTTCTTTTTTAATGTACATATTTTTGAGCTTCACGATCGAAAAATGTACATTTACGTTTGACAACCGAATGTCATATTTTAAGAAATTCGTATCTAGTTGAACGTTTTCGAATTTTACTTTGTGGTAAAACACTGACGTTGTTATAAGTCAAAATGTTAACACTAACAGGAAAAAATAATAATAATTTGGTTCGGAAAATGTGCAACTAATTCTAATAGTCATTATATTTAAATGCCATTTTCAGTGTAGTCTCTGTCCAGCTCATAAACTGTTGTATCCTGGAATACAATCAGCGATGATAAAAGTATATATAGCTCACCACAAAACCTTTCACCGACAATCACAATTTTCGTTACTCGACCGATGGTACTGAGAATAAGGGAAAGTGTTGGCCATATGGTTTAAAATCTAAGATTGACCCTACAGGGTTGACACGACAGGTGGCGCGTTTATTTGGTCGTCATTGATACCAGTGTGAGAATATTGGTTCCGTTCTATTTTTCACATCTTCATGCCCGCTCACGTTCTCCGTGGACATGGTGGTCACGGCGCACGTGCTTTAACATGTGTTTGATCCCATCTGTCCGGGAAGTCATGCCATTAAATTGTTTCATCTCGCCGAGCGGGATTCTTTAGAATTAGTGGTCACGCGTCCTCAGACTTTTTTTAAAGATCTCTGAAAGTGGCTTAATCCTGACCAGAGCTGACCATGATAAATAAAGATAGCAGGGTAAAGAGTAAAATTCTAACCCTTTAAATGACAAAACACTAATCGAACGTACAAGTAAACAGATACATATTTGTCCATATTTCACTAGTTGTTAAAACTCAGAATATCTCTAGCCATCTAGTTGCCACCAGACTAGGTGTCTCTGGTACTTGTTTGTTTCGAATATTTGCGCAAAGTTACGCGAGCTGTCTTGTTCCTAATTTTGAAATGATAGACTAAACGGAAAATAAGTAGACAAGAGTATCCTCCGCCAACTCTTGAGCTACTCTAATTTGACCGTGATTCCCATAACGAATTTCACGAAGAATAGTAGGTACATATTTCTCCGTCTGAATTTAAGCCGTTACACCAGACGTTTGGATGACGTCTTCCCCACTTCTAAAATCAGACTTAGTATAAAGGTTTTCTTTAATACTTTTATAAATAAAAGGACCAGGCGTGTCTGTGAATATGGGAGTTCATGATGTGCACTCTTGTGCCACAAAATCTCACCCCGGGCTTTGGAGCTGTGAGTACGTTATGAAGAGTAGCTGTCAAATTCCATTATTTGATTAGAATGGGTCATGAGTTGGCGATGGCTGATGTTGGCTAACTACATTTCCTCTAGTCTGTCATTTCAAAATTTTGGGCGGGTCAACGAGTATCAGAAACAAACCAACATACACATCCATTAGATAATAGGAAACTAGGTTTAGCATTGAATGTGAGGCCTGGCATGGCCAAGCGCGTAAGGCGTGCGACTCGTAATCCGAGGGTCTCGAGTTCGGGCCCGCGTCGCGCTAAACATGCTCGCCCTCCCAGCCGTGGGGGTGTATAATGTTACGGTCAATCCCACTATTCGTTGGTAAAAGAGTAGCCCAAGAGTTGGCGGTGGGTGGTAATGACTAGCTGCCTTCCGTCTAGTCTTACACTGCTAAATTAGGGACGGCTAGCACAGATAGCCCTCGAGTAGCTTTGTGCGAAATTCCAAAGCATTGAATGGGTTCACAAGAAGATATGAAGTTCAACATTTCCTCATTTTTCAAGTGGATTTAATTTCAGGTATTAACATGCTCACCTTGAGAATTCTTTTTTTCACGAGGATTATTTTCCTGGACGACTTCGAAACAAGAACTTTCCAAAGTCACACTAGCCCCCTCCCCGACAAAAAGTGGAGTCCATGGACAATAGTATTCAGAAGGTTCTTGTAAAGACGCATTTAAACCATGTATCACTGTTATCATAGTGTAATAATACTGTTCTTGACTTTATCAAATATCCATTGATGATGACATGAGAGTGCATGTCTTTATCAAATATCCATTAATAATGACATGAGTGTGGATGTCTTTATCAAATATCCATAAATGAGGACGTGAGGGTGCATGACTTTATCAAATATCCATTGATGATGACACAAGGGTGCATGTCTTTATCAAATATCCATTGATGATGACACAAGGGTGCATGTCTTTATCAAATATCCATTGATGATGATACGAGGGTGCATGTCTTAACCAAATATCCATTGATGATGATACGAGTGTACATGTCTTTATCAAATATCCATTGATGATGATACGAGGGTGCATGTCTTAATCAAATATCCATTGATGCTGATACGAGGGTGCATTACTTTATCAAACATCCATTGATGATGATACGAGGGTACATGTCTTTATCAAATATCCATTGATGATGATACAACGGTGCATGTCTTCATCAAATATCCATTGATGATGATACGAGGGTGCATAACTATTAAATATCCATTGGTGATGATCTCAGTATGTATGTAGCTCTTCTTAATAAAACATCTTCGTTTCTTCCTGACCCTTTTGACCCCGTTGAGGGCGGCTCTTTGATTAATTTTAATTTAAAATTTCATGGGTCAAGAGAAGAGCCATTAATAATTTCTGGATAAACAGCACCTTCGAATTCATTGTCGTTTTAGGGAAAAGAGGTAATAGTTCACAGATGAATATTTTTATTAATTAATCTCCAACTTGTGAGCGTGCTATAACAAACCACGTTTTACATACTGGGACCTCACACATTGCATGACGTCATACTTTCGTACTGTCCCCGGTTCTAGAATATTATTGAAACATTTTTTTTTCTGTTAGTTTAAGTACTGAGCCCTCTATCGAGCGTAAGTAAAAAATGGGTTCAAATTGTGTGGCCTTTCGTTTTCCTTTACTTTAGGGATGGACGATAGCCATACTTGCACGCGAAAGCAGCGTCGCGTCCTCTATTGACGAGGCTGACCTTACGGTCCCGCCTCGGAACGCTGCCGTTAAAGAAATGGCGCTCACCTGGTCCCCACAGTCGCCTTTCCCAACCTACGGCGACCGGTAACGGCGAAGATAAAAAGAGCCGTGATGTTTTACCAGTCACCGCCGGCGTAACTGCACTTGGTGGTCTGCCGCTTGGCGCTTTACGTTTTCTTTTGGTGCGTGGTGTTGTGTGTAGTTCACTTACGAAGCAGGTGGTTTCTGTTGGTGGGCGCTTCTGAGTTGCACGAGTCCGTGAAGAAATGTATAAGATGTGAAAAGAACTGTTTTAGCTTAAAACAATCGCATCCTTCCTTTCTTTAGGATAAAAAAAAATATCAGTTGACCTGTACTAAGGCTTTTCTGGTGACGAGAAACCCACTTGAAGATGACCTAGGAAGGTCGAAACGTTGTTCTCTGCTTATCAATAAAAGTGTTAATACCCATACCAGCCGATCTGAGATACATCTTTACTGAGGCTACTTCGAAGTGCAGTAAGTTACTGGTATCGCAGATGGAAAAATGCAGAATTAATCGTAATGGGGACGCATCCCGAAAGTACCACTGAGCTTACAATCAAATATGAGTCGTTGATTTATTTCTTCTCAGATTTTTAAATGACCCGGGCGTGACTGTGAATCCAGAGATTTGTGGTTCGTGTCTCGTTTCTAAAAGGAAACATTACTCAAGATATTTGGGAGCCGTGGATATATTTAATAGCGATGGCAAAAATCCTCGTTGTTTGGTGAAACAAATAGGTAGTGGGGTGTGAGTGTTTACAGTTCCCTTCTAGTTTATCAGTTCAAAATTGGGTACGGCTGTGAGGTCTGTTTGTTCGGAATTTCGCGCAAAGCTACACAAGGGCTATCTGCGCAATTGTCCCTAATTTATTAGTGTAAGACTAGATGAAAGGTAGAACAGTCATCACCACCCACCGCCAACTCTTGAGCTACTCTTTTACCAACAAATAATGGGATTGACCGTGACATTATAATGCCCTCATGGCTGAAATGGCGAGTATGTTTGGTGCGATGAGAATTCGAACCTGCAATCCTCATATTACGAGTCCTACGCCTTAACCCACGTGGCCATGCCGGGTCGTGAGGAGACAGCCCTGTGTTTGTGTAACTTTATACGAAAAAATTCTAAACCAATCAAACAATTTTAAAAACAATTGTATTTTTAACAATTAACACTTTGAGCTGGAAAAAAAAACACCAAACGGGTTAAAATTAGTTCCGACCAATATGGAAAACAACAACAGAAATAGTAAATATTTTGTTATTTCTATTATAATAATAGCTTTTATTTGAAATCTAACTCAATTTTCATTGGTAATGTTCTGTCTGTTCGTCTGTTTTCAAGCACAAAAACTACACAATCGATTATCTATGCTCTCTGTCCACCGCGGGTTTCAAAACCTGGTTTTGAGAGCTATGTGCGCTCGGATTATGAGTTCGGATTCCTGTCACCGAATATACTCTCCTTTTCAGCCGTACGTTAATCTCATTTTTTGACAGTAAAAGAGAAGCCAAAATGTTTGCAGTGGGTGATGTTGCCAAAATTCGATAAAATAAACAAATACAACCCTGACGAGATAATTATGCAAAAATACAACACTTTTATTAAGGATGTACATGCCAACAAAAGTGTAACAAAAAAGTGAGCCAATAGCTTTGTGTTAAATTCGACAAAAAATGTTTTTCAACTTTGAGCTCTCGATGTTTTATGTAAGCATAGACACGAAACCTAGAACAAGTATTGTTTGTTTGTATTTTAATTTCGCGCAAGCTGCACGAGAGCTATCTGCGCTAGCCGTCCCTACTTTAGCAGTGTGAGACTAGCAGGAAGGCAGCTAGTAATCACCACTCACCGCCAACTCTTGGGCTTCTCTTTTAACAACGAATAGTGGGTTTTACTGTAACTTTATAATTCCTCTACGGCTGAAAGGGCGAGCATATTTGGTGTGATGCGGATTCGAACCCGCGACCCTCAGATTACGATTTCAGTGCCTTAACCACCTAGCCATGTCGGGGCCATAGCGTTAGGAACAGTTGGATCGTAGGCATAACTATAAACACAAATGAAAGTAAAATACGTTTATTTGTTACAGTGTGTGTATGGATTATAAGGAAAGTTCTTTTTTCTTTTCTTCTGTCTTTGTTTTAATCCATCATTGAAGTAAGTCTCTGCAGTAGAAAGCATTAACCATTTTGGTCATACCAAAAAAAAGACAGATAAAACAAGCATTAAAGAAAGCATGGGGGTTAGACTTTAATTGTTCTCTTAAACCTTGTTTTATTAAATGCTTTGCCGTTCATAAACACGAAACCAAAACTGTGCGGACGCCGATTAACCTGTAATTGTTGTTGTCTTTTGTTCTACTAACTCGCTGGTTTATTGGAAGATAACATGTTCTGTATTACTAACATCTAAGTTCTCATCAACTGTTGACCATTTATCGGCTTGTTTTGAAACTGTTCATTGTCGATGGAGGTCCACATATTGCGTCAAAATGAGGAATGTTATGTTTTTGTCTGTTATTCAGCGTAAAGAAATGTGACTTTTTTCTGTATAAAGAGCTCATTTATTTTCTATGTTAAATACATAGGTGGCACCTCAGTAGTAATTAGTGAGATTGATGGTATTTGCGTTTAGGGTTGTCTTTTTTTTGTGATTTCTCTTGAGTTAAGGATCAAGTAATTAATAAATTTATAAGCTCACAATCAATGCTTTGCGTAAATTAGTCGAATTAAAATCTGTGTCGCTAATTTGGGTTTAAAGACAACTCCGCTCTTGCTCTCTCTGCTGGTAAGAACTATAATAATTCTTTGCTGACTTAAGCTGAATAAAGCTGATGCTTTTATCCTCCTCTGCTTCTCTGAGTGGTTGAATTTATAATTTAAAAGAAAAAAATGTATTTACAAAGCTGGTGAAATTCGTCCCCATGGGTAATTCTGTGGTTAAAAACTTTAATCCAAAACCATACGAAGAGAGTAGAGATAATGCAAAGGTGTATTTTTTAAGCTATATAACGTCAGACCCATTTGCAGGTAGGCCTAACTGTTGTGTTGAAATAATCGTGATGGGCTTTAAAAATTAATTTGCAATGCATATATCTAAGTTTTTTTTTTAAAGTTATATAACGTTAAACCCATTTCTAGGTAAGCCTAACTGTTGTGTTGAAATAACCGTGATACCTGTAGTTATTCCTACACTCGATAGAAACAGGCACGTCTAGAAAACATTCAAGTTACAAGGACGATACGTTAGAGTATTATACCTAGTAACTGTACCATACTAGTCGTTAAAGTCAGTTGCTTTGTACAGAGTTGTAGCGACCTGTCCATCATCAACTGGCACAAAGAAATCCTGCATGGAATGGAACCACTTTTGTAAAAAGTGAAACGAATGATACGGCTGCCATTTCAGACATCAAGGTTAGAGAGTGGAAGTTTTTTGATCACGACATTAAACCATCGCCACTGAAATGGAGAGGGGGCTTAATAAAATCTCCAGACCTTCACTTCCTGTGTTTTGTTTTGTTTTTGATAAGTAATTGTATTAAAGACAAGTTAACACGTGAGTACATTATTAATTAAATGATGTGAAAAATTACCACTTCACAGAGAAACTGTGAGAAATGCAGGTTTTAATTTTAATTGAGAAACAAATATTTTGGAAATTCTTAGTTTAATAACAGTACAGATGGTCCCTTAATTTCAAACCTAATTTTCCAATTCTCTTTCCACTGAGAGAAAAAAACCTGAAGCATATAGTTTGTCTGTCTCCACAAAGAATGGGTCTTCAAGCCAGAATTCACTATAGTTGATGACGTCACATTCTTTCGCGGTCACGGTAGACAATTTCTAACTGTGGAACTGACATCCAAAATTTATTTTGTTACAGATATTAAAGTATACAATATAGGTGTCGCTGTTCGGTATTAGTTAATACGTGATGTTCCTGTCTATGGCGCAGCACTTTTAACAAAATAGCTCCAGCGTCGGGTTTAATTTTGTGTCGTTGAAGTTGCTCTTGGTTTTTAGAGTGGAAGGCTACACAATGGGCTCGTTAAACTGCTGGGAATCGAACCCTAAGCTTTATTTTACCTTGTATAAGATTGGTTTCGATACATTCGTTATGTAAAACTTTCAACTGATCATTGCTCTAGTCTGAGGAATAAAATAATACAATTCACATTTGCCTACAACTATTAAATTAAAGCTAAACTTAAGATCAAAGTTATTTTTAAAAAATGGATGAATACGTTCTGTGACGGAATTTGAACGTACGAATCGCAGATTGCGAGCTGAGTGCCTTGAGGTCATGATAAACTTAAAACAATTCGAACTCGTAAAATAAAAATACATAAATTCTAATTGTGAAGGAAGCTTATATATTTTTTTTAATTTCGCGCAAAGCTACACGAAGGCTATTTGTGCTAGCTGTCCCTAATTTAGCAGCGTAAAACTAGAAGGAAAGCAGCTAGTCATCACCACCCACCGCCAACTCTTGGGTTACTCTTTTACCAACGAATAGTGTGGTTGACCCTCACGTTATAACGTCCCTACGGTTAAAATGGCGAGCATGTTTGGTGCGACGGGAGTTCGAACCCGCGACCCTCAGATTACGAGGAAGCTTGTAAAGATCTGTATAAGAAATAATTCACCAATGTTGATTTTGTCGTAGCTTATAATGGCAAGAACGTTTATTCCAAAACACAAATGGCTATCTATACTGTATCAACATGCGGGTATCAACGGTTACAAAGCTTTGCTCTAAAGCTAACAAACTTTCGCTGTGCCACTGAGAGGAGGGGGGTGTTCAAAATGATGTATAATTTAAAAACAAAGCACACTTAACCGATTTTGAAGAGGTAGTGAAGAAAATGAAAGGGTGTCTATCGAAAGCAAATTTTAAAATTGTAAGCTAATATATCTATAGAAAACTACGTCCATGAATGTTTTAAATACTGGGATTTTTTGGTACGTTTTCCTTTAGACTATTATTAGTGTGTGTTTTCTCGGAACTTCCGCTCGAGTTCCCTATCAGATCGTGGCTTCATCACTTCCTGTGTACATACATACGATGCTTTTCGTTATATATATATATATATATATATAATTTTTTTTCCCACTAGCGGCTGACAAGTTTAATTTCTGACAGATCTGTACTGTTGTGTTTCAGACGGACCTCGAGTCTCACGATGATCACCTGGGACAACTGCTGTTCCCCTCCCTTTCTCGTAGTTCATTTTTATCTATGCAATTCGCTCTCGTCTTCTTTTTTTATATTTGTTATAAATACTTTAATTATATAAATAGGCTAAATGGTTCGTTATGGCCAGCGATTACGGTTTTATGTTATCTGACGAAGTTCTGATGATTAAAATCTAGCCGTAATGAGCATATGTCTTTACACGAGTCAAGCTTACTCTGTAGGAAACTTTCACTGCTAAACGTGGTTTGTAGTTGACTGTGAAGAGTATGGAGGAAAGTGAGATGTTTTTATGTTCAGAACAAGAGAAGGTCCTGTGATATTGTTAGACGGATTATGTGACAAACAAGTAGTGTAGAGAACCCAAGCTTTTCACACCGAATAACTTTCATTTAAATATTTATTTAATTGATTAGTAGTGACTTTTCTCGCCAGGTTTATACCATACTTACAGTGTTTGGAGTGCCTTTAAAACGTTTGAATCGTTTATGAATTATTTAAAAAAAAAATCGTGTTCTCAGTACACGTTTTTGTTTTTCTCAGTTTCATTCTAGGTTGCTCCTTCCCTGTGGCAAAAAGATATGTCTGCGGACTTACAACGCTAGAAGCAAAAAATACAAACAAACTGGGAAAATCGAGCGTTGTTAATTTTATCCAGCGCATTGAAATAAAACCTGAACATTGTTAACCTTACGCAGCGCACTGAAATAAAACCTGAACATTGTTAACCTTACTCATCGCACTGAAATAAAAACCGAACATTGTTAACCTTACTCAATGCACTGAAAGAAAACCTAAACGTTCTTAACTTAATTCAGCGCACAGAGCGTTGTTAACCCTATCCGAGATAAAGGTAAGTAAAGCGGAACAACAGAGAGATTTTGTAAATTTAGTACTTTTCATTGTGCTAGAGAATTAAACTGACCGAAACGACCTCAGTCGAACGTGAATTAAATGTCGAAAAATATTAAATTTTGAAATCGGAGAAAAGAACATAGTTGACAAGAATAAAAGTGTCTATCAAATGTTCTCTGGATCCACATTAAAATACTTTTGACGACCTGAATAAACAGTAGAAGTTATATCTACCCTTTTGTAGGTGACACATCACCAGGAAATCTTCGTATCTTCTTTAGGAATAAAAAATAAAATTTCCCCTTTAATATGTAGGTGACACTACCTGTCACGACAGCCGTAACCCTAATACAGTAAGATTGTGTGATAGAATAGTGTTTGCAATATGTTTCATTTATCACCTAACCTACTGTATTCGTGTTATATAAGTTATTTCGTTATTAATTAACACAGTACCCACTGTTAAGTACATTTAAATGTTGTGATTGCGTTTTCTTTTAGTACTGTGCTGTATTCTTTTTTTTTTTTCATTTTCAATTAAGAGCTGTTACAACGGAAAGAGGCATCGAGTTTAGTAGCGAAAACGTTGAGGCGTACAGTGCGCCACCTATCATGATACACATTTACGAGATTTTTTAGCTCCACCTAAATGTTTAATAACTGCAATATGTCAAGCTCGTGGTACTACTTGATATTTTTGTGTTTCTTCTCGCCAGACATGTAAACTTTTCTATCTGTTTCAAGTCTGTGACGATAGCTGGCGCTAAATGTTCATGTAAGCTCAGATAGATACTGTTGAGCTTTACCCTAAACAGATTTTCGCTAACTAGTTGGAACGATTAAAGAGGCTTAAAAATTTGGAAATGCCTTTAATGATATATACTGAAAGAATATATCGTAGTGCACTACAGTAGATACAATGACAACTGATGGGTGTTATCTAATTGCCCTCCAGTGGCACAGTGGTAGTCTGCGGATTTACAATCCTAGAAACTGGGTTTCGATACCCGTGGTGGGAAGAGCACCGATAGCTTTTTGTCTAGTTTTGTGTTTATTTTCAAACAGCTTTTTATTAACTTTAATGTAGCGCCATCTTTACGTCAATAGATAAGACGCCTACGGTAAGATGCCATATGGATTTTTTGTTTGTTTTCCATAACTTCTGTTTTTCTGCCTACGAAGGAGACAGGAACACAATGAGGCTTAATTACGTAAGGATGGCCACCACGTGGTTTTATGAGCTGTGCCAAAAAGTTGGATAATTTATAGGCTTAGACCATTTGCTGTGAGGTTCTCGCAAGTGGCCTGTTGCGGATTAAAAACCAAGAGTTGTTTTTAGTAAACGATCACTGATAGAGGGATACACTTCAGAGTAACCCTGCGCGTGCCAATCGAAAACAAAAGTGTCACGAAGTATTATTTTTGTTTGAGGAGGAAAATGTCCCAGCGAACCCTATCCTCCCTGGTCAACAAAGACCAAAATTCCGATAATAATATGAACCAATTATGTTTGTTTTACACATAGGGTCATGCATAAAAAAATACAGGACACAGTAAAACCGTAAAAGCAGTACTATGATACACCCTGCTTCCACGACTTAATATTAAGATGTATTTTATGAGATATATCAGGACAGTTTATAGTTACAGCCTAAAAGAAACCACTAAGATTGTTTTTTATGAATGCACTTCATGATCTTCTGTAAACCACTAAGATTGTTTTTTATGAATGCACTTCATGATCTTCTGTAAACCACTAAGATTGTTTTTATGAATGCACTTCGTGATCTTCTGTAAACCACTAAGATTGTTTTATATGAATGCACTTCGTGATCTTCTGTAAACCACTAAGATTGTTTTATATGAGTGCACTTCATGATCTTCTGTAAACCACTAAGATTGTTTTTATGAATGCACTTCGTGATCTTCTGTAAACCACTAAGATTGTTTTTTATGAATGCACTTCGTGATATTCTTTGAACCACTAAGATTGTTTTATATGAATGCACTTCATGAATTTCTGTAAACCACTAAGATTGTTTTTTATGAATGCACTTCGTGATCTTCTGTAAACCACTAAGATTGTTTTTTATGAATGCACTTCGTGATTTTCTGTAAACCACTAAGATTGTTTTTTATGAATGCACTTCGTGATCTTCTGTAAACCACTAAGATTGTTTTATATGAATGCACTTCGTGATCTTCTGTAAACCACTAAGATTGTTTTATATGAGTGCACTTCATGATCTTCTGTAAACCACTAAGATTGTTTTTATGAATGCACTTCGTGATCTTCTGTAAACCACTAAGATTGTTTTTTATGAATGCACTTTGGTGATCTTCTGTAAACCACTAAGATTGTTTTTTATGAATGCACTTCATGATCTTCTGTAAACCACTAAGATTGTCTTATATGAATGCACTTCATAATCTTCTGTAAACCACTAAGATTGTTTTATATGAATGCACTTCGTGATCTTCTGGATACAATGTTATATATATCGTGACGGACTTGATGTAGAGCTGTATTTCGTGACTTCTCTATACAGGGCTGTATTTAGTCTAAAAGTGTAGATTCAGAGTTTTAACTCAGTTAGACGGATTTAAAAAAACGGCTCGTCATAAACAGTGTTTATAGGCAATCATCTGCACATTATAAACTATACAAGGGGTGAAAGCCGACAGGTGGCGGTCCCATCCAAAGGCGGGAGCAGCTGATATTGCGACTTGAACCTTGTGACTTCGACTCAGAAATATTATTAATTCTCATTAACTATGACAAGCCTGGTCGGTCCATTTAGTCCATACCTCACGGTCTTCACACACTACGAACATTGTTTATGAAAGCAATCACCAGGCCCTACAGGAATACACATATACAACTAATAGCGGCTTGTTCTACAAGCTCAATTGCCAAACTAAGTCATACACCCCACCACCCCCGTGGTCTTCGTACAGGGTGGGGGAGACAGAGAGAGAGAGAGGCGCCAAGGCATGGATAAAGATGGAGTTTTTTTTGTGCTTTTTTTTATCTTTTTGTCTCGTGCACACTCACATCTAAGAAGTACTTCCTTCCTCTCGTATATTTGAGCAGGCGACATACCACACTGAGATCTCTTGAAACAGTAATTATCATGATTAGTTGGGGTGCCAGCACATTGAAACTCGAGAAATTTCTCTTCCCTTCGATCCATTAATGTGGTAATTAAGCTCGCTTTGCCAACGGGAAAGCCGACAACGGTCTAGTGAGATGGGCGACCACGTTACAATTCCCAATAACACGTTTACATGACTTTATACAAAGGGCAGACGTTTGTCAAAAGTTCCCTGGTGAGCTTTTGTCACCTTTGGTGAATACGGCTCATTGTGGCGGCTAAGAGCGAAGACGGCAGCAAGCGATTATTTAACGTGTAGATGTCGCTTCTGGTCACTGTGAGTGTACTGGGTTTTCCAGGTTTTCTTTTCGATCTAGTATTTTCACCATATATTACACTGACGAGATAAAAACCACGTTATACCCACACCTGAGCCACCCATCCATTATTGCATAGTATCAAAATTAACTGTTTACTGACCAAAAAGTGTTTCATTTTAAATGGTCTCGTTCCAACTGGTGTCCGGAAATAGAATGACCCTAGAATTATAGTACTGATGAAAACAGCGCCAGTAGTAATACAAAGTGATTTGGAAAACAAACAATGACGTTCAAATTTCATGTGTATTCTTTATTTAGAGGCACAAAGGGGAACAGTGCTGTTTTTACCATTGTCACTGGATTCTTTATTTTATACATTTTTTTTCCTGGATTGGTTTCGAATAGCGTAATTTCCTTACTTTTGTTTCGGTTGGAAGAAAAACAACTCAGTTATGCTAGTTTTAACTGTAACAATACCATTAAACTAGTTTTAACTGTAACAACACCGTTAAACTAGTTTTAACTGTAACAACACAATTAAACTAGTTTTAACTGTAACAACACCATTAAACTAGTTTTAACTGTAACAACACCGTTAAACTAGTTTTAACTGTAACAACACAATTAAACTAGTTTTAACTGTAACAACACCATTAAACTAGTTTTAACTGTAACAACACCGTTAAACTAGTTTTTACTATAACAACAAAATAAAACTAAGGTTACATATTTATTTGACTTAGAACAAACTTCGTGTTACATGTAAGTGCCCGCTTAATTGGCCAGCACGCACGACATCGTGTTATTACAGTATTAACACTTTAAGACACATTGGAGATTCAAGTTGTAATTATTAAGGTTAATTAGCAGTTTGGTAATTATTATTATTATTAATTGTGTGTAAAACTCTAATCTAACAAGATTACAAAGTCACGAGTTATTTGGCGCATAAATATTTCAGAAACATATATTTAGAAATCTAGTAATTTCATATGAGTCCGTCATGAATTATGAAAGTTCAAAGAACTATTAATGAGGTAAAGGTGGGGCGGAATTAGGAAGTACAAAATAGGTAGCTTACATTAAATAAAATAATTTCAGAATGGCATCCATTATTAGAGCGAAGACCTTTTGAAAGTTTTATTTCACTAAAAGTAGCAGCCCTCTAGAGGCCCATCAGTAAGTCTGATAACTCATGCGGCAAAAAAAACAAACAACAAATAAATCAAGATCGTAAGGAACTCTGTCGTTTATGATGTCAGAAAATCATGTAAGTTCAGTAAGTGTTAATACACAACGATAAAAATTACCATGATGCGAATATTAAAATGAAATCTTACACAGTTTAATTTTTAAGATCAACCCTCTGTAAGTTTTGTTTTTTCCTTCACAAAGAAGAAATGTTTCAACATTACGTCTTTTACAATTGTTAATTGGCATGGCCAGGTGGTTAAGGCACTCGACTCGTAATCCGAGGATCGCGGGTTCGAATCCCCGTCACACCAAACATGCTCGCTCCCAACGAATAGTGGGATTGATCGGTGGGTAGTGATGACTAGCTGCCTCCCAACTAGTCTTACACTACTAAATTAGGGATGGCTAGCGCAGATATCACTCAGTAGCTTTGTGCGAAAATCTAAACAAACAAACAATTGTTAATAGTACGTTCTAATCAGAATAGGCTTTGTGACAGTATCAAAGTTATAATATTCTACTGTAAGTATTCTGAAGCACGATGCGGTTAGATAATTAACCAGGGCGTCTTTTAAAGAACTACAACGATTACTTTAGGATTAAGAGAAAGCTGTAACCTAGTAATATTCGAATCAGAGCTTCTTTCTAATCAATGTGGTAAAATCTCACTTACGGTTGTTGTTGATATCAGGTTTGTGTTAAGATCTTACTTTGAGTCGTTGTTAGTATCAGGTTTGTGTTAAGATCTTACTTAGAGTCGTTGTTGATATCAGGTTTCTGTTAAGATCTTACTTAGAGTCGTTGTTGATATCAGGTTTGTGTTAAGATCTTACATAGAGTCGTTGTTGATATCAGGTTTGTGTTAAGATCTTACTTTGGGTCGTTGTTGATATCAGGTTTGTGTTAAGATTTTACTTTGGGTCGTTGTATGTTAAAGGCTTGTAGTTGTCAAATTTCTGAAATCTTCAGTTGTTTGATTTGCTAAACTCGCTAAATGTTTGTACTTTTGTCTAAAAATTAACGATATATTTTATGGGGCGACAATGAGTGGAATTTGTTCGTATCTTGGATTCATGAAAACGTAAAATCCAGTGCATGGTAATGAGTGGATTTTGTTTGTTGCTTGGCTACAATAACAACTAGGAACGAGGACATGGTGATAAGTGGATTTTATTTGTTGCTTGGCTACAATAACACCGAGGAACGAGGACATGGTGATAAGTGGATTTTATTTGTTGCTTGGCTACAATAACACCGAGGAACGAGGACATGGTGATAAGTGGATTTTGTCTGTTCTGGTTACAATAACACACAGGAACAAGGACATGGTGATAATAAGTGGATTTTATTTGTTGCTTGGCTACAATAACAACTAGGAACGAGGACATGGTGATAAGTGGATTTTATTTGTTGCTTGGCTACAATAACACCGAGGAACGAGGACATGGTGATAAGTGGATTTTGTCTGTTCTGGTTACAATAACACACAGGAACAAGGACATGGTGATAATAAGTGGATTTTATTTGTTGCTTGGCTACAATAACAACTAGGAACGAGGACATGGTGATAAGTGGATTTTATTTGTTGCTTGGCTACAATAACACCGAGGAACGAGGACATGGTGATAAGTGGATTTTGTCTGTTCTGGTTACAATAACACACAGGAACAAGGACATGGTGATAATAAGTGGATTTTATTTGTTGCTTGGCTACAATAACACCTAGGAACGAGGACATGGTGATAAGTGGATATTGTCCGTTCTGGTTACGGTAACACCTAGGAACGAGGACATGGTGATAAGTGGATATTGTACGTTCTGGTTACAATAACACACAGGAACGAGGACATGGTGATAAGAAGTGGATTTTGTATGTTGCTTGGCTACAGGAGTACACAGTAAGAAGAGCATAGTGACAACAAGTGGGATTTATCAACCGCATTTACATACGTTTGGTTTTTTGCATTTCGAGTTCTGAAGTCCTGTTTGTTTGTTTTATCGGGTCAACAAACAAGTAGAAACAAGTCAAGACTTGTCCGGTAATCAACCCACTCTCACCCACTTATATAGTTGGTTGTTTTGCCTTAGATTTGTGTTTTATAAACAAGTCAAGACTTTCAGAGTTTTCAGCTGTTGATTCAGTTTGTGTTTTTTTGTAGCGACCTTTGTTAAAAATAAAAACCAAAAATGTGTAAAATAATTATATAATACATTCTGTCGTCGTTAAACCTAAAGCTGAAACTTCGTCGTGTTACATGTCCACCACGAGTCTCGAAACATGATTTTTAACGTTATAAGCCCCCAGATTTACTGATGAGTCTCCAGGTGTTATAACAATGCGATCTTACAACAGAAAGTGGTGAATATTTAAATAACACGCTCTCCGAGTAGAACTCTGGGTCAGTTTAAGAATCTCTGAATAAACACATCAAGAAATGGATACTTTTTTTTTACCAAATGAAGTAGTAATATTACTCAGAATGTGTTACATCTAAAACTATGAGGTCTAGAAAAAACAAAATTTCCGTTCTTACAGTTTCCAAGATGTAAAAGTTGATCTAACATTTTTATCACCTGTTGTAAAATCATACGTAACTTACACTGAGACAGTTGTTATATTTCACATAAAATTAATTATGGTCATAATAATTTGTCAAACAAAGTTTATAAGAACAACACAATGAAATTATTTTTTTTTGGGGGGGGAGATTGCAATGCGTTTCGACAGGACATTAGTCTGTCTTTTTCGGGGTGATACACGAAGAATGTAGATTGATATTCTGTCGAAACGTGTGGTATGTTCACCCTCAAACAAATACATTAATTATGCTCATAAGTCAATTTTTTGACAAATTTGTATTACATTAACGTAACGTTCCTCCTTACTCGAGGAAGTGAATAATGATTTTCAGCGTAAAACGTTCGGTTGAAGTTCGTTTCTATCGTCTGTATCCGCAGGTCGAGATGACGAGGCTTCGCTCTCGGACTGTAGCGAAACCGAACCTTCTCTGACACTGAAGCGAAAGCAACGCCGCTCCCGGACAACTTTCACGGCAACACAACTCGACGAACTAGAGAAGGCTTTTGAGAGAACTCAATACCCGGACATATACACGCGGGAAGAACTCGCTCAACGGACGAAGCTGACAGAGGCTCGGGTACAGGTTAGAAACTACTTCAAATTACTAACTGTTAAATAACTGTCTTGAAAACAAACTTGTCTTTATTACGCGTTTCAATACGTGGTATCCAAAGTCATTAATGTGTAACAGATATTCTGTTTCGAGTCCATTTAACAGTAAGAATTGCTTATGATACTGACCAGAAACGCAGTTTTAAATTCTCAAATTTAAAAAGTTTAAAGTTTTAAGCAAGAGGGAATCCACATCACTTACCGCAAACTCTTGGACTTAACCAGCGAAAAGTGGGGTCGACCGTAATATCACAACACCCCTACAGCTGAAAAAGGCGATCTAGTTTGGTGAAGGGGGGTTATAGCCCCCAGATTGCAAGTCGAGCGCCCCCTACCCATCGGCTTTAAACGTGCAAGTTGTATTATTGTTAACAGAATACACACACACCTGGACGTAAGAAACACATTAAACTATATTCTCGTCAACGGTAAGTACACGTAAGTTAAGTGTCGTCAATGTCCTGGCATAGTTTACGAGTGTTTCTACTTATAGCTATGAACTTCTGTTCCTGGTTGTGACTTACTGACCAGAAGGATGATTCCCCAGTCCATACCACTCACCCTAAGGAATTGGTTGTTACTCTAATAACAAACACATAGCTTAAAGAGTGGGAATCGAACTTTATTCACCAGATAAGATATCTATGACTCTTCAGAGAGCCAACGTCGCCCCTATGTAGTATTTAAAAATACCTAAAATACAAAGCAAATAACAATACTTTAACTACTAAAACTTATATTGCGTCCTCACTTTTCACGGAGTTAACAGAAGGTAAAGCTACCCAGCTTAGCAGTAGAGGTCGATCTAACCCGTTATTTTACTTTCGATTGTGAGACGGTGTTAAAACGATCTAACCTGTTATTTTACTGTCAATTGTTAGACGGTGTTAAAACGATCTAACCTGTTATTTTCCTGTCGATTGTTAGACGGTGTTATAACGATCTAACCTGTTATTTTACTGTCAATTGTTAGACGGTGTTATAACGATCTAACCTGTTATTTTACTGTCAATTGTGAGA
Source organism: Carcinoscorpius rotundicauda (assembly GCA_011833715.1). Taxonomy (NCBI): domain Eukaryota; kingdom Metazoa; phylum Arthropoda; class Merostomata; order Xiphosura; family Limulidae; genus Carcinoscorpius; species Carcinoscorpius rotundicauda. Next base: position 127,858,837 of record CM022394.1, on the reverse strand, counting down.
CGGTGTTAAAACGATCTAATCTGTTATTCTACTGTCGATTGTTAGACGGTGTTAAAACGATCTAACCTGTTATTTTCCTGTTGATTGTTAGACGGTGTTATAACGATCTAACCTGTTATTTTACTGTCAATTGTGAGACGGTGTTAAAACGATCTAATCTGTTATTCTACTGTCGATTGTTAGACGGTGTTAAAACGATCTAACCTGTTATTTTACTGTCGATTGTGAGACGGTGTTAAAACGATCTAACCTGTTATTTTACTGTCGATTGTTAGACGGTGTTAAAACGATCTAACCTGCTATTTTACTGTTGATTGTGAGACGGTGTTAAAACGATCTATCCTGTTATTTTACTGTCGATTGTTAGAAGGTGGTAAAATGATCTAACCTGTTATTTTACTGTCGATTGTTAGAAGGTGGTAAAATGATCTAACCTGTTATTTTACTGTCGATTGTTAGAAGGTGGTAAAATGATCTAACCTGTTATTTTACTGTCGATTGTTAGACGGTGTTAAAACGATCTAACTTGTTATTTTACTGTCGATTGTGAGATGGTGTTAAAACGATCTAACCTGTTATTTTACTGTTGATTGTGAGATGGTGTTAAAACGATCTAACCTGTTATTCTACCTCGATTGTACCTCTTGGGTTTGGTGTATACTTAACTGTTTTCTGACAGGTTGAAATCCCGACAGTTTCCTCCGTAGTAATGGATGTACCGAACTTGAAATAACAGTTAAACAAGTTTCCAGTGTGTGCAATTTCTTAGATTTTTGAGAGGGTGAGAGAGCCCTCGCGGCTAAAACATGATTTAAAGAAGTAACTGTATATAAGCTTACATGTCTGAAGCTTCGTTTGTGTGAGGTGAGAATTTTGGTGTATAGCTACACAAAAGACTATTCGCACATCACCCACCCTATTTTCGAAATGACAAAGTAGAAGAAAATGTATTCAACTACACCTTTCGCCTTACGTTGGTCCCGTCAAGTATCAAGACTTGACCAGCACTTTAATAGCACATCCATCACCCAAAAGTAGAAAATAAGTTTGTGCAGTAACGAGCCACCAACCATGAACCATCGGGTATAAATTACGTACAAGTTAATTATTACTGTAATTGTTCGTGACACGTTTTCCCGCGGAACACACCTGAATGTGTCCCAAATGGAACAATAAATTTCCGTAAGTGGAATGAATTGTCTTGTGTATGGTAGATGTGCGTTTACCACTCAAACATCTTATGCGACATATAGTCTAAATGGCCAAATAATAATGGACAATAAGGTTCATCTGGTGTTTAGAACTACTGATCAGCGGAGGGACAGCGCCCGTTGCACACACGGCTATGTGTTATAACAGCTGATAGTAGAAAACATATTCAGTGGGATGTTGTGGCTTGAACCTTGGGCCTTCAGATCCGCAGCTCAACACGTTAACAAATAGGTTACGTGCAGTTACAAATCATGAACAGGTCAAAGTACGGTCTTAACGGGTTTGAAATATCTTGATCTAATGTGGAAGAAATAGGGGTCTATCAGACATTAGACTAAGACATAGAGGCGTTAGAATTATTTATTGCAATCCACGCCACCTGTTCGTTATAATAATATCTTGGTGTTGTTTTGTGTTCCATGGGTCAATTAAATTTTATTACAAACAGCTGTTGAGCCAGATTCTTATAAAAAGAAAACTGAAATCTTCATTTCTTATGAAATAAAAACTGTCGTGGTCCTCTTAGCGAAACGGGGCCTTAGAGTCCGAAACGTTCCAATTAAAAGTTATAGGCACGAGTTTTTCTGGTTCCAAAACATCTATACAGTTCAGTTTCAATCGCATCATACATCAGCAGTCAACCTAAAGTAATGTTTTGTGAACGAGTCAGGAAAGGGCGGGAAGCAGTCGCTGGCTGTCACCTGAAGGTGCGAAAATAAGTAATGGTTCATCACGCCCTCTGTCGGTAGTCTCCTTATCATTATCTAAAGGTGGCGAGCCACTGCGGTAGGTGTTTTGATGCGGCCTTATTATTACAAGGAAAATTAGCCGAACAGCTAAGCCATTAGATTTCTACATAACGAAATATGACATGTGCTTCACTTCTGGAGAACGTAACATATCATATGAATCCAATCTTTGGGAGGGGTCGCCCATCAGGTACCTTTCATGTACTAGACAGCAGCAAAAGTTTGAAACGCACGGGCCGTTTACAAATGAATATCAGCCAAGTTGATTGGTTGACGGGTACGTTCTTTTTTTTTTTTTTTTTTTTGTCTCAAGGCGCGAAAACTGTAATCAAAACTGAGATGAAAAGTGGAAAACTGGCAGTAAAATGGTGATGTCCTGCTGTCGAGATTAATAACAATATAAAAAAGCAGGCGGCTTCCCTTGTTCGTTATATGGTGGGTTATATTACCAATACGTAAAGAAAGTTAAATTTTAATTTGCTTGACAAGTCTTAGGTGACGCCAATTTAGTTAAAATTAACCACGCCATTAAAAAAAAAAACAGCTGTTTTTGTCCACACCCAAACATACATCTAGGAGTTGTTTGCAAAGTGTACTGCAACGAATGAGAATATTCAATAAAGTTTTCATGTTGGTTTTACTACGTTTAGAGAGGGGAGCATGCGATTAGGGATGTGCTAAAAAATTCAAATATTGGTATAAAAAAATGGATTGCATTTCGCTTACTAAATCGAACTAATAAGCGTTTCGTATTTCCAGACAAAATTTCCTAATAATGTGACGTAAGAAATGCAAAATTTGAACTTGAACCTATCCAAACTAAAGTTACAAATATATCAATAAATGGTTAAAGATAAATGAATATTGTTTGTTTCTTTGTTTTTGAATTTCTTGCAAAGCTACTCAAGGGCTATCTGCGCTAGCCGTCCCTAATTTAGCAGTGCAAGACTAGAGGGAAGGCAACTAGTCATCACCACTCACCGCCAACTCTTGGGCTACTCTTTTACAAACGAATAGTGGGATTGACCGTCACATTACCACGCCCCCACGGCTGGGAGGGCGAGCATGTTTGGTGCCACCGGAATTCGAACCCGCGACCCTGGGATTACGAGTCGAACGCCTTAACTCGCTTGACCTAAATGAATATTGACAACAAAGAAAGCGAATCGAAGCATTTCGTCCTATATTGAATTCAGGCTAAATAAATACAATTAAAAACAACGGTCCTTTTTATCGTTTGAACAGTAAAATTAATTTTTATTATATAAACAAAAAAATTAATTACGTTTTTATTGTTGATTTGACACGACTGTATGTCAAGGATTTTATCACGAAGGTAATCATATGTGATGGCTGTAACTGTGTGAATTAATTACTGTAATGAAAATATAAAAAAAAGTAATGAAGATATTTACTATCTTAATATTTTGTATTATGTCCCCTGGTTGGTTAGCACTAAGTTTGTGGATTTCCAAAGCTAAAATCCAGGGTTCATTTCTCCGCAGTAGATAGATCGCCGATAGTCCACGACGTGGCTTTGCGTTTGTTGGATTTTGTTGTCAAACATAAAGTTGCATAATGAGTTATCTGCACTGTTTCCATTGCATGGATCCAACCCCAATTTCTAGCGTTGTAAGCCCTGAAGTCGATCGCCGAGCACGTGCGAGTGGTTAACATTAAGGTATGTTATTCAAACCTCGATAGGTTTTTACATTATATTTATATACATATATATGTATTTTATATATATATATGTTCAAATCTCATATTCATAGGTTTGGTTCAGCAACCGGCGCGCGAGATGGAGAAAACAAATGGGGAGTCAGCAACTCACCGGATTCAGTGCCTTGGGTTTACCGATGGCCTACCCAACTAGCGCCTCCTACATTTTAACAGATCCGGGATATTCTAATCCACCGCAAGGTAAAGTTGGGCCTGTGTTACAAACTTATTTACGAAACTGTGGTAGTAAATAACTGTAACTAATTAATGGAAAGTCATGATAGCCAATTTTTAGTACTCGAAAAAACATAAGGAAAGGGAGTTGGTTCCAGTTGTGTTTGAGTTACTGCTCTAACATTACAGAAAATGTTTTCCATTTCAGTTTAACCATTTATTTCTATCGACATTTCAAAACGTTTTAACTTTTAAATATATTTTAGGTGTTTAAAGTTCATTTACCTTTTTGTGGCTACAGTAATGTTGATGAAGTTTTTCAGTTACGAAATCTATTTTTGATCCTTATTAGACTTGTGGCGTCATCTATTGAGCAAACAATTAACTTTTTGTGAAAATTGCTTTTATGGCTACAAAATCTGTAATTAATGGTTGCGTCACCTTTTAAAGGTTTCTATACGTGAAATGTCGTTTTTTTTAAGTAAAGATAACTTTTATACTCTCTACAGATAACGTGTTACAGATAAAGATTCGTACACTATTCTTACGCTTTTCAATATGCTTGTACATTTTATATTGCTGATAATTTGAGGTAAAAAACAAACGTTTTTCAGATCCAGGTGTATTGCATCATCCCGTTCAGCCTACGTCCTCAGTACCGCTCCATCACCATCAGGGCGTGGCCATGGCTGACAATCGCGCAGGCTTGAGCTACACCAATCACGTAACAGATTCATGCTACGTCTCATCTGGCTCCACCCTTCCATCCCAGGTTAGTCTCAAGCAGAATATAATTAAAAATGTAAGGAATAATTTAAGTCACGAGACACAAAACTAGTGGTGTACGATTCAGTGTATGTTTTAGAACAAACTTTCTCCCAAATATGAAAGTGATGTTTGTTTTATCTAACCCTAGAATTTTAGATTTCTTCGTTGTTAAGCGCAAAGTTTATTGCGGGTATCGAAACCTGCTTTTTAGCGTTAATAAGCCTTCAAACTGTCTTGAGCCATTGGAAGATTTTCTTAGGATCACCAATAGAAACAATTCTTTTGTCGTTACCAAGCGTTTGTCGAATAAACGATAGTTTCTTGGTAACAGGGCCCCTTAGTAAGATATATTAATCAACACATACACGTGTACATTTATTACTCTACGCATCAGTTATAATATTATACATAAAATTAGTAATTTAATTCAATTGGACGTTGCAATAAGTCAAGTTGTGCAACATGTGTTGGATAAAACGCCCCACACACACACACTGGTAGCAAATAGTAGAATAATATATAATTTCAGTGTTAAACTTTCGATAAGTGTGCAGTAAATTTGAGACAATATACGAAATGGCTTGATAAATGTTTGAATGATAGTGGTTGACACATTTTAAAAGTTCAGTGTAGTGCATGGGACGGCTTAGCTAGATGACCTAACGGCCCTTGATGACCCTTATTTTAATTTTTGAAAAAAATGAAGCAACTTCAGTAACATAAGTCATTCTGTTCAGTTGGAGCCCCGGCATGGCCTGGTGGTTAACTCGCTCGACTCGTAATCCGAGGGTCGTGGGTTCGAATTTCCGTCACACCAAACATTATCGCCCTTTCAGCCGTGGGGGCGTTATATGTAACGGCCAATTCCACTATTCGTTGTACATCAGTAGCCCAAGTGTTGACGATGGGTGGTGACGACTAGTTGCCTTCCCTTTAGTTTTACACTGCTAAATTAGGGACGACTAGCGCAGATGGCCCTCGTGTAGCTTTTCGCGAAATTCAAACTAGACTGAACCAATCTGTTCAGTTGAAGAAATGCCTGTTTATGAAACCAGCCGATTAGACGAAGTAGCTGGTTCTTGTCACGTGGTAGGTTTTCCCGCTCATTCTTTGTGTTGAACAGTTGATGGTATTGTTGTATGGCATGAAAATATTAAAGCTTATATAATGTGATAATAATGCTGTTGTTTTTTTAAGTTTTTGATTTTTAACTGATGGTTTACCAATATAGATTTCACTTATTGAATCGTAGGTAGACGACTGATTAATTCATTAAAAATATAAATTTAAAATATGCGAGAAAAACTTTCGTACGAAACACCGACTGAGTTGCGCTTATACATCAAAACGTATTTTGTGTTTGTGGCCGAATTATTAAGCTTAACTGCCTCTTCCTCTAAATTTAAACGACTGAGTAATAGTACGCCTTCGAAAACGACCCCTATCGTGGAAGTATATGTCTATTTCTAAAATAACACCTAAAAAAAACTCAAATAACTGTCGCACTGAATGTGTCATTATCGTATATTACCAGTATCAGTGAGTGTCCGAAAACTTTGAAACCATAGTTGCTTCAACGAGTCTTACAGAATGCGTTCTACGTGTCGTCCTCCTAATTGGAAACACCGTCCCCAAACGACTTCGTTGTTACAGATGTTCGGTGCCCTAATCGAGCAGTCCCCAGAGTAAGAAATCCATGGGGATCACGTCCGGAGATTTTAGGCCCATTCCTGGGTACCACATCTTCCAATGCAACGTCTTGGGAAGATGTCATTCAACAAAACTCGGATTTCTGAAATGCAAATCATAACCACTTATGATTCCAGACTTTCCGGGCACGTTTTAGTATTGTTTCTGGAAATGATGGGCAACATGGAAGATGACTAATCCACAGTGTCCACCGTCACATCTTGGGCTACCCTAATCAAATAGTGCGATTTGACTGCCACAGTTATACCGAACCTAAAGGGCATAACCATGTGGTTAAGGCACTCGACTCCTAATCTGAGGGTCGCGGGATCGAATTTATGTCACACCAAACATGCTCGCCCTCTTAGTCGTTGGAAGGTTATGTGACGATCAATCCTACTATTCGTTTGTAAGAAAGTAGCCCATGAGTTGGCAGTGGATGGTGATGTCTAGCTGCCTTTACTCTAGTCTATCATTGCTAAATTATGATCGACTAGCGCAGATAGCCCTCATGTAGCTTTGCGCGAAATTCAAAACATACAAATCCAAAGGGCAGAACGCCTTTTTGTGAACCATGAACCCTCGGAGTTATTTATTTGTATTCACCCGTGTAGTTGTTCAGAGGATACACACTTCCTCACCATTATGTAACGCCCCGTGGAAACGTCTTCGAAGTCTTGGTACAGAAAAGGCTTCAGTGAAGACACTTTGTTTTCCATATCACTGTCCTTCTTGTTGTTAAAACAAGTCAACCGTTGTTGCTGTAACAACCAGCAAAACAGTTTCTCTTTTCCAATAATATAAACCCAAGACACAGAAGAGCCGTGTATAGTATTCACACGCATATTCCCGTGTTTCATTTCCCAAAGAACTGATGCGTTTCGAAACGAAGTAATGTCTTCTGAGACGATAAAACTGGAGCACCCATCAAAGGACATCACTTTACAAAAGCTCGAACAGCGTGTTAACACGCGCGAGGTGACGTCATGGCTCACGGCTCCAAATAATGGCAACCTAAACTTCCGCTAGAGCAGGTGGTATTATATTCTGTGGACAGCAACATTTCTTGTTTTTAAGCTTCAGTAATTTCATGACAGAGATGGACGCTGATTTACAGAACGTGTTTTGTCTGCTCGCTGTCAATTGTTTTTTTCAAAGAGGGCTGTTCTTTAATTCAGCTTCAGCGCCTTTCTTCATGAGGAAAGTCTTGCTCAGAGATTTTATTAGATCATGTATATTTTGCTACCGAAGTGCTCCATCAACTGTAAAGTCACTGACGATGTAGCCTCGCGCAACTGGAACGGACAACGCTTGGGCGATCCTTGAATTGCCGAAAAGCTGTTGAAAACATGAAATTGGTCAATGAAATGTGGTCCTCATAATTGTCCTCGTTTGACGTTACGTCTTTGTGAGAAATGTCGCGGTGGTTAAGGGGACACTGGAGCGCCCACTGGTGGATGTCTGCACGAGTAACATTTAGGTAATTACGTCAGTGCTAAGAGAAGAGTCGGTTCGCTACAAGTTATGAACTGCTGAATAGTGTTACAGTGAAGCTCAAATGAACTCGAAACTGTCACGGACGGAAGTGGCCTAGTACCGGGTTGCGTTCCGGTAAGTCCGAGGTGCTTACTACGATACTGTCGAAAGCGTTTCACACTTTCAGCGATGGGTATTTTATAAGAGTGACAGTCAACCCCGTTGATTTGTTTTAAGCCAGACAAGGATTTTTTTGATTTTTTTAGTGTACGTGGATGCTGCTATCTGGCTACCTTCTGTCCGGTCAGTAGTTCAAAATTAAGAGCAGCTATGCCGAAATAGCCATTGTGTAGCTTTTCTGTATGATAACAGTACACCTCACTATCCCTAAATGTACATACGTCGACAAGAAGCTTTACTCTTCTGTGTCTTAGTTCTGAATTCTGGGTTTGATTCTTGAAATCCGCTATTTCTCACCTAGGACCACGACCTTAAGATCATGACACCCTTTTAGATGTCGTCAGTCTAGACAGTCGCTGTATTTTCATTACTGTTTGGATATCAACAGATGCTGGCCTTTAGCTGGTTGTATTTTCTGACCACAGCCATTTCACACATTCAGTTATGGGCGATATCCGAAGTTTTTAACTTTCAGTTGTTGCAAGACCCGTTGACCACTATAAAACCGTTTGTTTCTTTCATGAAAGTGATAAGTTATAAAGATAACTGTGTTATGTTGCAATTTATTATAAGATTTTAAAAAGGGTATACGAATCTACCCTCAACTGATCTAACAGCGAAAATCTGATGAAGGAACTTAATATTTGAATATAAGTCTGACCACAGAACACCAAGGTACTTAATATTAAAATATCAGTCTGACCACAAAACACAAATGATCGTTATTTAGAAATACCACTGTGAATTTTGGTTCAAAAGAAGACAAACAACTCCAGAGTGACATTTTCCTCTGTACTAAACAGCGAACTTCGTGGGGGTTTGAGCACACATACAAACCAAAACATCTGTGTGGGATATAGAAACACATTCAATCCTAATTTTCACGAAAACAAATACTGCCACCTAGCGCTAGACATCCCAAGTTACATACTATGTTTCTTTTTAATTTCACGCAAAGCTACTCAAGGACTATCTGCGCTAGCCGTCCCTAATTTAGCAGTGTAAGACTAGAGAGAAGGCAACTAGTCATCACCACCCACCGCCAACTCTTGGGCTACTCTTTTACCAACAAATAGTGGGATTGACCATCACTTATAACGCCTCCACGGTTGAAAAGGCGAACATGTTTGGTGCGACATGGATTTGAACCCACGACCCTCAAATTACGAGTTGAACTCCTTAACCCACCTGGCCATTTGGTGACGCTCAGTTGAAAGTATAAAACTGGCCTTATAATAATAGTGATACAAACTTCTCAATGTTGACAGTAGAATATTAACTTCTTTCACTACCGTGGGTACGTGTCCCCCTCTACAGCGTTGGTATTGGAGTTGAGGATTTTCTAACCCCATGAAGAATGGGAGATTTTAAAGTGGGAAAAGTGTGAGTTTACAAGTTCCAGATAAGTGATGAAACCTGTGTCTGGTTATCTTCCAGTGTGAACCAAACTGGAAGTAAGAGATTTGTCTATCAATTAACGTAGGAGTTAAACAGTTAAGTTTTATTTACAGCATCTATAAAGGACACATTCAAAAGTTATATAACCCATATAAGGTTATGGACCACACCTGTTTGTTACATCACCCATATAAGGTTATGGACTACACCTGTTTGTTACATCACCCATATAAGGTTATGGACAACACCTGTTTGGTACATAACCCACATAAGGTTATGGACAACACCTGTTTGGTACATAACCCGTATAAGGTTATGGACTACACATGTTTGGTACATAACTCGTATAAGGTTGTGGACAACACCTATTTGTCACATCACGCATATATGGTAGTTGACTACACCTGTTTGTACATTATTATACAGCGAGATTATCCATATTTTAAATATAAAGTCCTTTTTTAGACAGTCCAGTGACCAGACTGCACGGCATGTTGGTTGTTCTTTTCATACACTGAAACGACTTCAATTCACACATCAAGAGATCGTTCTTTGTGCTCTGAGTGCTGTCATGTGTCTCTGTTACTTATATCTACTTACAGTTTTCACCACCGACTGCAGTACACGTGTCTGGTGGTTGTGTTTTAACCAATAGAATATTTACCATCTAACGAATGTTTCTGTTTTTCAGGTACTGAATATGTTAAGTTCCAGCGTCCCCGCCAGCACTCCGTCCGTCAACCCTGGAGAGTACACGGTCCATCATCAGCCTCTGCCTCTCCATCCTGGGTCGGCAGCTGTCGGTTCTGCGACCGGAGTCTCCTCCGAGGAGACCGCTGCCAGTTGGAATAGCAGCGCCGGTCTTCACAGTCGGGTGCCGGCAGCCATGAACGGCTGGGGACCTCACACCCACGCGGCCACCGGCGCTGATGCCCTCGGTCACGGGAACGCGGAACCAGCATTCGGTGGTGGGATGCTCTCCCACAGTGGGGAACACTTCATGTCCCCAACGTTCAACGGAATGCCACACTACCACGCCGGTATGGACCTCAAACACTCCTTCTATTACACCGGTCAGTTTACCACGGGGATCCGAGGCCTAACGATATGACGTCATACTAATTGGGATGTCGGCTTGTTGACACCCGAAAAAACGACAGGACGAAACGTTGGTTACGTTGACAATCAAGACACTTTGTCGTGGATAGATAGATACCTTGGAAAATGACAGATGGCGTCAGGTTTCAGAGGTCGCTTAAAGTGACGTCACGAAACGTAAATCAATTGGAAAGCAACAAAAGGGTGGAGACTTGTTGTTCAGTGTTTTACTTAAGTAAACATATGAACACAATATCTACACGTACTACGGTCTGGGATTGTTAGGGGGAAAATTACCCACTCACTCACCCCATCTTCGAAAGTTATTTCACTATCTGAGAACTGAAAAAAAAACAAACAGACCAAACATAGAAGTTTCCATTTTTATGAAGAACAAATGAAGGTTAGGGAAACTTATAATAACGTATGATATAATCCAGACTTACACCCCACCTTTAATCTGAGTTAGTGTTTTGTATTGTCAGTAAATTCTGTGTACATAGTAACTTCAGTGTTTAGGTTTTATTCTTTCTGTTTCTTCGCTACATTCGAATGTATTCATTAAAAGTGTGCTATTGTTAATCTTTGTAACCATCCCGTGCCGATTACACATACCTGTTTGATGCTTATACGTTATTATTACGTGTGCCTAAGCCTATTCGAAACACCACAACTTGGACCGTCCATTTTATCAGTACTTACCCTGGTGATCAATTTCGGTACTATTTAAAGTAGTACATAATTTATACGTATGGAAATAACTAACGAGACACCTAAAAATACTATTCTGGCAAAAAACATTTAGCGGATACGTTTTGTATTATGTGAATTTTGTCACGGATATTTTGGAAATTTAAATTGTAAAAACAAATATACCACTGTTATATATATATATATATATACAGTTATTAAATATCTATACATCTAAATACATCCATATTCACGTGTAATGCATTGTTTCAATTGCATTACTTAAATCTTTGTTTGACTCTTGAGTACAATAAACTGTGTAAACAGATAAACTTTACTGTTATTATTCTGTACTTAGAACAGTTTGTTGACATGTCTTTTGAGAACAGTAAACTGTGTAAACAGATAAACTTTACTGTTATTATTCTGTACCTAGAATAGTTTGTTGACATGTCTTTTGAGAACAATAAACTGCATAAACAGATAAACTTTACTGTTATTATTCTGTACCTAGAACAGTTTGTTGACATGTCATTTGAGAACAATAAACTGTGTAAACAGATAAACTTTACTGTTATTATTCTGTACCTAGAACAGTTTGTTGACATGGCATTTGAGAACAGTAAACTGTGTAAACAGATAAACTTTACTGTTATTATTCTGTACCTAGAACAGTTTGTTGACATGGCATTTGAGAACAGTAAACTGTGTAAACAGATAAACTTTACTGTTATTATTCTGTACCTAGAACAGTTTGTTGACATGTCATTTGAGAACAGTAAACTGTGTAAACAGATAAACTTTACTGTTATTATTCTGTACCTAGAACAGTTTGTTGACATGCCTTTTGAGAACAATAAACTGTGTAAACAGTTAAACTTTACTGTTATTATTCTGTACCTAGAATAGTTTGTTGACATGTCATTTGAGAACAATAAACCGTGTAAACAGATAAACTTTACTGTTATTATTCTGTACCTAGAACAGTTTGTTGACATGTCATTTGAGAACAATAAACTGTGTAAACAGATAAACTTTACTGTTATTATTCTGTACCTAGAATAGTTTGTTGACATGTCATTTGAGAACAGTAAACTGTGTAAACAGATAAACTTTACTGTTATTATTCTGTACCTAGAACAGTTTGTTGACATGTCTTTTGAGAACAATAAACTGTGTAAACAGATAAACTTTACTGTTATTATTCTGTACCTAGAACAGTTTGTTGACATGTCATTTGAGAACAGTAAACTGTGTAAACAGATAAACTTTACTGTTATTATTCTGTACCTAGAACAGTTTGTTGACATGTCTTTTGAGAACAATAAACTGTGTAAACAGATAAACTTTACTGTTATTATTCTGTACCTAGAACAGTTTGTTGACATGTCTTTTGAGAACAGTAAACTGTGTAAACAGATAAACTTTACTGTTATTATTCTGTACCTAGAACAGTTTGTTGACATGCCTTTTGAGAACAATAAACTGTGTAAACAGATAAACTTTACTGTTATTATTCTGTACCTAGAACAGTTTGTTGACATGTCATTTGAGAACAATAAACTGTGTAAACAGATAAACTTTACTGTTATTATTCTGTACCTAGAACAGTTTGTTGACATGTCATTTGAGAACAGTAAACTGTGTAAACAGATAAACTTTACTGTTATTATTCTGTACCTAGAACAGTTTGTTGACATGTCTTTTGAGAACAATAAACTGTGTAAACAGATAAACTTTACTGTTATTATTCTGTACCTAGAACAGTTTGTTGACATGTCATTTGAGAACAGTAAACTGTGTAAACAGATAAACTTTACTGTTATTATTCTGTACCTAGAACAGTTTGTTGACATGTCATTTGAGAACAGTAAACTGTGTAAACAGATAAACTTTACTGTTATTATTCTGTACCTAGAACAGTTTGTTGACATGTCTTTTGAGAACAGTAAACTGTGTAAACAGATAAACTTTACTGTTATTATTCTGTACCTAGAACAGTTTGTTGACATGCCTTTTGAGAACAATAAACTGTGTAAACAGATAAACTTTACTGTTATTATTCTGTACGTAGAACAGTTTGTTGACATGTCATTTGAGAACAATAAACTGTGTAAACAGATAAACTTTACTGTTATTATTCTGTACGTAGAACAGTTTGTTGACATGTCATTTGAGAACAGTAAACTGTGTAAACAGATAAACTTTACTGTTATTATTCTGTACCTAGAACAGTTTGTTGACATGTCTTTTGAGAACAATAAACTGTGTAAACAGATAAACTTTACTGTTATTATTCTGTACCTAGAACAGTTTGTTGACATGTCATTTGAGAACAGTAAACTGTGTAAACAGATAAACTTTACTGTTATTATTCTGTACCTAGAACAGTTTGTTGACATGTCATTTGAGAACAGTAAACTGTGTAAACAGATAAACTTTACTGTTATTATTCTGTACCTAGAACAGTTTGTTGACATGTCTTTTGAGAACAGTAAACTGTGTAAACAGATAAACTTTACTGTTATTATTCTGTACCTAGAACAGTTTGTTGACATGCCTTTTGAGAACAATAAACTGTGTAAACAGATAAACTTTACTGTTATTATTCTGTACGTAGAACAGTTTGTTGACATGTCATTTGAGAACAATAAACTGTGTAAACAGATAAACTTTACTGTTATTATTCTGTACGTAGAACAGTTTGTTGACATGTCATTTGAGAACAGTAAACTGTGTAAACAGATAAACTTTACTGTTATTATTCTGTACCTAGAACAGTTTGTTGACATGTCTTTTGAGAACAATAAACTGTGTAAACAGATAAACTTTACTGTTATTATTCTGTACCTAGAACAGTTTGTTGACATGTCATTTGAGAACAGTAAACTGTGTAAACAGATAAACTTTACTGTTATTATTCTGTACCTAGAACAGTTTGTTGACATGTCATTTGAGAACAGTAAACTGTGTAAACAGATAAACTTTACTGTTATTATTCTGTACCTAGAACAGTTTGTTGACATGCCTTTTGAGAACAGTAAACTATATAAACAGATAAACTTTACTGTTATTATTCTGTACGTAGAACAGTTTGTTGACATGTCTTTTGAGAACAATAAACTATATAAACAGATAAACTTTACTGTTATTATTCTGTACCTAGAACAGTTTGTTGACATGTCTTTTGAGAACAGTAAACTGTGTAAACAGATAAACTTTACTGTTATTATTCTGTACCTAGAACAGTTTGTTGACATGTCATTTGAGAACAGTAAACTGTGTAAACAGATAAACTTTACTGTTATTATTCTGTACCTAGAACAGTTTGTTGACATGTCATTTGAGAACAGTAAACTGTGTAAACAGATAAACTTTACTGTTATTATTCTGTACCTAGAACAGTTTGTTGACATGTCTTTTGAGAACAGTAAACTGTGTAAACAGATAAACTTTACTGTTATTATTCTGTACCTAGAACAGTTTGTTGACATGCCTTTTGAGAACAGTAAACTATATAAACAGATAAACTTTACTGTTATTATTCTGTACGTAGAACAGTTTGTTGACATGTCTTTTGAGAACAATAAACTGTGTAAACAGATAAACTTTACTGTTATTATTCTGTACCTAGAACAGTTTGTTGACATGTCTTTTGAGAACAGTAAACTGTGTAAACAGATAAACTTTACTGTTATTATTCTGTACCTAGAACAGTTTGTTGACATGCCTTTTGAGAACAGTAAACTATATAAACAGATAAACTTTACTGTTATTATTCTGTACCTAGAACAGTTTGTTGACATGTCTTTTGAGAACAGTAAACTGTGTAAACAGATAAACTTTACTGTTATTATTCTGTACCTAGAACAGTTTGTTGACATGCCTTTTGAGAACAATAAACTGTGTAAACAGATAAACTTTACTGTTATTATTCTGTACCTAGAACAGTTTGTTGACATGCCTTTTGAGAACAGTAAACTGTGTAAACAGATAAACTTTACTGTTATTATTCTGTACCTAGAACAGTTTGTTGACATGTCATTTGAGAACAGTAAACTATATAAACAGATAAACTTTACTGTTATTATTCTGTACGTAGAACAGTTTGTTGACATGTCTTTTGAGAACAATAAACTGTGTAAACAGATAAACTTTACTGTTATTATTCTGTACCTAGAACAGTTTGTTGACATGTCATTTGAGAACAGTAAACTGTGTAAACAGATAAACTTTACTGTTATTATTCTGTACCTAGAACAGTTTGTTGACATGTCATTTGAGAACAGTAAACTGTGTAAACAGATAAACTTTACTGTTATTATTCTGTACCTAGAACAGTTTGTTGACATGTCTTTTGAGAACAGTAAACTGTGTAAACAGATAAACTTTACTGTTATTATTCTGTACCTAGAACAGTTTGTTGACATGCCTTTTGAGAACAGTAAACTATATAAACAGATAAACTTTACTGTTATTATTCTGTACGTAGAACAGTTTGTTGACATGTCTTTTGAGAACAATAAACTGTGTAAACAGATAAACTTTACTGTTATTATTCTGTACCTAGAACAGTTTGTTGACATGTCTTTTGAGAACAGTAAACTGTGTAAACAGATAAACTTTACTGTTATTATTCTGTACCTAGAACAGTTTGTTGACATGCCTTTTGAGAACAGTAAACTGTGTAAACAGATAAACTTTACTGTTATTATTCTGTACCTAGAACAGTTTGTTGACATGTCTTTTGAGAACAATAAACTATATAAACAGATAAACTTTACTGTTATTATTCTGTACGTAGAACAGTTTGTTGACATGTCTTTTGAGAACAATAAACTGTGTAAACAGATAAACTTTACTGTTATTATTCTGTACCTAGAACAGTTTGTTGACATGCCTTTTGAGAACAGTAAACTGTGTAAACAGATAAACTTTACTGTTATTATTCTGTACCTAGAACAGTTTGTTGACATGCCTTTTGAGAACAGTAAACTATATAAACAGATAAACTTTACTGTTATTATTCTGTACGTAGAACAGTTTGTTGACATGTCTTTTGAGAACAATAAACTGTGTAAACAGATAAACTTTACTGTTATTATTCTGTACCTAGAACAGTTTGTTGACATGTCTTTTGAGAACAGTAAACTGTGTAAACAGATAAACTTTACTGTTATTATTCTGTACCTAGAACAGTTTGTTGACATGCCTTTTGAGAACAGTAAACTATATAAACAGATAAACTTTACTGTTATTATTCTGTACGTAGAACAGTTTGTTGACATGTCTTTTGAGAACAATAAACTGTGTAAACAGATAAACTTTACTGTTATTATTCTGTACCTAGAACAGTTTGTTGACATGTCTTTTGAGAACAGTAAACTGTGTAAACAGATAAACTTTACTGTTATTATTCTGTACCTAGAACAGTTTGTTGACATGCCTTTTGAGAACAGTAAACTATATAAACAGATAAACTTTACTGATATTACTTTGTACTTAGAACAGTTTGTTCACACGTGTTGTGAGAACAATAAACTCTATAAACTTGATATGTCTAAGACCATTCTCGCTAGGTGTCACCACTATATATCCATTGCTGTTGACAAACGATCGAGCCCTAACCGCTCACGTGATTAACTGTTTCGAAGTAAAGTTTGGTAAATGAGCCGAACCTTTGGAAGAAACGTTTTTCAATTCAAAATTAATAAACTTTCCCTGAAAATAATCTACATTTATCTCGCGTGTGTAGATTTAATCAGTAACGTTTTGTTTTTCGTAGAGATATGCTAGCCTTGCTTCTCTGGTAATGAGGGTGAACTCTTTTTACGTCGACCTGCGTTGGTATTGTAGATTGATATATAGTTAACACTGTGTAATTGTTCTTCTGTTGTGTGTGATAACACTGTGCTTGTTCTATACTTGTGTTGCTCGTTTGGACCATTCGTGGGAAAACATAAATAGAATAAAAAATGTTTTAAATTTCTAATTAGTGTTTCAATTATTTCACACCTTGAGTTGTAATTAGTATGTATGTCAGTACACCAAATTAGTTTTACTTGGTTGGTGTCAACTAATATACGTCCAGCAACTTAAATTATAAAACAAAATAAGGTATCTTGTTAATGACCATTAGACCTACATCCTGTACACTACAGAACCAAATGACCACTTCTTTTACAATGATTTTTTTATTGTTAACGAGAATGATTATCGGGTTATCTTCTCAGTCACATGTTAACAACGCTAGAGCCGGGTTTCCACACCCGTAGTGGACAGAGTAAATGTGACCCATTGTTTGGCTATGTGCTTACCATCAAACAGATTGCACGCTCACAATATTTTTAAATCATCATTTGAAAGTAAAGAAATACTTAATAAATAATGTTTTTAAAAATGGCTTTATTTGCAAACGTCGTATTTGTTGAAGCTAAATGTTAGTTTGGTTATCTATACATGTATAACCATGTCGTCTTTATTTAATGTTACACCGGCTTCGATATCTACACGAACAAGAAATCAAACGTATTACAAACTTAATGTTGTCACATGATGTATTTTTTGTTCGTAACTTTGTTTCGAAACTACAACACAGCTACACCAAAATAGCGTAAACTGTGGAGTCATTTTCCAACCTTAGTTTATGACGAGTCCATCATCAATCACTGAGGTCAAACCATCGAGTCCAGCCGTGACCGCTGATGTATGAGTACAGTTTGTCTAAAAACTCTAATTGTTGAAGTAAAAACTTTCACATTCTGGTATTCCTTGGACACTTTACGATTTGTTTTGTTTTTCTTTTTGTTGTTTTTTAAATCGAACACTTCATAACCTTTGTTTCTGTGCTCGGAAAGTTTTCTGAAATTGACGCAATGCCGTCACCTCGCACGTGGTTGATGCGTAAAAAATATGTACGTCATTATTTTCGCGAAGTTTATTACGATGGATAAAACTCAGACTAGATTTCGTTTCATCTATTAAAAAAGGACTTCTCTCTGTCTGCTAAAACTGCCATCTGTAGTTCAATAGCGGAATTAGACAGTTTGACACAAAATGGTTGTACCTCACTTAATTAATACACAATATCCTGCTCTCTATTTAAAACGCAACGTTTTAATTGGATTGTATTTTTAGGTATTTCGAAATAAGTTTTTAATATTATCAATATAAACGTAATAAGAATAATCCATTTAGGTTATTTTGTGTATACTGAAAAAACAACAACGCACAAAAGGTTTAGGTTTCACTTTACTGTCCTGAGTGCACAAGGGTTTTCTCGTTTGGTGATTTTATGAGTTGTCGCTTACTTCACTGATGTATACGAGAAACATGTTTATGATTTTTAACTTACAACTGAAATATCTTTTCTACAGATTTAGGTTTAACAGCCAACACACTAATCAGAAGGCTTCATCTCGTTATGAATGAATCTCACGGAAACTAACAACACTGATTTTATTCTTTCACTGCCATCTACAGTTTGTGTTTTGTCTTTATTTTAATAAGAAAAAAAATAACATTTTATTCTCTCATTTGTGTAGCAATTTACTCTCGTTAACAGTAAAAAACAATGTTCGTTAGACGTGATGTTTACTGTCTGATAAATACAACTATGTGTTGACTGTCTCATGCCATTTCTACACGTTTTCTACGTGAGTACAGATAGTATTGACCTGGATAAGTAAAAACAGAAACAACACAAATTTTACGGTACTCTTACGACAAAAGTGCTTACTAACAAAACACGGCTCTGACAATAAGTTATTATAACGAAATACACTTGTACCAACAAAAATAATAAAAAACCAGAATTTGAAAATTGCAGCCCATTCAAGAAGAAACAAAAACACAAAACTTATAAATCTGGATTTTAAACTAACTGTGGTTTAAAAATCGAAATTTGTTGGAAACATTTCAAACTGAAAAAAGAGCCCGTCCGTGCCTGGCATTGTGTACTGTATTTATGGATATATATATCCCACCTTCCAGGATAAGGAAGTGACTGTTACTCTTGTAACGCATTGACATATTGAAGTGTGGGGCATATTTTATGGATTCAAATTGAGCTCGCGCGTTTGGAAAACTAGAACTCTACTACCGTGGGGAGCCTTTCCCCCTCATCTGCACGTAACCATTATAATAAAATGGAATCGTTTGAACATTAACTGCTAAATTACAACTTTGTTTGCTTTTTTCGCTTCACGCAGGATTCTGTCAGTGACTACACAGAGATTACGCTTAGAAAAAACGACTACATTTTTCTGTATTTTCTCAAGTTTTCGTAAAGATTTTTTTTACTCTTGCGCAAAGCTACATGAGAGATAGCCGTCCCTAATTTAGCAACTTAAGATTAGAGGGAAGGCAGCTAGTCACCGCCAACTCTTGGGCTATTCTTTTACCAACGAATAGTGAGATTGACCATCACATTATAGCGACCCCAAGGCTGAAAGGACGAGCATGTTTGGTGTGAAAACTCGTGACCCTCGGATTACAAGCCGAATGCCTTAACCACCTGGCCATGCCGGGCCCTTCGTAAAGAAAATAAGCAAACTTTAGATAAATTCGTCACATTATTACATCAAACACAATTCACACACACCTTTCAAAAATAATCTCATCCTCTTTCAACCCTGACCTCTAGCATTATAAACCCAGTTTAAGTCATAATCTAACTAACGGTCTTGTGGTTTTATATTTCGAGATGGCGCTGTCAGAACAGTACAATATCATTTCCCCACTCTTCCGTCACCCCACCCCCTAGATATAGCGTGAATTGTATGGTGCAAAAATGCACCCCACTTTTATCTTTGGCTTCTGGAAAATGCGGGTGAAAATTGTTTTACGACAGCGGATGTTCTGGTCATTTCCCACTTGTCTGTCTCCCTTTTCTCAAGCCTCCGAAGAAAAAATGACAGCCACATATTTATCTCTGCAATGAGATCTCTCACAAGGCCGAACACACCAAACAGAGACATACGTGGCATGAACGAGATTACTATCATGGGTCCTATTCGATGTCTATATGAGACTATTCTTCCTCACGAATAACATGCTGACTTCGGTACACCCCGGAACACTTGGCACGATTTATTATGTTGCTGCTAACAAAATCATGAGTTGAATCTCATGGAAAACGGCCAGAAGCTGGTTGGGGAAGTTGTGGGAAATCAGAGAGAGTTCCTGGTAATGTGACGTTACAGCCTATCTGAAGTAAGTTGACGATTTTACATTCTGATTTGAAAGTTATGTTATTTATCTTCTTTAAGAAACATGAACAAGCAAACAGAAATCTACTTACCAACCGTTTCGTTCCTTCATTTGCTTCAACGGCCCCTTCCTGTGCAAGAGGGTTACCTACATGCTGACTGGGGTCGGGACAATAATAACGCGTCTGGTGTGGCCTTTATCGGTATTTAATCTTGTGTTCATTAATGCGCCACTTCATTCTCAGCTGAGCCGGTGTAAATCCATCAGCCATATCAGTTTAATCTCGTCTTCCCAAATTTAACCTAATTGCTACCGGGCTCCATCACTGATCCTGTGAATGAGTACTGTGCGTTTAAAAAGACTGGTAGTCTCTCGTTTAGGAAGAACAGCTGAAAAGATGCTTGTCTCTCTAACAGCTATCCAAAGCGTAAACATACAGCCAACATGTGACGTTGTCCCTTCACATAAAACTAAGCCTTGTTCTGTTTAAAGGTTTGTCATTTTTCTTCTTGTCTCAACTTTTGAGAAGAACTGAGCAGATGAAAAGAAACCGTGCACACACAAGTTCATCTGTCTCCTAACTTTTCTAAAATATCTTCTTTTTAACCCCGTTTTATTCAATATCCATATATATATATATACGGATTTATATATATCATATACAAACAAAACGCTTTTAATATGAATGTACTTTTCAACATATGAATAATCACGTCAGCAAAACCGTAATTAAATGACCCAAGCCTCCTCGTGGCACAACGGTACGTTTGTGAACTCACATCGCTAGAAACCGGGTTTCGATAACTGTGGTGGGCAGAGCACAGACAGCCCATTGTGTAGCTTTGTACTTAATTCAAAACAATTAGAGAGTAAAATTGTACCAATTAACACAAAATTATAAATGGATTGTTTGTTTGTTTGTTTTGGAATTTCGCACAAAGCTACTCGAGGGCTATCTGTGCAATCTAAACAACAGATCTAAAACTAGGAAATAACCTACAGAGCCATAAAAGGACCTGAGTGTTAGAACCCACAGTGTCTCATATCCCATTACCAATAACCGTTTCGGGCTAGGCTTTCTTGAGTGTCTGCTACTGAACGTGTTCCAGATACGTATGGTTTATACATGTATAATTCTCGGAAATAAAACTACTTAAAACCTTTATGTCAAACATTTAGCACTCGGGCTACATTCTGACATAATTTCCAACTTTGATGAAGATGACTAGTGATTCACACACGTTCTCCTTTAACAGATTATATTGTACCTGGAATAAAACAGTAAGTAACAAACATATTGTAAAAAGGTTTTCCCTTCTGCTGCCTTTCTTCTGTGATAATGTTTCAGCTGCTGACTTTGTTTACCATTCATTTCAAAAACACAAATATGAAACCCATCACCCAAATGCATCGCACCTCTGTATATTGTCAAATACAGGTCTGGAAATTAATATGATCTCCTTTACATTTCTAAAGTAAATCTAGCTATAACAGGCTAATAAAGGTAAGACTTTATTATAATGTGATAATACACTAATACACTAAGTTTCAAAACGTACATAGAGAGGTGAATTAAAATGGCGAACCTTTACAGATGCGCCTCACTATGTCCCCAGTTAATGTTTTTATAGACCACTAAACTATCGTTCACAGATTTAGCTCTGTAATTTATCAGTCATTTAAACCTAAAACTATCCACTCTAGCATCATTTGAATGTTATACAGCTAAAGAAATACACATTTCTCATATAATCCCACTTTCAAGGAAAATGTGTTGATTTATACACTCTACCCGACGAATCTGTAAATGGTGAACCCTGTATATCCCCCTCTGAATTAAAACTGAAATAAAGGAAAACACGTGAAATATGTTCAAGAAATTTCATATTCAGTGATTTTTGTTGAAGAATAGAATTCACTCTTTCAGTTGTTGATAACAATAAATGTCTTGATTGTTGTGTGTAAAAATATAACAAAACGACATAATTTGACTATCAATTTTATATATCTATAAAGAACGTCACGTGCTTTAAAAATAATTTTATTACAAACTCCAAACAGAGATGACCAAAATATCTCTTAATACCCTAAATTTACGGTACGATCAAAACAATACCATTGACTTTAATACTATAATCTCTTTATTTACTCAAAATTTTGTAATTATTGTCTTAAACACATGGTACCAAAGTGGATTACACACGGTTTCGGTAACATGTTATTTTTAGTGTTATTATACGTGAACAAGTAATGGGAGGGTCAGCTGACAATTTTTCAAAACAGAATTGTTCACTAACAAACCACAATAAAGGGTCCAGTCGTATTTACAAAGTTTGTGTTACTGTTTACAAATTAAGTTTATCTGCTGACGACATGTTACTTTTAACAGCCCACCACTGTTTATTTCCTTGGTTTGAACAAACTCAACATGTTATGCACGTTTGGACAGTTCGGTGCGCCAGTCATCGTTAAAGTAATTATCTTTGTGTAACGTACGTAATCAGAGAAGTTTGCCCCAGTACACACTGGACATCAGATTGGACAGTTAAAACAAAAAGCCTATACCTTTAGCCGGTTGTCAAGATAACAATTACCCCTAGAAACATAAAAATAGAAATCTGCTATTACCTACAACTGTCGATTATTATCAAAATTTATGTAACACAACCTTCATCATCTTTCTTTATAATTATAATAATGTTTCTACTTGTAATGGTGTATTGACATATATATGATATTACAAATTGTAAGATTATAATTATAATAATGTTTCTACTTGTAATGGTGTATTTACACATATATATGATATTACAAATTGTAAGATTATAATTATAATAATGTTTCTACTTGTAATGATGTATTGACATATATATGATATTACAAATTGTAAGATTATAATTATAATAATGTTTCTACTTGTAATGGTGTATTGACATATATATGATATTACAAATTGTAAGATTATAATTATAATAATGTTTCTACTTGTAATGGTGTATTGACATATATATGATATTACAAATTGTAAGATTATAATTATAATAATGTTTCTACTTGTAATGGTGTATTGACATATATATATGATATTACAAATTGTAAGATTATAATTATAATAATGTTTCTACTTGTAATGGTGTATTGACATATATATGATATTACAAATTGTAAGATTATAATTATAATAATGTTTCTACTTGTAATGGTGTATTTACACATATATATGATATTACAAATTGTAAGATTATAATTATAATAATGTTTCTACTTGTAATGGTGTATTTACACATATATATGATATTACAAATTGTAAGATTATAATTATAATAATGTTTCTACTTGTAATGGTGTATTGACATATATATGATATTACAAATTGTAAGATTATAATTATAATAATGTTTCTACTTGTAATGGTGTATTTACACATATATATGATATTACAAATTGTAAGATTATAATTATAATAATGTTTCTACTTGTAATGGTGTATTTACACATATATATGATATTACAAATTGTAAGATTATAATTATAATAATGTTTCTACTTGTAATGGTGTATTGACATATATATGATATTACAAATTGTAAGATTATAATTATAATAATTGTTTCTACTTGTAATGGTGTATTTACACATATATATGATATTACAAATTGTAAGATTATAATTATAATAATGTTTCTACTTGTAATGGTGTATTGACATATATATGATATTACAAAGTGTAAGATTATAATTATAATAATGTTTCTGCTTGTAATGGTGTATTGACATATATATGATATTACAAATTGTAAGATTATAATTATAATAATTGTTTCTACTTGTAATGGTGTATTTACACATATATATGATATTACAAATTGTAAGATTATAATTATAATAATGTTTCTACTTGTAATGGTGTATTGACATATATATGATATTACAAATTGTAAGATTATAATTATAATAATGTTTCTACTTGTAATGGTGTATTGACATATATATGATATTACAAATTGTAAGATTATAATTATAATAATGTTTCTACTTGTAATGGTGTATTGACATATATATGATATTACAAATTGTAAGATTATAATTATAATAATGTTTCTACTTGTAATGGTGTATTTACACATATATATGATATTACAAATTGTAAGATTATAATTATAATAATGTTTCTACTTGTAATGGTGTATTTACACATATATATGATATTACAAATTGTAAGATTATAATTATAATAATGTTTCTACTTGTAATGGTGTATTGACATATATATGATATTACAAATTGTAAGATTATAATTATAATAATTGTTTCTACTTGTAATGGTGTATTTACACATATATATGATATTACAAATTGTAAGATTATAATTATAATAATGTTTCTACTTGTAATGGTGTATTGACATATATATGATATTACAAAGTGTAAGATTATAATTATAATAATGTTTCTGCTTGTAATGGTGTATTGACATATATATGATATTACAAATTGTAAGATTACAATTATAATAATTGTTTCTACTTGTAATGGTGTATTTACACATATATATGATATTACAAATTGTAAGATTATAATTATAATAATGTTTCTACTTGTAATGGTGTATTGACATATATATGATATTACAAATTGTAAGATTATAATTATAATAATGTTTCTACTTGTAATGGTGTATTGACATATATATGATATTACAAATTGTAAGATTATAATTATAATAATGTTTCTACTTGTAATGGTGTATTGACATATATATGATATTACAAATTGTAAGATTATGATTATAATAATGTTTCTACTTGTAATGCTGTATTTACACATATATATGATATTACAAATTGTAAGATTATAATTATAATAATGTTTCTACTTGTAATGGTGTATTTACACATATATATGATATTACAAATTGTAAGATTATAATTATAATAATGTTTCTACTTGTAATGGTGTATTGACAAATATATGATATTACAAATTGTAAGATTATAATTATAATAATCTTTCTACTTGTAATGGTGTATTTACACATATATGATATTACAAATTGTAAGATTATAATTATAATAATGTTTCTACTTGTAATGGTGTATTTACACATATATATGATATTACAAATTGTAAGATTATAATTATAATAATGTTTCTACTTGTAATGGTGTATTGACATATATATATGATATTACAAATTGTAAGATTATAATTATAATAATGTTTCTACTTGTAATGGTGTATTTACACATATATATGATATTACAAATTGTAAGATTATAATTATAATAATGTTTCTACTTGTAATGGTGTATTGACATATATATGATATTACAAATTGTAAGATTATAATTATAATAATGTTTCTACTTGTAATGGTGTATTTACACATATATGATATTACAAATTGTAAGATTATAATTATAATAATGTTTCTACTTGTAATGGTGTATTTACACATATATATGATATTACAAATTGTAAGATTATAATTATAATAATGTTTCTACTTGTAATGGTGTATTGACATATATATGATATTACAAATTGTAAGATTATAATTATAATAATGTTTCTACTTGTAATGGTGTATTGACATATATATGATATTACAAATTGTAAGGTTATAATTATAATAATGTTTCTACTTGTAATGGTGTATTTACACATATATATGATATTACAAATTGTAAGATTATAATTATAATAATGTTTCTACTTGTAATGGTGTATTGACATATATATGATATTACAAATTGTAAGATTATAATTATAATAATGTTTCTACTTGTAATGGTGTATTTACACATATATATGATATTACAAATTGTAAGATTATAATTATAATAATGTTTCTACTTGTAATGGTGTATTTACACATATATATGATATTACAAATTGTAAGATTATAATTATAATAATGTTTCTACTTGTAATGGTGTATTTACACATATATATGATATTACAAATTGTAAGATTATAATTATAATAATGTTTCTACTTGTAATGGTGTATTTACACATATATATGATATTACAAATTGTAAGATTATAATTATAATAATGTTTCTGCTTGTAATGGTGTATTTACACATATATATGATATTACAAATTGTAAGATTATAATTATAATAATGTTTCTACTTGTAATGGTGTATTGACATATATATATGATATTACAAATTGTAAGATTATAATTATAATAATGTTTCTACTTGTAATGGTGTATTGACATATATATGATATTACAAATTGTAAGATTATAATTATAATAATGTTTCTACTTGTAATGGTGTATTTACACATATATGATATTACAAATTGTAAGATTATAATTATAATAATGTTTCTACTTGTAATGGTGTATTTACACATATATATGATATTACAAATTGTAAGATTATAATTATAATAATGTTTCTACTTGTAATGGTGTATTGACATATATATGATATTACAAAGTGTAAGATTATAATTATAATAATGTTTCTACTTGTAATGGTGTATTTACACATATATATGATATTACAAATTGTAAGATTATAATTATAATAATGTTTCTACTTGTAATGGTGTATTGACATATATATATGATATTACAAATTGTAAGATTATAATTATAATAATGTTTCTACTTGTAATGGTGTATTTACACATATATATGATATTACAAATTGTAAGATTATAATTATAATAATGTTTCTACTTGTAATGGTGTATTGACATATATATGATATTACAAATTGTAAGATTATAATTATAATAATGTTTCTACTTGTAATGGTGTATTGACATATATATATGATATTACAAATTGTAAGATTATAATTATAATAATGTTTCTACTTGTAATGGTGTATTGACATATATATGATATTACAAATTGTAAGATTATAATTATAATAATGTTTCTACTTGTAATGGTGTATTGACATATATATGATATTACAAATTGTAAGATTATAATTATAATAATGTTTCTACTTGTAATGGTGTATTGACATATATATGATATTACAAATTGTAAGGTTATAATTATAATAATGTTTCTACTTGTAATGGTGTATTTACACATATATATGATATTACAAATTGTAAGATTATAATTATAATAATGTTTCTACTTGTAATGGTGTATTGACATATATATGATATTACAAATTGTAAGATTATAATTATAATAATGTTTCTACTTGTAATGGTGTATTTACACATATATATGATATTACAAATTGTAAGATTATAATTATAATAATGTTTCTACTTGTAATGGTGTATTTACACATATATATGATATTACAAATTGTAAGATTATAATTATAATAATGTTTCTGCTTGTAATGGTGTATTTACACATATATATGATATTACAAATTGTAAGATTATAATTATAATAATGTTTCTACTTGTAATGGTGTATTGACATATATATATGATATTACAAATTGTAAGATTATAATTATAATAATGTTTCTGCTTGTAATGGTGTATTTACACATATATATGATATTACAAATTGTAAGATTATAATTATAATAATGTTTCTACTTGTAATGGTGTATTGACATATATATATGATATTACAAATTGTAAGATTATAATTATAATAATGTTTCTACTTGTAATGGTGTATTGACATATATATGATATTACAAATTGTAAGATTATAATTATAATAATGTTTCTACTTGTAATGGTGTATTTACACATATATATGATATTACAAATTGTAAGATTATAATTATAATAATGTTTCTACTTGTAATGGTGTATTGACATATATATGATATTACAAATTGTAAGATTATAATTATAATAATGTTTCTACTTGTAATGGTGTATTTACACATATATATGATATTACAAATTGTAAGATTATAATTATAATAATGTTTCTGCTTGTAATGGTGTATTTACACATATATATGATATTACAAATTGTAAGATTATAATTATAATAATGTTTCTACTTGTAATGGTGTATTGACATATATATATGATATTACAAATTGTAAGATTATAATTATAATAATGTTTCTGCTTGTAATGGTGTATTTACACATATATATGATATTACAAATTGTAAGATTATAATTATAATAATGTTTCTACTTGTAATGGTGTATTGACATATATATGATATTACAAATTGTAAGATTATAATTATAATAATGTTTCTACTTGTAATGGTGTATTGACATATATATGATATTACAAATTGTAAGATTATAATTATAATAATGTTTCTACTTGTAATGGTGTATTTACACATATATATGATATTACAAATTGTAAGATTATAATTATAATAATGTTTCTACTTGTAATGGTGTATTGACATATATATATGATATTACAAATTGTAAGATTATAATTATAATAATGTTTCTACTTGTAATGGTGTATTTACACATATATATGATATTACAAATTGTAAGATTATAATTATAATAATGTTTCTACTTGTAATGGTGTATTGACATATATATGATATTACAAATTGTAAGATTATAATTATAATAATGTTTCTACTTGTAATGGTGTATTGACATATATATATGATATTACAAATTGTAAGATTATAATTATAATAATGTTTCTACTTGTAATGGTGTATTTACACATATATATGATATTACAAATTGTAAGATTATAATTATAATAATGTTTCTACTTGTAATGGTGTATTGACATATATATGATATTACAAATTGTAAGATTATAATTATAATAATGTTTCTACTTGTAATGGTGTATTTACACATATATGATATTACAAATTGTAAGATTATAATTATAATAATGTTTCTACTTGTAATGGTGTATTTACACATATATATGATATTACAAATTGTAAGATTATAATTATAATAATGTTTCTACTTGTAATGGTGTATTTACACATATATATGATATTACAAATTGTAAGATTATAATTATAATAATGTTTCTACTTGTAATGGTGTATTGACATATATATATGATATTACAAATTGTAAGATTATAATTATAATAATGTTTCTACTTGTAATGGTGTATTGACATATATATGATATTACAAATTGTAAGATTATAATTATAATAATGTTTCTACTTGTAATGGTGTATTTACACATATATGATATTACAAATTGTAAGATTATAATTATAATAATGTTTCTACTTGTAATGGTGTATTTACACATATATATGATATTACAAATTGTAAGATTATAATTATAATAATGTTTCTACTTGTAATGGTGTATTGACATATATATGATATTACAAATTGTAAGATTATAATTATAATAATGTTTCTACTTGTAATGGTGTATTTACACATATATATGATATTACAAATTGTAAGATTATAATTATAATAATGTTTCTACTTGTAATGGTGTATTGACATATATATATGATATTACAAATTGTAAGATTATAATTATAATAATGTTTCTACTTGTAATGGTGTATTTACACATATATATGATATTACAAATTGTAAGATTATAATTATAATAATGTTTCTACTTGTAATGGTGTATTGACATATATATATGATATTACAAATTGTAAGATTATAATTATAATAATGTTTCTACTTGTAATGGTGTATTTACACATATATATGATATTACAAATTGTAAGATTATAATTATAATAATGTTTCTACTTGTAATGGTGTATTGACATATATATGATATTACAAATTGTAAGATTATAATTATAATAATGTTTCTACTTGTAATGGTGTATTGACATATATATATGATATTACAAATTGTAAGATTATAATTATAATAATGTTTCTACTTGTAATGGTGTATTTACACATATATATGATATTACAAATTGTAAGATTATAATTATAATAATGTTTCTACTTGTAATGGTGTATTGACATATATATGATATTACAAATTGTAAGATTATAATTATAATAATGTTTCTACTTGTAATGGTGTATTTACACATATATGATATTACAAATTGTAAGATTATAATTATAATAATGTTTCTACTTGTAATGGTGTATTTACACATATATATGATATTACAAATTGTAAGATTATAATTATAATAATGTTTCTACTTGTAATGGTGTATTTACACATATATATGATATTACAAATTGTAAGATTATAATTATAATAATGTTTCTACTTGTAATGGTGTATTGACATATATATATGATATTACAAATTGTAAGATTATAATTATAATAATGTTTCTACTTGTAATGGTGTATTGACATATATATGATATTACAAATTGTAAGATTATAATTATAATAATGTTTCTACTTGTAATGGTGTATTTACACATATATGATATTACAAATTGTAAGATTATAATTATAATAATGTTTCTACTTGTAATGGTGTATTTACACATATATATGATATTACAAATTGTAAGATTATAATTATAATAATGTTTCTACTTGTAATGGTGTATTGACATATATATGATATTACAAATTGTAAGATTATAATTATAATAATGTTTCTACTTGTAATGGTGTATTTACACATATATATGATATTACAAATTGTAAGATTATAATTATAATAATGTTTCTACTTGTAATGGTGTATTGACATATATATATGATATTACAAATTGTAAGATTATAATTATAATAATGTTTCTACTTGTAATGGTGTATTTACACATATATATGATATTACAAATTGTAAGATTATAATTATAATAATGTTTCTACTTGTAATGGTGTATTGACATATATATGATATTACAAATTGTAAGATTATAATTATAATAATGTTTCTACTTGTAATGGTGTATTGACATATATATATGATATTACAAATTGTAAGATTATAATTATAATAATGTTTCTACTTGTAATGGTGTATTTACACATATATATGATATTACAAATTGTAAGATTATAATTATAATAATGTTTCTACTTGTAATGGTGTATTGACATATATATATGATATTACAAATTGTAAGATTATAATTATAATAATGTTTCTACTTGTAATGGTGTATTTACACATATATATGATATTACAAATTGTAAGATTATAATTATAATAATGTTTCTACTTGTAATGGTGTATTGACATATATATGATATTACAAATTGTAAGATTATAATTATAATAATGTTTCTACTTGTAATGGTGTATTGACATATATATATGATATTACAAATTGTAAGATTATAATTATAATAATGTTTCTACTTGTAATGGTGTATTTACACATATATATGATATTACAAATTGTAAGATTATAATTATAATAATGTTTCTACTTGTAATGGTGTATTGACATATATATATGATATTACAAATTGTAAGATTATAATTATAATAATGTTTCTACTTGTAATGGTGTATTTACACATATATATGATATTACAAATTGTAAGATTATAATTATAATAATGTTTCTACTTGTAATGGTGTATTGACATATATATGATATTACAAATTGTAAGATTATAATTATAATAATGTTTCTACTTGTAATGGTGTATTTACACATATATGATATTACAAATTGTAAGATTATAATTATAATAATGTTTCTACTTGTAATGGTGTATTTACACATATATATGATATTACAAATTGTAAGATTATAATTATAATAATGTTTCTACTTGTAATGGTGTATTTACACATATATATGATATTACAAATTGTAAGATTATAATTATAATAATGTTTCTACTTGTAATGGTGTATTGACATATATATATGATATTACAAATTGTAAGATTATAATTATAATAATGTTTCTACTTGTAATGGTGTATTGACATATATATGATATTACAAATTGTAAGATTATAATTATAATAATGTTTCTACTTGTAATGGTGTATTTACACATATATGATATTACAAATTGTAAGATTATAATTATAATAATGTTTCTACTTGTAATGGTGTATTTACACATATATGATATTACAAATTGTAAGATTATAATTATAATAATGTTTCTACTTGTAATGGTGTATTGACATATATATGATATTACAAATTGTAAGATTATAATTATAATAATGTTTCTACTTGTAATGGTGTATTTACACATATATATGATATTACAAATTGTAAGATTATAATTATAATAATGTTTCTACTTGTAATGGTGTATTGACATATATATATGATATTACAAATTGTAAGATTATAATTATAATAATGTTTCTACTTGTAATGGTGTATTTACACATATATATGATATTACAAATTGTAAGATTATAATTATAATAATGTTTCTACTTGTAATGGTGTATTGACATATATATGATATTACAAATTGTAAGATTATAATTATAATAATGTTTCTACTTGTAATGGTGTATTGACATATATATATGATATTACAAATTGTAAGATTATAATTATAATAATGTTTCTACTTGTAATGGTGTATTTACACATATATATGATATTACAAATTGTAAGATTATAATTATAATAATGTTTCTACTTGTAATGGTGTATTGACATATATATGATATTACAAATTGTAAGATTATAATTATAATAATGTTTCTACTTGTAATGGTGTATTTACACATATATGATATTACAAATTGTAAGATTATAATTATAATAATGTTTCTACTTGTAATGGTGTATTTACACATATATATGATATTACAAATTGTAAGATTATAATTATAATAATGTTTCTACTTGTAATGGTGTATTGACATATATATGATATTACAAATTGTAAGATTATAATTATAATAATGTTTCTACTTGTTATGGTGTATTTACACATATATGATATTACAAATTGTAAGATTATAATTATAATAATGTTTCTACTTGTAATGGTGTATTTACACATATATATGATATTACAAATTGTAAGATTATAATTGTAATAATGTTTCTACTTGTAATGGTGTATTGACATATATATGATATTACAAATTGTAAGATTATAATTATAATAATGTTTCTACTTGTAATGGTGTATTTACACATATATATGATATTACAAATTGTAAGATTATAATTATAATAATGTTTCTACTTGTAATGGTGTATTGACATATATATATGATATTACAAATTGTAAGATTATAATTATAATAATGTTTCTACTTGTAATGGTGTATTTACACATATATATGATATTACAAATTGTAAGATTATAATTATAATAATGTTTCTACTTGTAATGGTGTATTGACATATATATGATATTACAAATTGTAAGATTATAATTATAATAATGTTTCTACTTGTAATGGTGTATTGACATATATATATGATATTACAAATTGTAAGATTATAATTATAATAATGTTTCTACTTGTAATGGGGTATTGACATATATATGGTATTACAAATTGTAAATTTCAACCTGTGTAAACTGATCTAGACCGAACTACCTGAAGCCAGCCTAAGGTATGAACAGGACAACACTGGTAACTATAAACAGTGACAATTAATGTGTGGACAGAACTAACTACTATGGTACTATAAACAGTGACATGTAAAGTACGAATAGGAATACTATGGTACTATAAACAGTGATACGTAAAGTACGAATAGGAATACTATGGTACTATTAACAGTGATATGTAAAGTACGAATAGGAATACTATGGTACTATAAACAGTGATTTGTAAAGTACGAATAGGAATACTATGGTACTATAAACAGTGATTGGTAAAGTATGAATAGGAATACTATGGCACTATAAACAGTGATATATAAAAGATATTAACAGGACTGCTTTGATACTATAAACAGTGCTGTGTAAGGCATGAACAGAACTACTGTGGTATTATAAACAGTGATATATAGAAGGTATTAACAGAACTACAGTAGTACTGTAAACAGTGATACATAAAGTATTAACTGGACCACTTTGATACTATAAACAATAATATGAAAGGCATGAAAAGGATACTAAGGTACTGTAAACAGTGAAATATAAGGTATAAACAGAATTATTTTGGTACTAAAAATAGTGATATATAAGGTATTAATAGGTCTTCTTTGATACTACAAACAGTGGCATGTAATGTGTTAACAAGACAACTGTAGTGTTATAAACAGAGATATATGTGATAGTAACATGACTACTTTGATGCTTTAAAATAATATGTAAGGTACGAACAGGACTACTATGGTACTATAGTCAGTGATATACATAAGGTATAAACTGAACTACTCTGATATTATAAACAGCAATATGTAAGGTATGAACAGTACTTCTGTGGTACAATAAACAGCGACACATATTGTATCAGCAGGACTACTTTGGTACCATTAACAGTGATACGTAAGGTATGAACAGGGCTACTATGGTACCACTAGCAGTGATTAACAGTGATACGTAAGGTATGAACAGGGCTACTATGGTACCACTAGCAGTGATTAACAGTGATATGTAAGGCATGAATAGGGCTACTATGGTACCACTAGCAGTGATTAACAGTGATACGTAAGGTATGAATAGGGCTACTATGGTACCACTAGTAGTGATTAACAGTGATACGTAAGGTATGAACAGGGCTACTATGGTACCACTAGCAGTGATTAACAGTGATATGTAAGGCATGAATAGGGCTACTATGGTACCACTACTAGAGATTAACAGTGATACGTAAGGTATGAACAGGGCTACTATGGTACCACTAGCAGTGATTAACAGTGATACGTAAGGTATGAACAGGGCTACTATGGTACCACTAGCAGTGATTAACAGTGATACGTAAGGTATTAATAGGGCTACTATGGTACCACTAGCAGTGATTAACAGTGATACGTAAGGTATTAATAGGGCTACTATGGTACCACTAGCAGTGATTAACAGTGATACGTAAGGTATTAATAGGGCTACTATGGTACCACTAGCAGTGATTAACAGTGATACGTAAGGTATTAATAGGGCTACTATGGTACCACTAGCAGTGATTAACAGTGATACGTAAGGTATTAATAGGGCTACTACGGTACCACTAGCAGTGATTAACAGTGATACGTAAGGTATGAACAGGGCTACTACGGTACCACTAGCAGTGATTAACAGTGATACGTAAGGTATGAACAGGGCTACTACGGTACCACTAGCAGTGATTAACAGTGATACGTAAGGTATGAACAGGGCTACTATGGTACCACTAGCAGTGATTAACAGTGATACGTAAGGTATTAATAGGGCTACTATGGTACCACTAGCAGTGATTAACAGTGATACGTAAGGTATTAATAGGGCTACTATGGTACCACTAGCAGTGATTAACAGTGATACGTAAGGTATGAACAGGGCTACTATGGTACCACTAGCAGTGATTAACAGTGATACGTAAGGTATGAACAGGGCTACTATGGTACCACTAGCAGTGATTAACAGTGATACGTAAGGTATGAACAGGGCTACTATGGTACCACTAGCAGTGATTAACAGTGATACGTAAGGTATTAATAGGGCTACTATGGTACCACTAGCAGTGATTAACAGTGATACGTAAGGTATGAACAGGGCTACTATGGTACCACTAGCAGTGATTAACAGTGATACGTAAGGTATTAATAGGGCTACTATGGTACCACTAGCAATGATTAACAGTGATACGTAAGGTATTAATAGGGCTACTATGGTACCACTAGCAGTGATTAACAGTGATACGTAAGGTATGATTATTAAACGTTCGATAAATTGTTTGGCCAATGATTTTAAAGACAACAAACCGACAGCAACCAAGAGCTTAAAAGTACGGAACGTTTGTCTTACAAGTAGCAACAACATAACTATCTTGACAAACTACGTTCGCGTGATATTTAACTCAAGTTGTTGATGTTACTACCATGAACCTCATACACGTCTCTTGAGCGTTTATTGGTTACTATAATGGCAAGACAAAACCTTATAATCTTCAAACAAATATTGGAAATTGTGTCTTGTTGATGTCGAAATCCAGCGGACTAAACACGAGTAATCCTCTCCATAATGGTTTGGTTTGGGTTGAATTTCGCGTGAAGCTACACGAGGGCTATCCGCACTAGCCGTTCCTAAATTAGCAGAGTAATACGAGAGAGAAGGCAGCTAGTCATCACTACCCACCCCCAACTCTTTTAGAAACGAACAGTAGGATTGACAGTCATATTATAACGCTCCCACGGCTGAAAAGGCGAGCATTTTGGTATGACGCGGACTCGAACCCTCGGCTCTCAGATTACGACTCGAGTACCTTAACCACCTGGCCATAATAAATCACTTGAACAGTTAACTACCTGGACTGATCGGGTAAAGTATTTAGATGCTAAAACATTGAGAACTTTTATCAATCTCTAAACACATACGGTGTTGTATTTATAACAGTAATAACAGCTACCTAAAACAGTTGAAACTGTTGTGTTAGTTCATTAGCTCGATCCTGTGCTGTAAAACCGTGATGAATGGTGTGTGTGGTTTTTTCTTACAGCAAAGCCACGTTGGACTGTCTACTGAGTCCACCGAGAGGAAACGAACCACTTATTTTACCGTTGTAAATCCGTAGACTCATCGCCATACCAGGGGGGTATACAAGGGGTAAATAGTAAACATGACAGACATAATGTATGTTAAAATAATACCTGACAAAACTGATGTTGTTCGTTTGGCTTTTGAATTTCACGCAAAGCTACACGAGGTGTATCAGGGCTTAATTTAGCAGTGAAAGACCAGAATAATGGCACCCACCGCCACCTCTTGGGCTACTCTTTTACCAACGAATAGTGGGATTTACTAAAACGTTATAACGTCCCCACGATTGAATGGGGACAACACGTTTGGTGATGCGGGATCCTTAAAAAGGGACTTAATAATTAAAAAAAAATCTTATAGGAATGACATGTTTTAATAATTATAAATAGACATGCACTTCGGAGAAAAATTATCCCCAGTGGCACAATTGTATGTCTGCGGACTTACACACTAAAAACCGGGTTTCGATACCCGTGGTGGGCAGAGCACCACGTAATTACAAACAAACAAGTTCCGACAAAAACAGTCATTTTAGTGAAATATTTAGATTTTCCACACAATAACAAACCGATACCCAAAGCAGACAAATTTAAGGACCTCACCTTATGTCCCTTCAAGTGGACGACTTGTTTAAAGCCATAAACAAGTCACTACGTATGCTCCACACGCTCTCCAAGGTAATTTTGTTTATCTGTTATCTACGAAGTAATGATGACCGAATGGCTTGGTTATGGGGCCGTTTTTTTCTTATGTCTTCACGGCAGATATTATTTTACTCTCCACCGTCTCTCACGTCCCTCCTTATGCAAAGGGTCTCAATATACGTTAAGTTTGAAATATCTTAAGTTATATAATGGCTATACTTTCACAGCCCACGAGATACCGTACCGTTTTTAATGAGACACCTGGCGCAGTTTTTTAAAACAAACTCGTATTAACTTAAATCCCCCACGATGGTTGTTACTGACTCCCAGGTTTTCTTTTGTCAGTAGGTGGAGCTCTTAGCTAATTAGGAAAGACCAAAGAAAGTGCCCATATCTTAAAACCGTGTCCGCTTTATAGTCGTATGTAACATCACGTTCTCTCGAGACATAAGTAATCTTCTTTGTTGGTTCTTTTTAACTTCGCGCAAAGTTACACGACGGCCATTTATGCTTTGCTCACCACGGGTATCGAAATTCGGTTTATAGCGTTATAAGTCCCCAGACATACCGCTGTGCCACTGGAAGGAGGGCTGTAATAGTTAAACCCTTACCTTCCACAATCCTGCAGATATTTCTTACGTTAGGGGTAAAAGGAGTTTAAGTGCTGGATAACTGGAGTTTTTGCTAACCGGAACTGTTTACACATTAACCTAACATGTTAAAGTAATTATCGGACACTTTTAATCGTTTTACACTTAAAAGCACGCGTAAACATGCAGATGTCAAACTACACATCCTAAGCCTCTTAAGAGTTTTTACTCCAAAACAATACTACTGGGAATTACAAACTCCAGAATCGTGTTCATAAAAAAGTTTCCTTTAAATACCTTTGGAACTGACCCACAACAGTGTACAATGTGCACTTTGTTCGCAGTTTCTCCGTAGTATAAAAACAAACCTTAAAATTGGATTTTTTTTCAAAGAATCCAGTTTATGAACCGAATGTTGGTGGTGTAGCTGTCACACCGCTATGTAACCGAACCAGTGGTAGGTTAGAGAGTATATAACACGAAATCTCAAGATGTCTAATCCCCGAAGTTAACTCAGGACTGACAGCACGTTCTGCAACTTTAACGAAATATGTAAAGTTGTGAAACCCGAATACGGCAAAAATAAATATCAACGAGTGCATCCTAAACATATATGACAGTACGGTGAAATACTGTTGGGTTGTCCAACAGTAAATGTCGTTTTTAAACTGCGAAGTTTGGAAAAGTATAAACCAATATTGTAAAACATGCTTTAATCAAAGTAAGCACCATTTGCTTCAACACACTTTTACCAACGTGTAACGATGCTGTTTATGTTCCTCCTATATAAATCAGAGTTTCTATGGTCAGTGAACTCCTTGGAAGCTTCTTCAGGAGCTGTCTGGTTTTGAAAGTGTTTATTGTTCAAAAAGTTGTCAAAGTGCTTAAAAAAAGAAAATCTGTAGTAAAAAAATCTGAAAAATAAGGTGGATGTTGCAAAACCTCCATTCCCAATTCTCTCAATTTTTGGAGTGTCATCCATGACAGGTCTCATAACGCCGATTTTGTTGATCTTCAGTCAGTTCACGCGGAACCCACTTATCCAACTTTTTCGTATTTCTAATTTCACTCAGGTGGTTTGCAATGCTTGATTTACTTGTGCCTAGCTTTTCTACAAGCTCACGTACTGTTGTGCGAGGGTCTGTTTCAACTGTTTCCCTTAATATGTTTTCATATAAGAATGGCTTCCTTCTACGACCTTCGTGGTCTTGAAGACTTTCATTTCCATACTGAAACCTTTGGAACCAACAATGAACTGTACATTCAGTAACATGGCGAAACATCTGGTTGATAATCCGTGTAGTTTTGGTAGCTTTTCGTCCAAGTTTGAAGTCGTAGAAGAAAATCAGACGAAAGACCTTCTTGTCCATGCTGGGTGTTGTGAAACTTACACTGAGTAGTCTTACTTGTACAACAACTCAAGCCCAAAATAAACCAATACAAAGAAACACCTTTATACCTATATTAATAAATATAATCAGACATCTAGGCACGCCCTCTACATTCCTACACTTAATTACACAACCGTCTTCAAACATGTGGTCAACTATCGCTAAGTTATCTCTTTCTTTCTTTGTTAATCTGACGATGACCGAAGAAGGTCAAAACGTCAACCAGTGCTTTCTCTACCCATACCAGCAGTTTTTAAATATTTAACTTTCTCTGAGTAAAGTTGAAACAGCAAACAATTACGACATTTTGCAAGCGACAAACGTTGGATTCAACCAACCAGCCAACGATAAGTTACCCAATATTCAGCTTCTAAATGTCGTCGTGAGAATTCCGGAATTTACTTCTGGACAACCTAATACTTTGCTATACTTCCTAAAAGTAATTTAAAGTCAAAATAAAACAGATCCATGAGAAATAGAATATTATAAATCAAGCGGCGATCTGTAAAACGAGAAATAGAGAGGCGCAAAATTTAAGCGGAGGTGTAGCTTTACAACTGTTGTGGGATATTTTAATTAAGACTAGAAAAGTACCGCGAAATATTCCTAAAAGGAACATCCGTAACAGGACCGCGTTATGATTGCCTCTCATTCTTCACGTTCACTTGCACTCATACAAGTTATTTTTGTTTTTTACTTCAATGTTATTATTATCCTGTTAATTTTTGGTAAAAATACAAACAAAACAGGTTAGCTTAGTGATAACATTTTGAGACATTTGTTTTTTTAACACTAAGTCACCAAGTGAATGAGACTGATTTCAGGGTACTAAGTGTGCCAGAGAGAGATATCACAAATTTTAGTGTTCATATTAGAACCAATGAAATGCCCTCCGATAAAGAGACAGATATGTTAACCTAAAAAACAAAATAAAAGACACTTTACTGACGAGATAATATATCTCTAAGTGGTGTGAAACAATTACTATGAGGACTGGACTATGTTGTGAAACAATCACTATGAGGACTGGACTATGTTGTGAAACAATCACTATGTGGACTGGACTATGTTGTGAAACAATCACTATGAGGACTGGACTATGTTGTAAAACAATCACTATGGGGACTGGACTATGTTGTGAAACAATCACTATGTGGACTGGACAATGTTGTGAAACAATCACTATGAGGACTGGACTATGTTGTGAAACAATCACTATGTGGACTGGACTATGTTGTGAAACAATCACTATGAGGACTGGACTATGTTGTAAAACAATCACTATGGGGACTGGACTATGTTGTGAAACAATCACTATGTGGACTGGACAATGTTGTGAAACAATCACTATGAGGACTGGACTATGTTGTGAAACAATCACTATGAGGACTGGACTATGTTGTGAAACAATCACTATGTGGACTGGACTATGTTGTGAAACAATCACTATGAGGACTGGACTATGTTGTGAAACAATCACTATGTGGACTGGACTATGTTGTGAAACAATCACTATGTGGACTGGACAATGTTGTGAAACAATCACTATGAGGACTGGACTATGTTGTGAAACAATCACTATGAGGACTGGACTATGTTGTGAAACAATCACTATGTGGACTGGACTATGTTGTGAAACAATCACTATGAGGACTGGACTATGTTGTGAAACAATCACTATGTGGACTGGACTATGTTGTGAAACAATCACTATGAGGACTGGACTATGTTTTGAAACAATCACTATGTGGACAGGACTATGTTGTGAAACAATCACTATGAGAACTGGACTATGTTGTGAAACAATCACTATGTGGACTGGACTATGTTCCTCTTACACAAAACGGGCCCGGCGTGGCCAAGCGCGTTAAGGCGTGCAACTCGTAATCCGAGGGTCGCGGGTTCGTATCCCCTCGCGCCAAACATGCTCGCCCTTTCAGCCGTGGGAGCGGTATAATGTTACGGTCAATCCCACTATTCGTTGGTAAAAGAGTAGTCCAAGAGTTGGCGGTGGGTGGTGATGACTAGCTGCCTTCCCTCTAGTCTTATACTGCAAAATTAGGGACGGCTAGCACAGATAGCCTTCGAGTAGCTTTGTGCGAAATTCAAAAACAAACAAACAAACTTACACAAAACAGTAGAACCGTTCACGTTTAGACATGGATGCCATGTACACCACAAAAAAGACTTCATTAAGTCTTCAGGCTCGTCATGACCACGTGGTTAGAGCGCTCGACGCGCCATCTGAGAATCATGGGTTCGAATCTCCGTTCCACAAAACATGCTCGCCCTTTCAGCAGTGAGGACATTATAATTTACGATCAATTCTATTATTCATCGGAAAAAGAGTAGCCCAAGTATTTGCAGTAGGTGGCGAGGATTAGTATCTTCCCTCTATCTAGTCTTACTCTGCTAAATTAGTGCAGATAGCCCTCGTGTAGCTCTGAGCGAAATTCAAAACAAACAAACGCTAAGCCTTCCTCTACTAGCTATAATAACAAAACTCGTGAAAACCACGAAGAAAACGACTTTACAAAGCTGAGGAACCAAATATTGTATTACCCCCGCACGTACAGTCCTACCTTGTTTTATATGGAAATTTGAATATTTGTGCGGTTTTAATCTTCCATAGCATTGAAAACAGTGAGATTCGACCATGACGATCAGTTTAGATTTAAGCGAAGTGTTTAGATTTCTGTTCAGGATTTTAAAAATAATTATTTCAAAGGTTTGTTTGAGAATCAACGCTCTAAATATGCCTTCCTGTTCGTGTTTGTCAGACTGGGTATTAAATATTAAATACGACATTCTTTGCAGAAAACTCAACGTAAATTCTCTAACTCTTTATTTTGATATGATATTGTTGTGACGTCAAACCTGAAAAATAAATTTTTAATATAAAAGTGTAATTTTATCACACACCCACACTAAGACAAATAGGTCTCTTGTAATTAAGCACAAAACATTTTATTAGAGAAAACAGAAACGCGATATTGTCAAAGATATTGCGGTAAGGGACAACTCCTTCCTCTACAGAGCATGCTAGATATTGCAACAAGGGACAACTCCTTCCTCTACAGAGCATACTAGATATTGCAATAAGGGACAACTCCTTCCTCTACAGAGCATACTAGATATTGCAACAAGGGACAACTCCTTCCTCTACAGAGCATACTAGATATTGCAGTAAGGGACAACTCCTTCCTCTACAGACTATACTAGATATTGCAGTAAGGGACAACTCCTTCCTCTACAGACTATACTAGATATTGCAGTAAGGGACAACTCCTTCCTCTACAGATCATGCTAGATATTGCAGTAAGGGACAACTCCTTCCTCTACAGAGTATACTAGATATTGCAGTAAGGGACAACTCCTTCCTCTACAGAGTATACTAGATATTGCAGTTAGGGACAACTCCTTCCTCTACAGAGTATACTAGATATTGCAGTAAGGGACAACTCCTTCCTCTACAGAGCATACTAGATATTGCAGTAAGGGACAACTCCTTCCTCTACAGAGCATACTAGATATTGCAGTAAGGGACAACTCCTTCCTCCACAAAACATATTAATATGAAATATACAGAAAAGTAAAGTACTGATTGGGGAAAAATCGTCACAAGTAACGTCCTTTTAAGGTTTCTCAAGAACTGCTTGGTAAGATTACTGCTATATATCTGATGAATTCAATATTAACAAATCTTGATGACAGTCACACACTCTTAAGGATATTCAGGAATTACTTTATAGTACAGCTGTCTGTCTGATGGATTCAATATTAACAAGTCTTGATGACAGTCACACACTCTTAAGGATATTCAGGGATTACTTTATAGTACAGCTGTCTGTCTGATGGATTCAATATTAACAAGTCTTGATGACAGTCACACACTCTTAAGGATATTCAGGGATTACTTTATAGTACAGCTGTCTGTCTGATGAATTCAATATTAACAAGTCTTGATGACAGTCACACACTCTTAAGGATATTCAGGGATTATTTTATAGTACAGCTGTCTGTCTGATGGATTCAATATTAACAAGTCTTGATGACAGTCACGTTCTCTTATGGGGTATTCAGGAATTACTTAGTTAGAGTGATGATATTGTGTGTCTGATGAATACTCTGAACCCAGGAATACAGTGTAGAGACTGATGTGAAATAAAGACTTTATTATCACCATAAAGAAGTAATTAATCCGAGTTCTGGGAAGGAATCTGTGTTGTCCAATACATATTTAACCCTAAACGTCAGCCATCATCAAATGATGCTGCTGTCTACAATATTCCCGCCGTTTAAGGATGAACATACAATTCAGAAAAACAGTGAATCTTAAAAGGTCTAACACATTCGATAGGTGGAGCTTGCACAATACTACAGTACAGAACTGTATATCCTCATGTGTATAAACACTCGTCATGCAACTGTAACACTTTTATAAACATGTATCTACGGTGCCTTGTTTGTTACATACTTAGAAGGAAATTGTAACCACACGCGAGCCTCTATATATTTACTTTTATTTTGATATAAACTTAATAAATTGTCCCTTGCCGTTATCCCAAATAAATAAGTATTTCTCAATATTGAGGTTTTCCACATCACACGAAATCTGTTGAAGAATAGAGTTACAATGATAACAGATTAATGGTTGTATTCAGTTTTTAGTTTGAGAAATTCATTTCCCATTGTAGATTTCAGAAATCTCAGATTTAGACTTAAATCCCACAAGGACAAAATTATATGTATCGGTTATGATGTAATGCTATGTAACTACAACAAAAAACAATGCTATCTATATATAACAAAGACAAGATTATATCTATCGATTAAAAGTAATCATATCTAAGTACAACAAAGACAAGATTATCTCTGTTGGCTATGAAATATTCTTAAGTAATCCTACCTAAAACTACCAAAAACAATATTATCTTTCTCGATTATGCAAGCTGAACCATATTTCTACTTTCAATCAACTGAAGACTGCACCTCTCCAGTTACAACTACCTAAAAACTGTACGTCTTGTTTCAACCACCTAAAAATACAAACTTACAGTTACAACCTGTCAATTTTATGTGGAACTTCATAGTTGATGTCCGTAAATTTAAGACAAAACATTCTAACAATAAATGAATGGCACACAATCCATTCTTTTTAGATAATTATATCATGTACTCAAAACAAGTAAAACGTGTGTAAAAAAATCGTTACATTATTGGTTATTACAGTTGTATCTAGAGCTTTAAATAATTAAATTTTTCGTCAGAATCCTCAGTTTCTTTAAAATACCCCTTCACAAAGCAAATTATTCTCCGATATCTCTGTCATTACAATACAAACTGTGATACGCACTTTAGAAATCGTTCGTTACAGCTAAACTCACACGCAGTCTGACTTTACTTTTACTTTCACAAACTTAACAACGTGTTTCTTATCGACACGTATTTAT
The DNA here is from genome assembly GCA_011833715.1 of Carcinoscorpius rotundicauda. Taxonomy (NCBI): domain Eukaryota; kingdom Metazoa; phylum Arthropoda; class Merostomata; order Xiphosura; family Limulidae; genus Carcinoscorpius; species Carcinoscorpius rotundicauda. The sequence continues at coordinate 127,813,924 of CM022394.1, read as the reverse complement.
AACATCGAACAGGAAATTTTAGAAATATATAGCCCTGTAGTAACAATAATATTACACATAACAAGAAAACTTGGAAGCTTCAAGTAAAATAATTTCAACAATATTAAAAAGCCTAGTACAACAATTAAACTACATACACAACGTGCGATTCGTAACGAAACTTCTCAGAACTATCGCTTCTAAACTAATTAATTTTAACACTCTTGTTATGAAAACTAAATAATAATTAAATATTAAGCCACTAAGTAGCAAGGATTAAACGGAACAGTTTTGTATATCAATAAATAGTACTCATCCGCAGTTATAACCACCTGTAATAGTGCACATGCACAATTTATGTGATTAAACACAAAGCTACGCAATGGGCTATCTGTGCTCTGCCCACGACGGGTATCGATACCCAGATTCTAGCGTTGTAAGTCCGCAGGCATATCGCTGTACCACTAAGGGAGCGTGTATATAGTTACAAAAACTTTAAAAGTACATAAACCCGCTTACAAAAAAAAGTTCAGATTAAAACACCGAAAAACAAACAAACATATTTCTAGTTACGAACACGTTTGAACTTCTGTTTCTTGTTTGTGTTAAATGTTTACTACCTGGACAGAATTGTTACGCAAACATTTTTAGTGTTACTTCTTCAGACTCATCTTCGCTTGTGTTAAGTAACACCTAATTACACTAATCGACTAGGCCGAAATAGGTCAAGTTTGAAAAGCTGGGCCAGGAAGTCTCATTCACGATTTATGTTACATAATAACTGTAGCCGTGGGCTTAACTCCCCCTCTTTGCACATTGATTTAAACCGAAGAACCGTCAGTGGGACAGGTTACAAGAAGATAGGCTATAGTTTCTGCCCGTAGCAACTGTCATTGTTCTATGATATAAATGTTCATGATTCATGTATCACTTTAGTTGAAAATGGTTAGATAGTATTTCTGTTTTGTGTTTAACTGCCTTAGTTCCGGTTTGTACACGCTTTAGATGCAAAAGAAACAGAACCCACGTGGTACAAAGTATTAGATGGCGTTCCAAAAGTCGGTTGCCATTGTCAAAACGAGGAAATAAAGACTCCTCTTCATGTTTTTAGCACGTGTTTTAGGTGCTGGCGCTGAGTTGGTGAACTGGATGGAACATCTTCAATTTTGTGTCGATTGTGAGAGCAGACATTTTGAACGCACCGCGTTTACGTTCAGCCTATGGAAATGGCCGTTTCTGATACCCTCTAAACTGAGAGAGAAATGGAGCATTAAGCTGTAACCATTCTTAATCTCCACAGTTCTTCCTGTATATATATGTGAAAAATTTTCAAAACTTTTTTAAAATAAAAATTCGTCGCACCTTCCTGTCATAATCCAAAGGTCATAATGAACATTACCTGTTGTCCTTATACCAAAAGGCAGTGGGGGTATCCCATCTATTGGACAAATTCCAAAGAGCAGGGGGCAAAGTAGTTATCAGTAATGGATAATTAATTAATTGTACAGCGTCGAGTCCTTATAACCACATCTCACCTCTCACTGTCTTTGACTGTCTGGAGTCAGCTGTGGGAAGACAGTTACTCTGAAAGAGACGTATTAAAGTGAAAAGTAGACACAAAATATGGCCACCATAAAAATAGTTTTACTAAACATTACCTAGCATTCTCCGCTTAAAAAGGGTTAAAAATTCCTGAAGTAAAATAATAACTGTCCCAAAACTTCTACTAAAAGTTACTTCCAACCTCCACACACGTCATCTAAGATTGTGAGATCATTCAACTGAATTTTGTTTTCTCATTTTATGTAAATTTTTCGTTTTTTTCGATCAATATTTAATTCAGCTTACTCGGCAGACTTGAAGATGTAAGTTTGTATTAGATGACCTTTGTTTTTGGTGTGAAAATTATCACTGATGACCAATCATCAAATCTATACATATAGCAAAGGTACAGTTGAAGTTCCATCGTGGGGAAACAGTGAAATATTACATGATTTAACTCCTTATTAGTCGTATAGTGATGTAATATCACACACACACACACAACAGTTAATCAACACGCTGCTAAAACATTCGAAAACCTTCTGTAATAGGTCAACTCCTCTCCTCCCCCTAGGGACAGAAATCCATAACTACAAATTATATATATATATAATGTATTATCTAAAGGTGCAGATCCTAAACAAGTAGTTCACAATCGTGCTTGAAATACACTCTTGAAGTGAAGCGACATCTTCCTTGTATGAGGTCAACTGGACAGTTCTACAGACATGGCTCGATAGTGCATGCAGTTTTCGATCTTTATCCAAAGTTGCGTGGCATATAACCAAGGGTCAGAAAAAACCTGGAATTCTCTTCCTTTTGGTTTAATGTTGTAGAATTGAAATTTCATTTGTGTACATCCGAGGATTAATGTACCCTGTCTTGAAAGAACTAAGAAACGAAATGTTTGACCGTCGCATAAAAAGTCAGAACTGAAGCTGTCTTTGTACTAAATCAAGCGACAATGGAGTAATTCTGATTTTTAATTGCGTATCATACAAAATACAATTTTTTATGATTTATATGTCACACAGAGATAATTTTGATTTTAATAAATAATAATAAGAGTCTAATTAATAATGACTTGACAAGTATTGTAACAGGTAGCATAAATGACTCGAATAATTAAGTTTATTATTTAATAATTTCTGTTGGTCATTAAAGACAAACGTATACAGTGGACTATCTCTGATGTGCCTTCCATGGTTATCGAAACCCGTTTTTAGCGTTAAAGATCGTCTGACTAAGAACTGAACCACCAGGAGGCAACTTTAATAAATACTAGAATACTTGCCGTGATTAAAAAGGCTTAGCTTGGCGTAATTCTAATCTTCTCCTTTAGGATTTTATGAAGCTTAAACTTGCTTTTAAAAAATATCTCTCTATTCTTCCAACAAGATCACAAAAAACAAAGGTTTTTGTTTTCGATTTGAGAAACGTTTCAGTTTCGTGTGAGCTATTTTCTTTACTTTTTCTCAGCTGTAAATTACCAGCGGAAAGCTGGATAAACAAACAAAGCCGGAAGCGTTTCTGTAACTTCACTTAGTTTTATTGTTGTTGCTGTTTTGTTTTTTCCTCGATAAAGGAAAACTAAGAGGAGACAAGTGTATCTCAGTAAATCTGAGTATTTTAATTAAAAGGTAAGACCTATTCAGTGGAACCACCGACGCCATAAATAAAATCTAAAATGCACCAGATTGGTGTGATATTCGTCAGAATGCGGCGAGAAGAAAGAAAAAAGAAAATGGCGGAACTTTTTTGAAGCAGCCGACAATAGGGGCGATGCCTCTGCTGTACAAGGAGAGTCATAAATTCCTGCCATATACGAAGTATTGTTATATTATTGTGGAATGAGAGAAGAGTGCATGAGAGACAGAATAGTTCATTTCTCCCCTTTTCTCTACTTTTAATAAAGGTGGTTTTCATTCGGCTGTGTAAATACACAGGAATCTTTGTAATATCCTCCCTAGGTCGGTCAGCATTGTGGGTGACTGCACAAATCTGAGTTCATTTTTAAATAGATATAAATTAAGTTTATAAAGTGTCAAGCAGTACTTCGTGGAGTTAAGCCATTCTTTCCTACCGAGTTTTTTAAGATTTTTGATTTAAATTAGTTTTATCGCAAGCTTTTTGATAAAAAGCTTTCCGACTTAATGAGTTTAAGACTCGTTTTCCTAGGAAAGGAAATAATTTTTTCACTAATTGGGTTTAAAGTTAATTTCCTGTATCGGCTATAATGAGCGACAATTTGGATAGTCTGTTGAGACAGTTATTGATTTCATACACACAAGCGTTCTTTTCTTTAGCATTGAGCTAGGAGTTCGATTCCCCTCGGTGGACTCAGCAGATAGCCCAATATGGCTTTGCTGTAAGAAAACACACACAAATCTAGGTAACTCAGAGTTTAAGGCGACAAAGCTACTATGAGTTTGCAATTGTTAACCCAAGTAACATCTTATGCGCACGTGGGATAAATGGACAAATCAGAGACTACAAGGGTTCACACATTCGCTAGCTCTTTGTATAGAATATACATTTCATAAAGTGCCCATAAATGGAAGTGGCATAGACAGCCCTCGTGTAGCTTTGCGCTAGATTCAGAAATATACAAACTGAAAGTGAACAGCGTTTTTAGCGATATCTCATCTCGAACCTCAGACCATCCGAAATGAAGCCCGTACCATAACCGGTTATGTCCAGCCCGTATGAATAATATTTTATTTCTTTAGGGACACAGGAGAATGAACAAGAACACTTTGTGTGTGGGGAGTGGAGGGATAATTAAAGCTCAGTTTTTAAAAGTTCCAATCACATGAATCGTTTTTATAGGTTTAAGATATACTATGCTTGACAATGAACGTGTTTAGACATGTCTTAACTCTAAAACTACTGTGTTATCTTTCACCACCGACAAAGCCCGCGTGTTGCGTCGTACTTATTACTTTTGTGTTTTTGCCTGTTACAACAATCACTCATTGTAAGGAACTGACTATATAAAGTATTGAACGTGTGTTTCGCACGTTACTAGGTGCTTGCAACCAATAAAGTTATTGACATATGAAGATATTAAATAATAAATAGTCTATAAAAATTGGTGTAAGGAACCGATGGGGTCGTGACCCCACCTGTAATTGGATGGTTAACCTACACCACTCAAAACTTAAAGACCTCCTCAAAATCTGTCTACAGGAAACTACTTTTGTGAAATTACTCTCGACACTTCTCGAAGGGTTATATCTGAGCGTCCACAGAAATTATGCCTGAACGTTCGCAGAAATTTCTTCGTACAGGTGGAACGAAGTCTAAGTCATATACAATGTCATACACACTAAACAAATAAATAAATATTTCTCATTTTCCAGAGGAGAAAATGCCCCTTTGCCACCCCGTAGCCGTCCATGGGACTGTTATCTATATTAGTCGTTCCTAATTTTAAGATAACAATACTTTGTTCTACTTACTAGCCGGATAGACCATAGCATTATAACGCCCCCTCAACTGGAAGAGCGAATATGATCAATTGGAAGTGATGGAAAAAAGTGACCCCATGATATTTCAGATGAATATCCACATGTGACATGAATACAACACGAGAGAGGAAAAATAAAGTAATCTAACACATTGGTGAGGCTTAACATTAAACTATTTGGTTGTCACATCTCTCATACGGACGCCATGTTTTTCCGCCCGAAAGAATACCTGAACTAAATATTCGATCGTTCTAACCTATCCTGCCGAAATAATTAAAATATTGATGTTATTTAACTGTATAAATTAATAGAAAGAGACAGAGATAAAATACGTTAAAGGTTACACCATTATAGCCGAGAATGTATTTTTTCCCTACAATTTCGTGTATTTTTTCAAAGAAAATGTAAATACAAGTCGAGATTGACGCGCCATCTAGTGATGATATTTTCCAAAAACAGTGGATGTAAGAATGATTGGTTAAAGATCACGACGAAAGGGGTGGGACTTAACACATAGACTTCGACTTCTCGTTGCACAACCAAAAGTACTCTGACCTATCGTTGCACTGGAAAATAATCGGGAAATGACGTGAACCAAAGAGTTAATCACTAGCAATTTCCCAAAATGAGTAACTATTGGACACCACTCGTGTGTCACTGCCAAACAAGTTTCAGTTCACGCTACGTCGTAAAGCATAGAGCCGGTAAATCATCGCCAGGTGTCAACTGTGGGACAAAAACCATGCGCCATTCCCATCCGAGTGGAGACAACTTGTGATTTATACGTCACAGATGTAATGAAATAGACAGGACTGTATCGCATGTATTCTCTTTTCAGATGGCATGCGCGCGCAGTTGGCACAAACGAGGTGTTGGAATGGAAACAGGCTGGTTAGGATCGTACGCACAATTGCCCGAGAGTAATTTCACGCCGAGAACACGTTTTTTTTATGTTTCGGTAGACAGAGTGGTATTAAGTCTTGTGAGAAACAATAAATTAAATAGTATTTATCTTTTCCCAGAAAAACAAAAAACAATGAAATATAACACACCACTAGCCCCAGTATCACAGTGTGCCAAGTTAACACAAAAACGAAGTTAGCTCAGGTGTGCATTCGTCTTTAACTTTCTTCTAATGATACAGTTTCGTCAGAAGAAATACGTTTTATTTAATGTTCGTCATTATTCAATATGGCCGCTGTAACGTTCGTCATTATTCAATATGGCCGCTGTGCATGAAACCTGATATTTGATATATTTTTATTCTTACTTATCTCTGCAAGATTAATAGATAGTTTATCTCTAACTTATCTGTCCATCTATGTTTATTGAGGGCGAAGTTCGCCAACACATGAGAAACGTTACTCAGGACGAACGTTTCTTTTAGTAGTAATTTAACCTTTAACGAACCTTTCCTTTGGTAGTAATGTGACCATTGACGAATCTTTCACTGGTAGTAATGCGACCCTTGACGAACCTTTTCTTTGGTAGTAATGTGACCATTGACGAATCTTTCATTTGGTAGTAATGTGACCATTGACAAACCGTTCTTTTATTAGTAATGTGACCCTTGATAAATATTTCCTTTGGTAGTAATGCGACCCTTGACGGACCTTTCCTTTTGTAGTAATGCGACCCTTGACGGACCTTTCCTTTTGTAGTAATGCGACCCTTGACGAACCTTTCATTTGGTAGTAATGTGACCATTGACAAACCGTTCTTTTGTTATTAATGTGACCCTTGATAAATCTTTCCTTTGGTAGTAATGCGACCCTTGACGGACCTTTCCTTTTGTAGTAATGTGACCATTGACAAACCTTTCCTTTTGTAGTAATGTGACCATTGACGAACCTTTCCTTTGGTAGTAATGTGACCATTGACAAACCTTTCTTTTATTAGTAATGTGACCCTTGATATGTATATCCTTTGGTAGTAATGCGACCCTTGACGGACCTTTCCTTTTGTAGTAATGTGACCATTGACGAACCTTTCATTTGGTAGTAACGTGACCATTGACAAACCTTTCTTTTATTAGTAATGTGACCCTTGATAAATCTTTCCTTTGGTAGTAATGCGACCCTTGACGAACCATTCATTTGGTAGTAATGTGACCATTGACAAACCTTTCTTTTATTAGTAATGTGACCCTTGATAAATCTTTCCTTTGGTAGTAATGCGACCCTTGACGGACCTATCCTTTTGTAGTAATGTGACCATTGACGAACCTTTCATTTGGTAGTAATGTGACCATTGACAAACCTTTCTTTTATTAGTAATGTGACCCTTGATAAATCTTTCCTTTGGTAGTAATGTGACCATTGACAAACCTTTCCTTTTGTAGTAATGTGACCATTGACGAACCTTTCCTTTGGTAGTACTGTGACCATTGACGAACCTTTCTTTTGGTAGTAATGCGACCCTTGACGGACCTTTCCTTTTGTAGTAATGCGACCCTTGACGGACCTTTCCTTTTGTAGTAATGCGACCCTTGACGAACCTTTCCTTTTGTAGTAATGCGACCCTTGACGAACCTTTCCTTTGGTAGTAATGTGACCATTGACGAACCTTTCCTTTGGTAGTACTGTGACCATTGACGAACCTTTCTTTTGGTAGTACTGTGACCATTGACGAACCTTTCTTTTGGTAGTAATGCGACCCTTGACGGACCTTTCTTTTGGTAGTAATGCGACCCTTGACGGACCTTTCTTTTATTAGTAATGTGACACTTGATAAATCTTTCCTTTGATAGTAATGTGACCATTGACGGACCTTTCTTTTGGTAGTAATGCGACCCTTGACGAACCTTTCCTTTGGTAGTAACGTGACCCTTGATAAACCTTTCTTTTATTAGTAATGTGACCCTTGATAAATCTTTCCTTTGGTAGTAATGCGACCCTTGACGAACCTTTCATTTGGTAGTAATGTGACCATTGACAAACCTTTCTTTTATTAGTAATGTGACCCTTGATAAATCTTTCCTTTGGTAGTAATGCGACCCTTGACGGACCTATCCTTTTGTAGTAATGTGACCATTGACGAACCTTTCATTTGGTAGTAATGTGACCATTGACAAACCTTTCTTTTATTAGTAATGTGACCCTTGATAAATCTTTCCTTTGGTAGTAATGTGACCATTGACGAACCTTTCCTTTGGTAGTACTGTGACCATTGACGAACCTTTCTTTTGGTAGTACTGTGACCATTGACGAACCTTTCTTTTGGTAGTAATGCGACCCTTGACGGACCTTTCTTTTGGTAGTAATGCGACCCTTGACGGACCTTTCTTTTGGTAGTAATGCGACCCTTGACGGACCTTTCTTTTATTAGTAATGTGACCCTTGATAAATCTTTCCTTTGATAGTAATGTGACCATTGACGGACCTTTCTTTTGGTAGTAATGCGACCCTTGACGGACCTTTCTTTTATTAGTAATGTGACCCTTGATAAATCTTTCCTTTGATAGTAATGTGACCATTGACGGACCTTTCTTTTGGTAGTAATGCGACCCTTGACGGACCTTTCTTTTATTAGTAATGTGACCCTTGATAAATCTTTCCTTTGATAGTAATGTGACCATTGACGGACCTTTCTTTTGATAGTAATGCGACCCTTGACGGACCTTTCTTTTATTAGTAATGTGACCCTTGATAAATCTTTCCTTTGATAGTAATGTGACCATTGACGGACCTATCCTTTTGTAGTAATGTGACCATTGACGGACCTTTCTTTTGATAGTAACGTGACCCTTGATAAAGATAATTTCTGGTAACCAAACAACTAAAGTTAAAATGATCTAAATCTGGATCAACTATTTATGTCCCACTTACGGACACCATCACCCAAAAGGTGTAGTGGGTGGCAATGTGCGACATAACGAAATGTATTCCTTTGAAAAGAAAAATAACAGCATAAACCTTCCTTCCTCGCAGAATGCTTCAAGTAAGGGTTACGTGGTCTTAATATAACATACACCGAAAGAAAAAAACGGCGACAACTTTAGTGGACAGTATTAAAAACAAGAGAGTCGGTTTGTTTTAAATTTCGCACAAAGCTATTCGAAGGTTATCTGTGTTAGCCGTCCCTAACTTAGTAATGTAAGACGAGAGAAAAGACAGCGAGTCAATACCTCCATCTCCCCCTCACCCCCAACTCTTGGGCTACTCTTTTACCAATGAATGGTGAGATTAACCGCTACACTACGATACTCCCGAGCGAAAAGGGCGATCATATTCAGTGACGGAATTGGAACCCCCGACCTGCTGACCTAGCTCTTAATAGCACATGAATCATAAGAAATCGAAATGAGATCAACCAGTATTGCGGTAATTAGTTGAGTGATTTTATTATCCCCAGTTCCTCACAGTGGCTGCTGTTACAGGCAGAAATTACTCAATATGGAATAACATTTGGACCCTACGGATAGTGAAAGGTATAAAATGTTCAGGTTTACGTGATAGCTATGTTGCTACTGGTCATTTTGGACAATTCTTAAAAGTATTCGACAGCTTAGCAAAGTTAATAAAATGTTTAGATAAGTTTCTTTAGAACATTATCAAGTGAAACAATTATATTTATATTAATAATAGCGGACGAGAGAGTGGCTCATCTTACACTATACTACCAGCAGGAGGACGAGAGTGACTCATCTTACAATACACTACCAGCAGAGGACGAGAGTGACTCATCTTACACTACACTACCAGCAGAGGACGAGAGTGGCTCATCTTACACTAAAGTAACAGCAGAGGACAAGAGTGGCTCATCTTACACTACACTACCAGCAGAGGACGAGAGTGGCTCATCTTACACTACACTACCAGCAGAGGACGAGAGTGGCTCATCTTACATTACACTACCAGCAGAGGACGAGAGTGGCTCATCTTACACTAAAGTAACAGTAGAGGACGAGAGTGGCTAATCTTACACTAAAGTAACAGTAGAGGACAAGAGTGGATAATCTTACACTACACTACCAGCAGAGGACAAGAGTGGCTCATCTTACACTACACTACCAGCAGAGGACAAGAGTGGCTCATCTTACATTACACTACCAGCAGAGGACGAGAGTGGCTAATCTTACACTACACTACCAGCAGAGAACGCGAGAGTGGCTCATTTTACATTACACTACCAGCAGAGGACAAGAGTGGCTCATCTTACATTACACTACCAGCAGAGGACAAGAGTGGCTCATCTTACATTACACTACCAGCAGAGGACAAGAGTGGCTCATCTTACACTATTAGCAAATGCTGCGAGAGTGGCCAATCTTTGATCTTGGATTAACTCTATGGATTACTCTGGTTTATGGAAAGAGGATCCTTAACTTATGAGATACAGAATATCACGTTCATTTTGTGACGGATATATTATCTCTCTCTCTTGCAGTAAACTTTCAAAGAGGAAGTGTTGTCCGTACAATCTGTAAATGTTCCGCCCCTGATTTACATAATAAGGAAAAACAGCTGTTGGATCTCGCCGCCAAGGGGCACAAAAGACGAGCTTAGCAGCATTTTCACTGTTAATAATATAGATCTCTTAAACCAAAAACAATAATTCTAGGCTCAGAGAGAACGTATTCCAAACAAAGAATGTGCCGTCTTTGTTGAAGGAGTCGCATATCATTATATTAGCTTGATGAAATAAAACTAAATTTGTGTGGGAAACAATGTTAAAAGTTGATTGGATATTCTACTAGTGAAATCTGCCCAACCCCACAAAACTACTAGTTTTCACCAGCAGAAACGAGTTTTCAGGTTCAAAATAAATTCTTGTGCGGGTCAGATTAACAGCGGAAGAAGAAATACAAATTTTTTCTACGTGTAACTGTCTGTATAATAAATACACGTTGAATACACAATGTGACAGGCGGGGTTGGGAGCTCTTTCTGAACTGTGGTATTTCCAATGGTGCATTCACATCGTAAGTTAACATGGGCCAGTAACGCCTTGTCCTAAGGTCTCAGTTAGCCTAGTCCTCAGGTCTTAACTACCCTGGTCCTAAGGTTAGCATGTTTCACATTTCTCCTTATGTGACATGTCAAAAATATTATTTAAGTTCCTCAGTTAAAGGGTTAATCTATTCGAGTTATTTCAAACATTTTTCTTTAAAAGATTAAAACATGTGACTTATTTTAGCCTTATTTTATTAAAGAGTTAAATTATACGACTTATTTCAAACTTTCTTTCTTAAAGGATTAAATTATATGACTAATGTTACGCTTCCTCTGACTTGTTCTTAACTGGACCAATTACGCACATCTGTAGAAACTTATGACAACCTCTGGTCGACTCCTGTTTGTTATCCTTACTGGACCAATTACGCACATCTGTAGAAACTTATGACAACCTCTGGTCGACTCCTGTTTGTTATCCTTACTGGACCAATTACGCACATCTGTAGAAACTTATGACAACCTCTGGTCGACTCCTGTTTGTTATCCTTACTGGACCAATTACGCACATCTGTAGAAACTTATGACAACCTCTGGTCGACTCCTGTTTGTTATCCTTACTGGACCAATTACACACATCTGTAGAAACTTATGACAACCTCTGGTCGACTCCTGTTTGTTATCCTTACTGGACCAATTACGCACATCTGTAGAAACTTATGACAACCTCTGGTCGACTCCTGTTTGTTATCCTAACTGGACTAATTACACACATCTGTAGAAACTTATGACAACCTCTGGTCGACTCCTGTTTGTTATCCTAACTGGACTAACCACACATATCGAAAGAAGCCTTTGTGACAACCCCTAGCAGAGCTCTCTTCGCTCTAATGGCCGGACTGCCTAAAGATAAAATCATGTCGTCTTATATTATGAACTGGTGCTACCCATTACTTGATAAAATGAATTACTTACAGCCATATAATCTCATGATTAATGTTATGACATTCGGCCCCACCCAGTCGGTCATACTTTAACAAGATTATTTCTGTAATATATACAAAATTAAATAACGAGTGTTGACGGTCATAATTATGGAATGGCAATCTGTAGATACGTCTATATAATATACAACTGTAAAGAACATATAGGCTTAGTACTGTATAAAGTCAATGGGTATTTTGTATCAATGATGACCCACTTTGCAGTCGTAACTGATTTCTAATGATTTTACGCCAACCAATGTTTACAATAGTCATCGATCACAAAGTATACTTAACGCGTGAGATCACTGGAAATATTACAACTCCAACCAATAAACATTTCCGGCTGGAAAGTAAATATCAAAACTGTTATGTCAGTGCCGGAAAACAAGTGGTTATATTATTTATTGTTCAACTCAAAGTTACATGGTGGGCTATTGGTGCTCTGCCCACGGGGTTATTGAAATATGAATTTTAATAAACCATAAGATTTTACACTGAGCCACCAAGAAGCAAAAGTGGTTACACTTATACGTTTCGTATTAACTGTTGCGTTTTGTAGAGATGGTTACATTTGAACGTTTCCTAACTGGGCTCTTTGAAACAAAATTACAATTTTGTAAAAACTGAAATGAAAAGTTGTACCCATAAACACTTCGTTATCGTCTTCGTAGCTACCTGCACGAGCACCTTCCTCACCACATATAGCCTTTAATTCCACGTGTCATCAGAGAAGTTTCGATTGTTTGTTTTTCTCACGCGAGAACTTTGTACGTTTCATGAAACATGCTCTGGGAACACATCACGAAATACGCAAAACAAGATTCGAGTGCATCTGCCAAACACTTTTGACTTTGGGTTTGGTTTGTTATGAATTTCGCGCAAAGCTACACGAGGGCTACCTGCTCTAGCCGTCCCTAATTTATTGGGAAGGCCGCTAGTCATCACCACACATCACCAACTCTTGGGCTATTCTTTTATCAACGTATAGTGGGATTAACCATCACTATATAACGCCCCTACGGCTGAAAGAACGAGCATGTTTGATGTGACGGGGATTCGTACCCCTGACACCCCAGATTACGAGTCGAGTGCCTTGGCCAACTGGTCATGCCGGGCCTTTGGGAAATGTAAGAACCGCGTCGACGGTAGCCTGTATTCGACGAGAAACCTCATATATTAGTCCCAGTCGTAACGCATTAAAACTCTTATGACTCAATGCTAATGTTACTTCATTGTATTTTAGCCGTGCATTCTAAAGAGTCATTAATCATTGATAAATAAAAGCTTGTGACGGACGAACTATTCATATATTTACAACTTCAATAAATTCTTCACTGTGTATTTTATACAAAGCCACATATCGTGCGTGACACGAGCTCTTGGTTGCGTGTCTGTTTCACATTCGTTGCATGTTTTTAACGCACGCTGTTTACTTTCATGAGTTAATATTCTTCCAGTAAATTCTATTTTACCTTGTAGCTGAAACGATGTATTCTCCATTGTACTTGGCAACGTATTTATACAATTTCTTATCGCGCACCAACTTGCAAATGTCACCTCGAGCTTGGGGAGGTTTGACAAAATGACCAATTTCTCTCTTACCCTTTAAACACCCGCTATGAAGGGTTATGTGCTGGCGTTTATATGTATATATATTTATTTAAAAATAGGTGTATTGTATGCTAATGGTATATCCGAGTCTTGTATACAAGTTTTCCCGAATTTTGTGTGCGTTTCCATCTGCACGAACGCGACGTGCAGATATGTTTTTTCTAAAATGTTATTAGGGACGTGTATTTGTGTCTGTATTAGTGCAGGAAATGTTCTTACTTCTAAAAAGTAAATTGGCTGTAAATACACGGGAATTCTTGTATCGGATTCATGTGAAATTTCCCCCCAGTGACTCAGCGGTATGTCTGCGGACTTACACGCTAAAATCCGGGTTTCGATACCCGTGGTTGGCAGAGCACAGATAGCCCATTGTGTAGCTTTGTGCTTAATTCAAAACAACAATTCATGTGAAATTATTTGTTTGTTTGTTTTTTAAATTTCGCGCAAAGCTTCACGAGGTTTATCTGCGTTAGCCGTCCCTAATTTAGAAGTGTAAGACTAGAGGAAAGACAGTTAATCATCACTACCCACCGCCAACTCTTAGACTACTCTTTTGCCATCGAATAGTATCATTGACCATCACATTATAATGCCCCAACGGGTGAAAGTGTGAGCATGTTTGGTGTGACGGAGATTCGAGCCTGCGACCCTCAGATTACGAGTCGAGCGCCTTAACCCACCTGTCCATGCTGGGCCTCGTGTAAAATTAGAATTACGTCGGGATTTTTTATTACTTATCGTTTGTCTATTTCACCGTCAATTCACAAAAATATTTATTCCGTTACAACTTGTTCTAAAGAGATGAGAGTTTCGCCAATATCTTGTAGCAAAATTTGGATGCCTTCAAAATTAGAGTTGAAACTGGTAACGAATCGAACGAACGGTGAAAAACTTTCGTGCCATTTTCAAATTTCTATTACCAGAAGTTCTAACACCAAATAGCGCGTATCTGCTGGATGCTTTTTGTCAACCAATACTATCAATATTTGCATGGTAAATGATACACAAAGATACCTACAAGTCGTCCCGTCGACTCCACAAATAAATTCTGCACAAAATGTGGGTGCTTTGCAAGCATTTTAAATGAACTATCGCATGCAATTTTAAATACTTTGCTGACATCTAGTGTCAATAAACTAAATTATAAAAAGTAATTTATTTACTCAGTACCAGAAACGTTATTTTTTGTACCCACAAACATCTAAGTGTTTAACATTCACAAGTATTAGTTTCAAGAGAAGATCTTTCATTTAAAAGATAAAAAAGCAATCGTAGGGGCAAAAATGGAGAGCATTCATAATTTTATAATTTTGTGTTTACCTTGGTAGTGAGGGTTAAGATTAGGATTTTTTTTTTCTCTCGGAAGAACTTTAATATTTACTGGATGACAATTAGACATATGTTTCAAACGTCGTTAATGACAGTATATTCTTTACGAATTTCCCATCAAATGAACGGTAAAAGCTAAGGAGTAAACATATATCTCAAGACAGCTGGTATGGGTATTAATATTTTACCAAAATAAAGCAGAGAACAGCATTTTGGTAAAAGTATTAATTCCCATTCCAGCGGTTCTAAGATACATTTTTACTTCAAATGGGTTCCTCGTCATCACAAATTAATAAGTAAACAGTATAAAGTGTGGCAAACTTTTTCCACCCCTTCAAGATGTTTCTAAATATATAGAAGTATTGCCGGTAAACTCTACACTGTACAACAACGTTTGCCGACTCTTCCTTATTTACTCACTTTCTATTAGTAAAAATATCAAACAACTTACGTGTACTTATTTATGCAACGTGAAATGCAATTATTAACCAATAGATGGCGTTGTGTAAAATCCGACATAACTTTAAGGGAATGAAAACGCTTAAAACGGTTTTTTCTAAAATTTCGGGAAATAAAACAAAACAAAACGCACACAACAAACCCCTTAAATGTAGATAATTATCGTTAGCGGATTAAAAGCTGTGTAACTATTAAATTTTTTTATTAAATATAGATATTTTTATAAGTTTATAAATAACACAATTTATTTATTAGATTATTCTATTATGTTTTTTTTATTGTGATCATTCAACGACTTATGAAAAATTTAGGTAGAGGGACGATTTGTAATTGGAGACAAATATACAATTCCAGACTGTAATAGTGGCAAAGTTATACGAATAGCCTATCGTTCCTTAGAATCCGTGAATCTATAGTACTTACCAGTTATCAATATTACCAACCCCAGGCGCCTATTGATGGTCGACATTCGTTTTTGTTTCGTAAATCAGTAACAAAATACCCACTGAGCGCCATCTATTGATATTTATATAAGTTAAATAAAATACGCACAAAACTCTAACGGCACTACTTCTCAAAGTTCTTTAGCAGCTTATTTATCGCAAGTATGCCACATACGTTTTTAATTTTTCAACGGTCTTTCCTCATCAACTGGCTCCAATTACGATAGTTTCATGTGTCCTATGTTGCGATTAGTTTTTTAGTATACTGTCGCCATCTATCGATATCAAAGAGTGTTTTAATATGTTTCACAGGATATTTTTAGTGCAAAAGCACTTTTTTTTTTATAAAAACAAGTCTTTTTCTTTTTTCATAAATTTGTTATTAAAAAAATTAAAGAAAACACATTTTCGTGTTAACTTGTTTTCATCGTTTATAACAAGGTTAATTCCTTCATTCTTTTAACAAGCCTTTAGAAACGAAGTCTATTTTTGACTGGACATAATCACATGACTAATATGAAGTTTTTCATTAGTTTAAAGGAAATTTTTTTATACAGGCTGTAATTTCTTCATTATAAACATGTTCGTTTTCCAGCCGTTGGGTCGTAGTTTGAATGATTAATACTCATATTATTCACTATGTTGAGTCAGAAAAACCTATTTGTATTTTTTGTTTATTTTTAGAATTTCGCGCAAAGATACTCGAGGGCTATCTGCGCTAGCCGTCCCTAATTTAGCAGTGTAAGACTGAGAGGGAAGGCAACTAGTCATCACCACCTACCACCAACTCTTGGGCTACTCTTTTACCAACGCATAGTGAGATTGACTGTAACATTATAACGTCCCACGGGTGAAAAGGCGAACATGTTTGGTGCGACGAGGATGCGAATCCGCGACCCTCAGATTACGAGTCACTCGCCCTAACCCACCTGGCCATGCCGGGCCACTTATTTGTAGCTGTGCTAAATATTTACTTAAATGTCAAAAACTAACCGACATATTTTATTTTGTACAGAGTTTATCATACAAAAAAACTCATTGGGAGCTCAAGTAGGACTCAAGCTTAATAAAAACTAGACAAACAAATTCAATATTCGACTTACATCATTTACACTTGTTAGTCGGATCGGAAGTTTTTTTAGTTTCTTATAACGGCTTTTTTGGATTTTATCTTAAATTTTAATCTCAAGCTATATTTTAACAGTTCTATCACCAGTAACAAATACAATTTTTTCAGTGTTTCATATACTAATATAGTTGGTTGAATTGTGTTTGTTTAATTTTTTTTTTTATCAATTGGTTTCCTCAACTCCGTCAGATTACACCAAAATAATTGAAAAGGTAATAGTTCTCATCAACTTTAATAGAGGGCACTAATATGAAATTAACGCCACTGGATGACAAAAACAAAGTAAAGAATTTCATAAACTCCGTTAGATGGCGCTATAAGCATATGATTAGATTTGAAATCTCAATCGGTGATGTCGAGAAACCCACTTGTTGAGACTAATTACCCTCTTATTCAACTAAGCTTGTAGGTTTAATACGAAAGTTATGAACGTTCAGCTTAATTTTATTACAAAAACAAATTAGTTTTTGTTTATGTAGTTACAATAATTAAATAATACAAGAGGCGCTTGTCCAAAGGTTAAAAAATAAAAAACGCACATGTATCACACGATGAAATGTGATTATTATAACGGGCCTAAACAAAAGGAACTACATTTTTTGCGACAGTCTACACTTCCATCACCAACCAGGTTGTTGTTGAGTTTACACAGAGCAAACCTACACAATCGGCTCTCTACACTCTGTTCAGGCGACGGAATTTTGTGTGTTTTATGGTTACCACGTGTCTATTGAATTTTTTTTTTTTTTTGTCTATAATACATGGCAACTATAGTTGTCTATTCAGATATTTATTGTGTATGTTTTATGGTTATAAGAGTTGTCTATTTAAATATACATTTTATATATTATACGATTTGTTTGTTTGTGAATTTCGCACAAAGCTACTCGAGGGCTATCGGCGCTAGCCGTCCCTGGTTTAGCAGTGAAAGACTAAAGGGAAGGCAGCTAGTCATCACCACCCACCGCCAACTCTTGGGCTACTCTTTTACCAACGAATAGTTGGATGTTTAATTTTCTTTGCCAAGATATCCTATCTTACCAAAAGTAATAACATTCATTAAAATTGTGCAAGAAATACAGAAAAGTACAGCATGCGTAAAAGATACACACACACACACACACACACACATATATATATATATATAATATTTGTCTACCTGACGCACTTCGTGAACCGTTATAAGTGTGGTTCGGTTCTCTTTGCAGCCTTTCAAATCATTTTTCCGTTTAACATACTGGGTGTGAGATATGAAAACTGAACCTCGATGGTCAGTGACTGGTCAGTTCACTCGGGTTCCTTGCAAAAAAAAGCTATAATTATCCAGTCGTGTGTGAGCCTTCGTCCATCTTGAAATCCACCGATTACAAATTCTGTTCAGAACCTACAGACGTACTGTGGATAAAGAGCTGATCTTCTTTCTGGTAAGCCCCACGCTTGTACAGCGGCAAGTTTCTGGATTTACAACGCTAAAATCAAAGGTTCGATTCCCTCGGTGGGCTCGGCAGATAGCCAAATGTGGCTTTGCAATAAGAAAACACAGGTAAAGTCTTAATCTCAAACTCAGGTTGTTATAGCAACAAAGGGTCAAGCAAATTAGTATTTCCCGCGATAGCACGCGCAGGTCTCTAACCTGTGTGAGTTTCAATCCTAAATGTTCTCTGACAAACAATCTGGTGCACTATTTGTTAGTTAACAATGTTGGGTACTGTCTTTCGTTTACCAGGCACTGTCGCGTACCGTCTTTAACAAATATTGTCTGGTACCATCTTTCAATCAACAAATAGTGTCAAATTCCCAATATTTCATGAGCCAAAGAAATGTTTTAGCGAACGTAAAAACTCGATTTCATTCTGAACTGTTGGCCCGACATTGCTAGGTGGTTAAGGTACTAGACTCGCAACTCGAATATCACGGGTTCGAATCCCCGTCACACTAAACATGCTCACCTTTCAACCGTGTGGGCGTTATAATGTGTACGGTCAATCCCACTATTCTTTGGTAAAAGAGTAGCCCAAGAGTTGGTGGTGAGTGATGATGACTAGCTGCCTTCCCTCTAGTCTTACACTGCTAAATTAGATGTATATACAATGGTAGTGTAGTTAAACCAATCCCAGTCAAGCACGTCATCACGATCACTAATCCAGTTCTCATAAGTCCTAATAAAAACCACTCGATAATTTACTGTCACACCTCATACACTTAAAAGTTAAAGCTAAGTGCAAGAGGCTACTTCCTTTGTCAGTGGTTAGGAGGCGCTCGACTCGCACTCTTGGGGTAGCGGGTTCGAATCGTCGTCATGGAAAGTACTCGCCTTCTAACCCGTGTGGGCATTATAATGTTACAACCAATCTCACTATTTGTTGGTACAAAAGAATCCCAAGAGTTGGCGGTGAGCGGTGTCGAATAGCTGCCTTCCCTCTAGTCTATCACTGCTAAATTATGAACGACGAGCAGAGCACAGACAGTCCTCGTGCTGCTTTGCACGAAATTCGAAACAAAAATGAAATAATCCTTTGTCATTTACCAAACTGCCCCCCAGTGGCTCAGCGGTATGTCTGCGGACTTACACGCTAAAATCCGGGTTTCGATACCCGTGGTGGGCAGAGCACAGATAGCCCATTGTGTAGCTTTGTGCTTAATTCAAAAACAAACAAACAAACATTTACCAAACTAATATGAGATTATCCGTTTAATAGTCTCGCGTGAAAACAAACACAGACGAGCTATTTCGCGCGCAAAACGAAACAAAAACAAAACCTGCAGGTGATGTCAAGAAGAGATCTAATCTCCGACCGTAACTGGAGTGTCTGAACTCGATTACACAGAGTTTAGAAGTTAGTGGCAGGCTGTGCGTAATAATCAGGTTGGACAGCTTGATAAATGAAGTTTCGGAATTTTTAGTTATAATTAAAGGCAGTCAATTATACTGATTGTGCTGGAGTTTGTATGTCTACATCAGGTACCCAGCCACTGAGAACACAATGTATCTTACCGATCTGTTTCTCTGTTAAACACACCCTCACAAAAATAAGCTATTTGGTAACAGGCATGTTAAGCCTCGTGAGTTCACAAAGCACATTGACGCTGGTTAAGAAAAGGGCTACTTCGATTAGGTTGTTGTTTTTTTTAAATAAGAAATAAGGTTACTGATGATGACTAGCTGACGATTATTTGCAGCCCTAATTAAGAAACAAATTACAAATAAAGTTGTATTTTATAAGTAAAGCATCGAATTCATGTTGTCGTGTTGACAGGTCAGTAATAAACCGATTAGAATAATAATTATATTTAAAAAAAAAAATTTTTGTAATTGGTCATGAGGATAAAATAATAATAATTAGGCTTATGATAATCAAAATTCGAAGAAAATATATTTCAATGCGGAAAATTATATTTTCAGTTTCAATCTTTCCTGCCCCCTAGTGGGTCAACGGTAAGTTTAGGAACTTGAGAACGCAAAAAAATAAGGGTTTAGTTTCCTTTGTTGGACACAAGAAATAGTCCAGTGTAACTTAGTACTAAAACAAACAGCCAGACTTTCTGATGTTTTGTGTTTTTAACGTGTATAAGGTTTTTTAATGTTTTTAATGTCTTGGAATTCAATATATGTTTAATATTTAATCCGTGATATAATATCCTGAGAAGGATAACAGATAACAACCATTGTAAAATTGGAAAGTCACGATATCTTTTGGAAAGGATAAAACAAATAAAATCAGGGGATATTATGGGAATATTTAACTATCTAGTGGGGGATACTTAAAATCGTCGGGAAAATTTCACAAAGGCTGTCTGCGCTACCCGTCTCTAATTTATCAGTGAAAGACTAGAGATAAAGCAGCTAGTCATCACCGCCCACCGCCAACTCTTGGGCTATTACTTTACCAACGAGCAGTGGGATTGACCGTCATATAATAAAGTCCCCACGGCTAAAAGGGCGAGCATGTTTGGAGTGAGGGAGATTCGAACTCGCGACCCTCAGATTGCCACTCAAGCGCTCCAAACCATCTGGCCATGCCGAGCCCCAAATAACAGGATCTGACAGTTTCTCTCAGAGCGCGCCTGAAGCTCCAAAGCGTTGGAGTGCATTTATGCAGCAGCTGGTTACGAATAATAAATTCTCGGATTCACTTCATACGCACACCATCAACTAGTTCACACCCGGCTCGTAGATTAAATAGAGAGTGAGGATTACTACAGATTAGATCATCTTTCCATAACCACCAATGACCAGCAGCTTCCTTATTCAAATTCAATCAGTTTTGTACTGTAACATAAACAGATCATCAGCGGGTTTAGCAATGGGTAATTCAGGACCTGTCTTTGTGGCTCCCTCTCACCCAGCTGAAATAGGTTTTAATAAAATTGAAAAATATTCACGACGAATGTGTGCTGAAGGAACAACTTTATTATGACATCATAATTCATATCAAACCTTCACCTCCAAAAAGAACAACAACAACAAAAAATATAGTTTCAGGCCATCTGGTGAGCTAATAAAACTGTTATTAACTTCAAAGTTAACCAGTGTTTTATTGATGGCAAATTGTCGGGAGTAGCGCTATTCAAGATTGTGCATTATCTTCAGTAGCGATGAAATCTCTTGTGAAAGGGGCCCGGTTAAGCCTAATGAACTCGATAATAGCTCAAACGGTTTGGTAGGGAGAGCTACCAACTCTCCTCTTCTTTTGTGACGTTACAGGCTTTGAACGAGCAGCAGTTGTATATGTATATAAATATATATAATTATCTACAACCGTCTTCGAAGTTGGGTTTAAGATTTTTCGTTTGAACTCTGTCCCTTTGGATTCAGGTTTCCTTTGTTGTAATGGTTTTGTCTCACATTTGTTAGCATACCCATGAATGTCTTTAGGAACCTCTTTATATCCGTTAATAACGCCCTCTTGCGGTGTATACTGTTAGACGAACAAATACATTGTAACCTACCAGAGTGTGATTTAACCTCTCTCCTTCATACTAAGGCAACTATGACCAATGAACCAGTTCCTGAGCAACACTCTGTCTTCTATGGAGTACCAGTCTTTGTTTAACAATGACTCGCTGACCTTATATTTCTTGACCATTGAAGGGCCAGGCATAAAAGAAGGCGAACTCAACCCACGCGCGTGCTCACTGGCTCGTGACTGATTTGAACTGAAACTGATGCACTTTAGTGCTAAGTCAGAAAGATCAGTTTATGTCATGAAATAGGTTTTTATATCCTTCTTCGATTCAGATATTTCAAAGGTCAAAAGCTGAGGCCTCCGGCCACAACAATTACCTGAGGATTTACGACCTTTAGACACAATGAAGTTTACCTCCAAAAGAGAACACGTGGTCTAGGACCGAAAGTTATATGTAAAAAGAATTCATTTCCAGGAAGGCTAATATATATAAATATGTTTTATTTGTATATTTGTAAGAAACGTAATGAAGAGTGCACTTGTGAAAAAAGTGTAAACTTGAGTGCAGTGAAGCTATCAGTAGTATTTCAGGTCATGTATGTACACATTAGTCCTACACCTTTGTTATTTGTACTATAGTAAAAGGAACGCTTCAAAGGTTGAGTGTTATTGCAAAAAAATATTAATATATAACAAACAATCTGGATTACTTTTGTGTTTAGTGGGGAAAGATTAACGAACTTAATTGTCAACAGATGGAAGCACTAAAATGATGTAACAATAGTAATTTCGAAGGTGAAAACGATCACTGATTAAAGATCGTTTTTGTCGTACACTGGGGTAACAGTAGATACTTACATATACACAGGTTCGAGTACTTGCTTCCATAACTACGCTTTTGACTTTTACATAAAGGGAATAATTATTATAGTTTAATGTAAACGGGAACAAAAAACGACCATTTTATTTTACTAACTACTTATCATTTTTCCAGTATAACGGCCCGACAGAGCTAGGTGGTTAAGGCACTTGACTCGTAATCTGAGGGTTGGGGGTTCGAATCCCCGTCACACCAAACATACTCGCCCTTTCAGCTGTGCGGGCGTCATAATGTGACGGTCAATCTCACTATTCGTTGGTAAAAGAGTAGCCTAAAGGTTGGAGGCGGGTGGTGATGACCAACTAAATTAGAGATGACTAGCGTAGATAGCCCTCGCGTAGCTTTGCGTGTAATTCAAAACAATTCAACTCAATAGAACATTATATACTTAAATTAATCAAAATCAAATAACTTATTTACAAGAATCCGTCGAAAATGAAGCTAAATTTTTAATGCATCTTTTGGATAACGAACTGGATATTTTTCCATGGTGTTCTCAGTGTATAATAAACATCGTTTTTCTTCAGTATGGCCTTTCAAAACGAGCCTGATCGACATCTGTCGATAATAAGTTTAACCATCAATAACTAACTGTAGGTTTGGTAACAAATCTACTCAATTTTATCTACTGGAGATGGCCAACCTAATTGAACGAAATAACAGACTTAGAAAAACAAAATAACAGCTTTTAATTCATGGCTGTTTGACTGTTTCGATAGTTTACACAAGGAATGCTGGAGTACATATAGTGTTTCAAATGTCATCTCGGCACACTACCGTGATATTTTGAAGCATTGTTTTACCACTAGATGTCTCTTTTTATCTTTACATTTCCTTTTACACGATGTAGCACAAAGAAAGAAAATGAGCGGTACAAAGTTAAGTTTCATCAGCATCTCTTGTCTTGGTGTACATTGAAACAAGACATGTGTCAAGAGACATCCCTAAGAACTAATCTAACCCAAGAGAACAAATACACACCAGAAAAAGAAGCAAAAAACTGTACAAATGACAGTAAACCAAGAACAATTTGATTGGATTTGAATTTAGTGCAAAACTATGCGCGAGCTTTTTATCTGCAATAGCAATCTCTAATTTAGCAGCGATACGCTAGAGGAAAGACAGCTAGTCATCTCCACCCACTGCCAAATTATGAGTTACTATTTTACCAAAGAATAGTGGGATTAACCATTACGTTATAACGCCCTCATGGCTTAAAGAGCGAGCATGTTTCGTGGGACTAGAAACAGAAAATAAAGATATGTTTCCCATAGAAAAACACAACTGTGCTAAACTAGAAATAAGAGTGGTGTGTTCTTCAGGGCAAATATTACAGAAAACAAGGAGAAAAACCCGAAACGAGGAACACAAATAAAGACATACCTTCAAATTGACCTAATCCATTAAAACAGCCCAAAATAACAGGGCAGTAATTTATTTAAAATTAAGAGAATGAACCAGAACAAGGGATACATGTCAGCATATACGTTCCTTACGAACTGATGTAACTCACAAGAACAACCTATTAAACAGGGCAGTAAAACCTTAAAACCAAGAGAATGATACAAAACAAGGGACACACACATTCGCACATACGTTCCTTACGAACTGATGTAACCCACAAGAACAGCCAAAAAAACCAGGGCAGTAAAACCTTAAAACCAAGAGAATGATACAAAACAAGGGACACACACATAAGCACATAAGTTCCTTACGAACTGATGTAACCCACAAGAACAGCCAAAAAAACCAGGGCAGTAAAACCTTAAAACCAAGAGAATGATACAAAACAAGGGACACACACATAAGCACATAAGTTCCTTACGAACTTATTTTGTCCCAAAGAACAGCCCACAATAAGAAAACATATGGTAAATGTACCAGATATTGATTTTAATTTCTGTAAAACTACCAATAGAGTTGTGTTAGACGGGAAAAGAATGAACTCAGTAAAATTCACAGCAATGAATTTTGTATTTATGACAAAGTTTTTAAGACCATCTCCTTAATTTTGAACCACAACTGACCAGAGAGAGATGGCAGATGACCAGCAGCAGGCATCATAATAACGACTTTGTCCAGTTCTCTGAACCAAGTAACGAGATTGGCTGTCATTCTTATAGCGCATCCATTACTGTATATAAAGTGCGAAACGTGTTCAGCGATATCTTGTCTCGATTTCTAGACCCTCGAACCGCAGCCCGAAACGCTAACAGCTAACTACACCTTAACCAATAACAATGGTGATATGTATTAGGAAGTTTCAAATAGCTAAATAATGACCTCATAATTATGTTGTTTTCAGTTTCGACACCCATACTATAGAGTGCTTCAGGGGCTGGCTAGTTATTAGGTCGTGCTGCAGATTGAGGTCTCTGTAGTCTCAGAAATTTCACAGCTAGTTTTCTTTTAAAATGTTATCTTCTTAAGAAAAGTAAAAATAAAAATAACCCTACAGTTCTAAAATTCTTGCTTTTCATGGGTTGAATGAAAATTCCGTACCTAGTACGGAATTGTATTTCAATATACATTTTGCCTAAAATTCATTTACTCTGCTGGTTCTACCCTACGCCTAAAATGCATTACTAGTTCTAATCTATGCCTAAAATGCCCTACTAGTTCTATCCTACGCTTTATTTTTCTATTTGTACCGAAAATCTCTTTGTCTAACCAGTTTTATACTGATAAGTTCCATTTCAGTAATCATGTTGAAAGTAGTCCCATTTCACTTTATTAACTTTGTACCACTCCTCCTCCAATCACAGCTCAGCTTATTTTTTTATTTTATCGATTTCATCTCGGTTATTTTACTGCCAATTCATGCTGATTTCTGCAAAATTTTGATTAAAGGATTAATTTCAGCTTTAAAAAAACAACAACTCACACTTTGGTTCCATGAATGAGCTTATGTCGAAATACAACTATTTTCGAGTAGTACGTATGGTCTGTTTCTCCTACTAATACCAGAAGGTTTCAAAGGTATTTTCACTGGTGGTTTAAAATGTCCGAATCTAATACAAAGCATGTTTTAATTGTTCACTAGGCAGTATTGACTGGCAACCTCAGAAGTTCTGTTAACTGCTGAACCGTTTACAGAAGGAAGTTAAAGCCCAGAAGACTATCTTTTGTTATATTCCGGAATCGATAAAACAAAACAAAAGCATAAAAAAGACATCTAGATTTAAATATGTGTAATTTAAGGTAATTTAATTACTGACCTATTATTTTATTCAATAACTCGTACAATTTGTAAATTAATGTAATAGGAAGTTGACCACTAACTTATGATTCTGACATTTTGGACTATGAATACTTTCGAAAATTCCAAATCATAGGTACTACCTTCCAGTGGCACAGTAATATGTCTACAGACTTACAATGTTAGAAACCAGGTTTTGTTACCAATGTTGGGGCAGCATATATAGCCCATTGTACAGCTGTTTGCTTTACTACAAACAAATATAAGCACTGATTTTTGGTCCTTCAACAGCATCCATTGTACGAATTTTATTCATATCATCAAATCTGAGGTGTGGACGTTATGTGTGAAAAAAAACGATTCTGTAATTTCAATAAACAAGCTCTTTTTAAAAGTAGATATTAAAATATACATTTTCTCAGAACCATTATCGCTTGTGTATTTTGATTGGTTATATTACCTAAATGAAATATCATTAGGGTTTATTTGCATCAACCTTACCGAGGATTTGTATTTCACCTAAGACAAGTAGGCTTAAGTTTCAGATAACTATAACTTACGTCTAAAAAAATTAAACTTTATCAATTTCATGAATTTTTCGACAACAAATCACAAAATCGTTATAAAACTATGAAAAGTTCAAAAAGTTTCATAAATAAGCACAAAAACACCCTTCGATTAAAAGATTTTTTCGTGAAAGACTCTCGAAAACATTAGCTTTTACGTTTGTCAAAATTAGTGATTAAATTACATATTTCGTTTTAACAAAGGTGATATTAAAATTATATACTACAGCGTTCTTTGAATTACCACACCTTCTGCTAGTTTAACAGCTTTGTATGTTCAATTAATTAACTCAGGTACGACCAACAACAACAACAAAATTGTGGTTCGGCCTCTCACAATAGTGACAAATGGATAATATTTATAGGGATTTGAGTCCGTTTTAATTCACTATACAATAGCACGAACCAGTTTAGGGCTGTGACTAACACTGTAGCATTACGCCTAATTTATTATTCCATATTATACAGTGAACCAATTGTTCAGTAATTTAGATACAATTTTTTTCATTTTTCACCAAAGGTAAAATTTAAAAGGTTATCTGTGGCGTCATAAGCGTTTTAGTGTGACGCCATCTTGAATAATAAGAGATTTTTCTATATGACCGAAAGAAAAAATCAAACGTCTAAGGATGCCAGCAGTCGTCATTTGGCATGACAAATGGTAAACCAGAGGTCAGAGGTTCTCGTTAATCGATAAACTGACCATACACGATTCATAAAACCAAACTGAGTCATGATTTAAAGTTATTACCAAATGTAATATATCTCATATTTTCAGTAAGCCGCCATGCACTCGAAGACCTGACAGCCTAAAATAGTAAAGAGGTCTACAATTACCTGTTTTATAGATGTGTCTAACTTCAGTAATTAAAGACCACATTGCAAAGAATTCACAGGTGAGAAATTGTGTTAATTTACGTTCATTTGAAGAAAACAGAGTGGAGTATAAGTAAAGCAATTAAAACTTTCTAAGTATGATGGTAAAATTATCAAATTCTGGTCTGCGTTGTGAAACCACAGGTTTAAACAGACATAAATTTTTATAGGCCTAATTTTTTTTATAAAACTAAAAGAGACTGAAATAATTTTTACGTGCTTCTGTTTTTGTACTCATAATGGATTAATTACGAGGAATGTGGAATAAAGACATCCACGGTTAACGTTATTTTAATCATACATGTTAGGCCTATTAGGTTTTAGAGCTTTTTTCAATTTTCAGCGTGAAAACCATAGCTTTTAAGGGTGTCAATACTTTTTACATGTAAAATTATTATATTAGGTTATTGCTATAACTGGGAAAAAAACTTACAAATGCTCACTCTTAAATCAGTTTTTAAACTTACCGGAAATAGAATGATAATAATAAACAAATTTAGACGTATGTACTGTGTATGTACTCTATCAGTCCTACAGTTGTGTAGGCTTTTCATGTCCTATCAATCTTTTCATAAGCGTCTGGAACACTTTAGGGGAGCGGCAAAAAATACGTATTTTTAAATTCCTTTTGCCTCTTCACGAACAGTGTTTGTTTTTGATTTTTTTAAAACTAAATAATCGTGTTTTTTTTTTCGGTATATTCGTGTGAAGTTTAGATCAGTTATATGAGGGGAAAAGTACTTGTTGGCATTATGTTGTTTAAAATTAAGATGGATTATGTATGTGACACGTGAATTTCTTTTTAACCTTTTAATTAAATATTGTTTGTATATATTATGGATACCTTCGTGCTCTTAAGATAGAAAAAAAACTAATCGAACTTCGTTTAATATATAACTTTTCCTTCTGCTGCGTGTTTATAATTACGGACTCGCAACTAGAGGCCGCTTTACCTGCTAGGTATATAGCTTGTCGGCACATTAAAAAGATTTGTGAGAAGGAACTGAATTGTTCAGTTTATTCGTAATGTCTTGTTTGTACAGGAGAAAAAAAAAAAAACACGCACCAAAAAGCTTTGCATTCTCACCAGACAGGTTAGCGTGCCAGGATATTTGCATGTTCGTTTCATGTGTGCGCTCTTGTTATTTTGCCATGAATATATATGAGTGTTATTTTTGGTTGATCCTTTCTGTTTAAAAATATAGCTTCGTGGGAACAATAAAACCTGCTCTATTTTCACGTGTGCTACCGATCTCAAACACGTCGTAACGTACAAAACACTGAGGGGTTACGTACATGAATAAAATTATCCAATAACCAATAAAAACCTTTTTAAGTATTGTTGATCAATTTCACACAATACAAAGTACGGAATTATGCAAACGAAAAACATTAATATACATATTATGTTGTTTGATATGTACTACAAAATCACATTCTTACAATTTTCTTTCTTCATGGAGATTTAATACGGAACTTATTTTTAAAATGTGTTTTGTTTGTGCCGACTGCATGGGAAAAAAACAACAACTAAAAACATTGTAGACGGTAAAATATTGTAGAGGCAATAATATTTGGGGCCCAATTTTATTAGTGGAATCACTCAACCCCTTGCCGTTTCCGAAGTCAATTTAATCATTTTCTACGAACAGCTATATTAAACTTTTGTTTGTTATATTTACGTTAACTCTCGATCTGGTATAACGCAGATAAAATTAATCTTTAAATTGAATATTTTTATATCTGTACTATTCTTGCAAGTTAAACGGTTACAGTATAACGACTACTATGTGCGCGTGCTGAATGTAATAACGTGCACTGTAATGTGCGAGTCGCGTTTATTGGTTTCGGAAATTTGCCATTCGGGGTGTTCCTAAAGTTTCAAGCTATCGGCTAACGGAGAAAAAACAAAAACAACGTGAATTCGTATTAGCTGACGTAGGCCCCATGAATGGTAGTTTTTTATGTAAAGCTACGCAATAAACTAGCTGCGTTATGCCCATCGCAGGGACTGAAATTCTACTCTTTAGTGTTTTAAATACCGAATCTCTTACCGATAATTTCATAAAACAGAAGTTTGTTTCATTTTTTAATGTTTAAAATACTCGATGATGGTTTCATTCCTTTTATTTAATGGACTAAGAAACAGCTAAAATTTGAGGGTCTTAAGATAAATATATTTCAAAAACATTAACTGAGGAACTCAGGATCATTTTATACAAAAAGTGAAATAATACCAACATAAAGGGTTTTAAAAATGTATTGATAACTATTCTGTTTTATTAAAAAAACACCCACGTTATATTTTGAACTCCAAGGGCCCCTGGTGCTGTAGAGAAGAGATACATTTTTAACTACGTGGTGTTTGGAAAGTCACTGTGTGTTCTTATATATTTATTAACAGACACGTTTCAATATAAAATACAGGAGGAAAATATGAATGACAATTATAAGCAATGTTGAAAGTGACCCCCGTTGACATCAATACAGGCTTGGACCCTTGTTTTGTTCGGCCCGGCATGCTCAAACGTGTTAAGGCGTGCGACTCGTAATCTGAGGGTTGCGGATTCGCATCCCGGGCGCGGCAAACATGCTCGCTCTTTCGGTACTGAGAGTCACTAAAAAGATATGGAAAATTGTCAGTAATGGATGTTTTATTATGAGAGAGTCTTTTCAAAGTGATGGCCTGTTACATGTAAGGTGACATTAAAAGCCCCCATAAACTAAACTAAATCAAACCAAACCTTAGATTAAAGTATTTCACCTGTGACAGACACTATTAAAAATCCCCCGATTTAAACTGTGCCATAAGCAGGAATTTAAATTTGACTGCTAGTGAGGTAGGGTGTGTGTGAGCGTGCGATTACTGCGTACAGTTGTTTGTTTTCTTCTTCCTATCAACTCTCACAATTATTTTTTAAAATTACTTTCTCCAAATAAACGATTTGTAAATTCGTAGCTTTCTCTCTTGCTACCTTAATAACAATACAATTTATAAGTGTAGAACGTCGTTTTTAATGTACTTTGAAATATGTGGAGTTGCAACTTAAAATCATAGTGAATTTTATAACCTCTGATTGAAATCATAGAGATAAAAATATTAGCCATATAAGAAAATATAAAATCACCATAAATTGCATAATCCCGAATTAAAATAATAAAACGTAAAAACATATTATTTATATAACAACATCTAAGCCCTGTAGAATTCTAGTATAGAATTTTCAGTAGACTAAAAATAAAAGTTTCCTATCTATACTAGTACTGTTTGTTGTATGTCCATGTAACTAGTTATCTATGTAAATATAACAGTACTGTTTGTTGTATGTCCACGTAACTAGTTATCTATGTAAATATAACAGTACTGTTTGTTGTGTGTCCATGTAACTAGTTATCTATGTAAATATGACAGTACTGTTTGTTGTATGTCCATGTAACTAGTTATCTATGTAAATATAACAGTACTGTTTGTTGTGTGTCCATGTAACTACTTATCTGTAAGAAAACACGCACACGCATTTTTTTAATAGATCTTCATCAAATTCGTCGTGAAGGTTTCTTGAGTCCATTTGAAAATATACGCAAATTTGTGGTTTCACGTTTTTTGCACTTTTACTTGGTGTGTTTATTTAATTACAAATAAGGGAATCAACTTTTCAAATCCGAAGATAACCACCTTTCATCAATCATGAATATATGTAACGTACTTCAAAAAGAAGGATACGCCAGGTAATGATAAATTTTGTAAAAAACTCAATAAAATCCCTTAATGCACCGCGCCCGGCATCGCCACGTGGGGTAAGGCGTTCGACTCCCCGTCATACCAAACATTTTCAGCCGGAGGGACGCTATAATGTCATGGTCTATCCCACTACTCGTTGGTAAAATGCCCAAGAGCTGGTGGTGGGTGATGATGACTAGCTGCCTTCTCTCTAGTCTTGTACTGCTAAATTAGGGACGGCTAGCGAAGACAGCCTTCGTGTAGCTTGGCGCGAATTTCAAAAACAAATAAACTTAGTACAGTTCTCACCTAATAAACTAAAATATTTCTTTAGCTCAGGTGGGATATATTACTTTAAGCGCCCTCTTTAATTTAATATTAACTAGTATTTACGAAGACTTTGATTTTTTTTTCTGAATAATATAATTTTCCCTTTCCTTTTTTTTATTTTGCTATTGAATAA
Organism: Carcinoscorpius rotundicauda; assembly: GCA_011833715.1. NCBI lineage: Eukaryota > Metazoa > Arthropoda > Merostomata > Xiphosura > Limulidae > Carcinoscorpius > Carcinoscorpius rotundicauda. The sequence continues at coordinate 127,782,471 of CM022394.1, read as the reverse complement.
CTAAAACTGATAAATGTTTAAAAGAAAAGGTTGCATGTTGAATTTTAACATTGTTCTTTCAGACAGCTTTTGAAATAAACACAAGTCCAACATGTTTCAATCTTATACTGAACGGTACCAGTGTAAGTTTACGAACTAACAAAGCTAAAATCCAGTGCTCGATTCTCCGCGATGGACACAGATTACCCAATGGCGCTTTTCTCTTAAAACAAACGAATATTGCATGGCATTCAACAATCTACCTGCTTTCTTACCTGCTAGAACACTTAGTTTAAAGATACGACCAAACAGTAACAAAAAAATAAAGGAGGAAAGATGGAGAATTTCAACATAATCCCAATAGTTGTATAAGTATGATTAACAATATTAATTACGTATTTGTTTATGTTTCTAAGTGACTTATATATTGTCAAGAGAAACAAGAAAGTCAAGAAATTTGATGAATACGTGATATAGGAAACATGTGTTTAAAAAGCTTATCAGATTTTATGGATAGGGTTAGGTGTTATAAAACTCTACATTATATTGGTTTTGTACAAACACAAGTGGGGGTGGAGGTAAGAACGTGATCAGAATATATTGCATGTTATTGATATTTTAACCCTTCATTTCCAAGGGTTTCTTGTTCTTTTTATATTTTAAAGTAATTGATTTTATCAACACACTTGAAAAACGAGGACCTTTAATTATGTTCTGTGCCGCCGGTAGTGGTTCCACCTGTCGGAAAAAAGGTTGAAATAAGTTCTGTTTCGCTGAGAGTGGTTCCACCTGTCGGAAAAAAGGTTGAAATAAGTTCTGTTTCGCTGAGAGTGGTTCCACCTGTCTGAAAAAAGGTTGAAATAAGTTCTGTTTTGCTGAGAGTGGTTCCACCTGTCGGAAAAAGGGTTGAAATAAGTTCTATGTCGTTGAGAGTGGTGCCACCTGTCGGAAAAGGGGTTGATGACTGTATTCTTAAATAATTTTTTTTAAATATTTTGATAACAAAAGAAAAAAAAAGTTGAGGGTTTTAATCTGTGTATTAATATGTTTAGACTATAAACAAGTGACTATATTGTGTGTTTTTGATGGCTTAGGAACTACCAGGTCTTACTTGAAAGTCGCCATGCATGGCTGTAGGTTACGTTGTAGAGAAAAAAAGCATTAGAGAGATGAAACTTTCACAGCACCGAAGCTAGCGTAATAATTATGACAAGTTATATATATATATACACAAATCAATTTGTATACGAACTCTTTAATTTCAGAAGTGTGTGTGTATTTTTCTACATCGGACTATCTGCGGAGCCCACCGCGGGGAAGCGAATCTTTGATTTTAGCGTTGTAAATCCATGAACATAGCGCTGTACTAGCGAGGGGCGATGTCAGAAACACGCCAAGTATATATTTTAAGTAAAATTAATTTTCTTTCGAAATATCCTTATTTTATTATATCTTGCGTCCAAATTATAGTTGACGTACGCGCCACTAATTTGCTTCTTGTTTGGCTCAATGCTACACACCAGGTATGAAAACCCGAATTTTAGTTTTCAGAGTGATAGAAAAGATGAAAGACAAGTAGCTACTTGGTGCAGCAACCTGTTGTTGCTGGATCGAATAATTGACTGTCACATCTACTCTTATAACTCCACTGCAGCTCGAAAGTACGCATCGATTTTTTTTGCGGCAATTGGACGCGAACATTGAACCTTCGAACTCATAATATAAACGTGCTAACCAAAGCCGAGTGCAAATAGTTACATTGTATGGTCTAGTAATGACTGGTTGTTCAAACAGCTATGATGCCACACAGCTAGTTGCAAGGCTTTAAAGTAATTTATAGTGAACGAAACAAGTCATTACAATGTAGAAGCTCGTTATGTGTACCTAACATGACTTAATTTGGCGTTAGATATACAATAAGATACCCCGCAACTTGAAAATGCAGGTAATAAAAATGAAATAAGATGGAACTTGTGGCACACCAGAGGGAGCCACACATATATATATCACAGTTCAGAATAAACGTAACGAAGGCTTGGCGTACTTCTGACATTAATGACTTCGTATACAAATTGATTAATTTGTATATATATATATTTATATATATAAAGAGCAAACTCAGAATTTCGGTGGAGTTTTACCAATGCATCTGATACAAAGTCGGTGTATCCTGTTATGCTAGTGGCAAATTAGGCTTAACATGACTTGTGTGGTCCTTAAAAGTAAACTGAAGCAAGTAAAATGGCCGCTCTAGGAGCCAAGTGAGATCTGAAGAATTTGTGAAGAACTTTTTTTCTTTTTTAGAAACAATCAATCAAAACTGGGAATAATTTTTTTATTTTTTCAACAGTTACTGGTAAATAATAATTTATCGGCTGTTATTGTAGCAGTTAGCACGCTACACCTAACGTGGTTACAACAGTTAAAATACTAAGGTAGATTCTAAACACGTATCAATTTCTTTTAAAAGCACAATATGAATGAATATGGTATAACTTTGTAAGGACAGCTTTCATGTCTTTGTTCAAATCCGGAGATGTCAGAGTAGATTTGGTTTGTTTAAATTTCGCGCAAAGCTACACGAGGGCTATTTGCTCTAGCCGTCCCTAATTTAACAGTGTAAGACTAGAGAGGGAAGGCATCTAGTCATCACCACCTACCGCCAACTCTTGAGCTACTCTTTTACTTACGAATAGTAGGACTGCCCGTGACACTATAACGCCCCCACGGCTGAAAGGGCGAGCATGTTTGGTGTGACGGAAATTCGAAGCCGCGATACTCGGATTACGAGTCAAGTGCCTTAACCACCTGGCCAAGTCGGGCCATCAGAGTAGAAGAGACAATGAAGAAAGAAACAAAAAAAGGTTAGTTGTCGTTAAGCGCAAGGCTTCACAATGGGCTATCTGTATTCTGCCCATCGCAGATATTTTTTCGTTTCGTAAGCCCTGCAATCGTAGGGGGCGAAAAAGAAAAACAAAAGGTGTTGTTGTTTAGAATTTTATCGCAAGGCTAAACAAGGGCTATCTGGCTAAAGGTCACCAACTGAATCTTACTGACGTGGTAACAATTGTCGTCAAACAATCTGCTGACGTAAATAGATTCTCGGAAACCATGATGTCTGTTGTATTTCAATTTGTTTCAAGAGCCCTGGTAGTGGGTGAAAGACTTCTTCAGTTCTGGATGTAGTTTGGTGAAGTTTGGCGTGTTGTTTTACATTTATGTTTACTTAGAAGTTCTAATAATATTAGAGTTGGTAGCAATGCTCAACTATATATCTTCTACGGGGTACTATGCTAAGACAAGTGTTTTCTACGTGATAAACACACTAAAAGATATTATTTTTACATTTTTTTCATTGTTAAATATGAGTTTTGCACGAGGTTACATGGTTAAATCACCATATTTCTACATGTTAATATTATTACATTATTAAACTACATATTTTGTACTGTTAAACTAGGTATTTCGTTGCTTATGTTGTAATAATACGAGGCTTGGTTTTGGCTTGGTTCACTGGTCTACAGTAATTAGTTTTTTAGATGTAACATATGTCATTCCCTGACAGAAAATTCACGCCACTGACCCTGACTGATTCAGAGTATGTTTTTACCCCTTAGGCAGTGTGGGGAATAAAAGTGAACCTATAAATCATATAACCCCAGTTCATCTCTATGTAACCTTATGTTTGGTCCACTTTTACTGTCCACCTGCACCTTTTTTATTCCCACGAACTGTGACTCACAAGTAAAGTCTGAAACCAATTTTGTTTACGTCTTGGAGTCCGTCATTGCCGCTGGCCAGACCGCTGAAGTTATTGCACGTTAAAAAAAAAAAGGAGAGAGTGTGGGTCACGTAGCAACAAGGCAATATTCACGTGGAAAGGCCATATTCTTAAGAAAAGGCCTCCCGTCAAATTATTTTTTTCCTTTTATACACATATCACCCTCGGGCTCATACGTAGGGTCTTTTCACTTTACGTAGTGACCCCGAATGGTCAACACAAAAAGAAGTAGAAAGAAAAAAAAAAGTATGAATTGTTCAGAAAAAACACGCAATGTGTCTTGTTCTCATAGCTGGCAAACCAGATGCACCAGATCGCCTTTCTTCACTTCTAACAAAACGATCATGAAGCCAGCTTACTTGAACGGCCTCCCTTCTATAGGTTAATCTTCGGAGACTGCGCAGGTGGTGTTGGTCAAGATAACGGAGAACTGTGGCTCGCATTTTCGGGCTCTTTCGTGTTACTGGTCAGCTGATAATGTACTAGATTATATAATAGGAGTTTGGAAGAAAAGAAATACACGTAAAAAAAACCCATTAAATTCCCCCCTTTCCCCCCTTTACTAAACTATTGACAAGTCACTAGAAGGGGGTTGGGGGTGGAGGAGATTTTCCAATGGTATGCTGTTCACAACTGTCATTCTTTGTACCGGTCATATTTCTGGAAAACTTTCCAGCTCCACCTACGGACCTTTTTGTTCATCTTTGGACTCTCTCTTTTGTGTTCATAGAAATATTCTATTATTCACCTCTTTTCTTATTCGCACATTTTTTGCGTGCTTTGTAAAGAATGGTCTAACTGTTGTTGTTGTTTTTTTTGTCGTAGTCGCTCGGTGTTTTTTTTATTGCCGTCATGCGCGTGCGACTTCACGGTGCGTAAAAGTACATTTTAAAAGTGTAAGCAACGTAGAACATTCTTCGTTTTTCATTTTAAGCGCAAAGCCACGAGACATTACATGCGTTCTGTCCAGCGTGGAGAATTGAGCCCCACGCTTCATTTTTTGGTTGATAAAACAGAGTTGTTGTTTTGGTTTTTTTTAATTAATAGTTTAGTGGAGTTTATTTTTAAACGCTAATTTAGTTGTGTTTATTTTTAAACGATAGTTTGGTTGAGTGTTTATTTTTAAACGGTAGTTTGGTTGTGTGTTTATTTTTAAATAATATTTTTAATAACTCATAATTTAATTGTGTTTATTTTTAAGAATTTGTAACACACTTTTCTATATCACCAGTGTATTTTTTCCCTCCTGACGGGCTACTTTCAATTTGTTTTTATATGAGCACAGTGCACCCACTTCGGGGTAAACGCCACATTTTAGCTGAGTCCAATTACATCTGTAGCCTGTCTTTATTTTTTTTTAGAAGAAATCATATTCTACTAGTTTAACTACTCGTCACATGATTGTTTAAAAAAAATAGCATAGCTTGCAGACCACGCTGAGCACGTGATTGGTTGAGATTAACTATTTTAGAATGTTTTTATCCACTCTTTGAAGTTTTGTTTTAATTTTATAAAGATTATAAATTGACGCGTTGATTTGCTAATCACAGTATGTTCATCAGGAAATCAAAAGGAATTTTTAACTTTGGCACAATCTGATAAAGATTAATACGATGCACGTGTACTTCAGAATGTCTGATACAATGTAGAAACTAGTAGCGACAGTTTCCCATTGCAGACAACGGTATAATAATATTGGAATATCGTAATCGTTTTACATCACAGAGGAAAGAAAGCACGTGGACTGACATATCAGTTGATTGTACCAAACCTCCTCAATCTTAGGTTTTACCCATGTCAGTGTTGATCTGATGAAAGCGTAAACAGAGCAGTGGTTCTTATGGACCGACTTAGGTGTTTCCTCTGTTAGTTTTAAAATGGGCTTATAATTATTAATTTGACTTTCGGTTCAGCGAAACTGTTAGTTTTAAAATGGGCTTATAATTATTAATTTGACTTTCGGTTCAGTGAAACTCGGATTCAGCGAATATAAGCTTGATAACAAGGGGTAATGCTGTTTATTTTGCACCCAGCAAGATAATTCACCAAATAACCCGCTTAACTCGAGTGATACACAACTTAAAATATCTTAACCAAAGCGCACGCAAATAGAATGTTGTTATAGGATAAGTAACATTTCATGGTTTTTACAGAAGATTTGACCGCAGTCTCCTAACCCGCTGAAACAATAACGAAACTTTACAAATGTGTAACTGTTTCAAAATATTTAGTTTTGTGACAAGAAAAAGAATGGAAGTTAGAAGGCGGAGCCGAGTTTGTGATAAGAACAACGGGATTTGAAGGGGGGGGGGTGTACCAGGTGGACTTCTAATGTTTCTATATTCTTTGGGTTTGGTATAGGCAAACTGAGCATACAATACATAGCAAACCGTTCAAATGAAGAAAACACAAAAGCGATATATGAAGAGTTCAGTTCGCTAAAAATAGCCCTTTTGTAAAATTCGAAAAATAGTGAAAGTGGAAGGAAAGAGACAAGGCTCGTGAGACATCCGCGAGCTATCGTGGCTCTAGTCAACGGACAATGGGACGTTGGATCGTTTGTCGTTGAGAAGGAAAGAACATAATAACAAAAGAAAGTAGCAGAGTTTGAACACGTTGACAAACAAGGGACACGCCAAACCCTGGGTTACAGCTTTAAGTCTACAAGAGACTGAAAGAAAGAACCATGAAAACCTATACAGAATAAAATACACATGCTCACGAAGTCCAAGCTCTGTCGTTATTAGCAACTTTCACCCTTCAGTTCTTACATATTGCAGTAAGGAATGAGGTAGACATTTGTATAGGCTGAAACTGAAGACTGAAGTATACAGTTGCATAGCAACATCACTTATGAAAGTTGGTAGCAAACATAAATTACGATAACAACAACTTCAGAGATCTATACTGATAGCAATGTCACACGTCACAATACTGGTAACAAACAAATATAAGTTAGGACAGTAACAATGAAGGTATGTACAGTGACAACAACACCACACGTCACAATACTGGTAACAAACAAATATAAGTTAGGACAGTAACAATGAAGGTATGTATAGTGACAACAACACCACACGTCACAATACTGGTAACAAACAAATATAAGTTAGGACAGTAACAATGAAGGTATGTATAGTGACAACAACACCACACGTCACAATACTGGTAACAAACAAATATAAGTTAGGACAGTAACAATGAAGGTATGTATAGTGACAACAACACCACACGTCACAATACTGGTAACAAACAAATATAAGTTAGGACAGTAACAATGAAGGTATGTATAGTGACAACAACACCACACGTCACAATACTGGTAACAAACAAATATAAGTTAGGACAGTAACAATGAAGGTATGTATAGTGACAACAACACCACACGTCACAATACTGGTAACAAACAAATATAAGTTAGGACAGTAACAATGAAGGTATGTATAGTGACAACAACACCACACGTCACAATACTGGTAACAAACAAATATAAGTTAGGACAGTAACAATGAAGGTATGTATAGTGACAACAACACCACATGTCACAATACTGGTAACAAACAAATATAAGTTAGAACAGTAACAATGAAGGTATGTACAGTGACAACAACACCACACTTCACAATACTGGTAACAAACAAATATAAGTTAGGACAGTAACAATGAAGGTATGTACAGTGACAACAACACCACACTTCACAATACTGGTAACAAACAAATATAAGTTAGGACAGTAACAATGAAGGTATGTATAGTGACAACAACTTCACATTTCACAATACTAGTTACAGATAAATATAAGTTAGGACAGTAACAGGTGGAGGTATGTATAGTGACAACAACACCACACTTCACAACACTGGTAACAAACAAATATAAGTTAGAACAGTAACAGTGAAGTTATGTATAGTGACAAGAACACCACACGTCACAATGCTGGTAACAAACAATAAGTTAACAGTGACAGTGAAGGTATGCATATCGATAGCCGTTCATCTTTACAGTAAGTCCCTGAACAAAGGAAACATGCATGTGCTTTATATTACCTTGGGAATGTATCTACAAGATTAGATAGTTTAGGTTTTTCTACTGTATAAGAACCTACAATTACTTCACGAAACGCAGGTAATTAATGTCCTTAAGGTACAACAAGTATAATATCCAGATGGTGAGCACGTGCACCGCGCGCGCGCCTTCTTTAATTCACCTGCCTCGGTCGCGTGGCGGCAAGTCAAAAGGGCGGAAGGTGCTCTGACAAGTTCCCCACTGATTAAAGTCATATATACAAGTCATCAGTAAGAAGTCCAGAGGCTACGAAACGCCCTTCACGGTACAAAAGAAAGAAAAGTCTAGATTCGTATTTTTTTTATTATTGTTGTGAGAGCTGTGGTTAAAAAAAAGATATTCGAGCTTCAAGTCGTATTTAAGTTATTTTCTTTACGCGGAGTCATCCAGTCTACGTTTTAATGTTCTCCGTTTTAGGATCACCAGCAAACCACTGATTCCTGCGTTAAAGAATAATAAAATGTATCGTTACGAAACGGTTGAAACGCACCTAAACTTAAAATTTGTTTTCAATTTTGTATAAATATATATATATATATATAACTGTTGACCAAGTAATACGAAAAATAACCCAAGTTTACACAAATGGCCAAGCAAACAAACAAGCTTTGCGTGTCACGTGAGATTTTAAGTCCAGCCTCTGGGATCAGGCACGAGCTATTTATTAGAAAACAACATAACGTGGATTTATTTAAGTTTAGTGCTATTAAATACCAAAATAATACTGTGGTATGCCATGCAACTAAGCCTCACTTAGAAGAGAGAGAAGTGTGTTCGTGTACCTACGCCGCTAGATTTGTTTGTTTTGCATTTTGCACAAAGCTACACGAGGACTATCTGTGCCAGCCGTCCCTAATTTAGCAGTGTAAGACTAGAGGGAAGGCAGCTAGTCATCACCACCCACCGCTAATTTTTGGGCTACTCTTTTACCAACGAATAGTAGGATTGATCTTGATGTTATAACGCACCCACGGCTGAAGGGGCGAGCATGTTTGGTGTGCTCCATACTATACGGACACATTTGCTTATTTTTTTTAACGGCCAAATACGATCAACGTTGCGCAGTGGAAGAAACGCTTACTTATAGTAGAATGCTTTTCTAGTTAAACCCTACAATAATCGCTGAAAACACGAATGGTCTTAATGTAAATTTGTACTAAGACGTGACAGGTATAGTGTGGTTGAAATTCTTGGTACAGTCGTTTCATAGGAAAACCTTGAGAGACTGAATAAATAATGTATGGTTATAAATTACATTTAGCCTAGTACCATTGTCTCGTGACAAATATCATTTATCGTAATCACGTGCTTCGCAAGCATACAGGCGTTCACATCATAAGTATTAGTACTGTGATTTTTGATTTGTGTTTTTAACGTAATGTATCCTTAGCTGAAACTATTTATATTGTTAGGTAAATTATTTAATTTTTATCTCATTTGCTACTGGTTTGAAAATATCGATAATTAATACTTGACTGTTCTCCACGGATCGTTAAAACACAATAACAAACAGTTTTCTACCCTCGTTACAGGTACGTGTGTTTAATGAGGGATCTAGGATACCTGATTCAGAGGCTACGAATAAATGTGTTTTGATACAGGTTTGAACGTAGAGAACAATAAGGAGGACTTTCTATCATACCACACTACGGTTATCAAGAAGTGATAATCGATCAGAAGCAGGCCCTGTTATCTAACGTTCTGAGAAGCCCAGTGGGTGGCCCTGGCTAGATTTCATGCGACGCCCGTGGGCGCTCGAGCTGTAGAGTGCGCTTCTGTGCTTGTATGTACACGGGTTTTCAAGATGTTAATAAAAAAAACAGATGGAATGGTGCATCGTGACTTCAGACAAACGGCCCAGGTACTGCTTCTATTCTGTTTCATCGAATTATATATATATATATATATGTGTGTGTGTGTGTATGGTGTCTGATATATATATATATATGTGTGTGTGTGTGTATGGTGTCTGATATATATATATATATGTGTGTGTGTGTATGGTGTCTGATATATATATATATATGTGTGTGTGTGTGTGTGTATATGGTGTCTGATATATATATATATGTGTGTGTGTGTGTGTATGGTGTCTGTTCGAGCGTTCGTCTGTCTCTCGTTTGAAAAGCTGTGCACGCAGACAAAGCTCAACATTCACCTTTAAAATGACGATATAACAGCCATGAATAATACTGATGTCAAGTTTTATTTCACAAGCAGGATATTCTACAGTGAATTGTTAGAAGTTAACCATGCTATAATTCACATTTCACAATGTAACGTAACTCAGTATAAAAATGTAGACTTTCAGTATGTTGTTGAGTGATCCTTAGTATGACTTAAATATTCAACAATTAGAAAGGCCCACCTCATATACAGTTGCAGTTCATGAAAGGCCCACCTTCATAGGCCCTCTGGTATTGAAAAAAGATCTTTCGTGATGCTAATTATAACGCCCTTGGAATGTACACTACATGGTCAAAAGTATGTGGACACCCGACCATCACACCCATATGTGGTTGTTTAACATCTCATTCCAAAATCGTGGGCACAAATATGAAATTGGTCCCTCTTTGCTACTATGACAGCCTCCACTCTTCTGGGAAGGTTTTCACTAGATTTTGGAACGTGTCTGCGGGGATTTGCTATTATTCTTAAAGTACGCCCTCTGCCGCCCATTTTGCGGAGCATGTTTTTGTGTCAACGAAAGTTGTCCCGAATTGCTAACGGGATTGTCTTCTGCGTTTTAATGTTTATTATGTAATGCCGTTAATTAATTATCTAATTGCTGGTGCTTCATTTTGTACAAAAGGTTTATCTGATCCGTGAAGTTTCAAATTGCGTTACCTATGTGAAGTTTTAACGCTAATTGCGACACGCGATGTACACGCAGTTAATATTAACGGAATTTCTTTGTTCATACTAGCTCTCCTCGTTTCGCTTTTGCCTCGAAAGTCTTCCCGCACTAACACAAATTAGTTTTCATTGTAAGGCTGTACAAATTGGTGTCTGGCTAGGTCGGCCATACTGATCAAACGCCAGGGTTCGTAAAGAAACTGCTGATAAAGACATGGCTTCTCGTGGAATATTTATTGACCTTAAAGTAACGAATAACTCGGGGCTAGCTTTATTATGGCGAACTTAAGTAATTTATAGCAACGAAATTAATGCGCGCATAAGACCTCGTTAAAGGTATGCAACGGCCTTGTTATTTCAGATATTTACCCTGGTCTTTTCCAGTTCACTCTCTGTGCTTTAAAGAAACGAACGTGATAACTTGTTACTTCTAATAAGCTCCAACGAGCTCAACAAGTTAACTGACTCATTAAAACATGCCAATTCCGTTGTCCTCTTATCATCCGTTAACTTATCGTCCATTTCCGTACACACCAATCCCGACATGGCCAAGCGTGTTAAGGCGTGCGACTCGTAATCTGAGGGTCGCGCCAAACATGCTCGCCCTTTCAGCCGTGGGGGCGTTATAATATGACGGTCAATCCCATTATTCCTTGGTAAAAGAGTTGCCCAAGAGTTGGCGGTGGGTGGCGATGACTAGCTGCCTTCCCTCTAGTCTTACACTGCTGAATTAGGGACGGCTAGCGCAGATAGCCCTCGTGTAGCTTTGTTAGAAATTTAAAAAAACAAACAAAACAAACGGTACACACCTACTTATTTTTCTCTGTTTCTTACATCGACCAACTTGCTACCTTTTACATGTCCACCCACGTACTTATATTAAATACCATTCACCCACTCTTTACTTGTTATCCGATCCACCCATCCCTGAATATCAACCAGTATCAATACAATGAGTGGATGTGCGCTATAACTTTTCCTTTGTGGGTGGGGATTTTTATAGACTATCAATCCTACTAGATCACTAGGTACCTTTGCGTAGCTACCAGTTGGTTATTAGGGCTTAAGGCCTATCGACTGCAGAATTATTAAAGCCATTAGTAAGGGTATATACTGTGTGGCATTTCAGTGGTTGTGCCGCGGTCTGAAAGTTTCAAGAGAACTTTATTTGTACGTTATAACAGGAAGTGTAACCTTCTCGTGGAATTATCATTTGGATATATTTGATGGTGGTAACTTACCGTCTTTCTCTCCCACAAAAGGAAATACGAGATATAGTTAATAAAACGTTGGGAAGCCACCAGAAATCACATAGCTCTGAGAAAATCCAAATAATTTTATTTATAAGGATTATCGTGTGAGCCTTTTTCTGAGATTTCGCTTGTAATTAAAATTATTAACGTCCAGCAACTCCTATTTCGTCACGAGGTGTGGACCAAATGACTGTTTCAAATGAAGAAATCAGAGCGGGTCTCCACATTGTCCATGAATTATCGAAGTAAAATTAAATAATGCCAAAGTAAATACAATTAAAATGTTAAATCACTACTAGGGTGTAAAAAAAGAAAATTTGATAAATGTGGGTAGTTAACCTCTCTCCGTCTCTCTCTACCCCCCCTTCCCCGTCCTCTGCGACAGAATATTTAGAACAGTTTCATCAAAATCTTCAAATCTTTGTTTTTAAGACGGATGTGTCAGACGATCCCGCGTCCTGGCTTTGGTCAAGGGACCCTCTATTATCTCTACAATGATGAAAAAATACATAGTTTGTAAAAAAGGTGAAATGTGCAACCCTCAAACACCTCGAGGACGCAAAAGGAATTGTTGACCCTACACAAACAGCTAGATACCCCTGGGGGTTGTGACCCATATTTGAGAAACAGACTCAAAAGTAGGCACGTAAAAGTTACGTGTTGGACTGTCAAAACATAATACTGTTTTATCTGTTTGTCGGACTCGGTGCACAGTTTACGACCTGTTGGCTCTGTCGTTACTGAGAGTCAGCGCTGAACCTGACACGTGCGCACACACGCGGATTTTACCTCCTCCACTGCGTACTCGTGCTCACGATTCACGAGCCCAGCTGGCCTCCTGTAAATTGGCTGTCCGCACCTTGCCCAGTGAAGTAATTACTGGGCAGAACTGCGGAGGAACCCTGGTTCAGAGGACTGACCGCACAGAGTTCATAAATGAGTCTCACAGCAAATTTAGTAATTGCAAAACATTTTCCTGCTCTTGGAACGAAAGAAATTCCAAGAAACGAAACCCAAACCACCCAGCTTGACGCATGTCTGGTACTCTCGACTTGAGGGTGATGGAACCAGTCAAATTGTGTCTCTTCACACGTCCAAATACGTATGTGTCACGAGGATGGGACTGCACCTTGGGAGGTCAATGTTTTTCTGATTTTATTATTACTTCACTGATCACCTGACTTAGGAAGCTCTTGCTCTGATTGGTTGTCCAGAGTTAATTGTGAACGTTAATTACTTGAGTGTGTTCGGAATAAATTTCCAAAGTTAATCAGATGTTAAAAAATGGTCGCAGAAGGGTTTCAAAGACGGTTGCAAAATGAATAGTTTTTATTTCTAATTTTAAAAATACAAATACCTACCTTAGTTCTCTTTAGACCCGGCTTGGCCAGGTGGTTAGGGGGCGCTCGACTCGTAATCTGAGGGTCGCGGGTTCGAATTCCTGTCTTTCCAAACATGGTCACCTTTAAAGTGTGGGGGCGTTATAATGTGATGGTCAATCCCCCTATTTGTTGGTTAAAGGTATCCCAATAGTTGGCAGTAGATGGTGATGACTAGCTGCCTTCCCTCTGGTCTTACACTGCTAAATTAGGGACGGCTAGCGCAGATAGCCATCGTGTGGCTTTGCGCTAAATTAGAAAAAACAAACAGTTTTATTCATTAAGTTTATATTTATTGTTTTAATAGTATGATATATTTCAGTTTTAGTAGTTATAAGTTTAATACATATGGGTGGAATGAGTGGGAGGTAACGAATATGAATTACCAGCGCGTGGTAATCAAAACTTTGAGCATGTTTGTAGACTTACAATTCTAGAAATTGGGTTTCGATTCCTGTTAAGAGCAAAGCATAAATAGCCCATTGTGTATCTTTAGGCTTAACTCCAAACGAGCAAGAGTTTGAGAAACTCGACATCACGAAACCTTACCTTTAAAGCAACTCAAGGTAATGATTGAAAAAATGATTTTATTTCTTTCAGTTTCTCCCCCCTTTCTCTCTCTTCTTCCCCTTGCTTTTGAACGAACCATTGCAGACTAAAAAGACACATCTTCTGAAAACACTAGTGCCTAACGTTTTACTTTCTTGCCAAGAAACGTGACGTCCAAAGTGTGGAGCAGAATTCGTGAGCTACAAAAAGCTCTGATTATCTGTTCATGTGTTGTTATTATTGCTTCAAGCATGTTAAACCTATCACTGTGTGTGTATAATGAGAAAGCCAATATTGCTATAGTGCAGATGTTCCCCTGTTATTAGGCCCCAGCAAGTTGGAACCCACTTCTTTTATCATTATCACACATTAATTATCTTGTTTCCATGCTGTATCCTTTTCACGATTTTCTTTAACTTTCATTATTTCGGATTCATCGGCCCCCGAAGGATTATGTTTTTATCTCTCTAACGTCTGATCAATATCTTTTTGTTTTGAATTTCGCACAAAACTACACGAGGACTATCTGCGCTGGTCGTCCCTAATTTGACTGTGTAATACCAGAGAAAAGGCAGCTAGTCATTACCGCTCAGTGCCAATTCTTTGGCTGCTCTTTTAACAACGAATAGTAGGCTTGACCATCACATTATAATGCTCTCATGGCTGAAAGGGCGAGCATATTTGGTGTGATGGGAATTCGAATCAACGACCCTCAGAATGGGAGTCGAGTGCCCTAACCACCTGGTCATGGCGAGTCATTATTATGTGTAATTCAAAAGGTTTTTTGTCGCATTTTATGACTTTAGGAAATGTATATTCATTTATTATCGAATGATTGTTCTCTCAGTTGCTCTCTTAACGTGATCGTTAAAATATCTCAGAGTAAAATTATTATTATTATCCTTAGACATATTCATCTTTTTTTAAAATTTTCAAACATACCTTACAAAGATGAACTGAATGCACGACAAACCAACTGTCCAAAAGACACTCTAAAAGTAGTCATCCCATTATAGGGGTTGGATTAAATATGCGACACTGTACCAAAGACGTTTGAAATGATTGGACCATTTATGGAGATTGATGTGAACGTGAGACAATTTAGATGTACTTTTCAAATGGTTATTTTTTTCCATAACTGTTTGCCAGTGTAACATACAAGGTTAAAATGCTCTATTTACAATATGAATCTTATATGGGTCTGGAGTGACCAAGTGAATTAATGTGCTAAGGGTTCATTATTTGCACTTTTGCACTTCCCCCTCTTTACTTAAACTTAGTTTGCACGTTGGGGCAGTTGCTGCGTTATAAGAGTGAATGCCAAATTCCGTTACTCGATAAGAGCAGACAACAAAAGGTGTCGGTAGGTACTGCCGTTGGCTAGTTGGTTTCGCTCTGGTCCATCAGTTTAGAATTAGGGATAGCTATGTACAAATAAACCTTGCGAAGCTTTGCGCGAAATTTTGAAAAGAAAGAAACAAAATTTCGTACGTGTATAGTTGGATATTCGTGGACATTTAACAAAATAAGTGAGATGTAGTTGTAGATGAAAAATTAAGCTAAACGTCTTGTCATGTGATCCTTCTCAAGCCAATAGCAGTACTGAGTCACCACTATTACGGATGAAGCCAGAAATGAAAGAGGTGTGGAAGGAATCACACGTGGCAATCCACGGAAGAAACAAAAATCAAAGGCTTACGGTACACCTTGTTGGGGAAGGACTTCTGAAGTGATCGCATCATTTCCCGCAACGCTTAAGACCCTAATCAAATGTGCCAAATGCAAATTACACGAAATAGGCTCCAGTCTATAATTACGGAGAATAGCAAACAAAGTAAACAGGCCAGGACACAAAGACTAAGGTATCTTAACAGACGCTCTAGGCAGAAGGTAAGGCTTCAAAATTCACTCTGTAACTCTACGGTATTTGGCGCCCTAGGCTTCTGCCTATGTTGAATATACGTAACGGTGGGACCTGGTAGAACAACAGCCAATAAGATTTAGATAAGCTGGTGAGGAAGTTATCGTGCTATATTTTAGGAAAATAATAACTTAAAAGGAATGTGTAAACCAACATTTTCTGCACCTCTTGAGGTTCATTGACGTTTCATTTCAATACGTTTTCATAACTCGACATATAACATAAATATTATATTTCTCCTCGATGGACACAGCAGATAGCTCGATGTGGTTTTGCTGTAAGAAAACTCACACACTCGTTTGCAATTAGAGTAACACGACAATTTTGTGTCCGCAAGTGAAATGTCCTCCGATGGAGAAAGTAGTTGTATGTATAAGGCAAACTACATTTTAATAAAACATCGCACGCTTTAAGCAATGTTATGTTATTTGTTTTGTCAGAACCTAAAGCATATATCGTATCACGACAAAAATGCTTTTATTTTGTTTTTAGCCCAAAACTACACACTCACTCTCTGACCCAGAGGCAGTTAGGACGCTCGACTTGCAATCTGAGGGTCGCGAATCCGAATCCCCGTCACACCAAACACGCTCGCCCTTTCAGCCGAGGGGGTATTATAAAGATACGATCAATCCCACTGTTCGTTGGTAAAAGAATAGCCCAAGAATTGGCGACGGGTGGTGATGACTAACTGCCTTCCCTCTAGTCTTACACTACTAAATTAGGGACTTGAAGCGCAGATAGCCTTCGTGTGGTTTTACTCGAAATTCAAAACAAAACAAACTGCCTCATGGAACGAACACCGAATTGTAGCATTATTAAGCTTTACCGCTGAGTCACCAGGAGGAGTACAATATAGCGTGTCAGATTGCTATTTAAGTACATATACAATTTAGCATTGCCTGTAAGCTCTAATAATTTACATCCGTCACGTGTTCTGTTTCGATCCTTACAACTAATTTCTTGGTAACTCATATCAACGTTTTTCTTTTGTTTTCTTTTTTTGCTGATCCAAATAACAGTCCAAAACAACCTGCTTCAACATAAGGTCATCTGCTGTGCTTTCTCCGTCTGCTGTACAAAACACACTAGTCTGATTTAATTAATTTTAAAGTTATCGGGGATTTCCCCCCACCCCGTAAGGTTATTAAAATACAAATTGGTAACTAGAAGACAAGAGTAACTTCAAATACGAAAGGGAGGTCTTGGCACGTGCAGTGTTCCCACGATCTCTCGTAGCGTGAGGGCAATCACGGGCACGCGCAGGCCTGCATGAAGCGTGACCTTATCTGCACGCTTACAGCGCACGTGTTATCGCTGGTTATTTCGTGTTAGCGTCAAGGATTTCTGCCCAAAGGAAAATTCTCTCAAAGAAAAGAATTGTTTTCCTTTCCTTGTGCTGATGTAAATTTCAGTGCCATGCATGTATTTACGTCGGACAAGTTGATTAATATTACGATTCAATTAAATAACTCAACGGGGATTCTACATTTTAAGAACGTATTAACATTAATGTAAACATTAATTGTGACGAGAGCTGGGGGGGGAACATGTCACGTTACATTCGATGAGTCGAAGATTACATATCGAGAAGATAGTTTTAATTCTTAAGAGTTTGACTAAACGCCATAAACAAGCCTCAATCGTAATATTAAAAACTCTCGACAATTTTATTCGCAATTATTGAAAAACTTTTCGCGAAAACCAATACCGTTGCAAGTTTCGAAATATTCGTCTAGAGGGTAAAAGATAGCTAGATAGTCCTAACACCAGTGTTTGAGCTAATGTCCCACCACACCCACGATCTAGGTTAAAAAAAGAAAACCAAGGGAAAAAACAAATGAAATGACAAACAGGTGAAAAAGTCAGAAAAATGTGTTGGAACATTATCAACAGCGCCAAACATGCTCACCCTTTCAGAGTTGTAATGTTACGGTCAATTCCACTATTCGTTGGTAAAAGAGTAGTCCAAGAGTTTGCGGTGGGTGGTGATGACTAGCTGCCTTACCTCTAGCCTTACACTGCTAAATTAGAGACGGCTAGCGCAGATAGCCCTGGAGTAGCTTTATTCGAAATTTAAAAACAAACAAACAAAACATTATCAACAAAGCTAACCCTAAGCCAATTACTGAAGCCAGGTAAACCAACTGAGTTAATAAATATTAATACAGTTTCCTAATGAATGGCTCTCATTATAATGACCATTTTTCATTTGCCATTACCTCATCCCACAATGCAATTGATAACAAACAAGAAACTAAAATATTGGACTTTCTCCTTTTTTCACATTTTTAAACTGTTTCTGTGTTTTTGTATTTTTTCACCCTTGTCTTTATTTCCACCACTTCACGCTTACTTCCCAAAATTCCGAGTTCCTTTTTGTTTATGAAAAGGGGCACAAATCACTAAGTCTTTATTTAGTTCGCAGGTTAAACACTTAGAAACAAACAGTCCAGGAAATATAATGAACAAATATATTATAATATTCCCAAACCCTAAAGACCTTTTAGATATTTCAAACTGCTCCCAGCTCTTATCTAACCCCCCTTGTATAACCTCTTTAGTTATTTCAAACTGCTCCCAGCTCTTATCTAAATCCCCCTTGTATAACCTCTTTAGTTATTTCAAACTGCTCCTAGCTCTTATCTAAACCCCCTTGTATAACCTCTTTAGTTATTTCAAACTGCTCCTAGCTCTTATCTAAACCCCCTTTGTATAACCTGTTTAGTTATTTCAAACTGCTCATAGCTCTTATCTAAACCCCCTTGTATAACCTCTTTAGTTATTTCAAACTGCTCCTAGCTCTTATCTAAACCCCCCTTGTATAACCTCTTTAGTTATTTCAAACTGCTCCCAGCTCTTATCTAACCCCCTTGTATAACCTCTTTAGTTATTTCAAACTGCTCCCAGCTCTTATCTAAATCCCCCTTGTATAACCTCTTTAGTTATTTCAAACTGCTCCTAGCTCTTATCTAAACCCCCTTGTATAACCTCTTTAGTTATTTCAAACTGCTCCTAGCTCTTATCTAAACCCCCTTTGTATAACCTGTTTAGTTATTTCAAACTGCTCCTAGCTCTTATCTAAACCCCCCTTGTATAACCTCTTTAGTTATTTCAAACTGCTCCTAGCTCTTATCTAAATCCCCCTTGTATAACCTCTTTAGTTATTTCAAACTGCTCCCAGCTCTTATCTAACCCCCCTTGTATAACCTCTTTAGTTATTTCAAACTGCTCCCAGCTCTTATCTAAATCCCCCTTGTATAACCTCTTTAGTTATTTCAAACTGCTCCTAGCTCTTATCTAAACCCCCTTGTATAACCTCTTTAGTTATTTCAAACTGCTCCCAGCTCTTATCTAACCCCCCTTGTATAACCTCTTTAGTTATTTCAAACTGCTCCCAGCTCTTATCTAAATCCCCCTTGTATAACCTCTTTAGTTATTTCAAACTGCTCCTAGCTCTTATCTAAACCCCCTTGTATAACCTCTTTAGTTATTTCAAACTGCTCCTAGCTCTTATCTAAACCCCCTTTGTATAACCTGTTTAGTTATTTCAAACTGCTCATAGCTCTTATCTAAACCCCCTTGTATAACCTCTTTAGTTATTTCAAACTGCTCCTAGCTCTTATCTAAACCCCCCTTGTATAACCTCTTTAGTTATTTCAAACTGCTCCCAGCTCTTATCTAACCCCCTTGTATAACCTCTTTAGTTATTTCAAACTGCTCCCAGCTCTTATCTAAATCCCCCTTGTATAACCTCTTTAGTTATTTCAAACTGCTCCTAGCTCTTATCTAAACCCCCTTGTATAACCTCTTTAGTTATTTCAAACTGCTCCTAGCTCTTATCTAAACCCCCTTTGTATAACCTGTTTAGTTATTTCAAACTGCTCCTAGCTCTTATCTAAACCCCCCTTGTATAACCTCTTTAGTTATTTCAAAACTGCTCCTAGCTCTTATCTAAACCCCCCTTGTATAACCTCTTTAGTTATTTCAAACTGCTCCCAGCTCTTATCTAACCCCCTTGTATAACCTCTTTAGTTATTTCAAACTGCTCCCAGCTCTTATCTAAATCCCCCTTGTATAACCTCTTTAGTTATTTCAAACTGCTCCTAGCTCTTATCTAAACCCCCCTTGTATAACCTCTTTAGTTATTTCAAACTGCTCCCAGCTCTTATCTAACCCCCCTTGTATAACCTCTTTAGTTATTTCAAACTGCTCCCAGCTCTTATCTAAATCCCCCTTGTATAACCTCTTTAGTTATTTCAAACTGCTCCTAGCTCTTATCTAAACCCCCTTTGTATAACCTGTTTAGTTATTTCAAACTGCTCCCAGCTCTTATCTAAATCCCCCTTGTATAACCTCTTTAGTTATTTCAAACTGCTCCCAGCTCTTATCTAAATCCCCCTTGTATAACCTCTTTAGTTATTTCAAACTGCTCCTAGCTCTTATCTAAACCCCCTTGTATAACCTCTTTAGTTATTTCAAACTGCTCCTAGCTCTTATCTAAACCCCCTTTGTATAACCTGTTTAGTTATTTCAAACTGCTCATAGCTCTTATCTAAACCCCCTTGTATAACCTCTTTAGTTATTTCAAACTGCTCCTAGCTCTTATCTAAACCCCCCTTGTATAACCTCTTTAGTTATTTCAAACTGCTCCCAGCTCTTATCTAACCCCCTTGTATAACCTCTTTAGTTATTTCAAACTGCTCCCAGCTCTTATCTAAATCCCCCTTGTATAACCTCTTTAGTTATTTCAAAACTGCTCCTAGCTCTTATCTAAACCCCCTTGTATAACCTCTTTAGTTATTTCAAACTGCTCCTAGCTCTTATCTAAACCCCCTTTGTATAACCTGTTTAGTTATTTCAAACTGCTCCTAGCTCTTATCTAAACCCCCCTTGTATAACCTCTTTAGTTATTTCAAACTGCTCCTAGCTCTTATCTAAACCCCCCTTGTATAACCTCTTTAGTTATTTCAAACTGCTCCCAGCTCTTATCTAACCCCCTTGTATAACCTCTTTAGTTATTTCAAACTGCTCCAGCTCTTATCTAAATCCCCCTTGTATAACCTCTTTAGTTATTTCAAACTGCTCCTAGCTCTTATCTAAACCCCCCTTGTATAACCTCTTTAGTTATTTCAAACTGCTCCCAGCTCTTATCTAACCCCCCTTGTATAACCTCTTTAGTTATTTCAAACTGCTCCCAGCTCTTATCTAAATCCCCCTTGTATAACCTCTTTAGTTATTTCAAACTGCTCCTAGCTCTTATCTAAACCCCCTTGTATAACCTCTTTAGTTATTTCAAACTGCTCCCAGCTCTTATCTAACCCCCCTTGTATAACCTCTTTAGTTATTTCAAACTGCTCCCAGCTCTTATCTAAATCCCCCTTGTATAACCTCTTTAGTTATTTCAAACTGCTCCTAGCTCTTATCTAAACCCCCTTGTATAACCTCTTTAGTTATTTCAAACTGCTCCTAGCTCTTATCTAAACCCCCTTTGTATAACCTGTTTAGTTATTTCAAACTGCTCATAGCTCTTATCTAAACCCCCTTGTATAACCTCTTTAGTTATTTCAAACTGCTCCTAGCTCTTATCTAAACCCCCCTTGTATAACCTCTTTAGTTATTTCAAACTGCTCCCAGCTCTTATCTAACCCCCTTGTATAACCTCTTTAGTTATTTCAAACTGCTCCCAGCTCTTATCTAAATCCCCCTTGTATAACCTCTTTAGTTATTTCAAACTGCTCCTAGCTCTTATCTAAACCCCCTTGTATAACCTCTTTAGTTATTTCAAACTGCTCCTAGCTCTTATCTAAACCCCCTTTGTATAACCTGTTTAGTTATTTCAAACTGCTCCTAGCTCTTATCTAAACCCCCCTTGTATAACCTCTTTAGTTATTTCAAACTGCTCCTAGCTCTTATCTAAACCCCCCTTGTATAACCTCTTTAGTTATTTCAAACTGCTCCCAGCTCTTATCTAACCCCCTTGTATAACCTCTTTAGTTATTTCAAACTGCTCCCAGCTCTTATCTAAATCCCCCTTGTATAACCTCTTTAGTTATTTCAAACTGCTCCTAGCTCTTATCTAAACCCCCCTTGTATAACCTCTTTAGTTATTTCAAACTGCTCCCAGCTCTTATCTAAATCCCCCTTGTATAACCTCTTTAGTTATTTCAAACTGCTCCCAGCTCTTATCTAAATCCCCCTTGTATAACCTCTTTAGTTATTTCAAACTGCTCCTAGCTCTTATCTAAACCCCCTTTGTATAACCTGTTTAGTTATTTCAAACTGCTCCCAGCTCTTATCTAAATCCCCCTTGTATAACCTCTTTAGTTATTTCAAACTGCTCCTAGCTCTTATCTAAATCCCCCTTGTATAACCTGTTTAGTTATTTCAAACTTCTCCCAGCTCTTACCTAAATCCCCTTGTATAACCTGTTTAGTTATTTCAAACTGCTCCCAGCTCTTATCTAAATCCCCCTTGTATAACCTGTTCAGGTATTTCAAACTGCTCCCAGCTCTTATCTAAACGCAGATAACCATATCCTTACAGTCGACCTACTGTCACTAACAATGTAACTACTCTGTTATTTGTTCGTTTTTTAACGAATAGCTAAAAGATGGGTATGAGAATATTAGAAGTCATAGCGTACGGTTATTCCAAATCGTTTTATCAAACATCTATTATTATAATAATAACCAGTTTGTGTCTTACCCGAAAAGGTATGTGGGTCTTACTATTTATCGACGGGTGCACTTCAAGTTCGTGACAGCCAGTAGCAACTGGTACAGGTAGAAAACAACAATGTTAAACAATAAAACATGCTGATGGTGGTGGCTTACCAAGGAACTTACTTCAGTGAAAAATAATGTAAGTTACAAAATATATTTCAAGATATTAATTATAAAGCATTTTGAATAAAACCGGTAACTTGGTAAATAAACAATGCGATTTGTCGTATGTCGCACCAAGCTACACAAGGGCTATCTGCACTAGCCATCAGACAGAATAATGGGATTTGACCATCACACTTATAACGCACGCATGGTTCTAAAATATAGAATAGACTTTTCTTATTGTGGGCGCGCACGTGTGTGTGTAATAACAAGGTGAAAATCCATGGCTCTCGGCTTCACAGGTAACCAGTAGCATAACAAGCTAACACACACAACAAAATCTAAACAATTATTAATAGTATGTGCTATTTTTCTCTATTCTTATGTCAGTGTTTCTTCGTAACTCCGTGGTTTTTTGATTTTCAAGCCTAAATTAGCAGTTCGATTCACCTCGGTGGATAGAACAGATAGTCTGATGTGGTTTTGCTATAAGTAAACATCCACGCCCACGGTTTACCTTCATAGTTTCACAGCTTATCCTATCGTTTGACATTAGTTTTTAAATCTGTCTCCAGAGGGTCAACGGTAAGTATACGGATTTACAACTTTAAAATCCGGGGCTCGCTTCCCACAAGTAGCCTATTATGTAGCTTTGAGCTACAGCAAATATAAATTAACCAACGCTACTTCTTAACTGTTCTTAAGCCTCATTCGTCGCAAACAAGTATTTACGATATTGTTACGTCCCATTACTGAACATGCTCGTCTCTTCAGCCGTAAGAGCGTTAAAATCTGACGATCAATCCTATTATGTGATTAGAGTAGTCCAAGAGTTGGGTGTTGTTGAATAGCTGTCTTCGCTTTAGGCTAACAATTCTAAATTAGGGACGGTTAGAACAAATGATACGTTAATAGCTAAGCGCAAAATTTTGTAACTAACTCTGTATTTATTACCGGTTATGAAAAGTCATGTAATGTTGTCTAATTATTTTTTGTTGTTGTCTTGTTAATTAAGAAATTTCTCCTGACTTTCACAGCCTTCCTTCTAATATTTTTTCAACTATTATTGAAATTTGATTTTAAAATAATATGTTTCATTTGTTGTTCGTTTAGAAACACGCTTTCTACATTTCTTTTTATTAGTTAGTGTATGTTGAGTCTGTTAGAGGGCGCTGTGAACTAAAATAACTGCAAGAGACTTTGAACACTTCGAATAAACATTTCTATTATCACCCTCTAAGCACGCAAGCATACCACTTAAGATGTAATTTCATTAAGCTGATTCAGCAATATTGGTATCGAATACCACACCAGATGGCGCCCCTATAATAGTGACGAGTCGATGAATACCTCCATGAAATAAAGACATTCAGTTCACATTTACAGTCGTATGAGCGGAAACCAGAAGCAGTTCTAACATTATCATTCTTAGCCATTTGACAAAGTTAAGATTGGCTTTCTCATTACTTTGTGTAGTGGTTCAAAGCGACAACAAATCTCTAACAGCGTTTACTTTTGTGTCTTAGTATTCCTGTCCTATTACTTTCACAAGTTATATCTCTCTCGCCTGTGCTCAAAACACAAGTATAAATGTAAACTGAGAAAAAAGTAATTTAGGCCTAATTGGCAGTGCAATATATTGAAGCTATCTTGTTACTTCACAGCTATATACAAACGAGTCGCTGATATTAATAATAAACGAAAGCGTATAGTGTAATGACTTTCAATGACTAAAGTTATACGAATAATAGAGGACTATCGCTGTTACAATAACATTAGAAATTATTGTTATTTTTTTATAACTATATATTTTGAAATATGTTTTCGACACACTTCAGAAGCATCACACGGTAGTGACAACAGATATCGAGATAAAATTCCCTGTAATGAGCACGCTCTGTTAACGTGTGATCGCCCATGTGATCGATCAGTTTGCACGTGCTATCCCTTAGCAAGAGAGATACTAGACAAACACACCAATGCTTATCTTCTGTAATACGTGTGCACGTGAACAGCATGAGTCTGCACGCGCCAAACCAACACATCCGGTACATGATACATTCCGGAAAAGCTACACACCTGTTTTTGATAAAGATTTCTCCTACCTCATAAACACGGAGATATGAAAGAGAACAGAACTATGACCCTTTTGTACTTTTGATCGTAAAACGGTGACGTAACACTGTATTCAGCGATGATTGGTGTTTAACACTGTTTCTACGATGGGCGTTTTAAGGGTCTGCCAATATTGTTGTTGTTTTTTTCTGCACGAACAGTGCTGGTATATAAAATGATGAAATCTGTTGGGATTTTCTAAATGTCCGTTTCATTATTTATGAATTTAAAAAATACGGGATTTGATACAATTTTTTTATGCAGCTGAGATCTATATTATGTTAAGATATACGTCGCATGTTTTATGTTTGGATGTAAATTAACAAACTACAAGTCGATGCGTGTAAAATTGTTTCAGTCAGGAGTTTAAACAAACTATCTAAATCAATGTAACATAAGATATCAGCACGTTAATTTACCTTTAATGTATTAATTACATACATGCTTGGTTTGTTTGTTTTAAATTTCGCGCAAAGCTACACAACGGCTATCTGTGCTAGCCGTCCTTAATTTAGCAATGTAAAAATAGAAGGGAAGCGGCCAGTCATCACCACCCACTTGGGATACTCTTTTACTAACGAAGAGTGGGATTGACCGTCACATTATAATGCTCCCACGGCTGAAATGGCGAGCATGTTTGGTGCGACGGGGATTCGAACCTGGGACCCTCAGATTACGAGTCGAACGCCTTAACCCACCTGGCCATGTCGGGCCCTACATGCTTGCATTAGAAATATAAATATAAAAAAATAGTTTCATGAACAAACCATAGCACCGATTGACTTCGTCAGTTAGGCTTGGGGTTGGCTTGTTAATTGCTAAGTGCAAAGCTGCGCAACAGGCTGTGTATCTGCGCGATTATTGAACCTCAGATTCTGTGCAACAAATCTTTACAGACACTAAAGAGGGGGTGGATTTTGTTATCTCAATAGCTTGTCTTGGGATTATATTTTTAGAGCTTTTCTTGTAAGTTTTACAAGTGTTTATGTCAGAGTATTAGAACACACCAAAGTGATGTCGAGAAACCCACTTGTTGAGAATTTTATATGCAAAAAACGGCTCTTTTGGGCTCAGAAAACACTTCAAATAGAAGAGCGAACAACGTTTCGACCTTCTTCGGTCATCGTCAGGTTCACAAAGAAAGAGGTAACTGGCCGGAAGCTGACCACATGTTTGGAAGGGGTTGTATAACTGAGTGTCGCAATGTAGAGGGCGCGGTTTGATGTTTGAATATATAATTTTATCTATAATATTAATATAGGTATAATGGTGTTCCTTTATATTGGTTTATTTTGGGTTTAAGTTGTTGTTCTAAATATAGCTTTATAAAACTTGTTATTACTTTTTAATGATTAAAGTAAAGAGGATTGAGAAAGCTATATTAAAATATAAGCAAGTCACGTGACCAACACTGCTGATATAAAGTTGCGGTGGAACAGAATGTATCACTACTACTACTACATTTTAACTTTGGCGTTTCGTGGGTAGTGTAGTGCCACCAAATGTTCTTTGCGTTTGTAAAGAGCGTGTAAAATGCAAAATATTCATATATTCAGATCATAAAAATATATGTTCAGTTTGGGAATTTATAGTTTAAAAGACAAGGATATTCATTGTGTTTACTTGCAACAGAAAACAAAGGAATATGGATCAACATGGAACACCATTACCAACTAGAAAAAGGCCTCAAACAAGTCGTACCGCAGCCGTG
The DNA here is from genome assembly GCA_011833715.1 of Carcinoscorpius rotundicauda. NCBI lineage: Eukaryota > Metazoa > Arthropoda > Merostomata > Xiphosura > Limulidae > Carcinoscorpius > Carcinoscorpius rotundicauda. Next base: position 127,756,032 of record CM022394.1, on the reverse strand, counting down.
GTAAGCAAACTGCGGCGTCTTTTAATAGCTGAGAATCCATGGAAATGTCAATCGCAAAACAATCAGCATGCCCCAGGAAAAATAACCCAACACAATCATATCAGATCTCCATGGAAAAGCAACACAAGTTGCTTTCACGACATATTTTCTCAACCATCGTGTGCCTCAAGTAGCTAGAGAATGAAATGAGTTATCCATACTGTATAATGTGGACATATAGGTTACGTCAAATGAGTTATCCATACTGTATAATGTGGACATATAGGTTACGTCAAATGAGTTATCCATACTGTATAATGTGGACATATAGGTTACGTCAAATGAGTTATCCATACTATATAATGTGGACATATAGGTTACGTCGCTGTGCCCACGGATTATTGGCTTCTGTTTCATCAAGCTGTTTACGTGGGTGCTGTGAAACCGTTGCTGTCATATACTGAGTGTCTTATGGAGAGCAAGAAAGGAGTGGATGTGTGCTTTGGACATGCCAGCCTTACTATCGATCCTTTTGTAATGGAAATTGGGTTGTGAGACTAGTTCGTCAAACAAAGCATGACCGATTGTGACAAACCTCCAGAATTGTTTTAATATCATGTACTCAGTCACAAACAAACTCTTTCTGGATATATACAAACCTAAATTTCAAACTTTAAAATATAGGTTTAGATAATTTTACACTCAACCATTCCAGTGGCTCAGTGATAAGCTTGCAGGCTTATGGAGCTAAAATCGAGGTTCGATACCTGTTTTAGACACAGCACAGATGTGTAGATTTGCACTTATGAACAAATGAAGACAATTTTTATTACCAATTTTGATCTGTTTTATCCCCCTGAAGGTAACCAAAGTATGAACGGTCGAAAGCAAAGACCAAGGCTTCTATTTGTAATGTAGTGTATATTTATCTTTCGAATGTTTTTTTTAATGGAAGGATACTTCTTTCCACATTACACACAGACACACATATATATATCTTTTAAATTTTCAGGTTAAACTTGTTTGAAGGTGTTTAGTGGTTTTTTCTATTGGTTATGATACTGTAAGTGTACTGTTTTGTTTGTTTGTAATTAAGCACACAGCTATACAATGGGCTATTTGTGCTCTGCCCGCCACGACTATCGAAACCCAGTTTTTAGCGTTGTACGTCCGCATACACACCTCTGTGCCACTGTGAGTAAATTTATTCTACTCCGTTTTTCTCTCCAGTTCCACTATAACTGCGTTCCAAAATATATCTCTCCAGGTTTCTCTGGCATGCATACACGTAACTCCAAACTTTCTATAATTGTACACACAGCCTTATCCGTGCGTGCGTGTACTGTAGAAATTTTGTGGCAAAATAAATTATTGAAATTTTTGTTTTCTGAAGTTCACTAATTGAATGCTGTTTCAGCTTTACCAACCGCTGATGTGTAATTTTCCAGGATTAGGGTGTAAAACGAAGAAAAATAATCATATTCTTTTTAAAACAAAATAACCTTTAATATTTCTCATGCCTGTACACTGTTATTTATATACACATAAAACTTTACAAACGAAGAGATAACTACGATCACGTGCTCTGCACGATGGTGTTCCTACGATGGATCAGATAGTTCGAAGAAAACAAGGCTGTAACCACATGAGAAAATTCACAGTAATTCTAATCATTTTCAAGGAATATTTTGTTCAGTCCATCGATGTTAGAGGCACACGAGTTAGAAAGCTTCTGATAAACAAAACCAAACGTTTTATTTCTGTGGTTGACGGAATGTCTTCAACTTCGCATGTCTTTTAATTTTTTTTTATAACCAACACAGCACTAGTATGGAACGTAAGTGACGAGGCTGGAACTTAACTGTTATTATTACCTACAACAATGCAATTGCTTCTGCAGTCTGCCACCAGTGTAAATAACGGACAACAACAATTGTCAATCACTCAGAAAACATAAATTATTCCTATAATTGTTTTATAGCTTACAATGACCTTTCTGGAGAAGAGTAAAAAAAAAAGGCACCAAAAATATGCACAGCACGTTATACATATATAACTCTCTTTTGGCTAACTTACTAAAAATTAAGGTATGTTTTGGGGATAAAGAAACGCGTACAATCACCAGGGTCTCCAGACAACTTCCGGTGATTTTGGCGCCATCTGTATGACACTACAGGAACTCCCTCTACCAACCCTTGCGACGTGATACACTGATTCGGCAGAAAGACTCGACATTTTGGGACTGGCAAGCGATCCGTTGCCCAGAGAAGCCTCCGAATCGCTACTGTAGCCTTTGCTGGCTGAACTGATGTTGGACATTGGTGTTGAGGGTGTACTTCTGATGGAAACAGTTGAGGACATGGTGGTGTATACACTCAATTGGCTGTCTGTTTTGTTGCTCGTGACGAGATTGAGAGGACCATTTGGATAAAGTTGGGCCAAAGAGCGCGTGGGTATGGATGACTCGGGTACTATTAGAGCCAACTGGACGTTGGTCACATTGGAGGAGAATTCTGTAGTAGCAGAACTATTCGTGGCTGGAAAGTGTATAAGGTCAGTATTTCGTGCTCCAGGCGAAGTTGTTCGAATCGACGGTGGGATGGCTACTCCGTGAAAGATGTCAACTTCCACAGATGTATTGGACGTGGAGCTGTCAGGAAGCGTCTCGGGAGTCATCGCACGTGGTACTTTGTCGTCACCAGATGGCGTTTTCTCATCCGAAGTGTTGATAGACGGAGTGTCGTCAAAGTTTGCAAGACATCCTGACATGTGGTTTAGTAATCTTGAACGCAGGACGGAATCCACGCCCTCTAGTCTGGTCACAAAACGGCTCACCTCTTTCACACATTCAGCATAGCCGGCTCGGAATTTCCCCATGGACAATGGATCGGTGGAATAAGATGCTGAAAACAACGTTAAATCACCATTAAGACCCTTACAAATAAACATATTGTGTACATAAGAATGACATCATTAGTACTGTTCTGTATAAATGTGCATCTTGTGTACATCATAATAGCATCATTAGTACTGTTCTGTATAAATATACATCTTGTGTACATCAGAATGACATCATTAGTACCGTTCTGTATAAATATGCATCTTGCGTACATCATAATAGTATCATTAGTACTGTTCTGTATAAATGTGCATCTTGTGTACATCATAATAGCATCATTAGTACTGTTCTGTATAAATGTGCATCTTGTGTACATCATAATAGCATCATTAGTACTGTTCTGTATAAATGTGCATCTTGTGTACATCATAATAGCATCATTAGTACTGTTCTGTATAAATATACACCTTGCGTGCATCAGAATAACATGCCTGAGGTAAATACGATGTTTTTAAACATAAAATATGTACTTATCTACAAGTCACTGTACACGACTGAGGTAAATATGGTGTTTTTAAACATACTTACTTGATATTTGCTGTTTGTGTAGAGTCTGGAGATGTTTCACCGTTAATTCGAGAATATCAGCTTTCTCCAGCTTAGAATGACGTCCAGTCTGTAGACCAACAAATACATGTGTTAAACATGTTCTTTAAACTGTCAGATTGGGGGGATCGTAGCCCGCAAATAAATAAATAAATAAAAATAGAAAATTAGCTCAGAAGTAGAAAGATGTCGACCAAGATTTGAATCCTCACTAATGACGTACAGGCAACAGTATTTTTTGTCACGAATTACCCTAAGAGATGTGACAACATGTTTTTTGTTGTTTTGAATTAAGCACAAAGCTACACAATGGGCTATCTGTGCTCTGCCCACCACGGGTATCGAAACCCGGATTTTAGCGTGTAAGTCTGCAGACATACCGCTGACCCACTACGGGGCGACAACATGTTTCAATATTTGTGTTTTCTCAGTAGCTGCGAAAAAAAACAAAACGTGTAACCGAATTTATTTATTTTTTTCGGTACTTTCGTGCGATGATAAAATAACAAGTAACACACAGTGTAAAAACTGATACACAGTTTAAAACATGAAAAAAATATACAAGCCAATCAAAAAATTGACTACACCTTTCAACGTTTCAATTCCTGGTCATGACATTGGAACGTCGAAACGCGTCGAGTCAACTTTTAACTGAGAAGCCATAAAAGGGCTTGAATTTAAAAAGATAGTTGTGTATCCGTGTTAACGTTGTGTGTAATTTACCATTTTAACGTAACAACTGATGCAACTATTCGCGTTAATTCTAGCAGTTAAAAAACAACAACAACGCAACAATATTATAGGTGCAGCGATCACATGCACACGTATATAAACAAAGACACGCACACCAGTATACACCTAACACCAGCCACTTTTATGAAAGCCTAGCACTAGTACGAGGTGCATGAGTAGGTTACTTGTCCACTTTATGTGTTCGAATACAGTTACCCAATCTTATCGTTGAACTTTGACCTCTATATTAAATCTACCTTAACTTTCCTGATCAGTTTTGGTCATGCTCTTGTCGAGTCCAACATTTTTTTTTTTCCTGTCTAAGATTTCTTTTGCTTGTGCTTAAGAGAACCACGCTCCACACGTGCATTGCGACGTCCTTTACAGTAACGCCTAACAGTCTGAGTGGACAATAACTAAGATTCCGTGCGCTTGACATGTCCTGAATTAGAAACCTGAAGGCTATCACGTGAACTTGCACCTGGAAGAAGTGGAGTTCTGAAAGCAGGACTAATCTTCCGCTTTTGTGTCAGGTAAACCTGATATCCGTTGTTTGGTTTCATGTAACTGTTTCAAAGGCAGACTCATCTGGATACCATCCGATAGTTTTGTAGCAAAGGATGTTACGTTGCTTGTCGACCGCTGTCATGGTTACTGGATTTTACCGTATTCTGAATGAATGTATTTCGAGTTCTGGTAACCATGAAAACGTGCGTACAAATTAAGTCGCTTTACAGTAGTCCGGATAAGACTTAAATTCGGAATAAACAGGTGATACACTAATAAGATATCTTTAAACAAACGGATAGTAAAATATCAGAAACGTGTTAGACTAAAAGGAAGGCAGCTATTGGATAACACCCACCGCCAATTGTTAGGGTAACTATTGTCGGACACAATGGTGGAACGTGATCGTCACGCTCCCAAGGTGCGAAACGCTATCTCGTGACAATGTGACCCGAGCATGGCATTTTGCTAATCACTAGGTCACACCCAATTCAGATTCATCGGTTCACTGGCTAGGAAATGTACGACTCAGTTCTATTAGACATGGAATATTTCAGACGAAAAGTTAACAACGAATCAGTGCATCGCACGAGCTCGCACAACGTGACAAAAAGTAATATCTAAATTACTGATTGGTCTAGAAAAATTCAAACAATTTAACAGTTACGAGCTCCAGACTTCGAAGGTGTGGAGTTTATTCGAAATTTGGTTTTTCAATTCTGGAGTTGGGAAACATGCCGATACTGTTTCTAATTTGGAAATCTGATCCAGATCTTGTGACGTAGCTATAACGACTTCTTTTGATCTAGATCACCACAGAACTGGTGACGTAGTTACAACGACTTCTTTTGATCTAGATCACCACAGAACTGGTGACGTAGTTACAACGACTTCTTTCATCCACAACTGTCTTACCGTCAATCCGATGTAGCTGTTGTTTTTTGTTTAATTTCGCGCAAAGCTACTCTAGGGCTATCTTCGCTAGCCGTCCCTAATTTAGCAGTGTAAGACTAGAGGGAAGGCAGCTAGTCATCACCACCCACCGCCAACTCTTGGGCTACTCTTTTACCAACGAATATAGGGGTTGACTGTCACTTTATAACGCCCCTATGGCTGAAAGGGCGAGCATGTTTGGTGCGACAGGGATTCGAACCCACGACCCTCGGATTAACACGTTTAGCTACGCCGGGCCATCTCAGTATCCTAACGAAGATTTAAAATAAAATTATCAAATATTTCAGTCTTAACAAGTGTTTTACATTGAAATACAGAATAATTATAATTCGTGAGATTTGAATGTATTTATTTGTCGTGCATGCATAACATAGAATGGTAGAACGTTATGTGATTACTAAAGACATTTAAAAAGTCTCTAACTTTGAGTCGACGATTCGAAGTAACCGTACATTTGGTGATGGGTGGTATGGGTGTTAAAACTTATTTTAAAATAAAGTAGAGAACAACGTTTTGACCTTCTTTAGGTCATCTTTATTTTAACACCCCTACCAGCCGTCTTCAGGTACTTTTGTACATTTAGTTCTTTGTTTATTTTATAGAAATGCCACATCAGACTATCTAATTCCCCATGGGGGAATCAAACACCTGAGTTTAGCATTATAAGTTCATAAAGGTACTGCTGTCCGACTGAGGAATATGAGCGTATGTATAAACATAGTTACTGTGCCTATTAGCATTTATAAACCGTTTATGACCTATTAACCTATGTCAGCTGGCTTCCTACATAGACCAAAAATACAACTTGACCCAGTATATAATGCGAGTAGCCTTCTATACTGGTCTAATTAGGAGCAGGCAGTGAATATAAGCTATGACAACTTCATTGATCAGTCAAATAAATAACCTGTTGTTATCCACATTTTCGGCCGTAATCCCAATAATATCTTACAATGTTTGTGTTTAAACTTGCGTACCCTTTTTTTTACTAATTAAAAGTCTCCACAAACGTTTTTATGTGCGATGTTCTTTCTTAGTTTAAAGAATCAGAAAGGGATTTGGTCACCCTAACTCCAAGCTGTACAAAAGAAACATTTCAACAGGACTTCTGTCGAAATTAAGAACGAAGATGGTGTCAAGGCTTTGGTGATTCTTTCAATGCTCTGTGTTCCCGAGTAGGTGTTAATGGAAATAAACCTTTGTTTTTCCTCTCTATATTTACTGTTTACTTTTAAGCGCTTGTTACAGTTATATACAAGAATTACCGTGTCAGTTAGTTTTGCATTGTTGTTCCCTTTTAAAGCGAAGAAAAAAGTTCGTCCACAAGTTAGAAACTGGATTGCTTAAGCTCATCTTTTAAAAGACTATTTTATTAGGCTTAACCATAGAAATATCGGAACCTTAAGTTCACTAAAGCCCTAGGCTGTTCTTAAGAACTCGAGTAGAAACAGTGAGTATGGACAGTGGATGTACTACAGTACCACCTCCGGCTAGCATCACATCGAGCGCTTTTACAGTCATACCGTTAAGCTCACCTGCTTACGTGATACTTCATTACATTAAAAAAAAAAGAATCCTCGTTTTCCACATGTTCTTTAAAATGGGGCTGCGTTCTCTACATGATCGTACCCGAAGGCTGTGGCACGTGCTCCAAAAAGCTGAAGCTGAAACTCGTGCGCCTACACGTGCTATACACTACAATGGAAGCCTTCAACGAAAAAAAGAACTGTAAATCCTCCAAACGCAAGCACTCCGGTGTACGTAGCTGTTCACAAGAGGCACGTGTCTCATACGTTCTGCGAAGAACATCTGTGCACAGTCAGAGCGCACGTGAAAATTGTCGAGTTTAAAACTTCCGGGATTTCTCCACCGGATTTTCAAACACCTTTCGCACAAGTTCTTATTGCTCTTAAATAGTTTCAGTAACCGCCGCGTTAGAACGTGTGGGGATGAGTCCCCCCCACTTCAGTTGAGTTTGTTGTGAAAAATCATTAATTGTGAAGAGATAAAGAATCTGAAAGCTGTCGTTAAAGGGTCGAAAAGCTAAAGTAAACAGATTTATTTTAAAAAATTAGTCACTTACGTTCACCACTGAACTACCTGTTTTTACATTAATTTCATTTATTTATTCATTTTTAACCCTTTCTCCACCATATCCTGATCCCCCCCACTATATGCAGACCGAATTTGCCACCACATGTAAAAATGTTCTAGGGGAGCACGTCCCCTGACTCGCTTTAATCTTTACTGTCAAAAATGGTTTAGCTCTCAATGAAAACCACAAGAACAAATAATAAACCGAAACCTAAATTAAATAAATATATATGAAAACAACCATATCGTTGGCTCCTGCAAAGCACTTATAATAAGTCATTTTACGAACACCAGGTGTCACTTAAAGTGGTAAAAAAAGAATAACCATGAATAACGTTTTAAAAAGTTTTTGTTTCAAATCTCACACAAAACCTAAACTTGAAGATGTTAATTATGCAAGTAATTCTTCAAGTATAAATATACTAGTTTATTTTCTCTCTCAACCAATAAAATGCTGACCTGGGGTTCTTTTTTTGCGGCATCTAAAATTAAGGATTTCAGCTCGGTTAAGCTCTTGTTAATCCGGGCTCGTCTTCGCTTTTCCATAAGGGGCTTAGAAGCCTGGGAAAGAAAAAAAAATCTCGAGTTATGAGAGTACGAACTGTAGGGGCTGCTAATTAAAACTTTGTTTTTCATTTTTACAAATCGAGAAGATAAAAATCTTACCTATATCACATTATTATTTCGTTTACCATAAAGATTTTTATTATTATTATCACGTTTCTCATCTTTGGATTTTGGAACGATAGATAAGGCTCCTACGTCACGATTGGTCAATAGAAATCAAAAGCCAGTGGATGTCAACATTTTAGGCATAACAACCGATTTCAACGACAATTATTCACTTGTGTTAAAATATGTATGACGTTTTGTGAAAATTCTGCACGTGATAGAGAAAAATGGATATCGGGACAGGAATTACTGTAAAAATTTCAGGACAATACAACCATCGCAGGTCTGTGTTATTAGTTTCAGTTCTCAGGTAAGCTGTGAAAATACAGATTGTAGGAACTGTCAATTATCAGTTCTAGTTAATGGGTTAATAAACTCACAGTAGTGGTACGACTTAACTCGGAACCACTTAAATAACTAACGTAAGATCAAATGTTTGATTCTATTATTTTAGGTAGTTAATATCAGGAACTAGAAAATTTGAAGTTAAGTTAGTCTCAGGAACAGGAAAGTTGAAAATTAGCTCGTGTGAGGAACTAAACAATTTTAAGTTTTGCTAATGTCAGGAAATATGGAACTTTAAGCCTAGTTAGTGTCAGGAAATATGAAACTTTAAGCCTAGCCAATGTCAGGATTTATGGCACTTTAAGCCTAGCTAATGACAGGAAATAATGAACTTTTTAGATTGTGTCAGGATCAAGAGAGTTTGTCTAATTTCTCGTATAGTTGCTAAAGTTAATCTTTGTATGAAACTTGTTTTCTACCAACATTGACAAACTCACCTGTCTTTTATAATGTTTGGTAACATTTAGTCTTCAAAATGGTGAAATTGAATAGTAACATTACGGTCTGTTCTTCTATTTTACTATCAAATTAAAACTCCATAGCCAGTGGTTTACAGAAAAATAAAAAAAGAATACTTTATAATATTTTAGTTTATAACGTTTTAACATACATACCCGCCTGTTCTCACTTTTACAAACTCCCAGTGGACTTTTAGTGGCTGGCATGGTCATCGTAGCTGTGTGCTTTCAGCAGAAAGGACTGGAGAATATAAGGGCACACACGCTCACTGTGTATATTCACTGATAAAAGATAACTTTTCCGGATCTGACTCTCTGGGACGTCACCCGTCGAAATGAGTGAAAGCACGTGGCTCCGCGACCTTTAGTCGGTAGCATGCGTGATGAGACTCAAATGACCAATCAGTGCCCTCCGATGTTTCGTTTCACGTGCGGGTGTGCCCACGTACCTTGCAGTAGGCTTGCCACTATTGGCTAATAGCCTCAGGTAGTGCAATGAAAGCTCGTGATGAAGGGGCAGTGCCGCGAGGCAGCACACGTGCCACCGGTGGTGATAATAGACCAGGGGAACGCAGAACGCTGTGGGAAAACCACTCCTACCGCACATGCTCTTGGAACTATTTCCCCTGATTCATAGCCTTCAAGACTGACCCCAGAGTAAACAAGCACATTGGAACCACACATTATCTCCCCTACCCCCAACATGCTTCTCATGAACGAAGTTTTTCAGTGTTTCAAACCATCTCGATGGTTTTATTTATGCACCCCAACTAATCAACATTACAGTTATATATATACATATTCTTTTACGGCTCTTTTATTGCCTTTCTATAACAAAGATGAGAAACAGTTTCTATGCTATAAAAAAGTTGCTGAAAAAAAAAAAGAAAATCCGATAATTAGTACGGGAATTTTTTTATCGTACATTCCCGTGGTCGTCACTTAACTGTCTGAATAGAGCCAAAGCTTTAATGGACGTGCACGTGCCATGCGTTGGCTGGACTAATGTTTAAGAGCATCTCCGTTAGCACGCGCGTGGGCGTTGTTAGCCTGTAAAGGAAAGCACCACACGAAGAAAACAAGGGCTTCTGTAGCACGTGACGGTTATTTTATTAAAGAAAACAACAAGAACTCCTGGTTAAGAACTGCCTGCTTGCTGAAACTGATTTTCTATACTAAGAAACCGTGAGAAGAAAACTCTTATAACTTCCGTTCAGATTAACGTAGTTATAAGTACAACTAATTAAATACACCTGTCTCACGTTTTTGTTTATATGCACGTGAGAAACGTCTTAGTTAACGACATTTTCACTTATTTCTAGCCCACAGAATGAGGGTAGGGATATTTGTAGTTTATCCGTATAGCATGTTAGTGGTGTACATATTACACATTTTTGTTTTTCTTTTGTGCTTGGAGTAAACATTTCTTGTTGTAAGGAAGTCATGAACCCCGTGTCCTAACTTTCGCCACACTCTCAAAAATTCGGAACGCCTGATTAAATACACGCTCGTTTAGAAACAAACAAACACTAAACTAGACATCTCGACTGTGACGTTGTTTATTTTACATCCATCCACTCACTAAAACACTTCAACGTGGAGTCACAAAATCGTGATTCTTAACTCTGCTCTTGCAACTTTTTACACCTACATACCAGTGCGTGGATCTAAGCAAGTTGGATAGGCCTAACGAACTGTCGTTCAAAGACAGTAAGTATACAGAGAGAGAAAGGGAGAACGTGCAATTTGTACCACACGAGTTGAAACTAAACACCTGCACTGCACGAAGTAGGAGTTGAACGCGCAGATCGTATCACGTGCTGCGCTTGAGATCCTTAGACAATATAATATTATTTACACGTGCACAGTGCATGCCTATTCGTATAAGCTTTCCCAGAAAGCCATAACGTAGGTTACTAGTTTGTTTAACCCTTTCACTTCTCTTCTTGGAGATTGTATATTACAGTATGTAAAGCAAAACGTATTATAGTTTCTTCTCTCCCGACTTAATCCACTCCAGGTGTTTCTTTCGTCACGCGTTTCAGAAGCACAGGAATTCATATCCGAATTACACGGGGACTAAACTCTGCAACAAGAGACCTACAAAGTGTTAACACATAATACAGCGTTGCCAAGTCTAGTCTGTAAATAAGGCTGAAAGTGAAAACAAACATCTATAGATCCAGTTGTCTATATTAGTGGAAACAGGATTTGAATCCCGTTTCTGAACAAGTTTTTTTTTTTCGTGTTTAAGGGAATAAGTAACAAGAAATAGGTCAAGAGATTGAGGTAACTGACAAGTTATCCCTTAGGCTTTCCGTGTGATCATAACACGTTTTAGATCGCTTCTCCCTGTCCTGTATTTATCCAACTATTTCTGTTTTACCTGCAGGTTTATGGTCATTAATGGTATATGTATGTGAGGTCGTTTATATTGACACATATATTGAGACGACGACAGCTATGAGCTTGATTAATATATACGTATATGATCTTCCAAATATATTAGGAACGCTGTTTTAATCCTGGATTTTCTAGGTCTCGATTGTCGAACCCATAATCTTTGTAGTTTGTGCTATAATGTTACTCCCCTTCTCCCACGTTCCGCTAATAACTTACTTTTAAACAACTCAAAAACTACGTAACGTTTGCGTTGCTACGATAATGCGAAACCCCGAAGCAAAGTTTGCAAACCCTTTATCGGTGGTCCACTAACGAATGTACTGCACTGATCATCGTCCACTTCACAGATTTTGACCATTACTTTGTATGTTCAAATATATCAGATTGTATTGGTTGTTATTCTAACGACGCCTCTCAAAACCGGCCTTCCTAATCGCTAAATCGTGTAGTCCTCAGCAAAGTAGAAAAGAATTGGAAAGCCGCTAATAAAGCTTAAATCACTATAGTCTGGACCATCAAAAGTTTTACAGATTTCTATCCAGGGTGGCTCAAGAGTTGGCGACGGGTGATGTTGACCAGTTGCCTTTCTTTCAGTCTATCACTGCTAAATTAGGGACGACTACTTAGAGAGGAGAGCCACCAGATAAAAATATGTCAGAGCATCATCGGTGATACATAACTCATATCATAAGGTGCTCCGGTGGCCTAGAGACTTTTAAAAAAAGGCTTAGCTACAGCGCGTAAAATGAACCTTTCCTTCAACGTCACTTTTGTGCAGTTGCATTATAAACGATTTATCATTAGTCTAGCAGATTTAGTTACATTATAAGTGATTTGTCATTGGTTCAATAGATTTATTTAGTTACATTTTGAACGATTGCTCATTGGTCGAGCAGATTTAGTTATGCTATAAACGACTTGTAATTGGTTTAATAGATTTAACTGTATTATAAATGATTTGTCATTGATTTTATAGGTTTATTGTGTTACAAACGATTGCTAACTGATGTAGCAGATTTATTTACATTATAAACAATTGGTCTAATAGATTTAGTTATATTAGATCAATTGGTCATTGGTCTAAGATATTTAGTTGAATTGTAAACAATTGGTCATTGGTCTGATATATTTAGTTGAATTATAAACAGTTGGTCATTGGTCTAGCAGATTCTGACGTCATTGTCCATACATTTTTTTTCAATATTAGATAACAACAACATCTAACGTAACCCAAATAAGAAACATAAACAGGAAGTTAAAGTATGTTTTATCTTAAAATAGTTTCTGTCAAACTACTATAGTTTAACTTTTTTCGCAGGTTCTATTGTCACAAAGAACACGTTGAATAAACGAAGGACATGAACCAACAACACCCAAAAGCTGGGTTTCATCCTGTCTTATTGTTCATAGCATTTAAGGGCGTTGTCAACTTTTGCCAGATGGTATCATAGACCCACAAACTACAAAATACACTTATAACTGTGCTAATTTCAATAGTGTAAGATACGAGGCCTTCCAAGTACAGTTACTTGTTACTTTCAAGAGTATATAGTACAGGGCCTTCCATATACGGTTACAAGTTACTTTCAACAATTAACTGTTTGCAAGAGTTGTCACTCGCTACTCTCAACACTGCACGGTACCAAGTTTCACAAGAGTTGTTACTTGCTACTCTCAACACTGTAATGTACAAAATTTTGCAAGGGTTGTTACGTGCTACTTTCAATACTGTACTGTACCAAGTTTTACAAGGGTTGTTACATGCTACTCTCAACACCGTATGGTATAAGGTTTAACAAAGGTTGTTACATACAACTCTCAACATTATACTGTACTAAGTTTTGCAAGGGTTGTTACATGCTGCTCTCAACACTGTAATGTACCAAGTTTTACCAATGTTGTTACAGACTGCTCTCAACACCGTATGATATTAAGTTTTACAAGGGTTGTTACATGCTACTCTCAACACCACATGGTATGAAATTTTACAAGGGTTGTTACATGCTACTCTCAACACTGTTTTGCAAGTGCTGTAACATTCTAAAACTCAGGAGTTAAAGCAAAATACCGAGACTCATCAGACTGAAATTTATACTACAAATACGGTTTGATGTGGGTGCTAATTACATCACGTGACTGTTAATAGTGAATGGTACAAAGCACTCCAATTAATATTTTCGATAGTGTATTCTAAGTATAGCTTCCAAGCACTATTTTGCATCACTTACAAAAGTGTGCGTTAAAAAGCTTTTCAAACAAAAGCGTATTTTACGAAGCCTTTTAAGCGCTATGATACTTTATGTTCAACAACGTTTTTTATGAATTATTTTAGGTACTATCATACGTTATGTTTAAACGAATTATAAGAAATGTTTCAAGTGCTATTATATCTGAGTATTATATACGTTATATTTCTCACAAACGACAGTAATATATGTAAATTGTAGAAGCTTTCGAAGGAAGTCAAGTTGTGTTTACTTGAGCGAGAACAAAGTATTTCCCACATAACAAGTGTAACAACAATGGTCAGACAGGTAGACGAACGGAAGTGGTGAACGTTGTAGCATATTTGTAAGCATGAATATGTTTTTATGTTTATTTATTTAACTATAAGTATATGTAGACCCACACCCAGAGAGATGTGCACAGTTTAACACTTGAGAGAACCCGAGGAGTTACGCTTCAGGAGAGAGAGTGCACATCCGTCGCAACGCCAGTACAGTTCCGTTTCGTGTTAACAAGTTTCAGTTGGATTCAGGATTTTGACCCTAGTACATCCAACTGTTCCTCGCGAAGATGACCAATGATTCCACAGAATCAGGACCTAAAGTGAAGTGACCCCCAAACAACAGTATCGAATTCTCTTGGATGAATTCAGCACAGATCATGTCATAGAATTACCCAATATTTCCAAAAAAAACAAACTAGGTTATGTGATACGTAATAAATATTTTCCAAATTTGTCCAACTATGTTGGCTTGCTGGGCACTTATATTACCTAACCAAATTCCTTCTTGCTGGCACGTGCGAATTACCACGCAGCTATATTCAGAAAAAAATATACATATACAAATAAAAAGGCCCGGCATGGCCAGTGGTTAAGGCACTCAACTCGTAAACGGAGGCTCGGGGGTTCGAATCCCCGTCACACCAAACATGCTCGCCCTCCCAGCCGTGAGGGCGTATAATGTAACGGTTAATCCCACTATTCGTTGGTAAAAGAATAGCTCAAGAGTTTGCAGTGGGTGGTGATGACTAGCTGCCTTGCCTCTAGTCTTACACTGCTAAATTAGGGACGGCTAGCGCAGGTAGCCCTCGTGTAGCTTTGCGCGAAATTTAAAACAAACAAACAAACAAAGAAATAAAAAAGTCTATTATAATTGGCCACATCGCCTCGTGAACGATCGACGAAGACATATAACGATTAAAAGTTTGTATTGGAAGGAAGTAAAAAAAAAATTAAAAAACTGAAAAACGAAAGATTATTTGAAGTTCGTCATCCATGTTAATATTTAGGCTCATTTATTAAAGAAATAACAATATTTCGAAACGAGCCAATAGTCTGACAGCACAGTGATGGTTTACAGATACATTTTCGAATTCTATTTCTTGCTTATTTACGAGGGAAATGACAACAATTGTTAAAAGTGTATGAGCACTTTGTTTACACTTTAATTGTGTGTGGATGTTTTTCAGTTTCTGTTTGGAGCTCATTTTAAAGCGGGCTAACTGTCTGATAACACCATAATTTACCTCTCTCCACTCCATGTTGTAACATTTAATTTTAAGTTCGATTGTTGCCTGTGCATTATTTGCTCAACAGGAAGAAAGTATTCTTACAGTTACAATTAAACCAAGTGTTCCACTGTTTATTCCGAAAATGAAAAAGATATTCTGGTACAGTGTTATAGATGTTACATGTGAAAATATGGAGATATTCTGGTACATGTGGATGTTACATATGAAAATATGGAGATATTCTGGTACATGTGGATGTTACATATGAAAATATGGAGATATTCTGGTACATGTGGATGTTACATATGAAAATATGGAGATATTCCGGTACATATGGATGTTACATATGAAAATATGGAGATATTCTGGAACATATGGATGTTACATATGAAAATATGGAGATATTCTGGTACATATGGATGTTACATATGAAAATATGGAGATATTCTGGTACATATGGATGTTACATATGAAAATATGGAGATATTCTGGTACATATGAAAATATGGTTCAGTCATTACTGCTCTGGAGATACTGAAAGTTAAAGACTTTTTAAATGTAATCAAATAACGTTCTACCATTTTATGTTATATATGTACGACAAATAAATGCATTCCAATCTTACGAATTATAATTATTCTGTATTTTAATGTAAAACACTTTTTAAGACTGAAACATTTGATAATTTTATTTTAAATCTTCGTAAGGATACTGAGATGGCCCGACGTGGCTAAACGTGTTAAGGCGTTCGACTCGTAATCCGAGGGTCGCGGGTTCGAATCCCGGTCGCACCAAACATGCTCGCCCTTTCAGCCGTGGGGGCGTTATAATATTACAGTTAAACCTATTACTCGTTGGTAAAAGAGTAGCTCAAGAGTTGGCGGTGGGTGGTGATGACGAGCTGCCTTCCCTCTAGTCTTACACTGCTAAATTAAGGACGGCTTGCACAAATAGCCCTTGAGTAGCTTTGTGCGAAATTCAAAACAAACAAATACTGAGATGTTTGTTTGGAATAGAAAAAAATATTTTTAAGCGAAAGGGAGGTAAGACGGCCCCTTTAAGCATAGTTATCTTAACTGACGAAAATTGGAGTCACACATAAACTGATCGTCTTACCCCATTTTCCTGTACCAAACGTTTTTCCTCAGAGAGGGTTTGCACTGGAGGTTACTTAGTTACTTATTTCCACCGACCTGTATTACTTACCAACTTTTACAACCGTGTATCTTTAATTTTTATTTCGTATCACAGCTGTTTAATTTTATTTTAGGTTCAGAACTGTTTCTCCCCTCCTCGACACACTTGTTGGTTTTATTTTCCTTGTCAAAATTGATTTCTTCAACACACTAGTTTTAATTTTTGTTTAGTCTCACGTCTGCTTTTTTCTCATTGAACGTTATCGTTATTTGTTTTTCTTCACGTGCCAAAACTGTTCTCTCCCTTTCACGTTAATGGCATTTATATGACCTCCAATGAACAAATGACCTCCTTATCAAGATGTCATCCACTGGAGCAGCGATAAGTCCAGGGATTAACAACGCTAAAGTCAGGGATTCGATTCCACTCAGTGGACACAGCACGTGACTTTGCAATAAGAAAACACACCCACACACTTTCTTATCAAGATTTACTTACCAATATGAATTTCCCGAATCTTTTCATGTACGTGAAGAAACAAACTAAAGAACAAAAACAACAAATTAGTGAGTCTGTACACCGTCTGTCTCAAATAATATTTATTGTCTCTTGGATGCGGTTAAATTGTATATATTGAAGAATAAGCTGACATTCGATATTTTGAGTTACTTTATTCTTTGTGAAGACTATGAGTGTATAATACTTCCTTGGCACACTTTAGATTCCCTTGTAGCTTAGGAATGAGGCTGTAGACTTACGATGTTAAAAATCGGGTTTCGATACCGGTGGCGGGACAGCTAATCCTTTGTGTAGTTTTTGAGTTTAATGACAAATCAACAGAACGCTTTAACAATTCGTACACTCTAACTTCCTTCCACAACTTCAGGAAGCAGGACTCAGTTTTATTTACTTCGTGTATAACATTATTCATTGAACAATTTAAGAAATTAGGATGTTTATTTAGTCATTGTTAGAATAAAGTGCGTCTTTAACTTTATTTTATTATCAACACTCACATTATTACTGATATTGCTAAGCCTAAAGAGCTCTTAAAATATCGCTGAATTCGATACCTCCCAGAGGTATACCTTTTTTTTCAAGTCGCCCTCTAGCGACTCAGCGTAAGTCTACTGGTCTATGTAGCTAAAAATCGGGTTTCGATACTCGTGGTGAACAAAGCACAAATAGCCTATTGTGTAGCTTTGCGCTTAGCAACAATCATAAAAAGATATTTTCAAGCCTCGTGATTATTTTCTTAAAAATAAAAGTGCACGTTACGAATCATTTAGGAACTAGTCTCGAAGCTATAGCTGTCAATTTTGTTATTGGAATGATGACATAAACATGATTATCGAATTATTTTTTTAAAGAATTAAGCCTATGTATGCAAGAATGTTGCGACACCTTGTAGCAGCATTGTATGTCAGGTCTATGAAAGTTTCCATAGTGGAGCATAATCATTAAACCACCTTCCTAGTGATTTAGAGTTGTTGTTTTTTGTTGAACATTGAAGAAATACCACCGTCTATCCCAGTATTCAAAACCTAACGTAGATTTAGCGTTTTCTTTGAACAGCCCTTCCTGCTTGCTTGTCCTGGAATTTCAGAAGCACGTGGTGCTTGGTACCCCTGATAAACCATTGTCGATATGTTGGTTTCAAGTTACGTTTTCCGACATGCAGACCCCATACGGCTTACGTTAAAAGCGCCCTCTACTGTTCTACACGCGACACGAGGTAAGTCTGCCCTTTCGTGTTAGTACATACGATACCATTCTAACATAATGATATGCTAAGCCTCTTTCATGTTCGGTTTATAAATAGTTATTCGTTTTAGTTTGTTTTTCATTATTTTAGCCAGTTTGAAACTTCGGTTAAGTACCATACTTACTAAACCCGAGTTTGAAACCCGATTAATGTTATCTTCACTACCGATATCATCTTTTGATTTTTCTTAACTTTTGGTAAATATAAAAAAATTCACTTTTGTGTTTTTACACCATGGTGGAAGTAATTTAAAATAAGTTTTTAGTAAGCTCTGTTTTGATCTTCATCAAAGAGTTTATAATTTTCAATAGCATCTACATATGCCACCTGTAATAAATGTTTGTTTTTAAGCATAAATCTACATTATAAATTATCTGAGATGTGCCTTACGGGTGTCAAAACCTGGTTTCAAATACTAAAAGCCTTAAAGCTTGTCGCTGATTTAGTGGGAGAATAGGGGACACGCTACTTGGAACCATAATGATAGTAAAACGTGTTAAATTGCATACAAGAGGCACGAGAAATTTCAAATACTGCAATTAATTTTAAATAATGTGAAAGCAACATTTTCAAACAAACGACTAAGTTTAATCATTACATCTCAAAATAATTGTTTGTAATTTGTCATTTATCAAAAATCATAATCATTTTTTTAACCAAAAATTATTTTCCTGAATAAGCTATCAAAGGTTTTGTTTTGTTTTTTTCGTGATGTTAGGAAAACTCGTAAGTTCGAGAAACCGATTACAGACAAAAATATTCCGGGTCGTGTAACCCAAGAACTTTCGAAAGGTGAACTTTTCTTCACCAGGGGGAATTTTTCTTCATAATCGTAGGAAAATATGTAGGTTAAACAAAAAACAAACAGAGACAAAAATACGAGACCCGATAACTTTGGACAGGTGGATTCATTTTCGTCAGGAGGCAAGTCGTTGTTTTTGTTTAGTTTGTCTTTTATACGTTCACGTAAAGTGAAATGATTCTTTCTTTTAGTTTTAAGTTGCCCATAAAAAATAAGTATATATCCGTGATGAAGTAGGCCTAGACAATTTCAGCTCTCACTGTCGTATCAAATCGTACTGTCAAGCATAAATAAATAAATAAAACCAGAACACGAGAAAACAACATCACCATTTACTTTGAACCCAGGACTAAAACCAAAGACTTTTCTTCCAGATCACAACTGTGATAATATGCTCACCAAAGATAACTTTCACAATTCATCCAATAAGATCCCCATCAGGGGTGAAGAAAAGAAGCAGTGATAAGGGCTATCGGCTTGTTAACATCTACGTGACTCGAAGATAAGGTCTTCTGTAATCTATTTGGTCTCGAGGGGGGGGGTGGTGAGCTACAGCTTTATAGTCCGTCCATCAGATAAGTAACTGGATTCTAAGATAAGTTTGTGTGGGACATTACAGCAAGTCGGAATAAACAGCTAAATTACTACCGATATCAACATAGACTTTAAGAAACCAATAGTGGACGACTCTTTTCTCCCTTGCCATCCCTTAGAGATTACGTTGGATTTTAACCATCTAACAGTCTGATTGAGTTTTTGAGCAGTATTTGACTGATTTCACTCGATCTTTGTGGAATAATAATTAATCGCACGTGGTCTGTATAGCTTTGAGTTTAAAATCAGTCAATCAACCAATCAAAGCTTTTTTTTCTGTACAGTAGCTGTTATTGTTAGTTTAATTGTGACGTAATTGTAAAGAAATTCTTCTTAAAGCGTGAAAAATATGTTGTTATAATTTCACGAACACTCCACTGGTATTACATTTAAAAAGGTTGTTGACTAGACCTATAAAACCAGTCTATACTGGTAACGGTAAAGGTCTGGCACTTTTGTATGTCATGATTAGATTAGACAAGTTACTATTATTGTTTTGTGACGAAGACGGAAAGCCCGTTACCTCTTTCTTAAAGGTCTCAGAGTTTTAATCATGCACCTTTTAACAATAAAATATACAATACGGTGACATCTATGTTTATCCTTTACTTGAAGATTATACCATGCAATGATAGTTATTTCAGTTATATACTTAGTGTACAATACAGTGATAGTTGTGGTACAATCTTATTTCAGTTATATACTTAGTGTACAATACAGTGATAGTTGTGGTACAATCTTATTTCAGTTATATACTTAGTGTACAATACAGTGATAGTTGTGGTACAATCTTATTTCAGTTATGTACTTAGTGTACAATACAGTGCTAGTTTGGCAAATCTTATTATACTTATGTACATACGTGATAGTTTGTGGCACAATCTTATTTCAGTTTATATACTAGTGTACAATACAGTGATAGTTGTGGTACAATCTTATTTCAGTTATATACTTAGTGTACAATACAGTGATAGTTGTGGTACAATCTTATTTCAGTTATATACTTAGATAGTGTACAATACAGTGATAGTTGTGGTACAATCTTATTTCAGTTATGTACTTAGTGTACAATACAGTGATAGTTGTGGTACAATCTTATTTCAGTTATGTACTTAGTGTACAATACAGTGATAGTTGTGGTACAATCTTATTTCAGTTATGTACTTAGTGTACAATACAGTGATAGTTGTGGTACAATCTTATTTCAGTTATATACTTAGTGTACAATACAGTGATAGTTGTGGTACAATCTTATTTCAGTTATATACTTAGATAGTGTACACTGACTGTATTGCTAGTGTTAAGTCAAACTGGAATGTGCGTTGCGTACGTTTTATCAATCATGAACTATTCCATGTCTAAAGATTACCAGGGACGGTATGACCTTCCCTCCTTCCAGAAACAAATATTAAAATTTACCAGTAATCCGTGGAAAGAACGTACGTTTTATCAATCATGAACTATTCCATGTCTAAAGATTACCAGGGACGGTATGACCTTCCCTCCCTCCAGAAACAAATATTAAAATTTACCAGTAATCCGTGGCAAGAACGGACGTTTTATCGAAATGCTTCTGGAAAGCGACGAAAGAAAGAGTTTCTGAAATCTATAAGTAAACATTATGGAATTCTCAAGAAAACTCTATCCGCTTTCCCTCTCACGCCCTCGCTTCTGGTGGGTTCATTAGTCTGCATTATTGTCGTCTGGTTTATACACACAAAAAACATGCATGTTCACTGGTGTGTTCAAAACTTTATAGCACTAACTGAAAGAGCCTTCTATTCTACCACGACCGTGAAAGGTCCTTAGTGGCCGAATCTTTCTGCCTACATTTAGTTTAAGAAGATGCTTTAGCAGATGGCAAATTCAATGTATCCTGCCCTGAACGTCAAAGTTGGACAGAGCAATCTTCTGATAAAGATCGGACAATTTTCTGGGTTTTGTGTGTCATGAGGCAAGAAGATGGCAGCCACTGGAGCTTCCTTCCCCCAGTCGTTAAGACCAGCGATGGCCCCCACTGATAAGAGTAGAATGTTTTGTGCACACCCTGCTTTTCGCGGAGAGGTTCTTGAAGTTTCTGATGGGTTGTTTTGTTGTGTTCTTTCACGCCAACCGAGACACAAGACTGAAATTTCTTCCTTCGTCCTGAGTAAGGTAAGGAATGGGAAATGTTTATAATACACTTCACGTCGTGTCGAGGTGGAAATATACTTTTCAGTATTTCGTGGACAAATTAGAACAATTTTGGTCATGTCATTCAAATAAAGGTGATTTGAATGTTACAAAACCTTCTCAGACACGCGTAGTTCACCAACAAGCCACTTGATGTCGACGTTTGGATAAGACTGTCCGCGGGTCTAAGAGATTTAAGTTCATAAATATTTTAATACATCTACATAATTTTGACGAAGTCTGCAAAAAGTGATTTCAATAATAACAAGAAACATACTTTCTCTTTATTGCTTGTTTTAGTTGAATCTAAGTCTGCAGAATAGGGTGCACGGTTAGAGCTCCGAATTCAAGCGTTTTATAAGCCTTCGAGTTTGGTGTTGAACCAAATATAGCGCAAACTGGATAAAATACACTCAAAACTTTGTTTCCAAAAAAAATAAAAAGAGAGGCCCTTCTTCCAATTTAGAGATAATTCGTGATAACGTATATAGCTTTATACAAAACTATCGTGATAACGTGTATAGCTTTATACAAAACTATCGTGATAACGTATATAGCTTTATACAAAACTATCGTGATAACGTGTATAGCTTTATACAAAACTATCGTGATAACGTGTATAACTTTATACAAAACTACCACAAATTAAAATTGTTAATCGTACCATGTTTATAACTTACTCAGGCAATGGGAAAGCATTTTAAACGGTTTGGATCTGCGACATTCTATTACTAGCAGTGTAAAACTATAGAAATATTTGGAAATTCTTAATTTCTGTGTCGTCTTTTATCATATATTTTCTATGTACAACTGTCTTGTTTGTTATTATGTGCTACTCATTTTACTCAGTGTTACGACGATACGCTTCATAATAGGAATCAAAACATTCGGACTTGTTAACTAACCTCTTCTCGGAACTAGAGTACGCTAAAGCGACACCTATACATCTCGGCTTGAACTTCTAATGATTCGAACTGAATAAACGTAAACTAAATTTGGTGTGATTCTTTTTTTAAGCAACAGTATTTTGTAATAAATGTTTGTCGTGACCAAAACTATAAAATCAATTCACCTGAGAGACACACCAGGAGCCCTAGCGAGATAACCGATAACTAAAATTTTGTAGACGTGAAATTGAAACGAAACGTTCCTCTCAGGTAACTTGTATTCAAAATAAAGAAAATATTACTGGATATTATGAATTTTAAAGTAGATGGACGTTAAAGAGTGCCCCAATATTTCAAATATCACATATTTCAAATTTAGTCTCAATCGAAAGTTTAATCTCTTTCCAACATAAATAACTTATTTTCATGCTAAAATATGTACTAATTATCCTTTAGTAATTGATTAAAAATACAAGTCTAGTTTGTTTTCACTCCGTTACCACTTCACCGTCAATGAAATCAATTGGCATTTAGCAGAGTTATTGACATTATACTCTACCCTAACTTGACGTAACTTATATTCAGAAATATTTAACTATCATGTCTTGTTATGAGTCCAATTACCAATAATGAAAGCATTAATTAGAATCGATTGTCAATAGCTCGTTAGTATTGCAAAAAATTTAAATAGCTTTTAATCCAAGCTATGAGGGTGTCCACAATGAACACATATATCAGTTTTCACGTTTTTATCATTTCTGAGTAAAGTTAGGGTGTCAAAGTGGTTTATGTTATATATTTCATTACCTTTGTGATATTAATTAAGTACATCACATACATGACTGAAGGTGTTCCTTCACATAATGCGATGTCATACTTTTGGTTTGCTCAATTTGAAGGTGATAAGAAGTGTTTAACAGCGTCCTCTCAGCATGTGAATTAGCCCATTTTTAAGAGTCTGTACTATCTTAAATGGTTTTAGAACACGGGAAATAATAATTACAATATATTTCAGTGAAATCAGCTAGGCAGAAGTACTTAGCACTAAAATACATTGAGGTTTGAAGGACATTCTTTAGTTTGGTAACCCTGCTGTCATCCTAAATACAGGATCTTGATTCTTCAGTTTGGTAACCCTGCTGTCATCCTAAATACAGGATCTTGATTCTTCAGTTTGGTAACCCTGCTGTCATCCTAAATACAGGATCTTGATTCTTTAGTTTGGTAACCCTGCTGTCATCCTAAATACAGGATCTTGATTCTTCAGTTTGGTAACCCTGCTGTCATCCTAAATACAGGATCTTGATTCTTCAGTTTGATAACCCTGCTGTCATCTTGAATACAGGATCTTGATTCTTCAGTTTGGTAACCCTGCTGTCATCCTAAATACAGGATCTTGATTCTTCAGTTTGGTAACTCTGCTATCAACCTGAATACAGGATCTTGATTCTTCAGTTTGGTAACCCTGCTGTCATCTTGAATACAGGATCTTGATTCTTCAGTTTGATAACCTTGCTGTCATTTTGAATACAGGATCTTGATTCTTCAGTTTGATAACCTTGCTGTCATCTTGAATACAGGATCTTGATTCTTCAGTTTGATAACCTTGCTGTCATTTTGAATACAGGATCTTGATTCTTCAGTTTGATAACCTTGCTGTCATCTTGAATACAGGATCTTGATTCTTCAGTTTGATAACCTTGCTGTCATCTTGAATACAGGATCTTGATTCTTCAGTTTGATAACCTTGCTGTCATCTTGAATACAGGATCTTGATTCTTCAGTTTGATAACCTTGCTGTCATTTTGAATACAGGATCTTGATTCTTCAGTTTGATAACCTTGCTGTCATCTTGAATACAGGATCTTGATTCTTCAGTTTGATAACCTTGCTGTCATCTTGAATACAGGATCTTGATTCTTCAGTTTGATAACCTTGCTGTCATCTTGAATACAGGATCTTGATTCTTCAGTTTGATAACCCTGCTGTCATCTTGAATACAGGATCTTGATTCTTCAGTTTGATAACCTTGCTGTCATCTTGAATACAGGATCTTGATTCTTCAGTTTGATAACCTTGCTGTCATCTTGAATACAGGATCTTGATTCTTCAGTTTGATAACCTTGCTGTCATTTTGAATACAGGATCTTGATTCTTCAGTTTGATAACCTTGCTGTCATCTTGAATACAGGATCTTGATTCTTCAGTTTGATAACCTTGCTGTCATCTTGAATACAGGATCTTGATTCTTCAGTTTGATAACCTTGCTGTCATCTTGAATACAGGATCTTGATTCTTCAGTTTGATAACCTTGCTGTCATTTTGAATACAGGATCTTGATTCTTCAGTTTGATAACCTTGCTGTCATCTTGAATACAGGATCTTGATTCTTCAGTTTGATAACCTTGCTGTCATCTTGAATACAGGATCTTGATTCTTCAGTTTGATAACCTTGCTGTCATCTTGAATACAGGATCTTGATTCTTCAGTTTGATAACCCTGCTGTCATCTTGAATACAGGATCTTGATTCTTCAGTTTGATAACCTTGCTGTCATCTTGAATACAGGATCTTGATTCTTCAGTTTGATAACCTTGCTGTCATTTTGAATACAGGATCTTGATTCTTCAGTTTGGTAACCCTGCTGTCATCTTGAATACAGGATCTTGATTCTTCAGTTTGATAACCTTGCTGTCATCTTGAATACAGGATCTTGATTCTTCAGTTTGATAACCTTGCTGTCATCTTGAATACAGGATCTTGATTCTTCAGTTTGATAACCTTGCTGTCATTTTGAATACAGGATCTTGATTCTTCAATTTGGTAACCCTGCTTTCATCCTGATACAGGCTCCCGGTTCTCTAGTTTGTTTTCCGATTGTTTATTAAACTGTAAGTGTGCTGTTTCTTGTATTTTTTTATTAATTAAGCGCGAAGCTACACAATGGGCTATCTGTGCTCTGCCCACCACGGTTGTCAAATCTAGAATTTTAATGGTGTAAATCCAGAGACATACCGTTATATGTCACTGGGGATCATTGGTTTGTTACACCTGCCGTCAACGTGACAACAGGATACGTGAAACAAATACATTATTAGATTACCGTTCACTCACGACAGATATATGATTTCATCTGCATCTCTTTCTATAAACATTCTCCCATCGTATCGAAGATTTTTTTCCATTTTTTCTGATAAGCTGTTTAATTTATGTGCATAAAGTTATTTTAAAAAACGAAAGGACAAAGAAAAGTGATCGTATAGCACAAAGAAAGTAGTGACTCGTATCACCAGACCTTGTATCATAACCAGTAATACAGACCCTTTCGTGTGAAAAGCCATTTCAATAAACTCGCCACATGTTCGGTAGATTTAAATCAAATTACGATCATTTCCATTTTCTTTTTTTGGCGCTCCGAGTCACGGATTCATTTTCACGTGATCCATACGTGCGATTGTATTGGAACGCCTGCCGCGTCCACAGGCATGAAAACGTCGAGAAAAACTCACCGAGGCTGTTAAAAACTCTTACCGTATCTCAGAAAGCCCGGCGGGAATCGTAAACAAATTACTGTAATCTGGAGTTTGGAGTCGGAGGTCGCAAATCTGATTAGAGCGTAAATTTTGGTTTATTGTCACATTTTTCTCGCTCAAGTAAAGTCTGCGAAGTTTTTTGCCGCGCAGCTGATTACCGCTTTTAGGTTGTATATGCTAATTTATACTTGTCAGGAAGCCTATTTCAAGGTTGAGAAAACGACAGAATTGTGATTTTCGAAGTGAATTACTTTCAATCCCTGTGTTTGTCTTTCCTTTAACCACTCATGTGTTACAACGATCCTCCAGATAACACTGTCGTTAACAAGAAAGTAGTAACTGATGATAAGTGTCGTTGCGTTCTGTCTTTCTGTAGGCTCGACACGGCCAGGTGGTTAAGGCGTTGGATTCGTAATCCGAGGGTCGCGGGTTTGAATCTCCCTCACACCAAACACGCTCGCCCTTTCAACCGTTGGTGCGTTATAATGTTACGGTCAGTTCCACTATTCGTTGGTAAAATAGTAGTCGAAGATTTGACTGTGAGTGGTGATGACTAGCTGCCTTCCCTCTAGCCTTACACTGCTAAATTTAAATTAGAGACGGATAGCGAAGATAGCCCTCGAGTAACTTTGCGCGAAATTCAAACCAAACCTAAATTTTAGAGTGAGGAACAAATCCGAAAATTAAAAAAAAAATTGATCTTTATCTAAATACGTAGCTTTATTTTTTTTTACTCTAATAATAAATTTTTCATTCTCTCTGTCTCTCTCTCTTTTTTCTTCCGGGGGGGAGGTGTATGCACGTGCTCACTTTTGAAACGGTTTATTTTTGTCTCACATCATCATCTTTACAATTATATTTTTGTCCTCCATATTATCTGCATAATTTTCTGGTTTACTTTTTTATTTTCATATCTTACAACCTAATGGCGTCTCTTTCTTTGATTAAAAAAATAACAACATCAAACAACCTCTGGTTTGTTTGTTAAATAGCCGGCTTTATGAATAACATGATCTCTCCTGTGCATACAGCGAGAATCCTCACCATGTTGGTCCTTCTGCACTGACAGTAACACAGCATCGATTGTCAATACAGTCGTCAACATGCAGGTCAAGTGGACTGGGGTCAGTACGGTAACAGTAAGTGTGTCTGTGAACGTTACATTATAAATTTTTGTTGCATTCAAACAAAATTCCAATCGACGTATTTTGCATTATAATAATACACAACTGTAGCACTATATGTGAGAACGTTGTTCAGATGTTGTGGTTAATATAGCCTAGCTAGTATGGCTCTATAGTTGTAACAGAATTGTATCGGATAACTTAGGTTGTAGTGTCATAGTTACAATATGGTGATACCGGATAACACAGGTTGTAGTGTTATAGTTACAATACGGTGATACCGGATTACTTAGGTTTTAGTGTTATAGTTACAATACGGTGATACCGGATAACATAGGTTGTAGTGTTATAGTTACAATACGGTGATACCGGATAACATAGGTTGTAGTGTTATAGTTACAATATGGCGATGCCGGATAACATAGGTTGTAGTGTTATAGTTACAATACGGTGATACCGGATAACATAGGTTGTAGTGTTATAGTTACAATACGGTGATATCGGATAACACAGGTTGTAGTGTTATAGTTACAATACGGTGATACCGGATTACTTAGGTTTTAGTGTTATAGTTACAATACGGTGATACCGGATAACATAGGTTGTAGTGTTATAGTTACAATACGGTGATACCGGATAACATAGGTTGTAGTGTTATAGTTACAATATGGCGATGCCGGATAACATAGGTTGTAGTGTTATAGTTACAATACGGTGATACCGGATAACATAGGTTGTAGTGTTATAGTTACAATACGGTGATATCGGATAACACAGGTTGTAGTGTTATAGTTACAATACGGTGATACCGGATAACATAGGTTGTAGTGTTATAGTTACAATATGGCGATGCCGGATAACTTAGGTTGTAGTGTTATAGTTACAATACGGTGATACCGGATAACATAGGTTGTAGTGTGATAGTTACAATATGGTGGTACCGGATAACTTAGGTTGTAGTGTTATAGTTACAATACGGTGATACCGGATAACTTAGGTTGTAGTGTTATAGTTACAATACGGTGATACCGGATAACATAGGTTGTAGTGTTATAGTTACAATACGGTGGTACCGGATAACTTAGGTTGTAGTGTCATAGTTACAATACGGTGGTACCGGATAACTTAGATTGTAGTGTTATATTTACAGTAAACTGGTATAGGATAATGTAGATTGTAATGTTGTAGAATATAGTAATACCGGATAGCTTAGACTGTAGTGTTGTAATTACAGTAGAGCTGTGCTGTGTAATGTAACGTAGTGCCGTGTAATTACATCAGAGAAGTATTGAATGAAATACCCTAAGTGTTATGACTACAATATTACATAATTTAACACACTGAGGTATAGATACAGCATGTGGTTATAATAAAATGATACTGGATATCTCTGCTTGGAGGGATATAGCTAAAAAGGATACATTCTAGATAACTTGTTATAGCTGTAAATGGTACTGAATAATTTGTTCAACAAGCGTTCAATCTTTCACAGTATTTGATTTTTGTTTGTTTTATTGGTGTCTCTGCTGTGTTCACGGCAAGGTATCGAATCCCGGGTTTCAGCCTTGTGCGTGCTTACATTACCGCTGAAGATATATTCTATTATTGTGACTTTCAGTTAACAGTGTAAATTCTAAGGTTTGGAATATTTCATCTTATTATGTTTAATTACACTTTTTGGGCCCGGCATGGCCAAGTGTATTAAGACGTTCGACTCGTAATCCGTGGGTCGCGGGTTCGAATCCCGGTCGCACCAAACATGCTCGCCCTTTCAGCCGTGGGGGCGTTATAATGTTACGATCAATCCCACTATTCCTTGGTAAAAGTGTACCCCAAGAGTTGGCGGTGGGTGGTGATTACTAGCTGCCTTCCCTCTAATCTTACACTGCTAAATTAGGGACGGATAGCGTAGATAGCCCTCGAGTAGTTTTGCGCGAAATTTAAAACAAACAAACAATACATTTTTAGTTATACTTTTATTTAAAAAAAACAGTGTTGCAGTGATAGCTTAGTATATGTATTTAGGACTAAATTAAATATCCTAAGTTGGACAAACCTCATGAGATATTACTGGATTTATGGACGAAAATATAGTTAGCAGCGAGGGTGCCTAACCAGTGATGCACTTCATTATAACATTTATAAAATAAGAAAGCAATCAAAGGATAGTTAACTAGCCGTACTGATTATCAGGTTAATTTTAGTTTTGCTGTAAGTAGATATCTTATTGACTGGTACATGTATAACATTCCAACAGAGAGGTAGTGGATAACGTATCTCTCGTGCAATGGTTTTAACAGAGTCGTGTCAGATAACACGTTGTTATACTATCTTCATTACTTTCACTGTACTCCTTACAATTAACTTGTAGCTATAGTAGATTGGTACTAGGTAGCATGTTGTTATACTATCTTCGTTACTTTCACTGTAGTTCTTAGAATTAACTTGTAGTACTGTAACCACAGTAGATTGGTACTAGGTAACATGTTGTTACACTTTCTTCATTACTGAATTTGTCCAGCTGTATGGGTAAGAGAAGCTATTGAGACGGTCCATACAAATGAATTATTGGCCTTTAAGTTCTAAATTAGGGATGGTTGTATTTAAACCATTGCTTTCTTATCCATGATCTTGACACTTTATCCTGTGTGTCGCTTAAAGCGCCAATTAGGTTGACCATATATTAAAATAAAAGATGGAATTTTCGGAGATGTATTGTTTCGTTGATTCTTTCTGAAGGGGAGATTTTCATATTATTTATAATGAAAATAATTATAATTTCTTCATAAAAAAGAAAACAGTTGTTGGTTGAGGGACCTTCACAAAAATGCATAGTCTTCAATGCAGAGTTTGAACTGCGACACAAAATAACGTTATATAAAGTTTTAGCTTGGTTCCTGACTTCGCCTAAAGGAGGCGGGTATCGGGCTCGAAGATCGTCGACGGAGTTATTAGCAATCATCCAAGTCTACCAACTTTCCGTTATAACAAGGAACCCTACTTTAAAGAGATTAGATAAGACACCTAAATAATAGGGTCGAAAGGGTCTTGGACGCGTCACCAGTTCATTTGCTTCCACACCCAAGTCCAGCACTTACGTGCTTATAGATAGGAAGTGATTACAAGGCTCCAATTAGAGACTCGTTCAAGGTTCTCTCGCGGCGTGGATCGATCATTATCTATACTTCCTATAATTATACGAGGAGCTCTTGAGAAGGCAGCGAGAGGAGAAAATAAGTTATCATGAGAAAATCGACTGTGGACAAAACTGGTGGATGACAGATTTCTTTATACAGCCTGCGTCAAGAACCAGCCAATGTGAGTAAAAGAAATAAATAAGCGTTTTTGTCTCTTTGTTTTGTTTGTTTTTTGAATTTCGCACAAAGCTACTCGAGGGCTATCTGTGCTAGCCGTCCCTAATTTAGTAGTGTACAACTAGAGGGAAGGCAGCTAGTCATCGCCACCCACCGCCAACTCTTGGGCTACTCTTTTACCAACGAATAGTGGGATTGACCGTCACATTATAACGCTCCCACGGCTGGGAGGGCGAGCATGTTTGGCTCGACGCTCAGATTACGAGTCGCACGCCTTAACGCGCTTGGCCATGCCGGGCCCTTGTCTATTTGACTTTTGCGCGAAGCTACGTGAATTTTTGCCGACAGTAACTGGCCGTCCCTAACTGACAGACTAGGAAACCAGCTAGTCGACACCATCCATCTATAACTGTTGAGCCACATTCCTTCGAATGGGATAGTCCGAAACATTATAACGCTTCCCAACGGGTGAAAGGTGTAGCGTGTTTGGTGATAGGATTCGAACCCACAAATCACGAATCGAATGCCATAACCGCTGGACCGTGCCAGACCTTGTATAAATGTTAACAAAGAGTGTCTCGCTGAAATGCTCTATAGTCTTACGTTGACAGGTGGCGCTCAACTAAATTAAACTGGTAAGCTATTTTTAATGACAAACAACATTAAAGCTTTCGATACAAAGTATAAGATTGTTATTGTAAAACTAGTTTTTTGTGTAATAACGCTAGGGCGCGCTGATAAATTTGATTTAATTATTAATAATTCATTGTGACAAAAAAAATGCTAATAATTTGGATTTAATCATTATTATTTCATTATAATAGAAAATGCAAATAATTTTGTTGTAATTAATAATAATTCATTGTGATAAGAAATGCTAATAATTTTGCAACGAGCAGGTGTGTACAGAAATACCTTTTTAAAGTCTGTATCGCAATAGAAGAAGGGATGGTGATTTAGTGCAATGCTATATGATGGACTGTCTGTGCTCTGTTTGTCACGGGAGTTGAACTCCGAATTTTAGCGTTAGAAGTTCTTAAATAGAAGGAATGGAGAGAACGACTATAATAAAAAAAAAACATTTAGGTAGGCAACCCATTAAAAAAGAATTATATTTTTGATAGATATCACATACACGGGTAAAAATATTACCACAGATTATACGTGTGGTTAAGATACTTGGAGAGGACATCTTTCACCAGATATTACATGTGTGGTTAAGATACTTGGAGAGGACATCTTTCACCAGATATTACAAGTGTGGTTGAGATACTCAGAGGACAACATTCACCAGATACTAACGTGTGTTTAAGATACTTGGAGGACAACATTCACCATATATTAACGTGTGGTTAAGATACTCAAAGAAAGCAATGATTACCAAACAAAGTGTTAGATACAGTACGTATCAAAAAATTTCATTACTAAATGCCGCTTTGTTCTTATTAACGATGAGTGGGACCCGTATCTCCACTTGTGTTTGGATTTCAAATTTTATATATAATTACGTGTTTTTTATTTACAAAACTTACTTTATTTCAAACCCTAATTATTACTTACAGATTATAATATCGCAAACCCAAATCGGACGGGAAATTAGGTTTAGAAAGACTGCTTAGCTGCTTAGAATTAAGCACAAAGCTACACAATGGGCTATCTGTGCTCTGCCCACCACGGGTATCGAAACCCGGATTTTAGCGTGTAAGTCCGCAGACATACCGCTGAGCCACTGGGGGGGCGTTTAGAAAGACAAGTGCTGCATATGACTAAATGTAACACGTAACATCAAAATTTCAATTATGCGTGAAACTATCTCTACACTGGTCGCGCGTGGACATGACGCTTAACTTTATCAGTTGAAGTATTTGAGAAGACAGTGGCTGGTAAATAACAATGTGTCTACAGAAACACGTGCATGTGCTGTTTCTTTCTTCTTCTTTTTTTTCAAGACATATCTTAATAACTAGTGGTCTTGCACGTGCGTGCGTACGAGTCACGCGAGCTAACTTGGTTGCGTGCTCGCCATCTGCTTCACTTAAACTCGCGTCCTCCAACTTCTATTGACCTCCATACGATAAAAGCTATTGTATAAAACAGTTGTCGAAGTTGAGTCACGAATCAAAACCGCAAACCATTGCGTAATGCAACTTGAAAATATATGCATAAATATTACGTACGCACACTTAAATACCACCCCTTACTTGTTACTCGCAACAATGCATTATTACTGCGCGCGCGCGCACACACACACTCATATATACCTACGTATATCTAGGCGGCCTCAATCTAACTGCAGGTGTTTTGTGGGCATCACGTATTAACAGCAATACGGCGTGATTGTTATTCGAGCTTATGAGGAAAGATTGAGCCATAATTTGGATTAATCATGTCTACAGAGTGAATTAAGAATTACATAATGGTAATAAATTGCATTCCCTTCCCCTAAGGAATAGTTACCTAATGTTGTTGTTTTTTTTCCCATGGTTCCTTATTTATGTTTCTTACATTATGATAAGTTGACAGGTGGTAATTCGTGGCTGGTCCATTATACACTGGCGTGTCTAGTTGTATATTATTAACAAGGATTTATAAACAATCCTAGTGACCATATCTTTAGTGAACAAAACTAAATCTCGTTTCTGTGAATGTTTTTGCACGAAAAACCTTTCACGGGGAGTTGGACAAACAAACTATATATAGCGCTAGGCTTAGCCTCACATAAACGTAAAGGACTACGTAGAAAAGTAACCAAAACAAATCAACCAACTCTCTATTGTCAGTTTCACACAATCGCTTCAACTTTCGCTCTCTGTCAGCCGTCAATCATTATTTTATTGAGTTTTTACAATGTCTCTTTAAAGTTATCCCGATTTCGCTGCTCGCCATACAAATCCCTATCAAATTAATAGAATCTAAATGCACTCGAAGATGTTCCCCCCCCCCTCCCCCTACCCTCGACGGGGTTTTACTCTTTAGAGCCAAAGAACGAGGGAGTTTCTGAAGAGCCTAGTTGTTTGGAAAATACTTAAGCTAAAAATAAATATCTCAGACATTTTCGAACACGCTACTCCTAAACACACATCCTAGAGAAGTGTCAGTCGACTGCTGGCGAAATTCTCTGCTATCAAATCGCAGGTGAAAGTTCTATTTGCACGAGGTGTTTTCTTCAAACAAATAATAAGCACCTATCTACGAGGCACAGAAAAACGACTTGCTTGTAGCAATAAACCGCGTCGAAACAAAACTGTCGAGAGTCACTGAAGTTCGTGCAGGTATTATACATGTATGTTTGTGTCGTTAAAACTGAGAAGATATTTATTAATTGTATGCACTCGAGCTTTACATTTGCATGGAATAAATTAGCTACAGGGTGACCCAAAATATGACACCAACACGAATTGCTTATTCGAGAGATAACAACGTTAACATTTAATATCGTGGTTAGCCTAACAGTGGAAATATGTGTGTAATGAACATTGCCACGATTCAGACCACAGGGTTTTAATTACATAACCAAAACACATTTCTGTTATAAAGTTAAATCAGGACATGCGAGTTAATCATTCAACAGGATAAACAAATGGTAATAAACAGCTATAGTTGAAGGTCATTAGACGCAAACTATACGAAATGTTTACGTAAAAGTCTGTTTTAAATTTTATCCAAATAGATGATAGTTCTGTGCAGATTAAACATTTTTTTTACGTTTTAACCATCGGCTTAACCATCATAGAAGTGACGTCATGTCGTGGTTAAAAATTAAAAACAGAAATAATGAATGACAAGAAAAATACACAACAAGAACTGAGGTATAGAAAGTGAATAGATGGACGAGTTGAGACGTGAGATTTTTAGGCCTAGGAGTCTGTCGGAGCATTTTCATAATACAAAGATACAATCAAATTCGGCGTGGGGATTTAGTGATTAAGGGGCGGTCGACTCGCGGGTTGCGGGTTCGAATTCCATCATCGAACGCACTCGTCCTTTCAAGGCTATATAATGTGACGCTCAATCACACTTTTCGTTAGTAAAACAGTAGTTTAAGAGTTGGCGGTGGGTAGTATTGACTAGCGGTCTTACCTCTCGTCTTTTACTACGAGATTAGGGTCGGTTAGCGTAGATAGCCCTGCTTTCGAGGAATTCAAAACAAACCCAAACCAAACTTGGAGATAATCGGCACAGATAGCCTTTGGGTAGCTTTACGCGAAATTCCACACGCACACAAAGCGAGCAAATTCAGAATCTAGTGATGGAAATGTATAAAGTACTAATTATGTTAAGCCTTATTAACAGTGGCCCTGAATATAATACCGTTCTTACCAGTTTATAACTCCGGATCAGGTTGGCACTATTTTACAAATACTTGGATGTTCGTGACTTCCGCGGGCGGTCATTTTGAACCGGAAAACAAGTCAATTTATTTTGACAGGAAATGACGAAACTGTTATTGTATATTAGGGCTTAGCAATGATGACTAGGAAAGATCTCTTAAAGTGAGCTTAAATAAGCTCAAAATTCTGAAATAAAAGGCCATAATTATTAAAGCAAACTGAAATGTACCACATAGTTAATGCTTAAGTACCATTTGAAACACATGTAACACGAACTCAGATTGGTTAAAAATCAACTTTTCGAGGTTAATGCACCAATACGAACACTGCAAACTAAAACGAGGGTTGTTGTTTTTTTTTAAGTTCTCATACCGATACGAGACTTTTAAAACTGGATATATCGAGAATTCATTGGGTAGCAACGTAAAAATGACGCAGAGTTCTCGTGTAGGTTCACGACTGAATGGTTCTAGAAAAAAATGTACTCACATTTAAGTCAAAACCACGTTTATTATATCACTGTTTGCAGAAAAATTTTACAGGGGCTAAAAACAGGAGAATTTGAGCTTATGTTACCTTGACTGGGAAGTAACGCATGTTTCTTCTTCGAATATGTTTGTAACTCTACGTACATTAAACAAGAGTTTAGTATTCACGATTACACTCTACGGTCCAACTCTACATCCAGCCAATCGAAATGCTGTGTTTAATCCACTGTCATATATACATAGAAAGAAATGGCATATAACTCGAACTGTGCTCGAAGTCTGTTACAATACTAATACAATGCTTCACCGAGGTCCCACAGTGGCACTGTCTACGGACTTACAAAAAATAGAAACCAGGTTTCGATACACGTAGTGGATGAGCACAGGTAGCTTTGTGCTTAATTACAAATTAGTCTTAGCTTCACAGAGTTAAATAAACATCTTTAATTTGTTTAAACAACTTATATAATTTAATTTAAAAAAAAGGTAATGTGTATTTGTTTGTCTATAACCCCCTCCTACAGTTTTGTGAAAGCAGGACCACACTTAGTAGGGGGATTGTGGTTTCCAGGGGGGTTCTTATTTATATTGTGTAATTACCGTACAATGAGGGACTGAAATTCTCCTGAAAGGTTTTTTAGACCCTGACGGGGTTTGAGTTATTAGCCCCCCATTAGGATCCAAGGGGCGCCATTTTCAAACCCTGACTCGTAAACTAACGGACGCCATGGGCGGGTGACCTGTTGTTTTTTGTTGGATTTTTTTCGAGCACAGATCAACCTTGAGGAGAGACGTAAATGGTAATTTGAGATAATGGAGAAGCCTGATCGACAAATTGGGGTCTCTCTGAATCATAAGGGGTATGGGAGCTTTGAACCTTGGAGTAGCGCTGGTATTTTATTCTATAATTGTTGAGTTAACATCTCGCTCCCCACTGCAACTGCTTTATTGGCAAAGTTACAAGTTTGTGTTGTTGTTTGTTTTTTGTTGTTGTTGCTAGGTTACTTCTGGCGTCAAAATTCTAGAAACAAGAAACTTATGACGTCATCAAGAACAGCTAGTCAACAGCACATCAGTCAAATCCAGGGCTACCTTAATCGAATAGTGAGATTTGATTGTCACTCTTATAACGCATTTATGGCCTCAAAGTACAAAACGCAATTCTTTGGTAACGGGACACGGATCATGGATCACCTAGAATTACAATTCGACATGCTAACCACTAGGTCACGCCCAGCCCAATAGTATCTTTATATATCTATATAGAAGTCGGTCTCAAAATACAAGGTACTTAGATATTTGCCTACTGACTTTCACCAGTGATGACATTACGAACTCAGTGTATTCACTTTATAGAAGGAATAAATTTATTAGAGGCATTTATCCCACAATACATTAATTTGTAGAAAACCATCCATACTGTTTATTAGTATGTACATATATTTCTTTATTTGTAAGTTTGTAATTTAGGACAATAATAAGTTTGGTAAATTGATAAGATTTTTTGGGTGCTTACCATCTAATAACGACTGAACAGCAAACCCAATTCGCTGCTTAGGTGTAGGGAAGAAAGGAGAATGCCCAATGGTCAGTGATTTATGAACACTGCAGGTGGCGCTTCAATAAAAAGGTATTTTATGGTTCAGGAGTTTGGGAACTTTATCTTTAGAAAACCCACTGTGTGATTGGTCAATATACGTTTTTCCCACTACACTGCCCCTAACACAAACTCGTCCATTGTCCACTAGCTTTTTATCAGAAATGACCAGCTGCATGATCGAAAAATAGGGTAGTCCAGTCTTAGTGTGCTTTCAAACGTAAAAAAATGTTCCGTCCGCTTGTAACAAAAACATAACTTGGCTAAAGGTAGGCGAGTGAGCTGCAGTGGACAATGGCTAACGAACAAAAAAGGCTAAGAGTTTTATCCCACAGTTAGCTACTGTTACGTAGGTCACTTTTAACGAAACATTTTTTCTGCTTCGGCTGAGAGGGTCCGAAAGCTATTTTTCAATTGAACGTCAGTTTTAGGGTATGGAGAGGGGGGGAATATGTAGGCACATACGATTATATAGTTTGTGTTTCAGGCCTAGCGATATTCCACAGACGCCTCTCGCTGAAGAAGAAAAGGCAAGAAAGGTGTCGTCCCCCTTCTTTCTTTTTCAAAAAAAAAAATCTTTTCTTTCTTCCTTTGGACCAAAACTAATAGAATTGTCCGTTCCTTAAGAACTTTTTTTTTCCTGGACCACAGCAAAGACGTTGGCCAAATCGAACCATTAATATTTATAGCTTCCGTTGTACATTGTCTCACAGTTTCAGGTAACCTTTGCCAGAGGAATATTTGCTGACCTGGAAAAACTCGCACAAGAGTCGTCCAGTAACAAATCGTGATGTTTCCACAAATGAAACGTTACCATATGATTTGTGGTAGCTGCTATGATTGCTCTACGTGTATTACAGCCAGTTCTCCAGTCACTGTTATTGTTACATTTTATCTGTTTGTTTCTAGTTAAGCACAGTGAGCTAGCTGTCTGTGCTATGCCCACCACGGGTATCGAAAACCAATTTCCAGTGAGATACGTCACGTCCTCAGTCTTTCTACTGTTGTTATTTAATATATATATATATATATTCATAATCCAATCTACCTTATCGTCAGTTGTTGTTGTTGTTTAGAATTAAGCACAAAGCTACACAATGGGCTATCTATGCTCTGCCCACCACGGGTATCGAAACCCGAATTTTAGCGTGTAAGTTCACAGACATACCGCTGAGCCACTGGGGGGCACCTTATCGTCAGCGTTTTTAATTCAGCTACGAAAATAAACTTCCATATACAGCAGTAACACTAGGGGCACATGCGCCAGGGCAAATAGTCTTAGGGCTAAAGCGTTTCGGTGAAGACACACCTGATGTTAGTAACTCCTTTCCCAACCCTCACACCCATTGTTCCACCCGAACTTTCTCTCTTATCACTTTCACCATAACACGTGAAACCAAAAGCACCTTTCGAAAAGGAGGTTTTTTTTTCATAAGACTGACAAAGAGGGTCTGCGCGTCCTATTCACCTGACCGGCTTGTTCAATGAAATCAAAGGGTTAAAGCGAGTTTCTTAGAAACATATACAAGGGCAGCTTCCAAAGATTTAAAGTCCAGGATTGTGTGTCGGTACAAGTGGTGACAACGTCGAGCGGATCGTCTCATCCTCCGAACAATCTCATAACCTTTCTATCTTTAGACCGATTTGTCTTAGGAGCTTTGTACAAAGAGAAATGTTCACCTATATAGCAACATAAACCTTGGTAAATAACGTTGTTACCAGTCAGTTTTTACTAAAATATAAAATATTTAAGAACTATTTGAAATAAAATGTTATTCTTTTGGGTTTAGTATGGGTAATAACGAATCAGTAATCCAGGAGACAGAAGTCTTACCATGGACGCTACATATCCTTGTGTTGAGGTGTTATGTCTAGTGAGTTCTTCTGTATGAATGCGAAAGTTGGAGAGTTGTTATGCAAAGCAGATAATAACAGAAGAAAAATGTAAAACAGTCTTCTGTTTTGGGAGTCATCTGTTTTATCTTCTGAGCCTAAATCAGTTGCTTCTATCATATAAACGTGAATCGGTTATCTCTTCTATATAAACCTCAGTTGGTTACTTGGGATAGAGAGGTTGTCATATGAGGTCATGTTAAAGTTGGAGAGGATCTGATTGAACTATTATCATCTTATTGATGTATTATCATCTGACTGAAATATTATCATCTGATTGAAGTATTATCATCTGAAGTATAGAACTAGGGAACACAAACACACAGTTAGATAAGGTAGAAGCCATCTTCATCTAAAACGCAAAGCAAACTAACGTGGCAGTTGGAGAGAAATCGTAAGAATTCTCTCTCCAACAGGGGTGTTCAGGAACGTTGTGGTTCCTCTTCGTCCCCTTTCGTGAATTGTTATTAGGTTGAGTTTTATTTATTTATTTATTAAATAATTTTTGACTCTTTTCTTGGGTGGAGGATGTCACTCTAAATGTTATCCTGGACAGAGGCAAAGACATCTTCATCTAAATAGGGCGGTTGGTACATGGAATGGGTTTCCTACAGATGTTTCGTAGGCAGTAAGTGCGAGTGAATTTGTTGTTGTTGTTTTGTTGTTTTGAATTAAGCACAAATCTACACGATGGGCTATCTGTGCTCTGCCCACCACGGGTATCGAAACCCGGATTTTAGCGTGTAAGTCCGCAGACATATCGCTGAGCCACTGGGGGGCACGAGTGAGTTTAAAAGAAAGTTTGATAATACCCATATCTGAATGACAAGGGTCGGCTTTAAACTTTTATTTATTTGATAAGTTGAGTTTCACTCAGAGGACGGGGTAGCCGAGATGGACCAATAGGTCCCTTGTTGTCCCTAAAATTTATGTTAATTCTCAAGTTTGCAGTAGTTAATGAGACCTAGATTTATAACAATCTGTAACGTGTTAAAACGCCGGTATCTTGTCATACTGTCAGTTTTAACTGTATGCGATCTAGAGATCTGTACATCAATGAGTATACACACCTTGTCTAATAGTATAATTTGTTTTTATATTTAGAAAACAACTACGTTGAGCTGCCTACCGTGTCCATCTCAGGTAGCTGTTCTCTCTCAGCTGCGCAGATGCACAACAAACAATCGAGTACCGCGCACTTCATTATTAATGGTGAAGAGTCTCAAAGCGACCATGACCTTAGTGACCCTACAATCGATAGGCCTAAAGCCCTAATAACCGATTGGCAAAGCGGTCTAACGATCCCTTGATTTTAGCGATGTAAACTTTCAAACTTAATGCTGCCCCACAAGGGGCTGATAATGAAATACGCCGACGAAGCGCATTAATAACAGTTCGTAGCGCCCAATCAAGAATCAAGAGTTTGAAATCACAACTAACTTATTTTCAAATTTCTTTATGATCTTTGGATAAATAATCGACAAATGAAGAAAGTGATCATTGGAACCACCTATGAAATTACTTGCATTCGAGACGAACCAGTGGTTTGTTTAGAATTTTAGCGAAATTATAGACAAAGGCTAGGTATGCATAGGAGTTCTTAACATAGAAGGAAGGCAGTTAGTCGACAGCACGCGCCACCAAATTGTTGATCACTCTTGTCTCGCCGAACAGCAGAATTCGACCATCACTAACGGCCCTAAAGTGCAGAGTGCGTTTTTTTTTCTCTGCCGAAACTGGATACAAACCAAGAATCCTCGTATTCACAGTCCTGGTATGCTAACCGCTAAGCCACACCCAGTTCTAACCCACTAATACATGGAGGTAAATCATAGAGTTTTGAGTATCTCATAATATTGCTTAGTGTACTGAATATATACACGTTAAAGTTTTTCAAGATTATACTTATTATGATAAAAAGTCCTCCTGGCGGAACAACGGTTAGATTACGGACTTAAAACAGCTTAGATCCGTACTTCATTTCCTCGCGGTGATAACAGCGGATAACACAATGTGGCTTTACTCGAAAACAAACACGATAAAAAGATATATATATATATATATATTTAATCGTATGTTTATTGGAAGTTCTTACATGTTGCGACTGTCCAAAGTTTATTTTCAAATTTTTGCTCACTGAATACGCGTTTTCTTATCTAAAAAAATTGGTTTCAAAATATCTCCAAAGATAGTTGTCAGGAAAAAAAAATTCATTACTATGGCATACGTAAGTGTTAGCATTCAAATAAAAACTTACCCCGAGAGACTATCGCTAGATCATGAAAAACAAACAAAAAACTGTGAGTCAGTAGTCTACGTAAGCAGAGAGATTACTGGAAGATTCTCATTGGCCGTTACAAGTTGCTAAGTTTAATTAAGCTTCTTGTATCATTATTTTTAAACGCCGTGGCAATATTAGCGCCACCTAGTTAAAAATATCATGAACTATGGACAAAGCTACACAATGGGCTCTCTGTGCTTTGTCCACCACAGGTATCGAAACTTCGTTTCTAGCATTGTAAGTCCGCAGACTTATTCTCGAGCGTAAATACTTGTATAAAAGGTTGCGAACAGTCCACACACATATATGAATATCCAAGGAATAATTCATACTCATCTGTGTATATCCATGGAATAACACACACGTGTATGTACATACATGGAATAATTCACACGTGTATGTATATACATGGAATAAATTCACACACATATATGTATATACATGGAATAATTCACACACATATATGTATAAACATGAAATAAATAATTTTGCTATTTAAAGGTCATTCAAAGGTCAAGTTCGTAACTCTGTTTAACAGAATTTTTTTTTGTCAACAAGTTATTTTCACTGACTTGGATTATGTCACCTGACTCATAAACTATAGCTTCTCTTCATCCGATGATTGGTTCGAATGCTTACATTTATAACATAACTACACTAGTTGTCATGGTAAAGAGAAACAATAACAGTAAAGTGGTATCAGTTGTTAGTATATGAGATAGTCAAACAATAGTCGCACGTGCTAAGGATCGTACCAGTAAAGGACAAAGTTGATTTAGTCTAAATAGAACCAGTTAATCAGTAAAAACCAAGGTCAGTTGAATCTAAATACAACTCAACAAACATTAAAAATAAAAGCTGGTTGAGTCTAAATATAACTCAATAACCAATAGGAAGAAGCGTTGCTTGGGTCTAAATATAAGTCAATAATCAATAGGAAGAGGCGTTGCTTGAGTCTAAGTACAACTCAATAACCAATAGGAAGAAGCGTTGCTTGAGTCTAAATATAAGTCAATAATCAATAGGAAGAGGCGTTGCTTGAGTCTAAGTACAACTCAATAACCAATAGGAAGAGGCGTTGCTTGAGTCTAAGTACAACTCAATAACCAATAGGAAGAAGCGTTGCTTGAGTCTAAATATAAGTCAATAATCAATAGGAAGAGGCGTTGCTTGAGTCTAAGTACAACTCAATAACCAATAGGAAGAGGCGTTGCTTGAGTCTAAGTACAACTCAATAACCAATAGGAAGTAGCGTTGCTTGAGTCTAAGTACAACTTAATAATTAATAGGAAGTAGCGTTGCTTGAGTCTAAGTATAACTCAATAACCAATAGGAAGTAGCGTTGCTTGAGTCTAAGTACAACTCAATAACCAATAGGAAGTAGCGTTACTTGAGTCTAAGTACAACTTAATAATTAATAGGAAGTAGCGTTGCTTGAATCAAAATATAACTCAATAAACAGAAGACAAATAGTTAGGTGAGTCAAAAGACAACTTAATAAACAATAAAGATTGATAGGGTATAACGATTCTAAAGAATAAAATCTAAGGCTTGTTGAATCTATATCAACTTCGTATATAGTTTTATTTGTTTTAAAGTTCGCGCAAAGCTGCACCAGGTCTATCTGCGCTAGCTGTCCCTAACTTAGCAATATAAGACTAGAGGGAAGGCAACTAACAAGTCATCACTATCCGTCGCCAAGTCTTGGGCGACTCTTTGGCCAACGAATAGTGGGATTGATCGTGACATTATAACACCCCCACATCTGAAAGCTAGATTAAAACCGTTGTTTAGATAGTTGTACTTCGATAAAGTATTTGAATTTATAGTGAATAGGCATATTATAGTTTCTCACTTTACGTATAGAGGGCGTTGTCTTTCCAGATGTGTACATGTTATCGTATTGTTTAATATATTTCCAGAAGACACAACGTTCGAATGAATTACGTACATTAATACGCAAAATGTGGAAATTACCGGAAAATGATCTTACCATTAGTGTAATGGTTAATTTTTAGCTTTTCAAGGAAGAATTAGAACGTCTTCTAAACTTATATGTTTAAATAAACATTTTGTATAGCCGTTCTACTCATGCGCAATAAAATCTAGCGGAAATTTCCAAGAACAAGGAGTAAGTAAAATTACACTGTTGTAAAGTGACAGAAAACACTTTGGTTTAGGTATTATGTAAAAAAATTTAAAAAATGCGTATTTCCAAGATTGGTCAACGATTATTAATGTTTGAGCTTATTAAGAGATAAATATAAGATTTACATATCTTTATTAGCAACTAACAAATAAACGTTACTGTTTTCAATTTCAATTTTTTTTTTCGTGAATTGGACGTTTTTCGTTTTCCTTGTTAACTTAGCCCTAAATCGGATAGCACTGAGCTTACGCATTTACGAAACTATAACAAAGAAATGAGTTTTCTCTGTTTGTGAAACACTTCTTGTTCAAGTTTCCTTTCATTGTTTGTCATGTCTGTAACTACGGGTAACACAACCTAAACCAAACACCTATTAAAACGCACAGACTTCAAAAAAATAACAACTCTATAACTACTTCTTTTGTTCTTTATTAACATTAGAATGACTGTTACTCTTAATGTAGTACTTTTATTCCGTTATTGCTAAGCAAAGATTTACGCAATGGGCTAAGTGTGTTTTGCCCACCACGGGTATAGAACTCCGATTTTAAACATCGAATGATTTCAGGCTTGTGGCTGACATAGTCACTTTTCACACTCTGAGCCTCGAATAATATATAATTAAAGGTGTTGTTGAACATTGTTACTGTGGTAACCAAATAATATACAGTTTTTTATCCATCATTAACAAATCACGACTGCGGTTCCTTTTTAAAAAATATGGCATTCACGTGTTTTAATCTTTAAGGTAACTGAGCTTAAACCCAGAAGAGACCAGAAAAGTTCGATTTCCTCCTATTATTACCGATCGTGACGAATTAATGCTTTAGGTATGGAAGATTTTAGGCCTTGTTTATCAATAGACTTCTTGTTCGACGTAAGTTGCCGGTCACTCTCCCTGACCAGGGCTCATAAAAGAGGGTCATGATCGAATCTGTACACTACAACTCCTAAAGACTGACTTTCCTCCATAAATCTCGACTGTCTCACAAAGAATCTGGCCTATTGTGCACATCCCGGGTTTCGCTGACAGAAGAACCGACAAGAAGGCAGAGATCCAAGCTTTCCTTTTCGGCATCGGAGGACAAGCTCGCACGTGCAAA
This sequence comes from Carcinoscorpius rotundicauda, assembly GCA_011833715.1. Lineage (NCBI taxonomy): Eukaryota > Metazoa > Arthropoda > Merostomata > Xiphosura > Limulidae > Carcinoscorpius > Carcinoscorpius rotundicauda. Next base: position 127,711,536 of record CM022394.1, on the reverse strand, counting down.
AATCGTCCAGGAGCAATAAATATTGAGCACGCGTCAAGCTTGCTCGAGATCTCTGCAATGCTGTCGGTGGTTAAGGTTTCTCGATGGGCCTTAGATTATGAATCATCAGGTATAAAATCCGATACATAAGCGTTCTATTTACACTCGATAAATCACGTCTCCTACCGTCAGATCTGGCCTTCCGAGATTGCTCCAAAAACTTAAGTGTTTTTGAATATTGACCACGAAAGTGACTACGAAATATTGAAGGTGAAAAGAAAAATAGAAATCGATCAGTTCTCAGCTACACGTAGTACACTGTTTAACTTTATAATCCTAGTGTTTATCGAGAAAGATAACGTTCTTTGGTTATTTCTCCGATAGGGTGGCCGATGACCACTTGGAAAGGTCAATTGTTTTAACCACTCGCGCCAATATTTAATAGTATACTGTCTGTAAGTCAGTCAGTCAGTAGGCACTCACATAAGAGACGCTTAACACTGTAATTTGCACTGTCCTGACGTCAGTAAAACGTGCGCATGCCATGAATCACGAGATGGATTATGCACTCCGAAGGCTTCAATACAGCATGACGTAAAAACCACAAAATAAGAAATAAAATTATTTGTTTCTTTTGATTTTGGTTTTATTTACTTTTGAAGTTAGATAATTTTTAGTTCGATATATTTTCTTTTTCTCTGTAAATAACATGCTAATTAAACTTATACACAGAAGCATAGACTGTATGTCCAGTGTTGGCTACTGTATTTTGTAAAGTAGGGTTCAGTGTTGGTTACTGTATTGTGTAGAGTAGGGTTCAGTGTTGGTTACTGTATTGTGTAGATTAGGGTTCAGTGTTGGTTACAGTATTGTGTAAAGTAGAGTTCAGTGTTGGTTACTGTATTGTTTAGAGTAGGGTTCAGTGTTGGTTACTGTATTGTGTAGAGTAGGGTTCAGTGTTGGTTACTGCATTGTGTAGAGTAGGGTTTAGTGTTAGTTACTGTATTGTGTAGAGTAGGGTACAGTGTTGGTTACTGTATTGTGTAGAGTAGGGTTCAGTGTTGGTTAATGCATCTTGTAGAGTAGGGTTCAGTGTTGGTTACTGTATTGTGTAGAGTAGGGTTCAGTGTTGGTTACTGTATTGTGTAGAGTAGGGTTCAGTGTTAGTTACTGTATTGTGTGGAGTAGGGTTCAGTGTTGGTTATTGTATTGTGTAGAGTAGGGTTCAGTGTTCGTTACTGTATTGTGTAGAGTAGGGTTCAGTATTCGTTACTGCATTGTGTAGAGTAGGGTTCAGTGTTAGTTACTGTATTGTGTAGAGTAGGGTTCAGTGCTGGTTACTGTATTGTGTAGAGTAGGGTTCAGTGTTAGTTACTGTATTGTGTAGAGTAGGGTTCAGTGCTGGTTACTGCATTGTGTAGAGTAGGGTTCAGTGTTAGTTACTGTATTGTGTAGAGTAGGGTTCAGTGTTGGTAATATAAATTGTTGATTAAATTCAACCAACACGAATTATTTCTACCTTGATTTCAATGGTGTTTGTTTTTTCTCCATGTAAGTTTCTAACGTAAGAAATCCGTCTTGTGGCACTCCATTCTTCTGTTGTTTTTTTTACTGACTTTTAAACATCAAGTATTACAGAATATAAATCACATTTCCGAATTCACAGTTTTGTTTTCACTTGAAATATATTCGATGTTGTTTTGCTCGTGCAAAAACAGAATTGGGTGTTTGAGAAATATTTAATATCTATTTAAAACAGTGATATGTTTGAATATTTTTGTCGAACTTTTAAAACTACCAACTTAGAAAACGTTGTCTTAAGTAGGATAGTTAACAAGAATTAATCGATCTGATTTGAAACTCGATTCACTCAGACTGAGCAATAGTAATAATTCTCCTTTGAAGTAAAAACAACGAAAAACTCTGATTGGTTAGATAAATCATGAAAGGGTTACTTCATTTATTTTTGTCAGAGGTGGAAAGTATATTTCCAAACACATACGTCTGGCTTATTAGTATGTTGAACTGGAAAGTTTTGTTTGGCTTATTAGTATTGAACTGGAAAGTTTTGTCTGGCTTGTTAGTATGTTGAACTGGAAAGTTTTGTCTGGCTTGTTAGTATGTTGAACTGGAAAGTTTTGTCTGGCTTGTTAGTATGTTGAACTGGAAAGTTTTGTCTGGCTTGTTAGTATTGAACTGGAAAGTTTTGTCTGGCTTGTTAGTATGTTGAACTGGAAAGTTTTGTCTGGCTTGTCAGTATGTTGAACTGGAAAGTTTTGTCTGGCTTGTTAGTATGTTGAACTGGAAAGTTTTGTCTGGCTTGTTAGTATGTTGAACTGGAAAGTTTTGTCTGGCTTGTTAGTATTGAACTGGAAAGTTTTGTCTGGCTTGTTAGTATTGAACTGGAAAGTTTTGTCTGGCTTGTTAGTATGTTGAACTGGAAAGTTTTGTCTGGCTTGTTAGTATGTTGAACTGGAAAGTTTTGTCTGGCTTGTTAGTATTGAACTGGAAAGTTTTGTCTGGCTTGTTAGTATTGAACTGGATAGTTTTGTCTGGCTTGTTAGTATGTTGAACTGGAAAGTTTTGTCTGGCTTGTTAGTATGTTGAACTGGAAAGTTTTGTCTGGCTTGTTAGTATTGAACTGGAAAGTTTTGTCTGGCTTGTTAGTATTGAACTGGATAGTTTTGTCTGGCTTGTTAGTATGTTGAACTGGAAAGTTTTGTCTGGCTTGTTAGTATGTTGAACTGGAAAGTTTTGTCTGGCTTGTTAGTATGTTGAACTGGAAAGTTTTGTCTGGCTTGTTAGTATGTTGAACTGGAAAGCTTTGTCTGGCTTGTTAGTATGTTGAACTGGAAAGCTTTGTCTGGCTTGTTAGTATTGAACTGGAAAGTTTTGTCTGGCTTGTTAGTATGTTGAACTGGAAAGTTTTGTCTGGCTTGTTAGTATGTTGAACTGGAAAGTTTTGGATATTCCTACCGTATTTGGTGTCCTCAAACTTTTGATTTATTATCACACACTTTAACTCGAACAGAAATTAATATAACAAATTAATATATTTTTAGTTTGAAGCAAAAGGAAATGGGTTTAGTAACAAGTTATCTGTAGACGTGAACTAATTATTTAACTATGTTCAAGATCTGGTTGTCGTGTTTGTTTTGGAGTTTCGCTGCTCGAGGGCTATCAGCGTCATCCATCCGAAATTTAGAAATGACAGACTAGGATCACAAGAAAGTGATTGTTAAACACCGCTAACTCTTGGGCCACTTTTGTGTTTATAACGTCCCCGTGTAATCACTTAGGTGTGTTTTGAACTTCGCACAAATCTACATGAGGGCTATCGGCACTAGCCATCCCTCATTTAGCAGTGTAAGACTAGAGGGAAGGCAGCTAGTCATCTTCAACCACCGCCAACTGTTGGGCTACTCTTTTACTAACGAATAGTGGGATTGACCGTCACATTATAACGCCCTAACGGCTGAAAGGGCAAGCATGTTTGGTGCGACCGCGATTCGAACCAGCGGCCCTCGGATTACGAGTCGAATGTCTTAACACACTTGGCCATGCCTGGTCCCATGTAATCATCAAAGTAAGTGTGGCTTAATATATCTGTTTTTTTTACTTCTCTGGCGAGGCCCTGCATGGTCAGGTGGCTAGGGCGCTCAACTCTTTCTCTGAGGGTCGCTGGTTCGAATCTCTGTCACATTAAGCATGATCCCCGTTTTACCCGTGGGGGCGTTATAATGTGACACTCAATTCCACTATTCGTTGGTAAAAGAGTAGTCCAACAGTTGGTGGTGGGTGGTGATGACTAACTGCTTTCCCTTCAGTCTTGCACTGCCAAATTACGGAAGGCTAGCGCAGATAGCCCTCGTGCAGCTTTGCGCGAAATTCAAAGAACAAACAAACAAAACTTTTCTGTCGTAGGCGATCGAATCGTGGAATGCATTCTACCGTCTGTAATAAAAAGGAGGCCTAGTTACTGGATTCTGTAAAACATAACGATCATACGCATGTATAATTCACATATATATATGAAAAACAAAAAAACACCACCAGGTGCTCGTTTCTAACTCTCTGAAAAAGGAAGGAAGAACACATACTGATAAGTTTTTTCCCATAATGTGTCAAATTTACGTGAGTTAGCTGAGCAATTTTACTTGGACAAGTGTAAACAAACTGTAAAAAAGTGTTCATGCGCTCACCTGACAGGCTTCTTCAGACCTTGCAATAAATACTGTTCAAAATTTCTTTTTCTTGCCACATTACGTATTCAATTGCTGTTCAAAGATCAGCAAACTATGAAGCTAAAAGCAGCTTAATAGACAGACATCTCCAGGTGTCCTAAAGAAGAAATAATGTATCGTACAGGGTTTAATATTTACTTTTATCTCCAAATTACGGACTAGAACGACTAAATCATTGCAGTATTATAGGGGGAGAAAGAAGTGCCTAAATTTTTTACATGGGACGAAACAAATTTATGTTTCCTAAAGAAAAGAAAATAGAAAAGCGACATCTCTTGAGAAGATAAATACAACCTGATGTATCACTTTATTAAACTCCAAAATTTTTGTTCGTTTCATCACGTGGGACCAATAGTTTGTTCTCGAATTTCGCGTAAAACTACATGAAGGCTATCTGCGCTAGCCGTCCCTAATTTAGCAGTGTAACACTAGAGAGTAGGCAGCTAGCCACCGCCAACTCTCGGGGTACTCTTTTACGAATGAAGAGTGAGATTGACCGTCACATTATAACGCTGAAAGAGTAAGCATATTTGGTGTAACGGGGATTCGGACCCGTGACCCTACACCCCAGGAAAATTTAGATCAGTTCACACACATAATGCACGTGGATTCAGTTAACACTTTGTTGACATGTGACCTTTAGTGTCCGAAGTTTTTCATTTATGATTCTTTTATTCACTCATTCCTGTGAATAAGGTTTCCGTTTCTTTTTTCTTTAGCCTCTCAAAAGCCGCTATTTAGTGTTATGACACTTTAATTATTATTTTTGTTTGTTTTTGAATTTCGTGCAAAGCTACGCAAGTGCTACCTGCGCTAACCGTCCCTAATTTAGCAGCGTAAGACTAGAGGTAAGGCAGCTAGTCATCACCACCCACCGCCAATTTTTGGACTACTCTTTTACCAACAAATAGTGGGAGTGACCGTCACATTATAACGCCCCTATGGCTGAAAGGGCGAGCATGTTTAGTGCGACGGGGATTCGAACCCGTGACATTCGGATTACGAGCTGAATGCCTGAAAACCCACCCGACCATGCCAGGCCTTATCTTTAGTTACGCCCCATAACGGGATAAATGGGGTAACGTGTTATGCGTTGGATCTCGACTTCCACTTTTCGCGTTCGGTTACCGCAAAACGAATGATGCCAAACTTTGGAACCGTAAGCCAAAGTAGTGAACTAGGTTTTTGTGTGAATAATGTTAAGTAACTCCCATTAGTTTCTCTGTTGAAAATTAGGGTTAGGTAAAGCGGATACCCTTTTGCACAGTTGCATACTAATACCCGAAAGATGTGTATCAATGAATAATAATATATTTCCTTACAATACATTTATTTCGGTGCAGCTATCCCTCTGTAGCTTTGCACGCGAATCCGAAACAAAGGATGATGACCGTTGGTTAAGAACAATCGCCATTTTTAATCGTCGTGCTTCTCGTGCAGCACACTTGTATTGAAGAATGATTATGTTTGTTTTAAGAAGAAAGGCCTTGTGGCCTATCTGGAATCGCATTCAACTCCGTAACAAAATCATAACATAGTTTCCGCATTTTAGGCTGTTCGTGCGTTATAAGAGTCGCAATCAGTGTCTCATCGTTGTTAGTAGGTAGTGTGATGCTGTTGAGTGGATACTCTTTCTGTGGTCGGTGGTTCAAAAATCAGAGACTGTAGCAGATAACCTAAATTGTATTGTCACGTGCTGCTGTGATTTCGATATATAAGAAAAACAAAAAGATAAACCTTCATGTTTACATAACTGACGCTGTCTTAGGCCACCAACTAATACAAATTGATCAATTCTATTTTTAATTAAACACATTTTTCTGAAGTCCAGGTTCGAACCTCGGATTCTGGGTAAAGATACTGCTGTTATTAAATGTTTAAGCACGAGGTTACAAAAGGAACAACCTGTGCTCTGTCCACCGCCGGTATCGAAATCCGATTTTTAAGTCTTTTCAACTTCACAGAATTTCTACCGAGCTACCAAAGAGACCATTTGATAAGGAGATGATCATTTTCGCACGAGCTATAAAACATTTTGAAAAGTAATCGCTTTTTTAATTAGGACTGAACGAAATTTTGTTTGGTGGTCTATTTAAAAAAAAAAGGTGTGGTGAGTTGACGATTTGCACACTGCCACCTAGCGGTGAAGTTTACAATTACTTAATTACCGGGCACTCAACTAAAATAAAAATCTAGTCACCAGGAACAACTTTTAACACGAATATAACGGAACAATAGGGTTGACAAAACCAACTTTACGTTATATTACCTCGCCGTTGGTTAAGCACCTCAATTATACGACAGCAAAAAACCGACTAATGAAAGGTAATACCTTATTTCAAATCATGTTCGACACACAATGTTGAAACTGAATTTCTAAAGACGTTCACTGCCAAGTTACAACCCACCTGACGTTACATTAAAGCAAAGGTTACAGATAAAATTATTTGACGCAGATACTCAATGTTTCACTAAAAAAAAACAATGCGGGATTTATTTTTATTTTTCGGCCCGGCAGGTTAAGGCGTTCGACTGGTAATCTGAGGGTCGTGGGCTCGAATCCCCGTCACACCAAACATGCTCTCCTTTTCAGCAGTGGAAGCATTATAAAGTTACGATCAATCCCACTATTCGTTAGTGAAAGAGTAACTCAATAGTTGGCTAAATTAGGGATGGCTAGCACAGATTCACCTCGTGTAGCTTTGCGGGCATTTCGACATGGTTAAGCAAAACGGACCTAAAACGTCTGAATAAAATGCGCTAAACAAAGGTGATACGTTCGGGAACCCCTATCGTAATAGACGTCGTTTAAAAATGATTGAAACATCGCTTAAATGAATTACCGTGTGCTGAAACTGGTTTAATTTGACTACGTTGTGCTTTCTGAAGGTGATTTGAACACGATCGAGTTCATCATACGAGCGATGAATCACGGACGATAAGATAACAAATGAACTGTTGCTCACATGAGTAATACCATGTCATAATCTGCAACTGTTATTACTTCATACACTGTATCCTGGTTAACTTAAGCCTAATAATCAAGGATTTCTTATAATTTAGCTTTGAAGCTTTCCTACTTATACCCTGAACAATTCAGACCTTTTTGTGAATTTTATGAAAAAATAGTGATAATTTCGAACCCTAACCCTAGAGGAATTTGTTTCGAATTTCGCGCAGAACGGGGAATGACGCCTTGTCGTTAAGGCACTAGACTCGTAATCTGAGGGTCGAGAGTTCGAATCACCGTCGCACAACACATACACGCCCTTTCAGCTGTGGAGGCGTTTTAACGTCACGGTTAATCCCACTTTTCGTTGGTAAAAAAGTGGATCACGAGTTGGTGGTGGGTGATGACTACTTTCCCTCTAGTCTTACACTGCGAAATCAGGGACGGCTAGCACAGACGGTCCTTGTGCAATTTTGCACGAAATTAAAATACGAACAACAAAGAAGAATTTCATGCCCTCACCGTCACTAACTTAGCAGTGGGCTTCTTTTTACCAAAGAATACCAAGATTGACCGTTATATTATAATGTCCTCATGGCTGGAAGTGTGAGCATGTTTTGTAGGGCAGGGATCCGAACCTACAATCCTCGTACTAGAAGTCGAGCATTCTAACTAGAATACTTAACTTATACCCACGTAGATCGAATTGATAAACAAAAATGTCTAGCACAAAAAATTAATACATGTAACAGTTACATTATAATCGGAAGGTTTTTTTATAGTGCAATTGAAGATTAAGCGATGGAGTTTTTGTTAAACGAAATAAAGCACTAATAAGAGTTGCGTAGTATGCGTGAACTTTAAGATTGAACTTATTACAAATTAATTTCTTTTCATCAGTTAAAAGAACACGAGGCATCAACCCAGTGTTGAAGTCACTTTCCTAATCCTTACGATGATTGGTTTGTTTTGAATTTCGCGTAGAACTATTCGAGCTTTATCCGCGCGACTCTTCCTAATTGAGCACTGTAACACTAGAGGGAAGGTAATTAATCAACACGTCAACTCTTGAGCTTATAATTTACCAACTAGTTGCAAATTGTCATCGCATTATAATGTCCCCAACGCTGAAAGAACAAACGTATTCGGTGACTAGGGTTCAAATCCGCAGAATACGAGTCGATTGCCCCTGATCACCAGACCTTTACAAACTATAAAGAATCACACAAGTGCTACGTATGTTAAATGAATTTTTGTTGCTTTTTTTGCATGACCCACGTGAAATGAAAGTTGTTTTAATATAAAGGCTGTTACCAGTTGAGCACCTTTCGGAAATGTAAGAAGTTGCGTTCATATTTATTACATTTTCAAGATATTTTAATATGGCAAAATATTTTAAATTGTAACGGTTTATTTTTGAAAACTCTTAAAATACATTCTAGTTTAACAAATCCTTTGAAAAAGCGCTTGACTTACAACTTTACAGTCAATTTAAAATGGTAAATCATTTCAAAAACGCAAAATTGCTGCCATCTAACGGCACCAAATAAATTTACTATTTTAAGCACATAATTTGTAATCATGTCTTTATACAAATAACTACACATTGTCACCCACTTACGCGAAACTAAATCGCAAATACAGATGTTATTTGTTTTTTATTTAATATCGTTCTAATTTGATTTGGCGATCTAAAATCTATGCTTTAACTTCCGTATTGACAACAGCATTCATTTTATCGAAACATCAAGGTTACAAAAGGATATATAACAACGGTAACATTTGTTTTACCGATAGTACGAGAAATGAATGAGGAACCAATACCATAATGTAGTCAAGTTACATTTATAGTAAAATAAACCATTAACTTCGAACAATATATCGATATTAGCAATGATTACCGGTATCTCCATCAGGTGGAAATATCGTATACTATGAATAAAAATTAAGGGGGGATAATAAAATGAACACAAAGTCAGCTAGCTACAAAAACAGTATTAATCAGCTTGTGGTTCAACTAGTGTCGGTAAATTTAATGAATTATAAATATTCTGCAGAAACGACAGAAAACCTTTATTTAACCTCACAAATTAACAAGAAATTTCGGTCAAACGATGGTCATCCCAAATCATGCAGTGCTATTTTATCGTTACTGGAATACATATTTTATAAACTTGCTGTAACAAAGTCGGGGATACTTCAAATTGAAACTGTGTCATACAAAGTTATATACAGAAAAGAAAAGAAAACATCAAAGTCGTTGGAATATCCTTTACTCGCAAAAACAAACCACTTCAAAAATAAACTCCACTTAATACTTTGAAAATGTAAAAAAAATAAGTTTAAGATTTGTGAGTCATCAAGGTTCATCTACATGGCAGTAAATCAAAGAACGTTTAGCAAGTAGCAACTAAGGAGGAGAGAAGAATACTCTGGAGAACAGAGTCAAGTCATCTGGGTTCGAGACTAGCTAGTGGTTTGGTTGAGAAGAGAAAATGCAGAGTTTTGCATCATTTCCTATTTAAGCTTTGGCATTGATGATTTCAACAAAATCTGGCTTTAAAGATGCTCCACCAACCAGGAAACCATCCACATCTGGTTCTTTGGCTAGGTCTTTGCAGTTTCCTGCAGTGACAGATCCTATACAAGAGAAAACAAAATTTCAGCCCATTTATTAAAACTAACCAGAATGCAGTTCTTAACGTTATATTTAAAAACTATATATACACACAATTTAAACCATTAACACAAGATATCTCATACTATGGATAACTTGTTCTCTGAGTACACTGGCATTCTCATACCAAATATACCATTGTCAGCCGAATGTTTTACTTTTTATAAGTTGAGTTTCTAACAAGAGTCCCTGCAATTCTTAATGATAAAAGTTATTTCTATGAGTTAAATACTTATTTTCTAAGAGAGGGAGACAAGTAAGAAAAGTGATTTCCAATGTATAATTATCAAAAAATAACCTTTCAACCTGATGCATGGTAACATGACCAATCATCCAAATAGGATAAAGCCACTGTAATAAAATAAATGCTGGTACAATGTTATAAAAATATAAAAGTCCACACATTTCTCAACAGGTGAATTTTTGCTTCTTAGCAAACCTCAAACACCTTTATTGGGTCCCATCTCTTAACCAACAAACTTTTATTATTTCAACTATATACACAGGAAATGTGCATGTTGTTAGACGCAGAAAGTTAATTCTTACGGTTTTGGGTTTGTTTGGAATTAAGCACAAAGCTATACAATGGACTATCCGTGCTCTGTCTGTCACAGATATCAAAACCAGTTTTCAATGGTACGAGTCACATTGCTGTGTCCCTAAAGGGACTAATTCTGATGAGAAAATTTTCTCTCACATTTATTTTTTGGAGCTACCTTATTGAAAATAAAACTGAAATAAAAATAACAGTCCACTGTCACAATACGCCTCATTTAATTATTTTAATTTGCCTTGTCCAGGAGTACTAACAAGGGAGCGAGTTCCCCAAACTTTGTATAACCCGCTTCAAAAAGGGTAAAAAGCAACATAGATTTAATTTTGCTATTTATTATCATAGTTAACAATATTTTTGATAGAGGGCAGAACCATTATAACTGCCAACCAGTATAGGGACTCGCAGGTGTCACATTATCTCATCAGCAAATGCATTGTACCTACAACTGAAATAAGTGATTGACTTACTGTTTAGAATTGATTGGATTGAAACGTGTTATCTAACATATTTGTCTTGTATATGAAGTAAACAAGTGTTTTTTTATTCTGCAGCACATTGTTCTTACAGTAAACCAAGAGAAAAGATACACAAACCAAAAAGTTTAAATAATTCACTTTCACATACTGTACAGTGAAACTAGGCCAACCAACACCTGATTACCCTGCTTTTACGGTGCTGTGCATTGAGTAAAAAATTCAGGAAACCAATAACAGTGGTTTTTTAAAAATAATTGACATGTACGATAAACATAACCAGATATCTCATACGAAATTGCAGGCACAGCCATACAGACACACACTCCCATTCCAACTCAGTTATCTACAAACTGTAAACACGTGCAACATTATTCTGACTGAATACCTAACACCTTTACTGTACATGTATATTTTATATGTATATAAGACCTGACTGTCAGTTGGTCATTCCACAGTCCTTGTGTAATTCACTGGCAAAAGAATGACCTGGTACTGTAGTCTTAAGTACCTACATGTTCACAAGGACTGACCTGAATTCCACTCGTCTAAGTTTATGTGGACACTTAGCTCGACATATGCAGTTTGAAGTTCTTGAAGAGTTTTAAAAAACATCCAAGTCAGTCTAGTGGCCATAATTCCAATGTAAACCTTCTTAGGTTTTGTGACTTTTTGGATGTTTTATACTTTTTTCTCAAAATGTATTGTTATTAGTCTTAACTAGTTTTAGGAATTGACATTAAATTTCCATGTTTAAAATTTGTAATCTAATTTCTCTCAGGCCTACTGGTTTAGGGTGTTTCACTTTCTTTCAGGTTTTAAGCTACAATTTTTTAAAAAAACTTTTTATGATAAAGGGAACATTTGGTGAACAAAACTGATTGATGGAACAGCAGAGACACCTATAGAATGTTACACAACTCCAACCAGTAATACTGTGATGGATCAAACAAGGATAGTCATTTAATTATTTTGGATTTGTCATTTGGTAGTCAGTATTATTAAAATTCTTTACTTCTTGGCTATTTGAGCTTGCTAGTCATGTAACAAAAATTTACTTTTATGAAACATTTCATGAAACCTTCAGTCGTTTCTTAATATTAGTTATAATATGTTTACAACTTAATAGCTTGCAACATGTAAAAAAAGAGATGCAGGTATTTTTACAAGTTTTTCTTGAACACACAGAAGCAAGTGTTAAGGAAGGCTACAACTGTGGGAAGTACTGTACGTATAACAATCACGCACCGACGTTATGGATAAAATGAAAAAAAAACAGCAGTAGAAACCTATAAGCCACATGTTTCTTTTATCACTTCCTCTTAATTTGTCTATTCCAAATTCTAAGCCACATAACATTTTAAATCTGTTTCATCACTGCTGAACAAGTCCTTCACATGGTTATATAGAGGGCATACTTTACTTGTCAAAATCTATTGAAACAGGAACCAAAAGGCTTACAATTTGCGATAAAAACCACATTAATTACAATGTATTTATTCAACGTTCCTCCTATTCGTTGTGGATACAAAGTAATGAAGCAAGAGTGGATAATATTTAACAAGTTAAAATAATGTTAACAAAACCTGTTTGTTTCTGCCACGCCCTCATAAAATATTTTCCAATACAATTTATATATCTATTTAGACTTACAGAATTATGTGCAGGGTGAACAAACGTAAAACCAGACATGAAATATACTTAAAGCATAATATCAGGTACACTATATCATCATATAATACGCCCCTTTCTTCCATAAAGTCTGATTAAATTAATAGAAAGCCTAGTTTTGGAACTTTAAGATTCCACATGGAAAGGAAGTTCAGTTAGATCAAAGATTAGAGTTCTGTATTAAAATAAAGATTTCAGTTAAATATAAACACACTAAGTTCTCAAAAGAAACAGAGAGATCTTTCATACAGTAGTTGTCAGTAATCTTACCACCATAAATCAGCCGAGTTTTGCTGGCTACATCTGCTGAGACATTATCATTCAGCCATTTCCTGAGTTGTGCATGAACTTCCTGTGCCTGGAAATGAAAACAGAAATTCATGAAATATACCTTTGAAACTGACGTCCTGAACCTAACAGTCTGACGAAACGCACCTGTCAAACTTTACATCTGGAACCTAGCAGTCTGACGAAACGCACCTGTCAAACTTTACGTCTGGAACCTAGCAGTCTGACGAAATGCACCTGTCAAACTATGCGTCCAGTACTTAGCAGTTTGATGAAATATACCTTTTAAACTTTATATGTACATATAAAAATGTTTAGTACATGAATATATCAACAATTTCAGCATTTAATGGGTTTATATTAAATGATATTCAGAAAAACAAGTTACTGTTCCTTCAATCTTTCTTCACTAATCACAAATTTTGGTTCACTTCAGGAACATTACCTACAGGTCAACACATTCCTTTAGAATAGAACATATTAGAATAGAACAAATAGTACATATTTAATCTTACTTTTATAGTTTTTATCACCTTCCACACAGATCTATAGAAATAGACAATGCACTTTGTTATCAAACCTACACTTAACTAGCATATAAACATTTTGCTGTCACCATTTTGTTACGTGGTTATACAGAAAGGCCAAGAGTGTTTAATCATGAAATTTATACTTAACTAGTGTATAAACACTACCCTATATTAACACTTTTCTACATGGCTGTACAGTCATAAGGTCATGAAACATTTTTGTCATAAATGACTAAAAAAGTATCATGGATTCAAACAAATTAAATTCACAGCATTCTTACAATCCAAGTTTCAAACATGTTGATATATAAACCATCAAGTCTAATTCTAAAATATTCACTGTCAGAGGAAGCAACAAGTCAACATCACTGGCAAATACAATAATATAATTACTTACAAGGATTTCCTTATGAATCTTATAATGAACATGTGGGCCTAAAATACAGAGAACAATACTGAAGCAATAAATCAACAATGCCCGGCACACTGATCACTAGGCAATACTCAACCATCAACAATGCCCGACACACTGATCACTAGGCAATACTCAACCATCAACAACGCCCGGCACACTGATCACTAGGCAATACTCAACCATCAACAACGCCCGACACACTGATCACTAGGCAATACTCAACCATCAACAACGCCCGACACACTGATCACTAGGCAATACTCAACCATCAACAATGCCCGGCACACTGATCACTAGGCAATACTCAACCATCAACAACGCCCGGCACACTGATCACTAGGCAATACTCAACCATCAACAACGCCCGACACACTGATCACTAGGCCATACTCAACCATCAACAACGCCCGACACACTGATCACTAGGCCATACTCAACTATCAACAATGCCCGACACACTGATCACTAGGCCATACTCAACCTCAGAACACCATTGGTAATCTTAGAATTCACAGGTTTAACTCAAACCATCAAATCCATCTGTATGCAGTACGATTCAATTTCACTGATAACAAAATCGACATATTAGAAATTATTTTTACCAACCACCAATATGTCACCAGAACAAAGTCTCTTTACTGACAAATAAAATGAAGAACAACACCTACCTGCTGGGGAGAGGCAGTTTTTCCAGTTCCAATGGCCCATACTGGTTCATAAGCAATAACAACTTTACTCCAGTCAGACACTTTATCTAATGAACATACAAAGAAATAAAATACTACTAGGAGGAAACTGGACACTATACTTTATTACTTTTATAAACAGACATTCTGAACACAGAGCAGAGGAGATATTGCTACCATTGAATACTGTTACCATTAAAACTTGAGTTTTCAAACACACACTTTTCCTTCCTTTGAAATGTAAAATTACATTTGGAAAATGTTCTTACCTAATAATCAACTTACTAGAATAAAACATTTTACTGTGGTCTACACTGATATAAAATGGATTAATATTTTATGTAATAATGAATATCACTTGACACTACTCTTTAATTATATGTCTTCTGGACATTAACCATTAATATATATTAAAGATTTAACCAGTTTTATTTAGCCACTGAAATGATATACAACTTCTGTCCAAATAACAAAAATTATATGAATACCTGGATCATTTAAACTTGAAAATAGCACTTTGATTCATTATTCTCACACATGATCATTCAACATTAATGTTTCGTGTATAAAGAGTTTTTCCTGTTCAAAATGGTATACTTTAGAAATTCCTTTCAAGTGTTTCTTTGCACAAGTTTTTACTTCAATATTCTAAGCCTGAAACTTTTTCAAGTTTCCAAAGCCCAAAAAAAGTGTCCAAGAATATTTGACTGACTTAGTTTTAGAGTGAGGTTTTCCAATTTAACAGAATGAAGCATTACTGTTAAATAGCCATGACAGTAGGTGGCATCCACTGGTTAGTTCTCAAGAGTTTGTTCATCTGAAACTATCTGTGCAGAACTGTCAAATAACAGGTTTACTTGTGTACTTTAACTTACTTTTGAATGTATATTTGATAAATTATCTCAATCCAGGTACTTAGAAATATTAAAAACTTTTATTCTTTAAGTTTTAACCACATGACAGATTAAAAATGTTCCAGAATACTATTTTATTATAATATGGGAAAATGTATCTGACCATTGGGTTTGTTTCTGTACTAAGCTAAGCCAAGGTTACTTGTACATTCATTTGATTGGTTAAACATTTGTACCCCTTGAGGTGGAAATATTGAAAACATTTACAACTTCTCCAGCACGAATATTTGGTTTGCTTTAAGTGCCACAACAGTTTCAGCATACATTACTAACAGACTTCTTGTCTTTTTCATGGTTATCACCCAGTAACTTAAATGTTACACAGCTGTAACTTGATGCAAAATCACATACAAGTATCACAATAGAAAATTTAAAGTTCACGTTTGTCTGTAACTAGTTGTTTTAGGCTAACAACCTACCATTAAGTTCAATCCTTTTGTTGTTTCATTTTCAAGACACATTACCACACACCTTTACACAAGCCTAATTTTGACCCAAGGAATGCATTTCCCATCTTCAGTTTATCATATATTGGAGGAGTAACTGTTTGCCAACCCATTTGTTACATGAAAAAATACAACTGTATGTTAAAAGTTACTTAAATGGCTTATTACATTTTTCCAATGAAAGACCATCTGAGTAGAAACAAAAGTGGGAGCAAATCTGAAAACTCTTTTGGAAGACATCTACATTTTAAAAGTGTAAAACATGTCACACTTCTTTTTTTGAAATAAAATATTGTATGATCAAAGGAATACTCATTGAATTTACACTTCCAGAAACTCTTACAGTTCAGAAAAAAACACCAGAATTGTCAAATAATAATTATCGTAATTAACGTAACACTTAAGATTATCCAATGGGAAAGTAAGCATTACCAGCAATAGCTTTGGTTTGTCGGAAGACCACTTCTTCAGTCTTACCACTCTCTCTCTCCTCCAGCAATTCACCAACACAAGCAATGACTTTCAAGCCTTCTGCAAGAGCGTGTCCAACTTTCTCGGCAACCAACTGCAAGTATTACATAGAAACGGGATGGTAGGTAACACTGGTCCTTTCATTTACATATTTCCATATTGGGAATACAGTTTTGTTTTAAACCTAAAAAACCAGTAGTGTGTTAAATAACCACTCATTACGTTCGTCTTTATCAGCTTGTATATAAATGGCCTTAATCACTTAAATTAGGAACTCCAGTTTCAGACAACACAAGTACAAAGTGTACTTATTCTGATACAAGTAATTACATTTAAAGCTAAAACTGTAAAAATCTTTTGTATTTTTATAACTGATTGATTGATTGATTGACTTAGTGTTTTATGGCACAAAGCAACGAGGCTATCTGTGCCAAACAACCGGTAAAAATGTAGTAAAAGACATAAATGGAAATGAAGGTAAAACAAAAAAGTATAAAACCAATGTTGACACCTAGTCTACAAGGTTAAGATAGAAGGCAGAGTGTAAAAAGTTGTAGATATTTACTCTATCAAAAAGGTATAATCATAACCCGCCAGGAAGACTAACAGGCAGGTACAAGACCCACCGTCAGTCACCTGAAGTTGGTCTTTCCAGTCCTGGTTCTGGGTTATGTGTCACAGCAACCAGTATAAAAATGTACACTAATAGAAGTATTATAAGACACACAGTAAAATCACAACAATGAGTAGCCAAATGTTCAGTAAAAAGAGAAAAGTCACATAAATGGAGTAAAATTTGTAAAAGTAAATGAAGGTAATAACAAAACAGCAATTAAAACAGAAAATGGTGTAAAAACCAATGGTGACATTCAGTCTTCAAAGTTATAAACTATTTACTCATAGCATAATAATAATGATCATAACCCGCCAGGAAGACTAACGAATAAGTTCAAGAACCACCGTCAGTCACCTGAAGTTGGCCTTTCCAGTCCTGGTTCCGGGTTATGTGTCTTAGTAGCTATTATCAAAATGTAATGGAATAAAAGTTTTAAAAGACACTCAGCAAAATCGTAATAAAGAGTAGCCAAATGTCCAGTAAAAAGATAAAAGTCAAGTAAATGGAGTAAAATGTGTAAAGGTAATTGAAGATAAAAGCAAAATGGCAATTAAAACAGGAAATGGTGCAAAAACCAATGACGACATCCAGTCAACAAAGTTGTAAAGGACAACCTGTAGCAGAATAGGAATGATCATAACCCGCCAGGAAAACTAACGAGTAGTTCAAACAGAAGCGTTAGTCACCTGAAGTTGGCCTTTCCAGTCCTGGTGTCGAGTTATTTAATGTCATTGAATTGTTTAATGTCACATTGAATGTGAGAGATTAAAACTGTAAAAAAGGAGCCACAATTAAAAAGGTGTAATGAATAAATATACCACACTTAAACGATATTAAAAAGATTAACGGCCATTAAAAAATTAAAAACGTTATTAAGGTGGACAGAGTCACCACCACCAATAACTCTGTCCAATGTTACAGACTGACCCTGGGAAAAAATATGTTTAAAGTATTGCCGTCGTTGAGAATTGTGATGATGGCAAGAAAGTAAAATGTGGCTGATAGTGATTTGAGTGTTACACAAACTACACATTGGTGCATCAGTTCCAAATAAAAGAAAATGATGAGTTAAAAAACTGTGACCAATGCGTAGCCTAGTGAGAACAACTTCTTCCCTCCGAACTTTACAGAAGCTAGATGGCCAAACTCCAATTTTGGGTTTGATTTGAAAAAGTTTGTTGTTGCATTGCTAACTCCAAGTGGACTGCCAACTGGCACGGAGCCGAGCCTTGAAGACAACACCATAGTCCATGTACGGAATAGGCATAGGGGTGATGATGCTGAGACAGACATATTTAGCTGCCATGTCTGCAAGCTCGTTCCCATGAATACCAACATGGCCTGGTATCCAGAAAAACTGGATTGAACTAGCTGCTAATGAGAAATGGGCCAGTCGGTTTCGAATATCTGCGAGAATAGGATGTGAGCTAACGTGTAGCAATTCCAAGGCAAGTATAGAACTAAGCGAGTCAGAACAAAGAGTGAAGTTAGAGTACTGCTCAGCTGCAATATGATCCAGGGCAAGAGATATGGCATACAGTTCAGCAGTGAACACAGAAGCTGTAGAGGGGATTCTGCACACAACTACTGACCCATAGCAAACCATAGCAGAGCCCACTGAATCACCAGATTTGGAACCGTCTGTATAAATGGGAACTGAATGATTGTTTGAAAGATATTCATTAAATAAAAGATGGTACTTCCAGTCTGGAGTATCTCCTTTTTTAGGTGACTGAAAGAAAGGTCACATTTGGGGGCTGTAATAAGCCATGGTGGGATGGGCCGACCTGTGGAATCTGCAATGTTATCCAAGGACAGACCCAATTCATCCAATTGCACTCAGATGCGAAGGCCAAACGGAGCAATGACAGATCGTCTATTCTGAAAAAGTACTGCCCATTGGAGGAAGGAAAACACATTCCCAGGTGGGATGCTTTGGTAAGGAACAAAGTTTCAAAGTATATTGTAAAGATAGTTGCAAACGGCAAAGGTGTAGAGGAGGTTCATGAGATTCAATGTATATGCTTTGAACTGGAGAGGTACGGAAAGCCCCAGTGCAGAGTCAAAGTCCTTGGTGATGAATGGGGTCCAATATCTTTAAGGCTGAGGGTCTGGCAGAGCTATAGACCATTGATCCATAGTCAAGTTTCGATCTAATAAGTGCACGATATATCTTTAACATTGAACGGCGATCTGCCCCCCAACTGGTAGAAGAGAGGACACGGAGGATGTTCAGTGCTCTTGTGCATTTGACCCGAAGCTGCTTTAAGTGTGGTATAAAGGTCAGTTTACGACCAAAGATAAGCCCCAAGAACTTTGTCTCCGGGACCACTGGCAGCAAAACTTCACCGATATGAAGTTCAGGATCAGTGTGAATACCTCGTCGACGGCAAAAGTGCATGCATACAGTTTTGGAAAGAGAGAAATTAAAGCCATTCGCAAGAGTCCACTTCCGTACACGATTGAGGGCAGTTTGTAGTTGCCGCTCAATATATCTCATGTTCGATGACTGACATGAGATGTGAAAGTCGTCAACATATAGCCCATTCGTAACAGTGAGAGGGAGTTGTTCAGTGATGGCATTTATCTTTATACTGAAAAGTGTGACACTCAATACACAGCCTTGAGGGACTCCAAGTTCCTGTACAAAAGAACGTGAAAGTGCCGAACCCACACGAACTTGGAATCTCCTGTCCATTAAAAATTTTTCAATAAACATGGGTAGATGGCCACGTAACCCATATGTATGGAGATCTCGCAAAACGCCATACCTCCAACCTCCATGTTGTGTCGTAAGCCTTCTCTATGTCAAAGAATATTGATACAAGGTGTTGGCAGTTGAGAAAGGCCTCTCTGATAGATGTTTCAAGACGAATTAGGTGGTCTATGGTGGAGTGCTGTCGACGGAACCCACACTGGGTGGACGAGAGGAGGTTGTTTGATTCAAGGAACCAAACAAGACGAGCATTAACCATCCTTTCTAAGGTCTTACAGAGACAGCTCGTCAGAGCAACTGGACAATAGTTTGAAGGAATCTTCGGATCTTTCCCTGGCTCAGAGAAAGGTGAAATAATAGCCTGGCACCAGGCATCAGGAAAAACATTCTCCTGCCAAATCCGGTTGAAGATAATCAGAAGGACATCAAGAGAAGCAGGAGATAGATGGTGCAGCATGTCATAATGAATATCATCAGGTCCAACAGACGTACTGGCAGACCGATGAAGGGCCATTTTTAGTTCCACCAGGGTAAAGGGACTATTATAGTCAAAGAAACAGTCAGTTTGAAAGGAAAGAGGTGATCGCTCTGCCCGAATCTTGATGGCCAGGAAGGTGGAGGAACAAGCAGAAGTGCTAGATACCCGGCAAAAGCTTTCACCTAGAGTGTTAGCGATGTTCCGGACATCAGTCACCTCCTGACCATCAGAGAGTAAGATCAAGAGGGGAACAGAATAGTAGTCCCCATTAACCTTTCGAATCTTGTCCCATATGATCTTGGAACTGGTGGTAGAAGATATGCTGGTTGTGAACTTAATCCAAGATTCCTTCTGGCTTTGACGTCTTACCCACCTAGCATGTGCATGGGACTGTTGGAAAGCAACCCGATTTGAAAGTGTGGGATATCTACGAAAAGTATCCCAGGCCCGTTTTTGAGCCTTCCGTGCTAAGTTGCAAGCAGAATTCCACCATGGACGAGGATATCGTGGGAAACGTGTCGAGGTTTTAGGAATACACTGAGCAGCTGCTTGTATAATACAATCAGTTACCGCTACAACACAGTCGTCTATTGATGGATGATCTACGATGGCAGGATCAAGTTCTGCGAGAGCAGTGAAAGAGGGCCAGTCTGCCTGTTCCAGCTTCCACCGGGGCACGCGGGTAGGGTGGCATCGACCACGGCAAGTCTCTCTCAAAAGGATCGGAAAATGATCACTGCCTAGTGGATTACTGTCAACCCTCCATGAAAAATGGGAGAATAATGAAGGGGAGCAAACTGAGAGATCAATGGCGGTGAAGGACTGACTTGGTGCATGAAAGTAAGTGGAAGAACCAGTATTGAAAAGAGGAAGATTGTGATCAGAGAGCATCTGCTCTACAGATCGACCCCTCCCATCAATAACAGCACTTCCCCAGAGGGGATGGTGTCCATTAAAATCCCCCAGGATTAGAAATGGAGATGGCAACTGTTCAACGAGAGCATCCAGGTCTGATTGATCATATGTCTCTCCAGGGGACAGGTACAGAGAACAAACAGTGATGGTACGACCCAAGGAAATACGGATGGCTACGGCCTCCAAGGGTGTGTTGAGTGACAAAGACAGGGTGGGCACATGTTGGTCAACCAACAGTGCCACCCCTCCATGTACTCGACCATCACACAACTTGTCATTTCTGTACAGAGAAAACTGCCGAATGGAGACTGTATCAGCAGATTTGAGAAATGTTTCTTGTAGAGAAAGACAAACAGGCTGGTAGGAAGCAATCAGCGTTTTGATATCATCCAGATTAGAACGTAAACCTCTACAGTTTCATTGTACTAAAGTGACCATTTTTAATGACGGGTAGACGAAATGGCTGGAGAACCCTTCTGTTTACGACCACATCTTTTTTCTTTACTGACTTTCTCCAGAGGAGGTCTATCAACCTCGATGAATCCAGCTCTGGGTCGAGTGGCAGGTTTTTGTTATTGGAAGAGGAATCCAGTGACTGAGGACGCGAACGAATAATTGTTTTGTCTCTTGTGGTTGGAGAAAATGATGTATCAGAAAAAATGCCTGTATTTGAAACTGAAGGACATGGATCTTGAGGTTTGTTGGAAGATATGGGAGGAACAGAGATGGGTGTGGAAGTCGATTCATCTACTTTTTTAACCACGGAGGTCAAAAGGCTTTTCATTTGATTTGAAAACGATTCTCTTGGAGGCACAGAGAGATCTGTCTGCACTTCCACTGTAGTTGTGGAATGGAGTGCAGCAGCATATGTCCGAGATGGGATTGTGGACAGCAATTTCCGAGCCTCAGGATAACTAATGTTATGTGTCGTTTTCAAATGCTGCACCTCTTTTTCCTCCAACCATTTTGGACAAGAATGAAAGTAAGAGGGGTGAGAACCATTGCAGTTGACGCAATGTGGGTTTATGTCACAATCATAGGCATCGTGGTCCTTGCCTCCACAACGAGCACATGTCAGGGAACCACGAAAAGATGTCTTTGAGTGGCCGAATCTCTGACATTGAAAACATCGAAGAGGGTTTGGAATGTATGGCCGAACCCTGCAAATGAGATAACCTGCTTTGATGGTGGCAGGTGCGCGTGGTGAAGTGAATGTTAAAATGAGGGTATTTGTTGGCAGTGTAACTCCATCTTTGGGAGTGGAGATGCGCCTCACTGCAGAAACTCCTTGAGTGGAGAGACCAGAGAGAATCTCTGATTCAGGAACATTCTTCAAATCCCTTTCAACAATAACTCCTCGTGAAGATTTCAAAGTAGCATGGGGTGTAACCTCAATAGGTATATCGCCAATTGCCTTTGATTTCAAGAGGAGTTCACTGTGTTGGGATGTGGATGTTTCAACCAATATGTCACCAGATCGAAGCTTCTTTAGACTTTGGAGAGCCAGCAAGTCCCTCTAGCCCCTTTTGAATAAAAAAAGGGGACATTTGCCCTAAAGGTTTTTCTGAAAGAGAATGCAATATCAGAAAATGAGGTACGTGTGTTACTGATGTTGGAGATTGCTGTTCTGAGTATTCAAGACGTGGTCGCTTACCCATTGAATGTTTTTTTACAATTTTATTTAAATTTTTTGTAGGATCCATAGGAAAGAGAAAAAGTTTCGGTACTCACTGACCCCACCCACCATGGAGCCCTACAAGGGGACGCACTACAAAGTCATGCAAGGACAATGCAGCAACGCCAGGGTTTCGTGAGCACTATACCCAAACACCAGCATCAGGCACAATGTCCACAACACCCGTTGAGAACTTCCAACACTGGTACTTGGTTGGCTCTAGCCCAGGTGGACCAGCCGATTGACCCAAGGGGGGCCGCCCGTCTACAGGAATTCGAGGCAAAGGTGGTGTGTTAGGGTTGGACCCCTCAAACACCAGGATCCTCTCCTCCCCTTCACGGGTCGCCACGCACGGCAAACACGTGGGTGGATGTTTAGATCCCAGAGAAGGTAACCAGACAGAACAGAACCTTCCCTGGGAGGTCCCCTCACCACGTACAGGAATCCACTCTGAGGGGATTTTTATAACATAAGGCAGTTTAAAACAAAACTGTAAAAAACAGTTTATTTTAATTTTGTATTATATTGAAATGAAATAATTACATGTGACTAGTCACTAATATACAAGTTGTCAGATCTTGTTTTGCTCTTATTGGAAGTTAATATTAATATGATTTTAGGTATTTGTGAAATCTGTCAAACATCTGATTAACATGTAGCAAAATAATTGCTGTGACACTCAGTTTGTACAGAGTTGTGCAACAAAACCACACCTTCCCACGTGCATGTTCATATCACAAAATGTGTAATTACAAATAACATGAAATATTAGATTGAAATAAATACTAAAATATCTCAGAAGATCACTCCATTAATGTAGACAGTTATAAAACTTCAACTGATCAAAAAGAGTAAATTATTAGTTTTAATGTGAACATTGGTACTTTGTTTTAAAATATGGCAGTTTTCCCATACATCAACAAAAATGTTTTAATCACAGGAAATGTTATCCGATTGACAGATAAGTGTCACAAAATTCACTTTGTGCTTTATTGCCAAATACAAAAATAAAACCAACCAGGTCGTTCTCTCCAAAAATGCTACGCCGTTCAGAATGTCCAAGGATCACCCACTCAACTCCAACATCTTTGATCATCGCTGGACTAAAATATGAAAAGAACTCTAGTTTTAAAAATTTACCAAGTGTACAGCACCAAACTTTCTGGTAACATTACAAGTTCAAGATAACACATGAAAATAAATGTTCCAAGAAACATACATTAAAAAAACAACATCAGACCAAACAAAAACAAAATGCACAATTGAGTTTAGTTAGTAACATAACAAAGTTTATATTTCTTTAAACCATTTTGTCACTTATCCTTACTTTACCACATATCTATTAAATTAGTACTCAGCAGTCTAGGAGGCAGTAATTAAAAACTATTAATTTGAACACCACCAAATGACACACAAATAAATTCATATATTTTATTTATCATGGACTACACAGAAATGATACCACATAAATTTCACCACAATTACATCACATTTCTCAATCTAAAAAATGCCTAAACATACCAGTAGACTAACACTGATATCTAATGTGGGGAAAAATGATGTAATAGCCCATTCTTTAAAACAATCCAAGTGTGAGAGAGTAAAACCTTACGGCTGCACCTTACCTGATCTCACCAGTAAATGCACCACTTGCAACCTTGTAGCAGTTTTGGGCTGCAACACCAATTGTAGGTGGTAAAGCCTTTCGGGTGTAGTCGAGGTAGATAGAAGGGCATCCAACAACAACTTCTGCGATACAAAGACACACACGTATCAATGGGTTTATCAGAACAGAGATGCACACACACAAATAGTACCTCAATCTGTACAAGTACCAGCACACAGTGTGCCCAAAATTACCTCAATCTGTACAAGTACCAGCACATAGTGTGCCCAAAATTACCTCAATCTGTACAAGTACCAGCACATAGTGTGCCCAAAATTACCTCAATCTGTACAAGTACCAGCACATAGTGTGCCAAAAATTTTCTCAATCTGTACAAGTACCAGCACATAGTGTGCCAAAAATTTTCTCAAGATATCAAAAACTGAATGCATGGAACTCCCACAAGGTTTCTATTTCGATTCTGGATCCTCATAGGGCTAAAAACACTTCTTTCCAGTTTCTGGCACAACCTATTCTATTGCTGTTACCTGATAATTTTGTAAGTTTTTCTTAGAAATGAGATACTGATATGGGTTTAAAATTTTATAATTTATTTGCAAAGATTAAAAAAGACGTGTCACGTTCTTTAATAGTTATCATCACAGACAGACACTATTCATTTCATTATTACAGTAACTCCTCTAAACAGCGTGAAATACACCAGAATCATTTGTTATAACACTTCTCAGACTTGTCACAAGCAACACTGAACATATACAGGCAAACAAGACTAATTGGATTCCTGGCCTAAATAACCTGGTATAGATCGTGCAATGTGATGAACTTACACTGTTACAACTATATTTTGTACACAGTACAATGTTCTGAAACCTCCAAGTGTTTGAATGGAATTTCAAAAAATAGTACCTTGATAGTTCCAGGCTTCCTGTTATCACGTGGTAATGGAAAGGCTATGTATTAATACAATGAGATAATACTGTAAGTGGAACAGAGCAGAAAGAAAACTGGTGTGTACGTGTGATACTTCAATACAGATGAGCAAATGGACAACATGAAGTACATGAAACTAGAATTACATGCACAACTCTAAGGTGGACAGTTTAACATGAAAGTCAGGACTTTAATATGTTCATGGTTGTAATACTTTATGAAGATGTCAAATATTTTAATGCCTTTTGTATTTCAATCATTTTGAATCAAGTATTTTCTGCAGCCATTTATTCAAGGAAAATGTGCAAATTATTATAAATATTTGAAACAAATACTGAAATACAAAAAAGATTATTTAAATCACAATTTGCTTTTGTTCAAAGCTGGAGCACAAACATCGAAATCACACTGGAAGGAGACAGTCCATAACTTCAGACAAAAAACTTGCATGAGCAAGAAAAAATCAGATTATTACATCACAATGTGATGGCACCTGACGGATGGAGATTTCAAGATTAACCATGTAGTCATGTTACAAGTACAACCAGCCTACCTGAATCAGGCATCTTAGTGAATAGCTCGAAAACTTGACAAGGCTATTATTTGAAGCTGTGGATTAATCATACAAGACATTCTAAAGGAGCAAGCCAAAATCAAATAAAGAAACTGTCAAATGTCCATAATTTGACAACAATAAACAGTAAAAGAGGAAGTTATGAACACGAAAAATAGACGTGCTCTTCACGAGGTGCTACGCCAACTTAAATCAATGGAATATTTTAATTATAGAATCTTAACAAATATGACACAAGACTCAAGTTATTTTAAAGAACTAATAAAAGCCTACAAAAGAAAATAATAGAAGCATGCTCCAAATGTTTCTCAATATATAGCAACTTAAAATTGGGCCATCAGAATAAGTGAAAAGATAACAGACTTCAAAATTAAATAGATTAGTTTTATAGTAAATATTTAATAAGTGAGATTCTTTTTGCACTAAAGCTACTCGCTGAGTCATGTATGTTGCTTTTTTTATGACAAAGCCACATTGGATTATCTGCAGACTCCACTGAGAGAAATCGAACCCCTTATTTTAGCATTGTAAATCCGCAGACTTACAGCTGTACCAGCAGGGGACTACACGAAATCATGATTGTTAATTAGTTTAACATCAAGTTCCAAATGGCAAAAAGTTTAGAACACCTATTTTAAAGGGTCATATCAAAATTACTTCAAGAAGAAAGAAACAGTTCAAATGATGACAAGCAAGACAGATACTGGTCATTCATAAAATCATCATATTATTGAGTGGCTGACGACATGACAACGTGGTATAAGTAGAAGAAAGAAAAACACGTTTGTTATGAACAAGTCCACACTTCCAACAACACACTAAGTAATGTCTACAGAGAACATGTTCATTTAATTATGCTACTGATCAAAGTCTTGATCTCTACCTACAACAGATTCAGATATTATAAAATCCATCAGTACAAGAAAAAAACATTTTTAAAATGAGTGAGAGCAATGAATATCCTAAGTACGTAACGTGACGTTTCAAAGAAAGTCACACAACGCTCAAAACAAAGAACTATAATGTTGACACAATTAAAAATGCTTTATTTGTTCCATAAGACTTGTGTACATCTAATACAAAGATATCAATAATTCTTTAGTAAACATAACAAACATTTACCTGCAAGAGAATGTGACAAAATATGGATAGAGTGGGTCAAGACTTGTACATGATACGTGGATTTAACTTCTAATTTTCCTTAAAGTTAGTTGTACTGAGGCAGTCTTGAAAGGCCAAATTGTTATCTAATTTTGCTTGTACAAAAAGTTCAAAAAATTAGATAAACATAAAGAGATTGAGATGAATGTGCAGAGACAGTTTTGAATTAAATGGTCATTTGTCACCTAGTTTTTGTTATGGAAAGGTTCAATAAATTAGATAAATATTAATAAAGGTTTGAAACCTTATAACCTGACCTTCAGCCCACAGAAGGTATAAAGTTTAGTAATTTATTTTCTTGGAAAGAAACTACAGCCAATCAAACGAGCAGTTATTACAGTTGATCACAACCATGTCAAATAAATATAATTAATGACAGTTTTACCACTGACTGAAGATGGTAGCCTTAAGAGACATCTGTCAAATTCATAAAATATACATAAAGTTCAATACTATCCACAAAAGTATGAATGTATTGATATTTAGGTTTAAAATACTTAACTCTCTCAAACAAGTTTTAAAAAAATCTGAGGAATATAGTGGATCCTTAAATGCCAACATAATAAATGTGCCACACAGTTCAAGTTAGTATCACAAATGTGCGAGTGGACAAAGTGAATGAAGTTCGACTCCAATTTAAATTAATTACAACTTGTATTACAGGTTACAGCGTAATCTTTACGTTTTAAAGTCTAGCCAAATAGAAATTTAACTTTTATTGGACAAAATAACACATACTGAATAAAGAAGCCATATTTATCCCACCAAATTTCCAAAAAAAAATATTTTGTGCTTTTAAAATTTAATACTTTTTGTCATATTTTTACCTTGAGAAATAACAAAAATTAACTTAATTAAACGTTAAATTATCGTATTTCATAAATAGCACACTTATTATCTGAAACTCATTTTGCTACAAAGTTTTATTAAACTACTTATAGTAACATAACATTAGTAAATCCTAGTCAACTTGATGATATAAATTATTATTAAATTAATAGCATTACTATTAGTTATGCTAATTAGTAATTAGTTTGAACTTGTGTATGACCCACTGCCATCAGAATTTACTTACCAGTGTTCGCGTTGAGTGGACCGGTAACCATAAAATTCACAATATCATCTATTTTAGATTTGCTTCCATTCATCTTCCAGTTTCCACCAACAAAGAATTTTCTGTCAGACATACTTTAAAAATTTACGAATCAACTAGAATTAATAGAAATCTTTTCTTCAAAGTTACTACCACTATTAGTTGTTCTAATATTACTGGCGACGTGATCTCACTCACTGTGATGTCCAGATGACCTTGACAAAATATAGCTTCGTAACACGGCTGTAAGGTGACGCTACTATCAGACCTGAAGAATTTCACAACCAAAAGAGGCTGGAAAAAAATCTCTCTACGTTACATGATACTGAAGTGTAAACAAGAACAAAATATTTTATTCATTTGAAATATTTTCAGATGTAACTAGAAGTGACAGAATTAGCTATTTCAAGCGATTTTTATGTCAGGATATCTTCATTAAGAGATTCCTTAACATCTTGTCAACAAAAAAACACTTAAGCTTCAGGAAAGTACTTGTATTTATTAATCTTTTAGCCGTAAAGTCATTTCACACACAAGAAATCCCTGGTATCCCGGCGGTAAATCTGACGGCATATAACTGTAAAAATAAGGTTTCAATATATGCGATAAGCACAGTACAGATTGCCCATTGCAGAGATTTTCATTAGGATTTTTTTCAATTGCACAGTTATATTTTAACTTCATCATTTTAAATACACAACGGTTTATTCACCGCATGTATTTAGGCCTAGCAACAAAGGTTCAAAAAAGGGAAACTATTCTGGTAAATACATTTATGTATACTCTGGAATGGGATTTCATAACATTCATTATGTTTTATTTATTTAACCACTTGAACTTGCACGTGTAGGTGAATTTTCACTAGCACAAATAATTTTACCGACGCACGATTTCTGATCAACTGCACACGAGGAAAGCCCCCGACTACCTTGTTGTCAAAACTTGAAATTTAACTTCTTGCTTAACAACAAGCAAAGATATTAGAGAGACAATAAATGCAAGAAGGAAATTTTCAATCAAATAAAAGGCAAGCTTAGTCCAATGGTAAGCATACCGGACTGTAGTCCGCGTCCATTTATAACTATTCATTTATTTTTACACAAATCTGCAAAAGGAGCTAGCTGCGCTCTATCCATCTCGAGAAATCGAAATCTGGATTTTAACGTTGTAAATGGGTAAGGTTACTGCTAACCCATTGAAGGAGAGAAATTAATACAGAAGTACATATGAAAAATATTAGAACAATAAAAATATTGAAGATATAATCAATTTACTCGAATTCAAGAGACACACTATAGAAAAAAATCAACTTGTGTTGATTATTTATACAAATTCAACATGTTCAATGTATTCAAGATTGCTTAGAGGTGAATTTCACAGAAAAAAAAGAAAACTTTGCAGCAAAAAAAAACTACAATTCTAATTAATTTTGTAGGTTCATATTTCTTATTAAAATATATGCTAATAAATGAAACATAGATCTTGATGCAGAAAGAGCCCTTTCTGAGCGACAATCCGACCGTTTTAGTTTTTACGTTTGCCGCTAGGAAAAGTGCTGTGACTTAATAGTTGTAAGACAAATCGATAACACCACCGCGTTGAATGTAAATAAACATGGCCAGTGCATACGGAGAAACAGAGGCGGAGTCTGTTTTGACTCTGTGTTCTGAACAGTGTTGAGTAGCGCCATATCAATTAGAACCAACTCTGAACGAACCTAGAACAGTTACTTTTGACACAGATCTCACAAGTTCTAATGACGAGAACAGTTCCACGAGCGAGAGCAGCTGAACTGTGAGTGATACTGATAGCGCCCAGACCGGTTGTGAGTCGGTCATACCTCCAATGGAAAAATGGTAAGCCTAAGTCATGACAACAAATATGGTCTGCATTATTTCACGTGTAATTTTAAGCATTTCGAAACCTATCTGGTATTTATAAATTATTGGTATCTGTTACGTATGTTTTATGTTCTTCGTAGACTAAACGCAACAGAAAAACGCAGATAACAGCTTGTATAATTTATTACACTAAACTATTAACAAATATAACAGATATAACATAAATTATATAATAACAGTGACAGATATTAAGTTACAACATTCGAAATTAATTACAAAACAAAATAATACTAGTTTCAAACTTCAAAATTAATCACAATACAAAACGGTACTGGCCCTGTATCTAATATAATGATCTAAAATGAAAGGCTCAAATTCCAGTCTTGGGTGTGAATTTGGTCCCACGAAGAAATTCCGAAACAGTTCACAGTTCAATAAATTCGCCGTCTCTCAGCACAAGCAGTAATTCAGATGTATCGTAGAGATTGACGAAACAAAATCACAGCTTCCGTAGATCTAACTTCAATCACAGATCCAAGTTGAATATTCACAGCAAACACTTAATCTTTCTCAAATAACTAACTCTCTTCTTTTGAAATAAAACTGATGTCTGAATCTCACTCTTTTTCTTAGAATAAAACTAATGACTGAATCTCTCTCCCTCGAATAAAAACTGATGACTGAATCTCTCTCTTGTCACCGTCTTTTATACCGGTAGGCCTACTTCTCGAACAATCTTGCAATTTCCATACAACTCCAGAGCAATCCGCGCGTGTCCGTTCTTGCACGAGACTACACGTCTAGACAGGAAGTCACCAGCACTCATTTACAAACATATGATTGGTCTACTTAATTCAAGAAAGTTCTAAATGTTACCCTAAATAAATAACAACATATTTTAGTTTAAACTTCGAAACAATAATATAAATATGGAAAAATGAATAATACAAATGAAAATTCAAACACAACACGACATGTTGTTGTTTACAAAATATTTACACATATACATAACAGTATCACAGACTGGGTTTTATTTGTTTACTTTTTGCCGACTATGATAACTAATCATCATATGTTTATAAATAATTTGTATGTCTGGACGACGAGTCTCGTGAAAAAACAGATATGTGCGGATTGCTCTGGAATTCTGTGAAAGTTACGCGATTATTAGAGAAAACAGTAGGCCTACTGGCATATAAACAGACGGCGATGAAAGAAGAGTCAGTCATTCGTTTTTACTTTCAATTCAAGAGATGTTGTTTTTTGTTTGAGAATTTTTCAACGTTTGCTGTGAGTTAATTCAACTTGGATTTGTAACTGAAGTTAGATCTACAGAAGCTGTGATTTTATTTCGTCAATCTTTACGATTCATTCGAATTACTGGTTATACTGAAGGTCAACACGTACAGAACTGTTTAGGGGAGACCGGAAAAGTGGGAGAACGACAAATCTGTGACATTCATCGAAAACATCGTAAAAAGAACTTCGTCAAATTTATTGAACTGTGAATTGTTTCTGGACTTCTCCATTCAAACTTAGGAATTTCTTCGTGGGACCAAATTCATACCCGAGACTGGAATTTCTGATTTCTGATCTGGACTTTTGGACTTTCATTCTAGATCATATTATTAGACACAGGCCAGTACCATTTTGTATTGTAATTAACTTTGAAGGTTGAAACTGAATATCTGTCATTGTTATTATATAATTTATGTTATATCTGTTACATATATAATAGTTTATTGTAATAAATTATACAAGATGTTATCTGTGTCTTTCTGTTGCGTTCAGTCCACATAAAACATGAGCTTTCAAAGTGATCTTGACAAAGCTTTGCATGGTGTGAAGGAGTCCAATTCTTCCTATTGACCATCCGCACCCACTGTTGCCACCTTGCCGGTTCCTTCTTCTTGCACTGAAACGAAAAGAAGATTTTGCCTGATGCCAAACCGTTTTTACAACCATAAGCAATGCAGTAAACCATCTTTTCATAAAACAAACATAAAGTAGCAATCGGCGCGCAACAAAGCGTGTTTGGCAACTATTACGTCATAGTTGTAAAACGTCACGGAAACAGCTAAACGACCGAGAGGAATTTGAGTTCGAGGGCCTGCATATTTTGTTTTATTTTTATTCAAATACTAAAGCGTTTAAAAATATGGCGACCACAAAGGAATTATACCTTACCAAAGTACAATTTCTAAGGCAATTATTAAATTTGTTAAAAATTCACTTTTAAATCACAAAACATTGCAGTGGAGCTTTATAACAAATGTAGGTGTTAAGATATAACATTAGTTTTTAGAATTCAGGAAGTGCGATATCTGACCGTCATAATAAGTTATGACAGCGGGTATAATGACGTGTAGCAACTTATATATTACCAACACATCAGGTGAAGGAAACATTCTTTGAGCCACGATAGAGTTTGTTTGTTTTAAGATCATTTACAAAGCAACACAATGAGTTGTCTGTATTTTTCTCGCCACGGGTATCGAAACTCATATTTTAACGTTCTAAGTCCTCGGAAATACCGCTTTGCCACTAGAGTTCGCCACAATAGGGTATCAAAGTTATTACTAGTCTTTACTTGTTGTTTTATATTCATGCAAAACCACTTAAAACTGTCCTAAATTTTACCCTTTCAGACTAGGGTTAAATCAACTAGCCAACATCATTCACAGCTAATTTTTGAGCTAATCTAATCAATTGTAGGGAATTTATCCATTTAATTTGTAGCACGATCAAGATCATAAAATTTAGAGTAACATTTCTTAATGTTCTCTATGTTTCTGTCAAGATGCATCGTACGGTACTGTAATCATTGGGCTACCCTCGTTCCTATTATTAGTGTTTCAATATCTTTTGTTAACACAATAGATAAGTCTTTTGTATATATACCTGCACAACGTAAAGTGAACGCGATCAAAATGCAACTTTAACAACTAGACAGTTACCAGAAAAGGTAAAATAAAGGTCAAGGACGAATTTTAAAAATGGAGATAAAACTTTTCTAACACAACACAGGCTAAAACTCTGGTACACTGATGAACAACACAATGACTTAACACCTTGAAGACGTGACTTACTAATTGAACACAAAATATGCAGTTATTTACAAGATTGCAACAAAGCTTTCAACAACACGAACGTACATTGTTCGTTTTTGGAACTAAACATTATTTTCGTCCGCAGTGGGCTCGGCGTGACCAGGTGGTCAAGACACTCGACTCGTAATCTAATGATCGCGGGTTCGAATCCCCTGCACACTAAATTTGCTTGTCCTTTCAAACGTGGGGCGTTATAATGTAACAGTCAATCCCACTATTCGTTAGTAAAATAGTAGACCAAAAGTAGAAGGTGGGTGGTGATGACTAGTCGTCTTTCCACTGAAAGGCTAGCGCAGATACCCATCCTACAACTTTACGCGAAATTCTAAACAAACAAACAAAATCGTTAGCAATTCTATCGCAAAAGCAGCTTTGCCGTCATGTTATCCAACAATGAACAACATGGCAGAATAAAATAAATTATGACGATTCAAAAACTCCAGCCAAAATTGCATTAAAGACTCTCGGTAATAGAAATAGTTTTAATAACTCAAAAATTGAAATACTTTTACATGATGCTAAGATCTTTAACCGTCATGCCCATCAAATAAATTCCAAAAGAAGCAATGTGAAATTGTCGGATATGTATTTCAAAAGTTTTCTTTTAATTTCGCGCAAAACTACACGAGGGCTATCTGCGCAAGCCGTCACTAATTTAGCAACGTAAAACTACAGGGAAGGTAGTTAGTCGTCACCACCCACCGCCAACTCTTAGGCTATTCTTTTACCGATGAATAGTGGGATTGACCTCACGTTATAACGCTCCCACGGCTAAAACAGTGACCATGTTTAATGCGAGGAAAATTCGAACCTTCGACTCGCAGATTATTAGTCAAACGCTTTAACCCACCTGGCCATGCCGGGCCATTTAAAAAGTAACCTTCTCAGGGTAAACTCTTAGGTATTTGTATTTATGACAAACTACTAAGGCCTAACACTGGGACAAATTTTATATTCGTTGTTTGTTTTTGTATTACTAGCAAATCGATTAAGTTTATCCTTTTTGCTTCTAATTTTGAACTATTGACCAGAGAAAGGACAAGTAGTCAACAGCACCCTACCACTCCTACCCGAGCTAAGGGATCAACTGTAACACTTATTATGTGCTTACCGCTTAAAGAGGTCAAACAGTCAAGAGTACTCTACCACTCCCATCCGAGCTAAAAGATTGACTGCCACACTTATAACGTGCTTACCGCTTAAAGTGCAGGGATTTTTGTTGCATCTCAAATATTTGAAAGCAACTCGCTTTCCGGGACTCTACCAAAAGTCAGACCACCTTTTTTCTGGTTTTATTATTTTACAAAATAATAAATATTTTCAAAGTTAGAACATTTTTAATCGGATGTGTTGTTAATAAGATTCAGTTACTTCTAGTGATAAACTGTGTACTTTAATACCACGTTATATTTACTTATGTTTCTCAAATGTCTGATAACGATTTATTTGTTATCAAGGCTTGGTGGCAAGGGCATTCGACTTACAATCTGAAGGTTGCGGGTTTGAAGCCTATCTCTGAACATGGTTTCTCTTTCAGTTGCGGGGCAGTTATAACATAATTGTCAATCCCACTTCTTGTTGGTAAACGATTATCCCAATAGTTGATGTTAGATGGTTATGACCAGCTGTCTTCCCTCTATTCTAGCTCTGATAGAGATGCTTTGTGCCGAATTCAAAACAAATTAATGAAGTCTCAAGTTTGGAGGTCTTGGATTTGTTGTCCTATCTAAACACTTTATCATATGTTGGAATAATTTTCTGGGAGTTTATATAGTTTGGTGGTGAAGTACCTCAAAACTGTTATGTTCATATATTTGAGTGTACATGTCTTTTTTCAACACTTGTTTACTCCACGTGTCTCTCTGAGGATGTACAATAGTTACATAAATGCATAGTAAATTTACTCATTGCACTTTAGCCTATTCACTTCTGAAGTGACAAAATTCTACAATTTATTCGTGGCTTGAACATAAAATTAAGTTTAGTAGAGTATTCTAATAATTTGCTTCAACCAGCTCTCTTGTTCAGGGAATGATAAAGTTACATAGCTGTTAACTGTTTCACAACTGAACTAACTGTTCTCACACCAATCTTATCACTTCAGACTTGACTGTTTTGACCATTAAAACATCTAATCTTATTCGTTGTAGATACACTTTTATAGCCACGAATTGCATGTAAATATAAGGTTATCTGAACTTCTTCAGAGGGAATGGGTTTTACTGACGTCACCAGTGTCTACTGTGAATATATTTTGCAATTAATATAATCAGAAAATTGAAGATAGGAGAAGTTCAGGCAATAATCGCCATTGCCACCTGTTGAGGAATATCAGAAACTTTATTTATTTTGTTTTACGGCCCGTCATGGCCAAGCGTATTAAGTCGTGCAACTCGTAATTTGATGTTCGCGGGTTCGCATCTCCGTCCCACCAAACATTCTTGCCCTTTTAGCCGTGGGGACGTTATAATGTTACGGTCAATCCCACTATTCGTGGGTAAAAGAGAAGCCCAAGAGTTTGCGGGAGGTGGTGATGACGAGCTGCCTTCCCTCTAGACTTACACTGCTAATAAATAATTTTGTTTTATTTTTTAATTTCGTGCAAAGCTACTGGAGGGTTATTTGTGCTAGCCGTCTCTAATTTAGCAGTGTAAGACTAGAGGGAAAGCAGCGAGTCATCACCACTCGCCGCCAACTCTTGGGCTACTTTTTTACCAACTAATAGTGATCGTCATATTATAACGCTACCACGATCAAAAGGGCGAGCACGTTTGGTAGGATGGAGATTCGAAATCGCGACCCTCAGATTGCGAGTCAAGCGCCCTGACCACCAGGCCATTAGGGGCTTTAGCTTTGCTTATTTTGTTAAATATTTCTTGACAGACTTTTATTTGATTAATATTTGTTCCGCTTATAATTTTCAAGTACTTTTTATTTGCACAACCTTCTGAAAGCAGCAAAACATACGCCTATCAGTTATAAAATCCTCTAACCCAAGTGCTTTCAAAATATGGACATTTTTTCAACGAAACAAAGTTAAAATCCTACAATCTAAGGTTCGATTCCCATCGGTCGACAGGATACAGATATTACGTTTTGTGGCTTTACGCTACGAAGGTAACTTAAAGACCTGTATTAAAATGTGAATAATTAAGTTTTGTTCTAAATTCTCAGACATAGCCCATCCTTAATATGATATTTTCATTTTATGGTCAAATTCCACGTAGAACGTACGTCAATATTTTTAGCGTTTTACCAATTTACCAATTTTTACCAATTTACATTTACCAATTCTCCGAAAGAAAGTTTATTCCACTAAGGTTGTGGAAAAAAATAACAGTTCAGTGAGATTTGTTTGGTTTTGAAGTCTTGCAAAACTATACGAGACCTATCTGGGCCAGCCGTTCCTAATTTAGTAATGTAAGGCTAGAGGGAAAGCAGCGAGTCATCACCACCCACCATTAACGTTTGGACTATTCTTTTACCAACGAATTGTAGCAATGGCTGTCACATTATAACGAGACCCTGAGATTACGAGTCGAGTGTCTCAACCACCTGGCCATGCCAGACCTGTTTCAATAAGGAGATGGACAGTCTATACATATATATCATGATGACACATTGTTATATGATATTTAGATATAAAATTAAGTTATCTATAGCATTTTTAAAAATAACCTAAATATAGTGTAAGCATTCATATGAATATTGAGTCAAATTTTAAATAACAGAAAATTTCAAAATCCTATCTTTAACGCGCCCCTACATTAAAAGATAACTTCAAATCCTCAAACATAAGAACCAAATCATTTTGCTATTATAAAAGCTGTGAAACCCTCTTTAATTGTATAAAGGTGCTCGAATAATGCTATAACTCCACTCTAACAGTTACTTGTAAAGACTGAATGTGGTAGCCTATAACTCCACTCTAACAGTTACATGTAAAGACTGAATGTGGTAGCCTATAACTCCACTCTAACAGTTACTTGTAAAGACTGAATGTGATAGCCTTTTTTTTTTTTGCCTCATTCCTTCATACTAGAAGTAGAGAGAAGAATCGGATGCCATGTTTATGGATAGAGATGAAAGATGGCGGAACTTGGAGGATATGCTTATCATACTTTCTCTTCAACTCGCTTAAAGTTACTGTCTCTACACCATCAAAATTCATCCCATTCCGAAGGTCAACCACCCCTTTAGAAAAGATAAAACTGTCTTAGCTGAAGATGACACCAACCCTGTCAAAATTCAAATCTGTGCCTTACTTTAATTTCTAAAATGTGAAAAAAATCAGGTTTTAATTTCACCAAAAGCTATTTTAGAGCTATCTGCGGTAGCCGTCCCTAATTTAGACGAGAGTAAGACAAGAGGGAAGGCAGCTAGTCATCACCACCCACCACCAGCTCTTGGGCTACTCTTTCACCAATGAATAGTAGTGCGATTGACAGTGACATTATAACGCCCCCATGGTTGAAAGGGCGAGCGTGTTTGGTGTGACGAGGATTCGAACTCGCAACCCTCAGATTACGGGCCGAGTGCCTTCACCACCTGGCCATGCTGGGCGAAAAAATAATACATCAATATTAACGATTCTTTTCACAATTCTTAACAACTCGATCAAACCCCACTGAAATTGTTATTCAAAAAAACACAATTTGACCAATACTTGTAACTTGTTGTTTGTCAATTTATTATTAAGCACAAAGCTAATCGTTTAGGTCTTCTATGTCATGCACATCACAGAGATTGAACCATGAATTTTAGAACCACACATCTTGGATGTGACCTTGACCTCATATTTTACTAAATTAAATTTTAATTTGTTTTTAAGATCTGGAACAAAATAGATTAAAAATCCATTGGACCATTTTTTTTCATTTCACCATTTCATATGAAAAAACAACAACACATATTAAAACAGCTAGGGTAAAGTTGTAGTCATTACCAGAGTGTGTCGATGAGTGACGCATTTTATTTGTAAATATAGAACACTTTACCAGGAAGGACGACACTGAAAACAAAGTTTCGACAACCGTGGTGAGCACAACACAAATTAACATATGTGTAAGTTTAACAACAAACAAACGGATATGGAGGACACTATTCCACAAAGACTTTAACAAAGTCTTTTAATATTGTTTCACAATTTACTTAAAAACTATAACTAATACAACTTAGTTCTAGAATCATGTTTAACATATCATCCAGTTTGAATCTGTACTGAAACCAGTACACTTCCGATAATTATAAAGTACCACGAAAAGTGTGAATTATATGATAACTTATCTTTTGTTCAGCAGCTCAGTTTACCATAGTAACAGATATCACATGTAAATTCAGCTGTTTGAAGATACACTGATAACAGTGAGAATCAACACGTGTTCTGTTATCAGTGCTTACCTGAGATTGTTTAAGTTCCGAAAACTTCATAAAACGAAGAACACGAAAACAAGTAACAGAAAGAAAACAAGTTCGTTTGGACTTCAGAAACGTTTTGATTCCTTTTGGATAAGTTTATATTTTCAGGTGAGGTGCTTGTTAGTTAATGTTTTAGTGTTATTTCTGTTCATGTTCTTGTAATCTGTACAACTTGTAATTCTCTGTTTAAAATTGTCTGTAAAACATATTTAAGTTAATGTATGAAAGAAATAATTCGTTAAGTACTTTTATCTCACAGGAATGTCGGGAAAATCAAAGGATTGGTCACTTTTACAGACCATCGTGACGTTGTTGCTGGGTTTATCAGTGAAGGCGGACTGTCCTCCTACAGAAAACATTTATCCCTGTTCTTGTAGTAGAAATATTGATACCTGTTTCTATTCGTGTAAAGGTCTCGATAATAACTCGTCGTTTTTCGTGTATCAACAGTTTCGATCTTGTCAAATTATCTACTTTAGTATTATTTCTGGAGAAATTTTTTCTTTGCCACACCGGTTCTTTGGGGGGTTTGGTTCTGTGGAAAAATTCAGTTTGGACTTAGTACACATGAAACTTGGATACTTAGGTGAACCATCGTCGGGTTTATCAGCTTTCGATGGATTATCAGTAAAAAACGAACTTCTTATTTCCATGCAATGGGTTGATTTAGAAAGTAGTTTTGATTGGTCAGTTTTTTCAGCGGTGAATTTTGGACCAGACGTGTTCACTACTTTCTCTTCTAATATGTCCAAATTTAACGACTTAAGTCCTGGGTTTTATGAAGGGTTTTCACGTTCTAACATGAACTCACTAGTTGTTTCACTTGCTAGTCTGAAGACAGTGGCTGAAATACCTACGGGTCAGTTTTCGTCTTTGATAAACATGAACTTCGAAAGAAACTCCTTAAGAGAAATAAAACGTTCGAACTTTCCAAGACCAGCACCAGAACTAAAGAATATAGATTTGAAGTAAGTACATTATTTACGTTTTAATATCTGAGACGTAAGTCACTTGTGTGCTGATATTTTAGTTCACTTTGAATAGGCGAAATATTACCAACTGGACTTTGTATTTCTATATGTTGATATGTAATTTGAAAGATGGATTTTGAATGAAACCAAACACGTACGAAAGACTTCTTTTACCACGAACAATATATATTGAGGCTTAACGTAAAAGGCTTAACGACCTTTTTATGAATTCGAAACGCTGAGGTTGATAAGAATTAATGTCTTATTTTGATTAATTTATGTGAACATTTTAACATCTCTTATTAGTTTATGCTTGAATTTGGAATTAAAATATTAATCATTTTTAACATATGTCTATTCTTTTTTTTATCAGCCGAAACCAAATAAGTTATCTTCCAGACGATCTGTTCACGGATATGTTTAAGCTCAAAAGACTGGATATTTCTATCAATCAGATATCTGTGTTAGCAGAAGAAACCTTCAAATCAATATTTACTTCGCTTGATAGACTTATAGTACTTGGTAAGTAAACGAATTAAAAGATAAATATGCGAATTTTTTTTAAAAAAAACTTGATTTGAATGTTACCTTTAATGTAGCTATAAAATTTAAACAACACATCAGATGTTACTGAAACTTATTTATTAATTCCGAAAATATTCAGACTTTTATAGAGGTCGCTGTGATTGATACATGTTTTTTTTTTTTAATTGACGCTTCGAAGCTGTACACAGAAATGTGATACTTATGTTCTTGAGTGATATCACTGTAATTCCTGTTATATAACACTAGTACATCTTGTGCGTTTTGTAAATTTTAAAACTCTAATTTATTATATAATTAAAATTTACCATAAGTTGTTCTCTACATTATCACAATGGCTTTAAGAGTCTTTCGTTACCATAACTTTTTCTTTGTGGATTACAGAATTTCTCCGGATTAGTTTTTTAAATAACATTCAGTGTTTGCATAACTTTATCATCGTGTGTTTTTGTTCTAAATACTTGAAAAATATCGCTATTCGAACATTTTTTCTAGAAAAGGTTATAACATGATATTTCATCCATAAGTCCATCCGTGGCTGCAATTTGATATCGAGTAGCCGGAAATTAGCCATATATGAAATATTTATGTGCTAATTTTGTCATTTGAGGCAATAAAGTATTACACTTCCAATAAAAAAATCGCTCTTATAAAGTGCACGAACCTTTTTGGAAGTTATTTTTTTAGGCATTTCTCACAAAAATATTGAAGTGAAGTGAATCAAACAGCTATTGTTATTTTATAGTATTATCACAAACACACACGAATAAGTGATAAAAATATTATTTTTTTAGGGTTATCGCTGACCTGTGACTGTCGTCTGGCTTGGATATTACCTGACTGGAGAGAAAAAGTCATAGATGCCAGTGGAATGGTCTGGCCTGTCATGTGTAAAGAACCTCCTAACCTTGCTGGGAGGCGAGTCCGTGACCTGCACGTGCAAGACTTGGGTTGTAAGGTTAAACACTAAATTAAGTGGATTGTAATAATCATTGTATTGTGAAACAATAATAAATATCATGAAACTTGTTTCTTTATTTGTTTCGAATTTGACGTAAAGCTACACGAGGACTCTCTGCACGAGCTGTCCCTAATTTAGTAGTGGTAAACTAGAAGAAAGACGAAACTACAAAACAATTCCCAAACCATCGTTTCACCAACAGAAGATTGTGGCCACTGTATGGTTGTCTGTGACCGGTATTATCTATTACAGCTTGTTTAACCAGGACCAGAATATCACTGTGGAAGTTTACTGTCAAGAATTGGAAGTAATTCTTAGGAAGTTGAGTAAAACAACTGTCAGCATTGGTCAATCGAAGAAAGAGGACCAGTCTAATTTCATGATAATATTCGACCACACGTTGTTCAAAAGTTGTAGGTTTTCAAAGTTTTATCCTCATGGCAAAAAGAGTCTTGTTTCTTGTTGGCAAAGAGTGTGTAGATTACCAGGTTTCTACTCTGATTAATGCGTTTATTTTGAATATTGTTATTTCTTATTCAATCTAAAATTTAAAATCCAACATTATTTTTCGAACAACCTAATATTGGATGTGAACTTCTAATGATTGAGTTTTGTATTAAACTAACATAATGGTGTTTAGAAATTTCATGTTTACATTTGTGTTGTTAAACTGTTGTCGTTTTCTATGTTTTACTTGTTTCTAACCATCCTGGTAACGTATTTTGCTACCAGGTGGCTTTTGAATATGTACTCGATGGTTCAGCATCAAGGTTAAACTTGGAGGTTCTTTCCCTCCGATTGGCGCATCGAATATAGCCCATCATGCTTACCAGTACAGTAAAAACATAACTGTTTGATGACCATTTTATAAATAATATATTTTCCTTAAAGCGTGAACTCTATTTCTGACTGAGACTCGTATGAAAAAAATTACGGAAACAGAAACAGAACCAAGTGACTCATCCGCAAGTCTTAAAACTTATAACGTTTTTATAACTGTGGTAAGCTCATTGTATATCTTATGCTAACTTTTGCAAAACTTTGAACAAAAGCTATATCTAAGTATATTACTATTTGTAAATAAGCTGAATTCATAACTACTTACGAACTGCCCCCTAGTGACACAGCAGTATGTCTCCGGACTTACAACACTGAAAATGGGTTTCTAAACCGTTTGAGGACAGAGCACATTGTGTACCCTTTGTGCTTGACTTCAGACAAACATACGAACTGCTTTGAAACATTGCATCATAATTCTAAACACTGTGTTTCTCTCTCGTGATGAATATATCACTCGTTCTCCATACATTTATCATTACAACGTTTTAATACATATTCTATACGGGCTGATAATACATAAAAAGAACAATGAGAACGATTATTAAACAGATTATCAGGAAAGTTTTACTGTTTAACTCTGTAGTAGACAATATCCCAGTGTCTGTACTCCAGGGCCTTGTGTGGTTAGGGCTTTCGAATCCCGTTATCAAACATGTTCGCTCTTTCACTCGAAAGGACGTTATAAGTTGACAACCAATTCCATGGCGATGGATAATGTTGACTTGGCTCGAGTCTATCACTTCAAAATTTGGAACAGCTGATACAGATAGCCCTCTAGTAGCTTTACACGAAATTCACCAAATAAACAAATGAAATAAATCAAAAGTTACAATTTTTCTCGATTTCTTCTCGTTTATTACTTTAACACAAAAGAATTGTTTTTTATTCATTGAGAACATCCTTTGAAGGTAAGAACACACATACACACAAAAAATAATTGTACGGCGACATCGAGATGTAATAAACGACATTGACATTGGTACAACGAAACACACTCCCTGGTAATTCAGCAGTGTAGGTTGACTTCGTGACGTATATGTCCGGATACCATGGAACACGTTTCCAGGTGGGTCAACAGTAATCTTGAGAGGTCTTACCATTAAAATTACCTCTTAAAATTCGAAGTTAGATCAGTACGGCGAGCACAGAACGGATAGCTCTTTATGGACTTTATCCATAACAAAACTACAAAATACCTGATTTAATACTTTCTCTTTTCCAATTACCACTTTTCATTGCTCTTACTGTGGTTACTGTGACGACATAAGTTTCAGCGTGAATCTGAGGGTTTAGAACTCTAAAAATCATATTTCGATACCTAAATTAGGCAGAAGATGAATAGTGTGGACTTAGCAATAAAACATTGTTTTTTTACTGTCTCGCAGCAATTAAAAAATAAAAAAACGTTTTCCCATCAATCAGGTAAACTGAAATAAAAAAAATGGTGAACCATTTCCAGTTAGCTGAGTAACATCAGAAAGGTAGTTTTTCCTCTGTCCACCAGTTGTGGAAACCAGTAAACAGCGAGTAAAATTTGTCAGATGAACGAATGATACGATTCCAATGATAAAAGTAATCACAACGTGAGGTCGCTGCATTCACGTTAATTCTATTCAATGTGGCCAATATTTATGTACGTCACTATCTTCATTAGTGAAAACATTTTGTATTTATCTAAATGATAACTTTATTTGAGTTTTGAGAAAAGCTACAAGAGGGCCGACCTGAGCTACCGACCCTATTTCAAAAGTGATAGATTAAAGAAAAAACAGCTAGTCAATACCACCCACCGCCAACTCTTGAGCCAATCTTTTACCAAAGAATAATGGTATTTACCTTAACATTACAACGCACCCACGGCTGAAAGGGCGAACGCATTCGGCGTGACGGGGATTTAGACCCGCAGATTGAGAGTTGAGCGCCCTAACCGCCGAGTATCCAATCAAAAGGAAACCACTTTAAGAAGGCAAAAAACACACAATACGAATGCTGATAAAACACTTTATTTATTATTACTATTTATTCATGGTTAATTTTCACTCAAATGTATATTTTATCCCAGTCCAAGTTAGCAAGTCAAATCTTCAGCCTTGAGGTCTGGAACCCGTCTCCCAGCAAGATTGGGAGGTTCTCTGCACGTGACGACTCGTGCCATTCCACTGGCATCAACGACTTTCTCTTTCCATTTTGGTATAATCCAGGCTAGACGACAGTCACATGTAAAGGGTAAACCTAAAAGTAATAACGTTCTTTGGTCATTTGATCATATATTGTGGAGTAAAAATTTTCTAAAAGGAAATTCACGAGTTTGCATTCAGGAATTAACCAGAAATGTCATTGTATGCTAAGCATTTTAAAAATAAAATTCTTATATTAATTATAAAGCTGCAAACTGGTTATACGCGTTATACCAATTGCAGGGATTTAATCCCAAATTTTAGCGTAGAAACAATCGATTCCTTCCAAGAACGTACTCGCCTTTTCAAGTTCTGAGACGTGATTATGTGATAGTCAATCTTCTCATTCGTTGGTTAATAATAGCTTGAAGAGTTGGTGGCAGGTAGTGTTGACCAGCATCCTTCCATGTGGTTTGTTCTTTTTTTATAAATTAGAGACAGTGGGACAGTTGTCTAATTAGGAACTGTGTAACTTATATTTGTGGATTGATTTATTTCAACTTACTTTCGCTACTGTTGACATTTTCTGTCCTAGTGTGAGGAAAAAAAGAGTTATATAAAGAAACCCTTTATGCCAATGTTGTCCAAACCTCTTTCT
This sequence comes from Carcinoscorpius rotundicauda, assembly GCA_011833715.1. NCBI lineage: Eukaryota > Metazoa > Arthropoda > Merostomata > Xiphosura > Limulidae > Carcinoscorpius > Carcinoscorpius rotundicauda. The sequence continues at coordinate 127,666,992 of CM022394.1, read as the reverse complement.
TGTTTGTTTGTTTTGGAATTAGCCTTAAACCTACCCAATGGGTTTTCTGTGCTCAGCCCACCAGAGAGATCGAAACCTGACGAGTTTCTTTTTTCCAAACATGCTTACCTTGATTTATATCACAGCTCTGCTATTGTTTGTACAGTTATTTTTATGTGTGTGCTCTTAATTATTCTTCGTGTGGTCAAATTCTCGCGACACGCGGTTACGAAACCACTGCTGTATCACTTTAGTAGTAATGATTATCTCTCAATTGTTATGATATTTTAGCTCATGATAGCTACATTAAGATTTATTTATCTTTCTTTCTTCTGTTGTTTTTTAAGAAAGAATATACTTACCAGTCACACTTATTCCATTAACTGACATAAAGATTGAAGAAAATAATCCTACCAAATACAACAATTTTATCAAGTCACGTGTACATCGTAGAAAATTCGCCTACCAGTTACAACAATTGTTTCTAGTCATGTGAACGTTGGAAAAAATACGCCTACCAGTTACGACAATTGTATAAAGTCACGTAAACATTGGAGAAAAATACACCTACCAATCACAATAAGTCTATCTAGAGACGTGAAAACTGGTTTGAAAGTTTGTTCGGATAGCACAGATATTTGATTGATGGAGATGTCGAGCCATTTCAGTTTGGGCATATCTGTAAACAGATCTTCCGGAAAAAAACTTATCTGGTTTCGGCTGAAAAAAAGAAAGAAAAAGAGAAACAGAGATATTAGTTACATGAACAAATATTTATTTGTTTGTTTTATTTTCACTGAGGTCACACCTACTTTTATTTTATTATTATGAGAAATTTAGTTTGTTTCACGACATTAAACTGTCATTAATTAAATAAGTAACGAATTTTGGGACTGAGAGTTGGGTCTCCACATCAATACAAGGTTTAATTTTTTCGTCACTTGGTATTTTATTGGGTGGAGGTCTCGTGTTAAGATTAATCGTTGGAAGATCAATAAAAAGACAATAAAGGCGGAGCTAAGTGTTATTCAAACAGTACTAAAACTGATAAAAACTGTACAAATCCTCAAAAGGTCTACATGGTTCAGAAACGACATCATCTGAATATCTTTAAGGTTACTGAAATCTACCATTAATATCAAAACACAAGCTATTACTTCTTGTCTATTGGATGAGGTGTCATAAGACGAAGGGGAATTAGTATGCGAAAGGATTATGTTAGTAGTATTAATGGTGTTACACGTAAATGATATACTTACTTCAAATCTATATTCTTCAGTTCTGGTGCTGGTCTTGGAAAGTTCGAACGTTTTATTTCTGTTAAGTAGTTTCTTTCAAAGTTAACGTTTACCAAAGAGGAAAATTGACCCATGGGTATTTCAGCCACTGTCTTCAGACCAGCAATTGACACAACTAATGAATTCATGTTGGAGCGTGAAAACCCTTCATAAAACCTGGGACTTAACTCCTTAAATTCGGACACATTGGAAAAGAAAGTTGTGGACACTTCTGGTCCAAAATTCACAGCTGAAAAAACTGACCAGTCAAAACTTCTTTCTAAATCAACCCCTTGCATGGAAACAAGAAGTTCGTTTTTTACTGATAATCCATCGAAAGCTGATAAACCCGACAATGGTTCACCTAAGTATCCAAGTTTCATGTGTACTAAGTCCAAACTGAATTTTTTAACAGAACCAAACTCCCCAAAGAACCGGTGTGGTAAAGAAGAAATTTCTCCAGAAATAATATTAAAGAAGATAGTTGGACAAAACTGAAACTGTTGATACACGAGAAACGACGAGTTATTATCGAGATCTCTACATGAATAGAAACAGGTATCAATATTTCTACTACAAGAACAGGGATAAATGTTTTCTGTAGGAGGACAGTCCGCCTTCACTGATACACCCAGCAACAACGTCACGATGGTCAGTAAAAGCGAATAACCGTGGATTTTCTCCAACATTTCTGTAACAGAAAAAAATATCAAAATTATAAACGCATTTTCGCCTGAGTATAACGATATGCGTGTATATGCGCACACGTTTTTTATTCTATATAAAAATTAAATGCTTACTTTCGACTCAATGATATTAACGAGGGCACCTTGCTGGCCAGAAATTAAAGAACGAACATCTAATAGTCAAAACACAGTTGCAGGACACAAGCGAAGGAAAGTCTTTCGTATTGACATAAATTCAACCAAGCTAAATATGCCACCCTGGTATAAACAGTCACCGATCTATTCTCGTAAGTCACTTTGTATCCTTCAGTAACCAAAGTAGTTCTTGGAATCTATTTCAATGTTCACTGAAATAAAAATAAATGTGACGTTAAATACTTGTTTTACACAACCGGTTTTTCTAAACCGGTTACTAAGTTCCCGCCATGAGCATTAGTTGTGAACTCCACAGAGATATTTAGTAACACACGTTTCGACACTGATGTGTCAAGTTTAGAATATTTTGAAGGTTACTTGTCTCACTGGTTTTCATTTATTATGAACTCGTGTAAAATATATGAATAATAAACTCACCACAAGAGAGACACGAAATTTAGAATTAAAGTGAGACCTTTTGAAACGGATGCAGTAACGTTTGTTTGTTTTTAAATTTCGCTATACAAAGCTACACAAAGGCTATCTGCGCGAGCCGTCCCCAATTTAGCGGTGTGAGACTAGAGGGAGGGCAGCTAACCATCACCACCCATCGCCCACTCTTGGGTTACTCTTTTACCAACGAATTGTGGGAATGACCATCACATTATAACAAAGCCCCAAAGGGCTGAAAGAGCGACGGGGATTCAAACCCGCGACCCTCAGATTACGAGTCGAATGCCTTAACCCACCTGGCCATGACGGGCCTGTAGATGTGGCTGGTCTGGTGGACAAGAAGAGGTTAAAGAAAAGTCACAGTCAGGAGGGAGTAATAATTCAATGTGAGTTTTGTTATGTTTTTTATCAAAACTACGTAATCAGCTGTCTGTGCTCTGTCCACCGCGGATATCTAAAACCCAATTTTTGGTCTTATTAGTCCGCACACTCACCGCAGAGCCACCAGGGGGCGAGGGTACCTAACAGCACATAACAGCGTGTAAATTTATCTGAATAAAGCTGATATCTACTGTCACAAATCAATACGTTTGTCGATCAATTGGTGAAACTAAATGTCACCATAAAGTAGGAACATGTGAACACATGAGTATATCTATAAAACCTGGAAGAAAAGCTATAAATTCTCCCAACTTTGTTATCCACTGGCATAAAATAGAAAGAAAATATCCAACATCTCTCTCCAGCTTTAAATTTTCTCAATAGTAAAACATGATACTGATCTTCTAATAAATGAGACGTTTTACTCAAATATTTCGTCTTTAAATAAAACACGTTTTTCATTTGATTTAAACCTATTTTAGTAAGAAGTATTTCATCTCCGCTGCACACATTCCATACAGATTATAACATATTCCCGGTATAACTATCACTACATTAATTTTGTACCTCTACATTTGTGAAGATTCTGAAACATTGTATGTAATTAAATTCGTGTTTTTTGGGGTTTTAAAAAAACAACTGAGATTTGCTGATACAATTACAGAGACATCTATTGGCCCGGCATGGTCAGGTGGTTAAGGCGCTCGACTCGTAATCATAAGGTTGCGGATTCGAATCCCTGTCACACCAAAAATGCTCGTCCTTTCAATCGTGAGGACGTTATTAAGCGACGGCCAATCCCACTATTCGTTTGTTGAAGAGTAGTTTAAGAGTTGGCGCTGGGTGGGGATGACTAGCTGCCTTCCCTCTAGCCGAAATTAAAAAATAAACAACCAGTTTCTCTATTGGATTATTTAGGGAATACTGAGACAGACTAACTGCGTATTGAACAATCATCTTATACGAAATAACAATTGACATTTCTGAGAAACATGTAACACGTAACAATTAAAATCCTGACTAATTTGTAACACGGAGTAAGAATTAAAATACACAGAATAACTTCCCATATTTCTTTAACAATCTAGTAATGTGTGTATGTTTTTTCCTTTTTGCAAAGTCACATGATGCTATCTGCTGAGCCCACCGCGGTGAATCGAACCCTTGATCTTTGTGTTGTAAATCCGTAGTCTTACCGCTGTGCTAGAGGAGGGCAATGGATTAATTCAAGTGTTTTTATCATAGTCAGTGTTAGATTGGATCATCTGATTCGTTTCTGATTTGGATTGTTTTGAATTTCGTGCAAAGCTACACGAGGGTTATCTGTGCTAGCAGTCCCTAATTCAGCATTGTAAGACATGGTTTAATTAAAGCTCATGTATTACCAATGTTCTGTGTCAGTATTGACAAATTTTCAAGATATCTTTAGTCCCAAGAAAACAATGTTTGATCCCTGCTTGATCCTATAATTACACAACAACAACAAATTTATAGTTATCTTATTTACAAAAACTTTCTCTTACCTTAAAACCGTTATAATCGAACTCTGAATTTCAGAGCAATATAGCTCATATGTAGGCTTGGCCGTCAACAGTAATGTTTGATTTGAAATTTAATCTCCCTCTGGGAGTGATAAAAGGAACTATAAAATCCACTACAAAATTTATTTTTCTTACTAGCATTTCCCAATAATAATAATAACAGCGAAACAACAAGGACAACGCTTTATCTATTGTCTATCTATATCGATGTGTGACATACACATATTTGTAGATACAAAAGAAATGCTTTTATACAGCTTTTGATACATTTTCAAGATAACTTTACATATTTCTTCAAACCATAACTAATACAACTGAGTTCTAGTATCATGTTTAACATATCATCCAGTTTTGAATCTGTACTAGAAACACACGCTGATGGACATACCTCAGAAATATCAGAAGTGGTTTCGGCCAGGCCAGTACACTTCTGATAATTAAAAGTTCTTCAAAAAGTGTGAATGATATAACTTATCTTTTCTTCAGCAGCTCAGTTTACCATAGTAACAGATATCACATCTAAATCAAGCTGTTTGAAGATACATAGATAACAGTGAGGATCAACACGTATTCTGTTATCAGTGTTTACCTGGGTCTGTTTACACACCGAAAACTTCATAAAACGAAGAGCACGAAAACAAGTAACAGAAAGAAAACAAGTTCGTTTGGACATCAGAAACGTTTTGATTTCTATTGGATAAGTTTATATTTTCAGGTGAGGTGCTTGTTTGTTAATGTTTTAGTGTTATTTCCGTTCATGTTGTTGTAATCTGTACAACTTGTAATTATTTGTTTAAAATTGTCTGTAAAACATATTTAAGTTAATGTATGAAAGAAATAATTCGTTAAGTACTTTTATCTTGCAGGAATGTCGGGAAAATCAAAGAATTGGTCATTTTTACTGACCATCGTGACGTTGTTGCTGGGTGTATCAGTGAAGGCGGACTGTCCTCCTACAGAAAACATTTATCCCTGTTCTTGTAGTAGAAATATTGATACCTGTTTCTATTCGTGTAGAGGTCTCGATAATAACTCGTCGTTTATCGTGTTCCAACAGTTTTCGTCCTGTCCAAATATTCGGTTTAGTGTTACTTCTGACGAAATATCCTTTTTGCCACATCGTTTCTTTGGTGGGTTTGGTTCTGTGGAGAGTTTCAGCTTATATTTAATAAGACTGAATCTTACAGCCTTGGGTGAACCATCGTCGGGTTTATCAGCTTTCGATGGATTATCAGTTGAAAACGAGATTTTTGTTTACATGCAATGGGTTAATTTAGGAAGTAGTTTTGACTGGTCAGTTTTTTCAGCTGTGAATTTCGGACCAGACGTGTCCACAACTTTCTCTTCCAATATGTCCGAATTTAATGAGTTAAGTCCTGGGTTTTATGAAGGGTTTTCACACTCTAACATGAACTCACTAGTTGTTTCACTTGCTGGTCTGAAAACAGTGGCTGAAATACCTACGGGTCAGTTTTCGTCTTTGGTGAACGTCAACTTTGAAAGAAACTACTTAACAGAAATAAAACGTTCGAACTTTCCAAGACCAGCACCAGAACTAGAGAATATAGTTTTGAAGTAAGTACATCATTTCCGTTTTATGTCGTTTCTAATATCTATAACGTAAGTTACTTATGTGCTGATGTTTTAGCTCACTTTGAGTCGGAGAAATACTACCAACTGTACTTTGTATTTCTATATATTAATAGTTAGTTTGACAGCTGGATTTTGACTGAAACTGAACACGTGTAAAATATCTCTTTTTCGCACCAAACGACATCTGTTTGGTCTTTATGTATATAATTTTACTTATCAAAAGTTTAATCAGTTTAGGTTTAACATTATTTTGGTGTATTGGAAACGTTGAGTTCAATAAGAATTATTATTTTTCTTTCACACTAAGAATAACATTTAACAGTTCATTTATCTTTTCTTTTATCAGCCGAAACCAAATCAGTTATCTTCCAAACGATCTCTTTACAGACATGTTTAAGCTCAAATGGTTTGATATTTCTATGAACTCCATAACTGTATTGAAAGAAGAAACTTTCGAGCCGATTTTTACGTCACTTGTTAGACTCGTAACGATAGGTAAGTTTATACATTATTAAAACTTCCATGCGAAAATTTAATATTAAGTTAGTTAATGGAAAAAATATTTGTCAACATTAAAAAATATTCGCACTTTCCCAGAAATCACTACAGTAGTTTTGGGGTCTTTGATGTTTGTTTGTTTTTTAAGTTAAATACTGCAAGCCTAAAAGGAAAATGGAAAATTGTTCTCTTACATGTGATTAAGGCACTCGACGCGTAATCCGAAGGTTGCGGATTCGAATCCTCGTCACCCCAAACATGCTCGCCCTTTCAGCCGTGTGGGCGTTAAAATGTGACAGTCAATCCCACCATTCGTTGGTAAAAGAGTAGCCCAAGAGTTAGTTGTGATGAATAGCTGCCTTCCATCTGGTGTTACACCGCTAAATTAGGGACTGCTACCGCAGTTAGCCCTCGTGTAACTTTGCGCGAAATCCAAAAGCAAAACAAACATACAAACAAACAAAAGAAATACTTCACACATAGAGGTCTCTGGATCGCCAGTGAGCCCAAACAGGAGGATTACAAAGATGATCATTAGAGATCACCTTAAAATGGGTGGATAAAAGTTCGATGATGGAATAGTTACACTTTTTAAAAATGGCGATTCTGGTACCGTATTTCTCTTAGAATTATCACTTTCACCACAGTGAACATGTTCAATTTGGTGTCCATAATATTTGCACACTGCTAAGAATCGAACTTTCTCGAACGAAACGCTTCTGAAAATAGCATTAATGTTCATATTAAACCATGTACCTTGACAAACTTTCTATAGTAACTTTGATGTTAGTCAGCATCTGAGATCACAGATGAGTAAACCAAAGTCTGATTCTATTGGAACTCTATTGAGGAATAAAATATCGCATAACTGATGTAATTCCAGTTGCTTAGACAAGTTTGCTCACGAAAGATATATTTTGATTTCGACTGGAAGTTTGTGAAGTTAAAAACCGTCTTTCATTACACAATACTCTGCACGAGTGTTAGGACAAAGTTATAAACTAGATTTCACGCAAGTTTCAAGGGAGAATGAAAGATAAATCATATTTAGTACAACAGAAAGTCAGTGAAAGGGGTTGAGTTCAGCAAACAGTTAATATTTTGTGTTTCCCTTTTTGCTTTAAAAAACTGGAGACAGTCTTTCAGGTATTGTTTCAATATATTTAATCAGTATATTATTTGGGATTGTATTCGAAATATCTCTAATACCCTCCTATAAAGTTTTGTTGAAAGTAACTTTTGATTTATAAAGTATTTTTGGCTGTGACGTGACAACAAAACTCAATATATATAGCAGTTAACACTGTTCATATCAAAGTTCATTTGTAGAGTGCTGTTAAATTGACTTCTTTAGGTTATACCAATACCATATGTTGTCGTTCTCTATATAGTTAAGACCCTGCATGGGGTATTATGACGTTTTATATCAGACCCTAAGTTTGATGAATATGTTCGTTCAAGCAGAATTCTCAAGTCATGCGATTGGTACAAGCATATGAAAATTCTAAAGACTGATAAGTATTCTTACCCTGGTTCATTCTACTGTCAACAGAGGTCAGTAAAACATAACTGCAATGTTGTAATTTACATTCTCTTATGGCACAGAAGAATTAGCCCCATAAAAAGGAAATAATGACAAAATATTTTTGTCCAAACACTTTTGCACAGTACTGTATTCTTATATCGTACCAGAAATTGATTTCAACGTCATTACGCTGGGATAAGTGTCGGAGGGTTCTCCTTCGTAACCGTAGTCATCGTCTGTGTATCAGATCGCTGCTCCTGATTAACAAGCTTTCTGCTTCCATGGGGAACACTAAAACTTTCATCAGCGAAACATCGTATTTTTTTAACCCTACATCATTTAAAATGTAGCTCTGACATAATCTTCCAACGATAAGTCTATGTGCGGTGGAACATTTGTAGAATGTTAAGTAGTTCACCGTGTAACAAATACGAAGATGCAAATTATGTTCATTGGAACAACACGCGCTTCTGTATTAGCATATAACAATCATTATTCGTAACCACTTTTAACCTCGTATAAGCATATTTTTTGTAGGTTTGTTTCATTACAAGAAATAAACAGAAGTAAATGAAACCGTTATTATTTAAAAATTTAATAATTTTATCTTATAAATTCTTATTACAAAATATACGAGTAAGTGTTAAAGAGTATTCTTATTTCTTAGGACTATCTCTTACATGTGACTGTCGTCTGGCTTGGATATTACCTGATTGGAGAACGAAAGTCATCGACGCTCGTGAAATAGCATGGCCTACCACGTGCAAAGAACCTTCTAATCTTGCTGGGAGACGAGTACGAGACCTCCAACTGCAAGACTTGACTTGTAGTGTTAAACTCTGAATTGAAAGGAATAAAACAATCTTTGAACTGTGTTATTAAAATAAATATCGCGTTACTGGTTTGTTTGTTTGTTTTTCATTTCACCTGAAGCTGCGCGAGGGCTATCTCTGCCAGCTCCCACTAAATTTACAGTAAGAAACTAGAGAGAAGGCAATTACTTAACACCATCCACCGTCAATCATTGTGCCACACTCTTACTAAAGAATTGTGAGATTGACTCTTAAATTATAACGCCCACACAGCTAAAATGGTAAATATGTGCAGTTACGAGGATTCGAATCGTAACTTTCAGTCGATACTTAGTGTACAAAATGGTAAAATTATCGAATGCATACAACAGAGAAGACATCTAAGCTTTAGTATCGGTCAGTACAAAACGGTGGTTACTAACGGATGAATAAATATCATGCCCTGACATTGGTCATTACTTCTATCCTCACAACATTTATGCCTAATGAATTATTTCGTTAAGCTTAAAATTTACTCTTACTATGTGAACCTGGTGGATCATTGTTAAACTAAGAACCATAATTTTAAGTACAAAATATGCCATGATCAGCTAAATGAACATTAATTTAGAATTTCTTTGCTTTAGCGCAACTCTGCGATTTTTACACTACAGGAAATCGAACCTTGAATTTCAGCTTTGAGAATCCGTAAATTTAGTACCAACTCGCTAAAGGAAACTTATTTATTTGTTTATAACTGGAATTTTGTCTTCGAAGCCCTATAAGTCGAAACCAAATTTAAACAACATATGACTTATATATTATTTTAAATGCTTCAAATAAACTCAAAATACATACAGAGACTACCCCTAATGAAAAGACAACTTCACAAATAAGAACTTTATTCCATAAATGTTCTTACATATTATTTGAATGTGGACTAAATACGCTATATTATTATTCTTACATATTATCTAAATGTGGGCTTTATATGGTGTATTATTATTCTTACATATTATCTAAATGGGGACTTTATATAGTGTATTATTATTTTTACATGTTATCTAAATGTGGACTTTATATGCTGTATTATTACTTATGGATCGTTTTATTTAATTTTTTTCTTCAGACAATTTTTCTACCTTTAACATTTATCAACTCACGTTAATACATAATAATGTATTATTATTTGATATTTTCTTTTCTCAACTACTTGTTTCAGGTTTTAAACAGTCTATGACATTTTCTATCAAAAATTATTTTGATTATCGTCAAAAAAAAATTTAAAATAAAATATGCCTTTCTGACAACGTCTCACCGAATTTGAAAACCGATACAGATGTTAAGACGTCGTATCATAACAGTTTGGAGACTCGTCTCGCCCCGCCCTCTAGTGGCACAACGGTTTGTTACGGTTTCGATAAGTTTGTTTGGTAACGAAAGGGATAGTTCAGAAACATGTTATTTATAGCAGTCCTTCTCAATTTCTTCAATGCAATTATGAGAACATGTGAACAAAAGTAAAAAAAAATACCGTAATAATACTGGTACCACAATGCACCTACTACAACCAGTGAAAATACCGTAATAATACAGGTACCACAATGCACCTACAACACCATGTGCCAATATCGTAATAATACAGGTACCACAATGCTCCTACCAAACCCAGTGCCAATACCGTAATAATACAGGTACCACAATGCACCTACTACAACCAGTGCCAATACCGTAATAATACAGGTACCACAATGCACCTACTACAACCAGTGCCAATACCGTAATAATACAGGTACCACAATGCACCTAAAACACCATGTGCCAATGTCGTAATAATACAGGTACCACAAGGTCAGCGGTAATCTTGATAGGTCTTACCATTAAAATTCGAGGTTAGATCAGTACGGTGAGCCTGGAACGGATACCTCTTTATGGACTTTATCCATAAATAAAACTACAAAATACCTGATTTAATACTTTCTCTTTTGCTAGTTCTACTTTTCATTGTTTTTACTGTGGTTACTGTGGCGACATAAGTTTCAGCGTAAATCTGAAGGTTTACAACTCTAAAAATCATATTTCGATACCCAAATTAGGCAGAAGATGAATAGTTTGGACTTAGCAATAAAACATTGTTTTTTTACTGTTTCGCAGCAATAAAAAAATAAAAAAAACGTTTTCCCATCAATCAGGTAAACTGAAGTAAAAAAATGGTGAACCATTTCGAATTAGCTGAGTAACATCAGAAAGTTAGTTTTTCCTCTGTCCACCAGTTGTCGAAACCATAAACAGCGAGTAAAATTTGACAGTTGAACGAATGATACGATTCCAATGCTAAAAGTAATCACAACGTGAGGTCGCTACATTCACGTTAATTCTATTCAATGTGGCCAATATTTATGTACATCACTATCTTCATTAGTGAAAACATATTGTATTTATCTAAATGATAACTTGGTTTGAGTTTTGAGAAAAGCTATAAGAGGGTCGACCTGAGCTACCCTTGAGATTGGCTCAAGAGTTGGCGGTGGGTGGTATTGACTAGCTGTCTTTCCTCTTATCTATCACTTTTGAAAATCTTCAAAAGGTCCACATGGTTCAGAAACAACATCATCCGAACAACTTTAAAGTCACTGAAATCTACCATTAATATTAAAACACAAGCTATTTCTTCTTGTCTATAGAAAAGACGAAAAGTGACCCATGGGTATTTCAGCCACTGTCTTCAGACCAGCAACTGACACAACTCATGAATTCATGTTGGAACGTGAAAACCCTCCATCAAACCTAGGACTTAACTTATTAAATTCGGACACATTGGAAAAGAAAGTTGTGGACACTTCTGGTTTAAAGTCTACAGCTGAGAAAACTGACCAGTCAAAACTACTGCCTAAATCAACCCATTGGATGAAAACAAGAAGTTAGTTTTCAACTGATAATCCATCGAAAGCTGATAAACCCGACGATGGTTCACCTAAATATCCAAGTTTCATGTGAACTAAGTCCAAACTGAATTTTTCCACAGAATCAAACCTACCAAAAAACGGTGTGGCAAAGAAGAAATTTCTCCAGAAATAATACTAATGTAGATAATTTGACAAGACTGAAACTGTTGATACACGAGAAACGACGAGTTATTATCGAGACCTCTACACGAATAGAAACAGGTATCAATATTTCTACTACAAGAACAGGGATAAATGTTTTCTGTAGGAGGACAGTCCGCCTTCACGGATACACCCAGCAACAACGTCACGATGGTCAGTAAAAGTGACCAATCCTTTGATTTTTCCCGACATACCTGTAAGATAAAAGTACTTAAATAACGAAAGATTTTATGCAGTAACTTTAATATGTTTCACAGACAATTTTAAACAGAGAATTACAAGTTGTACTGATTACAACAATATGAACAGAAATAACACTAAAACATTAACAAACAAGCACCTCACCTGAAAATATAAACTTATCCCAAAGGAATCAAAACGTTTCTAATGTCCAAACGAACTTGTTTTCTTTCTGTTACCTTGTTTTCGTGCTCTTCGTTTTATGAAGTTTTCGGTTATTAAACAGACCCAGGTAAACACTATTAACAAAACACGTGTTGATTTTCCCTGTTATTTGCGGATCTTCAAAAAGCTGGATGTAGATGTGATATCTGTTACTATGGTAAACTAAGCTACTGAAGAAAAGATAAGTTATCATATAATTCACACTTTTCGTAGAAGTATTGAGATCGGAAGTGTACTGGTCTGGGCGAAACCACTACAGATATTTCTGAGGGATGTCCATCTATTTGTGTTTTTAGTACAGATTCAAAACTGGATGATATGTTAAACATGATACCAGAACTAAGTTCTGTTAGTTATAGTTTTAAAGAAATTGTGAAACAATATTAAAAAACTTTGTTGAAGTCTATGTGGAATAGTGTCCCCCATATCCGTTTGTTTGTTGTTAAAACAACACAAAGGTTTATCTGTGTTGTGCTCACCACGATTAGCGAAACTTTCTTTTCAGTGTCTTCCTTCCGGGGAAAGTGTTCTATATTTACAAATAAAATGCGTCACACATCGACACAGGCTGGTAATGACTACAACTTTACCCTAGCTGTTTTAATATGTGTTGTTGTTTTTTTCATATGAAATGAAAAAAAAAAATTGTTCTAATGGATTTTTCATTTTTTTTTGTTCCAGATCTTGAAAACAAATAAGAATTTAATTTAGTAAAATATGAGGTCAAGGTCGCATCTAAGATGTGTGGTTCTAAAATTCATGGTTCAATCTCTGTGATGTGCATAACATAGAAGACCTAAACTATTAGCTTTGTGCTTAATAATAAATTGACAAACAACAAGTTACAAATATTGGTCAATTTGTGTTCTCTTGAATAACAAATTCAGTGGGGTTTGATCGAGTTGTTTAAAATTGTAAAAAAAAATCGTTAATATTGATGTATTATTTTTTCGCCCAGCATGGCCAGGTGGTGAAGGCACTCGGCTCGTAATCTGAGGGTTGCAAGTTCGAATCCTCGTCACACCAAACACGCTCGCCCTTTCAGCCGTGGGGGCGTTATAATGTCACTGTCAGTCGCACTATTCGTTGGTGAACGAGTAGCCCAAGAGTGCTGAGTGGTGATGTTTTTGGTTTTTTGAAATTCGCACGAAGCTACTCGAGGGTTATCTGTGCTAGCCGTCCCTAATTTAGCAGTGTAAGACTAGAGGGAAGGCAGCTAGTCATCACCACCCACCTCCAACTCTTGGGCTACTCTTTACCAACGAATAGTGGGATTGACCGTCACATTATAACGCCCCCACGGATGGCTAGGGCGAGCATGATTGGCACGACTCGGCCGCGAACACACGACCCTCAGATTACGAAGCGCACGCCTTTACGCCCTAGGCCATGCCAGGTCCAGTGAGTGGTGAAGACTAGCTGTTTTCCCTCTAGCCTTACATTGCTAAATTAAAAACCCAGACAGCTCTCGCATAGTTTTGCGAGAAATTCAAAAACAAACAAATCTCACTGAACTTTTTATTTTTAACAACCGAAATGGAATAAACTTTCTTCCGGAAAATTGATAAATGTTATTTTCCAAAAAGTATCTTAGAACGCCAAAAATATTGACGTACGTGCGACGTGGAATTTGACCACAAACTTAAAATATCATATTAAGGATGAGCTATGTCTGCAAATGTAGAAAAAACACTTAATTTTTGACATTTTAATACAGGTCTTTAAGTTACCATCGTAACGTAAAGCCACAAAATGTTATATCTGTATTCTGTCGAACGATGGGAATCGAACCTAAGATTTTATGATTGTAACTTTGTCCCGTTGAAAAAATTTCCAGATTTCGAAAGCACTCGGGTCAGAGGATTTTATAACTGATAGGTGTATGTTGTTGCTGTTTTCTGAAGGTGATGCAAATAAAAAGAACTTGAATATTATAGGCGGAACAAATATTAATCAAATAAAAGTTTGTCAAGAAATATTTTACAAAATAAACAAAGCTAAAGCCCGTCATGGTCTGGTGGTCAGGGCGCTTGACTCGTAATCTTAGGGTCGCGGGTTTTAATCTCCATCCCACCAAACGTGCTCGCTCTTTTAGCCGTGGTAGCGTTATAATGTGACGATCAATCCCACTATTCGTTGGTAAAAAAGTAGTCCAACAGTTAGCGGTGGGTGGTGATGACTAGTTGCCTTCCCCTAGTCTTACACTGCTAAATTAGGGACAGCTAGCACAGATAACCCTCGAATAGCTTTGCGCGAAATTCAAAAATAAATCAAAATTTATCGATAGCTGATAGCTGATGGTTCACCTGAGTATCCAAGTTTCATGTGTCCTAATTCCAAACTGAATTTTTCTACAGAACCAAACCCTCCAAAGAACTGGTGTGGGAAAGAAGAAATTTCTCCAGAAATAATATTAAAGTAGATAGTTGGACAAGATCGAAACTGTTTATACACGATAAACGACGAGTTATTATCGAGACCTCTACATGAATAGAAACAGGTATCAACTTTTTTTGTTTGTTTGTTTTGGAATTTCGCACAAAGCTACTCGAGGGCTATCTGTGCTAGCCGTCCCTAATTTTGCAGTGTAAGACTAGAGGGAAGGCAGCTAGTCATCACCACCCACCGCCAACTCTTTGGCTACTCTTTTACAAACGAATAGTGGGATTGACCGTCACATTATACACCCCCACGGCTGGGAGGGCAGGTATCAACATTTCTACTACAAGAACAGGGATAAATGTTTTCTGTAGGAGGACAGTCCGCCTTCACTGATACACCCAGCAACAACGTCACAATGGTCAGTAAAAGTGAATAACCGTGAATTTTCTCCAACATTTCTGTAACAGAAAAAAATATCAAAATTATAAACGCATTTTAGCCTAAGTATAACGATATGCGTGTATATGCGCACCTGTTTTGTATTCTATATAAAAACTAAATGCTTACTTTCGACTCAGTGATATTCACGACGGCACCTTGCTGGCCAGAAATTAAAGAACAAACATCTAATAGTCAATAAACAGTTGCAGGACACAAGCGAAGTGACATTGACCAAAAGGAAAGTCTTTCGTATTGACATCAATTCAACCAAGCTAAATATGCCACCCTGGTAGAAACAGTCACCGATCTATTCTCGTAAGTCACTTTGTATCCTTCAGTAACTAAAGTAGTTCTTGGAATCTATTTCAATGTTCACTGAAATAAAAATACATGTGACGTTAAATACTTGTTTTACACAACCGGGTTTTCTAAACCGGTTACTAAGTTCCCGTCTTGAGCATTAATTGTGAAATCTACAGAAATATTTAATAACACACGTTACGACACTGATGTGTGAAGTTAAGAATATTTTAAAGATTACTTGTCTTACTGGTTTTATTTATTATGAACCGGTGTAAAATATATGAATAATAAACTCACCACTAGAGGGACACGAAGTGTAGAATTAAAATGAGACCTTTTGAAACGGATGCAGCAATGCTTGTTTGTTTGTTTTTGAAATGCGTGCAACGCTACAAGGGGGGGGGTATCTGCGCTAGCCGTCCTTAATTTAGCGGTGTAAGACAAGAGGGAAGGCAGCTAACAACCACCACCCACAGCCCACTCTTGGGCTACTCTTTTACCGACGAATAGTGGAAATGATCATCACATTACAACGCTCCAAAGGGCTGAAAGGGCGAGCATGTTTGGTGCGACGGGGATTCAAACAAGCGACCCTCAGATTACGAGTCGAATGCCTTAACCCACCTGGCCATACCAGGCCTGTAGGTGTGGCTGGTCTGGTGGACAAGAAGAGGTTAAAGAAAAGTCACAGTCAGGAGGGAGTAATAATTCAATGTGAGTTTTGTTATGTTTTGTATCAAAACTACGTAATCAGCTGTCTGTGCTCTGTCCACCGCGGATATCTAAAACCCGATTTTTGGTGTTATAAGTCCGCACACTCACCGCAGAGCCACCAGGAGGCGAGGGTACGTAACAGCACCTAACAGTGTATAAATTTATTTGAATAAAGCTAAATCTACTGTCACAAATCAATACGCTTGACGATCAATTGGTGAAACTAAACGTCACCATAAAGTAAGAACATATGAACACATGGGTATATCTGTAAAAGCTATAAATTCTCCCAACTTTGTTATCCACTGGCATAAAATAGAAGGAAAATATCCATCATCTCTCTCCAGCTTTAAATATTCTTAATAGTAAAACATGATACTGATCTTCTAATAAATAAAACGTTCTACTCAAATCTTTCGTCTTTAAGTAAAACACGTTTTTCATTTGATTTAAACCTATTTTAGTAAGAAGTATTTCATCTCCGCTGCACACATTCCATACAGATTATAACATATTTCCGGTATAACTATCACTACATTAATTTTGTACCTCTACATTTGTGAAGATTCTGAAACATTGTATGTAATTAAATTCGTGTTTTTTGGGTTTTTTGTTAAAGAAACCTGAGATTTGCTGATACAATTACAGAGACATCTATTGGCCCGGCATTGTCAGGTGGTTAAGGCGCTCGACTCGTAATCCGAGGGTTGCGGATTCGAATCCCTGTCACACCAAACATGCTCGTCCTTTCAGCCGTGAGGACGTTATCAAGCGACGGCCAATCCCACTATTCGTTTGTAGAAGAGTAGTCCAAGTGTTGGCGCTGAGAGGTGATGACTAGCTGCCTTACTTCTAGTCTTACAATGCTGAAGTAGGGACTGCTAGCACAGATAACCTTCGTGTAGCTTTGCACGAAATTCAAAACAATCCAAATCAGAAACATGTATCAGATGATCCAATTTAACACTTAAATTAATCCATTGCCCTCCTCTAGCACAGCGGTAAGACTACGGATTTACAACACTAAGATCAGGGGTTCGATTCACCTCGGTGGGCTCAGCAGATAGCATCATGTGACTTTGCAAAAAGGAAAAAACATACACACATTACTACATTGTTAAAGAGATATGGAAAGTTATTTTGTGTATTTTAATTCTTACTTCGTGTTACAAATTAGTCAGAAATTTTAATTGTTACGTGTTACATGTTTCTCAGGAATGTTAATTGTTATTACGTATAAGATGATTGTTCAATACGCAGTTAGCCTGTCTCAGTATTCCCTAAATATTCCAATAGAAAAACTGGATGTTTATTTTTTATTTTCGGCTAGAGGGAAGGCAGCTAGTCATCCCCACCCCCAAGCCTTGGGCTACTCTATTTTCAACAAATAGTGAGACTGACCGTAACTTTTAACGCGCCACAACTGAAAGGAAAAGCATGTTTGTGTGAACGGAGTTTCGAATTCGCGATGGTCAGATTCCGAGACAAGCGCTCTCTACCTGGTCATGCTGACCAAGAAAAACTGATTAACAGTCATGATTTAATTAAAGCTCATGTATTATCAGTGTTCTGTGTCAGTATTGACGACTTTTTAAGATATCTTTAGTTCCAAGAAAACAATGTTCGATCCCTGCTTGATCCTATAATTACACAACAACAACAAATTTATAGTTATCTTATTTACAAAAACTTTCTCCTGACTTAAAATCGTTATAATCGAACTCTGAATTTCAGAGCAATATATCTCATATGTAGGCTTGGCCGCCATCAGTAATGTTTGATTTGAAATTTAATCTCCCTCTGGGAGTGATAAAAGGAACTATAAAATTTATTTTTCTAACTAGCATTTCCCAATAATAATAATAACAACAGCGAAACAACGAGGACAACGCTTTATCCATTGTCCATCTATATCGATGTGTGACATACATATATTTGTAGATACAAAAGAAATGCTTTTATACAGCTTTTGATACATTTTTGAGATAACATTACATATTATTTCAAACTATAACTAATACAACTGAGTTCTAGTATCATGTTTAACATATCATTCAGTTTTGAATCTGTACTAGAAACACACGTTGATGGACATCCTTCAGAAATATCAGAAGTGGTTTCGCCCAGGCCAGTACACTTTCGATAGTTAAAAGTTCTACGAAAAGTGTGAATGATATGATGACTTATCTTTTCTTCAGCAGCTTAGTTTATCGTAGTAACAGATATCACATCTAAATCCAGCTGTTTGAAGATACATAGATAACAGTGAGGATCAACTCGTATTCTGTTATCAGTGTTTACCTGGGTCTGTTTACACACCGAAAACTTCATAAAACGAAGAGCACGAAAACAAGTAACAGGAAGAAAACAAGTTCGTTTGGACTTCAGAAACGTTTTGATTTCCTTTGGATAAGTTTATATTTTAGGTGAGGTACTTGTTTGTTAATGTTTTAGTGTTATTTCTGTTCATATTGTTGTAATCTGTACAACTTGTAATTCTCTGTTTAAAATTGTCTGTAAAACATATTTAGGTTACTGTATGAAAGAAATAATTCGTTAAGTACTTTTATCTCACAGGAATCTCGAGAAAATCAAAGGATTGGTCACTTTTACTGACCATCGTGACGTTGTTGCTGGGTGTATCAGTGAAGGCGGACTGTCCTCCTACAGAAAACATTTATCCCTGTTCTTGTAGAAGAAATCTTGATACCTGTTTCTATTCATGTAGAGGTCTCGATAATAACTCGTCGTTTTTCGTGTATCAACAGTTTCGATCTTGTCAAATTATCTACTTTAGTATTATTTCTGGAGAAATTTATTCTTTGCCACACCGTTTGTTTGCGGGGTTTGGTTCTGTGGAAATTTCAGTTTGGACTTAGTACACTTGAAACTTGGATACTTAGGTGAACCATCGTCGGGTTTATCAGCTTTCGATGGATTATCAGTAAAAAACGAACTTCTTGTTTCCATGCAATGGGTTGATTTAGAAAGTAGTTTTGACTGGTCAGTTTTCTCAGCTGAGGACTTTGAACCAAAAGTGTTCACAACTTTCTTTTCCAATGTGTCCAAATTTCATGAGTTAAGACCTCGGTTTTATGAAGGGTTTTCACGTTCCAACATGAATTCATTAGTTGTGTCAGTTGCTGGTCTGAAGACAGTCGCTGAAATACAAAGGGGTCACTCTTTGACTTTGGTAAATATTAACTTTGAAAGAAACTACTTAACAGAAATAAAACGTTCGAATTTTCCAAGACCAGCACCAGAACTGAAGAATATAGATTTGAAGTAAGTATATCATTTACGTGTAACACCATTAATACTACTAACATAATCCTTTCGCATACTAATTCCCCTTCGTCTTATGACACATCATCCAATAGACAAGAAGTAATAGTTTGTGTTTTGATATTAATGGTAGATTTCAGTAACCTTAAAGATATTCAGATGATGTCGTTTCTGAACCATGTGGACCTTTTGAGGATTTGTATAGTTTTTATCAGTTTTAGTATTGTTTGAATAACACTTAGCTCCGCCTTCATTATCTTTTTATTTATCCTCCAACGATTAATCTTAACACGTGACCTCCACCCAATAAAATACCAGGTGACGAAAAAATTAAACCGTGTATTAATGTGAACACCCACCTCTCAGGCACAAGATACGTTACGTATTTAATTAATGATAGTTTAATGTCGTGATACAAACTAAATTTCTCATAATAATAAAATAAAAGTAGGTGTCACCTCAGTGAATATAAAACAAACAAATAAATATTTGTTTATGTAACCATGTTTCTCTTTTTCTTTTTTTTCAGCCGAAACCAGATAAGTTTTCTTTTGGAAGATCTGTTTACAGATGTGCCCAAACTGAAATAGCTCGACATCTCCATCAATCAAATATCTGTGCTATCCGAACAAACTTTCAAACCAGTTTTCACGTCACTAGATAGACTTATTGTAATTGGTAGGTGTATTTTTCTCCAATGTTTACGTGACTTTATACAATTGTCGTAACTGGTAAGCGTATTTTTTCAAACGTTCACATGACTTGAAACAATTGTTATGACTGGTAGGCGTATTTTCTCCGATGTACACGTGACTTTATAAAATTGTTGTATTTGGTAGGTTTATTTTCTTCAATCTTTTTGTCAGTTAATAGAATAAGTGTGACTGGTAAGTATATTCTTTCTTAAAAAACAACAGAAGAAAGAAAGATAAATAAATCTTAATGTAGCTATCATGAGCTAAAATATCATAACAATTGAGAGATAATCATTACTACTAAAGTGATACAGCAGTGGTTTCGTAACCGCGTGTCGCGAGAATTTGACCACACGAAGAATAATTAAGAGCACACACATAAAAATAACTGTACAAACAATAGCAGAGCTGTGATATAAATCAAGGTAAGCATGTTTGGAAAAAAGAAACTCGTCAGGTTTCGATCTCTCTGGTGGGCTGAGCACAGATAACCCATTGGGTAGGTTTAAGGCTAATTCCAAAACAAACAAACAAGAAAGAGGTTTGGAAAACATTGGCATAGAGGATTTCTTAATATAACTATTTTCAAAACCAGCGAAAAAAAGTTGAAATAAATCAATCCACAAACATAAGTTACACAGCTCCTTATTAGACAACTGTCCCATCGTCTCTAATTTATAAAAAAGAACAAACCACATGGAAGGAAGCTGGTCAACACCGCCTACCACCAACTCTTCAAGCTATTATTAACTAACGAATAATGAGATTGACCATCACATAATCACGCCCCAGAACTTGAAAAGGCGAGTATGTTCTTGGAAAGAATTGATTGCTTATATGCTAAATTTGGGATTAAATCCCTGCAGTTGGTACAACGCGAATAACCAGTTTGCAGCTTTATAATTAATATAAGAATTTTATTTTTAAAAGGCTAAGCCTACAAGGACATTTCTGGTTAATTCCTGAATGCAAACTCGTGAGTTTCCTTTTAGAAAATTTTACTCCACAATATATGATCAAATAACCAAAGTACGTTATTACTTTTAGGTTTACCCTTTACATGTGACTGTCGTCTAGCCTGTATTATACCTAAATGGAAAGAGAAAGTCGTTGATGCTTGTGGAATGGCACGAGTCGTCACGTGCAGAGAACCTCCCAATCTTGCTGGAAGACGGGTTCCAGACCTCAAGGCTGAAGATTTGACTTACTAACTTGAACTGGGATAAAATATACAATTCAGTGTATAGTAATCATAAATAAATAGTGATAATAAATAAAGTGTTTTATCAGCTTTCGTATTGTGTGTTTATTGCCTTCTTAAAGTGGCTTCCTTTTGATTAGATGCTCGGCGGTTAGGGCGCTCAACTCCCAATCTGTGGGTTTAAATCCTCGTCACACCGAATAAGTTTTCCTTTCAGCAGTAAGTGCGTTGTAATGTGACGGTAAATACCATTATTCATTGGTAAAAGCGTGGCTCAAGAGTTGGCGGTGTGTGGTGTTGACTAGCTGTCTCTCCTCTGATCTATCACTTTGAAATAGGGGCGGGTAGCTCAATTCGCCCCTTTTGTAGCTTTTCTCAAAACTCAAACCAAGTTATCATTTAGATAAATACAATATGTTTTCACAAATGAAGATAGTCATGTACATAAATATTGGCCACATTGAATAGAATTAACGTGAATGCAGCGACCTCACGTTGTGATTACTTTTAGTATTGGAATCGTATCATTCGTTCATCTGATAAATTTTACTCGCTGTTTACTGGTTTCGACAACTGGTGGACAGAGGAAGAACCAACTTTCTGATGTTACTCAGCTCACAAGAAATGGTTTACCATGTTTTTACTTCAGTTTACCTGATTGATGGGAAAACGTTTTTTTATTTTTTAATTACTGCGAAACAGTAAAAAAACAATGTTTTATTGCTAAGTCCACACTATTCATCTTCTGCCTAATTTAGGTATCGAAATATGATTTTTAGAGTTGTATACCCTCAGATTTACGTTGAAACTCATGTCGCCACAGTAAATACAATGAAAAGTGGAACTAGCAAAAGAGAAAGTATCAAACCAGGTATTTTGTAGTTTTATTTGTGGATAAAGTCCATAAAGAGCTATCCGTTCCAGGCTCACCGTACTGATCTAACCTCGAATTTTAATGGTAAGCCTTCTCAAGATTGCTGCTGACCCACCTGGAAACGTGTTCTGTGATATCAACGTCGTTAACGGGTAACGGGCTATCTGTATCAGCTGTTCCAAATTTAGAAGTGATAGACTCGAGCCAAGTCAACATTACCCATCGCCATGGAATTGGTTGTCAACTTATAACGTCCTTTCGAGTGAAGGAGCGAACATGTTTGATAACGGGATTCGTAAGCCCTAACCACACAAGGCCCTGGAGTACAGACACTGGGATATTGTCTACTACAGAGTTAAACAGTAAAACTTTCCTGATAAACTGTTTAATAATCGTTTTCTTTGTTCTTTTTATGTATTATCAGCCCGTATAGAATATGTATTAAAACGTTGTAATGATAAATGTATGGAGAACGAGTGATATATTCACCACGAGAGAGAAACACAGTGTTCAGAATTATGATGCAACGTTTCAAAGCAGTTCGTATGTTTGTCTGAAGTCAAGCACAAAGCGTACACAATGTGCTCTGTCCACAAACGGTTTAGAAACCCATTTTCAGTGTTGTAAGTCCGGAGACATACTGCTGTGTCACTAGGGGGCAGTTCGTACGTAGTTATGAATTCAGCTTATTTACAAATAGTAATATACTTAGATATAGCTTTTGTTCAGAGTTTCTACAAAAGTTAGCATAAGAAATACAATGAGCTTACCACAGTTATAAAAACGTCATAAGTCTTAAGACCTGCGGATGAGTCACTTGGTTCTGTTTCTGTTTCCTCTGTTATTATTTTTCGACCGTAATTTTTTCATACGAGTCTCAGTCAGAAATAGAGTTCACGCTTTAAGGAAAAATATATTATTTATAAAATTGTCATCAAACAGTTATGTTTTTACTGTACTGTTAAGCATGATGGGCTATATTCGATGCGTCCATCGGAAGGAAAGAACCTCCAAGTTTAACCTTGATGCTGAGCCATCGAGTACATACTGCAAAAGCCACCAGGTTGCAAAATACGTTACCAGGATGGTTAGAAACAAGTAAATCATAGAAAACGACAACAGTTTAACAACACCAATGTAAACATGAAATTTCTAAACACCATTATGTTAGTTTAATACAAAACTCAATCATTAGAAGTTCACATCCAATATTAGGTTGTTCGAAAAATAATGTTGGATTTTAAATTTTAGATTGAATAAGAAATAACAATATTCAAAATAAACGTATTAATCAGAGTAGAAACCTGGTAATCTACACACTCTTTGCCAACAAGAAACAAGACTCTTTTTGCCATGAGGATAAAACTTTGAAAACCTACAACTTTTGAACAACGCGTGGTCGAGTATTATCATGAAATAAGATTGGTCCTTTTTCTTCGATTGACCAATGCTGACATTTGTTTTACTCAACTTTCTAAGAATTACTTCCAATTCTTGACAGTAAACTTCCACAGTGATATTCTGGTCCTGGTTAAACAAGCTGTAATAGATAATACCGATCACAGACAACCAGACAGTGACCACAATCTTTTGTTGGTGAAACGTTGGTTTGGGAATTGTTTTGTAGTTTCGTCACCGTTCATCCATTGTACAGATCGTTTTCTGTTGTTATAAAAAATCCACTTTTCGTCGCAGGTAACAATTCAGTCAAAAAATGGGTTATTTATGTTGGGCACTAAATATCGACCGAGAATTACGAGCTCGAATCCCGGTAACCGAACATCTTTGCACTTTCAGCTCTGAGGGCGTTATAATGGTAAAAGTATTGCACAATAATTGGCGGTGGATGGTTTTGACTGACTGTCTTTATTCTAGTTTACCACTACTAAATTAGGGACAGCTCGTGCAGAGAGTCCTCGTGTAGCTTTACGTCAAATTCGAAACAAACAAAGAAACAAGTTTCATGATATTTATTATTGTTTCACAATACAATGATTATTACAATCCACTTAATTCAGTGTTTAACCTTACAACCCAAGTCTTGCACGTGCAGGTCACGGACTCGCCTCCCAGCAAGGTTAGGACGTTCTTTACACATGACAGGCCAGACCATTCCACTGGCATCTATGACTTTTTCTCTCCAGTCAGGTAATATCCAAGCCAGACGACAGTCACAGGTCAGCAATAACCCTAAAAAAATAATATTTTTATCACTTATTCGTGTATGTTTGTGATAAAACTATAAAATAACAATAGCTGTTTGATTCACTTCACTTCAATATTTTTGTGAGAAATGCCTAAAAAATAACTTCCAAAAAGGTTCGTGCACTTTATAAGAGCGATTTTTTTATTGCAAGTGTAATACTTTATTGCCTCAAATGACAAAATTAGCACATAAATATTTCATATATGGCTAATTTCCGGCTACTCGATATCAAATTGCAGCCACGGATGGACTTATGGATGAAATATCATGTTATAACCTTTTCTAGAAAAAATGTTCGAATAGCAATATTTTTCAAGTATTTAGAACAAAAACACACGATGATAAAGTTATGGAAACACTGAATGTTATTTAAAAAACTAATCAGGAGAAATTCTGTAATCCACAAAGAAAAAGTTATGGTAACGAAAGACTCTTAAAGCCATTGTGATAATGCAGAGAACAACTTATGGTAAATTTTAATTATATAATAAATTAAAGTTTTAAAACTTACAAAACGGACAAGATGTGCTAGTGTTATAATACAGGAATTACAGTGATATCACTCAAGAACATAAGTATCACATTTCTGTGTACAGCTTCGAAGCGTCAATTAAAAAAAAAAGAAGACATGTATCAATCACAGCGACCTCTATAAAAGTCTGAATATTTTCGGAATTAATAAATAAGTTTCAGTAACATCTGATGTGTTGTTTAAATTTTATAGCTACATTAAAGGTAACATTCAAATCAAGTTTTTTTTAAAAAAAAATTCGCATATTTATCTTTTAATTCGTTTACTTACCAAGTACTATAAGTCTATCAAGCGAAGTAAATATTGATTTGAAGGTTTCTTCTGCTAACACAGATATCTGATTGATAGAAATATCCAGTCTTTTGAGCTTAAACATATCCGTGAACAGATCGTCTGGAAGATAACTTATTTGGTTTCGGCTGATAAAAAGAGAATAGATATATGTTAAAAATGATTAATATTTTAATACCAAATTGAAGCATAAGCTAATAAGAGATGTTAAAATGTTCACATAAATTAATCAAAATAAGACAGTAATTCTTATCAACCTCAGCGTTTCGAATTCATAAAAAGGTCGTTAAGCCTTTTACGTTAAGCCTCAATATATATTGTTCGTGGTAAAAGAAGTCTTTCGTACGTGTTTGGTTTCATTCAAAATCCATCTTTCAAACTACATATCAACATATAGAAGTACAAAGTCCAGTTGGTAATGTTTCGCCTATTCAAAGTGAACTAAAACATCAGCACACAAGTGACTTACGTCACAGATATTAAAACGTAAATGATGTACTTACTTCAAATCTATATTCTGTAGTTCTGATGCTGGTCTTGGAAAGTTCGAACGTTTTATTTCTCTTAAGGAGTTTCTTTCAAAGTTCATGTTTATCAAAGACGAAAACTGACCCGTAGGTATTTCAGCCACTGTCTTCAGACCAGCAAGTGAAACAACTAGTGAGTTCATGTTAGAACGTGAAAACCCTTCATAAAACCCAGGACTTAAGTCGTTAAATTTGGACATATTAGAAGAGAAAGTTGTGAACACGTCTGGTCCAAAATTCACAGCTGAAAAAACTGACCAATCAAAACTACTTTCTAAATCAACCCATTGCATGGAAATAAGAAGTTCGTTTTTTACTGATAATCCATCGAAAGCTGATAAACCCGACGATGGTTCACCTAAATATCCAAGTTTCATGTGTACTAAGTCCAAACTGAATTTTTCCATAGAATCAAACCTACCAAAAAAACGGTGTGGCTAGGAAGAAATTTCTACAGAAATAATACTAAAGTAGATAATTTGACAAGATCGAAACTGTTGATACACAAGAAACAAGGATTTATTGTCGAGACCTCTACACGAATAGAAACAGGTATCAAGATTTCTACTACAAGAACAGGGATAAATGTTTTCTGTAGGAGGACAGTCCGCCTTCACTGATACACCCAGCAGCAACGTCACGATGGTCTGTAAAAGTGACCAATCTTTTGATCTTCCCGACATTCCTGTGAGATAAAAGTACTTAACGAATTATTTCTTTCATACAGTAACTTAAATATGTTTTACAGACAATTTTAAACAGAGAATTACAAGTTGTACAGATTACAACAATATGAACAGAAATAACACTAAAACATTAACAAACAAGTACCTCACTTGAAATTATAAACTTATCCAAAAGGAATCAAAACGTTTCTGATGTCCAAACGAACTTGTTTTCTTTCTGTTACTTGTTTTCGTGCTCTTCGTTTTATGAAGTTTTCGGTTTTTAAACAAACTCAGGTAAACACTGATAACAGAATACGTGTTGATTTTCACTGTTATCAGTGTATCTTAAAACAGCTGGATTTAGATGTGATATCTGTAACTATGGTAAACTGAGCTGTTGAAGAAAAGATAAGTTATCATATAATTGACACTTTTCGTAGAAGTATTAGGGTATGAAGTGTTGTAGAGGTCTCGATAATAACTCGTCGTTTTTCATGTTCCAACAGTTTCGATCTTGTTCAAATATTCGGTTTAGTGTTACTTCTGAAGAAATGTCCTTTTTGCCACATCGTTTCTTTGGTGGGTTTGGTTCTGTGGAGAGTTTCAGCTTATATTTAATAAGACTGAATCTTGAAGCCTTGGGTGAACCATCGTCGGGTTTATAAGCTTTCGATGGATTATCAGTTAAAAACTTCTTGTTTCCATGCAATGGGTTGATTTAGGAAGTAGTTTTGACTGGTCAGTTTTCTAATCTGTGGACTTTGGACCAGAAGTGTTCACAACTTTCTGAAACTAAACTAAGCTAAACTAACGTGGCAGGGGTTCAGTTTAGAGAGAGAGAAATCAGAAGAGTTCTCTCCCCAACCGGGGTGTTAAGGAACGTTGTGGTTCCTCTTCGTCCCCTTTCGTGGATTGTTATTAAGATTAAGTGTTTTTTCTGTTTTTTTTATTTAAATAAATTAATTATTGTTAGTATTCTTGACTATTTGGGTGGAGGCAAAGGCAGCAGCGGAAAGGAAGGCCGGGACCTGTCCCGAAAGGAAGAGGTTGAGCAGATGTGAACATGAATATTATTCAAATCCAGATCAAAACAAAACAATTCAAACGGCACGATTCAGGGTCTGGCAAAAGAGTTGCCTGGGCTGGGATCTATAAATCCAATGCCTGAAGATTTTGATGTGGGGGAAACGGGAGTGCCCCGAGAAAACCCACTTTTACAGGACAGGCGCCGAAAGTTTTGCCTGTCGTGTGCCCTGTATCTGAGAGAAAGGAATTCGTGTTAGTGACATGGATTTTATTTGTTTAGATTCTTTGTTGAGTAGATTGTGATTCTTGAAATATGTTGTAAGGTGAGATGTATTTTGTTGGTGCACTTGATAATTTGTGTAGTAATGCCGTTAGTTTGTTTCTGTTTTCTGCTTTTAGATAATATTTGAGAGAAAGTTCTGTTATTCTATCTCTTATAGTTGGTAAATTACTAATTTGGTGTAGATAGTTTGTTGGCGTAAATGATGGTAGGCTAAATGCGGATTTTAATATTCTGTTTTGCTGCACTTGGATTTTCTGGAGTGTGTGATTTGACATATTGTATGTTACTTGACATCCGTACTCTATTAGTGGACGGATGTAAGCCTTGTATATTTGTGTAATGGTGTTTGGTGCGCATTTCGATTGTTTGCCAGTTATGGTCTTTAGATATGAAATCCTTTTTCTGATTGATGAGTGTATATTGTTTATATGTTTTTTCCATGTTAGTTTTGTGTCGAAAGTGACGCCAAGGAATGTAATGTTTTTGCTCATGTTAATGGTTGTGTTTCCAAGTGATAATTTTATTTTTTCTAGATTTTTTCTTTGCTTCTTAAGTTTCCTATAGAAGGTAATTGCTTGTGTTTTTGTTGGGTTTAACACGACTCTCCACTTGTTGCTCCATGTTGAGACATTGTTTAATGATTCTTGTACGCGAGACATGGCCATTTCTGGGTTTCTGGAGGTGCTCCAGATTGCAATGTCCTCTGCGTATTGTGAATTGTGTGTGTATGTTAGATTTGGAAAAGGTATGTCACTGACGAAAATTATCTATAGAAGTGGAGAGAGGACTGATCCTTGGGGCACTCCTGCCGTTATGTTAAATAATTTGGATATAGTTTTATTGACTTTTACTTGTGCTGTTCTATTGGTTAAGAAATTTGAGATCCATTTGACTATCGTGGGATTTATTTGCAGGTGATTTAGTTTGTATATGATGGCGTTGTGCCATACGCTGTCGAATGCTTTTTTGACATCTAGGAATACCCCGATGGTTACTTGATTGTTGTTGTAAGCTTTGTAGATTGATTCGGTGAGTCGCGTGAGGTGATCTGTTGTTTGTCTATTTTTTTCTGGAGGCATTTTGAAATTCTGGAAGGATGTTGTTTGATTCACAAAAATGTAGGAGACGGTTGGAGATAATTCTCTCCATCAGTTTTCCAAGGCAACTTAACAGACTGATGGGGCGGAAATTATCTGGATGTGTTCTATTAGTTTGTTTCTTAGAGATCGTTGTTATGGTGGCTTTTTTCCACGTGTCGGTCGCTAGTGAGATGTTCACGATATTTGTGAGGTGTTGTAGTAAGAGAGTGGAGCTTTTTTTCAGAATAATGTTTGGTATTTGGTCATGTCCGGGGGAAGTGTTCTTCAAGTTTTTGATATTAATTTTTAGTTCGGTTATGGTTATTTTTCTATTGATTGAACTTGAGTATGCTTCTAGTGTCTCGCCGGGAATCGTAGTGAGAATGAAGCTTGGTTTGTATTTATGTAGTTGTTGACATGGTGTTGGTGTTGTGTGTCGAAATCTACTGAGTTTAAATCGCTAAAAGAGGATTTGTAATAGTCAGCTAATAAGTCAGCTTTCTCTACGTCCGTCCTTGCGATTTTATTGTTATGGGTGATATGTTGTAGCATGAGATTTGTGTTTTTGTCTGAAGCGATACTCTTGAATTTTTTCCAAAATTCTTTTGGATTGTTCTTGCTTTTTCTAAGTTTTTACCGAAGTTATGCCAATTGTTTTCTCTTACTTTTTTGATTTCTTGTTTAATTTTTGTATTTGTTCTATTGATTTCTGTTTTAATGTGTGGATCGCGTGTGACGTAATGTGTTCGTCTTAATTTTCTGCGTTTGATTATTAGTGCGTGAATTTCTGGTGTTAAAGTCCATTGAATAAGTGATTGTTTTCTTTTTGATTTAGGGATTGTGTTTTTAATGGCTTTCTTTATGGCTTCTGTAATTTGATCAACATGGTTGTCTAGTTCTGTTTTGTTGTTTACATGTTCTATTGGATGGGGTAGGTATGAGTCCAGAGAGGTATTAAAAGTGAGCCAGTCTGTTTTAGTGTAGGTGTATGCGGACGGAGTCACGTACGCCACAGCAGGGTGGCGCGGGTGAATCATACATGACATGGGGAAGTGGTCACTGGTGATTTCATCATGTACTTTAAAATTAGATATTCTGTTTACCATGTCCTTGGGTGCGATGAGGAAATCGAATACATCGTATAAGCCGTTAGCGGCTGAGAAGTGTGTAGGTGTATGGTCATTGATTAGGTGCATTTTATTGCTAGAGATAAAAATTTTTATGCACGATCGTCTGCGTATGTCTCTGTTACCCCTTAATTCTGAATGTGGTGAATTAAAATCTCCAATAATAATTGGTTTGGGTTTACGATTAACACATTTTTGAAGGAAGTTAATGTCGATATCTTTGGTTGGTGAGCAATATACGGCTAGAATCGGAATAGTTAGCCGGTTGTTGAAGTGAATATTACAGAAAATGGTTTCATTTATGTTAGATTTAAAGGAATCTTCTATCGAGATTAGATGCGATATTTTCGTACTGAAGTAAGCTATTATACCTCTGTTGTTTTCTGAGTGAGGTATGCTGTGTGAGATGAATCCGGGAATTGTGGTGTTTTGTTTCTCTGTGCAAAGTGTTTCTGAAACGATTATTATGTTTGTTTATGTTGTATATTTCTATTCTTTTGTCTTTGAGATTTCCTTGGCAGTTGATGTGTAAGATTTTAATGTGTTGTGTCATTGTGTTGTTTTATTTCCCTTGCATGAATTTTGAGTGAGAGATGGTATGGTTTGAGGTGAGGAAGGCTAAAATAATAACTTGCAAGGCTGCAAACAGCCATGAGTGACTCGTGACTCGATTCAAATGAGGGGAGATCACTTAATTCTATCAGCATTGCCAGCAAGTTTGTGGTGAAATCTGTGGGGTTGAATGCTTGTGTTGTTTTCGGGCGTGTTACGTGTTGGTTGAGGTTGAGAGTGTTTGATTTGCGACACAGCTGTGGTTTGTAGTAGAGGTTGTTTTGTGATGTGGGTGTCGTGGGTTTGATTATTCTTGTTCGTGGTTTGGAAAAGGAATCTGTTGTGTATTTGGGTGTATTTAAGGCAGCCTTTAATTTTCTTTTCCAATGTCTCCGAATTTAAGGAGTTAAGTCCCAGGTTTTATGCTGGGAAAATCCGGGTTTCGATATCCGTGGTGGGCAGAGCACAGATAACCCTTTGTGTTGCTTTCTGCTTGATTCTAAAAACAACAAAAAATTTGAAACCGTCGTCGTCACACACAAGACGGATTTTTGAAAGCGGGCAGGAATGAGTGGCGTGCTTTGGATGGGACAACTTTAAGAAGGAGCCTTTCAGAATGAAAACCTCGCTAAAGAACTATTGTAAAGATTCATAGTCGTTTGACACACCATATTTGGACGTGAGAACATGGGTTATAGCGAATAATGAGGCGCCCAAATTGTTTTAATATAATTGACTCAACCCCATTAAACGTTAGTGTAAAACCCAACACTTATTTGTTATATAAAACTTTTTGAATAGATCACAATTTGACTCCAATGATTATGGAAACAAACTGGCATTTGCCTTACATGTACATCTCTTATTAGCATAAAATGAAATTACTTTATGCTTTCACACTAAGAATAACATTTAACAGTTCATTCATTTTTTCTTTTCTTTTATCAGCCGAAACCAAATCAGTTATCTTCCAAACGATCTCTTTACAGACATGTTTAAGCTCAAATGGTTTGATATTTCTATGAACTCCATAACTGTATTGAAAGAAGAAACTTTCGAGCCGATTTTTACGTCACTTGTTAGACTCGTAACGATCGGTAAGTTTATACATTATTAAAACTTCCATGCGAAAATTTAATATTAAGTTAGTTAATGGAAAAATATTTGGCAACATAAAACATATTCGCACTTTCCCAGAAATCACTACAGTAGTTTTGGGGTCTTTGTTGTTTTGTTTTTTACAAGTTAAATACTGCAAGCCTTAAAGCAAAATGGAAAATTGTTCTCGTACATGTGATTAAGGCACTCGACTCGTAATCCGAAGGTTGCGGATTCGAATCCCTGTCACACCAAACATACTCGAACTTTCAGCCGTGCGGGCGTTATAATGTGATGGTCAGTTCCACCATTCGTTGGTAAAAGAGTAGCTCAAAGTTAGTGGTGATGACTAGCTGCCTTCTATCTAGTGTAACACTGCTAAATTAGGGACTGCTAGCGCAGTTAGCCCTCGTGTAACTTTGCTCGATATTCAAAAACAAACAAACAAAAGAAATACTTCATACATAGAGGTCTCTGGATCGCCAGTGAGCCTAAACAGGAGGATTACAAAGATGATCGTTAGAGATCACCTTAAAATGGGTGGATAAAAGTTCGATGATGGAATAGTTACACTTTTTAAAAATGGCGATTCTGGTACCGTATTTCTCTTAGAATTACCACTTTCACCACAGTGAACATGTTCAATTTGATTTCTATAAAATTTACACACTGCTAAGAATCGAAATTTCTCGAACGAAACGCTTCTAAAATAGCATTAATGTTCATATTAAACCATGTACCTTGACAAACTTTCTATAGTAACTTTGATGTTAGTCACCTTCTGAGATCACAGATGAGTAAACCAAAGTCTGATTCTATTGGAACTCTACTGAGGAATAAAATATCGCATAACTGATGTAATTCCAGTTGCTTAGACAACTTTGCTCATGAAAGATATATTTTGATTTCGACTGGAAGTTTGTGAAGTTAAAAACCGTCTTTCATTACACAATACTCTGCACGAGTGTTAGGACAAAGTTATAAACTAGATTTTATGTTACTTTCAAGGGAGAATGAAAGATAAATCATATTTAGTACAACAGAAAGTCAGTGAAAGGGGTTGAGTTCAGCAAACAGTTAATATTTTGTGTTTCCCTTTTTGCTTTAAAAAACTGGAGACAGTCTTTCAGGTATTGTTTCAATATATTTAATCAGTATATTATTTGGGATTGTATTCGAAATATCTCTAATACCCTCCTATAAAGTTTTGTTGAAAGTAACTTTTGATTTATAAAGTGTTTTTGGCTGTGACGTGACAACAAAACTCAATATATATAGCAGTTAACACTGTTCATATCAAAGTTCATTTGTAGAGTGCTGTTAAATTGAATTCTTTTAGGTTATACCAATACCATATGTTGTCGTTCTCTATATAGTTAAGACGCTGCATGGGGTACCATGACAGTGATATCAGACCCTAAGTTTGATGAATATGTTCGTTCTGAAGACATGCGATTGGTACAAGCATATGGAAATTCTGAAGACTGATAATTATTCTTACCCTGGTTCATTAAACTGTCAACAGAGGTCAGTAAAACATTACCGCAATGTTATAATTTACATTCTCTAATGGCACGGAAGAATTAGCCCCATAAAAAGGAAATAATGACAAAATATTTTTGTCCTAACACTTTTGCACAATACTGTATTCTTATATCGTACCAGAAATTGATTTCAACGTCATTACGCTGGGAAAAGTGTCGGAGGGTTCTCCTTCGTAACCGTAGTCATCGTCTGTGTATCAGAGCGCTGCTCCTGATTAACAAGCTTTCTGCTTCCATGGGGAACACTGAAACTTTAATCAGCGAAACATCGTATTTTTTTAACCCTACATTATTTAAAATGTAGCTCTGACATAATCTTCCAACGATAAGTCTATGTGCGGTGGAACATTTGTAGAATATTAAGTAGTTCACCGAGTAACAAATACGTAGATGCAAATTATGTCCATTAGAGCAACACGCTACTGCATTAGCATATAACAATCATTATTCGTAAATACTTTTAACCTCGTATAAGTATATTTTATGTAGGGTTGTTTTATTACAAGAAATAAACAGAAGTAAATGAAACCGTTATTATTTACAAATTTAATAATTTTATCTTATAAATTCTTATTACAAAATATACGAGTAAGTGTTAAGGAATGTTCTTATTTCTTAGGACTATCTCTTACTTGTGAGTGTCGTCTGGCTTGGATATTACCTGATTGGAAAACAAAAGTCATCGACGCTCGTGAAATTGCATGGCCTACCACGTGCAAAGAACCTCCTAATCTTGCTGGGAGACGAGTACGAGACCTCCAACTGCAAGACTTGACTTGTAGAGTTAAACTCCGAATTGAAAGGAATAAAACAATCTTTGAACTATGTTATTAAAATAAATATCGCGCTACTGGTTTGTTTGTTTTTCATTTCACCTAAAGCTGCGCGAGGGCTATCTCTGCCAGCTCCCTCTAAATTTACAGTGAGAAACTAGAGAGAAGGCAATTACTTAACACCATCTACCGTCAATCCTTGTGCTACACTCTTACGAAAGAATAGTGAGATTGACTTTTACTTATAACGCCCACACAGCTAAAATGGTAAATATGTGCAGTTACGGGGATTCGAATCGTAACTTCCAGTCGATACTTAGTGTACAAAATGGTAAAATTATCGAATGCATACAACAGAGAAGACATCCAAGCTTTAGTATCGGTCAGTACAAAACGGTGGTTGCTAACGGATGGATAAATATCATGCCCTGACATTGGTCATTACTTCTATCCTCACAACATTTATGCCTAATGAATTATTTCGTTCAGCTTAAAATTTACTCTTACTATGTGAACCTGGTGGATCATTGTTAAACTAAGAACCATAATTTTAAGTACAAAATATGCCATGATCAGCTAAATGAACATTTAATTTAGTATTTCTTTGCTTTAGCGCAACTCTGCGATTTTTACACTACAGGAAATCGAACCTTGAATTTCAACGTGGAAAATCCGTAAATTTACTACCAACTCGCCAAAGGGAACTTATTTTTTAGAAACTATATTTTATAAAACAAGTCTACAAATGGACAGTGCGAATGCAACATAAAAGACGACCACAGTTTTACTCCTCTAATAAGCGAATAACTTCATTCGCATGTAATGATTTTCAGGGATCGGTCATTGTTATAAACAAATAACATCAAATTGTCTCAACAGCATCATTTGCTTCCTAGATACACTTCCTTTTTTCATACCAAATGATTAGTTATGTAACAAATTAACTAGAATTTTGTCTTCGAAGCCCTGTGAGTCGATACTAAACTTAAACAAAACATAACTTATATATTATTTTAAATGCTTCAAATAAACTCAAAATAAATACAGAGACGACCCCTAATGGAAAGACAACTTCACAAACAAGAACTTTATTCCATAAATGTTCTTACATATTATTTGAATGTGGACTAAATACGCCATATTATGATTCTTACATATTATCCAAATGTGGACTTTATATGGTGTATTATTATTCTTACATATTATCTAAATGTGGACTTTATATGGTGTATTATTATTCTTATATATTATCTAAATGTGGACTTTATATGCTGTATTATTATTTTTACATATTATCTAAATGGGGACTTTATATGCTGTATTATTATTTATGGATCGTTTTATTTAATTTTTTTATTCAGTTAATTTTTATATCTTTAACATTTATCAACTCACGTTAATACATAATAAAGTATTATTATTTGATATTTTCTTTTCTCAACTACTTGTTACAAGTTTTAAACAGTCTATGACATTTTCTAATAGAAATTATTTTAAAAAAAAATTGAAAGTAAAATCTGTCTTTCTTATTTAATTATTTCTTTTATTTAAGACTGAAAACGTATGACCGAATTTAAAATCCGATACAGAAGTTAAGACGTCATATCATAACAGTTTGGAGACTCGTCTCGCCTCGCCCCCTAGTGGCACAACGGTTTTGTTACGGTTTCGATAAGTTTGTTTGGTAACGAAAGGGTTAGTTCAGAAACATGTTAGTAATCGCAGTTCTTCTCAATTTCTCTAATGCAATTCTGATAATTTGTGAACAAAAGTAAAAAAATACCGTAATAATACAGATACCACAATGCTCCTACTACACCCAGTGCCAATATCGTAATAATGCAGGTACCACAATGCTCCTACTACACCCAGTGCTAATATCGTAATAATACAGGTACCACAATGCACCTACTACACCCAGTAGCAACAAGACCTTTCAACCAAAACCAAAAATTCGTTTGTCCTGCTGAAATGCAAGAAACCCAAAAGTGGTAGAGTTATCTTCCAGTTGAATAGTTGTACTTCTGCGGACTCACATCGCTAGAAACCGGATTTCGATACCCGTGATGGGCAGAGCCCAGATAGCCCCTTGTGTAGGTTTATGCTTAATTTCAAATAAAACTCCGGTAAACAGAGGAATAGTAAATTAATCCTTTTGATACCGGAGCGGGTCAAAATGACCACAGCGTCAACGGAAGTAGTTTACAAGTAACAAGAAAAAAATTTGTTAATATGTCAACCACACATCCTAGTTACATCCAAGCAACGTATTTTGTTATTAGGTAAATTCTGACGACATGCTGCTTGATGGCTCAGCATTGAGGTTAAACTTCAAAGATCTTTTCCTCAGATGGGCGCAT
Organism: Carcinoscorpius rotundicauda; assembly: GCA_011833715.1. Lineage (NCBI taxonomy): Eukaryota > Metazoa > Arthropoda > Merostomata > Xiphosura > Limulidae > Carcinoscorpius > Carcinoscorpius rotundicauda. The sequence goes on along the minus strand of CM022394.1, from coordinate 127,630,660 downwards.
ATAGCCCATTACGATTAACTGTAAAAACACAGAAATTTGACAACAGTTTTCTACAACATATATTTCCTTTCAAGGGTGAACCCTAGTTATTTATTTCTAAATGTGACTCATAAAAATTCTATGGTGGAAAAAAGAGGAAATAGAATTAGTACCAAAGTTTCTTCTTACTAGTTTCGCCATCTAGTGGCACGTCGGCAAATTTCAATTCTAAAAACAAGGTTTCTCTTCCTGTGGTAAGCACAATAAAGATTTTTTGTTTTGAATTAAGCACAAAGCTAAACAATGGGCTATCCGTGCTCTGTCCACCACGGGTATCGAAACCCGAATTTTAGCGTATAAGTCCGCTGAGCCACTGGGGACCACAATAAAGATAGCTTGCGGTATATCTTATATTAATATTTGCAAAAACTCTGAACAACAGCTACTTATAAATATATCACTATTTTTAAAATTAGCTGAATTTATAACTACGTGCAAACTGCCCCATATTGATACAGCGGTATGTTTCTGGATATATAACACTAGAAACTTGGTTTCGATACCCATGGTAGACAGGGCACAGATAACTTATTGCGTACGCTTTGTGTTTCACTTCAAACAAACATACGAACTGCTTTGAAACATTGCATCATAATTCTAAACTATGTGTTTCCCTCTCGTGGTGAATATATCACTCGTTCTCCATACATTTATCATTACAACGTTTTAATACATATTCTATACGGGCTGATAATACATAAAAAGAACAAAGAAAACGATTATCAGGAAAGTTTTACTGTTTAACTCTGTAGTAGACAATATCCCAGTGTCTGCACTCCAGGGGCTTGTGTGGTTAGGGCGTTCGTCTCGCTATATACTGATTGAGGGTTCGAATTCCGTCACTGAACATGGTCGTCCTTTCAGTCATGTGACGTTATAATACGATAATTAATCCCATGACGATGAATGATGTTGACTTGCCTCTTGTCTATCACTTCTAACTTTGGAAAGGCTAGCACAGATAGCCCTCTATTAGCTTTATGCGAAATTCACTAAACAAACAAATAAACCAAATATTTCATTAGATGTTTTTTTTAACTTTCTGCAAGTTATCGTTTTCACACAAAAGAATTTGTCTTTACATTTATGAAGAAAATTCCTTGGAGGTAAGAATACACACACAAAATCGTCATACGGTGACCTCGAGATGTATAATATCTAATATGTGACATTTCTGTTGATACCACGAAATACGCCCTCTAGTAGTTCAGCATTGTGCATTGATATCGGAATGTATGATATCTGATACGTGACATTATTGTTGATATCATGGAACACGTTCCTTGGCGTCAGAAATACTGTTGGCGTCTATATGGTTTATAGTCACCACGAGTAAAAAAACCTTTGCACTGGTTAATTGAAAGTGTCAGTTCTTCTCACTATATACACACACAATATCAGATACAATAAATAAACTTATGTTCAGGATTACTGGCCAAGAGTGGAATTCTGCAATAGTATAACCCGAAAACCCACATTGATCAAAGTGTAGATAAAACTGGACCTCCGTTGAACTAAAGATTTTGAAATTAAACAATTTTCGGAAGACTATGTTTATTTATTTGAGTCATTCTCCTTCAGAGAGCGTGTCAGATATATTTGTTGTATCTTAAAAACTGGTAAACGACTTAAGAATTCTAATGAAGTGATTGTAAACAGAAAAGTGTGGCTATTAAAAAACAAAGAAGGAATCACCACAAGTGGTTGAAATGTGTGCGGATTTTTACAGAGGATCATATGTATCAACTATTAAAGGTAAAACAGGAACTGATATGAAATTTGTGAACAACAAAGCAGATAAAACAGAAGTGCCTTAAAGTAGAGAGTATAAAACGATATGATTATCAGTGATATTTTGAGAGTGGGTGGAACTGAAACCTCAAGGAAGATAAAGTTGCTTAACAAAACATTAGAATTAGAAAAGATACCAAAGAATTGAAAATAAACCAAAATTATCATTCCATATGAGAAAGGAGATAAGCGAGATGTAAAAAAATACTGGTCCAGTGGTAGGAAGTCCATTATCTCATTTGTATAAACTAGTCACAAGAGAACCACAAAAAAAAATATTGGAAAAGATTTGGATCGAACACCAGTCAAGAGAACAGCATGATTTAGGAAAATTTCTCCCCAGCAAATCACTTACATGTAAGTAAACAAATAAATACGAACTACTCGTATGTGTGGAATGTATAGATTATGAAAAAAACATTTGAGTGTGTAGAATGCAAGGTAATATTCAATGACTTAGCTAGAATAAGTGTCAATCTAACGTACATCGAAATATTAAGAGATATATATATCAACAGACGTGAGAGCAACATACATGTTAACAAAGAAGTATCATCAGTGATATAAATAGAGAAATGGGTGAGATAGTGATCGAATATCTCCAAAACTGTTTACAGCAACTTTGCAAGAAGTATTCAGGCAAACTGAGCTACAGAATGAAAGTATAAGAAACAAACGATGAGATATTAGCAGATATAAGATGATGTAGTTTCTTTACAACATTAGCCACGAAAGATGGAAGCCATATTAAACAGTTTGAGTGACAGTAGTACGAAAGAAGGGAAAAAACAAACAAACATATGACCAACTGTCATGATACAGATACCATGGAAATTAAGATTGAAAACACAGAGAAAGTGTCAGCTATTGTTGTTTTTTATTGAGCACAAAGCTTCACAAAGGAATATCTGTGTTCTGCCCATCACGGGTATCGAAAGGTGGTTTTTAGTTGTATAAGTCTGCAGACTTACCACAGTGCCACTAAGGAACAGAAAGTGTCAGAGTATAAATATTTGAGACAAACTCTCAAAGTGGAAAGCACAACAAGAGAAGAAACTGTGGTAAGACTAAAGACAACATGGCAATGTTGTGGAATGTATAAAGAAATTCTAAGGAACAAGATATCCCCATAACTTTGAAGAAAAAGATCAACGAACACTTCCAGTCTTAACAGATGGAAACCAAACACTAACAAACAGGATAAGGACAAAAATAGAAACCTCACAAAGAGTTATGGAAAGAAAAATGCTTCATATAACACAAGACAAGTGCAGAAATGGCAGAATAGGGAAAATAGTAAAAGTGAGGCTTATTCTAAGAGCTAAGTGGGACTGGGCTGAGCGTGTAGTGAGGTATTACAATAACAAGAAGAATGGATTAATAAGTGGACATCAAAAAGAATGGATTGGCAGCCTTGGATGGAAAAATAACTAAGGCAAGGCAAAAAAGAAGATGGAGGAACAATATAGTAGTAAAGAAGATGGAGGGACAATATAGTAGTAAAGAAAATGGAGGGACAATATAGTAGTAAAGAAGATGTAGGGGCAATATTGTAATAAATAAGATGGAAAAACAATATAGTAGTAAAAAGATGGAGGGACAATATAGTAGTAAAGAAGATGGAGGGACAATATAGTAGTAAAGAAAATGGAGGGACAATATAGTAGTAAAGAAAATGTAGGGGCAATATTGTAATAAAGAAGATGGAAAAACAATATAGTAGTAAAAAAGATGGAGGAACAATATAGTAGAAAAGAAGATGGAAAAACAATATAGTAGTAAAAAAGATGGAGGGACAATATAGTAGTAAAGAAGATGGAGGGACAATATAGTAGTAAAGAAGATGGAGAGACAATATAGTAGTGAAGAAGATGTAAGGACAATATAGTAATAAAGAAGATGGAGGGACAATATAGTAGTAAAGAAGATGGAGGGACAATATAGTAGTAAAGATGTAGGGGCAATATAGTAGTAAAGAAAATGGAGAAACAATATAGTAGTAAAGAAGACGGAGGAACAATACAGTTGTAAAGAAAATGGAGGGACAATATAGTAGTAAATAAGGAATCAGATTAACATGGTACGGTAAGAACAGGAAATGCCGGTTTAACAGCTTATCCAACGAGGGATAACTGCAGTTTAGATAGATAGGAACAGCAACAACCATGACAGGTATTTGGTGTTTGAGGAATGGTTTTCACTTTCCCAAAGACTGGCATGGCCAGGTGGTTAATACACTCGACTCGCAATCCGAGAATCGTAGGTTCGAATCCCCGTAACACCAAACATGCACGCCCTTTCAGCCGTGGGAGCGTTATAATGTTACGGTCAATCCCACTATTCGTTGGTAAAATAGTAGCCCAAAAGTTGGCGGTGGGTGGTGGTGAATAGCTGCCTTCCCTCTAGTCTTACACTGCTAAATTAGGGACTGCTAGCGCAGATAGCCCTCGAGTAGCTTTGTGCGAAATTCAAAAAACAAACAAACAAACAATAACATTTTCAAAGTTGAACAACCATAGCCACTTTCTTATCGCAAACTACCTGTTAATCAACTGTAAAGTAACAGTTATGAGTTATACGCAATAATAAGTTGATTGTTAATTTATGACAAAGCTACACAACGAGATATCCGCGTCGTTCTCTTTTCCCATCACGGGTATGGAAACCCGATATTTTGTGCCACAATCCTGCAGATTTATCGCTGGGCCACTAAAGAGCAGTAATAATAGAAGGGATTTGATTATTGTGAGATATTTAGAATTAGAAACTAATAAGTGGTTGCAGTTCTGTCTGTTGGGGTTTATTGTAACTTTTTTCTCATTTTGGTAGAAAGTTTCACTTTTTTTATTATTTTGTTTGCTCATTTTTGCTCAAAACTACTCGAAGGCCACTTTTGTTAACATTATTTCTAACTTAGAAGTGACAGACCAGAAGGAAGGCACTTAGTCACCACAACCTTCGGCTACTCTTTTTATCAACAGAAAGTGGGATTGGCCGCCACTTCATAACCTCACCACTGCTGAATGGACGAGCGTGTTTGAAGAAGGGATTCGAAGCCGCGATGGGCAGGTTGGAATTTATCATATTAACCGCCAGAAGACCATATCAGGCCTTTGTATTTACTGGTAGTTTAGGCTGAATATTGCACGAATATTTTCGTTAAGGTGTAGAGAACTTAATACTTTATAGATTGCGAAATCAGTTTTTGTAAGAAGTCAGTACCTGTAGTTCCCTAGAGAGAACTTCATCGCTCATGAAAATTAAGTAATATTCAAAATTTCCTCGTTCCTTTCACAATGATCTCACTATTAAAGCATGGTATGTGGTATGAATACTAACAACATTATTGAAATACTTAAAATTTGTACAAAAAAAACTTTATTTCGCAGTTGAACAGATAGGTGGCGATTCAGATCCCTTGTGCTCTCCATCTTATTTTCAATAATGGTTTGTTTGTTGCCAAGTGAAAAGCTACTCAATGGGCTGTCTATATTGTGTCTACTACGAGTATTGAAAGGTGATTTTTAGCGTACATGATTTTCAAAATGACCACTGCCTTCGGTCATGGAAACAATCAGCAAATGTGCAGGATTATAGTAAAGTTTGTTGGCCTATTCTACCGCCCATAACTCTATCAGTCATAACCAGCGTGCTGTAATAGTTGTAGGGTAATATAACAAGTTGATGTAAGAGTCGATTCAAGTATCAAAAATAACTTTTGTCAGGAGACGCAGGTGGGGCTGTATAAAAACTGTTAAACCATGTTAAGACTTGTTCTATCATTACAAATGGTCCTAAGGCATGGTGATAACGATTGTATAACAGTAAAATTTTATATGCTGATAAAATCGTGAGAATTAATGGGAGTGTATAAATACATTTGGAAAGTTTTGTTGTTGTTTTTTAATTTCGCGCAAAGCTACACTAGGGCTATCTGCGCTAGCTGTCGCTAATTTAGTAATGTAAGACTGGAGGGAAGGCAGCTAGTCATCACCAACCACCGCCAACTCTTGGGCTTCTCTTTTTACCAACGAATAGTGGGATTGACCGTCACATTTTAAAGTCCTCACGGCTGAAAGGGTGAGCATGTTTGGTGTGACAAGGAACCTGCGAGTCGGATTGCGAGTCGAACGCCTTAACACACTTGGCCATGCCGGGACAAAAATTTTATTATCCCGTGTAATTCCGCTTTATTATATTTTTTTATTTAAGAATATTATATATCACAATATTATATATTATATATTACAATAAATGTTACCTGAATGTTATGTAACGTTTATGATTTAAAAATCAGTTTTGTTGTTCTCAGCTTTTAGTTAAAAAAAAAAAATCCTCCCATGGGGCAACGGTAATTTTACGGACTTATAACGTTGAAATCTGGGGTTCGAGTCTTCCCGATGGACAGAGCAGACAGATAGCCTGAGGCTACTTTACTCTAAAACAAACAAAAACAAAGATATGCGCTTTAGATCTTCGGTGTATTATTGTTCACTTACGCATATATTTTGGGCAAAAGTGTATTAGAGACTTTAACACGATAGCGCATGCTCCTGGGTGTCACGTTAAGTCGAAGGATTGGTTTAGCTAACACAATTGACATTTCAAACATTTGGAGATAGCAGTCAGCTTGCACGTGAATGAGCTATGCGTATCGAAAACGTTGTACTTAATATATTGCAAAACGTCTTGGTCCTTAACAATTAATCTGCAGAATCGGGAAGACATATTTGAGCTCGTTTCGATAGCACAAATTGAAAAACCTTCAAGCATGGAAGAATGCACAATAATTTCCTTGTTATGAGGAAGTAAAACCCTCATTTCCATAAAAAAAAATCCACACAAAGCATGGTAGTGGCCGTACGTGTTGGACAATACAGTATCTCGTTCCTCAGCTCTATAAAACCGTTTTCTCCATGTTTTCATTACTTATGTCGATAGAAATGGTTGAGGAAAGGCAATGCAAAGTGATTAATTATGGTACCTGTCTAAATATGGATACGTCTACTATTTTGTACCAAAGGAACACAGTTCGCCCAATTTCCTAAACATATTTATTGTGGAATACCATTAAGAGAGTAGTTGTTTTGGCAGTAAATTGTAGTCTCTTGAAGTTAACTCATCAAGCCTATAATCGTAGTATTTTTTAATGGCTTTAACTTGAATACCAATCTCTCGAATTCATTGTCACAACTCACATACTTGGTGTTACATAAAGAAGTCAGACTATTTTTGTGTGGTTTATAAGTTTTCACAAATTTTCAATTAAGCAGATGCTCATACATTTAAAGACGAACTGATCAAACGAGGGTAAACTTCAATTAGTTTCTGAGTTCGAGCTTTTTGACTCAGCTGTTTGTTCAGGAGAAGTTTGTTTATTTATTCGTTGTTAAGGATAAAGCTGACAACGGACTATTTGGACTTTTTCCATCAGGGTTATATAAATCCAATTTTTTGTTTTATAATTCAAACTTACCGCGTCAATTAGAAAAAGGAACGGAGAAACTGATTTTTCGACAACTATCAGGACAAGACTGCAAAAGAACAAAACGGGGAATTATTTAGTAACGTATCATAAGGCCCTTAACACTACAACGAACTTTGAAGTTCACACTAATAACACTACAGGATGTCCCAAAATAACGTTTACACTCTATGACTCTGTTTTGCTAATAAACCGTTTCTTTTGTTTCAAATTTGACTTGTGTCCAAGGATGGCGGATAATCAGCTTACAATCGAGCACAAAATATTCATTCTCAAAACTTTTTGGAAAGTCGAAAACAAAGCTGAAGTGCAAAGACATCGTTTTACTGGAAAGTTCCATATGGATGTGTCATCTCGCCGTGGTATTTCACGCATCATTGCCAAGTTTGATGAACACGGAACTCTCCACCATATGAGAAAGGGTCGCTCCGGTCGAATAAAATCATCAACAAGCCCAAAAAGAGAGCAAGAGATCATTGATAATGTTCTAAATTCTCCAAGAAAATCAGTGCGCCAGCTGTCTCGTGAAACAGGTGTCCCTAAATCCAGCGTTCATCGCATTTTGAGGCGTTCCCAGTTTTATCCCATCGCTTGTTCACGCTCTGAATGAAGATGACCCTGATCGAAAGGTTGAGTTCTGTGAATGGTATCTTGCTAGATGTGCAGTCGATGATGAATTTCCACTCAAAATTGTTTGAAGTGACGAAGCAACGTTTAAGCTGAATGGCTCAATAAATCAACACAACTGCACCTACTGGGCAACAGAAAATCCACTTGTTACAGATAAACATCGCTTGAATTTGCCTGGAGTGACTATGTAGTGTGGTTTGTCCACTAGGGGACTCATCGGATCATTCTTTTTCCAAGACACCGTAACAAGATTGAATTATCTCAACATGCTACAAGAATTTGCCATGTCACGCATCCAAGAACAATTTGGAGAGGAAGAATGTTTCTTCCAGCAGGATGGCGCTCCTCCTCACTTCCATCGCGAAGTGAGAGCTTATCTGGATGCATCTATGCCAGACAGATGGATTGGACGAAGAGAAAGTGTAAAATTTCCTGCTAGATCACCAGATTTTACACCCATGGATTTCTTTTTGTGGGGGCTTCTGAAAGACAAAGTTTATAGCACAAAAAGGGTAACAATTGACGAATTGAGAGTTTCAATTGAAGAACAATGTGCTTTCATACCAGATGAGATGGTGTTTGATGTGTGTACTACCATTTCTTCCCCTTATGAGATGTGTCTAGAGCAGAACGAATTTCAGTTTGAACACCTGAAGTGAAGCAAGCAAATTGTGACATTTTAAAATTTCAACCAAGGAGAGTTTTTCTTGGAAAGAATTTTATTTGTTATTTTTTCTCTTGATTTTAGTATTAAATCTTTAAATAAATCCTTTGGCTATCACATGCATCTTGTCTCATTGTTAAAATCAATAAACAAGGCAAGTTATAATGATCCAAAGAGTATAAACGTTATTTTGGGACACCCTGTATGCTATCAAAAGAAGCACGAGCTACTAAAATAACATTGTCGTCTTGGTAACAAAAATGTTTTGATCAAGATGTACAAAGACGTTTATTTTCGTTTTCAACCCCCCCTAGCGACCTTGGAGAAGTTAGATAACAACAAACTGCCTTCACATTACATAAAAACTCTCATCATTTTGACACCAAATGGGCCTTTAAGTCTTGTTGGTTAAGGTTCAAAATCTGACGGTTTTAATCCTGTAATTGAATATACTCGCCATTTCAGCCGTGGGGGCTTTATAATGAAACAATCAATCCCCTATTTCTTGGTAAAGAATACCCCACCAGCTGGCGATGGGGGGTTTTGCCTTCTGTCTCGTCCACCACTTCAAAATTAGGGTTTGGTTTGAATTTTGCGCATAGCTATACGAAGGGTATTTGCGCTAGCCATCAATAATTTAGCAGTGCAAGACGAAAGAGAAGGCAGCTAGTCATCACCACCCAGCGCCAACTCTTGAGCTACTCTTTTACTAAAGAATAGTGGGATTGGCCGAAACATTATAATGCCCCCACGACTGAAATGGTGATCATGTTTGGTGGGACGGGGATTCGAACCCGCGATCCTCGGATTACGAGTCGAGTGACTTAACCACTTGGGCATGCCAAGCCTCAAAATTAGGAACAGCTAGCGCAGATAGTCTTGAGTAGCTTTATAAGAACTTGATAACTCAGGAATCTTGGGCATGCTCGTGTTCGAGAGCTGTATTTACACACCAATATTTCTAGTGTGAAGGAAATCTATAAAGATTTTAAATCTAGTATCTGTTACATTTAAGTATGAAATGTAAAACCTGTGATAAGCATGCCTTCAGGCCCGGTATGACCAGGTGGGTTAAGACGTTCGACTCGTAATCTGAGGTCGTGGGCTCGAATCCCCGTCGCACCAAACATGCTCACTCTTTCAGCCGTGGGGGGCGTTATAATGTTACGCTCAATCCCACTATTCGTTGGTAAAAAAGTAGTCCAAGAGTTGGCGGTGGGTGGTGATAACTAGCTGCCTTCCCTCTAGTCTTACACTGCTAAATTAGGGACAGCTAAAGCAGATAGCCCTTGTGTAGCTTTGTGCGAAATTCAAAACAAACAAACATGCCTTCATGTTTCACGGTTCGGTATTTCGATGAAATTTTGACAGTTTTGTTTTTATGATTTATAAGTAACGTTCGCCAGTCTGTTATAAATCATAAAAGAAATTATTTACAATGACGATAGATAATCACCGATAAATATACGAGTGTAAATTTAAATTAATGAAAATATTTCGAATCGTCGTTTCTTCTTTTGTCCGTCTTTATTCTTTACAGTTGTAAATCGATAAACCCACAAGGTCTAAAAAAGACTTATTTGAGGACAACGTTTTTGCGTTCTCACAGTTTTCTTAAATAAAAATTACTTTTTGTTCTTTCCCCAGTTTTATTTATCATCCCTTATTTTGTATACATTGCATCAACACATGATGTCCTGTGTTTACTTTTCGCACAAAAACGATACTAAATGATACAAATCTACTATTAAAAACCCGTATCCCAGAAAGCAGACCTACAGTTGAAAAGATTTTACATATTAAATACACGAAGACTTGAATACAATACGTCAACATCGTGATGTCTTGTGTTTGCTATTTGTGCCAAAACGAGGCCTAATGGTATACAAAGCTGTTAACAAAAAACACACCAGTACCCTAAAAGACAGGCCTACGATGGAAAGATGACTTGTATCGGAAACACCCACACCCAAAATACTAATATAAACACCTCTCTCACTGATGCCAGTGGAACGTTCTGGTCATAACTGAGAAAATATTGATAACGAATTCTTTGGTTTAGAGGCTGTGCAACTTTGGTGAAGTGTATTCTAACCAGAAAAAAAAATTAGTCTTAAGTGATAATGAACATTTTTGGAGTTTGTTTATAGGAACGTTTTCAGTTATATTTAAATCTTACATTTTCATCTTTTTGTTTTTAACCCACTAAGTACTATATCGTTGTTATGAAAGCAAACTGACAGCAGATGTAACTTTTAAAGTATTATACTGGTGCAATGTACATGACGTCACTTATGACATCGAGGGTTAACATCGCAGCGATGTTGTCAGAAGGCGTAAATAAAGTGAAAGGCAAGCGTTTGGACAGTAATGACGTCACAAACGTGAACATCTTGGTTTTTGATTTTACTTTTCTTCAGAAATATAATTTATGACAAGTTGAAGAGAGTGGTAACAGACAGTTGATAATTAAACCTCCTAAAAAGGAGCGTGTCGCCGTTACCACTGAAGGCCTGAATAAGGGATTATTAGGAAACCGCTTCTTGCAAAGAACTCTAAAACTGTTGTATCACTTAAAATTTATAAACTGATTTTCTCATGGTGTCGTTACTGTTTGGCGTAACAAGTTTTCTGTAGGGGGTAAAGGGCTCTATAACACACAGTTATATTGTGTTACTTTTACAGGGTAACAGTTATATTGCGTTATTTTATTGAGTAACATAGTTATATTGTGTTATTTTAAATTGTAAAATAGCTGCATTGTGTTACTTTTACAGGGTAACAGTTATATTGTTATTTTATAGAGAAGCATAGTTATATTGTGTTATTTTAATTAAAGGGTGACATTATTATATTACGTTACTTTTACAGGGTAAAATGGTTTTATTGTGTTATTTTTACAGGGGAACATAGTTATATTGTGTTGTTTTAAAGAGTGAAATAGCTACATTGAGTTACTTTTATTGTGTAAATTAATTACATTGATTTACTTTTACTGTGTAACAGTTACACCACTGATTTTGCTATGTTGTTTTAAAATAGTTCATTTTACAACCACCAAAGAAAACTTACTATTATTTTAACATAAAGCCAAATAAATGTACTTAGAAACTAGTAAATAAAAAGTTCCGTATAGCCCGTTTCGGTATTTCACAATCTATGACACAACACTCTTAAGAAACATCGTCCCACGGGCAGTAACCGATTATTTCTTATTTTGAATTTCATTCAGTGGAGAAACCAGACTATTACAAAGGACTTAAGCTATTTTCACTTCTAGATATGTCTTGAAGCTAGGAAGGTGATTTATAATCATTTTCGGTGAAAACAACATTTGCGGACGTTACGAATAATTCGTGAGAATGAACTGTAGTAAAGTTAAGCCTATTTTTGTTATGTTCACACACGACAGGAATTCTATTTTTCGCCAAATTTTAGTGGTATTACATTTTTCGTATATAAAACTTATGATGTGCGTCTTGACATCAGATCTACATCCATTTCTATTTCAAACAAAATAAAAAAAAGGAAATCATCGCTTTAAATATCTTGAAGAAACAAACCAGTAACATTTTATAATTTATTTAAAATATTCCAGTGAATTCAGCCGTCTTTCAACTAAACACAGCTACTCTGTCTCTGTATAATATTATTTTCTACGCTATTTTTTTTCTTTTTTTATGGATAAGCGAATTAACTTGGAAATATAGGTTGACCTTCTGTTAAAGCAATTTGTGTTATCAGTTGTGCTTGAATTTCGTGCCCCCCGCTAATATGGCGGTATGTCTCCGGATTTACAATGCTAAAATCAGGGGTTCGATTCCCCTCGGTGGAATCAGCAGATAGCTTCATGTGGCTTTGCTATAAGAAAACGCGCACACATAGCTCGTGAAAACTCGCTAACCCCTAACAGGTCGATATCATACTCAGATCCGACTTGCTAACCCTTCACAGGTCGGTATCATGCTCAGATCTGACTCGCTAACCCTTCCCAGGTCGGTATCATGCTCAGATCTGACTCACTAACCCTTCCCAGGTCGGTATCATGCTCAGATCTGACTCGCTAACCCTTCACAGGTCGGTATCATGCTCAGATCTGACTCGCTAACCCTTCCCAGGTCGGTATCATGCTCAGATCTGACTCGCTAACCCTTCCCAGGTCGGTATCATGCTCAGATCTGACTCACTAACCCTTCCCAGGTCGGTATCATGCTCAGATCTGACTCACTAAGCCTTCCCAGGTCGGTATCATGCTCAGATCTGACTCGCTAACCCTTCCCAGGTCGGTATCATGCTCAGATCTGACTCACTAACCCTTCCCAGGTCGGTATCATGCTCAGATCTGACTCACTAAGCCTTCCCAGGTCGGTATCATACTCAGGTCCGATAACATAAAGCACATTTAATTGTTATCACTTAACTCGAAAGTTAACAAACAAGCGTGGGTTTTCTGTTTTAATAAATAAAAGAAAAACACTTTTTAACAAGTAAACCCTAGTAAGTACAAAAACGTATAACACTTTTTAACAAGTAAACCCTAGTAAGTACAAAAACGTATAACACTTTTTAACAAGTAAACCCTAGTAAGTACAAAAACGTATAACACTTTTAACAAGTATATCCTAGTAAGTACAAAACGTATGACATCGTTTTATAACAAGTAAACTCTAGTAGGTACAAAACGTATGACATCGTTTCTAGTTATATTAAGACCTCAATTATTTTTCCTTGTTTCCTCATTCTTTATGAACATTAGGTTCATTATTTGTTTTTGTTTTTTTTTCCGCGAACCAGTGTTTAGTAGTATTATAATTCGTAATTTTATGTTACACCAACTGAGATGTCCCCCGTTAGTACAGCGGTAAGTCTACGGATTTACAATGCTAAAATAAAGGGTTTGATTTCATTCGTTGTACTCAGCAGGTAACCCGATGTGGCTTTGCTATAAGGAAACACACCAATGAGGTATCTATGATTATTTACTACCGAGAAGGAATGAAAAAGAGTAAAGACGGGTCTTTCTTAAAACCATCAAATTAAGAATTTCTTTTTTTACCGTTTACCACCAATGGACTCGTTGAATGTTTTTAAATTTCGCGCAAACCTACTCGAGGGCTATCTGTGCTAGCCGTCCCTAAATTAGCAGTGTAAGACTAGAGGGAAGGCAGCTAGTCATCACCACCCACCGCCAACTCTTTTACCAACGAATAGTGGGATTGACCGTGACATTATAACGCCCCCACGGCTGGGAGGGCGAGCATGTTTGGCGCGAACCCGCGACCCTCAGATTACGAAGCGCACGCCTTAACGCGCGAGACCATGCCAGGCCTGACACTAGAGGGAAGGCAGTTAGTCATCATCACCCACTGCTAACTCCAGGACTACAGTGTTTCCGAGAAACAGTGAGATTGATACATTATAAAGCTCCCACGGGTGAGCATCTTTTGGTGTGACGAGGATTCGAACCCGCGGCCTTAGGATTACGAGTCGAGTGCCTTAACCACCAAGTTATTTAGGACACTGAATTTAAATATGATAAAAACTCGATGAAACTATTCATCTTCAATGTAAAATACATAAGGAGTGTTGTTAAACGAAAATTAGACCAAGAAGCGACTGTGCTAATTTTTAGAGTTATAAACCCTTAGCCTTATTGCCGCTTAACCACTAGAGGGCTATACACAGTGAAATAGAACGGTAATAAGTTGGACTGGTTTCATCATTAACAATAGTTTTATTTACATTTCTTATGCTTCTACTATGTTTTAAGAACGTTTGTAACTTACAGTTACAGATCCAAACGGTTTAAAATATGAATGAGTTATAAAGGTCCCTGAAAAAGTATGCCTTCTATCAGTAATACTGATATTAAGGTATAACACACCTATTTGATCGTCATAAACATTTACAGATAATTGAGGAAAATGAATAACGATCATAGTTATTAAATATGAAATTAAGAAAGAAAAATTTAACAGGAATAAATATTAGGAGTAGCCAGTAATTTGTTTAGGGATTTTGTTTCATAAAATTTAAAAAACAAACAAAAAGGAGCTTATTAACCCATCAAGTAGTCCCTTCCAACTTCCATCTATAACTCCTTCTCTATTCATGGAACCTTTTCTTGAACTCGGTTAATTTTTTTGCCTCCACCACTCCTGAAGGTAACCCATTCCAAAAGCCAAGCACCCTATTTGAAAAGTAATACTGTCAAAAGTCCAGACGACTCCTACACTCCCAAATTGTAAATTTATGGCCCCTTGTCCTATTTTTTTCACTGAAAAACACTAAAAAAAGTTTGATGGATCTATATAATCAAAACTCTTAAACACCTCAATAAATACCCTCTGACCCTTCTCTTCTTCAAAGGAAACAATGTTTGAGATTTCAATCTCTCCTCATAGGATAAATGCACCATCCAAATATCATCTTAGTGGCTCTTCTCTAAACCTTCTATGATAATTCAATGTCCTTCTTGAACAAGGGAGCCCAAAACTGTACACATTACTCTAAATGAGACCTTACAAGAGATCTATGCAGTGAAACAATAATATATCTACAAAAATACATCTACAGGTGTAACATACTGATGGCTACAATAACTGTTTAGATGACTTAGGTGATATTTCGACCGCAACATTAAGATATTTTTCGAACCACAGTATTTAATGTATTTCCATTTCAGTTGTAACAATAATTTAAGCTGTGAAAACCTGCATACATTACCTTATATTTTTTACAACTTTATCTTCATGTATTGGCCCAATGCATCAAATGATATAAATCTCACTGAAAGTCTACAGCATCTTTCATACAGTTAACCACCCCAAATATCTTAATGCCATCTGCAAACTTCAAAATTTTGTTAGTCATTCTAGTTAATAAAAATCACAAACAGTGGAGGTTCCAGTACAGAATCTTGAGACACACCACTTGTAACTGTGATACAGTGAAGGTTCCAGTACAGCATCTTAAGATACACCACATGTAAATGTGATACAGAGGAGGTTCCAGTACAGAATCTTGAGACACACCACTTGTAACTGTGATACAGTGAAGGTTCCAGTACAGAATCCTGAGACACACCACTTGTAACTGTGATACAGTGGAGGTTCCAGTACAGCATCTTAAGATACACCAACTGTAAATGTGATACAGTGAATGTTCCAGTACAGCATCTTAAGATACACCACATGTGTAAATGTGATACAGAGGAGGTTCCAGTATAGAATATTGAGATACACCATTTGTAAATGTGATACAGTGAAGGTTCCAGTAGAGAATCTTGAGATACACCACCTGTAAGTGTGATACAGTCAGATCTAACTCCATTTATCTCTGCTCTGTACTCTCTAGCCAATGTTCTGTCCAGCTTAATAACATTTCCTCCATATATTTAATTTTCATAGTAACAAGTCTTTTGTAAGGCACCTTATCAAACACTTTCTGAAAAAGATAAGCCAAATCTACAGTATTTTGTTCATCAACTTTTGCTATAACATACTTAAAAAATATTAGATTTCTTAAACAAATTTTTCTTCAGTGAAACCATGCTGGCTCTTTGACACTACATCAAACTACTTTAAGTTACTCTGCAATGTATCTTTAACCATGCTATTCTAAACCTTTCCAACTACTGATAAAAGACTCAGTGGCCTGCAATTGCCTGGACAATGTTTATTACCTCATTTAATTATTGGACTAACTAACATCAGCCATCTTCCAACCTTCTAATTCTCTTCCACTACTCAATGACCTGTTAATAAAATCTTCAAGTTCCTTTAAAACTCAAGGGCAAAAGTTGTCTGGGCCAAGGGTTTATCAATTTTTAGGTTTCCAAACTTTTCTCTTTAAATTTCAAAACTTAAAATGATATGTTTCACATCTATTTTTGTTAGACTTTTAGCACTGTAATTGAGATATAATATTTGTATTTCCTTCTCAAAAACCGAAAAGAACATGTAACTGAATAAGTTTACCTTCCAAAATAAGTTCCCACTATCAGGCCAAATCCACATCTACCATTTTGCTTACCCAGCATACACTTAAAAAATTCCTTGTTGTTTAACTCTCTCACCCAACCATCTTTTGTGTACAGTTTATTCCCTTTTAACTTTCTTTTCAACCAGCTCTTTGATTTCCTTCAGTCTTCATTGTTTTCAGTAGGTTTAACTTTCTTATGTTCATCTGCAAAAAAACCAGGTGGTTAGGCACTCCACTCGTAATCCCAGGATTGCGGGTTCAAATCCCAATCACACCAAACATGGTCACCCTTTCAGCAATGGGGGCATTATAATGTTACAGTGAATCCCACTATTCATTGGTAAAAATGTAGCCCCAGAGTTGGCAGTGGGTGATGATGACTAGCTGCCTTCCCTCCAGTCTTACACTGCTAAATTAGAGATGGCTAGTGCAGATAGCCCTTGTGTAGCTTTGCACGAAATTCAAAAACAAACAAATTATCCCTAATATGATTTCTTAAACGTTTACTAAACCATACTGGTCACGTTTTATCCAAACTGGTTCCCATATCTGTTCATGATCCCTTCCCAACTCTTTAGCCCAACCTACACAAGTCAGATCATGTCTCATTCTATCAAAATTGGTTTTCCACAAATTTAGATTCAGGGTTAAATTCTAGTTCAATCCTAAACCTAACACTGCAATGGCCGCTTGTACTTGAATGCTGTACAACCACAACTTTTGTCTATCACATTCAAATCAGATGCTAATATCAAATATAATATAGTTTCCTCTCTTGTAGATTCTATCACAGTTGGTGTACAAAAGTATCTTGAACAATTTCCAGAAATATACCCCATCACAGACTAGAAATTTTCCCAGTCAATACTCCTGAAATTAATCTATATTATATTAACATCTTTTTCAGCAAACTTTCTGATCTCATATGCATTTTCTCATTAAGTTTCACATTCTGACCTGGTGGTCAAAAACAAATCCCAACTACAAGACTTTTTTCTTTAATATGCTCTATCCCAACAGGACAAAATTCACTTCTCATATATAAAGCTACTCCCCCCCCCTTCATTTTGAATACTCTATCTCCGGTAAACAATCTGTAGTCTGGTATTTCTAAACAATTTCTCTCATCAAAACTGTTAATATCCGACCAAGTCTCAATTATACCGATAATATAAAAATCCTCAATTTCCTCAACTGCTTTGAACTTATCAGTTTTATTTCTAACACTCCTAACATTATCATAGAAACAATCAAAGATATTAAAATATCTATATTAAAATGTTTTATACCTGTTTTTCATATTTTCTTGTCAATTATGTTTCAAAATATCATAGTCCTTACCTCTGGCTAGCCCTAGTTTAATTCAACCACTGAAACTGAGTCAATACTCTTACCAACAAGCTAATACCAACCTTGTCTAAATGGAAGTCATCCATTCCATTTCATAAATTAAGAGGTGTACTGTTACACCAATAACACACTTTATGATATATATAGATACATGCATACATACAAACACATATATATAATTTTCCAATAGTGGTGGGGATCCACCACTAACATTATAAGGGTAAGATTCACATGCTGTGATTAACGATGTTACGTTTGCAAAATTTCACTGATTACAGTCAGGGTTTAATTTCTAGAAAGAGAAGGGTACCAATCAGATATCTGTTTGTGGTGGGTGAGTGAGTTTTGGAGGCTAACTATTTAAGCGCTATTGAAGCTACTACACGTATTTGGAATGGGGCTGAAAAAACAACAACAACAACAAGAGATGGAGGTTTGCCCAAGACTGTCAAATATCGTTTGACAGAGCATTCAAAATAGTCTTTAAATTAATTATAATGTTCTTGTCTTTTTATGCAAACAGAAATTAACATTACAGATTAATGACCTAAGATTCAAAAATGTTCTACAGAAATTAAACACAGTGTGGCACAATTACTTTTGTTCAGTTATGGATTTCTTACAACTTCTCTTAAAGTGCACCTTTTTCTCTTGTTAAATCAAACACCACATTGCAAACACTTCTGTAATTAATGATCAGTTTTGTTTTCAATTTTTAACACAAATGAACTGTAATTGAACTTTAGAAACACAAATAATATAACAGAATCTTTTTTTTAATTATATTCAATCTTTCAGTTTTATCTTGAACTTTTTATGGCAATAAAAGGGCGTGCATTTGAGTTTTTTTTTGAAAACGTTCATTATGACATAGAACAAAACAAGCATGCATGCATGTTTGTGTTGAGGGCAGTTTTCAATATTTTATCAAGATGAAAAGTGGTGATAACAAAAGTTTATAAACTTGGCCCATCTGAACATGGAGTCAATTGTACTAGCTCTTGTAAATACTATTGTGGACTTATTTACAAGAAATAAAAAACTTAAACTATGTTTTAAAGGTACAATCTTACTGTTTTAAAATAATGTTTATATTTATTCACTTGCATGGATTGCTAATCCCAGTTGGGATTTTTTAACTACGTGGTTAAGAATATGGTTTCTGTTGTTAGACATTTTTGTTTTATTCAGTAAAATAATGTATAATTTGCATTTCTTCGACCACAAGTCTTAAAATTCATACAAGTTTAAAGTAACCAACAATAGATTTACCTTTGTATGTAAATATCTCAATTACTTAATTTTCTAGTAAGTACAACCCTTCTCGTACGTGTACCATTTCATTAAAAACATAACCTCCAAATATACCACAAAACAAGTTTTATATCATTCTCCTAGTTTCCTTAACTTTATACAAAAGAAAAATGTCTTTAAGATAGGTGCTCAAAACAATTTAAATCTCCCTCTAGCCAGTGGTAAGTATTCAGATTTACAACACTAAAATCACGAGTTCGATTCCCTTCAGCGGACACAGCAGATAGCCCATTGTGGCTTTGCTATAAACACACACAAACATGCCCTCTAGGCAAAACACAGTATAGATATCTAAATTTTAATGAACATTAATTATATGTCACATTAATTACACGTAATTCCCAAACTAATTACATGATGCATTAAAACTAGTTTAGTTCCCATACAAAGCACCAGGAGGTTGTAAAGAAGTTTCTCATATACCTTTATGGAACATTATTTGTGTTCTCTATAGCTACTACATTTTGTAGTGTTTATCTTCAGGTTGGGAAAAATATCAGTTCAAAACGCCATCAAAAACAAGGAAAAAAATACAACTTAAAACCCAATCACATTTAAAAGGAGGTAAACACTGCCCAAAAATCCCCCAAGATAGAAACGTTTCATGAAAAAACAAAATATTTTAGAGATGTTTTAACCTTTCTTACCACTAGGTGACTATTAACATTATTTACAGAGGCTTAAATAGGCTAATTCGAAATACTTGCAGGTTTATTTAGTGAAAAGTGATCAAATACTGCAGTTCTTCATATTTTGTTTTATTTACCAACAATTAACGCATCCATAAAGCACCATCACAGAGGGTGTTATACAATATGAAAGTATGACAAAGTTGTTGCACACACTACATTTGGCAAGAAGAATAAATGAATTTCCCACATGTTGTACACACAAACACATACATGTATCTCTTCTAAGACTACACTGAATGCAATGTGGTTTTCACAAGGAAATAATAAATATTGTGACAAACTAAAGGAAGGTACCATTCTACAAATAGATTATATATATATATATACTTGGATAGTTCACAAAATCATTAAATATATACATATGATTAAAATGAGCACATACAAGTTAAAAATCAAAAGTAAACATTATAAACAAGTACCTTGTAACACACCTGTGTTCATTAGTCTGGTTTGAAAAACCTATGGTCCATGCTGTCCTATTAAATTAATATATAGTACTTTAATACATTTTAAATGTTTTGTACATGGTATAAGGTCATACATACACTAAAACATTTTGATATAACATTTATTCTTTTGCTTAAATTCCATAGAAATATATAGACTTTGAATAATATCCATGCTTATAAGCTCATTCTAGCTTCTAAAATGAAGTTTTATAAATTAACTTCTCATGAACAAATAAAAAATATGGTTAAAACTCATTGATGAGTTTACTTAAATTGAAAGATTGAAGAAAACGTGAACAGAAACAGTTACATAATAAACACATTGACAAACATAATAATAATTACCATAAATACATTAAAGTAAGGAAATGCACTGTTTACAAATACATATAACCTCCCGTAAACAGCCAGAACAAAGGTTGATTGATCATGTTTGGGGTAGATACACAAGTAGCACTTGAATTCTGTTAAGGACAGTCAACTGTAATATAGTTTTCTTGTCGAGTACAAATCCCAAGACATTATGTAGTAATAAATAGCACATTTTATTCCTATATCATATGGATAAATAATATATCAAACATACTTATACTTGTAACTCCAAGATCTTAGAATAAAGTTTACCTAAATATTAAACATTCTTCAAGATTGTGTAAGTTAACTGTTGGGTTATTCCTTGTTAACTCACCCAGGACTTCATGTCACTGATTTCCTTGAAAAACCTTAGTTTGATTTATTTAGTTACGTAATACAACTTTAGTAGGATTTTGCATGGCTGAATAAAACAAAATGAATTTTTCACGAAAATCTACAACATAAACTGGGAATAGTTCTGTTTTCCTCAGTGAGGTTGCATGAAACAGCCATATTTTACTTAAGGAATAATAAAACAATGTAAAGTGATAAATTACATATTAAACTGAGCTGTATATACTTGTTAACAGTTTGTACTAACAGTTTTTAGAGGGGCCACATCTGTTTGTTCTTAAGCAAAAAGCTGCACAACGGACTATCTGTGCTCCACCGAGTACAAAGATTGATCCCTGAATTTTAGCATTATAAGCCTTCAGGCTTACCAATGAATCATCCAACATGAGTGAGGCACAAAAACTGAACTTACCCATAGAGTGAAACATTATAATCTAAGTAACTGTCACTTGCATTTAAATATTAACACACGAAATTTCAGTACTTTGTGGCCACTGCCACAGTGACCATCGTTTACCTGATATTTCCAGGTTTTCCCAAGTCTATTTTTAATACAAGTTAACTTTGATTTCTAAATTAAACAAATACATTAGTTTTAAATAAACACTGTTGAAGTCTAGTTTGTATTGTGAGACACAGTTTACAAATAAGCTTGCTACATAATTACTACTTCACAATCTTACAATTTTACTCTGGAGATCTTCCATCTTCTCTTGCACGTTAGGCAGTGAACTGAAGAGCTTGTAAGTTTTATTCGCAGTTTGGTTAAAAAAATATATTGGCACATCTGTTACCCTCTCTAGTGCAACCAACCCATTAGCTTATCAGTTAACATTTATAGCCTTTTCACAAGTACCTAATTCTTCAAAATATATTTTGTTCTAAACTAACCACCCATGGAAGAAAGGTTCAAACTGAAACCAAAACCTACTTTTCTGCTCCAAAATACTGCAAGAAAAGACAAAACTTCAAGTCAAAAACCAATTTTTTTCTTTTGCTCGTGGGTTTACAAAGGCTTTTACTTAAATATTAGCATTTCCTTTCATTCACTTAAAGGGAAAATATTGGTGAAAAGTTATAGCATTATAAAAATAAATTAACAAGAAATGTTAATAAAAAAATTATAAATTAACTAATGCATAGATAAACTACAAACAATTAGACATAACTGGGTTAAGATGACAGCTCTCACTCTGTGGTCAAAGGCTTTCTTCAGTGGGGGGGGGTGGATGCACATTTACAAAACAAAGTGGTCAAACAGTGTTAGATCTCATTATGAAGTAGCAAGACAAAATATGAAATTCAGATAAGTCCTAAACAAAAACTTTGAGAATTACCAATTTGTTTAAGTTATACTCAGAGTTACTCAAGGACTATTTGCACTAACTGTCCCTGTTTTAGTAGTGATACACCAGAAGACTACTTAGCACCATCCACTACCAGTCTTCAGACTACTCTTTTTAACAATGAATATTGGCATCACCTCTCACATTATAATGCTCTCCACAGTTAATAAAGGATGCACAATGGAGGGAATTCAAACCTGCAACCCACAGATGGTGAGCTGAACACCCTAAAAGTCAAACAAACAGTTATACAGAGAAAATGTTTACAGAAATTATCCATTTTTATTATAAAACATAAGTGCTAGGCATTAATTAAACAGACAAAAGTTGATTCACATAATTACAAAGATTTATCAATTGTAACCCCAGTACCTGTGTACATAATGCAGTGTTTCTACAGGCACAAAGAAACATGTATGCTAAAGATATTTTGGTATCTCCAATCAACCTCAAAATTCAAATTTAATTTCTGAACAAATAACAAAAGGTTTACATAACTAAAAATTTTCAACAAAAATGTTTGCAAAACCTTTCACTTAAAAAAAATTGAGTATATGAAACAATACCACTGCCTTACATAAATACACAACAGTGCATATATAAATAACACTCAGTGACAAACAGTATATCCACACCTTACACTACATTTAGTTAGTTTTCAAACACAAATCCACTGTCTAAATAATATTTATATGATTCAGATTATGCAATTAATTTATTTACACAAGATATTATGAAGGTTTATATTTCTTTCCACCAATAAAACAACACATCACATTAATAACACAGTACATAAAAGTTGACACCTGTTGTATTTAAACAAATTAAGACAATACACTGAAAACAACTGATATACACGAGCAAAAAAATCAAACACAAGGGAGAATTTTTTATCCTTCCATCAATAGAAAAACTTCACACAGAATCATTTGCATTAAGTACATGTAGATAAAGCCTTACACAAAAAAATCAACCAATCTTACTGGGTTAGGGTCCTCATTTTTGAATCAATTGCTACAGAAAGGAAGCGACACAAATGTTAACACTTTTGACAATAGAGACAATAACCTGAGAAATATACATAGGTCCAACATTGTTAGAAAAAAATCAGATAATTAGTTGATTTTCTATATAAATTATGTAATAATAATAACCAAAGTATTTAAAGTGAAATTAATGTAATGTATTGGATAACAATTTTTTTACTTACTAAATACCAAAGTTTCTTATTATTTATACATGACCATTGAATAATTTCAGATGTTAATGTTTCTTAAACTTAAAGAGCTAAAATGAAATCAATCACTTAAAAAGACATTAGAAAATCCAAAGTTTTTACTAGGGTTCATTTTGTTTTAAATTTTTGTTGTACAATTAGTATATTACTAGTGACCTTGTACTGAAAGCTCTAGGGACTTAAAAGTATTTAGGCATATTAGTTTAGAAAAATGTATTTAAAAAGCCAATAAGGTTCATATGTTTCCACCAGTAATTAGAGTTAAACAGTAACATTATAAATCAATAACAAAAGACAATGTTTTTTCCTTTCCGTCAAAAACACAAAATGATCCAGATAGTGTAATGACCACAGCATTTCAAATGTCCTTCAATCAGTTTTTTTTATAAATAATCATATTTTATTATATTCTTCCAGTTCACATCAAATGACAAAAAAACTACAAGAAATGTGCTTTATAGCTTAGCTACGTAACAAACACTGACATTTCAGAAATAAACTATTAAACTTTTAAAGGAAAACTCGAAAACAGCTACAAATACAATGCATTTAGGTGAAAAACACCTATTAATGTAAGCAGCTGCAAGAACGGTGTACCTATCTCCTATATATTTTATTTGATGTTTAACCATGGTAAATTATGTGGTTCTGCCATAATGCAGCTGATCAGGTAGAACAGACCAAAGTACACGTTGAGTTTCTTCATCTGTTTTGGTAAAGTCTGAAGCCGTCCGTTACGGAACTGTTTTTCCAAGTCAAATGCAGCAGGAAGTGTTATCAGAGGAAGTAAGAACCATTTAGTGAAGTGAAAACCTAGGACAGTAAATGCAATATAAGGCACAAACAACAAAAAAGCAAACAAAATATGAGAACAGGTGTAGCCTATAAGAATGGCAACTGTAACAGCACCTGCTCTGCTGTCACTCTCCACGTCACGGGTGTTGTTGCTGTGAAGAATGGCTTCTGTGTTGAGGGCTAACGGCATGGCATAAAAAAGTGTGTTCAAGTCCCAGGTTCCAGTCTGAGTCATGTATGAGAAAAGTACCGTAACAGGACCGAATATAACCAACACTAAAACATCACCAAGAGCAATGTATTTCAACCCAATGCCGCCTGTATAGAGGAAAGAGCTGGACAATCCCCCGAAATACACTAATGCAAGATGCTCCATTGATGCTGGAGAGAGGAGAACCAATCCGATAAACCCCACGCATCCCAGAACGTAGAGAAGAACTCCTAAGTGGGCAAGGTCGTCTGGAGTCAAAATCTTGTCAACAAGAATTCTGTCATCACTACGTTTGCTATCAATACCTTTCAGAAAATCAAAGTAAGTGTTCACCACGTTTCCAGCTGCATGCACTGAGAGAGCCGATAAGCAGGTCACAAGAAATATACTGAAGTCAAAGTGTCCAGTACTTTTGTAGGCAAGAGCAGCACCAAGTCCAACAGGAGCTAAAGATGTACTGAAAGACCAAGGGCGAAGGGAGAGAAGATACGCAGAAAACCTCGACGGATACTGAACTAGCTTTCCAGACATTTTTGGCCGATTTTCTCGTTTATTGTCGTTCTCTGACGAAGACTGTGGAGTGGTTGTATGGTTCATGTTTACTGTATCTGAAGCTTTTCTTAGAAACATACAATCTGTGAAAAGAATGAATTCATTACGTACCAGTACTAAGAACACTAACATTCATTGGAAACAGACATCTATCAAATCTCTACTTTCTCAACACTCAGTCTTCAATACATACTAATGAATAAAAATATATTACACATACAAGAATACCCACATGTAAAGCTTTTCATTTTCTTTTAATTTGTATAATTTTAAACGTGTGCTTCATAATGTTAAATATTTATAAAAGAATCCTTAACCAAGACCAACTAAAACATAAAATAAAGGGTGATCTCTTCATTAGAATTATTAAATGGCAAATATCAAACTATCACTACTCTTGAAACTTAAGTATTTTACAGAAAAAACATAAGCATAAGAAAGTTTGTTTATTAATATTTACAATTACAATAAGAATAGTTCTTCCAATAATAAGTCCTTGAATAAGTCCTTGTTTGTTTGTTTTAGAATTTCTCACAAAGCAACTTGAGGGCTATCTGTGCTAGCCATCCCTAATTTAGCAGTGTAAGACTAAAGGGAAGGCAGCTAGTCATCATCACCCACTACCAACTCTTGGACTACTCTTTTACCAATGAAAAGTGGGATTGACTGTCACATTATAACACCCCCATGGCTGGAAGGGCGAGCATGTTTGGCACGACTCGGGTGCAAACCTGCGACCCTCAGATTACAAAGCGCACGCCTTAACGAGCTAGGCCATGCCAGGTCCTGAACAAATCAAACAGAAGTATTTATAAATTTTAAGAAATTTAAAAAATAACAAGGTTAGAAAAAACATTCCTGGTATATAATTTTTAAAATAAAGCAATACTTTTTGATGTAACCATTCAAAGCACAAAGACGACACTGAAATTATGGTTAAATACCAATCTTCCCAGAATTCACTGGGGGATCCTTAAGGATGTTCTCAATTTTTTTGCTAATTAATTTAGTTGTTTGTCAATTATAAGTAACTGTACAAATAGACTTCTGTTAAGTCATTGTTTTAGTTAAATAAATTATCATAGTGCTAAAAAAGATTCTATACAACTAATTATGGAAGTGTGCAAGAGTTAATTATTAAAACCATTATAAACAAGACATGCAGCCATGTCTGCTATTCTCAAAGTGAATTACAACATGATTTACTAATGAACTCTTTACAGTGTAATGTTACTTTTGCCAACCTATCATAATACAGAGTTGGTTTGTACTTGTCTTCAACCAATAACAATCCCAAAAGTATCTAAAAATAAACTAGTTTTAAGTTTGTTGGAAAGAACAGAAACATGTCAATTACATCTATACCAGTAAACAATATTAGTCCTAGGAACAATTACTTTATTTATCTTGAACTCCAACAATTTTTTTTAATGTTTTGTTTGTTTTTTTAATTTCATGAAAGCTACTGTAGGGCTACCTGCATTATAATGTTTTGTAACAGGTCATTAAATTCAGACATTTGAACACTTCTAAATGCAATTATAACATTACTCACATGTCATGCTAAACTGGTTAAAAATAGTATACATTTTTTTTACAGGTAATCCCCTAAAATCAATTATGCTTATGAAGTCAAACACAACAGCATTACAAAAAATCATCATAATGTAAATTACACACTTAGTATTTGGTACCTCTTACTAGCATGAGATAACTAACTTCCAATTTCAAGGACTGCATTAATTCTTAAATGTTACATAGTTTTAAAATTTCACATAGTGATAACTAAAATATTTTAGTATTATTATATATTTTACATGCATCACTTGGAAACAGTGTGATATTATCATTGGACAATCAAAGAAATGTCTAGTAATAATTTTAAGAGCTTAAACGTAAATTCTAAAACAACTTGTTGACATTGTGTCCTCTCTTATATGCCTAAAATTACATTCAGTCAATAATTTTTTTAAAAAATTAACTTGAGAAAAATACTGTCCCCTCCCAAAAAAATCAAAGTTTTGTACCATAATTGCCACAAAACTAAATAGTTATGTAAATGTTACACTCAGCACCTCAAAAAATAGTAAAATAAGAAACAAGCTGAATAAAATAAGCCTTAAAATACTAAAGTTCTTTAACTTTTGTGTTTAAACTAATTCTTAAGAATAGGTTAAATGTATTATCTAAGAAGTCTCAGTGACAGTAATACCAGTACCATGATAACGCACACATAGAACCATTTTCAAAGACTCAGTAACTCCTAATCTATTAGTAGAAGCTCGGCAAAACCTTAAGACCAACACAAATTTTATTAAAGAAACAATAACTTGAATATGTAATTAAATTTGAATTAACATCCAATTATACATTCACGAAATCTAAAAAGTTAACTTTAAATCCTATTTATTTCAAAATAAAAATATATTGGGCAAACCTGAAGCAACGAGTTACCTGTTTTAATCCTTCCAATTTCATGAATGAACTCCAGGAACCGACTGAACGAATCTGACGTTTACGGTTAGGCCCCAGCGCTCAAGACAATTAGGATTCCGACTAAACCTATACTGAATAATTATCGACAGTGGTAGTTTTGCGTAAGTACTTCTAACTAATATTAATAAATTAGGCCTAATAGTACTAACACTTGTTATTAAAATCAGACAGCGTGACAGTCAGAAAGAAAACTGAGACTTTACTTTTTAAGCCTTTCTGCGGTTCACTGAACATTTACAAGTAATGAAAAATCTACTTCGGATCATAAATTGTTAAATAGCAAAATTAAATGTCAATATCATAATTTTCACATGAAAAACACTATCCGAAAGTTATAATTAATTTCCTTTTTCAAATCTAAATTTTAACCAACCGAGAACACATAACCCAACATCTAACTTAATATATTTTCGAAAATGTACTGACAGAGCGATGTTAAATTTTTAACTTAATGACCCACTCAAAAACTTATCTCAATAACCACCAGAGGACTGAAGTAAACTAATTTCTTTACTTTTTGTTTTAAATAATAAAAATCTAATATGTGAAAATAAAATAAACAATATTGAAAATGACAGAAACAACAACACAGAGAAAGAGACGTGTTCTTATCATTTGGCATTTGATATTGTAAACATGAATGCAACTCATTTAACATACGTAAATGTGTGTATATTCTTTAAAGTAAAGACACTGGGCCTTATTCTGTTAAGGCGTGCGACTCGTAATCTGACGGTCGCGGGTTCGCATCCCGGTCGCACCAAGCATGCTCGCCCTTTCAGCAGTGGGGGCTTTATAATGTGACAGTCAACCCCTATATTCTAGAAGAAAGCAATCAAATATTATTTCTTTACCTCAAAATTACAAGAACCGATACATAATTTAAAACAGAAATCCAGTGATGGCTGGGTGCCTTCCCTCTAGTCCTACACTGTTAAATTAGGGACGGCTAGTGTAGATAGCCCTCGAGTAGCTTTGCAGGAAATTAAAAAAAACCTTATCTTCTATGTATTAATCCTGTTCTTAGTTATTGTACTTCCTGTTATTCCATTTGGAAATATATTGGACCTCAATGATTTGTCTCTCTTTTTATTTTATAATGTCCTCCTAAGATTTCTCAGCCTTTAGCGAAATTTTAATTAAGACTATACGGTTTCCTTCTTACCCTTTTAAACCTCATTAAAAGGTTCATATTCATAATTTCCGTCGTAGAATATAGCGCTCTTTTGGCTACTCACTCCCAAGCAGTTCGACGCCGGTTTAAATTATTTTGCTGAGTTAAAGTTGTAGACCAATAGAATCTGCTGTTTTAAAATCAAATGACATAGGAATACTTCCAAATGGTTAGTTGGGAAAATTTCCGGTCTATCGTCCAATAAGGACGATGAGTTTGGGACATATTTTGACAGTTTTATTATGTGAAAAGAATTGCTGCTTGGTGCATGAGAACAAGTTCATTATTTTCCCATTTGAAAATTCTGGTGTACATGTTTCATTTTAATATATTTATATAAACACGTCTTATCTGAAAGATTGCTGAATTCTAATGACACTTAACTTCAAAAGGAGTGGAAAAGGACTCTTTTGACCCCAGAAATAATTCATTCACAATGGTTAAACGTTTAAAAGTTTTCCGTCAATATACACTGCACCAACATGTTTACTTTATAAAAGCCATTTTTATGGTAACTGAGTAGTAGGAATATGTCCACCTTTTTGGAATTTTCCATTGATGTTGTCCATATATAAAGTCTTAATCTTTGCCCTTAGTGTTCCATATTTTTCCCTGTACAGAATTATTAATATATCCAAATATATGATTAATTACTCACTTTTTGGGCCCAATGAATATGCTAACAGACGTTTTCCCTCATCTCTTACTTCTACTTTGGAAAGAGCGCAATATATTCTTTAATTGCTTCCTAGTAATATATTTGCATTGGCTCAGTTGGAAAGGGAGTTACAGCTGCTTTCTTTCTTAAATTTGAAGCAACATTTGGCACTGTTTGAAAATATAGTTTTCTTTAGGAATTGCACAACTTTGGACCATGCTAAACTCTTCTATTGGTTGCATAGTTTCTTGAAAGACTAAAGTTATTGTATTAAATGTTCAGCTCTATACCTCCTACTCACCAAAAACCAGTGACCCTCAGATCCACTTTGATGTCATGATGTCTGATTTGTTACATTTTTTTATCTTAGGTATTTGTTTATTTGTATGCAGTTAAGCATAAAGCTACACAATGAACTAGATGTGCTATATACACCAAGGGTATTGAAACCCGGTTTTTAAGGTTAGAAGTCTGTAGACTTACCGCAAAGCCACTTGGGTACTTCAAGGAAACCTAAAGTGATATTGCTAAATACAGCGTTTCATTTTCGCGATATGTAGAAACCTGAAATTTTATTTATAGCCAACTCCAAGGCAGCCTCTTAGTCTTTGATTGATGAAGTTTTGATTGGGGTTTTAAAATGCTATGGTCCAGAAGACTTCTGATAGACTTGCCGAATAGGTTTGTTTCTCTCATAGAATTGAAACCTGCTTTGTTTTTGGACTATGGTTACTCTACATATCAACGTTTTTAACTTTCTCATTCATAAGGCCCTTATCCAAAAGAAAAAAATGATTTCGTGTTTTTTCTTCTTAGATTAAGCACTTGTAGCCTATACTTTCTTATATTCATTAAATCTGAAGTTACAAAATATCCAGATAACAGTTTAGGGAACAATTTCTCGTCCTCTTAGTTGCCCTAATATGACAGTTCAAGTTTAAACCAAGCACATTGGCGATTGATCTCCGCAATAACTAGACATTCGAGGACCTACTTTATAGAATGACAAAAGTTTAATGATTTGTAGTAGTAGGATGAAAAAGACAAGACTCGATCTGAAGCTGAAACAAAAATCAAAGCTTCATTTTTGAATAAAATAGAAGAAACGAGGATCATGCAAGTGGAAATGAATATTGCTCGTTGATAGGTTTAGTTGGAAAATTAAGTTAAATCTATTTAACTGTGAAGTATTTTTGTTTGTTTAGAATTAAGCACAAAGCTGTACAATGGGATATTTGTGTTCTGCCCACCACAGGTATCGAAACTCGGTTTGTAGCGGTGTGAGTCCGCAGACATTCTGTTATGCCACCTGGGGGCAAGTGGAAGTAAAGACTACTTATACGATGAGCGAAGGTAACAAATCACATTTTAAAATACAGGCGAGACTTTAACATTTAATCTTGATTCATTTAAAACAGAAACGAATCTGATCTCTCTCTTTCTCAAAACAAAAATGAATCGTCCAGAAAATATTCATCCTCAATATGCATTCTCTCGATCTGTCTGTATTTGACCAATCAGAAATTGGGATCAAAAGCATTCAAAATGATCTCTGGTTCACGTAACTGTAGCGGGTTCTGTGTATATTCCAAAGGAGAATTTACGAAAATGTTAATATATATATATAACATCACGGGATATCCAGGTGTGTAAAATTCATACATCACACTAACCATATTATTCAAGTTTTTATCTACAAGTTACACACGACATGAAGTTTCACTTTTCTTCAAATGCCACCTTAGCAACTAATGAATGTTTAAACTATAGCCAAGGTCTTTGACCTTGTGTTGAATTTTTTGCGGGTTACGTGCCTTTCTCTCTAGCTTTTCTACTGTTTAATATGTGATTTATTTTACTACCTAAAATAATTCAAAATTCCAGTTTTCAAATTTTATCTCAGTTTTTTCTTTAGCTTTTTTTTTCTAAATGTTACTTTAATTTTGATGTTTAAGTTATCACACACCATTGCGTACTTGCAATTATGAAACGGTTAACTTGGCAAAGACTTCTGTCCTAATCAATATTTTGGAGGTTACGTGAAAAATAGCTGATGAGCATCAAACAGAAAAAAATAAAGCGTAATATGTGGTAAATACGTTTCATTTTTGTTTATGACCTATTTAACGAAGGAATGCACCTTTTGGTTTTATATGAATTAACCATATACCTTGTTTATGCAGGTTATATGAACATTTTTATATGTGTGTATGTGTGACAACAACAACAAAAAAGCAATCGCAGATTTTTTTATATTTTTCTAATGCTCGGAAATATATTTTTCAGTTTGTATCCAATAGATGGGGCGACATTACAAACTTTTTGTTGGTGATGTTGAACGCAGACTGTTATTTGTTCAGGGTTAATGTGCTTTTACAGTTCTGTTTTATAGTTTGAAAACGACGTGTCTCTTATGACTCATGTTTATGGCAGAAACAAAAACTAAGGTCAAAAATACATTTGGGGAACAGTTAAATCAGTCGCGTTTCCTGACAAAAATATTTAAAGTATGAGTCGCAGTGTGACTTGTTACGCCATATGATTAGTCTTTAGTGCTAGACTGTATTTGTACGACGGAACAGTACTCCTACTACTACACTGTTAGTGTTAACCTACTGAGTACTACTGCTGGTACTAGTGAAATAGAGCGAACGAACGAACGATTTAAAACCCTGGCGAATGACTTAATTTAGACTTTTTAATATCAGCAAGTCGTTTGTAACACAAGGTAAGCTTTTTTTTTGTATATTCATCTGGTCTAATAAGTTAATATTCGAAACTATTAAAAGTTGCTCTCTACGTTTTTCTTGATATTAAATAACAGTGGGTACCCTTGACTAGAAGTTAAACTGAAATTGTTTAAATGTTGCATTTCATACTTATCAGTTTATTAAATATGTTATTACCAATTTTGGTATTCACAATTTAAATAAATCGAAAGTATTTTTGAAAAATCGTTCGCGTATATCAGTTGTTTCATTTGTGCTTGATGAACAAAATTATAAAATGTGATAAAAAAGATTGATTTCATGTGATACCAGTATTGAGTGTAATATTAATGATTTTTTTCTAATTTTCAAAATAAAAGTATTCATACGGCTGTGTAATATACACCGATATATAAGCGAGTTATAAATTGTAGGTTTAGGTCTGTATTGTTTACGAGATTTACTTTGTTTAGTTTAGTACCCCGTTCTGAAAATACTACATTATTATTAACTCTAGTTAGATTTTGGATAAAAATTGCGTTTCTGATACGTGGTAAAACTAAAACACTATAGGTTTGTTATATAATACGTTATTAAATCTTGCTACTACGTGCTGTTCAGTGCACGGAGAAAATGTGTGAACTTCGAATGCCTACTTTCCTCTATGTTACTTCCTGGGGACCTTAATACTGCAAGACAGTTTTGGTGACAATTGGTTCAGCGTTTCGTCAGTTACAAGCGAATACAAGTACAGGGAAGAAAGCAGGCTGTGCGGCGACATAGAGAGGGGTAGAAATGAACCTGTACTTCCTTCCATTTTACTTAGTGAAAGCGCAAAAGATTAATACTAGATTTGGTGACAATCAGTCCAGCGGTTTGCCGTTTATAAGCGGATGTGCAAATTTTTGTCAAATCACGGTTTAAACTCTGTAGTATCGGAATTATCCACGCGTATTTTTAACTCTGTGTTTATGATACATGTTTACCGTCATTTTTAAAAAAGGAATTTTACAATTCAGATAATGTTAGAAGGAATTTGATGTAGTTTACCATAACTTATTGATAGATAAATAAAAATCCCAGTAAACTTTCAGTTTTCACACATCAGATCAACTTTGATGCTTTTTAACGTTTTCGTGAATATATAGAAAAAAATACCTGGAGGAAACTTCACTTATTAATCGAAATAGTCCGTATAATAGTGTATTTAACTATGTACGTAAATAGAATAGCTCATTGCGTACGCTTGGACAAAACAGTCATTAATATGATTGCATTTTCCCCGAAATTTAAACTACAAAACCACAAACTAAGTAGTCGTAGTAAAAGAGAAACAAGGAAGGAAACAGTCAATTTACGTGTGAAGTTCAGATCAAGCTAGGAAACTGACATGTAGAACTACATGTTGGATATTGCAGCCCTATAACCCCCTCTTATTCTACTGTACATCCTATAACAAACCATTAGTTATTATTACACCAGAATCAATTCATGTGTAAAAAGAGGGTGGAGTGTACAACTGAGATATCTAACATTACTTCCTTTCTTCCAGGATTAGTCGATGCAGAGATAACATATTGACTCTATTAATCTATTTCTGGGTATTGACCTTGTGACCCTAAAACTATAAATGGGGTTAATGACCTTGTCGGTTAAAAGAAAAGAAAAAAAACACGTTTTTATTTGCCATATTGCTTACGAGATCGTGAATTTATTAGAACGTAAGAGTCACTCAAATTTAAACAAGAATTACGCAAAGGTTTATTTAATTCCATTAATCACTGTTAGGGGGCACCTATATATTTTAAATAGAAAACGAGTGAATCATCCAACTTTAGGTTTCCGTTATTTATACGGAGTGTCGTATTAGGCAAACATACGCACACCAAATTCATTGTGATAATATAGTATATAGACCTTCACCAGTTGTGTACGATATAAAAAAAACGAGTCGACAATTTGATCATTAATGACTTGTTTTATTGTGTACCTACATAACCATGTATGTATACAAAAGTTAAAAAATGTGAACTTGTGTTATTTTTTATCTTGAAGCTGGAATTTTTTTTCAATTTTATATGTATTGTAGACGCCCTCAAGTGTCAGAATGTTTATATTCTTATCATTTGAAATTATTTAAATTTAATACGAATAAATCACGACCGATTTAATTATGATTCTTGTTGGAGCAACTTCTCCCCACGCGGCTGTCACAGAAAGATTAAATTACGGTAAACTTTGGAGCATTTTAAAGTGCCTCATGGATGTAAAGAAAACAAGAGTACCATATATGGCGTTTAGACGATTAATAATTACTTTGTACGTACGAAGCGCCATATTGACTATGCGTTCTTTGCGTAACTCTTGGGTGCTATACATTTTGATAAGACTAACTATAAGACACTCGTTACACTAAAATTTGGGTCCATTAAATTCAATCATACACGGAGAAGGTAATTTTTTTAAAAGATGCAATTAATTAAACCGTAATAGGAAGCAGTAGCAAATTGCGATTAGAAATTGTTTTTTATTTCGCGCAAAGCTACACGAGAGCTATCTGTGCTAGCCGTCCCTAATTTAGTAGTGTAAGACTAGAGGGAAGGCAGCTAGTCATTACCACCCACCGCCAACTCTTGGGCTACTTTTTAACCAACAAGAGTGGGACTGATCACCACATATAATGTCCCCACGGCTGAAAGGGAGAGCATGTTTGGTGCGACCGGAATTTGAACAAATAATCTTTGTTAACCTGAATATGACCTATGAAGATCGGAACGTTGTTTTCTTGTCAATAAAAGTGTTAATACCCATTACAGCCGTTCTTGAGATACACAGATATTGAAACTTTAACATGTGCTTTGGATGTACGACTTTAATGATATAAAGAAAATTCCCTTGTTAGGAGATAATGTTGTATAACTTTACAACGAAAAGCTGATTTAATGCGAAGTACATTTTTCCCCCTCATATGAATTTCCTGTAAGAAGAGTATATATAATAAATTGTCTTGTATGCCGTTGTCAACGAGACCTTTCGCTAATACCAAGACTAATTAGGCTAGCTCGTCTACAACATACTGTCTTAACCGAAACGTTGTATGCGTAGAAAGTTCTAAAGTCAGTGATTGGTATATGGGACTGTTTGTAAAAATACAACGCGAATCTGGTAACGTATTACCAAAATAGTTTTGAGGAGGTATGGTCGGCCCGGCATGGCCAGGTGGTTAAGGCGCTCGGCTCGTAATCTGAGGGTTGCGAGTTCGAAAACCCGTCACACCAAACGTGCTCTCCATTTCAGCCGTGGGGGCGTTATAATGTGACAGTCAGTCCCACTATTCGTTGGTAAAAGAGTAGTCCAAGAGTTTTCGGTGAGTGGTGATGACTAGCTGCCTTCCCTCTAGTCTTACACTGCTAAATTAGGGACGGCCAGCACAGATAGCTCTCGTGTAGCTTTGCGCAAAATAAAAAAAATCAAAACAAACAGGACATGTGATAAGCACCCCCACCCACCCAAATTATGGTTTGAAGTTTAAAAAAAAATGTCACTTGGTACTTTGGATATTTTTCCCATCAGACACACAGAGTTCCATCTTGAACACTGCTGTTTTTATTACGCTGTTACACTTTTCCTGTTTCTTCTTAAGAGTGATGGTAATAAATAACGGACGTTTACAGTTCTGTGAGTCTTCCAGCATAATTTCAAAGTGTGCGTGTGTACATGTAGTGAGTTTATAACGATTTCATCGTCAAGTTATAAACGAACGCTCCAGTAACATAATCGTTCAACGTTCACTCGTGGTAATAAAAGATGGTCGTTCTTTCGTCTACTTGTCAAAAATCCCCCCCATCCCATCTTTTCACCCATCAGGCTGTTGTAAACTCCCTCTTTCCTGTGTGTACCGTACGCGTTTTGCTTTGTCATATTTGTTTGATTTATTGTTTGTCCAGAAACCTTCTGTTCGTCGCGTTCACTGTCGATTCACTGTCGACTGGAACTTAAGTTATCAAAAATGTGTGTGTTATGGTTGTCACGTTTCCTTGTCTTTCTGTTTCTGTCGTTATCAGTCGTACGTCACGATTAACGTTATTGGCGTCGAACATCGTACAGACTTATGGTATCAAAAAATTTAATTCGAGTGTGGACAAAAGGTTAAGATATACTTTATCCCAGTAAAGGTTCGAGAGAAAAAAGATTAATGGATTTCATTTTTTGTGTCGAATTCGGATTTACCAAATGCTGTACATCTTACACCTGTTTGTCTTTCTAGTTGTTTCAATAAGCATGCGTGAAGTTTTGTTCTTTCCACTTTGTTTTACCGGTTTGGTTTGTTTTAAATTTAGCAATATAAGACAAGAAGGAAAGCAGCTAGTCATCACCACCCACCGCCAACTCTTGGGCTACTTTTTACCAACGAATAGTGGGATTGATCGTACTTTATAACTCTCCCACGGCTGAAAGGGTGAGCATGTTTGGTGTGATACGGATTCCATTTTACCGGAATAAAACTTCAATTTTTTTTTGTTTCAACTTAATAAACCGAAACTCTAGCTTTGCAGCGCATATAAGTAAATTTCCGTTTATAATATTTTTTGTTTAACTGATACCATCTAACTGTTAGGCTCTGTGTGTGTATAAGCATATGATTGGTGTATTTAAACATCTCGCATAATCTGAATCTTTGGCATAATGGGCCAATTGGAGCAAGTCTTGTACTTTTTCTTTAAGTCTCTGTGCAACAGTTACCTGTTTGGGGGGCTCGTGCTATTCAGATGCTCATAAATCACGCTGTTTCTTCATGAACAAAAACTCGCAAACCAACGAACAAACATTTCGTAAAATAAAAGCGTTACGTCATAACATATGGATATCAGTACCGCACTAGCGATGATAAAAGTGACAAGATATGCAGTGATATTTTAGTGACATGGTGCCGGTACATTGTGAAAGCTTGCAGAAATTAAAGTGCCTCCGTGATGTAAGTTTGATAAATAAGACTGTTATACAAAATTAGGAAGAAATCTGTCTTCAGTACCCGATGAGAGGTTTTAAAGTTTAAAATAACGTTTTCGTGTTTGTCACTTAATAGATCATAATGATAAATGTGTGCAACTTAAAATCTGCTTTAATATGTTTTAATAAATATAAGATATAGTACATGGTTTGTTGCTTAAATACTTGTGGTAATCCAGTGTTTTTTATATCATTGGCTCGGATATCGAACCCAAAACCTCTTGCTCACCAGGTGAATTCTGTACCAACTGATTTGCGGACTTTAAACTGTACTTAGGGTTATCATATAATAAGGTTTATTTGAAAATCTCCCGGATGGATAACATGGAAATGTATCCGTCGGATCTGTGTAATCAAAATTAAGACATGTTGTGGCCCATTCGTGGAAGGCCCGCATGGCCAGGTGGTTAAGACACTCGATTCGTAATCTGAGAGTCATGGGTTGGAGTTCCCGCCACATCTAACATGCTCGCCCCTTTCAGCTGTGGGGGCGTTATAATGTGACGATCAATCCCACCTTTCGTTGGTAAGAGTAACTCAAGTGTTGGCGGTGGACAGTGATGACTATTTGCCTTCCCTCTAGTCTTATACTGCTAAATTAGGGACGGCTGGCGCAGGTAGCCCTCGTATGTAATTTTGCGCGAAATTCAAACAAACCATTCGTGGAAGGCCTCTCAGCTATCTAGAATCATCAGTGTAGAATCGTCGTTAGCACTTGCATGTATTATTCCATTTTTAGGAGCTTAATATTATTATTAATAGTTGTCTGTTGTTTACCTGAACCTTACTTTGTTGAATATTTATTACTTGTACGTAGGATGTTTCATCTTGAAACTAGGAGTGCAGTTTCGTTTTGTGTTTACTTACTGGTAATAGATAGTATTTTATTACATGCTACCTATCTTATAATCAGGAAAATATTTCTAAATCAGTAAGGTATAAATAAAATCAGACAATCTCACAGTTAACAAATGCACTTCTCTCTCTCACAGTTGTTTCCTCTGATCTAATGCAAATATTTCGTAATTTCTAAACTTTCATGTTTATTCATATATTTTTTTCTGTTCAGCCACAAATAAATAACCTTTCGATTGACGCAGATTAATATGAATGTATAAAAGTAATAACTATTAATTTTTAAATGCGAATACATCATTAGATTGTTGAATGTTGATTTGAAGACTAAAATCTTCCGTTAAAACTTAGTGTAGTTGAAAATTGTCACAATTCAAAAACTCAAACCGAGTTTGTGATGAGTTAAGTAAACAAAGCTTTCTTTAATACCAGACAACTTTACCCCAATTATACAACGAGTGGTATTTAATACTTCTAAAAATCTCGAAAATAATACAAGTTTAATAGCAACGAAACCTGTATTTAGTTTTGTCGTTTTATTTTTATTCAACTGAGCACGTGACTGATGACTGGTAAATATGAAATATTTTTGTTGATTT
Organism: Carcinoscorpius rotundicauda; assembly: GCA_011833715.1. NCBI lineage: Eukaryota > Metazoa > Arthropoda > Merostomata > Xiphosura > Limulidae > Carcinoscorpius > Carcinoscorpius rotundicauda. The sequence continues at coordinate 127,591,914 of CM022394.1, read as the reverse complement.
TGAAGATATTTATTGATTCAAATCTTTTATCTTTATCAGTATTACAATACACAATATTTTATTTGTTATTGTTTGGTTGAACGTAGAAAGTATGTCTGATGCAGGCGTTTCGGGTATCTCAAGTTCCCTCCAGAACGTTTCTGCAGTGAGGCAGACGTTTCGTTTACGTCATTGTTTAATTTACCACAGAAACCGTCTACAACGAGGAAGTTTAATTTGAATTTCGTGGAAAGCTACACGAGGGCTATCTTTGCTGGCTGTCTCTAATTTACTAGTGTAAGACTAGAGGGAAGGCAGCCAGTCATCTCCACCCACCGTCAAATCTTGAGCTGCACAGTATAACGCCCCGACGACTGATAGCATGTTTGATGTGAAGGGGATTCGAATCCGTGACCCTCATATTATTAGCTGGGCCCCGTTTTGGCCCTCGAAATAGTTGAACTAGTATATGGTTCCTGTTGCAATTTCAAATCTATTCTAAAACTATGAATTGTACATATTCACAGGCAGTCTGTATTTTGACCTCTTCTATTTGTACCACTTACCCTTTGGAGATCTGTATATATAGGTTTTGTTTTTCTTATTTGCCTTGTAGCTTCTTCCGTTTTGTCTCAACACAAATTATAATAATAATGACGTATTATATCAGTCATCGACGTATTTGATACGCTGCATCAAATACGTCGTTAAACATAAACACGTGTAGATACGTCGATACTCTTATGTACAGTACTTATATCTAAACTTTATATGATAAATTTTTGACTTATCATGTGGAGTTTCTGGCGAAGTTTAAGACGGTGCATGCAAATTGTTGTGTCGCACGTTGTGCGTGAACAGTTGCGTGTAATGGTTCCTGTTCGGTGATGGCGTCTTCGTGGTGCGGGAGTGCAGAGTCGCGAACTTTACTGTAAGAAAAAAAACAAGTGATGTGTTCTGCGTATATGTATTCATACACACTCGTGTTTTCTGTCTAGACTAGCATTCTGTGTACTGGCTCTATTATTTTTCAATAAATTTTCTCGATCTCTTCTAGGCTAATTAGCGTCATAACGAATCTCCTACGTAGTAGTGTTTCATCTGGTTTACTATTCGATATAACCTATTTAATTTAATTAACGTCCACTGTTCTTATAAAGTTTTGAACTTACTATTCTTTGAATGCCTTTTGTCTATTGTTAAAAACGAACCCGCTCAATGGGTTTTCTGTGCTGTGCAAACTGCGAGTTTTAAATATGAATTTCTGTATCGTAAACCCTCGAGCTTTCCACTGAGCCGTCGAAGAATTATTAATATTTGTTGACGATCCTTAAGTGCCAGTCCTTGGATGGGACGTTTTTACTCCTGATCAAAGTATCAAAATAATATATGCACGGATTCATTCTGAATCAAAATGTTTGGGAGTACTGAAGAGAGGATGAGAAAAAAAAATGCATCCTGAACATGAGACGAATTACTGAAAACTGGTTCCATGTACATCTTAAATATGTGTTGAGCTACAGAAGATTGAATCTGTATTCATTCCGTAAGACTAGTTGAACTACGAGAGATTGGTTCTGCAGACATCCTAAAAGTGAGGTGAGCCGTAAAAGATCGGTTCTCGATACGTCCCGAGTACGAGGTGAGTTAAAAGAATTGTGTCTGGATGTATTCTAAATACGAGGTGAGCCACAAAAGAATAATTCGGAAGTAGAATACAATACTTTTTGTTAGAATCAAGGGCCTTTTGTTGACATTATTTTTTATTAACTTGCATTTTCTTGTGTTCTTCATGTCCAGTTATCAAACTCGTTCTGTTCACCACAATATGGTGTTTTGTTGGAAAAACTATGAACTTATTAAAATGTATTGGCGATGTTGATTTTTCTCACCATCAGTTCCAACTCCAGTTTGTGAAATTCCTGTCCGAATGAGATTCTGTTTTCGTAAACTATTGAAAACGTTCAATATTTCTTACATTCTTGTGAATCTATACGATCTATGAACATCTGAACTGTTCCAAATATGTGTATGTACGTACATCGTAAACGTGCTTTGTTTTTTTAATACGTGCAAACTATATATTTCATGTGGTCATATTTATACTTTTGTTTTAAAAGGATACAATTGGGTATATTATTTGAAATGTTACTTTCCCAGTGGTAAATGACCCGTAGAATTTTGGAAACCATGTTCGGGATTATTTTTAATAGGCCCGGCATGGCCAGGTGGTTTAGGTACTCGACTCGTAATTTGAGGGTCGCATGTTCGAATCTACGTCACACCAAAACATGCTCGCCCTTTCAGCCGTGAGGGCGTTATAATGTTACGATCAATCCCACTATTCGTTGGTTAAAAAAAAAATAACTCAAGGGATGGCGGTGGGCGGTGATGACTATCTGCTTTTCTTCTAGTCTTACACTGCTAAATTAAGGAGCAAGTGTAGAGAGCCGTCTTGTAACTTTGCGCGAAATTCAAAAACAAACAATTAGTTTTAAACAATGCCCTTGTTCTATTGTTTTATCTCTTGGAAGGAATACACCGTTTAATTATTATTATTTATTAATTAAATACTATTTTAATTGGCTTCTAAATCTAATAAGAAAGCGAAAACTGAAATTTGTTTTAATCGGCCATTAGTTTATCAAAACTTTATAGTTTAAAAATGGCCTAGCAGTTATGGTCTAACAAACTGCTGACTGTGGGTTTGAACTTCAACAGTCAACCTTTATAATGTTATAACCCTATTTTGGATTAGGCTAGTCTATAAGTTTGTAGTTGTAATTTGTATTACTGTTTAATTATAAACGACTGACGCGGTTAGCCATTGTGTAGCTTTGAGTGAAATTCATTCAACAAACCCTTCTAACTTACAAGTAGACGTAAAGAAAATAGAAAATTATTGTAACATGAATAATAAAAACTAATGCTCAAAAATAAAAAAGAACATACTCAAAATCTATAATATACACATTCAGTTCACCGAATGGTGTCTGTTCTGAATAGTTAAGAGTAGTAGTAACGCATATCTGAAGTGCTGTCAATTTAAAAGACCATAATCACTGATGTCGAGAGTTCCAAGAACCACGAACACAAATTCTTACACTATTACGCAAACATCCTTATGTTGTCAGACGAATTCCTAGATAGATCGAGATAATAGATTACGAAAAACAACAACAAAAAACACCAGAAAGCTTTATCACGCTCGATGAACATAGATTTAAATACTTCTCACCATTAAACCTAATTAACTCGCTGTGTATGTATTGCGAATTTATTACCAGGCAAACCAGCACTCAGTAGTTATATACACAGGCATTTGTATGTACAAACTAGTAAACAGTGTGTGAGAAAAATGCTTTGCATTCGAGCAAATAAAGTTGTACGGTGAAGAACCAACAAGGGAAACATCTGCTTTTTTTTAATGTACGGACATGGTGAGAAAAAAGGTAACTATAAATATTCGTACTGCGCATGTGCTGGCTGCAAGTATCCGAAACGGCGACAAAAACAAAACAATGATCTTGAACGTCGTTAAACTATGCCAAGGAGAAAAGAATAGGTCCAGTGAGCACTTGACCCTCCCAGGTTTATTGACCTAAGTCACGACCACGATCGAATGGTTCAAGACTTACAAATCAAAGTCCAGTGATCAGAATGTTGGTAGATTGGTAGTAGAGAGACTAGTTACTTAACTCTCTGTGCGGTTCTAGTCTCATGTCAGACTAACAAACTTTAGAATGAGGCCTCATTTTAAATGCCTTAGTTCTCGTGACGTACAAAATTTTAGTTCGTAGGATTCGTATCTGCTAAAAAGGTGAAGTTGTTGACAGCCTTTGAAACATGAAATTGCACGTGCGTTTTCAGAGCGCATTATCTATTTTTAGATACGTGACTCGTATCTCTTCAGTACTAGCGTACTAATTCCACAACCAACCCCCCTCACCCCCGAAAAAAGTAAAAATATGGTCGTCTTAGACTATCGGTATTCGACTTATATAGCTGTATAATACATATAAATACGTATTGGTTGGTAATGCGTAATGTGTATAATTTCATTTAATTACTTAGGCGTATATGATTAATGTATAAAGCACGTACTTGTATATTATTATTCATCGTGTAAGATAATAAGTTAATACAGTATTACACTATTAATAAAACCTTTGTAATTTTAAGGGCTTTAATTCACGGTTTCCGTTCGAATCTGTTTGAAAGCAAAGTTTTTAAAAGAGAAACTGTAACAAACGTTTCTGTTCTATGAATCGTTTTTAAGATAAAACATAAACAAAACAGTTTTTGTCTCATTGCATTTAATATTTTCTGTATTTTACCTATAAATGGCCAGATAGTTGTGGCACTCGACTGGTAATCCGGGGGTTGCAGGTTCGAATCCCAACAACAAACATGTTCAGCTGTAGATGCGTTATAATGTTACGGTCAATCCCACTATTAGCTGGTAAAATAGTAGCCCAAGAGTTGGCGGTGGGTGGTGATGACTAGCTGCCTTCTCTCTAGTGTTACACTGCTAAATTGGGGATGACTGGCGCAGATAGACCTTGTGTAGTTTTGAGCGAAAATGAAAGCCAAGTATCTATAAATACAACTATATGAGAATTCGTGAATAGATAGTCAGTGATGTAATGTTTATATATAGGAAGTTTTTTTGATAAAATTTAATTTCTTCAAAGAAGATATGCGAGAAACAAATGTGGCGCCCTCTTCAGGAAAAAACAACCCAACATTGGACGATACGACACTTCTGAAAATGTCTAGTAAAATGCACATGAAATTAGCACTTCCAGTAGGGACAAAAGAAATACCATAATTAGATATGTAAGCGTGGCAAATTGTATGGCTGGGAAAACAAACTTACACGGTTAGATCATGTGACGTGTATTGTATGGCTTGTGTGATCTCAGTTTTCATTTTATCATGAAAAGTAATGTTATGTCCCTACGTTTAACGTGCTTGTATTTGTTTTATCAGTGACGTTACTAACATACGCGTTTGTGTGTGTGTGTGTGTGCGAGTATATATCCTAAGTGTTAGTTCATTTAGTCAGTGACGTCACTAACACGTCTTATTTATATCGTTAAGTGTTAGTTCACATAGTAGGGTCATTATTGACAGGATTTTGAATGTGGTTAAATGTACGTAAATTACCACAAAACCATTAAAACGTTACCAGACCAATTCTTTGAGTCATATTTATGGAATGGTCATTATTTATGGAGGTGGTGTTTGGGTGGTGCAAAGAGGGGTGGGCCATGATTGTACATATATTGTATTTCGGAGATGGGAGAACTTTTATTTCTAATTTGATGAACGGTCTATTTTAATTTTTTTTTCTTTTTTATGTTTTACAGTGGAAGAATGTTTTTGGTTAACTTCTCTCGTTGTAAACAACAACAAATTTCCATTTTTACTTTCCTTCTGTACATCAGATCCCTGATACTCGTCACTTGGCTATTCCGCCATCATGATGCTTCAGTACTCCTCGCTGCGAGCATCGTCTTACATACCACGCATGCGCGTTTGCGTTGCATCGCTGAACTTAGTAGTGTTTCTGTTAGCGAACACTTAAAATATCTGTAATTATGATTGGCTATCAGCAAACAAGTTACGTAATTATATTTGACCTTGTCTTGCAAGTATAACTCAATACCCCTTACACAGCTCCTCTCCCTGGTGGTTTAAACATTAGTTTTCAGACTTACAGTGCTAAAAATCCGGGGGTCGATTCATTGTTCGACTACTGATTAAAGTATTCCTTGTTGTAAGTATCGACTATTGATTTATGGTCCAAGTGGTTAGAGCACGTGCCTCGAAACCTGAGGCTCGTGGATTCAAATCCTCGTGCCCCAAAATATTCTTGCCCTCTCAGCCGTGGGGTGCGTTATACTGTTTCAGTCAATCCCACAATTCATTGGTAACAGAGTGACCCCAAGTCTTTCACTGCTGGATTTGGGACGGCTAGTGCAGATAGGCGTCGTGTAGCTTAACGCGAAATTCAAACTAAACCATTTATTTACTTAGCGAGGAATTTGCATCACACACGCAGATGACTTTGTTTCGCGAAAAAACACAATCTGGTTAATCGAACAATACTGAAATATTTCACCGAAAATGATCTGTTTGGGATTCCGAAGTGCTAAATCTGAAGTGTTGAAATCTACAGAAAAGACTTTGAGATTCTAGTAAATGCCCCCCAGTGGCTCAGCGGTATGTCTGCGGACTTACACGCTAAAATCCGGGTTTCGATACCCGTGGTGGGCAGAGCACAGATAGCCTAACGTGTAGCTTTGTGCTTCATTCAAAACAACAAATTCTAGTAAATGCTTGGTTTTTCTTAGAAAATAAAATAAGAAAACCCTCAAATAGTTTCCGTGAGCCTCTCGGTGCTGATGTCATCGATGATTCAGATCGGTGACGTCATTTTCACATGCTAACAATAAAGTACATTGCTTACAGAACAACAAGACCAGTAATGGGCCAGTGTTATGAAATAACGATTAGTCTACCGTTTCGTAAGCACGAACCGACCTGAATGATGATATTCAAATAAGGGCGAAATGAGATTGAAGCTCTCAATTTCACAATTATCTTAAACTTTGTCAGTTTTCGTTAAACATAACTTCTGATTCAATTTCACTCTTTTCAATAGACTTATTCTTAATTAACCTAAGGAAGTAATTTGTAGTTTTTAAAACTGTCATATAGTATGTACAAAATTTGAAAGCATTTGGGGTATTTTTTTACAGTGTGCACTTTTCTCTCACGCATCCAGTTATGAAATTCAGTGGTGGCTCAATTTTTTTAGGTCAGGGATCACTTCGCCAAAGAATATCTGTTTATTTTTGTGGTCAGAGTTGGGACTGTTGGCTGTATCGTTTTTGGTTAATCGTGTAATTCATTGTTGAAAATAATCTGTCTGACTTTTTCACCTTCAAACTTCAGTTTCAGAACCGCAAGTCTAAACTTGAGAACTTGTGTATCCAGCTAGGTTTAAAATTGATTATTTATTGCTGTTATTGGAATCACTAAAATTGTAAACTTGTAGCTACATATTATCTCAGCGAAACCTAAACCAGACCGTTAAAAAAATTGTTTAATACAGTAACTCGTCGAATTAGCCCAGTGACACAGATAACGTGTTTATTTCACTAAGAGATGCGCGTTCACTGATTTATTTATCAGTTTTACAAAATTACAAGAATTTACGGAGCAATGGAAGGGACAATTAGGAGAAAAATATTTGTTCATGGATACAGCTTGTATTTTTTTGCTTTTACATAACAAATCGCGCGCTTAATATGAGATATTTTTCCCTTTCGTTATCCCATCTGGGCTCCATAAAAATCACCGTTTAACTGTAAACTTACTTCATTAATTTAAAATCCCAATTTGTGGATGACTGAATTAAAATCTGACTTTCTTAAGCTCATAAAAGGGTAGAGATATGAATGGAAAATAAGTCAAAAGCTTATGTGGAGTTTTTGCAAAATGAAAATCCATCGTATAATCTAGAAGGGTAAAAAGTTATGTACCTTATTATTGGGGAAAAGAAAAAAAAGATAGTTGTAACTTTATACAGGTAATAATTTGATTTTTTAAGCATACTCTGTTTAGTGGACGATTGATTTGCAATTTGCATTTCACGGGATCGAAACCCATTAATGAACATGCTCGGTCTTTCAGCCTTTGGGACGGGAGCGTTATTTGACCTGTTAAAAAAAAAAAGTCCAATAGTTGGCTGTGGGTTGAGTTGACTAGCTGTCTTCTTTCTAGTCTTTCAATTCAGCCTATTAGTTACTCTGTCCGTGACACCTTAAGGTGCTTTCCGGCCATTTTTTGTTCAAATACCTAAGAACTTTGTTGGCCACTTTCTACTAGTATGCAATACTGGGAAATCCTTTTAAAACCAAATCATGAATATCTAACATATTACCAAATGTACGGTTATGAAACAACTTGAAAAATAATGGGTTTGATGCAAGTTAGCTGGTATTCCAGCACCCCCTACATGTATACTTGAACACTGACACAAAATTCCTGGAACTGTTGGTAGTTTTGAACTGACCGATAATACAGTATTTGTGTACAATTGGAGGAAGAGGTCAAAGAGAACCTGACCTTCCAGGGCAAAATACCCAGATACCATTGTGTACAATGTAATATTATTGTTAGTACATTTGTTATTTTTTGTTGTTTTGAATTAAGCACAAAGCTACACAATGGGCTATCTGTGCTCTGCCCACCACGGGTATCGAAACCCGGATTTTAGCGTGAAAGTCCGCAGACATACCGCTGAGCCACTGGGGGGCTTGTTAGTACATTTGTTTTATTTATTTATTTATTTTACGTAGTACTTGCTAAGATGCTTGGGTGCGGAAGGACTTGAATGGTACACCTTTAACATTACGTTTGTAAGTTATTATTGTTTTCAGTATTTTAAAGACAATAATTACAGTAAAATAAAATTATATTACTGTTTGGCTTTTGAAAAGTAAAAACGTAATGTTATTTTATGTCATCAATAACTTCGCGAATCTGCCATGACCAGGGGCGTAGATTTTTTACACTCGATTGAGGGGATGAGTTTTGTTACCACTTATGTGGACTGTTCAATTTACAATTTGGTGATCTCTGATTACGTGAACCTGATAGCTGTAAACATGCAGTCACAGAGTAATCTTGTTGCCATGATGCATGTATACTTAGGCCTACTGACTGATACTTACGAACTATCGCTTAGATCGAAAAGCTTAGAAGCACGCCTATATTAAAGATGCACATTTCGGCTACTGAAAAAGCTTACATTTAGGCCTAATTATGTAATTCGATGGATAAGAACACGAGAATCACAAGAACGAACACACAGTTTGTTGGTCTGTGATGCAATAAAACAATTCAACAAACCAAACTGTAGGGGGGAATGATTGCATGCACCTTAAATGAAGGGAGGGATGTCTATCCTATACCCCCCTCCCCGGGATCTATCCCCTTTGCCATGACCTTTATGACTCCTGCTTAAAATTAATAAGAAACAAACCTTGGAAGCCTTAATTTAGAAGCATGCTTCAGTAAAAGGTGAGATCACTTTATTAATTGAATTAGTAAGTCATACAGAAAGGGGGGGGGTCTTGAATTTTACCAGGAGTACTTTTGAAGAGAGGTCTAGGGTATTGTGTATATATAAAGAAAAGTTAAAACTTGTCTTAAAAATGGCATTTCCACATATTAGCATTTTATCATTTTGAACATTACTGTGATTAAAACTTCCTGCTTTTAATCTTAGTGACAGGATGTACTTCCTGTGTACATATTATGGAGGTAACTTGTTTGTTCAATAGTATATACTAGGTGGAAAACTCCAATACGGAATTTTGTCGTATTTGCTTTCGCTCTGGTATTTTAATGCAAGAAGTTCATATGTTGTAAATGTACTGCTTTGTATTTGAGGTAAATAAACAGTTAAGTGGCTTGCCTAAACTACCAATACATAAGTGTTGGATAGGTAGAGCTCTGAATGAATCTGATGACAGTGTGGTGTATTTCAATGTTTGGGAGGTTACATCTAATTAGGTTAAACCTATTCAATGACACCATGATACTCAAACACCTCTAGCAGGCCCGGCATGGGCAAGCGCGTAAGATGCGCGACTCGTAATCCGAGGGTCGCGGGTTCGCGCCCGCGTTGCGCCAAACATGCTCGCCCTCCCAGCCGTGGTTGCGTTATAATGTGAAGGTCAATCCCACTTTTCGTTGGTAAAAGAGTAGCCCAAGAGTTGGCGGTGGGTGGTGATGACTAGCTGCCTTCCCTCTAGTCTTACACTGCTTAATTAGGGGTGGCTAGCACAGATACAAAGAGTAGCTTTGTGCGAAATTCCAAAACAAAAAAAACACCTCTAGCACAAAAGGCACTTTCAAATTTGGGAATCAAGGAAGAGAAGGAAACATTACAACTGAACACTTTGGTAATGGAACAGTACTGCAAGTGTCTCTTGCAGTACAAATGAAAAGAGTAGCACATGAAACCTTAACATAATCATTGTCTGAGATGGGGCTCTGAAAGATGTATTCATTCCCCAAATAGTTCTCTTTGAAATAGGTAGCATTATCTATAATCACACCTTCCTTAGGCATACTGTACTATCAACTGTATTTCTCTATTTTCAGTTTACTTTTTTTTTGGATTGTTTAATGAAATTCAAAAAACTTTCTCCAGAATGCAAGGTTACTATTTTACTGATTTAGATGCATTATATCATTCCAATCTGATCTATGGTTGTTGTAATAGTTATGGCTGGAACACACTTTAAGAAGAATATGTCAATGACATTAAAATATGCTTTTTGATTTTCCCATAACTTTTCCTTTTTTCACGTTTAAAGTGGGACACTCACAGTAAGGCTCTCTTTTCAATATATAATGTCAATGACGAAGATAACTTGTGTTCCTGTGTGAAAACTTGTTTTAAATATGTATTGATACGTGTCTGATAATGATTTAATTATCTGTGAATAGAGTATATTGTTTTAGCATGTGCAAACATTAACATGTATCTACAATAGGTGCAAAGATATGCACTTCAACTGGTTGATAAACTGATGTTTGTCAGTGAGATGTAAGCACTGAAAATTCAGTATATCAATGTGAACCTTCAGTCATCAGCACTGTTAAGTATAAGGTTCAACTTATTAACATATTCCCTCAATCCAAGACCACAATGTCTTTGTGCCAACTCAGTCCAAGGCCAAGATGTGTAGATGTTAGCTCAGTGCAAGGCCAGGGTATCTGGGTGCTACTCTTGCTGAAGCTAGGTTTTTCCAAGTGCAGGGTCTTGTAATATTATCTACTAAATATTTTTAAATGCATATGAAACATAAATCAACAGTTTAGTACAAAAGAAATAATATTTGTCAACAAATGCACACTAAACATTGCATTTAAATTTAACACCCTTTGCACATTAAAACAATACAGTGTGGCTTACCGCATGCACACAAGCAGCATTCTGGCACTTTGTAAAATTACCAGTAGAAATGAGAGGCACAGTGTGAAGAGCCTTTGAATCTCATTTTTTGCATTATGTTTCAAATAACAATTTTAATGTAAATGTAACCTCCATATTTTATTGTCGACTGTTATAAAACAACAACAAAAAACACTTCAGAGGTTAGGAAAGTGACAAATACGGATTGTAAACATTGTGTATGTAGCAATTATAAGCTAGTGTATGTGTTTGTGTGAAACATTACCATCTTTTTATTTACATAACCAATATTATTAATGTGTGTGTGAAGTGAAATTTACATATTTATTTCCTTTTTTTTTTGCTTTGGATAATAAAATAACTTAGATATATGAGTTTATATTTATATATTATCTATTGTAGTTTCACAAAAAAAAGAGACAATATCTTGGGTTTCATTAATATATTCTTATGCATTTTTCTTTATTTTTTACTTAAGTTTTTAAAACTACTGGTTTTTTCTCCCATTAATGTTGTAGTTGCTTGACCTCCTTTGGTTGTAATGAGACTTAATGGTTCAACAGATCTTCTAAGTGACGAATAAAACTTCATTCAGTTAAAATAAATAATAGTAAATGTGTTAAAACAATGGTATTGTGGTATTAATCTTTTCTATAATTCTGATTTGTAAATGGCTCATTAAAACTGAGCAAGGTTAAACTTCACCAGCCTAATCTAGTTCACATCTTAATAGCTAGTAGTTGTTAAGTTGGATAATATAAACAGCATTTTGGTTTGAGCTTAATGATCAGAAGTATTTGCCAATTGATTGATCAGTAGTCATCAAGTGTCATGTTTTGTAGCATAGCTGATAGTGACCTTTATTCTTTTCTGGACCCAGGATTACACCAGTTATGTTTTCTTTGTATAACCAAATTGTTAAACTGTTCAGGATCTTCTCTCGCTACTATCACCCCCCCATACACACATTTCACAATGGGAACCAAGTGTTTTATCCTGCTTCTCTTCATCAAGATCAAAGTTTTGTTAATAGAGTTCTTGTTTCTGCTTGTTGTATTTTTTTTCATTTTCTGGCATTCTACATAAGAACCAAATTTCGGTTGCATTGATTTTTTTCCATTTGGTTATTTTGTGCATAATTTGCAACTGCACATCAAGATCGGTTAGATGGAGCATTTTAGAACTTTTTTTTTCTTTTTTTCACATTTTTCAATGTTATTAAACAATAGCCCGATTAATTAGTTACATTTGGTTAAATGATTACCATTGTTTGAATATTACTGTTTTATAAACAAGCAGTTAAAAAAATGTCACTGGCAGATGCTGCCAGCCAGTTGCCTTTCTTGTAGTCAGCATTTCAAGAAGTTAAAAAATGAATGAAAAAGACCTCAGAAGAGTTGATGCCAGCAAAAAAGACAGGGTGATCAAGTTCAGTTGTAAAAAGAGTTGAATCATCAAAACTGAACAAACTTGAAAAATAAAAAAAAACTTGCAAAACTAAAATGGGCAGATTGCAGTTTGCCCAGTATGCAATGCAAAACTAAAATGGGCAGATCATAGTTTGCCCAGAATGCAACTTTTTGTTTAATGTCAAATATAATAGCAATGTTTTGATTATGTGGAAAATTGAAAACTGAAAACATTTTCTTGTTATTTGTCTGTTTTCTTGACAGTTTATATAATTTAAATTATGATTAGTGGATTATTGTAATTATTGGAAATACTAATTTTGATTAATCAGTTTAATTGTAATTGTCATTAATAGGTTAGTTTACAAGACATCAATTAATGTAATTGATGTCAATAGATATTTATATCATGTAACTAATTAAATCACCTAGCTATGTAGTTTGAATCACTGTTATCTTTTATATCTAAGCTATCTTGGTGAATTGAAGTATTGGGTGAAGGGCCTCATCAGTAGTGAGTAGATCAGATATTCACTGTTTGCCATATATCACATTATTTTGTTTCACCCATTAATTCTTTTAATTTTTGTTCTTTATTGAGTTGTTTCATGCAACATTAAGATTATTGATTAGAATTAGGCATGCAGAATTTTTGTAGCATGACATGACTGAGACCAGACATGTTGGGTGTAGGCAGCATGGAATGAGAATGCTGTCATGTTGCAAAGAAACACAATTAAAATAGATAAATCAATAAAGTAACCATAATAAGAAATATAAAAGATGCCTTCCATTGTATCATGTTATTGCCATGTTTTTAGTTCTGTGATTAGTCATGCAGTGCACAACTTGCATGCCACTGTTTCAGACATTAGGTAAACATGGTTTTGTACAGGTTTATACCAAAGCTTTAGGGAATACGGTTTTGGCTTGAAGGTAATCATTTTGTGTGGTTTATTTTAAACATATATTTAATAATATTTCATCAATGGTGATTTCTGCATATTTTGGTTATCAGGCAGGAAAGGTTTACAATATTATGTTTTCTTACAAAATTATTGAAGAAAAATGTGTTTTGCCAGTATGAAGTTAAAATTAAGAATGTATTGTCAGACAATATTTCATATAACAATAATACATACACGTGTAGTTATTGGTTGTCATTTGCATTTTTGTAGTCGAAAAGTTTTAAGTAAATAAGTCATAGAAGTTGTTAATCCCAGTATTAACCGAAGTTGGTTAAACCCCAGTGACTTCTTATGATTTTATCCTCTGAGAGGCTTTTATAATTACGTAATGTCCTTATGGGTTTTTTAAACAGAAAAATGCTGCCAAAGTCTAAGGAAGATGTTGACAGAATGTTTGCCATCTTTTCCAAAACAAATATCAATACTGTTACAAGTCCGTCATCTTCTCCTGACAGGGTGATTTCTGTTGACAGTGTTGATATTAAGAAAGAAATTGGGATGGGTTTGTTTGGTGTTGTTAAACATGGAGTTTGGACAAATGAGCATGATGTTAAGGTAAGTTCTTTATCCTAAATTTGTACTTTGTGTCATAAAAACTAACTGGTACACCTAATTTCACATTTCAAGTTTGTTAAAATTAATTAAATTTTTTCCACAGTTTTCCAAATTATTGTTATGTTGATTACAACTTAAAATTTATAATTATAAGTGGGGTCTAGAGCTTGACTATTAATCCAATTAATTGATGCAATGAATTACCTATTATAATTAATTACATCAATTACTGTCACATAAAGTAACTTGATTAATCAAAATTATGTCTATGAATTTGTCTAGCTTTAATAAATTTAATGAAATGTATTGTTTCCTGTTACTGATAGTTGTAATTACATTTTGGTTGTGGTCATCATTACATTTGATTTAGTAGTAATTTGATTTAATCAGTTATGTTATTTGACCCTTTTTGATGTAATTGATTATATCAGTTAATTGCCAAGCTCTATTCACTAATGCAATTCTTTCCAAGCTTAATACAATTGCATTTATTGGTACCAGTTCACTAATGATGCTCTCACTAAACAGTTTTCAGTTATATATGTAAGAATGGCTGGTATGGGTAGAGAAAGCATTGTGTAGAGGAGCAAACAACATTTTGATCTTCTTCAGTGCTTTCTCTATCCATACCAGCTGTACACACAATTTTCTCTACAAGTGGGGTTTTCTCATCGTCATGAGTTACACACAGTGATATCAGTCCACAAATTAACTTCTAACAAAGTGTCAAGGATCAAAATATTACATTTTTATGTTCCCGAGAAATTGAAGTTTTTTTAGGAATTTCATCTTTTTCCAGTTGGTAATGCATGGTTTATGTCTTCCCTTACTTAAGACCAATGAAAATGAACGTATTGCATTAATGTACTCCAAACCAATTTACACCAGGGAGTGTAATCTTGTTCACAGCTTTACCTTGGATGAATGTAATTTTATTTCACTGTATGTATTCTTAAGTGTAATTCAGTTACTCATGGTAATATTAGTTCGGAAATGAGAAATTGCAATATTTTAATTACTCAGTTTGCTGGAATAATTGAAACTGTACATATTGGAAACATTACTTTTGATAAGTTAATTGTTTTTCATGACATTAACTGATTATTTAATGTGACACTTTAGATGAAGTAACTGATATTAAAAAGTAAATGTTTAATAGTTTTAATCACAAAGTTCTATGTCCAAGTAATTAAAATATTGGCATTGGGCATTTTTGTTGTTATTTTTGGTTAATTTAAGGTTGTTAAGCAACTTGTGTTTTTGTTTTTTACAATTTATTTACTCTTAATGGTGTTAGAGACAAAACTATAGAAGTAAGTATTCAGTGTTATCCAGTATCTATACCGTATCAATATAAAAAGTCTGTAATCTGAGTAGTAATAAAGCTTTAAGAATATCACCTGTATCCCCACTGTTTAAATACAAATACTTGTAACATTTGAACATTAATATTTACTTAAGGATCATTTAATTTCATTGAGGTTTACTCTTTGTTTTGGGTATATATGTTTATTAAAACTTTTAAAATTAGTGTTAAACACTCATCAGATGTACTTGTTAGCTGTCCACCTGGTAGTCAGTTAATGAGAAGTGTTTTGCATATGACCATTTTTTGTCAGGTAGGTCAGAATCTCAAAAAAAACAAAACAATCTACCCCATAGACTTGATCAAAAATTATGTGACAATTGTTATTATTTCATTAAATGTAATATATGTCAATATTAATTACATCCCTATTAAAATATTTGGTTTATTGTTATATGTTTAACAAGCTTATAAATAAGGTTGAAATTTTTAATACTGTCAAGAATTGCTGGAATTCATAATTTTATTTTTTTTCTTCTACTTTTTGTAATTTAATTCTATCTTGATTTCTTTCCCCTCCTCGTTAATAGCTTTAGATAAGCATTCAAAATGAAATGTACCAGTTTGTTACATGTGGTGCATTTAGATGCTTAAGTGCAGTGGGAAAGTTTACAGGTGCTTTCTTTTCTGTCATCAGGTTCAAGTTGCTGTCAAATGTCTGAACAAGGAAGTGATTCCCAATAGCTCTACAGACTTTCTTAAAGAAATAAACGTTCAGTATTCTCTGAATAATGAACATATTGTGCGTTTATATGGTGTAATCATTGACACCCACTCCTTAATGATGGTAAGGAAAGTATTGTCTCCTTGTGACTCTTCATTTCTTTGTGTTACTTCCAATATTGTAATAGTGTTATTTTATTTATTTTAAGCTGGTGTGTTTGAGAATTGCATTGTTAATTTTGTGACGATTAAACATATCTGTGGGGGGGGGCGACTGTGTTTGTTTATGTAGACTATTTATACAGTTGAAACTTGGCAATATCGATGTTCACTTACCTGATGGAGGGATACAAGTTCTAATATAGATAACTTGTAGGTGTGTATGTCTGTGTGTACATATTAACCTGAGAAGGATGAAACTTCCAATTCATATTTAAGTTTTCACCAAATGGCTGTTATTCTTAAGAGGTTTACGAGAAGTATTTTTTTTAGGCACTTTATTTTTATCCGGCTGTTGACATTTGTTCAGTTGTACACGTAACTTGTTTATTTATCTCTAGAATTAAAACACCAAATCTGACTCTTCAGGTTATTGAAACGTCTACATCAAATAGTTGGTTGACAGTTACCATAAAATACTGATTATATCAAATTTATTTTTTAATAATAAATTGGATTGTCAGGGTTTTGGAAATGGAACAGAGAAAGGACTATATGAATTACAAACATATCCTTCTTATAAGGTAGAAAGAACACTTATTCTATAATGTGTAATATTCATATTACAACAATAGTCACATAAAGCTGTTTGGTAATTTAGGGCCTTATGGCTTTTTACAATCCTAATTTTGGAAAATATAAATAAAAGATTATTCTTGTTATATTCTCTGCACATGCCTTGGGTTTCTACTTTGTCCAAACCTTGTAAACTTTATTTGTCCCAGAATGAACACTCCACTTCAAGGTGTTAATGTTAGTATTATGATATGGCTATGGCTATATGATTGGATAAAGTAAACTGGTTGTTATAGAATCTATGTAAGCTGTCCAATTGCACAAATTAAAGAACATTTTCAAATGAATGAAGGCTATTAGTCTGGCATTTAGCTGCACTTCATTAACATACATGATCAGACAGCTAATAATACAGACTTCAGTGTTCTCTGCCCAACGTAGAATGAAATACATTTTCAGAGAAAGGGTAAGGTTTCAAGTGTCAGGATATTTGGATGACGTAGTCCATCAAAAGGTCATATACTAGTGTTTGTGGTAGGTTAGACAAGTGGTAGAGAAATTGTATCACATAGTTCATCAAAAGGTCATATACTAGTGTTTGTGATAGGTAAGACAAGTGGTAGAGAAACTGTATCACATAGTCCATTAAAAGGTTGTATACTAGTGGTTATGTTAGGTAAGACAAGTGGTAGAGAAATTGTATCACATAGTCCATTAAAAGGTTGTATACTAGTGGTTATGTTAGGTAAGACAAGTGGTAGAGAAATTGTATCACATAGTCCATCAAAAGGTCGTATACTAGTGTTTGTGATAGGTAAGACAAGTGGTAGAGAAATTGTATCACATAGTCCATTAAAAGGTCATATACTAGTGTTTGTGGTAGGTAAAACAAGTGGTAGAGAAATTGGATTATGTCTATGAAAATGTTGTATGCTTGTGCTTGTGTTAGATTAGACAAATGACAGGAAAATTGTATCACATCGTCCCAAGAGGTTGTATGCTGGTGATTTTTGTGAGAGCAGTTTTTATTCTTGAGATTAAGGAACTAAAGGTTCTTATAAGAATATCTTGCACTTTTGTGAACAAGAAAAACATTTTTTGATGCAATTTTTAATGCACTTAAGAAAGACCCAAACAGTCACTTTTCCTAAACTTAGGACCAGTATTGCTCAGCTGATATCTGCATAGTTCACTCCAAGTGTAGATAATATAATTAAACTAGTTGACAGGGTCATGTACACAAAAACAAAACACATTGGTATTATTTTTCTCAAGTGAACTCCTAGCAGTTTAAAAAATGGTAAAAGAAGTGTTACAATGTACAACATTTGAAATATATTGACACACACCCTTAACAGCATGCACATGTACGTCTCAAACCAGGTATTTCAGTTTTATTGATGTTTGTTTTGTTGATTGTAAATACTGGGTTGCACCAGGTTTTTCAAGGTGATACATAAAGTAAATATGACCACATGAAAGAGTAACTCTCTATTAATTATTACTCTGTCTTATCTCATTGTTAACTTGTAGACACCAATAGTAATTTCTCTCCTCTTCATTTGAGTATATATATATTTTTTGAAGATACATCCATTCTGATAACATACCATTGGAAGTTGAGATAGCAGTTGTGATTGATATGTAATATTTATTAGATATGATAATAATGAAAAATGATTACAAGTGTAAATGAACAAAGATCAACTTTTGTTCAACTGTAATTACTCAAATCAAAGTATTCTAATGAAGGTTCAGGTGCTGTGAAATGTTGCTAGAAAAACGCAATACATTATATCCTTGCTTAAACACAATTAAGTGTGTTGACAGAACAACAGAATACTGTGTATTTTTGCTAAGAGAACGGAGTACTGTGTAGCCTTGTTAATGAGACAGACTACAACTCCTGCACAACTATCTCTGATGAACACACAAGGGCAAAATGTTGGCTGAAATAAAAAAAATGTTATCTATAGAATGAAGGTGATGTTTTTCTAACTTTATTAAAAAAACAAAATTAAATGGAAGGGTGTATGTATGTATGTATCTGTTAATGTGTGTTTTCTTATTGCAAAGCCTCATCAGGCAATCTACTACGTGAACTGAGGGGAATCAAATCCCTGCTTTCAGCATTTCAAATCCGTACACTTACAACTCTACCAGCAGGAGATATATGGGTTAATAACCTTACACACTTGTGGAGGTGCTTATCCTCTGAATATAAATTTTATTTATATTCATAATGACTAAATAAAAAATGTGATGTTTTTAATATTTGGCTTTTCTGCATTATTCTTCACTATCCAGTGGGAATATTTCAAAGAACAGACTATCAGATAATATTTCCATATCCTGATTGAAAGAATTGTTGGGTTCCCAGTGACACAGCACAATGTCTGTAGACTCATACCCCTAAAAACAGGGTTTCGATGCTCGTGGAAGGCAGAGCACAGATAGCCCATTGTGTAACATTGTGCTTTACTTACTAACAACCAAAATTTTCTTCAACACTCAATAAAGACAGAATGACTAAGTTTCAAATTTTTACCTACATTTTTCAGTATACTTAAGAATTAAGGTTTTAATTTTGCAACAAAATACAAGTTGAACCTCCTCAGTCGGGAACAAACGGGGCAAAACCTGCTCCTCAGTCGGGAACAAACAGGGCAAAACCTGATGATTTTGTTTTTTCTTCAGTTGAACTTCTGACCACAAGTGTTCTTTTAACATCAAGTCAGTTTATTTTGTGTGTTTTTACCGAATTAATATTCTTAATGTTTAATTTAAATGGACATCTCTGACAAGAAGAAAAGAAATTATAGAGACGAATCTCTACATACAGTAGTCTCAATATTACCCGTAAATCTAGTTGCTAATGATAATCGTTAAATGTTAACATGTAAACAAGTAATTTTATTTTGTACTGCTAATTGAGACAGCTTGCATAAACTATCTCGAGAAAAGTGTATTTTATTAATGTGGCTGCTTTTATGAGTCACATCATTCATAAATTGAATTATTGTATTTAGAATAGAGGTAGTTGTTAAGAAAAATGTTTATTATTTAATTGCAAATAAGAAATAACAAGCTTGGTATGAACACACATTTTAGCTTTTTAAACTTGTTTTGTGGTGAGATTGTCTTTACTTGTGGAATAACATGATCATAATTTATCATACTTGCGATAAGATGCTAACCTTAGGCCTATTATATTTTTTAACAGTGCATTATTTATTTGTCCTTTTAAGTTCTTCAAGAATAAAAAAAAAATGTTCCAGTATTTCGAGATTACAGTATCTGTCATATTCATCGTTGATGACATAGTGTGGTTGAGACACTGCTATGTATCATTATTGTTCTTTAAATATCACAAGGAACTCCATAAAGTATGTAGTGTTAGAAATATAATGGGTCTATTACTAAGGCATTGTTACAACTGTATTCAATTTTTAACTTTTATATTATTGTTACCATTTTGTTTCAATAGGTTATGGAGTTAGCTCCACAAAGGTCACTACTAGAGTGTTTGAGAGAACCAGTTTTCAAGCGGAGTTTTTCTGTTCCTACTTTATGCTACTTCAGTCAACAGATCTGTGACGCGATGAGATACTTGGAAAGTAGAAATCTCGTGCACCAAGAATTAGCTGCTCGAAATGTGTTGGTATTTGGAAAAAACAAGGTAAGTGATGCAGCTCAGAAGTTTAATTGTTTACTTACATAACTGTGCTAAATTTAATAGGACACCATCAAGAATGCGATACTTAAAATATATGGTTTAAGTTGAAACCTGGTTTCTCTAGAAGTGTAAGATAAGTTGTGCCCTGTAAAAATAGCAGATTTGTACAAAACATGAGGGGTTTGTTCTGTAGTTGATATTTAAACTGAGGGCTGCTGAGATTACATGGAAAAATATTGTGTTTATTCTTCTGTTTTATCATTTACACCTACTTAACCAGAGTAGTAATGTCAATAAACAGGTAGAAGCTTTTATAGACAAATAACAGATTAATATATTCTAAACCTATTTTTTTTAAGAAACATTTTTGTCAGAAACATGAAATTTGTTGTACAAATGTAAAACGACCGAATCTTCAATTAACCCTTTTGTGACAGTTTGCGAGTCAAAGGCTGTCTTCATGTTTGTTGACTTGCATTCAAAATGTTGTTAACTATTGTTCTATGAATTTATGTCAATAAGTCTTGTATTAAATTGTAGATTATAATTCAGACTTTAGTATATGTGCATTAATGTTTTAATATAAAAGTAAATATTAAAAGAACATATCTAAATATAGATTTTAATGAGTCATGGTATGTTGAATGCAACACTTTAAAATTAGATGTTTGTTACGTCAAAATACTAAGTCTGTAGTTTCTACAAATTGGGAACTCAAATATAGAATATAAAATAATAACCTCGTATCTTTTTATTTTGCTGAGATATGGCATATGTACTGAATCATACATGGTGGCTCTATTCACTTTTAAATTTTGGAAAAACTTCCTTGTATATACTTAAAAACCAATTGACAACTTAGAATGTTCCCCTAGTGGTTTTCTCAGCCATTTTTATCTGTGAAAAGGTTATTGCATTCTTTTGAAGAAGATTTCAAGCTAGTTTGTGTCTTTAGTCTGCATGAAGTTCTGTATTTAATGTGTGCAGATGTGTGGACGAACTTGTGTATATTATAAGTTCATAACGAACAGGTTAAGAGCAACTTCTCTCAAAAGTTTGATTGTAGTGTAGCAGTACATAAAGTGTTTAAATGATTTATGTATATAACAACTGATTACATGTGAACAGTATAAGTTGTCCATATAAACTTCTTTCTTTTTTTAATGTATGTTCGTAATTAGATCATAAGACAGTGTTTTGCTCAATTTTGTTGTCAACCTCATCTAAACATGATTTTTCTATTATTTTGTAACTGGTAATATACATTTATTTTTCACAAAATGTGCTGTCATTTCATAAGTTGTTTCTAAATCATCACTACAGGTGAAAGTCAGTGATTTTGGGTTATCTCGAGCCATGGGAATCGACAAAGACTTTTTCACAGCAACCAGTAATGGAAACTATAAACAACGTATTCCATGGTTAGTTGGATTTTTTTATATTTTTTTTTAACTGGACCATACACAGGTTTGAGTCTCAAGTTTAGGGTATGTTTGTGTCAGCTTCTGTCTATCAGTGACAGGATGCACACTGTCCATGATAACAAAAGAAACATAATCACTGGCAGATTAGTTGTATTTTTTAATTGATTAGTCACTGGTTGGTACCAGTAAATTCAATTAGTTGATTAGTGTCTCAAATTATGGTATCTGTAAGCAAAAAAAAAAATGAGTGCTACCAACGACTTGCATGCCCTCTAGTGAGCAATTCAAAATTAACGACAGATAAGCTTAGTAGCTTTGTCCTAAATAACAATAAAAGAAAGGCTGAGCAAGTTTAGTGCCAATATTTTTATAACTTGGATAGCTGGAATAATTGGAAGCCCTAATTCTGATTAATTGTCATGAATATAACCAATCAGTTTAATCTTAGTTTAAATTAATTATTTGATGGAATAATAAGAAAACGGTAATATATGTGGATGTTTATTTCACTTAATTAGTTTTGATTAATCAATTAATTTACATTGCATCATTCAATAAAAGTAATTGATTATACCAATTAAATCACCCAGCACTAGTCTTCAAGATACCAAAGTCAATACAAATTAAACATAAAATGTTAGAATAACATATAAAACTGTACCGTTTTCTTACCCAGCTGTTACAAGTTGAAAGTACAAATGTAAAGAAGTTGTTACCATTCAAAAAATTCAATTCTGTCTGTTGTCCTTTTACATAACTGTTTTTGTTTGGTGCACGTTTTTAATCAGCAGTTGCTTTTATACTGCAGGGAATTACTGAAAAAAAGATACTTTAGATGCTAGTAGTTTATGCATTCTAGAATGATAAATATGTCCAATTACTTAAGGTTTAATAGCTAAATTAGTTTCACTTTGCCTCTTCCCCCCATCCCAGTGGCACAGCAGTATGTCTGCAGACTCGCCCCACAGAAAACAAGGATTTTATATCCTGAGTGAGCAAAGCACAGACAGCCCATAGTGTAACTTTGTGAACAAACGGTTTCAGTTTCAGATCAATTAATGTGATGTATTGGCAGAAAAGGGTCCTATTAAAACCATTGTATCCACCCATAAGAAAAGTAAACATTTAAACAGCAGCTGTCAGTTGTGGAGACACAAGTTTAGAGGATATTTCGAAAGTTTTCCACTTCTTTTCTTCAGAAAACATTAGTCTGAAGATGAAAGGTGGAAGACTTTCAAAACATTGTTCTTTACACATGTTGCCGTCCATTCTGCAAAGTTTTACGATAGTTATTATTCTTCAGGAACTCATTTATTTCCATCTTAAACTCCTCATAAGGTACCAGCCAATGACAACTCTCTCTGGTCGAGAAAAGTAGCACATAACTTGAGCATAGCTTCCAGATCTTGGGAACATAGCACAATGAAATTGGAAAGTTTTTGTCCTGTCAATAATCCAGACAGTCTTGTAAAGTTTTATCCTTCTCAAGTGAACATAGAATAAGAGATCTCAACCTTTATTCACATGATGAGTTCTGTCTTCAGAATCACCTTGGCAGCTTTCCTCTGAACCATTTCCAGTTAGTATTCCTTATTTAAAAAGATAGCAAAATTGTGCACAGTAGTTTAAGTGAGATCCAATAGTGACTTGCATAAAGATATAATTTCGTTAGTGTGTATGTAAATATATCCTAATGCTTTCCAAGTTACTTCTTTGATGGCTTCAGTGATATCCACCACTGTGTCAAGATCCTTATTTTCCATCACAATATCATTTGGACTTCTATCTATATTAACCACCCGATTGAAGTTATGGCAACAAGTATCATCTTTGACAAACATAACGCATTTCTTTTTGGTGAATCTACCCTGATATTTAACTCTGGTATCATGTTTTGCTAAGTTATTTTGTAAAGTTTTTTATTAGCTTTTCTGAAGTTTTCCCACTATAAAATAAGACTAATTAGCTTATAGTTATAAGAGCAACTCTTAGCAGGTTAGGCCTAAACAAAACTAACAAACAAGTAAACATTAGCAAAACAATTGTACTTAATTCTGTGAAAGAATGCTTACATACCTACAAGAAGTGAATTGTGAGATATGTGAACATTTAAGTACAATCTCTTTGTTTGTTTTGTTTTTTTAATTTAGCACAAAGCTACTCCATACTCGAGGGCTATGTGCACTAGCCGTCCCTAATTTAGCAGTGTAAGACTAGAGGAAAGGCAGCTAGTCATCACCACCCACTGCCAATTTTTGGGCTACTCTTTTACCAATGAATAGTGGGATTGACCATCACATTATAATGCCCCCACAGCTGAAAGGGCAAGCATTTTTGGTGCAAAAGGGATTTGAACCTGCGACTCTTAAATTTCAAGTCAAATGCCTTAACCCACCTGGCTGTGCTCGGCCATGTAAGTGCAAAGAATAATGCAATGATAGTGTTCCCCCCCACCCCTTGTGGCAGAATATAGTGTTCAGGTGTGAATGATGTACATAGCAGATATTGCAATTTGGCTTTGCTGTAAAATAAACGAACGCAAGAATAAATGAAAATGTTACTTTATACAAAAATGTGATTTTTTTTTTCTGTTTATTAAGAAATGTCAATGTTATTATAAATGATTTGTTTCACTTCCCATTTTTGTGAAAGGTACCCTCCTGAAGCTGTGAAATCATGGACATTTGATTCAGCATGTGATGTGTGGGCTTTTGGTGTTACACTGTGGGAAATGTTTAGTTATGGAGAAGAACCGTGGCCAGGGTTCACATGGGACCAGGTAACATTGTCTAATAGCAGCTTTAAGATAGGATGTTGTTTAATTAATCTGTGAATACAAGTTTGAGAATTAATAAATTCATTGGGAGGGAAAAATTAAAACAGTTTTCACATTAGAGTTGTTATTAAATGAATGTTACACATTCGGTGTTGATTCATTGGTAACTGTGTTTTTGTTCTTTTCATGATTGATAAAAATTTCCATTTTATAGATATATTTTGTATTAGCTACTTTTAAGAACCCTTACTCCATTTTTATTGTTAATATATAACTCAAAAATAGTTCTGAATGATGAGTTTCAAAGATGTGTGATTCATTTGGTAGTTTCTAAGAGTTTTAGATTTTTTTTTTTTTGTTTGGATAATGTTACAACATCTTTACTTGGTCAGCCAATTTATCAAAAAGTTGTATGTTGTTTGGAATTGTTTTACTTAGTGGCTGACCAGGGGTGGAGGTTTCAAATAAATTTTAGAACTAAAATTATTTAAAAATGCATCAAACAAATAAATATTATTGAAAATAATTCAAATTAATAATTTGTTAGATACTTCATTCCGTTGATGCACCTAACTATGAGCGACTAGAGCAGCCAAGCCACTGCCCTAAGACTTACTTCTCACTCATGCTAAAGTGCTGGGAACATGAACCTGCTGACCGACCATCTTTTGCTGATTTGTATCAACTTGTATTGAAAGTAGGTACATGTAAATTAATACTGTTAAAGGAATTAATGATTATTTCTAAGTGTTTGTTCAAAGGTACAGAAATGGGTATCTGTGTACATATTCAAATGTCCAATAAAAGGTGCACCTTCAAATGCAGCAACTGGTAATTATGTGTTTTTGTTTCTTTTAAGTACTGTGATCTATATAAATGGGCTAGATGACAAAAGTATTGCTAAATAGTTTTGGCAGTTTATGTTCTAATTTTCTCTTCTTTAAAACTGAGAACATAGCATATAAAGTATTAGGTTTAAAAACACAAGAATGTAGTTACACTAATGTTCTCTCATAAACAAAACAAAAATTTTAATAAAATTTCTAATAGGTTTACCACAAATGTTTTTGTAAACCCATTTTGTCACTATTTTGCTAGGTTGGGCTCTGAACTATAGTAATAATATTATTACATTTGATTGAGAACAGTTTTAGATATAAAACAGTTGTGAACAAAATAGCAGCTGTTAATAGAATAGGTTAGCCTTAGACATACCACACATATACATTGTTCAGATGTTTAATCTTTATATTCCAAGTCAAAAACAGAGCAAGTGAGAGTTGTAAGAGGACCCACTGAACCCGAGTCAGGCAAGACTTCGAAAGCTTGGTTGAAATACAAGTTAGAAGATGTCATTACCATCTTAGACAGGAGGTTAGCAATCTGTTAACTAGATATTTTTTAAATATAGTTTAAGATAAAATAAGTATATAACTTGAAAGTAATTGGAGACTTCTTTGATGTAATAGCTCTATTGTTTTAGGTTTTAATATCTCTTCACCAATGGTCATTGTGTACATCAGGCTAACATTAATTGACCAGTTTTTTTTTCTTTTTTATTTATTATAAAAGTGAGCACTCACTCTTATTATTAAAGTTTTATATGTAGGTTATCAGAGACAGTAAGTTAACTGTTTAAAAGTATGTAAATAATTTGGACTTTGACATCATTTAGTTAAATGTCTTTCAGCATTTCCTCTGAATTCATTCTGGTAAATTTAGAAGTGATTGTCTCAGAATTGGTTCATCTTCAGGGAAGTGGATAGAAGGAATGACTAGTGTCTATCATTTGTGAGATGTTACATTCTGCTTTGATGAATGAGTTTTCACTGTCATTTGTACTTATGTTCTTTTAATATGTTAATTAAAGCAAAATAATCAGCACTGCATAATTTATGCTTCACCACACTACATGAGGCTCAAAAGATCCATTGTTAAATTGCTTGTGTCAATATCTACTTCTTTTTGTTTTGTATTTTTATTAAACTTCTGTCAGTGTAGACCTGGTAATAAAAACATGTTTATGTTTAGCATATGTTCATTAGTTTCTGTTTGGCAGTTCAAGAGTGGTGTTGTCTTTTTCATCAAAGGTTCGATTGAAAGTATAATCTTTGATGTAGAAGCCCAGTCCATTCTTTGGTTGGCTGTACCCTGTGCTGAGGACTGCAGTTTCAACTGTTCGAGGTTCATATGCACAGCTTGGGTCAGGAAATCGAGGAAATACAGCTTGGCATCTTGTAGTCGAATTATCTATCTAAGAGTTATGAAGTTACTGATTGCATTTTAATTCACTGTACATAACCCTAGATGAGTGAAAAAAAATTGCAGCCACAATACAAACATCAAACACCAGGACATTTGATAAGATGAGTCACGATGTAATTTGCCCTCGTAGTGTTGAAAGTTGGTATTGGGGTTGGAATTTGTTTGTTTTTTCTCATGAATTTACATTCAAGTGTACTTCATCTAAGGTTTGTATATATTGGATAAGATTCATCTATTTTCCTTATAATGTATTTTTTCCTTTAAATTTTTAGCTTTTACATATTAGATTTCTTTTTTGCTTAAGTTAAAACCAAAAGTAACTATCACATGTTCAAATTTACATTTTCGTGTACAGTAAATACAGTTTTTGCATCCGTTTGTTTATTTTACTGTGTTGTCAAATGCCTTGTGTGTATATGTCATTTCAGGCCATTACCAAATTGTTACAATGTATGCAAAGGTGTATTGAGTAATGGAGAGGTGGGTCTCTTTCACCCAGATGATACAGTTCCTTTCGATAGCCAAACTGCATCTCCACGTAGCTTCAGTAGTAGTGATGGCAAAAATGGAGTGAGACGCAGGTAATAATAAGGAGTAGAAGTAGAGAATGAATCAGAAAATTACATTTGATTGGAAGGTTTTGTTTAATCCATAAAAAAAGATCTGTTTTTATCACTGCTTACAACTGAATCATCATCATTGTTGATTATTAGGGCAGTTTGACCTAGTGGTTAGCATGTTGGACTCTCAGTTAAAGGGTCCAGAGCACTAAACATGATACAGCACTTGGATATTTCAGATGTTGACATGTTGTAAAAGAGACATTTACCCCTATTATTTGACTCAAAGAACCAGGCAATGCCTTTTTAGCTATTAGTACCTTTCTCATGGCCACTAGCTTGAAATTAAGGATGAGTATATCTGAATTTGAGTGCACTTTGACCTGGCTGCCTGTTATATGTGGACATAATGTACCATTCATACATAGTATTGCAATTTTTTAATTATTACTCTATCTTACTAGTTGAAATTTGCTACTATAGCTAATATTAAATTCAATCATACATGTAGAGGTTTCCTTTATGGATGGAAACACAAGTTACCTAGATAAATTGTAAAACACAATAACGGTAACTTTTACAATAGACAAACACTGATTTTAGTAATTAGTATTTTGACCTACGTAGCATTGAGTTGTCCTGCAGTAAGATTTACGTCTCTTGTCTACTATGAAAGGTGCCATTATTGCATTTTGCAATCAAATATTCAATTCATTGTTTCTCAGAAATTAAATATTAATTCAGTTTGTTGATAATTACAAGAGATTACCTTTATCTTTTTTGTTTTTTGTTTACAGATATCAGCACAAAATGTTTTCATGCTTAACAGAAAAAACCATCGACATACATTGTTTACAACTTATTATCTTTTTATCATACTGTTCAAATTTTGCCCTCATTCATTCCTTTTGTATTTCTTCCATGTTCTAATATTTCCCAGCTAAGTCTTGCAATAAATAATTCTGTTTTCCTTAAGTTCATTTAATCTCCACAAACACTCTCTTCTTCTTTGAACGTCTAGCCCTGTGTGTACAAGAAGCTTACACACTTGTGTGTTTGGTGAAGTAGGCTTAACTGCTGAATCTTGAGGAGTACAGTTGAACTGGGATGTATCAATGTTTTGTACTTCTGTCAGCTTTATTTTTAAGTCACAAATTGCTTAACGTCTAACAGACCAAACAAAATGGTAAATTTATAAATTGTTAAGTATTTTTAATTAATTAAAATCCTTTTTTAGTTTTACGTGATTGCAGACTTAATATATGATGCGGGGCTGAACAGTCTGGAGACAACACAGTTTATTACAGAGATGCCAACTGTTTCAAACGACTGAGCGTAATGATTGTAGACAGAGCCCTTTCATAGTTTTAGTCCTTTTAGATTTGCCATAAACAAGACAATCTGGTGAATGAGGCCTCTTTTTTTTTCTGTCTTGTGAACGATTGCATTGGTGTTTCTGTGCCACTTAGAAAACTAGATGTACCCATCTATGCAAGCGCTGATTGGCTAACAAGCACTTATGACGTAACTGCAGATTCCCCCACGTACCCACTATGGAAAAGCACTGCACTCAAACTATCGTAGACGTCGGAGATACAAATATATTTTATTATTTCAAGCGCAAACATGTTTATCGCAAGTAGCCATTTGGACTGTCTTTTATTTATTATCAAAATTTATTTTGTATCTCACTAGAAATTTTCTTTTCACCCCTTTCAAGCCCTGGGGGAACAATTTATCACTTTATTGTATAGGTCTATGTAATATATAATAATTTGGGAGTTGCAACAAGCCGTAATATTTGTGTGTATGAGGGTACAGTTGTAATGATTATGCTCAAATCGTAATGGTTGGCATCTCTGTAATTATTTAAATAGAAGAAAACCTCGGTGAAACACAACCAAGATTTAAGAAAATTATAGTTAGAATGAAACAGAAATATTCTGATGATTTGCAGTTTCTATTACCCTATACATTTAATTTACTTATTAAGAATACAAATAACTGGTGAATCTGTTCTTAACAAAGTAATGGATACAGCATTCTAGTGCTCAAACTCCCATCTTTATGGATTCAAGTACCATTTTCTGGAATTCAGAAAGATGCACCAGTGAATCAACATTGATTATCATTGCTGTCTATTTACCTAAACTATTTTTACTCAGATCTTATTGTAATTTGTACATAAAACTTTCATACACAAGTCATCCATACAAAGCTAATATCTGGCTGCTGACATTGTCAAATATAAAGTTTCAAACAAGTCAATAACAACTCCATAGATCCAAAAGATTATTTTTCAGTGTGTGATAAAAGGATAAATAAAGAATCCCTTATTATTCTAGAAAATATTGTTAGTTTTATTTAAATCAAATGTTTTCGAAGTTTATACAAAATATTTTAGAGTAACTTGAGTTCTCATAATAAGGTGGACTTCATGTGAGAATGTGTAAACATAACTGTCGTGAAATTGAAAGTTAATATAAGAACACATGAAATATGTTGCACTAATTAAGTATGAAGAGTAATAATTAAAATATGATATATTTAATGATACAGTTTGTTATAAATGGAATAAATAATAATTTTATTCTAATATTTTACATGTTAATTGTGCTACAGATATGAACACTTGATGGATTCATTATTATGATGGGTTAGGTGTATTTGTATTAAAAACAAATTTATTGTATTGCACAATGAAAATGATTTATTTTACATTCAGATTAACCCCAGATATGATTTCACGACCTCAAGGGGATCTTAAACACACTGTTCATGTTGGAGTGGATGGCACATTTTTTGGAGACATTTCATTTCTTGGAAACAAGTACAGTCAGCTTACGAAACGAATGTCAAAATATCGTGAGTACATCTGAAACTTCAAATGCAATATGATAACTACTTTGATCTGTACACACTTTCAAGAGCCAGAAATATTAGAAACTTTTTCTAATTAATAAAAATAGTTATTTTTTAATTTGGAGATTCCAAATTAGT
This sequence comes from Carcinoscorpius rotundicauda, assembly GCA_011833715.1. Classification (NCBI taxonomy): domain Eukaryota; kingdom Metazoa; phylum Arthropoda; class Merostomata; order Xiphosura; family Limulidae; genus Carcinoscorpius; species Carcinoscorpius rotundicauda. The sequence goes on along the minus strand of CM022394.1, from coordinate 127,561,536 downwards.
AGTGAGAAAGAGTTGCTTTTTAAAGCTTGATTAAGTTATAGCTGGTTATTTAGTGTGCTGAATTATAAAATTAAGGGTAATTATGCTGAATTATAAAATTAAGGGTCATTATGCTGAATTATAGAATTAAGGGTCATTATGCTGAATTATAGAATTAAGGGTCATTATGCTGAATTATAGAATTAAGGGTCATTATGCTGAATTATAGAATTAAGGGTCATTATGCTGAATTATAGAATTAAGGGTCATTATTGCTGAATTATAGAATTAAGGGTCATTATTGCTGAATTATAGAATTAAGGGTCATTATTGCTGAATTATAGAATTAAGGGTCATTATTGCTGAATTTTAAAATTAAGGGTCATTATGCTGAATTTTAAAATTAAAGGCCATACTTTATGTTTTCTTTTGTTACAATATTGTGTTCCACACTTTGTCATGAGTACGTTATGAGAATTATTGTCAAATCTCACTATTTGATTAACCCTTTTATGACAGCCCCAGTATAACACACACGAGTTTGTCTGCACGTTTGCACACATTAAGTATTTGAACTATAACTTTTGACACATCATGTATTTCTTCACAAGATTTGGTAGACATTTAGTAAAGATAGCAAGTATTTTTTACACAAAAAATTATATTTATTTAAAAATATTTCAAGATTTGTTTGAAAATGTTAAGCCTGTTTTGTTGCCAGTCTCAATGCAAAGTGATGTGCTATGATTAAAAAAACTTTGTCCCAAAAGTCTAAAATATTTATGTACTCTTTGAAACCTCCTAAACACAGTTCAAACATTTATTTTCAGTAAGACTACATTTTGTACAATTTTCTGTACTCTGTGTGGATTTCTGTTCCTCAACCAACTTTACAACCCTTATAATAAAAAAAATAAAAATAATAATATTATTTTTATGCTATAATGATTTCATATAACATGAAAATATAAATGTTTAAGTCTCATAACTTTATGAATTTTTTATTGTATTGACCTTCCTAGGTCGCATTACATAACTTGCATTAACGTGATGCATGTGCACCCATTACGCATCCAATATTATAAAACTGATCTTTGGTCTTTACAAAGTGACCCTGTCTTGATTGTGTTCTAGTGGACTAGTATTTTGCAATATACAATAACATTTTAATTATTATACATTATATATGTATTTAAATTATTACTATTTAGAAATAAATTATTAAACTCATATTCATTAAAATATAGTAAAGTAAATTACGCAGCTCTCTTCTAGCTACTACCATCTTTGAACTCGGTTACTGCTTGATGCTGCTAATTTTAAAATTCCACACATGAAGGATACGACATGAATTTTTTTTAAGGTTTTATATATATATATATATACACAAAATTGAATAACCAAACAATCATAACTACTTTGATACCATAGTATTCCACTGTAATTTATTAAGCTTGGTAACTAAAGTGTATTTAGATTTTTAGAAAACATGAAACTTTGAGCAGACTGAAAACACAACCTATCATCTTGAAATCTTGGTTCACAAGATCATGGTATCCTTTTCATAGACTAAAATGGCTGAGAAACCACTATAAGAACATATTAAGTTGTAGACTGATTATTAATATGTCATATATTGAAGTAAGTGTATATGAAGGACTATTTTCTAAAGTGAAAAGAGGTGAACAGTGTTTGATTCAGTACATAAACTGTATCTCGGCAAAATAAAAAGATACAAGGTTCTCACTTTATATTCTAGCTTGTTAAAAGTAGTAATTTGAGTTCCTAATTTATAGAAACTACAGACTTAGATGTTTGTTACGTCAAAATACTAATTTTAAACAGTCCTGCATTCAACATACCATATGACTCAGTAAAATCTAATATTAAGATGTGTTATTTTAATATTTACTTTTAAATTAAAACTTCAATGCACCTATAATATTACAATTTGAATTATAATCTACAATTTAATGCAAGACTTATTGACATAAATTCATAGAGCAATAGTTGATAAAATTTTGAATGCAAGTCAACAAACACCCTTTTGTGACCTGTCTCCAACGGATTAGTATAACTGAAGATTTGGTGTCATTGTGGGTGCTGTTGGTTATCTGTTTCTTCAAGTTTATTAGTTCAAAATTAGGGACAGCTTTGCACAAGTATATGAAACAAGGGAAAAAAAAGTTTTATATAACAATAATATTACAAACAATACGCTGTAAGATGTTTTTCACAAATGTTATGCAAGTTAAACGTGTTACGAGTGGTACTATTTTTTGGTAAGAAACTACCTAAACCAACATGTAATAAAGAAAATTGTTAAGCAAATGATAATTGGCCTGTTATAGTTTCAAAAGATAAACCCTAGGATATAAAATAATCACCTTGCAATAATGGACATAGCTTGTATGTCACTGTCTATGGATATAATCAAAACTCATGTACCACTTAGTGAATGAAACCAAAAACAAAAATCCATTAAAATTTTTAAACTTTGGATATTTAAGATTCAAACAATTATAAAAATAACTGTGGTATGTGCTAAAACTCTTTCTTTATTATAGGAATACTCATTTCATAACAAGAACACAACTTTCACTAGGACTATATATGAGGGTTTCATTCTGACTTTGTTGATTTCATTCTTAAATGTTGTACCGAGAAATAGGAATTTAAAAAAATAAATAAATAATAAGAATTATTTTATTCAAATAAACAGGGCCACTTTCAATATGTAAAATTATTACTGTTTATGACTATAACAGTTACGAAATTTAAGAGCTCTGCACATTGAATTATGTCCACACTGTCTTACCGAGGTAGATATTTCAGGTTAAATTAGTCGATCAGAAAAATTCGATGCACAAGTATGAACTTCATCTATCCTTTAGGCTTAAAAGATAAAGTGATCTTTTAATCAGTAATTTTTTTAAGAATGTTTCGAAATATGATATGGTTAGGTGATCACCCATCTATATAGTTTAGAATTTATGCCAAAGCAGTCACAAAATCAATATTTTTAGTGTTTTATATATGTAAAAATGGCTCATTTGAGTTGAGGAAATATTTTACCTAGAGGAGCGAAGAAGGTCAAAATGTTGTTCACTCCTCTACGTAAAATATTTTTTCAACCCAAATGAGCCATTTTTACATATATTTTTCTCTACAAGTGGGTTTTCTCGACATCACTGATTTAATGTTTTATTGCATAATGCTTTCCTAAGTGTAGTTTTTCCCAAGAAGTGTTAAATATCTTAAGTTGGTATCTTTTGAACTTTCTAACAACAATGTCCAGATTTGTTTCTTTTATAAATTACAATTTTCCAAGTCTGATAAAAAGATAGAGTTAAAAAAAAAAAAATTGAAACAGCTGTTGTAAGCTGTTATATTTTTGGTAAACACTTGTGAAACATGATAGTTAAAGTTAAATTTGAAATTAGAAGAATAGTTTGAGATTTTGAAAAAAGAAGTATTCTTTCGTTTTTCCTTTTAACTGGCAGATGCTACTATTATACATGACTTTCCTTTTAAATATCTGTACATGTGTATGTTGCTTTAATAGGTAATTTTGTCTGTCTTTTTCCTTTTAAAAGTTTCTGTGTAATGCTATTATGATTACTCTATCTTTCCTTTTATCTGTGATTACATTTTACTTTTGATGAAAATTTAGAGAGTTCTAAAGCAGATGAAGTTGATGGTGAATCATCTCCAAAGAAAAGTCAGCTGAATGAGTCATCCACTGAAACCTCCAGTAAGTACTGTGGAAGTTTTTGTTTGCCACTTGTCTGGTTGTTGATACATTCAAGGAACAATCACAACATAACTGTAGCACATCTTGTGCTTAGTGACTCCTGTTAAAAATAATTGAGAACAGTATTTTAATTTGTGCTTTAAAATAAAGAATAAATACGAGATAAGGAAACTAGAAAAATGAATAAATTTACTTTTATAAAAAACTTCTGATGAACAAGATTAAAATGTAATGATTGCAAAGATCAAATCTTGACTTTATACTTTGTGGTTTGTGCTGAAGTTTGAACTGAAAAATAACTCTTGTCAAATATTGAAATTCTGTGTGTCTAAAGACTTTAAAACAAATACTTCTGTTTGTAATAAACTCCTAAACCACAGTTTTCTGATAATAAACTAATTCATCTCGCATGGTAATTTGGAAGCAATGATCAATGTCCTATTTTTAACAGTATTTTAGTGTTAATAGAGAAACTTAACTTGTTAAAAGATGTTATGTGACAACCATCACAGTCTTTAGAAAATAAGAAAGTTAAGGTATCGTAAGCATTAAGCTGTAATTACATTCCATATTTAAAAATGTAGTGGTAACCAAGGGGTTAAAAATGGCAGTTGTACTGTAGGATTAAAAAGACTCGTTTAACATTTGACATTTTATCAAAATTCAGTGCAATTATCTGGTAATAAGTGGGCACTAAACATCTTTAATGTGCTGATAGTCTGGTAAACATCAGTTATATGGTAGCAGGTAGGCTACCTGGGTGTCTCAGGAATGTTCCGATGTTCTGGTAAACATCAGTTATATGGTGGCAGGTGTCTCAGGAATGTTCTGATGTTCTGGTAAACATAACTTATTTGATGATGTGTTGGTCGTATAGTAATATGTAGTTATGAAATGTATGTGGCATATGCTAGCACTCCAGTAAATACAGTGGTTGTCTGGTGAAGTAGTTATAAATGTGAGGCATGTGCTGGTGATCTGGTAAACATCAAGAGCCATATAAGAAAACATTGAGTATTACAGATTGAGTTGCCTGTCTCTGCCCTCTGTTGGTATATTAGGGAATAGTCATTTATCAATAACCAGGTGAGTTTGTACATTTGATTTTAAAAAGCTCTTATGTTCAAATTATTCATTATTTAAAAACTAGTATAAATGTAAGTTTACTCCAAGTTTACATGTAGTTTTTAACAGAAGTTTAACTCTACTAGAAGTAAATAATGTGGATAAATGGCCTAATATAATTCATGTCACCTGGAGTGTAATTCTTACATATAGAAAATGCTACTTTTACATTTATTTCAGTAGATGTAAATTCTTAAATGACTTGATTGCTTTTAGTTATCAGCACAATATTAAGATGAGTGAAAAATATTTGTTTTATTATTGTACTGAGTCAAGTCCCTAAATTGTTCATGAATGAGGGCTATAGGCACTGAATGTCTCAATGTGCTGGTGGTCTGGTAAACATCGGTTATTTGTCAGGTGTATTGTAGCCTCTTTCAACTAATAACTTATAACCTGATCAGTTAACTTGATTTCATATGGTTTTATAAGTTGGTGAATGTTTTCAAAGTTATTGGTTTAATATTAGTACAGTTGTTGCACATTTGTCTCAGATTTTATGCTCAGATTTATCGTCCCATATGAACTTCTAGCTCAGATTTTTGTCAAGTGTTTGTTGCTTGAAAACTCTTCATACTTTCATTATGATGCATGAAGTTCATTGAATAATCAATCATAAGTAGCAAAATTTTATTGGTTGGAAACATCAGCATATATCGAGGGCTAGTTTTCTCTTTACTGTTGTTTGAGTTTCCTGATGTGCGACTGACTTTATGATCGATAGGCGACTGACTTTATGATCGTGTGTGAACACACTTGCTGAACATCTAATGAATAACACGTGTTCTTCCAGCGTGTTAAAACATTCCCGATTCTCTGTGAGAATGTTTGTAAGTGAAGGTCTTCTTAGCTGTGCTAGTGATTTGATATCATGTTTTAAAGACCTTCTGGTGAAAATTGGCAACACAATTTTCTTATTTTCAGTTAAGTTACATAAAAACTTTCTGTGAACTAATTCGATTGAAGCATTAATTGTTAGTTTTTGATATGTTAGTTCTAGTTGTAAGTTATGTTTAAAAACATTCTGCACAAAATGATTTAACCTATAGTTATTACTTCAATTTTAGTTCAGTTGTTTACACATTTGTCTCAGATTTTGTGCTCACGTGATTTTCTAATCACCTACTTGTGCTAAATTTATTGGTGACGAATGTCATATTTTTCATTTTCCACTAGTTCTTGTCGTGATGTTTTCCAGGCAACGGCTAATGCCAGGGTTCTCACTTTCATTGCCCATCAGTTCTGAGAAGATAAATTATAGTGTTTGTGATTTTCAGTGTGTGTTTAAACACTTGATAAATGTTTCAGGTCTCACTGGGCTAGCTGAAAGTCCGAGTAAAGATAAGGAAATCAGTGACGTCTCTTACCTTGATGAAAATTTCGATTTTGAAGTGAGTTTTGGTTTTGTTTATATTTGAGATTTCTTTTTAAGTTGTTTTTTTATTATAGTAATAATGAGATTTCACATTTTTATTAGTAACATTAATATTTTTATATACCTTACCAGACAGAATTTTAACTACCACAGCAAATTTAAGATAGTTCTTCAAAATTACAATAGTACATTGTTTAATATGTGCTTTAGGCTTGTTGAATAGGTTTACACATATTTGTTACTGTTTAATTGTGATAGTTTGAACTAGACACAGTTAACACTTGCCCATAATTTTTCTATTAAATGAAAAATAAGAGAATTCAAGGGGTGATTTTGAAATTGGAAGAACTCTTTAGATATAAAATGGTATACAAGACCTTTTTCAACCCACAGATTTGTTCTAATATGCAATATAAGAAGGTGTGTATGTGTATCTCTCTTAGAAAGCAATAAATAAAAATTATGTTATTTTTGACACTGATGTAATTTATGTTCATGGGAAGAAATCAGTTATGTTGATTATTCAGCTTTTCTTGAGGTGCACGTTAGTCGATGGCCCAACTTGTGTTGTGCTAGTATTTTTGTCCTGCATATGTTATTAAGGAGATAAACTATTTGGTGTCACGTATGCTCTTGGTTGAAACGATGGTATTCAAAAGTGAGCTTGGCTTATCATGGCAGTAAAAGTAATGCAGCTGTCTCATGTTTTGAACATCATTATCTTGTTCAAACAAACAACATGATTACAGGTTATGCCTTATCTATGCAGATAATGGTTTATTAACAACCTAAACAACCTAAAAAAGTTTGGTTGACCTTTGACAGTAACAAAATAGATAATTTGAAATTTACTCTATATTTTTATATTCATATTAGCAAGCTTTTGATAGGTGTATTGGAGCCTTTTTGAACTAATAATTTATAACCTGATCAGTTAACTTGATTTCATTTGGTTTTATAAATTAGTGAATCTATAACTTACTAATTTCATTTATTGTTATAAAGATTGATGTGTGAATGAATCTGTAATTTGTATTGTGTTTTCATGCTCACATCTTTGTGTTTAATCTGGCTTTCACTGTTTAAATGGAAGAGTGAAGCATTGCGATATTTAAAAACACAATACATATTTACACTGCAGCATTTTTCAAACTTTGGGTACATTGCCTGGAAATACTTAAACTGTATATTAGTGTAACACCTGTTTACTTCAATTTGACAAAATATAATCTTAACAACTGATAAGTTTCACATTAAATTTGTGCAATGAAAAGTTTTCATCCAACAGTTACAATTTGTAAGCTCTTTCTTCCTGTGCTGCCTAAACCAGAGTCTACAGCTAACTATCCATTGTTTTCTAAAAATTTTCATTATGTACAAAGTATTACAGATTAAGTTATTTTCTACATTGTGTTTCCTTATAATTTCATGGTCAAAACAAGCCTTGAGTAGAATAAAAATGGTGCTTATATTAAAAAGAACCCTAGAGTAAAGGCTGCAATGTGGGATATTAGAAGTGCCCTGAGTTTTGAAGGTGTCTAGTGGTAGTATGACCCATGTTGCAGTGGGGATACACTATCGATCTTAACCTCTGTTTTAATACGTGCAGTATTTTTGTTGTACTTGTTGAGGTTTATTTTGATAAATAAAACTTTTTTATCTATCTTGGGTTTGATCTTGCTGTTTTTAAATCTTCCTTTTCATGTTAATATTTACTTAACTGTTAAAATAATGTTTTACATACAATTCTCATAAGTAGTAATATAAAAGTTTTAGCTTTCTTATTTCTCAACATTTGTCTTGCTTTTCTGGAGTATTCAGTTCTGTCCTTCCTGTTTATAATGGAATATTTTTTGCATTAAACTTGTGTTATGTTTTGTCAAATAACGTATCTAATCTAAATTTATTATGTACTTTTCACCCGTAAATTTAATTAAAAATTGTAATGAACTCTTATGAGCTCCTTTACGTAGTGCTTTAATTGGCAGACCACTGGTAAAGATATTGTGCTTGTACGTGAAGACCCAATGAGAGGTCAGTTGAAACCATACACCAGTCATGCTTTTGTAATATAACATCTCATAATAAATATTGTCTTTAGTAACAAAGAATCACTAATTGATGTGTAATATATTAAACTCCCAATGTCATTTCAAATATATTCATTCTGAATCAGATAAGAATAGATATAGATTGTCCACTGCACAGATCTCTGATCAAGTTTTGTGTCTTAAGTATAACCATACACCTTTACAGGATAGCTGTTTTTATTTGTTTACCAAATGTAATTGATTAGAAGCATTTAGGTCTGATAATGTTTTACTGCACACGTTCGTTATACTTGGCTTATCAGCAGAGTTGTACTCAAGTTGATAATTTTGCCTGGGAGAGAAAAACAAACAAACTTTAACCTTTTCTTGTTATTGAGAGACTACAAAATTTCACGTTGTTGCTAAAGGTGATTCACATGTTGCAAGCCCCCTTGTCTGTTATAAAGCATGCTTTTACAATGCCTCCTGTAGGTAGGAGTTTGAAAAGTAATTTCAAAGATTTGAAATTATCATGGTTTACTCATTTCTGGTTGAAAAAGAAAGTAAGTCATATTCTTCATAGATGTGCAACTAAGTGAACCTGAATTCTGTCCCTAGTGTATTATTTATTTATTACTGGAATTAGTTTTATTTATTGATTTAAAGAGAGAAAAAGTTGGATAAAAACTTTATTCAGAAATTCTGTAGCATTTTTCAAACTTTAGGTACATTACCTTCAGATACTTAAACCATAGATAGTAATGGCTATTCACTATAATTTGAAACCTCGCCATACTATTAATAGGAATAGCGTGTCTTATTACTCTCACATTATTATTTGTGTGTGTGTGTGTGTACAGTTCATGATTTGTTAAGTAATACATTTTCTCCCAACTTCTCAACTAATGTCTTTTGAACAGATGTTGAAACAAGAACATTATATAATTTTTAGAAGTTAATTACAAATGTTTTGTAATTTAATAGGAATAGCTTGTGTTATTACATTATTATTTGTGTGTGTGTGTCTATATATACATAGGTAATTTATATACAGTATTAAAAATGTTTTGTAAATCTAGGTTCCAGATTTAGGCCCATCTTTGATGGATGAATTTCTAAAGGCTCTAGGCTGTACAAATTCTGAAGAACTTTTTGACTGTAATGTGGATGGTGCAGCAGGACGTGAGAATATTTTTGAGAGCTTGGATGAAACTGGTCAAAATTCAAATGTGGATGTTTTATCTTCAGATGTAGAGGTAATGGAGTTGCCTAAAGCTGCAAATGGAAACAGAATTAATGACAGAATGTTTGGAAGAGAAAACAAGAGAAGTATTTCCTTGAAGGAACAGGAAAGTACAAAAAAGGAACCAAAACTCAAAACTATTTCGGCTTCAGATGCAGAGTCTTTAGAATCGGCCATAGCCATGGCCAAGAAGCTAGCCGAAGAAAGTACATTTGGCATTCATTCTGGCCCTCAAGATCCTGTCAGTCAAGAGAGCCCCAAATCTCCAACCTCACCTGTGAAAAAGAAGTTTTCTTTCAGGTTTAAAATTAGTCCTAAAGCTGAAAAAAGAAATTTCAGTTCTGAAACTGAATCCATTAAAGATTTAAAACTAAGTGATGAAGCTCAGGATGTATATCATTCTGTTGTTGATAATGGACAAGGGATAAAGTCCAGTGGATCTACTTCATCCAGTCCCATCCTTGAGCCAGTTACAACCCAGCCACAAGTATCTGCCATTTGTCATCAGTCTACTGTAACCATTCAAGATAATAACCACCATTATCAGTCTAGGAACAAAGACAATCAATTGGCATCGAGACCCTCCAAGAATAAAGATATGTCAAATTTGGAAGAAACACCCGAGTCCAACCCCCTAAGAATGCTTCGAAAAGGAGGCCTCGTCCAGCCAAAAGTGCGAGGCAATAAACACCAAAGTACTCCCATTTCATCCAAAGGAACGACATTGCGTACATTTGTGGGTTCCAGGTCTGTGGCTAGTGCACACGATGAGCATTCTAGTGTATTATCAGTTTCCCCTCCTCTTCCTCCTGTGAGATCTGCAGTGTCATCATCACCAGCATCTAATACATTACCAAAGCCACAGAGACACAATTCTTCTTTGGATGAACAAAGAGAAAGCAAAGCCAATAACTCTCCTGTTAGCAGTTACTCAGAAAGAAAAACAAAGTTTCCATCCAATGAGGGTCCACCATTACCCCTTCCAAGATCAGGAGTCAGTATTTCGTCCCTTTCTAGACAGCATCAGCGCAAGCATCCCCTTATTGTAAACGAGGAAAATGAAATGAAACCATTGACCTCCTTATCTAAACAGCAGTCACTTACAGAAGTTTCCAGATCAAGAAATGACAATTTTTCTTATGGCAAACCTAACAAAGATGGTGATAGGAACTTTAACACAGTGACTGAAAATGCATTAGCTGATCCGAAAGATGAGTTTACCCCTACCACACCAGAACCTCTGAAGACTTCAATAACCTATAGGTTTGTTGAACTGTTTGTTTTTTTTCAAGTATTAAAGTATAACATTTGAAGTTTTATTTTAAGGGCACTCTAAACCACTAGGCCTTAAAATATAAGTTAGGTTGTATATATCCTATTTTTAATAGGTTAAAATGCAAAATTTTAACTCCTATTTAAATATTTCTAGGGATAATCAGAGCAAAAAATTTTAGTAAGCAAAATATAAGAAATGGAGAAAATTAACAAAACTGTGTGGTTCTTAACCTTATCCTAGTGTACAGAGAATTACCTTCATGTGAGATGGTGTATCTTATTGTATTGGATGGTAATATATCTTATCACATTGAATGTGAGCATACCTTTTCATTATAGAAAAATGGAAACACTTTGTTTTCATCATACTAGGTTAGAAGCCCAGCTAATCATCGTCACATTATGGGAGTTAATTTTCTTGGGGAGGTGAGAGCTCACATCATTTTCATGATGTAAAATAAAATGAGAATGCACCCTGTCTTTGTGGGAGGGTAAAACCATACCTAATCATCTGGTCAGTGAAGGAACATGACTCTGATAAACAAGATGTGATGAAATAAAGTGTTTGAAGTTGAACCTTCCTGCTTCTTAATGATGCTTCCACATAAGTAGGATATGACAGGATAATATTCCATTGTAAACTTTTGATCCCCTGGCAACAGAGCTTGAGATAGATAGATATATACAGCAATATTTAATGGATGTTATTTTGATATTAGATCCATCTTTTAAGTTAACAACTGGTTTTCAGTATGCAAGATTTTATTTATAGTAAGGTGTATATTCTTATTGTTTGGTAAATGTTTTCCCAAGAGCTTACATAAGTTAAGTTCAGCCCTTGTTTTTTAATCATCAAAGAAATGACCAAATGCATAATAATGTTTTTAAAAATGCTATTTTTGCTGATTTAGCAGACATAATGATCAAAAATCTCCTTGTAAGTGATTGAATGAACCACAGAACATAGTGTAAAATAAATTTTAATGTTGTTTTTTTAAACCTTTGTTTTTCACTTGCTTCTTTCAAAAACCTTTTGATGTCGTAATTACACTTGTAGTTTAAGTTGTTCAAGCAGCTTTATATTTTTATTTGGTGTGAATAATAGCACCTCGGACAGTCTATCAAATACGTCGGGAGACTCTTCACCAGTAGAAATCCAAAGGACAGACAAGCATGTGAGCTGTGAAGATTTGATGGAATTTGCTCTCGACAAACCAAATGCTAAGAGGTGAGTATCCTGTGAATGATTTCCTGCATGTGCATGCAGGTGTGAGAAGATGTTAATTGTTGGTTAAAAAGGCTATGATCTCTCACCTGAGGATGCCAAGTCATTTACTAATTTACAAGTGCTGTGCGATGTTTAAAATCTCAACACCTCTGCTGAGCTCTTTCCAACTTGCATCGGAGTACTCTTAAGGCCAACATTTTATTGTATAGTGAATTTTTTTTTACACCCTACTTGTGACACATGAATAAAAATTTGAGATAATGAATAAAATTCCCTTTTTAAGTGTGCCAGTGCTGTTGAAAGAACAAAATTGACAAGTTTGAGTTAAAGATAAGCCAACTTCTGCAGGTTTGAAGTCAGTTGCTTACAGAAGGCTTACTTTTAATATGGTTTGTATGTGATTATAAGTCCACAGAATTTGGCCAAGCTATTCAATAAATAATTAACCTTCTCCATTTTTACATGAATTTCAAGAATGTTCTTTCTTAGGCATTTATGCAAGTTAAATGTGGTTGTAATTATTCCATTACTCACTATACTAAAGATGTTATTATACAAGTTATTTCCTTGGGATAATTGGATTTCTGAAAAATTAATCTCCACTCAATAACAGAAAGGCATGATGGATCGTATCTTTCCTCCTGTACTCTCACCAATCACGGTGCCATCAGTTTTGTGTATGTAGCTCACTGTCAGCTGATGTGTTGTTCCAAGCTTGTATTGACCTCCCACAATGCTTCACTGTAGACATTGCTCATTAGCCATGATTCTCTTCTTTACCATTAAGAAAACCTTAATGTGAACTTTGTCTGAAGAGCACATATCTCGAACTTTGTCCATCTGACATTCAGGGTACATTGCCCATTTCAACCTCTTAGTTTGGTTACCTCTTTTCAGCAACAGTTCACTTTTATGAGCAACCATTGAGACTACTTTGTGTAATGTGTTGTTGATGTAACATCCACTCCTGTATTTACAACAAGATCCATACTTTACGATTACTTTAAAAAATTCTGATTTTCTACCTGTTATTAACAAAACCAATTTCGCATGTTCTCATCAGGGTTTAAGGTACAGCTTGTAATGAATTAGTATTTTTGCTTGAATTTTTCACATGAATACCTTTGCCTAATCAGAACTTTTTACTTCTACATACTTATGTGGAATTTTAGGTACAACTGGACTCGCACCATTACTGTTGGGTATGGTACGATTATCTATACTTTTGATATGCTTTATACTGGTGAGGCACTTTCTGATTGGTTAAAGATAACCACTCACAGTATGAACTATCAATTTTTGGTTTTAGTTTTTGTAGTTATTTTAACATTCTAAACAGGTGAAACTTTCACAATATTTGCCTTTTATGCCCCCTTTTGCTTGTCATTTTCATAATTATTTTCAACACTGTTATAAACATAGTATAACCTATTTTTGAAGCAATAAATGGCTTGCTTAGGGTTGTAAGTAAGATTAGGCTTAATGAATGATGTCAAGAAAACTTACTTGTAGAGAAACATATGTGCAAAAATGGCTCGTTTGGGTTGAGAAAATATTTTTACATAGAAAATCAAACAACATTTCGACCTTCTATGTAAAATATTTTCTCAACCCAAACAAGCCATTTTTGCATATATAAAAATTAGGCTTAACTCTAATCTCTCACTAACATGAGAATAAAAAGGATTCTTCACTTTTCAACACAATATCATATGTGACAATCAGCAATTTAGAACTGTAGGCCTTTCTTTCTGTTACATATAAATATATTTTAAACTCCCTGTATTGAAGTTTAAACATTAAAAAAAGCTTAAATTTGTAACTATGATGATGAAACTGACAAAGAAAAGAATCTAGACAAAAAATGAAATTCAAATACTTCTAGGTAGAGATTTCAGAGAACATTATTATTTGTTGATAATTGTAAATGGCTTGAATGTTTTATTCATCCAATACATGGACTGAACTGTGATTCTTTGTTTATTATTATTTCGTAGAACACAAGGACGAGCAAGAGGATCTGATTCAGATGAAGTGCACATTATGCAGAAGGTTTTAAAGGACATAGTATGTTAACTAGTTTCTTTCTTTGTTCCTAAACAGATGTGTAATTTTTGTAATAGTTCTTAAGTTGTTTTTTTTTAGTTTCTTAAATTTGTGGGAAAATAAGTATCCAGACATGCAAAATAATGTGATTCATTAACATTTTTTTCCATTTATCTTGAACACATTTGTCCTTTTATTGACTATGTTTCTATTATAATTTTAAACCTTTAACCAAAGAGATGAGTAGTAAATGGATAAAGAATGATTTATGAACGTAGTGGTGGTTTTTTTATTTTTGGAGAACACACTGAAGAAAACCACTTTATTATGCACATAAATTGTTTGTCAGTTTATTGTTGTGTTAGCATAGTGTGCTTCCATATATAAATAAGGAGGTAAGGGTTTTTTTAATTTATTTTTTGGATATTGATACTTTAAATAACTAATTTTTAACCCTTCAAAAATGTTGCATATAACGTGCTTGCATTACATGATGTTAACTTCAGGCAGAGGGTTTAACACTGGTCTTTACAGTACTTTTTTTTTTACAGAATGTGACACCTGAAGAGTGTGTTGTTGCCCTCGACGAGACTGAGTGGGATATACATAAGGCTGTAAAGTTCGTACAGCTGAAGTGGGCCATTAACATTCGCACCGTTAAAGTAGAAGACCTTAAACAAACCCTTGCTCGTCACAACTGGAATGTTCGAAAAGCAGCGGATTATTTGCGGGCCCAGTACATGACTGAAGAAGAAACGTCACTACACTTTTGAGCCAGATCAGTCGAAGCAACACAATCGCATATTGAATATCATGACATTAAAAAGTCAGTTTCACAGAATTGGCAAATTTTTATCATTAAATTTTAGGAGGTGACAAAAGAAATGTATATGTTTTTATTGTTAAGACAAGAAGTTAAACATTACAGGTGCTTTTTTTAATTATTTGAGAAGAAATCTTTGTGTGTTTTTTTAATGCATTTCTAGGTGTGTGATGTGTATTTTCACTATATAGGAGTTACATTGTATGATTTACCTCGATGTTCCCAAAAACTTCCATCATTTGTATTACTAAAGTTCATTATTTTTATATATATATATATATATGTGTGTATGTATATTACAACGTATGTATCAAGCTTAAGATACTGCAGTTTTGAAAAAGAATTAGCTTACCTATCAGTAATTAGACATAAGTTCATTTTACATCTTGATGTTGTATAAGCATTGTTTAATTTGAACATCAAAACAAGATGTCTTATGGTATGTGAAAAGTTATTCAGATTGAAATTTTAGGGTTTTCTCCTCCATGTAAGACTGTTGAAATTGAAGGATAGATACAATCTTGCATAACAACTTATTCTCAAAAGTGAATTAAAGAAACCAGCTTAAAATATATATATTTTTGTAACTGCAGTTAAGTGCCCGAGTGTTCCAATACAGTATTTCCCAATACATCAAAGTTAAGTAGCTTCAACGTGGGATGGCCAAGGTTGTCACATCTCACTGTTATTCATATTAAACAGCTTACGGAGGGCAAGTGTTGATAACAGTGATTGCTTTTTGAAAGATTAATTGGAAAAACAAGTAAATATTTCACCAAGTCACACAAGTGCCAATCCACACATGAAAACTTTTCGCATATTATTTTATGACTAGTGATGTTTTCTATACATGTTTGCGCGCGCGTGTGTGTGTGTGTGTATAACACTTATAACTGTTTTCACTTTTTTTTTACTAGTTCTGGTAACTTTTCAAATTATATATTAAGGTCATAAGAAAAGGTGTTATAATTAGAAAATTATTGTAAGATGCTGTGATTCATTAAGATAATTTTAATGTAAAAATGTGCAATAACTGAAGTCTTACTTAAAACATCGATTTTCTCAAGAAAAAAGTCATGAAAATTTGTGGGTAATTTTCAAAAGTTATTGTATTACAAAAAGATGATAATTTTCAACATTTAGCTACAGCTAACAAATAGAACTTTTGGTTGTTCTAGTCAGAGTATTAGATTTGTAGTAAAATACACAAAAATTATTTTGATTGAGATTTCTTTTTATGTTATATTCAATTTTAGTCAATAATTATAAACCAGTGCCAAATGGAATTCGTTTTTAAATGCTCTCTGTAGTCTAAATCAATAAACACTGTACATACATTGCTTGATGACATAATGAAACTGTTATTTTTGGATATACATTTACTGGATAAACAGTTAACATTTAACTTTAGTATTACTACCAGCTCTATGGAATAACATATATTTGCAAAGCATTGCCTTTGTTTACACCATAGTGTGAAACTGATACTTCTTGTATGAACATTTTAAAATACTTATAATATTTTGTACTGTCTATAAAATATTTGTAACGCATGTTGAAGGGGTTTTCGACATTTTAGAATTAGTTAGAAAAAAACAACTTTAACTCTCCAGGTTTGGCTAAAATAAAAAAATATATATAATCATGAGAACAGAGGTATTTTTTACTGACTTTTTTGCCAAAATACAAAATAAAAACTTGTTTGCAAAGATATTTTGATAAAAATTTTGTACTTCAAAGGGTTTATTCTAGTCTTTAAAATTTCATTTTCCTTGATGCAGGTTTTCATGACCCCAAACTAAGTAGGTTGTCCAAAGGTTATCGTTACTTTTATAAGTCCTAAAAACATGCTGGAAGTTATAGATGCCAACCATTGGTCAATAAAGTTTAAATATTTGGAAAGTTTGTTCCTTCAAGTTTTTATTTCATCCAAATGCAAAAAGACTACATAAAACCTAAAACTCCTCACCTCAGTCGGTATTTATTCACGTGTGACACGGTTAATATAATTAATTATTTTTGTGCTTGGAGAAGAATTCAGTTAATAGATTTTTTTTCAGTTTGCTTATTTCTAACCTTTGCAGTGTAGGTGAAACAACGAATGTAGAAACTACATTTTTTTATACAAATGATGGTTTTATATTTCTGTTAGATTTCACCATTCATTACTACCGGTGGTGACTTAAAGCCCATTGGCTTTGTTTAATGTTTTCCCAAACATTAGTCAGTACAGCTAATACCACACGCGTGAAGTGATGAAAGTTTCCTCTCACTAGTGTCTATAAACTGTTAACTGTTTAAAAGGAATAGTATGCAGTAGTGACCTTTGACATTACATTAACAAGAATGTTGTAACACATTCAGAATGCCTGTATGTAAATCTGACTGTATCTTATTAATTGTATGTTCTAACGTGCTTATAAAAACAGGTAATTCACGACTATTTCGACCGTTATGCTGTCGTATCATTTTACTATCCCTGTACCAATCCTATTGGATATTTATATTTACTAATACATAAATCACTGTATTGTCATTCTACTTGTCATGCACCACTTCTGTTCCATTACACTAATCAGTCTTTTGTATTTGGGGTACCCTTACAGTAATGTATGTAGAATATTAAAAGACCAAGGGTTAATTAACATAAAGGGAACTTTTTTAGAGTATAGTGTGATAGGAGAGCCAATGGGGAGTGTTAATTATGTCTGGTGAAAAGCCATAAGGAGCAAACAAACTTTTTATTCCTAATTAGTTGTCTTTTAAACACTTAAAATCTGAAATTAAATAACAGATTCTTTCCAATTAAAGTTTCAGAGCATATAATTATTTCACACTAATCCCAATGTACCAATCATGTTCACGCGCTTTTCGTTTTTTTACCGTGAAATCGGAACACATAGTTGTTGACATTTTGTTTTATGACCAAGGAAAAGGATACTCTTGGGGCAGAGGCTTCACCGTGTCCATTCCTCCCCCACCTACTTTGTGCATCGTAGTATCCTTAGATGTGGTAAGCGAGGTTTAACGTGATGAATTTTAGTCGAATGGTTGGTAATATAAACAAGTGCAGAAGACGATATTTCGTGAACCCCTTTTCTTAGTTTCGTCATGAATATTCTGCAGTTTACACACGAAAAATGTATATTATATTAGTTTTGTTTCTCAAATACACGAGTCACACGCTGTTACAGCGGTAAGCCTATGGATTTACGACGCTAAAATCAGGGGATTGTGTCCCCTCGGCAGATAGCCCGATGGGAGTATAAGAAAAACATAAATACACCATGTTTTTTGTCACTAGTAAAATTCCAAGATTATTTCCTTTTTTTCTATAAAGTGAAATACAAATGATATGTAAAACTAGTACATATTAAGGCTCAATAATTTTGCTTATAAATATTAAACTGTAGTAAAAAGCTACAAGAACATTTGGAAACATTTCAACTTTTGATTCTTCTAACCAGAGGAGTGGCTAAAATAATTGGATAATTCAATTACTTTACGAAATGAAAAAACGAGAAACAACCACCAAAAATAATTTTAGTTTCATGGCTAAGTATTGGTTAAATTTGATTAACTTTAATTTAAATTTTGGAACAAAGAAAAACATGGTAGTGTAGCGAACATAATTGTAATATGAAAGAGGACATTTAAATATTTCTTTGTTCAAATGTGAATAGCCATGTGGTTAAGGTACTCGGCTCGAAATAAGAGGGTGGGTGGTGACGATTGGCTGTCTTCCTTCTATTCTTGAACTGCTAAATTATGGACGGCTAGCGCAGATAGCTCTCGTATATCTTTGCGCAAAATTCAGAAAAGAAACAAATTATATTTCTAAATAAGTAAACATAAGGGTTAGAATAATTTATTAACACATTCTTCTTGGATACTTTCCATAATTAATTTGCAAACATTTTCAACGAAGTGTCATAATAACTGTATAAAAAGCTCTCATTTTCCTGTTGGTTTAACTGAGTATTATTTAATTTTAATATCTAATAGTGTGTGGAACGTTTTAGACTTCTGTCAGGATATGAATATGTATCAAAACTATTACACAAGCTTATGATAGTTTTATTGTCTTAAAATTTCGTCAGTAATTGCTATACGCTGAAGCCGAAAATTGTATCTGTGATGTCTTAACCTGAACATGACCTAGAAAAGTCAAAACGCTGTTCTCTCCTCATCAGTAAAAGAGTTAATACCTATACCAACCGTTCTGAGATTTACCTCACATTTACTTTTAAAAAAACAAAATAATTCTTATCACACAGATGACAGTATGTGGAAAGGACATTCACCTGCTGTATTTCTATTAGTTTTATTATTCAGTTTCAATTACCCTTGACGTAAGTGATCGATAATGTTTATTTCTTAAATTCTCTTTAAAGTCGTTTACCGTAAATGACACAGCATTCCAATTGGAAGCGCATCAAATATCGCTGTTGTTGTATTTATCTTCGTATGACGTTTTTCCGGTTCCGGAACATGATCTGGAGCAATGCTAAACCTAGTACGTAGGTACAGACGAGAATTTTACCTTAAGTTTTTTGTAATTTTTTTTTATTATAATTTACATGAAGTTTGAAATTCACGTGAACATATGTAGAGAAATATTATTTAGTAAATAATTTTTTGCATAGTTGTTGCGCTACTATCACTTCGTACGCTTTTTTTTATTTTACTGTTAATAAGCCTGATTTAGTGATTGTCCTAACTACGCAACCTTACTTTTTACCGAGTGAGCATTCAACCTCAAGGATTGAAGGCCCAATCATCGAATTTTAATCAAGTTTTATTAGGTAAACATTGAATTTGACGACAAGTAACGAAAATATAAGTGTAACTGTAAATTAGCATGAAGTAGTTGAGCATTAATTTAAAACTTTCAATAAAAGTAAAAAGTGTCGGTTGCCGATCTAAACGTCACGTTATCAGTATTAGTATTTATTATTTTTAAAAACTCCTTTCCTGTCTACTTGTAATAACTTTGGTTTAATGATTTGTTGTTTAAAGTAAAGGTGAAGTTAAACTTTAAAGAAAAAGTTAAATATAATGTATGAATTGCGAGCTGAGTGAAGTTTATATAAATAACGTTTAGTTCGTGGTTTGTTGCTTATAAAAGTTATATACTGTATACCGAGTAATCTGCCTTTAATTATTACCTCATTACAATTGTTGTATTATTTTTTATTATTAAGTGCAGATTGAAATTTTTGACTAAGAAAATGACCGAATCTGAAAATTGAAATCAGTTAAAAGTTTGATTATTCAATACTAATGTATTGCTTAGTTTATATTATAATTTGCACAGTATCTTCACTAGCAGGGAACAAAGCTTGCTTTTAATGGTCTTTGTTTTGATTATTATTATTTTAATACAAGTGTCATTTACTAGTCTTTAATGGTTTAAAACTATTCTCTAAGAAATGAGATGAACCAGAGGTTTTACTTAATGGATATCTTTTATTAAGTATACAAGTAAAGCTATTTGTGAGGATCACAGAAAGATAAAGGCAAAGATTTGCTTAAAAAATGCTATTATATAGGATGTTGACACTAATCACTGCTCTCAAGGGACATATTTTGGTAGTGAATATATGTGGGATAGTTTTCAGTCTTGGAACTTTAAAGAGTTTCTCTGATCCACCTTAACAACACTCTCTCCCACCTCCTCTGCAAGAATAATGAATGTCTTCCAAATGTAGAAAGCTAAATGTACCACACCTTTAAAGTCTTGACATGTTTGCAAACAGTCTCAATTAAACCTATTTCACCTGACATTTACATACCTAGAGGTAGGTACTAAAGAAAATTGATTGGCTGGTGCAAACAAGATAATTGAAGATGGTTGGCTAGTCAGACATTTGAGGTTATCACAGTTGCAAATCTTTCTGGAGTTTAGTATTGTTGGGTTTTAAGAATTATATCTGTGAACTCAATCTTGGGAAGTTGGACTATCATAGGTGGACTCCACTTTAGTAATTTAGGAAGAAGGGTGTTTAGGGAAGGTCTGAGTATATGCATTAAAGATAATTTAAACTTATAGTGGTGAGGGAACTTGGGGAAGGTCTAAGTATATACATTAAAGTTAATTTAAACTTGTAGTGGTGAGGGAACTTGGGATAAGGAGATTGATAAAGCATAAAGCACCTGGGGTGATGAGGAGTTTGGAAATGGGAATTTTATAATAAGTTAACTAACAGTCTTAAAGATAGTTATTAAATATAACGATACATACTGCAGGATAGAAGTGCTGTTACTTTAATGTTGGAGTGTTAGTTTTTAAATAACAATTGTTGTAACTGTTTGATTAAACAGAAGTGGTAGGCAGTGGGATAATATGTAATGATAAGTTGTGGCTTATCAGGTGAGGTAAGGCATTCTAGGGAAATCTTTAATTGTGACCAAATATTTTTGCATAAGGAAATGGGAAGCACTTTGAAACATATCAGAATGACCAGTTGTCCTTCTGACTGTAGCAATTCATTGACAAGCTGTAAATTCACCAAAGAGGAAATGTGTAATGTGCCCTGCAGAATAAGAAATTGTGGGTGTGTGTCATACACGTTGATTTCACATTGCTGAAAATTTAGTCACGTATGTTATCATTTGTGAAGACCACTAGCTGCCACCTGATACTGAGGGTAGGTTTACTAGTGATAAGCAATAATTGTAAGTGACTTAAATTTTAGACATGTCATTTAATATTGTATGGAGTTAAATACCATGGGAGAGAGATTTGTTGAAATGATTCTGAATGGTGTTCTGCACCTAATGGTCAAAGAGCCATCCTGGAGGCAGGTGATGTTTTTTAAGTCTTGTGTGAACCACTTATGATGATATGGTTATAAACATTGAAGTGAAAGGGAAATATTTAGGGAAAGGCGATCTATACATAATTAGGTTTAGTATTAAATTTCCTAATTTTCCTATTCTGTGGCGAAGACATGGCTTATCATTAGTGAATTAGAACAGTGAGTAAAAGGTGATTTGGGGTATAAAGAAATGTCTGACCTAAATGATTTATTTAAAATGTAAAGAAGAACTTTGTGGATAAAGTTACGAAGTTGGTAGATCTATGGAAC
This sequence comes from Carcinoscorpius rotundicauda, assembly GCA_011833715.1. Taxonomy (NCBI): domain Eukaryota; kingdom Metazoa; phylum Arthropoda; class Merostomata; order Xiphosura; family Limulidae; genus Carcinoscorpius; species Carcinoscorpius rotundicauda. Next base: position 127,539,567 of record CM022394.1, on the reverse strand, counting down.
CATAGGAAGGTTTGGGATTTGTTAAAGAAGACAATCTAAGAAATCCTAAGGACCTTTGAGGTACAATTACCAAATAATTTGAAACTGATGCCAAGGATTTTTAAAAGTATGTGTTAACTCTTTCTGTATCGGAGAGTACATTTCAGTTGTCAAGTCCTCATCTGTATATCAGATTTCAAAAGAAAAGTAATCATTTGTAAATTTAGGTATTTTAGTAATTTATAATAATTTATAAATAATATATTGACATAAGTTTAGGACATTCACTGAGAAAAATAAAAAAAAAAACTAATTTATATTTTGGAGGAATATTTCCTGTAAACAGCACACTTATCAATTTTTTTTATTTATCTGTCCATCCCAGAGCTTATATTTTACATCCTAAGAAGCAATTATCTTATATAAGAATACAATCAGTGAGTAAAATTCTAGACGACAGGAAAATGCATTTGAAGTAAATATACATATATAGTAGAAATGGCTGATATGGGTATTAAAACTGTTATTGAAGCACAATATTTCAACTTCATTATTTGAACCTGATGATGACCTAACATCATTACTTGCTTTGTGTTTGGTAAATGAAAGTATTTTTAATGCCCATATCAGTCATCTGTTAAAAAAGACAAAGCTTTGGAAGTTCCTGAAGGAAAAAACTTTAAATATAACTGAATGGAGCATATTGCAAACTGTTTATATGAATGTTGCATCAAAGTGGTGTGGAAAGTGTGTAACTTGTGGATTCTTGGAAAAATGATTAGGTGTAACTCCTACCCAGAAGAACAGTGGACTCTTAGTGGGATGTTTAGAAGACTTAGGAACTAACCATGGACGTGTGGATTCCTTTACAGTTTCTAAACATTATTTTCTTTCCTAAAGCCATTGTTATCCTTAATTATGTTTGTTTGAAAGATAAGAAAATTTTCTTATTTGATAAGGCATCATATATTTATAATAAAATTTAGGTAGTGTTATAAGTGACATTACAATATGCTAATGAATCAAAAACTTATTTGTTGAATATTATTGATAGGTTTATTGCATATAAAAACAAATAGACAAGATAAAAACTTATTTTTTGGAGACAAAGTTTGCCTATTATGTGTAAATTGATCTGATCCAATAATAGTGTTGGTAGAAACATCTTCTTGCCCAATTGTGTGTTATTGTTACAAGTGGAGTTCTAGGATTGATAAATCTGTCAGTGTTTACCAGTTTTTATTCAACTTGTAGCTAGTATCAATGATTACTTTCAGTTGGAAGAATAAATGTAACTGGAGGAGTACAAGTAAAATTAAAGTGAGTTTTATGTGTAAAATGGAACCACCTGATTAACACTTAAACTGAAATTCTAAAATGAAACAAAGTATTGTTAAGCCTTTTTTTTTTCAGAATAATTCTCAACAACAACTTGAAACACTTACAATAAAAATTATGGAAAAATCAAATTACATTGTTTTCTTTAGCTATAGATATTATAAGACAGGTGGTAGCATTGTCTGTGTAGGGATGGTTTGGACTGTTCATTGAAATGGTATTTTCTATATCTCTTCAACAGGTCTTCACAATACCATAACAGTTTCTTTTTATAACAATATCTATACAATGGCTGAGTCACAAGTTCTGTAAATGTCTATAAACAACATTGTAATAAGTTTGAATTTCTTGTTCTTTTTCATTAGGTGATAACTGATAAATCAAAACAATGGTATCAACCAATTACACTGTGGTGACATAGTTTCAAATGAAGTATCTAATTAGTAACCAGCAGTAATTTTTAAAACAATAATAACTCTAGTGTAAACAATGTTATAATTACCTGTAGAAGTTCGTTTTTTTTTTTTACATAAATTTAGCATTTCTTTGAAAAGTTTAGGTAAAGGTGAAACAAGACACACCAGCTAACAACAGATAAACAATAAATACAGTTGAAACTTCACTATTAATAACAATTGTAAATACAACATTACTACACGTACTGAAACACTGCATTAAAAAAACAGATATGAAGTAGAACTTTGTAACAAAAATAAAGTAAGTACGTGTGTGATGGCTAATATTAGTCATTAAAAACAATGTAAACATATTGTAAGGATAGCATTTGTATCGTTCCTACAAAATATTACAGACTAGAATTATAACACATAATATATACAACTGTTTAGTTACAATTGAGTTTAATTATACTATTCTTGTCTGTAACTTTCTATTACACTGTGTACCTGTACTACGATGTAAGGATGATACAAGTGACATCCCTAACATCTTGTTTACATCAGTGTTTCTGAAGGAATGATATTAGTCTTCCCTATGTTTACTTTCTTTTTTTACAAGTTTTTATTTTACTTGTTTAGTAATGTTTTAATAAGGTTCACTTTGATTTGTTTAACTGTTTACACCATGAGAAGGAAAAAAGATTAAATATGAATGACATTTGAAAATGTTATAACAAAAATTGGATCAATTAAAGGGGTTGATGCAAATGCTCTCTTATTTGCATTATTCTTGACTGTGAGCATTGTATGTGAAAAATGTTGGAACTGACCCGATTAATATAAAAAGAGAAATTAAAAAATAAGCACCAGTGTTAGACAAGGTTTTAAACAGTGTTTTTATTTTTGGTGTGTTAATAGACAAGGATTGGAGTGTTGCTTATATTACCCTTACAAGTGGTAATGTGGTTGCTATGGCAATTCTAGGAATGGTTATCTTTTTGGGGTTGATTGAGATCTTTGATTTTCTCTTGATAAAAAGAAAGTTGTAAATGATCTTATTAAACTTGCAAGATTATCCAGAGAATTGGTAGGACGAAACTGTGATTTAGTAAGATTATCCAGAGAATTGGTAGGATGAAACTGTGATTTATTTGTGAAGATAATAGAGTAAAAGGACATGAGTTTTAAGGTTTGCCGAAGATGGATGACGATCAAATTTAATCAGTTTATGTTTTATAACAGAATGGGTTGATTTATGGATCAAGATGTCATCACTGGTTGTGGCGGTTAGGACTTTATAGAAACTTGTGAGAAGAATTGGACATTTTCCCAATAAACATAGGCTGAGGTTACATTTTGACCTTCCTCAAGAGTGTAAGTGCAAGGACAGCTTTGAAGAACCAGATAGTCCCTTGTTGCCCATATGTTTAACAGGTATTAGTTTTGAGATTAACACGTGGTACCTGTATTGGTAAGGAAGTCCCAGATTCAGTCCTCAGTCAAAGCAACTGTCTCATTGTTCTTATTTAACATCAACATTAAGCTCTTTAAGTCTGTTCCTGCACACTTTGTCTTGACAAAAAGAAAATAGAGTTAAATTCATCTTGTGTATCATAGTTCTAAATGCTTGTGAAATGTCAGCCTCCACTGTGACCAATGTAATTCATTCCTCAATGAAATCAGTGTTAGTAAAATGCAACTGTCTTGACTGGACTCTAATCCATCTTTTCCAAATCTTAAGCTCAAGTCTTCTTCTTCCAGTTTTTCCAGAATTGATTTCAAAATCATCAGAAGGTCCTCTGGATATTCTTATACATTCAGTTAGATCACCGTTCAACATCCTTTTTTGTTTTCAGAGAAAAGACGAGATCTTAAGATACCACAATACTTATTTATTTATTTGTATATTAGAGTTTTTTTATCTCAGTATTTCTGTTGCAGAAACTGCAAAAATGATGGCCCCTACAACAACAATTGAAACGGTGACAGTGGTTAGACCACTAAAGGTATGATTTGCACTAGTCATCTGTAATAGTGTTGTAAATCATATATTGAAGCATTTTTTTTACAGTTTTATACAGAATGTATAAAATGATAATAGAAGTCTACTCTTACATATATAGTTATAAGAAGTAGATTGAAATAAGAGATGGCATAATTGTATAGGAGGTAGCTAGCCCACAGTGCAAGAAGCAAAAATGCTTGTCATTAAGAAATTGTGAAACGTTGTGAGACAACACAAGTGCATGAAATGTTATAAAGATGTGGGTTATTTTGTTACTTATTTAATTTGTAATGTCACTTCACTTGCCTGCATATATTCCCTTCGTCTTTCTCATCCCGTTAATTGAAGTGAGGACATCACCACTTTTTTCAAAATTCAAAACCTACAATTATCAATACTGCTAAAAGGTAGCCACTCTAGGTCTGTTTGGTCCAACTAAACTTACTTTAGAAGGACCTTGTGGTTTTGTGAATATTTATAAAATTCTTAGATTAGAACTCAAAAGACTTATTTTCCAAGGCTGTTGAACTCAAGTACAACTGTTTTATGAAACATTGTTTTTAAATCCAAATAAAATGTGAATGGGAAAAAGATGGGCCTATGTTTTATGCTTTTTTAAGGCTTAGGATACCGAAAGGTTTATCCAGAGTTTAAAGGGTAGCTTTGAACTACATGTATGTTTTTTTATCTGAATAGTTCTGAATAGAGTGGGTGGTTAATGAAACCTGATAATATTTTAAATATTTAGATTATTAATATATTTAGTTGATTCTTCTCTCAATATAATTAAGGAAAGTTGAATAATAAAAGAAAAAAAATGCTATTTATAACAACTGAAATTAGGTTTTATTACTTGCAGTGGTCCGAGCACAGTCCATTAACCCTTAAATTGTGGTAATTTTGTAGATAGCAGCATCAATCGATGATGAGTGCCGTTTTAGGATCAAGAAGCTTTGTGCTTACAACAGTCATGTATAATGACAACGTTTCGGTTACATATTAGTTGCTGTAATCAAAAATTACGTTAACCCTAATTTTGATTCATTGGGAGTTGAGACATTAATATTTTTGAATTGAAAAAACTTGAATTAACCAAAAGTAATGAAAAACCACAATAGTATATTGATGACTGGATAGTTGGTTATCTCAGAATATTTATCAGTTTAATTGTAATTTCTGTGTTTGAATAGTTGAAGTAATTATAAACATAAATTTAATAATAATTATTTATTATTGTAAATATATGTGATAATTGGAATTGTGTGATTAATTATGATTGATTATATCAATTAATTTCTGAGTTATAGTATGATCCTAGTCTCTTAAACTAGTAGCCAGGTTTTTAAAAAAGGACCTCACATGAAACCAGAAACTTCCATTTGAAATAATTCTTTCCTGAGCCATCAGGTCTAAATGATTTGTTTTCGTTAGTTCTTCAGTAGCTATGACAGGTGTGTATAGTTTTATGGAAGTTATTTCTTAACTGATTGTTTAAAAGAATGTGTTAATTATGATTTGGTTCCCCTTGATTTCGAATAGCTATCGAAGTTCCTTGTAAAAATTGATAATGTATGTTTTCTAGCATGTAACTAAATATATTACCTTTTTATTTGTAAGACTGTAGGACAAGGATGCGTGTAGTTTGAGGTATTGTTGTGTAAGGGTGTCATTCGTATTCTTTATCTTTATTTGTTGTTTGATATTCTTGATAACAGTTTAAAATGCTGTTAGTACAGAGTAAACCAATCAGCAAAGTGCACAGTAAAGATTTAAGTTTTCATAGAATCTTCATGAAAAAGAAATAAATTTGTGTCGTCATCCTGTGTGTTATTTGAAAGGGCTAATGCAGTAGAATACGAAAACAAAACTATGATTTTTTTATCATACTGTGAAACTGCTTAATTAATAATAGAATAAGAAAGTAAAATTATTTTTGTTATTGAAAACTGAATCCTATATACTGACCTACCTGTTGTTTCTTACAAACCTTTTATTTTCCTTTTGGAAAATTAATATTAATATTTTTTGTATTTGTATTGTATCACAATGTGATTGGTACCTTTCCTTCACTTAGTTTGGAACATCTTGTGAATAATAAGGCAAAACTGGCTGTATTTTATTTTAAACAAAGCAATAATGTAAAGACTATTCAACAGATGGCAGCACATTTTACATTCAAAGGTTCTTAATTGTACTATGCAAATTATAAAAAGGAAAAAAAAAATGTTTTTTTCATCGACCCAAAAATTTTCTTTTGTAAAACTGTAGTCATTTATAACAATTGTTACATCTGATTAAAGTAATGTATGGGGTATTTTTTAGGAAAAGAAATAAGCATTTTGCTCTGTGAAGAGTTTAAATTGTCTTTCATGAACAGGCTGATATTTATTTCACATCCTTTGGTATGAAAGAAACATATTTATTGTTCGGCACTGATGTTCTTTTGTAGCACAGTGGTAAGTGCTTAAAATTTGGTTTTCAGTGATGACGAGAAAACCCATTTGTAGAGAAAAATATATATGTAAAAACTGGTTTGGGTTGAGAAAAGGTTGAAACGTTGTTCGCTCCTCTGCATAAAAAATTTCCTAACCCAAACGAGCCGTTTTTTACATGTATATTTTTTGATTTCCACAGTAGGAAAAGCACACATAGCCCATTATGTAGTTCACAATAAATAAACAATTATCTGCTAATGCAATTAGAGGGCAAGAAGAGGAGATATGTATTTTATTATCATCAAGAGTATTTAATTATTTTAAACCATAATTAGTAGTTTTTCATAATTGCAATGTTATACTTTTGGTGTCAATTTAAAGAAATTGTAGCCCCCAAAAAAATGACCTTTATATATTTACTTGAATAAATTGGATCACTATAACTTCCTAAATTTGTAAAGATATTTGTAATTTTTTTTTATTATGTTATTATAAATAATAGAGAGCATTCACAAGAACATGACACAGACTGGCGGTATAAACTTGTAGGGATCACGTTTTCAAAAGAAATGTGATTAATTTTCGTTGTATGTTTGTAATTACCAACACTGATGAAGATCATGAAGGAACCTAACGTTCTACTCGTGAGTTAAGATGTTACGTAACTTCAGTAACTTTGGATAATATATAGCTGGTGCAACAGTTTCTGAGAACCACAACATGGCTGTAAAGCGTGGATCCCTGTTAATATTAAAATAAGTCTTCTTTAATTATTAAAAACCATTTTACGAAGTGATATTATGATTGGTTAAGTTGATTTTTTTTTTTTTCAGCTGCTAAATGTTTATGTATGATTAATATGTACAGTAACACAGACTAAGATGAAACACTTGGCTCCAAAATGTTTAAAGTAAAGAAAGTGATGTTAAGTGACATATGTGTCACTTTGTGTTGATGTATATCCTACAACACAGTTGGTGAATTAAACAAGTTACCTGTCTATTATGTTACATTTTATGGATGTCAAACAAGTTACGTCTTGCAATATATTTGTAATGTTAACCTGTACAGTGTCGTAGAGTAGATAACACGTCCAAGCCGATCGGTAACACAGTCCCACGGACGAGTTACTTCGTTCTCAATAATATCTGAACTTCAATGCTAGATGTCAGCATCATACGTGCATTTGACCTACTTATAAATTGTTTCACTTTCGATCCAAAATGGCGTCACGATAAAAGTTACAAAATGAAGAAGCATTAGAGTTGTATTGTAGCAGCTGAAACAGTTGGTAGTCAACAAGTTAACAAGTTACGTACATATTTTACAATGTATATGTAATATTAAACAAACTACATACGTATCTTATGATACACTTGTAATATTAAACAAAGTAAATTAACTTTCGAACAGCAGGAATGTTATAGGTAGTGACATTGATTGATGATGGCTGCTGTGTAAAGGTTAAGATGTTTGGATCATGTTATCAATATTATTGCAATTCCATTAAAATATGACAGTACAAGTTGGGTAACATGATTCATAAACCTTCTTTTGTAACTCTCTTGTTGCTGATTTTGTAATTATTATGCTGTTTTCTTTAGTTTGTCATATAAATACAAGTGTTGCTGTCACCAGGAAAAAAATTCATCTTTGACTTATTTCTGCACGAGTTCATTCATTGTGGAGGAAAATAATTGAAAAATACAATTTGTTTCAGAAATGTAGTGTGTTATTAACTGATGTTTTAGTTCTGAATAAGTAAAGACATTTTTCTGAGATTAGAAGCGTATTGATTACACAAAAATACTTGAAGATTGTTTGTGTCAGAAACATTTTATCATTGTTGCTACTACGTATGCATAAGCATGTTTTCAATGTCAGAAAACTGTGGATCATACAAAGTATTTAAATACTGTATTAGTCTGTAAGAAAACTATGGATCATACAAAGTATTTAAATAATGTATTAGTCTGTAAGAAAACTGTGGATCATACAAAGTATTTAAATACTGTATTAGTCTGTAAGAAAACTATGGATCATACAAAGTATTTAAATAATGTATTAGTCTGTAAGAAAACTGTGGATCATACAAAGTATTTAAATACTGTATTAGTCTGTAAGAAAATTATGGATCATGCAAAGTATTTAAATAATGTATTAGTCTGTAAGAAAATTATGAACCATACAAAGTATTTAAATAATGTATTAGTCTGTAAGAAAATTATGGACCATACAAAGTATTTAAATAATGTATTAGTCTGTAAGAAAATTATGGATCATGCAAAGTATTTAAATACTGTATTAGTCTGTAAGAAAATTATGGATCATGCAAAGTATTTAAATATTGTATTAGTCTGTAAGAAAATTATGGACCATACAAAGTATTTAAATACTGTATTAGTCTGTAAGAAAATTATGGATCATGCAAAGTATTTAAATATTGTATTAGTCTGTAAGAAAATTATGGACCATATAAAGTATTTAAATACTGTATTAGTCTGTTAGAAAATTATGGATCATGCAAAGTATTTAAATACTGTATTAGTCTGTAAGAAAACTGTGTATCATACAAAGTATTTAAATACTGTATTAGTCTGTAAAAAAATTATGGATCATACAAAGTATTTAAATACTGTATTAGTTGGTAAGAATACTATGGATCATACAAAGTATTTAAATAATGTATTAGTTGGTAAGAATACTATGGATCATACAAAGTATTTAAATACTGTATTAGTCTGTAAGAAAATTATGGATCATACAAGGTATTTAAATACTGTATTAGTCTGTAAGAATACTATGGATCATGCAAAGTATTTAAATAATGTGTTAGTTGGTCAGAATACTGTGGATCATATGAAGTATTTAAATAATGTGTTAGTCTGTAAGAAAATTATGGATCATGTAAAGTATTTAAATACTGTATTAGTCTGTAAGAAAATTATGGATCATGCAAAGTATTTAAATACTGTATTAGTCTGTAAGAAAATTATGGACCATACAAAGTATTTAAATACTGTATTAGTCTGTAAGAAAATTATGGATCATACAAAGTATTTAAATAATGTGTTAGTTGGTCAGAATACTGTGGATCATATGAAGTATTTAAATAATGTATTAGTTGGTAAGAATACTATGGATCATGCAAAGTATTTAAATAATGTATTGGTTGGTCAGAATACTATGGATTATATGAAGTATTTAAATAATATATTAATTGGTCAGAATACTATGGATTATATGAAGTATTTAAATAATATATTAATTGGTCAGAATACGATGGATCATATGAAGTATTTAAAAACTGTATTAGGTGGTAAGTTCCTGTTATTTGAGAAGAATATGACATGGATTTGATTTTTTTGTGACTCAAGTTTTAACTTTGTAGAAAGTTTTGCAGTTCACCACATCATATCTCATGAATGATGTGGCCCAGGTAGGTGGATTGCCCAAGGATGTGTCAGTTATGTATGTGAAAAAAGTTAGAAGTATTAAAGAAATTTATTTTCCAAATTCTACAGTCATCACGTGCTACCTCAGGTGTTTATTTACAGTGATTGTTTAAAATATGCTACTCTGTTGTCTTAGTTGCATTGCCTTGGCCACTGCACATCTCATCTGGTGTGTTGCCACTTACCATACAAATACATTTTTGTGGTCTGTAATTAAATGACATTTTTAATGGTACATTAGTGACTTCATGTATTTCTACAACCAGAAAGAAGTCAGCTGGTGTTATGTCTGGTGAACATTGGAAATCTCCCAAACCAGAAGGTGGCTGGTGTTAGGTGTTGTGAACAAGGTGGCCATTCACTAAAAAAAATGGCATGAAATGATTTTGTCCTGAAAGTGCTTCTACAAGATGTCTCTTACCTGGTTACCAGTGTGTAAAGAGGCAACATTGTACATATAATCCATTGCATCACACCATTCAGCACTAGCTGTGCAGGTTTACAGTTCATGACTTGATGTATGAATAAAGGTTTGGTCCAATGACAAAGTCAGTTGTGGCACCATACCACACAATTACTGTAGTATCATGGAGTTGTGTGGAAAATGTTTTGTGGTGATTAGTTAAAACTTCAAGGATAAAGTATCCTTTATTGTCCATAAGATATTTGCAGGCCATCAGTCATCAGCATACAAAGAACATCATAAAACAAAAAATCAACACCAATTAAGTTCATCTTCAGTGTTTGAACATGATGATGTTTGCAATGAAACATCCACAAATTTTTCTGAAGAACGTAACAAGTAATTTAAATTGACAGTTCCAGGAACCTTGGTGCTATAATGTGCTCTACAGCACTCGTATGCTGACTTATTATGCTGTGGCATGGCTCACCTTAGTAATAGTTTTAGTAGGTGTTGATGGTCTCTTTCCATGTGGGTTATCACAAGGGCAACTTGTGTCCCTCAAATTATTTAATCCACTTGCACACAAGAACAAGCCCATGAATATTTCTAGAGTATTTCTTTAGAGCTGCTTTGGTATTGCATACTTTAATGGCACTTCAATAGTTTTTCTATCTATGTACTTTCCATTTGATGTTGATTGGATGAGCTGCATTGCTCTCAGCGAGTTCATTTATGTTGATGGAAAATTATCAGGAGAAAACTCATTGGTAACCTTGCTGATAATATGTGACAAACGTAACATTTGAATCTTGGTAATACTGTTAATGTACTTCCTGTGTAATTTCACTTTCTAACTTTGTATGTTGTACTGTTTGTGAGATATGATTAATTAAACTGTAAAACTTTCTTTGTAGTCGTCCTGTATTATTGGTAGCAGTTTTGTGTAATACACATAGTAATTTATTTTAAAAATTAAGAACTTGAAGAAAAGGAAATTTAATTATTTCACTGAGATAAATGCATATTCAGGGACACTTTTTAACAGTTTGTTTAGACACACAGTCAGGGACACTTTGTAATAGTTTGTTTAGACACACAATTTCAGGGACACTTTGTAACAGTTTGTTTAGACACATATTCAGGGACACTTTGTAACAGTTTAGACACATATTCAGGGACACTTCGTAACAGTTTGTTTAGACACACATTTAAGGACACTTTGTAACAGTTTGTTTAGACACATATTCAGGAACACTTTGTAACAGTTTGTTTAGACATGTATTCAGGGACACTTTGTAACAGTTTGTGTGATCTTTGAAAAGTGTGATACCATCGACACGAGATGAAAATCAAAAACCATCTCAAAGAAAAAGTATAACATTTTAGTCCAAGGCTTTATTACTCTTAAGTTATAAGTAACAAAATATTGAAACACTTTTATTGTGTACCTTAAGATCATCACAGGGTCAGTTGTTTATCATTAAGCATGATAATGAAAGACCAAGGAAAGCTGGATAGAAAACAAACTAACAATGTTTTTAGTAAGTTTGTTTTTTTCATCATGTCCTTAAGACATAAGATTTTTTGTGTTCTTTAGGTTTTCTTTTTGCTGCATTCAGCTTTCCCCACTATTATGTGCTCAGTTTTTCTAAGTATTGCATTTGGATTGAAAGGAGTTTAAATTCAAATTATCACACTTTACTTACTAGTAAGCCTCTCTCCCAGTGGCTCATCATTGCTAAAAAAGCTTAGGTTTTGATGGATTTAGCACAGATAGCCTGTTTTATGGCTTTGTGTGAAATACAGCAACAATATTTTACTAGTGATTACTTGTTGTTACAGGCTCAGCCCTCTGTAAAACTGTTACTAGCTAAATCTGTTATACTTGTTGACACTGGGTTCGTCATCATTACAGTCCATGACTAAACAGTGTTACTTTAGATATCGTTTGTGCAGGGCCTCGACAGTAATTATTGGAATTAATTACAGTATGTATATTTACCTTCATTTTATGGTTCGTATGTCGTTATAGATCGACCCTGTAATAACCAGAGAAATTCATGGACCCACAAGCAGTTTTGTAGACACATGATTTATAAAAATGTTTAAAAGGATTTGCTAAATATTGAAATCTGCAGTGTACACGTAGATCACAAAGTTTCAAATTTATATAATGCCAAAGAATAACATATTTTCTTACATTTAACATCTGTTTTAATGAACTCGTGTTTTCAGTTCATTAATATATAGCATACTAATAGATTTTTTCGCATTAATGTATCTTCTCACAGATGTTTCTGCTCTTGTTAATTTATATGCAAGAATAAGTGTGATTTTAAAGCTCGACCACATATGCATTAATTAGAAGCTCTGACAGAAAGTTTAGTTGATTGTAGTTTGTTTTATAAATCATGTCCTGAATTAAATTAATCATATTCTGTACTTTGTTGAACAACAAAGGCTTTCCGAACAAAGAAGCTAACTTTATCACCTCTAAATTATAACAACGTATTTAGTAGTGTTCCGAACCTGCCTCACTCATCTTAACTAGTATTTGTTTGATTCATTTGTGTAATTTTTTTTCTGCTGCATAATTAAGAAAGTTTCAGACACACGTTAGTTCCTTGACTACAAAGAATATGTGTTAACAGTATCGTTAGAAAGTTGCAGATATTTTATACGTCTGTAAAATAAAATACGAAATATATTTGAGTTAATCTGTTTCTGTAATAATAATATGGATTAATCGATGCCAGATTGTAAAATTATTTTTCTTTGGAGCTTTAAGTACCTGAGTTTTAAATGAAAAAGTAACAAATGCAACAAGCCCTTGAAACACAAATATAAAGAAACAATATTGGTACGTTCTTGTTTCTTCTGGTCTAGTTTTTTAATTTTGCACTTAACATTGTGTTCTTTTATCGCTACAAAACTGCTATGAATGAAAGTGGTTAATTAGAATATCTTTGTGACTCAGGACTTCTTAGAAAAGTTTTTTGAGTTCACCACTTTCATCTCAAGATTCATCAAATTGATAAAAACTATTTGTGTGTTTTGTTGAAACAGTCCTTTCCTATTACCCCTATAGATGTTCACTGGATTCTTCAGTCTAGATTTAACCAAACAATAAATGATTTATGAAGACTAGATGTTCACTGGATTCTTCAGTCTGGATTTAACCAAAAAATAAATGATTTGTGAAGATTGGATTATGTTACAAACAATTGAAAACGATTTTTTTTACCAACTTGTAGCAAGCTCTGTTTTTCTATTTGATTACTGAACATTTATGGTTACTAGACATGTATCAGACGGAGTAAGTCTAGACATGTATCAGACAGAGTAAGTCAGAAGTGTTACAGTCATGTCACCTGCCTCGTTTTACACCCAAAGATTTCTAATATTGACTCATCAGTCCAAAATATTTATTGTGGTTGTTCTTTGATCCATTTCCTGTGTTTTTTACCATATTTTCCATCTCTTTGCCTTATTGTTTTTGTGCAAAAAACAAAAGTTTATTTTAAACCATTATTCAGTGAGGTCATCCATAGAGTGATGTAATGGACCACTGATGATTCTGCTAGTTCTTGTTTTATGTTTACAGTAATATTTAGGTCCTGCTTATCTTGTTCAGAGTTATATAGGTTGACCACACACCTTTTCTGAAAACCAAACTCTTTGTATTCCATAACTATTTCTTGGATTGCATGCATAGAAAATCCAGTTTAGTGAGGAATACATCATGCTCACTATGATTCTCTTCGTATTCTAAGTAAGTCCTCTGTTGAAATTCTTAACATTTTAAGTATGATCATTGTGGGGGGAAAAATTGCAAAGGCATTAGCATTTTAGAAATGCAGAAGTCGTATCTGTTAACAACGTTCGTTATTGCTGTAGTTAAGATAGCCAGCCCCAAACCTCCATACAATGTATTATTGTCTGTGCTCTGAAATTCCTTGCACGAGGAATGTAATGTTCATTATATTGGTATGTGTATATATATATAACTGTCTATTAGTAAGTATATATGAAATCTTTTGATACAAACTGTTGGTATTTATTGATTACTTTAACCAAAGGAACAACATCTTAGTTTTACCTCACACATTTATCTCCTTTTAGAAGAGAAAAACGTTAGGAAGTTAAAAGTATATCCTTATAAGCTGATATAGTTTGGGTAAATATTATCCTATAAGCATGAAATAGATAAGTTAACACATAACCATTTCTACACGTTGTTTAATATTCATTTTGTTACTGTCAGATCTACCCGAGGATCGTTGTCGTCAAGGAAGTGGTGAGACAGCATGCGTATGTGTTATTTACCTAGCAGGTGACCAAATATTGGTATTCAGCAAATATACCCGTTCCACGCGCTCTATTAAACGTCACTTTCTGTTTTCGCGTCTGCTTCACGTGCTGAAAATGAAATGGTTCCTAAATTTTAACCAGTTTTCTGATCGTCACACCGGTATAAACTTGAATTCATCTGCGAAAATCCATTGAAACTAAGTCACTTTCTTACCTTATTACTAAAGGAATAGTGTTGCCTATCGTACATATAAAGTTAATACATTTATCACAACGATAACTTGGTTTGAGGCTATTTACGTGATTCAAAGTGTCTTTTGACAGTCACATTATAACGTCTCCACAGCTGAAAAGGCGAGCGTGTTTGGTGCGATGGGGATTCGAACCCGTGACCCGCGGTTTACGAGTCGAGTGCCTTAACTGCCGGGCCCATTTGAATATAGATAAAATGATGTATTGTTTTAATTAAGATGTGAAACACCGCAGTTAACTTACGTCAGTACTCAACATTAAAAAAATATTTGTATAAAGAGCTTCGTAACCGTCTCAGTAAAATGTAGTGTGAACTGGAATATATAAAGCTGTGTCAAATGTTTATTTGAATTTCAAATCCGAAGTGGATTGGCCAGTTACATTACGTAGGATAATATAATGCTTGAGTAATGAAAATCAAGGCTTTACTTTAGCTTAGTTGTTGTACTGTTTTGAAACCATGGAGACAACAAATGTTACGACATTACAGCGTAAGTAACTTTTTCATTTCGAGTTCTGTGTTGTATTTTTTCTCTCCCATTATAAGTGTTAACAGTTATTTATACCTTTACGTATTGGGTGGAGTTGATAGAACTCAAAATAAGTTTGACTTGGTTTTATAGTTTATTTCTATATTTTATTCGAGACAACTGGACTTCCACTGATGGAGGGAGGACAGAATGGGCACGGCCAGGTAGTTAAGGCACTTGAATCGTAATCCGAAGATTGCGGGTTCGAATCCCTTTCGCAACAAACATGCTCACCCCTTTCAGCCATGGGGGCGTCATAAAGTTACGGTCAATTTCAGTATTCGTTGGAAAAAGAGTAGCCCAAGAGGTGGCAGTAGGTTGTGATGACTAGCTGTCTTCCCTCTAGTCTTACACTGCTAAATTAGGGACGGCTAGCACAGATAGCCCTCGGGTAGCTTTGCGCGAAATTCAAAAAAATAAAACAAAAACTCACACTGACCCGTACAGGAGGAAGAGGTCAAATGTACCTGACCCTCCTGGGTATTTAGCAACAATACTCAAATACCGACACATCGGAACGGACTGACCCGTACATACAGACGTGAAGAAAAAACTTTTCACACCTTCCTTCTCGCGTGTATTTCCCAACACCCACCGTTCTACCTTTGTACGGGACAGTAACCTCTAAAAGACGCCATCGTAAAGCGAATTAGGGGTGTGTAAGGAAACTCTCAGATGAGACAGTACTTTCCTCCTAATCCTAGACTGTATTCTTTTAACTCGCATCGTTAAAGATTGGGTTTTTTCTTTTTCTTCTGACACTCGAAGTATTGATTTCGTTTGATATGAGCAAAACAGACAAAAGCATTTATACCCAATTTCTGAATGGAAGCGTATAACGGTCACAGAAGTGACAAGCTGACGTCACTGCAGTCAGGAAGAACACATTTAAGCAGCCTCGCTGAACGAGAGACAATGTTGACGCCGGTGTTCCATTTCAGTTCGCGTTGCGCGTTATCTTGTGCGTACGTAGATGTAGCAAAGCGCACAACACGTACGCAGGAGCCCGTACTACCACGACAGAGTTCTTCGGGAATGCAACCCTAAAGGAACAGTTTTCGCCACTTCCGTATTTCGGGAAGTTAGGGCCGCCGCCAAGAATGGCTTACCGAGGAAAGCTACAAGGCGGCGGCGCGAAGGACGCCCGGAGATATATTATGTCCCACCCTGTGTACCTCGTGGAGGAACAAGAAACGGATTGTTGTTGCGTGGCCAGATTGTGTCGCTATTGCGATTTCATCCAGGTAATAATATAAGTTGTAACAGCTGGTTCAAATGTTGTGTTCATTTTCTCCCTGTCTGTATGACCGTGTCACTCTTGTGAACTTACCTGTGTAGCAGTATATATAAATTCTGTCATTAGCTTTTTAACTTGTCGCTGATTACAGATTCTCGGTGTAGAATCCTTGAAGGATTTGTGTTTAATTTCTGACATTGGAAGAACGAAAGCTAAAGGTCAAAAGTGAACCCCTTAACGAAAGCTAAAGGTCAAAAGTGAACCCCTTAACGAAAGCTAAAGGTCAAAAGTAAACCCCTTAACGAAAGCTAAAGGTCAAAACTGAACCCCTTTACGAAAGTTAAAGGTCAAAACTGAACCCCTTTACGAAAGTTAAAGGTCAAAACTTAAATTCTTTTTTTTTTCATTGTTATTTTTTATCCTCGCCAAAATTGCGAGGGATGGGAGGGAATTTCACTATACGTAGATGGAAGGCGTGCATTTACGTATACCAAGCTCGTGATCTCCATGACACTATCTCGGTAGGTATCCACTGAAAATACCTTACGAAAACAAGGTATCTAAATACGGCACGGCAATAGATGTGTCATAAGCAGTGCGTTACCTTATTGGACTTGGGATTTTGTCCCGTCGTGTATAGGCAGTGTTTACTGATCGATAAATGGCTAATCCTACAGCACGAGGGTTGGTTTAGGTAGGCTGTAACGTATCCATGTTACAGAAACCTTCTAAATAGTGACCTGTACGCCCACACACACACGCGCGCGCGTCTTTCATTAATAATGTAAACCAATTTAGAATTCTGACGTGTGTGGAAACAAATATACAGGTAGTATATTCATTAATGTGTGTGCGCGTAGCGACAACCTTTGTTGAAAAGATTCTTTGGTTTTAAACTTGTAAATGTAGTGATGAATAAATCAGAATTCACGTTTCTGTTGTTTTATTTTCACCATTTGTCTGTCTGTTTATCTGGTACAAGCATATTTTCCCATTTCAAAATAAAAGGAGATAAATGAATATAATTTTAGTGTAATCATACCCATACTGAGTTGGTTTATATGTGGTGACTAAAGAACACGTTATGACCATCGGTATGGTTTTCGATAATTATCTGTTTACCAGTTTCAAAAAACTTAAATTGCTTAGCTATCTCATCATTCCGTTTAGGCCCGGCATGACCAGGTGGGTTATGGCGTTCGACTCGTAACTTCAGGATCGCGGGTTCGAATCCCCGTCGCACCAAACATGTTCGCCCTTTCAGCCGTGTGGGCATTATAATGTTACAGTCAATCCCACTATTCGTTGGTAAAAGAGTAGTTCAAGAGTTGGCGGTGGGAGGTGATGACTAGCTGCCTTCTCTTCAGTCTTACACTGCTAAATTAGGGACGGATAGCGCAGATAGCCCTCGTGTAGCTTTTCGCGAAATTCAAAAACAAAAGCAAACAAACATTCCGTCAATCCCACTATTCGTTGGTAAAAGAGTAGTTCAAGAGTTGGCGGTGGGAGGTGATGACTAGCTGCCTTCTCTTCAGTCTTACACTGCTAAATTAGGGACGGATAGCGCAGATAGCCCTCGTGTAGCTTTTCGCGAAATTCAAAAACAAAAGCAAACAAACATTCCGTTTATTAATGTATGTGTGAGTCACGCGTTAAAATGTAGTCTCGCTAAATTTGTGAACATTTTACGTATCGTATTATGATATTCTCCTATTTTTGCGATAATTAATTGTTATTAACATCTAATCAAAGTAGGCTACCTATGTAGATTAGAACTAAAGATTAAACCCACTAATTTATATAGCTCGTTGAATATTCTATTCATATTTGACGTATGCAGTGGCTTAAAACAAGATGTATTGATTAGAATGCATAGTTTCGTCATTTGAAAAGTGTGGTTCCGTCAACGTTTTGACCGGAATCTCGCAGGGTTTGGCTTGTTTAAAAAAATCTATGTAAATATATGAAAAATATTCATAATTATATGTACTTCCACATTAAACTTTTTAACCAACGCTTGTTAATTAATTAAATAACACTAGATAAAATGTATAATTTATAAATAACAACAGTTCGTACACCACTGACAATTTCTCGCCCCTTGAATATTGTTACATATTTAACGTATCTCAACATTACACATTTGTTACTTTTGTATTGGTAAAACGGAATGGGAAGAATTTCAGTTATATTTGGTAAAAAAAAAAAAAAAATTCGTAGGTCAAATAAACATTAAATGATAATCTTCAACGAATTTTTCTTTTTTAGGTGGCGCTCTGATTTATTTATTTTATTTTTTTACACCGACACGAAATTCGGTTGTAACGAACTGTTTGTCAGTGGCTTGTTTCGATAATAGTTACACATTCTGTTATAGGAACTGGCATGGTGTGTTGGTCGTAACACTTGACTCGTAATCTTTGGTCGCGGGATCGAAACCTGTCATCAGTTTTGCGCAGAACTCAATAAACAGAAAAAAAGACTTTCAGTGGGCGGAGCACAGACAGCCCACTGTGTATGTTAACGCTTAACAGCGGACGTACTGCTATCATTATTATTTTACAGAGTTATAAACATAGCTTTTCTATTCTTGTCGAGAATATTATACTTTTAAATTTTACAGGCATGCGCAGCTGAATTTTGCAAAATTTCAGTTCGGTAGGTTACGAAACAAAAACATTTTTTGTTTTGCAGAATACTAAAGCCGTGTAAGAACATCCGGTTGGCAGGTAGCAGCTGACTTTTGAAATTGTTATCTTAGCTATTACTTTGAGGAAGTAAATAAAACAAATTTGCCCACTTTATGTTTGGCTACGTTCTGGACGCTTAGACGTAATGAGATTGTCACAAAAAATGGGCTTGGTGTGACCAAGGAGTCAGCGTGCCCAAACTATGAATTAGATAATTCATGGCTCATGAACCGTGTGTGTTATAGGAGTAACAGTGAAAACATTTCACTGTTCGATTAGACAAGAGTAGCGATAGAATTGGTGGTTGGTACTGTTGAATAAATGCTTTTCCTTTATAGTTTTGTTACTCCAAAATTCCCCCTAGTGGCTCAGCGGTATGTCTGCGGACTTACAACGCTAGAAATCGGGTTTCGATACCCGTGGTGGGCAGAGCACAGGCAGTCCATTGAGTAGTTTTGCGCTTGATTCAAAACAACAACTCTGCAAAATAGAGCACGACTGTGTGAAGCTTTGCGCAAAGTTATCAAAAACTGAGTCCTTTGAAAAACCACCTAATTTAGAAAACTGAGGGGGTGTTCTTTATAAATTGAGTAGGATGTTTTGGTTGATGGTATCTTCAATGTTAATAACTTTTATATATCACTGAATTTGAAGCAAACACTGGAGAGGTGAGGAACTGTCATGGTATCATGGATGAAGCATTCGATTCACGAGATTGAAACCGGTCATCGAACCTACTCTCCCTTTCAGCCGTGAGACGTTATGATGTAGCGGTCGATCCCGTTATTAGTTGTTGAAGAGTTGGCGGTGGATGGTATGTTCTCCAGCTACCTTCTTTCTGGTCTACACTTCAAACTTGGGAACAGCTAGCACAGATAACTCTTTAATAACTCTGCACGAAAATCAACAAATAAACGAAGTAGCCTCTGGTGGCTCAACAACAAGTATTAAAGGGACATAACGGTAAAAACCGGGTGTTCGATACCCGCATGGACCCAACATGGATAGCCTGTTTTACACGTTCGACCAGAACAGGTTCTATTAAACCTAATCCTTCTCCAGTCAGTTTAATTTACATGTGTGATACATCTCTGCATAAAACTTTGCGAGGAAGTCTTTATTTTCGACATGAAAAATAATTCATTATTCAGTGCATTCTGATGAACTAAACAGTATCTCATTATATATGTAAAAACGGCTGGTGTGGGTTGAGAAAAATTTTTATGTAGAGAAGGGAACAACGTTTCGACCTTCTTCGGTCATCGTTAGGTTCACAAAGAAAGAAAGAGGTAACTGACCAATAGCTGCCACATGTTTGAAAGCGGTTGTGTAATTGAGTATTGGAATGTAGAGGGCGTGCTTAGATATTTGATTATATTTATTAATATAGGTATAAAGGTGTTCCTTTGTATTGGTTTATTTTGGGTTTAAGTTGTTGTATAAGTAAGGCTTTAATTTTGTGTTTGTTATGTTTCTTTCTTTCTTTAGTAATTGAGCGTTTTTATGGTTATATTGTGTTTATTTTGCAGTGTCGAAAACGTTTGAAGGTGACTTTTTGTGTTATTTGAATCTGGTTTCCATTTTTCTACTTGTTTCTCCAATATAGAAGTCGTGGCAGTTATCACATTGTATTTTATAAATAATGTTGGTGTGGTGTTTGTCAGCGTAGTTTTTACATAGTATAGACCTCAGTTTTGTGCCTGGTTTCTAAATAAATTTGGTGTTAACTGGAATGTCATATTTTGTTACTAGTTTTTGCCAAATGTTGGTTATTTTTCTGCTGATGTCAGGAATATATGGTATGCAGCAGTATATGGTTTCGCGATTTTTTTTAAATATCGTGGGATATATTTACTTTTGTTAGTATCCCATTGTAATGAACATTATATTATCTTACGATGCTGGAATCCAGATCCTTACTATTTGTAAGCCCACCATGGCCATGTGGTTGAGACACTGAACTTGTCATTTAAGGTCACACCAAACATGCTCGCCCTTTCAGCAGTGGGGGGGGGTATATAATGTGACGGTCAATTCCACTATTCGTTGGTAAAAGAGTAGTCAAGAAGTTGGCGGTGGGTGTTGATGAGTAGCTGCATTTCCTCTAGCCTTACACTGTTAAATTAAGGACGGCTAGCGCAGATGGCCCTCATTGTATCTTTGCGCGAAGTTCAAAAAGACAAACAAACCTAACTGTTTATAATTTCCTAACAAAATCATTAATATTGATATATGGTTTCCAACTTGTTGAGACAATTCATAGCCTTCTTTAACAAAAAGGTTAATCGGAAATAAAAGATAACTTGCATACATAGCGATTTAAAGTTAGTTTCATATTTTTCTGTTTCCTTTCTTCGACCTCGTGTCATCAGGTCATAATTAGTTTGGCTGTATCCACTTATGTAGTTTTTGAAAAAGACTCAGAATATACAGCTTGTGTTACCTCACTCAGATTTGGCCCATTTCCAGCGATCTGTCCTCTTAAAAAGTACGTACAATATTGATTTACAGCTCTCGGTTCCTTAATGTACTTGATTGATGCGTATTATCCTGTTCTGTACCAGATTGTAATGTCACATGCATGTTTTTGCCTTCTGTCTCCCTCTGGCGGATATATAATCTGTGGGAATTTTCAACTAAAACCGATATACAATGGCAGTTTTCGCTCGGGAACGTTATATCAGGTTATCAGACTGTTGAAGTGGAGACATAATCTGAGAAAAGAGATTATTCAGTTAAAAACACCATCTGGTTAACAGTTGAAGTGGTGATATAATCTAAGAAAAGAAGTTATTTTAAGTCAGAAATTTGTTTGTTTGTTTGTTTTGGGAATTCGCACAAAGCTACTCGAGGGCTATCTGTGCTAGCCGTCCCTAATTTTGCAGTGTAAGACTAGAGGAAAGGCAGCTAGTCATCACCACCCACCGCCAACTCTTGGGCTACTCTTTTACCAACGAATAGTGGGATTGACCGTCACATTATACACCCTCACGGCTGGGAGGGCGAGCATGTTTAGCGCGACGCGGGCGCGAACCCGCGACCCTCGGATTACAAGTGCACGCCTTAACGCGCTCGGCCATGCCAGGCCCCCAAAAGTCAGAAATACCATCGGGTTACCAGTCGGTTGAAGTTGTAACATAATCTGAGAAAAGGTGTTATTTTCAGTTAAAATCACCATTGGGTTACCAGTCAGTTGAAGTGGTGATATAATCTGAGAAAATTAGTTATTTTCAATCAAAAACACAATCAGGTTATCAAATAGTAAAATGATATTACTACTTGATAGGCAATCCTATAAATTGGATTACAAATAATCCGAGATAGAAAATAAGAAGGTAGATACCATAAACCCACAGTTTTATGGTACTGTATGAAGCTTGCTGTCTGTTTAGCATTCTTATTATGATTAAGTGAAAGTGTGTTTGGTCCAAACAAAGATATATTACGTTAATGATTATTCACTAATTATACAAACTATAAACAAATAATTTTTCATGCGTTTCTGAAGAATACAGCTCGTCGGGATAAGACATTGCGCACAAACAGTGTCAGTATCTGTCAGTGTTCTTAATTCCATAACATTTTCTAAGAGATATTTATCATGTTGTTTGACGTTTTTTTTAGTGTTAACTCTGTAACTAAAAAGTAACCTAGCACGTAGCGCACTTAATAATTGGAGAGGCGAGTTTATGACACAAAATGGCTGTCTTTATCCAAGGATACGCATAGATCGTGTGTAGAAACACAAGTCTCTGTGCATCTGTTTTTATATGTCAAGCAGCAGCTAGATTTTGGTCTTGAAATGTTTTAGCCCTAAGTATGTGTGAATGTGAGAGGGGGAATCGAATAATTCTAAAGTAGTTTACTTGGGAATTAAAGATGGAGTTTGGTATCATGTCGCTTAATATTCATCAAAAAAACCTATTGGATCATCGTAATTTTTTTCTTTTTTATGTGGTCAGTTGTACTGTACCTCACTGAGATCAAATACTGTATTGTTTTAAGCGCTACGAATCAATACGTGGATCATAAGTAATTTGTTTGCCGCATAAAGAACCAGTTGTGTTTAAGCGTTGCAAAACCTAACGCATTGATATTCCATCGTTTGTGTGGTATATCGAACCAGTTGCGTTTGGATTTTACAAAATGTATTGTAGCGACTTGCAGTTGGTTTGTCGAGATGCAACGAATTAATTGAATCTTGATATTCCAAAGCCGCAGAATCTTAGGTTCGATTTCCGTGAATTGTTATGATGTAAGCAGGTAGTTGAACCCTGAAATATCGTGTCAGTTTACACGTAACACGCACGGACTCAATCACCTTATCTTAATCTTAGGATCAAGTCCACAGACCCCCCGAGATCATTTGCTTGGCTTCTGGGGCCTTCGTAACATTAAAAAACTGTTGTTAAGGGTCCCCGTGCAATTTTGCTTCACGGGTCCTTCGAGGTTTAGTAGCGATTGGAATACGTTGTTTGTTTTTTTCATTATATTATTTTTCTTGCCATTCGGATATAATGCACTCGAGTGATGTTAAATAAGTACGCCATGATCTTCGGGTTACCATCATTTTGTATCGGATTTTGTCAGTCGAGTTACCAGCTTACAAGCTAAGTTTTTGGGTAAACAGCTAGCGACTTCTGCTTAAGCTTAACGTAGTTATCGGGTAAGTTTTTGGGTAAAAATCTAGTGAATTCTTGTTAAGTTTAACGAAGGTAAAAACAACAGTTGTGTTTAGTTGATAAACCTTCGCCAGTTTCTGTGGCTACATTTCATTATCTGTATGTAGGTTTATTTCACTCCTGTCCACGTGGGAATGATTAGCAGACTATTGTATTGCTAGCCCCTTCTTTTGGTTTCATAGTGCACGTTTAAAGGTGTATAAAACGAAACACAAGTCGACATTCAAGATGTCGTTCCTTTATTAGAATTCAGTGGTGTAACACCACCAGAATTTGTTTTCTGTTGACCACTTTCAGTCGTTATAACAGTATGGTCAATCCCACTTAAAAACAAAACAAGAGTTGTCTGTGGGGGGGGGATGCTGACTAGTAACTTTCCCTCTAGTCTATTACTTTTAAAATAAGTGACGACTAGCGCAGGTAGTTCTCGTGTAATTTGGCGCGAAATGTATCAAACGAACAAGTTCCGTCGGTGATTGGTTTATGGGCACGTAATTTTTTAACCTGACTTTATTGGATGTTACGTTAGCTTTGGTCTTTCTCATCAAGTAATTTCAACATTTTAGTGTGTAACTGAGATGACTCCATAATTCTAACAGACTGTAATAGAGTCGAACCTAAGCTATTCTTATATCTTATTATCAGTTTTATTATTTTGTTTTTAAACAAAAAACAAACAAACGAGGTAGGTAGATAGAGAGAAAGGAAGTGTGGTCGTTATACCAAGCTTATACGTGCTTTACGTGGGAATTATATCTCTTTAGAGCTGAAGTTGTGCCTCGTGGGTTAAGGGTAGAGATTATAATAGGATTTTAACCCTTGAATAAAGAGCAGCTTGTGCTGTGTTGAAACACGTCAGTTTTCGGAGTTCGCTCGATATCGTAAATGTTGTTTAGAAATGCTACGACCTTCTTCGGTTTTTTTCCTTTTCTTTAACCATGTCATGAAAATAGGTTCGACCCAGTTTCTGATGTAGTGTGTGTGTGTGTGTGTGTGAATACTCCCATGTGTGAAACTTCACAGAAAATTCTCGGACCTGACAACACTGACAATCTTTTTAATGCTTTTAAAAGAAACCCAAGACTTTCGAATAGTTCACGGTTCTTCAGAATAATAGTAATCAACTATTCGAATTTTGTTTGAAAACATTAACACTTCTGTGGGTAATCTTGTGTGCTAAGTTCTTAACGAGACTTATTTGTGATTGGCTACAGTGTACTGGTTCTCGAACCTAGTAACAGTGACATTCTTCGTGGTTACAGTGTACTGGTTCTCAAACCTGGTAGCACTGACAGTCTTCTTGGTTACAGTGTACTGGCTCTCAAACCTGGTAACAGTGACATTTTTCGTGGTTACACTGTACTGGTTCTCAAACCTTGTAACACCGACAGTTTTCTTGGTTAAAGTGTACTGGCTCTCAAACCTGATATCGCTGACAGTCTTCTTGGTTATAGTGTACTGGTTTTCAAACTTGGTAACACTGACACTCTTCTTGGTTACAGTGTACTGGTTCTCGAACCTGGTAACAGTGACATTCTTCGTGGTTACAGTGTTCTTGTTCTCAAACCTAGTAACACTGACAGTGTTCTTGGATACAGTGTACTGGTTCTCAAACCTGGTAACGCTGACAGTCTTCTTGGTTACAGTGTACTGGTTCTCGAACCTGGTAACGCTGACAGTTTTCTTGGTTACAGTGTACTGGTTTTCAAACTTGGTATCGCTGACAGTCTTCTTGGTTATAGTGTACTGGTTCTCGAACCTGGTAACACACATTCTTCTTGGTTACAGTGTACTGGTTTTTAAACCTGGTGTTACTGACAGTATTCTTTATTTTTTTTATCAGTCTTAATTTTTCAATGTAAGAATGACTTCTGCTTTTCTGATTAGAAAACTTTTGACGTTCGTCATGATGCCTACCCCCCTTCTTCCTCGTGCAAAAATGTTTTTGTGAGTGACTGAAAAAGAAAACAAATAACGTTTGTGTGTCCAAAATCTTATACACCATTGAAAGCACCCCTGTTGTCTCGTTTTGTCTGGGTTCTATGTTCTCTAAATGGGGAAAAAAAAAAGTTTCTTTTTACTTTATTAAACGTTTATTTTTTCCTTTTCTACTGTTTACGCTGTAAAAATAGCGCCACCTGAGAAAGAATTATTGGAACAAGCAGTCCAGCGTATATGTTTTTAAATATTTTTTTTCTCAATAGAATTGGTAAGGGTAATTTTTTTAATGGTTAATATGTGTTTTCTAGTCTGTAAAGTTATAGTTCATACGGCTTTTTCGGCAGGTCGTAAATAATAATAATAGTGAAAAAAGAAAAGACGTTACGGTTTCTCAAAATAAACCGTAAAAATTTTCTGTGAAATCTCTGTAACAGCGAAATAAAACGCTGTCCGCCTACAGTACGCGTCGTCTATAAACGTATTTTGCTACAGAAAGTCCTTTACAACTTCTATTACTGTAGTTTCTCTCTCACTGCTGTAAACTATCAATAAACATTGTATTTAATGTTATTTATGTTTTTAATTCAAATATTAAACTCTGTTTTACTTTGATTTCTTTTTACAAATTTGAACAATTTTAACTTTTTACCGGTTGTTTGACGAAAAATTAAAACAAACCATAAAACGCTTAACCAACCAACGAACTATGAACGTATTTACATATTTTAAAACTCGTTTGGTAAAAGTAAATATTCGAGGTAATTCGGTTAACTCTATCTAGCTAGAATGAACTATAATATTATAACAGCTTACAGGAACGTGCGTAGGAATTTAAGTTTCATTGTTATTTGACGAGGAAAGGCACGTTCGTTTCACTCATTTTATTATAAACCACATCTGTACACACGCACGTACACTATTTGTGATTTCGTTAAGGCACCGAAGCACCGTGTTAGTGCGTTACGAATCTTCTGCTAGGGAATGAGGGAGCAATCCCTTATTTCATAAATTATTTATGTGCTATTTTCTTTCAATTCGATTTTTTATGGGGGGGGGCGGGTTTTCCTCTAAAGCTATGCGTAGTTTGTACATTTTTCTGTCTTGTTCATATTGTGGTATATTTCTTCGATCTACACTTTAACAATTAAAATCCATTTTTAAAAACATTTGAGACCATTTCCGTATAAACGCATAGACATTTGATATTTAGGGTTTCCTAAGCTTTTTTTACCTTTGTTTGTTTCAGAGCAAAGCCAAACGTGACTGTGTTGTGTCAACCGCGGGAATCGAACCCCGGATTTTAACGTTGAAACTCCTTAATTAATTATGGCTGTCCTACCGATCTGTGTTTTTCACAAACATTTTCTCATGTTAGCAAAATGTTATTTTTTAAAATTAAAATTAACAGCACAGTTTTAACTTTTAAATACACCTATTTTAAAAATTGGATAGGAATTTAACTACTTCTGGAATATTGCTTGATGAGGTGAAACATTATTACTAGGATATGTTTCTTTTATAAATCTGAATTAATATTACTTAGGAAATAATTGATAAAGCTACATTGCTTTTATCCGAATCGAATTAATTAAAAACTTGTATTTACGAGTGAATTATTTGAAAACTTCGATTTTTCTATCTAAGTTTGAATATTTTTTTTACGACGAATGGTAAAATATATTATACATATTTCATTTCCAGTAAAACTAAATTTTATGATTACTTGTGATTTTGTTGAACAATTAATTTAAATTTAGATACCTTTATCTGATAATCATAATTACTTAACTCTATTCTGGGGTGGGATCGACTGGTAATCTGAGGATCGTGAGTTCGAATCCCCGTCACACCAAATATTTTTGTCTTTTCAACCGTGAGGGCGTTGTAATGTTGCAACCATTCACGCGAATTTTTTTATTAAAAGAGTATCCAAACGTTGGTCTCCAACCATCTAGTCTTACACTGCTAAATTAGAGACGGCTGCCCCCCAGTGGCTCAGCGGTATGTCTGCGGACTTACACGCTAAAATCCGGGTTTCGATACCCGTGGTGAGCAGAGCACAGATAGCCCATTGTGTAGCTTTGTGCTTAATTCAAAACAACAACAACAACATAGAGACGGCTAACGCGGGTAGCCCTCTTTCTTTTTTCTGCTTCAGTTATTAGCACAGTCTAGTTGAAGGCTATGTGCGCACTGTAGATATTTCTCCAATTTTGTACTAACAGATAAGAAAGAAAACAGTTGGTCAGCACCACTCACAAATCTAGTGCTACTGGTGTATGACAGAATAGCGAAATTTGACGGCTACTCTGATGGTGAACCCGCGACCCCTAAAATACGTAACGTGTTTTTACTATAAACATCAGCAAATCGTTATTCACAGTCCGGGCGTGTTAACCACTGGCCACTCCCAGTTTACTTTGTAAAAAGCTTATTATTAAATTTGTCAGAATTTCGAATATTTTAAAATATATTTTATTATCGTGGCCTGAACCCATGTGTTGTTCTTCACAAACAACTGACTAGTGTGTGTGTGTGTGTTTAATATTTCATGTAATTTATGCTAGTGCATCATGTAATAAGCTGCACGATTCATAGACATTAAAAAGCCCTGGTGGTGGTTTATTTAGAATAAAATCGTTTAGGGATTTTTTATGTTTATATGTGTATTTATTAAAAACCTCCCATCCCACGTGTATTTGTAGTACTGTCCTTTTCCTGTGCGTATATTACACTCCCAAATGTAGCTTTTGTATCTAGTAATGCTATGGATCTTTTAAACCTGTTTCACGCGCACAGGATTCACTACTGTCTGCTTGTGGGCCATAAAGGACATCGGTTTTAAGTTGATGATTGGTAAGAAGTGAGTGAAGCGATAAGTACAGACACTGAGCTGGAAAGCTATCTTCTTTTGTCAGCGCAAAGCGCGTGCAGGGAATGCACCATTCCCCCTCTAGTGTGTAGGTGTTACGACCTCTACTAAGTCGTTACGATCCCCCTACGGTTTCCGTAGCCACGGTTATTATATGCCAGCTATAACACATTGTATGGTTCAGTAAACCATCAGAAGATTCACAGGTCGTTTGTTGGTGAATCGTAGCAACGAGCATCTAAGTAAAGAGCAGGCTTCCGATAACTGTTACCAGCGCTCGAGTTTCGTATGAGATTGGTGCACGTGCTTTTCACGGCGTCTAATTGCTTCGATCCCTATGTTCTAACTACTAGTGTAAAAGGTTCTGCTACTAGTGTAAAAGGTTCTGCCACTGTTAGCTGTTTGATTCCACGTATTTCTTTTGCGAAGCATGTTAGAAGCACAGTGTGGTACACTGGTTTGGGCTGGAGTGAACATTAGAGGTCACGCTGACCGTTGTGCACGTCGACATGACACCGTGCGATAAAGGAAAACAGTTTTACAAGAATTAGTGTTATTACAATATTCAGATTCAGTTTGTGGGGCGATAACACGTGCCTTGGCCATTTGTAACTACTGAGCAGCTTCCAGAAAGAATTGGGCATCATGGACTGGTCAGCCGATCATCGGTCATTTTGTTGAACACATAAGAAATGTTTCATGAAGATACTTGGCATCGCGCGCTTCTCCGAAAGAAATATTGACGAACTGGAAGCATTTGAAGTCCATGAATGAGCCAGTCCATCAGACCATGAATTTGAAGCAAGCCACTTGCATTAGTATCCGAAAAGATCCTTTTGTCTTTCCTTATTGACCAACATTATCTGATCATTTATTAGGTTACAATCTCGGTTGTACCAGATGACCATGAACTCCAGCAGTGTGAAATCACGTGACTTAGTCACCTGACAGTTGTTTCCTGTAATAATAAACCCGGGGATGACAATTGTTTAATAATTGAAGATGTGTCTTGTCAGAGCTAAAAATAAAAATTAACTTTTTAACCCTTAATTGTTTTGAGAAGTTTAAACTAAAAATACGGCAAAAGTTTTGCGTAAACCAATAGTGAGAAACAATAATATATCTTTACAAGTCAAGTAACAATTGTTCAAACAATTGTTATTTAAACCAATGGTGAGATACAATAATTTATCTTTACAAGTCAAGTAACAATTGTTCTAACCACATTCATCACCAGTTTAGAGTAACCAGGGCACCTTTAAATCAATTTCAATGTTTCTTGTCAAAGTTATGAGGCATAGCGGCTGTTCGTTCTCGAAAGAAGTGAAAATGTTGGGCGTCTCAAATTGACGGGATCTGTAGATGATGGTGAGAAAGCTCACGCTTAGCTGGAACTGTCTTCGGAGTAAGTTAATAAACAGTAGTTTGAAGGAAAAGTCGAGTTATTATTGACTGAGTGATTTCGTCATCAGTTATTTTAGACCCGTAAATTTAAATTTCGTCTTCGGGGGAAAAAGGAAAACAAACGTGTAATTGATACTTGGTTACCTCGAATACTTTTTAAAGTGGCTTTTTTGACGAATAAACGAGCAAGATCCAGAATGAAAAGGCAGTACACTTTAAGATAAGTGAAAGTGAAGTTTGACCTGGTTTATGGAGCGTTTAGCAATCAAGATGGAGCTCTGGTTTACGGACATTACCGACCGTTATCGTGGCTTTGTATTTCTGTATATTTAAAGGACACGTAAAGACAAGGACTTGTTGTTTTGTTAGTTCAAAGCTAAATAACCAGTTAACTGCGTTCTGTGCACCGTGGGGAATCGAACCCCGGATTTTATCACTGTGAATCAGTAAATTGATCCAGTTGGGGTCAACAAGGATTTTGGACCAGCATATGAAACACGTAAACTACACTTGGTTATGTCTTATAATACTTTCATTGTTTGCACAAAAAATCGATTCACAGTTGAAGGAAAGTAAGACAAACCACGATGGTGAACAGGTGACGTGTTTGTGTCTCGCAACAAGTACGAACCGTTTCAAGCATCAGCTGCTTTACAATTTGTTTTTGTTTTTTTTAGTTTGCTGTACAAAAAATGTCAATAATTGATTTTTTTAATAATTTATAACGTTTGAAATACTTCTGGAATTTAATATTAAACTGGTATCCTTTTTTAAAATTTTATTTTATTTTCAAGCATATATTGTTTTTATTCTTAAATCTACCAGATGGCGCATATATTGGAGACATGCATTTCTTCAATTTATAAACGGACTGGAGGATCGATGAGACCTCGGTATTGATGTGGAGTTTCGTGGCTGGTGTAACCCCTCACTCTAAGACGGTTCAACTGCACCCCCCAACCTGTATTTCTAAAGTTTCCTATTGTGGTGTCGCGTAGACCGTGTGTTTGTGGTTCCTCGTGTTCTAGTCTTGTATATAGCGAGTTTGTTCGTACTTTGGTAGATTCTCGTACAAAGAAACAGTATATATTTTAAAACAAAGCCGCAAAAGGCTATATATCTGTTGAGCTCACATCGGGGAATCGAACCTCGGATTAAGCGTTGTAAGTTCATACACTTACTGACGTGCTACTGTATAATAATAGAGAATAAAACACCTGTACCTAGAGCGAGAGCGTGTAATAAACATCCACATTCTTCGGTTCGATGTATGTGAAACTTAAGAATACCTTTTTCCGTTTAGTTCTAAATCAAAATTTCGTATTCAAATTCGAAACATAAAGTTTGGACATTTTTCAACAGAGTAAGAGTCAATTAAAGAAATACATATCAGATTTCCAGACTGTGAACTCTAGACCCCTGACAAATCAGGGCAGTTAAAGTATTTGACTAGTCATTTGCGCATCCGGGATCGAAACCCGACATATAATGAGTTACCGCACCAGTCTGAGTGCTGTAATCTAATAGTTAGTCCAACAAATCGTTGGTTAGTAAAAACATAGTGTAAGAGTTAGTGTTTGATGGTGTTGACAGAGTGGTAAACAAAACAAATCCCGCAGCTGTTTGTTTCTTCAACCAATTGATGAAACACATTTCTGTCAGAAATATTTTTTTCTTTATAGCCTCCATCCCTTGAGGTGCAGAATTGTATGTGACGTAGTTTTGTTACAGAAGAGTGTTTGGTAGACCAATGTGTGTGTATGACGTAGTGTTGTTACAGAAGAGTGTTTGGTAGACCGATGTGTGTGTGTGTGT
This sequence comes from Carcinoscorpius rotundicauda, assembly GCA_011833715.1. Classification (NCBI taxonomy): domain Eukaryota; kingdom Metazoa; phylum Arthropoda; class Merostomata; order Xiphosura; family Limulidae; genus Carcinoscorpius; species Carcinoscorpius rotundicauda. The sequence goes on along the minus strand of CM022394.1, from coordinate 127,507,817 downwards.
GTATGACGTAGTTTTGTTACAGAAGAGTGTTTGGTAGACCGATGTGTGTGTGTGTGTATGACGTAGTTTTGTTACAGAAGAGTGTTTGGTAGACCGATGTGTGTGTGTGTGTATGACGTAGTTTTGTTACAGAAGAGTGTTTGGTAGACCGATGTGTGTGTGTGTGTATGACGTAGTTTTGTTACAGAAGAGTGTTTGGTAGACCGATGTGTGTGTGTGTGTGTGTATGACGTAGTTTTGTTACAGAAGAGTGTTTGGTAGACCAATGTGTGTGTATGACGTAGTGTTGTTACAGAAGAGTGTTTGGTAGACCGATGTGTGTGTGTGTGTGTATGACGTAGTTTTGTTACAGAAGAGTGTTTGGTAGACCGATGTGTGTGTGTGTGTATGACGTAGTTTTGTTACAGAAGAGTGTTTGGTAGACCGATGTGTGTGTGTGTATGACGTAGTTTTGTTACAGAAGAGTGTTTGGTAGACCGATGTGTGTGTGTGTGTGTGTGTGTATGACGTAGTTTTGTTACAGAAGAGTGTTTGGTAGACCGATGTGTGTGTGTGTGTGTATGACGTAGTTTTGTTACAGAAGAGTGTTTGGTAGACCGATGTGTGTGTGTGTGTGTATGACGTAGTTTTGTTACAGAAGAGCATTTGGTGGACCGATGTGTGTGTGTGTGTATGACGTAGTTTTGTTATAGAAAAGTGTTTGGTAGACCGATGTGTGTGTGTGTGTGTGTATGACGTAGTTTTGTTATAGAAAAGTGTTTGGTAGACCGATGTGTGTGTGACGTAGTTTTGTTGCAGAAGAGCGTTTAGAAGACCGATGTGTGTGTATGATTATAATGTACTTTTTGTGTTGTGTATATGTATGTATATATAAATAGTGCGTGCGATATCCTTCTGTGTTATATGTGTGTGTGACTTTTTTCTGTTTATGAAATTTAGTATCGAAGTTTTTAGTTTTTTATCTCTGGTGAATCTAATATCACTGGACGTGTCTGTTTTAACACAATAACCTTTGTTCTGCGTGGAAGCAAATAAGATGTTAACCACAATTTATCTGCAACGTTCATAGCCGACGAGGCCATTCGTAAATCCAGAATTATTCCAAAACAAATAGACACAAGTGTATCATTTGATGAATCGAATAATGGATGATTTGGACTGTTTGTTGTCTGGTTGATATGATAAGGTGTGTGAATATCCATGTCAGTATGACAGTATCTATGATAAGGTCATTCACCTATGTTGTAGGCCATTTTTATTATGAGCTGACTAAAAATCGATTGGTGAAGATCTGGGAGCGAAAAATGACGCGAAAGAAAGACGCTGATTAAAAACTTTTTCTTTTCGCGCTATAAGTAACAGATATTTACGCATATTTAAGCGACACATCAGTTATTTTTAATTTTGCAAAGTGAATCGTGCTTTTAGTATGATCCTGAATATTATTCGTAAAATATTTATCGGAGATAGCTGTTGTCGCATAATAATGTAATCAAGAGGTGGAAATTGTCGGTCTTCCTTATAGAGAGAACTCGACGTTTGGAATATGCAAATGAGCAAGTTATGTGACAGTCAGTGTCGATTTAAAGTAGCGGTGCTGTGTCATGTGAACATTACTACATTTTGAAATTGGAGTTCGTAGGTATAAACATGATGCGAACGAAAATGAATCGTTTTGGGGAAGAGTACGTAACAGCACTTTTCGTTAAAATATTCATACTTTTATGTCATAAAGATGTGTTCAGATCGTGGATTTAAAATGTCTAAGACGGTTATATTTCTTGAACTTCATGACAGTGGAAAATAAAGTAATATAGATCAGTTTGGGGTACCAGGACCGTTTAGAAAGAAACCTGCAAGAGCTCTTATCAAATTTATCGTAAGAATTTTGACGAATGAGATTCCATGAACGAAAAGGTTAATGGCATTGGGCGTCCATTTGCCCCTGGCAACAGTACGCAACAATCAAAAAGGATTTCCATGTGGAAAAAGAACAGAAGTGTACACAAATGTGTTTAAATGACATAATGAAACGACTATTTTTTTTTTTAAATATATTCTAAAATATGTATTCAAATTACTGAAGGCAGTGTCTGTATATTTCTGTGCGATTGGATGGTTGAAATAGTAATCGTCATCCTCATACTTTGAATATTTTACAGCAAGCAATTAGGGAGAAAGGGTTTGCTTTAGCCATGACGGCCTCGCGACGACGCCCCCAGTGGTATAGCGGTATGCCAGCCGACTTACAGCCCTAGAAACCTGGTTTTGAGACCCGTGGTGGTGGGCAGAGCAAAGATAGCCCATTGCGTAACTTTGTGATTAACTTCAAACAAACAAACGTATGACGGAATCTTTTAAAATGGAAACTATTCTACAGGGCTGTTGCAAGGTCATGTGCTGTAACGACTTGGTGAGTCTCCAAAATCGTATTTACATATCATATTGAACCTTCCAATGAACAAGATATTTAACAATATATTTATCAGTTTCATTTTAACTTGTCGGATAAAGGTGTCAGCAATTATTTGAAATGTTGTAATAAAAAGACGAGAAACTGTGGCTTCCAGTTGTCTTTTAAACTCTGTTAATTGTAAACATTAGTAATGCGGAAGTACCTTTCAAGAGTTTGTTTTCAAAACTCGGTTGCTACTAAATCAAGTGGCACACGTGCAATTACATTTAAAACGACCACGTGAGAACTGCAGTTGCGAACATCACGTGTATTTTAGTGTTTAGGCTTATGTTTGTAGGAATCTTATTATAGCTGTGTGGATTATGACTTCGTCATGGGCATCCCTTCGAGACAAGACGTCCTCAGCTGATACTAGCATAAGTGTTCGCATACGATACGAGTTCGCATGCGGCTTGTGTGTTTAAAAACATTAGAGACAGTCTGAATGTTTATGAACCATTTATAAAAACTGACGAAGTGAGTAACTTAAATCGGTTCATTTCTGTCACTGAAACACGTGGTTTATTATGAAGTATAGTCAACTTTTCTCTCGTTGTCCAGGCTTGAGACGTGATAGTGGACGGAACTGCATCCCTTTGCTCGGGGGTTTCTAAACTTTCTTAGCAAAATCTCCCCCATCCCCCCTCACACACACAGAACATTCCGCATCCTGACTTATTAATCTTCATACAGTGATGACGACGCCCCCCCCCCTCCTGGAACAATTTACTGCAGCCCCCAGTGTGGAACAGCTCTTGCCTTGACTGGTCTGTACAACCTTTTGTTCTGTAGTGCGCGTTGAAATGACAAATATTTGTGATAAGAAAGAAAAAAAAACGTTCTTACGCATGCTGCAAAAACTGGACAGCCTAAATTATATTTTCTATAAAAGAAAGGGCAAGTCTGAATAGTCGTATATCAGCAATGATGCTGTATGTAAAGAGAGAGACAGAGATGATGGATGGTTCGGTAGACAGTTTTGAAAAGATGTATCATATTATCTGGTTACTTTTCATCGATGTCACATCGTTGTAGTGGTACGTTGTTGTTGTTGTCGTTTTTGTTTTTTGTTGGTATTTTCTAGTTCAGAGCTAAATAGGCCTGGCATGACCAGGTGGTTAAGGCACTCGACTCGTAATCCGAGGGTTGCAGGTTCGACTCACCCTTTCAGCCGTGGGGGAGTTATAATGTAAACCAATCCCACTATTCGTTGGTAAAAGAGCAGCCCAAAAGTTGGCGATGGGTTATGATGACTAGCTGCCTTCCCTCTAGTCATAACACTGCTAAATTAATGACAGCTAGCGCATATAGCCATTATGTAGCTTTGCATGAAATTCAAAATAAACCAAACCAAAGCAAAATAATGAGTCAGCTGTGTTATGTACATTGCGAAGATTCGAACCCCGGATTTTAGCACTGTAAGCCAGTAAAGTGGTCCACCTGGGGACTACAAGGATAATGGTTGTGCATTATCTAATGTAATGTGACGGTTAATCCCACTATTCATTGGTAAATGAAGAGTAGGCGGCGAGTTCTGCTGGTCAGTTGCCTTCCCTCGTCTGTATTCAGTAATTCAAAATTAAGGACGGCTGTAGATACGTTTTAGTGACTCGTGTGTTAAAAAAAAAGTGAACTCAAATTAACTTGAACAAATTAGTTTATTTTAAGGCAGAGTCACTAAAACGTATATATCGCCGTTCTTATTTCGAATCACTGAATAGAAACGAGTTGAAGGCATGTGGCCAGTAGAAATCACCGCCTACTCTTGGACTACTAATTTACAAATGAATAATGGATTAACCGTCACATTACATAAGATGCACAGCCATTATCTTTGTAGTTCCCAGGTGGACCAGTTTACTGGATTACAGTGGTAAAATCCAGGGTTCGATTCCCCGCGATGTACAGAACGCAGTTAGCTCATTATTTAGTTTTGGTTTGGTTTGTTTTGAATTTCGCGCAAAGCTACACAAAGGCTATCTGCGCTAGCCGCCCCTAATTTAGCAGTGTTATGACTAGAGGGAAGGCAGCTAGAAATCACCACCCACCGCCAACTCCTGGGCTACTCTTTTACCAACGAATAGTGGGATTAACCGTCACATTATATAAAATGTTATCTCTGTAGTCCCAGATAAAATCTGAATTTGTTCAACCTACCGTTTTTCAAATACGAATGAACAGCGTTGATGTTACGTACTTTTTGATGAGATCATTTGTTGGAAAAAACCAAAATAAACATGGGTACAGTTGGTCATAGCTAACTTACTTGATGTGTACCATATATGTATATTGGCCAAAAAAGTTAGAAAAGAACGACCTTTGCTCTTTAGATAACGAAATAAAAAACAACTTAATTTTCGTTAACGTTTCGCTGATGAATTCGCAACGGCGAGATGTGAACTTTATTATTTGGACAGTAAACGACTTTTTAGTTTACAACTTCGTGGTCAAAACATTAACCTTTCTCCACTTTGCGCTACCAGCCTTCATATATTATGTTTGTCGACGACTAACGTGATCTTACAAGCGCAGTACGACTGGAATATAGATTTTGAAATGAAACTTCGTGCAACGGTATAAATTGCACCTTCATATTTGTAGCTAGATTAGAGGTTTTGGTGCAATTTTCGTGAAATCCGATCAACTGGTTCGAGAGACATAAGCTTCAAACTGTCGACAGTGATAGCGCATGCGTCGTGTCTCGCGATTATCTACTTCGAAGAACTATGGAACAGTCGGCACGTGCCGAAAAATAACATTCACTGCGAAAGGAAAGCGTGCAACACAACGGAAAATCATAATATCGGCTTTACGTTAATTCCGGTTGTATATTAACAAGTGGTATTAATACACTGGTTGAGATCTTCCTGGAATAATAGCGTCATCCGCCACAGGGTGAAAAAACAAAGTGGTGTAACATACATATCGGGTTTTCTGTATGCGTATTCTTATTTGTTATGGAAAATACGTGTGGTGAAAATACGTTATTTTCTTGAACCGAACCTGTTTATTGTGTGTTTTGTTGGTTTTTGAATTTCAGCAAAGCTACCCCATTGCTGTCTGCGTTAGCCGTCACTAATTTAACAATGTAATGAAAAGACCAAAGGGTAGGCAGCTAGTCATCACCACCCATCGCCAATTTTTAGGGTACTCTTTTACCTACGAATATTGGGATTGACCGTAATATTATAACGTCGTCACGACTGAAAAGACAAGCATGTTTGGTGTGATGGGGATTTGAACCTGTGACCTTCAGATTAAAAGTCGGGCATTCTAACCACCTTGCCACGCTGGGCCCTTTATTGTTTAACATGCTATATGTCCAAAAGTGATATGGTCAGCTGAAGGCACTGGATTTGGTCTTTGATCTAGTGCCTGGGTCGCAATCTGCGGGTCCTCATCAAACCATGAATCTTTGGATTCACAGTCTAACAAGCTAATCGCTAGGCCACTCCCTAGCTCTTGTTTGCAATATGATACGAATAAAAACAAAGACAAAATGAGAATATAATGATTATACTAGTATCAAGAAAGTTTCCATGCTGTTGCAGGAACGGCACGCCAATCGTAAGGCCACACCTTGGCTACGTTTGTGTCGTTTAGATAAGGAAGTTACAATTCAAATGAGAACGAAATCGGTTAAGTTTCCTGTTAAAGTAAGAACAGACTTACCAAATGTATGCTGCATTCCAGAGAAAAATTTGGAGGTAACTAGTCCTCCCCTCCACTGTGATTCCAAATAGTCCGAAATATCCAGCGTGTAAATTGTTGGCTAGAAGTTGATCGCGTGGTAAGTATTTAGATATATGTTCACGTGTAAAGTTTTATTAATATACTTTATTTAAGCGCTGTTTAAAGAAAGAGAGCTAACGGAAAGATCGATTTTAGCTGATAATTTATTACGATCGATGTCGCTCAAGAACTGTTTATTCTCTGTTGACAGAGATTGGCCTTACTTAGGAGAATACCAGTTAAAATCGAATTTAGTACCACTTAGTTCAGTGGCACAAGATGGCGTTACAAGAGAAGTGGTAACTTGTTCTGATGACATCATCATCTTTAAGGCGACTGTCTTTTGGCATTGCTAAGCCTAATAACTCGTGTTCACTCATCTCAAGAGGACACTGGCTAAGAAGTGTTTAACTTCGAATCTAGATACTTCCCAAAGAGGACATCTCAGAAAGAGCTGTATCTGTAGTCTAATAATGTTTTTGTTGTTTTTTTAAACACGGTTTTCAAAAGAAACCCCAAACCTTATTCTTCTTGTGAATAATAGTAAAATTCGAAAGCGCTCGAGTTTTGGGTCTTGTTTGAAAACCATTACAGCATTTTTGTTTGTGATCTTGTTTGCTGACTTTTTGACCAGAATTTATTTAAAATTATTATCCAAAAAGGTGAATTAGTTTGAAGTCAGTTCATAAGGAGTTTATTTTGTCTATATAGATTTATAAATTTCATCAATCACTTGTATAATAACTTGCCCAATTGATTCCACTTCTTTCTAACTTGATGAAGGCTCGGCGTGGTCAGATGGTTAAGGCATTCGACTCGTAATCTGAGAGTCGAGGGTTCGAATCCCCATCCTACCAAACATGCTCGCCCTTTTAGCCGTGGGTGCATTATAATGCTCCCCCCGCTAGTACAGCGGTAAGTCTACAGATTTACAACGCTAAAATCAGGGGTTCGATTCCCCTCGGTGGGCTCAGCAAGATAGCCCGTTATGGCTTTGTTAAAAGAAAAACACACGCATTATAATGTTACAGTCAGTCCCACTATTCCTTGATAAAAGAGTAGCCCAGAGTTGGCGGTAGATGGTGATGACTAGCTGCCTTTCCTCTAGTCTTACTCTGCTAAATTAGGGACGGCTAGCGCAGATAGCCCTCGTGTAGCTTTGCGACGAAATCTCAAACCAAACTGATCTAACTTAAAGTTCTTCGTTCTTGGATATTCACAATTTTTTAAAGCTTGTCCTTCCACGTTATCCATATTGACTAGCATTGCCCCTAGTAGCTCATTGGCAAACTTGAGAGCTGACACCACTAACAACTAGGTTTTGGAGCTCCTGGTGAGCACAGCACAAGTAGCACCATTGTGTAGCTTTGTGCTCAACTACAGAAAAGCAAATGGAAATTATTCTTGGTTTTCTTTGTCTTTTCCCACTTCTTCCTTCTGTTTGTAAATTCGTGGCTTGCCTTTCTATTGTTAGTCCTTGCGTTTCATATCCTGCTGTCTTTGGATGGTGAGGAAGACGACTTTAAATTGGGTCTACTTTCTTATTTAACATTTTCTCTTCTGATATTATCGAGATAACATTTTTTTTTGGAAATGTAACTAAACAACTAAGACCAACAGTGTGGCACGAGCTCGTTGGAAGATCGTAAGTTGCAAATTAATAAGTTATATGTTGATAGAGTATCTTTACTAAAGCTTGTAGAACGAATGTGGAACCATATTGAAGAGCACCATAGAAACCTAGTCTCATGATTTCTTCGTCAAGTCTCCCCATTACCATGTGCGCAAATGTTTGTTAAAAATAAAAAATATATAAATTATCTTATTCTTCCTTTGTGAAAGTAACAAGAACCATTAGTTTCTGGACTTTGTAGCCGTCGGTGCGTTATAAGAGTGAAGGACAAATCCCACTATTTGATTAAAGTAAACCCACTAGTTGGCGGTGAGTGCTATAAGGCCCCAGTTTCGAAGTTATAGGCTAGAGAGAGAAGGTAGCAAGTCAAAACTGCATCTGCCTGTAAGACAACTCAGACTGTTTTTCTTCAAATGAGTGTGATTGTTAGATTAATGCTGCTAGCACAGTGGTTCCTAACCTTGTTGGAGATACTGAACCCCGGAAGTTTCGTATTTGCATTCACTGAACCCTTAGTAATTGGAAAAATAAAATGTGATTTTTTTCAAATTCAAAACACAGTAGATATTTTATGGGTGCACAGAATGAACCATGCATCAGTTGCGCACACTATCACCGTGTTCAAAGAATAAAACCAACAAACACGAATTTCACACAAAAACATAATTCGGTGAATATTTACTGCAAGTCAATGTGACTTTTGCTGTTGCCTTTTCAGAGACAAGTTCAAAATTCGCGGCTTCACCTTGGCAAGTACCACTCTCATATCATTTTCGCAACAAAGTCTGTTCCTCCTCTTCGTTTTTATGTCTACCATCCTCGAAAAGGATTGCTCACACGTTGTAACGAACGGTATGAGTATCTCAAGGGCTTTCTTAGCAGTAAGACGGTACGTTACGATTTGGTGACACCAAAACGTTGAGAGCGTTGTTGTTCTGAAAAGTTTCTGTTGAACCTGGCTCTACTGAAGTTCAATGATTTCTTTCAGGTATTCATCATTGACATCTGTTGTCACAACACTAAACGTGAATGGTTGTCTCACCCATGCTGGATATGACTCTATGGTAGGGAAGTATCCGTCGAAAGACTTTGCCAACTCATCTAGGTGCACGGCAATTGTTTGCTTCAGTTCCCTGGGCACAGAAATGTCTCCGATTTCAGACACATATTCGATCTTACTTGCACAGTCGTCCGGCAGGGGAAAGTTTGCGAAGTTATCATTCTCTGTTCGTCATTTTCTTCACGGTAGATTTTTTTGAAAAGCCTTCAAGTTTTCTTCCGCTTCGATGACGTTGACTCCACCAGCCATGTACGTCAAGATGTGAATGAACTCAGATTTTTCGAAGCAATCTGCATGACAGTCTTGGTGCTTTCACAAAAACAGAGTTAATTCCACACGCATGGCAAAAACATGATTCAGCACTTTTCCCCGGGATAACCTCCGAACGTTAGAATGGTACAGAGATACCTCGAATTCGGAGCCCATTTTATTACACAGCTCTTTGAAGATGTGGTGCTTCAGGGCACTATTTCACACAAAGTTCACACATTCCACTACAATTTTAATACTTCTGCCAGTTTTGAAGGCAAGAATTTTGTTGCCAACGCATGCCTGTGCAGAACACAGTGCGTTACAATGATGTGTGGTGCATCGGCTTTCACCAACACACCAAACCAGAGTTTCGTCCCAGCATGACTGGAGCTCCGTCCGAACAAACTGCAGAAACCATATCCCACGAAAGATCGTTGTCTCTGAAGAAGTCATACCCAAGTTCCCGAACAAACTGCAGAAACCATATCCCACGAAAGATCGTTGTCTCTAAAGAAGTCATACCCAAGTTTCTTCACGTCGGCTGCCTTAGTTGTTGTTGTAAGAGGCCTACAAAATAATAAAAAAATATTTTATCTCGTCGTTTTTCACTTAGCGCACGAATACAACAAGCTGGCTTAGATTGGAAACGTTGGTGGTCTTGTCGAGTTGAAGACTGAATTTTGCTTGGCTTGAAATCAGATCTGCAACTACTTGAGCCAAGATGTCATCGCTCATGACATCCATTCTGCTGCTGATGGTGTCATTTGAAAGAGAAATTTGGGATAAATTATTTTCAGCAGCCTTTTCCAGCATGATATTCGCCATCTTCAACGCAGCTGGTTTTATGAGTGTTTCACCAATGGTGTTTGGTTTGTCCTGCTTTGCGATCAAGTACCCAACTTCGTACGATGCTGTGAGGATCGGTTTGTCGATGGTACAAAGCCGAGAACAGGAAAAGTGGTCTTTTTAACGAACTTGGCTCTTTTTATCTTGAATTCAGCAAGCGTTGTGCTCTTGTATTTCCCATCTCCGGCATCTTTAGGGAGTGTTATTTTAGTGTTGCCGGTGCTAGACTAGAACTACTCAACTTGGCATTGCAAGTCATGCATTGAGGACGCTGACTCCCATCACGTTCCGCTATACACGTGAATCCATATTGTACTATTCGTCCGCCCACTTCCTGTTTTTGCTCGACATAGTATGAAGGGATTGAAAGATTAGGGAAAAAATCACAAATGGCGCACGATTACTACAGTCACAAGTCACTGCTAAGCGCAAGTTCCCTGCAGTACAGATATTAAGGCCAAGTGATGTGACGTGATCAACCGCAGCCATTGACGGCCAAGTGGAGCATGACGTCACGAATCATACAAGGGGTGAACGGAACGGACGCACACAGTATGTGTGTCTTGACCTCCGCCGAACCCCTCAGACTGACACACGGAACCCCTGAAGTTCGATTTAACTCAGGTTAAGAACCACTGTGCTAGGACTAAATCGTTTATTGATCCCACAGTAACACGATATGGCGTTACAAGCAATTAAATATTTGAATTTAGGCCCAGTATGGCCAGGTGGGTTAAGGCGTGCGACTCGTAATTCGAGGGTCGCGGGTTCGCATCTCCATCGTACCAAACATGCTCGCCCTTTTAGCCGTGAGGGCGTTATAATGTGTCGATCAATTTCACTATTCGTTGTTAAAAGAGTAGCCCAAGAGTTGGTGATGGGTGGTGATGACTAATTGCCTTCGTCTCGTCTTGCATTGCTAAATTAGGGACGGCTAGCGCAGATAGCCCTCGAGTAGCTTTGCGCTAAATTAAAAAACAACAACAAAACATTATTTGAATTTTTCAGTGTATTGATTTTTCACAGTAAAACTGAAGGGCGCCACAAGCAAACTAATATTTGTATCCTTCAATGTATATTACCTTTTCATAAAAACACGAGATGGCGCTGCAGGTAAACGAATACTTGAAACTTTCAGTTATTATCACTATTAGGGTGCAGTATGTCAAATTTCAAATGGAGAGAAAGGTAAAATACCCAAAGAAATAGACATCTTGGCTGGCTATGACGCATCCGTACTACACACTTTTTACGGAATTGAAAAACAATTACAAAAACTATTTTAAGCTCAGCATGGCCAAGCGCGTTAAGGTGTGCGACTCGTAATCCGAGGGTCGCGCCAAACATGCTCGCCCTTTCAGCCGTGGGGACGTTATAATGTGTCAGTCAATCCCACTATTCGTTGGTAAAAGAGTAGCCTAAGAGTTGGCGGTGGGTGGTGATGACTAGCTGCTTTCCCTCTAGTCTTACACTGCAAAATTAGGGACGGCTAGCACAGATAGCCCTCGAGTAGCTTTGTGCGAATTTCAAAAAACAAATAAACAAACAAAAACTATTTACACTTCTCGGCAATTAAATGTTACTGAAACGACACCCCCTTCCTGTAAAATTTCTCACAGATTATTACTGTTCTAATAATATTGTTTTTATGGTACCAATATTCACTTTGAAGAAAGCTATGGAATCTTTCCTAGGTGAACACAATACGTTTTTTTTATGACTAATAAACGGTTTTACTGTCACGAAAGTTCCGCTCTAAGTTTTATTGATTTGAAATGTAATGGGAAATTTTTGATATGGTCCCTGTAATTCTGTTTGGTCACTGATCATTTCATAAGTGAACATCAAACATTGGATATTTCGGGGGGAGGACGAAAACGCTCGTAATTGTTCATACAGCTCAAACGTGTGACATTAATTACTCGGTGCCTTGTTTTCACTTTGGTATCGCTGTGTCTTAGGTTTTACAACATCAGTTACTGAGCCCAAGTGTTGAAGTAATAAATATTCAACATAAAGACTAGGCTTATTTCAGCGTATTCCCTGATAGTGTTCTATTACAACAGTAAATAAAAAGGTAATAAATAGTTTTATTTCTTGCTTTTGAAGTTCTTGAGTCATGTCGTGTTGTAGTCCACAGAGTAGTTCCTTCTGTGATTCGTGATATGCGTACGTTTGAGAGACGTCACAAGAGTTTAGAATACAACTTTAAGCATTCTTAATGCTCCGTTGGTTTAGTGTCAACTAAATTACATACAACACACTACTGTAAATTGGCGTGAGTGATTAAAAAAAGAGGTGAACTTCTCAGGGCAACTTTCTGCCCTTTTTCGGTGGAATAAAATTATATTATGTGACATTCGTAGTAGGAGTAACACTTCCGAATACACCACGTTTTTCGTATCAGCAAGTTATAATTAATATATTTCGAATTTTGTATGAAATCTAGAGACAATAAATTGACAGTTTTACAAACAATACAAACTTCTGTGTACTCGTGTTACCATAATTGACGGGTACTAACATCTTGTTACTGATGGTCGTGTTATTCTGTCTCTGGTGGGTAATTTACGTAAACCAGTTCGTAATTGTTTTCGATATCGTACTAAAACGATCGCCCCCAGAAGCCGGGTCGTCATGGCGACGCACGTGTCTTTGTTCACGGTATACGGTTAACGTATAGGAATTAAACGTTCGTCTTATTTTCTCGTTTTTCTTCCTTACCAAACATCTCCAAGACAACAGATGACTACGGATGTGAATTATCAAAAGCGCGCGTTGTGTAGAAACCGATTTCATTTGTGTCAAAACAAATAAATTACTGAATGCCTGAGTTTCTTACCGCGTTATCCAAGGAGATAATCTCACAGACACAAAGTTGTATTGAACTTTTCTGAACATGAGAAATCATATATTCTTCTGCAAAAATTCTCTGATTTTTTCACCTGCGAATAAGAGATTTAAATACGACACGTTTCAGTTGAAATGGGTGACGTAAAAACTTGTTAATTCTAAAAATTAAACAACTTAGTTATATATTTTTTTTTAATTGGACACTCGACGTTTCACAGTAATACTGTCAATAACTGGGTTTCAGTACTTGTGATGGACTTGGCACAGATAGGTCATTCTTTAATTTTGCACTTAGTAACAAACAAACACATTTTTTTGTTCTGCAGATCTTTGTTACAAATAGAGAAAATATATATATTTTTCCCTTTTAATGTTGGAAAATTATATCCATTACAAGTTTTTAACTTTTATTAATGGCAGATGTGTTTTCTCCATTTCATCTTCTGTTTATGTACAGTCGTGAGATTTGGTGAAGATGAAAAGAAACCTAGCTTAGATGGAGAAGTTTTAAGAGAAATAGAGAAAGACTCTAAAGAGCAGATGGTTTGATCACGTAAATGAAGAGATACAGGGAGAAAGAAAACAATTATAGATCACACTGTGTAGATGGAGGTGCTTTGGGCATATCTTAAAGAATGGAGAAGAAACTCCCAAGACAAATAATAAGTTGAAAGCCAGTTGGAAGAAAACGCAAAGGAAAATTGAAGATACCAGGCATGAAACAGTAGAAAGCGATTTAAGAAATAAAGATCTGGAAAAAATAAAAGCTGAAGATTGTGCAGAAGACGGAACAAAGTGGAGAGCCATCATGGTTGCTTCAGGGACCAATCGAGGTCTGGAAAGTACGAATGATTATAATGCTCACAGTGAGATGACGATTAGTTCCTGTTTGTGCGTATTTGAATTCAAAACCAAATCTTTTCAGACAGAATTCCTTTTAACACGCTCTTCCAATTGTTTCATACACTTAGAGAAAAAGAGCAGTTAATACACGTAACCCATGTCATTATTTTTAATGACTTGCTTATTAAGAAAATAATAACACAAAACTACTACGGTCATGTTAAAATGTAATAATAACACAAAACTACTACGGTCATGTTGAAATGTAATAATAACACAAAACTACTACGGTCATGTTGAAATGTAATAATAACACAAAACTACTACGGTCATGTTGAAATGTAATAATAACACAAAACTACTACGGTCATGTTAAAATGTTTGTTTTTTCCAATTTTTGAAATGATGTTATTTTTTAATAGTAGTAGAATTTCAGCTGAATAAGAACAAGCATCCATTTGTTTGTGGATCACACAATTCATACAAACAGGTAACAACCGGATGTCAGTATATAGAACTTGTGTATAGAATCTACAGTTCATACAAACAGGTAACAACCGGATGTCAGTATATAGAACTTGTGTATAGAATCTACAGTTCATACAAACAGGTAACAACGGGATGTCAGTATATAGAACTTGTGTATAGGATCTACAGTTCATACAAACAGGTAGCAACAGGATGTCAGTATATAGAACCTGTGTATAGGATCTACAGTTCATACAAACAGGTAACAACAGGATGTTGGTATATAGAACTTGTGTATAGAATCTACAGTTCATACAAACATGTAACAACAGGATGTCAGTATATAGAACCTGTGTATAGGATCTACAGTTCATACAAACAGGTAACAACAGGATGTTGGTATATAGAACATGTGTATAGAATCTACAGTTCATACAAACAGGTAACAACAGGATGTCAGTATATAGAACTTGTGTACAGGATCTACAGTTCATACAAACAGGTAACAACAGGATGTCAGTATATAGAACTTGTGTATAGGATCTACAGTTCATACAAACAGGTAACAACAGGATGTCAGTATATAGAACTTGTGTATAGGATCTACAGTTCATACAAACAGGTAACAACAGGATGTCAGTATATAGAACTTGTGTATAGAATCTACAGTTCATACAAACAGGTAACAACCGGATGTCAGTATATAGAACTTGTGTATAGGATCTACAGTTCATACAAACAGGTAACAACAGGATGTCAGTATATAGAACTTGTGTATAGGATCTACAGTTCATACAAACAGGTAGCAACAGGATGTCAGTATATAGAACTTGTGTATAGGATCTACAGTTCATACAAACAGGTAACAACAGGATGTTGGTATATAGAACTTGTGTATAGAATCTACAGTTCATACAAACATGTAACAACAGGATGTCAGTATATAGAACCTGTGTATAGGATCTACAGTTCATACAAACAGGTAACAACAGGATGTTGGTATATAGAACATGTGTATAGAATCTACAGTTCATACAAACAGGTAACAACAGGATGTCAGTATATAGAACTTGTGTACAGGATCTACAGTTCATACAAACAGGTAACAACAGGATGTCAGTATATAGAACTTGTGTATAGGATCTACAGTTCATACAAACAGGTAACAACAGGATGTCAGTATATAGAACTTGTGTATAGGATCTACAGTTCATACAAACAGGTAACAACAGGATGTCAGTATATAGAACTTGTGTATAGGATCTACAGTTCATACAAACAGGTAACAACAGGATGTCAGTATATAGAACTTGTGTATAGGATCTACAGTTCATACAAACAGGTAACAACAGGATGTCAGTATATAGAACTTGTGTATAGAATCTACAGTTCATACAAACAGGTAACAACAGGATGTCAGTATATAGAACCTGTGTATAGGATCTACAGTTCATACAAACAGGTAACAACAGGATGTCAGTATATAGAACTTGTGTATAGGATCTACAGTTCATACAAACAGGTAACAACAGGATGTCAGTATATAGAACCTGTGTATAGGATCTACAGTTCATACAAACAGGTGACAACAGGATGTTGGTATATAGAACATGTGTATAGAATCTACAGTTCATACAAACAGGTGACAACAGGATGTTGGTATAGAGAACTTGCGTATAGAATCTACAGTTCATACAAACAGGTAACAACAGGATGTTGGTATATAGAACTTGCGTATAGAATCTACAGTTCATACAAACAGGTAACAACCGGATGTCAGTATATAGAACTTGTGTATAGAATCTACAGTTCATACAAACAGGAAACAACAGGATGTCAGTATATAGAACTTGTGTATAGAATCTACAGTTCATACAAACAGGTAACAACAGGATGTCAGCATATAGAACTTGTGTATAGGATCTACAGTTCATACAAACAAGTAACAACAGGATGTCAGTATATAGAACTTGTGTATAGAATCTACAGTTCATACAAACATGTAACAACAGGATGTCAGTATATAGAACCTGTGTATAGGATCTACAGTTCATACAAACAGGTAACAACAGGATGTTGGTATATAGAACATGTGTATAGAATCTACAGTTCATACAAACAGGTAACAACAGGATGTTGGTATATAGAACTTGTGTACAGGATCTACAGTTCATACAAACAGGTAACAACAGGATGTCAGTATATAGAACTTGTGTATAGAATCTACAGTTCATACAAACAGGTAACAACAGGATGTCAGTATATAGAACTTGTGTATAGGATCTACAGTTCATACAAACAGGTAACAACAGGATGTCAGTATATAGAACTTGTGTATAGGATCTACAGTTCATACAAACAGGTAACAACAGGATGTCAGTATAGAGAACTTGTGTATAGGATCTACAGTTCATACAAACAGGTAACAACAGGATGTCAGTATATAGAACTTGTGTATAGGATCTACAGTTCATACAAACAGGTAACAACAGGATGTCAGTATATAGAACTTGTGTATAGGATCTACAGTTCATACAAACAGGTAACAACAGGATGTCAGTATATAGAACTTGTGTATAGGATCTACAGTTCATACAAACAGGTAACAACAGGATGTCAGTATATAGAACTTGTGTACAGGATCCACTGATGTACAAACACTGTTTAAGTTATATTTCATTATGTACCTGTAAATTTCTTTTTATAGCCCACTAATTACAAGAACAAGATTGTACAATCCATTATTGTACAGGATCAAATAAGGAGTTGTGTATCCTTGATTTTTATTCCTATTGGTCACATCGTTTCCTTCTGTAGAATCATTGTATAACTTATAAAGTAGGAAGGTTTGACAAACAAACGGATTACCATTAATTGTTAATGAAGCAGGATTATAATATATGAAGGTATGATTTATGCGTTAAGGTTTCACTGATGTTAAGGTCAGTACAACCTTACATCGTGTGACTTAATACATTTACCCATCAAGGTAATTCCTGTTTGGCAGATATAAAGTTTGTGGGCCTTGCAAAGTAGTGAAGTCAGCCATGCAGGTGTTTACTGTTACAATAATTTTATAGTGGGTTATTAACATTGTAGTAACAGTTTTAAGTAGCATTCTATTTTTTACTTTCCCCAAGACAGCTTTGTTTTGTTAGGGTACACCTTTTTTGTTCATATGATCCTATATGTGACATTATTGATTACGTAACAATAATTGTTACCTTTTAATATTCTTCATCGAGGTACAGCATTAGGGTACCTGTTCAAATTGTGTGTAATTGTTTTTATGCATCTAACTTACGGTATGTTTATTGCTGTTTCAGGTGATAGCCTTTATTTGTGGTCTAATTGTCATCCTTCTGATGATCCTGTGTTTGGCTTCTTCGAACTGGTTAACGGCAGAGAAGTTCAGACAAGGTCTTTGGGAGCACTGTGTCGAAGAAAATGCACCACTGCCACTGCCTTTTGACCTGAATGCCAGATCAGGCTGCTATCCTGCCCGTCCTGTTGGTGAGCAGTTTTCTCCATCACTTTTAAATCAATTTAAAAAATCCGTTTCCTAAGAAAGCTACATCAGTTTCAAAGTTCCTGTTATCTGATTGGTCCATGTTATAATTTATTGTTACTTGTTTATTTAAATACCAAAATACAATAAGGTTCAATAAAATCTGATAATCAGTGTCTTTAAAAAAAACAAAAAAAAAACCTGACTTAATATCATGGAAGTTTTGTTAATAGCACAACTACCTTCCAACTTTTCTACTCCTGTCTCCTAACCTCTCTTTAAAAACGAACCTACCCTGAACAGAGTGTAATATCAGCTAAGTTAACACACTAGCTACTAACCGTAATGTTCCAAAACTGTGTTACCAAAACTAGTCATCTGAGATGTCTGATAAAGACTTTATCTTTTATTATGCCAGTATGTAACTTTTTTCTTTTTATTTACTTTTCATAGTGTGAATAACTTTTTGTTTCCATTCATAGAGTTCAATAATAAAAACAAATTATTCAATTTAGATGTTAAAAGTTTTGACTTTTTACTTTCCTTGTTATATTTAGAATTGAATAATCAAAATTATGAAGTAAAAATTTTTTTTCTAATTACAGTTATGAAATAAAGTGAAATGTCCATTATGTTTTCTGTTATTTATTTACTGTCTATTGGTCATCAAGATTAAAAGATAATCAAACATGAGAAATGCTGCATGTAGAAAACCATCATGGTGAAGGAGTGTGTGTGTCATTCTGTTATTTAAATACAAGCTTGTGCTCACGAGATGTAGTGTACACCTGATGCTTTCTGATGTTGTTATTTAGCATAATAAAGACTAGTATAAGAATATTCATAAAATTAAGTTTCCTAGTATTGTATTTGACTCAAAGTTTTAACGTATTGCATTACACGTATGCTTTTCAAAGATGAAACAAACTTGCAAATTGATAGTATCAATTTCTGGTGGCCTTACCTTTAAAACTCTGTTTGTTTTAGCTGGTTATTTTGGGTAAATTTTATAACATTTGTGACTGTGTCAGTACTTGAGAGCTTCTTCTATGTTTTTTAGCTCAGGAAAATGAGGCTTCCATTCCCAGCAGTTTAAGTTGTATACTTTTATCAAAATACTACAGTTATATATAGTTTTTTCCACTACTTAAGCTGCTTGGTAAAGTTTTTTAATCAATCTGTTTGTGGTAGAACTGCCAACTGAGATCTACTTTTCATTGTGGGTACATAATAGAAGTGACAGTCAATTCCTCAGGTTGGACGGTGGTGCTAACCAGGTTAGGGACAATGGCAGATGGCTGCGGTGGCTTGACTATGAGTGCAAATACAACTTGAGTTTTGTTTCTGTTTTTTTGCATAATAAAAATATTAACATTAAGTCTGAGATTTCATATGTATTTAAATAATAGCTTCATTATTGTACTTTGCTTTTGTATAAATTATTATGTTTTTTTTTACTGATTGTTTTGGAAAATGCAAATACTGAAGTACTTAAGAGTGGAATAGGTAATTTTGTAATGATTTTAAGAACAGATGGAACATCCCACATTTTGGGTTTCAAAACAGGTTGAGGAAAGAAAAATAAAGTTTTCAGGAATATTTATCTGTACATGACAAACATCTGTTTCCTTGCACAATTTTCATGAAGATGTCTGGCATGACCACGTGGGTTAAGGCATTCTACTCATAATGTGAGGGTTACGGGTTTAATCCCTGTTGTACCAAACGTGCTCACCTTTTCAGCCATGGGGGCATTATAAAGTGACAGTCAATCCCACTGTTTGTTGGTAAAAGAGTAGCCCGAGAGTTGGAGGTGTGTGGTGATGACTAGTTGCCTTCCCTCTAGTCTTACATTGCTAAATTAGGGACGGCTAGTGCAGATATTCTTCATGTAGCTTTGTGCAGAATTTAAAAAAAAAAAAAATATCCATGAAGATTTTTGCATGTGGCACGAGCCTCAGACAAAGTCTCCACCACTTCACATGCTGATGTGTATTGCATCAACCAGTTAGTCTCTAACTCTCCACCAATAGAAGGACAACACATCTTCCAGGAGTGTCAGCATGCAATCAAAGGCTTGTTCTTTCATTGGCATGGCCTGTCTTCAGACATATCCTGATTTATTTCTTTACAAGGGCTGTTCAAAAAATACGCGGGCTGACGTCATGAAACAAAATGTACTTTATTACAGGTCTGGGATCCCTTCAAAGTACTCTCCTCCCCAATGCACACACTTATCCCAACGGTGTTTCCACTTGTTGGAACAGTCCTGGTACACTTCTTTTGTAATGTCCTCCAGCTCCTTCGTCGCATTTGCCTTAATCTCTGTAATCGTCTCAAATCTTCTTCCTTTCAAGGGTTTTTTGAGTTTGGAGAACAAGAAAAAATCACAAGGAGCAAGGTGAGTAGGGGGTGGTGGGGAAGAACAGTGATCGAGTGTTTGGCCAAAAACTCACGAGTTCTGAGGCACAAATTTTGCAGCAACGCGGTGCATCTTCAATTTTTTGGTCAAAATCTCGTAACAAGATCCAACTGATATCCCACACTCTTCAGCAAGCTCCCTGACAATCAGACATCGATTTGCCTGCACCAGGGTGTTGATTTTGTCGACGTATTGTTCGTCAGTTGACATGGAAGGACGTCCAGGACGTTCATTATCTTCAATGGATCATCCTTAAAACGTTCATGCCACTCGAAACGCTGTATGCTTCATAGCAACATCAAAATAAGCAATGTTAAGCATAGCAAAAGTTTCAATCACAGATTTTCCAAGTTTAACACAAAATTTCACAGCAAGTCATTGCTCCTTCAGGTCATTCATTCTAAAATCTGCCAAACGAAAAATTCGCACTTCACTTAGAACCGTGTACCTAATACACAAATGAAGATATCTGCAATCAGGAAATGGCATCATAATCAACTGGTCTGTGCAAACCTAGCGACACCAAGTGGATTCCCCTGGAACCAACTGGAGCTGCACAATTCAAACAGTTCGCTTGTTCTTTGAACAGACCTTGTGTCTTCATAAATGTGAAATTTTTGCACTTCAGTTAACACTTCATTGCCTCATATATCTTATCTGCACTTTAGTGTTTTTTTTTCTGTCAACTTTTTTCTTTACATCAAAAACAAAACTATTTTGTGGATATTTTTACTGGAGAATTTCGAGGTGCATGCTTCTGACACTCCAACTGTATCAGTGGTGACTGGAGACAGTCAACATTTCTGAAGTTAATATTTCCCCGTGTTATTTGCCTCCCACCCTTCTTTCATACCTGTTCTATAGTTGTTTGTCATCATCAAGAACAAACCTTTCTGAAAATGCATCTCCCTCCTGCTGGTAGATAGAGCTACAATCTTGAGATGATTACATGATAGGCTGACACAATGAACATTAATATGTGTAGAGGTAGAAGCTTCATTCAAGCCTTGTAGCATAAGCTGACATCTTCAGGGCAGTAAGTGCAAGGTTCTTTGTTACACAGAAAGTTGAGTGACTATTCAAAGTATGTTTTCAGGTGAGGAAAATGTTATGTATTTGTAACTGAGAGAAATAGCTTACCCTGTAGATAATACTGTTAATATCCTTATTATACCACTCAATTTATCTAGTTGTCATACAGTTTTTATTTATTTTTTCATGATCAGCCATGAATTTGTGATTTTCATATATAAATCACCTCAAGAATCTGTTGGGATTTAATTTCCCATCCAGTTGGTTGAAAAATCCTTCTCAGTTGCACAGCACTATGTTTACAGACACACACAGCTAGAAACCAGGTTTTATTACTCATAGTGAGCAGAACACAGACAGCCCATTGTGTAGATTTGTGATTAATGATTAAACAAACAAGCTATGACAAAGTAGAGACTTCTATGAACTGTGTTCTAACTCCCCCAACCACTAGTAGCAGGTTACTTTTGCAGACAGTCTTTCAAATGAGTCAGTCGTAAGTTTACAGTTTTACAAGGCTAAAACCTGGGATTCGACACCATAGTGAAAAGAGTGCCGAGAGCCCATTATATATCTATGCATTAAAACAACTGCAGTCACTAAATAGTCAACACATAATGCCATTAGAATAACAGATTAGGCCTAGCTCTTTAAATTTTGATAATTTATGGTAAAAATGTTTATTTCTTGTGTATAAGTCAAACTGTCCATCGATATCTTTAAATGACTTCTGAAACGTAAAGCATATATTATAAATATGCGTGGTAACGATTCAACTGTAAAATGATATTAAATAAAAACAAGAAATTTCTTGACTTACGCACCAAATAAATTTAAACTTTAACGTATCACATTACAACTCTTCAGTTAGGTTTGTTCAAATAATTTCTGTAATATAGCATTCCTTCCATCACGTACCTTGTAGATATTATTAAATTAAACTTCCATGCATGTGACAAACAATTTTTATAACATATTTTAAAGTGATATACCAGAAAAACGTGTTAATGTTATAACAAATTAAGCTGTTATTATTTATTAAGAACTTTATGGACTGAACAGTTTCAGTCACTAATTGCTCCAGTTTTTCTTGTGAAGATTTTTGTTTGTTAAATGAAAAGAAAATTAATAATTTGTGTTTGGATAATTGAGCCAAAAATAAGAATTTTTATAAGTATAATTTTTTTTAGTTGTTTGTAGTTCGTGATGCTGTGAAATGAATATTCTAATTTCTCTATCTAAATAACACATTTTTTGTACAGAATAAAGAAATAAATGAGGTTTTCTAATGAAACTGTGGAAGGAGTAGAACCTTCAGTTTGCTTTTCTCCAAATATTTTTGTCATCCTGAATAAGTAAATAAAGAAAATTCAACTCTAATTAGTGCCATTTAGGAAATAAAAATTTTCATCTGTTGAAGGATGATCTGTGTAATTTTTATTAATATGCTAATGTCGCAAAAGCAGTTTTACCCACATTAAAGCTAATGTGCTTCAATGGAATTATTATACTCTTGGGAAAGAGAGCTAGAGATAATTAAGAGTCTTGATGATAAAGCGACAGTTTAAGAGACGTACAGTATTAACTAGGATTCTTTTTAATAAATGAATATAATAATAAGTGAATTACATTGTTCCTTTATCATGCTTGCATTTAATGAGTAACTTGGACAGACATTACTGATTTCTCTGAAACATTTTTACTGATATGTTTGTTTTTTAAAATTCTTATATGTTTACAAGGTCAAAGCCTATAGGCCATTCCGAAGAAGAAGAATCAGTACACATGGCTTTATGTTTGAAACCGAATGTCACCCTGCATATTTTTCTTTGTGGGTGAAACAAGTAATATGTTGTTACACTTTTTATTTCTAGAATAAACCATCCTGTATTACTTCACATTTTATGTGTATGAATTTATTTATGTGTGAAGTCTTTTCCACATTTTGTGGAACTAGCAGTTAAGAAAAATTGCTGAAGAGACTTGTGCAAACTGATAAAAGTAAGAGAAACACTGTTAGGAAGACAACATAATATTAGACCTTTTAAATATATTTGGCAGAGTTATAATGATGTGTCTTAAGGTTTTGATTTAAGGTTCATTAACTAACTTAGAAGCTTTAACAGTTTAGTATTTAATGAATACATGGTGGTCTAAACTTATCTTTCAAATCAGTGACTGTGTTCCAATGTAATTATATATGTCCATACAGGATATTATATATCGCACATTTATAGCAAACATCACAGAGTTGAAGACCATTATGGATTCCATCACCACTGCAACTGTAGACCTGTTGCAGCAAATGTTGACTAAAACCAAATATCAGTTAGATGTGCTGTTGACCATTGTTAGTAGAAGTCTACCAACATGTCAGTAAGAACTGTTGAAGTAGGGCTACTAGATGTTGCAAACTGGATGGTTGTATTTCCATAGTTAGTCAACCAATAAATTTTCAAATAGAAAATATAATTTTGGACCTCCCTGCAGGATGTTATTTTGTGTTAATTTTTACCACAATTTTATATAATATATGTTGTTGTCACATGTTTAATTCTTTCTTCTTCTATACAGCTTACATCAAAGCTTCTGCTACACTTTGTGTTATTACTTTACTGTGTGACATTGGAGCTACAGTGATGACTGGCTTGGGACTTTGTAACAAAGATCCTACCCGCAAATACAAACTGTATCGATTTGCCCTGTATGTCATGGTGTGTGCCCGTGAGTAAAGAGTCACTGTTTTTTTTAATTTATATATATTTTCTTGACATGCCTTCTGTACTGAACAAAATCATTTTTAATTCTTTTATTTTTAGCAAGGGCATCTTTATAAATAAAATATTATTAGACATGCTGGCTCAAATTACAAATGCCAAAGATGAACTATCTGAGAAATTAATGATTCTGTACATCTGTTTCTTTTAGACCCCCATTTTCTTTTTTCTTATGCTTATGTTATATGTTAAATATATTAGCTTATGAAGCCATGAACAAGATTAGCCCATTTCTTTAGCTTGGGGTTATGGTAACTATCTGATTACAGGTGTTTCTTAAACTGGTAAACAAGTTTTTATAAAGTAATTCTGGAAATAATTTTTTTTTTTAAGTGTAAAAATGAACCTTGCAATTTTCAAGATATTTATAAAATTATTGTATTTTCCCTTGTTTTATCATAATTAATATGGCTTCAAATATCTACTTGTTTCAGTTGATCCGATCAGTATCTGACCTTTCCACTACCACTTTTTTAATCTAGCTGCATCATATTTGCACATACAACATTTTCTGTTATAGAGTCATATATGGTGCATTA
Source organism: Carcinoscorpius rotundicauda (assembly GCA_011833715.1). Classification (NCBI taxonomy): domain Eukaryota; kingdom Metazoa; phylum Arthropoda; class Merostomata; order Xiphosura; family Limulidae; genus Carcinoscorpius; species Carcinoscorpius rotundicauda. Next base: position 127,483,397 of record CM022394.1, on the reverse strand, counting down.
CAAAGGTGATGGTCAAACTTCATTATTTGTTCTTGTAAGAGTGGACTGTAGGTGCTATAGATTAGCTACCTTCTCTCTAGTGTTTCAGTTCAAAATTGGGAAGTGCAGATAGCCTTTTATTAATTGTGTATGATTATCTGAAAAACTATTTTTGTTCATCATCGGTCAATGCCACACATACACAGATTATCGTTTTACCGTGATCTCTGACCTCGCTCATACTAAATAATATTTTATCGCTAGCTTTAATAAAATAGCCTAACGTATGTGACAAAAAATAATCACATGAACATGTGGTCCTTGAAGAGCATTGTTTTAAAAATAATAATTCTACCATGTTGAATTTTGATCTGGTTGCTAGTTGGAAGCCTACAGAATATCTTGTATTTAGAATATTACAGAAGATTGTACATATCAAGATTTTAAATGGTTTATGGACATCAATTGTGTAAAAATTTAATAAAACATTTTTAATTTATTGTTTGTTTTTTTGTGGACAGAGGGATGTAATGTTTGAACTGATTTTAATTGTTGCAGCATTCACAGCTAATTAATTAGAAATCATTTAATTTTTGTTCTAGCTAGACAGAACTAATATTTATGAAAATAACATAATTTAAAGTTCATAATTTTATGTGAGAAAGTCTAATAAAACCTTTTTCAATTTGTTAACTAACTTTATTTTTTTTTTCCAGTGTTATGCATCCTTATCACTTTGGTCGTTTACCCAGCTTGTTTTGCGTCGGAAATTGAGGACAGCAATAGGCAGATTTGGGAGTTTGGTTGGGCGTATGGAGTAGGGTGGGGAGCAGCCATATTCCTGTTTGGTGCTATTATCCTTTTGTTGTGCGACAAAGAGACAGAAGAAATATACTACAAAGAGAGAACCATCATGCACGATTCAGCCACCGAATCAAAAGCATAAATAATTTTATTCAGAATCAGATTACAATTGGTACCTGCTGGCATGTAAATACATAGTCTGTATTGTTTGTTGATTGCTTTCTCTTCTACTTCTAACAGGTTACGTCTCTTTAATCCACATTACATTAGTTAATTATGTTAAAGAAGCTAAGAATTTGTTTCAAATACCTGCTGTATTGTTTACTGCTGGACCAAGAGAATCTGTTCTATTCTTTTCTTATGAATCTTGTTTTTAAAATTCCTGTTGTTTTTTTATTGAGGCTGAAATTTAGTATTAAATTCCTGTAGTTTTAGGTAAATTGTTTTTTATTACTTCTGTGGTTTCTTTTACAACAAATAGCAGTTAGTTTGGTGTTTCAAGTGTGTAGTTTATTCTTGATATGAACCAGACAAAACATTGAGGTTAAAACCAAATCTTTGTGAGGTTTATTCTGTTAGTTTGTTAAGCTGCTATTAAAAGCAAGAACCTCCTAGAATTTTTGGAACTTTAAAACGGTCTGAGTCACAATAGCAAGTGTGAAAACTGTTTTCAGGTTGTTAGACACATAAACTAGTTATTTGTTTCAAAAACAAAAAGGTTAACCTCAAAACCTTTCTTCTTAAGTGAAGAATTGAGTATTTTAGGATGTGTGAAAACTATAAGGAAAGTTTTGCAAAGTTAGCAGGAGAAAATTTTAAGGTTATTAAACAAAATAATAATAAATGTCTAGGGTCCAGTTCCTGGTGAAATTAAGATTGGGCAGGAATACCAATAAAGATATTTTATTTATCTGAGGGAAACTTTGAACTTTGGTGAAACTCGTATAAGTTTAGCTACCTTATGTATTTGAAGTGGCTCCCAAAGAGTAGCAGTTGAGTTGCATGTAATAGTGTGTATTTAATGGAAAAGTTCCTTTTGTATACCCTTCCTTCTAAAGTATTGCCATGTGGATAATATGGCAAAGCAGTCTTCTTAACAATGTAACCACACTTACGACCTTCTAAAGTAATTGAATAGTGCAAGAATCTTTTTTTTTTCAGTGCTTTCCATTCTCCAACACCCGATGACTGTCTACAGAAAGCATCTTTGTTGTAGAAACGATTCACTTATTTGATGGGAAGCATCACAAAACGTATCCCATAATACCTCTCATAAATAACTTTCCTCAGCCTTACATCCAATCCTTTAAGTTTAAACAAAGATGTTAAATGTTACTTTTAATAAAGTTTAGTTATATATTTATGTTTTTAGTTCCCAAACTTCGTGGATCACTTCCAAATCTGTAAGTGATCTCTGATTATCTGAGTGTTGATATTCATGCCGAAGTTACCAGTTTGCTGGTAGGTAGGATCATAGTGGTACAAACTCACAATTCAACTATCTGTCCTTGTGTGTTATCATTAGTTTAGATTGTGATCCATCAAAAAAAAAAAGTTGAATGTTTTACTATTAAAGCTTATCTGACACATGTTATAAGCACTGCCAAGTCGTTTAAACTACACAACTGGTTACCTGATTTGTGACTTTAACGTTGTAGCTAAGTCTTATCCATGGCATATTTATAGATATAAGTATGGGCTAAGTTTTACCCAGCTAGTCTTGGTTTATCATTACCATCCTCTTCTTTTCTGTACTGATAACTGCATGTGTCCACATACTTGGCTGTATGACCTAGCCGAGAGGAATGGATACTTATATGTTTGAGTATATATAGTTGCCCAGTAATTAAATTAATTAATTACTAGAGGTAAAGAACAAACAAACAAAAACGTTATCAGGGTAATAATATCGATAAATTTGCCAAAATAAAATAAAATTGTATATGTACGTAAAGCACAAACACTTGTACCTGAGACCAGTGTATGGTTTTATGGCAACACAGTAATGCATATATTAGTCCTGTTACAGTGATTGCAGTATATTCCCAATACAATAATGATTTAATATGCTTAAGTGTCTTAATTAGATGAGATTCACCTCAGGAAATTTATAATGCAAATATTTTATCTGATACAAAAAAAGAAAGATTACATTATGGACATAATCAATCATAGAAGGGGTGTCTATGCTATTCAGCAAAATAGTCTGGAACATGATAATACCAGGTCCCACAGTATTTATTGTTTAAGGACTGTAGTTCAGAAGTTTGGTGGACAGCATCCTAAGACTTCTGTTTGTTTAGTGCTCAGTTTTCATTGGTGGCAGTTCCAATTCCAGGTAAGTGATGACCTTAAAGCAGCTATAAACAATTAGATCTATTATGTACACCTGTATCTTACCAAATGCATACAATAATAGAGGATGTTGATGTGTTGGATCTAGTTGTCCTCATGAGGGGTGAAATGTGTTGTCTCAATGGAAACAAGGAATACTTGGTTGGTGCCCTTCAACTCAACTATGTTATGATATATGTTTTCTGTATCTTCCTGAATATCCTTACACAGACTCAAAAAGCTTCCACAAATGACTAATATTAAGTTACTTTGGTGATATGTTCAGAGGTAATTTTGGATAAGCATTCAAAACTGTTACTTTAGTAGGTGAAGTGCAGTTCACTAGAGAAGGCTGTTTGGTTTAATATACTCTTTGTTGTTATCAATGGAAAACTCAATTATTTTGTATAATACAGATTTAATGATAATGGGGTCACTTTACTAGAAGCTTATTTGTTTGTAACTTTTTTAGTTTAGTGTATACTGGTTATTGGAAATTTATCATTTTGTATTTATTTAACTGAAAACTTGCTCTAAAAATAATTTTAACTTCTTTCTATGTATACTGTTTGTTGATAGCCTTATAAAATTCATTGTTTTGTCCAGGACAATTTAAGTGATAAAACATGATCTTTGATAGTCCTGCACAGTTGAAGTTTACTTTACTTTTACTGAAATAGTTTTTAGAAAAAAACGATTATTCACAAGCAACTCCATTCTCTTCCAGATGTATTTTCACTTTTAATTGCATAATGAAAGTCTTAAAAGATAATTTATGTTAACTGGAGTATTTGTATGTTTACCCAGTACTTGCTAAGTCACGTGTTCAGTATTTCCATTGTGGTTATTAAATGAACCAGAATTAGTACTAGAGATCCAGTAATGTTTTTTGAAACATTATTGTCAATTATATGTACACACATGTTTGGTACTTAATTAGTGTTGCACAAATTCAAAGAAGGTAAACTGACTGTCCTTAAAAGGGAACTTTGTTTTTATCTGAGTAACCTGTCTGTGTATTACTTGTTTACAAGTTTCTGCTTTTTCAGGCTAGTAGCTGTTCTTTGCAAAGTAGTTTTGAAAGTTTTTAAACTGTGGATAAAAAATAACATGATACTTTCTGAAGTTTTCTAAAGGATATTGTGTTTTCTCAACATCATGTATATCGATCTTATGCACCTTTGCCTTTCTTCAAGGTGTCATCTGTAAAATTTACACCGAGGTACAAAGTAACACACCTAAGATTTTTTTTTTCGATGATGTCAACCTTTTCCAATATACACTCTTGTTGGGTCATAGAAATCCCAGATCTCACCAATGAAAGACATAGAAATTTGAGAGTATGCTTGTAAAGTAGGTGACAGTGCATTTCCCGTGTCAAAAAATAAAAGCCAAAAACAAAAAGGAACAACTTATGTGTGTGTGTCGTAGGTAGCATTTATGAAACATGTGGATAAGTTGCATAGCTTTTTCTTGTATATTTGTATCTATAACTTAAATGTGCTTGATAGAGTAAGCATAATGTTATATCAGTTTTGTTTTTATTGTTGAAATTCAATGTTATATTAAATGTATTTACAGTATTTTTTATGGACTTGGCCTGCTTGCTTCTTGGGTTTCTAGATGAGGTCGGTGGACTTCATGTCCAGTCCTCTTCGTGTGTGGAGCTGATAAAAATCTCATCTAAAACAAGGCAGCAGCAGAATTCATAATTAATTCTGTTTATGTCCTTATCATAATAATCTGTGTGCTAAATGAGTTTATGAAATGTGATATTTTAATCATGTGGTGTAGTACATACTCCAGCTTCTTTGTTTTTTTAAAAAGCATTTTCTTGTATATTTTTCTGTATTCATTATGTTTCTAGTGGCCAAATCTGTAGAATTTACAAGTAGTAATAAGTTGTTTATTTATTAAGTTTGGGATTGTTAGTATAATTTCCTGGTGCCTTCCTTTCCTTGCAGATGTCATCCAGAACTGTTTTCTTGTTCCTTTATATTTATCTAAAGAAAAATAAGTGTCAAAGTTTAACTGCACGTTAAATGAAGTTTATTTATTGTCTTTCATCATATGATCCTCCATTTTTTACCCAAAACTTGCATAATGATCATTAGGTCTACTTCTGTATCTGCAACAGGCCAAGCTAAATCCATGAATGGAGTTTAAGAAATTATTTCGTTCATCATCGTATTTAATTTTAATAAATGTTTGTTATTATTTTTATCAAAAGTAACTAGGATTATCTCTCTTAGAATGGCTGGTATAAGCAGAGAATAACTTGCCTTGGTCGAAAACGATGTTCTCTGCTTTGTCAGTAAAAGAGTTAATACCCCTACCAGCCATTCTGAAATGCATTTGAAGTGGATTTCTCATCATCAACAATAACTGGCACAAATATTTCCATAGCCAATGGTTTTCTTCACAACAGAGGTAATGCTTGTTCAAATTAGCATATTCTCAGCATAATTGGGAATCTATATGATATAATATAGTTGGATTTGAAAGCTAGTTTCTTCATATCTCCAACCATCAAGAACTGTGTTGGAAGATTCTTTTATACTAATCTATTGTTACATGTTGAGTACAAGCATAAAAATGTATCGAAGTTCACCTTCTGTTGAAAAATAAAGTTGTAACCAGTCAGTGACAAGGAAATAGAGGTGTAGTTTCCTCTGCCCTCCACCAGAATTGATCTTAAGGTGACTTTTTATTATAGAATTATTATACAGCTGAAGTGATCAAAGGTCAAACATACATGATCAAACCTGTATCCTGTAGTGCAGTCATGAAGATTATAAAAATGTGTAGTAATTATGTGAGGTGCTTATATGTGTGTAAATGATAGCTCTTGAGGCACCAAATAAACTTTTTTTTTTATTTTACACTCTGCAGAGGAGATTAGTTCTTCCATTGATGGGTAGCACTACTTTTATTCTTAAACCTAAAGTTTATTGGGTAAAACTCTAAACTATTCGACACCGTTATCAACAACAAATTTTAATCCAATAAACAGTTGTACTTCTCAGGTGGAGTAATTGAAGTTTCTGCTCACCTGACCACACGTACATAATATTTTATTTCATAAACACAGCACAGATAACTGCATAATTACAAATCTTTACACACATAAATACCAAATTATTTCAGAGAAAGTTATATCTGGCTTTTCACAGTATACCAATAGTCCATAGTGTGACTTAATAATGTGCAATTTCAATGAACTAGAGGTAAATGCGTGTTTTAAAACATCCACTCTTCCTACTTTAAAACTTAATTAGGAATATACAATGATGCTATTAAAAAACAAACTATTTTTAAATCGGGGTAGATTAAGTCCACCTGATCAAAGTACCAAAAAAATTAGTGTCAGTTTAAACTGTATAGATTATAAGCTATGTTATTTAGCTTATTGAAGAAAGAAAAAATCTTATTAAATACTGTTCAAAACAATGTTTTAGTAGAACTAAGTTACCCCTTAGATAAACCACCTGTTACTATATACTTTATAGAGTAAGGTATCAGAATGAAAACAAACATGCCCTTGCTCATCATGTATGTAAACAATGTTGTAGCCACAAGTAAGACTAGTTAAAAATAATTTACTCTAATTATTAATTTCATCGTGATATCAAGAAGGATAAAACATGGCCACAGCCTGTAATTTGTGGAACAGGTATTACATACACTTCTATTTAAATGTTAAAAGTTTTACTTTCACCGAGTTCTATAATTACAGAATTTCAGATAAAAAAATAAACATTTTTAATCACCGGGTAAATTATCTTTCTCACAAACACATCAAACTTTATTCAGTTCTCGCCAATTTCAACTTAGCTAGATCAAACGGCGTTGAAACACAGACATTTGTGAAATTATGTTTCATTTTAAAGCAACAGTTGAAGCTAGATTCTGTGATGAAGTATTTTCAATTGTATCACCATAAAGAAACTCGACTTGGAAAACAAAATAAACTATTCATGCCAGAAGACTGATTGAGAGATTTAGTCAGCTTTGGTGACTTAACATTAAATGTGAGATAACAGGGTAATGTGGGCTTTCAATTAATGTATGGATTAAAATCATCTCAGTTCGTTACAAATTAGAATATACATTATTTTATGGGTTGTAATAGCAAAATTAGGATTTGTAAATCTTTATACAACTCAAAGTATAACAGCTTTAAACAAAAAACGTTTAGAATATTGCATTTCTTCCAGAGTGCATTTAACCATAAAATGAAAAAAAGAGCACATTTCCTTTAACTTCCATATGCACGTGTGCTTTTGTCAGCAACTAAAAGAAATCATTGCATAAGACTCTAAACAAGGAAGAAATAATTAAAACTTAAATTATGACAATGGTGTAATATATGGTTCATGAATGCCCTAACAGACTTTAGTGATCGAACATTGTGAATGTTTGCATACGAGAATTCCCCCCTATGTAAATGAACCAAGCAAAAGGTTTCAAAAAGTGGAGTGGAAAAACACAAAACAAGCTCATTTCATACTTAGATGCACAAAGCTAAAGCTATTAAGTTTTGAAACACTATTTTTAGCATCATAAGCTATTAAGTTTAACAGTTCTAGAGATACACATCTTTTTAGTAAATAGTGATATCAGAATGCTGCCTAATTCACTACACTAAATGTAAATAAAAAACGTGGGAATAAAACTAAAATATTTTAAAACGTAATTTTGATTTATAGGAAGGAGAAAAATAGAAAACTATTTTACCCATAGAACTTAGAATTAAAAAAGCAAATATATTTAATAAAAACAAAGGTGTCTGTGTTTTATGTGAAAATAAGTATTGAAAAACTTATCTTGAACAAAATCAAACAATCACTTCATTGTCAAAGGATATGATGTATCTATACATCATCTTTGGTAAGCCTTCCTTCAACAGATAATAGGGATACTTTGTGTCATAATTATTAAACATCTTTGCAATTTATCTATTTCTGTTATCAGGAATACAGGTAATTCATGAGTTACTTTTATAAGACAGTACATCTATGTTATTAAAATTTGTATATCAGGGAGGTATAGACTCTTCATTTAAACCCCTAGATAATAATGAATAAAACGATACACTAGAATTATGCTTAAATATAAGAGCATACATTGGACAACGATCAAAGACCCTTTTACATCTTCAAGGTTGACATAACATTAAAGAACATTTTCTGATATTCTATTTAAAAAGCACACAGCGATAAACTGCAAAAACATTACTAAAGACAAAGCTAACTGTATAATTATTTACCAAGACACTACATATGTAACCAGTACACCATCAAACTTTGACACCAGAACTGAAAGTACCTAATCAAACTTGTCAAGCACAATACAATTTGTAGGAAGTCTTAATATTTGAAAACTTTTGCAAAATTTAAAGCTCAGTTAATGAATTTTTCACTTCTGGAAATTTTTTTCTTTTTTTACAACCACAAGACATGAAAACAGCTGTCAATTTGAAACACTCTCAGAATGATGGTGCGATATATTTTTTTAAATATCACAGAACTCTTGAAGCTTTGAAACAGTACGACAAAATTTAAATTAATGAAAATTTTAAAATTCCTCTACAGATTAACCAATATTTTGAGTACCGGACACTTCAAATCTTTAAACAGCATTTGAACTAGATCACCAATCCATTTCATTTAAATGAAATTTAAGCACATTCATGCACCTTATGGATTTGTCACTTTCTAAATCACAAAAGTAAGCCATTTTATGCATTTAATAACAGATCAAATAGTTATTTTAAAACTTCCTGCTATGAACATTCCTTTAGATGTTGCATAGAATATTTTGGAAAGTACTAACAACCAAGTATACAAAACAAGTTACATCCTAAAAGTTTAAAATAACTAAAATAGGCAGCTAGATGTTAGACACCTCTATAGAGAAACTTCAAAAATATATTAGATTCAAAAGATCTCCCCCATTAATAGGTTTTACAATAAGACCTATATTTTAATTAATTTTTTCTATTTAGTTTGGATACCCAAACTCCTTAAAAGTGAGAAATTGATTAATATTAAGGCATTACCTGATGCTGACATGTAATAGTGTAGTAGAATAAACACAGTTCTAACACATCAAAATCAAGTAATTTAATACTGCTTTGTGATTGCTAATTCTGAATTATGCCCAGATATTTTAAAGAATATGTTATATTACTTATTTTACTATGACTTATTTCTTAACAATCAAACTAATTGTATGGAATGTTTTGAACTTTGGTTTTGAATTTAAGGATAATTTTTGTCATTCGTGGTGAAAATCTGACATATTAGGCTCTCATAACATTGATAGTACATCAAAATTCCACTCAATGTCCAAAATCTGTCTGCAAATAATTCAGCAATATGGAAAATACAGTAAATATTATTCAACGATGCAAAACTACAATGAGAAAGAAATGCTATTTAAGTAAAATGGAAACAAGTCTTGCATGGTCAGAAAAATAACACAGCTGTATCTATATATCTTGCCAACAGCACACATCACTTAAATACCATTGCAATTCTGTGAAGAATATAAAGACGAATGCAATACATATGCATGTTAAATATTTTGAACAGGGTAGCTCTACTTTGATAAAACAAAATCTGAAAACTCACTGAACTGTTACATAGCATTCTGTAATGAAAGTCCATAAGACACAAGACCTTTAAGTTGATACACTTACACCAACAAGAACAAACAGAAATTAAAGAATTACAATAATTGCTTCCATAACTACTCATTATCTCCATGAAGAATTAAATATTCAATGTTTTTAAAGAGCATGTTTAATGTACATTTGTCACTTTATGTTAATAACACACCTATAAATCATGCAGTTCTGTAAGAATTAGAAACACCAATATTCCTTCATAAAAAAACCATCTTTTGTACTTGCATAACATTATATGGTAATTTATTGGGAAAGTTTTGCATCTTTAGATAGATAACCTCTTAGTGTTGTGTTACTGAAACCAGTGTATGGAATACAAGAATAGCAGTGAATTACATATTACCAATTTTCTTCCATGTAAGCCTTTAATGATCTTTCTGTTGTTTAACTTAGGACTCTTTCTTAACACACACAAGATTTAGAAACTTATTCTACCATGCAACTTAAAAAATCCAAACTGATTAGCATTGTGAAAAGCTGAAGCTAATCCAGCATAATTCTCAATAATAATCGGTTTGTAGGTAACCTGACATTTTGTTACAGCACCTTCACCAGTCACTGGAGACTCAGAATTTCCAGTACCTTTTCTCTCTATCTGCTGGATGAAAGTACGAGTAAAGTCGTTGACATCAAAGGCAGACTTCTTTCCACCTTCCTGACACACCAGAGGATGGGAGGTAAAGGTGATCCATGGAATCTCCCTTGACCATGGATTCCAGTTCTTTAAGAGGGGCAGGGGTTGACCCTGATTCCATAGGCATTTTATGCCATTCTGATTTCGTGGACTAGGTGTATTGACAGAAAAAAAGAAACTGTTAACAGTTTTTTTTGTTTTTGTTTTTTTAAATAGCAAATGCACCTTGATATCAGAACTTCATGTATGTATCTACCTTCAAATGTCTTCCACATAAACTCAAGCTTCCAAATGAATACCTCAAACCACTAATATGCATGCAACAAGTTACCCCACGGGAAAAGTCTACAGCCAAAAACCAATGAAGACAAAAATATGAAACATCAATTTGTACTTTAATAATAAAACAAGGAGTTTGTCAAAATAAGAACAAATACCTTTACTGTAGCAGGAAGACCAAGCAATTATAAATATGCAAAGAGTACAAGTTGACAGGTTCTATGTGATGCAAGAACAAAATCTTGCATGAAATAATACTGAAGTTTTTCAGTTGCAATTAAACATATAATAGAAACATTTAACCTTTCGACATTTCATGCAATGTGTCATATCACACCTTTAACTGTCCTCAGTTCAATGATTTCTATGGTAAAACCTAGCTAGAAATAAATACAAAATGTAAACTAAAAAAATGTTCTGTGTATCATTAGTTCTCAGAAAAGGAAATACAAAAACTCCACTGACTAGGGATTGCAATACTGGGATCCCATATGCTAATGGGGCTTCTCAAATCCCTTTCTGGATCAGGGTGGTGTCACGGACTTTTTTCTCTCAACCATATTACATAAATATTTTTAACCAGAACTATTTATTTTCTTTAAACTTCATTAAAAGGTAACAGACAGCTACTTAACTGGAGCTCAACTGCTTACACTCTGTGTGCTTGATCTTTGCTGGTCAATGGTGAGGCAGTCAGATGCACATACCAAAGAAACACTATCCAAGCATTAACATGTTTAAATAAGAATTAAAAATAAAGCTATTCATGCAAATGCTTAAACTCCTACCAATCACCTGCACTTGTATTATCTTCTTAATCGTTTAAGTTAGAAAAGGAATGGACATTGGTCAATTACTCTTAATTAAGACAGAATAAAAAACAATGGACACAATTTTGACTAGGGCTCTAAGATTTGAGCTAATAAAATCTCCAAATTCCAGCGAGTCAGAAAAAGCTTCAGGATTGCAATCCCCACCACTGATATATAATTAATCCATTGTTAAAATTACTTTATTAAGAAGATGCAGAGAAAGCCATCTCACCAGTAACTTAGGTTTGCTTTATTTTTATACAGAGGATTACTCACCATCTGTGGTATGCTGGCCATCTCTATGGCCTATGATTACAGAGGTTAAAAGCCCTGTTCTAGTTGTTGCAACTGATGCAATTTTAAAATGGCCTCTTACCCCTTTTAGGATGAATATGTCACAGAATTTCCAGGCATAAAGTTCTGTTTAAGACTATAAAAGTATGCAAGGCACATATTTTAAGGGTTTCCACAAAAAATATTATACATAGTATAATACCTAATGTTTCAGAATTGTTTTTTGTACATTATCCAACCTAAATTACAAGTTCTGGAATTAAATGAAAGACCTCTCAGGCAGCAAGCACCTTGTGGGATACAAAAGATAAATTTGGAATGTTATTTTGACATGTCTCTACAGTGGACAAATTACAAGGAACATGTGAGAGAAGTCTGCTATGAAGGGTTTTTTCTACCACAAAACTTATGTCTATTAATATCTGGAGTACAAAACCATATCAGTAAAAGAAAGTAAGACATGATTCCAGCAGAGAAATAACAAGTTACTCCACAAAGTATCCAAGTCACAGACTGGAAATATTGGAAAAGTCAAACACCTTATCAATGAAAGCAACCTGAGAAACATTCTAGTCAAAGTAGGAACTTCTCTTGGAGCTATAAGAAAGATATTTCACATCAAATTACGTCTACTTGCATAACAATGTAGTTACTTTCACAAGTTTCTTCTAAAGCATACAAGCTGCATGTTGAAAAACTGTATAATCTTGCCAGTGTTTAAACACTCAAAAATAATAATACAGGAGTACACCCTGAAAGTTTTAATAGAGATTTTACGATGGTTGCAGTCATAAGAGTAAGAACATTTAAAGTGGAGACAGTGTTTCAAGATAAACTCCATACACTTTCAAGGTTAACTTGCTGATGCAACCATAAATGTGATAAAGTAATACTTTGTGCGAGGAATGGAAAACCAATAGGGTTAAGACAATCTCAAGCCAGCCCACAGGATGCAAATACAAATGGAATTTCATGCTGTTAAAGTTAGATAATGAATGCATATAGTTAGCACACAAACTACATATTATACAGTTCCATACCTCCAAATTGCTCGAAGAGGACCCTCAGAAGTCATCACCTGTACAGGGCTAATGGAATTTGGAAAATGTGTAATGAGTAGGAGAGGAAAATATTGATCCAAGTCTACTGCACAGAAGCCTGCTGAAGTAATAACTGTATTGCAGTGCAATAACCTATAACCCAGACCATCACAAAACCAGTATTGTAAAGTTTTACATCTCACTCTTGTATCATTATCACAGATCTTGAACAATCCTCTGTATCGTTCAACACTTGGAAGTTAAACCTACACTAAGTTACAACTTTAAATAATCCATCTAATGATACACTTTTATCGATTTGTGCCTACATTTTTTCTCTCCAAGGAGACCTAACTTCAAGGTTGACAAACACAAAAGCAGTGACAAGAAAGAAAAAAGGTGAACCATAAAACATACACAAAAAAATATTAAAAGCATGCATTTCCACATTAACAACTTAACAAAACACCAATTACACATGTTTACTCCCACACCTGGGTACTAGCAGGTTTGATGCATCTATGGCTTCATTTTGACTCTGCAATGGTGGCTGGCCAGGCTGAGAGTTCGGCCTTATCTGTCGAATTTTGGGAATAACTTGCTCTTTCACAAAGCCAACTGCTTCATTAATTCTCCTACAAGTGCATCAAAACAGATATGATGATGCCATACAAATACAAATGTGCCAAATGCAGAGTATTGATACTGACATGTGATGTAGGACAGACATGCAAACTGAATGCTGAAAAAGTCACAATTTTGTCTGGATTGTTACCATTACTTGGAGGGGGAAATTTCAAAGTTAATGGTATGATTAATTGGATTATGTGTTAACAATTGATAGCTTAAGAAAGTTCACTGACTAGAACACAACAGGGGGAAAAAACCTTTAATGTTGCCCAACAGGCCGAACAAAAAGGCATTTTATAAACAGAGGAATGGTAAAACATTCAGTACCATTAGGCATCAACTAATCTCATCTTTTGTTCATTTTAAAATACATAAATATGTTCACTTGCTATGAAGAGTTCGGGGAAGATTACAAAGTTTTTGGCTATAATTTGGTTTTGTTACTATTACTTTTATAAGAAATAAAACAAATTATCTTCATTAAATTCTGCTGGAGAATTTTTTATAGGTACGTGAACACATTTAGAAAAAGGTATGATTATCAAATATCATAAAATGAACAAATTTCTAGTGTCGCCACCACGTTTTGAAACTAAACTAAAACAGATCACTTGTTAAAGATGGTGCAAGAAGCTGAGTGTTGAAATTTGTGTAATGTTTGATATACAAGAGAACAAATTAATGTATGTATCAAACCAGGAGTCCCTCTTGTCAGATTACATCAGTTTAACGGTAATTTCAATTATTTCATTTAACATCAAGAAACTAGACATTGGTTTTTAAAATGTTTTTGTAAATAACTTACTGTTTTAATAACTTATTATATTAGCACAGCTTACTTAAATACTTTGAAGCTGTTTTTTTTTAATGCACAAGAGCTTAGGTTAAAATACTTATTCAAGACAAAATTCCACAAAAATATTCCTCATCCTTTAGAAAGAATTATTCAGGTTTGTCCACAACCATAAGGATGGCCTCTGTTTCTGATAATGCACCAACAATCATCCAAGATTGATAAATTCTCAGAGAATGAGATTCATTGATCTTAAAAAAGTTATATTTTTAGAAATACCTGGTTGTGATTATTAGTTAACATAAACAAGGGTTTTTAAACTGAAAACCTGACATGGTAAAAGCATGATTCTAATCCACAGCTTGGGAAAGAAGGTCGAGAAGCCATACCACAATAAGATGCAACTTGAATAATTTAGGAATAACTATTTGTTTCAAACACATCTTACGTGGACTTACTCGCAGATAAAAAATTGACAAATAATTATGAGGTACATCAACCAATGGTGGGTATTTAACCTAAAAACATTCGTTTTTGCTCATTATGAAGATCATGTCAAACTTTCACTGACTGCTCTATATGCTCAATTTAACTACAAGAACCTTTAAGCTTTCAGGCATGTGTCAAGATTGGTTTTCTTTTCAAAATTACAAACCCTACACACCATCCTGATTTAACAAGTGCTACTTTCTGTTCACTTCAACCCTTACTTTTAACAGGTTTACAGAGCAAGTCAAAGAAATGTTAAGTATGGTACTTAACATTATGTGAATATGAAGTGACGAAGTAACTTTTGTCCTTATATGCATACATGGAAAAAAAAAAAAATCACAGTATAAAGGGTTACCCCTCCATTATTAGTTATTGTTATGTTTGGAGGTACATAATGAGAGAAAAGCTCTTAAGGTTAATATATTAGATGATTCCAACTATGTTTTTGAAGATATAGCACAACAAAGCATTTCAGTTTAGGTTGACATGGATATACATAATCAAACAAGACAGAGCACTAAGACAGCAGTAACAAATGGAGAAAATAATGAAAACAAGTTTTGCACTAACTTACGGCATCAAAGATTTCTCAGGATACTTTAGTTCTCCAATGGTAACCTGGTCAAACTGGGTAAGTGGATAACGTTTGTATTCCAGCAGTTTCTGTGCTATGAAATCGTACTTCAAGCTGAAGAGAGTGTGGTCTGTCAAAAAAATCAAGCGTTCCTTCTCATTGTCCCAGTGGTCAATCCTGTCAATCATTATTTAAAAATATTAATTAAAGAGAAAAAAAAAACGATGGAAAGATTAGCTAACAATTAATTTGTTTTGGCTACAGTAATCCCAACAATATTAAAAATAAGAGGTTTTGAACTGGAGAAGTTATGGTTATTTTACATATGAAATTATTAACATATCTACTTATCACTAATTTCCTTTTATTTATAAGTAGTTAAATATTCCTTTATGGAAATTTACAAAAAGAAATTGTTAGTGCATATAAGATGAAGCTTTGGTGGTTGATATCACAGCCTAAGTTACAATAGTCATACAGGCATAAGAGTTAGAATATTCTAAATGACAGATTAATTTTAAGCATTTTAATATGGCAACAGGGAATGTTGGCAGATAAAAGAACTGTTATGAATTTGTAAAACAGAATTGCAAGACTTCAAAGTCAAATAACTGAGCAAAGAACAATCAGGTAATTTTGTTTTATTCTAAAGTCACACTGCAATTTATTGTAAGAACTACAGATAACTGAAATATGAAAAATATTATTGTAAGCCAATTTATTGTGACAGTTAGAAATAGTTGAAATATTAAAATAATTATTGTAAACTGATGTATTTTATGAAACTTTCTACTATTAAGTTACGTTAAAATTTTACACATTTTAAATCTAAAACATGTTCAGAAGTGTCCGTGAAACAATTCAAACTGACTCAAGTTGTACAATTTGGTATAATATTTAATTAGAATTGCAATGAATGGGCGATCAGAAAATTTTCATTTAATCTATCTTGATGGGTCATGGGTCAAAGGCCATGTCATCACATTTGAGTTCTATTCAAAATCTTATTGAAATATTTTTTGAATTTATGTCAGTAAGTTTGGTATCAACTTGTAGTTTGTAATTCAAATTTTAGTGTTATACATTAGTTAATTTCTTAATTTAAAAGTAAATATTAAAATAAAGCATTCTGAATATTGATTTCTGCGAGTTACAAGTTACGTGGTATGTTGAATGCAGCACTGGTTCAAATTAGTATTTCAGCATCACAAACATCCAAGTCTACAGTTTTGTAAAAATTTGCAATGAAAATTACGAATATTGTAAAGCTAGAATATAAAATAAAAAGGTTAACCTTGTTTTTAACCAAGTGTTCAACAATACAGGTTGTGTCATTAATCTGCTAGAAATTTCACATATTTTTAAGACTTAAATACAATTGAGTAGCCAAGCTTGATAAATTAATGGAATTTTATGATATTAATACACTAATTTATAATCTTTTTGGTTTTTCAACTGTATATATAAAACCTAAAAAAAAATTCATATCTTTCATGTGTGAAATTTTAAGAGGTTTACAACCTACGTCAAGCAGTAACAGAATTCAAAGGTTATAGCTTAAAGAGGTAGTTGCTTGCTTTACTTTAGTTACTATTCTATACTTTAAGAAAAATAAGTTTAATAATTTATTACTAAATAGTAATAATCTATGTACATATATAAATGTATAATAATTGAAATGTGATTGTATGTTACAAAATACTAGTCCACTAAAACAGTCAAAACAGGGCTGCTTTGTAAAGACCATAGGTCAATTTTTATACTATTGGATACAGAAATTAAGTGTATGTGCAACAAATCAGTGCAAGTCATGTAATGTTAGCCAGGTATGACTGGACAGTCAATATAATAAAAAGTAATAAATATGTAATGTTATTAGACTTAAGCTATTAAGACTAAACATTTGTACTTTCATATTATAACAGGGGTAGAAATATTCTACATTTTAAGCAAGACACACGTCCTGCTAGACAGTGAAATTGTCGGACATTTGAAATTTTAGCAGGACACCTCAAAATTTTCACCGGGCATTACCGAAAACAAGAAATCATGTAGAGACAATTATTGCATAAAACAATCATTTTATTTATAACACTGAAACACTATTTCAAAGCAAGTGGCAACAAGCCTTGTATCC
Source organism: Carcinoscorpius rotundicauda (assembly GCA_011833715.1). NCBI lineage: Eukaryota > Metazoa > Arthropoda > Merostomata > Xiphosura > Limulidae > Carcinoscorpius > Carcinoscorpius rotundicauda. The sequence goes on along the minus strand of CM022394.1, from coordinate 127,465,904 downwards.
ATTAAAAATGACCCATCAATCAAACTGATAGATTTAGTCATCCAGCACTAAAACATCAACTGATGTAGACTCAGTATCTCTATTGTCTCTACATGTGTGAGTTCCATGTGGACTCACAAATCGTCTGGTTTTTTATTGTCCTTCCACCAGGATTCTACAAACTTGCACAGTAATTCTGTGCTTGCAAAACCACAGGTCTCATTCTTAGCTAATTTTATTGTCATCAAGTCATTAAGAGAATCATTTATTAGTTTGGACTGCCAGTCATCCTTATTAACTACCATCTGGGAAAATCCAATTTTTGGTTCAGCAGATGACACTGAAATCACCTGCATAAGGCATATCAAGGCCAACACTGTTGATCCAGGGAAAGGTTCATCGTCCCCAACAGTAATTTGACTTAACATGTGGGCCCACAATCCACTTGCACTACTAGCCAGGGACTCATCTGATTTGACAAGTCTTGTGGCTTTGAACAGTGTCTTGTGTAAGTCAGCTTGGCAAATATCAGCTGCAATGTTGAAACCCTTAGCTTCCAGCAGAACACCAAAGTGGTCCAATAGTGTCTGGAGTTCATTATGGCCATAAGGTGACAATGCTTCCTTGCTTTTAGGCCAGTTGCTTGGTTCAAAAATTTGAAAGGCATCACTAAAATCCTTATCAAATTCTTCAAATTTCTCATTCAGATATGTGACAATTTTACCGATGAAAATGGCAGTTTCTTCAGTCCCAGATTGAACAACTGTCTCTTTTTGGCACTTTTTGAGCCTCTGGCCCTTGTCTGACCACTAATAACAATCACCTTTCCTCTAAGTAACCACTTGCCAGTTTGTTCACATGTTGTGAGATCTTTAACAATTTTCTGGGATCTCTCAACATGATTCAGATTGCCCAGCTTCCCTTTGCAAACAGCGAGTTTGTCAGAAACAATGTTCACAGTAGCTGAACTGTCTTGTATTTTGAGACTAAGAGATGTCAAAACTGGCAGAACTGCCAATAGTATGTCCATGTACAGGATGAATTTAAGGCTTGTCAAAGTACTGTATAATCCTGCAGCTTTCTGTACACATTCCCCTTTGTCATGCAGCTTTACTTGATACAAATACTCTGCTAAAGTTGGCCAGTCATGAGAAACTGACTCCAGAGTGTGCTCTTTGTAGGCCACTCACCAGGTTCCTGTCCCTTTTGTTGGCTTTACCAGCTCCTTTGAGGCCAGCCCAGTTCTGTGGCAAATTGTCATAAAACTTCCGTAAGTTTTCTAAAAAGGTTTGGATACTATCAAGGTAAGGGATGTCCTTGATGGTCTTCTTACTGCAAGTTACAATCTGTGACTAACACAACGGATCCCTATCAAATAAGGTTTTTGCACCTTCATTCTATTGACAAGTCCTTTATTTGTGCCAAAATTGACAGCTGCCCCATCAGCTGTCAGGCATTTTGTTGATTCAAGCCAGTCGAGAAACTTGCCATATATGGACAATGCTGCAAATATAAATAATTAGTACCCAGTATTAGTTACTTTCTGTAAAAAAACAAACAAAATGTAAATTTGTACTTTGGAAAATTCAATTGCTCCATTATCTATTATGCGAGTTGTGTTAGGTTAAGCTCCAATTCTATCACTGGTAAATACATAGTTCTTCTTGGTTTAAATCAATTGAAAAATGCTCAAGTTTTCATTAATGTATATTAATAATGGAATGACTAGGTCAACCGAATTGAAACACAAATGTACATGAAATATTGTACATTATAATTTTTCTTAATTAGGAATTCAGGATAAATCCAGAAAATTCTCGTCCCAGGTAATTAAGAAACCTTTACCTAAACTAGGTGCCTGTAGCAAGTGTTCAGAATCAGCCTTCTCAACTGACTGCAGACACAGGAAGTTGGTTACTGGGTAACAGTCACTGTCCAAGTATCTTACATAGACTATCTCCTGCTCAATGTTGACAGTGTCTGTTGAGCCTTCAGTCATAATGCCAAAGAATAATGAGGTGTGCAGACAAGATCTGACATTAATTCTAATTGTTTCTGCAATATACTTTGTAAAGATAACTGCTTGTTTGTCATTGGCATAAAGTTCTGTTAAGTTGATAACAAAGTTGTGCTCCTGCAGCAACAGAAGCTCTAGAAAAATCGCTGAAAGGTTTGGTATTCAAAGCCATGTAAAGGGCAGTCCTGAACAGTACAAGCAAATGATCTTTCTCAGACTGGTTAAGTTTGCTCAATTCTTTCATCATGGGAGTTAAATCAGGTATGTCTTTTGCTGTCTTAACTTGACAACTAAGACTGTGGGAACAACTGTCTTCATGCTCCTTAACAACACTGGTTTCAGGTTGAAAGATCCTGTTATGAAGGTGTTCTTCTGCCTTCTACTACTCTGGTCATATTCCTGACAAATTGAGCAAAACATCAGTCCAGTAAAATTATTATACTCCACCCATGGTCGGCCTCTATTCCATTCATCCTGGAAACAATGATTAGGCTTAGCGCCAGTACTAGCAGTAACAGTTTTTGCTTTAGCACTTGGGGTTGGGTCAACAAGCTTGGTTTTTTTTCTCTCAGGGTTCTATAGTATCATCTTTTGATTCATTAATCTTGCTCATGAAGCCAAACTAAAATAGATCATGAGACTTTCCCATTTTTTTTACCATCAGACACCATGGTCAGATCGTCGTGAATGTTTGGCAGTCACGTGACTATCTGGGATGGCACAGATAAGGTGGCCTAAAACGTGCATTTTGCAAGTGTTCATGACCATTTTTTTAAAATTTGCTTTATTGTCTTAAATTTTGCAAGTTATTTTCCACTCATTATAGAATATACTTTTTAGCAAAATCTTTGGGCCATGCATACACAGCTTTTGCCTCGCTTATTTTTGAGGGGACGATGTATTTGTATCCGACATGTTAGGAATATGACCACCGGTCATGATGTCCAGTGATAGATGGGAAAGTGCTAGTCAAACTTGATTTTTTTTAACAGACACGTCTGGCTTTAAATAGAAAATTTGAACCCTGTATAATATGTAGTTATTGTTGAAAGAAAAAAATTTAAATTCAATTTTAGTTTATTTTGGTTACAGGGTCTGCAAAATTAACACACCCCACATAGTTAGGATATTTGAAACATATTCAGGAGCTTTTAGATATATTACATCAATAATATTTGAGATAAACAGATTTTAAATCATAACATTAAAATCACTCTGCACTTGAACTACTAACAAAATGGACTTGATTTTGCACAAACCTTTAAAGAAAATACTTCATCGAAAAATCTGATTTTTTGTTTAAAAAGACACGCCATCTTTATAAAAAGTCTAACAAATTTTGTAATTGATACACATACTGCATCAAAAGTTATAATTTAAATACTTAATGTGTGCAAATGTGTAAATGAACTAGTGTATATTATACCAAGCCTGTCTTGAAAGGGTTGAAAACACAAAATACTGCTCTTACGTTATTTCAAAATGCAACAATCTACTGTTTTTGTAAAGAAAAAAATGTGTATACCTACCAGATTTATTTTTAACAACAATTAAGAATATTAGTAGCTCACCAAATAACAATACATTATTCTTTGTTCTTAATGTTCTCACTTCTTCACTAATTATTCTCATGTTTTAAAATTTAATGAAAATTACTTAACTCGCTGAATGTTCATTCCCAAAGTTACAACCAAATCAGACAACAAATCCAGCTGTTACACAGTAAAGGCTAATACAGAGAGCAGAATATACAAAAAATTACAGAATTTGCAATGTATTAGATATCTTTTCACACATTAAAAACTTATATTTATATCGGAATTTCAAGTCTGATGTGATAAATTTGTTCCTGTGAATTATTCAGCCGGACTAGCTGTTTAAGTAACTAAAAGAAAATCTGGAAAGTCCAATTTGTCATTTCATTTATCATAGAGTTACACCAGTTTCAGAGAAATCTACTTGTTTGTTAAGTTCTGAAATGGTGTCCAAGAGTGAAAACTATATTTTATCTTTTAGTTTTTAACTATAATCACATTATTTTGGACATATTTTAGTCATATATTTACCATAGTAATATTTTATGCAAGTTTTAACTCAAACTGATTTCAGATGTTTTATTCATGTGTTGTCTCTATTACAGAATCTTTGAGATATTTGTTCAAAACAGAGAAAACATTCCATACAAAAACTTACTCGGTGAGTAGCCACACCCCTCTTAGTTCACCATCAATATTTTCCAGAACAACAGGACGACAATGCTCCGCAGCATTTTCTAGAGCTCCATCCTGTATGAACATGCAGCAAACTGATGTAAACATCTATTATGTATGACAAAAAAGATTACAGACTGAAGAAACATAAGTTATCTAATAGCCTGTTCAAGTCCTGGTAATCAATTTTTGATTAGGATCATTTCTGAATTTTCCTGGGTCTATGGTACAAATGCAGGACACTCAAATCTAAAATGGGTCATGTCCATGGTCAGAAGTATTCTAGGGTCACTAACAAGACACAACTGATGTTAAAACAGTGTTGAGGGTCAAGAAATCTAATGATATATTATACGTTCATTAACAAGATATGATAAACAAAAATTTATGATAATAGCTACCTTTTTCCCTTGTTCTGTTATGAAAAATAAAATAACTCAAAATGTCTTTGTAGGATTTTATTAGGCTGTTTGGTTGCTGTTAAGCACAAAGCTACACAATAAGCTTTCATATTCTGCATACCATAAGTAAAAACAAATCCTGCATTTTTAGCTCTGGGCAGTTTTAGTAGGAATTTCATTTAGGATGAATTTTTGTTTAGGGTTCATATATGAACAAAATGATTTTAGGATTTGTTTTTAATAATAATAATAAAATAAATATAATGATCTGGAGAAACAATCCATTTGTTATGGATCACAGATAGACCGATGGGATCCAAACTTTTCAAGAGTACTAAAAATTGTATTTCTAATTGCTACATAACATTCTCTCTTCATAGAAAGAACAGAACACCTGCCTGGCACTGTCTTACAAGGAAGACAATCTGTGTACCTGGCCTGCATCACTTTCAGTTGAAGTATATAGACTCGCGTCACTTCCAGAAGCTCAACAGACTGGCAGTTATCACATGTGGCAAAAATGGAAGTCTTGAGCCGTAAAAGTCAAGCCATTTCATTATGTCAGACAGGAAAGAAGATATTAACATGTCTAATGAACAATCCACCAGGTTGGACCTTGGATATCTAATGCTTTAAGTCGGCTGACTTTGTGCTACCAGAGGGCAGTTTATTTAAATGACAGTACTTTTAGGATGTTCTACTTTACTATTTTGTGTGTTCTAAAGTAGATATCTAACAGAAACATTACTGATCTTCTGGAGGACCAACATAGTACATAGAAAAACTAACATGAAGGAAATATGCTCTCCAGCACACGTTACTGAAACAGGTTTCAGTCCTAATGCACGTCCAATATTGTTATTTATAAAATTATTTAAATAAAAGTGGCAAAGATTTAATTTAAAACGTTTTTTTATTTTAGATAACAAAAAGTTGATGAACATAATTTTTGAATACTGCAAATCAAACAAATATAACATAACTAGAAGACACCAACATACTAGGTAGGGAAACTAATACAAACAAAAACTCATTAAACCAATATATAAAGGAACACATACTATACTAATTAAAAACCTAATATCAAACTACAATGCCCCTTACAATTCTGTACCCATTTACACTTATCCCTAAAGACGTATGACCAGCAACAGCCAGTTGCAAACTGTCCTTGTTAATCCAGATTGACCTAAGGAAGGTCAAAACATTATTGTGACTTTAAAGTTTTAACACCCATACCAGCTATCTTTAGAATACATTTTTACTCCAAGTGGGTTTCTATTCATCGTGAGTTACGTAAACTGCTGGGACCGACAGAGAGTAAAATCGTTTGGCCATCAATTTTCTTTTAACTGGAATGATTGTAACACTAATCAAAATAAACATACCCTCACTGCAAAGAATGTTCTAAGGTCTTCTTCTGTTACCAATCGACTTGAAGGGTGCGGTCGAACTGGAACATTCCTCAAGTTTGTCTGTCCGTTGATATTAGCATTAGCTGAATCTTCTATGACAAATTTACAGAATCAAAATATTGATGAGAAACTTGAATCTTTGTAACAACAGAAAGTTGGGCTTTATAAATACATATATATATTAAAAAAATCATGTATTTAAATGTATTAATTTTAATTAGATTTACTTTGGAGCAGTTTCAAACCTGCAACAGTGCTAACAACCTTCTAAAATAGAAAATATAAATAAAATATATTTCAAAACAAGTGGCGTTTCGAATATTTATATTTATTATACTAGAGAAGATAACATCTATGCGTAAGTTTTCCATATATCTTTACATCAATTTCATTTAACAACCTCTACAATCATGCAAACAACTTTCCACAGTTTCTGGTATCACGTTCAATGTTTTGTTCACTTTCAAAATGATGTATTTCATTGTCTGCAGAAAAATTTGAAAACAGTAAAACATTTGTTTCTTTAACTCAATACTCTAGTGTTATTGTTTAGTAAACAAAACAGTTTTATTTATTTTCAAAATTACATTAACTGATCAACTTTAAACAGCTATATTAACAATTATTTTAACCTTTTTTTTAATTCTAAACAAATTAACAGTAATATTTAGTTTAACATCTGGCCCTATTACTAGAATAAACAATAACCCCTTACATAAAACCAATTTTACAAAACACTAAATTCATACACGTTATTTTACCTGACAAGTATATACAAATTATTTTTACGGATTCAACTTTTATTTGTCCTAATATAACAACACTAAAACCAAGAATTCTATTACTCTGTATAGATCCAAACTGTACAAATTACATAGTGAAATATTATGGAAGTATCTGAAACTAATGTTAAACTGTGAACACACAGAAATACCATGTTGTATTTTATTTAAAGTGCTTGTCAATCCACGATTTTGTTAGATACAGTGATTCTAATAAAATATGAAATCACATAGAAAATATAACTGGAATACCATGCATGTTACAATTAATCCCACTGTTTACTTTCCTCCCACACACACACAGAGGATGTGATTTTGTCCAATTCTTTAAACTGAAAGTTGTAATAGCAAATTATTCTGTTATGAAATACACAAATCACCACCAGCAATGACATAAAATCAATTATGGTTATCTATTACATTAGAGCATCCCAAAAGTGTTAAGCTTCAGTTCTCATGACACTTTAGCAGAGTTCTTAAGTAAGCAGTGTGTGTGTGTGTGTGTGTACACTTGCAGTATCTAACTGAAAGAAATAAAATAAAAGCCAATTTCTAGAAACTTCTGCTAATTTACATTACTAATGGAAGTATTATTTCTGAAGAAGTAACCCAGATGAAACACTGTTCAAACCAATGCCTCACAAGAATAGGCTGAAATCCTCAGTAAAACACAATGTTCACATTTATAGCTAAATTATAACTTCAAAGGATGATGTTCCATCCTTTGATTTTTTTTAATAGTAATAAAAGTAGGCTTAATAGTATAGTTAGTTTAAAAGAAGTTACTTAGAAAAACAAAGTTTTGTTGTTGTTTTCTCCTGGGAATCATATTATTTACTGGTTTCTTCCAATCATAAGAATGAAGTTTAAAACTACTATTCTAATCAGCCCCATGTAACCCACGTTAAGTATTGCTGTTGTACAACCAATAGATTAAAAAATTTGTCCTTTTTTTGTTATTTATTGTGGTTGTATGTAACTAAGCGTGATGTCCCCAGTTTTAGGTTACTTTATACGAAACTGAAAAACAGTCACTTGTAAAAAAAAAAAAAAAAAGTTCGAAACCTTCAAGCCTTAATTCAAGCTAAACTAGCATACGGCATGATAAACATACGATAAATCGTAAATGTTAAATCAATTTAAAACCTCTCATACTTTTGTACTGTAATCAGAGTTCATATGTTTAGAAAATTTAAAATGGTTTACCTTATACAAAAGTAAGTTTTTTTTTAATTTTTAAAACATTAAATATTGTACTTCGTTCTCACCTGCAGCTAAAGGCGTAGTACTAGTCACACTACTCGGATTAGACATTGAAGATGTGTTAGTTAGTAAGTCTTGGTCTTGCGAAAGTGAAAGGGTCCCGCCCTTAAAATCTGCGTCTTGGAAATCATCTGTTAATTTATCCATATCGCTATTAGCACTAAGCACACGTTTGTTTTCAGGGTCATTTAATCCAATATCCTTGAATTCTGACATTACCGTTTTCAAAACAAACTAAGCCTTTTCTTTCCAACTGTTAAGACTAAGAATGAACGACTAGAACAACTAACCATACGTCACTGTTGCTATTGGTATTCAGTACCGCAACGTACGTCCTAAATTTCCACTGTAATAAAACAGTAACTCAAATAATTTAGCGCCACCTATAACTACAACGTAGCGATTGGAGATGGGCAGAATATAACTTATAAAGCATTCAGGATTTCAAGACTGTTATCACACCACAGTCATACAATACAAGAGAGAATCCTCAACAGTAGCGATACCTGAAATTCCTTTACATAGCACTAGAGTTAAATTGATCCATGAGACTTTTTCCCTCCTTTTATTAGCTATAATTTTGTACTCCAGCATTGCGAAGCGTGGGTCGCGGGTATAACCGATTTTAATATTCATCAAGATCTTTAGGAACCTACCCTCTTATTTAATTTAGAGTAAAATAACCTACGAGACCTCGGACGTGGTCAAACAGGTCAGCGGAAAGGGTTTGACCTCCAAATTAAAGCTGAAATCAGTCAAGACGTGACGAAACAATACGCTAAGCGTAAGTTTGTTTGTTTGTTTTGGAATTTCGCACAAAGCTACTCGAGGGCTATCTGTGCTAGCCGTCCCTAATTTAGCAGTGTAAGACAAGAGGGAAGGCAGCTAGTCATCACCACCCACCGCCAACTCTTGGGCTACTCTTTTATCAATGAATAGTGGGATTGACCGTCACATTATACGCCCCCACGGCTGGGAGGGCGAGCATGTTTAGCGCGACTCGGGCGCGAACCCGCGACCCTCGGATTACGAGCGCACGCCTTAACGCGCTCGGCCATGCCAGGCCTGCTAAGCGTAAGAGTAAGTTTATTAAGTACTGGCAGAATAGGTAATACAGACAAAAGAACTTTAATTTTAAATAATGTCAAGTTCATGAGCTACAATAACATTTTATTTCCAATTTATTATTTTTTGTATTAAAGTATTATTTAAAAATATATCAGACTTCCCTTGTGAACGAGTTGACCCACTCTCACCAGTATAAATAATATTTTTTGAATTATTTACAAAGTATAAAGTACAAATACTTTCGATTTGATTGTGTTTTATTAGTTATAAGACGAATAAGGTTTAAATAGATAAAACTGTTACCAACACTAAGAAATATACTAACGGAAATATCATAAAAAATTTTAAAGCAGAAAACAGAAATAAACTAACGGCATCACTATACAAATTAACTAGTGCACCAACCAGATACATTTCACCTTACAACATATTTCAAGAATCACAAATCACACAACAACGTACTTAAAGGACAAAAACTTACTCTAATACTATGTATTTTCTATTTTAGGTATCGGGCACAGGACAGGTAAAACTTTCGGCGCCTGGCCTGTGAAAGTGGGTTTTTCTCGGGGCACTCCCGTTTCCTCCCACAGCAAAAACTCAGGCATTAGATCTTTAGATTCCAACCAAGGAAACTTTATTGCCAGGCCCTGATTCGGGTCGTTTGTGTTTGTGTTCATATTTACTTTGACATCTGCCTTTCGGGACGTGACCTGGCCTTTTTCTCCGGTGCTGCCTTTGCCTCGGTCATGGATAACATTAAAAGTGACCTCCTTCACTCAAAAAAAAAAAAAAAAGAGTCTAAAAATTATTTTAAGAAAAACAAAATCAAATAACCTTCCACGACAGGGAATGAAGAGGAACCACGACGTTTCTGAAAACCCCAGTTGGAGAGAGAATTCTTACGATTTCTCTCTCTCTAAACTAAACCCCTGCCACGTTAGTTTGGGTTTTGAGATAAAACTGTTTGGATTAACGTGCAGAACACGCTGAACCACGTTGTGTTTAGGTTAAAACACTGTTCCTTTAAAGCGAGCCTGGAATGTTCAGGTGGTTAGGGCACTCAACTCGTAATCTGAGGGTCGCGGGTTCGATTCCCGTCATACCAAACATGCTCGTCCTTTCAGCCATGAGAGCGTTGTAATATTACGGTCAATTTGTTGGTAAAAGAGTAGCCTTAAAGTTGGCGGTGGGCGCCTTCCCTCTAATCTTACGCTGGCAAATTAGGGACGGTTAGTGCAAATGGTCTTCGTACAGCTTCGCGCGAAATTCAAAACAGACATATGACGAAACAAGAAACAAGTCCTGATGACAGTTCGTAAGATATTTTACGTCTTGTTAGTATTTAAAATTTATCAAAAGTAGTAGATAACTTTATTAGTTTTCCTAATAATAAATTTGCATTGGTTAGTTTTTCTTTTAGCAAAGCTACATTAGGCTATTTGCTGTGTCTACCGAAGTAAATCCAACCCATGATATCAATGTTGTAAATCAGTAGACTTACCGCTATCCCAGCGAGAGACAACCGATTGCGAGTAGAACGCCCCCTAACTGACAAGTAAAAATTATAAATGCAGATAATTTTATGTATGTCGTCAGTTCACGTATTGAAGGAATAACGAAATGTGAAATGTGGATGCACAGATTGACTGGAACAACTTGTACAATGTTCACATTGTCGGTTTCAATTTTAGCTCGCATGATTGTATTTAGGTCAATAAAATAATATTGTTTGTTTGTTTCTCCGAAGTTACGCTCAAAATTACACAAAGTGTTGGTTGTTCTGGGCTAATAACATGGGTTTATAAATTATAACATTCAACACAACATAGGTTCGTGAATTATAACATTCAACACAACACAGCTTTATAGATTATAACATTTAAAACAACATAAGTGAGTTTTCTTTGGGTGTTAAGGCACAACACTTTCGCGCAGATAACCCTCGTATAGCTTTGCGCGAAATTAAAAAAACAAAAACCACAACACTTTTTATCATTCGACAACACACAAATAAGTCACATACGTCACAAATAAGCTCGTGCATATCTAGATCAAAGTGTTTTATTGTACTGTCAATTGCATTGAGAGAAAATTATGAAAATATAAGTAATATGCTGTGAACAAAAAAAATTAATTTCTATTACGTTATAAATAGCATCTACTGTTTATTTGAAATTTTTTCAGCATTGTTATGCATCATAACCAGGTATTTAATCATATATTGTTTATTTTAGAAAAGAAGCCACGTTATGCTATCTGCTGTTTTCACCACAGGTAATGGAACCAAGGATATTAGAGTCTTAAGTCCGTAGACTTATCGCTTTCTCTCTGGGAGGCTTTAATCATAGATATTTTAAACTTTTTTTTAGGGAAACTATAAACAATCAATAACGCAACTGATAAATACCATGAAGTAAAAATAACATTTCTACATACATCATTGATGCCACTGACATCTCCCGAGGAATTGTTTTCGACCAGTTTCTTGTTGGTCAAGAGTTTAATGTAAAATCTGACCAACTGTCATTTATGCTTGACCCTTGATGTGATTATTTTAAGTATTTCACAGCATTTGTCATTTGTTTCCAACTGTTTTTTCCTTCTGGTGTGGTAAAATCACGTGATCTCTGACGTATATACTAGTGACATCATTATCGTCTGCTACAACCTGTCTCATAGCAACACCAGCACATTAAGTCTTTCGCAGCTTGAAGTACTTCCTGAAATCTGTCTTGCACGTGGAAAATTTATCATAACACCGTCGATTTCCTGATGTCTATGTAGAAGCTCCTTGATCAACTCACTCTAATTTAATCGTTTCCTTAAACATCTTTTGATATTCTAGATTATTATACCCTTTTGTTACTTTAAATCTCCAAAATGTCTGCCTGAGTTAGATTAAAGTCAATGGTGTAAATAGAACTAACGGTCTGAAAATATAAATAACTCAATAAACATACACTAACCGTAGTGAGGCATTCTTAACTGTCCTATTTTCTTCTACTCAACTATATAAAAACAAACAAATATATCTGTTTACTAACCCATGGCAGAAACCCGAGGTACAGAATCATTAGAACGTCTACTAACAAATAAAAATTAGGATGGCATTATAAAATAGGGAGGTCCAATTACTGTAACTTTAATTTTAGCAACAAATTCATTCGACGAAAATCGAATTTTATTGATAAACGAAAGAACGACAGTAGCAACATTTAATCCATGAACATTTCGGAACATCTGTAATCCACAATAAAACTCTGTGAAATGGACAGCATCTGGATGCTGTGGACACACAAGTGTAGAGGACGACGATTCGAAAGTCTTCCGCCTTCAAGTCAAACAATCTATTAAAAAATATCTGTAATCCATTTTCAACAAGCTATATTGAACAGGGTAAAATATTAGGTACAAAAATTTATAAGGTTAAAACATTTTATAAAAAGTAATTAAATACAGAATAAATGGATAGAGTAAATTAAAAGACAAACAAATAAACAAGAAATAATAGGATATAACAACAAGCCCCCCAGTGGCTCAGCGGTATGTCTGCGGACTTACACGCTAAAATCCGGGTTTCGATACCCGTGGTGGGCAGAGCACAGATAGCCCATTGTGTAGCTTTGTGCTTAATTCAAAAATAACAAATAACAAATATAACAACAATTGTAACAATATGATACAAGTTATTAAGAAAGTACTTAACTGTATTGAAGCTGTGTTGTTATTTAAAGTTTGTGGTTTATTTATAATGGATAAACTTCCTTCAATTGAAAGTTCAATATTTGATGACCCTGTTTGTTTTGAAATTTCGCACAAAGCTACTCGAGGGCTATCTGTGCTAGCCGTCCCTAATTTAGCAGTGTAAGACTAGAGGGAAGGCAGCTAGTCATCACCATCCACCGCCAACTCTTGGGCCACTCTTTTACCAACGAATAGTGGGATTAAACGTCACATTATACACCCCCACGGCTGGGAGGGCGAGCATGTTTAGCGCGACGCGGGCGCGAAACCGCGACCCTCGGATTACTAGGGCATGCCTTAACGCGCTCGGCCATGCCAGGCCTAAAAAATAAGGTTGTTGTTTTTAATTAAGCACAAAGCTACACAATGGGCTATCTGTGCTCTGCCTACCACGGGTATCGAAACCCGGATTTTAGCGCGTAAGTCCGCAGACATACCGCTGAGCCACTGGGGGGGGGGCTGATGATCCAGATGAGATGACTTTGAAATTCATAATTAAGATGGAGTGGTTGTTGTTTGAAATGCGAAGTCTAGTGGATTTCATAGTTTTTTACCACATCTGCTTGTTACCCCAATATGTTCGCAGTTGTAATTGGTATGTGTATTTTTCCCAATGTAAAGGCATTACAGCTACCACATGTGTATTTATATACAATCCTAGAATACGCAGGGTTAGGTTGTAGGTCTTTAGATCTGAACGCTTTTTGTACTTTGACAGGTGATTTAAATATTCTTTGTAGTTGAACTTGTGAATAAAACATCTTAATTATTTTGAAAATTTGTGACCTCACTGTGAAACTTTACTTACCTAAGAAAGTAACGATCAGTCTTTACGTGTATTATTCAACAGTCTACGATTTCTTTGGGGGTACCAGCTTTTGAAAAACGACCTTGTATTTTTAAAATTGAATAAAACATAATAGACAAAAGTTTTCTTTGTGTTTAATAATTTAAATTATGCAAAAGTGTCAACATGAAACTTGTGAGTTTAATCTAGTAAACTTTATACGAAAAAGTGCTGTTAGTGCCATATTTCCCACTCACTTTTCTATTTAAAGTATTAATATTGTATTTGTCACTTTTTATTTAAAGGTTCATTGACACTCATTAATTGTAAATCCACACACATATCATCCTTTAGGTAATGTCAACTTATGTTTTATTAGTTTCATACTTTCAAGACAAGTAGGTGGCTATGAAAAATATTAAAAACGTCATTATTTTTATATTATTCAAAACAAACATTGGTATTTACAATCTCTGAATGGTAATTTAAAAAACTCACGATATGTTGTTTTTTTTCCCTGACATGATAAGGGAATATAATATAATTTTTCTGTGTTATATCTTTTGAAAGTACCAATATTTTTTTTCTCAAAGAGAATATACCAACTTAATTAAAATATAACAGTAATGTTATTCTATCTTTCTCCTACACGTGTCTTTGTAGTAAAATAACAAAGAGTTTTGGCAGTTTTATTTTGAAGTTTTATAATAGTTGCACTTACCGTCACTAGATGGAAGAACACGGTGTATTTACACAACAACGGTTTGGGACTTGCAAACAAGGCAGCTGACAAAACAATTTTGCTAAAAATACGTAAATAAATAAGGAATTATCTAACTTAATATTCAATAAATCAAGCATCTGAAATCTTTATGCAAGTGAAAGATAGTGATCTTTCTTTCATAGTTTTAGTCGGGTAGAACTTGGCGCTCCACGTGTATAATTAATTTAGTAACGTTGTGACGGATGTCTTTCCTGTTAACTGCTGTAACCCTGACAGGTGGTCGTCAATTGTATTCGCATACAATAACTAGGGTGTTTGGAGTTACTAATCAGAAATTAAATACATACACCAGTAAAAAGGGGGTGTTAGCAAACCGGTTAGAAAATTTAATTGATAAATTATTGGACCAAGCCCTGCAAATATTTTTTATTCAAGTAAGGTTTTATTATCAGATAAGGATAGCAGAGATACTGATCATAAAGGAATGTTGAGACTGATCATAATATATCAGAATGTTGAGCTCTACTTAGTAGAATACTAAATATTCTAAATGAATAATGAAATATATTTGCAACAATGATAATTCATGATGTCGAGGAATTCATTTTTGAAGTAAATATAAAGTTGCATATTGTAAACATTCTTATTTTTGTTTTAAAGGAAAGTTGTCGTTTTTTAAATATTTCAGTACTGTCCCCATCTATTGAGAGATAATAGAACTTCTAACCTGACGATGACCGAAGAAGGTCGAAACGTTGTTCGCTCTTCTATTTAAAATATTTTCTGAACCCAAAACGAGCCGTTTTTGCATATAAAATTCTCAACAAGTGGGTTTCTCGACATCACTGAGAACTTCTAAATATTTTCCTTATGTAAAACCACAGTTATTACACTTGTAGTACAGTTAACGTGATTTTGTATTTAATCAGAAGACAGTAAAGTTGAAATGGTTCCTCCAGGATGGTACAAGTGTCCCAGAGCAGTTGAACAATGTTAAAGGTGTGTTTCCAGCGCTCACGACTTCCAACTTCACGCCAGGTTAGTGTATGTACATGCAACTGATAATATGTTAGGATCAGAGAAATGTATAAGGAAAGTATTATACAGTTTTGAAATTTTCTTATCACAACACGCAATTAGTGAAGAGCAAAACTAACATGGGATAACATTATCTTTACAACCATAACCAAATAATCCGCTTTAACAAATCAAAGAAATAGGCTCAGAAGTAAAAATGTTAGAGGATGATACAAAAAGTCATTATGAAATACAGTGAATACACAATCACATTTATTATGAAATACAGTGAATACACAATCACAAGTATTATGAAATACAGTGAATACACAATCACAAGTATTATGAAATACAGTGAACACACAATCACATTTATTATGAAATACAGTGAATACACAATCACATGTATTATGAAATACGGTGAATACACGATCACATGTATTACAAAGTTCTAATCAATGAAACAAAATTGATAAGTGAATGAAATATCTGTATGCAGTAAATAACAATATAATACTAGAAGAAGTGTACAAATGTAGAGTTGGAAGTTTTCCTTTGAAAAACAGAAACAGGAAATTATCAAAAATCAGTGACACAAGGTCATTGTGAAGAGTAGCGACACATCCAACCGACAAAAAAAAAGATTAAAAAATTACAACTTGCTTCCGAAAAGCAACAGAAAACACGAATTGATACAGAATATTAATAAATGTATCCTGGGATTTTTCATAACATTACATGTTTCCTTGTCAACTGCATAACATTTTGGAACAAAATACTGAAATTAAAAACCAAGATGTGGTGACATGGGCAAGGGAATATGATATAGTACAGTATTATGTGAAACAGAAGAAGTGTGGAACAAACTTAACACGAATCTCCATGCCTGGACAAAGATAGGACAACACCAAATGGTGAATCACAGGCTCAACTCCAGCGTCACAGGTTGGATAAGACTCAATGGTGTTGATATGAAAGGTAGAGATGCTCCCGAATTGGTAGAAGGTCTGTAAATGCAGCTCCGCGTAACGCAACATGACGCAAGCACAAATTGAATTCCAAGGTTGACGTAGGTGACGCTGTTCAATGCAGTGAGGATATTGAAGATAGAAGATGGCAAAGTAAACAAGACAAATCAGAATCATTAAAATCGCGAACCTCCCTCTTACAACGATAGACAACCATGACACGCTGAGAATACCAGAGACAATTAAGGAAAACATGTGGAAACTCCACTAAATAAACCAAACACAAATCATAATGAACTCAGTCAAGTGCTATAATTTGAACTAAAGAAAATAGCCATAATAGTTTTATAATAAATATTAGAAAATAAATCACGCATTAGCACAATATTTCGATTGAGGTTCTTACCTTGAACCTCATAAGTTGGGACATAACAGCACTCATATGTAGATAAAACACATTAAAATAATCTTGTAATCCACACCTAAGAGAGTTTGTTTGTTTTTTGGAATTTCGCACAAAGCTACTCAAGGGTTGTCTGTGGTAGCCTTCCCTAATTTAGCAGTGTAAGACTAGAGGAAAGGCAGCTAGTCATCACCACCCACCGCCAACTCTTGAGCTACTCTTTTGCCAACGAATAGTGGGATTGACCGTCACATTATACGCCCCACGGCTGGGAGGGCGAGCATGTTTGGCGCGACAGGGATGCGAACCCGCAACTCTCAGATTACGAGTCGCACGCCTTAATGCGCTTGGTCATGCCGGGCCTACACCGAGGAGAGACAGAGGTCTTTAAGAACACAGAAAATCAGCCTCAAGTGGATCCTTATGAATTAAGAAAACCAAGTCATTTTGTGATCCAGATGGCAGGGCAGACAACCTCGGGTAAAGCAGTCGTTGAAGACCAACCTAAGACCACATATGACGATAAAATTCCACTGGGAGGTCATCAAGGCCAGGACACTTTCCAAAGGGCATGAACTATGTGGCAGCCCAACATTCCTCTCATTGAGGGAGGCTTGGGCAGGTCATCAAAGCAAACTTTATCCAAGGTTGGCAAAAACTGGGAATTTCACCCCACAACCAAGTATCCACCAAAGTAGGAGAGTACAAATTACAAAAATAAAGATAAAAATTATTTAAAATATCACTAACATCAGTGGTCAACTGACCACTGTCAGCATCTAACATCAGCATTAAATCGATTAAAAAGAAAAACAACATAGCACTGCTTGGTAAATGTACAAAGAGTTAAACAAGAGAGCCCTGTTATCAAAATAGAAGGTATACGTCCATCATAAACGCTGTTGTCTCACAATGACAGCTGTTGATAAAACACACTTAATGCTACTCACATCGAGCACAGGCACACTGACAGTCACGCCAGCCAGCTGGTAAAGGGCCCCCAACAGCCCGAGAAGGACGATTCAGCTGGTAAGGAACGCTAGAGGCAGAAGACAGGAGCAGATGTACCGAAATAGGTTTGTGAGACTTCCTACCAGGAACCCCAGAGGGCACGTTAACAATATGGGATGAATCAGTTGAAATGAAACATACGTGTAAAGAGTTAGAAACATTAAAAAAAAATACTCCACTGGGGCATGTTTCACCAGCACCTCACTCTCCTCAGGCCTTGAAAACATGGGATGAATGAGTTGAAGTAGAACATCCATGTAAAGAGTAAAAAAAACATTAGGAGAACACTCCATTGGTACATGTTTCACCAGCACGTCACTCTTCTCAGACAATTGAGAATTAATTGCAACAGGAGAGGGTTCGCCACAAGAGCTTTCAGAAGAAAGCTAGAGAGAGCTGATAACTGAAACAGTTACACCGGATGATTAGTAGCACCCCACAAGATCCTCAGATGGAAAGAGTGGGAACACAATATAAGATGGAAGGACAAATACATCACCTTAAACAGAACATGAGGCACACACATCACTGGTAGGTTTAAGCACTGGAGAGTGCAAGATTTGTTTGTTCTTAAATTTCGCGCCAAGCTACACGAAGGCTATCTGCGCTAAACGTCCTTAACTTAGAAGTGTAAGATTAGAAGGAAGACAACTAGTCACTACCACCCACTGCCACCTTTTGGGCTACTCGTTTACTAATAAATAGAGGGATTGAGCGTTACGTTGTATGGCGAGCATGTTTGGTTCGGTAGGGATTCGAATCTGTGATCCTCAGATTACAAGTTAAGCATTCTAACCACCTAGCCATGCCGGGCCTACAGACTACAAGAACTGAGATGAAAACGACGTATCACCTTGATCAGAGAAAGTCTATTAATCCTTGAACACTTCAACAGCGAAAACATGGGCGTAATGTCATGGGCCAGAAACGACTGGTTAAAAGGTCAGCGAAACTGCCATTTTACTCGTATATGTAGACCTCTTCAGGGAGCAAGAAGTACAGTGACTCTTACCACAAAGAAGTCGATTTAGGACCTTCGCTGTCGTCAAAATCCAAACATTTAACATCACAGAAATGGGACACGTGGCCCTCACAACACCAGGACAAACCAATCAATCAATAAAATGCGACCAAAAGGGTCAAGAGGAATAGCCTCGTGTGAAACTTCAGAAGGTACA
This sequence comes from Carcinoscorpius rotundicauda, assembly GCA_011833715.1. Taxonomy (NCBI): domain Eukaryota; kingdom Metazoa; phylum Arthropoda; class Merostomata; order Xiphosura; family Limulidae; genus Carcinoscorpius; species Carcinoscorpius rotundicauda. The sequence goes on along the minus strand of CM022394.1, from coordinate 127,446,934 downwards.
GAACGGATAGTTATCCACTGGATATTCATCCTAGTTGGTGCCACTGTAGCAAAACACATTACTGTGTAAAAAAATTACCATAACTTCTGGGTCACAGCAGTTGAAGACAGCTCACAAACAGCAAATAACAGCAGGAGGCAAAGAGTTCGATTCCAGATCTAATACGCGCGAAAAAAAATACAAACTAAATACAATGAAAAAAAAACAGTATTCTAGTTCATCACATCTCTTGCAATTCAAACGAGATCAAATAGCTCCAAGTTCATCCACACTTTAAATATGAACGAAAAAAGACTACTATATAATGTAGAATTTTGATAATTAAGAAACTGGTATTATCAAACTGAGACATCAATACCATGTACACAGATCCTTCACTTGCATTAAGATTTCAATTGCTTGATACATTTAATATTAAGTTAGATAATTCCTTATTTTCTACATATTTTAAGCGACATCGTTTTATCAGATATCTTGTTTACAAGTCCGAAACTGCCGTTGTGTAAATACATCATGTTCTTTCATCTAGTGGTGGTAAATGCAACTATTATAAAACATCCATATAATACTGCTAAGTACTGGCTTTTTCTCTTCATTATTTTACTACAAAGACACGTGTAGTAGAAAGATAGAATAACATAATTGTTATATTTTTGAGAAAAAAAAGCATTTTGATTGGTACTTTCAAAAGATATAACACAGAAAGTTTATATTCCCTTATCACAGCAGGGGAAAAACATTTCGTGGTTTTATTTAAATACCATTCAGAGATTATAAATACCAATATTTGTTTTAAATAATATAAAAAATAATTTAGCAGTGTAAGACTAGAAGGAAGGCAGCTAGTCACCAGCACTCACCGCCCACTGTTGGTCTACTCTTTTACAGACGAATAGCGGGATTGACCGTCACATATTACGCTCCCACGGCTGGGAAGGCGAGCATGTTTGGTGCGACCGGGATTCGAACGCGCGACCCTCGGATTACGACTCGAACACCTTAACACGCTTGGCCAATGTGTAATATTATAACAATTGTTGTTATATCCTATTATTTGTTGTTGTTTTTTTAACTTTCCTCTATTCTTACCACTCGGTGGCACAGCGCTATGTCTACAGAGTTATAACGCTAAAACCCAAAGTTCGACACCCGTGGTGGGTAGAGCAGAGATAGCTCGCTGCGTATCTTCGTTCTTTATTCAAAACAAATTCTGTACTGTAATTACTCTTTATAATACGTTTTTAATCTTATAAGTTTTTCTACCTAATATTTTACCCTGTACAACATATCTCGCTGAAGATGGAACATGTAAAACAGGGCACATTCAGTAATTAAATGTTTGTCACACTACACTCGTGTCACGTGCTCATCATTTAATTTTTAGTACTGTATAGTATTGTAAAACTAATTTTTCTTTCCGAAGCTATTGTTTTGGACGCAAACAATAGAAATATTTAATTTAATGGATTATTTGTCCAAATACATTTTTAGGAAGCAGATTTTTGATATACAAATTTTATCATTCCATGCAAAAACAAAACAAAAATCACGAACGAGTTTCAAATATTTCCACGAAGAATTGTTTTTTATTTTAAAAAATGCGAGAATCTTTGTGTACATAATTTATGAAATATTACTATTGTTTTATCCACTGAGGTATGAACAGATATAAAAACGGTTATGTGTGTGTGAAGAAGATATTTATTCGTCTCCCGGGTAGGTGGGTGTTTTCTTAAAGCAAAGCCACATCGGGCTATCTGCTGAGTCCACCGAAGGGAATCGAACCTCTGGTCTTAGCATTGTAAATCCCTAGTTGTATCGCTATACCAGTGGGGGAATCCCCGGTGGGGTACTAGCAAGTTATGGACTTAAAACGCTATAATTCGAGGTTTTATTTTTCGCGATAAAAACTTCAGATAGTCCCATACGGCTCTGTACTTTGTCTATTAGTTTGTATTCTGAAGTTAATGTTAAATAGTCTATAATAGCAGTATTTATGTTGTTATCTATCTTTTTGTTTTTGAAATATAATTTGAACTGTGAAATGTAAATTAACCTATACTTTACGTCCTTACCTTCGACTATGGAGCTTGAAAAGGTTCACTTGCTGACTAAAACTGAGTCACTTTATGTTTGCAAGTTAATACCTCTCATGAACAAATATTCGACTGTCATCGGTCGAAAGGTCAAGGGTTGCTAACCACGAAGTAACTAACTGCTAACACTCCTGAAAACCAGATTAAGCCAAGGATAGTTTTTGAAAAGATAAATTCAGGCTTCGTTTTGCGTTTAGTTGTGTGTTCCTTTTGAGACAAACTTATAAATAGGGAAAACATTTCGTAAGAAATCACTCGAAAACACTCAAAACCATTTTGAAAGGTCCAAATAGCCAAATACAACACACTTGTTGTTAATGGATTGATATATACTGTAGGTGAACCATTCTCCCTAACCCTAACTGTAAATAAACAAACATATTACAACGAAGTGAGTGTAAATACAACACACTTGTTGTTAATGGATTGATATATACTGTAGGTAAGCCATCCTCCCTAACCCTAACTGTAAATAAACAAATATATAACAACGTAGTGAATGTAAATACGACACATTTGTTGTTAATGGATTGATATGCCCTACAAGTGAGCCATTGTTTCTAACCCTGACTGTAAACAAAAAAACAAAAGCATACAACAACAGAGTGAGTGAACAAGGGTAGCCTTGACTCTAATCTCCGGATAGGTGTGGTTTATACAGATCAGTAAACCACGAATCAGTAAAGCATAGTTCCTGCAGTGACCACCCCAGGTAAAGCCCTACTTTAGACTACAGAGTTTAAATAAGTTATCAAAATACTTGCCCCCCAGTGGCTCAGCGGTATGTCTGCGGACTTACACGCTAAAATTCGGGTTTCGATACCCGTGGTGGGCAGAGCACAGATAGCCCATTGTGTAGCTTTGTGCTTAATTCAAAAACAACAACAACAACATCAAAATACTTTTCAATGCAATTCTGAAACATTTTATAAATAGTTGAATAGTAATTCTTCCATGTTTGTTTGTTTTGTTACATTTAGAAAACTCGCTTTCTTGTTTTAACATCATTTGGAATTGATCCATAAGCCTTAAAATGTAACATTATAGGTCGTCAGTGAATAGGGGAATGAAATAACAGGTGGCAGTAAGACTGGTTTTATCAAAGATGGGTCCAGAACACACGTCATTATTATTGCAAAATACAGATTAATATAAGTCTTTAATTACTTCTTTATGGGACAGAAAACAACACAAAAAATGTTTGCTCTCCCAATATCACTACAAAAGACTAATGACGATTGTCAAGGAAACAGGAAGAAGCCAGCAGACAATAATTATTTATTTGGTTGTTTTTTCACTTCTTTATGTAACACTTTAAGAATCGTTTGTATCTTTGTTCGATACTTACAGTGATTTAAGTATGTAGTGAGTACAAATGTTATAATTTATTTTTACTAGCCCCATAACTACAAGAAAAAAAATGTTTTTTTTATTCTCTGATGAAACATGATTTAACTTGTTCTGTAAATGACACACAGATGACTGTCAGAACATGAAAATAAAGACGGTATATTCAGCTATGAAGTTTGTGTAACACAAGTTGGTATCTAGCCATCAAGGTTGTGCATGATACAATGATGTATCCAGCCGTGAAGGATGTGTAACACAAGGATGTATCCACCCACGAAGGTTGTATAACACAAGGATGTATTCAGCCGTGAAGGACATATAACACAAGGATGTATCCAACCGTGAAGGTTGTATAACACAAGGATGTATTCAGCCGTGAAGGTTGTATAACACAATGATGTATACATACAGCCATTAAGGCTGTATAACACAAGGATGTATCCAGTCATGAAGGTTGTACAACACAATGATGTATACATACAGCCATGAAGGCTGTATAACACAATGATTTATTTACCCATGAAGGCTGAAGTTTTAGTATTAAATAGACTCATCAGTATTTTTTTGTTTTTAGTTCTTGTTAACCAACGGATGATGTCCGAGAATTTCCAAAAATAAACAACCTGACACCATACGGGAAGTTTAGTCATAGACTGATTTATTCATTGTTGTAAATTAACGAGTTTTGCACAAGTGAAAAGTAAAATAAGCGTTAGATAAGTTTGAAAATTGGAAACTGATCTTAACGCCATAACTTTTAGTAGCCAATATCAGTAGTGTAGGTAATATTATGAATTTGTTTAGCTTTTAATATATTCACAAATGGCCATTCAGGCGTCAATTGACCAGTCCATAGGACTGCAAAGGCTGTACTAATCTTTGTAGAGGTTATCTGTTGGGATTTTGTATACTCTGTTTGCCCGTTTGTTGTTGTTTGTGTGAAAAAATAATATCGTAATTTTGGGGCAAAAAAATCCTTCTATGTCCATTCCCTCCACCCCGAATAACTCACGGACACCCTTGTGAGCTTTTAACGGAGTCTGATCTCTACTGTGCGCATAAAGAAATTAATCCACAGTGCTGCAACTTATTAGCTGTTATATTAGGTGTTAAATATTGAAAAACCATACTGGTATTATTCACTGTATACCACAAAACGGATACCACTAAGTTACCTCATTCATGGGGAAGGTTTTCACCAGCTCACGTGGTTATATACAGCGGCAGTTGATTTAACCTGTTGGCTGCCAAGTATTTCAGCTGATACAATACAACTCTAATGCTTCTTCATTTTGTAACTTTTTTCGTGACGCCATTTTGGATCGAAAGTGAAACAGTTTGTAAGTAGGTCAAATGCGTGTATGGTGCTGACATCTATCTTTGAAGTTAGGTATTATTGAGAATGAATTAACTCGTCCGTAGCACTGAACAAGTTATATTTGTTTATTTTTGTCACTATTACCCCCAGTGGCACAAGGAGTATGTATACCGACTCACTTCGCTAAAAACCGAGCAGAGCACAGATAGCCCACTGCGTAGCTTTGTGCTAACTTCTAAATAAACAAAAAAAATTGTCACTGTTCATTTTGATCACAATGAACTGAATAAACTTTATATTCTGAGAACTTGTAAGGAAAAGCAAAGACAAATATTGTTATTTTTATTACATATACTCACCTTATCCACTGCCGAAGAGGCCTTTCGCACAATACCAAGATTCATCATGGTGGCTGCAATAATATGATAGACATTGCAGAATCACTGGTACTGTATATATAATCATTTGTATTAACAACTACTGCCACAGGTGAACTACACGAAGTAAGTGAAGTGTAATTATTATAATATTTGATTTAATTTTACTTTTATTAATATTGGTTTTATTTAATTCAGCATTAAGGTAAATATTTGCTTATTTTAAATACCATGTTTTCGACAAAACGTAGAGGGAGCTCTTGTGCTGTTTTACGATCTTTAGTTGTTTTAGTTGTCAAAGGAAATGGAACATCAGAGCGAAGTCCTGTTCTGACTTGAAAGGGTATTATTTAATCATTCTGTCGTCTGACTTTGTTCTGTTTAGTTAGTCTGTTTGTTTGTAATTAATCACAAAACTACACAAAAGACTATCTGTACTCTACCCACCGCGAGTATCAAAACCCGGTTTCTAGCGTCGTAAATCTGCAGATGTACCGATGTGCCACTAGGGGATGGGGTGGTTGTTCTAGTACTTTGTAATAATATTTTTTTCTCCATTAATAAAACATTTGACTTACTGTTATTTGTACTTAATTTCTATTGGTCAGTCAGAAGTAACCAACTGATAACGTTCAGACGGATGTCGAAACAGTGAGTTAGAGAGGGTAAATATTTTGTTTGTTTCTTGGAAGCAAAACTACACGAAGTTCCTAATTTTAGTAGTTATAAACTAGAGTGAATGGACTAATCTGATTCCGAGAAAAATGAAGTGGCTGGAAAAACGGAAAGATAAAGAGGTCAACGTGAAACTAGAAGGTCATGTAATCTGGTCAGCCATTTAACTATTTACTTTGTTCTCCCTGACTTCGAACACAATTTGACTCAACACCCCCAGTCGCATCAAAATCGTCGTATTGATAAAAAAAATAAAACTTTCCGTGGGGGTGCAAGTCCCTTATCCCTTTTAGTTTTGTTTCCAGCAGGCACATTGTTGTCAGGCTAGATTTACTCTCTCCTCCCCATACGTTTGTTTCTGCCAATTATGAATGAGAGGTGTTTTTGACGGAAATTGCTAACCCTAACTACATGATTAAGAATGAACAAAAAATTAATAAAGCTAAGGATAGAATTATTGAATGTTTAAGATTACTCACAAAGCTACATGATGGGTTATCTCTGTTTTGTCTACCAGGGGTATCGAAACCGTGTTTGTAGAGGTAAAACCCCGCAGACATACCCCTGTGCCACTGGGGTTCGTAAGGACATTGATTCACCATCAGTGTATTTTCGCTGTTAGTACGGTGACGTGCGACTACCTGAATATGAGGTGTTTAATAAAACTGTGTGAAGAGTCCACGTGGAGAAACAACGTTTGAAGATAAGCAGACATTTAAGGTTTAATCTTCCACGATACACAGAAATGATAGATAAATTCTGCGACAGTACAGATAACGTCTAAGTACATGGAAACAGAAACATCGCCGTTACAAAATATTAACCAACTGGTATCGACGACGTATTAGATTCCCCCCCCTGATCTTATTGAGTTATTTCCATTTTAGTGAATATCATGTCGAGAAAAGCGAAGGGACATGTTTCCCCCTTAATTTTTGATGGACTTCAACCTTTCGCGAGTTCGAATCTACGTCACACCAAACATGCTCGCCCTTTCCTCTAATCTTTAACCGTTAAATTAAGGAGCGCTCGCGCAAACAGCTGTACACGTGGACTAATGGAAGAGATTTTAACATTGATCAGTGGACCCAGAGCCAGGTAGACCACACCACGTCATAAATTCCTCTGTTCTATCCGTTTTTAACACATAATTTTATTCTTAGTTTATTAAAATCTACTACGTTGTACCCTGAAACTTATTACAAAAACAAACCAAAAACTTGCGCTAAAATACTGTGCACAGGCACCAACCTACAATACCGTTTTCTCACATACAAGGCCCAGCATAAACTCGTGGTTAAAGTACTCATCTTGTAACCTTAGGGTCGCGAGTTTCCGAACATTCTCAGGCTTTAAGATGTTATAGCGTGACGATTAATTCCAATCTGGTGATTGGTTTTTTTTTATGCAAAAAACGGCTCTTTTGGGCTCAGAAAACACTTCAAATAGAAGAGCGAACAACGTTTCGACCTTCTTCGGTCATCGTCAGGTTCACAAAGAAAGAGGTAACTGGCCGGAAGCTGACCACATGTTTGGAAGGGGTTGTATAACTGAGTGTCGCAATGTAGAGGGCGCGGTTTGGTGGTTGAATATATAATTTTATCTATAATATTAATATAGGTATAATGGTGTTCCTTTATATTGGTTTATTTTGGGTTTAAGTTGTTGTATAAGTAAGGCTTCTTTAATTTTTCGTTTGTTTGCATATAAAATTCTCAACAAGTGGGTTTCTCGACATCACTGATGGTGATTGGTTTGACCAGATGCCTTCCCTCTAGTGACACAGTTTATCACTTCTAAATTAGGGACAACTAGTGCTAGTGCAGGTAGGGCTGGAACAGAATTACAAACATTCAAGGACAATAAAACAAACCTAAAACATCTTGTAAAAAATAAACCTACCCTTTCCCGGTTTGTTTTAGACCAACTTAAACCTACCCTTTCCCGGTTTGTTTTAGACCAACTATCCACATCTGTCGTATGAAACTAGAACGAAACGGTGATTCCTAAAGTTAACGTGTGAAGTCTTGAACTCCATTAACTGCATTTATAAAATGCAGTCCTAACACTGTAGTCGTTACTGAAATTCTGGCAATGTCCTAAATATTAGTGTGTTGTTTTTTTTCAACGAAACCGAAATTATCTAAAATCATTTGAACGTGTTTGGTATTGCTTCTAAGCAACTAGTAAGACATTAGTGAGATGAAAATATTCAATTAATTAATAAAAAGTTAGAATATTTAAATGTTAGTTTCGCTTGTTGTTTTGTTTCCCGACCGAATTACTCTCTCTCAGTGTATTTCTCATGCTACCGCTTGGGGACACACGTGTCTGGAAATAGTATCTAATCAGCACAGTCACAAATCATACTAGAAATGTTATAGCTTTCGTATTTCTGACGTAAAATAAAAAATCAGCTATGATCTTTTATATCTTCTATAAGAAACTAATTGGTTTTTGTTTGATTTTGAAATTCGCACAAAGCTACTCGAGGGCTGTCTGCGCTAGCCGTCCCTAATTTAGTAGTGTAAGACTAGAGGGAAGGCAGCTAGTTATCACCACCCACCGCCAACTCTTGGGCTACTCTTTTACCCACTAAAAGTGGGATTGACCGTCACATTATAACGCCCCCACGGCTGGGAGGGCGAGCATGTTTAGCGCAACTCGGATGTGAACCCGCGATCCTCAGATTACGAGCGCATGCCTTATCGCGCTCGGCCATGCCAGGCCCTAACTAACTGATATGAAACTAGATTCAAACAAAACAAAGGCCCGACATGGCCAGATCGTTAGGGTGCTCGACTCGCAATCTGAGGGTCGCTGGTTGAAGTCCCCCTCACACCAAACATGGACGCACTTTCAGCGGTGGAGGCGTTATAATGTCATGGTCAATCTCACCATTCATTGGTAAAAGAGTAGCCCAAAAGTAAGCGATGGGTGGTGATTACTAGCTGCCTTCCCTCTGGCCTTACACTGCTAAATTAGGGACGGTTAGCGCAGATAGTTATCGTGTAGCTTTATGCGAATTTCAAAAACAAACAAAACAATGTAAAAATTTTAACATATCAATGAACTTCTCTTTCACTCTCCGGTAGCTTAAAGCTAAGTATCAGAACTTACATCGCAAGAAATCGAGGTTTGATACGCGTGGTAGAAGGAGAACAAAACATTCCGTTGTAAGGCTTTGTGCAACATAACAAACAGTATTGTTTGATTTTCTTGTAGTAATAATGCTAGCTCGGGTTATATTCTATGTCTACCGATGTGAATCAATCCCGTGATTTTAGCATTGTAAATCCAAAGACTTACCGAACAATAACAAACAGACAACTCTTCTGTTTCTCTCTTTGCTTCGCAAATGTTTGCACTATAGATGTGTAAGTTGTGTGGTTTGAAAAATTCCCGACGCGAAAAATGGAGGGTTGGACACTGTAAATGTAAACCAACCTTTCAAAGGTTGTATTTGTGAAAGGAACAAAAGCTTCTGGAAACTGGGGAAACATACTTTAAGTTGCCGTTCACGACAGATGTCGCTTGTCGAATATTAACAATAACTAAAAAAGCGTTTGCTTTTAATTTCGCGTAATGCTACACGAATATTATCTGCATTTGCCGTCCTAAATTTAGTAGTGTAAGACTAAAAGGGAAGGCAACTAGTCACCACCGCCGACCGCTAATTCTTGGGCTACTATTTTATCAACGAACAGTGGAAATGAGCGAAGCGTTATATCGTCCCCACGGCTGAAAGGGCGAACATGTTTCCTGTGACGGAGATTCGAACCCGCGATCCTCAGATTGTGAGCCGAGCGCCATAACCACATGCCCACGGCTGAAAATGTGTTAATCTCCGACTAAAATATTTTCTTGTTGACATCAAAATCCTAGACGTTTGTTCAACACTCGGTTTCAGGCGATTTCTAAACTAATGTGTCCTGCAAAGAGGTGATTACCTTGAAAGTAAAGGAAATATTGCTTGTTTGTTTGTTTTGAATTTCGCGCAAAGCTACTTGAGAGCCATCTGCCCTGGCCGTCCTTAATTTAGCAGTGTAAGACTAGAGGAAAGGCATCTAATCATCACCACCCACCGCCAACTCTTGGGCTACTCTTTTATCAACGAATAGTGGGTTTGACCGTCACAATATAACGCCCCCACGGCTGAAAGGGCGAACATGTTTGGTGCGACCGGGATTCAAACCCGCAACCCTCGGATTACAAGTTGAACGCTTTAACACGCTTGACCATGCCAGGCGCTGGAAATACCAAGAAGTTGAAGGGCCAAGTGTCATTGGGTAGAACATCACACCTTCAACCAATTTCCTATCTTCATTCTTGCTTCTTTGTTTATTTACGTATCAACTTGTTAGAAATAAAATGAACCGTGCCTGAGCATGTCTAAATATCCTCATGGAAAATTTGGGGAGGGGGCGTTTGCCCTCCCCCTGACACGCCACTTACGGGTGCTTTTAACATCAAATGTTCCGATGTGAACTAGACTGATGAAATTGGTAAGCTGTAATATCTTGTTTAATTCAGTAATTACAAATCAAAATTCGGTTTATAATTTTTGTTTGCCGGTGAGACAGTAATAAATCTAACTGGTAACAACGATAAAGTCCGCTGTTCGATCGGGAGGGATAAAAACATATAGCCAAGTACGACTTTCTTCTAAAACAAACAAGCTTATGGATTCTATTAGTATCAAACTATTTGTAACACTAGTCATATATAACTGCTTATTCATGTAGAAGACTACAAGGCCTGTAACTTTTGTTGGATCCTGCTCACACCAAACATGCTCGCCCTTTTAGCAGTAGAGGAGCGTTATAATGTGACTGTCAATCCCACTATTCGTTGGTAAAAAGAGTAGCCCAAGAGTTGGCGGTGGGTGGTGATGACTAGCTGCCTTACCTCTAGTCTTACCCTGCTCAATGAGGGACGGCTAGCACAGATAGTACTTGCGTAGCTTTGCGCGAAATCATAGCATCATATTAGAGAGTAGATTATATCAAAGTATTTCTTTGTAGAGGCAGTTATCAACGAAAGTGTCTTGATTTTCTAATGCAACACTTAAGAGATATTCACTAAAGAAAGACATTTTTTAACACTTGTTTTTATTGTTTTATATTTGAAACTTACACTTTCTTGTTTGTAATTTTTATTGGTTAAATCTGAAACATATTTGTGTAGCTTTCAATTGTCTTATTTATTTTTCAGCTATGAAAATATTACCCAGTTATGACGCATGATGATCGGTGTACGAGATCTGAGTTTTCGGAAGTATACGCCACAAGCTTTTTTATAACAAGATCGTTCCACATAAATTACGTTTTTTATTTCTGCTCGTCAGCGAAAAGAGCTGACGAATCAATAAGTTAATATCTTGAAGACAGCAGTAAGATGAGTCCTCGGTGCTCTTCTCACCTCGGGTATCGAAACCCGACTTATAGAGATGTGAGTCCGCAGACATACCGATGTGCCACTGGTATTTGGTTGATAAATACATTTTCAAGTTCGTTTGAAATCAGCACAAAGATACGTAAAGAGCTATCTGTGCTCTTCTTACCACGGGTATCGAAACCCAATTTATAGGTGTAAGTCCGCAGACATACCGATATGCCTCTGGAAGAAGGGGAGGACGTTCTCCCACGTTAATATTCGTATCGTGAAATGATTTTATAATATTTTGAGTTACGGCTGAATTCTGGATAAAATAAACGTTGTCGTCTGTCCGTTTTTTTTATTCTTTGCATTTCAGCGCAATAGCGGAACGAGTCAATTGACATTTCTGTCTCTAATTGGTGTCGCATGTATTTCTTCCTTCCGGAACCGCCGAAATACTTAAGACTACTTACATGCGCATGCGCCTTTAGCCATTTTGTTCCTCGGTGTCAGCTGCGCGGCTTGTACACGAGTATAACTTCTTAGTACCAACAACCACGAGCGCTCGGCGTCCATCGTTCTCTGAACTGAGAAACGCAGAGTACATACGCGCGTCGCTTGCTCTGTCTCTGGACAGAACCTGATTTACACGAGGAATATAGATGATATGGTAATGCTGATTTGATATTTTAAACTAAGTACGTTAGAAACGGTAAGTGTAATGTTTGATATTCGTCACAGGTTTAAAGCGTTTGTTTCGTGCTGCTGAAGCTCGGGTTCCGTCATTCTCGTCCAACAACGGGCCAGGTGAGGGCACTGTTCTTCTAAACACAGACAGATTGTTTAGGCTTAGTACACAGTATAGTTAACTGTGACTCTGGGCTCACCTGGAAATCCTTGAGGTGCGAACTTTACTTACAAGTAGTGACGTCAAGTCAGGGAATTGTTTTATTGTCTTCATTTTGCTGAAATATCGAGTGATTTGTTTTCTGAAAGTGGGAACCTGCGACTTAAGTATTTTAACGTGAGAATCTGGATGTTCATACCAAATATTTCTGTCGTAAAACATAACTTTTATTGCTGAATTCTAAACCAAATGTTTGCTTTTTGTAGATATGCGACTATTTCTCAGTTACACGGTACCGTGTTCGACTGGTACGTATGCGACTATTTGTCAGTTACACTGTATCGTTTTCGACTGGTAAGTATCCGACTCTTTGTCAGTTACACTGTATCGTTTTCGACTGGTAAGTATCCGACTATTTGTCAGTTACACTGTATCGTTTTCGACTGGTAAGTATGCGACTATTTGTCAGTTACACTGTATCGTTTTCGACTGGTAGGTATGCGACTATTTGTCAGTTACACTGTATCGTTTTCGACTGTAAGTATCCGACTATTTGTCAGTTACACTGTATCGTTTTCGACTGGTAAGTATGCGACTATTTGTCAGTTACACTGTATCGTTTTCGACTGGTAGGTATGCGACTATTTGTCAGTTACACTGTATCGTTTTCGACTGTAAGTATCCGACTATTTGTCAGTTACACTGTATCGTTTTCGACTGGTAAGTATGCGACTATTTGTCAGTTACACTGTATCGTTTTTGACTGATACGTATGCGACTATTTGTCAGTTACACTGTATCGTTTTCGACTGGTACATATGCGACTATTTGTCAGTTACACTGTATCGTTTTTGACTGATACGTATGCGACTATTTGTCAGTTACACTGTATCGTTTTCGACTGGTAAGTGTGCGACTATTTGTCAGTTACACTGTATCGTTTTCGACTGGTACATATGCGACTGTTTGTCAGTAACTGTATCGTTTTCTATACTTCATTCATATGAACTTGAATTTTGTTTCGACTAAAGTACTAAAAATATTTTGAAAATGATTTATTGTCGTTTACTGATTTGTTTGTTTCTTGTTGTTTTATCGGGGGGAATATGCTTCTAAGAGATGAAATGGGTGTTTCTCCCCAGTTGTACTTTAGGTATTTAATTTACACGTTTTAAACGTTTCAGATTCAAACCTCGATCATGTGGCCTTTTCCGAGGAAAGCAAGGTTTAAATACGTGGTTCTATCCCTCTGTTTCGTGCTCATCTTCTTTGTTCTGTCCTACCAAAGGCTAATGCAGGATAAAAACACGGAACCTGCCCCCGTTAACAGACCTTCTTCCCACTTCGGCGAGTACGACGTTTGGAAAGATAATGTCAAGCCTGCCCTCGGAAGAGCTAGCTCTGATAAGCCCTCGGCTGGTCTGACCGCTTATCTCTGGCCATGGATGACCGGTAAGCGACCTAATTTTGCTTATCCGACCTGCCCTCTCGTGTCGCCGACAGCGCACGTAGACATCAGAACTTGGGACATATATCCGACGTTGAATTTTAATCCAACCTTTCAGACCTACTGGAATCGAACTTTCGAGAAAAGATACTTGAAGAAAAAAGAAAATTGGAAGAAAGTTCCTTTAAAGGTAAGAAACAGAATACGAGGAAATTATTCAGATAATCTGATTTATTAACACGTCAGAACACGAGGAAATTATTCAGATAATCTGATTTATTAACACGTCAGAACACGAGGAAATTATTCAGATAATCTGATTTATTAACACGTCAGGACACGAGGAAATTATTCAGATAATCTGATTTATTAACACGTCAGGACACGAGGAAATTATTCAGATAATCTGATTTATTAACACGTCAGAACACGAGAAAATTATTCAGATAATCTGATTTATTAACACGTCAGGACACGAGGAAATTATTCAGATAAGCTGATTTATTAACACGTCAGGACACGAGGAAATTATTCAGATAATCTGATTTATTAACACGTCAGGACACGAGGAAATTATTCAGATAATCTGATTTATTAACACGTCAGGACACGAGGAAATTATTCAGATAATCTGATTTATTAACACGTCAGGACACGAGGAAATTATTCAGATAATCTGATTTATTAACACGTCAAGACACGAGGAAATTATTCAGATAATCTGATTTATTAACACGTCATAACACGAGGAAATTATTCAGATAATCTGATTTATTAACACGTCAAGACACGAGGAAATTATTCAGATAATCTGATTTATTAACACGTCAGGACACGAGGAAATTATTCAGATAATCTGATTTATTAACACGTCAGAACACGAGGAAATTATTCAGATAATCTGATTTATTAACACGTCAGGACACGAGGAAATTATTCAGATAATCTGATTTATTAACACGTCAGGACACGAGGAAATTATTCAGATAATCTGATTTATTAACACGTCAGAACACGAGAAAATTATTCAGATAATCTGATTTATTAACACGTCAGGACACGAGGAAATTATTCAGATAATCTGATTTATTAACACGTCAGGACACGAGGAAATTATTCAGATAATCTGATTTATTAACACGTCCTTTACAATTATTGATAAAACTTTTTTTATTGTTTTTAGCAAAAAGTCACAATAAGCTGTCTGTTGTGTCCACGGTTATCGCGTCTCAAATCCGAAACTTACCTCTGCTCCACAAGGGGACCTGCTCCGGCACCACGGACAATCGTGTTAAATCGTGTGACTCGTAATCTGAGAGTCGCGGGTTCGCATCTCCGTCGCGCCAAACATGCTCACCCTTTCAGCCGTGTGGGCGTTATAATGTACGGTCAATCCCACTATTCGTTAGTAAAAGAGTAGCCCAAGAATTGGCGGAGGGTGGGGATGACTAGCTGCCTTTCCTCTAGTCTTACACTGCTAAATTAGGGACGGCTATCAAAGATAGCCCTCGAGTAGCTTTGTGCAAAATTCAAAACAAACAAACAAGGGGACCTGAAACGTAAGTGAAGATTAACACTGTTGCACATGTGTGTATCTCGCAGTCCGGTGTGCGTTTTCACACGAAAGCTATCGATACACTGATAAAAGGAAAATACGACCAGTGAAAATGTCTGATTTATTTACAAAACTCTTATAAAGTATTTGCTATTTTGTTGTCTTACATCATTTTTTTATAAATAAAAATTCGCCTAACTCGTTACGTATTTCGTAGCAACATGTCTCCTAGTGGAACGGTTGCAAGTTTACAGACTTATAGCGTTAAAATTCGGGGTTCGATTCTTCGCGGTGAACACAGCAGATAACTCGCCGCGGCTTTGAATTAACATGACTGGCCATCCGATTAACAACGTCACAATCTTTTTGTGTTATGAAAATAAATATAGCGATGGCTAACAACAGACTATCTGCGTTTTTAGTGCCCTAGGGAGGAATCGAAGTTCCAACCCTAGCGTTTTGAACCCTCACAGTTTGCCACGTGTCCTAATGAGTTAGAACCGGTTTACTTTTGTAAACAAAGGAGTTATAGTGATTAAGTTTCGTTATCTTTAAAGCAGTTACGGTTTTTGTTTTCTTAGATTATTTTATATTGATTTTGAAAGTAAGAAGACAACAGTTTATTTAGACCGCTTGGTTTCCACAAGTTCCAGTTCTGAATCTTTCTACATTTATTATTTACGGGTAGTTTAGTTATATCCCTTTACCTCACACACTTACGAGTTTCGGTTTTTAATATGAATACAAATGCACCGGTTATAAAAGTATATATTTATGACCCTTGTGGTTTTGGCTTTTTTTTTTTTTTTCAATGGTGTAGGAGAACAACGTATACCTAGTTGTAGTGTATTATCTTGAAATATGGCCAGGTGGTTAAGGCGGTGGGTGGTGATGACTAGCTGCCTTCCCTCTAGTCTTACACTGCTAAATCAGGGACAGCTAGTGCAGACAAACCTCGCGTAGCTTTGCGCGAAATTTAAAAAAAAAAAACTTCAAATATTTTATTTGTGGCGACACTTCTCAGGATGAACGCACCTGTTGTCGGATATACGTTTAAAGTCTCCTGTGGTTTCTATTTTTCACTGTTGAATATCAAGCCATGTTGTAAACGGATGAGTCTTGACGTCTATTGTGCTTGCTATAAACCGTTGTTCTGTTCCCAGCATGGCAGTGCGTGCATACTTGTGTGTTACGTCGGAAAAAAAACACAACAAAACCCAACGACGACGACAAACTGTTGATGTTATTTGACGATAATAAATAAATCACATGTAAATTATCCACGAGTTCAACTGCCGAGCTCTATTCAAAGTCTTCGTGCCTGGAATTGACCTATATTTTGTTTGTTTCAGATGCATGTGTCTCCTCTGCGTGTGTAGTTGGATTGTGAAATATTCAACCGACATGTACGTAACTAGAAATTTGAGCAAAATCTAGGGCATATGTGTTGAGGCAGGAATTAATGGGGTATATTTTTAATAGGCGGGATATTTTTTCCAACGAATGTCGTTCACCTGGCAGTAAGAGACAATTTTATTAATATACCTACTCTCATAGGGTTTGTTTTATTATGATGTTTCTATCTCTGATTAAATACTCGTGCTTTCATTTGTTGTGTTTTCTAAGTGATCGATCAATAAACCAGATCAGAAATTTCATTTTATCCTTCTGTTCATAATTTGATCTGTTGTTGTTGTTTTGAATTAAGCACAAAGCTACACAATGGGCTATCTGTGCTCTGCCCACCACGGGTATCGAAACCCGGATTTTAGCATGTAAGTCCGCAGACATACCGCTGAGCCACTGGGGGGGGCAATTTGATCTGTGGACCGCTTAAAACTTTGTTTTAGAAAGCTCAGACTGTGCTAAACGAATAGAGGTAAGTTAAAGGAACTACAACGCTAAAATCCAAGGTTCGATTCCCAGTGCCAAACACAGCATACAGTCAAGTGTGGATATGGTATCAAAGTAAAAACACAAATCAAACAAAACTAAACACATCACTTGTTTGTTTGTTTCGAATTTTTATTCGAAGCTCAACATAAACATCTGCGCATGACCATCTCTTAAATTTCCAACTGACAGCCCCCAAACATTCATTAAATTTCCAACTGACAGCCCCAAAACATTCATTAAATTTCCAACTGACAGCCCCCAAACATTCATTAAATTTCCAACTGACAGCACTCAAAACATTCCTTAAATTTCCAACTGACAGCCCCCAAAACATTCCTTAAATTTCCAACTGACAGCACTCAAAACATTCACGGAGCGATTTTCAACGCTTTTATAATCCGGAACAACGGCAAGCCAAATCGTAATCATTTAATCCTGGCCCTAACTAACAGGTTGAAATAAAACGTGAGACAAGCGAATTAGCAACACCCAAACGCATTGGCGACTCTTGTTCGGCCGAACAGTATTATTGGACACTGCTATGTCCGGTTCCTTGCTGGTCTGATAGCGTCGCATCAGGGCCTAATTCTATTAGAAAATGTGAGTGGAGGGGGACAATAAGAACAAAAACAAAGTCAGTCTAACACAGTATTTACACTAGTGTTTGTACACTAAAAAGTGTGGGAAGTTCCACCATGTGTTATTTACATATCTTACTCTCTAAGGCGTTTAAAACTCACGTCTCCTCTCTGAACACAACAATAGGACAACACAATACATTTGTATTGCTCATGATTCTTCTGAAGCTTTAAGTTCAAGCACAACTAACTATACACATAACCAGGGAATATTCTTTACAATATATCTTGTTTGTTTGTTTTTTGAATTTCGCGCAAAACTTCATGAGGGCTATCTGTACTAGCCGTCCCTAATTTAGCAGTGTAAGACTAAAGGGAAGGCAGCTAGTCATCACCACCCACCTCCAACTCTTGGGCTACTCTTTTTACCAACGAATAGTGGGATTTACCATCACATTATAACGCCTCCACAGCTGAAAGGGCGAGCATGTTTGGTGTGACAGGAATTCGAACCTGCGATCTTCAGATTGCGAGTCGAGCGCCCCCTAACCACCTGGCCCTTTGGGTACAAACAAAACTGCACAGTTTATCAGGGCAAAAAAAAAGCTGGCAATCAATTATTTATAAGCATAACGAAGTGATTTATTTTGGGAGTAACACAGACTACATGTCTCGACCAAACGTCGGTCTGTATTCTTCATGTATAATGCCTGAATACATTTATGTGTTTTACACATATAGAAAAGTCGAAATTTTCTGGGGTTAGAACACGGTAATTCGAAGTGGTTCTGAAAGAAGACCTGCCGTTAGAAAAGTTAGTTTTGATGAAAACACATTGTTCTTGGAGACCGTAAGAAAATTACATAACATCACATTTTTGACGACTTTAAATTTTCCACCATTTTGTTTTAGGGAGGTTGGTGACTAATGGCGCTTGTGTCGCAGCTTTCTTGAACAACCGCGTAATGGTTTGATCACTCTGCGCGTTTTATTTTTCAATTTTTCGCGGATTTTTTTTAACTTCTCGTTATTATTATTGGTGATCCCGGGGAAAATGGGGTTTATGACAACGTTCACCCAGCGAGGACGGATGAATGGTAAAGCCTCTTTTCTTTTTATACAGCGCAAACTACATACTAGATTATCTTCACTTTGTCTCTCACGAAGTGTTGAAGACTTGATTTTGTTAGAAGTTTTAATAAACTAGAGTTTCTGTTCGAAGTTTCCATTCTGTAACGGTTTGTGTTATGTTCACAGTTTGTAGATTGGCTGGTGACCCGGGTTCGAATTCGTGCTATACAACAAAATATTTCTCCTACTTTCAGCTTTGAGTGCATTATAAGTGATGGTTAACCCCTTAGCAAGAACAGTGGGATTTTTAGACTTCTGGTGACCGGCTGCTATTGGGAGATAGTTTAAAAATTAAGAACAAGGGCAGACTGCCTAACCAGATTTGACTCAAATATATATATATATACATATAACAAGAGTGGCTTGAACTCTAAACTTTAGTTAACTACTTTTTCTCTCTTTTCTTCGGCCCATCATGGCCAGGTGGTTAAGGCCCTCGACTCCTAATCCGAGGGTCGCGTGTTCGAATCTCCGTCACACCCTTTTATCTGTGAGGGCGTTATAATGTGGCCATCGTTGGTAAAAGAGTAGCCCAAGAGTTGGCTGTGAGTGGTGATGACTAGCTGCCTTCCCTCTAGTCTAACACTACTAAATTAGGGACGGTTAGCGCAGATAGCCCTCGTGTAGCTTTGTGTGAAATTCAGAAACTCTTTTCTTCTTGACAGTGAATTAATCTTGGTGTTGGTGTTCTATACGTCTATATTTCGATGAATTCGTGTTGTGGTCCATGCAGTTTTGCAGGCTTACGACCTTCAAGTAAGAGTTTCGATATCTGTGGTGGACAGAGTGCAGTTAGCGTATAATCTTCAGGTTTGCGCTTAACAACAACCAGGCCTTCTCTTCTGGAGAAACTGAGATATATGTTATATGATAATCCGTTCTGTATGACCATAACAACTACCACAAAGTGATATCTGTTATATGATAATCCGTTCTGTATGACCTACCACAAAGTGACATCTGTTATATAATAATCCGTTCTGTATGACCTACCACAAAGTGACATCTGTTATATAATAATCCGTTCTGTATGACCTACCACAAAGTGACATCTGTTATATGATAATACGTTTTTCTGACCAATATAATTTAGAACCGCTACCAGCTTTTTTGTTTAAATAAGTGTTTTAAAGTGCTCTGTATTTTGCTCCGGGAAGTTGAATATTTTTCAAATTGATTCATTCCCGAGTAGTTTTTAAATAAAGATTTTTTTTTAAAACTCGCTGTGAAGTGGACGTCAGAGTAAACGTACTCTATAAGAAATAGACGGGAACAACAGTACGTTGATAATTTTGAACTCGAGAGTGGCGATAATGTGGGTATGAAACCAAGAAAAACCCGTTTCCTGACCTTGGAAGGTACCATATAAAACACGAGAAGTAGCAAGACCACGTGATAACTGTGAGAATGAAAAACATCACGTTTTAGTACTAATATCGAAACGTTGAAAGACGACATGGAAATAAATCTTCCATTGTAATTATATTAATATTACAAAGAAAAAACTCCCAACAAATGTTTGCAAGAAACAAACAGTATTACAGTTAATTATTTCAGATGGCTCGCAGAAATCTAGCTTTAGTTGAAACTATACTTAACTCGACCTTTCTGTGGGAGAATTTCCAGGGGGGGGGATACTTCCCCTAAGTTCGAATGAATCGCATAGAGTTATGTTAGAAAATGCTATGTCTAGTTTGCATCTGGACGTCAATTCTGCTTTCAGACTCAACACTGAGTTTGTTACAGATGTGATAACACAATTCAGAACCATAGCAAATTGTCTTGCAATGTTTCCAAGATAACGCACGTAGGTGTTTAGTCGTGATCAACATTGGCTGCTGCTCAGATTATCTAATCATTCTTGACAAACAAAAGCTATTCGCAGAATTTCGTGTTCACAACCTATACTGTTGCAAATTACTTATGTAGGGAAATCCCCGGAATATAGTATAAAACATGTATTTTATTTATGGCTTAATATACAAATTACTGATGTTGTACATGTATGGTTTGTTCTATTATTCAAGAATTTCACTACTCTGTGTTGTGGAAGTTATTCGTAGTTTTTGAAACTGACTTCCTTACGAAACGGTAGAAAATAAATAAAGATAGTGAGATAATCCGTTTCCTTTTTAGATAAGATGTTTTGAAACACAACAGATAAAGCTTAATGAAACTGTGAACACGTGAACTTTTCTTTGTGTTGTAATTTCTTTGCTTGTTTGTTTAATTTCGCGCAAAGCCACACGAGGGCTATAACTGCGCCTCCCGTCTCTAATTTAGCAGTGGTCGACTAGAGGGAAGGCAATTGATCAACACCATCCACCACCAACTCTTGGACTACTCTCTTATCGACAAATTAGTGGGATTGACTGTAAAGTTATAACACCCCCACGGCTGAAAGAGCGACCATGTTCGGTGACGGGGAAATCGAACCTTCGACCTTCAGATTGCGAGTGGAGCATCCGTAACCAATAGGCCATGCCAGAGTCTTATGTGGTAGTAACCAGTACTTTAAATAGTGTTTTGGAAGTATAATTATTATTAATTCACATGACTCGGGACTTCTTATCTTAAACAGACAGTCATTTTCCCTGGTGATTCTATTTCGAAATTGTTTAGTCAGAATGGTAGTGACATTCCACGAAGTGTGTCGTCCAAGCAAAAGGTTGGTAAACTTCAGTAATTGTAAAAAAACAACAACAAACAATTATTCGCTGTTTATTTATAAGTTGTTTGTTATTAGGCGTAAAACTACCTGTTTTGTTTTGAATTTCGCGCAAAGCTACACGAGGGCTATCTGCGCTAGCAATCCCTTATTTAGCAGTGTAAGACTAAAGGAAAGGCTGCTAGTGATTACCATGAACCGCCAACTCTTTGGCTACTCTTCTACCAACAAGTAGTGGGATTGACCGTCACATTATAACCCCCCAAGTATAAAAGAGCGAACGTGTTTCGTGCTACGGGGATTCGAAACCCGCGACCATCGGATTACGAGTCGAGCGCCTTAACACCTGGCCATGCTAGACCACCTGTTTCGTATACATAGCAAGGATCAAAACCCAGATTGTAGCGTTGTATGCTTTCATACATACTGCTTAGCCATCTAAGAGAAGGTGCTATGTAAGAGAGTGTTTCGTCAAATGGTTTTCATTATTAGGATACATATTTTCATTAAAGCAGTTGAATTACTGTGACATTTTTAACAATTCCGGAAGAAGACGATGTTAGGCCTAAAGTTAAGACAGCCATGATTTCTAATTTTTTCTTTCTGTATTCACGTTGATCTATTGCAAAAATAAGGTTTGTTAGAAATTGTAAGTACAGTAAAATATGTTTTTCCTTTTTATTTATTTCTTCCTTTTTTAGTTAAGATGATAGAAATGGTATATTTCAATCATCGTTGGCTCTGAACAAAACTCGCATGATGTGGAGTTTTGATGGAAATGCCGCGTTTTTCGAGATGCTCGTTAGAGAATTAATCCACCTAGCGTTCTGTTTTTGAACTGGCTTTCATTTATTCTGAAAAATTACTTAAATTGTCGGCAAATGTGAGGTGTAAATCTTTTAACTGAAAACTCCAAGGATGTGTGAAATGTGACACTTCCAGTTAGCCAATTAAAGCAAAATTTCATGAAATAACATTTTCTGGTTCAAATCTCTTGGAATGTTGTCTTCCAAACGATCACATAAAAAAAAGCCTTAGGTTTAGTTTCGCATCTTTTTTTTTCGGTTGTATTTATCTAAATTTTGTTCAAAACGAACAGTTGTGCTACGATCGCTAGATATGGTTCATGGAATATTCGGTTATTCCAACAAGTTGATGAAATCTGCAAAACTGGGTTCTCCTCATGAAGGTGTCTGCTTTGTTGTTCATTTCCATTTTGTAATGGTGTTCGAGGTAATTTCTGTGTAACATTTTCTATATGCTAGTGGTATGAGGTGTACTCCAGGTGTTACATTTTCTGCATGCTAGTGGTGTGAGGTGCACTCCAGGTGTTACATTTTCTACGTGCTAGTGGTGTGAGATGTACTCTAGGAGTTACACTTGCTATGTGGTGTGAGGTGTTCTCTATGTACTTTCCGATTTCTAGGCCTTCCATGGCTCAGCAGTAAATTTACAGGCTAACGACGCTAAAAATCATGTTTCGATACACGTGTTGGGCAGAGCACACATGGCCCGTCATGTAGCTTTGCGTTTAACAACAAACGGGTTCTAGTTGTGTACCATTCGTGTTATTACTGCATTTGGATGTGCATTAACCGTGTAGAAACAACAGCGGAACGTTATCACGGAATTACTCAAATGTCACGGATCATGAAGCGGTGACACTTCTTCCAAATTAAACTGTTGAGTTGAAGAACACTGTTTCTTGTTCTCATTTCCTAACAAACACTCGTGTGTGTCAACGTAGTTCTGAATCGTTAAATTAATTTAACTACCAGCAAAGATGAATACGGGAGGGGGCACGTGCTATAGAAATATGCAGTGAACGCTTAAATATATAATGTTATCCACAAACACACACACGCGCGCGGTAAATCCATTTATGAATCGCACATTCTTAATGGAAATGTGACTGTTAATTTCATTAGTCGACCCATGTTGTATTAGTCCACCGGATGTGAACAGAACTGCGTAATTTTAAGCCTGTCCTTTACATGTGTTAAACAGTTTAGCGTTAGCAATGAGAAAAAGTGCGCTATCCGTACGTGTGATTTACGTTTGACGAAAAATTACGTGTTAAATCCGAGTCTGTCTGCATGACGTCAAGTAACTGTAATACCTGTAGTGTAATATTGTAAATTAAAATTATCTACACCAATCACGCTGTGAATTAAAAGACATTTTTAAAATATAACACTTTGCATTGTATTGAACTCGGTGCCATTTTTACACCAGTCTACAACAAAAACACCATAAAATAAAGATTATACTTATTTAACAAACCACCATCTAACTTCTCGACAGCAGGGACCGGTTAGATGACCCCCAATAAAAAAAAACAACTCACTATCAGCTGTAATCACGATTCACTCATGAATATTCTATCCGGTTTTGTTTGTTTACGTGAAATCCCACGGTCCGGCGCCAGTTTACTGACCGGTCGTTAAATACTTTAACAGTTATCTTGGTCGGACTTTGAAACGTGACCGTTTACAGATAAAAACCTGTAAGAATGAAATTCGCTACTAATTGGTCAGACAAAAATAGCCTGAGAACTGACAAGTGTTGTCCACTAGTTAAGATACCTCTGGTGAGCACGCACTCATATCCAGATAAATTTATGCTTTCTATGTTATCCTTCAGTTAAAAATTATGGACGGCCATGCGTATGTAAACCTTTTGTAGGTTTGGGCACAGATTCTCAAAGAAACTCGTGTTAGTTTCATAGTTCTAAGAACCCATGAATAAAAGCAATGTAAAATATATGTGTCAACCACGCTACATCTGTAATATCCAATGTTGAAGAGGCCTTTCGTTCAATACCATGTCTTAACAGGTCTAGGTTTGATTTGTATTGAATTTCGCGCAAAGCTACACGAGGGCTATATACACTAGCCTCTCCCAATTTAGCATTGAAAGACTACAGGGAAGGGAGCTTGTTAAAACCATCCACCGCTAACTCTTGAGCTACACTTTTACCAACAAATACTAGAATTAACCATTACGTTATAACGATACCACGGCTGAAAGGACGAGTATGTTTGGTAAGACCCTCAGATTAGAAATTAAGAGTCCATCACTAGCCCGATTTGTAAATAAAACGCCCCCTGTATGTCTTCCGAAACCTGGTCGACATTAAGATACCTCTGGTGAGCACGCACGCACTCATATCCGGGTGCATCGCGAATTAAAGATAAATTTATAAATCTTGCTAAAATAACACTTCGAGTTTTAGTCAGCGAGAGGTAGGTATTAAGTGTTAGTTAAGACTGGTCTCAGTGTTGGTAGCTGAAGAACAAGGAACACGTTTTTGTGTTTGTTTCACGCATTCGTGAAACTGACGCTACCTAGCCGGTACAGCATGGTCAGGTGGTTAGAACACCCGACTGGTTATATGAGTATTGCGGGTTCGAGTCCCCACTGCACCAAACATGCTCGCCCTTTCAGCCATGGAGGCGTTATAATGCGATGGTAAGTCCCACTATTCGTTGGTAAAAGAGTAGCCAAGAGGTGGAAGTGGGTAGTGACAACTCTAGTCTTACACTACAAAATTAGGGACGGTTAGCGCAGATAGCCCTCGTGTATCTTCGCGTGAACTTCAAAAACAAGCTATCTAGTCTCTCGAGTCTAGTTGTTATTCCAAACAAAACACATTCATTGTTGTTGGTGTTTTTCTCTCCTGACACCTTTATACTTAAACAGTGTTATCGGTTCATCACGGAGAACGCTCATTTTCATAGACTTGAATTCATATCCGTCCTTAGGCTGAAACTGTTGCGATATTCTGTACATGCGTGCACGCACACTGAGGTGACGCCTCTCAATTTCTTCGTCAACAGGTAACCATGGCAATCACACATAAATTTCCAGCACACGATAAAAAAAAGATAAGAACGTTACGTTCTTAAAAATTCGGAGATAAAAAATATCTCATTCTTTGTATTACAATTTAGTATCGTAGCATATTGGTGGATCGCACTGGATTTTTCTGATACAGAAAATATTATCCGGTGATTAAAGATAACAGACCATGAAATTTAGAAGACTATAACGTTAGAGTCTAGTTGTTATTCCTAACAGTAAAATTGGGCTCAATGCAGAAAGGACCACAAAATCAGAGGTTTCTAAGAAGGAAATTCTGGTTATGGTAAATTATTTCAGTTAAAAAACATCGTTGGAGATAATAAGCCCGTTTATGTAAACAGTCTGGTAAATGGTTTTTCTTATAGTAAAGCCACGTTGACTTATCTGTTGTGTGTACCGAGGGGAATCGAACCTCTGATTTTAGCGTTGTAAGTTGGTAGACTTACCGCTGTTCCTGCAGGGGGGGACGTTTGTAAATAGGAAGGTTTATCTCTCACTTCCAATACTAATATCATTTGTTCTTCTTACCATTATCAAATGTTTGTTTTTGTCATTTCCAGCACAACCTGATGTGGAACATACATGCTGTTCTCTCCACCACCACAGCGGTAAGTCTGTGGACATTTAACGCCAGAAATCAGGCGTCTGTACCCGTGGTGGGCAGAGTACAGATTTCTTATTGTTTGGCTTTGTGCATATTGACCTGAACAGGCTAACTTGGAAGCTGGATAGAAAAGGAGATTAGATTTTCTTTGTGTTTTGTATGCACACATAGACGTCGGAAGAAATTGGAGGTGAGTAGGTGGACAACTTATGTTAACCGTTACTATCGCATTGAAAGCTGGAACTCTGACTTTCCACACGGTTCTTTTCTCCATTCAAATTGAGCACTTTACTATCGGGACAAACAATTGGGGCACGTCCCCCCCAATGCTTGCGTAATTCCGCTGCATATGTGTGGATGTAAATAGGTATTCGTAATAACGACTGTTTGTGTCAATTTTATATTTGTGTTCAGTAATTCACTGTTTTTGTCCGCACGCGCTTTTTTATGATCACAAATGGCCCGTCATGGTCAAGCGTGTTAAGGCGTGCGACTCGTAATCTGAGGGTCGCGGGTTCGCATCCCTGTCGCGCCAAACATGCTCGCCCTCCCAGCCATGGGAGCGTTATAATGTGACAGTCAATCCCTCTATTCAGTGGTAAAAGAGTAGCCCAAGAGTTGGCGGTGGGTGGTGATGACTAGCTGCCTTTCCTCTAGTCTTACACTGCTAAATTAGGGAATGCTAGCACAGATAGCCCTCGAGTAGCTTTATGCGAAATTCAAAAACAAATATGATCACAAACATTGCACTCACGTGCTGGCCTCACTGTGGGGGCTTGATGGAAAGACTAGAGAGAAAGCAGCTAGTCATCACCACCCACGACAAACTGTTGGGCTACTCTTATACCAACGATTAGTGGGACTGACCGTAACATAATCACGCTCCCATGGTTGAAAGGGCAAGCACATTTAGTGTGATTACGAATTAAACGTCCTAACCACCTTATTTCGAAGAATTCAAAGGTTTCAAATAAATCTGTTAGCCTTCTGTGTAAAGAATATTTCAAAGGTTGGACCTTATCACTTATACATTTTCATGAACACCCATTGTATATTACACTGCACAAAACACCTTAAAATTGCATCATTTGGTTCTTTTTGTATTATTGTAAAAACGCTTTATTATTTAAAAATAAATAGCTCGGCATGGCCAGGTGGGTTAAAGCGTTCAACGTGTAACCTAAGTGCTGCGGGTTCGAATCCCCGTCGCACCAAACATGCTCGCCCTTTCAGCCGTGGGGTGTTATAATGTGACGGTCAATTCCACTCTTCGTTGGTAAAAGAGTAGTCCAAGAGTTGGCAGTGGGTGGTGATGACTAGCTGCCTTCCCTCTAGTCTTACACTGCCAACTTAGAGACTGCAAGCGGAGATAGCCCTCATGAAGTTTTGCGCGAAATTCAAACAAACAAACAAACAAACAATTAAAGATAATAAAAAGCTGTATATCTCGCTGGTGAGACATTGAGTTCCAGATCTAGTGGTGATTAAATACGATACGTTTTACTTTAGACTCCGTTAAAAACTTGTTCCAGGTGGCGTTAAGTGAAGTATTGGCAATGACACAACTAAAATAACAAAAACAAACAAACGAGGAAGAACATTATAAGAAAATTTCGTTGCCGAGAAGTCTGTGTAAGTCATTTAATTTATGTATTCAGTTCTAAGCCGGAAATCGTCACCGTGTGTCAAATATGGCTGATAACTTAAGGTGAGTGGCCTGAAATGCATTGTACCAGTTCGATACAGTGAAATGTGGGAAAGTTGCCAAGTGTATTTATTTATGCAAGTCCTTTTAGCGTAGCAACAATGATGTGACTTCTCAGAAAGAAAGAAAGGAGTCTCGTCACAACAATTGTAATAGATCTAGTTGTTACACTCTGAAACAGACGAAACAAGACAAGCCCGGTTTCTTCGAGAAACCAAAATGTAGAAAAAAAAAGGCATTAGTGCCACCATCTAGTGAGTTAAATACCAAACTAGCATGAGTGAAAAAAGGAACTCGTAAAGCTGGGCGTATGCCTGCACGTGGTGAAAGTAATTGCTAATACTGGGAACAGTA
Organism: Carcinoscorpius rotundicauda; assembly: GCA_011833715.1. NCBI lineage: Eukaryota > Metazoa > Arthropoda > Merostomata > Xiphosura > Limulidae > Carcinoscorpius > Carcinoscorpius rotundicauda. The sequence goes on along the minus strand of CM022394.1, from coordinate 127,419,090 downwards.
TGTCTTGTTACGTTATGGTTTACACACCGGAAGTATGTATAGTAATTGTACTGAACGTATAAACAATGATTCAGAGAAAAGTTTGTGGCCCGACACGACCGAGTGGTTAAGGCGCTCAACTGGCAATCTGAGGATCGCAGGTTCGAATCCCTGTCACATCAAACATGCTCGTCCCTCTTCAGTCGTGGGGGCGTTATAATTTAACAGTCAGTCCCACTCTTCGTTGGTAAAAGAGTTGGCGGCGGGTGACAATGACCGGCTACCTTTCCTGCAGTCTTACACTGCTTAATTAGGGACGGCTAGCGCAGATAGCCCTCGTGTAGCTTTACGCGAAATTCAAAACCAAACAAAGAAACACTTGTATGCCCAACTGACGGGTTTTGATACCACCCAAACGGCTTCTTGGACTGGCTTGTGGGAGGAAAAATGTAGATATGAAATAATGTTTCAATATGCATCTGATTTTTATAACGAAAAGGGTATATTAAGAGGAATGAGGAGAATCTTCAGTTATAAGGATTATACCTCCCAATTTTAGAAGAGTTGGTTTCGAAAAATTCTCATTTTTGTATTGTGTAAAAATTGAGATGTACGAGATTGATTGCCATTCGTGGAAATAATACGTACTTAAAAGACGTTGTTATAGCAACGTGGCTTTTATTTAAAAGTGAAGAATGTAAGGCGAAAGTTACTAACGAATCGTTTAAACTGTACGTTGGCAAAGGCTTAGCTATACTTTGCATGCCATTAAAAAAAAAGGCTTAGTTCTACTTTGATATAATATTGACAAAAGGCTTAGCTATATTTTATATATCATTGACATAAGGTTTAGCTGTACTTTATGTGCCGTTAAAAAAAAAGGCTTAGTTCTACTTTGATATAATATTGACAAAAGGCTTAGCTATATTTTATATATCATTGACATAAGGTTTAGCTGTACTTTATGTGCCATTAAAAAAAGGCTTAGTTCTACTTTGATATAATATTGACAAAAGGCTTAGCTATATTTTATATATCATTAACATAAGGTTTATCTGTACTTTGATATAATGTTCGCAAAAGGCTTAGTTATATTTTGATATAATATTGGAAAAATGCTCAGCAAATTGTTGTGTCACAATGTTAGATCTGATTTCTAACAGTTCATCAATTAACCGTGTGATTAGAAAAATCGAACCGTGTGACTTATCTCTTCCTCCTCTTAAAGACTGGGTGTTAACAGAAAACATCCTAGAACATTAACAACAGTTTTCTTCCACTAGTTCATGTAACATTTGTGTTAATGCATATGTTATCTTTAGTAGAGCATTAAATTGTCTTGCTGCACTGCGAGTATTGTTGTGACGTAAAACACGAAGTAGCCAATCATCTCTCTCCTTCCAGTATTGTTTCATGTTCGAGATTCAAAAGAATCTCTCAGGTGGTAAAATAGGATAATATATTGTATAATAGTTTTTGTTTGTTTTGCGCTAGCAGAAGAGCGTAACCACTTTCCAAAGAAATAACAAAAATTCATACGTTTTAACACAAAAAGGTTTCGTAGCTTATTAAACATACGTTAATCTGCAGTTTCTGACAGTTTTGTTATAACTGAGTTGTTGCATTGCTCAACATCAATCTATATCTATACATATATTCCGTTAGGCCTAGCATGGCCTGGTGATTAGGACATTCGACTCGTAATTTTGAAGGTCGCGGATATGAATCCTGTCACCGAACATGCTCACCATTTTAGCGTTGTAATGTTATTGTACCTCCTACTGTTTGTTAATAAAAGAGTAGTCCACGAATTTTTTATCTCACTTTTGATTATTTAATTATTATTATTTATTAATTTCTTCATGATTATTTTTATCTCACTTCGATTATTTAATAATCATTATTTATTAATTTCTTCATATGAGACTGGCGAACGGAGGTTAAGATTGAAAGAAGGTGTGTCCCCACCCGCAAGGTGGTTCCTACATCATCAATCACCTCCAAAACCTTGGGTACATTTTATATCCCACATTATAGCCTGAATTCTGGGGATACTTTTAATCTGAGCAGCGTTTTTTTATTTTTGTTTCGGCTTAATTTTATTTATATCAAATTACCAAGAGTAAAACGTTTTGATTTTCTGTTTCTAACGCAGTCCCTCCCTTTGATTTTTGTTTTATTTGATTATTGAGTGACCCCGGATTAAGGCGTGGGCTTATCGAGCTAAAGCCCAGAGCCTCACACTAATTAGGAGGCTTCAAGCTATAACTATAAATATATTGCACGTAGAGGTTTTGTCTCGAAAGGGCCTCTATTAGTTGAAAAGACGTGAACCAATAAAACCCTTAATCTGGCCTCACTGCCCCCCAGTGGCTCAGCAGTATGTCTGCGGACTTACACGCTAAAATCCGGGTTTCGATACCCGTGGTGGGCAGAGCACAGATAACCCATTGTGTAGCTTTGTGTTTAATTCAAAACAACAACAACAACTGGCCTCACTATTGATTATTAATGTTTTACACACACACATATATACACAAGAATTGTGAACTTAACTTTTACGGAATTAGGTTTTTTTAAGTATACTTTTTTTTTTTGCCGCTGATTTGATTGAACTAAAAATGTGAGATAAACCAAAAAATACTATAAGAAAATACATGGAGAGTTTCAAGGTAGAAGGATACAATAATTTATTATTATTTAATAATTCCTAATATGATAATGGCCGCCGAATCAAACCAAAATGGCTGCGTTCTTAGGATCGTCTGCTTATTCCACTCTACTGGGTAATTACACTGAAACATTCACAATTTTTTTTCGTGGCTTATAATTAGCGTTCATGTTTCGATACCTGCGGTGAACAGATAAAATACTGTGTATCTTAAGACTTAACAAAAGAAATAAACAAAACGGTGAGAGGCACTGGTTGTTTCTCGTGCCAATTGAACTGCCATAACTACTACATGAATCGTGATTCACGTGGTACAGAGTATGGCATGTTTTAACTCCATTTCCGTTTCCGCCTTTTTGTAGATCGAGAATATTTTGATTGGCTCTTTAACTGCCAGTGCAATTGCAACTTTTGTTTACACTAACACAACACCTGGTAAAAACTGGGAAATGGAACTACGGGGTCAGTGGATTGATTTATGATTTTGTAATAGACGTTTGTCTAGTTCATAAAATCAGAAAAACTGAAAAATACAATAATCGTGGTATTATTGTACGTACCACTAAGGACCTACTAATAAAAAAATAGCAAAGATAATGCCCTGAACTATAATCCCCCTAAAAAATGCAAACATGACAGGGTACAATTACTACGATTCAGGTGCCATTTATTACCCATAATTGAACAGAATTCGCACTATTAAAGACAAACAAAACCTCTGACACAAACACTTGGTGACCGAAACTAGTTCATTGTCAGATGTCTTTTCAATGACGGGAGCTTTCGAGTTCAATGACTGCCACGTAAACTCCTAGGTAACAGCACCGGTTATTTGTATAGATATATAAATTAAGGTTGTCGTGGTTTAAAGATAATCAAAAAGCCACAAAATGGGATATCTGTGGTCCAACAATCACGGGTATCGAATCGAAACCTAGTTTCTAACGTTGTAAGTCCGCAAACATACCCGCTGTGTCACTGGGGAGGGGGATATTTTAAAGGAAAACCTATTGGTAGATAACCTAAACCTTAATAACAAAAACAAAATTTCGATTTATACAATAAACAAAGAAGATAAGAATTTAAAACGTAAAAAAACAAAAACTACTTTGCACTAAATATTTGTAACATTTCATGATACTAACATTAATAAGGTGAATAATAAACGAGACAGTTGTTCTCGTTCGGCCTGGCATGGCCAAGCGCGTAAGGCGTGCGACTCGTAATCCGAGGGGCGTGGGTTCGCGCCTGCGTCGAGCTGAACAGGCTTGCCCTCCCAGCCGTGGGGGTGTATAATGTGACGGTCAATCCCACTATTCGTTGGTAAAAGAGTAGTTCAAGAGTTGGCGGTGGGAGGTGATGACTAGCTGCCTTCCCTCTAGCCTTACACTGCTAAATTAGGGACGGCTAGCACAGATAGCCCTCGAGTAGCTTTGTGCGAAATTCCAAAACAAACAAGTTTTCTCGTCCAATTTTGACATTTGACACACAGTTGTGATGTGTGTATATATATCGCAAAATAAAACAGGGTGAAGAGAACTGATATGAAAAATATTTCTCAAAATTATTTTAATTATATTATGAATTATTCACAAAATTACAGTTAATAGACAAATTATAGTACAATGCGACACACACGTTAACCACGGTCGCTGGTGGTGCCATTCGCGTATGTGATCATGCTACGACTGATTTGAAGGTTGTCATAGTGATGGTATATTATAATATGTAATATTAATGTAACGCTTCTTACATGTTTATGAATGACTCATATCGATGGAATTTCAACGCGTACAACACAGCTTGAAAAAGTTTAAATTGTTTTGTTTCTCGTTGTTTTAATATATCTCTAAGTTACTAGATATATCTTGTTATAGTACAGTTTAGACGCCATGTAACGTGTGATGAAAATTAAATGGGTTTCAATTTATTTTTAATTTTGATCAAACCTGTGAATTTGAACACTCCACTGTGAGGTCTGAAGTACTTATAAATAAGACAGTGTTAGTGATACAGATAATAAATTACAGACAAGACTGTAAAACTTCTCTGTCCAGATAGATGTATCAAGTTCTGTGATGAGATATGCAATCCTAGTTTTCACTATTAGGGTGATACAATGGTAAATTTACAGATTTACAACGCTAAAATTAGGGGTTCGATTACCCTCGGTGGGCTCAGCAAATAGCTCGATGTGGCTTAGCTGTAAAAAAAAACACGTACACATTTTTAGGTTTATAGCTGGATATAAGCGCCATCTATGAATCAGACATCGAAATGTTTGTCACACTCTCTGAATGAAACTCGTACCACACTCCCACAATGATACCTATGTTTTCCAGTTGTTTTACCACACTCCGACAATGATATCTATGGTTTCTATTCTTGTTTTTTGTTTCACCACACTCCCATAATAACATCTGAGGTTTCTGTTTTTTGTTGTTTTACCACACTCCTACAATGATACCTACGGTTTCCGTTTTTACAGGTGTTTGTTTTACCACACTCCCACAATGACCCCGGATGGCTAAAAACCTTTGAAGACTACTTCATGAGTACCACCGTCCACATCTTAAACAGCATGTTAAATAAACTCTCCCAGTTTCGTGACATGACTTTTGTATGGGCAGAGATCTCTTATTTGGCCAGGTACTGGGACAGGTAAGTGTTCTCTCACCTGTTATTACACATTATCGAGATAGAAATAAGTTTGACCAATAAAAATCTTTGATGGATGATCCTTAACAAAACATTAAATGGTAATATTTAAACACTTGATCTAATGGGATTTTAAATGATCACACGTACTTGTCGTACTATTTGTCTTTGAATTCACGTGAATACAGCTTGAAATGTTGACCACAACCACAGTAGAAAACTGTAACACTGTGAACTGGTAATTAAAAACAAAAACCTCGCGTGTGTAGAATCCTTTACTGGATCTTAAAGAAGTACAACATCTTGAGTTGAAACACAGAAATTGATGTAAAACTGGATTTATTGGTTAGGATTTAACAAAACTGAAACAGTTGACATGAAAGACATAAAGCTAAACGAAAACGCTCTCGTGGCGGTATTTGTAATTTATACAGATGTTACAGTCTGAAGCTGATGATGATGGAATTGAAGAATTAGTGAAAGATACGAAGTTTCGATTTTGTTAAAAAGCTACGATCTCTTTAGGATACTTCATGATATCCCTCAATATCAAACTGTTTGGACGAAAGTTAGATGCCGATGGTGCTCAAACGTATGGTCCTCATCTGGTTATTCTGTGGGTTTCGTTGTCCACTGTGAAGTAATTTATTTGATAGATCCTTCTTCATACGAATTGCCCTTGGTCACTCTATAGAGGAATAAAAGCGTGCTCCGGGCACTGATGCATATCTAATAGTTATTCGTTGTTTAACATGTTACAAATTGGAAATCATTACCGCACTATCTTCAATTAAGGTATTGCTGACTTCAACACTGTACACTTGAAATAAGTGTCATTTTAAACTAATGTCAACACTACACTTGAAATAAGTGTCATTTTAAACTAATTTCAACACTATACATTTGAAATAAGTGTTATTATTTGTGTAAAGCTAAGTTTTGATCTTAAATGTTTAAGCTTGAAAACTCGTCCTCATCTCCGTGAGACCTTAAAAGACCTTATTGTGCGTGGACAACTGGAGATAGTAACCGGTGGATGGGTGATGACGGACGAAGCAGCTGCCCATTACTACGCCATGATTGACCAGCTAATTGAAGGGCATCAGTGGATGAAAAGTACCCTTGGAGTGGCGCCAACAACTGGTTGGTCAATTGACCCATTTGGTCACGGTTCGACTATGCCTTATTTATTGAGGTCTTCGGGACTCAAGAACACGTACATCCAGAGAACACATTACGCGTGGAAACAGTTCCTCGCTGCCAGAGAGCAGTTAGAGTTTTGGTGGAGGCAACAATTTGACTCCAGCTCGGCACTGAATAACTCCGGAGAAGAGGATATTTTGTGCCACATGGCGCCTTTCGACCTGTACAATGTTAAACATGCTTGCGGACCCGACACGGAAGTCTGTCTTCACTTCGACTTCCGACGCGTTGCTGGAGAATATTCCGAGAGCAAAGCTTCCAGAGTAACCAAGGATAACGTCCATGATAAGGCTGAATTACTGGTGGGTCAGTACGGTCGCATGGCTTCCTTATTTCCCCACAATGTGGCGCTGGCATTACTTGGGGATGATTTTCGTTTCAACCACGATATAGAATGGGATCAACAGTATCGGAATTACAAGGTGTTGTTTGAGTACATCAACTCTCAAGAAGACTGGAACGTCGAAATTCAGTTTGGAACCCTGAACGACTACTTCCAAGAGGTCCATCAGCGAATGAAGAAGCTAAATGGAGACCAATATCCAACGCTAGTTGGTGACTTCCACCCTTATGGGGACATTTACGCCGAAGGTCGGCCCTCTTACTGGACTGGCTATTTCTCTACCAGACCCCACTGGAAACACCTGTCCAGAGAACTGGAACATTGGCTACGAAGTGCTGAGATATTGTACACTTTGGCAAGAACAGTCATTCGGCAACAAGGGAACACCAGGCTCAGAGAAAGGTTAGATCAAGATTATAACTATTTGACTCTAGCACGTCAAAGTCTAGGCCTCTTCCAGCATCATGACGCCATTACGGGAACATCAAAGGAGATTGTCATGCATGACTATGGGCAGCAATTATTTAGAGGATTCAGAGAAGTTATGGGAGTCATCTCTCATTCTGCACAGTTTCTTCTCCTTCACGAACCTTTTACCAAACCAAGCGATCTGCTTCCTGCCCATCCAATGACATCGTACTTGTTCCCGGATATCCAAAGGTCATCCTACGACACCCTTCCTCAGAAAGTAACTTTGAACGTTCCAAAAGTGGAAGGTCAAAAAGTGGTAGTCTTCAATTCTATGCCTCATCATCGACAAGAAGTGATCAGAGTTGGAATCAAGCATCCTCACGTGCGTGTCGTAGATCCTTCGGGCAAAGAAGTTCCTTGTCAGGTGAATCCAGCTTGGAATGGATCATTAGAAATTTTGAGCAGCATCTTTGAACTCGTGTTTGTGGCACAGTTGCCACCGTTATCATTAATAACGTACATTGTGTACAAAAGAGAAGAACAACGTGAAGTTTCCAAGACAACCATAACCATCTTTGTTAGTGATGCCTTTGGGAAAATTCCCAGACTGTCGTTGTTCAACTTTCGGAATCCAGAAGACGAAGATATAGTACTGAAGAATCATTTCTTGAAAGCTGTGATTTCTAAAACCTCGGGACTTTTGGATTCTGTAGAACTCTCAGCAGAGAAATCTGTGAAGAAAGTGGAAATGAAAGTATTATATTATAATTCTGAGGAATTCCACAGCGGGGCGTATTTATTTCAGCCCAATAAAATGTACCCCGTGCTTAATATTAGCGAACGTTTTCCCATTATTCGTGTCGTGCAGGGTCAGATTATCTCAGAGATAACCACAGTGTATTCTGGTGTATTCTCTGTTACCTATCGCGTTCATCACTTTGATGGCCCCCTGGCGGAAGGTATAGAAGTCGATACGATATTTGACATGTCTGAAAGCCGGCGTAATAACGTAGAGTTGTTCATGAGAGTACAGAGTGACATAAACAATAAAAACACTTTCTACACGGACTCCAGTGGGTTTCAGATGGTTAAAAGATATACGCATGCGCATCTTCCCACGGAAGCCAACTTCTATCCAGTTACGTCTGCAGCCTACATTGAAGACTCTGATTGGCGGTTAACAATGCTCGTGTCTCATGCTCACGGGTGCAGTAGTCTTCACTCTGGTTGGCTGGAAGTCGTGTTGGACCGCCGACTCCGATTCGATGACAGTCGTGGGATGGCTGAGGGGGTTATGGACAATAAAAGAACTAACGCACATTTCTGGTTGTTGCTAGAGAAACTGAGATCGGACCCAACAGAAGACGAAGTGCCAAATCTGAGTCACTTAGCCAACGTTCTGTCCTCTGTGTTGAACTACCCTGCCATTATCTTAGCTTCTGATGGCAAAGAAGAACGTCCTCTTCGGGGAGCAATGACTTTCATCGAAAAAGCTTTTCCTTGTGATGTCCATTTGGTGAATCTTCGAACTATACCGAAAGCTGGGAACTATAACTATCCATCCAATAGCAGCCTTCTTATCCTCCACCGCAGGGGTCACTCGTGCAATGTGAAATCTCACGCCACAGATGCGTGTACGAACGAAGCCAGCAAGTCTCAATTGAGCAAACTTCGTCACGTCCAATTACAGTCCATTGAACAAACGTCACTGACTGGAATTCATTCTGTTCAGAAAGTCCAGAGTTTCAATGATGTTCATATCCAACCGATGGAGATTCGGACCTATAAACTTAACTTTGCTCATTAGAGTTATGGAAGAACAAGATGCGACGAATATGTCCCTAAAGATGAATTTTTTTTGGATCCATAAATTCTGGACAAGTGAAATATTCTGCAGTTTTAACACATATGCGCACACAAGCCCCCTTTTTCTGTATTACCTATATAAAGATTAGCTAGTATGTATTATTCGTGATGACGAGAAAAACCCACTTGTAGAGAAATATATATATGTAAAAATATATAAAAATGTAGTATTGTTTGTAATAGAACTACTTTAATTTAGAGTAAGCATTACACCCCCAATAAAAAAACACAAAACAGATGTAAGCAAATTACTATAAACGAAGTTTTTAAAAAGGGTATATAGAAATTAGAGAAAAAAAATAGTCTTATAGAAAGAAAAAGCTATCAGCTTAAACTTGAATAAGATCGCCATCAGTATTTTCATCATAATGATTTATATACTTTCCCAATGGATAACGAAATAGTTTTACTTCAGTAAATATATTTTTACTGTCAGATCAGACTTCACTCTCAATGTATATACGTGTAAAGATCGAAGAAGCGTTGATAATAGTAAAAATATGTACTTTGTTTAAGGATAAGAATTATTTTTGTGTTGTTTGTTTAGTATCTTTTATTTATTTGTTCTTGAACTTAATCTAATATAATTATTATTGGTGTTGTTAATCATATTTTAGTTTCGTCTCAGACGTTTGGAGAAGCCTGGAATCTTTTCAAACAAACGTACACTTATTAGCTATTATATTAAGATATTATTATATATACCTACTTCTACCATGGCTCTTGAAAAATGGGCTTTCGTTTCGCTAAAATTAGGCTTAGGTTGAGATGAAGTGCACTATTTACTTTTTTTCGTATTTATTTCGTTCTCTTGATGAATAACATGAATAAATCCACGTTTTACTAAAATTAGACGTAAAACAAGATGAAATGCACCATTCAGTCACCCAGTATTCAGTATTTTGTTTATAATGTCTCTTCTTCAATAAACTCGTATCTCTAAACTTAGGCTTAAAGCAAGATGAAATGCATTATTCATTCACCTAGTACTAGAGTCACGTCATATCTTGTTGAGTATAGTACACCCCTGTCTCACTAAAATTAGGCTTAGAGCAGGAGAGACGAGTAATTAAATATGCACTGGAAATTTTTACAATAATGAAAATTTTACTGTTACAGAAACCAGCAAAGAATAATAATTTGTGTGAAACAGAAAAAAAATCTAGAGTGGGGGGGAGAAACAAACCTTCAAATTGTTTATATCACATCTGCATCAGATGTTATATTTTCATGTTGTACATGATTACTGTTTCAATATCTTAACATTTTTAAGTCTTTCAGAATCAACAAAGTTTTAAAAGTTACATTTGGTACTTCGACAAAACAACAAAAACAAAACATACTAGCTACCGTAACACCCAAAACCAGTCTCTGCTGGTTATCATCATTTGTTTAATTATTTAAAGCAACTATTCATTGTGAAAGCTTTAATTTTCGATATTTTTATAAATTTCTTGATTTCATTTTGTTTCTGTCCTGAGGTTACCTAATAAGTTAGGATACTCAGCTACAAGCTACGAACACAATATCGATGTAGGTAGCTTACTTAGATCAGAAATCCATGATGGTCACACTTTTTTTCTTTTTCCTTTATTCACAATCTCGATAATTATTGTTAACCCATGAATAGTTTTATATTTACGTTGGAAGTTTTATCACTAGATGGCATTAATAGGTATGCAAATAACGATTTGTGAGAACAAGAATTGTTTGAAGTTAAGTACAAAGCTACACAGAGCTGTACTCTCTCTGTCCACTACGGATATCGAAAACTGATTTCTATTATTGTAAGTTTGTAGACATAACCACTTTGCCACTAGGGGACATAAGCATAAGAGCATTTTTATTGGTGGTAGAAAGTGCTGCATGTTTTGACTTTTTCTTTTGCTTATAAGTCGTTATTTGCCTACCTATCATGTTAACATAATATGCTTATTACTGAAATATTACTAGATGGCAGCACAATCAACAGAAACGCACATTTTGTATTGGGCGCAGTTTAATATTTTTATCGATCGTAGTTCACGTAATGTGGAATAAATGATTTTTGTATGTTTCCTGATAATTATGAAATAAATATAATCCTTCACTTTTTTATATCTTGCTGAATGCTATATAAGTAGCCTCACCTGTACATAGTTTTTTTAACAAATAAAAGAATCTAGAAACGAAACTCAACATAAATATTATTATTAAGTGTTAGGCAATTAGTCCTAACGGCATGTTTTCGTTGATCACGTCTCCTTCCATGTTTTATATGGTTGAACAAATTGATATATCTTCTATATTACATCGGTACTTTCCAATTTAGTTTTCCCTGGTAGGGCAGAGGTAAGTCTACCGACTTCCAACTCTAAAATTTGAGGTTCGATTCCCTACTCTGGACATAGCAGATAGTCCAAAGTGGCTTTACTTAGAAATAAACATACCTCAACCTGTTTTTAACGTTTATCCCCACCACCAGTCAGACCTTTGATTTTTTTTTGTTTGTTTGTTTTGGAATTTCGCACAAAGCTACTCGAGGGCTATCTGTGCTAGCCGTCCCTAATTTTGCAGTGTAAGACTAGAGGGAAGGCAAATAGTCATCACCACCCACCGCCAACTCTTTTACCAACGAATAGTGGGATTGACCGTAACATTATAACGCCCCCACGGCTGGGAGGGCGAGCATGTTTGGCGCGACAAGTATGTAATTTGTTTGTAGTTTCAATCAGTAATGTCGAGAAACCCACTTGTTGAGAAATTTATATGCAAAAACGACTCGTTTGTAGTTTAAACACAAAGTTATACAATGAGCAATCTGTATAATAAAATAATTAAAAGTGGTTCATATTAATAAAGAGAATAATTCTACAATGAATGCTAGGTAACAGAGTACGTTGGCAAGTCATCGAAACTGCCCTCTAGTTTTTGAGATGTGTCTGTATTTTTATTATTATTTTTCAATGTTTTCTCAAAGATCTCCGCGTACTCCGAGAAGTACGAAAGCAGCTGTTATGAGCCTCTGTCGTATTGACAGCACTGCCCAGAGTTTTAATTACAATAAAATGTTAGCTACGAACTTGTGGTCGACAAACGTAAATTTTATAATTCGGTTACCTCAGAAGATTATAAGTTAGCTTGTTCGTATATTGTCTGAATTACTTGAAAGTTGACTGAGTAATATATTTATTGAAGTGCTCAATGTACGTGACAACTCACACCTTCGTTTTATTGAATCACCTGTTTGTATTCATGAAACGACAGTTTTAAAGCGAATAGTTTGTTTTATTAAACTATATACACACGAAGGCCCGGCAAGACCAGGTGGTTAAGACACTCGACTCGTAAGCCGAGAGTTCGAATTCCCGTTACACCAAACATGTTGGCCCTTTTAGCCGTGGGGTCGTTATAATGTTCGTTTATCCTATTCGTTTGTAAAAGAGTAGTCCAAGAGTTGGCGGTGGGTGGTGATGACTAGCTGCCTTCCCTCTAGTCTCACACTGCTAAATTAGGAGCGACTGGCGTAGATAGCCCTTGTGTAGCTTTACGCAAATTTCAAAAAATAAAAGAGACATCGAAATTAAAAGAGATTAAAGTTAAGAAAGTTTGAGGCAATGTAATACGACTAAGGAAAGGTAATAAATTATCATATATAAATCAACGCAATTATTTTCATTCAACTTTTAAAATTGCAAACAATTGCAACGTTTTATGAACCGAGTATCCATCATATAAAATTTAACTGGTTTCACGTATCACGCTTATTGTCGCCAAGGGTATAGTCACTTTTGAATGTTTGTTTTGGAATTTCGCACAGAGCTACTCGAGGCCTATCTTTGCTAGCCGTCCCTAATTTAGCACTGTAAGACTAGAGGGAAGGCAGCTAGTCATGACCCACCGCCAACTCTTGGGTTACTCTTTTACCAACGAATAGTGGGATTGACCGTCACATTATAACGCCCCCACGGCTGGGAGGGGCGAGCATCTTTGGCGCGACTCGGGCACGAACCCGCGACCCTCAGATTACGAAGCGCGTGCCAGTCACTTTTGAAATAGTTTGATTTCACTCACTCTTTCAAAACTAATATCCTAATATCTATTTTATTCGCAATATCCAAATACGTAATAAATTGTTCGAACCAGTTGTAAACAAGGAAGTGAAATATAACACACTATATTAATTAGAAGATTAAGGTTAGTTTTTTTGTTTTTGAATTTCGCGCAAAGCTACACGAGGGTTATCTGCGCTAGCTGTCCTTAATTTAGCAGTGTAAGACTAGAGGGAAGGCAACTAGTCATCACCGCCACCGCCAACTCTTGAGCTACTCCTTTACCAACGACTAGTGAGATTGCCTGTATTATAACGCCCCCACTGCTGAAAGGGGGACCATTTAGTGGTGGTGATGACCAGCTGCCTTCCTTCTGTTCTTACACTGCTAAATTAGGGACGGCTAGCGCAGATAGCCCTTGAGTAGCTTTGTGCGAAATTGTTTGTTGGAAAGAAAATTGAAGAATGACGAGTTAAACAACAATCTCGCTTCCAAATTATAAGTGTGTACTGTTGTGAGTCTGATGAAATTAAGGAACGTTAATCACCACAAAACTTTTCCACAATATTTTATTAGGTAGCACTATTATAATTAACACTGAACAAAACGTTGAGTCATCGTTTTAAAATTCTTACTAGAAACATCAAATGTTTTAACTAAATTCGAATAGAATTATTTAAAAGCAAATAACGAAAAACATTTGAGCATTTCGGGGAACCAATGGCGTCCATTTGGCACGTTGTAATCATATTTCATTTCACACACGGGTCTTCAAAGTCAAGCGAGATGTACGCAAGTTTCCAAAATAAAAACCAACAATTCACTTTTTTTTTCAGCAATTGAATAAAATAAATAAATAAATGCATCTAAATATTACAATCTGATTGTCATTGACCAACAATAATACAGCAAGTGTGCCTCTCTACTCTAATTAAAAGTTAACTAAAGCGCCATCTACCGGTAAATATTGAAAACGCGTTTGTTAAATTTTTGCCATTTTAAATTTAAAACTTCTTTCGAACTGAAGATTTTATCGATATTCAATTACTGACCACGACAGCCAACATAATAAATGTTCGGAGCCAAATAAACAATTATTTGTAAAACCGACTCAACGTTTTGCAAACCTCTGTACTACGTTTAGTTAATTGAGTTATTATATCAACGTAATACCAGTTAAAATACAATAAAAGCTTTCGTAACGGTTATTTCTTAATGACAATGTATTTCTAGCATCTCGAACAAACATTTGACTAAATAAAACATTGTAATTTACAATTATTAGCGTATTAGGTACGATATTTTTATTATTCGGTATTTTATCACCGATGTTTATTCCAGCATCTAACTTACGTGTGTATACTTTCTAAAGAGGCCAGTCTTACGTATTAATAAAACAAAATAGTTTTTTGTTTTTTTTAGTATTTACGAATACATCATCTTGGCCTTTTCTATACAAGTCATTTTACTTGACGGAATATGAGAAAACAAAAAGCCTCTAACACCAACAATTTAAAACAACAAACGTAACAATAACAAAAGCAACTACGTTCACACAGCATTCTTTCCCACACGAAGTATATGGGAGAAGTGAAGGTTGGCTATTCCTTTCAAAAAGAGCTGTTACTTCGTTCATAACAGCTATGTCACTGATATTTATAATCAACATGACTTTCTCGCATCTCATAATCAGTTTGCTGTAATATTTCACTGTACCGATCGGTTCGACATTGCGCAAGAGTTCTGCGCATGCACGAAGAACAGTTATTGTATCACAGCCGACGCACTTTGACACATATGGCACGTTCACGCATGTTATGCACACGCACACGTATACATGTTTACATAAACCTAAGCGAACAAGCAAAACAATCTTATCTCTAACTCTACATGTTTTATCGATGATTTTTTTTTCCAGAGGCTTTTTAAGTTTCTGTATTTACAAAGTTGAGGAACGGGGGGAGACGGGGTAAATAGAAAGGATGGGGAAAAAACGTGCCACGATCACGAGAACGTCGTCTGCCGATCATTTTGGCACCTGTATCCGGCATATTAAATAGAAACGTCCGGCAATTATAGATCCTCTTAAGTAGGGAAGGCCCATTTTATTTCGCGATTTTTGTTTTCCCTTTGTGACACCGAATCTAGATTTACTAGTATTATTTTACTTATTCCAGTAGTCACACACACTAAACACTACGAACTCCTGCAATGATTTTAATGGTGTTTCGACGAACTCCCCCATCGAATTCTCTTCTTTGTTTTCCCCGCCATCCTAATTTGTCTTCCCTTTGACCGAATTTCGCCTGCACGGAAAAAAACAACAACAAAAAACAATGTTAAACAAAAAAAATGGTAGTAAATATATTATATTAAACAAAATTACGTGACGCATTGTAGAACGTTTTTTCTTTTAGGGAAAGACTAATAATTAACCTAGTTATAACTATAATGTATTTATATTAATGTGTCACAAAGTTGTACTCAAGAAAAAAACTAAACCATTTAATATTTGACGTGTTTCCACTAGGCTGATGTAAACATGCCCGTGGGGTGGGGCTACAGAACACACTTACTAGAATCAATACATCTGGGACAACATTCATTTTCTTCTTCTATCTTCACAACACAAGAAAATTTGGGGCATCTTTCTCGTTCACATTTCTGCTTTCCGTCCTGTGTTTCAAAAAATAAATAAAAATGTCGGTGTATGCTTATTTTATACGGTCCCTTTTATGTGAAAGATATGTTGTAAAATTTTATTATTATAATAGTACGTTTCGGTTTGAAACTTCGATGTCACTTATCTCTTATGTAGTAATGAAAAATAACGCTAGATGGAAGCACTTACCTTACAGGAGCATGTTACACATTTCATCTCTCCAAAAGGTTGGACCGTTGGATGCCAAAAGTCACCATTTGGATGAATAACATCACCAAACAGGCACCCTATTCGAATAGTAAACAAATTACAATCAGTACAGATACTGAATAATATTGCAGTAGTTTTTATATACAAGTTTCATAACTTTAATAGGACGATCATTCATGAAAACTGTTTCCAGTTGGAATAAATTTTAACTAGATACTTATTAATAAAGATACTTTATTATTTTTATCGTTGTTGTTGTTGTTGTAACGCTACCTACCGCCAGCTGCCAAAATATCTTTGTTTATTTCTTCTTGGTTTACAATGGATATAGCCTCGTCCCCGGGGTGATAGTTGTGCTGATGAGTTTCGTACGATTTTATACGCACTTGGGCTGAAAACATTACGATCCATTTTAGTTAATTACGTATTACCAGCGCGTGTATAATGCTTTAAAAAAAAATCACAGTAACTTCGCAATGTTTTCACAATTACCCGGGCTAATATAGCAAACAAACGTAACTGCACAATTTACCTGAAAAACGGACACTCAGCGAAATATATTTTAACACTTAAAACGTTTTAACACTGGAACAGACATTTAAAAAACCGTTATGGAAACTTACTGCGACATTTTTTGCAACAATCGTGAGGATGCTCTCGGAAAACGTCGTTGTGACCACAGGTCAGTAATGGACAGTTGATTTTTCTACATTCAACCTGGAGAGTTACTTCCTATAGCCAAAAAAACGGTTGGGCTATTAAGTCAAATGCGTTGAAATATTATTCGTTTTACTAATTTTTATAAACGTGTTTGAAAAACAGAGAATATTAGAAGATAATACTGGTTTTTAAAGAAGTCTGGACCGTTGCATCACCTACACGGTAACCTTAATTGTTAGGGTGCATCACAAAGAACAAATAAAATAAAGGCTTAGACGTTTATATACAAACGTATTCATACATGTTTATGTATTGTAACGATAACTAGTAACCGCTCAAGACGGGATGTTACAGAATACAATTGTTTTTCTACCTTTTGTTATTAAAAACACATTTCATAACCAATAAAAAAAATTCTTCAAATGTCTGTAAAAATGGTTGTAAGGCTGTGAAGCGAGACTTACGTCACAAGTGCAAACGGCACAACGGCTAAATCCGAAGGGTGGTAGATATGGGTGCCATCTGGTGCCAGCCAAGTGAAATTTTTTGTCGCCTTCGAAGAAACAACCACGTGGCTTCTTCTCGATTGCTGTATTGTTATTTACTTCTAGAACAACAATCACAAATTATGTATTCATTAAATGTTATTACTATAGATACAAAACAAGGCAACAAATTAAACATTTCAGCGAATACCACAATGTAACAAATAAACACAGTTAGAAGCGTCTCCAAAGTATACATTGGAACAACTGGGTTGGTTTGTTTGAAAGTTCGCGCAAAGCTACAAAAGGGGCTACGAACGTTGGTCATCTCTAATGAAGCAGTGAAAGAAGACAGCTAGTCATCACCACCAATGAATAGTAGAATTAACCGTTGATTTATAACGTCCTCCAAGACTGAAAGAGGGCGATCATATTTAGTGGAACGTGGATTCGAACTTGTGATCCAGAGATGACATGCTCCCAAGTGGTTTGGTGATTACTTGTTTGAAAACCTAATATCGAAACGTCATGGTACAAATTGCCTCACACACACACAAAAATTATTCAATACAATCGAACAGGACGTATTAACTGCAATGTAAGTTCAGTAAATTAACGGATGAAAAGTTTTCTTACCAGAACAGACGGGGCAACATTCTCCCTTTAAAGTCAAAGGTCTGTCACAGGTCAGCTTCGGACAAACAATGGTATCACAGTGTACGCGTCCCATCTGGAAAACGTTCGATATTAACATAAAACTTCCTACAAGCACGATACTATCAAGTAAGTTAACATTTGGGTGGTAGTGGGTGGATGCATATGGTTTATAAAGTTACACTTGTTCAGTCTGCGAGTGTTCCAAGCAGAACAATAAACAATCAAAGAGAACTTAGAAAATGTATATTTCTTATTCAGTCGCCTTCCTATTGGAGGAAGTTTGGGTGACGTCAACGTTCAAATTTCCATGTAATTAAAAAAAAACCTTTTAAGTAAAACAAGAGAAACTGTATAAATCTTTGTTTAGATTTTATTATTTTAAAATATAAATTCTACCACTCTAGCTCAGAGAAAATAAAATAAAAATATAAGAATTAAACGCAAGCTTTTACTTAAAACTCCATAACTGGAAGTACATACGTCATTACAAAGCGCCACCTATAACTTTACAGTTTAATCAATTTTACGCAATAGACCGATAACACATATTTAATCGCACGCGCATAATAAACCTGGTTGTTGAAATTAAAACCTACAACTACGCACGCTAGCCAATTACAGGCAATACTTAACATCACGTGACAATAAATATACACAAGTTTGTAGTTAAGGGCGTTTTTACGTAAGAAATCAAAGTTCATGAACTGCGATTCGTGTTGTGAAGACTAAGTGTACTTTAATAAACTAAGTTCGCCTTGAAACGTTTCACATAGAAACACGTGTGGTTGTATCGTACGCCATTAGTTACAAAAGTCGTGACCTAGTGAGCAATTTTTCCATTTCCAGATCATTGCTGTGATCTTAGTTGAATCAACCGGTCTGTAATGGATAAAAAAACACACCTACCTGACAGGAGCACATGGTACACGTCTCGTGTTGGGCTTTCCATTGAAGTCCATCTTCTATAACCTCTCCTTCGTAGTAGCAATTGTGTGTCGGTTCGGGATAGATCTTGTTAAAACTGTCTTTGAGCATTCGCACGTTCTTACCACTTCGGAGTTGGTCAGTTTGGGGAAAGCAGGAGTCGGGCAAGTGAAGCTAGATTAAACAATGAATCATGATTTTATATTTTAATACACAGAAAATCCTTTGTGGGTTTTATGGAAGTTCAGACTTCCAACGGATAATTTCATTACATATTTATTTTCTGGTAATTTCTTTATACTGAATGTGCTATAACACATTTTTTAAAATCAAGAATTTCTTGGTATATTACAAGATGCGAGCTCTATTGTTACAGTACGTACGTTTGTTATTCTACCCTCTAGGTCGACCTTCTTTCCAACACCGGTGGTTTTCGTTGTTATCAGGAAAGCACTCTGTCCAAATTCCAGATGAATTAATGTCCTCGTGCCCAGACCTTCAAAGACGTCCCCGACCTACACCATCAAGAAGACACGTAAGAAACCTATCGAATAGTCTCAAACCTACAATACTAACAAACTGAAATATTCTATTTTGAACTTACAGAGTCTTGTTGCATCCAATAACCAAAAACTACTTTGCAAGAGTTGTCAAAAGTATTAAAACACAATCCACCCAAGAAAGGCCCTTGAGATAACATTAAACCATTTAACTGAAAATCTCTCCAAAGAGTCACTATGTAAATCCCATCAATAAATAAATAAAGGTTTTGCAATATAATACAAGGTATTTGTAGTTATGGTAAATCCATTAACGCCATCTGCCTCCATCCCTAATTTTGAACTACTGATCAGATGGAACAATCAACTAACCACCATTCAGACTTGAGGATTGCACTCGCAACTTACAACGAGAGGTATAGTTTATGGTAACGAACGGATTCGAGACAGGATCGCCATCTCCAGAATCCAGAGATCTACCACAAAGACAATCTGATTTCTCCAGATTATAGAAAGATCTCTCCAATTCTGGTTAAAATTGTGCAACTAGCTGGCTTCTCTCTCTCTTTATATATATATATATATATATAAAAATATTTATAAAGGTTTAAAAGTTTCAGGTGTCACTCCTACCTCTTCGCCACCAAACTTTCTCAACACATGCAGATCAGGTTTTCTGTGCCGATTCAAATGCACTTCTTGCACTTCCACTAGATGGCGTTGACGGCGACCATCTACATCGTCATCGGAAGCATGAAGTCCAGAAACAAACACTTCGTAATGTAGTTGACAATGTTTATCTACAGATAACCATACTTGACCGGCTGCGGTATTATTACCAACTAAAAGCAAGGGGACCTCTATCGGGGAAAAATATTAATAATGAGGAAATTATAACGACACTTTTATGCGTGATAATCTATAAATAAATATCTGATTTGCAAAAATTTGAAAACAAAAATCGGGTTTTGAAAGTGGAAACCACAACAATTAAAATACACAAAATAAGATAAATAAAACAATTGAAATACACATACATGTATTAAAAAAAAATAACACAAAACTTTTCATTTTGAAACGGTGCCTTAGTATAACTTACAAACGTATAGTCTTGAAACCGCCTGTGAAATGAATATTCACATGTTGAAAAACAACCGACAAAAAAAGTGTCATCTGGATACGGCCTGTCTTAATGTAACTTACAAAAGTGTCATCTTGAAACGGCCGCCTAAGTGGATTAGACGTGGATTCAAGATTAAGCTTGAAACTTCCCTGTTGTGTTATCGAATGTTGTTTCCAAAAACAGGAAACTGATGCAATTATCTCTTTCTTCACAACATAAAGGGTGATATGCACACATTCGTCTCTAATTTTCAATTAACAGACTAGAGGGAAGTCAGTAATACCAACTGCCACTCTTGTCGAACCTAACTAGGATTTGACAAAGATGTTTACTGAGGACCCCTCACACACACACACCTGCGAAAGCGTGTATTTTACGGGAAACCGAATCCTTGGAGTCACCGTCCAGGCACGTTCACTACTTAGCCACACCCAGTTGTAATAACTTTACTAATATTAACATAGTACACTGCAAAACTAAGGTCACTTACCATTAGAAAAAGCTTCCGTGTACAGTCTTTGGCGAACGTGGCCTCGGAGATTTTCTTCACCCTTCATCGTTTGCACGTGCAGGTAGAGATCACCAATCAACAACGTCTCCAGGTCTCGTGCTGTTGTCTTACGAAACGTGCCATTTATCTGCGAACGAAGAAAATTTTTTGTTCAGCTTCCTACACTTAGCAACACAGCATACAAATAGCACGTGAAAGCTTCTCGAAGTTCACCCCCTCCCTCAATAATTAGTTTTGTAATCTTGTTTATCGAAGATACTCACCCACTGACCAGTAGAAAGCACCTGTGTCGTTTCGGTCAGTGTGGTCGTTCCTTGGTTGGTAGGGTTACGGGTTTCAAGGCTGATTTTGATTACCTGGCCAGTCAATCTCGCGGTCCGAATCTTTAATAAACAAATAAATAGAAATACATTATTTAATATTTAGTTGTGCA
The DNA here is from genome assembly GCA_011833715.1 of Carcinoscorpius rotundicauda. NCBI lineage: Eukaryota > Metazoa > Arthropoda > Merostomata > Xiphosura > Limulidae > Carcinoscorpius > Carcinoscorpius rotundicauda. The sequence goes on along the minus strand of CM022394.1, from coordinate 127,397,763 downwards.
TACACTTCGATAAACTGTAGTAATTATGAAATGGGTAGTGAGTTTTGTCCAACGTGGAAGATTTTCAAAGGAAATTACCTTGAACGAAATCGAGCCATTTGCTTGTATAACCAAAACTCCAAATCCCGTCGATAGAGGACGCTTTTCCTTTTGTGCGTCAGCTGACTGTCCAGTGGTCAAGATTGTTTGGAACACTGAGTTTGAAACAAGCAAATAACAAATCAGTTGTAGACATGTGCTCAAGTTGTGAATATCGAACAAACAGAATTTCGTAAACCATAAGACGTAAACTGTACTAATATTGTCGCGAAGCGCGACTTCGATTAACTGTTAAATAAAATCAAAACTAAAACTTACAGTAGTTTGCTTTTCTGTTTAACACTATGCAATAAAAAAAAACAGCTTCATGACGGTTTGCGGACAAATTATTTCGACTGTAACAAGAGGTAAACACTTCCCCAAATCAGTGAGTGAGCTATCAACCACCCCCTAGCTCGTCCTATACTACGTGGGTGGGGGTGGGAGGTTATTTAATCTTTTTTTTTCACCTTTGTTTAATCAACTACCTATTTCAGAATGAAAACCGTCAGAAGGGGAAGTTTTAGCCCCTATATTCATCTTTGTTTCGTGTGAATTACCTAACTCAATGTGAACACCACCTATCTCAGTTACCGTTACACGTAGTCTTGGGTAATATTGGTCCAGACAGGGCTCTTGTTCCGTCTTCTGAAGATATTTCAAGAAACACTCCGTTTTGGGAAAGGAGGAGTTCCTGGGCGGAAGTGACGTCAAGTTTTACATCAACAGTGTTTAGGTCCTAGGAACAGATTAAGGACAACATTAAGTTGACTCACTCAGAGGAAAATAAATAGTGAAAACAAATGTAAAGCAACACACTATTTCTGGTGTGAATTAAAGTAACCCTAATCGTGAAGAGAATTACAGCAACACTAATAACGATGTAAAATAAAGTAAAACAGTAATAACGGTGCGAATTACAACAACACTAATAGCGATGTAAAATAAAGTAAAACACTAATAATGGTGCGAATTACAGCAATACTAATAACGGTGTGAAATAAGGTAAAACACTAATAACGGTGTAAAATACTAATAATGGTGCGAATTAATTAACGTAGCACATTAATAACGTGGTAAAACAAGCACTTTACAATATTAATTATAAAATACGTATTATAAACCGGTCTGTTCATCTTTTGACAAAAATACAAGAGTTCTTCAGACAGAAAACCCAGTTCACATTACAAGACAGGCTATATTTAACTGGAAACAGGTATGTACATTTTGACATTTAGGTTACACATTTCATCCACGCTTATTCTTTGCCCAAAATATCTCAGTGAGACATTTCAAAGGTGAAAAGTGCAGGTGACTTTACAGTTACCGTTAAACCTAAAATAGGACAGCTAAAGAAACAGAAAGGAGTTGTTTGAATTCTCGTCTAGGTGTCGTTCTACAAAAAATAACGTTATTTTTGTTTAATCGGAGAGTTTCGTATTAAGAGTTCGAAGTTAGATTAAGGCGGCGTGATCATTGGCTTTGTACCCATGACATAATTATAACGAACTTTGATTCTAAATTAGTTTATATTTACGTGTTATTATTCACTATGGTAACAGAGCAACGTGTTCTATTTCTACTTTTAGCTATATATCAAAGTTTTCCTGTTGCTATAACGATGTGATTTCCAACAATGTGACAGAGCTTTTCATTGGCTTGCAACAAAGTAATCGAGCCGATCATTGGCTTACGACAATGTGATCGAGCTTCCGATTAGTTGAATTAATCAAGTGTCGATGCTTTAGGTTTTTGTGTTCATTAACTCGTTTAATAAAACTGCCATCATTTAAAAACGATTAAATTAGTCAGTTAAAAATGATTATCTGATCTTACCAGTTGATGATTGAATCTTTTTATTTCTGTCTCTTTGTACATACTGAACTTAATTGAGGTATCAAAGAAATATAGGATGACGTTTGACGCTATTGTTGTTTTTGTACAAAGCCACACAACGGACTTGCGCTCTGTCCACCACAAAAAATCGAACTCAGAATATCTAGTACTTTAGTTCCGCGAGAAGTAGAGGACCTTTCGAAGAAGGGGAACATCCTATTATTAAAATATATCGTTACACACGGTCATCGGTGTGTCTTGATCTACAAAATTAGAGGGAAGGCAGTTACTCAGTACTACACACAGCTTACTGTTGGTTAGACCACAGTGGAATTTCGCTCTTATAATGTAACCCGGACCCCCAAAGTGTACAGTTATTTACAGCATGATGCTTAAGGAAAACATTCACTTACTGGATGTACTTTCTGCAGGTTGACCATCGTTACTGCCTGAATCTGGTCATCTGGAGTCTTTAGACGAACAATGAAAGAAACGTGGCGAGAATCTTTATAAAGACAAATGATATAAGAATGTAAATAAAATTCAACTCAAACTTAACATGAAAAACGTCTTTAAAAAACACCAGGAATACTGGAAGTCCTTTTAATTTACTACAGGGTGGCCAGAAAATGTGGAATCATAGGCACGTGTACAAAAAAACGAAGACACCGAACATCTGGAACAACGAATTCGTGACGAGTGTCGGGACGACATTGACAAATGACAAATATTCCTCGCAATTCGTGATGACGAGAAACCCACTTGGAGTAAAAATATATTCTACAGACAGCTGAAATGGGTATTTATAAACTTTAAAATAAAGTCCAGAACAACGTTTCGACCTTCTAAGGTCATCTTCAGGTTAACAGCTTGAGGTCAACTCTTTGTCAACCTGAAGATAATTAAAGAAAGTCGAAACGTTGTTCTGTTAAGTTTTAATATCCGTACCAGTTTTATTATTCGTAGCGTTCAATGAGAATAGAAACTCCGTCTCCAAACTTGTTTCGAATTAAGAGGGCAGCACGTATTCTTCGTGCTTTATGATTCCAAACGTTTTGGGCACCACGTATTATTATCCTGCATGAACTGAACAACGTACATAATAACGTTATTAAAACATGCGGTTCTAAAGTAAACAGTAACATTCAAGATTACAAAACTGAAACCACTGATAAATCATTGTATTGTTACTTTATTTATAGGGGGTCAGTAAAAGAAAAACAATTCTTCATTGGTTTTACGATAGATAGCGTTTCATTAACTGTTAACTGCGTTCAGTAAATTTTCGGTTGTGAGCATCATCTGTTGCGTGTAGTGTTCACTTTTTTTACCTTTAGGGTCAAGAATGCCGTTGAAATCAATGGTTAACAGAACGTTGTCCTGAGACAGTGACACAACAGCGACCCCACCGCCACCTGCTGTTTCTGGAGAAAGTAAAACATTCGGGAGAAGCACTGCGCTGAAAACTTCTAGAATTTAAAGAAATATTAGGCTTAGTAAGATAACTGAAACACACTTAAACGTCAAAAGTTATAGAATTATCAGGCTTAGCAAAATAACAAACACGCGAATACCAAAAGTTATCCTATTGTTAATTGAAAATGCATTAACATAAATATTTTCACACTTTTTACAAAGACATTAAGTATTTATAACTAGAAATGTTGTTAACCTGTGGAAGCTATATTTTACAGCACACATGTGATAAAACATTCATATCGGCTGTTCCTTATTGCACATTACTGTATAGTCTGGAAGAATCAGTTTGAACCGTTGCTAAATCCAGATTTAACAAAACCTATGACGTAATTCCAGCATCTTCCGAAATTCAAAAAGCGGCTACAAATCTATCATTTAAATGTCAAATTTGAGAAGGTTCATTTTCACTACCATTTTATTCCCAACATGCAACGAACGTAGAAATAGAAGTGACGTATGCAAAAATTACCTTTTATACATAGATATTACAAGCGATTATCAAAAGTAGGTGTTTAAACGGTCGAAGAATGATGCACAGTTTCAGGTTACCTGAACAGATATACTGTCCAAACAGAAATAACATTCGGTTTTTGTTTACATCTGCTTACACCTAAACAGACTTGAAAGGTGACAGCAGATATGCTTATCTTATCGTTTGGTGGCTGCCAACCTTACTGTTGACCTTCCAAATTCCAAGCAGTCCTGTTGAAAATATCTTTACAAGAAATCTCACGGTTGTTTTTATGGCCATCATCCTACAAGTTCCCGAGACCGAGAGCAACGAGCTTCTTTTTTTTCGTTTATAGCTTTCTATCCCACAAGATTTTATGATCACGACGAACGTTAATGATCTGTATTAGGTTCATACATCTTATGGTTTTATATCATATATAATAGTTTATTGTAATAAATTATATAAGCTGTTATCTGTGTCTTTCTGTTGCGTTCAGTTCACATAAAAAACGTAACATACATATAAAAAACTGTACATAGTGACAATCAGAAATGCCATACAAGACAAGTGCGATTGGTATTATTGACATTAATAAACAATTGTGAAGAAACTTATCTCGTTCCATTATTATAAATGAAAAATAATCATGAACCATAATGTTGGTTCATAAAGAAATAGCCCATTTGTTCTTATCATCTAATACTGTTCCGCCCGCTCAAGCAAAGATGATTGTGAGTATTGTTATAACACCTGGTTATTATTACTCAATACATAAATGCGCATTATTTAGGGTAAATTTTAAAACTGAGTACGAAACAAAAAAAATAGCAGTTGTATAATTGTTCACACCCAAGTTTTTTAAAGTGGACGGTGGTTTATACGAAACATTAGGCGTGAACATAACTCAGTGTTTATGTGGCAGGCATGGCACGTGCATCATATGGATTATTAACTTGATGTTGCAACTCTGTTGATATCGCTTATCATTTGTTCGTATATAATCTTCGGACCCATAGTTGAAGCATGTTAACCCGTAAGTTACTGTAGGCCCCGTATTCTATATATGCATCTCGAATCGAAAGTTAACGAATTAAACTATAGCGTAAAAAATTACATCATCTTAAAACGGTTATTAATTTAGTGCATTTGAAACAGGTAGTTACTTCCTCCCTCCCCATTCATCCACAAGCACAACCAAGTTAGCGCGTGAATAACCAACAAACGTAAGTGGGATAGGATTACTAATAAAGCAATTTAGAAAACAAAAAATGTTTATAATTTGATTGGTTTTTCCCTTATTTTGTAACACGCGGCAGTAGTCAGTAGCGTTAAACATTACTAGGAACGTTGCATTACGTGAATACGGGGATGTGGGTAGATGGCATAACAAGAGATGGAGATATATTATTTTATTGTATTTGTGCACAGATAAATAAAACTCACTAAAATCGTAAATAGCAATAATAGAGCGATTTAAAATTATATCACTGTATTTCATAAAAATTGTGCAACATATTAATGATAGTTTAGAACCTCTGCAGAAGTACGACACGGAAATGATTACGCATAACGACCAGCAGGTGTTTGGAAACCACCATCGTACACTCTATGATAGAATGTCGAAACAGGCAAACAGATACCAGATGTGGATGAACTAAGAATTCTAGTCCTGGTTTTATCACACATAACCTCAACAATAAATACAAACTGAGAAGTTTGCTTTTCGTTTTTAACTGTTGATGTTGTGGCATTTCTACGAGTGATTCCTTTTAGACACCTCATAACTGTTAACAGAAAGCAAAGAAACAGATGATAAAACCCTATAAAATGTTGAGGTGGTAGCGACAGCAAATAGAATAGAATTATTTCCAACTTACCAATCAGGGGTAGGCCTGGTATTTTGACGATCTCTTCCAGGTCATCGGGAAAATTCTGAATCAGTGCTGCCCCCTGATGTTCAATGGCTGCGTACACATAATTTATAACCTTTTTATTTTAACTTACAACATAAATAAAAATCAAATAAATAAAACGACGAAATGAATCTCGACTCACGATATGAACACTTAAAAACTGGTAGACGATAAATGCATTCTAAACATCCGAAAGATGACCGAACCATGGACCAAACCTAACTCTCGTTATCAGTGGGCAGTTTTTATTAAACGCCGAGGCTAGCGAAGCAGATAAATTCATTAGGCCTAACTAATGTTGATAAAAATCACGTTCGACTGTTTATAGTTTGTTTTTTTTCACACTTCTCTCTCTAAGTTTTTTTTGCACACTTCTCTCTCTATTTTAGGTTTCAAATCAAATGAGTTAACACACTGCATGCCAGATCTCTTGTAGCTGGTACATTAAATCCATCTTTGAAACACATAAACATAAAAACAACCCATTAACAACCAGGTACGTTAAGTTAGTACAGTTTTAAATAAGATATACGGAGTGGAAAACAGGAATTAACCTGGGATTTTGAAAGAGTTGGAGCTCCATTTAATGATCCACTTTTGACGTTCGAATCAACGCTAATGGTTCGAATCCTCAAGAACGGGATTCTATTCCAAATCATCCCATCCCAGTTTAACACCTGATGAAAAATGGGCGATTCGACCAAAATTTAAACAATTCATCGAACATCTAACAATATTTGTACAGACGTTACCAAACGGCATGCAGAAGACCAAAAATTCGTGACACGCTTTCTTTAACTGCTGTAAATTCATCTCGCTGTGTGCCGTTATTGATACCATAAAAAAACTCAAACAAAATAGCCTGCGAATTCCAGCAGATGGCGCTGCCTTACAAAAAATTATATCATCGCTACTTAACACGTGCCAAGTCTCAAACTGCACTCTTCCTGCTAAAAGTAGTAGCAAAAACAAAGATCTCGGTTTTAGTTATTATGACGACAATATTATGACGCAATGCTTTTGATATAAAGTTAAACAAACAAAAAAAAAGACATGATCGTTCTTGGTCAGTTTCTACGCGATAGATAAATTCGTTTTTTAAATACATCGAATAGCCGTGTAACAAAACTGCCGTTTTTCTAAATAAAAACACTGAAAATTTTCTTACAATAATTAAATGAAAAAGAAACCGGAAGTATGTTGGACTAATAACTGATTAATTAAAATTTGAGCTTTACAAACTTGGCACAACCTCTGCTAAATAACGACTTTTCACGGAACACGTGGGAAACACACACATAGAAATGTAGAAGCAGTAAGTTTGGTTTAAATTTCGCGCAGATCTATACGAGGGCTATCTGCGCTAGCCGTCCCTAATTTAGTAACGTAAGAGTAGAAGGAAGACAGCTAGTCACCACCAAGCTGATTCTTGAGCTACTCTATTACCATCGAATAGTGGGATTGACCGTTACTTATAACATAACCACGACCCTCGGATTGCGAGTTGAACGCCCTGACCAGCCGGCCATACAGAGCCGAGAAGCATTCTGAAACACTACACAGATGATGTATCATTACTGCTAAATACGTTTCAATTAAATAACGCCTCCTAGTGGCACAGTGGTATGCGTGCAGACTTACAACTTATTATTTTTTTTACCAATTACCGTTCCTCGTTTTTGGAATGATAAGCCTAACGGAAAGGCAGTTAGTCAATTACGCCTACTTCTAGCTCTCGAAATACTCTCGTGGGATCTGACTATTACTCTTATACACACACACAAACACACACACGACATCACAGGCGCGAAATACGAGTTTTCTGATTCAAATTCGAACCCTATTAGATGTTCATTAAATCAGGCCCAGGGGCTAATCACAAAACGCACTTTTGTCAAATTACAAGCACCTCTCTAATGTCTCAATTGTGAAACTTGTTATCACAACAATAACAAAACTTTGGATTTATCGCGACTTGTTACACTTCAAAACACGTTTCTCTAAAATTTTTCCACCAAAGGAAACGAAAACTTGAATAAACTTACAAATGTTCACATGAATGTTTGTTTCTGAAGACTACACGAAGGGCTTTCTGTACTCTGCCCATCCTGGGTATCGGAATTCCGTTTTAGCATCAACAAGTTTGTTTGATTTTTTGAATTTCGCACAAAGCTACTCGAGGGCTATCTGTGCTAGCCGTCCCTAATTTTGCAGTGTAAGACTAGAGGGAAGGCAGCTAGTCATCACCACCCACCGCCAACTCTTGGGCTACTCTTTTACCAACGAATAGTGGGATTGACCGTAACATTATTCACCCCCACGGCTGGGAGGGCGAGCATGTTTAGCGCGACGTGTGCGCGAACCCGCGACCCTCGGATTACGAGTCTCACGCCTTACGCGCTTGGTTATGCCAGGCCACAGCATCAACAAGGGGAAAGGGAACCTAGACAAGAGTAAAAGTGTGAAGAACAGAGATGGCTTAATATAACCCTTTGAATGAGGCTGCTGTAAACAAGCGCGAAAAAAGTTTTGCGAGTCATACAACGTTAAACAGCACATTCGTGCTGTACCCTGTACGGCGAATGGGTTCTCAAGTTGAACAATACAAAGAACAGGTCATACGGCGGGAACGTGCAAATTATTCGCAATAAAATCTTCACTTTTCATACTTTATACCTAGCAAGGTTCTCATATTTGGGGCACTCGATTCACAAAACGCAATAAGGTGGTTCGAATCTCGTCGCCAAAGTGATCAGCCATAGGAACGTCGCAATGTTTTAATCAATCTTGCTATTCGTTGTTAAAGAAGTAGCCCAAGGGTTGGCGGTGGGCGGAGTTTACTAGCTTGCCTTCCCTTGTAGATAGCCATCGAATACCTTTGCATGAATTCCAACAAAACAAAATTCCTATTACTTTATATGCAACCCCCTACTACGAAACGCAGAGTTTCGTTGTAAAACAGTAAAATATTTATTATTCAGTAATGCTGGGGACAAAAGAGTACAGGTCGACCTTGTTTGCAGTTCGTCTTCCAAAACACAGACTCCCCTGGTGGCACCGAGTTAATTTATTCTATTACACAATATCGTTTTGATGCACCGCTATTCAGTGTGGTAAAATAGTGACGTACTTGAATATGCCACAGTAACGTTATCCTGGTGAGACATACTGCGTGATTAACAGTAGCATAATTTCGTGTCGTATTTGAGGACATTACGTAACGAGCACGTTTAACGTTACGTCATTAAAATAATATTTTCCGGTTCTTCAAAAGCATTTAAGAGCATAACTCACGTATATAATTAGTTTCTGTTCAAGATAAAATTACGCAACCTTATACCGCACGATGCAAATGAATAAACTGACATATGGATTTATTATTTCTATGCGTTTTATGACGTAAACACCACAAAGAACCATAGAACGAACATACCACCTCAGACGGCAAGTGCCTTTAAAATATTAAAATCACCATTTACGCACTCTAGCGACCAAAGAAAGATTGCGATATCCATATTCAGTGGTCCTATAAATATAAAGAAATCCCGAGAGGTCAGACTGTATGAAAAGTTTTGGCTTCTACAAACGCCTACCCAATACATAAAAGGCATTCTTGACAAAGTGTAGAAATTTTACCAAAAATTCACACGCATTTAAAACTGATTTATACCAGTATAATAAATCAAATACCTCTCATTTTGGCAATCAGGAAAACGTACAAGTACACTGAGAATAAAACACATTTAGACATGCGCAGAAAAACGAATGAATGAAACGGGATACACATGCGCGCGCGCACAGAGATGGACAGAGGAATAGTTAGACAAAGACATAAAAACAAACGAATAAAGATAACAAGAAATAAGCAGGTGAGTCAGTAGATTGATACTGGGGTTGAGAATATAGGTATAAAAACATTTTAATCATCGATGTACTTTATACCCGAAACCAATACGATTCATAATGTTTATCAAATGTGGCTGAATGGACGACAACTGTCCGTTGTAGAAATACATGTATAGTGGGTGAGGCTATGAAAGTCTTCCTTCTTTCGTCTTCAGACATTCGAAACTTCGTCCTCAACAGACGTGTTTCTGGAACAGGCAGCTGTCATCCATTCAACCTATTTTCATCATGAATATTCTGCCTAAACAACCTAGTTATTACAAGATTAGAATATATAAACAGCATGATCGCAATGTTATTAGACAGTGCCAGCGTAAAAAAAACTGAAGAAAATATTAGGCTTAAAAACAGCAAGTCATTGTACCGTGAACAAAACACCACTACATATAAAAGATGAGTATCTTATCATCAAAAACTGGTGAAAAATTATTAGGCTTAGCGACAACACCAGACTGAAAAAGTACGAGATAAAGATTTTTCCGTTATTCGTCCCGTGCGACACAAAACGCACGATTCGCGCATAAGGGTGGATATCCATGCACATTACACAAGTGAACGTTTACCAAAAATATGTTGTAAACCTTCACAAAAACTAAACATTTCTTGCTTTATACGAGGGAGCAGCTGAACTGTATTCGATAATAAATAAAAAAATGTTCTTTAAATTATATTTAACAAGTTATCTGTCATCACCGATGACGAAATTCATTAGTATCTGAGTTATTAAATTAGTAATGTACAATTTTTGAAACATTTTCCTGGGTCCGGATTCCATCCTTTGTTTTCAAAAGCAATGGCTAAAAAAGAAAACCATACTCGACTTGTTGAATCCTACAGACCGATGAGACAATAACATACCATTCATTTGTATTTTCCCTTTGAGGTGGTTTGGAATCCAAAATGTACTACAACGTCCACAATTATCTGATGTAAGGCCAGACAAATTTCTACGAGACTGTGAAATATTGGTACAGTAAAGGTTATACCAAGAATACCGAACTACCGCCCACCCACACAACACGTTTTAAGAACGTTTAAGTCTCGTGGTAAGTCAACAGCACTGTACTTCAACAACAAGCAACAGGAACAAAGAAGGTTCTTTCTTTACAATAAAGCATTATTTCTATTTGTTGACCTTAATAACAACAACACACAATGACTACTAGATGTTTTATACGAATTACATCAAGATGCTCAGTATTCAGTAGAAGAGCTAGCCAATAATGATGGCGCTCCAATTAACTTCTTGTCGAGATGAAACCGTTTCTAATACCCCTTAGTCTTCATCTTTCATCTCCCACCCCCTTTAAAGAACAGGGTGTCCTACAACCTGATCCCACGGGGATACGAAGCTTCTGCATGATATGTGGTGTCCCCGACATATCCCATGTCGTCGTGTTCAGATGGTCTAATGTTTTCAGTTGCGTTTCGACATCTTGTGACAAAAACATCGAACGATGTGAAAAATTCATTTCTCCAGAGGGCCAAAATTTTAGCGCTACCGTACACAAACTCACTAACTTCCACAGAGGTTCTAAAGATTTTTTTTATTAGAGTTTTCTTCTAAATATCCGAGTTTTGTTGAAATATCTGTACTTGAAATAAACAAGAGCGCGGATTGGGTAGCGAGGGTGTACCAAAACTATGACGTACCTTCATTCACTTTTAACTCCTTGGACCTGACAAACTTCCCTGCAACAAGACCATCCGGATAGTGTTCTGTAGCTAAGGTCAGATGTAATTTTCCTTTCATTAATTTTCGCCTATAGACCTTAGGAATCATCCTCCATACACCACACATCTGAAACAGATAACGTATCCGGCTTATAAACAACTTGACATAGATGTACATATACAGTAATAATCGAACCAAATTCAAAAGGCCTTTTTTAAGTAACAATTTTATATCACGTCTTAGAAACACAAACGTTTAGGGTTAAAGAAAATTGAACAGCTGCCAGGGTTTGTGAAAGCATATATTTTGGATAGATAAATGAATACATATCTACAGAGGATAATACTTAACCCGTCCTTGTGACAAATATTTGGATGTAAGCCCTGAAGAAATGGTTTGTTTTTAAGGCAAAGCTATACAGAGGACTGTCAGTGTGCTCACTACGGGTATGGAGAAGGAAAACCCGATTATTTTGCGCAATAAGCTCATAGACTTACTGCTGAGCCGCTAACAAATATTTTATATTTGCTAGACTCAACCAGATTGATAATACCTCATGGGGCACATGGACTAAACAGCCTTTTCCGGAAATGATTATCCTTAAATTAGAATCGAAAACCAGAGACAGGGCATCCAGACAACAGCAGCACCCGCCACCTATGCGGCTACTCTTAACCGAAAGATGGGATTGGATACCACAATTATAATTCGAAAAACAGAGCGCATTCGATGACGTAACATGGTTAGTATTTTGAACCTTTCGTAAGGCAGCCCGAAATGTTAACGCTAATCATTAAACCATATTTGGTTCAGCAAACTGTCCTTCCCCTTCTTATTTATAGTTAACTGGGACAATGAAATATTACACACACTAACAATAGTTCATACATTTGTACCTTTAAACCGTTTCCATAGTGATTTATCTGGTTTATTTCATGTTCTTCGAGAATTTTTCCGTCAGAATCAGTGAAACGTAGAAACGTTGGTGTTTCAGATCTAAAAAATATAAAAATAAATTAAACATTAAAGGAACTTCTTTTGTATTAACTAATAAAATCTACCTACAACAAAATGAAGTATTAGTAAAACGAAGCAGAGACCCACATTACATTTGCAGTCAGATTACCATCTTTATTGCCACAGAACTTCTTGAAATACAGGATTATCTAGAATAACAAAATAATTTTAATAGCACGACTCCGAATTGACTAGTTCACTTGTCTTAGGCCTAACATCAATTTAGCCTTTATTAATTACGACCTGTTTTCGATAAAGTGATAAATTAACACTAACTTGCGTATGTTTTTTTGCTTTTGTTCAGATAAGGCTAAACTTCACCGTACTTAATGCAATCAGTTAACAAACGTATTAAGTTATTCGACGACCTGATAAGCTTTTAATATATATTGTTTACATCCGTTGAAAATAAATACGCGCGCATGCGCACTTAGATACAAAGGTTCACAATCATTTGCAGGTCAAAAACTGAGAATTATTATAAAAGATTGTTACGATATTTTCGACTATCACTTACCCCACATAATGAATCGTGTAATGTAACTTTCTTTTAACATAAGTGAAATACCCTCTAGCAACGCTCTCTGTCGGCACAATTGGAGACACACCTCTTCCAGTTAGCAGAACGGTAAATTCTGTAATAAATTACACGTTTAAAACATTTACATTCACACTTTAGACGAAACAATTTTCGTGTTGTTTAAAATAATGAAACATTATAAAGTATTAGATTCAACTGAGAGTTCTTCCTAAGTCTACAGATAGGGGGCAAATAACTTCGTTTAAGAATATTGTTATATATCCACACGTCGTCGTGCCTGGTAATATATATAGTGTTCAAATGAAACAGTAATTTACAAGTTTCAAGGCTCGGTTAAAGGAGAGTCTTTTATTTTATATATATATATTTTTAGACAGAAACGTTTATTTATCTAAATAAGTAATATTAAATCCGATCAAAACAAGCTACTTACTAAAATCGAAATTTAAAATCAACCGGTTATTAAGTTGAGCCGGTTTGTTACAAATTTTCTTTATCCTCGGTGTTAACGTACGTTAATAAGTGAAGAAAAAGTGTAGACATGGACAAATTTGGTGTTGTCTTCGCTAGGCCGAAAGATGTTAATATTATTAATTAACCTTTTACTTATTGTAAACACACAGACACACACTGTCGTAGATTCACAGCAACGAGTGACAATTACGTAAACATGACGAATCAAGCACGTAGTAACAACACGAGATCAGTTAAAGCCCGCCAAAAAACAAAACAGGAAATATCGCCTGCTCGATATTGCGCATAGGTGAAGGTTAGGCTAATAAGAAGTCCATCATCTTAAACTCTCTTTACTGTTTCAATATTTCCTCATTCAGTTACTTTATGTCTAAGAAAATTTTGACGTCATAAAATATCGAAAAAAATAATTTTCTTACTGTTAATATTCGAATAAATCAAACCCAACTTCACTTAATCGAGCCACGCGTGTGAATTTCTTCCTGAATCATACAAACCAAATGATTCAGTACAAGAATTGTATTGTTTTACCACTTACCCCATGTTGTTTTAACCTAATACAATATCGAGCAACAAACGGAATACTCGAGCGAGCAGAGATCTCTTATCGATCAAATAGCGACATACAAAAACGGTGGGTAACTCTCCTCTCTAAGCCTAATTATGCTGTAAAACTCGTTTTAGGCTTGTGTAAAAACGACAGAAAGAGATAATATTCGACAATGATTAGTGTGGTTTTTGTTTTGCTGTTTTTGTTTCACAGTCATTAACTGGATGGCGCCTGTTGTCATTCGATAAACATTTCTTGTCTCAGTCATAGTTCTTTGTCAGCACATTCTTCGTTTACCCCACAACGATTGGTCACTAGAACTTATGGAGAACGTCTATTTATAGTTATTACTAGATGGCGCCAACGTATAATACAAATAAGAATGAAACCACTGGAATCGAAGTGTTTATTGACTGCGAATCGCTAAAGCATGCGAATGTCAGATATACCAGCGTCAAAATTGACAGTTTTATTATTATTTTTAATTATAAAAGATTAAAAATCAAAATTATACGACAATAAATGTTGGTTTCAATTGTAGGTAATTAATATGTGGCGGTGTTAGCGCAAAGGGGCTGACTATCTGCGTTGTGTCCATGGCATGGAATCGAATCCCCATCGTAAATTTACTGTCCACTTTTGTTTTAGTTTACCCTGTCACTTTGTATCATTTTAGGATAAAAAATATCGGAAATAAGTGTCTGTTTGTTTTGTTTTTAAATTTCTTGCGGAGTTACATGAGGGCTCTGTGCTAGTGGTCCCTAGTTTAGCAGTGTAAGACTAGAGGCAAGGCAACTAGTCATCACCACCCACCGCCAACTCTTGGGCTATTCATTTACCAACGTGGCGAGATTGACCATTACATAATAATGCCCGCAAGGCTGAAAGGACGAGCATGTTTGGTGCGACTGGGATTCGAACCCGCGACCCTCGGATTACGCCTTAACCACCTGGCCATGCCGGGAACCATCAGCATATTGGAGGTTTGCGTGATATATCTGTTTGTCTTTTACTCAACACAGTGAAACGTCATCGAAAATGTACGTTGGTAATTAGTTCTTATGAATTATTTTAATAGAGAAACAATAAACACGAAAACTTACCAAAAAATAGAACGTCATTTATTTATTTAATTAATTACCTCATTGACTTAAGTCGACAACTGAGCCGACATTTATGATCACTTCATTGTAAATATTCAAAATCAAAGAACGAGAGTAGCGCGTTTGAATCCCGATCGCATAAAACATTCTCGACCTTTCAGCCTTGGGGGCGTTATTATGCAACGACCAATTTCGAGTGGCTTGCACGAAATTCAAAAACAAACTCATGAGATTTTAAGTAAAAAAACAAATAATTTTATTGTTTTATTTATTTATTGCTCATCTATAAAAAAAAATGGTATCTGGTTATAAAAATATCATCCTGTTACAACTGGGGGCGATCGGTGCGGTTATTTCCAAGATCGGAGTTTTGGACGCATACATCGTAAACTCCACTGTAATAAGATTTAAAAAATAAATCTGAATTATTGACTTAGTGCATGGATTTACTGCTAATGTAAACCCTCTACGCTAGCTCGTGAAAGAGACGATACTGGGATTACTGCCGACAGTACCGTTTATAGCGAAAGTAGGGATATCCATGTCGATATTTTTATTTTTAGTTATGATTTATACAGGCAGTTGGCTCTGGTCTGAAATTTGTGTTTAAAACAAATATTTTCTCACATACATGAAAGTAGCGAGACATACGCAACTTCCTCGTGTATCAAAAACAAGTAACATAACAAAATAAAATACTAATTTGGATTCTACCTTTCATCTTTCTATCATCATCTTCTTCGCCTAATTTTTGGTTAGCAAGATGTTCTTCTAGTGCTAGATAATCTGAAAAGAAAAATAATAAAATAAATAGTAATGACAGACCTTTATTTAAAATATTTTAAAAAATCCTCACTTTTACGTCTAACTTATTTGTTGTTTAGCGCAAAGCCACACAATCGACTGTGTTCTGCCTACCACGGGTGCCATAACCCGGTTTTTTTAGAGTGATGAGACTGAAACCACTCAATACTGCACGTCCCCAGTGGCACAGGGGTATGTTTGCAGATTTATATTGTTAGAATCGGGGTTTTGTTACCCGTGGTGGGCACAGAGCACCGATATAATTTGTCGTGTAACTTTGTGCTTAATTTCAAACAAAATAATACAGAAAATTAAATCTTTTAATAATCGGTCTGTTGACGACATTTTACGTTATACGGAAGGATTAGCGCGGGTGCATTATGGTTTTTCAGTCTTTCGTACCAGTACATTTTCAGGTACGGTATTTTCCAAATATTTATATGTATTAAAATTAATTGAATGAAGCCTTACAAACAGCAGTACATCGACCTAAAAAAAATACACACAGGTTTTAAAGCTATAGGTTACTATAATCTTGTTTTATGTTTGTATTTTCTCATTAAAACAATTGTTTTTTTTTACTTACCAACATTTCGCATGGTTTTAAAAAATATATATTAAGCATTCTTTTTAGTTCTTTGTAAATTTGTAGATTTTAATCTGAATCATGTTTATTTAACACGGGATCAAAGTTAGTTTCGGCTGGGAACTATGTCAACAAGAACCAATGTTTGTTCCTAAGCAACCGGGTAAATCTAAAGGGGTGAAATTGCTGAAACACAAAAACTGAAAAATAAATATTTCTACCAAAGTTTCTCGTGACGTAAAGATGACGTTACGATGTTTTTAAATAAACAAAATTGATGTACTTAATAATCCATTATTTAACATAGTTTGTTGCTAAGCGACAAGGCGAGACTAAATAAAGAGTGGTGTAGAGGATGTGCTTCAAAAACATGAAAATATTTACTTTTTACAAAGTTTTGAACAACGCAAATATGGCCCTACTGAGCTTTAAATCAATAGAGAAATAACTTCATGATGACTTCGATCAAAACTATAATGATCAAAATTTATAGCGTAAATTTCTTTATTTGGTCATTCTCTTCAACTAGTTTATTTTTCCACGTCGGTGATTGTATATCCTACTTAATGGCTGAAAAACTTGTTTATAAGAATACGGTGTTTCCCTGAATATACAAACCAAAAACTTTTGCATAAGAGCGTCAACGTGTTAATAACCTGAATATACAACACAGCAGGTTATCCTGAAAAGATATACTTTATTTTGTGGTTATGAAGACAAGTCTTGGATATTTAAAACCTCTCACGTTTCTTAAACAGCGAAATTCGTATATAGATAACATAGCTCAGCCCCCCCCCCCCTCTCAACTCCTTGTTTAACCACTTGACAAGCTACTGGATATATATTTACATTAAGCCTTTTTTTATTTTATTTTTTTATAATTGAAGCTATGTACGAGCAAAGACGGAACTACTGTGAAAACGTCTCTGTGTTGTGGTCTATTTTACACAACGCGGTCTTTATGCAGCGTTAAAACAATGACACACTACAAGCTGAATATTTTTCAGGCAAAAAAAACTACCACTAACAAATATACGTCTAGGAGTTTTATTAAGAGTATCTGATAAGCAATGTATCAGATGAACATTTAAATATTTAGTCAAACGGTATTTAAACTTTTATAAGGAAAGACCCGGCGAAGAAATTTTTCGAGAAACCGATTAGCTTTGACGTGTCTCGGGTTTTCGAAAAAAAACTCACGTAGCATTTCAATGTCAAATATTCCGCATCTGACTCACAGTGTTGGCAAAAAAGCAACAAAAAAACATCGAATCCCTCCCGTTCCTACAATGGAGTATTTATATATAAACAGCTGGAAACATCCATATTATCATTGCACCACACTCTCGCATCCAGCTGCCGATCAGGAGTTTCCCGAGTTAAATCGGGTAAAACCTGGTTAAACAAAAAGAAGCTAGCAATCGACAAAGTCGGGTAAAGTCATGCAGTTAACAGACACCACCGAAACTCGAGTTTAATTTTACAGTAATAATCGAACCCTTGCACGTTTAATCGGAAGTCGTTTAATCTAATGTACATTCAAAATCAGGCTTACCAAGAGAGCGGTGTTGTTACCCTACTGTTCACGAGGGGGCCCGTGACAGCGACAAAAAAAAATGTGTACGTAACGTATCAAATCAGTATATATTAAACAATTACTTCAGAAAACTATTCCGGACATGGTATGGGGTACCTGCACAATGGTTATTTTACAAAGACGAACAATGACGGTTTCGGACTCTTATATCTAAAGAAAACAAAACGTTGTGGTTAATGAGTGGGAATGTAGAAGGAACGAAAATATATGATTCAATATATGATGCCCAAAAATACCCCACATTATGTACCTTTGTGGGCGAGCGCAAGGTTTGCGGACGGACTTACAATACTAAAATTCGAGTTCGATTCCTCGAAATAAACGAAATTATTATTTGGTTAAGTATCATTTTCCAGTAAAGTAAAATTAGAGACTTATTTCAAAACCCGAAAGAATAAAAAAAATGTAATTTCCATATTCTTATATCAATAATGAAGTACACGTAAAGTCTTAATTTCAGTATTGGTGAACCCATGGGACTATGGCCCACGTTTTATGGGGCCACTGTTTTTTACAATGTTTGAGGTTCTGTTTTCACTTTTTATATTTCATTCAACACTGCCGGTTATAATATAAAGTTAATTTCTTTAGCCAAGTTACGAACGGTAATTAGTAGGCGTGCTGACGTGTTATAATGTAAATCAATACCAAATTTATAACTCCTCATATACGAAATTCCTTATACAAGTGTCTGCCCGAAATATTTAGGTCCCTCAAGGGGGGGGGTTTGTTTTGAATTTCGCGCAAAGCTACTCGAGAGGTATCTGCGCTAACCGTCCCTAATTTAGCAGTGTAAGACTCGAGGAAAGACAGTGATCACTACCCACTGTCAACTCTTGGGCCACTCTTTTATCAACAAATAGTGGGATTGATCGTTACATTATAACGCCCCCACAGCTGAAAAGGCAAGCATGTTTGGTGTGACGGGCATCTCAAGGGGCGGAGCGAAACATTTTACGTTTTCGCAAACCTTGGGACTGAATTGATCCGTTTAGTAGTACTAAGTCGGTGTGGCCAGAAGATTTAGAATGAGTCACGTGACACACACAAACACTGAATCTTTTCATAGTTATCTCTATCTCGTCGGGACGAGCACCTAACATCCTGAATATGTTGCGTTGTGTTAGAGATAAATACGGAGCTAACACTTCATTCTAGGATTGGATTAGTGAACATAAGGAGAGAAGAAACGGAAAAAAATGTTTATATAAACTGATGTATTGTATATTATACTTAATGTGAAAAGTTCAATGGCATAAATATATGACTTCATCAAATACTAAAAAGAAATTATTTATATTTATAAATAATCCAGTCGGTTAGGTCATGTAAAGTAATCGTGAGTCCGACGTAGCGAGATGGATAGGGCGTTCGAATTGTAACCGGAGGTTTGTGGGTTCGAGCCCCCGTTACACCAAACATTCTCGTCCTTTCAGCCATTTGGGACATTATAATGTTTCAATCAATCCTACCATTCGTTGGAAAAAGAGTAGCCGAAAAGTTAATGATGGGTGATGATGACTAGCGGCGAGCGTAGATAACCCTCGCGTGGCTTTGCGCAAAATTCAAAAACTCCGGTGTTGACATCTCGTGTCTATTGTTCAGGTCTTGGAAATTCGACAGATGGTAACCCTAACCGCTATAATGAGGCATACCAGCCTGCAGCTTATGCGTGCAAAATAATTTATTACGGAATCAAAGTAAGAAGAACAACAAATATCGGTGAGAGACTCCAACATGATACAGTCGTCCTCTTGAAATGAAACCCTTAACGGGACAGGAGCAGCACACTTATTTGTAATTTATGGAACGCGGTGTGTTTTGAGAGAAAGAAAGATGGAAATGCTGCGATGACCTTTAAACCAGCGCTATTTACTTTTGACACCTCGTGTACGTTTGCAGAGAGAGGAGTCGTGTATGGTACCAGAATGTAAACGATATCCCCCTGAGAAGCACACCCTGCGAAAGTGGCGTTAATTTTCATTAGCAGGCCAAGGTCAGGCTTGAGTGTGACGTCACGATGTAACAATCACATTTTTCTCAAGTACCCATGACGCCTCTAGGCTATGTTGGGTAAATATGACCCGATATCATTTAGCCTCCCCAAAAATACGAAAACCAACGCAGCTCCAACTATCGTTCTTTCTAAAGCTCTACATCGAAAGTACAACAAAATTTTGCGTCGTGTTGCGTAAAACACTTCAATCCCGTGATCACAAGTTTGTTTTTGATTGTTGAATTTCTCGTACAGCTATCTTCACTAGTCATCTCTAATTTAGAAGTGACACACTAGAGGGGAGGCAGGTTGCTTGTCGACACCACACACCGTTAACTCTTGGGCTACTCTTTTAACCAATAAACAGTGGGATTCAAACATTATAGCGCCCAATAGGCAATGAGCATGTTCGGTGACGGGATCAGAACCCGCGACCTGTGATCCTAATCACATGATTCTTGCTGTGGTTAAATCACTGGACGTTTCACTGAAATGGAAACGAAAAATAATAATAATAAATATACATATAATAGAAGCGCTCTTTAAAAAGGTCGAGATACTTAGCATGTTGGTCACATTCTCTAGCCCTGAAAAACAACTGTGTTGTAGTTTTAATAACCTGAATATGTTAAAACACCACCGAAGTACTAAAATAATTCGTTTAAAATGAAGACATAACACAAAAGTTTAATTTTCCATATAAACGCGAACAAGGAAGTATTATACATTTCAAATGGTTATTATTCCGGGCCTGCTCTTACTAAAGGGTTGAAACAATAAACTAGTTTTCCTTCGCTAAGACAAGAATAAAGGGCTATTCATGTAACACAGAAATCGTTTTATCGTATACAAATACATAAATGTCGTCGTTCCATTTTTTATATATAATTACTACACAAAAAACCTTAAGGAAAGAGGCCTCGTTGAGTTCACACGAAACTAAAATTAATCAATGCACAGAAACTGAATGAAACAAGCAGAAAAAAGTAAAAAAAAAAACGGATTTAATGAAGTCATTTGGTTTTAAAACGCTAGAGGGCTTGGATGATTATTAAATCTTTAATAGGTAAGAAGCCCCGCATTTAATGAAGTCATTTGGTGATTAAACGCTAGAGGGCCTGAATGATTTTTAATAAATGTCTAAATAAGTAACAAACCCCGGTTTAATGAAGTCGTTTGGTTATTAAACGCTAGAGGGCTTGGGTGATTTTTTAAAAATGTCTTAATAAGGTAAGAAATCCCGAATGTAATAATTTTATTTTTGTTATTAAACGCTAGAGGACTTTAGTGATTTTTAAATCTGTCCTAATCAGCTTTCAGGAGTTCCCGCCACCCACAAGTTTTCTAATACAAAGATCGTGGGACCAGCAGGAAAACTGAGGGTGTGAAAATCAGTCTAGGTTTTAATAGCCATTTTTCTTTTCACTTAGCCAGTGTTACAAATCACCGGATTTAATGCCTTACCGCCTTCTTCTCCCTACTTAGGGTAAGAAGATCAATAATAGCGGGCCCCACGGAATTCTTTTTGTTGCTGTAAGCCTACACAAGGCCGAGCTGTCGCTCCCATCTTCTGTTTGTGACTTTGCCCTGCGGTGTTTTGTTAAATTTCAGTAACAACACAAAATACACGTTGCTGGACCACCGTTGTCGAACTGATTTTCAATCTTCTCCGAACTGCAGTTCGCTTTTATTTCTTTGCCAACCATTCTTTCTTTAAGAATTGTCCCAAACGACCACAAAGCTGTGAATATTCTTATATTCTTAAAGCCCGTGCATAATAGGCGAAGCTTCTCAACATCTGTTATCTAGTTTAACGACAGCTTTAACTGCTCGTGTCTGGCTACACTTCACGTGTTTATACCTTTAAGTATTTATACTAGCCAACCATAAAAATCTAATTAAAATTCTATAAACTTAGATGTAACGATTTTTAAAAGAAAAAACGAGCACATAGAGATCGAGAAAAAGGAAAATTCTACGATTAAAAGACATTTTGAAACAAGGCTGGACCATCAATTAGCCATTATAAAATTGGATAATTGGTTTATTCAAAGAGTCATTGCTAATTTGGATCATTTAAACCAGGTAAATCACTAGTAACATGAATAATTGAAACTAGGTTGGGCCATCAACGAAGTAATTCTGTGCAGAGTGCCTCACATCTCTTGACGTCATGGGTACTGCCACATAACCACTTAGTATTTCATAGTTTTCTCATGTTATTACAATGTTAATATTTTCATCACACGTTCTTTTATAATATTCAATGGATATCTGGCGAATTATTTTACTTGCTTGGATAAAACCGTCGAGGTAGAACTCCAGTGTAAATGCTGCTCTCAGTGTACATCTAGAAACAAGAGTTGTAAAACTAACAAGAAACATGGTTGTTTATCAAGGCCACTGAAACGGGAATGTTCACTAAGCTGCTTTATTTAATATATATTTGTTTTACTTCCTATAGTAACACTCCTTATTATGTTTCATTAGCGTATCTACTGTTGCTTAGTCATGAATAATTACTGTTGTAAAATGAAACTTAAAATATATATCAGTTTTCTAGTTAAAACTGTCGCATTTCATCTTTCACTTGTCAACGTATTTAACAGAAAGGTACATTAATGTAAATATATTTTTTGTTCATGTTCGATAAAACTGGGTTGGAGCATACATTCTGTACTGATAGATGCCAACCCGTTACTGGTTAAGAGACACGTTACATACACACTTCGTACACGTAGCGAGAGTTGTGCAAAATCAAAACCTCTTGAGTGTACGGAAGCCCTGAAGGGCCACTTGTGTATTTCAAGCGGCTCGTCAATGTATAATAAAGAGAACATATAATGCCTCTTTAGTTAAGAACTAAGATCTAATGACGACATTCATTGCCGAAAGCTACGTCATAATTTAAAGTCTCTTCTAGCTAAAATTACGTCACTATATAACTTTTTTGTGAATCAGTCAGGACTATAGATCGGCGTTTCGTAAGTTGTGGGTTGTAAAACAGGCCACAGCGAAACATGAATATGTATATTTATTAAAACGCTATTCACGAAAATAAAGATAAAAATATATGTTGT
Organism: Carcinoscorpius rotundicauda; assembly: GCA_011833715.1. Classification (NCBI taxonomy): domain Eukaryota; kingdom Metazoa; phylum Arthropoda; class Merostomata; order Xiphosura; family Limulidae; genus Carcinoscorpius; species Carcinoscorpius rotundicauda. The sequence goes on along the minus strand of CM022394.1, from coordinate 127,374,674 downwards.
TTAACAAATAATAAAAGAAAATAATGCGAGATGACTAATCAGGCTTTAAGGAAATACACAGAGCTAACCCTAATTTCAGTACCTCTGATCCCACAAAACTGTGCAGAAACCCCAAGAAAAGGGAGTTTCGAAAGTTAGGGAATCCCTGATGTAAATAGTTAAGAAACGATTCAAGATCTGGGTTAGATCGGAAGTTGAGAAATATCCATATGATCAGTTATCACATCCTCAACAACCACAACCCAATTTACTTGCACGTGGAGGTTAAGTCAGATGTCCCAGTTATAACATCGTTTGGACTGAACAATTTTATTTCTGTTCTAATAAACCAGTTCATCATCATATCGTCATAAATCTCAGAAAACTACGCACAACACGTGTCTTTGTACTAAATAAAAAACATAGCGCGTGGCTACACACATATCACAAACACGATTCACGTGCAAGGGGGTTAAAACAGGTGTGAACAATTTCATACAGTTTCAGAATTTCAGGTTAAACTTCATCACAAAACTCATGATTACAGTCGTCGTTAAAAATAGTCGTCACAGGCGATTTTGTAGTTTAAAACGTCGTCACGAAGCCCAGTCGTAAGTGTTCCCCAACGGTACAGTGTAAAGGCTACAAATTTATAATGCGGAAATCCCCTCGATGGACACGGCAGATAGCCCGAAAAACTTGCATGCATACAGTCGTAAGCCAGAATCACCGAGCTGTGGATGAATTAGCACCGAGTCACATTCCCGGTATTTATCAGCAGTTCATTACTTAGTCTAACTTACGGTAGATTTCTGATGATTCTTAGATAGCCATATGTATGAATAATAAAATTCAAATTCACTATAATTATACATGTCCCCCACCTAGCGGCACACCTGCAGACTTACAAACCGAGTATAGAAACCAGCGGTGGGTAGGTAGAGCTAAAATAGACCATTGTGGAGCATTATGCTCAACTCCACAAGAAACAATGAATTATACAAAGACAACACTGAACACCATAGATATTTTACTGTGGAACAGTTTTTAACAATTAGTTTCCTGCGATAAAAGTTTTCGTATTTCTCAGTACAATTCTACGATTTAATGTATCTACAAGATATTTTGGAATTCTGAATAATGGCCTCAGGGTTTAGAATTCACAACACTGAACGCTGTGTGTATACAAAATACGATGCTTAATGTAGATTATATTATTACATACAAGTGTACGGTTGCATATGCCATTTATGACACAAATTTGAGTTGTTGGTTCATTTTTGCGAGATATGATTGGTTTGGTTTGTTTTGAATTTCGCGCAAAGCTACACGAGGGCTATCTGCGCTAGCCATCCCTAATTTAGCGGCTAGTATCACCACCCACCGCCAACCCTTGAGCTACTCTTTTACCTACATAATAGCGAGATTGACCGTAACATTATAACGCCCCCACGGCTGTTTGGTGTGACGGTATTGCCCTTTTTCACCATCGCGAAATATCAGTTGCTTACTTTCAGCCCCCCCCAATTTTTTTATTTTTATTTTTTGTGGCTCTAGCTTGAAATGAAAACTTCGAATTGTGTGTGTGTGTGTGATGTGCGAGGAGTTGATTTTGTTGTTTAGAATTAAGCACAAAGCTACACAATCGGCTGTAATCTCCCCACCACGGGTATCGAAACCCGGATTTTAGCGTGTAAGGCTGCAGACATGCCGCTGAGCCACTGGGGGGCGCGAGGAGGTGAAGCAATTAACTCAAAAGAAAAATAGATAATTTCTAAAAATTGCTAAAAGAGGACCCTGAGTTGATAACAAACAGGAATCTTGTCGTTTCGTTTTTTTTATTTGTAGGAAAAGAAATGTTCTCGATGTTCCTTCCCCAGCATGTCTTTTTGCAGTTAATATACTTAACACAAATTCCATATGACCGTTTCGTTCTGAACTACAAATAACAAGCGTCGGACATTTTGAGGTATATCGAAACTCAAGACACACTGCTAATTGAAAATTACAGTACAAACTCGTAAAGAAAAGAGCATTGTATTGTTTCAAAGCTTCTGATAAATAGTAAACTTTTAACAATAAGCGAACATTGTTGTTCATTGTCGAACAACTCGACAACAATGACTCTGTTGATTATAGCGTCAGCGCGATCGTAATAAGGAGCATGTTGTCAAAGAGGTTGCTACTCGACATAAAAATTCAAACACAAAAGAAAACAAAACTGATATAAGGAATCGTAGATAATTGAAAAAAAAACAACAGAATTACAGTTTATTCGACTATTTCAGCAATACTGTTGTTATTAATATATCCCGACATACTTAACGGTCCAATTTTATTGTTCTTATCCGTATGAATTCAGATACAACACGTACATATGCGCACGCACAGTCTTACTTCATCACTTTCTGAGATTTTTCATGCTCTATTGTACTCTGCCGTTTTATGTTTTAAAGAACCACTTTTTACTTCACTTCGGAAATCACGTTTCGGCAGAAATTAAACAGATCGAGCCTGAAGTTTGGCGTGACCTAGTGTTTAGGGCATTCGGCTCGCAATCTGAGGGTCTCGGGTTAGAAAATTCCCGTTACAACAAATGTGCTCACCTTTTCAGCTTTCATTAAAATTTATTGATTTCCCAATTATCTGTAATACAGTAATACAAACTACCTTTGGGAGACCGTTGTTAAAATATAAAAGCTGTTTTATATTATATAACTTTTATTACAAATGTCCAGGAGAGAAATAAGACAGCATTCGTTTGATGACAGAATGCACTCTACCCGGGTTTTAGTTTTATGCAAGGGCTGTTCAAAAAATACGTGGACTGACGTCATGAAACAAAATGTACTTTATTACAGGTCTGAGACCCCTTCAATGTACTCTCCTCACCAACGCACACACTTATCCCAACGGTGTTTCCACTTGTTGAAACAGTCCTTGTACGCTTCTTTTGTAATGTCCTCCAGCTCCTTCGTCGCATTTGCCTTAATCTCGGGAATCGCCTCAAATCTTCTTCCTTTCAAGGGTCTTTTGAATTTGGGGAACAAGAAAAAATCGCAAGGAGCAAGGTCAGGTGAGTAGGGGGTGGGGTGGGGAAGAACAGTGATCGAGTGTTTGGCCAAAAACTCACGAGTTCTGAGGGCTGAATGGGCTGGAGCGTTGTCGTGATGGAAAAACCAGTCGCCACTCCTCCACGTTTCTGGTTTTTTTGCGACGGATGGCGTCCCTCAGACGTTTCAGAACTTCAATGTTGTAAGTCTGGTTCACTGTAGAGCCTTTGGGGAGGTACTCGTGGTGAACAACATCCTTAGCAAAGAAAACTGTCAGCATCACCTTGACCTTGGATCGAACTTGGCGAGCTTTTTTGGGTCTGGGGGATGTTTCACCCATCCACTGGGACGATTGGACCTTCGTTTCAATGGTTTCAATGTCATGACCATAAACCCATGATTCACCACCTGTTATGATCCTTGACAAGAAGTTTTCACCTTCTGCACGATCAAGCAGCTCCTAACAAACCTGGACGCGATGGGCTTTTTGTTCGTCCGTCATCAGGCGTGGCACAAATTTCGCAGCCACGCGGTGCATCTTCAATTTTTCGGTCAAAATCTCGTAACGAGATCCAACTGATATCTCACACTCTTCAGCAAGCTCCCTGACAATCAGACGTCGATTTGCCAGCACCAGGGTGTTGATTTTGTCGACGTGTGGGTCGTCAGTTGACGTGCAAGGAGGTCCAGGACGCTCATCATCTTCAATGGACTGTCGACCATCCTTAAAACGTTCATGCCACTTGAAACATGCCGTACGCTTCATAGCAACATCACCGTAAGCCGTGTTAAGTTAAGCATAGCAAAAGTTTCAGTCGCAGATTTTCCAAGTTTAACACAAAATTTCACAGCAAGTCGTTGCTCCTTCAGGTCATTTATTCTGAAATCCGCCAAACGAAAAAAATCGCACTTCACTTAAAACCGCGTCGATAATACACAAATGAAGATATCTGCAATCGGGAAATGGCGTCGTAATCAGCTGATCTGTGCGAATCTAGCGACACCAAGCGGATTCCCCTGGAACAAACTGGAGCCGCACAATTCAAATAGTCCGTGTATTTTTTTGAACAGACCTCGTACACTAGTTGATAACATTTTGCCAGTTTTGCGGATCTGTCTTCATCTGTGAAACTTTCAGTGCATTTATGATCCTTACAACTTGGGCTTTTGGTCAGTTTCGTTTGGTTCTTATTAAGCGCTGGGCTATCTGTGCTACGCCCACCGAGGCTGTTGATCACTAGATCTTGCCAGTCGCAATCCGTTGATAATCTTTAGAACCGATGTTCTAAATGAGCATTCGATCGATATATTCTAGAACGTTCTGGAAACAGAACCTTGTTGTTAGATTGTAGGACGTCGGGGTCATATAGTTTTGTTTACCCGAATTTTTGAAGCATATTGGAGCGATTTCAACATTTTAGTAAAGAAAAAACCAATAATTATGTAAAAACAAAACTTTTTCAATCAATTTGTTCACTTCAGCTTTAACGTTGGCTTAACACTTGTATAGCCCTGATAATGTTGCAGTGGCGAAACGTTGGATAGCTCTTGTATAGCCCTGATGATGTTGCAGTGGCGAAACGTTGGATAGCTCTTGCATAGCCTGATGATTTTGCAGTGACGAAATAAAACTTTTCTATTATTGTTTTTCTAATTTTTAAACACCAAAGACAAACACTTACCTTCTCCTGGACACGACTTGCAACATCGCTCTGGAAGAAAAACAGGTTCGTCACAAGTTAGTTTCGGACAACTGTTCTTGATGTTTTTGCACTTGGTTCGTGCCACGATGCGACGTTTTCGTTGCACCTGAAAACCAACGATAAATTTAGAGTGAGAAATTGACAAGGATTAACATAAAAGTTACATTTACTCAGCTTGTTATCTTGACTGAGAAAGGTCGAAACGTTGATCTCTTCTTTATTGTTCATTCCCATACCAGCCGGCCCGAGATACACCTACTCAAAGAGTTCGTTCTATGACACTTTACAGATAGGCCCGGCATGGCTGGGTGGTTAAGACACTCGACTCGTAATCCAAGGGTCGCAGGTTCGAATCCCTGTCACACCAAACATGCTTGCTTCTTCGGCCGTGGGGGCGTTATAATGTGACTGTCAAACCCACTATTCGTTGGTAAAGGAGTAGCCCAAGAGTTGGTGATGAGTAATGATGACTAGCTGCCTTCCCTCTTGTCTTACACTGCTACTGCTAAGTTAGGGACGACTAGCGCAGATAGCACTCATGTAGCTTTGCGAAAAAATTCAGAAACAAACAAACACTTCACATTTTACAGACAGATAACTGTCGCGATAGGGTACTTTATGCACTATACCTAGTTTTGCTTGTTTGTTTAGAATTAAGCACAGAGCTACACAATGGGCCATCTGTGCCCTGCCCTCCCCGGTTTCTAGCGGTGAGAGTTCGCATACATACCACTGTGGAGAGCTACACCTTAGTCAATTAGCAATTTAAATTGCCCAGTAATAAAATTCAAAATTTAAAACTTGAAGATCTCTACTTGTATCCGTTTTTAGATCTAGTAACTTACTGAACATTTTTCCAGGGTAAAGGGTCCTCAAGAAGTCTCGGCTTTTCTAGACAAGGATCCTTATGATATTTACATTCGCATATTTCTCAAACTGTCATTGGATTTTCACGAGAAAGATAAAATTTCCATTTATTTTTTTTTAGAGATCAAATAATTTGTACGTCTTTAAAGAACCACAAAAGAAGACCAGTTCTGGGGGGACGCATCCCATAATAAAACTGGGTGCACGACTTTCTCCCTCATGTCACGTCAACTGTAATGATAATACTGACGCTTTCGGAAGTCAGTACCTACTTTGTGTAGGTACCCTGGTGTTGTCAATAATAACTGTAGGAAATTACAATGGTGACATCCTGGGTTCGATCAACCTCGGTCATCAGATTTACTGATAGTCGGCTGTGCGGCTTTACACTCAAACAAGCGGAACATAAATGACAACAGTGACTAACATCTTCCAAGTTTGTAGGCTTCCGGTTGTGAAATTTATCCGTTTTGTGATGTTGCGTGAATGGTATGTACACCGTTTTATAAATCCGCTACATATCTTTGAAAATTTGTTAGTTGTTTGTTTTTGAATTTCGTACAAATCTACTTAAGGGCTATCTGTGCTAGCCGTCCTTCCTAATCTTGTTAGTGTAAGAATAGAGGGAAGGCAGCTAGTCATCACCACCAACCGCCAACTCTTGGGCTACTCTTTTACCAACGAATAGTGGGATTGACCGTAACATTATAACGTCCCCACGACTGAAAGGGCGAGCATGTTTGATGCGACCGGGATTCAAATCCGCGACCCTCGGATTACTAGTCGAATGCCTTGCCTTAACACGCTTGGCCATACCGGACCATCTTTGAAAATATAACATAACGAGAGACTGCTGTAAAAATGTACTAACAAGTAGCGTCGTATTAGGGGTTCAAACACTCGATAGTTGGTATTTTATTAATCTTTAGAGCGGGGTGTGCACTTGAATAACTACGAAGAACAAAAAGGAAGCTCACCTTGGACGGCACGTGACGCGTAGGGCGAGGGTATTATCTAAAAATTGCTTCGTGTAATTATTACGATGGGCGGTAACTCGTAATCGGGTGGCCATAAAAAAAGTAATGCATATTTGTGTAGGTGGCGCAGAGGTGCAATGACATATTCGGGACGATAGTGACGAGATGGTTGTGTCACCTATAGCATGGAGACAAATTACATACGTGACGACACACAAAAAGATCTCGAACAAGATCTCTGAATGGAAGAATAGTTTGTGTGGATGTCCACTAGAGAGGATTCTTTTATCAATCAATATGGCGGAGTAGTTTATTCTCCAGACAGTTTCCATTTTCAACAGGGTGGCCCGTAAGTCCCTACCCATCCATATGTTATTATGTTATATTCAATTATGCATGTATTATTATAAATTTTCTTCAGAGAAATATGGCCGATGTAAGCCCATTTACATTTGAAGAGCGTATTGTAGCATGGCGTCGCATAATATTATGCAGCGAGAATGAGAGACAGCACACAGATACACTGGATACATAAGATGTATGAATAGGTAGGGGCTTACGGGCCACCCTGTATATTCAGACTGAAGAAAGTTCAGCCGTTCCGGATTATAGGAAAAGTCTTCTTTTCGAAACTGTTTCCATTCCCCCTTTCAGTGTCCACAGCTCAGCGTGACAGGTTAACAAAGAATTCCTGGCTGTCAGGTCAATAAACAAGGCGTTGAGTTATTTTGATAAATTATCACTTCCTATAGTTGGGTACAATAGATATCTTCCATGAATAGCCTATTCTGGGCGTTTTGTAATTGTAAATTCGCAGCCGTCCATGCATACAATAAGATGTTATATATTGGGGGTAGTAAGTGTTGGTGGTGATTTGTTTGATGACTGGACAAGGAAGGCCACGTTCGCAATCATTCCATCTGGTAACTCATAGAGCTTCGTTATTCTAACAAACAAGTAAGCTGAATGTGTTTTTTGTAGAGGAAGACAACGACATCGAAACTCCCTTACAACAAGCTTACAATGTAAAATTCAGTAATATCTTAAGTGTGAAACAACAGTACCACAAACGTACCTAAGACATAAGACGTGGTATTCTAAAGACGGCCTGTATGGGTATTAAAACAAAGAGTTGACCTCAGGTTGTTAACCTGAAGTTGACCTAAAAAAGATCTAAACATTGTTCTATAAGTTTTAATACCAATACCAGCTGTCATTTTTACTCATTTTTCATTTTTCGTCATCAGGAACGTAAGACAATTAAATTCAGTCATATTTTATGTGTGAAACAAAAGGAACATAAACGTAAGTAACATATTAAGTGTAAAACAAACTGGATACACACATGATAATCACTATTTTCGAAATACCATATTTGAAAAACAAATGAAATGGCCACTACTGCCTCTTGTCGCTGTAAACAAGACTGGCCAATACTAAAGAAAAAAAAACAACGTAGTAAAGGAGTATTTTTATACCAGTTGCTGTTATAATACAATCTAATATGTGGCGCATACATCAAATAGTATTCGTCTGAATAAAGACACAGGTTTCTTGTGTTTTTGTTGGGTTTTTTTTTGTCTCGTCCTCCAAACGGAGGTTGTATTTTTACCCCTCTGTGTCTTGCCTCTAAGCACGAGTTTTCGAAAACGGCTGAATGAATTTATACGAAAGTAAAAAAGTTTGTATACCTTTGGGATTATATCCCAAACGTAAAAGTGATTTGATTTTGAATGGTCAAGGTCACAGCAAGACAACGAAAATTCATAGGAATCTATCCCTATCTATTGACACGGGAATTTTTTTCACATTATTTTGTAACTCAGTTAAAAATGCTCGCCCTTTCAGCCGTTGGGGCGTTACAAATTAAGGTCAACTCCACTATTCGTTGGTAAAAGAGTAGCCCAACTAAATTAGGGACGGCTAGCGCAGATAGCCCTCGAGTAGCTTTGTGCGAAATTCAAAAACAAACATGATAAACGCTACGCGGAAGAATTATGCGCTCTACTGAGTAGCCCTCTAGTTTTATCTTTTTCTCTCATTTTAAAACAACAATAAAAATAATGGATACAGTTTTTGGAAAACTAATTAATCTCATCATTCTATTCTAAACTGTCAGGCACAAATTTTTGGTATAAACTCAGTTCTTTAGTCTAAAGTTTTTTGTGGTCTAGCAAATTGGCACTCGACTCGTAATCTGAGGGTCGCGGGATTGAATCCCCATCACACCAAACATGCTCGCGACCCTCAGATTACGATCGAGTGTCTTAATCACCTGACCATGTCTTGCCGAAACCGGGTTTCAATACTCATGGAGGGCAGAGCACGGATAGCCCATTACATAGCTCTCTGCTTAACAACAAACAAACAAAACGTTTCGGAAGTTTACTGGTAGCAACAATGGTCGCCAAAAAGGTTTTGGGCATTTTGCCAATTAGTAGCACGTGCTGCTTTTCTGCCCAACACTACAGTCTTGCAACACGCAACTTGCCAGGCGTCACGAATACTTTTACCTAAATTTTGTTTCTTTCCTCACGCATTCTGTTCTGTGACGTCAAGCTATTATTACGAGCTATGTTAAAAAGAATGCTTTTATTTACAATAAGCTCTGACGTCATCTTGAAGGAACCTGGCGTCCTTATGTTGTCATTTTCGAAATAAAAGGTTTCCTGACAGACATCTGTTTTTCTTTCATCAAAATTGAAGATTCTTTGTATTTCCCGGATTTTAATTGGATAATCTCTAAAATTTCGTTTATTTTTTAAATCAATCATGCGTATAATGGATTTTCGAACATAAAAACACTGTTATAAAAATTTGCGTAAATTTATAAAAAAGGAGAAAAAAAGTACAGATCTCGTGAGAAAACGTTTGACGTTACGTGTCCTGATCGGATAATGAACGCTTTCCAAATAAGTCGTCAGACTCAGATAAAATAAACACAAAGAGAGAGAGCCATATAGAATATAGAAGTTTCTAATAATAAAAAAGTTAAAACAAATGCATTATTTGAAATGACACCGGTTGTGGTGTGAGAGTTTAGAAGGAATAACTGATGTCAGACTGAGTCGGTCGGTAAGAGAGAAAAGTGGTTTTAATCAGACAACAACGAAAGTTGTTCTAAATAACAGGACTAGATTATTTGTTAATTTCTATGAAAAGGAAGGTTATTTTCATGCTTTTCCTAACTTGCTCCATCAATAGACGGATTTTACTATTTACCATGTTTCAAACCCGAGCTAGCCAGGTTTTCAATTCAGTACTCTCAACATACAGTCCTCCGACATGCCCATTATGACTTGTAGCAAGCCGATTATGATGACATGAAGAGAAGTATGGGAAAATCCACGAGGAGACAATCTCGAGCGGTTTAACGCTTTAATAGATTCCGAGTGGAAGAAACTGGGGAGAAATTCCAAACGAAAACTAATCTGGGCAGTATTCAGTGGCGCATGCAACGAAACGTCCACTGGACAAATCAAAGCAATGCTACCCCCCCCCCCCCAATACTTTTTGGTGATTTACTAGCACGCTTGATTAAATGATTAAATGTATAGGGGTGGGAGGTTACTAGACAAACGGAAAATGCAAAAACGTTCCCTCTTTCTGCTGCATTTACCATCTTTAGAGAAGACACAAAGAGCTTTACAATGATATAACTAAAATACGGACCCTTGAAACTTGGGTTATCGACCTTTTGAGCAGCAAGAAACTACAACTTCTAAACACCATTCGTTCGCGCCAGTTTGCTGTCTGACAATAAGGCAAGGGCGCTGTATGCAGTTTGTTTTCTACGTACTTTTTGTTGTTGAGACGATAGGCCAGATATTGGCGATGGTAATAAATGGGTCTAGGGCACAGTTATTTTAGCCGCAGATAAGCCAAAATTATGGGTGTTATTTTGCCCTTGTTAATAATATATTTTCCTATTTTATTCGAGGATAGACGATTGATGAGGTATTAGTAAAGGTTATTAATGGGTCTAGGCTACAGTGCCAAATAGACTGAACCCACAAAGGATTGTTTGTTCGAATCCCTTTCACCAAACATGCTCGCTCTTTCAGCTGTAAGGGTATTATAACATGACGATCAATCCCACTATTCATTGGTGAAATAGAAACCCAAGAATTCGGTGGCGGGTGACGACTAGCTGTCTCCCCCTTTAATCTTCCACTGCTAAATTAGAGACAGCTAGCGCAAATAGCCCTCGTGTAGCTTTGCACAAAAATTCAATAAATCCTCACAGTTTTCTAGAAATGGAAAGATAAAAAAAATATTGTTTTGTTTATTTAAAATTAAGCACAAAGCTACACAATGGGCTATCTGTGCTCTGCCCACCATGGGTATAGAAACCCGGTTTCTAGCGGTGTGAGTCCGCAGGCTTTACTACTGGAGGACAAAGAAAAATTTTACAAAATGGCGACGTTTGAGGAGTCTTTACGTTTTCAGGTTCTTCAAGTAACGTGGTTCATTTGCCACATTTTTCATTTTCGAGTTGAGAGAAACATCTGACAAATTATCACAGTTCACAATGTGATAACGTTAGAAAATTGCTTAGCTTAGAAGAGAATAACATAAACGAAAACGTTACTACAAAAATGGGTTGGTCTTTGTTTTCCAGGACGCCATCGGACTTTCACTGCCATTTCTCGCGCATGGCGATTGTTTAGGTTATGCATATATAAGTGATAAGCTGAATACTTCGGGTAAGGTGTGAATTCAGTGTTCTACCTACTGATACGCTATGTTCTTGCTATTTGGGATACTTTTGTACAAATGCCACTTTATTGTTAAATAGGGTTTCTGTTTTATTTCGAATTTCGCGCAAAGCTACATAAGGGCTACCTGATTTTTACAGTGATAGACTAAAGAGAACGTGGCTAGTCAATTCTTGAAAATACTCTTTTACCAACTAACAGTGTGGTTGATAGAACGCTCCATATCTCTGAAAGGGCGAGCATGTTCAATGACGGGGACTCGAACCTTCGACTCTCAGATTGCGTGTCAAACGCCCCCTAATCACCAGACCCATAAAGTCAGAGATCTCGGTTATCGTAATTTAGAATTGACGATTAGTGGAAGAAAAACCCGTCGGCACTACCTATCGCATTCTTAAGTGCTAAGCGGTATACCGTGGGTCGAACGTAAGATCTTCAAATCTGCTAATATTACACTAAGTCGTGTCCACAATTTAAAGTATAGGTCAGGTCTAAGCATTAATGTAGATTTTCTTTGTTCGTCTGAATAGAAGAGTTTCTAACACACACACACGTTTCTGTAAAATACTGCAAAAGATACGATTATTTCGCAATAGTTAATTTTCACATCTTCAATATTTACATTAAAAGTTACCATGAGGTTGTTGAAACACAGATGTCTAAAATTTCCCAGAACAAATAACATCAAATATATATATAAAGTGTTTTAACTAAATCTTTGGTCTAATGAGTCCTCGAAAGTGGTCCAATATGGTAAAAATCCAGTCTATTTGAAAAGTCGTGAAACTGAACTCGTTTGTCAATTTGTTAGCAGCTGCTCACAAAACAAGTGTATTTATTTATTGCATTATTCTTCGGGTAATTTGTTCCTAGTCTATTAGAAGTGTTAAAAGTGTTTGTTGGCTTTCTGTCTCGTTTCAATATACTTGCTTGTTGAAAGAGAAGTGTTAAAAGTGTCTGTTGTCTTGTGTTGTTTCACCACAGTCTGAGAATTACTCACCGCCACACACTCGCAGTGCACACAGTAGAATACTCCAAAAGGGGGTCCAAGGTCTGGTCTCCATCTTTCTTCTATCTCGTACGAGTTATTACCAAATTGGCAATCTGAAAAAAATATTGAGAAAATAAACAGATATAACTACACATTACATCATATTGGTCTTGTATAGACATAGATCACGCATATACGTGACCGAGATAAACTACATATTACATCATATTGGTCTTGTATAGACATAGATCACGCATATACGTGACCGAGGGGTATATATTGCGTGTTAAGCATTCATAAAAGAAAGTCGTTTTTAACTTGTGTTTGATTTTTTGGTTCTTTTTAATTTCGCGCAATGCTGCACTAGGGCTATCTGTGCTAGCCGTCCCTAGCAGTTTAAGACTAGAGGGAAGGCAGCTAGTCAGCACCACTCACTGCTAACTCTTGTGGGATTGATAGTAATATTATAACGCCCTCACGGCTGAAAGGCGACGTGCTGCTTATTTCGCGACGAATTGTTGTGTGTGTATGTGTACGTGTCTCAATAATCACCTCCATATCTGTCATTGTTATAATCATTATTACAGGTGAAAAGTGAAGTCTCAAAGTCTAAGAATATTTTCGAAACTTGTTTATCACCAAAGTAATGATAAAACTTCGGCACATACGCTGATATAGGTTTAGTTTCATTGAAGCTAGCTCAAACTTTAAATTTGTGTATTTCCATATTACATTAATGACGCACGACTTGACGAAACAATATTTTCTATATAGTTGCTACAAATCAACAATTCTTAAAAGTTAAAGTCTAATATCTTATTTAAATTATAAATTATAAATAAATGAAACAAACTTGTGAATAAAAGGTTGTGTGAAAACCTACAAAATGGCTACACTTCATTTACTGAGGGGGGGGGGACCCAGTGGGTCGAGCCTCTCTCTGCAAGTCTGAAATAATTACCCCTTTCTCCTTATGACCGGCTAGTAGGTCAGCAGTAAGTTTTGGTTGTTTTGTTTTGGTGAAATATACAGTACGGCTACGCTCCGTTTATTTCAATTTATCAAATAACCCATGGCTTTCAGCCTTTAACCCATAAACTGAGAGCAGAAGTTTTAGTGCATGTCAGTTATGTCCATTGTCTCTTGAATGTGTTTTTCCATTTTCACGTTTTGGATACTCCCCCCTCCAAACAACAACAAAATCAAGAGCTTCCTTACTTTCATATTAGTTCCCTTCCAAACCTTACTCTCGTCAGGATATTCTGCACAAGATTTATCGAAGCTCTTTAAATTTGGGAGTTTTTGAGATGGTGCAAATGTGTCCCGCGCGAGCCACGAATTACTTTTTCTAGGTAAACCAGGTAAACAAAAAATAAAAGAACACGAACTTCTTAGTGCGAAAGTAGCTAGATGTCTAAAATATCTAAAAAGGCCCATTATTTTATTATTATATATACGTATGTTTTAAATAAACACTTGAATTTCACGTAAGATTATTCTAATCTATGGTGTAGAAGAAAATTTCCTTTTTCTGCAAAAGACACACGATGGTGTTTAGTGATGAAGGAGACTCGATCACACTTTTACGTTATGAAAACTTCTTTAATAAAAGAAAAAAATCATTCCGTTTTGTTCTACACCGTGGTATCAGGTTTTACTTTAAACCTGAAATGTCTCACCGGCTTGTCAACTGAATTGTTTCTAATATATTCATGCATTACATTATTAATGGGTTTATATGACTTCTGGAACTTTACATAGAAAGTGAGTAAGTTCACCTCCTTTTATTGTTGAATTATTACACTGCTGTAAAAAGAAAAAAAATAAATAAACTGTCGGGGCGAAGGGGAATACCAATATCCCTGAACATCCCCAGTGGGGAAAGTTTACTTTCCTTGAAAACTAAACCACTGCTACGGAATTTCGTGTTTTGTGTTTTAGTTAGTTTTTGTCAGTTGTTTTGTTGTTTGTTAGTTTTTTTTTAATTTTGCGTAAAGCTACTCGAGGGCTATCAGCACTAGCCATCCCTAATTTAGCAGTGTAAGACTAAAGGGAAGGCAGCTAGTCATCACCACCCACCGAAAACTTTTGGGCTACTCTTTTACCAACAATAAGTGGGATAGACCGTCACGTGATAACGCCCCCACCGCTGGGAGGGCGAAAATGTTTAGTGCGACCGGGATTCGAATCCGCGACTTTCGGATAACGAGTTTCGCCTTAACACACTTGGCCATGCCGGGCCCAGACTCAGCATGGCACCAATGAATGATCTGCACACCTACGTCTGTAACTTTGGGGTTAATATATAATATTCTGAAACAAAACTGCACTATTGCGAACCTATATCTGCCTTAAAAAACTGTATTATATATATATATTGAGAGATTAAAATACTTATCGTTCGGAACTCTATAAGTTAACAACTTATTCCAAGCACTTAGAAATTGTACGTCAAAATGACGTAAAACGGGTGTGTTCCGCGTGAATCGTGCATGATGCTTCGCACGTCCTCTTTGGGGTAAAGCCAATTTGAATTGAATAGAAGTTTTCAGTGATGACGGTGATGTAGAGAATTTTTTTATTTTATTTAACATAATTTGTTCGCTTCCGTTAACGCGATACGTCAAATACAATGAATTCCTTGCAGTGATCCTTTTAAATGTTGAAGGAAAGAAGAAATACGTTTATGTTTCCTCGTGACAAGAGCATCGCTGTTTATGTAACTACGTAACAGGTTTACGCGTGAAAATATATACATATATTTACAAGCTTTGATGTTATTGGTTGTAAAATACTGTAAAGCATAAAAGAAATTCTACCACGTGACTGACACTGAAGGACAAGGTGACCAATCATATTCTAAAAATTCAATTTCGATATTTCATTGCTAGAGCGAACGTGTAATTATGTTATTATGACAAAACGTCTTGAAATTTACAGCCTTTATAAAGTGACTTTGACAGTGATAGATACTAGGTTACTGTTGGCTTGTGATTTAAATTGATTGACGAGTTAGAGCGTGTTTTTAATCAATCCAATCAAGTATTGGAGTTTCTATATAAACATTTTTGTAGAACTGGACCTATGAGTGAAAGTTGCATGTAGCTTTTTGTTTGTCTGTTGAATTTTGCGCCAAGAGATGAATAAAGATGAATTGATACAAACAAATATTTTCAAAAGAAAAAAGTTACGTTCACTCTAGGAGACTTCTTTACACTTAATGATGTGTGGGTGATCGACATTGGAGAAGAGTGTATATTGGGAAACATTTGGAGACATGAATGGAAGGTTAGGCTAACTTCAAATATTTTAAAATAAAGTCTGTGATCAGAAAAATCCTAGTATGCTACATGGAAATTACTATACCAAAGGTATTGACAATAAGGAAGACAGTCACTGGCCAACCCAGAAGTGGGGTACATGGAAATTACTACACCAAAGGTATTGACAGTAAGGAAGACAGTCACTGGCCCACCCAGAAGTGGGGTACATGGAAATTACTACACCAAAGGTATTGACAATAAGGAAGACAGTCACTGGCCCACCCAGAAGTGGGGTACATGGAAATTACTATACCAAAGGTATTGACAATAAGGAAGACAGTCACTGGCCCACTCAGAAGTGGGGTACATGGAAATTACTACACCAAAGGTATTGACAGTAAGGAAGACAGTCACTGGCCAACCCAGAAGTGGGGTACATGGAAATTACTACACCAAAGGTATTGACAGTAAGGAAGACAGTCACTGGCCAACCCAGAAGTGGGGTACATGGAAATTACTACACCAAAGGTATTGACAGTAAGGAAGACAGTCACTGGCCAACCCAGAAGTGGGGTACATGGAAATTACTACACCAAAGGTATTGACAGTAAGGAAGACAGTCACTGGCCCACCCAGAAGTGGGGTACATGGAAATTACTACACCAAAGGTATTGACAGTAAGGAAGACAGTCACTGGCCCACCCAGAAGTGGGGTACATGGAAATTACTACACCAAAGGTATTGACAATAAGGAAGACAGTCACTGGCCCACCCAGAAGTGGCGTACTCATATCAGGAAAATTATTTGTAATATGGGCAAAGTCAGGCCCTTTCTAGCTGTTTGGAAACAGCTAGTCAACGCCACCTACTGCCAACTTTTCAGCTACTCAACGAACACTCACTAAAATTGTCTTTTACATAATAATATCCTCACGGCTGAAAGAATCAGGATGTTCGGTGATGAGTTAAACCTACAACCAGCAGATTACTACGAGTTGAGAGTTCCTAACCAACAAATTTTGTAGCAAATGTTTATTTAGCGACCAAAATTTTTGGTACAGATAAATCGGGAAGAAAACAGCAAAAATAAAAGTTTTAACATGGATGAAGATAATCGCTAAGGAACTCGTTCAATGACTGTAACAATATTTGTACACATAAATGAATGACCGCAAACAAATATAATACTCTTATCACATCATCCTGAAAGCAGTTTTCACAAGCAGAACTATGACCAAAATGCTGCGAATACATCAGGTTTCCTCGTCTGTTTACTTGAGACAAATCTATGATTCTTACCCAATTTTTTCTTAACTTTTAAATCAATTTGTTAATTAAGTACAAAGATCTCTTTTCTGTCCACAACGAGTATTGAAACCCGATTTCGAGCGTTGTAAATCACGAGCCAATGGGGGACATTTTTGTTGTTGAGAAGAAAAACATACTACACAGTCATCTTTTTCTTAATTTGAAATTTTATGGGCATTTTTATTGGCTACATAGAAGGCATTTCCTTCATTTTTCTAGCATTGGGGCTGTAAAACGTAATTTGAAGTAATAAGGTGACTGGAATCCATCACCACATCACGAGCTTAACTGTCAAAGATAAGAACCGATGGAAGTCTCCAAATAGCACCAGAGCTATTCAGGAACTGTTAAAGCCATCTTGATACATACTGTGCAGCAAGCCGAGTAAGTATTATGCCTGTAGCTATTTTCAAAGTGTTTCCATCTGCTCATCCCACTATAGTGATGCTTCAACCTTCCCTACTGAACAACAGATGAAATCGTTCAAATCTCAGTTGAAAGTTAAACATTAAAAGGTGATAGCAGAAGCATAATGAGTTAGCAACTGCTTAATTAATTGTGCTGAGATGTGGCTTTATTGATATATATACTGAATTTACTACTATAAGTAGGTAGAATTTAGTTCTAGCCAGAATGGAAACTAAGAAAACCTGTCTAGAAAAGATACATCTAAAATCACCCTCAAAATTCAACAAACCGTAGTACATAGAATCTTCTTCGCTATTTATTGGTTTAGAATTTCACACAAAGCTAATCAAGGATATTTGCTTTAGCCGTCCCTAATATAACAACGTTAGGCTAGAAGGAAGACAGCTAGTCAACACCACCTGTCACAAACTCTTGAGCAGCTCTTTTACCAACGAATAGTGGGATTGTCCGTGACATTATATCGTCCCTATGGATGGGAAGGCGAACATATACAATTTGTCACAAAAAGTTATTTCGTTTATAACTTGCAAAGTCAGCTATATCATTCCTTCATTGATTGGTTATGTTAGAGCAAAAAACACATTGACCTATCTGCTGGACCCATCAAAGGGAATCGAACCACGGATTTCAGCATTGTAAGTCGGTAAACATAGCTACAAACAATATCAACTTTAATATTAAAGTTTTTCATTGGAAAATTAATCAAAGTTATTCCAAAAACTGTTTATTATGTAGCAAAATAGCAGATTTTGAATGCAGTAAAATACATTAAAAGACTCTCTAATCGTAATTCCAGACGGATACATTTTTGAGATTTGTAGTGCATATTGTTAAGAAGTCCTGGCACGGCCAGGTGGTTAAGGCAGCCGACTCTTAATTCGAGGGCTACTGGTTCGATTCCTTGTCACATCAAACATGCTCATCCTTTCAGCCATGAGGTTACTATAATGTGACGGCCAGTCCTATTATTCGTTAGTAAAAAGAATAGCGCAAGAGTTGGCGGTAGGTGGTGATGGCTAGCTACTTTCCCTCTAATCTTACACTGATAAATTAGGGACGGCTAGTTCAGATAGCCCTCGTGTAGTTTTGCGCGAACTTCAATACAAACCAAAAGTTAGGACAAAAAACGACCTTTACACACCAGATACATGCAAAAAAATATAAAAGACGGAATGATGTATTAATTAATAAAAAAATAAAAGGTTACAAATTATTTATTTATTAAATGGGTTATGTACACTTCCTTTAGATACAACCACCTGTTAATTGCTTTCCATAAAAACAACTTAAATTAAGACACTAACAATTCCAAGTAAACCAGTTTAGAAATCTGTACTACTATATAATGTTGTTCAGTTTCGTTCAAACCACTTGTTTTTTAAAGGAAGAAAAATATTGGGCACCAAAACAATTAGGGCAAATCCAGTAAAAAAGAAAAGGGGCTGTGTTAGTATATCTTATCTTGACGTGTCATAAACACAGATAATAAACATACGCTTACTATCTCTTAAAAGAAAAGAAACGCCCTCTGGAGATTTTCAGAACAATGAACTATGTTGAACCCAATCCATCGCAGAAATCGAACCCCGAGTTTTACCGCTATAAAATTGAGGGCTGGAACGTGCTGGTGGGCTACTATGGCAAGCCTAGTGAACCAAATAACCCCCCCGAGTTTATCATGATAACTATACTTCAAGCTAATATGATTTGGACAATCGAAGTAGAACTATTCACCAAAGGCAGTCTGTTACCCGGTGTTGACCTCTGACTAATTGACCTCTAGAAGGAACCACTTCTGTTTATTTTATACATACTGTTTAATAAGCGGTCTTGTTCTGTGACACTAGATAAGGCTACTGATTTTTTTAACGAATCTTTGTGCACATTCGACGTTCTAGTGCAGTGACAAGAGATAAAGAGCTTAAGTACAATTTGTATGAGATGATTTTAACCGCTCTATTTTTCAAAGCCTTCTGACATTCAGTTGTGCCCTTTTTATGTTTTACACTTATTAAACTTGATTTCGGCTAGCATGGAATTGTGGTTAACAAGTAGGGCTGCCTACGTATTGGAAAGCCCGACAATGGTGGAATGTTATAAAAACGTTCCACAATTTCAGCTTTGGGTTCTAGACTTTTTTTTACGCAGGTGCACGTCGAGAATAACAAAAGTGTAGTGCAAATCAACCGATTTCTGTCAAGCCGGTATATAGAGAAATACTGTCCTCTTCATTTATTTCAAACCAAACCTACACTGTATTATCTGTCCCTAATTTAGCAGTGCAAGACTACTAGAGGGAAGGTAGATAGTCATCACCACCCAACTCTTGGACTACTCTTTTTACCAATGAAAAGTGGGAATAGAAAGGGAAAGCATGTTTTGTGTGGCGGGAATTCGAACAAGCGACCCTCAGATTAAGAGTCCTAACCATCTGGCCAGGCTAGAGCCCATATATAAATGTGTAATATTGTACTTAGGGTAATATTGTCCCGTTCTGCACACACACGCATATTGTCCGTTTTTCTGGGTACTTACGAAATAAAAATGAAAGGAGAGAAATTATATCTAATTTTTTATACAAAATATATTTTCATTGAATTGTGGTGTTTTCGCTAGAGTCGAAATATTGAATAAAACATTGTTTCTTACTTACGGGGACCTTCAGTGGCTCAGCGGTGTGTCTGCGGACTTACAACGCCGCCCCCCAGTGGCTCAGCTTTGTGCTTAATTCAAAACAACAACAACAACTTACAACGCTAAAACACAAATTTCGATACCCAAGGTGGGCAGAGCACAGATAGACCACTGTGTAGCTTTGTGCTTAATTCAAAACAATGACAACTTATTTGTGGGATGAAGAGAAAAGCGCCCTTCTCCTGGCTTGGATCATTTAATGTGGCAAACTAATTTTGAATCCTCATCAGTATTAACAGTTTATTTGATAAATAGCAGATAGCCCAGCTTTGCGCAAACTCAAAACAAACCATTTATATTCGCTGGATATAGAGATAAATAACACTACCTGCCCGTCTCTCCTGTAACGGTTTCGTAACAGTCTGTTTGTTGTTGTTGTTAATTTTGCGCAAATCTACACAAGGTCTATCTGCGCTAGCCGTCCCTAATTTAGTTGTGTAAGAATAGAAGGAATGCAGCTTAAATATTCCATCATCATCCACCGCCAACTCTTGAGCTACTAACGAATAATGGGACTGGCCATAACCTGTAATGTCCCCAGGGCTGAAAGGTCGAGCATGTTTGGAGTGACAGAGAATCGAACCGTTAACCACCTGATCATGCCGAGCCCAGTTTCTTGAAAGTACGATTAGTGAAATCTTTCAAGAAAGAACAAGTTCCCCTGATATTTACCCCTAATATATTTATTGTGTTTACCTCGTGAAACGACAAATGACAGCCGAATGATTTAAGTTATATGCATCCCCTCAGACGTTTTACATCTCAGTATGACAGCTGTTCTTCGCATATTCCTTAGTACAGATCGAAGAGTTGGTGGTTCGCGTCTTGTTTCGACAACACCAGTAAAAGCGCTCTATAACGTGTGGCCCGTTGGTGCGCTATAGGAGTGACAATCAAATACCACTACTCCATCCATCAAACAAGAGTAGCACAACTATTGGTGGAGAAAAGCGTTCGCCAGCTGTTTTTCTTCTAGTCTTATCACTTTGAAATTGGGGGCCACCGAAATAAATATAACCCTTGTTTATCCTTGTGGGAAAATTCTAACACAAACAAATCTTTGGTGTTGACATGATAACAGCTAGCAGCTACAGACAAAGATGTTACGTATGTAAACCTTGAGGAGTACCGACGCCATCTTTTTTGTAATTCTCATTTGACCGATGAAATTTGATAAGTGACAAATGAATGAAATTTGCACTATTTGAGTGTCGATATGTAGGCGGAGATATGTCAACCCTAACTTTTAAAGGCCATCTCCCATCTTGCGTTAATTACCGAAGATGTGCTTGTTGTGAGATTTCTTGAAATATAGAATTTCTTCTCAGTAATATATATACATAATATCGGATGTATAGTGAGAAAATAGAGAGGTTAACGTATAGGTCAGCTCATTGACATTGCGTAACAGCGTCATATTAATTTTTGCACGCAAAAAAATAAATTAATAAAGATGTCGAATAGAGGCTCTTCTCTTATCTCCCAGAAAAATCACAGTTTGATCCACTGGCTAGACAGTCTCAGCTTTTCAACTGTGGTTAGCATCACATTATACAAGCATTTTGCACGTGAAATTTCGAACAGTGCACCGCGAAAATTAGTGAATCTTTGCGCATGGGGAGGGAGGCAAGTTTTCGGCTTGTGTGCATCTAAAGGAGTGTGTAAAATTATCGGTTTTCTGTTAGTATTTGAGGAAGATTTTGAGGATGAACATTATCTGACTTAAAAAACATATTAAGAAACAGTAACTTGGTAACAGCAACATGTATATGAACACCGCTGAAAGTGCGAGTCACGGCGCCACAGGCGACCTATGAATGTGGTTCATGGGCAAGTCCCAATTATTCGACGAGCAGTGAGACGCCAGGGATAGACTTACGACTGGAGTAGTATATTTCATGTATTTTTTGACGAAGTGTTCATAACTAGAGGACACAAAATGTCGAATACAATCGTTACTTATTTACAGACAAAGGGAAGTAAGCTCGAACGGCAGAGCCGTTTTAACACCTGACCTCGAAATGCACTTCAAATTCGAACTGAATTAGTACACTCTCTCATGCAACAATACCAAAAAACAGAAGACCTTCCGGAACCTAAGTGCAAATGAACTGAAGCTGGACGTTTCTCCTGGTAGCGTTAAAAAGATCATGCGCTACAGTTTTAGGTTAACGAAACCCCTCATACCGTAAGCCGATCTCGATTTGCACTCTTATCTCACAAAATGAAATCTATTGATACGAAACAGAGCCCTCCGAACCTAAATGCCACTGAATTGAAGCTGGACTTTTCTCCTGGTACCGTTCACAATGTTGTGAACATCTAAACGAACTTGACGAAAACTCATAAGTTTGTAGTTATATCTTTAAATCAAATGGTTATTTTTCGTGAGAAACATGGCCGAATAAAATAGTGCTGTAGAAACCACGAGCCCGCCAAGTCGTCCAGTACAGCTTCAATGAACTTTCTTTCTTAGAGTCCGATCTTCACGTACAGAGGAAAGGATTTGGAAAGGAAAATATGTCATGGTTTTTGTGGTCGAAAAGTGTCTTTACTGTTCGTCCCAGAAGCTTCTTAGAGAACCGGGCAATAGTGCGTAATCATAGATCAGTGATGGAGAAATTAGTACAAATGGAGCGCAACCAAAACGTAATTCTTAGAAAGAAATATTAACCCTCGTGGCTGTTAAATATACATTTAGAAGAAAATAAACCGCTTTTGAAAAGTAATTATATTAGAGAAAAACAGTGTTAAATAATTCGGCTTATAGGAGACCCACTCTATACGGATTTATAAAATCTCACTCCCTATAATTCTATCTTTAGAACCACGTTTACGCAAGCGAATACTAATCGATTCTGTCAGAAAAAAAACAGTTATTTTTTGTCTCGCCAGGTGGTTATTATATGTTTTGTATTGTAGTTAAGCAGAAATCTACACGTTTTGCCCAATACGGGTATCAAAACCCGGTTACTAGTGCTGTAGTGGCACAGTGGTATATACCTGCGGACCTATCACACTAGAAACCATGTTTGTGTAGCTTTTTGCTTAGTAACAAATACAACTTTTTTTTTAACAGGAATATTTGATATTTTGTTGTGTTTTTTAATAATGGACTTCATTGTTTCTGCACAAAACATTTTTATACGAACTTGTATAAAACTCGCTCGCTGTATTATTAGTTTGTCTGTTTATATATTTGTCTAAAAATGCATTCGATATAAATATCTGCACGCTTGCGTATTTAAAACATTTCAGGACACGTTAACCAGTTCACTGTCAAAAAAAAAAGAAAAAAAAAAGAAGTGATTTGGGTTTTAAGCCATTTTGAAATGTTATAAAGTTCAAGTCATGAAATATTGAAATATGTATCCATGATGACGTTAGACCAGTCGCCCAGTTAGACGGACCACACACACCTCACACAAAATCAACTACACCATGAACACCCAGTATCCCACTTCGTATCGTATTAGTTATTTGAATACGAGACCACACACAAACATCTCCTCACATACATTCACGAAAACAGCACCAAGTGATTAACAATCGGTCAATTAATCATATGCAAGATGGGAGGTAGGGGTGAAAAACCACGTCGTCATTTTTAGTCAATACTAATTCCTGATTGACCTAAATTTTTTTGAGGGGGGAATGTATTCAGGGCGTTGTTCCCCCACCGTAACAAGGTTTCGCAGTCTTTCTCCATTTGGTGTTCATACAAATGGCGGTACTTAAACAATAGAAAATTTTATAAAACCAAATGATTTGTAGCCCACCCAGAAGGCAATTGTTCAGCGTCCCAAGTGACACACAACGTGGTTCCTTGTTGGAATATTCAGTACTTCATAAGGGACGAAAAAAATAACAACTGGAATGGAGATAACCTGCCTTATCTACTCACGAGCACAAAATACCGATATCTTATGGTATTAAAATACTGTGTTGTTTTTGTTTTTAAATTTCGCGTAAAACTACACGGGGGCTACCTGCGTTAACCATCTCTTGATTAGCAGTGTAAGACTGGAGGGAAAGCAACTAGCCATCACTATCCACTCGCAACTCTTGGGCCAACGAATATTGGGATTAAGTCACTTTATAACACACCCATGGCTGAAAGGGCGAACATGTTTGGTATGACGGGGATTCGAACCCGCGACTCTCAGATTACCGAGTCGAGCGCCCTAACCAACTGGCCATGCTAGGCCTATTGCACAAACGTTCATAATGGGCTCTGTGCTGTGCTGTTTCTATCACGGGTATTGTAGCTCGGTTTTTAGCGGCGTTATAAGTCGCCAGAAGTATCGCTGAACCAACGGGGAGCTTTTATTGACATAGATATTAAAACTATTCATCTATAAATTTAACACATTCTTTCGTGCCCTTCGTACTTATCTGTCTCTCGAGTAACCGAACAACATAATTAAATTATCTGTCCAATAAATCTCGTTCTCACTTAACCCTCCACCCACCATTGAGGACCTCTCTTTGGGATCATCTTTAGTTCTTAGTTTAACTCCTGAACCTGTCCTGGCTGATGGAGCTGTAACACGGAACATATTCACAAGTAATTTAAAACTTCTTAACACCGAGGACCAATAATAAACAAACTTTGCCAAGACCGGTTGTAGAAGCGAGGAATAACATTTGCGCTCTAACTATGAGTGTTTGGTCACGCGTTGGGGTGGTTGACCTTTTTCAATTTGTTTATTTTTTAAAATTAAAATATTTTCATAAGTACTGACCTTCGAAATGTTTACATCTTTACGTAATTTTCACCTTAAGGACAACTGTAGTTTGTAGTTTATCACTACTAAAATGGGGACAACTATAACAGATAGCTCTCGTCCAATAAAGCTCTCTCAAAGATATGCGGTATGGTTTAACAGAAAACCTGTTTGAAAAACGTTTAAAAAGTTTTGTTAACCCAGTCTTCCTTGTGTGACAACTTCAGCAGATACATATAAACACTGCTGGCCAAAATAAGTGGTTGAGTCTAACAACGCAAAATGCATATTTTTTTCTTTATGTTCAATTGGCTTTTTAAGACTTTGGCCAGCAGTGTGTGCTGCTAAACATTACGAATAATACACAAACATGTGAAAAAATAACCAAAACTGACGAATGAAACGTTAGATAATGTTTAAATATTTATGATAATGAACAATAACTGATGGTATCAGGATTCCTTTTCATTTCACGAGGGCTATCTGCGCTAGCCGTCCCTAATTTAGCAGTGTAAAAATAGAGGAAAGACAGCTAGTCATCACCACCACCCATCTCCAACTCTTAGGCTACTCTTTTTACCAACGAATAGTGGGATTGACTGTAACATTACAAAGCCTAAACGGCTTAAAAGATGAGTAAGTTCGGTGACTGGTATTACACCTAGTCATGCCCAGCCTTTGAAGAAAAACTGGATAGCATGATACGCCGATAATTTCAAGAAATGAGTTTGATAATTTCAATAATGACGCAGTGAAATTAAAAGAAAAAAACTACAAAAACACTGGAGTGAACATGAAATTACATCGCACGTTACGTAAAGTGAAAGAGAATAGCGGACGATATGCCACGAATTATGTATAGTGAAGGAAAATAGAGGACGATATGCCACGAATTATGTATAGTGAAGGAGAATAACGCACGATATGCCACGAATTATGAATAGTGAAGGAAAATAACGGACGATATGCCACGAATTTTTGTATAGTGAAGGAAAATAGAGGACGATATGCCACGAATTATGTATAATGACGAAGAATAGAGGACGATATGCCACGAATTATGTATAATGACGAAGAATAGAGGACGATATGCCACGAATTATGTATAGTGAAGGAGAATAACGCACGATATGCCACGAATTATGAATAGTGAAGGAAAATAACGGACGATATGCCACGAATTTTTGTATAGTGAAGAAGAATAGCGGACGATATGTCACGAATTATATATAGTGAAGGAGAATAACTGACAATAGCCATAAGATAATATATGGATCGAATGTAACTCATCAACTGCACATGTAAAGAGACTTAAGTGCCTCTCCAGTGCCCCCCAGTGGCACAGTGGTATGTCTGCGGAATTACACACTAAAAACCGGGTTTCGATACCCGTGGTGGGCAGAGCACAGATAGCCCATTGAGTAGCTTTGTGCTTGATTCTAAAAAACAAGCCTCTCCAGTAATGATATAATAATCTCAATATACTACTCTCCAACTAAACACTTCCTGAAATATGTAGGACATGGTTAACACTGAATAATTATAATCGCTCCGTAACCAAAAAATAAGGTGGATAACATTTCCAAAACAAAAGACAACATTTGGAGAATGTGGTTAACAAACTTTATCATAGTGTAACACGTGTAGCTTTGTATCTAATTATTTCAGATGCAAAACACGCGCTAAAATGTACAATCTCACCCTCCAGTCTTTATTAATTTAATTAATTTCAGATAAACAATAAAAGAGCACGATGAAACTGTGACAACTTTGTTTTCCGAGAAAGCCAGACAGAGGAGCCTACTTACGTAGTTCTAAGAAGCGGTTAAGCCTAAATGAATGAAATTTAACCAGGCACAGCACGGGCTTGCGTGACGGAATCAGGGGGGTAACAGTATAAATGTAGTCTTGGCAACAGAGAGAAAGTTATAAAGTCACGGTGGTGTGTTCTGGCAAAGAGTCAAACTCGTTAAGACGTGTTCTTGTTTTAAAGGTGAAGAGGCAGACTGCCCTGCCCACCCCCTACACAGACGTTACCATGGAGATTCCTAAAACAAAAAAAAACCTCAATGTACATCATCTTTACGCATCATACAAGTACACGTTACCCCCCCCATCCTGAAATCCAACATGTGTAAATTTAATTTATTAGAACATGCAGAGTTATAAACATTGGCTGGTGTAAGAGATAATTCTGGTACAGTCTCTTCTCTTCTACTTATTACCTACTCTCAGATGCTCTAACCCTCTGTCTTTTCTCCTCTCTCCTGTCACAGACTCGCAGTCAGCAGAATTTTATACACAAGTAATCCTTATTTAGAAGCAGAAAAACAGACAATATGTACAAACACACACACAATGTTCTGATGGATCTTAACTTCAAAGCTCAAACAAGTTAGTTCTTATATGCAGGCGTGGAATTTTTTGATGAAAATCAACTATTTTTCATTGAAGAAAAAATTTTTTTGAAACTGTTGTTTATTTAAAGCTTTATTAACTTTAGCAGTGCAAGACCAGAGGGAAGGCAACTAGTCATCACTACCCATATCCCAACTCTTGGGCTACTCTTTTATTAAAGAATAGTTGGATTGACCCACGGGTGAAAGGGCGAGAATGTTTGGTGTGACGGAGATGTAAACCCGTAACCTTCACATTACGAGTCGAGCGTCTTAACCGCTTGGCCATGCTGAGCCCCTTTAGTGGTTAAGAAAACACTACAAGTGTTTGTACGTTGGCGGTGATAACACCTAGCTTGCGTTTGCAACAACACATTCGGTGTTTAATGACAAACTTTGTTTCTCTAATATTTGGCTGTGTACAGACGAACCTCCTACGCAGTCTCGACCAGAACTTTGGGCACTCAAGTTCTGCCCAACATGTAAAACACTGTTTCCTAATATGGGCTACACAATGTCAAGTGATGTCTCTAAAAAGATATTAAGATTTGTCTCAAATTCAATAACAGTGATTGTGTTTCTCTTGTGTCCATAACGAAGTTTCGTACTTTTCGATAAGTACTGAACCTCCCCTTTCATTACACAGCCCCTGGGAAAGGCCTAGCCACGTACGACGGTAAAGTATGGAAAGAAAGCCGACATTCGCACACAGACTGTGTGTGTGTGTTTTTTTTCTTATAGCAAAGCCACATGAGGCTATCTGCCGAATCCACCGAAGGGAATCGAACCCCTCATTTAAGCGTTGTAAATCCGTAGATTGACCGCTGTACCAGTGGGACACACACAGAAAGTCACTCAATTGCTGTGATACACAGCAGAAGTTAAACACTTCTCGATTTAGTTAATATTATTTTCATGTTCAAATGATACCTAAAGATAATCCATTATCCCCCAAAATAAACAATGTTGCAACTTAAAAAAATAAATCTTTTAAGTATTTTATTACGGGCCTTTCAATGCATTTCTATAATATTGATGATAAAAACACAAGTAACTCACGAAGCGCAATTATTGGTCTTTTGTGAAATTTTGTATACAGATGGAAGAAACAAAACTGATCACTGATTAGTCTTCGTTTAATCGCGATAATCAAACGAGTAGCCACTATCCACTACAAAACCTCTTGAACCAGTGATGTAGCAACTCAGATGTTTATGTTATTAGGACAAGGACGTAGCCAAAGTGGCTTCAGAAAAAAACTACTACTAAAGTCTTCCACTTGTCTAATATAAGGCGGCAACCTTTGTCCAATATAATTTCTAGAAGTCAACAAGAACTTGAAGGGGCCAGAAGGGTGGAGAGTGGGGGGGTGTTGAGAGGTCACGGAAAACGGAACAGCCCAGATTTGGCGGACTTGTATTAACGCCATCTCGACGCCACTGTTATTATTACTACACCCAAAAGCTATTTCGTATTTTCTTGGCAATCTGCCAGCTCTTCAACTAAATCACGATAGCAACGACCATGTGCACGTGACCACATTCGAACTGAAGAAAAAAAAATAAAAAATAAAAAAATGAATACACAAAACGTTTACAGCGCCCGCTTGATTAATACTTCAAAGTGTTCTGTTAGAAATGAAATTTTATGCCAATTTGGTTTTTGGTTGTCTTTACGAAGCGTTGTACCAAGTGTAAAAATTTTAATATTTGAAAACATTACGAAAAATATACCACACTTGGAAGCACTGAACACGCAGAATGTTTGTGTAACATAAAAGTTAAAAAAGGTTACCTAATATCAATGAGCGATTTCGACAAATCATAGTTCGTACAGTTACAAAAGGTTACGTAAGGTGGCAACATCTACAGACTCGAAATTCTTAAGTAACCGGGTTTCGATACCCATTGTAGACATGGGCAGAGCACAAAAAGCCCTTTGTGCAGAATTAACAACAGAAAAACAAAAGGTTAGAGGTTAGTTTAGCTCATATAGGCGTTATCTTATTAATCTGAGAGCCAATATTCTTGCGATAACAAATTACGATTTTTAGTTAACAAACTATTGGAATGATCAAAATCATAAAAACACTTTGAAACGAGAAAAAAAAAGAAAGAAAATGTGCGTTCTATAAATACCATGACGCAGTAGATACAACAGAGCTTATAATTAACTCAATGCACTATTTCTCATCAGTATCTTAAAAACCAGATTTTATAAAGCATCTGAAATATCACCAGCCAATCAGAATTTTCTGCTATTCTTTAGCATTTATTGTGTCACTTTTATTAAGGACGTGATTGAAAAATATCGGTCAAAAACAAATTTTTTTGTTAATTGTAATTTTATTTAGTAGAGAATTGATACAAAGTTAATAGTGCATTTTCTAACATATTAGAAGCAATAAAAAACTTTTGCGAAGGCGACCTGAAATGTTAAAAGTACAGAGAGCGTGCGTGAGTAAGCCCGGGTGCTAAGAGAATAAGGGCCAGAGACAGTCAGTTAGCATCTTAAATTTTTAAAATTGTCACCATATGAGGTATATTTCTACTTGATTTTTAGGGCAACCAATCAAAATTAACCGGTTCTCCACCAGTCTTGAGGATTGGTGGCGCCAGCAAATAGAACACGCGACCGGGAAAGAGGACTTGCTTGTCGTCGCGGTGTGACGGCAGTGATCGTCCTTGCCTTCCCCCATCCCCCATTATGATCGTGCAGTCTTGAAAGGTAACCCAGGTCGCGCGTGTATATCTACATATCTATCTATATCTAAGAGCAAATATAAAAATATTCTCAATGTGTTTCTCCACTAACTCGACAATAACTCGTTATACAACAGCGATCAACGACCTTTCCAGAGAGACATATTCTACACCTGAAAATGGCCGTGTCAACGTTCTAAAAATCCAATCCAACAGCCATTTTAACAAGAAACAAAATGTAATGGACAGACTCCCCCCCGTTTCACTCATGTCCTAAGATGGCATTTAGTCGTGACAAATCATCTACAGACACACACAGTCTGTTCGTGAGTACCAAGCTACGAAAGAGGCTGCGCTTGTACCCGCAGCGGGTATTGAAACTCGTTTTTTAGCATTATAAGTCTGCATACTTACTGCTGCTCCACAGGGGCGGAGGATACATAAAGGTATAAATATACATATAAAAATAAATATTCCAATTTCGCTGCCGTTATGCGACAAAAGGTAACCGACACATGATTACAACTTTTATTTATTTATTATGTTTTATGAGTAATTTGTTATATTTTGTCACGCAAAGACCCGTCGTTTTTCTAGTATATTCGGTAAATTAAATTACTTCTGAGAACAGTTAAATAAAGGAAGCAAAACGTTGTTCTACCAGCTTAGATACTCGTGTGAGCGAGAATCGAACCTCGGATCTTTCATCACAGCCTGAATTTCACGTGAAATGTCATAATCACGCCAGTGTATTATACGTGCACACAGCCCCACCCCCACTGGCACAACGGATGTATACGGACTTACAACGCCAGAATTAGAGTTTCGATACTCGCAGTGGATAGAGCACAGATAGCTCAACAACACACACAGAACACATTTATAATCGTTGCTGTTTCGTAGAGCTAATGATTTAACAAGAGGGACATTTTAGAACCATGTGGCCAGACACTGACAATAGTGCAGTTGTCGAAGATCGACGGGTTTTCTAAATCAGCACATTTGTTACTAAACTAGATTAATTCAGTACAGGAAATCCATCAGGCTAAGATGCCCGACGGCCGTACTCAAAGCGCCCGTTCGTCGCCGACTGCCTCACTCTTAGTTACCGCGCTCTTGTGAGGCCTACATCAAGTTGTTACGAACAGTTGATGCCACATTAGAGAACATTCCTGGAAAGTCAATTTTGATGCGTTTTTTTTGTTGTTGTTTTTTTTTACATAAAATCTTACTCCTCGAGCTGTTGATATTTGCTAGTAAATAGCCTTGTAGACCCAAGCTACACACGTTAGCTGGTAGTACCCTTGTAGAGGCGAGCTACATACATTAGCTAATCCTTGATTTTTCACACGCGCGTAAAAAAAAAAAAAAAATTAAAAATTCTATCCTAATTTTACTTGTAGGTTAATTTGATTATTTTTTTTAAGGTTATAGGTTCAAATTCAGTATGTTTATTAGTTTAGCCGACTTTCTGTTTGTTCTGCTGTGATTTTTGTTTGTTAGTCGAGTGTGCCAGGAAAAGGCAAAAAATCCAGCGATCCGGCTAGATAAGTATGCAAAGCAGTGCAACTCGCGTGAGTTCGAATGTCATTGCACGTTTTAATGCAAGACACACGCTTACAACAGGCTGACATCATGTTTCCAGTGGCAACTGTAAAGCTGAGGGTTAGCAGCACTTGTAACTTTTAAAACTGTTTAACATAGTTAACGCACCATTCCAAGTCACCTGCTCTTCCAAACCTTACGGTTTATGACGAGACATTAATTTCCAGGAACAGTTGGTGTGTTCGATGTTTACGCGCATATATTCATACACGCACCAGTATTAAACGTCAATCGTTGAGATGTCAAATTCCCACACGCCTACTCGTATCTATTAAAGAATACATGATGGGGGATAGGGGAAGACCACCCGTACGATGCTAATACGAATCGTAACAAAACGTGTTCTGTGACGTAATGACACCCTATTGAGGTTAACTATCTGCCCTAAGTGTAGTTTATGGGGCAAAGACATGACCCATTAAATGGCTCCTACGACAAATACTGACCATCATGACGTTAAAGATATGGATGGACATTGAACCAACCCGCGTGAAAAATATACAGTAAGTTGTTCGTGACTCATGAATTTCTGTAAGATAGTTGTGCACGTGTGTTAACAACGTATTTAATGCCATCGGCGTACAAGCCCAATGAAGTGTCTGTATAATAAAGTATTTAAACTCAACGATCTAAATTCTCCCACAAACTTGACGTTTACCCGAGTAACGGCCACTAACCCTCCGAAATGGCACTAGAATATTTCAAAACATATCCCACAATGCTTCAATTCAACAGCTTCTTTGTCACCCCAGGCTACTGTATACCAATTACATTCCTAATATACATTATCGATTTGCTATATGCCAGTTATAGGTTGTTGTTTTCATAGCTTAAACTTCAATCATTGGACATCACAAAAATGCAATAATCAGTTGCACTCATTTTAAATAGTTTCTTTCCATTTTCAATTCACCGACACTAAGACTAACGACTAACTCTGGAACCCAGATTTCGACATTACATAGTTGCTTGTGTTTACCTAATCAATTTTATAGCCACCGAATCACAGGAAATATCTGGATCTTTGAAAGCGATGTCAACATTTGGAGATTAAATATCCTAATTTATTTATGCGGCACAAGACATATTAACGTACTGGTTCATTGCTAATGGCAAACCTCATTTTTGGAGATGGTCAACGAACCGGTTCTCTACTTTAGCATGGTTATTTCATTCCACAACCAAAAGTCAGAGCATGAAACGCTGACTGGAGCAACATTGTAAGAGGATAAAAACGACCGTTCAGTCCAGAACGAAATTATATTTACGTCATTCAACGTTTCGCTTTTATAACTCACACTGCTGGACTCATAACAGTGTTAAAAAAAAAACATCGAGTGACGTAAATACGTCGTCCTGAGGTTTATGGTAACTTGTCTATCGTATAAAGTATATTCAGAAAAACCTTAATTTTACGTGGGTGAGAATGAAAATGATTAAAATATTATACATTCACAGAAATATCTTAAAAGTCAATATGTCGACACGAACATTGTTACCTTGTTTTTAAACATCCAAGGCCATCACACGAAACCGGATAGTTGTGAACATGTGTTAAGCGTGCGTTTACTTTCTCACTTCATAACACCGTATTTTTTCTAACCATATAGTATCAATTTATTACTTTGTTACCACAATATGCTTATCTCAGTAGTCCTCTTTGGATTGTATAACAAAAAAAATAAAAATGAGAACCCATTAATACAATACAAGGGCACGCTATTTTATATTATTGCTTTCTTATTTTATATTCTTCGTTAGAAAAAGTTCCCAGCCCTGGGGGCTCTTTACGCTAAAATTCAGGGTTCAATACCCTCGGTGGATAGAGCACAGATAGCTCATTGTGCTTAATAACAAATATCAGAAAATAAATGCCACTTCTATATCGACAACTATATTCAGATGTAGCAGGAAACCCGTTAAGCCTTTTTGACCAACTACTTTTGCAATCCGATTTCATGTTTTTAACCTGCGATCTTCCGTTTCCATAAATATCATTAAACTGTATTAGCAGTAATAAAACAAAGCAATAATTTCGTCCTTTTTTTATCTCTCTCTCTTCTTCTTCTTTATTTTGTAAAGGAATACTTAATTTGAAATATAGGTGGCGTGACTCTTATCAATAATAAACATAAAAGTATTTAAAACTTTGTACGTTTCTCTTGATTTATACATTATTGTTGTTATTGTTTTGCCATTTTGAGACATTGCTTTAACGATAGCCGATTTGAAGCAGGACGTTTCCAGCATACATATACACATATTTAAATATACTTGTTTACACAGCCTCGCCAGGTGGCCCTACGCTATCGCTAAGCCGTTTTTCGTATACCGTTTAGAAAGGCATAAAAACAACAAAACGTAATTACGCCGACTGTTGGCTGTATGTAAAAAATATTATTCTTGGACCACCCTGTCCGGAAAGCTTGCAGTTTAAACAGTGACTGTTTAAGCATGTTTTCTGAGAGCACAAGTATTTCATTAACAAGAACAAAAAGTAACAATTCTGCTAAACGTGTCTAAACACGAAAACAATTTTTTGTCAAACTGTTTGTATAGTCTCGAAAGTTTTAGTAGCTTGGCAAACAAGTTATTAGCTGTGTACTTTAACAAAAGGGTACCAAATGACAAGTGGGGTGGAGTTTTGCCTGTCAACGTCTTGATATATGACGTTCAGCGACCCCTGGAGGTGGAGATCAGCAGCATTCATGTATTACAAGATGTTACATACTTCAGTAGTACTAAAATGTGCGAGGAACTAAATCATTTGTGACACAGCAATGAATGTGTTGTTACTACAACTTTGTTACATCTGAGAGTCTAACTAAGCTAACTCCAGTCACGTTTCTCTCTCTGGTTACTCTGATAAAAACACAGTAAATTAACAGAGAATTTAACACGATTCTCTCCATCAGGGGTTCCGATGCGTCACAGGATCGCGTAGCTCTGAACCAGTTAATCTTATCAGGCTTATAGAGGGGATCCACGCCATTGGTTTTCGAAACATTTTTATTTTCTTCTAAATTATTTAATTCAAAACCATAAATGGTCTGCCAGACCATGGCCTTATTAATTGCCCTCAGTGGCTCAGTGATTGCAAGTTTGAAGGCTTAATACACGACAAACAGGGTTTCGATACCCGCTGTGGGCATAGCACAGATAGCCCCTTGTTTAGCTTTGTGATAAATAACTTTACTGATTAAAGGGTTCTTAATAAAACGCGAGTCTTATTAGTGGAAAAACCGAACTTGTTCAACAAATAATCTGCAATATGCTATCATTACATCATTTGAGAACACAGCCAAAACTCTGGTAAACACGCCGTAAATGTGTTACAAATAATTTAGGTCTGCGCATATTTCAATACTACTGTAACATTGTGTAATGCATGAATGTTGGTGATTTATATATATATATATAGACAGTTTGAGGCATAAGTCGGATAAATCGAAACGACATAAACTTGGCACTGACCACCATAACTATACTATTAAGTTTGTTCTTCTGTTAATCTAAAGTATCATTTCTTATTCACATATCCCTAACGTTGTAATTCGAAACAAATAAAAATTAGTACTTTTCTAGGGTAACTGTTAACTGTGGTGGTCTAATGATTACTGTACCTGAACTGAGAATTACAGGATTCATGGTTCGCATCCGACGCGTTCCACACTTCGAGCCAGTACACTAATCTAATAACGGTTAAGTCTCCCTATTCGAGCAGACAAGAGCAGCGCATGAGTTAGAGGTGGTCGTTGTCGAGTAGCTTTGCTTACCTCGCGTTTATCACTTCTAACCACCCTGCACAGAGTTCCTCATGTTACTGGTGAGAAGAAAATAATACCCATACAACACGTGTACGTTCCTCAAGGTAACACTTGAGGCATGCTATGAAGGAGTTTTCTTACCGATAAATGACAACTTTCAACGAGCACATCGAAAGAAAATTGAAAAATCTGACAAAATATATTTAAGAATAAATGTGTGTCAAGACGGCTAGTATGGGTATGAAATAAAGTGTAGAAATCCGTTTCGGTCTCCTTGGGTCATCACCTTCAGATACATTTTTACTTCAAGTGGGTCATCACGAATGCGTATGACTTATTGCACACTCTACTAATGATGGGTTTTGGTTTCGTTTGAATTTCGCGCAAAGCTACAGGAGGGCTAGCAGTGTAAAACTAGAGGGAAGGCGACTAGCGATCACCGCCAACTCTTGGGCTACTCAAATAGTGAAATTAGGCGTCATGTTATAAGAGCGAGCATGTTTGGTGCGACGGGGATTCGATTCCACAACCCTCAGACTGCGAGGTCAAGTGCCTTAACTACCAGGCTATGCCGGAATAATGGTGGGTCATACAGACCATAAGTAATGGCGTTCGGTGTCGTGAACTGTTACCAATGTATTCCCAAATGGCCCCTGAGAGTGGAAAATTGGGGCGTACCAACTACTTCCCTATTATTCCAGACAAAATATTTGACACAGCTAGCTAAAATGTATTCACTAGAGGTGGGGATGGCGTGGTAAATTCATTGAAGTTTAAAAAACTATCGTGATTTTTAATTTCGACGGAACACTGATGTTGCTTTTTGAAAAAAAGGAAAACAAAAACGTGGATTTAATTTGATGTTAAGCCTAATGAGAGGTCGAACTTGGTTTTAGGCCTGCCATTTATCCAATCCTCTGTAGACCCAGCATTTTCCTTGATGTGTTTTGGGTTGGTTTTGAATTTCTTGCAAAGCAACATCATAAGTGCTATCTGTATTAGCCGTCCCTAATTTAGCAGTAAGACTCGAGAGAAGGCAGGTAGGCAAAACGACACTTTGGGCTACTCTTACCAATGAATAGTGGGAATGACACTAACATTATAACGTACCTACGGATGAAAAGGTGATCACATTTTAGCACTTATTCAGTTAATAACGGGCATAGTTAGCAATCGTTGGTTGGTTATTTTTGAGTGAAGCCTCGTTGGCCCCACGGCTAAGAGAGCGAGCATATTTAGAGTGAGAGAAATTTGAGCCCGCTATCCGCAAACTGCGAGTCGAGGGCCACAACAACCACCAGGCCACGAAGTAACAAAATATTTTTATTGACCAGTCAATAAACAACAATTAAAAACAATTATCCGCTTGCATACTGTGTTAAATAACAATCATGTTACAAGTTCCAATATGCTAAACTCAATGATTCGATTCCCCTCGGTGAACTCAACAGATAAGCCCGATGTGGCTTTGCTATTAGAAAACAGACACACGAGTTCCAATGTAGCTTATTTATACGAAGGTGTTTCTATGTAAGGTATAGTAACCTAAATGTGTAAGATTAACGAATAAAAGTCCTTTTGCTTTCATTCGTTCTTTTCAAATTCCCCTGAATATTGCACGTGGTCGTGAAACCTTTTTTTGGTAATAGTGGACGTACTGAAGTTCGGTATTTCAAAATACTACACCGAAACTGGACTGTAAGTCATTTTAGTCGCAACAGTAAAAAGTCGTTAAGAGCTATTAGAAATAGTTGAAGTGTCATTTGCGAGTTAGTTAAGCAGTTTTCTCCTGCTTTAAATTTACACTCACAAAATCATTGTGAAGCTGGGAACTAGTACAAGGAAATATCGACATTGCGAAAAAGCATGACACAATTGTTGTAATCTTGAATCGTTTATCGTTATAAATACATCGTCGCGACCTCTATCGGTAATGCTTAGAGTCGTTTTGAAGGCTAAATACCAACAAGCGACAGTTGCACAATCCAAGAACCATCTGTATATCTAATGTTAGAACAAAGCAGAGTATCTCGCTAGCAACTACGTAGATACATCAATTCCACTGTGTTATCATTCCAGACTGTCCTTTAAAAAACAAAAAAATGAATTAAAAACCAACAAAAAACAAGTAATTTACTAAAGAAAGGCTAAGGAAGTACCTTTCTATACTTTTTTTTATCTTGTAAAAGTCGTTCTACTAGTTCAGACAGGATGAATGAGTCACCGACGTGAAACAGACTTCTAGTTGTAGCCATCCGTCTGGTACAGCGTGCCGACAGCACGTGCTTTGCCCGAACATTGGCAAAAATTTAAAACGCACACAATATCCGAACAGAATAGGAAAAACCCAATGAAGTGAATCTATTTTTTTTTTAAATACATAACACTTTCAAACTTTTTTTTGTGCTAATTTTATTAGCTTACGCAAACGTTGGGTCCATTGTTTGCTCCGATAACGGTTCTTCACGAGTTCCTCGTGTCACTGAAAATGACACTGATATATATCTACGATGTCCTCTGGAAGCCAACAACAGTTCAAAGTTTTAATGTTTCATCAAAATATATATATATGTATAGTAATACAAGTGAACATCTGACGGTCATTTGATAATTATATTTTATCGAGTGCTACTTCGGAAAACCATCAAAGTAACAACTGAGAGTTTACATTTAAACGAAACGCTGAACTTAATCCATTTAATGATGAATAAGAGGCCGAAGGCAGCAACAAACATTTGACAGGTGTATGTTTAGTAGCAAACATCTAATTCTTGGACGTTTCAGAATATATATATTCCATCTTCAGCAAGTTATAGTAAACAAAACAAAACAACCGCATAACTCCTTCTTACTGTTTATAACTTTTTTTGTTGTTTTTTTAAAAATACGTATAAATACGCACGTATATGGTACGTTTCGACATTTGTCCAAAGCTATACGTGATTTATTTTGAACTTTTGAAATGATAAACTATATTGGGAACACAGCTAGTAAACTGCACCGACTGCCATCTCTTAGGCTATTCTAGTCAGACAGTGAGACATGACAGTCACTCTTGTGACACAACACATACACGGCCTCAAAAGTGCAGAACACAATTTCTTTTGGTGATATCGAGACTCGAACATCGAACTTTTGAATCCACAGATCACTATGTTAACTACTCGTCCGTGATAAGTCGATGCAATCATTTTTAATTTTTGCACTTCTCGTTTTTTATTAGTTTTTATTACATGACTGTCCCCCGGTTAAGTCTACGGACTCATAATCCGAAAATCCTGGGTTCGATTCCCCGCAGCGTAAACAGCATACAGTCCATTGTAGTTTTAATCTTAAACACACAAAACGAACAATTAAACGAGCACCGATAAGACAGTCTGAGGACGTGTGGCCCGCAATTAAAAAAAAAAGAGGGGTTAACCAACAAAGATAAAATAAACGTATAATTTGTATAATATACGTAGAAACATAAAATTGCTTAACCCTAACCGAATGATAAAAATAATAAGCAAACACGGCCAGCCCTAACTTTTATGCCATAGAATCCGACTGAACTATGAAATCATGTGTTAGTTAGTACACACGCACGTTTTTATCTAGTAGTAGCAAACAGTGATAATGTTATCAGAAGCTACAAACCTGATGCAGGTTAAGTCATTTCACCCTGTGCCCTTACCTCACGGATCAACACGCAAATACTTTACGTAACGAAACGGCCTGCACAAACACACGTCACGAACAAAGAACAAAAACACGAATGACTTACAACAACAACAAACAAATTACTGTTTGTTATTATTACAAATAAATGTTCCTTTTTTATTCCATCGAAGTCAGCCATTGGAGGATGGATTATATCTTACTACAAATTAGTAAGTAGGCTTTAGAAACGTTTTAAGTTCTAGAAGAAAAAAAATTACTAAATTTAATAGATTTTTAGATTGAGCAAAATGTGGTATAAATTCACAGGCGTACGTCGATTTCTTTATTTTGTGGGCCGCGTTGAATATGGTTTAGAAAAGAGACATCCTACTTGTAAAACAGACAGAGAGAGGAAGCAGATAGAACTTGTACTTACGCGTTTGTCTAGATATTTGTCGAAACGTATCTGCCTCCTTCAGCGGCGATTTCAGACCTCCACTGTCGGCGGCCACGGTCCTGGAAAAGACAGCGGTCACCAACAGCCTCCACACCAGTGTTCTCGTCCAACTCGCCATCAGTACTTGCTGTAACCGGTAATCCTCGCCGAAATGTGATACCCGGGCACGAGCGCTTCTCGCGCGCGGAGCACGAGGACTGGGGGGTGTGGTACGCAATGGAAAAAAAGGAGTCCAATGACCCGCGAGTCTAGTCAGACACACACACACACTGAGAATGAAATTTTGCAGCTGGTATTATAACGGAATACAGGCCGTGATGAGGTCGGTATAAAAACAGCGGTGGACCCGATGAACTGTAGTGTTGACGTTCCCTTGAATGAGTCGCCGCTCTTCGTTAAGCCGAGTCTTGAAATACGGAATGTTAGCGTGGAGGTTCATTCTTTTATACCATAATACTGTTCTGTGACCTGCCAGCGTCCACTTAAAAGATGTCACCTGCGTCCAGGAGAATCTCTAAGGGGGGCCTTCAATTTCCCACCTGTGAGATGAAACGCACGTGCGGCCGACACACCCCCTGCGATTGAGTACACAATGCTATAGACAGCTGCAGCGAAGAGGTCACAGTATATACTGGGGAAACAAGAGGGGTTATTAGTTAAAGTGATAGAAAAGGCTTAAGGTAAACTGTTCGAATTCAGGATCCATTCACGATTGGAGAATTATTCACGCTCTGGTGTGACGCGATGTTGATCGTTACGTGATGCAGAGCGCTCAGATAGGCCTTTGAATGAAATCGTGGCTACGCCGCGATAGTATTATGAAGAGAAAGCGCGCGACATGACGTCATCATACAGGGTGAACCACGTAAGTATCGTATCTGCTAGAACCGGTCCGTAGCTGTTGTGCACGAGGCGAGCTAGAAGTAGACGAAACTGAGGTCGGAGAAAGTTTAATATACAGCGACTTTCTGATGTTACCACATCAGTCGAATTGAGTGTAGCTTTCCAAGATCAGAGAGTGGTTCCAAGCACGGTTACAACGGATGGTTACATACAAGTTGTACAGACGTCAATTTCACCAAATGTGAACATATACTGGTTATTGTTATTCTGATTTTTTTCATCTCATACTGTTTCCTTAACATTACCAATTTTATCAGTCTGTATCTAATGAAATATCACTGACGTAGCACCCAAGTCTCCAACAAGACAAACATTTTAGACAAAACTGCCATTTTTATATCAATCCTTATTTAAACATAAACATATCGGTTGTCTTAGAACAACACTTGCAACTTAAAAGCATTATTTTATGATAACATTTCAGAAGTAACAAAATGCCGAGACTCCAGAACTCGAACGTTGGAATTCATTTTTAAAGATAAAAGGTGTAACCACTAAAGTACAGTTTACGGATACGTAAAGTTTTCCACACAAAATATTCCAAAAAACACAAAACGTTCCCCACCCCCGCCGTAGCTCAGAATGGAGGCTTAAAAAATACTAAGAAGCAGGTCTTAATACTGTTTTGAATACGGTTCAGACATCCCATTGTGTAGCTTTTCGTTAAGCAACAAATAGACATTCGCGAAACGATTCCAAACACCAAGCTACAAGACCACTGTTGTTTTTTTCTCTTCTAACGTTGTTGTCAAATTAATATCTTGTACGAAAATAAACTTTCAGAATACTTAGTCTAAGATCACGCGTCTTTCTCAGCGTCTCGAGTGCTGTTTAATATAGATCAGAGATGTAGCAGTTTATTGTACAATAAAGAACACTGAAATATTATATTTTTTCTGCGTCGTAAAATTGGTCCAATGCTCCCTTAATAATATAGACGTGGTTTTAATAGCAGCTAAAAGTGAAATCACATACCTACCTATACACCTTTTGTAACTCAAAAACGATATTATAAAACTCGTAACAATTCCACAATATTTATAAGATGAACCACAGAGAGATTTTTGGATTACCTCGAGTGTTTTTCACAGCAACCCTACATGTATCTATTGATTGATTGGTTTGGAATTTCGCGCAAAGCTACGCTAGGGCTATCTGCGCTAGCCGT
Organism: Carcinoscorpius rotundicauda; assembly: GCA_011833715.1. NCBI lineage: Eukaryota > Metazoa > Arthropoda > Merostomata > Xiphosura > Limulidae > Carcinoscorpius > Carcinoscorpius rotundicauda. The sequence continues at coordinate 127,333,325 of CM022394.1, read as the reverse complement.
CCCTCCTTTAGCAATGTTAGACAAGAGAGAGGGCAGCTAGACATCACCGCCTACCCCCAACTCTTGAGCTACTCTTTAACCATCGAATAGTAGGATTGACCGTAGCGTTATAACGCCCCCACAATTAAAGGGTGAGCACGTTTAGTATAACGGGGATTCGAACCCGCGACCCTCAGATTACGAGTCGAGTGTCTTAACCACCTGGCCATGACGGGCCACATTTATCTAGTCTACTGAGCTTTTGCAATACAAATGACAAGAAGCAATGTTTAATTTTTGACAGAACTGCCAGAATATATTCGGATTCATTTTCATCGTCTTTTCAACTAAAGGCGGAAGTCTGTCAAAACATTATCCTTTACAACAGACAGTTGTCGTCCGTTCAACAATTACTATTAAGTATGACAAAGTCATTATCACAAAAGTATATATACATATAAATATATGGGCCTAGAATAATCATATTTTCTCACTCTTTATTCGATATTTAAGTGTACACATATATGAAGGCTCCTCCCTGCTTTCGCACGTGCTTGTGAAGTCATATCTTGAACCAGAACTTTTAATTTTCGTATCCAATAGCAACATTTCTTTTGTAAATAACAGCCCCCACTCAATGGCTCAGCGGTAAGTCTGAAACCATATCAAGATAAAAAAAGAATCGGGTTTCGATAACTGTGGTGAGAAGAAAAACCGATAATTCGTTGTATAGCAATAAACAGAACAAACAAAGGTTTTATTCTCTTTATTTTAATACTTTTAAAGTGTGTTTATGTTCTTTTCTCAGAAGCCATTACTTACTCATTTTACACTATTAAAAGCGTTGGTTGTGTATTTATTAACCCTTAAACAGTGGGAATGTTGTAGGTAGTACCATCAACTGATGATAGCTACCGTTTTAGGGTTAACTATCCATCTTTGCCGACAACTTACAGAATTTCTATCACTCTATATGTCTGTGTGCTTGTGCTGTTGTCGAGTTTTTTTTTTTATATCAAAGCAACATGGGGATATCTGTTGTGTCTACTGACAGGAATCGAAACCTCGATTTCAGCGTTGTACATTCTTAGGCTTACTGCTGTTTCTCTGTACCACTCTCCGGCTATATAACAGGTCTATATAACTGGAAGTAATAAGTGGGGAAGGTCACTCTGTACCACTTTCCGGCCATATAACAGGTCTATATAATAAGTGGGGAAGGCCGTCCAATAGCTAGCTATGTGAGAACTTTCTATCATGGTAAATTAAAACACATTTCTTGGTAATTATCAACTGGTACTTTCTTCATCAAGTCGATGTTACCTACAAAATGTTATTACTCTTCAACATATTAGGGAGAGACAGACTGAATATTTCCACGAATTATTTTACTAGATATTTATTGGTACACCAGAACTATATAACCATTAAAATATTGCCACATATGGCAATAAACTCAGGGTCTTGTAGCAATTCTATTATATATATATATATATATATATATATATTGCAATGAAAATAAAGGACTTGTAACAGTTATGTTTGATATATACATATGACAATGGAAGTAAAGGACTTGTAGCAGTTATGTTTGACATATACATATGACAATAAAAACAAAGGACTTGTAGCAGTTATGTTTTATAGATATGACAATGAAAATAAAGGACTTGTATCAGTCATGTTTGATATATATATATATGACAATGAAAATAAAGGACTTGTAGCAGTTATGTTTGACATATACATATGACAATAAAAACAAAGGACTTGTAGCAGTTATGTTTGATATATATATATATGACAATGAAAATAAAGGACTTGTAGCAGTTATGTTTTATAGATATGACAATGAAAATAAAGGACTTGTAGCAGTTATGTTTGATATATATATATATATATATATGACAATGAAAATAAAGGACTTGTAGCAGTCATGTTTGATATATATATATATATGACAATGAAAATAAAGGACTTGTAGCAGTCATGTTTGATATATATATATATATGACAATGAAAATAAAGGACTTGTAGCAGTTATGTTTTATAGATATGACAATGAAAATAAAGGACTTGTATCAATCATGTTTGATATATATATATATGACAATGAAAATAAAGGACTTGTAGCAGTTATGTTTGATATATATATATATATATATGACAATGAAAATAAAGGACTTGTAGCAGTTATGTTTGATATATATATATATATATGACAATGAAAATAAAGGACTTGTAGCAGTTATGTTTTATGTTGGATAAAGTTCATTTCCCATTTATTTTATCAGGAGAACAGTTTAAGGCATTACGTAATACTAACAGATCTCTCACCCCTCATGACAGTTCAGTCAGGTAGGTAGGTGGCAGGGAACAAGATGGGGAGAACCCAAGAAACCACTCCAGTTGTCGCTTCCCCACCCAATCGTCAGTTACGTGTGAAGTGCACGCCAAACTTAACTGTTTAAAGCATTTGCTAAACAGTTGATGGCTGATACACTAGTTGCTCTCGTGAAACAAACAACAAAAAAGAGCAATAAAAAACTGACTTTTTCATGTTCTAAAACCTCACGTGATTATTCGCGAAGTACAAGTACTTTCGTGAAAAACCTAGATAATTTCTCATCACGCTACTAGATGTCGCGTACCTATAAGGTGTATAGTGGTGATGACAACTGTTTCTGAGCTTTAGACTTAAGCAGATTTTAATACAACGTTAAATACTGTTTGGACATACTTTATTCATTACTGAAAGTGTTTTATCCGTTTAGCTTTTGTTTATTCCGATCTATAATCGAATGAGTCAAGTTGAAGGCTATTGAAAACCTCTATCAGTCGTCAGTTTCTACACACTCTTCAATGAAAAACAAAAAAGTGGATGAATATAAATAGATTTAATACACATTGAATATTTACACTGGGTGCTAAAAATTTAGTTTAGGGGGGCCGTCGTCTTTATGAGCGAGCGTTTCTGTTTTCGCGTTCGTTTCAAACTTCATAAAACTTGTATGCAGTTATAACCACGACATTCAATGAAAGAAAAACGGCCTAACCCAACCGTTCTCTTACCAAAGTCGATATGATCAGCATTTGTCATTATTATGAAAGGAGCTAGTTATGGGAAGGTCACGTGATCCCCGCGCCCTATATTAGTCTTGGCGAAAGACAGAGAGGGTGATCACCGCTGCTTAACCTAGATTACGTAGTTTTGGCGTCAGAGGGTCCATACAGCTGACTGTTTTTCTGCGTCTCACGTATGCTTCAGATTGCTTCTCAAACTCTGCTTTCATTCTAATACTCTTCTACCCTCCAACTATCAATAACGCCCTCTACCCCCTCACCCCTCTCATATTTCTAACCTCTCTTTGGGTTCCTGTTATGGGGCCGTCTCTATTCCTACCCTTTAATGACAACAACCACTTGATAAGGAAATAAAGCGAAAATTACTTGTCAGCCAAAGCTGTCGTGTATATCGTTATTTAAGTTCTGTCTGCGTTGTGTTTATTTAGATGGCCTGAGGGCCTCCAGAAAAGGCTGACAGGGTCGCCAGGGGGCGCCGTCAAACTAACATTACAACCTATAGTAAACAACATTGGATGTGTTAAAGAGGGTAGTGGGTGCTAACTGATTTGTTTGTTTAAGCACGTCAACTTTCTCATTAACGCAATATGCCTTGAATGCCTACATGATATTTTATCACAACATAAACTTTTAATGTATTTTTGCCATATATTTGTTTGTACTTTACACTGAAAGAGCAATTCTCCAAATTACTTTTGGGCGTATATACATAACAAATATTAAGATTTTTTTTTTCATTTAGCAGCTATTTGACATTCGGAATGAATAACTATCATATACAAATAATAACAAACTGAATATCAACTAATTATATCAATAAAATTACTGTTATAGACACTATTTAAATAGCGATGAAATATCTTTATAAAACAAAAAATAGATTATGAAACTTCAAAATTCTTTAAAGTACAAAATTAAGATATTAATCAAATGAAAACTATTACAACTGTTTTCTTTCTCTGGTGGTGACTTAAAGACAAATTGTGCAATTAAAAGTTGAAAATAGCTAAGCCTACTTTGCGTCATTTGTTCGCAGCATTTCTTGATAGTAAAAGCAAAAATCGTATGATTAAAAAAAAATTAGGCCTACATTTCATTAGATACAGCGCTATTTGATGATGGTGCAAAATGGAGTGAATAAAAGTAAAAAAAATGCTAAGGCTACTTTATATTAGCTATTAAGGCATTTTGTGACGCTAAAAGCAATGGATGTATATATACGATTAGGCCTACTTTTAAATACCCAATAACTTATTTTTAATGGCACAAAGCAAGACTACACAAATATTATTATACCTACTTTCCAGTATTCACTTCTGTACTTTATATTGGCATAAATATGCACACAACAGTTTTTGTTCGTTTTGTGATCCCAGTCTTCAGCTAAAAGTTTGAATTCTTTCCCAAGTTGGTCAATGAAGACCATTGTCTCACTAGTAAGATAATTTGTAGAAAACTACGTCATAAGGCTGTTGTACTAAGCCTTATGGTCTTACATAGATATGTCTGTTTACCAATTCCTTTTCTCTGCTTCTTGCACAAATCATAAGGTTTAACCACACACAGAGACGTTAGGGACAAATTAAAAGTGTGTGTGGGGTCAAATTTATTTGACCGGTGAGTAACGAAATGATGTGTGCCACAGGTGCACCCATTATGGCCGAGGTTACAAGGTTTGCTTTAAGACCCTAAAATTTTTTTGGTTCTGTATTAAATCTCTGTCTTTACCTTCGCCACTTATACACAATTCTCAAGGTCATTTATAGCTATCAAAATGTAACATTTATTGAGCTATTTCCTTCTTCCATAACGATAAGTAATTAGTTTATTAACTTTCAATAAATATTTTATCACCAGTGTACTGACAAAATACGATATCATATGATCCCATTACGTAAGATATGGTGAATATATGTGGAAATCTTGTTTTCGTTTTTCGCCACAAATAAAAATTTATTAATTATTTCCTATTTTAATTTGTTAAGTGTTATAAAATCATTGATTGAAATAATTATTTAGAGATTTGTTTTTGTATGTGAATCACTTATTGTATTATGATACATTGTTTGAAATTAGTAAACTATAGGAGATAATTAAAATAATGTAAATAATAATAATAAAAACTTGTATCACTGACAAAATCTACTGACAATAAATGTTCAATTTATATTAGTTACAGATCGATTCTGGGTATTTTTACATCAATCGAGGAGCCATTTAAGATTGTTTTCATTCGAGTACTTATTATTACTTTAAGAGAAAAAAATGCACAACAAAAATGACGTTTTAATGACACATCAAAAGATGTATTTTGTTAGATATTTCAGCCGACTAGCTTTGGTAACAGAATTACCATCACTAGGCCTAATAATAGTAACTGTGTTACTGAAGCTAGATGGCTGAAATGTCTAATAAAATATTTGTATTTTGTTGTACCAAAATTGTGTATATTTAATTTTAATTTTATTCTTGATATAATACAATGTGCGTAAGAAATAACTTATGTTTTGTGTTTCTGGAGAATTAGTTTTAATATACTAAATTATCCCTATTGGGGACTTACAGATGTTAATTTATTTATAGCATGATCTTACTTTTAGAGATAACTGGTCAGAGTACACTTGATGTTGTGGCATGACGTAACGATGATGTATGACGCCTAGAACTATAAGGATTTGACATGACGTCTCGAATTTTCCAGATACTTTCAAAGAGACAAATATTGATAAGAAAACACCAGAATGAACAAGTTAGCAGTCAGTAAGGATATGTAAGTAGATTTAGTGTTGTACAGTTTTGAGTTGGTACCGTACCTCCGAGAGATAATTTAACAAGTGTTAAGTTGCATATAGGACTCAGCTTGTGGAACTTGTAAGTTACAATGGAATAAATAAAAGGTTCTCCCTTTTTTAAAGTGGAAAATACGTTGAATTATGAAATAAGCAAAACAAAAGAACACGTCTAACGATATAAACCAGTAGGAGAATATATTTTAAAAATCAAAGAAAAATGTAACCATATGAATAAAACGTTTTGCTGAGATGACCTATTTATCTTCACACCCCTTCTCTAACGCACGAAACTCTTTTATGAGTGAACAGATAGCCTGGACACCACCCAATCGAGAAAGACAGATCAGTGGTTAACTACGTTTCTGAAACGTGCATATCAAGATGGAATAAAAGAATGAAATCACTCGTTAGGGATATATGAATTTCTCGCTGAACTTCAGCAAATGATTGGATTTTTTATAGTTAAGCACACAGCTACACAAACAGCTATCTGTGCTCTGCCCAACACGGGTATCGAAACTAACGTTGTAAGTCCGTGGACATACCACTATGCCACTGGGAAGGTTTTTTTTTTTTGAATTTCGCACAAATCTACTCCAGGGCTATCTGTGCTACCCGTCCCTAATTTAACAATGTATGGCTAGAAAGAAGGCAGCTAGTCATCACCACCCATCGCCAACTCTTGGGCTACTCTTTTACCAACGAATTGTTGGATTGACGATACATTATAACGCCCCCACGGCTGAAAGAGCGAGCATATTTGGCGCGACGGGGATGCGAACCCGCGACTCTCAGATTACGAGTCGCACGCCTTAACACGCTTGGCCATGCCGGGCCCGCCACTGGGAAGGAGAGGATTAAATGTTTGGAATAGATAGTCACTAACCTTATACCTATGGTCATTCGTAAAAAAGTGAGGAAAAAAAAAAGGTTTTCTTTATATAACCCCTTGTAATGCTCGGAAGGTCAACATTAGAGGAGATATTTCATAAAGATTACGTTACGATAAAGCCATGATGAAAGGGCAGTATTATTCTTTTGATGTATAACCTTATTTGGACTAATGTAGAATATTTGTATGAGAAGAGTTTAATGTGTAAGTGATTTGTTATGTCAGTTTCAGCAAGTAACGACATCAAGGAACATTTATACCATCCAAAGGACGAGCATGGCCTGGAAGCCAAGGTCATTTCGTTAAAAATTCATTTCTACTATCGCCTGTGGTGTATGCAAGCCAAGTAGAATGACTAGTTTAGCTGTAAATACGGCTTTAGTGAGGCGTAGTTGCGCAGAATCGAAACGCATTTCGAAGGAGAGTCGTAAAGTTACCTTATACAGATAAGTTTGATATTCCCAGATCAGCTATTGTACAGTTTTATAAAATCGCGTGGTAAACAAACATGTCTCGTGTTTTCGTTAGATAGATGTTGTTGTGTTCACTGCACTGTTAAGTGAAATAAGAAAAAAAAATGCACCAGTGCAACAAAAGATAGTTGGCACGGTGCCCAGTTGGGCCCCTGGGGTTCTCACAAATATGGTGATAATACAGTCTCTACACCAGGTTAAACTAAACGTGTCGATGGTACACTGTTAGATGGGGACACATTAGGAAATCATGTATTTTAACAGATTTTGTTTAACTGCTAGCAGCGCCACGTAGTGGCATAAACCCACACATTTCAAGAACTAATAAGTAATATTTCGGTATCTCATTCTAGTCAATATAGTTTGAAATAACATTTTAGGACAGACAAACATTTCAAACACTCATTACGATTTCTTTTCGCTTTGTCTTTTGTTCGTTTGGAATTAAGCACAAAGTTACACAAGAGGTTAACTGTGCTCTGTCCACCACGGCTATCGAAACCCAGTTTTTAGCGTTGTAAGTCCTCAAACATACCGTTGCGCCACAGGGAATGACTTTTGTCTTTTCTTAATGCAGTCCGAAATATAAATGGTCATTAAATTTCACAGTAAAAACCGTAATAAACAACGGTATTAATATACAAGTAAGGTATTCGAAAGATCCAATCTTAAGAGACGTTTGCAGTCGAAGGATTTGGGTCGTAACGCCCATTAGTATGCAACAGTAGCAAGGTGATGTCAAAGCTTCGAGGAAAACACCAAATAAAATAAGATGTATTCTCACCCAGAATCCATTACGGTAACCTGTATGTTAACTCGCTTCAACAAAACATCTAAAGGGACATACATCTCGAGTAATCTATTTAGAACATCATATTTTACTTGTAATATATCATAAGAAACACGAGCAAAATGTTTACTTAAAGATGTATGACACATTATACCTCAAACAGCCTTAAAAGTCCTTGAGCATTATAAGGAACTGCAAATGTGAGTTGGACTAGTTGCTATGCTTTATTAAGACTAAAGACTCCGAAGCAAAACATTATCCGAAAACGGTATTTTTGCGTATTTAGAGGCGTAAACTAGTGAATGCATTGAGCATAACAATAAAAAGAGACTATATTACTGTGACCTTGTATTACAGTGCCTTCTTCTCTGACCCAACGTTTCTTCGGGTGCTTACCATTAAGCTATTTGTGCTCTGCTCACCACGGGTATTAAAACCCTATTTTTAGCACTGTAAGCATGCAGACTTACTGCTAAGACAGTGTGTACTTTGCTAAAACAGGGCGTACTTTTAATGGCGGAAAACAGGAGATAATATCTTGATAACAAACGTATAAAATGGCCGCTAAGATACATTACTACAAGTTAAAATTCACGTAAGTTTGGTTTTGGTTTGAATTTCACCCAAAGGTACACAAAGGCTATCTGCGCTAGCCGTTCCTAATTTTGCAGTGTAAGACTAGAGGGAAGGAGACAGCTAGTCATCACCACCCACTGCCAACTCTTGAGCTACTCTTTTACCGATAAATAGTGGGATTGACCGTGAAATTATAACGCTCCCACGGCTGAAAGGGCGAGCACGTTTGGTGTGACGGGAATTCGAACTCGCGACCCTCGGATTACGAGAATTCACGAAATAATTTGTTTTCATGTATTCAACGAAGTGTTTTCACACTATTAAAGTGTTCGTTGTGTCTCCTTTAGTTCGGCATTTAATCACTCCTTCTCCTGAGAACTCATCGATAAGCCTGAGGACTTATAACGCCGAAGATCGGGTTTCGATATCTGCAGTGGGCGGATCGCGGTTAGCCCGTTTTGCAGATTTGCGCTTAACAACAAAGGAATACCTGGAACAACACTGATTAGGTTCGATTATCGATCAAACTGATATTTGGTATCAATAAACAACAAGAAGTTTTCCAAAAATGACGACGAAAGTGGATATTGCAGTTCCTAGGAAGTGGCTTTTCGTAGTAAATATTTCTGTGCGGGCTACTCTTGGAATATATTTTTGATGAGGAATATCAAGCCAGGATCCAGGTCCCCTGAAACAACGATGGATCTCGCATGCCAATAGCCTTTCTACAGTACATGGGGAGTGGTAGTGACCAGCACTAACTTTACCTCCCAACTTCAATTAAGTTCACACCCCCCCTAAATAACTCATCACTGTATAGGCTGTAAAATGAATTTGACAGCTAAACTTTCAACTCTTTGAACCCGACTAGTGATATTATTTTTTTAGGTATTTTACTCTCGCTGCCTTTTAGCATAATTTCCGGGAGGAGAGCATTTTTCTTGTAATCATATATCGCAAATGTAGCCAGTAATTCTCTTGTCGTAATGGTTTTAATCGACACAAGCACTCACTAACTTTTTTAGTTTGAATTTTGCGCAAAGCTACACGAGGACTATCTGCGTTAGCCGTTTCTAATCTAGCAGTGTAAGACTAGAGGAAAGGCAACTAGCCATCACCACCCACCGCCAACTCTTGGGCCACTCTTTTACCAAGGAATAGAGGGATTGACCGTAACCTTATAACGCCCCCACGACTGAAAGGGCGAGCATGTTTGGTGTGATTGGGCACTCAAACCTGCGACCTTCAGATTACGAGTCGCGTGCCTTAACCACCTAGCCATGCCGAGCCTCACTAAAGTATCTAAGACAACTTTCTCTCGAATCGAAACATTTTACAATTTTTAAACAAGGCTGTACGAAATCTGACTCTAATTAACAAGTGATAAACTAGAGAGAAGGCAGCTACTCAACACCACCCACCGCCAACTCTTGGGCTACTTTTACCGGACCAAATACAGTGGGTTTTGACCGCCACTCTTATAATGCGCCCAAGACACCAAATTGTTATGCTCATTTTTTTCAAGCCGGACGTGAACCATGGATCATCAGCTAAACAATCTGGCGCATGCTAGCCACCGTGTAGCGTTTGGTCCGTGTCTTGAAACGAAGTTATGTTATCACAGCGAATCGTCATCAGAAGTTTAAGAAAGAGTATTCACAAATCCAGTGTAGGTCGCAGCATTTGAAGTACTCAGTTTACAAAATTCGTAACTGATCTTAAACAATGATATGTAAGCTTATTAAGAACTGGAACAAGTTTGTGGAGCACCAACCAGCTGGATTATAAAACTGTGCAAATAGAATATTTCTAAAATTCTTGTAAAATTTTAAAGTTTCAGTTCTTACGTTAGTGCTGAGGACAGTTTTTGAAAAACAAAGCAAAGATAGAAACGTTTCCAGTTAAGCACAAATCTACACAATGGGCTATCTGTGAAGTGTCTAGTGCGGGTATCGAAACCTGGATTTTAGCTTATACGTCAGCAAACTTACCATTGAACAACGAGGGGAGGTTTAACAAGAACATAAATGCTGTAAGCGTTTATTTTCTATCATGTAAGAATACATTATTAATATTAACGCCAGAATCTGTCACTGTATATGATTATATTATATTTGTTTTTGTTTGTTGTTAAGCGCGAAACTGCGGATATCAAAATCCGATTTTTAGTATTGTAAGTCCTAAGGTTTACCGCTGAGTCAATGAGACGAATTTTATTAGAGTGCTTCGTCATTGCTTGTTTCTAAGTGCAAAGCCGCACTGTACTGTTTCTTTGATGTGCACACCACTGGGATTGAACCCAGAACTTTAGCTATAAGAACGAATACAATGTGCCCAATGTGAAAAATAGTGACATCCTTTCTGGTGACTCTGCCACAAGTCTGTGGGATTATAACACGAAAACAAATTGGGTCTTTGATACCATAGGCAGGCATAGTGCAGACAGCCCGTTGCGTAGCTTTGCCCCTAACAACAGACAAACAAACAAATGCCTGAAATCTGCTATTAGTCTAAATATCATTTAATCTGCATAAGTGCGTGAAGTTTTCTGGGTTTTGTAAGTATTTCTATCCTAACACCTGTTTACAGGTCGATTTGTTCATCCCAACACCCGTTAATGAGTTTGTAATAAATATTTAGGACCTTGTTATGGCATAGTGGTTATGGTGCTCAGCTCGCAATATACGGATCTCAGGATCGAAATCCGTTACCAAACTTTCTTACCCTTTCAGTTTTTGGGATATTATAACGTGACGCCCAATCTCATTATTCTTAAGTAAAGAATAGACGAATGGTTGGGGGGGGGGGTGTTGATTAGCTGTCTCCTCTCTCGTAATTAGGAACTGCGAGCCTTAAGGGCTTTGCGCGAAGGCCCAGCATGGCCAAGCGTGTTAAGGCGTGCGACTCGTAATCTGAGGGTCGCGGGTTCGTATCCCCATCGCGCCAAACATGCTCGCCCTTTCAGCCGTGGAGGGCGTTATAATGATCAGTCAATCCCACTTTTCGTTGGTAAAAGAGTAGCCCAAGAATTGGCAGTGGGTGGTGATGATTAGCTACCTTCCCTCTGGTCTTACACTGCTAAATTAGGGACGGCTAGCACAGATAGCCCTTAAGTAGCTTTGTGCGAAATTCACAAACAAACAAACAAAAGCTTTGCGCGACATTCAACAAAACAAATTAAAATAATAAAAAAAACAGTTGGGGAGGGTATTTGTTGTATAAAGAGATCATGGTAATTCTTTCAAAATCTAGATTGGCATGTGAAGGAAGTCCATTTTACATCACACTATCGATGTAAGACATCTAACCAAACAGAGAGCCTTAACCATATGAAAAAATAAAGGACACGAACATAAAACGATATAATTTTAAAAAAAAATGGAGACGCTTGAAAAAACAATTTACAAAGAAATCTAGAAAACCTTAGGGGTTAAAATGTTACAAATACAATTAAAATATTAAATGTGAGATGTGTAATGATAATTTTAGGCTTTTAAAAATACTATTTTGTGTTGGTGGTGAGAGAGTGTACCGTCGTGGCATTCCAAAATATCACTGATTTAGCACATTGATATAAAATGATCAGCCCCTCTCCCAGTGACACATTGGTATGTCTGAGGACTTATAACACTATAAACCGGTTTTGATACCTGTGGTGGGCAGAGCACCGATAGCCCATTGTGCAGCTTTGTGCTTCACTGCAAACAAACAAATCAGTTACATACATTTCAATTAAATCGTTATGATAATTTTACAGGTCATAGGTCAAGCCGTCTTTGGTGGAGCAGTTTGTTTGTATGTTTTTAGTTAGGCACAAAGCTATGTAATGGGCTATCTGTGCTGTGCCGACCACAGATAGTAAACCTAATTTTAAGCGTTATAAGTTCAGTGACTTACCTTTGAGTTAGTGGGGAAGATAGGAGGCGTCGTTAAATAACATTAGTTTTTTTTTAGAGTTAATTCTAATAAGAAAATCCAGATTTTCTGAAAACAGTAGGTACAAAGATCTGATTTTATATCTTGTCAATCGGATTGCTGTTACTCGTTTTAGAGAGAGACATCTGGTGTCAGAGTATTTGAATTACACAAGATCAATATCATAGAATAGCAAGTAAAAGCAAATAATTGTAATTAAACAAAACACAAGAACTTTTCATGATTTCAGTTTTTTCTACTAAACACGGTTTGAAATCACTCGTGTATGTATATACATATATATAAAAGTTAACTATAAGTCAATAGTCTGATGAGGCCTAGCATAAGTTTAAAAATTTATTAATAGCATGTTAAGTAATTCTAACAATTTAGTTTGGTCGAAATATTTTTGGGGGTTATATCTTGAACATAATACTGTCTAAAGATAATTTTTGTTCTGTTGAGAGTCTAATACGTAGTTCATAATAATGTAGTTAAATCCTTTTATATTTGTATGCATTTATTATAGTTAGAAAATCAGTTCAAATTCAACTGAAATAAAAACGAGACTGTTAACCCCTGGTGGCAAAAACACATTCTGTTTAATCGAAAGTCTTTCTGTTATGAGTTTACTCTCGGTAGAGGGACACTTGAAAAATTATAGTTTACTCAGAATTTCAACAGTTTATCACTATTACTTTCTACTAATAATAATAAAACTGACCGTGTTTATGTCGTAGCAGCTATTCAATTCTCGTTTACGGGTTTCGATCCCCCAACCCGTAGGTTGCGGGTCGAGCGCTCCTGGCTATGTCATGTTAGGTCAAATGTTGCATAATAATCATACGCTTCCAATTCTTATCAGTTTCTGAATAAATTATTTGTTTCATGTTACATTTGAGGTCAAACTGGTATATTTATTACAACAGAACTTCTTTATACACAAGGTTTCCAGAATAATAAAAAAAAATTCTAATCAAAGTCTGAAATCTGCAAGTCCACTTGTCTTTGGCCTAACATTATGTTTTATGTAGGGTCTGTATTCGATAAAGAAATAAATTAACAGTGTAACTTTTTATGTTTTTTTGCTTTAGTTTAGCTAAGCCTAAACTTTATCGTACTTACTACTACCGATAAATAAACTTCATGCTATTCTACAACCTAACGTTAAGCCTTTCTTGAAAGATTTGATAAGTTTTTAATATGTTGTCGTACAAGATATTGAATAAAGTATATTTTCATCCACCTTTTGTTTACATTCGTTGAAATAAATAGCGCGCACTAGCATTTAGACAGTAAGGTGCACATGTACATTGAGGACAAAACAAAAATGAGTATTATTATAATGAGTTAGAAACAGTTTATTAGGTGATTTTATCAAATGGCCCACCTCGTTTAGCAGCCGAGAGCGAAGCCTATGATTGACTGGCGCCAAATATTACATTAGTATAACAATCATAACATAATACGTCAGCTTAAACTGTCCTCTGCCCCTTGTAAACAAAAGAGATTATACACATATGCGATAAACTTAATGTTTATAGTATGTTCCTTTTTATTAAGCTGCTATCCAGTGCTCCTCTTAATAAATATCATTATACAACTTACACTAAATTCAACTAGTGAAGTTGAACACAGTTGATTGTATTGCTTGTAAAACGTTACATAAAAATGACCTAGTTAAGGTTACAGAAAAAAACCCAAAATAACGTTGTTTTGAATCTTATAAAAATTGAGATGACGATCGAATGTTTGACGGATTTCAGTAACGGACGCTAACCAAAACAGACCTGGGTTTCTCTTTCCTCTCAAGTATGCCACCTAGTGTCACAGGAATTGTTTATTGAAGTTTGTGTTTAACTTACGTTTTATTACAGCTACGAAAATACTTGATAATTCATTATCAAAAGCCTGACTTTACTTCTGTTGCCAATACACCTTTGGGTTCCCCTTACATGTAGGTCTTTACTGTACTGATGACGTAATCGGAACCTATTATCAGCAAGGCCGTTTTGATAGAAAAGTGCACTTAAGAATTGTGTTAAATGTAGTTAGATGCTCAACATATGAGCTGATAGTTTTATCTTGTATTCTAAAACAAGGACCTGTTATCCCTAGCTCATTGTTAAGTGTAGAATATTGTTACCAACCAGATACAGAGAAAATGACAATAGACTGAAAAGTGGACCTACTATTCGTGATAAAAATCACGTAGACAACGTTAAGCCTATCATTACCAACTGTGAAACGTTGCTTAGTTGGGTACCACTTATTAATTTTAGCCTACATATTCTAAATGTTTTTTGTATACAATGCACAAAATTCCTGACGCCAATCTAGGAATTTCGATGACTTAAGACTAATTTAGATCAAAATTTGAATTATATGTTGTTCAAATTCAGGTTTCGTGGAGAACTGTAAATAAGCTTGGTCAATAAGGGTGGTAGTAATAACATTGTAGTAACGTTTTGTTTGTTATCTGTGTATTATAAGCTAGTAGTGGTAGTAATAACATTGTAGTAACGTTTTGCTTGTTATCTGTGTATTATAAGCTAGTAGTGGTAGTAATAACATTGTAGTAATGTTTTGCTTGTTATCTATGTATTATAAGCTAGTAGTGGTAGTAATAACATTGTAGTAATGTTTTGCTTGTTATCTGTGTATTATAAGCTAGGGTAAAGAAAATGTAGTTTGTGATGGCTTTAATAAAATGTTGTGTTGTCTATTGGAGATGTGAGGATTGGGATTTGAGATTACGTAAATAATAACTTCTTTTTTATGTTAGAGATGCTTAATTAGTGTATAGGTGATGGCAGACATGACTGAAAAACAAACATTCTACATGGACTGAAATTGGTGAGTGATTTGTTAGAGGTTACAAGAAAACTTTGTAACTGCTCCAGGAACAAATGATTCCAGGTCAGACGCATACAAGTTTTCCTTGGGAAATTTGGTTGACGGTCATCAGTGTCTTTCCAGTGAATATTCTTTTTTGGCAAGGATGATGCAATTGACAGTTATGAGGTCCATGGTGCCCCAAGACAGAAATGGTGAATAGGACACGCACAAACTGTCAAAAGCACAAAGTAAACTAACAGTAAAGATGAGTCAGATGAAAAGAGGCCTAGAAAGGGCCAGACATCAAATTTGTTGAACTGAATGTTCTGTGGCAAAGTGATAGAAAGGAGTGTGTGTGTTTCTACACGAATATTCAACTCTTAATCCTGACAAACATTTATGTGCAATTATAACATAGCTTTAAAAATCTGAGGATTAACCAAAAACAGCTGAAGGTTATCCGATTTCCATCGAAGTGATGTCATTTGGACTGTTACTCGAAACTGGAAACTTAGGGTGAGAAAAAAAAAGGATATGTGGAAGAGGAAACAAACAAGTTGAGGGCATTTACTGAATAGCAACATGCCCTTAACAATGTGTAATTTCTAGGAATTGTTGCTTCAGATGCTCTAATATGTATATTGCTTTATTTGCAGATTGTTTTAGTGACCTTAACAGTCACAAAACTGTAAACAGAAGCAAATTGAAAGGTTATTTGGTTAAACGTCTTCCCGAAACAGGATGAAGAAAGAAATATGTTAACGTGTTTTTCTGTCTTCTATTTTCAAGAATGGATGAGAATTATGGCGACGTAAACTTTCATGAAAGGGGACCTATTTGAGAATGCCGTTATTTTGGCCAAAATAGCCATGATAAACGAGAAAAGAGATCTTTGACCACAAGAGTGTCAAGTTTTTTTGAAAGTTAACTGAGATTGTCGAAGCATGTCATTGCCTACAAGCCTCAAGTCACTTGTTGTAATGCTTATCAATAGTGTCAGTTTGAAAAAAAATATGACAGGTACCAATTCAGGCTTGTTTGACCATCGGTGAAATTTTCCTCCTTCTTGCAAAGAAGAAAGCATTTGGTGCTGGCATAACAATTAGAATACACACAACAGCAGGAATCACCTTTTCTCATATACATTGGGTTGAATATTCCTGCAAAGACATGAAGCAACAAAGTAATCGACCTTTTCTACAAACAGGACTTTGCATTGCGTATAATACAGCACTGGACATTGAAGAATGGATTTTCATTTTGTGAGTGTCAGTGTTATGAAGAATGTGGTATGGTGGGTTCTGCTTACATCAGGAAAGGCCTGTTTACCCTATAAGATTTAAATGACCTTGACTACAGTCTAAGCTGTATTACATCCAAGTCTTTCTTTCAATGAACGGGTATCAGCTTGTTTCAAATGTCCACCAAGATAAACTTCAGGGAAATCAGATCTCCAGTCGTATGTCCCCATCTGAGGACTCAGAACTATTGTCTCCCTGACCACTGTGCTTTAGTTTCAGCTGTACCTTTGACCACATTTAATGTAACAATCCCATAATGCATAATTCGTCCATCCCAGAACTGATTAGAACTGCGATGACGTATCGCGATAAATGATGTATTCTTATGAGGACAACACTTAAGATGTGAATGTTACCTCCAAACTAACAAAACGTGATTGCCATAAGACATTAGTATTATACCATTATACTGCATCCTTTATCTAACTACCGAGGAATTTTCAAGTTTTGTGCTTTACCATGAAGTCCAGAGAAGGTTGAGAATAGATCCCAACGAACATTTGACCTTCATAATTCAAAGATAGTTGGCCACTCTCTAAATGTACGGTTCAAAACTTAGGTTAAGACACTTGACTGTACCCTTTCTCCCTACATAATTCCAACTTACTATAGAATTTAAGTACATAGTCAATAAACTGTTTTTGTTAATAACCTCAAGCTTTTTCATCAGACTATGTAGGTATTCTATCGACTTTATATTACACACTTTGTAGGTATTCTACTGACTTGGGCCCGGCGGTGGCCAGGTGGTTAAGGCACACGACTCGCAATCCGAGGGTCGCGGGCTCGAATCCCCGTCACAACAAACATGTTCGCCCTTTCAACCTTTTCACCGCGCTTGGAAATAGAGTATGTGTTTGTTTTTCGCATAGCAAAGCCACAAAGGGCTATCTGCTCAGCCCACAGAGGGGAATCGAACCCCTGATTTTAGCGTTGTAAATCCAGACACATTCCGCTGTACTAGCGGGGGGGGGGGCAAATATACGGAGTTCACTGTTTGTAACATGTAACATTATTACGTGTTATAGTTAATATTGTCACGCAACGGTTAATAAATGTATGACGTCTTTAAGAAATGAGGTCAGACCACGTGACTAATAATACGAATGGATTAAGTATTAATTAAACACTTTTTTTGTTTTTCTTACATACAAATTATCAGCATACGTAAAAATTATAACTGACGTAAGTATTTCGTGATCTAACTGGAATACCTGTGTCAGGAAATTTGGGTAAGCCTATTTTATGGTTAGCCCATTCAAGTTCTGGGCTGTTTATTATTATTTTTCTTTGTTTGTTTTACGACCGTAAAATTAAAAAAAATAAAGAAAACGACCTGAACATTATCTTCAATATTCTTCAGCAAAACAAAATTTGACCTTTGGTTTGATTTGTTTAGTATTTCGCGCAAAGCTACACCAGGCATGAGGGATATCTGCTTTAACTGTCTCTAATTTAGCAGTAAAAGGCTTGAGGGAAGGCAGCGAGCAAGTCATCACCACACAACGTCAATTCTTGGGCAACTCTTTAACCAATGAATAGTGGGATTGACCGAGAGATTGTAACACCATCACCCCGGCAGAAAGGGCGAACATGTTTCGTGAGACGGGGATTTGAACCCATGACCCTCAGATTGAGATTCGAGCGCCCTAAAAATATGATGTTATTGAGGATTATTGGTACAAACCTTCACAGTGGATTATCTGTACTCTGTTCATAGCGCGTTTCGAATTTGGATTTTAGCATTGAAAATTTATGAGCTTACAGCTGACCCATGGTAGTGTTGGGGGTCATTTATGCTGGTTTGTTGAATAAATATCCAATCTTTGTGATTCATAACGATATTCAAGAGTGTCACTGTTACCCCATATTAACGTGTTAAACTGATACGTAACCAATATATTCAGTATTTCTCCAGTTACGCCTAAAGGTTTAAGTTGGTTTAAGTAATGGACAGTTAGCGAACTTTTTCATAGCAACTATTACATTTTAATAAACGATTTTTATTGTCCTCTACCCATTGATAGCCTGGAATTTTTGCACACGGCTACAGCTCCATAACAGAGTGTTACTAATTGAAACTTTTCCGATTTTTGTTCTTTTGTTTGTTTTTTAATAATGTAGGTGTGTTGCTAACATGTTAAAACTGAAATTAAAGTCCTAATAATTGCTCAGGGAGTCGTAACATGGTAGCTCAAAGCAACAGATATCTCTGATAGCTTTTGTTTGTTTTTTGAATTTCGTACAAAGCTACTCGAGGGCTATCTGTGCTAGTTGTCACTAATTTAGCAGTGTAAGGCTAGAAAGAAGGCAGCTAGTCATCACCACCCACCGCAAACTCTTGGGCTACTATTTTACCAATGAATAGTGGGATTGACCGTAACATTATAACGCCCCAACAGCTGAAAGGGCAAGCATGTTTGGTGCGACGGGGATGCGAACCCGCGACCCTCAGATTACGAGTCGCACACCTTAACACGCTTGGCCATGCCAGGTCATCTCTGAGAGCTTCTTAAAAGGCCTGGCATGGCCAGGTGGTTAAGAGCGCTCGACTCGTAATATGAGGGTCGCGGGTTTGAATCCCCGTTACACCAAAACATGCTCACCCTTTCAGCCGGGGGGTGCGTTATTATGTTACGGCCAATTCCACTATTCGTTGGTAAAAAGAGTAGCCGAAGAGTTGGCGGTGGGTAATGGCGACTAGCTACCTTCCCTCTAGTCTTACATAGCGCAGATAACCCTCGTATAGCTTTGTTCGAAATTCAAAAAATAAAGAAACAAACAGATTCTTAAGACAGGGGGTCGTAACTAGTAGCTCAGAAACGATAAGAGGCACAGTGAAAAGCTGCTTGGGAAAATATTTACACTTTTGTCATTATAGAATTTGAAAAAAAATATATCAAAAACTATGAACGTCAAGTTTCATACAGTACTCTGTTGGAATTTAAAATGATTCAGGCCAGTTTTTCTTCATTTTATTGGTCATGGCTCTGGTATAGAATTCTGTGGAAAGTTTCGAAAGTGGCTATTATAAAGGATGACGTAACTCTGTGTCGCAGTACCCGGATGCAGGCTTAGTATCTGAAGGTTGGACTGATGAAAGAGATAATATTCTTTAGAGGAGAAACAGGTGTCTCGTAATTAAGCCACAAGTGTTTAACTCGTAAGCGAACTTCGTTTCTACACATAGAGTAATGTTGGATTATCTTACTTTAAATCAATTTCTGTATCGTTTTTTTTGGATGCGTGGTAAAATCGTACGTCATACACGTTGCCAAGAGACACATCAGGTAATTATAGTCTTTAATTCATTTTTTTTTTCATTACATCAGGAAATTTCCTTTGTTTGTTGCTGTAAAATGGGCTTCCCGTGCTTCGCCCACTGAAGTAATGAAACCATGAATTTCAATATTATAATCCCTCAAGCTTATCTAGATGTCTTGAGGAAGAAGCTGTAATGGTTAGCCAGAGAATAACGTTGCACGAAGGGCTATTTGTGCTGTGTCCATCGCAGGAATCGAACTCTGAACGTTATCATTATAAGCCCTGGGAAGGAATTGGTTTCTTCGATAATTAATCAGTACCTGACAAAGCTTGTTTTTCCACGTTGAAAGAGTTGGACAGATTGAAATGATGCTTGAACAAACAGTCGTTGGTTCGTCGATAGAACGTGGAGTTTTAAGAGTAACAATTCCAGTCCTGTATCTAGTTGGCCTCGGAATTATGTAACATTTATTACTCGCTAAAGCTAAAAGGGTTTTTCGCACCAGCAAAAGTGAGGTAAACTAATGCTAATGTTCAACGGCGAGATTTACGTAAAGCACTGAGTGGAAGGCGCGTTTTCAATCAAGGACGAAAATAACATTCCTCCGGACGCACTGCGACAATTTTCAGTTGATGTTTTTTGGTTTTCTCCCCTCTATAAAGCCGCAAGACCTCATGCCGCCAAATGACGCCACCAAGACGGGCAACTGACGAGGACTGAATACTGATGGGTGCCACGGACGGGTTCCCGCCTGTCAGTGGCCCACGTGACCCGGGTCGGTCTTGTCACTTCCATTTACCATGCTTAGACGTATCCATCTCCCACCAGGGGGCTGATGCTATCTGCAGACGATTGAGAAGCCGATTCTAGCATTATTTCCTTGCTCTACTTAGTTACCATCTTCGACTCGTTGAACTCATTGTCGCCAATTCAGAGAAATTGCTGAGTTCTGATTGGCTCTGACAGCAACTCGTGAAGGAGTACTTACTAAGCAATCTAAGGAACGATAGGAGAAGGTATCGATTACTGGGAGGCTTGTTTGGCGAGAACTAATCAGTATCGATTTGTAAGAAAGAGCAAAAGCAAATTCGTTAAGATTGGTTTGTTTTGAATTTAATACAAAGGTACACGAGGGCTACCTGCGATAGCCGTCCCTAAATTAACAAGAAGGAAGGCAGCTAGTCATCACCAAACCAACAACTCCTTGGGATACTCTTTAACCAACGAACAGTGGGATTTACCGTAACATAATAACGCCCCCCACGGCTGAAAGGGTAAGCATGTTTTGATGTAATGGAGATTCGAGCTCGCGACCCTCGGATTACGAATCGAGTGCCTTAACCACCTGGACATCAAGGGCCTATTTCGTAAAGAAAGTATTGACGCAACAACAACACAGACAGACCAACAGAAAATAATATTATTGTATGAGGTCAACAGAAAAAAATACATGATATAAACGAGTTTAAAGATGGAGTATCACCAGCCAACATCACACGCTCACAATGCTTTCATTTTACATTTATATTTATTTATCACGAACATTTTGAACACCGGTTTGATGACAACATGGAAGTCAGTGTTTGTATCTTTTATTGTATCTGTCTTCAAATCAGTTAACAGAGAAAACCTTCCTTAATCTGACAGCAAAAAAAGTGTGAACTATATAAGTAATACCATATATCGTAAACCTAATTACCTTATTATATATTACATATTTACCAGCCGTTTTTAATATAATTTTCTCTACAAATGGGTTTTCTCGTCATCACGGATTATTAATTACCTTATTTTCCTGCGATTAATTAGATTACAATTAAGAATTGACGATAATTATGGATACACCAAATACTGATAACAATACTATATAATATAATACTACATAATACAATATTATATAATACAATGCTACATAACAATACTACATAATCAGTGATGTCGAAAAAACCCACTTGTAGAGAAATATATATATATATGTAAAAACGGCTCGTTTGGGTTGATAAAATATTTTACGTAGAAGAGCGAACAACGTTTCGATCTTCTTCGGTCATCGTCAGGTTCACAAAGAAAAAAAGAGGTAACTGACCGGAGGCTGACCACATGTTTGGAAGGGGTTGTGTAACTGAGTGTTGGAATATAGAGGGCGGTGTTAGATGTTTGAATATATAATTTTATTTTATTATATTTAATATAGGTATAAAGACGTTTCTTTGTATTGGTTTATTTTGAGTTTAAGTTGTTGTATAAGTAAGGCTTCTTTAATTTTGCGTTTGTTTCTTTATTTAGTATTTGAGTGTTTTCTATGGTTATGTTGTGTTTATTTGAGTTGCAGTGTTCGAAAACGTGTGAAGGTAACTTTTTATGCTCTTTGAATCTGGTTTCCATTTTTCTACTTGTTTCTCCAATATAGAAGTCGTGGCAGTTATCACATTGTATTTTATAAATAATGTTGGTGTGGTGTTTGTCAGTGTAGTTTTCACATAGTATAGACCTCAGTTTTGGTCAGCTTCCGGTCAGTTACCTCTTTTTTTCTTTGCGAACCTGACGATGACCGAAGAAGGTTGAAACGTTGTTCGCTCTTCTACGTAAAATATTTTCTCAACCCAAACGAGCCGTTTTTGCATACAATACCATATAACAATACAATCTCATACAATACTATATAACGACGATGTGAACACAAGAAGAATCGATTTGACCATAGCTCTAACTAAGCACGTGCGTCTGTTTCTCTTTCCACTGAGGTTTAGTGACGTAGTGAAGTCTCATTCCTGAAACACTTCCCTCAGTTCGTGATTCTTTTGAATCATTGACTTTATCAAAAAGAATTGCGCTACTTCCTTCTGTCCCTAACCTTAGATGTAAGACTAGATTTTAAAGTGAACTAAATAATCGATAAAACAAAACTTATGTGTGCTTTATTGTTTTATGGTTGCTTTCAATACATTTCTTTTTTTCCTGTCTACTCGAACACCGGTGGGACAGCAGTAAGTTTGCAGACTAACAATTCTAAACTCGTGGGGTTCGATTCCCTGCAGTAGACGCAGCGGATAACCCAATGTGGCTTTGTTCTAGAAACTAACAATTCTATCTAGTTTTTCTCATATTATTGAAACGATGGTGATGTTTTAAAACGTCGTTTTATGTTCACATTTATCTTAGGAAAAAGTTGATTGTAGTTTTGTAGTTATTAGAATTCGTCAACTGTTAATATATTGTTGTAAGTTATATTTAATTTTTTACTGGAGGAATTGTTGTTGTTTAGAATTAAACACACAGCTACACAATGGGATATCTGTGCTCTGTCCATCACAGGTATCGAAACCCGGTTTTTAGCGGTATAAGTCCGCAGACATTCCGCTGGAACACTGGAGGGTTGCTAGAGAGAGCATTACGTTACGTCGTCTAGAAAGTTCACTCTAGAAGTTTCGTTAGTATTTTTACTAAAAGAACAATAATAAAGTAAGTCTGTATTGGCGTGTGTGTTTTCCTACAGTAAAGCCACGTAGGGCTATCTGCTGTGTTGGAGTACTATTCAGTGAATCAGTTTAGGGCCATTCAATGACTCATCAAGTTTTGTGATTCAGTTATTAAACTATACAGTAAGTTAGTTATAGCGTATTTGTTATCCATCAATTTACAAGGAAGTTCTGCAAATAGGTTTAGTTGCGAGCATATTGCTTTCAGAGTTCTTATTGCAACATTATTCGTGAAGTTAGGCCTACAAGTGAATGTACCCTGAAGCAAACGTTGCTGAATAAATATAGTAATTGGTACAGTAATTTAGACTGAATTTAGCACTATTTTTATAAAATGACCTCTCTTCCCCCCCAAAAAAAACACACAACAAAAAACATCCAACAATAGAGCACGTTACAACATTGTGAAAAACACTTTGTTTCATTACACACCTTCAGAAACTTCATTAAAAACAAGTTATCGTTTTCTTTAACTACAAAGGATTTTCATACAGAACGAAAGAGGTCCGTTATTAAAAACAAAACAATCATGATGATGAAAAGACACAAAATGGCTCCTGCAAATAATTATAGTAACCTTGGTTTAAGCGGTACCAGGAAGGAAAAAAAAATACTCTTGGAAACTTTAATAGCTGATGCGAAAAGACGAAACAGCACACTGACCTTGAAAGATTACTAGTTGTTTCATGCATCTTCTTAAGTTCCCAATATTCAGCTATACATAGAATACCTAATGAATGATAAATATAAATTTGACTGTACCGCTGTAATGATTACGAGTAAGGTAAGGCTTAACTTTCGATATTATAGAAATCTGGGAGAGTGTGCTCTTTGTACATAAGATGATACCTCTCTTTTGAAATGGAACGCTCGACTTCTATAATTTTAAGGAATAAACAGACACAAAAAATTACTGTGGTGTAAAAATGAGCTTCTGTTGTTTGCGTTCGGTTCTAATTCTCAAACAGCTTTGAAACAAACAACAACAAACCCTAGCCTAACAAAACAAAGACATAAAGCTTTATTGTTTGTTGACATAGGCAGCAAAACGATAATGAGAAATACAAAACAGGATCATAATATGACATCGACATAGTGTATCAACAATAGAGGATTTGGTATTCGAGACTAATATACTAAAATATGATTCTTTATTAAAACTCTAAGGTTTAACGAGATGAAATTATCTTGGTTTGGATAACTAAACCTTAAGTCAGCAATTTGAATAGAGTTTATAATTCATTAAGAACTTTACCCTAAACAGTGCTACAATCTATTTATAACTTTACCCTAAACAGTGCTACAATCTATTTATAACTTTATACCCTAAACATTACTACAATCTATTTATAACTTTACCCTAAACAGTGCTACAATCTATTTATAACTTTATACCCTAAACATTGCTACAATCTATTTATAACTTTACCCTAAACAGTGCTACAATCTATTAATAATTTTATCCTAAACAGTGCTGTAATATATTTATAACTTTATCCTAAACATTGCTACAATCTATTTATAACTTTACCCTAAACAGTGCTACAATCTATTTATAACTTTATCCTAAACAGTGTTACAATATATTTACGCTTTATTTTAAATAGTCTTCACAACACATTTGTAACCTTACCCTAAATAGGATTTTAATTTATTAGCAATTCTAACGTAAGTGTCGTGGAAACCTATTAACAGGCGTATTCTGATTAACGTTGGTAATTCATTCGCAACTTTGATTTAGTGTTTAACTTGAAACTCTGGCATAAATATAACGGTAACATATTTACAACTTTTGACACAAATAGTGTTGAATTTGAGGTTGAAATCACGCACGAGTGCGTCACGGTTGTTTTTTTTACAACTCCGACCTAAATAATAATGATATTGCAGATAAAAGTTGTTTTTCAGACAGAGATATCGATTTTATTGCTAATTTGACCTAGATACTAAGTTATAATAATATATTTAACTAAATTCGGGCTGATCCTATAGCCTTGGGAGCTTGCGAAAAATTCATTTAAGTTTTGACTTAAATGTGTGGACCAATCACGTTACAACATAGCCTTGACTTGGGTAAAAACGTACCAACTAATCATGCGCTGTAACGTAGTTCTGAGTTAAGTAAGCAATCAATAAACCGTTACAATATGGTTCCGACGTAGAAAAGCGAACCAATCACTCATGACGGCAGTGACGTCAGTTATGGTCAAAACACAAGACAAGTAACAACATTTCGACCTAGTTTGGTCATCACCAGGTTGAAATGTTTTAATTAAAAGTTTTTATTATCCATTTCAGCCATCTCTATTGTATATGAACCAATAACTCGTTTTGATATAATTATGACTTAAATAAACGAACTAATTATGTTATAATATAGTTCAGACTTAGATACACAAACCAATCACGTGTTGTAATATAGTTTGGACTTAGATAAACGGCCGGGCATGGCCAGGTGGTTAAGGCACCCGATTCGTAATCCGAGGGTCAAGGGCTCGAATCCTCGTCACACCAAACATGTTCGTCCTTTCAGCCGTGGGGACGTTATAATGTTACAGTCAATCCCACTATTCATTGGTAAAAGAGTAACCCAAGAACTGGTTGTGGGTGGTGATGATTAGCGGTCTTTTCTCTAGTCTTTCACTGCAAAATTAGGGAGAGCTAGCGCAGATGGTCTTCGTGTAGCTTTGCGCAAAATTTAAAACAAACTTAGATAAACAACTTCTCATTACGTATTGCAATATAGTTTCTGACTTGGATAAACGAGCCAAACAAATACTTCTGATTTATATACATTGCATGTCGGGAACTGTGAGGGTTTTAATGTAACTTTTTAGACAAAGCTTCTGCTGTGGTTTTATTTATTTTGTAGCTGGCCTACTTTAAAACACCGAAATTTGTGGTTTGGATCAAAGTCAAAGAAAAACGTAGTTTATGATGTTTCAAATGATGCAACGTTTGGATCAAGGGAAATTCATTCATTTCAAAGTCTACCGGTTTAATAGTGTCGATAAAAATGTACATTCATGATGACAAGAAACCAACTTGAAGTAAAAATTATCTCAAGATGGTTGGTATGGGTATTAAAACTTTAATTAAAATAAAGTACAGAACAACTTTTCGACCTTCTTAGGTCATCATCAGGTTAACGACTTTAGGTCAACTCTTTGTTAAAGGTTTAATACCCATACCAGTCGTCTTGAAAATACAATACACCATACTATATATGTATATCTATATATTTGTAACGTCGATACGGTAACTGAAATATGAGTATTTAACGTACTGTTTTCTATTAGGTTACGTGTTTACTTAGCCTGTTTGTGTGAACTTAAGGAAATCATCCTGGCATTGGTCATTTGCTCGTGATCTGTTATAATATTTAATAATATCAGGTCATCCCATAAGTAATATCCGAAAATTTAATATGGAAAGTGCATTATTATTTCTGTCTTTGTAGAAGGCTTGAATGACTAAAATATGTAGTAGGACGTGTATAAAAATGCTCAGACAAATAAGAGAAACTAACCCAACTTCACTTTTTCACATTATTTATCAAATAAATCCTTATAAAGATAGATGTGACTTAGGAGCACATTACGAATATAATGCTTTATGAGTTTAAAAAAAGGAAATAGTACCGTAAAAACGACATGAAACATTCAAGGTGTTTATGGTGTGGAGCCTCTCAATGAAAGAAAATGTCGAAGGTGGTTTTAGAAGTTCAGATCAGGTGACCACAGATTAAGTGATGTGCCACGTTTAGGTCGTCCTGTTGAGTTTAATGATGACTTGCTATTGGCTGTACGTGATGAAGATTGTGCTGTAACAGTTGAAGGACTGGCACAGAAGCTTAATTCAATCCATTCAACAGGTCATCGCCCTCTGCAACAGCTTGGAAAGGTGTCAAAACTTGGAAAATGTGTCCCCCATGATTTGACAAAAGCCAACCTTAGAGCAAGAGTGGACATCTGCACTTCTCTCTACTCTCATGAGCATAACTCACTTTTGTTGGAGAGGTTAGTGACTGGAAATGAAAAATGGATATTTTATAAAAATGTTAAATGCTGCAGACAGGTAAACTGGCTAAATTACAGCCCAAAATGGATCTCCACTCTAGGAAATTCTTGTTAAGCGTTTGGTGGGACATTGTTGGTGTGATCCACTTTGAGTTGCTACCACTCAATGTGACAATACATCAGACTTCTACTGTCAACAGTTAGATCGCTTGAATGTTATACTGAAAGAAAATATGCCTGCTTTGATCAATCGTAAAGGTGTTGTGTTACATCAGGATAATGCACGGCCCCATACAGCAAGGATCACATCTGTAAAGATTGAAGAGCTAGACTGGGAAAAACTTCCACATCCTCATTACTCTCCAGACCTTGCTCCATCTGATTATCATCTATCCTAAAGTTTGCAGAACTATTTTGATGGAAAAGAGCTTGGAAAATATGAAGATGTCAAAACTATCCTCTCTACATTCTTTTCCTCCAATTCCCAAGAATTTTATAGAGGTGACATTCAGAAGCTTCTGAATCGATGACAGGAAGTAATTAATAATAATAGAATATACATTATTAAGTAAAATTAAAAGCGTTTGAAATCCTTTCTATTTTTCTGAACCTAAAATCGGACATTACTTAAGAGATGCCCTGATAATTTACTACATTTGACCAACTCAACAAGAGGATGTAATTTGATTATATAAACAGTACATCAACCACAACTGTCTCTCTCGAATCTTAGCCGTCCCGATGAACGCGAAAGACCTCATCGGCACTGGATATAACAGACATGCGTGGTTGACGCTGGCGCTTAAGTTATCTCGTAAGCCCTTAGAAATAGTATTCATATGTTTAATAGAAGGTTGACACCAGATGAAAATAATATATTCCACTCGGTGATGCAGCTTTATTTTGAAACTTGCCCACTGTCATCTAGGTGCGTAACATCAGTAATATATAAAGCGAGTTCACATTTTGTTTTTTTACTCGAATTGTAACTAATGAAAGCCCTTTCTTAAAATACCTAGCTCTTATCTCTCTTGGTATGCTTGGAATTTGTTAAATTCGTGACATACTAACGTTATGCAATTAAAGTGACACTTTCTTAACTTAAGTCTTTGAAAAGGTTTGTCGCATTAAAACACACACACGCAATTCCAGGAGTTTTAAAAAACGATTCGACAGAAAGAATTTTTTCCCCACCACTACAGACAACAACCGACTGTTGTCTACAAATTAGACCATATTTAACGAAGTGTGATACCCGCAAAATATGTGTGAACGCTCCAAAAGTGATTTATAATGCGGGAACTCCGTCCAGTTTTGTTGAAACTTCTTTAAGACTTCCCTCATTTCGACACGTGCCACGTCTTTTACGAGCTATTTCAGTTCCATAGTCGCATGCGCCACGTATCCAGCGTGGTATTTCTTACCATTGCTAAATAATGCAATTAGTTTATGTGTTAACCGACCATAGTCGGAACTGGTAAGCCGCAGAATGTTACAGGCGACCGTCCTCTCGGCGCCACGAGACGAGAAATATGCCGATGACAACCGACGCGAAAACAAAAACTACGAAGAAATTCGAGCTTCCCATTCATTCGTTAAAAAACAACTTTGCGATGGTCCTATTTAGTTGACTCTTTACCGGTAAATATTAAAAGGTGGCGCCACTTTGTGTATTTATTTATTTAATTTATCATCAGATTTTCTTAAGTTAAAAATGTTTATAGCCAATTGAAGGCATAAAACTGAACAACAAATAATTCAGAGGGCTTGTATTAAAGTGAATGTAACGGTTGACGGTACAAAACAAAACACATTTTCAGATGCAGTTAAGAAGTCCAGTTTCAATTTAATTATTCTTCTGAAAATTTTACTTTCGAAAACAAAAAAAGAAAGAGAGGTGGGATAGCTACCTACTGACATCTCTTCATCTTTACTGTTATCAAAATGTATTTCATAACAGTCAGACCGGGCGTGGTTAGTGTGCTCAGACAATGTATCTAACAGCTCGTGGCTTGCAGCCTCTTGATGCAAGTAAACGTGTTCAGTCAGGCAAGTCTAGCCCAAGATTTGATGGTGAGTGTTGTAAACTAGTTGACTAGTCCAAGAGTTGATGGTAATTGTTGTTAACTAGATAACTAACTCAAGAGTTGATGGTGAACGTTGTTAGTTAGCTGCCTAGTTCAAGAGTTGATGGTGAGTGTTGTAAACTAGTTGACTAGTCCAAGAGTTGATGGTAATTGTTGTTAACTAGATAACTAACTCAAGAGTTGATGGTGAACGTTGATAGTTAGTTGCCTAGTTTAAGAGTTGATGGTGAGTGTTGTAAACTAGTTAATTTATCCAAGAGTTGATGTTAATTGTTGTTAACTAGATGACTAGCTCAAGAGTTGATGGTGAGTGTTGTTAGTTAGCTGCCTTGTCCAAGAGTTGATGGTAAGTGTTGTGAGCTAACTGTCTAGTCCAAGAGTTGATGCTGAGTGTTGTAAACTAGTTGACTAGTCCAAGAGTTGATGGTAATTGTTGTTAACTAGATAACTAACTCAAGAGTTGATGGTGAACGTTGTTAGTTAGCTGCCTAGTTCAAGAGTTGATGGTGAGTGTTGTAAACTAGTTGACTAGTCCAAGAGTTGATGGTAATTGTTGTTAACTAGATAACTAACTCAAGAGTTGATGGTGAACGTTGATAGTTAGTTGCCTAGTTTAAGAGTTGATGGTGAGTGTTGTAAACTAGTTGATTTATCCAAGAGTTGATGTTAATTGTTGTTAACTAGATGACTAGCTCAAGAGTTGATGGTGAGTGTTGTTAGTTAGCTTCTTAGCCCAGGAGTTGAGTTGATACTGAGTGTTGTTAGCTAGCTGCCTTGTCCAAGAGTTGGTGGTAAGTGTTGTGAGCTAACTGTCTAGTCCAAGAGTTGATGCTGAGTGTTGTAAACTAGTTAACTAGTCCAAGAGTTGATGGTAATTGTTGTTAATTAGATGACTAGCTCAAGAGTTAATGGTGAGTGTTGTTAACTAGTTGCATATCCCAGGAGTTGATGGTAATTGTTGTTAACTAGTTGCATATCCCAGGAGTTGATGGTGAGTGCTGTTAAATGAATACCTAGCCCAAGAGTCTATCAAATAACCCTTGCGTGAAAAATACGGAACAAGTTCATGGCAAATTTTCTGCCTTTACACAATCCGGAAGCTCGAACTACAGGACTTCCGCTTCGTATTCCGGATGTATGGACCACGGTGCAAAGAATTATTAGAAACACACACACACACACAAGGCGTCCTGCTCAATATTCAGAGAATGATGGTTGAATAAGTGATCGACTTTATCCACTGACTTACTTTGTAGATATGTGTATGGCTGGAATTGTAACTGTTAGGTAAGTTGTAGGTTTAACTACAGGTGCTGACAATCACACAGTAACGTGTGTTAACAATGTACAACGTACAATAACATACATTAATGTACTGGTATTATATATATATATGCATCGGGTAACCAGAATTGACGACTTTCAAGTGCTTATGAAATAAAACATTAAACAGAGTTTCGAACACATGGTTATATAATCAGTGATGTCGAGGAAACCCACTTGTAGAGAAATATATATGTAAAAACGAGCCGTTTTTGCATATACATAGTTATATAACCTCCAGCTCTTACATCAAACCTGCACTCGAAGTCAACAGAACAAATGGCCAGGTGTTTCTAAGGTGCTTTGTGATCCGGGGTAACAACAGAATTAAGTCGCCACCTTTACCCATTATTCTCTCTTTCGCACCCCTTGGGTTTCTTATGTCCTCTTTATTCTATTTGTTTCTGCCCATCTTACAATTTCGATAGTTCAACTGCGTTTAAATGGCACCGAACTTAAAATTATTTTGTAAAGATTTCACACACGACGCCGCTTAATTAATAAAAGCAGTCATAACTGTGTTTGCTATAGATGTCGCTTTGGGATATGACTGAAAGAGATTATTTTATTATCTGCCTGTTTGCCGCGTGACTCGTGACTCTTCCATTTTTAACGTTTCTCCGGCCTGATGTAGGATAAACACTAGTATCGTCGAAGAAACTTACCAGTTTCTGTTAGTTTGAGCTCACTAAACGGCGACCAAGAGCTGACCTGACAGAGTACATCCTTCATAAATAATAAACAATGTTCGCACGACACCAGCAAACCCTGAAAAGATACTTTATCCAAAAACCAAACAACGTCGTGGTGAAAGGAAGTACACGTTTGTCGAAATGTCAATCTTGAACCAATCCTAACAAAGGATTTAATCCATAAAAATAAACATCAATCTTGAACCAACCCTAGCAAGGATTTAATCCATAAAAATAAACATCAATTTTGAACCAACCCTAACAAAGTATATAATTCATAAAAATAAACATCAATTTTGAACCAATCCTAACAAAGAATACAATCCATAAAAATAAACATCAATTTTGAACCAATCCTAATAAATGATATAATCCATAAAAATAAACATCAATCTTGAACCAACCCTAGCAAGGATTTAATCCATAAAAATAAACATCAATTTTGAACCAACCCTAACAAAGTATATAATTCATAAAAATAAACATCAATTTTGAACCAATCCTAACAAAGAATACAATCCATAAAAATAAACATCAATTTTGAACCAATCCTAATAAATGATATAATCCATAAAAATAAACATCAATTTTGAACCAACCCTAACAAAGAATATAATCCGTAAAAATAAACATCAATCTTGAACCAATCCTAGCGAAGGATATAATCCATGAATATAAATGTCAGAAAAGAGATAATTCTATTAGTAGAGGTAGCAGGATATTTTTACATACATGTATTATCACATTTATTTCTATATACATTCCACGTATTGCATTTTTTTCTACATATAACGAAGGTATTGGAGGTTTCTGTGATATGCAGTGTATGTAGTGAAGGTTTTTCTGATATACAGTGTATGTAGTGAAGGTTTTTCTGATGTACAGTGTATATAGTGCAAATTTTTCTGACATACATTGTTTGTAGTGAAGATTTTTCTGATATACAGTGTTTGCAGTGAAGGTTTTTCTGATATACATTGTTTGTGGTGAAGGTTTTTCTGATATAGTGTTTGTAGTGAAGGTTTCTCTAATATATAATGTTTGTAATGAAGGTTTTTCTTATGTACAGTGTATATTGTGCAAATGTTTCTGACATACATTGTTTGTATTGAAGATTTTTCTGATATACAGTGTTTGTAGTGAAGGTTTTTCTGATATACAGTGTTTGTAGTGAAGGTTTCTCTGATGTACAGTGTATATAGTGCAAATTTTTCTGACATACATTGTTTGTAGTGAAGGTTTTTCTGATGTACAGTGTTTATTGTAAATGTTTTACTGATATACATTGTTTGTAGTGAAGGTTTTTCTGATATACAATGTTTGTGGTGAAGATTTTTCTGATATACAGTGTTTGTAGTGAAGGTTTTTCTGATGTACAGTGTATATAGTGCAAATTTTTCTGACATACATTGTTTGTAGTGAAGGTTTTTCTGATGTACAGTGTTTATTGTAAATGTTTTACTGATATACATTGTTTGTAGTGAAGGTTTTCTGATATACAGTGTTTGTAGTGAAGGTTTTTCTGATATACAGTGTTTGTAGTGAAGGTGTTTCTGATGTACAGTGTTTGTAGTGAAGGTTTTTCTGATATACAGTGTTTGTAGTGAAGGTGTTTCTGATATACAGTGTTTGTAGTGAAGGTTTCTCTAATATACAGTGTTTGTAGTGAAGGTTTCTCTAATATGCATTGTTTATTGTAGATGTTTCTCTGTGTACAGTGTTTGTAGTTGGGGTTTTTCTATATACAGTGCATGCACCGCATTCTTTTCTAAATTCATTGTATGTGTCAGTTTATTCTTTCTGTATATGTGTACAGTAAAGAGTATTTTGTATTTTACATATACAGCGAGTTTTTAATAAGTGACTACCATAACTATTCCGACCACCTTCAATAACTGTTGGCGAATTTGTTTTCGTTATATATGTTTTGGTGATATATTGCTTTCCTAATATGTATCGCTAGTTAACTACCCTTTATCTCCATTAAAGTAAAACACGATACATTTTTTACCACGTGCTGTACGTTGATAGCATACCCAACTCTAATGACCGACTTGATATTTAGAAACAGAAGTCAGGAAGTTTATTTCGCTGACCCACCTGTGTTATGGACAACCACACGTGCAGGTGCCGTCCAGAATGTGTGATCCCTCGCACCTGACACTACATTGTGCCATGCGGGGTGTCGCACGTGCGTTTTCGTGTCTTTAAGCTCTTCGAACGTTAGCTTCAGCCTATGGCAGTAACGGCCACTTTGTGAAGTAGACGAGGAGTCCTTCCAAAGAGTCCAGCTTAGCCTCGATTTGTCAACTCTCCCCACCCATTTTCCTCTCCTCTGACCGATTATAGGGCGGACCTTCAAACAGCTATTAGCTGATGGCCCCTTACCGTTTCCACGGATTAGAATAGACGCCGCTACTTGTAATACACCCCCCCCCCGAAAGTAGCCGCATCCTTACCTGAATTAACACGGCGAAGAACAAGAGATAAGTGTGTAATGTGTAGGGAATTTTGACCTAAAAGAGGCCTAGAAGACGCGTTAAGTAAACCTGTGTTGAACACGCGCATTTGAAGAGAGACATTCCAATAATTTACGAAATGTGGGATATGTAGGCTTTGCAGGTCGCTTATTCTTAATTTGTATGTATGTAATACGCTTTCCTACGTCTTAAGATTTTTTTAGTACACAATAATCAATCATATTTCGATAAATTAATGCATGAATTACAATCAGAAACGCGCTTAAGGGAAAAAAAAACACGTAGCGTCAAAGAATCAATTTAAGATAAGAATATGAAATAATATAGCTCGAGCGCTTTTCGAAAGGCGGAAATCTCTTCTTCAGGGGTGAAACTGTCTCCCCTTTCGAAAATGTTGGGATTATGGAGTTTCGCGTGTTGATGTTAGTTTTATCCAACATGCTTTATTTAAATATACATTATACATAAATAAGTTACCCGATGGCAGTAACAAACTTTAGGGCTTATCGAGATAAAATTCGAGATTCGTTCTTTGCGGTGGGCACAAGGCAGGCTAATAGCTTGTTGCGTTTTGCGCTTTATAATGAATTAATATACAAAGCAACGTGGCTCACGAAGTAAACATCTGAACAACACTCGTTTCTTTTTAAAGAGGTTCCTACTTAAAATTCGAACTCAAAAAAATAATCTCTGAAATATTGAGAATTGTTACAATTTTTTCAGGCGACGTGAAAGAGAATATATGTTAATGAACCACAATCCCAATCCCCGACATACTGAAGGTAGTTATCTGTTCGGTATAAAATGAAAGTAATTATAAAAATAAGCGTCGCTCTGCGGTTGGAATATGAAACACAAAACTAAAGATAGTTCGGTTTTGTTACGTGCGTATTGTTTGCTTGATTTCATAGATTTGATAGTGTATTTCTTGGATTAGGAAATGATAAAAAAATCTAAGGATAATCCATTATTATTTTCACTCGTACGTTTAATTATTCACTTTTATTATTTTTTGTTGTTTTTTTAATTTTCTGTTAAATATTTTAGATTGAGTGGCGAGCAAAATATTTTATTTTTTTTAGCGTTACGCTACACTGTAAGATATCTACACTCTGTCCATCATAAGGAATCGAACTCCGGATTTTATCATTGTTAACTCCTAAATTTACCGCCGCTCTTTCGCTCAAATCCTACAAACTTCTTAGATTTTACTATAAGAGTTCTAATTGTATCTACCATCTCCTCAAGAGACGAATAGTACCGCTTAAGACAGTGTTGAGGAGTCGTGATTGGATATAGTAGTCTACTATAGAAGTAGTAGCGAATCAAAAAACAGATAGGTTTCTACGTCATACACGAAGCCATTCACGTTTAAAAACTTTCGGTGCAATTTTGAGAAATTCACAAATAAAGTACCAGTTATATTGCTGAATAATAATAGATAATTAATCGTGACGATACACACCTGGCATTATAACATAAAAATATAATTTTAAAATTAAACTAGTATCGTTACACGTGTATTGTTCAACGTGATAAAGATGGTAAAACAATGCGACCCTGGTGTTACTTGAAGTAAACCACCTTATAACACCTCAAGACGTTACTTTTATTCAATTAGACGTTTCGCTACACAGCTTTTTCAGAAGCGTTCAATGATACACAAACCGATAATAACAGTACAGAGCTTCAAATAAACAAATAAAAAAAACTACGAAAGATAATAAAATCACTTTGTGATAAAGAAACTTGACCAAACGTGGTCAGTGGCTGTGAATCGGAGGGTGTTTGTTAGTGACACCCTAATGCCGCGAAACACACCCCGCACTTTGGGGCCGTGAGTTTGTAGAAATAGTGATCTCTCTGATCCTTTAGTAAATCAGATCAGATTCAGCGACGATCAGGCCATATGTGTGGTTTTATGCAATAATAAAAAAACAAATATGTTTTTATAATCTCGAATCACAAATGTCAAAGTAGCGCTTAACGTGTTAAAATGATTTCATTTGAAATAATCGCATGCACAGCAACACGTGAAACTCGTTAAAATTTACGTTAAATCGTTACTGATGTAATTGTTGTTTTTTGAATTTCGCACAAAGTTACTCGAGGGCTATCACTGCCTATTCGTCCCTTATTTAGCAGTGTAAGACTAGAGAGAAGGCAGCTAGTCATCACCACCCACCGCAAACTCTTGGGCTACTCTTTTACCCTCGAATAGTGGGATTGACCGTCACATTATAACGCCCCCACGGCTGAAAGGGCGAGCATGTATGGTGCGATCGGGATGCGAACCCGCGACCCTCAGATCACGAGTCGCTCGCCTTAACACGCTTCGCCATGCCGCGCCGTGATTAATTTGCACAAATGTAAACATTCTGCAGTGAACTAAATACAACTAACGTTTCTAAAACAACTCAAGCAAGAATCGAAATAAATATGAAGGAAACTGGCGTGATATTACATTGTACCATACGCGTTCTTGTTCCTTGTAAGATAAACCTAAACCTAAACTAAATATCTTGTCAGTTTCTCTGGAACCCGTTGACACACACGCTCATACACAGATGTGATGTCCTAGTTTGCTTAGTACCGGTCTTTCGGTCTTATTGTATTTATTACTTCTTTCTATACACCTATTAAATTATGAATAGATTATGTGAAAGGTTGAAATAACTTTGTCTCAAAATGAACAACCAATGAGATTGCACGGTGTGTATGGGTAAATGTCATTGACTCGTGCTGCTCGTGCTGCCTTATCGAATGGTTAACTATCTAAACAAGCACTTTATTTCGCGCTCTTTAAAGTTGCTGGTTCCATAATTTGTTTTTAAAGTGTTGGTTTTCTTTGCCTCTCAAAAGTACAAATAATAACTTAATAAAAATTTATTTGGTGTCATTTTCCCACATAGTTGTCCTGATAAATAAATCTCGCATTAACAATAATTTTTGGACAAAGCAAGCTACCTACATAGATTAAGAAAGAACACAAAATATAACCCGGTTATAAATACAGACAGTTTAATATCCCTGTAAACTCATAAAACAAAAACATGGAATGATTAGAATGCCACTGATCCATCTGTTAGGTACCTTCACTTTTAACGATATTTTCGGTCGTAATCCCAAAAATATATCATGAGGTTATATTAAATAAATAAAATCAACTTGTGACTTATATATTAAATGTTTTAATCAATCAGTTCCGTACGTAGAAAGTTTGAAAGGGGGGGTCAAATTTGTGAGATCAAAAGTCAACAAATTTGCGCGTGGCACAATCAGCGTCCTAATGCTATGGGGCTCTGGAAAGCAAGCTTCCCTTGATGTGTGTCAAAAATAGTAAGATGAAAATGTATACGGAAGTAATTTTACATAATATATAGCTTAAACAACTGAATGGCTGTAGACATGAAATTTATGTAAACGTAACTGTTTCATATCACACAAATAACACTCCAAACCATATAGCTTGTTTGGAGAGATTCGAATCATTAACAATCGATCAAGAAGAACTTCCCTAAAAGACTTGAAAGTAACTATCTTGTCTTTTGTTTATTGAGTGAGATGACGTAACAGTGTTTTTACGTCATCGTGTTAATATTTTGGTTGTTAAGCAGAAACACGTGAAAGGAAAGACCGAGATACGTAGCTTTTCAAATTCTATCACACTTTTATTCTACATATTTATAAAGACTCAAATCACTCATATACTTTCTGTTGTCTTCTAACATCAGGTCTTTGAAAGGTTGTTACAACCTATACTGTTGTCTTCTAACATCAGGTCTTTGAAAGGTTGTTACAACCTATACTGTTGTCTTCTAACATCAGGTCTTTGAAAGGTTGTTACAACCTATATATTACAACTTGCAGCCTTGGATAGCTGAACGTAAATTAGATGGTAGAAAGAATATTATTAAAAGTTTACTTCACATAGTAGTCTGGACCAATCAGACCTCAGTTTAGTTTCATAAAGCGGGATTAAAGTTTACTTCACATGGTAGTCTGGACCAATCAGACCTCAGTTCAGTTTCATAAAGCTAAATTAAAGTTTACTTTACATGGTGGTCCGGCATGGCCGAGCGTGTTAAGGCGTGCGACTAGTAATCCGAGGGTCGAGGGTTCGCATCCCCGTCGCGCCAAATATGCTCACATTTTAGCCATGGGGGCGTTATAAGGTGACCGTAAATCCCACTATTCGTTGGTAAAAGAGTAGCCCAAGAGTTGGCAGTGGGTGGTGATGACTAGCTGCCTTCTCTCTAGTCTTACATTGCTAAATTAGTGACGGCTAGAATAGATAGGCCGCGAGTAGCTTTGTGCGAAATTCAAAAACAAACAAACAAAAAACAAACTTCACATGGTAGTCTAGACCAATCAGATCTCAGTTTAGATTCATAAAATAAAATTAAAGTTTGCTTCAATCATTAGTTTAAACTAATCAGACCTCAACTTAGTTTTCCATTACTATGTTATACTAAAAAGTTTCGAATGATTTGTTGTTTCTGTATTCAGTTTATCAAGGTACACAGAAATACGGCCTCTCTTCAAAACATGGATAAGAGAGACGTTGTTTGTTTCCAGAATGTTATCTCTGAAGTTTTAATCTTATTATCTTGTTTCCTAGCGTCAACAGCCTGGAAAGCTTGTGTCCAATGTTATACCAGAAGTAAGGTATCGTTTCTGGTTGATTAAGGTAGATATAACGAATCTAACACAGACATGCCTGATTCCGAAGGGATACACGAACATTCCAAACCACATGTCAACATTTAGTGTACATTTCAGACACGTGCATTAGTTGGGCTTTTGCTGCACTCTATCTATTCGTTCTGGCAATAAAATGACTTTTCTATAGCAGGGTGGAACAAAAAGCGAACGACACGCAAGGTGGCACACTTGGACCAGCACGACCTCAATTGTTCGCCACTCCCACAACTAATAAAGATATGTTAAAGGATCCCGAGAAACATTATATTTATTTATTTTTTTACCTCCGGCTTGTAGGAATTTTTCTTCGTGCAGTCTAAACACACTGCTTTGCATACAGAATAAGAGTGAAGGCGTATTAGAGGCACGAAACAGTATTTCTCGATATCGTGGTCCGGAGGTGATTTTCCGTGACAGCTGTGATTAAATATATCTTGATGAAGTCATCTCACTCGATGGTCACGCCCTAAACGTCAGTTTTAAATACTGTTTAAATCACTTGGTGTTTTTAAGAAAATGGAGGGGGCGAAAAGTTGCACGCTAGGGGGAGACAAAAGAATGAGATTGATCGTGAAGAAACGATATCAAAGTGCCAAAGAAGAAAGAAGTATTCGAAACCGAGCAACCAAACTTGAAGCTAAGGAGGGAAGAAACTAAGACGAAACGATATCGAAGTGCCAAAGAAGAAAGAAGTATTCGAAACCGAGCAACCAAACTTGAAGCTAAGGAGGGAAGAAACTAAGACGAAACGATATCGAAGTGCCAAAGAAGAAAGAAGTATTCGAAACCGAGCAACCAAACTTAAAGCTAAGGAGGGAAGAAACTAAAACGAAACATCTTGCGATGTAAAATCTGTTGAAGAACACAGAGACCTAAAGGTGCTCGCTTTTTCAGCCGTGGGGGCGTTATAATGTTATGATCAATCCCGCTATCCGTTGGTAAAATAGTTGGATGTGGATGCTGATTATTAGCTCCCTTCGCACTTGTCTTGCGACCCGGCATGGCCAGGTGGGTTAAGGCGTTCGACTCGTAATCTGAAGGTCGCAGGTTCGAATCTCCGTCGCATCAAACATGCTTGCCTTTTCAGCCGTGGTGGTGTTATAATGTTACGGTCAATCTCACTATTTTTAATTAAAAGAGTAGCCCTAGAGTTGGCGGTGGGTGGTGATGACTAGCTGCCTTCCCTTTAGTCTTACAGTGCTAAATTAGGGACGGCTGGCGCAGATAGCCCTCGTGTAGTTTTGCACGAAATTCAAAACAAACAAACAAATCTATCTTATGGAATAGTAACACACGAGGCTCACTTTTTTGTATTTGCCACGTGTTACTACTACCTATAAGGTTGTCGCGAAATTCGATCCGCTGTCTTGTTTTTGTTTATCAAAAACCAGTTCTATCTTCCATAACGTTAACACAAAGTCATTCTATTTTATAAGCTGTTACACTCTCGTTTCCTTTGCATCGCACGTATATATTTGAAATACAACGTTTGTTATGGTGAGAAGAAACATAATTGTAAAATTAGCATGAGAGCTTCTGACAACAATAACATTGTAAATTGGTTTCAAGAAATAAAGTTACTATATAAAAATATTATGTGGTCAACAGGAATTTTCAAGTCCAATAAAGTTCGCGATGAATTGTTACACTGAACTGTTAGGCTTAATGCAACATCTCACACCAATAGTTCAAATCATTCTAACCGTATGTCTCTTTGTTTATTTGTTTTTAATTTCGCACAAAGCTACACAAAGGGCTATCTGCGCTAGCCGTCCTAATCTGGCAGTGAAAGGCTTCAGGGAAGGAAGTTAATCATCACCACCTGCCGCTAACTCTTAGGCTACTCTTCTACTAACGATTCGTGAGATCAACCATCACATTATAACGCCTCAACGGCTGAAAGGGCGAACACGGCTGGTAGAAAGGGGATACGAACCTGCGGCCTTTAAAAAATCGTAGCTGTTAAAAACACAAAATACTAATTATACTTTTGAGCAACCTAAAGAAGCAAATCGCCTCGTTCATTAATTCGTAACTCAATTCAGAAGTCTCATAGTGGCCACTAACGAACAACTTTGTATACATTTAGTACTTTAAGTTCGTACATTAAAAGGTTCCAAATAAACTTTTACGTGCGTGTGGACACAAAACATCAGTGTCCACTAAATAAAATCAATATATCGAGATGGACTGCAGAAGCAACAACAATAAAAATCATTACTTGTACAAACATAAAGTAATATTTATAAAACAACTAAAAGAAAAAAATAGGTATAACGTCTGTCAAACAGAAAGTCTAACAGCGTGTTTGACCTTTTCGGAAACTGTTCTGTTTATATTCGCGTGTTAGACAGGGAGTTTAGTTCAAGGCTGAATAAATATACATAAAAAAGGAATCGAAAAAGAAGAAAACAACCGAGTAGATTTATACACATATTGTATATTTTCTCCTTCAAGTCTGGTAACCTGAATAGTTGAAGTCCAATTATTTGTTTGGAAATGCGCATGCGTATTTTGGAATAAGGCTAAGAAAGCTCATAGAATTTGTATCTAGTGTGATGTTCATTCGAAAGGAATTTGCAAATGGACTGAGTGTTGCTTGTTATTAAATTGTTCTGAATTATGCAATAGACTATCTGTGCTCTGTCTACTGCGGGTATCGAAACCTGGATTCTAGCTTTGTAAGTCCGTAGAAATACCGTTGTGCCATTTGGGGGCGTTGATTCCGCCCTCCACTCTCCACTGGGCCTCTCGGCTATTTGTTTGTTTGTTTTAAACCAAAGTCGCACTGAGCTCTCACGGTGGGGGGTGGGGTAGTCGAACCTCGAGTTTTAGCGTCATAAGACTGTTGTCTGTTGTCCCACCGACGGACGACACCCTTCAAGTAAAGTTCAGCTAACTTCAATACTCTCCAAACCAAAGTACGAAAAACTCAGGTTTGCATACCTGTAGGTGACCTTCATACAAACTTTGGTACAATCCTAATGTTGTTTTATGTTTTTTTAGCAAGCACGATATAAAAAAAAAAATTAGCAGTCGGCGATGACGACAATAGTCACGTGACCATTAATTAATGGTCGCCGGAAGATAAAAAGGAATATTTAAAGCTCATGCATTTTGTAAATTTGTGTTTCAAGGATTTATGGAAATACTCATTAGCGTGTAAGGGTTTTAAATTACAAGCTTTCGTATATGATACATCCAGGGTCTCAAAGCCTTATCTTTCTAACACATAAATCAAGATACACTGAACAAAGAACACACAGTTGACGGCGTAGGCTCACGTAAATATATGTACTTAATGAAAAGAAATGAACACGTTGTTTGTAAATAAATGTTCGTGTTTATGGGTTACCAGAGACCGAGGAAAATAATGCAGCTAACGTTTTGAAAAACCTGTCTGAGCGGAAGTGCATAACCGGAACTTGACCAACAAGTCTGACGTAACGAAACGGTCGTCATACTCTCTGCTCTTCTGTTGTCAAATGTCAAACTTTCTGTTTCATATAAACGTTTGCTTAAGAACGTAGCTCTAGTTACTACTATTCGCGTCACTGTAATAATTACTTACGATAAGCGTATAGAAGTTTAAAACAATAAATTTACAGTTTCGTTTAAGGACTTTGTTTTGCAGGAACTTGCATCTCAGTAACATCAGAATAGTTATTTACAATAAGTGTATGAACTGGGTTTATGAAATTACTTTATAAGTATAACCAAGGACGTAAGTGAGGGGACATGTCCCCCCCCCCAGACGTACG
The DNA here is from genome assembly GCA_011833715.1 of Carcinoscorpius rotundicauda. Classification (NCBI taxonomy): domain Eukaryota; kingdom Metazoa; phylum Arthropoda; class Merostomata; order Xiphosura; family Limulidae; genus Carcinoscorpius; species Carcinoscorpius rotundicauda. Next base: position 127,290,875 of record CM022394.1, on the reverse strand, counting down.
AGCCTGATAACGTTAAAAATCCTAACAACATCTCTTTCCATACGGCAAACATTTTTAGGCTATATTTCGGAGAATATACCTAACAAGAAGATTCATTCCTTGGGATTTCCTTTCTTGGATTCTCTGAATTAAACTTATGGTCTATATAGTTTTTTATTCTTACAGTAGTAATCAGTGTAAAAATGTTTAGCCCATTAACTATGATGTGGCGTTATTTGTTTTTCTCAGCTGACTGGAGATATTTTTTTACGCTTGTAACATTCATCATTGCGAACGAAAAGACTCGAAGACTAACCATCGATCCGTGATGTCCTCCGTTGGAAGAGTGAGAAGTCCAAGGACTTGTAACGCAAACATCCGGGGCTCGATTCTCCGCAATGGAAAAAGAAGATAGCTCTAAAACAAACCACCAGTCGTACACATTTTGAATGTAGCATTAAATATTGTTTGTTAGCTTTTAACGACCGTTTATTAACATTCATTTCTGTTTGAATACGGTTCATTCTCTCTTGGTTGGTAGGAAAACGTTGTAATAGAACGATTCTAGAGAGATATTTGAACAGTGATAACGTCATTGTGTCAACATGAATTTATTTAAAGGTTTGTTTTTCTCACCACTTATCGTTCGTTCATTTTAAAACTCTGACACATTTTTATTCTGTGACTCACTCACTGATAACATTAGAAACGTGTGCATCGCCTTGAAACAGACAATTCTTGACTTCTGATTGGTGAGACTCTAACCTTACGTCCAATAGAATTAATTCCAGTTTCTTTTTATTTATTGGAATTCCAAGTAAGAAAAGCTTTCTAATTCAAAGTTCGTCATCTCAGTCGCACCATACATGTTCACCCTTTCAGCTGTGGGGGCGTTATAATGTGACGACCAAACCCACTATTCATTGGTAAAAGAGAAGTCCAAGAGTTGGCGGTGGGTGGTGATGGCTAGCTGCCTTTCCTTCAATCTTACTCTGCTAAATCAGGGACGCCTAGCGCAGATAGCTCTCGTGTAGCTCTGCGCGAAAGTTAAAACAAACAAGGAAATCTATCTTATGGAATAATAATAAAAAAGAACAAAAAATCACACAAGGCTGACTTTTCTTGTATTAACCTATAAGGTGGTCGCGAAATTCGATTCTCTTGTTTATTAAAATTTCGCGTAAAGCTACTTGAGGACTATCTGCGCTTGTCGTCCTCAGTTTTGAAATGACAGACTAGAAGGAAGGCAGCTAGTCAACGCAATCCACCGCCAACCCTTGAACCTCGAGTAACTTTTCGCGTAATTCGAAAACAAAGTTCGTCATTCTCTAGACGAAATACTCCAAATTTGAGAGAGAAAAAAAAACACGTTTATTTTATGTTCTAGAGTAGACAAAATATTTATGACTCGTTATATCATATTATTTAAACGAGAGATAAAGAAACAACAGTTTTCTATTGTAGGAATAAATATTTTCTAACCAATATTAGCAGTTTATAAGAATTTAAAAGTTTTTTTGTTCTAACTTACTGGTCAGTGTTCCTAAAGCGCTGTGCACCGATTTTGCTTCTGTTTTTATAATTTTCAGTGCCTCAAACGTAGAGTTAATTGCTTCTACGTTAATGTTATTTACTTAGCTTCAAATAGTCACGAACAGAAGACAAATGTAATGAAAATCTAAGTCTTCCACACTATACGATTCGATGTCATGTTGCCCTAACAACATTGAATAATTTATTGAGAAAATCGTGTTTAGGATTGGTTATTTCTGTCGTTGTTGCATTCTGAGGTTCTCTTGTTTCATCGTTCATCCACTGATACAGTGCTAAGTTTACGGATTTACAACACTAAAATCAGAGGTTCGACTCCCCTTGGTAGACTCAGCAGATAGCCCGATGTGGTTTTGTGTGAAGAAAACATATAGTTGTTTCATCCACTGGTTTCATGTGACGTAGGATTCATAATCATTATTGAGTCTTTAATATTTATTCCATATTGTTTGTCTAAATATCTGAGTTGTGACTCAATTAGTCTGATTCATCTACGTGAATATTTTTTTTTTAGTCAGACGTAAATACATGAATGCAGAGTAGAAACAGATGTCCCCATCTAGCGGCTTATTTTTTAAACAGTAATTTTCGGTAGCTTCCAGGTTATTCTCAATTTAGGCCTAACATCGAAACTAAACGTGCAATATGTACATATACAAGACGTTTAGAGAACGGCTATAGTTTATAAAATACATATGAAAAGGCTGTATTAGCTTCTTTTACTGCTAGAAAGAATACATCTATTTTCACCTTGGTTGTTGGTGACTCACCGACAGCAATAACGAACTTTCCAGATTGGAAGAGTTAGTTTTAATTCATAAAAATAATATGTATGCATATCGCCATGTATAACATACATATTTATTTACTGGTGACACTGGACTCTGTGCAAAAATATAATAATTTAAATATACAAGTTACTTGTCGGTTTGGTAGTAATTAAACACAAAAATACATAATGGACTATTTGTGCTCTGTTCACCCCAGGTATCGAAATCCGGGTTATAGGGTTGTAAGTTCGTTGACATACCGCTGCGCCACTAGGAGGCGTGGAGGCGGCCCCATGATTTTCACTTCACATCTAATCTGTTTTTTTTTAAACTTGCTACTATGAGTGGATAACGTACAACATCTTCAAGCCAATTATTAAATTGTTACGTGCTTTTATTTGAGATGTCTGGAACTCTTATGACAGTCAGAATTGAGCATTTTCCTCGATAAGTGCATCAGAACTTATGCGGTTTGCGTTATATGAACAGCAGAGATATCAAAACATCTGCTAAAAACATTTGAGAGTCGTAGTTACATTTAGAAACCTTTTAATTACAGGTTATTATTACAGCATTTAATAAAAATGATATGAAAATTTTTATATAAAATTCTGGTTACGAGTATTGCGTATCTGTTTATTTCTATTTTTTATTAACACAATATTAGAAATATTATATCATTTTGGCAAACCCTGACACCAGACTCCAGTCGGTATTCTTCAAACTTACTACTAATGCGCCATCTGTTGAGGTCGATTATACTTTATAATCTCCGATAAATAAATAAATAAAATAATATTTCGTTACTTTAGACCTATTTGCCATTTTCGATATGTGATTAAATACAAGATACGTTGTAACTTTGTTAACGAGGGGATCATCGATATTGGAGTATTCAATTATATGCGCAAGTGGGCTAAACGGACAGATTTAGAAACCCCTAGGGGTCAGGCTTAGCTGTCCTTCACTTTGAACTAGATACGTGATGAAAAGTAGCCAGACTGAAGGACCCACCACTAAATAATGGAATCAACAGTTATTTTTAATAATGTATTAGGAAGATTTTCGTTTTGAGTCAACACGTAGTAATATAATATGCAGTTATATTATATATAACACGTCCATCAAGGAACTTAACACATTATTTATGAAGTATTGGAACACATCGAGCTAAAGAAAAGCGAAATCATTTACAAATTATTATTAAAATACTGGAGTGAAAGAAGTTAATAATCAACACCCACCAGCCAGATGGGTCAATGCGTTCGACCCGCAATATGGGGGTCGCGAGTTCGAATCCCCGTCGCACCAAACATGCTTGCCTTCTCAGCCGTGGGGGCGTTATTATGTCACGGTCAATTCTACTATTCGTCGATAAAAAAGTAGCCGAAGAGTTGGCGGTGGGATGTGATGACTAGCTGTCTTCCCTCCAGTCTTACGCTGCTAAATTCGGGGCGGCTAGCTCAGATAGCCCTCGTGTAGCTTTGCGCGAAATTCAAAACAAACAAACAAACAACACTCACCGCCAACTCTTGGGTTACTCTTTTATAAAAAATAATTAGATTGGCCGTCACACGTACACGGCTGAGAGAGTGAGCACGTTTGATGGGATGGGGTTTTGAGCCCGCAAACTGCGGGTTAAGCGCCCCCATCACATGGCTGTACTAGGCCTGATATTTAAAAGCTGTGATTTCAACACAGCAAGATGTCTTCTTTGTTTTTTCAACAGAAACTACAACATCATGTGGTGTTTTATATAGACTGAGTTGGAAACCACACTTACACATGCGGTGTCGTCTCTCGAGATAAAGGTTTTTATTTTCATTTATTTTTTGTTAAAAACGACTTACGGTGCTTTTGACAATTGCTAAGTTGCTTACTATATCTATTATACATGAGTATTATAATACTTCTTATGTTGTATTAATAGTTATTGGTTCAGGTACTAAATCCAGATTTGTAGAGTTATAAGCACACTGACTTTCTACTGAGCCAAGGACACATTTGTTGAATAAAGAGCACTGGCTTTGTTTAAAACTCCCCCTGTTGTATCATATTTAATCTTTTTACAACGTCAACCTGAGCAGGTAGCCTAGTTGCTTTGCACCATAAAACACCAAACCAACGTCGACAACTGCTATTTCTTATTAGGAACAACTAATATTTCATATACCGTGTACTTTCTCTGCGAGGCCTGGCATGGCCGAGCGCGTTAAGGCGTGCACTCGTAATCCGAGGGTCGCGCTAAACATGCTCGCCCTCCCAGCCGTGGGGGTGTATTATGTGACGGTCAATCCAACTATTCGTTTGTAAAAGAGTAGCCCAAGAGTTGGCGGTGGGTAGTGATGGCTAGCTGCCTTCCCTCTAGTCTTACACTGCTAAATTAGGGACGGCTAGCACAGATAGCCCTCGTGTAGCTTTGTGCGAAATTCCAAAAAAAACAAACAAACAAACTTTCTCTGCGCTATACCGATAAAGCTTATGCTATGATATCTGTTTGTTTGTGTGTCGTTGTGCCGCGTACACAATCGATAACATGTAACAACCTCTTTTCTTATATCCCCACGGAGATGTAGGCCCTTTGGCTACGCAAAAAATACCCTAAAGGAACATCTCTCAGTTTTCTAGATCGGATGAACACATCTTCAACAGGACAACGTGACCCTTGGAGTTAAATCCTCGAGTTTCTCCTTCATTAGCTACTTTGATATTTCCAGGGAATACAACTGCTCCTTGGAAAACCGGTGTAGGCGTTCCTTACCACAGTGTATGTGTATATATATATATATATATGTGTGTGTGTGTGTGTACGTACGTCTTGTCTCCCACTAAGACAGCAGTAAGTCTCCGGATTTACAACGCTAAAATCGGGAGTTCGATTCCCATCGGTGGACACACAAAGAGCTAGATGTGGCTTTGCAATAAGAAAAGCACGCATGTCATCATGTTTATTGTATGTTATTATACACGTGCACGCCTCTCTACGATGGTGGAACTTTAATAAATATATCTTATTCAGACTTACTCTATTCGAAGGCTTCCCTACGGAACTATGTTATGTAGGAAAGTGGGTAACACTACTGATGAACAATGATATTCTTCCTCCTCACAAAAAAACAATTCAGACAGATGAATGCACCACCACCTTACTTTGTAAGACTGAACTTTGTAGAGAAAAAAATTGGAAGACCAAGCTACAGAAGTAATTCACGTAGAGAGAATGATGTTTTGAAACCTTCGTGAGATAATATTCCTACATGGATTTTCATCCAGACGTTCATTGTTATCAGAATAATCTTTCTCGAGGGAAAGTTTTTATTCTTTATCACGATTGTTTTACGTGAATTTCAGGTGTAATTTTTTCTTTACTTTATTTTAGTGTTTACCAACATACTAGAATGAAATTTTAATACATTAAACGTTATAGTTTAGAAAATATCTACTAGATGGCAATAGTTTTGTTTTTGAATTTCGCACAAAGCTACTCGAGGGCTATCTGTGCTAGCCGTCCCTAATTTAGCAGTGTAAGACTAGAGGGAAGGCAGCTAGTCATCACCACCCACCGCCAACTCTTGGGCTACTCTTTTACCAACGAATAGTGGGATTGACCATCACATTATACACTCCCACGGCTGGGAGGGCGAGTATGTTTAGCGCGACGTGGGCGCGAACCCGCGCCCCTCGGATTACGAGTCACACGCCTTACGCGTTCGGCCATGCCAGGCCTAGATGGTAATAGATTTCCTATGTTAATTGTATGTTTTCCTTTGGATTAAACGTGAAACAGTTTCAACGAAACATAGTAAACCTCTTAAGCAAACTATGCTTATAATGCATATAAGTCATCGACGTTTCTTCTAATTCCACGAATCAGGTTTTAGTACTACGAACGTGGTTCGACGATGAACAATGTATTTACCGATGTGATCGAATAACGTTTGAATATTGAAATAATAAAACTGTGTTTGTATGTTAATTAAGATTTAGTTTAAGAAGCTAACTTAAAGACAGACAATATAAATCCGCTTTAAAACACCAGTTTTCTGAAATGTCTGCCTAAGACCTAATGACGACATGTTTTACTTCATTATTTATAACTTGAGTTTCTGGACTGGATGTTTTATTTCCAATGGTGGTGTGATTTAATTTCTTGTAGATAACTTGAGTTTCTGGACTGGATGTTTTAATTCCAATGGTGGTTTGATTTATTTTCTTGTAGATAACTTGAGTTTCTGGACTGGATGTTTTATTTCCAATGGTGGTGTGATTTATTTTCTTGTAGATAACTTGAGTTTCTGGACTGGATGTTTTATTTCCAATGGTGGTGTGATTTATTTTCTTGTAGATAACTTGAGTTTCTGGACTGGATGTTTTATTTCCAATGGTGGTGTGATTTATTTTCTTGTAGATAACTTGAGTTTCTGGACTGGATGTTTTAATTCCAATGGTGGTGTGATTTATTTTCTTGTAGATAACTCGAGTTTCTGGACTGGATGTTTTAATTCCAATGGTGGTTTGATTTATTTTCTTGTAGATAACTTGAGTTTCTGGACTGGATGTTTTATTTCCAATGGTGGTGTGATTTATTTTCTTGTAGATAACTTGAGTTTCTGGACTGGATGTTTTATTTCCAATGGTGGTGTGATTTATTTTCTTGTAGATAACTTGAGTTTCTGGACTGGATGTTTTATTTCCAATGGTGGTGTGATTTATTTTCTTGTAGATAACTTGAGTTTCTGGACTGGATGTTTTATTTCCAATGGTGGTGTGATTTATTTTCTTGTAGATAACTTGAGTTTCTGGACTGGATGTTTTATTTCCAATGGTGGTGTGATTTATTTTCTTGTAGATAACTTGAGTTTCTGGACTGGATGTTTTATTTCCAATGGTGGTGTGATTTATTTTCTTGTAGATAACTTGAGTTTCTGGACTGGATGTTTTATTTCTTATGCTAATCATAAGATGAACGTGCACGTTACCTCATGTACAACTGGCGACTGGATTACACAGTTTTGTAAGTGACGATTCACTTTCCAGGACTGAATTGTTATCATATCCCATATGTAGACGTCTTCATCTAAAGTTCAGACACCTGGTGGCGAATCAGTGCAGAGTGCACTATGCGAGAGAACTTGAACTGTTGTACGCAAAAGTTCTTCTTTAACTATCTAGGAGTCGATTACAATTCTGAAGATTTTTTTTAAATTCTGGGAATTCGGAATGTTAATGGATTAAATATCTCTTGAGTCCTGCCGGGTTCTACTTTGTCTTAATTAAAAGCAATTAAATTATTTGTCCCTTATCTAACTGAAATGATTTAAAAATAACGAGAACGCAGGATATTCATAAAACTTTAAGTATTTGCACAAATAACTTTGACGTTAAAGCTGTTATTTCACTTTATTAACGATTTAACCGAATTCATTTGGTACCTACAACACCATCACCTGGCAAGAAGGGTCGTTCAATATTTAAAGAGTGAATTAAACGTGAATCAGGCAGTTTTTTGTTAGCTTTGAAAAGGAATTTTAATCAAAAGTCCACACTGGATGAAAACCTAGTTAAATGCAGTCAAATCAGCAATTTTTTTATGTAGCTTGCATGAAGTAAAAAAAATGTAATTTTTTTTTAAACAAAACACGTTCAGAGAATTACACGTGTAGAAACATTTGAACTTGAATATACAAACTGTAGTCTTGTGTAGCGACTGCGTCTAACAATATAAGTTTTGGGATAACAGAACCAAATATAGTGCACGATTTTTTTTAAAACCATAACTAGATATATTTAATAAGTTTGTCGAAGTTTCATGGAATTTGGTTCAGTATAGCCATTATAAGAAAAACAAAACAAAAAACAGTGACATATTTGGTATAAAAATTTGACAGAAATAAAGTGATTTGGGCAGTCGTCTTGGTAAACGGAATCTCAGGGTCGTAACCCTTAATCTTGTCAGACTTTATTTAATATTAGGGCACTATTGAACGTATGGTAGTAAGCACCTCATGGTTCTGAAAGCTGATGGTAGTAAGCACCTCATGGTTCTGAAAGCTGATGGTAGTAAGTACCTTACATTTCTGCAAAAGTTATGGTAATAAGATCCTCATGGTTCTGAAAACTTATGGTAGTGTAAGTACCTCATGGTTCTGAAAACTTATGGTAGTGTAAGTACCTCATGTTTCTGAAAACGTATGGTAGTGTAAGTACCTCATGGTTCTGAAAGCTTATGGTAGTGTAAGTACCTCATGGTTCTGAAAACTTATGGTAGTGTAAGTACCTCATGTTTCTGAAAACGTATGGTAGTGTAAGTACCTCATGGTTCTGAAAACTTATGGTAGTGTAAGTACCTCATGTTTCTGAAAGCTTATGGTAGTAAGTACCTCATCGTGTGTGATCTTCAGGTTTGTCTCTCACCACCATTATCCTCCACCCTCTTTCAATACAATCCTACATTGACAAAAAATGTTTTGAACCGTGAGATGTGTGTAGTGTGGTTAGTTAGACCAAAATGATAAACAGTCGTCTCTGTTTACAATTTTGTTGTTAGATGCCCGTCTTTATTTGACCGCTATCTGCTTATAGTAAGTTCAAATAACTTTTGAATGAAAGCAAAGATTAATATGTACAAATATGTCCTTCACACCACAAGTCTTATAAATACAGTGCTGACGCTTTCTATCCATTGTCAGAGTTAATAAGGTCAGCTGGGTCGTGGTAAAGATGCTGCGAAAATATGCAAGACTTAGTTTCAAGTGTGACTGCTGGATTTTCAGAATGGTTTCTCTGAAATTTCAATTTAAACCAAACAAGTTTCATAAAACTTAAAATGAAAAATTGTGAATTTGTTGTCAACTTTACTAATTTCATCTTCAGATTTTGTTTTTAAAGTAAACGATATATTACACTCCCCCTGTCGAGTAAAAACTTGGTATAATGAAAAATTATTCGATATTGAATTTTTTTGTGAAGATTTTTAGCTAGTTCGGAACTAAATAGAGATTATGTATCTATACATTTCTATGTATATTTGGTATTTCGCCTTTCTGATCTCTAAATGACCTTGTAGGTCAAAAGAAGAAGAGGTTGCACCAAAGATTTTTTGTAAGGAAACATATATGGACAAGGAGATTATACATGGTTCTTGCCTGGCAGGAATCTGAGGGTCCTGGGTTCGAATCCCCATCACCGAACAAAATCGCACTTTCAGCCATGGCGTTATAATTTTACGGTCAATTCGTTAGTAAAAGAGAAGCCAAAAAACATGGTAGTAGGTGGTGTTGACTAGCTGTCTTCCCTCTAGTCTTACACTGCTAAATTAGGGACGGTTAGCGCAGATAACTCACGTGCAGCTTTGAGCGAAATTTACAACAAATCAAGCCCCGTATAGCCCCGGAGAGTTATACTGGTAATTTGTTTTACAGGCTTGCAGGTGCTTGGAGCATCACAGAATTCGACGAAACAGTTTCATTTTGTGATAACAATTTGTTTGTAACGCGACAAACTTTAATCAATTATGATGCGAATGAAGGCAATACTTTAAAAATTAGAAATTAGTTACTCATGTTACGCAGCAGCGGTTAATATAAACCTTGAATCTTCAACAATGTGAAAAATACAGTTTATTTTATCTTTATTTATGAGTTTATTGTTAAGGACAATGCTACACAATGAACTATCTGCGCTGTGTCCACCAACCACTGGTATTGTAAGCCGGATTTTTGCGTTATAATCCTTCAGATTTACTTCTGAACTACCTGAGGCTCCATCTCTAAACAAACATTGAGTTTTATGAGCATTATTTTAAAATATAAACTCTCTGATAAGGCTCGTACAAGCTACAAATTGTGTGTGAGCTGGTGCGCGTGAACCTTCCACCATTCGTCAAAACTTCTTAATATTTGTGTCTCTTATTGGTGGTTAGGACACTTGATTCGTAATTGTACGTTGAGGGTTCGAGTCCCATTATTATCTCCTTTTCAGCTGTGAAGACGTGATAATGTGACGTTCAATCCCAATGTTCGTTCACAAAAGAATAGCTTAAGAGTTGGCGGTGGGTGGTATTGTTAGCTTTCTTCCTTTGAGAACTATTACTTCAAAATTAGGGACAGACAGTGCAGACAATCCTAGAGTAGTTTTCGCGAGATTCCACACAAACTAAAAAAACGTTATTCGAGAAAATTTTTGTTGTTTTGAATCAAGCACAAAGCTACACAATGGGCTATCTGTGCTCTGCCCACCACGGGTATCGAAACCCGGATTTTAGCGTGTAAGTCCGCAGACATAACGCTGAGGCACTGGGGGGCGTTATTCGAGAAAAACACTTCTAAATAAAAACATCTTCCACCAATGGAACAACTGTATGTTCACCCTATAGTCATGAGTTCGATCCCCGGGTTGATAGAGCTCAGGTAACCTGTTTGACATTCCGGCGGTAAAACAAATAGATGTTCTTAATATTAGAAAATTTGAACAGTGGAGGAACATCTCATAACAGTCGTGTCTGAAACCCTGGAGAACGAAACGTTTCACTGAGAACTCATGTACTTAGCGGCAGAGAAACCCGAGTCACGTCTTCTATACGTTTTTATAAACGTGAGCAAACTATGACCACTCAATCAGAAAATCCCAGGAGTTTTACAAACAGCAATCTGTCCTTTTTTAGTACAACAACTGTAAGTTTCGAACGAAGAAGAAAAGTAAGCAGTCGTTTTTTATATCTTTGGAAGTTTGACAACTTACCACGGACATGATACATATGGTAATAAATACCAATAAGTTCTTCCCACACATCCCACAGATTCTTTCAACATATTCTTGCCCCGCATTTGCCAGATCCTAGCAACATATTCTTCCCCACCCATTCGCCAGACCTTAACAACACATTCTTCCCATACATTCGCCAGACCATGACAACACATTCTTCCCATACATTCGCCAGACCATGACAACACGTTCTTCCCATACATTCGCCAGACCATGACAACACGTTCTTCCCATACATTCGCCAGATCCTAACATTCAGTTAACATGACTGTAAGGAATGGTACACGATTCAATGGTTTCCATGAAGATGCATGACCGTGTGATGTGTGCATCGTTTCACAACTAAAGCCATTTCTTACGTTCTTGTATGTCCACCAGAGAGAACTCTGACTGAAAAAAAGGAAAATATTTGTTTGGAATTTTTTATTGTATTATTTGTTGATTTCTGAGAAAAAAACAATTTTTTGACATTTTTTCTGGCTCTTTCTCACCATTTTTTCTTTAGAGTACAGTTTAACAATTTTTAGTGAAATATTCCTCACCGCAAGAGGGCGTTTTGTTTATTTGCTTGCTTGTTTCTCAGTAAGTACAAAACTACACAATAAGCTAATTATGATGTGTTCATCACGAGTATCGAAACCAAATTTTAAGCACCATAAGTCATCACACTTATCTCTGAACCACAAGGTGTATGGGGATGACTGAAAGAGGGAGCCACTTGGCGTGTTGGGAGGATTGTAAGAGGGAGTGTTATTTTATTAAAATAATTTTTACACTTCCTAAAACGAAACATCTTTCCAATTTTTAGGTTTTTATTTAGTCACTATTAATTGTTTGTTGCTTTCGGGAACACCATAGCAACACAACAACAAAGCGATGGTTACGTCTGATGGAGAGCATAGACACAGCTCTTGCTTGCGTCACAACAATACACAGGTGTTTTATCTACAGTAAGTCATCTCTGATATAAGTCTCAGTAACGTAACGTTTTAAGTAAACCTCATAAGAGTGATTTAGTGGGCATGTTTCTGTGTGTGATTTGAAGTTGTCAACTTCGTCGAGGACCTGACACGGTCTAGTGTTTAGAACACTAGACTCACACACAGCTTAAATAAACTTACTATTTCCGAGTACTTCTAATTTTTGATACCCGTGGTGGGCAGAGCGCAGATAGCCCATTGTGTAGCTTTGCGCTTAATTTCAAATATTCAGTAATCAAAAACTAATTTTTGTGCGTACGCATGGAAAAATACCCTCTTTCTTTTCTTATTTTTGGTCACGTTTCTCTTACATGTCTATCTAATGGAAATGAACCAAGTTCCTCCGTCCTAAAATATGCACATCAATCAACTACCTACTGCTAGATTTATTTAGCCTTTCATTTGTGTTGTGTATTATAAAGATATGTATGATAAATACCTAATAAATCTATTACCGAATGAACAAACATTAGAATATTTGGGACTGTTTGTACAATGTAAAATATTTCAAATGTAGCAAAGTGTATGCAAGTGCAAATGTTCAATGTTGAACGAAAATGATACGATTAGTGCAATTATGGTGATGACTCTTTACATAAATAAAGAAACCCTCACCTACGTGATGTTTAACATTTAACTGTGCCGACTTAGGGAAATCACAACGCCCCTCGTTAGTACAGAAGTAAGTTTACGGAAATTCAACGCTAAGATTAGGGGTTCGATTTCCCCTCGGTGGGCTCCGTAGATGGCCTGATGTGGTTTTGCTATAAGAAATCACACACAGAAATCCAAACAACATCAGCGCTCTCTACCGACCATGATCCAGACTTCTAGGGATTTGAAGTTGTCTTACTGATGAACCGACTTAGTACTAAATCCATAACACAGGTGGTTCTGTATAATTTTAGACCAAAGCTGTAATTAAAGAAAAACGACAGCGTTAAAGAACCGGAAGTGACGTATGTTTAGAGGATAATTACCTCTGCTACCACAGATGAACGGTGGTTATGTTTTCACCCCTGTGTATGTTATTGTCAGAAATGTTTCTAAAAAACGGTTAAATAGATTTTTGAAAAAAAAAGGTGTACATTTGAACTAGGACCAAACTTAGAGGTGATTAGGTCATGGAGGGTCACGGAAATGAAACAAATCCCCCTCTCTTAACATGGGACCTATTGTCATACTATTTTCGCTGTATACTTCAGTCAAAAATAACCGAATATTGATGTAGCTAGGTGGACATATGTAGAATATTATTTCTCACTGTCCCGTCAAAAATGCTTCGTATCCGTTGATAACGACGGACATAAGAACAAATTTTAGTACTTTTTGAGAATCGAATATAACCAGCGCTGCGTGGCAGAGGTGTGCCCTCTAGTGAGTAAGCCTCTAATTTATTGCCCTGTTTTTGCAGTTTGTTGTAAATTAGTTACTCTTTGATGTCGCTCCATTTAATGATCAGCTCGTTGTTGCAAAAATATTAAAAACACAATAACAAAAAGTTTTTAAAAATGTTAGCGAAATTCGAAATTTAATGCTCGTAAGCCACACAAGGAATATTTCGGATGCCAAAGAATCAAAGAAAATCACTACTTTATTCCAACATCTTCTGAATGGGATAATCGAATCTGACTCAATGTTTCTTGATAATTTCTACACTCAAATAATTATTAATTACGTCCATAATAATCACATCAAAACTTAAACTGCATCGATCTAAACAGTTCTTTGTCTGTATTACAAAAAAATAAAAAAATACAGATTTCACGAACTTTGTACTTGAAGTTTTCGAACACTCGACTACTTCTAGAAAAAGTTTTATACAGTCTTAGTAATAGTGGACTGGCCAAGTGATTAGCGTGATGGACTCTGGGGTCGAGATTCTCTGGTTGGCGTCCAGTTAACGCCAATATTAAATCGTACACTTTACTGAAGATGATGACTACCTGCCTTTCCTGCCTATCACTTTAAAATTAAAAGGGGGTAATACATACAGCCCCCGAGTCGTTCGTCAGTCGTTCAAAGGAATAGATTTACAGAGCAGAATAAATTGGCACGAAAAGGGTCTTAATATTTTGTCCTTACTAAAAACTACTGATACCACACGTCGTTCAGAGGGGAAGCCACATCACTCTCTTATATTCAGTGGAGCATTATTTAGATTCATGGTAGGAGCCACAACATAGTTTTATACTCAGGAGAGGAATCACAGTACTGTTTCACGTTCACAGAAGGAGTTACACTACTGTTTAACATTCAGACGAGGAGCCACAGCACTGTTTAATATTCAGAGGAGGAGCAACACTACTGTTTTACATTCAGACGAGGAGCCACAGCATTGTTTGACATTCAGAAGATGAGCTACACTACTGTTTGACATTCAGAGGAGAAGTCACACTACTGTTTAACATTCAGAGGAGAAGTCACACTACTGTTTAACATTCAGACGAGGAGCCACACTACTGTTTTACATTCAGAGGAGGAGTCACAGCACTTTTTAAACATTCAGACGAGGAGTCACAACACTGTTTGACATTCAGACGAGGAGCCACACTACTGTTTTACATTCAGAGGAGGAGTCACAGCACTTTTTAAACATTCAGACGAGGAGTCACAACACTGTTTGACATTCAGAGGAGGAGTCACAGCACTGTTTAACATTCAGACGAGGAGCCACACTACCGTTTTACATTCAGAAGATGAGCCCCACTACTGTTTTACGTTCAGAGGAGGACTCACGGCACTGTTTTACGTTCACAACTTTACACACAGAGAAGGGGACATAGCAATATTTTACATTCAGAGGAGGAGTCACAGTACTGTTTCACTTTCAGAGGAGAAGTCAGAGTCAGTGTCTTATATTCAGAGTAGGTTTTATTTACATTTAAAGAATGAGTCATAACACTGTTTTATATTCAGAAGGAGAAGTCACACATCTTGACAGAAAGAGTCATGCAGTTGTTTCTCGGGTATATCTGATTATGCAGTCGATTTACCTTAATATAGACTTACCTACAAAAATGCATTTTTTAAAAATATACTCAGTGTTATTAACAGGATAGCGATGTTTCTGAAGTTCGAGATATTTTTATTTCATTAATATCAGAAATGACCAAAGACTTGGAAAAACCGAACTATGTTGTTGTTTTTATTCTTTCTTCTGGTTTAATCTGGTTTCATTTTATCTGCAGATATGAGCTAATCAGAAGCAAAACAATTTTTTTAACTCTTCTAGAACCCTAGCTTTAAATACACCGAATTAAACCTTAAGTAGGCGAATACAAACCTCAAAGCTCAAAGTTTAAAGTTCATTTCAATTTTGAATCATCTACAGATGTGTAATTTTCGACCTAAACGTCACTTTATACGCAAGCGGACCAAATGACCGAGTCAGAGACCCCTAAGAGGGAAGGCAGCTAGCAACTGCCAATAAAAGAGCTTTATCCTTATCTATGAACTGAATAATGAAATATCTAGCGTATACAACCTCGAACCTTGGATCCTATGACACACAGAATGGCACATTAATGATTAGGCCATATTTAGGCACTAATAACAAGTTTTCTTTTAAAAAAATATTCCAAAAACTTGCCTCTTTTTGGCTACGTGGGTCTAATAAAAATACAGGGTGTTCGGAAAGTCAGTGTGCAGTTTTGTAATCATATTTTATTATATTATAAGCCAGCAACTGATAGCTGTGTTTAGAAACAAAATAAGAAGAATCCAAGCCTGTATTGACGCCAACGGGGGTCACTTTCAACATTGTTTATAATTGTCATTCATATTTATCTCCTGTATTCTATATTGAAAAATGTCTGTTAATAAACATATAAGTGCACAGTGACTTTCGGAACACCCTGTATAAGAAACATAGTCATTCTAATTTATTTTTTTATAAAATTAGCTTCTTAGCATATTTTTGTCGGCCTGTTAGTGTTAAGTCATATTAAAAAATGCTGGCTGAAGTAACTTAGACATTTTGCATGATGTGAGAAAACAAAACCGAAACCCAAAACAAACTTATATTTATTTCAACTAAAATTTCGTTTCTGCAACTTTTTTTCGGAACTGATCCACCAATCATATTGCCAGACTCACAAAGGCTTACAGACTATACACTTTTAAACTTGTTCCATAGAACACTGACCAATGAAGAGTATGAAACAAGGTCACGTGGATAACATCATTCGTGTTAAGATAATATATATATACAGCAACATCGACTGTACGAGTGCAGCCGAAATTTTAAACATGAATTTTTTTTATCGGAGTTATAATGTGTAATATATTAATTTTTATAGGTTTCTTTGGACAACTGTTTCTGAGCTCTGTAAGATTTGTTTCTATTTAATTTTTTTTCATAAAATTATAGAATGGCTTTCTGCGCATGCTCACATCTAAACGTGAGCGACTAGTGTACACAAAATGTAGCTCGTCAACAACACCCAGCGCTAACTCTTGGGCTACCCTTGTATAACAAAGTGGTTAGATTTCATTGATATTTTATGCTCCACCCACGGTCTTAAAGTGCAGAGCAAGTTTTTTTAAAAAACAACGGGACTCGAGCCATAAACCATTAATTCATGTTCCAACCATGACCAGTTGGCCCAGACCCGACCAGTTACAAATATTTACACTACCTAAACCTTCACCTAAAGAATCGAAGACATAAAAAAATCTTTCCTTTCTCCCTAGGTGGCGTTGCTGGTCTTATGAATACCCCTATGAACAAACAAAGAAACCACACAGGAAAGAAGTATTTGTTTCCTGCTACTGTGTTAGTGATATTGAAATCTTCACCATTTAATTCACGGTGACGCTCAAAATCGATATCGGTCTCGTGCAAAATCTATGGATTATTTCTAGTCCAATGACCAGCTTATCGGAAAAATATCCCTCCTGGGTAACCGATTTATTTTCATCTACACTATCATCGGGGTCACGTGACTTGATACTTTGTTTCGAAACGGATTCCAGACTCTACCAGTCGTTGAGGTATAGACTAGGGACGGTGGGGTTGTGGATGTCAAGGTGAAAAGTTTCGAAACACTTTCAATCGATTTAAACATCTTCTGTGTTTCAGGTGGACTTGTAGGCTTAAGAGTCTCAATAAACAACCCCCCCAAAAGTCGCGTTTTTCACTTAACCAACCGCGAAACTGACAAAGTTCTGAATACATGCCCCCCAGTGGCTCAGCGTGTATGTCTGCGGACTTACACGCTAAAATCCGGGTTTCGATACCCGTGGTGGGCAGAGCACAGATAGCCCTTTGTGTTGCTTTGTGCTTAATTCTAAACAACAACAACAAATCTGAATACATTGCATTCTTATGTATTTAACAAATAAAAACAGCTTTTATTCAACAAAAGCACAAGACATCGTTGTTTGTACTTTAGTTTTTGCTTTAAATTTTAGTAATCAAACTTTTATTATTATTATTTTGTGCGGTAACATTTTCAAATAAACGGTCCCTAATTAAGCAGTGTAAGACAGCTAGTCATCACACCACCCACGGCCAACTCTTTGGCTACTCTTTTATCAACGAATAGTTGATCGTTACATTATAACGCCTCCAAGGCTAAAAGGGCGAACATGTTTGGTGTGACGAGGGATTCGAACACGCGACCCTCGGATTACGAGACGAGTGCCTTAACCTCCTGGCCTGTATTTTTACAATTGATATAAACCCTTAAACAAAAGTAATCAAATATTTTTAAAACCAAGTACAAAGTGAGTGTAGGGAGGGTGGAAAGAGAAGGTTTGCCTGGATGAAAGGAGCCTAAAATACAGAATGAATAAACATAATAGAAATGTTAAAAAAAGATATTTATTCTTAATTTTTTAAGACTTTAACATGATGCAGTTGAAAGTTATATTACTTGCTCAACGTAAGAATGATAATATTGAAAATAACTAAGCTTAACACGAATAATAATGTATTAAATAAGGGTTAGGGATTTGGAGGATAAAATGTGTGTAGATGGCGTGATATCCTACAAAAAACAAAAAGAAAAAAACATAACGTAATCTGTGATATCACATTTTCTTGTGATTTACACTCCTGAAGATGGCGCATTGAGGAATGTCAAAACATTTAGATTGTGTTGAACTCGTATTCCAGTTTCAAACAAAAATTATGTTTATTGTGTAAATAAGAAGAGATCGACGTTTTTAACTGCGTTTATTTATTCCCGTGAGGTTTTGTTATGTTTCGAGCTGTCATCAAGGATTAAAAGATCATATACGACTAAAAACTCCACCTTATTTACACAGACGAGCTGTGAAATGCGCTCTTCTGTCTGCTGTAGCAGTAATATATTTCCTCTTAGGTTTAGCAGCAATATGTTTACTTTTAGGCTCAGCAGTAACATATTTCCTTTTAGGCTTAGTAGCAACATATTTTCTTTTAGGCTTAGCATTAATATATTTCTTTTAGGTTTAAAATGTAATCATCCTCAAGCAAACCAATGCAAATTTATCTTATATTAGTATTTAGTGTCTACAAAAATTATCTGATGCCGTCCCTAATTTTGAAATACTGACCATGAACAACGTAGCCAGTCAGCAGCGCCCACTTCCCATCATTCATTCTGACGATCATTCTTGTAACACTTCCACAGGTTAAAGGCTGGGGAATATTTTATAGTAACACATAGATTCGAACCACAGTGTCAACTTTCTCCTCGCAGCTAGCTATATGAACCACTAACAGGTGAATAACTCGGGTAGATAACGCTGTATATAGTGTTTTATAACAGCTGGAATTGGAACTTTCAACGTGATCGATACCTCAGGCTTTCCTAAAGTTGACCACTGACTGAAGGGTATGTAATAATGTAGCAACACTAATTGATACAAGGGATTTGTTCAGCCCTTTGAACCAGCGGAATTGACTGTCACTTCAATAATGCGCTCACAGCGGAAAATATGAGGCGTGTTCAGTAGCATCGTGACTTGAATTCTGTGTCATTCGATCTCCAGATCAACACACTAGGTTCTAGGCCACGCCCGGCCATTCTTAAGGGCAGGAATCTGATACACAGTTGTCTTATCTCCATGCATCAGGCATATTTACGAGGTCAGATTAAATATTGACATCTTCGTAAACCTGAGGTGAAATATTAGACCAGATTCGGATTGTGACTGTAAGTGGACGAAACTGCTAAAGTAACCATTGAATGGTACATTGTAGCCTCTGAATTTTACGTTATAACCACTGGACTTTACATTTGTAACCACTGCACTTTGCATTGTAATCCGTGTACCTCACATTGTAACCACTGGACTTGGCATACAGTATAAACAACCAGCTGTTGCTAGATATTTAAGTATCTTGTTTTCGTCTTAATATCTGATAAGTAAAAAAAACACAAAAAACCCCTCAAATATTCTACTTTTTTTTTGCGCACGCTATGTAGGTGGCGTTACGAATAAAATATGGAAGTTAAGCCTTAAAAGAATTGTAAGACAAACAAAAGCTCTCTTGGAATTCCCACATTTTTATTAATATTTGTTTTATATGGTCTACGACATAGTCGTTTTTGTTGTACATTACAGGAGCACAGTATATTGGTATGTAGTCGAATGCCGAAGTAATGTGTGTTTGTGTTTCGTTTTAGCAAATCTACATTAGGCTATCAGCTATGTCCACCGAGGGTGTTCAAATCGCTTATTTTAGCATTGTAAGTTCGAAGACTTACCGCTGTTCTACTGGGGGACCCGAAATAACATCAATAATACACACAAACATAAACAAATGAAATAAACCAAAAGTTTATATACTGATTATCGCTAAACATTCTTTCTATCAGATTCGAAATAATCACATTGTAAGTCCCAGGGAGATTTTGTACCTCTTAATTTCAGTCTCCCTGATCATATGTTTTTCAAACTGCTAGCGTATTACCCTTCTTCCATAATTCTAGGCACAACATGGCCAGATGGTCAGGGGTCGCTCGAATCGTAATTTGAGGTTCGCGGGTTCGAATCCTGGTCGCAACAAACATGTTCGCCCTTTCAGCCGTTGGGGCGTTACAATGTGACGGTCAGTCCCACTATTCGTTGGTAAAATGGTAGCCCAAGAGTTGGCGGTGAGTGGTGATGACTAGCTGCCTTCCTTCTAGTCTTACTCTGCTAAATTAGGGACGACTAGCGCAGATAGCTCTGGAATAGCTTTGCGTTAGATTAAAAAAACAAACAAAACAAAACAAGCATTTTCATTTACGTCATGAGAAAGAGATGAAGGAACACACATTCAATAAATTTAATACATAAATAACTTTGTAAAAACACCTCTATGGTCACAAAAACATTTTTTTATGTTCCTAACTGAATATTAGGCTGATACGTAAAATGTTTGTATTATTTTTTATTACATGAGCAACACTATATACATCCAAGTGCTAGAAAGTTTAATTTGTTCAAACAAATTTTATTCATGGATAAATTTGATTGCATTTTTATAAAACAAATTATTATCTGCTCTTGGGAATCGAGCTCGTTTAAGGCTCCAGTAAGACAAAGAATAAAAAAAGTGTTCCCGACACCCAGCTATTTTCATGCTTTGTTTTCAATTTTATATTGATTAGGTTCATCTGCCATACAAAGAGATAGAAACGTAAAGGAAACAAACCATAAACTATCGAGTATCGTAACTTGTGATGGAAAAGGTGTCCCACTGGAGGTTTTCATACGTTACTTTACATGCGGGTTCAATGTAGTATATGAAGCGCCTTCTTATTGCGAATAAAGTTTAAACTATATATATAAACATATACGTTCAATACAAAAGACTGACAAACATTTTCTGCACTTAGTACTTCTAGTGGCATTTTTTGAAATTCATATTCTTTTTTTTTTCTTTTCTTTAAGGCTTTAAGTGTCGAGCCCGGCATGACCAACTGCGTAAGGCGTGTGACTCGTAATCCGCGGGTCGCGGGTTCGAGCCCGCGTCGCGCTAAACATGCTCGCTCTTCCAGCTTTGGGTGCATATAATGTGACGGTCAATCCCACTAGTCGTTGGTAAAAGAGTAGCCCAAGAGTTGACGGTGGGTGGTGATGACTAGCTGCCTTCTTCCAGTCTTACACTGCAAAATTAGGGACGGCTAGCACAGATAGCCCTCGAGTAGCTTTGTGCAAAATTCAAAACAAACAAACTTTAAGTGTCAGCGGAATTTTTCTCCTATCTATCTTTTAAACACCCTTTGTAAATTACGAAACTCATTTAATATTCTTCGCCTGCCGTTCCTGATTTTACGGTTAGTACATGCATTCCCATCTAGTGTTTGTTACAAGAGATAGATAAACGTACGTGAGATAATTCTTATGGTTATGTTGTCAATAAGATATACACAATGTTAGTTTCAAACAAGGAACTAAAAGAACAAATAAACAAACGCATATATAAAAAGTTAAGGTTTTTTTTGTCCCTAAATCTATTGGAAATAAATGGGAAATTCTTACCGTATGTGTTACAAATACTTAAACACAAAGAAACAAACACCTTTCATCTTGTTTTTTAACAAATTATATGTCTCAGGGATATTCGATGTAAATACTTTGTAAACCTTTGATTTGAACAATAAAGTAGTTTTCCAAAGTGTATAGAAGACAAACTTTCCATATTAAAACTTTTTTGAAAATTAATACTTAATGAATTTCCCTCTTCAGTTGCAACGTGTAAACTGGAAATGAAATGAATTCATTTGAATTTTGCGCAAAGCTACACGAGGAATACGTGCGCGAGAGTAAGCAGAGTAAGACGAGAAGCTAGCTAGTCATTACCACCCACCACTAACTTTTGAGCTACTCTTTTTAACCTCATATACTTATATTGATCGTCACATTATAACGCCTCCACCGCTGAAAGGGTGAGCATTCGACGAGGATTCGAACCCGCGCCCTTCAAATTACGAGTCGCGTGGTTTAACCACTTGGCCATGCTGGGCCAGTTAGAGATGAAGGCGCCACAAAGTGTCAGTAATGGAGTCCAGAATAAAATACATTAAAAATAAATTTTAAAATATAACATTAAAATAGGTTGTTGCCGGAATTATCCTTTCCGTAATCAAATATCAGGTTATTTGTTTTGTTTTCTAAAACCGTTTCAAGTCAATGGAGTAAATCCTTTTTGATTGTGGTGTCGTTTGTGTGATTAAGTGTATTAGGGTTGTTTAGAAAATGTTGATTGGTGTGCCTAGCTGTCTTTTAAGATGGTACGTTCGAAAGCCACCAAATGGAGTGAATTATACCCTAGCGTAACATAAAATAGACTACCAAGAAGCATTAGAAAGAATTTATCCAATTACCAACGTCAAATGTCCATTACCATCGATCTTACTTTATCAGACGATAATCAGTGCTTCGTACCCTCCTAACCCCCGTCACGAAACATTCGTCTTTTAGTCAAGCCAGCTAGCCCAATAAGGCTTTATGTGTGTTCTTCTTGGATATTTGGCTTTCGTACGTGAAGGTTTTAAATATTAAAGCTTTTGGCTTTATATGAACGAACAAAGCGATACTGACTTACCAAGAACCTAATTAACGAGTTTTGTTGCACATTTGATATTCTCATTAAAAGTTTCTTGATACTTACATTTAGCAATGACGTTTTTCCAAAATAATGTAATTCTTTTATTTAGTATAGTGTTTCCCCCCCCTCAACGTCCACCACTAGCTCAGCTGTAAGTCTGAAGGCTTATAACGTTAAAAACTGGTTTCAGGTGGTGAGCACAGTAGACAAAGCCCTCAGAAAATATTACTTAACTTCGTACTGTTTAATTCATTGTTTTACTAATTCATGAATGTTTTAGGTTACAGTATTTCTTAGATTGACTCTCTGGTTTAGTTGAAAATAAACTCCAAAGCAGCGATTTTGTAACTTCGAATAACATGAATTTGCTCATAAAGGTATTTTGAAAAATCTGTGTATTTATATCCTAATTTGTATTTTCTGAAAAAGCGTTTGGTTGTTGAATTTCGCTCAAAGATACTCGATGGCTATCTGTGCCAGTTGTCTCTAAGTTAGAAGTAACAGACTAGAGATAGCCATCGTTATCTATCACCGACTCCTGGGTTTGTGTTTATCAACGAATAGTAGAACTAATTGGTTATTATAACGATCCCAAGGCTGAGAAAGCATGGATCTTCAGAGAAATGATTCGAACCTCCTAATAACTAGGCTATATTAGGCCTGATAAACTTAAACTACGGAACATTAAGGTTGTGGAAGCAGTTTTGTTTTATCTTTGAAACAAAACGAGTTGAGACTATGACGTAGTTTAAATTTAAGAGTGTGTGAATTGTGTCATACAACTCAGTTTGATCAATACACAACTGTTCTTTTAACATTAAATCTAGTATTTATTGACAGCTTTTGTCCATCATAAAACAGCATCGTGCCAGAAGCTACTAATTACTGACTCGTTTTGTTGTTCAAAAAACAGTATCGAGTTAGAAGCTAATAAATATTGACTGTTTTAGTAGTTCATAAAAGATCATTGGGCCAGAAACTAGTACTTACTGATTGTTTTCGTAGTTCATAAAACAGCATTGTGCTAGAAGCTAATAATTACCAACTGTTTTTGTTGTTCAGAAAACAGCATCGAGTTAGAAGCTAATAATTATTGACTGTTTTTGTAGTTCATAAAATAGCATCGGACCAGAAATTAGTACGTATTGTCTGTTTTTGTACTTCATAGGACAGTATTATGCCTGAACGTTTGTATAAATTAAAATAAAGTAACTTAATCACCGAATTCTGAACCTAAGTACATAAATAACATTAAAGGCACTAAGTCATATTGATCATGTAACAAACATGGACAGAAAGACCGAACACTAAAGGGATCTATGGTAAACGAAAGCTGTTCTTAATTTATATTGAAGTTCTATCAAAGTCGAAGAAAACGTATCACAATGTAACGACAAAGTACATAATTCCAACGAGTTCTCTGTCAGTAAAACCCCCAAGCCATGAAGAATTTTCTTGTTTAAAATGGCATATCTTGACATAGCTTGAGAATTCTCTTTGAGAAATGAGACATTTTGACCGTTAAATACATTTTTATTTGACTTAACATGTCTAGCAGCAGATGGTTTAATGCGTGTTGGTGTCTTAAGTTTCACAACTTGCGTATATCTAATGTACCGTGTCGTTTCTTCCTGCGATCTATATGGGATTTAAATGTCGACAGCCATACCTTTTTAGAAGGCCTATTAAGTACAATGTCGTTAAGATTGTGTAATTAAGGACATTATAAATACTTTAGTGCAGATGGCGAAGCGTAATGAAGAAGTTAATTATTCTGTATTATTTTGGGCTGAGTCTACGTGTTAAACTGATGATTCGACCAAAACGGACCTTAATGAAACACAAACTGTGAGATAACCAGTTAAAGAGTGTGAATTGAACACGTGCCGTTGGCAACAAACAGCGGAACAATTTGGGTTCCCTTTAAGCGTTTTAAAATTTATAACATTCCGTGAGGTTTGTTTGTGGTTAAGCACGAAGCTACACAAAGGGCTGTGTGTGCTCTGCTAACCACGGGTATCGAAACCCAGGCTATAGCGGTGTAAGTTCAAAGACAAACCACTGTACCAGTGTGTGTGCGGGGAGTCCTTTTGTGATGATTAAGCAAGATTTATTTTACATGATTATATATTTCACGGATTTCTAAAAATTCTGTGAAATGTGGAAATTGAGTTCCACGAAATTCACAAATTATAAAGTGCATCTCTTCAGTTTGTTTATTTGTTGTGAAGCGCAAAGCTACACAATGGACCATCCATGCTGTGTTCCCTACGGGTATCGAAATGCGGATTTTAGCGTTATAAGCTTTTAGACTTTTCGATGAGCCACCAGAAGGGGCATGAGTCACTTCACATACGTAGGATTTACGTTGTTTAGTTTTCTGTCCGTAAATCGAAATCGGAGAAATATGCAGTATGTTAGTAAATTTAATATTCACATTCACACAACAGTCCCAAACGGAAAGGCTTAAAAATCGTTGGTTTATTGCAATTACTACCAGAAATATTCGTCCTCCTGGTAGCTATAACTACTGGTTCCGGTGGAAGGTTACTGGGCCTCACACTTCTACAACAATATATTTATAGTAGAGATTCAATAATGTTCCACGTCCAGGTGGACAAGGCGCTTAACTTGTAATCTTAGGCTCAGGGGTTCGAATCCTCGTCACACCAAAAATGCTCGTCCTTTCAATTGTGGAGGCGTCATAATGTGTCAGTCAAACCCACCATTTGTTGGTAAAAGAGTAACTCAAAAGTGGCGGTGGGTGGGGATGTCTAGTTGGCTTCCCTCTAGATTTACACTGTTAAATTACGGATGGTTATAGCATATAGGCCTCGTGTAGCTTTGCGCGAAATTCAGAAACAAACAAACAATAACCTTCACCATCCGTGAGAAAAAAGGTTTTATTGAAATTTTAGTTTAAAAATGAGTTATTGCGACAGTCTTACATCACAGAGTAGATTATATTATATTAAAGTATTTCTTTGTAGGGACAGTTATCAATAAAAGTGTCTTTGATTTTCCTCTTGTTAACCTGAAGATGATCTGTCTCTACTTTATATTAATCAAAATTTCAATTCCCATACGAGATGTCTTTATAACATACCTTGCTTTTCTATAACAAAACTCATGATATTTTTCACTAAAGTAAAACAAATACTTTTAAATTTTTCAACGTTATTTTACGTTTGAAACTTAAACCTTCTTGTTTGTAATTTTTATTGGTTAAATCAAAAGCATTTTTGTGTAAATTTCAATTATCTTATTTATTGCGCAGCTACAAAAATACTGCCTAGTTGTAACAATGTTTGCTTGTTTGTTTTCGAATTTCGCGCAAAGCTACACGAGGGCTATCCGCACAGTTATAAAAATATCACCCAGCTTCGATTGGGGGGGCAGTTTTCGAGATTCGAGTTCTGGACGTATACATCACGAGCTGCATCATAATAAGATGTGATGATGTCTATGTTTAGTTGTGTTTTCCAACCAGACCACATTTGGAACTGTTAACATGTTAATGTTTACAGACGTTTCTCAGCACGAGTAAAACTAAAGAAAAAGACCTGTCAATTAATTTTATGTCACGTTTCGGTTGTCCTGAAAAACCAGCGAATTGGTAAAGTTAAAACTGTCATGTGACAATATTAACCGTGAGAAGTAATCACCGGTTTCTCGGGTTTGTAGACGACTAAAGAGCGCGTTACTTGTAATACACACCGTTATTAGAGAACAACATAATAACCAGGCAGTTAGCAATACAAACACAGGTCGATAACCGTGACAGTTGTTATTACAATTATTATTCAGCACAAAGGAACTGTGCTCTGCTCAGCACTGGTATAGAAATCCAGTTTCTAGTGATATAAGTCCGCAAACATACCGCTGTGCCACTTTGGGGGGCGTTTAAAAAGCAAATGAACACTTCCCTGGTTCAGATTGTTGCCTTTTACTACTAGCCTAAATATATAGGTTCATGTCGTCATATTTAAAAATTTACTTAACTTTTTTTTTATATGGTAGATGGAGCTCTATACGGTTTTTGTTTGCTTGTTTGTCATTAAGTGCAAAAACCATACAATGGATTTGCTATGTTCCGATTACTTCAGCTATCAGAACCATATTTTTAGCGTCACAAGCCCTCATGCTTTTCACTGGACCACCAGGGGCCGCTTTATACGACCACATGGAAAAAAGGAAATAATTTAAATCGTAATGGATGACTGAAAGAGAATTATCACACAAACAAAAGACGTACACTGACTTTATTTTCATGAAAAAAAAGCCTTATGTGATAGTAAATTGGCTCCCAAATGGCGTTTTACAATGTAAAACTCTGTTATAGAAATGTATGTGGGCATTTTAGCAAATTTATGATGACTAAGATTATCGTTTGTGTAAAGGTCCGGCATGGCTAAGCGTTTTAAGACGTTCCACTCGTAAGCCCAGGGTCGCGGGTTCGAATCCCTGTCGCACCAAACATGCTCGCCCTTTCAGCCGTAATGTGACCGTTAATCCCTCTATTCGTTGGTAAAAGAGTAGCCCAACTGTTGGCGGTGGGTGGTGATGACTAGCTGCCTTTCCTCTAGTCTTACACTGCTAAATCAGGGACGGCTAGCGCAGATAGCCCTCGAGTAACTTTGCGCGACGTTCAAAAACAAAACTTAATGTTCTCTTCTGTGATTATACTTAAACCAATATATGAATAGACGTGAACTTTTCGTGTTTTTGAACATACTTTATATCGTTAAAAATAATTTATAGATGGCGTCAAAGTTTCTTCTGTCGCTCTTTTAGCCGCAAGCGTTATAATGTCATGACTAATCCTACTTCTAGTTGGTAAATAGAAGTCCAAAAGTTAACAGTAATGTTTGTTGACAAATCACTTCAACATTAGGGACGACTAGAGCAGGGATGTCTTCGAGTATCTTTGCGCGAAATTTAATAAAACAAGTTAATGTCAGTTGATAGTAATGTGTTTTTATAGAATGTTTTCAACTAGGCCTAACCTAGATAGTTAAGATTTTCACTTTTTTATTATTGCTCTTAATTAAACATCTAGGTTTGTTTTTGTGTTTTTTATAACGAACAAACTTTATATTTTTCAAATATTATTGGGAAAACAACAACCAACTGAAATATAATTTCTGGAATTTAACTAAAATCGTCTGTTTGTTTGAAGCTAAGTTACAAGTCCACAGACACATCACTGTGTCACTGGAGAGTTCCTATCTCTGTAGAATAACCAATGAGTGACATTCAACTTAATCTTAGATTTGGAAACAATAATAAAACTAACTCGTACGCACGTGAAGAAGTTGGAGCGCTGAAAACAGCAAAGTTTGGAGTGTATACAGCTTACTACAGCCAGAAGAGAAGTGAACGTACGGTACAAAAATGAAAATGATGCTATGGTAAAACATGTTGAATAGTTTTACTTCCACTTCGTTACTTTCTTTAAAACTATATTATTATTTTCTTATCTATAATAACCTTGCGTATAAGGTTTATAGAAGAAATATTAAAGAAATAATTTAAAACCAGGATAAAAAAACTATGCCTGTAGCATTCCTCACCATTAAATAACTGATCGTATATATATATATATTCTAAGTATTTGTTTAGAATCAATCACAGAGTTACACACGGGTGTAAAAACCCGATTTTCAACGTTGTGAATCCGTAGATATACGGTTATGTCACTGGGGAGCGTATATTAAATTGTTAAATGATACGTAAAATTAAAAAAAACACTTTAAACTAAATTGTTAGAATTTTCTATTGTAGATAAAGATCGTATTTCATTATCTGCTCCATCTTTATTTTATTGAGAAGTACCTCAAAGGAAACCGTATATGTAACTCCAATGATAATTTAAAATTCAATTTAATGGTTAATTTATCTCGGCTTATAACAAAGTTTTAATTGGTTGCTTTCATGTTGGCGTATGTTAGTCGTTTCTAATCCAAG
This sequence comes from Carcinoscorpius rotundicauda, assembly GCA_011833715.1. Taxonomy (NCBI): domain Eukaryota; kingdom Metazoa; phylum Arthropoda; class Merostomata; order Xiphosura; family Limulidae; genus Carcinoscorpius; species Carcinoscorpius rotundicauda. The sequence goes on along the minus strand of CM022394.1, from coordinate 127,262,334 downwards.
TTTCCTTTGTTGTTTCTTTGTTTAACTCAATAAAGTTAAATAATAAAAAGACATGAGCATTCATTACGTGTACTTAAAAATAATTCGAACCCATTTGCGTTAACACTAAAGTAATACCATACTCATTCTGTAACTTCCTAAGCCTTTTAGCAAATAAACGTCTTTCATAGAGACCGGGATTACATGTTTGTTTTTTATTATCACAGAACAACAGTATCATATTTAAACTTTAATATGTACAGCAAGGTGCTACAATCCACTAAAGATATAATAGTTTCATATTTAAACTTGTATATGTCGAGGAAAACGATGGAATCCATTTTAGGCCAAGAACCAAATACACCAGTTTGATTACGTTGAACATTGGAAGGTTTTTAAAGTCACGTTTAGTGGTAAGAATAATGAATATAAAAATTGTAGACTAGTCCATAAAGACTTCCTCTTGCGACATGCATGTTACACTCGAGGTTCATGTATTATTTCCAGACCAAAACCTTGAGATTAGCTTCCATATTTGTCGTTTCTCGGGGCCAGGAAATGAAAACGGTTTCCTTCAACTGACTAAACGGCCACCTTCATGTGATCGTGATTGCGTCATTAAGATGATAGATAGCTGTTCGCCACGTGTTTGACTTTAAGGATGGGCTGATAAGAAGAGGAGAGAGATGATTATTTCTTACGTCTCGCTCAACCTGTCAATTCATTAAAGGGGGTTATTTATATATATTTCTTTTTTTGGAATTGGTCCTAAGTTACTGACACACACACAGAGTTTGTGTTGCGTTTCCTTTCTATAATTCATCACTTTTCCATTTTATGAGCTATTGTAGAAGGCACTAAGTGTCTGGTATAGCTAGTTGGTGATGAAACGTATTGGTCTATTACGCTGTTTTCAGAATGTTCGGAAGAAGGAAGACGTTTATTTCTACGTTTCTAAGCGACCTTGAAGACGTGATATTATACCTCTGAATGTTATAATTAGATGCACAGAGATTAGAATTTTTCATCGTTGGGAGCATCCTAGAATTCAGATTTGACCTCCTTGGGTTAGAATTACTAATCACGGGAAAGATTCCAGCTAGAATGCTGCCGCCACAAAGCTGGTAATTCTATGAAATGTACGAAGCTTAAATTGTGGAGGATGTTTACTAGTATTACGTCTCGAACCCTGGACCCTTCTGCTCACAGATCACCACGATAATTATTTCAATAGATACGGTCTGTCTAGGAGGTAAAAGTAAAACCAATGACAAGTTCATTTTTAAAAATATCTTTATTCTAGGTAAATCAATGAATTCACGTGTCCCCGATGTTTTATATCAAACAAACATTTCGTATGCATTTTAAACAGTTCACGTGTCCCTGGCATAATACTTGAAATACACTCCGTCTTTCGTAAATACGTACAAATATTAGTTATCTCAAAGTCAGAACATACACACGTGTATGTAAGTGAGAATTAAAGAACTACCAAACTACCAAAAGTGTCTTTTCGTAATGTTTTGATCATTAAGTGGTTCTCCTTGAACTACGTTAGAGTAAATACATTCTTGATTTTACTGAGACGAGGTTACTTTTGAAAGTGTTGAAAGCGCCCTCTCACAAGAAGCTCTTGTGCTACATATTTTATATCTCGCCTTAAGTCGATTTTCCGTTTTAAATTAATCAGCACACACTCACATGCACTGATGGATACTCTTTCTTAGCTGATCTTATTCTGACGTTTCGTTTTAAATTAATCAGCACACACTCACATGCACTGATGGATACTCTTTCTTAGCTGATCTTATTCTGACGTTTCGTTTTAAATTAATCAGCACACACTCACACGTACTGATGGATTCTCTTTCTTAGCTGATCTTATTCTGACGTTTCGTTTTAAATTAATCAGCACACACTCGCACGTACTGATGGATTCTCTTTCTCAGCAGATCTTAATCTACCGTTTCTTTTTAAATTAATTAGCATATACTCACACATACTGAAGGATCATATTTCTCAATGATTTTAGTGTTGACGTTTTTTTTCGAGTAAGAATTAGTTCTTTACTTCAGGAATTAAAGGTTGAATGTGAACGTTTCGGTTCATTGTGCGACAAGCAGCAATATATTATTATTTTATTTTATTTTTCAAAAAGTGAGATTACAGTATTGATATCAAACAACATATTTGGAAAGTATAAAAACTAAACATTATTTTTATTAACAATTTAAGGACACAGAATAATTTTAATTATTCATTTCAAAAGTGGTTTGAAACTATAGTTCACAACAAATGTACAACACTACTTTTTACAACAAATGTAGAACACTACCTTTTACAACAATACCTTTCACAGCAAATGTAGAACACTACCTTTTATTATAAATGTACAACACTTTCTTTTACAACAAATGTACAAGAATACCCTTCACAAAAATGTACAACTCTACCTTTTGTGACAAATGTAGAACACTATCTTTTACAACAAATGTAGAACACTATCTTTTACAACAAATGTACAACACTACTTTTTACAACAAATGTAGAACACTACCTTTTACAACAATACCTTTCACAGCAAATGTACAACACTACCTTTTACAAGAAATGTACAACAATACCTTTTACAGCAAATGTAGAACACTACCTTTTATTATAAATGTACAACACTTTCTTTTACAACAAATGTATAAGAATACCCTTCACAAAAATGTACAACTCTACCTTTTGTGACAAATGTAGAACACTATCTTTTACAACAAATGTAGAACACTATCTTTTACAACAAATGTACAACACCATCTTTTACAACAAATGTACAACACCATCTTTTACAACAAATGTACAACACCATCTTTTACAACAAATGTACAACACCATCTTTTACAACAAATGTACAACACCATCTTTTACAACAAATGTAGAACACTATCTTTTACAACAAATGTACAACACTACTTTTTACAACAAATGTAGAACACTACCTTTTACAACAATACCTTTCACAGCAAATGTACAACACTACCTTTTACAAGAAATGTACAACAATACCTTTTACAGCAAATGTAGAACACTACCTTTTATTATAAATGTACAACACTTTCTTTTACAACAAATGTATAAGAATACCCTTCACAAAAATGTACAACTCTACCTTTTGTGACAAATGTAGAACACTATCTTTTACAACAAATGTAGAACACTATCTTTTACAACAAATGTACAACACCATCTTTTACAACAAATGTACAACACCATCTTTTACAACAAATGTACAACACCATCTTTTACAACAAATGTACAACACCATCTTTTACAACAAATGTACAACACCATCTTTTACAACAAATGTAGAACACTATCTTTTACAACAAATGTACAACACTACTTTTTACAACAAATGTAGAACACTACCTTTTACAACAATACCTTTCACAGCAAATGTACAACACTACCTTTTACAAGAAATGTACAACAATACCTTTTACAGCAAATGTAGAACACTACCTTTTATTATAAATGTACAACACTTTCTTTTACAACAAATGTATAAGAATACCCTTCACAAAAATGTACAACTCTACCTTTTGTGACAAATGTAGAACACTATCTTTTACAACAAATGTAGAACACTATCTTTTACAACAAATGTACAACACTACTTTTTACAACAAATGTAGAACACTACCTTTTACAACAATACCTTTCACAGCAAATGTACAACACTACCTTTTACAAGAAATGTACAACAATACCTTTTACAGCAAATGTAGAACACTACCTTTTATTATAAATGTACAACACTTTCTTTTACAACAAATGTATAAGAATACCCTTCACAAAAATGTACAACTCTACCTTTTGTGACAAATGTAGAACACTATCTTTTACAACAAATGTAGAACACTATCTTTTACAACAAATGTACAACACCATCTTTTACAACAAATGTAGAACAATACCTTTTACAACAAATGTAGAACACCACCTTTTACAACAAATGTACAACACCACCTTTTACAACAAATGTACAACACCACCTTTTACAACAAATGTACAACAATACCTTTTACTACAAATGTACAACACTATCTTTTACAACAAATGTACAACACCACCTTTTACAACAAATGTACAACACCACCTTTTACAACAAATGTACAACACCACCTTTTACAACAAATGTACAACACCACCTTTTACAACAAATATACAACACCACCTTTTACAACAAATGTACAACACCACCTTTTACAACAAATGTACAACACCACCTTTTACAACAAATGTACAACACTACCTTTTACAACAAATGTAGAACAATACCTTTTACAACAAATGTAGAACACTACCTTTTACAACAAATGTAGAACACTACCTTTTACTACAAATGTACAACAATACCTTTTACAACAAATGTACAACAATACCTTTTACAACAAATGTACAACAATACCTTTTACAACAAATGTACAACAATACCCTTTACAACAAATGTACAACAATACCTTTTACAACAAATGTACAACAATACCTTTTACTACAAATGTACAACAATACCTTTTACAACAAATGTACAACAATACCTTTTACAACAAATGTACAACAATATTGTTCGCAGTGAACGTCTAACACTACCCGTCACAACAAATGTCTAACACAAAACTTCAGTATGAATACCTAACCCTAACTTTGCTAACATGACGTACACGTAGTGGTATTAACTAAAGAATTTTTTTGTCATCGATAATTCTGAAGTTAATATACATTTAAAGCGAGGTCTGTACCCGTGATTAAACAGACGGGAGATGCTTCATTTTAATCAATGACATTAACTGAATCACCAACAGAGAGTCTGAGTACACGATCTGACTGTCAAGACAATCAGTAGAACGATTCTCAAATCTCATTTCTATCTCTACAGCTCGCCTTTCAGAATAAACTTTTCCCTGTAAACACTGTCGACATCATTGTAGTTTGACTGCAAGAAGATGAGATTATATTGAATCCGATTGGGACTGCCAAGCCTATTTCTTTAGGTCGTAAACCTTTCTTTACGGGCTGTACTATATGGTGTCTTTACAACTGCACGTAAAATATTTTAAAAGACGTAGTAGGTGGTGAAACAATTTTGTTAAATTTATAGACGTTCTGTTGTAATAATAATAATTTTGTAACTACAGTTTTAAAAACTTGTACAAGTAGTTCTCTTTGCTATGGGAGCTTCGTGCGTTATCCTGAACCTGTATTGAACGCTGACCACAAAAATGTATCTAAGAGAGTGTTGAAATACCTTGGAGTTGGGTAATACAAGCACTTCTTGATCGTTGGACGAACACCAAGAGGTTATGTTAACTTTACATGGACGGACAAATAGTGTAGTTAACTTTACATGGACAGATAAGTAGTGAATGTAACTTTAGATGGACGGACCAGGACTGTACTTAAATCTACGTAAACGAACATATAGTGTAGTTAACTCCACACGGACAGACAAGTAGTGCAGTTAACTCTACACGGACAGACAAGTAGTGCAGTTAACTCTACACGGACAGACAAGTAGTGCAGTTAACTCTACACGGACAGACAAGTAGTGCAGTTAACTCTACATGGACAGACAAGTAGTGTAGTTAACACTACATAGACAGACAAGTAGTGTAGTTAACTCCACATGGACAGGCAAGTAGTGTAGTTAACGACAAAAGCTAAGCTCAAATAAACGATTAAACAGTGAACTGTTTCCATATGGAGTTTCGAGTGATCAAGTTTTTTCCACATAGACGAATGAATGGTTTGTTTGTATGTTTGTTTTGGAATTTCGCACAAAGCTACTCGAGGGCTATCTGTGCTAGCCGTCCCTAATTTAGCAGTGTAAGACTAGAGGGAAGGCAGCTAGTCATCACCACCCACCGCCAACTCTTGGGCTACTCTTTTTACCAAGGAATAGTGGGATTGACCGTAACATTATAACGAGCCCTTGAAGGCCTATTGATATACGTTTTCTATTTTCCACACAGTATTAAGATACCCGATAAAATAAGGTATTATCCATTTTACATAAAATATCAACATATCTGACCGACTAACTCTGGTTTTTTCCATCTTCAACACAGTATTAAAATATTCGACTAAATCTAGTTTTTTCCAGCTTCAGCACAGTGTTAAAATATTCGAATAAATCTAGTTTTTTTGAGCTTCAGCACAATTTTAAAATATTCGACTAAATCTATTTTTTTCCAGCTTCAACACGGTATTAAATTACACTGCACAACAAAGATTTTGCTTCTTGAACACTGTTGGTGTTCCTTATAGATTTTTGGCTGCTGATCACGAAAATCACATACAGTTTGCCCATCACGTACCGTTTCATCAAAATCTTCGGTTTTGCCACGTTTTTTTCTTATATTTGTGTCCACAAATTTTCGTTTCTGTAAGAGACCTATGAGCAATGTTTTGTTCGGTCTGGGTATGTCCAGGCATGAAATTAGGCCAGGTTGGAAGTTGTTCTGTGGAAGTATGCAGCACGGGGCATGCCTGGGCATGTCGGAGCCAGCTTGACACTGTCTCAGCAGGCTATAAAAGTGACTTGCATACACAGATGCTGCTCATTGGATTAATATAGACCTTATAGTGTGTACGTATTGTTTCAGAACATAGCATTTTCCCAGTAGCACTGTAACAAGTAAGTTGGATGTTATGGACATTTTATAGGTCAATTGGTATCGGTCAATATGTCTCGTCAATGTCTTAACAGCCACGATACATTCTGCTATATTTGTGGCAAGTACAAGCTTGTTCATCAGAGACGCTCAATGACTGTTCTTGTGATGAAAGCATATCATTTGAACTTTGGCTGTAAAACTGGTGATCAAGACCAGGAATGGGCGTCTCACATTTGTTGTGTGACATGTGCTGTCTGTCTGAGAGCTTGACTTAGAGGCACACGAAAGACAATGCCGTTTGCTATCCCGATGATATGGAGAGAAAGGAAAGACCATGTGACGGACTGTTATTTCTGTTTGACTAATGTGTCTGGTTTCTCTGCCAAAAACAAAAAGTCAATTGAATACCCCAATCCACCTTCAGCAATGAGACCAGAGCCACATAACGACAGTCTTCCAATTCCGAAACCACCAGACGAATGGACCTCAGACGAACCAGATGAAGAAACTGCAATGCAGGGAACTGGCAGTAACATTGATCCAAGTTTTGAACCGTGCTCTTCAGGTGATCCACTGTTACGTTTTTTATGTGGACTGAACGCAACAGAAAGACACAGATAACAGCTTATATAATTTATTACAATAAACTATTATATATGTGACAAATATAAAATAAATTATGTAATAACAATAACAGATATTCAGTTTCAACCTTCAAAGTTAATTACAATACAAAAATGGTACTGGCCTGTGTCTAATAATATGATCCAGAATGAAAGTCCAAAAGTCCAGATCAGAAATCCAAAATTCCAGTCTAGGGAGTGAATTTGGTCCCACGAAAAAATTCCGAAGTTTGAATGGAGAAGTCCAGAAACAGTTCACAGTCCAATAAATTTGACGAAGTTCTTTTTACGATGTTTTTGATGAATGTCTCAGATTTGTCGTTTTCCAACTTTTCCAGTCTCCCCTAAACAGTACTGTACGTGTTGACCTTCAGTATAACCAGTAATTCGAATGAATCGTAAAGATTGACGAAATAAAATCACAGCTTTTGTAGATGTAGCTCTAGTCACAAATCCAAGTTGAATAAACACACAGCAAACGTTTAAACTTTCTCAAACGAAGACAACCTCTTGAATCGAATAAAAACTGATGACTGACTGATTTCTCTGACTTCTTTCTCCTCGCGTCGCCGTCTGTTTTTATACTACAGGGTGGTCGCTAGAAAAGCGGAAAATTTGAGGGTCAGATGAGATCATGAATAAAATGCGTGCTTACTCATTTCTATTTTGATTTCTTTACATCATGAATAAAATGCATGATTTTAATATCATAAAATGCATTTTGAGCATCTATGAGTGTAATATAACATATGCCTTAAACACTTTGTAAAAATAAATAGCTGTTTGACAAATTTTTCGCTTTTCTAGCGACCACCCTGTAGTATGCCTACTGTGTTCTCCAACAATCGCGTAACTTCCACAGAATTCCAGAGTACTCTGCGCATGTCTGTTTTTGCACGAGACTCGTCGTCCAGACACCAGGCCGACATACATTAATTTTATAAACATATGATTGATCTACCTAATTCTAGAAATTTCTAAATGTTATTTTAAATGAATAACAACATATTTTATTGGTTTGAACTTCGAAACCATAATATAAATATGGAAATATTTATAGATATGGAAATTTAAACACGACATGACATGGTTGTCGTTTACATAACATCCACATCTCATAACACAGTCAGAATTAAACGATCTGGTCAGAGATTTGGGTCTGTCAAAAGCAAAAGGCGAATGGCTGGGTTCGAGACTGCAGGAATGGTGTTTGCTGTCACCAGGTACGAAAATTTCTGATTTTTGAAGCCGCCAAGATGATATAACCAAATTCTTTGCACAAGTTGACAATCTCTGTGTTGACATCGATGGATTGTTCTTTGCTTTGGGTTGTGACTATGACTTGGAAGAGTGGCATATCTTTATTGATTCATCAATGTTAAGTCTCAAAGCTGTTTTGTTACACAATGACAACATTCACTCTTCAATACCTGTTTGCTATGCAGCACACATGAAAGAAACCTACGAGAACATGGAAATGTTGCTGAAACACATCCAGTACAGCAAGTACAACTGGAATATCTGTGGAGATCTGAAAGTCGTTGCTCTGTTACTGAGACTGCAGCTTGGCTTTACAAAGTACTGTTGTTTCATCTGTGAATGGGACAGTCGGGCCAAAGTGTCACATTATTCTAGTCAGAGCTGGCCACTCCGTAAAAAGTTAGTTCCAAGACAGAAAAATTTGGCGCGTGAACCGCTTGTCGACCCAGCAAAGATTTTTTTGTCTCCTCTTCACATAAAATTGTGAGTTATGAAGAATTTCATGAAAGCAATGAACAAAGAAGGTGAAGGTATTTGTAATTTAAGACAGATGTTCCCAAGAATAACTGAGGCCAAGATCAAAGAGGGCATTTTTGTTGACCCTCAGATCAGACATGTTATGAGTGACAAGCGGTTCGAAGATCTGTTAGTTGGGCCAGAAAAGACTGCCTGGAAAGCCTACAAAGACGTTGTTGACAGTTTTCTTGGCAATTACAGGGCCCCACATTACATTCAGCTGGTAGATAAACTTCTCAAAGCATAAAAAACAATGAAGTACAACATGTCACTCAAGATTCATTTCTTCCACTCACACTTGGACTTCCTCCCCGCAAATCTCGGTGCTGTCAGTGACGAACATGGTGAAAGGTTTCATAAGGACATTATTACAATATAAAAACGATATCAGGGCAAATGGAATCCGTCAGTGCTTGCTGATTACTGTTGGACCCTGCAACGTGATACACCAAACAAAAAATAAAAAGGAAAATCAGAAGCAAAAATCTTCTAATTATGTTGAACTTAATAGCGTATTAGAAACATAAACGCAATTGAATACGTTATTGTCAATTAAGAGTTAACTGTCTATTTCTAAGAGTACCTACGTTATGAAGCAAAAAAAATATATTTGTGCATACTCAGCAAATACCTGTCACAATCAGCAAAACTTTAAAAAAAATTGTTGTTTACTGATATTCAACTAAATTTAGTTTTGTTCAATTTAATCACAGTATTAAAATATTCTACTAAATCTGGTTTTCTCCAATTTTAACACAGCATTAATAAATTCTACTAAATCTGGTTTTCTCCAGCTTTAACACAGAATTAAAATATTCTACTAAATATAATTTTCTTCGGCTTCAACACAGCATTAAAATATTCTACTAAATCTAGTTTTCTTCAGCTTCAACACAGTATTAAAATATTCAACTAAATCTGGTTTTCCCCAGCTTTAACACAGTATCAAAATATTCTACTAAATTTGGTTTTCTCAAGACTCATCACAGTATTAAAATATTCTTCTAAATCTGGTTTTCTCCAACTTTAACACAGCATTAAAATATTCTACTAAATCAAATTTTCTTCAGCTTCATTACAGTATTAAAATATTTTACTAAATCTGGTTTGTTTCAGCTTCATCACAAAATTAAAATATTCTACTAAATCGAGTTATCTTAAGCTTCATCACAGTATTAAAGTATTCTAGTGAGTCTTCTTTTTTTAGCTTAATCACAGTATTAAAATATTCTACTAAATCTGGTTTTTCCAGCTTCAACACAGTATTAAAATATTCAACTAAATTTTGTTTTCTTCAGCTTAATCACAGTATTAAAATATTCTACTGAATCTTGTTTTCTTCAGCTTCATCATAGTGTTAAAATATTCTAATAAATCTAGTTTTCTCATGTTTAACACAGTAATAAGATATTCAACTAAATCTTGTTTTCATCAGCTTCATCAACTTATTAAATTATTCTGCTAAATAAAGTTTTCTTCAGCTTCATTACAGTGTTAAAATTTTCTGCTAAATCTGGTTTTTCCAGCTTCAACACAGTGTTAAAAATATTCTACGAAATCTAGTTTTCTTCATTTTTATCACAGTATCAGAATATTCTACAAATCCTAGTTTTCTCCAGCTTAATGACAGTATTAAAATATTCTACTAAATATAGTTTTCTTCAGCTTCATCACAGTATTAAAATATTCTACTAAATCTGGTTCTCTCCACCTTTAACACAGCATTAACATTGTTACGTATTTTTTAATGTTTTAAGTTCTTCGTAGACTAAACGCAACAGAAAACACAGATAACAGCTTTTATAATTTATTATGCTAAACTATTAACAAATATAACAGATATAACATAAATTATATAATAATAATAGTGACAGATATTAAGTTATAACATTCGAAATTAATTACAAAACACAATAATACTATTTTCAAACTTCAAAATTAATCACAATACAAAACAGTACTGGCCTGTATCTAATATAATGATCTAAAATGAAAGTTTCAAATTCCAGGCTAGGGTGTGAATTTGGTCCCACGAAGAAATTCCGAAACAGTTCATAGTTCAATAAATTCGCCGTCTCTAAGCACAAGCAGTAATTCAGATGTATCGTAGAGATTGACGAAATAAAATCACATCTTCCGTAGATCTAACTTCAATCACAAATCAAAGTTGAATATTCACAGCAAACACTTAATCTTTCTCAAATAATTAACTCTCTTCTTTTGAAATAAAACTGATGTCTGAATCTCACTCTTTTTCTTCGAATAAAACTAATGACTGAATCTATTTTCTTTTTTCGAATAAAAACTGATGACTGAATCTCTCTATTTTTCTTCGAATAAAAACTGATGACTGACGACTTCTCGCGTCACCGTCTTTTATACCGGTAGGCCTATTTCTCGAACAATCTTGCAATTTCCATACAACTCCAGAGCAATCCGCGCGTGTCCGTTCTTGCACGAGACTACACGTCTAGACACGAAGTCACCAGCATTCATTTACAAACACATGATTGGTCTACTTAATTCAAGAAAATTCTAAATGTTACCGTAAATGAATAACAAAATATTAGTTTAAACTTCGAAACAATAATATCAATATGGAAAATGAATAATAGAAATGAAAATTCAAACACAACACGACATGTTGTCGTTTACAAAATATTTAAACATATACATAACAACATATTCTACTGAACTGGTTTCTCCAGCTTTAACACAGTATTAAAATATTCTACTAGATCTTGTTTTCTCCAGCTTCATCGCAGTATTAAATTATTTTCCTAAATCTAGTTTTCTTCACCTTCAACACAGTATTAAAATATTCTAATAAATCTAGTTGGCCTGGCATGGCCGAGCGCGTTAAGGCGTGCACTCGTAATCCGAGGGTCGCGGGTTCGCGCCCGCGTCGCGCTAAACATGCTCGCCCTCCCAGCCGTGGGGTGTATAATGTGACGGTCAATCCCACTATTCGTAAAAGAGTAGCCCAAGAGTTGGCGGTGGGTGGTGATGACTAGCTGCCTTCCCTCTAGTCTTACACTGCAAAATTAGGGACGGCTAGCACAGATAGCCCTCGAGTAGCTTTGTGCGAAATTCCAAAACAAACAATAAATCTAGTTTTCTTCAGCTTCAACACAGTATTAAAATATTCGACTCAATCGAGTTTCCTTCAGCTTCATCACAGTAATAAAATGTTCTACTAAATCTGGTTTTTCCAGCTTGAACAGAGTATTAAAATATTCTACTGAATCTTGTTTTCTTCAGCTTCATCACAATATTAAAATGTTCTAAGAAATCTAGGTTTTAGGTTTCTTCAGCTTCAACACAGTATTAAAATATTCTAATAAATCGAGTTTTCTTCAGATTCATAAGTATCAATATATTCTACTAAATCTTGTTTTCTTCACCTTCATCACAGTATTAAAATATTCTATTAAATCTGGTTTTTTTTCATCTTCATCACAGTATTAAAGTATTCTAGTGAGTCTTGTTTTCTTCAGCTTAATCACAGTATTAAAATATTCTACTAAATCTGGTTTTTCCAGCTTCAACACAAAATAAAAATATTCAACTAAATTTTCTTTTCTGCAGCTTCATCACACTATTAAAATATTCTACTCAATCTTGTCTTCTTCAGCTTCATCACAGTGTTAAAATATTCTAATAAATCTGGTTTTCTCATGCTTTAACACAGTATTAAAATATTCTACTAAATCTTGTTTTCTTCAGCTTCATGACAGTGTTAAAATACTCTGCTAAATCTGGTTTTTCCAGCTTCAACACAGTGTTAAAAATATTCTACTAAATCTAGTTTTCTTCCTTTTTATCACAGTATTAGAATATTCTACTAAATCTAATTTTTACAGCTTAATCACAGTACTAAAATATTCTACTAAATCTAGTTATCTTCAGCTTTATCACAGAATTAAAATATTTTACCAAATCTGGTTTTCTCCAACTTTAACATAGCATTAAAATATTCTACTAAATCTTGTTTTTTGCAGCTTCATCGCACTATTAAATTATTCTGCTGAAACTAGTTTTCGTGAGCTTCAACACAGTATTAAAATATTGTACTAAATCTGGTTTTATTCATACTAATCACAGTATTAAAAGATTCTATTAAATCTGGTTTTTTCCAGCTTGAACACAGTATTGAAAAATTCCACTGAACCTTCTTTTCTTCAGCTTCATTACAGTATTAAAAAATTCTACAAAATCTGTTTTTTTATCCTAATCACAATATTAAAATATTCTGTTAAATCTAGTTTTCTTCAGCTTCATAAGAGTATTAAAATATTCCACTAAATCTGGTTTTTTCAAGCTTAAACGCAGTATTAAAATATTATACTAAATCTTGTTTTCTTAAGCTTTATCACAGCATTAAAATATTATTCTAAATCTGGTTTCATCTAGCTTTAAAACAATATTAAAATATTTTACTAAATCTAGTTTTCTAGAGCTTCAGCACAGTATTAAAATATTCTAAAGAATCTTGTTTTCTTCAGCTTAATCACAGTATTAAATTATTCTCCTAAATCTAGTTTTCTTCAGCTTCAACACAGTGTTAAAATATTCAACTAAATCTAGTTTTCTTCAGCTTTAACACAGCATAAAAATATTCTACTCAATCTAGTTTTCTTCAACTTCATCACAATAATAAAATATTCTACAAAATCTAGTTTACGTCAGTTTTAACACAATATTAAAATATTCTAATAAATCGAGTTTTCTTCAGATTCATAAGTATCAAAATATTCTATTCAATCTTGTTTTCTTCAGCTTCATCACAGTATTAAAATATTCTACTAAATCTGGTTTTTCATCTTCATCACAGTATTAATATATTCTAGTGAATCTTGTTTTCTTCAGCTTTATCACAGTTTTAAAATATTCTGATAAATTTGGTTTTCTCATGCTTTAAAACAGTATTAAAATATTCAACTAAATTTTATTTTCTTCAGCTTCATCACAGTATTAAAATATTCTACTAAATCTTGTTTTCTCCAACTTCATCAGCTTATTAAATTATTCTGCTAAATCTAGATCTCTTCAGCTTCATCACAGTGATAAAATATTCTGCTAAATCTGGTTTTTCCACCTTCATCACAGTATTGAAATATTCTACTTAATCTATTTTTTCAGCTTCATCACAGTATTAAAATATTTTACTAAATATAGTTTTCTTCAGCTCCATCACCGTTTTAAAATATTCTTCTAAATCTTGTTTTCTTCAGCTTCATCACAGTATTAAAATATTCTACTTAATCTGGTTTTCTCCAATTTTAACACAGCATAAACATATTCTACTAAATCTGGTTTTCTCCAGCTTTAACACACTATTAAAATATTCTACTAAATTTTGTTTTTTCCAGCTTAAACACAGTATTAAAATATTCTCCTGACTTTTTTTTCAGCTTCATTACAATAATAAAATATTCTTCTAAATCTGGTTTTATTCAGCTTCAACACATTATTAGAATATTCTACTGAATTTTGTTTTCTTAAGCCTTATCACAGCATTAAAATATTATCCTAAATTTGGTTTTCTCCATTTTCAACACAGTATTAAAATATTATTCTAAACCTAATTTTCTCCAACTTCATGACAGTCTTAAAATATTTTTCTAAATCTGGTTTTCTCCAACTTTAACACAGCATTAACATATTATAGTAAATGTGGTTTTCTCAAACTTTAACACAGTATTAAAATAATGTACTAAATCTAGTTTTCGTCAGCTTCATCACAGTATTGAAATATTCTACTTAATCTATTTTTTCAGCTTCATCACAGTATTAAAATATTCCACTAAATCTAGTTTTCTTCAGCTTCAACACAGTATTAAAATATTCTCCTCAATTTAGATTTCTTCAGTTTCATCACAATATTAAAATATTCTTCTAAATCAAGTTTTCTTCAGCTTCAACACATTATTGAAATATTCTTCTAAGTCTTGTTTTCTTCAGCTTCATCACAGTATTAAAATATTCTCCTGACTTTTTTTCAGCTTCATTACAATAATAAAATATTCTTCTAAATCTGGTTTTTTTCAGCTTCAACACATTATTAGAATATTCTACTGAATTTTGTTTTCTTCAGCTTCAACACAGTATTAAAATATTCTAACAAATCTTGTTTTCTTCAGCTTCATCACCGAATTAAAATATTGTACTAAATCTGGTTTACTGTACTTAATCCAGTTTTAACCCAGCATTAATATATTCTACTAAATCTGGTTTCCTCCATCTTTAACACAGTATTAAAATATTGTACTAGATCTAGTTTTCTTCAGTTTCAACACAGTATTAAAATATATATCAAATCTAATTTTATCCAGCTTTTACACAATATTTAAATATTCTCCTAAATCTTGTTTTCTTCAGCTTCATCACAATATTTAAATATTCTACTGAATCTAGTTTTCTCCAGCTTACTCACAGTATTAAAATATTCTACTAAATCTAGTTTTCTTGAGCTTCATCACAAATTAAAATATTCTACTAAATCTCTTTTCCCACTTTCAACACAGAATTAAAATATTCTACTAAATCTAGTTTTCTTCAGATTCATTACAGAATCAAAATATTGTACTAAATCTGGTTTCTCCAGTTTCAATAGAGTATTAAAATATTCTTCTATATCTTGTTTTCTTCAGAATCATCACAGTCTTTATATATTCTACTAAATTTAGTTTTCAACAGCCTCATCTTAGTATTTTAATATTCTTATAAATCTACTTTTTTCAGCATCATCACAATATTAAAATATTTTACTAAATCTAGTTTTTTCAGCTTCATCACAGTTTTAAAATATTCTACTAAATCTTGTTTTCTCCAGCTTTCACACAGTATCAAAATATTCTAATAAATTTATTTTTCCAGCTTCAACACAGTGTTAAAGTATTCTCCTAAATCTTCTTTTCTTCAGCTTTCTTACAGTATTAAAATATTCTTCTTAATCTAGTTTCCTCTAGTTTTTACAGTGTTAAAATATTCTGCTAAATCTAATTTTCTTCAGCTTCATCACAGTATTAAAATATTCTATTCAATCTATTTTTTTCTAGCTTTAACACAGTGTAGAAATATTCTTCAAATTCTAGTTTTCTTCAGCTTCAATACAGTATTAAAATATTCTATTTAATCTACTTTTTTCAGCTTCAACACAGTGTTAAAATATTCTTTTAAATCTAGTTTTCTTCAGGTTCAACACAGTATTAAAACATTCTTCTAACACAGTGTTAAAATATTCTAATAAATTTATTTTTCCAGCTTTAACACAGTATTAAAATATTCTACCAATCTTAGTTTTCTCCAGCTTTATCACAGAATTAAAATATTCTACTTAATCTGTTTTTCTCCAATTTTAACACGGCATTAACAGATTCTACTAAATCTGGTTTTCTCCAGCTTTAAACCAGTATTAAAATATTGTACTAAATCTAGTTTTCTTCAGCTTCAACACACTACTAAAATCTTCTACTAAATCTTTTTTTATCCAGCTTCAACACAGTATTAAAATATTCTTCTAAATCTAGTTTTCTTCAGCTTCATCACAATATTAAAACATTCTGCAGAATCTAGTTTTCTCCAGCTTCATCACAGTATTAAAATAATCTACTAAATCTTGTTTTCCACAGTTCATCTTAAATTAAAATATTCTACTAAATCTGCTTTTTCCAGCTTCGATACAGTATTAAAATATTCTACTAAATCTAGTTTTTTTCAGCTTCATCACAGTTTTAAAATATTCTTATAAATGCTGTTTTTTCAGCTTCATCACAGTATTAAAATATTTTATTAAATCTAGTTTTTTTCAGCTTCAACACAGTAATTATATATTCAACAAAGTATTAAAATATTCTACTAAATCTCGTTTTATCAGCTTCAACACAGTATTAAAATAGTCTACTTAATCTGGTTTTCTCATTTCAACACAGCATTAACATATTCTAATAAATATGGTTTTCTCCAGCTTTAACACAGAATTAAAATATTCTTCTAAATCTAGTTTTCTTCAGCGTCATCAGAATATTAAAACATTCTTCTTAATCTTGTTTTCTCCAGCTTCATCACAGTATTAAAATATTCTACTAAATCTAGTTTTCTTCAGCTTCATCACAAATTAAAATATTCCACTAAATCTGCTTTTTCCAGCTTCAATACAGTATTAAAATATTCTACTCAATATAGTTTTCTTCAGCTTCATTACTGTTTTAAAATATTCTTCTCAATGTTGTTTTTTTCAGCTTCATCACAGTATTAAAATATTTTATTAAATCTAGTTTTCTTCAGCTTCAACACAGTAATTATATATTCTACTAAATCTAGTTTTCTTCAGCTTCATCACAGTATTAAAATATTTTACTGAGTCTATTTTTCCTTGGCTTCAACACAGTATTAAAATATTCTAACAAATCTTGTTTTCTTAAGCTTCAACACAGTATTAAATTATTCTTCTAAACCTAGTTTTGTCCAGCTTCATCACCGAGTTAAAATATTGTACTAAATCTGGTTTACTGTACTTAATCCAGTTTTAACACAGCATTAATATATTCTACTAAATCTGGTTTCCTCCAGCTTTAACATAGTATTAAAATATTGTACTAGATCTAGTTTTCTTGAGCTTCATCACAAATTAAAATATTCTACTAAATCTCTTTTTCCCACTTTCAACACAGAATTAAAATATTCTACTAAATCTAGTTTTCTTCAGATTCATTACAGTATCAAAATATTGTACTAAATCTGGTTTCTCCAGTTTCAATAGAGTATTAAAATTTTCTAATAAATATTGTTTTCTTGAGCTTCATCACAGTATTAAAATATTCTTCTATATCTTGTTTTCTTCAGAATCATCACAGTCTTTAAATATTCTACTAAATTTTGTTTTCAACAGCCTCATCTTAGTATTTTAATATTCTTATAAATCTAGTTTTTTCAGCATCATCACAATGTTAAAATATTTTACTAAATCTAGTTTTCTTCAGCTTCATCACAGTTTTAAAATATTCTACTAAATCTTGTTTTCTCCAGCTTTCACACAGTATTAAAATATTCTAATAAATTTGTTTTTCCAGCTTCAACACAGTATTAAAATATTCTACTAAATCAGGTTTTTTCCAGCTTCAACACAGTGTTAAAGTATTCTCCTAAATCCAGTTTTCTTCAGCTTCAACACAGTATTAAAATATTTTATTTAATCTACTTTTTTCAGCTTCAACACAGTGTTAAAATATTCTTTTAAATCTAGTTTTCTTCAGGTTCAACACAGTATTAAAACATTCTCCTAACACAGTGTTAAAATATTCTAATAAATTTATTTTTCCATCTTTAACACAGTATTAAAATATTCTGCTAAATCTAATTTTTTCAGCTTCATCACAGTATTAAGATATTCCATTCAATCTGTTTTTTCCAGCTTTAACACAGTATTAAAATATTGTACAAAATCTAGTTTTCTTCATCTTCAACACAGTATTAAAATATTCTATTTAATCTACTTTATCAGCTTCAACACAGTGTTAAATATTCTTCTAAATCTAGTTTTCTTCAGCTTCAACACAGTATTAAAATATTCTCCTAAATCCAGTTTTCTTCAGCTTCAACACAGTATTAAAATATTCTACTAAATCTGGTTCTCTTCAGATTCATTACAGTATCAAAACATTGTACTGAATCTGGTTTTTCCAGCTTCAATAAAGTATTCAAATTTTCTAATAAATATTGTTTTTTTGAGCTTCATCACAGTATTAAAATATTCTTCTGAATTTTCTTTTCTTAAACTTCGTCACAGTCTTTAAATATTCTACTAAATCTTGTTTACTCCAGCTTTAACTTAGCATTAAAATATTCTACTAAATTTATTTTTCCAGCTTCAACACAGTATTAAAATATTCTACTAAATCTGGTTTTTTCCAGCTTCAACACAGTGTTAAAGTATTCTCCTGAATCTTCTTTTCTTGAGCTTTATTACAGTATTAAAATATTCTACTTATTCTAGTTTTCTCTAGTTTTAACAGTGTTAAAATATTCTGCTAAATCTAATTTTTTTTACTTTCATCACAGTATTAAAATATTTCGTTCAATCTGTTTTTTTCCAGCTTTAACACAGTATTAAAATATTGTACAAAATCTAGTTTTCTTCAGCTTCAACACAGTGTTAAAATATTCTATTTAATCTACTTTTTTCAGCTTCAACACAGTGTTAAAATATTCTTCTCAATCTAGTTTTCTTTAGCTTCAACACAGTATTAAAATATTCTACTAAATCTACTTTTCTTCAGCTTCAACACAGTATTAAAATATTCTACTAAATCTTGTTTTCTTCAGCTTCAACACAGTATTAAAATATTCTACTAAATCTAGTTTTCTTCAGAATCATACAGTATCAAAACATTGTACTGAATCTGGATTTCCCAGCTTCAATGAAGTATTAAAATTTTCTAATAAATATTGTTTTCTTGAGCTTCATCACAGTATTAAAATATTCTTCTGAATCTTCTTTTTTTCAGCTTCGTCACAGTCTTTAAATATTCTACTAAATCTTGTTTTCTCCAGCCTCATCTTAGTATTATAATATTCTACTAAATCTCGTTTTCTTCAACTTCATCACAGTTTTAAAATATTGTACTAAATCTTGTTTTCTTCACCTTTATGACAGTATTACAATATTCTACTTAATCTCTTTTTCCCACTTTCAACACAGAATTAAAATATTCTACTAAATCTAGTTTTCTTCAGATTCATTACAGTATCAAAATATTGTACTAAATCTGGTTTCTCCAGTTTCAATAGAGTATTAAAATTTTCTAATAAATATTGTTTTCTTGAGCTTCATCACAGTATTAAAATATTCTTCTATATCTTGTTTTCTTCAGAATCATCACAGTCTTTAAATATTCTACTAAATTTTGTTTTCAACAGCCTCATCTTAGTATTTTAATATTCTTATAAATCTAGTTTTTTCAGCATCATCACAATGTTAAAATATTTTACTAAATCTAGTTTTCTTCAGCTTCATCACAGTTTTAAAATATTCTACTAAATCTTGTTTTCTCCAGCTTTCACACAGTATTAAAATATTCTAATAAATTTGTTTTTCCAGCTTCAACACAGTATTAACATATTCTACTAAATCAGGTTTTTTCCAGCTTCAACACAGTGTTAAAGTATTCTCCTAAATCCAGTTTTCTTCAGCTTCAACACAGTATTAAAATATTTTATTTAATCTACTTTTTTCAGCTTCAACACAGTGTTAAAATATTCTTTTAAATCTAGTTTTCTTCAGGTTCAACACAGTATTAAAACATTCTCCTAACACAGTGTTAAAATATTCTAATAAATTTATTTTTCCATCTTTAACACAGTATTAAATATTCTGCTAAATCTAATTTTTTCAGCTTCATCACAGTATTAAGATATTCCATTCAATCTGTTTTTTTCCAGCTTTAACACAGTATTAAAATATTGTACAAAATCTAGTTTTCTTCATCTTCAACACAGTATTAAAATATTCTATTTAATCTACTTATCAGCTTCAACACAGTGTTAAATATTCTTCTAAATCTAGTTTTCTTCAGCTTCAACACAGTATTAAAATATTCTCCTAAATCCAGTTTTCTTCAGCTTCAACACAGTATTAAAATATTCTACTAAATCTGGTTCTCTTCAGATTCATTACAGTATCAAAACATTGTACTGAATCTGGTTTTTCCAGCTTCAATAAAGTATTCAAATTTTCTAATAAATATTGTTTTTTTGAGCTTCATCACAGTATTAAAATATTCTTCTGAATTTTCTTTTCTTAAACTTCGTCACAGTCTTTAAATATTCTACTAAATCTTGTTTACTCCAGCTTTAACTTAGCATTAAAATATTCTACTAAATTTATTTTTCCAGCTTCAACACAGTATTAAAATATTCTACTAAATCTGGTTTTTTCCAGCTTCAACACAGTGTTAAAGTATTCTCCTGAATCTTCTTTTCTTGAGCTTTATTACAGTATTAAAATATTCTACTTATTCTAGTTTTCTCTAGTTTTAACAGTGTTAAAATATTCTGCTAAATCTAATTTTTTTTACTTTCATCACAGTATTAAAATATTTCGTTCAATCTGTTTTTTTCCAGCTTTAACACAGTATTAAAATATTGTACAAAATCTAGTTTTCTTCAGCTTCAACACAGTGTTAAAATATTCTATTTAATCTACTTTTTTCAGCTTCAACACAGTGTTAAAATATTCTTCTCAATTTAGTTTTCTTTAGCTTCAACACAGTATTAAAATATTCTACTAAATCTACTTTTCTTCAGCTTCAACACAGTATTAAAATATTCTACTAAATCTTGTTTTCTTCAGCTTCAACACAGTATTAAAATATTCTACTAAATCTAGTTTTCTTCAGAATCATACAGTATCAAAACATTGTACTGAATCTGGATTTCCCAGCTTCAATGAAGTATTAAAATTTTCTAATAAATATTGTTTTCTTGAGCTTCATCACAGTATTAAAATATTCTTCTGAATCTTCTTTTTTTCAGCTTCGTCACAGTCTTTAAATATTCTACTAAATCTTGTTTTCTCCAGCCTCATCTTAGTATTATAATATTCTACTAAATCTCGTTTTCTTCAACTTCATCACAGTTTTAAAATATTGTACTAAATCTTGTTTTCTTCACCTTTATGACAGTATTACAATATTCTACTTAATTTAATTTTTTCAGCTTCAACACAGTATTAAAATATTGTACAAAATCTAGTTTACTTCAGTTTCGTTGAAGTATTAAAATATTTTACTAAATCTACTTTTCTTGAGCTTCAAAACAGTATTGAAATATTGTACTAAATCTAGTTTTTTCCAGATTTATTACAGTATTAAAATCTTCTACTAAAATCTTTTTTTGCAGCTTCAACACAATATTAAAATATTCTGCTAAATCTGGTTTTCTCCTGCTTCAACACAGTGTTAAAGTATTCTCCTGAATCTTGTTTTTTCAGTTTTATTACAGTATTGAAATATTCTACTAAATCTAGTTTTCTTTAGTTTCATCACAGTGTTAAAATATTCTGCTAAATGTAGTTTTCTTCAGCTTCATCACAGTATTCAAATATTCTACTAATTTTTTTTCAGCTTCAACACAGTATTAAAATATTCTAATAAATCTTGTTTTTTTAAGCTTCATCACAGTATTAAAATATCCTACTAAATCTAGTTTTCTTTAGCTTCATCACGGTATTAAAATATTTTTCTAAATCTTGTTTTTTCCAGCTTCATTACAATATTAAAATATTCTTCTAAATCTGGTTTTTTCAGCTTCAACACATTAATAGAATATTTTACTGAATCTTGTTTTCTTAAGCCTCATCACAGCATTAAAATATTTTTCTAAATGTGGTTTTTTCCATTTTCAACACAGTATTAAAATATTATTCTAAACCTAGTTTTCTCCAGCTTCATGACAGTTTTAAAATATACTTCTAAATCTGGTTTTCTTTTACTTTTGCACAGCATTAACATATTATAATAAATCTGGTTTTCTCCAGCTTTAAAACAGTGTTAAAATATTCTTCTAAATCTGGTTTTTTTCAGCCTCAACACAGTATTAAAATATTCTACTAAATCTTGTTTTTTCAGCTTGATCACAGTGTTAGAATATTCTACTAAATCTGGTTTTTTTCAGCCTCAACACAGTATTAAAATATTCTACTAAATCTTGTTTTTCAGCTTGATCACAGTGTTAGAATATTCTACTAAATCTGGTTTTCTTCAGCTTTAACACAGTATTAAAATATTCTACTATGTCTAGTTTTTTTCAGTTTCATCACAGTATTAAAATACTCTACTAAATCTGGTTTTCTTCAGCTTTAACACAGTATTAAAATATTTTAATAAATCTTGTTTTCTTCAGCTTTATCACAGTATTAACATATTATACCAAAACTAGTTTTCTTCAGCTTCATCACAGTTTTAAAATATTCTACTAAATCTTGTTTACTTCAGCTTTAACACAGCATTAAAATATTCTACTAAATTTATTTCTTCAGCTTCAACACAGTATTAAAATATTGTACAAAATCTAGTTTTCTTCAGTTTCATCACAGTATTAAAATATTCTACTAAATCTACTTTTCTTGAGCTTCAAAACAGTATTGAAATATTCTACTAAATCTAGTTTTCTTTAGTTTCATCACAGTATTAAAATATCCTACTAAATCTAGTTTTCTTCAGCTTCATCACAGTATTAAAATATTTTAATAAATTTAGTTTTCTTCAGCTTTATCACAGTATTAACATATTATACCAAATTTAGTTTTCTCCTGCCTCATCATAGTGTTAAAATATTCTACTAAATCTGGTTTTCTTCAGCTTCATCACAGTATTAAAATATTTTACTAAATCTAGTTTTATGCAGCTTTATCACAGTATTAAAATATTCTACTTAATCTTTTTTTTAACTTCAACACAGTGTTAAAATATTCTTCTAAATCTGTTTTTGCAGCTTCAACACTGTATTAAAACATTCTACTGAATGTAGTTTTCTCCAGCTTCATCACAGTGTTAAAATATTTTACTAAATCTGTTTTTTCTAGCTTCAACACAGTATTAAAATATTCTACTAAACCTAGTTTTCTCCAGCTTCATCACAGTGTTAAAATATTCTACTAAATCTGGTTTTCTTCAGCTTCATCACAATGTTGAAATATTCTACTAAATCTAGTTTTTATTCAGTTTCAACACTGTATTAAAATATTCTACTTAGCCTAGTTTTCTCCAGCTTCTTCACAGTTTTAAAATATTATACTAAATCTGGTTTTTTAACATTAGCACAGCCTTAACATTTTCTACAAAATCTAGTTTTCTGCATCTTCATCACACTGTTAAAATATTCTACTAAATCTAGTTTTCTGCATCTTCATCACATTGTTAAAATATTCTACTAAATCTAGTTTTCTTCAGTTTCAATACAGTATTAAAATATTCTACTAAATGTTTTCTACAGCTTCAACACAGTATCAAAATATTCTGCTAAATCTATTTTTTTCCAGCCTCATCACAGTATTAAAATATTCTACTAAATTCAGTTTACTGCAGCTTCATCACAGTATTGAATTATTCAACCGACTAAAGATGGTATTCTCCATCTTCTACACAGTATTAACACATTCAACCGACTAAAGATGTTTTTTTCCATCTTCTACTTATTATTAACGCATTCAACCGACTAGAGATGGTTTTCTCCATCTTCTACACCGTATTAACACTTGCAACCAACTAGAGATGGTTTCCTCCATCTTCTACCAAGTATTAACATACGTAACTAAGTGAATCTTATAGTTTTTCTACCTCTATATATGACTTCTTGTTGTTGATTTATTGGCACTGAGGGATAATATTTTTGTTTCTTTATCTCGTTATATTTTATCTACTTTATCAATAAATTCTTTGTCAGATCTAGTTACGTGCACTTTGAAAGAGATTAACATAGACTTCATCTTGTTTCCAATGAGGATTCTCTGACATCCAGAATGCTAACATTTTGGTTGAAATATTTCTTTCACTGGACCTTCTTGGACGTCGATAGAATTATCAAAGGATTTTTCTGTGTTTTGTGTTAATCTTTTTCTTATATTTTGTCTTAAAGTATCCGACATTTTGGAAACATTATCTGATATCTTTATACGTCTGTATATTTGTTTCTTTTCAAGAATGGTGTTTTTAGAATTTATTATTTACGTAAAGACGTAATTGATGAGAGTGTGGGATAAGCTGATTCGTTTAGTGAGAGTACAAGGAGTCAGAGAGTTTCGTTGAAAAGCAGACCTGAGTTTGAACTATTCGTTTCCCAATCCCCAACTATCAGTAGGTCCAGGGTTCAAGTCACGACTTGCTTATGTTGCTGTTCAGAGTTAATACCTCAACCATAAATTTTTAAGTGGAAATACGAACGAATACATCATTTAGTGGAATTACCAGGAATAGTTTAAGCTTCCACATTAATATATCGTTTTCAGCCTCTACGATTAATTATCCACAGGCCACTGGGTACTCTATCCTATACATTCAAGAAGATTGCTGTGTCTGTGTAGATTGTAAGATAAAATCACCCGTTTGCTAATGAGCTATTAAAACAAACATCCAAGTCTCCGTGGTTACTCCTTCAAGAGTATGTTGAAGGTTTGTGAAAGCGTTATGGAAATCGATTAGAAATCTCCTGTATATGGACGTTGTCATGGTGATTATTGTATATTTCTAGCGTGATTTAGCTTCAGGACACAATAAATGAGGAAGCAAGATAAGCCAATTTGAATATTTTTTAATTGATTTGAAGGTAATTTCTAATTCAAAGATTTGTTTGTTTGTTTAGAATTTCGCGCAACTCTAGCAACTCGTAGCAACTGAAGCTAAACCACGTTTTGGGTGAACTTTGACCTGCCATACTAATGTCGTCGTTAGAATCTCTTGGGTGTAGATTGGCCCATCAGTCTATGAGAAAAGCACCCCCTTTCAGTTTTGTGACGAGTTAAAGTTTGTCCAAGGAGTTTGGGTAAGAGAACGTTACTGTGATTGGTCAACAATGATCCGACAAATTGTCTTATGGGCCAAACTTAACCTGAGATATTGTAAGCGAAGGGTCTGTTGGGGTGAGACAAACTGAACTTGACATGGGACAAGAAGGTGTTAAGCTAATGGATTAAACTTGATCTGAGAAGAGGTAAACGAGAATATTAGGGTGGTTGGTCAAAATTAGCTTTAGACGTGGGTCATGAGGGTGTTACTCTGATAGATTAATCTTTATCTGGTCTGAAAGGTGGTAAATGAGGGCGTTAGTGCAGTGAGTCATGGTTATGACAAACACACTCTGAAAGTTTTAGATCCATACTCACATGAAAAATATATGAATTTACGAAAACATTGGGAAACTAAACACACGATATCAGTGCACGAGCGGTTAACATTGGTTAATTATAATTTATAGTTCAAAATGGAGTCTGTCATGTACCACATAACTACAGATATTTTAAAACTTATTTTTTATTCATAAAATGTACTTGACTTAATTATGTTCTATTAGCTGTATTTCTATTGATAACATGCTTACCCTTCCAGCTGTGAGAACATCATAAGGTACAGTCAATCCCACTATTCATTGGAAAAGAGTAGCCCAAGAGTTGACGGTGGGTGATGATGACTAGCTGCCTTCTTAACTACTAAATTTGGGGCGACTAGAGTAGATGCCTCTCACGTGGCTTTGCGCAAAATTCAAAACAAACAAACAACGAGGGTTTCGGGTTCGAATCCCCGTCACAACAAACATGCTCGTCCTTTCAGCAGTGGGGGCGTTATAATGTGACGGTCAATCCCACTATTCGTTGTAAAAGAGTAGCCCAAGAGTTGGCGGTGGATGGCGATAACTAGTTGCCTTCTGCTTGTCTCACACCGCTAAATCAGGGACGGCTAGCGCAGATAGCCCTCGCGTAGCTTTGCGCGAAATTCAAAACAAACCAAACCAATCAATAACAACGTATTAAGCTTGTCTTAATCAGTTACGGTTACAGCTACAACATAAATATTAGAAACTAATTATTATACAGAAGTTTTCGAGTCAATGAGTTTGAAGTCACCAGCTTTTCCACATCATTTCGTTGGTTGTTCTGTGTGATAGTTAAAGAGATGGGATGAAAATGGAGTGTGTTATCAGCTGTAGAAAACATTGTTCAGTAATCTATTTTGGGTCGATCTCTAATCTTCATTCCGCCTGTAAATTATTGGCAGACAGCTAGTGAAATATGATTATCGGAAAATATTACTATAGGGCGATAAATCTTCTCATTATAACGAGACTTCAGTTTAAAAATAAAGGTAAAAATTTATGAATTTTAAACGACGTCAGTTGATTATAGTATACACGTGTATAGGTGAATTTGTTAACGCAACAAAATGTTGTATCCAACGTTATTTGCTGAAACTTGGTTTGTTTATTCGTTAATGATACAACGGCAAGATGGGTTCCATTAATATAGCCTTGCGTGACAGAGTTAGAAACAAGAAAAATGTTATCATATGCATGTTAAGGGCCCCTAGTCGTATGCATGTACAGAGCCCGTTGGGTCCGATTTTATTATCTGTGCTAAAACATTGGAAGGAAGAAAACAAAGACAAGAAAAACAAATCAAAACATAACAGCAAGTTTATACTAGTCAAAACATAGTGGAAAACTATAAATATAATAACTCACTTATGGTAACTTACTTGCAGAAATAGTTTGAAATATAAAATCAAAATAGAACTCGTAAGAGTATTTCTTGCTTGCCAAACGATCAGAATATATCATTAGATGTCATTACGTTCGAAGAAAAACGATTTGTTTTGGAATTTCGCATAAATTACTCGAGGGCTATCTGTGCTAGCCGTCCCTAATTTACCAGTGTAAGACTAGAGGGAAGGCAGCTAGTCATCACTACCCACCGCCAACTCTTGGGTTACTCTTTTACCAACGAATAGTGGGATTGACCGTCACATTATACACCCCCACGGCTGGGAGGGCGAGCATGTTTAGCGCGACGCGGGCGCGAACCCGCGACCCTCGGATTACGAGTCGCACGCCTTACGCTCTCGGCCATGCCAGGCCAAGAAAAACGAACGTTTTACGATTCGTTTCCTGTTTATTGTATGACAGAAATAACCCTTTAAGAATCGAATTCACTCTTTTATAAAAGGAAGTTTAAACTTCCGAAGACAGATGTCGTTGTTCACTACAATTTGTTATAAACACTTACGTCATCCCGAGATTGTTTATCTAAAACAAGGGAATGAAATAAAACTAGCTTTAAGACTGTGTGCGTGTGCCATCTACAATCTAATCTTTATCTCCTACTGCTTCTAAAATAAGACTGTAGCATAAACTAAGTTAGCACTTACGAAATACGCTCTTATCATCTTTAAATCAAAAGCTGGTCCTCCCCTGTTTCTACAATGAAGCAATACAAAAAATAACTTCACATAACTTAACCCCGGCATAGCACTCGACTCGTAATCCGAGGGTTCCGGGTTCGAAGCCCTGTCGCACCAAACATGCACACCCTTTCAGCCGTGGAGGCTTTATAACGTCACGGTCAATCCAATTATTTGTTGGTAAAAGAGTAGCCCAAGAGTTGGCGGTGGGTGGTGATGACTAACTGCTTTCCCTCTAGTCTTACACTGCTATAGTAGGGATGGCTAGCACAGATAGCCCTCGTGTAGCTTTGCGTGAAATTCAAAAACAATAAAGCACAACTTTTAAAACTCTGGATTTTCTACAGCGTCTAAAGTAAACAGTAGTAAAAGCATTAGGCTTGACTTTATATTATTTAAAACCTGGTGTTCATTTTATACCATTTCTAAAGTAAGACAATACAGTCACTTTTTTTATAGAAATTTTGGCGCAAAACTATGGAAAAAATAACCTATCTGCTCAGACCTGTCCCTAGTTTTGTACTAACAGATTAGAAAGAAACTAATTAGTCCCTGTTAAGTATAAAGCTACACAAGGAACTCTCTATGCTCTTCTCACCACTGGTATTGAAACCCGGTTTTTAGCTCTGGAAGTCCAAAGTCATACCACTGGAGGACAAAATAGCTATTCAGTAGCAGCCAATACCATGAATTCTACAATTCTCAGTCGGGGCGCATTAACTACTGGGCCACACGTGCTCCAAATCTAGAAGTTACGAAATCGGGACACACTAGCCACCGGGTCACACTCGCTCCGAATTAGAAATATATAATACCAAACTTACGCAATGTAACACACGTATGACCTTGGAGGCCTAACATTGATTTTCCACTGATTCCAACAGATTTACAAACAATTCACATGACTCTCAGTAATACACTCCGCCTGTGTCAAACACCTAATTCAGATCTTACAATTTCCAAATCGGTGCAATCCAGTGGTAATTGGTGAATCGAATTATGAATTAGGATTTGTGTTACTTTTTGTATACATTTTTTTTAACTGTTCTAACAAACGCAATATCACGTGACTCTAACCCTAAATTTTTACATATAAGTGACAGTCATGAGACAAATTCACATAATAGCTGAGACGGCGTGTAGTATTTTTCACGAACGAATTCTCAGCCACCATAATTATTTTATCAGGGGATAATTTGGTCGTTTAAGTGATTTTGATCCGCGATCCCATGAGGCCTCACGATTGAGAAACGTTCTAGATGCCTCACTAGTCATCGATAATATTTGAATTAGTCTTAACTGATCCTAATTACATTACAAAGATATGAAACTATTTGGTATTTAAGACGTGTAGGTCTTTTAATGTTGACTGGAAATCATAAAAATCTATCAACTCATTTCATCATTTTTCGATGTTAGATTAATACGTTCGATCAAGAATTTAGTTACTTTTTTTGAAGTAACTTGGAATTTTCTTTTTTAAAAAAAACTAATTTCGACCGTAAATGATTGATGTTATATTGTATTTAGAGGCGAATTCTAAAGGAACTTCTCGAAAGTTAACTTGTGGAATTGGAATCTTTTCGTAAACATGTCAAAGAATAACAAATTGTCCACAGCTACTGTTGACAGTTTCATCTGTTACGTATTGTAGTTTATCTCGAACAAGTCTCGGTTTTGTTATGTCATGTATTTTACGTATTACAGATTCCAAACAGCCGAAATTTTTAATTTTAATTTAAAAGTTAATTAGATGTCGATCTGTATTAAATATACTATGTTTGCCAAAAAGATTGATGCACAAAATTTTCTTTCTTAACACAAACATGTTTTAATATACAAAACAAACGAAAAAATATTATTTATAATAACGGTTATTACAAACAGTTATTAAAAATTATCTTTTACATACAAATATTTTATAAACTCCAAAACAATATTCAGTCTTCTATCTGCTCTGACACTGAATATTTTATCAACGGTTCAGATTGAGCGAATTAATTTTATGTTGATACACAGATACACTTCACTTGACGGGAATGCCAGCGAACTCTATTGACGTGAGTTTTCTTTTCTTTTCTGCTGAAGCTATGGGATGGCTTAATGGAAAGACTAGAGTCTGAAATTGAACAGTTGGTAGTGTTTGAAATCTATAAACGTTCCCGGTTAAATATCTGTAGTTTTCCAATTAATAAGCGTTTATCAAAATTTTAGCTTCTGAGGCTTATAATATACTGACTGTAGCGGCCCAACAATGTTCTATTACTGTCTCTCGGAGCTTCGATTTATAAACTTTTAGATGACATTCTCGAAAGTTCAACAATATTCGAAGATACGTTAGTGTTTTCGTAAAACATATATTGTTCATTCTTACCCTCGAGAAACTTCTACAAATTTAGAGCACCTGTTTTGTATTTGATAAGAGTCCTTCTTACCAACTGGAAACGTCGACCATGTGTTTTGTATTTGACAAGAGTGCTTTCTACCAGGTGGAAAGGCTGACTATCGGTTGTGTTGCTTTATTAATGATGACATCGGCCAGAGCACTCAAACTCAGACTATTATATAGGAAAGAAATATGTACCAAATGGTGTTACTCGAAGTGACAACTAATCCAATAAGTTGGTATAAGTAACAACAACAACAAGGATGTGTTAAGAAAGAAACGTTTTTCAATTTTAAAATTGTTAGTTGTTGGAACACATAAAGGCATTTTATTCATTAGATCCCCCGGTGGAACTGCAGTACGTTTATGAGCTTAAACCCTACAGTCTGGGGATTTATTTCCCGCTCTGTGTGGTTTTATTCAAGAAACATTTTTTAAATAAAAATAACAAAGCAGTTACTTCATTTTAATATTACTAGTGTGTTATCTGTCAGTCACTCAGTAGACATTAAAATAATGTCACATAAGAGAAGTTTAAGACTACAACTTTTGCTGTCGTGACGTCAGTAAAACATGCGCATACTATGAATCACGAGAAGAATTATGCACTATGCAGGCTACACCACAGCATCACACACGAGCTTCAAAAACAATAAATAAAAATGTTACTCTTATTTTTAGTTTTATTTACTCTTGAAACGGAATATTTTCGGGGATTCTGCGGAAGTACGCCTAATATATTTATATGTGAGTGTGTATGTATAGACAGAAAAATGTCTTCTACAATATGAATTATAAATCCATTAAAAAGCAAACTGATCCAACAAGAATATTCTTACCTTTGTTAATTATCAGAAGGTCAAAGGATTTATAATTTAACTGCAAAACAGAGCAAATATCTCGAATTTTTGATTGAGTTACTCCAGTTTTTTGTTTGTTTTCGGTACATATCACAAACCACAGATATAGGGGAGAAAGCGTTTCGTCAGCTTTAAATCTCCAAATATGTGTAGTGAAGGCATCCTGGGACTACGATAAAATGTTATTAATATAGGTGAAGTTTCTGGCTGATTTACAGATTATGGATTTTCTTACTCACTCCCCCCCTCTCCCTCGGAATTGGAAGATTGCCAATGACGAATTCACTCGGCAGAGGACGCTTGAAAATTCAATTTAGTGATATTTTATTTTTCTTCATAAATTTTAATGGCTCTTTCGAATATCCGGAACGTTGCTCTTAGTGACTTAGAAAAAAAAACAAAAATAACAAAGAGACAAAATTAAAGGAAAAAGAACGGAATTACGGAGCAGCAAATGAGAAAAATTAATATTCTTAGGTTTTAATAATATGCAGCATCAGTTATTCAGCAAAAACATCGCAGTCATGAAAATGATCGAAGCCTTTTGGTTACACAATTTGAACTTTAGAAATCACTTAGACTTTTCTCTCTCATAGAACACTAGTAACCCATTCGAACGTCAAGAGAAGCTAAACTGTTATTTTCTGAGAACTGACGAAATACATTCACAATTGGATGTTTTGGTGTTTGAAGTAATTGAGCGAGTTTAGTAACGTACACCATAATTGATTAAATTATTTTAGGTAAAAGCTACGACTTTGTATTAGCGGCCCCCAGTGGCTCAGCGGTATGTCTGCGGACTTACACGCTAAAATCCGGGTTTTGATACCCGTGGTGGGCAGAGCACAGATAGCCATTGTGTAGCTTTGTTCTTAATTCAAAACAACAACTTGTATTAGCGTTCTAATGCATAAAAACGTTTGTAATAAGTTCTACTCTTTTCATGCAAAAAGATTTGCTGTCAAGGCTAGGTGGCGTTGCTTTCACACAAAATGGTTCCAATAAAATTAGAATATTTATATATATACTCTCAATATCTTTGACAAAAAATGTTCTTTGATAAAAGTGTATAAATCGTCTTTTCTTGTCAAACATACTCCAGTAGACTGACGAGAAATTGGCAGTTTGTCGTTTCGTCATTGTTATGACAATGTCTGTTTATTTATTGTGAAAGGTAGAGCGAGGTAACGAAAATTTATCTGATTTTTTTTTACGTTTAACTCTGTTTTTCTATTTGTAATAAAATATTTACAAAACGTATTTGTGAGTTTAACACACAAACAACGATAAAGACGGGTTTAAACACGAAAAAAAGAGTGAATTGGTTTATGCAGGTAATAACAGATGGGCTTAAACACACAAAGCTGAGAACACTGGGTAATTATGTCTCATCCAACTGTTAGATATATTCTTAATGTGATTAAAATGGATCATTCTTTTGGTAAAAAATAAAATTATACTTTTGCTGGGTTTTTTTAATTTTCACAGAAAACGAAAAAGGTAGAAAGAATTTGTTTTCTAAAAGAAATTATTAATTTTATTTTGACGTTGATATAATGTAACGTCTCAGTGCGTTGAGATACTTCCTAATACAATAGATAAACCCAGTGGCTCAGCGATATGTCTGCGGACTTACACGCTAAAATCCAGGTTTCGATACCCGTGGTGGGCAGAGCACAGATAGCCCATTGTACAGCTTTGTGCTTAATTCTAAGCAACCAACCAAAACACTTTCAAAAAGATCATGAAACCAAAGTTATTAAGCCCAGATGAATACTTAACTCAAACAAATTGTGATCGTGATGCTCCTGCCCACGTGACACGGGACGTTGCCAACTGACCTTGTTGTTGAAGCGTATTTGTGTTTGAGAATGAAACTGACGTAACTTCATGATACTAGCGAGACGTGTGTTCGTATTTAGTTATTAAGGCTGTGAAGAAACGCCCACTTATCTGATACTACAATAATACACACTGTAGTTAAAATGGTGATAAAGTCTCACTGGTTGACAAGCAACATTAATCTTTATTAAACGATCGACCTAATTACAGGACCGCCTAGATACTCAGTATTACCAACATGGTCAGAGAGTTTAGAGGTAGAAAACAGTGATAAAATAGTAGAGATAGATACACAACTGGGTGGTAAAACTGTTCGTAAATATGAGTCAATATAAGGAAGTTTGAGTCTTGGCTTTATTATTATATTGTATTGCCTATAGTGCAATAGATTTTGGTCATTTTACTGTCTTAAAGACGATCCATGAGCGACTATCTGGTTATGTTATCTGACCATATCAAAGAAGATTTGTGAACGATTATCTGGCTAACTAAACACAAAGCTATCTCTTTTCTTGGTTATTAGTAAACATTTGGGCCGAGTATGACCAAGTAGTTTGTATGTGGAACTGCGTTTCCTACTATTTAAAATTCGAAATGCGGCGCTCTGAAAACGTTCACATTTTCATTTGTTAGCGTGTTATAAAATTGATGGTTTAATTATTTAGTTTTATTATTAAGCTTCGACACTCGAACAAAGCCCCTGTGTCGGTGGATGCTGCTTGCTGTGTATATTGCTGTTTGGTCACTTACCTAAAATTATAGATGACAGAGCGTCAGACCTCCTTGGTTAACCCATGGGGCGCATAATGTATTGTTGACGCAAATGCTCGTATAAATTAATAAGCAAGATTACAATCCCACTATTCGTTAATAAAAGAGTAGCCCAAAATTGGCGGTGAGTGGTGATGATTAGCTACCGTCCCCTCTAGTCTCACACTTCTAAATTAAGGACGGCTAGCGCAGTTAGTCTTCGTGTGGCTTTGCGCGAAATTCGGAAAACAAAGAAACAATGAGAAAGAAAATTGAAACAGATTTCAAACCCCTGTAGAAGTGTTTTATGAGCAGTGTTTTGTTGTTATACAGTAAAACACAAAATAGGATTTAAGTTCTCAATTATCCTGCATAATATTAACGTATGAAGGAATAAGGTGCGGTGCTCTAATTGTCCTTCATCTATCACGAGGATACTTCTGGATCATATTATGGATAAAATGTTTTCCTCATCTCCAAATTGTAAATTTCGACAAGACAGCAATATGAAGTCTATTGTATGATTCAGTTCGTCACTTGTCATTGAATTAACCGCTTTTTTCTAATTGATGATGAAGGAAGGGTTAAGTTGATGACAAAGGAAAGATTAAGTTGGTGATAAAGGAAGGGTTAAATTGATGACAAAGGAAAGATTAAGTTGGTGATAAAGGAAGGGTTAAGTTGAAGATGAAGGAAGGGTTTTGCTGCCCGCCCGCTTCCGTTGGTGCTCCCGGCCGGGTTCCGTTGCCGCTGCCGGCCGGGTTCCCTTGCTGCCCCCGGCCCGCTTCCGTTGGTGCTCCCGGCCGGGTTCCGTTGCCGCTGCCGGCCGGGTTCCCTTGCTGCCGCCGGCCCGCTTCCGTTGCTGTTCCCGGCCGGGTTCCGTTGCTGCCCCCGGCCCGCTTCGTTGGTGCTCCCGGCCGGGTTCCGTTGCCGCTGCCGGCCGGGTTCCGTTGCTGCCCCCGGCCCTCTTCCGTTGCTGTTCCCGGCCGGGTTCCGTTGCCGCTGCCGGCCGGGTTCCGTTGCTGCTGCCGGCAGTGTTAGTTGAAGATGAAGGAAGGGTTACGATAAAAGAAGAGCTTTGTGTACGCTCTTAACAGGACTGACCTTCGCTGAAAACGTTTGTTTTCTCTTAGTAAACAGTAAACGTTCTTATGTTTTATACGCATGATTGACTAATCGCTGTAAAGTTCATGTTTTACGAACTACGGGATATCTCGAAGTGTTTGTTTATTGATTGAGGGCTAACTGCTGTAGCCGTCACTATATTTGAACGGATAGACCAGAACACAACCAACAGAACATAATGTTTTGCCGACTTTTACAATCGGAGATTGTGAGAAGAAAGATTAAACATTACGTTCATAATACAATCCAGAAGTCTCACTACGTCCATAATATAATCCAGAAGTGGCAGATAAAAAAAATAACAAAATAAAATCATTATTTGCGGGTGCGCGAAGTGTTGTTCACCTAAAGTGAACTATATAATTATTTAGTAATTTTCACCATTTTTACCTGCATTCGACAATTAACATGATTTCTTTTGCGGCTGGCAGGCCTAAATGCGTACATCACGAGGTTTAAGCGAGTTACATTCCAAATGTAACTAAACTACTTAATTATCACGACATAGGAATAAACGTGATATCTAGATACAGATAATATACAAGGTTTAATATTATATACGTTTAAGCCCTTAATCGTATAAGAAAATAATTCAAAACAACCTAAATCTCCCCTTGTGTGAAAATTGTGACATTTCTTCTCCAGGCATACCCATTTATCAAGTTTACACACCACCCCTCCAAGATGTACGAAATTTAACAAATTACTTTCAATAATGTTGTCATCGCCCAGGCGAAGCAATATTTTCATATCATTTAGCCTTATTTGTGTAACTCTAAAAATAACTGGGTAGAAAAGCAGACAACTAGCTTAAATTAGTATGAAAACAACTCATAACCATATGAATAAGAAACGTATATGATTAAAAATGTTTTTAGTTTACATTCTTACGTCTTAGTGTCTATAGAACTGGTCACGTAATACGTATAAACAAAACAACAAGGTTGTTGTTGTTTTGAATTAAGCACAAAGCTACACCATGGGCTATCAGTGCTCTGCCCACAACGGGTATCGAAACCCGAATTTTAGCGTGTAAGTCCGCAGACATACCGCTGAGCCACTGGGAGCAAACAACAATTTCAGAACGAGCCTTTAGTCTTTTATCTAAACCTTTGAATGCTTGACAACATTAGCTCTCCAGTGGCACAGCCGTATAGACGTCTGCAGACTTACAACATTAGAAACCGGGTTGGTGGGCAGAGCCACACCACAGACCAACAATTGAAAACAATAAAAACAAAACAAAAATCTATATACTGGGGTTAATATTTACCCGAAAAACAACATTTTAATTTTTGTTTTTAATGTTATTCTAAGAGAGTTGTGCTAACAATAGTAATGTTCATCTGTTTTATTTTAATTTGAAACAAAGTCTGTAATCCTCGCTTCATAATTTTATTTCTCTGGTTGAGATATTTTCTAGAAGTGTCATTTCCAAGCTCATTTCGGCCATGAGCAATCGACATAACTCATGTGTACATTAAGAAGTGTTTATCTGAAAGAAACTGTTACAAAGACGGAAACATCTAAATTAGTTCGCATTCCTTTAATGCTTCACTGAGCTTGGTTTATTCTACCAATGAAAATGTCTTGAAAGGAATGGGGGATACTTTATCGATTTCGCTATCACACTCCGAACATAATTACAGTTTTCTTGTGACATTAGTCATTGTGGCACGGTAAGGAAGACCTGTTCGTTTCGAACATTTTAAAGTACGATAATTTCTGGACAAAAAAAATTGTCTTTTATTTAGTCTCTTCGTGACGATCAAATAGACTGCAGGAAGACCGTCTGAATGGTTTCGTTCACATGCTATTAAGCAAACTGTATTTATTGAAGCACAAAGGCCTTCGAAGTACCGTGTTAAGCCAAGTTTATGTTACTTTACTTTTATCGCTCAAGAAAACAAGCGAAAGCATCAAAACCATCTTCCGTTAGGCTTGTCATGGCCAGATGGATAGGGGGCGCGAGTTCGAATCCCCGTTACATCAAACATGCTCGTTCTTTCTGTCGTGGGGCATTATTATGTTAGGTCAATCCCACTATTCGTTGGTAAAATAGTCGCCCAATAGTTGGCGATGGGTAGTAATGAGTAGCCGCCTTCCCTCTAATTTTACACTGCGAACTTAGAGACGTTTAGCGCAGATAGCCCTCGTGTAGCTTTTCGCGAAATTAAAACAAACGTCTTTTGTCAAAACAAAACAAAAATTTTCCAGTAATGCTTAAATGTCAAGGAGATTATTTGCATCAGATAACTCAAAAATTGTGGTCTTCTAATTAAAAATTAAAAAAACGTATTTCACTGACAAGCAGTTAGTTTGGTTTGGGTTGTTATGTTGTCAACAATGTTAGTTCCAAACAAGGAACTAAAAGAACAAATATAGAAACACATATCCAGGAAGTTAAGGTCGTTTCCATCCCTAACTCTATAGAAAATAATTGGTAAATTCTTACCGTATGTGTTACAAATACTTAAACACAAAGAAACAAACACCCTTTATCTTGTTTTTTAACAAATTATATGTCTCAGGGATATTCGATGTAAATACTTTGTAAACCTTTGATTTGAACAATACAGTAGTTTTCCAAAGTGTATAGAAGACAAACTTTCCATATTAAAACGTTTTTGAAGATTAAAACTTAACGAATTTCTCTCTTCAGTTGTAACTGAATGTAAGAGATAAAACCCAGCGACAAATACAATTCATTACATGTAAAAGACAACCTTTAGAACTTTTACAAAAATCAGTAATTGGACGCGTTTCTCATAAGAAACTAAAAAGAAAAAAGGTTTTGTCGTGAAACTTTCTGATTTGATAAGGATTGAAATAGTAAAAAAGTAGTTTAGAGCCTTAGATTTATGTCTTCTAAATCAGTGGTAAGGACTCAAACAATCAGTCTATCTACAATAGCTGATTCTGAATCAGTGGTAAGAACTCAAACCATCTGTTTATCTACAATAGCTGGTTCTGAATCAGTGGTAAGAACTCAAACCATCTGTTTATCTACAATAGCTGATTCTGAATCAGTGGTAAGGACTCAAACCATCTGTTTATCTACAATAACTGGTTCTGAATCAGTGGTAAGAACTCAAACCATCTGTTTATCTACAATAGCTGATTTTGAATCAGTGGTAAGGACACAAACCATCTGTTTATTTACAATAGCTGATT
Organism: Carcinoscorpius rotundicauda; assembly: GCA_011833715.1. Taxonomy (NCBI): domain Eukaryota; kingdom Metazoa; phylum Arthropoda; class Merostomata; order Xiphosura; family Limulidae; genus Carcinoscorpius; species Carcinoscorpius rotundicauda. The sequence continues at coordinate 127,224,207 of CM022394.1, read as the reverse complement.
CTGAATCAGTGGTAAGGACTCAAACCATCTGTGTATCTACAATAGCTGGTTCTGAATCAGTGGTAAGGACTCAAACCATCTGTTTATCTACAATAACTGATTTTGAATCAGTGGTAAGAACTCAAACCATCTGTTTATTTACAATAGCTGATTTTGAATCAGTGGTAAGACTCAAACCATCTGTGTATTTACAATAGCTGATTCTGAATCAGTGGTAAGGACAAAACCAAACTGTTATCTATCAATAACTGGTTCTGAATCATCAGTGGTAAGGACTCAAACCATCTGTTTATCTACAATAACTGGTTCTGAATCAGTGGTAAGAACTCAAACCATCTGTTTATCTACAATAGCTGATTTTGAATCAGTGGTAAGAACTCAAACCATCTGTGTATCTACAATAGCTGGTTCTGAATCAGTGGTAAGGACTCAAACCATCTGTTTATCTACAATAACTGGTTCTGAATCAGTGGTAAGAACTCAAACCATCTGTTTATCTACAATAGCTGGTTCTGAATCAGTGGTAAGGACTCAAACCATCTGTTTATCTATAATAACTGGTTCTGAATCAGTGGTAAGGACTCAAACACTCTGTTTATCTACAATAGCTGATTTTGAATCAGTGGTAAGAACTCAAACCATCTGTTTATTTACAATAGCTGATTCTGAATCAGTGGTAAGGACTCAAACCATCTGTTTATCTACAATAGCTGATTCTGAATCAGTGGTAAGAACTCAAACCATCTGTTTATTTACAATAGCTGATTCTGAATCAGTGGTAAGGACTCAAACCATCTGTTTATCTACAATAGCTGATTCTGAATCAGTGGTAAGAACTCAAACCATCTGTTTATTTACAATAGCTGATTCTGAATCAGTGGTAAGGACTCAAACCATCTGTTTATCTACAATAGCTGATTTTGAATCAGTGGTAAGAACTCAAACCATCTGTTTATTTACAATAGCTGATTCTGAATCAGTGGTAAGGACTCAAACCATCTGTTTATCTACAATAGCTGATTCTGAATCAGTGGTAAGAACTCAAACCATCTGTTTATCTACAATAACTGGTTCTGAATCAGTGGTAAGGACTCAAACCATCTGTTTATCTACAATAACTGGTTCTGAATCAGTGGTAAGAACTCAAACCATCTGTTTATCTACAATAGCTGATTTTGAATCAGTGGTAAGAACTCAAACCATCTGTGTATCTACAATAGCTGGTTCTGAATCAGTGGTAAGGACTCAAACCATCTGTTTATCTACAATAACTGGTTCTGAATCAGTGGTAAGAACTCAAACCATCTGTTTATCTACAATAACTGGTTCTGAATCAGTGGTAAGGACTCAAACCATCTGTGTATCTATAATAACTGGTTCTGAATCAGTGGTAAGGACTCAAACACTCTGTTTATCTACAATAGCTGGTGTACTTTATCGCTTATGTAAAAGAATGCTATCTACTTATGGAAGAAATCGCTAAATAATGAAGCCCATAAATTCGTTTTAAAACAAAGGCTAACATTGTTAAGTTTTTGTTTCAACGCATGCGCCTTCTCGATCATTACAAACCACAAAATTTGTAAGAACGATGAGTCTTTTCTAATACATCTTCCTTGGGTCTCATTTGTTTATTCATAGCAACAAATTTATTAACTTTCAAACCGTTTTCTTGTTTCGAAGTGTTTAAAGAGAAGATTGCTCTAAGTAACCTCAGATTGTTAGGAATTCTGTGACGTGATGTATAAGGAAAAAACGAGGGTTGCGATTGGTGATAATTCTTGCTGTTAAAAAAAAAAAGCTGGATGTTTGTTAAAATAGAGGAAGTCTTGATGTTCTTCGGTGAAACGAATCGTGATGCACGTCGCACAGTTTCTAAACGAACAGGGCGACTCGGTAGATTATAACGTATCTATCGGCTCACACCTTAAGTACATACATCACTATGAATTTAAATTGATGAGAGAGGACGAGGTGTGTGCTGAAGTCCGTATCAGCAGTCATCACGACTCAGTGCAGCTTAAAACCCGTGACTACGTAGTAACGGCTCAAGTCTACCATAATATGAATTATAGAGAGAAAATATGAAAACATCAAATAGAACAGAGAGGCCATTACCGTCACAGAACATATATGTTCTCTGCTCACCATGGATATAGAAACTCGATTTCTAGCAGTGTGAGGCCGCAGAAATCAGCGATGCCGCTGGCGTAAAAATCGAGACAGTAACCGACCGCTATTTCTATTACTTTCGTTCATAATAAAAATGAACTAGAAAAATAATTCACCCATATATTTATAGAGCAATAAAACAATAACAGTAATTTTGGAAACCTATGCTGTTCCAAAATGTTTCGCCCCCTAGTGGCATGTCTGTGGACTTACAACGACAGAAACTGGGTTCGATACCTGTAGTGTTATAAAATCTTGTATAATATTTATTATTTCGAAATGGTGACAATTATCAAGTTTATTTTCTTCTTCAATCAAATGATTAACACCAGTTATTTGTTTCTTTGTTTGAATTTCGCGCAAAGCTACACGAGGGTTATCTGCGCTAGCCGTCACTATTCCATCAGTGGCAGCTGGTGGTTTTGATTAGTTCTTTTCACCTGTTCTATCTTTTTAAAATTAGGGATAGATTTGTTAGTTCTTTTTAATGAAATTCAACAAACAAATTATGTATGAATTTTTTTTTTTTATCTTCTGGTTTACTCAATCTATCTGTCAATTTTTGTTTGGTAAATTTTTATCTGTCTCTACTCAGTTGCGGTGGGTTATACCGACCCTACATTGTTATTCAAATCTGTAATTAAAATATGAACCCCTAGTTTCATTACTGCTCATTTGAAATTAATTAAAGTAGACGAAGTGATTCTTTAAATTAATTTGTTGGCGATAATTAAAGCCAGCCTCGGGTAATTATCATAATTAAATCAGACTCGTAGAAGGTTACGAATTTCTTAATCAGATTCGATGGATCGGACAGCTGTCAACAAAAGTAAGAGTTAGATCGGTGTTTATTGTAGAGCAAGACGCGTTGTTAATTCTTCCAAGAATCTGATTTCTCTCATTTTTGAGAACTTTCCGATAGATGGGGCTCATAACGTCATGAGGCATGGTTTTGTATTCAAAAGAGACAAACATAAACCTTTATTTATTTACGAATGCTGTTTTTGATAGCACTGACAGAAAAATGACTACATATTAGGAAGCCACATAGAGAGATAATCACAGCCAGATAGACAATTAGATGCAGATAGCCTGCCAAACAGACAACCAGATAGACGGTTGGACACAGGCAGTCAAATAGACAGTCAGACAAACAAATAAATAGTTAGTTGAACAGACAGATAGATGGCTAGACACAGATAGATAAACAATAATAAAGGAAGATAAATTGCCAGCCAGACAGAGAGAGACACTGATAGACCATTAATACATTAAATTAAAAACAAAGTCCATCTGGAGTTGCTTATTTTCATTATTCGACTAATGAAGGTGTCCTTTCAGCTGCTCTGATCTCATTCCAACAAGACTGGTCCACTGGTGAAAGAAAATAAAGATAAAACCAAGTATATATAAATATAAAGAGAGAAAAGGAGTTATAACCATTTAGTTATATGTATTTGGAAAACACAGTATTTCCATGCTTAAATAACTTGCTTAGAAATGGATTCCTGGGAAAAAATTTCGTATAACAGTTAACATTGAAACTTTTTCCTTAAATTTACGTTTCTGCAGTGAAACAAACTGGTTGATGTTTTGTTATCGCTATGTTTGATTATTAGATCTCATTAAGTAAACATCTGGGATATTTCGGGTATACTAATTTTTAAACTCATTATTTCTATAATTACGTATACATTTTTTCATAATATATATTTATTATTGTAAATACATTTTTAGAGTTTTTTTCAAGCTTGAATTATATTCATTTTGTTTTCATTTTAATAAAGGGCTCAAAATAACAGTGGTTAAGTTACGAAGCATATCGTGTAAAGCATGATGTTGTGTATAATATGGCGGATCAATAAATACACTGTTTACCCTGTAAATCATTCTATACTCCTAACTGATGTTTTCAGTTGTAATGTTAATACATAATTGTAATTTTGGTTTATTAGGTTAATGGCCCTTTTCATTAATACGAAACTGCCAGGAAACGGTACTCACACCACTTATACTAACTGCAGTTGGCTAGCTAGTGGACTCTTATTGGCTGGGTAATGGAATCAGTGTTACTGTGATTTCAAGAAATAGTTCAAAAACATATTGGAGTAAGTAGAAATGATTGTTGACTATAACACACTGGAGCAAGTAGAAATGATTGTTGACTATAACACACTGGAGCAAGTAGAATTTATTGTTGACTATAACACACTGGAGCAAGTAGAAATGATTGTTGACTATAACACACTGGAGCAAGTAGAAATGATTGTTGACTATAACACACTGGAGCAAGTAGAAATGATTGTTGACTATAACACACTGGAGCAAGTAGAAATGATTGTTGACTATAACACACTGGAGCAAGTAGAAATGATTGTTGACTATAACACACTGGAGCAAGTAGAAATGATTGTTGATTAAAACCCACTAGAGTAAGTAGAAATTATTGTTGACTAAAGCACTCTGAAGGAAATGGAACTGATTGTTAAATAAAACACACTGAAGGAAGTGGAACTGATTGTTGACTATAACACACTGGAGCAAGTAGAACTGATTGTTGACTAAAAACACTGAAGGAAATGGAACTGATTGTTGACTAAAAACACTGAAGGAAATGGAACTGATTGTTGACTAAAACACACTGGAGCAAGTAGAACTGATTGTTGACTAAAATACACTGAAGGAAATGGAACTGATTATTGACTATAACACCCTGGAGTAAATAGAACTGACTGATTGATGTTTTTTCTGTAAAATAAACTAATAAATATGGGGTTATTTACTGTTGTCGTTATCTTTATACATCTTTGTTCTAATTTCTCCAGAAGACTATCATAAGTTCTGGTGTGAATGTTTGGGTGGTGAAACAGTGAATATATACACTAGTTTTATCAGTTGGTGCTAGTAGCCAGGAGACCAGTAATAAGATTAGTGGTTGAACCTTTCTTTACCTCCTGCAAGGCACATCGTTTCCACATGGAGTACCAGCGAAACTCTCGAGATGTCAGCTGGTGTTTAACTCAAGAATACAAAGAGATGCGAAATACACTTATAAAAAATAACGTTCATAGGTGACATTGCAAGGAACTCTTGAAACCATATCTGTTCATTTCGTGAAAAACTTGAAAACGCAGTTCAAAAGGCACTTCTGACATCAAACCTCATTTGTTTGCATGTTGAAAACTGTTCTGACTTGATCAAGAATTGACATTCAATGTTATACTTTACACGTAACCGAACGTATGTATATATAATTTGTTATATCATGTTCTTCGTCTTTAAAGTGTCTTATTGAAGTGAACAGAGGGCGTGTTCAAAAGTTGATGTGTCGTGAGTGATACCGATAATTTAGGGTTATTCTTCATCTTATCACTTCTTCAGATGTTTACAGATGTCTTCCACCATACGCTTATTTCATGTAATTTTTTGCACTTGACGAAATTAGTCCATCACTTAAACAACAAGAGTTTAGTCACGTGGTCAAATCTCTAAAGTATTTCAACGTATTTATAACAAAACTGAACTAATCTGCTGTCACTCATAATTGTTTGAACTAATTACCAGAGGGGAAGCAGCCAATCAGCAGAATCCCACTACTCACCACCAAAGCTTAGGGATTGTGGATTGGCTGTCACACTTATAATGCTCTCACGGCTAAGATTACGGAAACTATTCTGTGGTATGACACGGATTCGAACCTGGGTCGTCAACTCCGAAATCCAGAGCTCTTCCACGTGTTTATTGATTACAAAAGAGAAATGTAATTATGCTAACCTTATAAGGAACCTTATTACAGATTCAGTAAAACATTTTAACCTTAATTTACCGATACGGGGTTCTTTACGCATGTGAGCGATTTTATTTTGTTAATAACTGACTGCAATCTCTCACGCAACAGTATATAACGAGTTGTACGTTTTCTAAAAGAAACATACTTTTCCATAAAAATTGGTGAAGTTTCTTTTCTTGTCGCTTCCATAACTGTTTTGTTAGCTTCAAAAACGGCTTGTTGATTTTTTTTGCGCATGCGATAGTTATTAATAATTATATATTGCGTGAAACACGAAAATTCTCCTGGTCGAGTTTATAGTTACGTGACAGTAATGTTTACCTATTCGTGTTATATTAACTTATCGTTGTACTTTATCCGCACTAAATCACCTAAGAGTTACAAATTTTAACCCATTATTCATTTGAGCTTCAAAACGAAACAAAAACCGTTTATTAAGGCAACAACTTGAATTTTTTCGTGTTTGTTTCAAAATAACGTTGCTCCTGAAACTGCTATTTTTTACACTTTTTTTTTTGAGTGAACACTATTTTTATAGAGGGCGCTCAATATCTTCGTGGACATATTTATAAAAACCCAGCGAGTAAAATGTTTATTTTTAACAGAGGGGTGTCATGACCTTGTAGGTATGGAGCTCTACTCGCAATCTGAAGATCACGGGTTCGAATCCCCTTCGTCGAAAAACATTCTCGCCTTTTTTTCATAATTCAGTCTTGGGAGCGTTATAATGTGACGGCCGATCACATTATTCGTTGGTAAATGAGTAGACCAAGAGTTGGCGGTGAGTGGTGATGACCAGCTGCTTTCCTTTTAGTCTTGCACTGTTAAATTAAGGACAGCTGGAATGGGTATTAACAGTTTACTAATAAAGCTGAAAACGTTTCGACCTTCTCAGATTACGGACGGTTAGCGCAGATAACCCTCTCATAGCTTTGCGTGAAATTCAAAATAAACAAACAAACCTTTTAGCTGTAGTATTTCTTTAAGAATTAAAACGTGAGGCTTTGGGCCTTTAACAAGTTTTCTCAGAGGCACGCATTCAAATTTCTTTCAGTTACTAACACATCTGATTTAATTAGCAGAATTCCGCATAAATAGGATACGATTCAGGGTTTCTGTATTAAGGTAGTGAAACTCAACGTAATGGCGTCTCTTTCCCGACTGATATGAAATTTTATAAACTCGTCAATTTCAGGTCCACCTCCCAATCACTGAGCTTGAAAATTTCACAATTCATCGTTTGCATACAGGAAAACATTATCTTAATATAGCAGCGATTACTTTACGTACAAAAGCATGTCACATGTGTCAACAAAAGTCAGCTTGTCTTTTTATATTCAACCAGATATACTTAGAGCTCGAACTAGTTTCACACGTGCTCAGTTCAAGGTCTACCATGTCTCGTCACTGCCTAAAGTTACCATGTAAATTTATCAAACGCTGATACTTACAATCAAAACACTGATATGTAAATATAGTGATTCTTAGGAACAAACCAAAATGTCTTTAGTTTTTATCAGTTATTTAAATATGTTCGTAAGTCGTTAAACTTTCTAGTAGTTTCTTTTATAATTCAAATTCTAGAAGAAAAAAATGTGGCGTTTGTTTATTTGTAGTGAAGCACAAACCTATACAATGGGCTATCTGTGCTCTGCTCACCACGAGTATCGAAACCCGGTTTCTAGCGCTGTAAGTCCGCACAAACACCCATGTGCCATTGGGGGCGTTGCTAGCGAAATTATATTTCTCGATGGAACTGCACACTTACACACAGGAGTCTCCTTTTACTCAACCAAATAGTTTATTAGAACAAAATTACTGTTATTTGGTGTTTACTTACCAGCTTTATTAGTACATACGATTAGCATATGGGTATGGAAGCCCAACGCAATGTGCCATCTGTGCTCTGCCCACCATGAGTACGGAACCCAAACGCAATGGAGGAGAGCTGAACGAGGCCTAGTAATGAAGTAAAAATAAATAAGACAAATATACGTGCAACTTTGAATAAAAACTGTCATCATCACCAAGCGACTACTTCAGTCGCTACAATCGTGGTAACAACCAGTAACTATTATATTTCAGTTGTCACCAGTACCGTACTATTCACGCGACTATTTCAAGCGGTAGCAATCAGCTGAATATTTCAGTTTTTGTTGTTAGGTAACAGTCACGTGACTATGCTGGTTCTAATCCGGACGGAATTGGTGCAATCAGTATGCAGCTTGAAGATCTCATCCGACGGATGCGGTGTGTGCTTCAATGAGAAGTTAACAATTAGCTATAATGAAGACAACACCAAAGCAGCCTGGAGACCAGTATCAATCAGAGACAGAAATCTTGACCTGGTTAAATTACCACGAGCACGAAACTCTCGTTCCCAACGGGCGAATCTCGTGATAGTTGTTACATGTGAAACGATAGCTGTTTCAACCCTTGCATTATTAACGATCTTTATGCAGAAATGGTCCTATGGTTGTAAAGTTAGAACAACAACACGGTCAGAAATAGCTAGTCTGTTCCAACGTATACCACTTAGTGGATTACATAGGGTTAGGTAAAGGTGTGCTTACCTTAGAATCGCTGGTCATGTTTGATTTTCCTTTATCGAGAATCGTGTAATGACATATACGAGCATAAAAGTGTGGAACACATTAATAATCATACTTGAAATAAAGGTAGACAACTTTTGTAAAAAAACAAAATAAATACTTAATGTGTGGTACTTGTCAGTCTCTTGTAGTTTAACTGGCACGCGGGTTTTGCTCATTAAAAATAAACATTCCTTTTTATAACTTTGGTAAATAACTTAGTGGAAGTTATCAAATTAATAAGAGTTCGAACAGTCAGACTGACACAGCCCGTTAAAAATACTTATTCACTATTGAAATTAAGCTGAGCCTCTAATAAACACGAATACCTTCTCAGAACCACAGGTATATCCTTATAGACACGAATACCTTCTCAGAACCACAGGTATATCCTTATAAACACGAATACCTTCTCAGAACCACAGATATATCCTTATAAACACGAATACCTTCTCAGAACCACAGATATATCCTTATAAACACAAATACCTTCTCAGAACCACAAATTTATCCTTATAAACACGAATACCTTCTCAAAACCACAGGTATATCCTTATAAACACGAATACCTTCTCAGAACCACAGGTATATCATTATAAACACGAATACCTTCTCAGAACCACAGATATATCCTTATAAACACGAATACCTTCTCAGAACCACAGATATATCCTTATAAACACGAATACCTTCTCAGAACCACAGGTATATCCTTATAAACACGAATACCTTCTCAGAACCACAGGTATATCATTATAAACACGAATACCTTCTCAGAACCACAGGTATATCCTTATAAACACGAATACCTTCTCAGAACCACAGGTATATCATTATAAACACGAATACCTTCTCAGAACCACAGATATATCCTTATAAACACGAATACCTTCTCAGAACCACAGATATATCCTTATAAACACGAATACCTTCTCAGAACCACAGGTATACCCTTATAAACACGAATACCTTCTCAGAACTACAGGTATATCATTATAAACACGAATACCTTCTCAGAACCACAGGTATATCCTTATAAACACGAATACCTTCTCAGAACCACAGGTATATCATTATAAACACGAATACCTTCTCAGAACCACAGATATATCCTTATAAACACGAATACCTTCTCAGAACCACAGATATATCCTTATAAACACGAATACCTTCTCAGAACCACAGGTATATTCTTATAAACACGAATACCTTCTCAGAACCACAGATATATCCTTATAAACACGAATACCTTCTCAGAACCACAGATATATCCTTATAAACACGAATACCTTCTCAGAACCACAAATTTATCCTTATAAACACGAATACCTTCTCAGAACCACAGATATATCCTTATAAACACGAATACCTTCTCAGAACCACAGATATATCATTAAAATCATATATATATATATATTCTTGAAACCAAAGGTATATATTTAAATCCTTAAAGCAATAGATACTTCTTTACAACAATAAATACTTCATTTAAACAAAAGGGCCCGAGGTTCCAATCCCAGTCCCACTATTCGGTGATGAAAAAGTAACCCAAGAGTTGGCGGCGAGTGGTGATGACCAGCTGCTTTCCTTCTAGTCTTACAGTGCTAAATTAGGGACGGCTAACACAGATAGCCCTCGAGTAGTTTTTGTGCGAAATTCAAAAACAAACAAACATTAAAACAAAAGGCACTTCCTTACAATATAAATGTATCTTTAAAAACAGAAGACTTCTTAAAATATCGAACATTTCTTTAAAATCATAAATGTCTTAAAGCTGAGAGACAGGGAAAGCTGTCATCAGATTTACGAGTCATGAAATGATACATATTTTGTTAGATTAGGTTCTGTAGTGCGATAATGTTAAACGAAACTTAACAATAATGGACAATGAACTCAGCTTCTATAGTTCGATGTTGTTAAACTACAGTACAAATAATGAAACGTCAGCTTAGGTTTTAGGTTCTCATAGCAGTTTATTTGATAATAATGGAATGTCGGCTAAGGTTCTAGGTTCTCATAGCAGTTAATTTGATAATGATGGAATGTCAGCTTAGGTTTTAGGTTCTCATAGCAGTTAATTTAATAATAATGGAACGTCAGCTAAGGTTCTAGGTTCTCATAGCAGTTAATTTGATAATGATGGAACGTTAGCTTAGGTTTTAGGTTCTTATATCAGTTAATTTAATAATAATGGAACGTCAGCTAAGGTTCTAGGTTCTCATAGCAGTTAATTTGATAATGATGGAACGTTAGCTTAGGTTCTAATAGCAGTTAAGTTAATAATAATGAAACGTCAGCTAAGGTTCTAGGTTCTCATAGCAGTTAATTTTATGATAATGGAACGTCACGTTTGATCCTACAGTTAGATATTGTTGAGGGACAGTTACTTGGATAAAAGGGAAACATTAGTAATTATACTATAAAATAAGGATTTTAAAGTTTATATTTCTCATTAAAACAACGAAAGAACTTTTCAAGAGAAAATAATTTAACAAGTAAAACAATGTAGAGGCAGACGTACGTGAAAACAAAACAATGTAGAGGCAGACATACGTGAAAACAAAACAATGTAGAGGCAGACATACGTGAAAACAGAATGTTACTTTTGGAGGAACAGAGAAATGATATTGACCATATACAACGGGTTTGAGGAATCACATAAGCAAATTGAAACATTATTTTCTAACACATTAAGCAGTTTGTTTACCTAGGTTTTTGAATATGAGGCTACTTCATTCAGAATTACTGTTTTGAAGAACAAGAGATCAAATTTCTCAGTAACATTGTGAATAGGTATTTTGTAACGGGGTAATCAAGATTCCTTTGACGGAAAGCTTTTAGGTACTCACACAGCTCTTTCGTCTTATCTGGTTCTCCGAGATTTTCCATCTGGTTCCACGACGTACAAAATATTCCATCTGGTACAACAGATGTAATAGATACTTCACTGCCTGATACAAAAAAGAATTTTACATTTAGCAGAATGTAGAAAAGAGTAGGTAAGTAATTATATAAAAACCGCTGATGGGGTCAGTCACGAGACACGTACTGTGCACGCGTTTTATTTATTTTTGCTTTAAATGAATTCAAAAAGACAGGGCATTAGGCTGTTGTTTAATTTCCTGTCACGTTTGAAACGAACTAATAAAGTTAGAAAAAATTTTCTGAACACCATAACTTTATATTTCTGGTGCTAATATTAAAAGAACAACAAACTCTTAATCTAGTTTAAAATACTTTGAAAATTGCCCGTAGAGAAACTCTAAAGTTGGACATTTTTAGTGCTTTCATGTTTTACGTACGTTTAAATTATTACAACGTCACCTCTTTGGTTTTACTGAAGTTGAAAAATATAACAGCAATAATAGGTTATGTTCAATTTGGAGCTGTTGTTTACCACCACCAGAGTTCCTCAGATGCTACTGGTTTCCCTTCTTAAATTTGATTAATCACCTTTTTATATTCTATGTCAGTTGCGACATACATGCTTGTACTGTGACGTCTAGATTTCATGGTTCGAGACTCGATGCCGCAAGAACTCGTCTCCAAATAACGGCAAAATTACAAAACGACTGTGGATGCTACTGACTATAGATATAATTCTTCTAGTCTTTCATTTTGAAATTAGGAACGGCTATACGCAAATAATTTTCTTTATAGTAGCTTTGAAAGTAAATTTTGACTATTTTTTTTTTATTTAATATTGGTAAGAAAAGAAACGTATCAGAAATTTTACTGCCGGAATTTTCTTCCTGAAGTGCAAATTATGCGCTAAATGACCATGTCAGAGAACTCCATATCTCACATAAAGGATTTTCTCATTTTGAACTATACTGACTAGAGGGAAGACAAAAAATCAGTAGCTCTTTCAACTAAACAAAGGAGCTGGCTGTCACTGTTATAATGCGCCTACAGCTGAAAGCCTGGAATGTGTTCAATATCAGAATTTTTAGGACCCAAGATATTTCCATCTGCAGACCGATACGTTAATCATAAGTCCATGGCTGGTTCCCATTGAACTTTATCATATCAAAATGATTGGGTTTACAAGACCAGTAACGAAAGAAAGGTAATAGAAAACACTCCTTAAATAAGCTCACATAACTTAAGTAAGTTACGAAACTGTCTGAGTAAAAACACTTCTTAAGTAAGTTCACATATCATAAGTAAGTTACGACACTGTCTGAGTAAGGACACCATCAGAAATGTCACTTGTCAAAAAGAGAAACCGCCAAGAAAATGAAGTGTTGCTCTGGGATTGTGGTCTTCTCAAGTAAATCCCCGGTTGAGTGCATAAAAAGAACAAACAGAGTTTTGACCAAGATATTAAGTAGTTGTGAATTCTCTTTCGTGACTGAGATGGCGTGAAAACAATGTTTGTATTGTTATTAAATATGAAAGATGGTCGCCTTTACTGTAAAGCTGAATATTGTCTAGTCCGCAACACCTTATTCCAGATTATATTGTCTGTAAATCTGTATATCCTAATCCAGATCAAGAGAATATCACGTTCTATACTTTCCCATGACGACTTGCGCTACCTAAATAACTTTTGGCCATTCAGGTCAGAAAATAAATGAGGTTGCACCAAATGTGATCGACCATACGATTAACTTTTCATAAACTCTTCTTAAGGAAAGATAAAGGTGATATCTAAGGAGAACGACATACAACAATAGATAATTAGAGCAAAAGGAACTTTACGATTTTATTAAATAAACGAGATGTGTAGAAGCCGCGCATATATTTGAATAACCAAATATTTCGACAAATACAATATTAATTGAAAATATAGTAGAAAATATAGGGTAAAACTGCTCACTAGAGGGCTAAATGATAAACATACTACGTAATACAGAGTTAATTATTTTTTTTACTGCTTTTTTGTTCCCCTGAATAGCACCTTATGTACACAGTGAGTTAAACGGCCAGATTACAGCCCCTTGTGATGTAGACATATACGGTCCGTATTTGGAACTGCGGAAGCATCTCATTCTTATAATGCACCAAGTCTCGAGCTCTAAGTCATCATATCATTGTTCCTATACGTTAAGTACTGTTTGTTTTGTGTTTTGAATTTCGTACAAAGCTACTCGAGGGCTATCTGTGCTAGCCATTTCTAATTTAGCAGTGTAAGACTAGAGGGAAAGCAGCTAGTCATTACCACCCACCGCCAACTCTTGGGCTACTCTTTTACCAACGAATAGTAGGATTGACCGTCACATTATAACGCCCCCACGGCTAAAAGAGCGAGAATGTTTGGTGCAAAGGGGATGCGAACCCGCGACCCTCAGATTACGAGTCACAAGCCTTGCACGCTTGGCCATGCCAGGCCCACGCTAAGTACTAAGCTAAGCTTTGGCTCTCTTACTGAATTGTTACATTTAGGAAACCACACTTACGGGGTAATCATTTTATGTTTCTCCGTTTAAAAGGCGGGTTTGGTTTATTTTGAATTTCACACAAAGCTACATAAGTGATATCTGCGCTAGCCGTCCATAATTTCCTGTGTAAGATTAAAGGGAAACAAGTTGGTTATCACCTTCCACCGCCAACTCTTGGGCTACTCTTTTACCAACGAATAGTGGGATTGACTGCACATTATAACGCCCACACAGCTGAAAGAGCAAGCATGTTTGGTGCGATGGGGATTCTAATCCGCGACCCTCAGATTACGAGTCGAATGCCTTAACCACCTGGCCCTTTCAGCCCTGGGGCCGTTATAATATGACGATCAATCCCACTATTCGTTGGTAAAAGAGTACCCAAGAGTTGGCGATGGGTGGTGATGACTAGTTGCTTTCCTTCTAGTCTTACACTTCTAAATCAGGGACGGCTAGCGAAGATAGCCTTTAAGTAGCTTTGCGCGAAATTCAAAACAAACCAAACTAATCCAATAAAACAATCCCTCTCTTCACTAAAGCCTAAAGTGAACATTGAGTCGAGCTTTTCTGAATTGACAAGTTAGTTCTAACATTTTGTTTACCCTAGAAGACTTTACTTGATTGTTTTTATTCCACAGAATGAGATCTTCAAATGACTGATGCAAGATTCCCTCCTTACCCTCTCTTTTATTTATTAACGGTGACAATGAATTAAGTCCACCTAGTGAGCGGATGAGAAAAAATCCGTTATTCGCACTTCAAAATACCAAGTTTAACAAAAATAAACTAGCCATTTACGGTGCACTGGAATTATTTTCGAATCTTTTTGCTATTAAATATAAAGTTAGACAGAGCGCTTTTCAAAGATTTCCACGACTACCAATAAAAACATCCAAGATAGCCCACTCCCTCTGCGACTTGAAAATACCACTCCTTATAACAGTCGCAGCTTAGAGCAGGTTAGATAGCTGGCACGTGCCGTCTTTTATCAACAACGGTTAACGGAATATTTATGATACAATTAAAAAGAGTTTGTAGAAGCTGTATTAGGCTTACGATCACGACAGGAATGTGCCTGTAAAAACCATCATGTCGTCTGTTCCTAGTTGAAAAGGTAATTACTTAATGTAAAATCACGAATTCCACAGTGATTGTGGAAACTCTATATTTATGTGTAAGGCGTTTTAAGAATTTCCAGTTAGTTCTAAAATTCGACACAATTAAGAAGATTGTCTCGTCGTGAAGAAACAAACAGAGAAGTAGTTTTGTGTTTTCAACCTAAGCAGAAGCTTACAACGGACCAGGTCATAAACACGGAAGGCAGGGATGGCGAACTTTATTGGGCGTATGTGCCCAAACTGGGAATAATCTTCTGAAAACATTCTCTCACGTGCCCATGGTAATGTTTAGCACCAAATTATCATTTATTACTATCCTGAATTATTTTAAATGAAACAGTTTTAGGAGTTAGATGTTATTAATAACTATAGTCATTCACAAGAAATAAAATGATTGAAATAGTTAGGTTCGAATTTCGCGCAAAGCTGCACAAGGACTATCTGCGTTAGCCGTCTCTAATTTAGTAGTGTAAGACAAGAGCAAAAGCAGCTGAACATTCACACCCACCGCCAACTCTTGGGATAATCTTTCACCAACGAACACTGGGATTGAAAGTTACATTATAATGCCCCACGACTGAAAGGGGAAACATGTTTGGTGTAGAGGAGATTCGAACCCGCGACCCCCAGGTTATACGTCGAACGCCTTAATCAACTTGGCCATACCGTGCCCTCCAAAAGACCTTGAGTTAATATTTATTGGTTTGTTTGTTTTTGAATTTCGCGCAAAACTACACGAGAGCGATCTGCGCTAGTCGTCCCTAATTTAATAGTGTGAGACCCTAGAGGGAAGGCAACTAGTGATCACTACCCAACGCCAATTCTCGGGCTGCTCTTAGTGGGATTGACCGTGACATTATAACGACACCACGGCTGAAAGAGCGAGCATATTTGGTTATAATGTGACGATCAATCCCAATATTCGTTGGTAAAAGAGTACCCCAAGAGTTGGCGGTGGGTGGTGATGACCAGCTGCCTTCCTTCTAGTCTTACACTGCTAAATTGGAGACGTCTAACGCAGATAGCCCTCGAGCAGCTTTGCGTGAAATTCGAAAACAAAAACAAACAAAGCAAATAGATTTATAAAACCTGCTTCTTTACCAAGGGTACAGCACCATGAACTGTCACGGAAACTGTTATTGAAAGGTCATCCTGTCGACTGGATAATTCGTTTATTAGTGCCTTACATGTTTCAGTCCCTGCAGTATATTTATGTAGCGTTACCAAGTTAACCAGTTCTTCACAGATTTCATCACCCCTACAAAATCGATGTAACATCAGTGCTCTCATCAAGACAAATATCTTTTGTTAGTTGTTCTGCTGTGTTTGTTTCCATCTGTAATAATAATCTTTTGCTGTGTTCCTTACTCACTTGCAATTTCTTAATTCGCTGAATATTTTTTTCTTTTTCTGGAAAATTACCAAACAAGGAAAGGAGTGCATTCTAGCTATGATGCTTTAATACACTCCCCATCACTAAGTGGTTTTCCATGTTAAGCAACAAGCTTTGAAATCTCAAAACTAGCAGTAACTAAGTTGAGACTACCTGAAACAAGTTTCATCAAGACATCTGACTGCATGTTGTTGTTGCTGTCTTCTAGAGAAATGTGGTCTTTTTCTTATTTCTCGCTCTTATCATAAATCCATTTATGAACAGTTTCATCACGGCACTTTACAGAGGAAGTCCTGTACACCACTGTTTCAGAACATAAGATACGTAATGCTGTATTACTCTTTGTGATCGTGTCAAATCTTTCAGTCCACGATTATTGAGCACTTCTGTTACTGCTCCTTGCATCTGAACTTTTTTCCTTCTTTGCTGGTTGAGCTGACGTTCTGACAAACCGAAAAGAGTAAAGACAATTTAAAAATATCTCACCAGTTAACTTAAATACGATAATTTAACTTATCGTAACCTAACAGCAGATGAAAATTTATGTCATTGATGTAAAAATAAATCTATAATAACTGAATTATCAAAAATATACGCACGTCACGACAAATAACATAATTTTAACAATATAATTCATACATTTAGTGCGAAAAAATAAATACATATTTAGCATTGCTATCACTAAATATCCAGCATTCACTCACAAACAACAGAAGAAACATTTTGTTTTGAATTTCACTAGAAATATCTGCGTTAGCCGTTCCTAATTTAGCAGTGTAAGAATAGAGAGAAGAGCGAGCATGTTTGGTGTGACGAGAATTCGAACCCGCGACTTTCAGATTATGAGTCGAGTGCCTTGATCACCTGGCCATGCTGAGCTCAGAAGAAACGTATAAGCAGAGCGAAGCCAATACGAACAGTTTTCTTGTATTTTTGCTCAAATACTGATGTGTACACTGGGTCTGCGAGGAATTCAAAACGTGTCAACCAATGTCACGTGTTCCTGCAACCGCAAAGATGGAGCCAAGAGGATGTGAGACGTCTCCTGTGAACATTTCCCACTGCTCCCGGGTTGGTAAAAATCATTCACTTCTGCATTAAGCAATGATGATAATCATAATACATATATTTACTTATTATGGGTTAGTGTTATGGCTTAAATAATCTGGAGGCGAAACTGCATGCTGCGTGCCATAGTTATATTCGTTTTTAATCACAAATCTTTGAACACAAAGAGGAGGACAGCCAGCCAACAGCGTCCCATAGCACAAGGTCATTTTTTGTTTCCTCAAACTGAATAACGTCAGTGAGTGTCATCTATATAACGCGTTCAGAGTGTAAGCGTTTTCTGTGTTATCGCGGCTCAAACCTCGGTTATTTCGATCCGCAGCCCGACATGTTAATCACTGGGATACATCTGATTTGATAGTAACTGATCATGTGTTCGAATATTTAAGATGCAGAAAAGAATATGAAAAAAAGTATAGCACAAGATTAACATTTCCTCTAAATTCGTAGCTGTGTAAGCACAAAAATCACAGATAAAGCTGATAATTACGCCAGCTCTTGAAATACAAAAGTTATAAGCAGAACATAGACGCTGTTACTTTAAAGTTCAAATTTACTAATGAGCTTGCAGAAGAAATAATCGAAACTTCGTCACATTCATAAATAATATTTTAATCGTATGCTTTTATTTACCGGAGACTCATAGAAAATAACTCAGAAGTGAGCTGATGTGTAGAATATAGTAAACAAGACTTATCACGTGCACGAACACGTGTCTAGTGACGTTAGAGTGTTGTCGCTGAACTGGATTTCTTGTGTGGAAACAATTTATCAGTAAGAAAATAAACAGATAAAGATCTCTGATGGGTTTATAACGATAAAAATCAGGTCTCGATACTTGTGGATGGCGAAGCACAGATAGAGTCCATTGCTAAGATATCCGTAATGTAGTTACATACAAGAAAAATGGACAACAGCAAGATGGAACAAAATCCAAGTAGAAAACTAAGTGAGGCCTGTTTTAATTACTTGTGGAATTTCGCAAAAAGCTACGCGGGGGCTGTTTGGCATGCCGCCCCTGATATAGAAGTATTTCCTCTAATACTAGAGGAAAGGTAACTAGTTAATACTAACTCTTGGACTACTCTAAATAAATAGTTAAAATCCTCACATTAGAAAATACGTTATCATACGAGGCAGCCCACAAGAAAGTCTCAAGTTGTTGGTTCTCTCAAATTCAAAGATATAGCAAATGTTCTGTGAGTATAAACAAGCCTACAACTGGTGAGATTAAATCTTTGTTGTCTGTGACGTCACGACTTTTTACCCTCTCAGTTTGGTTTGGTTTGTTTTGAATTTCGCGCAAAGCTACGCGAGGGCTATCTGCGTTAGCCGTCCCTAATTTAGCAGTGTAAGACTAGAGGGAAGGCAGCTAGTAATCACCACCCACCGCCAACTCTTGGGATATTATAAAGCCCCCACGGCTGAAAGGGCGAGCATTGTTTGGTGCGACAGGGATTCGAACTCGCGACCCTCAAATTGCGAGTCGAACGTCTTAACCCACCTAGCCATGTTGGGCCTATCTGTTCAGGAAACGCTATTTGTTTTGTATTTAAGCACAAAGCTACAAAAAAGAGCTCTCTGTGCACTGCCCGTCACAGGTATTGAAACCCGGTTTCTAGCAGTAAAAGTCCGCTGTGCCACTAGGGATGGGGGTTCAGTAAGCGTAGTTATGGATACTGACTTTACATAATTAGGAATATACGACCAATATTGCCAGAGACTTGTCCTAGTAAATTTAATCTCAATATTTAAGCACTAGGCCTCTCCAGAGTCATTGTAAAGTTTGCGTCTACGGTAAAGAGAGCCTCCGAGGATTCCATCATTACGACATATTAAGCCTAAATATAAAAACGAAACCTCTATTTTCTTTTTAAAAAATGGACGTTTTTCTCCTAGTTTTGAAAATATCTTCCACATTCCAGTAGATCTCACAAACTACGTCGTGCCTATTGGTATGGTTATTAGTACTGGGGTCTGTTCGGAACATAATATTTTTGGTGGTTTTTTTCTTACCTTCCGTATGCCACATGAGAACTAAATAAAACGAAAGGAACTGCACTGTTTAGCTCGTGGATTTTTATATTAATGCAAAAGGGTATTCTGACTTTAAACTTAATAGCTCAAGCTTGTCGCGTATGTTTTTTGTGAAACAGACAAGAGTGAAATAGATCAGTACATGACGTTAAACCGTGTGTGTTTCTGTGAAACGTATGAACGTTTTATTTTTAATTTATCAAGATCTGTGTCTACATGTCTTCGTTTCTAAAACTTTCAACTGTACAAACTGTATAAACGGGTGCAAAATTAGGGACGGCTAGCACAGGTAGCCCTCGAGTAGCTTTGTGCGAATTTCCAAAACAAACAAACAAACAAACAAAACTGCTTATAACCCTATCCGGCTTGTATCATAGATTTATAACTTCTTCACATAAACTCCAAGCCAAAATGTGGATTATTTTTGCTATGAGTCCAAAGTTTTAAAATTCATAAGAGCGCTCCAATGCTCGTGCCCAGAGAGAGAGAGTTGTTTTCAGCTGTTTATGATTTGAATGAAAATACACGTTTAATCTTAAATGAGGTTTTACAAGTTAAACTACAAGCTATGAAGCCATTCCTTGAGCTCCAGTCTCGCGCCTACGGGCTGCTTGTCTTTTTTATAGCCGACTACCGCTTTCCATCATGAAACTGAGAGGTTTTATACATAGCCATTCGGTTGGAACGTGCTTAGAAAGTAATGTAACCTGAGACTGAAAAAAATATTCACATTAGCCAAATCAGATCCTCGAATATACTGTATACTTTAATAGAACTGTCGACTGTTTGACTGTGAATATCCTGTGCACTTCAACAGAACTGTCGACTGTTTGACTGTGAATATACTGTGCACTTCAATAGAACTGTCGACTGTTTGACTGTGAATATACTGTGCACTTCAATAGAACTGTCGACTGTTTGACTGTGAATATACTGTGCACTTCAATACAACTGTCGACTGTTTGACTGTAAATATGCTGTGCACTTCAATACAACTGTCGACTGTTTGACTGTGAATATACTGTGCACTTCAATACAACTGTCGACTGTTTGACTGTAAATATGCTGTGCACTTTAATACAACTGTCGACTCTTTGACTGTGAATATGCTGTATACTTCAATAGAACTATCGACTGTTTGACTGTGAATATGCTGTATACTTCAATAGAACTGTCGACTGTTTGACTGTGAATATGCTGTGCACTTCAATAGAACTGTCGACTGTTTGACTGTTTCTTTAGAGCAAAGTCACATCGGACTATCAGTTATGGTAATCGACCACCCAGAATTCTGGCGCTCTAAGTCGGTCGATTTACTGCTGAGCTACCGACAGACTGGTGTAAAATTAGCATAACGACCAATGTATCACCAGGAGCGAGCCTCCCAGAGGCAAACTGACATGTCTCTTAATGATATCCACGTTGTTTACATTAAAAGTTTTAACAGGTCTTTTAATGATATCCACGTTGTTTACATTAAAAGTTTTAACAGGTCTTTTAATGATCCCCGCATTGTTTACATTAAAAGTTTTAACAGGTCTGTAAATGATACCCGCATTGTTTACATTAAAAGTTTTAACAGGTCTTTTAATGATACCCGCATTGTTTACATTAAAAGTTTTAACAGGTCTGTTAATGATATCCACATTGTTTACATTAAAAGTTTTAACAGGTCTGTTAATGATATCCACATTGTTTACGCTACACTCGTAATATGGACGTCGCGTGTTTCAATCTCTCCCATCAAATAGACTTGCCCTCTTAGCCGCAGGAGCGTTATAAAGTTACGGCCAATCCATCTATTCGTTAGTGAAAGAGTAGGCCAAGAGTTGGCGGTGGATGGTGATGTTTAGCTGTCTTCCGTCTAGTTTCTCAATGCTAACTGAGGGACACCTAGCACAAATAACCTTCGTTTAGCTTTTCGCGAAAAAACAACAACACAAAACAAAAACACACAGAGTGTTATCATGAACATTGAAAACACGGAGTGAGTGGCTAGCTATAACAAGGATTCTTTCCAGCATAGGAACGAACATTGGAAGATAATAATATTAAAGGTTCGTGTTTCATGGACGACAAAGCTGGTATCTGATTCCTGAACAGGAGGAAATGGAAGTTAGCAGACTTTAAAATACGGTTGGGATAAGTCATTATTCTTTCAAAACAGATTTAATATACTGCCTTTAATCGCTTTGGGGCAACATAATGAGGGCAGAAGAGCTACACTTAAAAAAACAATATAAATAATTCTTTAAAATATTGCATTTGTAAATATTTTCTCTCTTTATTGGTTTTTTTAGAATATAATAAAATATATAACTTGGAATCGAATTTATTTTTAAACTACTTTTTATCTTTCTGGACTTCAGCTCACAAATTATTACTGAATATATTCTGTTGTTGTATCCTAGATTTTGTTCCCTACGTTCTTGTTGAATGTGTTTTCTATATACTTTTAATGTTCTACTGGTTTGGTTTGAATATATAGACATACACACACGAAATTTATTCGATTCGAGACCTAAAATCTCTCTCTGAACACGTTAGATTCAGAATCATTGTTGTTCCTACCTTGTCGTTTTGACCTGTCCATTTTGTTTATGTGTCTGTCAGTCTCTTTGGTCCAGATACAACCTCGTAAGTAGTCAGCGAAAATTGAAAGTTTTGAAAACATGTTAATAAAGAACGAGTTGGAGTTAAAACAAATAAATTCAATGAAAGTTTGTGGGCCAAAATTAGAGGAATACCAAAGGACGTTTCAAGAGCATATTCAGTAAGTAATTATGAGCTAAAGTCCAGTAAAACGTGGCCCAGCATGGTCAGGTGGTTAAGGCACTCGACTCGTTCGAATCCTTGTCACACCAGACATGTTCGCCCTTTCAACCGTGGGGGCCTTATATTGTAATGGTCAATCCCATTATTTATTGGTAAAAAAGTAGCCCATGAGATGACGGTGGGTGGTGATGACCAGTTGCCTTTCTTCTAGTCTTACCCTGCTAAATTAAGGCTAGCGCAGATAGCCCTCGTATAGCTTTGCGCGACATTCAAACCAAACCAGTAGAACATTAAAAGTATATATATAGACACACACACACGAAATTTATTCGATTCAATATATATTGGTATTTTAACTCAAAAAGAAGCCGAAAAAAACACAAAACAACACTGCATTAACCGAAAAGATCCCAGGATACAAGCTACAATGGGGAATTATAAAATAAACACCATGCTTTGGAGGTGACTAAAGAGTAGGACCCACCGCTATCGGTGAGGATACACTGTCTATCAACCTTAACCTCCATTCGCCAATCTCACTTATTTTACTATTTAATCTCATTAGAATGTAATTATTTACACTAATATATACATATATATATATGTTACACTTTCTATTGCTTTATTACCATGCCAAGCCTTTAATCAAATTCACCTGAAGGCTAAGCGGTAAATCTCAGTACTTATAGCACTAAAAAATACAGGTTTCGATACAAAATGCGGACAGAGCACAGAGAGCCATTTGTATATCTTGGCAACTAACAGCAAAAAAAAACTTCAGCAGACTGAGATAATTCCAAATTAACTTTATGCTTCGAGAGTTTAACATTTATTTGTTTCGTTGAACCTATAAGCAAAGAGCAGTTTGAGCTCTGTTCGTTGTGAGGATCGATCCCCGAATCTTAAGCTTATGAGCCCTGAAGTTTATTGCTAACTCATCGGGTAACCCGATAAAATAGAAACAGTTGCATAACACCAGGATGAGGTAAACTTGTACAAAAGGAAATAAACAATAGAAAAACAACCAAAACGTAGAAACACTTCATAAATACGATTGTGCGTTTCTAACCAAATCTTTTGCTCAATAACGTGAAAGGAGATTTGGAAAAATTTAACTTGAAGCAGGTGTATTATTATGTTTTAAGTTTACACGACCCATCTCAAAATCTAAAACAGCCAAAGTAGAATGGGAAAGATGGTCGTGTTGGGAAGAGTTTCTCAACCGAAAATCAATAGAAGACATCGCACGAGAAATACTAGCAGACGTATAAAGACGGTTCCCTGGAATATCCAGTTTACAATCCATCACTCTGTAACCTAAGAACTGTCGAATAGTTCCCAAAACTGAACCGTATTCAAACTGTACAGAGCACAAATGTACACTGCAGAAAACGGAAAAAAAATGCGTGTTGTGGTTGATAAACTGGAAAAAAAGAAAAGGAAAAAGGAAACTAAACTTAAGTTGGTTTTTGGATATCATTTAAAATATATGAGTCACGTGAAGTTGTTTTTCAAGTGCGAAATTTCAAAGTTCCTGAAAAGAAGGCCATTGTACCAATAAAACGACGAAGTCGCGTAGTTTTAGATGAGGACCGCGTTAGTACTAACGACATGCTTTGTGCAAATGAACCTAATGTAATTCAAAAAAATATAATTATTATTCGATGTCTTCTTGTTAATTCCAGCACGGGGCATGAGACAGGTAGATTATTCGGCGCCTGTCTTGTGAAAGTGGGTTTTCTCGGGGTACTCCCATTTACTCCTACAACAAATTCTGAGGCTTTTGGATTTATAGACCCCAGCCACCTTGCTGTTTCTTTTCGTTCTTCTATGAGTCAGCCTGGACTACTCCCGCACTGCTGTCTTCATTCCACCGGCCTTTTTGTTGCTTCTCTGAAACCACTTTCTGTTGTTGTTGTTTTGGAATTTCGCACAAAGCTACTCGAGGGCTATCTGTGCTAGCCGTCCCTAATTTTGCAGTGTAAGACTAGAGGGAAGGCAGCTAGTCATCACCACCCACCGCCAACTCTTGGGCTACTCTTTTACCAACGAATAGTGGGATTGACCGTCACATTATACACTCCCACGGCTGGGAGGGCGAGCATATTTAGCGCGAAGTGGGCGCGAACCCGCGACCCTCGGATTACGAGTGCACGCCTTAACGCGCTCGGCCATGCCAGGCCCAAACCACTTTCAATATGTCGACTTCATAAACATTCGAAACATAAACATCTATCGCGAGCGGGTCGATATAAGTATCCCTGAACACCCCAGTCGGAAAGTTCATCTTCTTTTAAAAACTAAATACCTGCCAAGGAATTTTCTTTCTTCTTTCAAAAACGTCCTGAAAATGGCGGCCAGCAACTTTCACACTTTATTATAGCCAGCTAGAACAAGCCAGAGGTTTCAAGCTTTAAAATAACAATTATTGAAAACGGGTGAACAGTTTCAAACTTTATAATATCCAGGTGGGACAGGCTAACGGTTGTAAATATTAGTTAAAAAAAGAAATTGAACTATATTAATGACCATGAAGTGATCTCGTATCAGTTTCATAAAAGAATGACTTTTTCCAGGATTAATATTTCCACTCGAAAAATTACATACATTTTTTACAAGTTGGTATATCGTGTTTTTTAGTTGTCAATTAACTACGTATCAGATAACGTTGTTGACAACATGGAGTTTATTTGTTGTTTCTCAGTTATTCATTAACCACTATGAAATAATATTGTTGACAACATGAAGTTTGTTTGTTGTTGTTTCTCAGTTATTGATTAACTACGTATCAGATAATATTGTTGACAACACGAAGTTTGTTTGCTGTTGTTTCTCAGTTATTGATTAACTACGTATCAGATAATATTGTTGACAACATGAAGTTTGTTTGCTGTTGTTTCTCAGTTATTGATTAACTACGTATCAGATAATATTGTTGACAATATGAAGTTTGTTTGCTGTTGTTTCTCAGTTATTGATTAACTACGTATCAGATAATATTGTTGACAACATGAAGTTTGTTTGTTGTTGTTTCTCAGTTATTGATTAACTACGTATCAGATAATATTGTTGACAACATGAAGTTTGTTTGTTGTTGTTTCTCAGTTATTGATTAACTACGTATCAGATAATATTGTTGACAACATGAAGTTTGTTTGCTGTTGTTTCTCAGTTATTGATTAACTACGTATCAGATAATATTGTTGACAACATGAAGTTTGTTTGTTGTTGTTTCTCAGTTATTGATTAACTACGTATCAGATAATATTGTTGACAACATGAAGTTTGTTTGCTGTTGTTTCTCAGTTATTGATTAACTACGTATCAGATAATATTGTTGACAACATGAAGTTTGTTTGCTGTTGTTTCTCAGTTATTGATTAACTACGTATCAGATAATATTGTTGACAACATGAAGTTTGTTTGCTGTTGTTTCTCAGTTATTGATTAACTACGTATCAGATAATATTGTTGACAACATGGAGTTTGTTTGCTGTTGTCGTTTTTCAGCTAAAAGCTGAAGCAAACCTCATGTTCTTCTACTGAAGTTTGAACAACGAACATGAACCATGACCGTTGTGCACGTGTAACCATGGTTACTGTTACTTTAGAATCGATTGTTTATGAGAAGACCCGAGGTCATCGTATATTACGGTACGTGATAATAACTGCGACCTTTAATACGACACCGGTATGTATAATGGTATTTACTCAATGTATAATTAAAAACTGTTAAATGATTTATATTTTTATGCGTAATCTGTATTGTTTTATGAGCAAGAACGAAGTTACTCATAACCAACGTTGGTCGAAAAAATCATAACCAGCAGGATAAACTTCAAAAGTACAAAATAAATTTAAACATAATTATTAACCGACGGAATAAACTTGAAAAAATTAGTTTCAAAACTAATGTAATTAAAGAAAGTTCTAGAGCTGTATGACGTAAAAATAACGTAGTTAAAAGTAGGTGTGGTTTTTAAATGTTCTGTAATGTACTCACGCAGAAGAAAAAGAAACATTTGAAGTATCATATTAAACGCAGTGGAAAAACGGTTTGTATTAAATCTATAATTCTAGAAACGAAAGTTTATTTTACTTAGAGGGCGTTCCGATTAAATATTAAAACGAAACGTCGCTCAATTAAAGTTCTTCATTGTTTAAAGTATTCTTAAACCTGGGACCCTTGGTTCGCGTTCCGTTGTTGGTAAAACTGCGTTTCGCATACTGTTGATTGGAGATTAGTACCACAGAAAATATAGGCTTAACCTGCCCTCTTTAGAAGTAAGAGAATAAACATTTTTATCTCAGAAAATAATAATAGTTATAAGGGTTATATACACTGAAATCGGCTATTTTATTATTTAATTATATCACTACAATTTAGATATTTAACCGATAAATTCCGTCAGTGAACTTACGTAAACAAACTACTAATGCCATAGGGTCAAACATGACCGAATCTTGAGATTCATGATTCGCGTCCCATCTGCTGCAAAAGCACGCTTTGCATTTTAGGTCGTTAATGATCAAATACCATCCCAGTATTCGTTTAGAGCAGCCCAAAAGTTGGCGGTTAGTGCTGGTGACTGATTGCCTTCAGTCTCACTCACGGATCCCCAGTTAGGAACGGATAGCGCAGATATCCCACGTGACGCTTTGCGCGAATTTTCTAAACAAACAAAGAAATACACATTTCTTGAAATGTTTCCTGAAATTCCGGTTAACATTTAAATAGATCTGTTTCCAAATGTAAAGACTTTTCTTCGCTACCAGTAAAAACATGCACAAAAATTACAGAATGCTTTAAAAACTTGTTTCTCTTTCGTTACCACTTAGTACGGAGTAGGAAATGTTATGAATTTGATAAACCACAATTTCAGAACAAATTAATTTAATCTATGTTCCACTTATCCCTTGAGGAGGTTTCTTGGAGTGAAAAAGATCGACGCGATTATATTTTTAACTCTTTCTAACTGTCATCGACACATGTGTGATTCACTTAACTCCTTCTAACTGTCATGGACACATATGTGTGTTTCACCTAACTCTTTCTAACTGTCATGGACACATATGCGTGTTTCACTTAACTCCTTATAACTGTCATTGGCACATGTGTGTTTCACTTAACTCTTTTTAACTGTCATGGACACATATGTGTGTTTCACCTAACTCTTTCTAATTGTCATGGACACATATGCGTGTTTCACTTAACTCCTAACTGTCATGGGCACATATGCGTGTTTCACTTAACTCCTTATAACTGTCATTGGCACATGTGTGTTTCACTTAACTCTTTTTAACTGTCATGGACACATATGTGTGTTTCACCTAACTCTTTCTAATTGTCATGGACACATATGCGTGTTTCACTTAACTCCTAACTGTCATGGGCACATATGTGTGTTTCACTTAACTCTTTCTAAGTGTCATGGACACATGTGTGCTTCACTTAACTCTTTTTAACTGTCATGGACACATGTGTGTGTTTCACCTAACTCTTTCAAACTGCCATGGACACATATATGTGTTTCACTTAACTATTTCTGTCTTGAAAATACACGTTTCTATTAACTGTTTTATAATACTATGAGCATACATGTTTGTCCTCTTAACTGTTTTAAACTGCTATGACCAAACACGTATGTCCCCATTCAGAGTACTGCTACGTGAGATTGGAGTTTTCTACTACTATAAAAAAAGAGTATTCCCTTCGGTTTACTGGTTTCAAGTAAGCGAAGAAACGTTAAAATATGTTGTTGTTTCTTGATAGAAATCAGGTTGTTGTTATTATTCTGGTTAACCGAATAAAGAGTAATGAACAATCTTCCAGCTAACTAGATAAATAGTTGATGAATAATCTTCTGTTTAACCGGATAAATAGTTGAAAAGTAATCTTCTGGTTAACCGGATAAATAGTTGATGAATAATCTTCTGGTTAATCAAATAAATAGTTGATGAATGTTATTCTGGTTAATGGAATAAATAGTTGATGAGTAATCTCCTGGTTAATCAAATAAATAGTTGATGAGTAATATTTTTCTTAACCAGATAAGTAGCTGATGAGTAATCTTCTGGTTAACCGTATAAATAGTTGATGGATGATCTTCTGGTTAACCGGATAAACAGTTGATGAATAATCCTCTGGTTAACCGGATAAATAGTTGATGAATAATCTTCTGGTTAACCAAATAAATAGTTGATGAATGTTATTCTGGTTAATGGAATAAATAGTTGATGAGTAATCTCCTGGTTAATCAAATAAATAGTTGATGAGTAATATTTTTGTTAACCAGATAATTAGTTGATGAGTAATCTTCTGGTTAACCGTATAAATAGTTGATGGATGATCTTCTGGTTAACCGGATAAACAGTTGATGAATAATCTTCTGATTAACCGGATAAATAGTTGATGAATAATCTTCTGGTTAACCAAATAAATAGTCGATGAATGTTATTCTGGTTAATTAAATAAATAGTTGATGAGTAATATTTTTGTTAACCAGATAAGTAGTTGATGAGTAATCTTCTGGTTAACCGTATAAATAGTTGATGGATGATCTTCTGGTTAACCGGATAAACAGTTGATGAATAATCTTTCGGTTAACTCGATAAATAGCTGATAAATAATCTTCCGGGTTAAGCGGAATTCTAAGCTGTCAGGTGTAATTCTCGTTATAAACTCTTTTACCTAGCTGTAATGTTTATTGTACAACCTACCAGATGACATGCTAAGTTATAAAGACATCTCATATGATTAAAAAGTTATTCTAGTTTGAAACAAGTATAAAAACTATTTAAAATTTTGTCCGGCGATTAATTCTTCTAACTTCTGCTCGCGACTCATTAAAAGAACGATACACCTGATGGCTCACGACATTGGTCACTATTTATAATCATCACCTCAAGATTTTTTTATATGCAAAAACGGCTCGTTTGGGTTGAGAAAATATTTTACATAGAAGAGCGAACAAAGTTTCGACCTTCTTCGGTCATCGTCAGGTTCACAAAAAAAAAGAGGTAACTGACCGGAAGCTGACCACATGTTTGGAAGGGGTTGTGTAACTGAGTGTCGCAATGTAGAGGGCGGTGTTATATGTTTGAATATATAATTTTATCTGTAATATTAATATAGGTATAATGGCGTTCCTTTATATTGGTTTATTTTGGGTTTAAGTTGTTGTATAAGTAAGGCTTCTTTAATCAGTGATGAGTTAAGGCTTCTTTAATTTTGCGTTTGTTTATGTTTGTTTATTTATTTAGTATTTTAGTGTTTTCTATGGTTATGCTGTGTTTATTTGACTTACAGTGTTCGAAAACGTGTGAAGGTAACTTTTTATGTTCTTTGAATCTGGTTTCCATTTTTTTACTTGTTTCTCCAATATAGAAGTCGTGGCAGTTATCACATTGTATTTTTTAAATAATGTTGGTGTGGTGTTTGTCAGTGTAGTTCTTACATAGTATAGACCTCAGTTTTGTGCCTGGTTTTTGAATAAATTTAGTATTAACTGGAATGTTGTATTTTGTTACTGGTTTTTGCCAAATGTTGGTTATTTGTTTGCTGATGTCAGGAATATATGGTACACAGCAGTATATGGTTTCATGATTTTTTTATTCGTGAGATATATTTACTTTTGTTGGTTGATTTTGCTTTCTGTCTAGGTGTCTGCGTATAATGTTTTCTACGGTTTGTGGAGGAAACTTATTGATGTTGATGAAGTATTGTTTTATTTTGTCTAATTCATCGTTAATTTTATCTGGTGAGCATAGTTTTATGGCTGTGTTTATCTAGTTTCTTAGTATGTTGAGTTTTTGTTTTGTTTCATGTGCTGAGTCCCAAGGAATGTATAGTCCAGTATGGGTGATTTTTCGGTGGATTTCTGTTTTGAATTGTGTGTCGGTTCTTGTAATTTTTAGGTTAAGAAATGATATTTGATTAATGTTGCAACAACAGAGTTTAAAAGATGACAGTGATGAATTGTTTATCTATTAATGTGTCAACAACAGAGTTTAAACAATGACAGTGATGAATTGTTTATCTAGTAATGTGACAACAACAGAGTTTAAAAGATGACAGTGATTAATTGTTTATCTATTAATGTGACAACAACAGAGTTTAAAAGATGACAGTGATTAATTGTTTATCTATTAATGTGACAACAACAGAGTTTAAAAGATGACAGTGATGAATTGTTTATCTATTAATGTGACAACAACAGAGTTTAAACAATGACAGTGATGAATTGTTTATCTAGTAATGTGACAACAACAGAGTTTAAAAGATGACAGTGATGAATTGTTTATCTATTAATGTGACAACAACAGAGTTTAAAAGATGACAGTGATGAATTGTTTATCTATTAATGTGACAACAACAGAGTTTAAACAATGACAGTGATGAATTGTTTATCTAGTAATGTGACAACAGAGTTTAAAAGATGACAGTGATTAATTGTTTATCTATTAATGTGACAACAACAGAGTTTAAAAGATGACAGTGATTAATTGTTTATCTATTAATGTGACAACAACAGAGTTTAAAAGATGACAGTGATGAATTGTTTATCTATTAACGTGACAACAACAGAGTTTAAAAGATGACAGTGATGAATTGTTTATCTATTAATGTGACAACAACAGAGTTTAAACAATGACAGTGATTAATTGTTTATCTAGTAATGTGATAACAACAGAGTTTAAAAGATGACAGTGATTAATTGTTTATCTATTAATGTGACAACAACAGAGTTTAAAAGATGACAGTGATGAATTGTTTATCTATTAATGTGACAACAACAGAGTTTAAACAATGACAGTGATGAATTGTTTATCTAGTAATGTGACAACAACAGAGTTTAAACAATGACAGTGATGAATTGTTTATCTAGTAATGTGACAACAACAGAGTTTAAAAGATGACAGTGATGAATTGTTTATCTATTAATGTGTCAACAACAGAGTTTAAAAGATGACAGTGATTAATTGTTTATCTATTAATGTGACAACAACAGAGTTTAAAAGATGACAGTGATGAATTGTTTATCTATTAATGTGACAACAACAGAGTTTAAACAATGACAGTGATGAATTGTTTATCTAGTAATGTGACAACAACAGAGTTTAAACAATGACAGTGATGAATTGTTTATCTAGTAATGTGACAACAACAGAGTTTAAAAGATGACAGTGATGAATTGTTTATCTATTAATGTGACAACAACAGAGTTTAAAAGATGACAGCGATGAATTGTTTATCTAGTAATGTGACAACAACAGAGTTTAAACAATGACAGTGATGAATTGTTTATCTATTAATGTGACAACAACAGAGTTTAAAAGATGACAGTGATTAATTGTTTATCTATTAATGTGTCAACAACAGAGTTTAAACAATGACAGTGATGAATTGTTTATCTAGTAATGTGACAACAACAGAGTTTAAAAGATGACAGTGATGAATTGTTTATTTATTAATGTGACAACAACAGAGTTTAAAAGATGACAGTGATGAATTGTTTATCTATTAATGTGACAACAACAGAGTTTAAAAGATGACAGTGATGAATTGTTTATCTATTAATGTGACAACAACAGAGTTTAAAAGATGACAGTGATGAATTGTTTATCTATTAATGTGACAACAACAGAGTTTAAACAATGACAGTGATGAATTGTTTATCTAGTAATGTGACAACAACAGAGTTTAAACAATGACAGTGATGAATTGTTTATCTAGTAATGTGACAACAACAGAGTTTAAAAGATGACAGTGATTAATTGTTTATCTATTAATGTGACAACAACAGAGTTTAAAAGATGACAGTGATGAATTGTTTATCTATTAATGTGACAACAACAGAGTTTAAAAGATGACAGTGATTAATTGTTTATCTGTTAATGTGACAACAACAGAGTTTAAAAGATGACAGTGATGAATTGTTTATCTATTAATGTGTCAACAACAGAGTTTAAACAATGACAGTGATGAATTGTTTATCTAGTAATGTGACAACAACAGAGTTTAAAAGATGACAGTGATTAATTGTTTATCTATTAATGTGACAACAACAGAATTTAAAAGATGACAGTGATGAATTGTTTATCTAGTAATGTGACAACAACAGAGTTTAAAAGATGACAGTGATGAATTGTTTATCTAGTAATGTGACAACAACAGAGTTTAAACAATGACAGTGATGAATTGTTTATCTATTAATGTGACAACAACAGAGTTTAAAAGATGACAGTGATGAATTGTTTATCTATTAATGTGACAACAACAGAGTTTAAACAATGACAGTGATGAATTGTTTATCTAGTAATGTGACAACAACAGAGTTTAAACAATGACAGTGATGAATTGTTTATCTAGTAATGTGACAACAACAGAGTTTAAAAGATGACAGTGATGAATTGTTTATCTATTAATGTGACAACAACAGAGTTTAAAAGATGACAGCGATGAATTGTTTATCTAGTAATGTGACAACAACAGAGTTTAAACAATGACAGTGATGAATTGTTTATCTATTAATGTGACAACAACAGAGTTTAAAAGATGACAGTGATGAATTGTTTATCTATTAATGTGTCAACAACAGAGTTTAAACAATGACAGTGATGAATTGTTTATCTAGTAATGTGACAACAACAGAGTTTAAAAGATGACAGTGATGAATTGTTTATTTATTAATGTGACAACAACAGAGTTTAAAAGATGACAGTGATGAATTGTTTATCTATTAATGTGACAACAACAGAGTTTAAAAGATGACAGTGATGAATTGTTTATCTATTAATGTGTCAACAACAGAGTTTAAAAGATGACAGTGATGAATTGTTTATCTATTAATGTGACAACAACAGAGTTTAAACAATGACAGTGATGAATTGTTTATCTAGTAATGTGACAACAACAGAGTTTAAACAATGACAGTGATGAATTGTTTATCTAGTAATGTGACAACAACAGAGTTTAAAAGATGACAGTGATTAATTGTTTATCTGTTAATGTGACAACAACAGAGTTTAAAAGATGACAGTGATGAATTGTTTATCTATTAATGTGTCAACAACAGAGTTTAAACAATGACAGTGATGAATTGTTTATCTATTAATGTGTCAACAACAGAGTTTAAACAATGACAGTGATGAATTGTTTATCTATTAATGTGACAACAACAGAGTTTAAAAGATGACAGTGATGAATTGTTTATCTATTAATGTGTCAACAACAGAGTTTAAAAGATGACAGTGATGAATTGTTTATCTATTAATGTGACAACAACAGAGTTTAAACAATGACAGTGATGAATTGTTTATCTAGTAATGTGACAACAACAGAGTTTAAACAATGACAGTGATGAATTGTTTATCTAGTAATGTGACAACAACAGAGTTTAAAAGATGACAGTGATTAATTGTTTATCTGTTAATGTGACAACAACAGAGTTTAAAAGATGACAGTGATGAATTGTTTATCTATTAATGTGTCAACAACAGAGTTTAAACAATGACAGTGATGAATTGTTTATCTAGTAATGTGACAACAACAGAGTTTAAAAGATGACAGTGATTAATTGTTTATCTATTAATGTGACAACAACAGAGTTTAAAAGATGACAGTGATGAATTGTTTATCTAGTAATGTGACAACAACAGAGTTTAAAAGATGACAGTGATGAATTGTTTATCTAGTAATGTGACAACAACAGAGTTTAAACAATGACAGTGATTAATTGTTTATCTATTAATGTGACAACAACAGAGTTTAAAAGATGACAGTGATGAATTGTTTATCTATTAATGTGACAACAACAGAGTTTAAACAATGACAGTGATGAATTGTTTATCTAGTAATGTGACAACAACAGAGTTTAAAAGATGACAGTGATTAATTGTTTATCTATTAATGTGTCAACAACAGAGTTTAAAAGATGACAGTGATGAATTGTTTATCTATTAATGTGACAACAACAGAGTTTAAAAGATGACAGTGATGAATTGTTTATCTATTAATGTGACAACAACAGAGTTTAAACAATGACAGTGATGAATTGTTTATCTAGTAATGTGACAACAACAGAGTTTAAACAATGACAGTGATGAATTGTTTATCTAGTAATGTGACAACAACAGAGTTTAAAAGATGACAGTGATGAATTGTTTATCTAGTAATGTGACAACAACAGAGTTTAAAAGATGACAGCGATGAATTGTTTATCTAGTAATGTGACAACAACAGAGTTTAAACAATGACAGTGATGAATTGTTTATCTATTAATGTGACAACAACAGAGTTTAAAAGATGACAGTGATGAATTGTTTATCTAGTAATGTGTCAACAACAGAGTTTAAACAATGACAGTGATGAATTGTTTATCTAGTAATGTGACAACAACAGAGTTTAAAAGATGACAGTGATTAATTGTTTATCTATTAATGTGACAACAACAGAGTTTAAAAGATGACAGTGATGAATTGTTTATCGTATTTTTCTCGTTTACTTTTAATTATTTTGTTTAGTCTCCTGTAACTGATGTCAGCGGACAGAAGAGCACAAGACCTTTAGATTTTTCCCTTTAACAGAGGTCGCTGCTCTTCACACATGTTGTTTTCCACCAATCACCACCGTTTATTATCAGATCTTTTACAAATCCCTTCTCGTTACCACCTTATTTAATCCCATCTTTTCAACGCTTTAAAGGCCTTCTCTGTTCTCTCTGTCTTCTCTATCCTCTCTGTCTTCTTTGCCTTCCCTGTCCTCTCTGTCTTCCCTGCCTTCTCTGTCCTCTCTCTCTTCTCCGTCCTCTCTGTCTTCTCTATCCTCTCTGTCTTTTCTGTCTTCTCTGTCCTCTCTGTCTTCTCTATCCTCTCTGTCTTCTTTGCCTTCCCTGTCCTCTCTGTCTTCTCTGTCCTCTCTGTCTTTTCTGTTCTTTTTGTCTTCTTTGTCTTCTCTGTCCTCTCTGTCTTTTCTGTTCTCTCTGTCTTCTCCGTCCTTTCTGTCTTCCCTGTCTTCTCTATCCTCTCTCTCTTCTCCGTCCTCTCTGTCCTCTCTGTCTTCTCTATCCTCTCTGTCTTTTCTGTCCTCTCTGTCCTCTCTGTCTTTTCTGTCTTCTCTGTCTTCTCCTACCGGCTACTGGAAGCTCTAATTCTCTCCTTATTTCTTCTTTTCTTTTCACACGACTGAATCACCTCACCCGCTTTTCATTTCCTTAATTTTTAGGCCCTAAATGGCCAGGAGTTTAAGACGCTTAACTCATAATCTTAGGGTCAAGAGTTCGAATCCCGGTCGCACTAAACATGCTCGCCATTTCAGCCGTGGGGGCGTTATAATCTGACGGTCAATCCCACTAATCGATGGTAAAAGTGTAGCCCAAGAGTTGGCGGCGGGTGACAATGACTAGCTGCCTTCCCTCTAGTCTTACACTGCTAAATTAGGTACAGCTAGTGCAGATAGCCCTCGTATAGCTTTGTGGAAAATTGAAAAACAAACAAACAAACAATATTTTTTATTCGATCCCTTCCCTTTCAACGACACCGCCACCAGCCATCTCAACATAGTTGTGAACATTCTATAATATTGCTACTACTATTACTAATAATAAATGTAACAGGTTACCTCAGTTGTTTCTTTTAATTTGTGTCGCGTGTCTGATATCTCAACTTTACGTGGTGCGTCTGTTGTTTTTTTTAAGAACTTATCGTTTCTTCACAGCGACTATGTTTGTTTTTCGTCACACTTACCAATTCTTGTCATTAGTTTTAACTATCTGTCAAACCCTAAACTAACTTATGATATATTGTATAGCTTCATTCGCCCACATATTTTTCTTACAAGCTAATTTTCGTCTTTCTATCGAAACATATCGACGTCATGCAGCTGATGAGATGTGTTTAGAAACATGCAGTTTATATGTAACCTAAAGTGTAACTTTGTGGTTTAGTTCACAGTGTAATATACACTGTTGGAGGTTCGAATTTCCTTGTGAAATGTGGAAGCTCGTGACTTGTGTAAAACAGATATAAATACTGCGTTTCAAAAATCACTGGATTTGTTGGTTAACATGCCAGGAAAACGAGTGCTTTAGAAATATATCCATATTCTTATAGGTAAACAAATTACCTATCGTGCTGTGTTATTCTTTTCTTTACACTTAACTTAAAACTGTCTCCAACTGCATATTAAAAATTGTAACAGTACTTTTGTCCGATGTAGTGATCAAACACCACAACAGAACTGTCTGTGCTGGACGGAATCACTCGAAGATGTGCGACATCTTTTTATGATAATTCAGCCGTTGGAAGTAACGATTGTAATGAAAACCTTCACAATTATAGCGAAAACAAAACCATCGGTTTGGGCCTAAGTTTTAAGAATATTTTGCTGCTTCATTGATTAGATTCTTATTAAACTTGATAAAAATGAAACCTTACTTTCGTTAATATAACTGATTTTCAACATCTCTGATTTTGTTTTTTTTTGTTTTGGAATTTTGCACAAAGTTACTCGAGGGCTGTCTGTGCTAACCGTCCCTAATTTAGCACTGTAAGACTAGAGGGAAGGCAGCTAGTCATCACCACCCACCGCCAACTCTTGGGCTACTCTTTTACCAACGAATAGTGGGATTGACCGTAACATGATACACCCCCACGGCTGGGAGGGCGAGCATGTTTAGCGCGACGCGGGCGCGAACCCGCGACCCTCGGATTACGAGTGCACGCCTTAACGCGTTCGGCCATGCCAGGCCGCCAACATCTCTGGAGAAATATTTTATTGTGCCTGTTATGCGCCGCAGGAGGTATACTGTCGCCATGCGCGTGCTTATGGTTTCCTAAACTCGAGTTGTTAAAAATACCAAAATAAAACGATGACAAACAAGAATATAATAATTTGCAGCCACACGAAACTTGACAGACAAAAGTTTTGTCCCATTCAGAGTTAAATGTCCGCATCGAATACAGAGACTTGAACTAAGACATAGAATAAATATAATATAATAATTACAACATTCCTTCTTAATAAATAAGTTTTAAAAATACAATACGATACTGAAATAAAAACAAGACGTTAACTCTTTCCTTTATCCTATTCACGTCTAGCTGAATAGAATTACTGCAGTCTTTTGAGAAGGAAAGATGCATCAACCCGACCAGTGTTTTAAATAAATAAAACACCACGTTTCATAATGGAACTTCCACACTGCAGCTACTAAACTTGTTATCTTGTTTTTCATTCTGTATATTAGAAACACTAAAGGAGATTACTGTTTATGTTATTAGAAACACTAAAGGAGATTACTGTTTATGTAAACAAAGATACAACTGATGCATTAAGATAATGCATGAAATGTGGTAATACTTTAAGTGCTGTGAATGCGGGTCGAAAATTAGTGTATTTGTTATGATAGCTATCCGGAAGTTCTTATGATCTTGATGATGTTTTTGTTATGATAGCTATCCGGAAGTTCTTATGATCTTGATGATGTTTTGTTATGATAGCTATCCGGAAGTTCTTATGATCTTGATGATGTTTTTGTGATAATAACTATCTGGATGTTCTTACGATCTTGATGATGTCTTTGTTATGACAGCTATCCGGAAGTTCTTATGATCTTGATGATGTCTTTGTTATGACAGCTATCCGGAAGTTCTTATGATCTTGATGATGTCTTTGTTATGATAGCTAGCCGGAAGTTGTTACGATCCTGATGATGTCTTTGTTATGAAAGCTAGCCGGAAGTCATAATGTCTTTGTTATGATAGCTAGCCGGAAGTCATAATGTCTTTGTTATGATAGCTAGCCGGAAGTCATAATGTCTTTGTTATGATAGCTAGCCGGAAGTTGTTACGATCCTGATGATGTCTTTGTTATGATAGTTATCCGGAAGTTCTTATGATCTTGATGATGTCTTTGTTATGATAGCTAGCCGGAAGTCATAATGTCTTTGTTATGATAGCTAGCCGGAAGTTGTTACGATCCTGATGATGTCTTTGTTATGAAAGCTAGCCGGAAGTCATAATGTCTTTGTTATGATAGCTAGCCGGAAGTCATAATGTCTTTGTTATGATAGCTAGCCGGAAGTCATAATGTCTTTGTTATGAAAGCTAGCCGGAAGTTGTTACGATCCTGATGATGTCTTTGTTATGAAAGCTAGCCGGAAGTCATAATGTCTTTGTTATGATAGCTAGCCGGAAGTCATAATGTCTTTGTTATGATAGCTAGCCGGAAGTCATAATGTCTTTGTTATAATAGCTAGCCGGAAGTTGTAACGACCTTGATAATGTCTTTGTTATGGTAGCTCAACGTGTAACATGCAAAACCTTTCAGTAGTGAGGGTGTTACAATTGTTCGGCCAATTCCCCAATATGTTGTTAAAAGTGTCCCAAGAGGTATTGGTAGGTGTTGTTGATTAGCTGTTTGTCACTACAAAATTGGGAACAGCCTACGCAGATAGCTCTCGACTGCTTTTTGTGAAATGTAAAATTTAACATACAGACAACCCACGTTTTCCCGTTTATAAACTGTTGTTTCTTTTGTACTTCAAATAAACAGACATTTAATGGAAGTTAAATGTATCTTTATATCAATATCTGTTAAGCTTCAACCAAACACCATGACACGTGAAGAGATTTATTTCTGTATGTTATTATTGGTTAATAAACACGCGGCTCTCTGACGTCAGCATGCCTCCGTGTACCAAGAAACATTTTAGTCTCATCACCTCAACAATGCAATGAAAACGAACATTCCCAATACATGGATAATATAATCGGGGGGAACGTGCCCCCAACTATCAATCCAGCAGTAAAGTGGTCCTTTTAGTGGAAAACATATTTTTGTGTATATTTATCATGAAAAGTCGCTGTTTAAACAGTAAATAAGGTGCCCCAGTCGTTAGCACTCCATCCGCCCACCCTCAAATTCAAAATCTTCGCTTTTTAATTTTAGACCAGTAATGGTTCTTCTGTAAGATAACGATATTACTAACATTTCAACAAAAGCGTCTTCTGCTCGATCAATACTAGAGTTCATTAGACAAGCAGGGTTATAGCTGTATAAAACAGTTACGTTTCACCACAACACTTTCTAGTCGAAGAGGTTTCACACTTTATCAGATTCGGCATTGGTAACTTGGTAAACATCGCGACTTCTATCACGTGCCGAACGAATTCTTTGATTCAGGGTCTGACTCAATGCGTTAATAAAGCAGCCTGCTGAAACACCCTGAAAAGAAAAGAACGTTTGCCTCTAGAGTTAGTGGGGTTTTTTTTTGTTTTTTGTTTTTAGAGTATATTCTAAGGTTAAATCAGTAGGAGGAGATAGCTTGATTATACGGCACGGTCAGTGTATAAATAGTATTGATTAGAAATGAGAAAGAAAAACCCGTTTGTCGATCGGTGTATCGATATTTTGAACAGAAACTGATTACACATATTTGTTTTGAAACAAACGTGCGTTTTCGTTTCTGTTTGATCAATAAACGAATGACGATTAAACCACAAAAAACAATAAAACAAACTTCAGCCTGGTTTTATGTCTCTCCAGAAGGTACAGATGAAATTAACATTCCTGCGACAAAGGAAAATTTGTTTTGTTTCGAATTTTCCGCAAAGCTACACGAGGGCTATCTGCACTAGCCCTAATTTTCCAGTGTAAGACTAGAGAGAAAGCAGCTAGTTATCACCCCCCCCCGCCAATTCTTGGGCTACTCTTTTACCAACGAATAGGGTAAAGGAAAGTGCCCGGAAGAAGTTGAATTGTGATCAAATATAATCTACATCTTTGAAATTTCCTGTTTAGCTATTTGTATTTCTAACACATAATTGCACGAAATGCTATCCGAGCTCCTCACAAAGCGGGCAATGGAACTCGATTTTTAGCGTCATAAGCCATTATTTTACCTTTGAGCCTCCAGGAGGCTTCTTTCAAAGGAAATATATCGAGTCAACAACTGTATAAAATGTTATTTTACCAGCAAAACAAATCGATGCATGAATAATTGGTACAGTAAGAGTAATTCCGAGGTAATTACTTCAAACGTAAGATTGAATATTCTGGATTTTTTGTGTTAAGCGGAAAGTTACACAGTAGACATCTCTACAATGTCTACCATGAATATTGAATCCCATTTTTAACGTTCAAGTCCTCATACTTAACCGCTGTGTTCTAAATAACTTTTCTTTAGCTATTAAATGGCTGCTCAAAGTAGTTAACAAGTCGACTCTAATTAACAACTGTTTGTTAAATTTTGCTGTTAGAATATTACTTTTGCGGACCCGGCATAGCCAGGGAAGTTAAGGCATTCGACTCGTAATCTGAGAGTCGCGGGTTCGAATCCCGGTCGCGCCAAACATGCTCGCCCTTTCAGCCGTGGGACGTTATAATGTTACGGTCAATCCCACTATTCTTTGGTAAAAGAGTAGCCCCAGAGTTAGCAGTGCGTTGTAATGACTAGCTGCCTTCCCTCTAGTCTTACACTGCTAAATTAGAGACGGCTAGCGCAGATAGTCCTCATGTAGTTTTGCGTGAAATTTAAAACAAAATATTATTTTTGTGGGCACCATTTGTATTATGTTTTAAAAGTTTTCTTCACTAAATGGTCTTTTTTTTTTTATTAGATGCTGATGAAAAGTTTAACATAAGCTGATTCGACGTATTCGCAAGAATAAACGAATAATCTGTCCTCTAGCGGTGTTCAGTTGAACAATGTTATGGGCATTGCAGTTCCGGTGTGAATTAAGAAGTAGTTAGTGAGAAGATGAAAAGTAATTCGTTGAAGAAAGAGACAATTTGACTGTAAGTATTTGTGTATTCCTGGTCAGAAGTTAAAATAAAACAAAGTTGTCAATATGTTGAATGTATTCATAAGTTACATCCTGTTCTGAAAGTTTGATAAATCTCTAACTGATATCACGTTTGTCTCCATGTTCTTTCTGGGTCTGAAGTCTATTACTTCGACAAATAATTAAATATCATTTAATAAATCTACGTCTCGAAATTAAATATTTTTTTTAAATTTTAATTGTTAGTCTGAGAAGGACATCGATGGTTCAAAATAATCACTAGTCTGAAAAGCACATTGATGTTTGAAAATACATCGCTAGTCTGAGAAGGGCATTGCAATATCAAAATAAACCACTGGTTTGAAGAAGACACTTGTGTTTCAAAATACATCATTAGTCTGAGAAGGACATTGGTAGTTCAAAATACATCACTAGTCTGAGAAGGACATTGCAATATTAAAATAAACCTCTAGTTTGAGGAAGACAGTTGTGTTTCAAAATACATCATTAGTCTCAGAAGGACATATATAGTTCAAAATACATCGTTAGTCTCAGAAGGACATTGCAATATCAAAATACATCACTAGTCTGAAAAGAACATTGCAATATCAAAATAAACCACTAGTCTAAGGAAAACACTTGTGTTTCAAAATACATCACTGATCTGAGAAGAACATTAGTGTTTCAGAAATTTCACTCGTCTTAAAAGAATAATGCCGGCTTAAAATACATCATTAGTCTGAGAAGGAAACTCTGTAATCTCAAAATACATCACTACGCTTAAAAGAATGCTGTTGTTTTAAAGTACTTCAAGTAGTCCACCTGAAAATACATCTTTCCGCTGTTTTGATAAATCAATTTTAGTTCCAGGCGGAAATAAAAGAAGTGAAGAATCCTGAATGAAAACGACACAGAAAGATGTATTAAGGTGACACGTTTACAGGAAATTTAACCAAGTTCTATCTTTTATCACTACCATTACCAGTCAGCGCAGTTCACTGTAACAATCATCCATACCTCACGACAAGAGCACATTGATTCGATCGTGCTGCCTTCTATAATTTCTTGTGCACGCAATTAATATACTCAAATATAAATGTGTAGTTAAATAGAAAAGTGCAGTGAAGTGATAACAACAACGAACATAGTGGAATATCTATGCTATAGTAAACATAATTACTATCGCGTGTCGTACATGCGTAATCAATCCTAACGAAATTCCACCTACTAGCATAGCTAACACTAACGCAAAGGTGATACAGTAAAACAACAATTTAAGCCTTATACCTATAAAATAGTTTTTTTTATTTAAATAATTAATTACATTGTTTATATCTATTAACATTAGACGTTTAAAACCGCATTTGGTTTAGCTTACCCACAACATTTCAGATACATTTTTTTACAACATCCAAAACCCAAACGGTTTTCGATACGGCCTGAAATTCTTCGCTTCTTTGGGCACATATGTCCTCCTACAAAGCACTGACACGTAAAGTTTGAATAGTTTTTATCACCGTGGAGAAATGAAATTTATTTGACACTACTCAAAGTGCACCAGTTTCAAGTTTTAGATAAGCTATGAGTGTTAAAACGTATCGTTTTTATTAAGTATTTAAAGTATTTAAAATAAATCCTGCACAGGTAGGATTTATTTAGTCTACAAAAATGGCGATGAAAGATCTAACTAAATTGGTTAACGTAATTAGGCCTACGATGAATTTATTGCCTTGAAGTTCTTACAGTAAGTCCTGTGCACTGAATCCGAAAATGATATCCATTTTTCTCTATCACGTACAGAATTTTCACAAAACGTCATATGTATTTTTACATGACGTTTATATTTGGTAACTTTTTGTAATGCTTGAAATGTTGACAACCACTAAGTGTAGATTTCTCTGAACCATTCGTGAAGTAAGAGTCTTATCATTTGTTCTAGAAGCAAAACATAACAAACATGATAATAGAAATTTGTTCCTTGTGGTAAATGATAATAATAGGCTTTTTCTTTCTGATTTATTCACAGAATATACAGAACAATGGTATATTCTAAACTAGTTTTTGTTTCTGTAAAGTCGCTGTTAACAGAAAATAGAGAATAATGGTATATTTTCAAAACTAGTTTTTGTTTTTGTAATGTCACTGTTAACAGAAGATAGACAATAATGGTATATTTTAAAACAAGGTTTATATAAAAAAAAGTCTGTTTTATTTCGAAACGTAAGTTACTTTTTCTGTAAATGTTACAACATATTGACAGTTGGTAAAATATTTGTTCTCTAAATGTTACAACATATTGACAGTTGGTAAAATATTTTTTCTCTAAATGTTACAACATATTGACAGTTGGTAAGATATTTTTTCTGTAAATGTTACAACATATTGACCATTGGTAAGATATTTTTTCTGTAAATGTTACAACATATTGACCATTGGTAAGATATTTTTTCTGTAAATGTTACAACATATTGACCATTGGTAAGATATTTTTTCTGTAAATGTTACAACATGCTGACCATTGGTAAGATATTTTTTCTGTAAATGTTACAACATATTGACCATTGGTAAGATATTTCTTTTCACGAGAACAGACAATGTTTGTTCAACGTTTGCAAGATGTCGAGCGGTGTGGCCTCCTGGTTAGCGTGTTCGGGAGGTCAGTCAGAGGGTTTATGGTTCGCACTTCGTTGTTACAAAAAACAACTGCTACTTTTCAGTTTGTAAGTGCGTGAAATCCACCATTCGGTGTTTCAAGAGTAGTCCAGGAATTTGTATCGATTTATATTATATACCTTTTTTCTCCCTTTCTTACAAATCAGACCCAAGTGGGACAATAATAAGACTACATATTTATAACGCTAAAATCCGGGGTTAGATCCCTTGTGTCCACGAAGGGAAATCGAGCCCTTGATTTTAGCATTGTAAGTCCCAACGGGGTGAGGCAGTAGGCATCTGAAAATGACTTTACGCCAAGCCAGTCAGTAAATTAACTGTTACGAATCTTCTGGTTCGTTTTCATACGAAAAGAACCTTGGGAATGCGGTGTACTCTTTTTTTATAATCAATACGATCGATTTAAACGGTAACTAGAGATAGTCTGTTCGGTTAACAACAAGAGTAAAGACAGATGTTTTCTATTCGTTTTCAGTATAAATAACTTTAACTGTACTTGTGAAAGCTATTAAAACAAACAACAACAATAAAAGAATTGTTTCGCGACTTGGTTTCCTTAAGACAAAACAACACGTGTAACAAATTCTGAAGGCTCGTGAGGATTAGCAGACTGGACTCGAGCTAAATTTTTAAAATACGTACTAAACGTAAGATGACGTCCCGAAGGTGTCGACGTTGACACAGATTTGCAATATGATTGGTTGTTATTGTTGTTTTGCGCTTACTACTGGTCACTCTGAAGATTTCACATCTGAAGCACAATAAATTTATATATTTTCTCCTTTCAGCTATAGACTTAGATCGGT
Source organism: Carcinoscorpius rotundicauda (assembly GCA_011833715.1). Taxonomy (NCBI): domain Eukaryota; kingdom Metazoa; phylum Arthropoda; class Merostomata; order Xiphosura; family Limulidae; genus Carcinoscorpius; species Carcinoscorpius rotundicauda. The sequence goes on along the minus strand of CM022394.1, from coordinate 127,179,614 downwards.
AACAAAACAATAAAATAACTGTGTGTACGAGCTACTGTAAATGTGCCATATAGATGAAAGACATTAAAAATATGGTTAAAAATAGTTTTGTTTGTTTGTTATTAAACACAGGACTACACAATGGGTTATCTGTGCTCTGCCCACCGCTGACCATCGAAAACCGATTAGGAGCGTTTACACTCATGCTTAATAATAATATTAAACTACTATGCGTACTAATCACACTTACATTGACGTTGGAGACACAACGTAACAGTCACGCTGTTCCAATCTACGATGTGCCAGGTCAGTGAAAAACGCTTTCGCCAGTCGTTCCCATAGCGACAGCACAAGAAAAAAAAAGCTTTTTGTGGAAATTTAGACCTGTGTTATAAATATCCGCCAGGGTGCGCTTTGTTAATGCAGAAGTTCAAAGTAACTTTATTTAATACACGTGTCGTGTTTAACGTTAATTAAAATGTTTTTCATATTCTTTCTGCGAGTTATACAGCACAAACAAAACTCTAATTATCTTCTCGTTGGATTAGGTTACTATGGTAGCTAATAGCTGTTACGGACGGTTTCGGTTTTGGTTTCAGTTACACGCGAAATGCTTTTGTAATTGGTTTATAGAGAAATGAAAAGTAATATTTCACCAAGTATTTTATTTCGTGAATGATATCAGTTTACTTTATCTCACTACTTCGTTTATTTTCTGGTTTAAATCTATTACGAGGTTTTCATCTTCGTATGAGAAATGTTGTTTTTTATTTAAGTAAAAAAGGTGGCTTTTATGGACGTTGGGCAAAGAGTACACATGAGAAGTTCTGAAAACGCATCAGGCAATCTCAAATGCTATAGTGTCCACTAGAAATGCGAAGTACACTGAAGAAAATTTTCCCAGATTCCTAATTTCCTCACAAGCCGAACGCTGATTAGTGATTAGCATGCTTGGACTGTTAACCTGAGGATTTATGGTTCGCATCCTGTATCCGCACTTTTGAGTTTCGGGTGCGTTAAAAGTGTGACAATCAAATCTAACTATTCGATCTGACGAGAGTAGCCTAAGAGTTATTGATGGACTTTTCTGACTAGGTGCGTTCCCTCTCAACAATCGGTTTAAAATTACGGACTACGGATATTCGTTCTTTAAATTTGTGCGAATATCCGAAAACAAACAAATGCTTGGCGCGAAAATTCTGAAACAAACAAATTTATCGGTCTCTTCTTCTTTGATATTTTACGATCCTTATGCTCGCTGAACGTCTTAAAATCCTTACATTTAAATGAATTTGAACACATGGCCTGGCATGGCCGAGCGCGTAAGGCGTGCGTCTCGTAATCCGAGGGTCGCTGGTTCGCGCCCGCGTCGCGCTAAAATTCTCACCCTCCCAGCCGTGGGGGTGTATAATGTGACGGTCAATCCCACTATTCGTTGGTAAAAGAGTAGCCCAAGAGTTGGCGGTGGGTGGTGATGACTAGCTGCCTTCCCTCTAGTCTTACACTGCTAATTTAGGGACGGCTAGCACAGATAGCCCTCGAGTAGCTTTGTGCGAAATTCCAAAACAAACAAACAGACAAACAATTTGAACACAGAATCTGTAGTCTCTGTCCAAGCCTTTCTATTTCACTGTACCACAGAAAAGGATAAGCCAGGACACGTGTAACCTTAATTTTAGTCTTGATGTTAGGCGGCCTGGCACGGTGTAGTAGATAGAATCCTCCACTCGCAATTTGTGAGTGACGGGTTCGAAACCCTCCGCCAAACATTCTAGTCATTTCAGCTGTTATAACGTGACGGTCGATTTCAAGAGTTGTGTGTGTATGTGTGGGGAGGGAAGAGTAGGTGGTATCGTATGACTGCTTCCAGCTGTGGGTGCGTTATAAGATAAACAGTAAGTCATGTTATTCTGTTCAGAGCCCATTGGTGCGCATGACTTTCTCAGGATAGTAGTTTAGAATTAGGGACTCTAACCTTATTTCCAAAACTAAACCACCATTAGCAATAAATAATTCTAGAATTAAATAATTTCTTAAGTTTTAAATCTGATAACTTTCGCCAGTTATCGTCCACTTGTTTTTGCTAAGTGTATCAGATAACAGACAGAATGCGAACTCACTGAAATCATTTTTTTTTAATTCGGGTGTTGAAGGGAGCACATTTTTTTTATAACGTTTTGTTTTGTTTGTTGAATTTCATGGAAATGTGCTCGAGGGCTATCTGCGCTATCCCTTCCTAATTTTTGAAGAGATAGACTGAAAGGAAAGCAGCTAATCATCGCCACCTATTGTCAGCTCTAGGGCTACTCTTTGTCAACGAATAGTAAGTGAGATTGACCGAAATATTATAATGCCTCAACGGCTGAATGGACGAGCATTTTCGGTGGTGGGGTTCGAACCCGAGATCCACAAACGGCTAGCAAAACGCCCTTAATGATCTTATATCAGTCGTTACGTGTGCGTCAGTTCATGGAAAATGTGTAAATATAAGGAGAAGAAAAACATAGTTAAACTATAGGATACACGTATATATATATATATATATAGTTTTCTGAGTCAACTCCATTTTAGGACGGTTCTTTTTTAATGCTTTCTTTAAACCCCATTATCGATAAAATAGTCCTTTTGTAAAGATCTTAAAAAGGGAAGTAAAAATATGGAAATTAGATTAAGTTTCCTGCTCACGCCACACACATACGCACGTGCATGTGGGTGACTCGTAGAAACGCGCGTGCTGAACTACAAGTCAGTAGAGATGACAAAATTTGTATTTATATTGTACCACTGAGCTGTAAACCGACGTCACTTCTGACAGTTACAACCACGTGGGAAGTATAATCTCCATATTTTTAATAAAACTTCCTAAACTGCTCTAAGCCGAAGAATGGATGTGAGAAAAAAAATAATGTCACCCTGGGAAAATATTTTATTCTATGTGTGTGTGTGTGTGTTTTTCTTATAGCAAAGCCGCATCTGGCTATCTGCTGAGCTAGCGAGGGGCTTTGGTCTGTGACTTTGAGTTACATGATGTCGTTCGAAAAATACAAATGTGCGTATTCAAATAGTACGTAATTGTATCCCTCCCCCCATTGACAGAGCAGTATGTCTGCGGACTCACACCGCTAGAAACCGGGTTTTGATACCCATATGGTGGGCAGAGCACAAATAGTCCATTGAGTAACTTTGTGGATTACTTCGAAACATTGTTGTTTTGAATTAAGCACAAAGCTACACAATGGGCTATCTGTGCTCTGCTCACCATGGGTATCGAAACCCGGTTTTTAGCGTTGTAAGTCCACAGACATACCGCTGAGCCACTGAAAGGGAGCATTTCTAAACAAACCAAACCTAAACAATGTGCGTTTAATTTTCTCTGTTATCAAAATTATTTATATTTTGGAATATTGTATTCCATTAATTTGTGGAAAAAACGTTTTAATTCCTAGTGGCTGGCAAACGTGCACCAACTGTAAATTCCAGGATTCTAGGTTCGTGACCAGTTGCCATAAAAACACGCTCCGCACCGTGATGCAGGGAGTGATTTATAAGAGTGATGGGCAAATTCGAGTATTGGGTCTGACAATAGTATCCCAAGCGTTGGCGGTTGGTATTAAAAATCAGTAAATATCACGTATCTTTGAGTAAAAAAAAAGTAAAATAAATAAAAAGGAAGTTAGAGTAATATGGCAAAATAAGTTTCAATAAAACAATTTTTAAAGCACGTGTCGTCTTGAATAAATGTTTGAAGTTTATTTGTTTTGTTTTTATTTCGCGCAAAGCTACATGAGGGTTATCTGCACTGGCCGTCCCTAATTTAGCAGTGTAAGACTATAGGGAAGGCAGCTAGTCGTCACCACCCATCGCCAACTATTGGACAAATCTTTTTACTAACGAATAGTGGGATTGACCGTCACTTTATAACACCTGCTTGTTTGTTTGTTTTAGAATTTCGCACAAAGCTACTCGAGGGTTGTCTGTGCTAGCCGTTCCTAATTTAGCAGTGTAAGACTAGAGGGAAGGCAGCTAGTCATCACCACCCACCGCCAACTCTTGGGCTACTCTTTTACCAACGAATAGTGAGATTGACCGTCACATTATACGCCCCCACGGCTGGGAGGGCGAGCATGTTCAGCGCGAACCTGCGACCCTCGGATTACGAGTCGCTCGTCTTACGCGCTTGGCCATGCCAGACCTATAACACCTGCACGTTTGATAAATGGTGAGGATATTTTTCGATGAAGAGGATTCGAACCTGAGACCCTCAATAGATCTTCCTGACTACAAAATACCCTCGTTGCAACAGCGATATGTCTGAGGACTTATGCTGCTAGAAATCGGGTTTCGACACCCCTGGTGGGCATAGTCCAGATAGCCCTTTATGTAACTTTGTGCTTAATAACAAACAACAACACCTACTTCTAATATTTGAAGAAAGAGTGTTTGACCGATTGCTCTTTTCAACGGTTTCGTAAAATACCACTAAATTATCAGTTGTCATGCATGAATAAAACAAAAATATATATATTTTTCGTCCCTTGTTCACTACGTTAACCAGTCTTTTTTCTTCTTATAATTGGTTTTCCCTCTACAATCAAACATAAATAAGAAACTTTGACTGGAGATCGTTAACAGTTTCGTTCGTCCAGAAGTTACATTAATGTTAACAAATCGCATCTTCCACAAGGAGGGCCTTGATTACCATCGTCAGAAACTACACAGAAACTGAAGAGTCTTTCTTTGTCAGGCTCATTCTATCGAATACACACGAAGACATTGAACGTGTCTGAGGTTTTCACATGGTTTAGTCAACATGGATTTTAAGATGCCCTTTCCGCAGCGTCAACATGTATTTCGTGATTCACATCTGGTGACTTTTCCATGTTCTCTCTCTCTGTGTTTAACAGTACAAACATGTTATTTCCCCTTCGATAAACAGACTCACAAATTTAATGTGGAGCGACAAATTAACTTTCCTGCTTGACGTGTTCTTAAATTTTTGTAACGTCAATACATTTGTTTACAGTTTCTCTTACTATATGTTATTGAAGGTTTTGATTTCCTCTAGACTGAATCCCGCCCATCACGGTCTCGTTTTTAAAGATTTACTTGTGTAGAAGAAGAGATATTTTATCTTGGTCAACTTCTCCACAGTGAATGCCACCCAGTATTGATTGATGTGGGTGGTAGAATAACTTTTTTTTTGTAATTCCAAAGGTACAAAGAGGACTAAACTATCTTCCTGGTCTTTGTGTAAATATTTTATTCCAAAAGTCTTTTTTTTGTTAATTATTACTTATTACTTCTTCGGTTTCCAAAAGGTCCCCCGGTGGCACAGTGGTATGTCTGCGGACTTACACACTAAAAACCGGGTTTCGATACCCGTGGTGGGCAGAGCACAGATAGTCCCAAACGGTTTCCAAATATTATAAGACCAAATTAACACTGAGACACAAGAGCTTCATTTTTAACCTATTATTTTTTTAATTTTAACTCTAAATCGATAGCTTGTATTTGTAGTTTAGTGTTGATTAATAACAAAGAGATAATAGTATTATTATCACTTGCAGCTGTTTATTATCGAGTGGCTCGTCATGGCCAGGTGGGTAAGGCACTCGACTCATAATCCGAATCTCTGTCACATTCAAACATGTTCGCCCTTTCAACTGTAGGGGGCGTTATAATAATAGGTCAATCCCACTATTCATTGGTAAAAAATTAGCCCAAGAGTTGGCGGTGGGTGGTGATGACTAGCTGCCTTCTTTCTATTCTTACACTGTTAAATTAGGGACGGCTAGCGGAGATAGCCCTCATATAGCTTTGCGCGAAATTCAAAACAAACCAAGCCCGGCATGAGTATTTAACGTTTTATTAACCCCTTTCTCCAGGCGTATAGAAATTGTTGCCACGTTTTCAGCACGTGACAATACCCACGAAAGGCAGGCCTTTAACAACCCTGAAACTTTCGTTCATTTGCTTCTATGATTGCATTTCTCCCACTACTACTTCAACATCAAGAACCATGAAGGTTTCTGAAGTTAATATTTTTGTTTCAAATCGTGCGCGCACTCCATCGTCCAAACTTTAAACCTCTGGATAAAAATGTTCCCTTCTTTCCGCTGTCTTAGAAGTTTACGTTTCTTCTACGGTGTAGAGCAAGCAGAAGAATGGATTGACTGACTGCGCAGTTATGTCTACTTTGTAGATCGAATTGTAGTGTAAAAAGCCTCAACTCTAAGTGCTGAACGAAGTTAGAAAATAAACCGTAATTTGGGGACCATCTCAATATTTAATCGAGCTATTCATTAAGCATTTCATATATTGGTATTTATCAAGTGGAGAATTTCAAGTGAGTTTTTTTTTTTAAGTTTCTTGCTATCAAACTTCCAAATCTATCATCGAATAAACACTATAATACAGATCCACTCATCCATGTCGCCTTTTATTTTCTCTCTCTGCATTTAAAATTCAAAATGTTTTTTTATTATTATTAATGCAAGATATCAAACGTCCCTGCTGAGACAGCGGTAAGTCAAAGGATTTACAACGCTAAAATTTGGAGTTCCATTCCCCTTAGTGACCACAGAAGATAGCCCGATCTGGCTTTGCTATAAGTAAACACACATACACAAAAGATATAAAACTTTACGGTAAGCCCGGCATGGCCAGGCGATTAAGTCATTCAACTCGTAATCCGAGTATCAGGGGTTCAAATCATGCTCGCCCTTTCAACAGTGGGGGCGTTATAACGTGACGGTCAATCTCACTATTCGTTGGTAAAAGAGTAGCCCAAGAGCTGGCAGTGAGTGGTGATGACTAGCTCCCTTCCCTCTGCTAAATTAGGGATGGCTAGCGCAGATAGCCCTCGTGTAGTTTTGCGCGAAATTCAAAACAAACCAAACCGTAAATTCTTGCATATAGTCCTTCATAACCAGCTGCAGACCAACGTCAGCTTTAAACCACCGACTGCGACTGCGCTGAATGCACGCAAAATTTCTGCAAGTCGCACATATACCGTATTACATTATTTTGGCATTCAAGTGCCGGAGGCGGATGGTTCTCTATTTTACATTATCAAAATCCGACGGTCCATGATTGCATGTGAAAAAAAATAAAAAAATCGGTCGCTCGGATTATAATTACACTTTGATTCAGTCGTTAAGAGTTCGTAACGAATGAACAAGAAGGAATCTTTAACTTGAGCGAAAAAAAACTGACTTCCATCTCCTCTGGGTGATTCTGAAAAACATTATTTGAAAGTCTACTAGTTTTTGCGAAGCAATTGAGTGGTCTTGTAAATTAACGAGCTTAAAGATATTTTGTGTGGACAAGTAAATAAAAAAACACGCAAAGATGTACAAGTGTTGCGTTAGTTAACGTGCAAGATGTGTTTACAAAGCAGTGTGTTATTATTATTATTATCAGGCCCGGCAGGACTAGATGGTTAAGAGCTCGACTCTTAATCCGAGAGTCGCGGGTTCGAATCCCCGTCGCACCAAACATGCTCGCCCTTTCAGCCGTGGGAGCGTTATAATGTTCGGTCAGTCCCACTATTCGTTTAGTCCAAGAGTTGGCGGTGGGTGGTGATGACTAGCTGCCTTTCCTCTAGTCTTACACTGCTAAATTAGGGCTAGGTAGCACAGATAGTCCTCAAGTAGCTTTGCGCAAAATTCAGAAAACAAATAAACACAATTAACTTCAACTTTGTTTGCTTCTCCCCCACCGTCTTGAAAGGCCCTATTTTTCCGTTGAAATTTTACTCATCGAAATATGCTTTTATCAAATAACATGCTTTCAAAATACAAACTTTTCGCATATTAAAAAAATATTTGAGAGGGCTGATAAAAACGAAACATGTGACTACCACGAGCTCACAGATAACTTATGTTTGTAGATGTACGTTTCAGGCCTGATTTAAATACATATTACTTTGATTTTCTCTGGCTCTCTCTTTTTATCTATCTGTTTAATTTCTTATCAGTTTTACTATTTATCTTTCCATCATTCTCTCCGTTTATTTGCCAGAGAGATAAACAGAGATAACATGATTTTGCAAGCATGACTTGCGCATTGAATGATGAAACTGAAATGTTTGTGAGCTAATATTAGCAAGTTGCGCTGCCCGGCATGGCCAGGTGGGTTAAAGCGTTCGACTCGTAATCTGAGGGTCGCGGGTTCAAGTCCCCAGGCCCGGCATGGCCAAGCGTGTTAAGGCGTGCGACTCGTAATCGTTAGTAAAAATGTAGCCCAAGAGTTGGCGGTGAGTGGTGATGACGAGCTGCCTTCCCTCTAGTCTTACACTACTAAATTAGGGACGGCTAGCACAGATAGACCTCGAGTAGCTTTGTGCGAAATTCAAAACAAACAATCTCTCCATTTATTCTGTCGTTCTCGCTCGTTTTTCGCGTTTATCGCTTAGGCCGATAAAATATATTGCCGGTGTTTCGGCAGAATGATATTCATAGACAATAAGCCATTAGTTTTAAGCGAGAAATTATGTTTATAATCTTAATAAACGAGATCTTAAAGTACATCAGACTTTCAATGACATTAATATTGTGACTTAGTCCCTCTTTTGCTTTAATTCACCCCTTTTAAAGAGAGAATCAACTCGCCTGTTTCAATAGCAACAAGAAAGTTGTTACCGCCTCTGACTGTGAACAGTTTTAGCTCGGGAAGCGACTGATGTAGGCTGTTTTCATCTTAGAAGCCCATCGTATATGCGAAACGCGCGTGCTGGGTCTATCTCAGTGCTGAGCTTCGAGTTGCGCATTTTTGCTACTCTGGTAAGTGTTTTTTTTTTGTCCGTGTGTTTTTGTTGTTGTTAAATTTAAAATATTTAAGAATGATTAATTTGTTTTTAATCTGGCCAGAAAGTTTTGTAGCATGTTATTTAAATAAAACTCATATTAAAGCTTGGAATTCAGAAAGTTATACCAGTTTTACAATGTAAAGATGTCGCTGTTCTTTTGGAACTAACTCTGCAAGTTATCGGAAAACAATGTAAGTTTTATCAACCAGATGAGCTAACTATAATTGTCACTAGTGTAATGATATTTTACGCCGTCTGTCGATGGCATGTCGAACTTTAATTTGTTGGATTATAAAGTATATTATTTTCTCCATTTTCAAAATAGACATGTTTTATCTTTGTCGTTAGAAATTTAAAAGGCGAATTTTTCACACAGTACAATTCAGCGAAGTTAAATAGCTGAGAAATGAAAAGTATATTAAAAAAAAACAATAATAATTAATAATTATAATTCGTACTAACAACTTACCATTTCATCAGAAAACCACAAAAAGATATTATGTCAAATAACATTGATTTTATAACTGGTTTTTCTCGTAAGTTCATAAGTTTTGGGCACACAATAAGATAACGTATACTGGGTCTACAAAACATTTATTAAATTTCTAGCAATCTATACGTTGTTCATATATAATCTTAGAAAAAAAAACCGTTGAGCGCTTTGAAAAAATTGCCCTCAAATCCTATGTTGTCCACAAGCCGCTCAGCCTAAGCCTGTGGGTTTACAACGGTAGAAATCGTGATTCAATACCTTCAATGGACACAGCACATATAGTCCATTGTGTAGCTTTGCGCTTCAGAACGTTCCATGTATGCATACATACGGGTATTATATTATCTGGCGCGTTTAACACATAATATTTTTACTGTGATGTTTGTATTAACATATAAATGTATATCTCAACCTTATTGAAGACTACACGTAATACGTATAGTTTTTAAATAGCTTGATCGAAGACTACTGTTAAAATTGTTAAATCGTCACCCCACTATCCAGATAACATAAACAAATAAACCACGTTGCGAACCTGGTAATGTCTTGAATTCTTGTTTGCTTGAAGTTAATCACAAAGCTACACAATGTGCAATCTGTGTTCTGGCCACTCAGGGTATTGAAACTTGGTTTATCGCCTGTTTGTTTTGGATGATGGCACAGAGTTAAACAGGGAATATTGTCCCCAGTTTCGAACTAAGGTGAAGGCAGGAAATCAATAGAAATAACTGCCAACTGTAAACGAATAGTGGGATTTCACTGTTACTTTTATAACACATATCAGTCCTAAAGAGCGCGAAGAGCGATTTTTATTTTATCTAACAACATGACGCGAAACATGGGACATCCGGTAGTTCTGACCCCTGGACAATATTCGCCGATATTTTCGTTGCATGTATAGATTTTCTTTCGCGTACATCGCTTGACCCGATGTATATATATTTGCCATTTCGTGATGACGAGAAATCCACTTGAGGTATTTATGTATTCTAAAGACGGCTGGTATGGGTATTAAAACTTTAATTAAAATAAAGTTGGGTAAACGGCCAAAATGGCAACCTTACCTTTTCCCTTAACATTTATAAGCTTGAACACAACATTAGATAATTATGACTTGTTGTTACTCAGTGTATAAATTAACACTTGTAATATAGTTTTTTTCCCAACATATATAATGTACGTGAGTTTGGCGTTTAAACCATTACTGACAATTGATAAAAGTCTATGTGTTTGTCTCCTTATAATTGGATCCATTGTCAACAAACCTGATATATACTTTGATATCTCCTTTTAGACTGACATAGGAGATAGGCATCTGACCCCTCCTCAGGAGTCCCTAATTCTCTCTCGTGCATTGGATAGGCACGTCAGTTAGTGTGCGTAAACAAATTCGAAATGCCTAAATTCCTCAGTGATAAGTCTGACAGATTACAACGCTAACATTCGGGTTTTGATACCCATGCTGGGTAGACCACAGATAGCCCATTGTGCAGCTTTGTAGTTAACTTCAAGCAACCAAACAAACAAATTAACCATAGGAACCAAACAAACAAATTAACCATAAGAACCAAACAAACAAATTAATCATAGGAACCAAACAAACAAATTAACCATAGGAACCAAAGAAACAAATTAACCATAGGAACCAAAGAAACAAATTAACCATAGGAACCAAACAAACAAATTAATCATAGGAACCAAACAAACAAATTAACCATGTTCAAACATTATTGGTGGTCAGGTTCCTCCTTCTGCTTCAATAGGTGCTTAAGTTCTTGTAAGTATGTTGTTCTTTGAGTGTTTGTAAGTATGTTGTTCTTTGAGTGTTTGTAAGTATGTTGTTCTTTGAGTGTTTGTAAGTATGTTGTTCTTTGAGTGATTGTAAGTATGTTGTTCTTTGAGTGATTGTAAGTATGTTGTTCTTTGAGTGATTGTAAGTATGTTGTTCTTTGAGTGCTTGTAAGTATGTTGTTCTTTGATAGATTGTTTTGGCAGAGTATTCATGAGGAAAGGCGGAAAACTTTCGAAACGTCGTCTTCTACATCTGTGTCTCCACGACAGTCAGTTGTCGTCCATTCTATAAACTTTCAAGAATGTTGTTATTAGTGCATACAACGTGATTCTACCTTCAATCTTTGAGTCTCATTGTCATTTCCAGGAATACGGTTCGAACCTTGTCCTGTAAGATATCTATTAATTGAAATAATTATTTACCTGGCTGGTATTACACGTGGACAAAAACTGTGACGGGTATCTCTGAAAGATTGTGTTTGAAACTTAAAAATTCGGGTCTAAGCCAGTTTACAGCAGTACCAATCGGTTGGAGTCCAGAGGTTGGCGTATCCTGATTGAAAATCAGAAAATTAATAGCTTTCATCCAATTGCTGAAACACTCGTTCCACACTTTGGGGTTATGGAGTAGCCCAGGAGTTGGCGGTGGGTACTGTTAATTAGTTTCCTTCCATTTAGCCCATTAATTAATAATTAGGGATGGATATATACAGTTATAACTCTGTGCAGTTTCGAAAGAGAAAACTTAAATAAATAAACAAATGGTTACGAGTTTTATTTCCCGCTACAAAATTTTCAGAAAACACCCTATTTTTACTACTTTAAAACTATTCGTAGTTTAAAAATATACCATTTTCAACCCTAAACCATTTATCTAAATAATAGCCTAGTAGTCTAAATCGTATGAATAGTTCTAAATAACTTGGCTTTAGCTTCGGAGATTAACTTACACATATAATAAACACCTAACATGCAAAAACACGCCTGCTACTATTATTTGGTGGACAGATGTAAAAAAACTGCCCATTTATTAAAATAACTTATTAATACAAATAAATTATATTTTTGAAGCGACACATTGTTAGCCCTGATAAGCTGCACACGATAATCACTTCTGAACAATGGGGTTGACTCGCACTTGACATTCTTACATGTTTCAATAAAATACCCAAGAACTGATGCAAACTTACAACACTAGAAACCAGGTCTCGATACTCGTAGTGGGCAGAGCACAGATAGCCCATTGTGTAGCTGTGTGCTTACAAACAAACACATCCGGCCTGTCTATCGGTTTCGTTAAAATACGAACGATGACTCATACCTGGTTATATGTTTTGGTAAAGTGCTATTTACAAACCTGCAATGTGAAAATCGTAAACAATATATTACATTTACTTTAAAAATATTGTCACATAACATAACACTACTCGTTCAAAACACAATAGATTTATTAATTATCAAAGCTGGACGTAAGTGAAGTTTTGATAACAGAAATACGAGTTCGCCGAAAATTTAAAAATGGTACCTCTGCGTTAAGACTTATAAAACGATTTGTGATTGGGTGAGGGAGCACGAGAGAGGCTAGAAAAAACGTGAAGGGTAAGTGTTTAATCGGTTAGGAAGAGAATAAAGAGTAAATGTATGATTGGTTGGAAATATAGAACGAATAGTGAATATCTGATTGGTTACAACTGACATAAAAGGTAAATATTTGATTGGCAATGAATAAAGCAAACTCTAAATATCTGCTTAGTTATTATGATTGGTTATAAATTACATAAAGGAGAAGCACCTGATTGGCTATAAATGACATAAATGTTAAATATCTGATTGGCTATGAATGATATAAAGGTAAATATTTAATTAGCAATAAATGATATAAATGCAACTTACACAAATAGCCACCCATAATAATTGTGAACTGCCAGACTAGAACTAAAAACGCCCATCAATCACTCTTGGACAACTGTTGTGCAGCTGAATAATATGATGTGACTGTCACTGTTATTACACATCGATGTATCCAACGTACGAAGCGCGCTTTTGCTTTAACGAGTCGCCAACCACGTATTCTCGGATCTACCGTCCAGACACGTTAATCACTGGACCAAGCCCTTATCGATTTCATTTATTAATCAATCACATTTATCTACTGTTTCGAAATGGATGACGTAAAGAGCTAAAATAAACTTATTTTTAACTGCCAGTGATCCCTCTGTTATTGAAATAACGAACGCGTTGAAGCAATTATTCGTATATTACATGTTGACATCATTAAGCTCGCAACTGTGACGCCCTCTTGTGAATCATTAAATATTTAGATAATTATTTCTTGGTTACTATCGATTGCTGTCATATTGAACAGGTAACTAGTGTTTAATATATATATATATATATATGTATGTCTTCGTGTTTTTGTTTGTCAAACACAAAGCGACATAATTAGATATCTGTGTTCTTTACGTCACAGGTATTGAAACTCGATTTTTAGCATTATAAGTCATTATAATTACCACTGAGATACCAGAGAGCATTTTTTTCATGCGTTATTGTGTTTCGGTGAACCGGTCAATAAACCTTATGTTGTCATGACATCAGACGTTCGGATGATTTTTGATGACGAGAAACCCGCTTGAAGTAAAAATGTTCGCAAAAGCTATTTGTTAACCTGAAGATGACCTAAGAAGGTCGCAACGCTATTCTATACTTTATTTTAGTTAAAGTTTTAATACCAATACTTGTGAATACGTTCGGCTGGTTTGTGTTTTTTCGAATATTTTGGGCTACTCTAAGCGAAAAGTTGGATCTAAAACAAACTTAAAATTCTAAACTTTGGAGCGCAACGTTTCGCGGTAACGAAACGTGAAATGTGGATCGCGGTGACGAAACGTGAAATGTGGATTCTCCGATCGGTCTTCATGACGTTAGGCCCACTCCAGGTTCCATTGCACTAGCAGTTTGTTTACGGACATCTACTGGCGACACTTAGTGACTAAAGTTGGAAACTGTGGTGAAGAAAGTGAAAAAAACTGTTTGTTTGTTTTGAATTTTTCACAAAGCAACACGAGGGCTACGCTAGTCGTCCCTAATTTAACAGTGTAAGACAAGAGGAAAGGAGTTATTCAGCACCACCCAGCGTCCCTCTTGAGCTACACTTTTACCAACGAGTAGTGAAATTGACCGAAACATTATAACACCCATGAGGCTGAAAGAGTGAGCGTGTTTAGAGTGACGGGGATACGAACTCGTGACCCTCAGATTACGAGTAGAGTTCTCTAACCATCTAGATATGCTGGCCCCGAGAATAAAAAATAAAATATCTGGTAGAATGAACGTAACCCTAATTATTATTATTTAATATTTAATTTAGAATATTAATCCTTAATCATCCCCCTAGAGAGTACAAGCTGAACTGTTATGCAGTGTAGTAGCTGTAACTGCAACTCCACAACATAACTGATATCTTTTTGACTGAGTTAATTGTAGCTAACACAAAGCTCTGTCCTGGCATCTTTGTACTCGTAAATTAACAAGGCTTGAAACTATGGCTTAGAAAATCTTATCTGTGTTTGGAAAGCAATCCGACAAAGCAGTATCACGTATTAACCTAAATAACAGAGTTTAAGTGCGCGTGACAGATTGCGTGTAGAAGGGACAATTTCTCCTTTCAATGTAAAATGTATGAGGGTCGCACCAAACATGCTCGCTCTTCAAGCCGTGGGGGCATCATAATGTTACGGTCAGTCCCACTATTCGTTGGTAAAAGAGTAGCCCAAGAGTTGGAGGTCGGGGGTGATGACTAGCTGTCTTCCCTTTAGTCTTACAGTGCTAACTTAGGGACGGCTAGTACAGATAGCCCTCGTGTAGCTTTGTGCGAAATTCAAAAACAAACAAACGCAAAATGTAAACAGAAGACGAATAACAACACAAGTTTAATGTTGGAGAACCTTTGATGTGATACAAACTCTATCAGTAGCTAACTTGTCGCACTGCGGATTCGAGAGTGTAAGGTTTAAGACTGGATTCTACTGAAAATCTGTGAGTGCCAATTTTGGTTTGACGAGCCGGAAGAAAGCCAGTTGGCGGTGGATACTGTTTGTGAACTGTCTCTCCTCTGGCCAGCAGTTCAAAATTAAAAATTGTTATACCAGAACCCTAGGGGTTTCCTGACCTGGCCGTTTAACCTGTGTGTTGCATGAGGTGACGTTCGGTTCCATAATTCTAACTGTATAAAAAAAAACTGACTCAAAGACCTTTATTTACTGAAGTTTTTAATGTAGTTTATTCATTTTAGCCTATCATTACTACATATGCGCATAGGCAAAACACTGGATGGTCGGATTTCGATTAGGAATTCAATAGGGTAGTTTAACAGCGCGTGAATTATTTGGAATCCATATCGACCTCCATTATAACGTACTATTGCATTCAAAATATGGTTACACGTGAAATCTAATGTTATCTTGCCTGACTAGGTGTTGTATAAGGTTCATTTGGTTTCGAAGTTTGCGCAAAGCTAGACGTTCTTAATTTTGTAGTTATAAAACAGAGGAAAAGCAGCTAATCAACACCCACCGCCAACGTTTGGACTACTCTTGTATCAACAGTTAGTGGCATTGACTATAACATTATAACTCCACCAAGGCTTAGAAAACGAGTATTTTCGGTAAGGGGGATTTAAACTCGCAATCCTGAGATTGCGAGTTTCTGAGCACATTAACCACCATGCCTGTCGCATAAGTTCTTAATCAGGATGAGAAGAGAAAATATCAAATGTGGTAAATATAAACGACTTAGAGAGCATAAGTTATTTGAATGAAATACAAATAGTGTTGTGACTCTTAAACCTGTATGAAACAGAAGTAAAAACAGAATTGACATTTCAAACATTACGTTCTGATTGGTCCAGAAAGAATGTCAGAGGTTTAACGCGTACAGAATTTTCATCGGGTCTGTGTAACAACGTTCGTGTATTAAAAATGTCTGTCACACACAAAACACGCGATCATTAAGTTCTTTTCGTTTCCACATTCTCCTTTGTACAGATTGAATATAGTGCTCGAACGATGCTGGTATTTCTTGACAAAAGAAAAACAAAAGTAATTAGCAGATGGCTCTGCAAAGTTCTTAAGTACTTTTGATATGATTTGAGATTTTTGTTTGTATTACTTGAGTTAAATATATCTTGTTTCTCACCATACATCGTGAAGGTGGCGTCAATGAAACTCCCTCTACCTCTGTAAGAAAGAATTAGATACCTGTTCCATTCTAACACACGACACGGATTCTTTTCATTCCAAGGAAAACCCTTGTTCCACAGTTCGTGTAAATATTAATATTCTAGGCCTGAAATGACTCATCGAGATGAACAGCTTAACGAAGATACACAGCTATGCTGAGCTAGGACCATTACTATTACACAAAAGACAAGTAAACAAGTTTATATTTAAACAGTCCATTCATTTAATGGGGAATTATTAGTTTTGTATGTTTTAGTTACTTAAGCTTTTCGAGTTAAGTGTTATGTAGCAGTATATTATTGGAGTTGTACTAAGGTTTTATAGTTCTCAGTTTAAGTTAAGGTTTTCAGGTTCTAAGTTTGAGTTCAAGTTTTGTAGTTCTAAGTTTGAGTTAAAGTTTCGTAGTTCTAAATTTGATTTAAAGTTTCGTGGTTCTAAGTTTGAGTTAAAGTTTTGTAGTTCTAAGTTTGTGTTAAAGTTTCTAGTTCTAAGTTTGAGTTAAAGTTTCGTAGCTCTAAGTTTGAGTTAAAGATTTGTAGTTCTAAGTTTGAGTTTAAGTTTTGTAGTTCTAAGTTTTTGAGTTAAAGTTTTGTGCTTCTAAGTTTGAGTTAAAGTTTTGTAGTTCTAAATTTGAGTTAAAGCTTCGTAGTTCCAAGTTTGAGTTAAAGCTTTGTAGTTCTAAATTTGAGTTAAAGTTTTGTGGTTTTAAGTTTGAGTTGAAGTTTTGTAGTTCTAAGTTGAAGTCAAATTTTTGCAGTTCTAAGTTTGAGACAAGGTTTTGTAGTTCTAAGTGTCAGTTAAGGTTTTGTAGTTCTAAGTTTGAGTTGAAGTTTTGTAGTTCTAAGTTTGAGTTGAAGTTTTATAGTTCTCAGTTTGAGTTAAGGTTTTGTAGTTCTAAGTTTGAGTTAAAAGTTTTGTAGTTCTAAGTTTGAGTTAAAGTTCTGTATTTCTAAGTATGAGTTAATGTTTCGTAGTTCTAAGTTTGAATTAAAGTTTTGTAGTTCTAAGTTTAAGTCAAATTTTTGCAGTTCTAAGTTTGAGACAAGGTTTTGTAGTTCTCAATTTGAGTTAAAGTTTCAAAGTTCTAAATTCGAGTTAAAGTTTTCTAGTTCTAAACTTGAGTTAAAGATTCGTAAAACTTAGATTGAGTTAAAGTTTTGTAGTTTTAAGTTTGAGTTAAAGTTTTGTGGTTTTAAGTTTAATTAAAGTTTTATAGTTCTAAGTTTGAGTTACAAGTTTGTAGTTCTAAGTTTGAGTTCAAGTGTGTGGTTTTAAGTTTCACTTAAAGTTTTGTAGTTCTGAGTTTGAGTTAAAGATCTGTATTTCTAAGTATGAGTTAATGTTTCGTAGTTCTAAGTTTGAGTTAAAAGTTTGTAGTTTTAAGTTTGAGTTGAAGTTTTGTAGTTCTAAGTTTGAGTTCAAGTTTTGTAGTTCTAAGTTTGAGTTCAAGTTTTATAGTTCTAAGTTAGAGTTGAAGTTCTGTAGTCCTAAGTTTGAGTTGAAGTTTTGTAGTTCTAAATTTGAGTTAAAGGTTTGTAGTTCTAAACTTAAGTTAAAGTTTTGTAGTTCTAAGTTTGAGTTGAAGTTTTGTAGTTCTAAGTTTCAGTTAGTTTTGTAGTTCAAAGTTTGAGTTAAAGGCTTGTAGTTCTAAGTTTCAGTTAAAGTTTCGTAGCTCTAAGTTTGAGTTAAAAATTTGTAATTCTAAGTTTGAGTTAAAGATTTGTAATTCTGAGTTTGAGTTAAAGATTTGTAGTTCAAAGTTTGAGTTAAAGTTTTCAAATTCTAAGTTTGAGTTGAAGTTTTGTAGTTCTAAGTTTGTGTTAGTTTTGTGGTTCTAAATTTGGGTTAAAGTCTTGTAGTTCTGAGTTTAAGTTAAAGTTTTGTAGTTCTAAGTTTGAGTTAGTTTTGTAGTTCTAAGTTTGAGTTAAAGTTTTGTAGTTCTAAGTTTGAGTTGAAGTTTTGTAGTTCTAAGTTTGAGTTAGTTTTGTAGTTCTAAGTTTCAGTTGAAGTTTTGTAGTTCTAAGTTTGAGTTAGTTTTGTAGTTCTAAATTTGAGTTAAAGTTAGGTAATTCTAAGTTTGAGTTGAAGTTTTGTAGTTCTAAGTTTCAGTTAGTTTTGTAGTTCTAAATTTGAGTTAAAGTTTTGTAGTTCTAAGTTTGAGTTAGTTTTGTAGTTTTAAGTTTGTGTTAAACTTTGTAGTTCTAAGTTTGAGTTAAAGTTTTGTAGTTCTAAGTTTGAATTAGTTTTGTAGCTCTAAGTTTGAGTTAAAGTTTTGCCGTTCTGAGTTTGAGTTAAAGTTCTTTAGTTCTAAGTGTGAGTTAAGGTTTTGTAGTTCTAAGTTTCATGTAAAAGTTTGAGTTGAAGTTTTGTAGTTCTAAGTTTTAGTTGAAGTTTTGTAGTTCTGAGTTTGATTTAAAGATTTATAGTTCTAAGTTTCAATTAAAGTTTTGTAGTTCTCAGTTTGAGTTAAAGTTTTGTAGTTCTCAGTTTGAGTTAAAGATTTGTAGTTCTAAATTTGAGTTAAAGTTTTGTAGTTCTAAACTTGAGTTAAAGTTTTGTAGTTTTAAGTTTGAGTTAAAGTTTTGTAGTTCTAAGTTTGTGTTAACTTTTGTAGTTCTGAGTTTGAGTTAAAGATTTGTAGTTCTAAGTTTGAATTAAAGTTTTGTAGTTCTAAGTTGAAGTCAAATTTTTACAGTTCTAAGTTTGAGACAAGGTTTTGTAGTACTTATTTTGAGTTAAAGTTTTGTAGTTTTAAGTTTGTGTTAAAGATTCATAGTACTTAGTTTGAGTTAAAGTTTTGTAGCTCTAAGTTTGAGTTAAGGTTTTGTAGTTCTAAGTTTGAGTTAAAAGTTTTGTAGTTCTAAGTTTGAGTTAAAGTTCTGTATTTCTAAGTATGAGTTAATGTTTCGTAGTTCTAAGTTTGAGTTAAAAGTTTGTAGTTCTAAGTTTGAGTTGAAGTTTTGTAGTTGTATGTTTTAGTTAAAGTTTTGTAGTTCTAAGTTTGAGTTCAAGTTTTGTAGTTCTAAGTTTGAGTTCAAGTTTTGTAGTTCAAAGTTTGAGTTAGTTTTGTAGTTCTAAACTTGAATTAAAGTTTTGTATTTCTAAACTTGAATTAAAGTTTTGTAGTTCTAAGTTTCAGTTGAAGTTTTCAAGTTCTAAGTTTCAGTTGAAGTTTTGTAGTTCTAAGTTTGAGTTAGTTTTGTAGTTCTATATTTGAGTTAAAGTGTTGTAGTTCTAAATTTCAGTTAAAATTTTGTAGTTCTAAACTTGAGTTAAAGATTTGTAGTTCTAAATTTGAGTTAAAGATTCGTAGTACTTAGTTTGAGTTACAGTTTTGTAGTTTTAAGTTTGAGTTAAAGTTTGTAGTTCTAAGTTTGAGTTAAAGTTTTGTAGTTCTATGTTTATGTTATCGTTTGTTGTTCTGAGTTTGAGTTAAAGATTTGTAGTTCTGAGTTTGAGTTAAAGATTTGTAGTTCTAAGTTTGAGTTAAAGTTTTGTACTTCTAAGTTTGAGTTAAAGTTTTGTAGTTCTAAGTGTGAGTTGAAGTTTTGTAGTTCTAAACTTGAGTTAAAGTTTTCAAATTCTAAGTTTGAGTTGAAGTTCTGTAGTTCTAAGTTTGAGTTAGTTTTGTACTTCTAAATTTGAGTTAAAGTTTTGTAGTTCTAAGTTTGAGTTAAAGTTTTGTACTTCTATATTTGATTTAAAGTGTTGTAGTTTTAAGTTTGAGTTAAAGTTTTGTAGTTCTAAGTTTGAATTAAAGTTTTGTAGCTCTAAGTTTGAGTTAAAGTTTTGTAGTTCTATGTTTGAGTTGAAGTCTTGTAGTTCTAAGTTTCAGTTAGTTTTGTAGTTCTAAGTTTCAGTTAGTTTTGTAGTTCTAAACTTGAGTTAAAGTGTTGTAGTTCTAAGTTTGAGTTGAAGTTTTGTAGTTCTAAGTTTGAGTTAAAGTTTTGTAGTTCTAAATTTGAGTTAGTGTTGTAGTTCTAAATTTGAGTTAAAGTTTTGTAGTTCTAAACTTGAGTTAAAGATTCGTACTACTTAGTTTGAGTTGAAGTTTTGTAGTTTTACGTTTGTGTTAAAGTTTGTAGTTCTAAGTTTGAGTTAAAGTTTTGTAGTTCTAAGTTTGAATTAAAGTTTTGTAGCTCTAAGTTTGAGTTAAAGTTTTGTAGTTCTAAGTTTGAGTTCAAGTTTTGTAGTTCTAAGTTTCAGTTGAAGTTTTGTAGTTCTAAGTTTCAGTTGAAGTTTTGTAGTTCTGAGTTTGAGTTAAAGTTTTGTAGTTCTGAGTTTGAGTTAAAAATTTGTAGTTCTAAATTTGAGTTAAAGTTTTGTAGTTCTAAGTTTGAGTTAAAGTTTTGTAGTTCTAAGTTTGAGTTAAGGTTTTCTAGTTCTAAGTCTGAGTTGAAGTTTTGTAGTTCTAAACTTGAGTTAAAGTTTTGTAGTTCTAAGTTTGAGTTAAAGTTTTGTAGTTCTAAGTTTGTGTTAACTTTTGTAGTTCTGAGTTTGAGTTAAAGATTTGTAGTTCTAAGTTTGAATTAAAGATTTGTAGTTCTAAGTTGAAGTCAAATTTTTGCAGTTCTAAGTTTGAGACAAGGTTTTGTAGTACTTATTTTGAGTTAAAGTTTTGTAGTTTTAAGTTTGTGTTAAAGATTCATAGTACTTAGTTTGAGTTAAAGTTTTGTAGCTCTAAGTTTGAGTTAAGGTTTTGTAGTTCTAAGTTTGAGTTAAAAGTTTTGTAGTTCTAAGTTTGAGTTAAAGTTTTGTAGTTCTAAGTTTGAGTTAAAGTTTTGTAGTTCTAAGTTTGAGGTAAAGTTTTGTAGTTCTAAGTTTGAGTTAAGATTTTATAGTTCGAAGTTTGAGTAAAGGTTTGTAGTTCTAAATTTGAGTTAACGTTTTGTAGTTCTAAACTTCAGTTAAAGTTTTGCAGTTCCAAACTTCAGTTAAAGATTCGTAGTACTTAGTTTGAGTTAAAGTTTTGTAGCTCTAAGTTTAGTTAAGGTTTTGTAGTTCTAAGTTTGAGTTAAAAGTTTTGTAGTTCTAAGTTTGAGTTAAGGTTTTCTAGTTCTAAGTCTGAGTTGAAGTTTTGTAGTTCTAAACTTGAGTTAAAGTTTTGTAGTTCTAAGTTTGTGTTAACTTTTGTAGTTCTGAGTTTGAGTTAAAGATTTGTAGTTCTAAGTTTGAATTAAAGTTTTGTAGTTCTAAGTTGAAGTTAAATTTTTGCAGTTCTAAGTTTGAGACAAAGTTTTGTAGTACTTATTTTGAGTTAAAGTTTTGTAGTTTTAAGTTTGTGTTAAAGATTCATAGTACTTAGTTTGAGTTAAAGTTTTGTAGCTCTAAGTTTGAGTTAAGGTTTTGTAGTTTTAAGTTTGAGTTAAAAGTTTTGTAGTTCTAAGTTTGAGTTAAAGTTTTGTAGTTCTAAGTTTGAGTTAAAGTTTTGTAGTTCTAAGTTTGAGGTAAAGTTTTGTTGTTCTAAGTTTGAGTTAAGATTTTATAGTTCCAAGTTTGAGTAAAGGTTTGTAGTTCTAAATTTGAGTTAACGTTTTGTAGTTCTAAACTTCAGTTAAAGTTTTGCAGTTCCAAACTTGAGTTAAAGATTCGTAGTACTTAGTTTGAGTTAAAGTTTTGTAGCTCTAAGTTTAGTTAAGGTTTTGTAGTTCTAAGTTTGAGTTAAAAGTTTTGTAGTTCTAAGTTTGAGTTAAAGATTCGTAGTACTTAGTTTGAGTTAAAATTTTGTAGTTCTAAATTTGAGTTAAAGATTCGTAGTACTTAGTTTGAGTTACAGTTTTGTAGTTTTAAGTTTGTGTTAAAGTTTGTAGTTCTAAGTTTGAGTTAAAGTTTTGTAGTTCTATGTTTATGTTATCGTTTGTTGTTCTGAGTTTGAGTTAAAGATTTGTAGTTCTGAGTTTGAGTTAAAGATTTGTAGTTCTAAGTTTGAGTTAAAGTTTTGTACTTCTAAGTTTGAGTTAAAGTTTTGTAGTTCTAAGTGTGAGTTGAAGTTTTGTAGTTCTAAACTTGAGTTAAAGTTTTCAAATTCTAAGTTTGAGTTGAAGTTCTGTAGTTCTAAGTTTGAGTTAGTTTTGTACTTCTAAATTTGAGTTAAAGTTTTGTAGTTCTAAGTTTGAGTTAAAGTTTTGTACTTCTATATTTGATTTAAAGTGTTGTAGTTTTAAGTTTGAGTTAAAGTTTTGTAGTTCTAAGTTTGAATTAAAGTTTTGTAGCTCTAAGTTTGAGTTAAAGTTTTGTAGTTCTATGTTTGAGTTGAAGTCTTGTAGTTCTAAGTTTCAGTTAGTTTTGTAGTTCTAAACTTGAGTTAAAGTGTTGTAGTTCTAAGTTTGAGTTGAAGTTTTGTAGTTCTAAGTTTGAGTTAAGGTTTTGTAGTTCTAAGTTTGAGTTAAAAGTTTTGTAGTTCTAAGTTTGAGTTAAAGTTCTGTATTTCTAAGTATGAGTTAATGTTTCGTAGTTCTAAGTTTGAGTTAAAAGTTTGTAGTTTTAAGTTTGAGTTGAAGTTTTGTAGTTCTAAGTTTGAGTTCAAGTTTTGTAGTTCTAAGTTTGAGTTCAAGTTTTATAGTTCTAAGTTAGAGTTGAAGTTCTGTAGTCCTAAGTTTGAGTTGAAGTTTTGTAGTTCTAAATTTGAGTTAAAGGTTTGTAGTTCTAAACTTAAGTTAAAGTTTTGTAGTTCTAAGTTTGAGTTGAAGTTTTGTAGTTCTAAGTTTCAGTTAGTTTTGTAGTTCAAAGTTTGAGTTAAAGGCTTGTAGTTCTAAGTTTCAGTTAAAGTTTCGTAGCTCTAAGTTTGAGTTAAAAATTTGTAGTTCTAAGTTTGAGTTAAAGATTTGTAACTCTGAGTTTGAGTTAAAGATTTGTAGTTCAAAGTTTGAGTTAAAGTTTTCAAATTCTAAGTTTGAGTTGAAGTTTTGTAGTTCTAAGTTTGTGTTAGTTTTGTGGTTCTAAATTTGGGTTAAAGTCTTGTAGTTCTGAGTTTAAGTTAAAGTTTTGTAGTTCTAAGTTTGAGTTAGTTTTGTAGTTCTAAGTTTGAGTTAAAGTTTTGTAGTTCTAAGTTTGAGTTAGTTTTGTAGTTCTAAGTTTCAGTTGAAGTTTTGTAGTTCTAAGTTTGAGTTAGTTTTGTAGTTCTAAATTTGAATTAAAGTTAGGTAATTCTAAGTTTGAGTTGAAGTTTTGTAGTTCTAAGTTTCAGTTAGTTTTGTAGTTCTAAATTTGAGTTAAAGTTTTGTAGTTCTAAGTTTGAGTTAGTTTTGTAGTTTTAAGTTTGTGTTAAACTTTGTAGTTCTAAGTTTGAGTTAAAGTTTTGTAGTTCTAAGTTTGAATTAGTTTTGTAGCTCTAAGTTTGAGTTAAAGTTTTGCCGTTCTGAGTTTGAGTTAAAGTTCTTTAGTTCTAAGTGTGAGTTAAGGTTTTGTAGTTCTAAGTTTCATGTAAAAGTTTGAGTTGAAGTTTTGTAGTTCCAAGTTTGAGTTAAGGTTTTGTAGTTCTAAGTTTGAGTTGAAGTTTTGTAGTTGTATGTTTTAGTTAAGGTTTTGTAGTTCTAAGTTTGAGTTCAAGTTTTATAGTTCAAAGTTTGAGTTAGTTTTGTAGTTCTAAACTTGAATTAAAGTTTTGTATTTCTAAACTTGAATTAAAGTTTTGTAGTTCTAAGTTTCAGTTGAAGTTTTCAAGTTCTAAGTTTCAGTTGAAGTTTTCAAGTTCTAAGTTTCAGTTGAAGTTTTGTAGTTCTAAGTTTGAGTTAGTTTTGTAGTTCTATATTTGAGTTAAAGTGTTGTAGTTCTAAATTTGAGTTAAAATTTTGTAGTTCTAAACTTGAGTTAAAGTTTTGTAGTTCTAAATTTGAGTTAAAGATTCGTAGTACTTAGTTTGAGTTACAGTTTTGTAGTTTTAAGTTTGTGTTAAAGTTTGTAGTTCTAAGTTTGAGTTAAAGTTTTGTAGTTCTATGTTTATGTTATCGTTTGTTGTTCTGAGTTTGAGTTAAAGATTTGTAGTTCTGAGTTTGAGTTAAAGATTTGTAGTTCTAAGTTTGAGTTAAAGTTTTGTACTTCTAAGTTTGAGTTAAAGTTTTGTAGTTCTAAGTGTGAGTTGAAGTTTTGTAGTTCTAAACTTGAGTTAAAGTTTTCAAATTCTAAGTTTGAGTTGAAGTTCTGTAGTTCTAAGTTTGAGTTAGTTTTGTACTTCTAAATTTGAGTTAAAGTTTTGTAGTTCTAAGTTTGAGTTAAAGTTTTGTACTTCTATATTTGATTTAAAGTGTTGTAGTTTTAAGTTTGAATTAAAGTTTTGTAGCTCTAAGTTTGAGTTAAAGTTTTGTAGTTCTATGTTTGAGTTGAAGTCTTGTAGTTCTAAGTTTCAGTTAGTTTTGTAGTTCTAAACTTGAGTTAAAGTGTTGTAGTTCTAAGTTTGAGTTGAAGTTTTGTAGTTCTAAGTTTGAGTTAAAGTTTTGTAGTTCTAAATTTGAGTTAGTGTTGTAGTTCTAAATTTGAGTTAAAGTTTTGTAGTTCTAAACTTGAGTTAAAGATTCGTACTACTTAGTTTGAGTTGAAGTTTTGTAGTTTTACGTTTGTGTTAAAGTTTGTAGTTCTAAGTTTGAGTTAAAGTTTTGTAGTTCTAAGTTTGAATTAAAGTTTTGTAGCTCTAAGTTTGAGTTAAAGTTTTGTAGTTCTAAGTTTGAGTTCAAGTTTTGTAGTTCTAAGTTTCAGTTGAAGTTTTGTAGTTCTGAGTTTGATTTAAAGATTTATAGTTCTAAGTTTCAATTAAAGTTTTGTAGTTCTGAGTTTGAGTTAAAGATTTGTAGTTCTAAATTTGAGTTAAAGTTTTGTAGTTCTAAGTTTGAGTTAAAGTTTTGTAGTTCTAAGTTTGAGTTAAGGTTTTCTAGTTCTAAGTCTGAGTTGAAGTTTTGTAGTTCTAAACTTGAGTTAAAGTTTTGTAGTTCTAAGTTTGAGTTAAAGTTTTGTAGTTCTAAGTTTGTGTTAACTTTTGTAGTTCTGAGTTTGAGTTAAAGATTTGTAGTTCTAAGTTTGAATTAAAGTTTTGTAGTTCTAAGTTGAAGTCAATTTTTTGCAGTTCTAAGTTTGAGACAAGGTTTTGTAGTACTTCTTTTGAGTTAAAGTTTTGTAGTTTTAAGTTTGTGTTAAAGATTCATAGTACTTAGTTTGAGTTAAAGTTTTGTAGCTCTAAGTTTGAGTTAAGGTTTTGTAGTTCTAAGTTTGAGTTAAAAGTTTTGTAGTTCTAAGTTTGAGTTAAAGTTTTGTAGTTCTAAGTTTGAGTTAAAGTTTTGTAGTTCTAAGTTTGAGTTAAAGTTTTGTAGTTCTAAGTTTGAGTTAAGATTTTATAGTTCGAAGTTTGAGTAAAGGTTTGTAGTTCTAAATTTGAGTTAACGTTTTGTAGTTCTAAACTTCAGTTAAAGTTTTGCAGTTCCAAACTTGAGTTAAAGATTCGTAGTACTTAGTTTGAGTTAAAGTTTTGTAGCTCTAAGTTTAGTTAAGGTTTTGTAGTTCTAAGTTTGAGTTAAAAGTTTTGTTGTTCTAAGTTTGAGTTAAAGATTCGTAGTACTTAGTTTGAGTTAAAGTTTTGTAGTTTTAAGTTTGTGTTAAATTTGTAGTTCTAAGTTTGAGTTAGAGTTTTGTAGTTCTAAGTTTGTGTTAACGTTTGTAGTTCTGAGTTTGAGTTAAAGATTTGTAGTTCTAAGTTTGAGTTAAAGTTTTGTAGTTCTAAGTTTGAATTAAAGTTTTGTAGTTTTAAGTTTGAATTAAAGTTTTGTAGTTCTAAGTTTAAGTCAAATTTTTGCAGTTCTAAGTTTGAGACAAGGTTTTGTAGTACTTAGTTTGAGTTAAAGTTTTGTAGTTTTTAGTTTGTGTTAAAGATTCATAGTACTTAGTTTGAGTTAAAGTTTTGTAGTTCTAAGTTTGAGATAAAGTTTTGTAGTTCTAAGTTTGAGTTAAGATTTTATAGTTCTAAGTTTGAGTTAAGAGTTTGTAGTTCTAAATTTGAGTTAACGTTTTGTAGTTCTAAACTTCAGTTAAAGTTTTGCAGTTCCAAACTTGAGTTAAAGATTCGTAGTACTTATTTTGAGTTAAAGTTTTGTAGCTCTAAGTTTAGTTAAGGTTTTGCAGTTCTAAGTTTGAGTCAAAAGTTTTGTAGTACTTAGCTTGAGTTAAAGTTTTGTAGTTCTACCTTTGAGTTAAGGTTTTGTAGTACTTAGCTTGAGTTAAAGTTTTGTAGTTCTACCTTTGAGTTAAGGTTTTGTAGTTCTAAGCTTAGTATACTGTTTCTTGTAACGAATATTGCCTTTTGTGTTTTTTTTTTCAGTATTACATAGCCAGGTGGTTAAAGCGTTCGATTCGTGGGTTCTAAACCCGGTCATAAAGTGACGGTCAGCCTCACTATTCGTTGGTAAAAGCAACAGTCCAAGAGTTGGCGGTGGGTGGTGATGACTAGCTTCCTTCCCTCTCGTCTTACACTGCTAAATTAGGGACGGCTAGTACAGATAGCCCTCGAGTAGCCTTACGAAAAATTAAAAAACAAACAAATTCTTTTTGTTAGATTTTATATCCTCATCGGTTTGTAACATTTATAAATAAGTAAAGAAAAACACATCTCGCAATGACATAGAAAGTTCAAATTATTGATTTATCTCAGTTTGGAATTAAACAAAAATGATTGCGTCATGCGATTTAAAAACACACACATAAAAACTAATGTTTAGGTAATAAAGAGTGTTCAGAAAAGATTTAGAAGATTTTCCCGACAAAAACAAAACAAAATAGTAAATGCAGACATCACAAAAATAGTGTTTTTCGTGTCCAAGTCTCACTAACTATTTCAGTGTTTTTCTAACTCAGCAGTTGCACTGTGTTAAAAAATGTTCTTGGAATCAGTGTGTAACGTAAAAGAAATTTTAGTGATAAATTATGTCATTTTAATTTTGTTTTTTGTTATGTGTTTTTTTAAGAGGGATTAGGATAAACGTAAACTGCTCGCCCTCTAACGCGTTAATTAAATTATGGTAAAAAATAAACTGCTTTGTGTTGTTCGTATCAATCAATTTCAGTAGTTTTAATTGAATATCTTTGTTTTTTATTTTCTTTCTTTTTTTATAATTGCATCGAATGGCCTGTTCTCTTTTGAAATGTCCCTAAATTAACGTTAGGGTTTCAAACCGGTTAATTTCAGTGTTCAAACTGTTTGTGAAAAATAACAACGGAATCTTAAGACGAATAACTTTAAAACCACTCTGTTATCGGTGGCGGCTTATATTGGAGTTTGTATCAATGACAGAGATAATGAAAGTTAAAGCTTTGCTTTGTTAAGCCTAGCTCCCTAGTGCTAATAATAAACAGTTTATAGCAGTCTTTAGTGTGAAAGTATTTGTTGTGATACAACTTAAATAACACTTCTCTGCCGTTACAAACAACACTTTGAATAAGAAAGTTGTAACTTGAAATATAGTGGTTACCAACATTATATTGTAACGACACATTCGATACAATGTTTGTAACCAACCCTGTATTATAACGACACTTTGGATACAATGTTTGTAACCAACACTGAATTGTGAGTCACACAAACTAACTTTATTGTAGTTAAAAATATATATTCTTTGTTACAGTATCGATTATCCTGGTTTACTTTTATTTTGTATTTATACAAGTACTGATGAGACGGGTGATCTAACTGTTACTGTCGGTAAGTCTGTTTCTTTTGACTTCTTGCCCAATCATTCCCAGAAGCCTTAGCGGGAACTTTGATGGTCTTTAATGAAAAACGTGGCTTTTGATATCCGCAGTGGGCAAAGCACAAATAATCTATTGTGTAACTTAGTGGTAAACAAAAAATCAAACATATTTTCATAAGCAATGAGAAGTTGATATTATGACGTCATTATGGCAGAGGGTTTGAAGTTACTGATGTAATTGTTCTGTGTTGATAATTTTGTGCAATCACACAAACATCACGCTTGTCCTGATAACCCGAAAGCTAATCATGGTTAAAATGGATATTACCATCACAGAAATAGAAACTCTTCAGCCACTATTACTTGCTAAACTAGATCAGAATGAATAACAGTGTACGTGATCAGATGCCGCACTGCATAGTTTGTATTTATTCATAATGAGCGTGTGTTGGTTGATCTACGTTGCGGAATTGGCGAGGAGGGCTCGAATCTGCGTAATGCCACGTGGGTGCATCATACGAGCGATAATGAATTCATAGACGTGGTTGTTTGATGGTTGGATGTTTCTGACTGGCTGCTCTCTTTGTAATCAGTAGTTTAAAATTAGGCACAGCAGCAGAGAGGTTTAACCTAAGGTAAATTTACCCATAAATTTTCCAATAGTTACCTCTGCTTTGGTAGATGGTTGTTTGATTTGAATTTTGTGCTAAGCTACTCAAGGGCTATCTGCGCTAGCCGTCCCTAATTTAGCAGTGTAAGACTAGAGGAAAGGCAGCTAGTCTTCACCACCCACCGCCAACTCTTGGGCTACTCTTTTACCAACGAATAGTGGGACTGACTGTCACATTATAACGCCCCCATGGCTGAAAGAGCGAGTATGTTTGGTGCGACGGGGATTCTTAGCTGCGAATCTTAGATTACCAGTCAAACACCTTATCCCACCTGACCATGCCGGGCCTTGATAGATGAAGTCAAGTGTTTTGGATAATGCTTGTAAAGAAAGACCTCATTTTAACATTTTAGAAAATAAGAATTCATCAAGGACTCAAAGTATCATTAATTATGGCATGTAATAGTAGATTAACTGACTTTCAAGTAAAAACTAGGGTTTGTAAGACTTAAATGTTCAAATACTGACTAGGTTAGGTTTTAGAATTCCAACTAGGTTTTGTAGGCTTTACAGATTTCATTTGAGGTTTTCAATACTAATTAGTTTATAACATTTAGATTTTAAAATTGTAATCACAATTTGTACCACTTGTGTTTTTATATTCTAACAGGGATTCCTAAATTCAGATTGTCATTTTTAAATCTCACACGTTTTTAAATTCTCTTTAGTGTTACTAGGATTTCAAAAGCTAAGGACTTTAAGTACGGCTTACTTATTTTTCCTATCCTTTGTGATTTTTTTTTCTTTTTTGGCTTTTGTTCTAGCCCCTCTCAACCTCCGTCAACCCTCCACAACACGGATAAAATCACCCATCTTTAACTATATAGCATCCAGTTAACCAGGCATTTCTTCGTAGTTTTTTTTATCACTTCTAACTTCTTTACACAGTGGTCTCAATGTTTTCTCCTTGTACGACGTTTTTTTGTAATTCTGTGTAATTAACACTTTAAGTAATTTTTAAGCTACCGAAACAAGTTGTTCCTTATGCCGCGTTAAAATCCTTGTTGTGTGTGTCGTCCTATTCGTTTGTATTTTTAGTAGTACCTAAAACAATAATTGCGCAACAATTTTAGGCTTACTGCTTCCAGTTATGTAGTTTGAGGAGACAATTTTAGGCCTAGTACTTTCAGTTACGAAGATTATTCCTTTTATTTACCAACACGCAGCGCATGAATTACAGACTTAATTTTACGAAACTAACTCGTGGCAAATGTTAGGCCTTTTTTCCCATTCAGTACAGGGAGTGTAACCTGTTTGAAAACTGAAACCACAACTGCTTCTGTCTCGTTTTTGTTTTTCAAGTTTATCACAGCTAAACCTTTGCAGAAATTAATCAGTGAACAGAGGAGAAACTTCAGGAATTATTGTGAAGATTCTAGGAAAGTAATTTATCCTGCTGTATACATAAACTTTGTCATGTGATCTTTAATATCACTAGAAACCTAGGGAGTTTCTCTGGGACGTGTTATATGCGTAGCCAAGATAAATTCATCTCTGAGGGTTTAAGAATAATCGTTTAGTTCAGGCTCTAGGCCTCATGGCACCAACGAAAGGTTCGACAAATCTAAGTTTCAAAGGATATCGGAGTAATTTGTCAGCTATCTGGAACACATCAAGGCAGGTAATATTCCTTACTGTCAACATTTTTAAACTAATAACTCTTAACGTTTGCTCTATCGTTATCAGAACTGCACTCCAGTAGCGTCGAAAGTAAATAATATTGAACGGAGAGACTCCATTACGAAAGACAGAAAAAAGCGTTTTAAAGTTTATTGTAAATCGATAAATGCAATCTGCAGTCGTTTTTACTTCTTACCTCCACTTTTAACAATTCGTCGACCCAGTTTTGGAATGTTGAGCGTATCGAATACTTCTGTATTAAAGTTTAAAATCGTTAGAAAATCAGGCCTACATTGAGCGAGTTGCATCGTTCGTGCAGTGCGTCTTGACGCGACGCGGTGTGGCAACGCAACGCCAGAAATGGCACTGATCCCGAAAGAAGTAATGTTGCCATTAGTAACATATTTCGCTGAAAATTATTTGCATATTTAAACTGTAGATAATGTCCGTTACGGAATCAAACTTGTTTATTTTGTATACTGTATAGTTTTCGATCCTCTGGTCATTCAGATTACTTATTAACTTATAGGAACGTCTTAGATTCCTTTTGCCCTACCCCTAGTTCCCTCAGTGACCATCACGAATATAAAATAAAGTGCACCAACTTAGAAAAAACTGTTGTTAATATTTGTTTCCCCAGATATAAGGAGCACGTTTTACTATAGTACGTGTTCCAATAAGTCATTTAATGTTCTATTAACAGTCACGAACATTGTTATAATTTCAGTGATGTCGAGAAACCCACTTGTTGAGAATTTTCTAAACCCAAACGAGCCGTTTTTGCATAGAAAATTGTTATAATTTGAAACAGTCAAACTACACGACACTAGGATTCTCTACTAAGAATGCTTGCTGGACTGCCGTTCTCTAACAGTACCTGTGAAATAATCAAACAAGTTTTAAACCACTGATTCTTACCTTGCTGTTACTATAGCTAACAAGAAGATATTCATTTTGTATTTACGCAAAGAAAAATAATAAACCATTATTCAGACCTTCTTAACAACTTATGAATACTTAATTCGTTATGGAAAACATTTTTTTTCAGAAATAGTGAGTTTACTTAAAGTAAGCTAAGACATGACTTTATTTAAAACTACTGGGCTCCAAAGGTATTGTTTGTTCAACCCTCAGATTTACGACTACTAGGCCCCAGAGGTAGTGTTTGTATAAACCTCGAATTTACGACTTGTTATCAGATAAAACTTCTAGGCCTTAGAAAAAGTGTTTGTTTAACCCTTAGATTTATGACTTGTTTTATATAAAACTGCTAAGGCTTCAGAAGAGGTGTTTGTTTAACTCTCGGATTTATAACTTGTTTTCGTATAAAACTGCTAGGCCTGAGAAGAGGTGTTTGCTTAACCCTAGGATTTACTTATTTTCATATGAAACTGCCAGGTCTTAGAAGAAGTGTTTGTTTAACCTTCGGATTTATGACTTGTATTCAGATAAAAACTGCTAGGCCTTAGAAGAAGTGTTTGTTTAACCCTCGGATTTAACGACTTATTTACATATAGAACTGCTAAGCCTTGTATGTAGTATTTGTTTAACCCTCAAACATGACTCACTTTGAAATTGTTGGGATGAAAAAGAAGGATTCATATAACTTCCAAATAATCAACTTTGTAAATTCCATGATGATTTATAATATTTCATCTAGGGGACTGATCAAATCATATCAGGTGAAATAAATAATTTATATATATATATATCCGTCAGTGAAAGTAACACTTGTTTATGCATGTAGTTCAACCGTCGCATACCCCAAACAGATGAAGAATACTATGGGTATTCTTTCTATTCCACACACAGACATACCAGTAGAGTTTATTGACCCAGAGCCCACAAGTTTCTCGATTGGACTGTTGAAACAGATCACGGTAAACTGTCGTCTATGCACTCTAGACAGCTTGTGGAAAGCCTCCACGAAGGTGTAGTTTGCTTTTGACCTGACAACTTCACGGCGAAACCTTTTGCAAGGGAAACTATCCTACAGGACTACATAGCTAACAAATAGAATTCGATCTGGCGTGACGACATGATGCGCCTCTAAATTCGTTTTAATATCCTTCAATCTCCAAAGAAACAAGAGGAGAGAAATGATGAGTCATTTTAAGTTACGTAATAGGAACCGGCCATATCAGTTTTAATACCAACGTTCACAAAAGTTCTGCACAATAACTGCGATAAGACACGGACATTTTCCCGCATTTTATGGCAAACATAATATAAAACACACACAAAAAACACAATTCAGTTTGAG
Source organism: Carcinoscorpius rotundicauda (assembly GCA_011833715.1). Classification (NCBI taxonomy): domain Eukaryota; kingdom Metazoa; phylum Arthropoda; class Merostomata; order Xiphosura; family Limulidae; genus Carcinoscorpius; species Carcinoscorpius rotundicauda. The sequence continues at coordinate 127,147,083 of CM022394.1, read as the reverse complement.
TTCATAACTCTCAATTTGCTTCAAGTAGCAACAGGGTGAATGTTGTTTTCCTTTAACAGATATTACGAACCTTAGAATTTCCTCCAATACTTAAGCCTAAAACCATTTGATTTTATCGTTTCTTGTGCACACGTTTGCTTTGGACACTATATCGTGTGTTTACCATATTGAATTAATAAGCCCACCGATACGATACGTGCGGTATTTTCAGGTTCTGTTTTTGGCTTGTGGCTTGTCTTATTTGTTATCTTTAAGTTTTGTTCATTTTACGGTGTTTGTGGATATTATGGTCACCTGGACACTTTTAAACATCCGCCTCTAATGGGGAACTTTTATTTGTTTGTTGAAATTCCTAGAACATGGCAAGCTTCCATAATAGATCCAACCTATATTTAGTCGTGCGGATTCGGTAAGTACGGGTCTAAGTTAATTAACTGAAGATGTTTTGTTTGTGTTTACAGAAAAGCCACATCGGGTTATCTGCTTTTTCCAGCGCCCGGAATCGAAGCTCAAACTTTAGCATCATAAGTCCGTATACTTATCATCCTATCACCGAAGGACTTAATTATTTCTAGGCTCGGCATGACCAGGTGGTTAAGACACTTGACTCGTGATTCGATAGTCGAGGGTTCGAATCCTCTTCACACCAAATATGCTCGCCCTTTCACCCGTGAGGGCGTTATAATGTTACAGTCAATCACACTATTCGTTGGTAAAAGAGTAGCCCAAGAGTTTGATAACACTGTTTATCCACCCGATAATGCAGTAGTTATCTTTGTCGGAGCGGTTGCTAACATATTCAGCGTGTAATTATGTATTATTTAACAGAAAAGCTATTTTTGGAATTCTAAACGTCTTGTTAAAGTTAGCTGTCGGGTATGTTGAAACATACAGACCGACAACGTAACGCAAACAATTTCCCAGCACGTGGAAATAATGAAACAATTCTCTCTTTCCAGATGAGCCAGTGACGCAAATCCCACGGTCATCTCGTGCCGTAATTTACTGTGTTTCTATGAATAAGGTACTTCGTGTTATTGCTGCAAAATAGTCATGGTTAAGGCTGTTTTAGAACTTTTTGCCATTCCAGAACGGCAGATCTTTTCCAAACAATATCTGGCTAAACAAGAAGTTTCCGTTTAGAACAATAAAACCTTATTGTGTCATTCCTTATGAGCGCCCTCTTTAGTCATATCAGCTAAACGTGTTCCGCTGTTCGAAGAGTAATCGAGTAGAAAAATTCTAGAAAATCTGTTTCGTAAATTTCGCGCCAACCTACTCGTCGAGGGCAATCTGCGACAACCGTCTATGGTTTAGCAGTGCTTGACTTGCCGTCTGCAGGTCGCGAGTTTAAATCCCCCTTCGTCGAACGTGCTCGCCATCTCAATCGTGGGAGTGTTGTATGTAACGGTCAATCCCACTGTTGGTTGACAAAAAAGTAATCCAAAAGTTTTGCGGTGGGTATTATTGACTGCCTTCCCTCTAGTCAATAGATGCTGTCGCAAATTGCCCTCGATGAGTAGGTTGGTGCGAAATTTATGAAACAGATTTTCCAAATATGCAAATATATATCGGTTTAAGATTTGTATTGTTGTTATGTGTGACGTAAGAAATTGCACTTAATACTAATCTACATTTATACTGTACATGACGCCACATATTTTGTCATTGTGAGCTACAGAGAAAAACTTTTCATACATATAAATCGATTGTTAAATTCATTATTAGCACAGTTAAAATATCAAATGACAGAAAGAAAATTTCATACACATGAATCAATTTTTTAAAATGATCATTAGCACAGTTGAAACATTAAATGACAGAAAACACCATGTACGACCTTAGAATAAGTGTACATTAACAATATCTCCTCGTCGTTTTACAGATATACCAGTGGTAGTCAGAATTTATAACATCAAAAAGCAACGCATGTTGTGAAAAGTACAGTCAGCATGCAAAACATGCTAATGTTACGGAGGATCTGGGGATATGCTCCCCATAGGTGCAGTGAGATTAAATCTAAAAGTAATTTTGCATGAGGTATGTGTTTGACTTGTTTCAATACACTCTTGTAAAACAAGTGGACTGTGTTGCTGTTTGTTTATTGTTAAAATTTATCACCAGCTAATCACAGACACCTACAAAACTTACAGTAGCAACACGGCTTCAGACTTCCAGTTACAAATTATCAACACAAACCATTACATGTGATTATTTCAAGCCTTAAAAAACACAAAAAACTAATGCCTTATTAGAAGGATGTAGAATAAGTAGAAAACGTGAAATATTGTAAGCAGTTGCACAATAACAAGAAAATAATTTTTTTCACTCCACAAAAACAGGGGGTTCAGGGCCCTGGATGGCTAGGTGGTAAAACCACTCGACTCGTAATCCAAGGATCGCGGGTTCGAATCCCCGTTACACCAAACATGCTCGATCTTTCAGCCGTGAAGATGTTATAATGTCGCAATCAATCCACTATTCGTTGGTGAAAGAGTAGCCCAAGACTTGGCGATGGGTGGTAATGTTTTCCTTCTAGTCTTACACTTAAATTAGGGACGGCTAGGGCAGATAGCCCTCGAGTAACGTTGTGCGAAATGCAGCCGAGTTCCCTCGAACTCCCCGTACGTATTTAAAGATAATTTAGGTGAAGTAAATTGCACCATTCTTGAAGCTGGAGTTAAAAATCGACGACATTTTCGTCTTCATCAGGACTTGATGTCACCAGTCTCTGAACACCTTTAAACGAAGATGTTTTATAAATTAGTTTATTAATACTGAATTTAGCTTTGCTTCTTCGTTAAACATTAGACTTATGAGAGGGGGTAGCGTGTCACACTGAGGATCTAGAAATACGTAACTCGTGTCCTGTTATTGTAAAAAAAAGAAAGAAAGATCGCGTTCCGCACTTTGTATTCATAAGAGTGACAGTCAAATCTTACTATTCAGGCCTGCCACGATTAGCCCAGTATTTATTGGTGGCCGTTGTTGACTAGCTTGCTTGGACTCTAGTCTATCATTTTAAAACCGAGGACAACTAGCGCAAATAGTCCTCGTGTAGCTTTGCATGTATATCAATTTTTGTTTTGTTTGTAATATGTCGCTTAGGTTATGTTTTTAACCATTTTCAAGGGTTTGTCATGAGGTGTGAGTAATTGTATACAGTTTTAAACCCGAATCCCGAGAAATGAGTTCGTTTCTCTTTCCCATATTTACTTTAGTATGCAGAAAACTGTTATAATTCGGTTTCGATTTAATTTTAGTGTTAAATTAAAAAGTAGGCTTAGCTCATCGTTTATTACCATAAAAATAGATTTATTTCACATATTCACACAAGTGTTATACACACCTCAAGTCTTATATTTGAATGGATTTACTATAGGAACTTCACTCCAATAGCAAGGTGTAATCGTGACGATCACGGTGAGAGGGGACGCGAACCATGAACCGTCCGAAGTGTAGACAGGCATCCTAATCACTAAGCCACTCTAATTGTAGGAGATAAGTCCACAGATTTGACATTAGATGGATTCATTAAGAGTGAATTACTTTTATCTGCGAAATTTCATTATGTTATTTTGTAGTTTTAAGGTCACCCACCATCAAGCTCACACACGGACGTACTGATTTGGTGAAGGTTCGATGGCGAAAATTTATACGTTCCAATAAAACATTGGAATTATACGTGAAGAATTAAACTTATTACCCCTAAACAAGATGGAATACATCATATTGGTTGAAGTAGTGCATCTTTCTTTCCTGTTTCCTCTAGAATATTTGTCTTTTTAACACATAGCACTATCTATAACCACCGCAGGCATCTAACCCAAATGTTAACTTTTTATGAGCTAACTGGTGGTCTTTAGACTCAGATAACAGTTGTTTGAGAATACTAATGACGTGTTTTTGTTGTTTTTTTCGCATTTTTTTTAATATATATATAAATACATTAAAATATATGGCCCAGAGTTTTGTGGTATTTTCGATTACGTTTTACTACTGTTTTCTTTTCCTTTAAAGAAATAAGTAGAAAGAATGAAAAAGAAAACGGATGGCCCATTTTCTGAGAACCCTAACATTGGTGACTCTTTGTATATAAAGGATATTCTATTTCCTTTCCAATCTAACGTGATACTCCAGAACTTTCCAGAAGTGAGCGCCAATTGTGCAGCATTGATTTAGCAGTAAGCTTGAAGATTGATTACACGGTGTGCTGTGTAGCTTTACGATAGTTAATAACAAAACAGTTGAAGAAACTATTAAAATATGTAACATGTTCCCCCCATCCGACAGCTGAACAGCGATATTTTAACAGGAAATTCGGAGTTCGATCCCTGCAGCGGGCACGACGTTGACAGTTCATTGTGGTTAGAAAACAAACACTCTTGTTAAACAATATTTAACTGAAACACGATGTTAAATCTTTCACAGTAAATAAAAAAAAGTTACATCTCAAAATATGATAGCAAATATTTCTTTCGACTCTGTAGAAACGTCTCTCTTTGTTGATGGTTAAGCACAAAGCTTCACAAAGAGCTGTTTTTACTCTGCCCACCACGGCTATCGAAGCCTGGTTTAGGCTCCGCAGACTTGCCGCCCGTGCCAATGGAGGAAATCAAACATTCTACCAAAATCACAAATTTAGCTGCGCGTTCTTAGATCAATTGGAACGAAAAATATATATATATTTAAAATCTCGTGCTTTTAGTTCGTTTAGTTGCAGTTCTTTACAATAGAACTGTGGAAGACAAAGAAATCGGTAGGAATATTACTACTGGAAAAAAGTTTTTTCTTCAGAGGATTTCTGATAAGTTCCTGAATGTAATATATATATATATATTCACATTTATTATTTGTATGTTTTGTTTTCGCGCGCTTTTTGATTACACTTTAAAGTATGGTGTTTTTAATTCATTGTTTTGCGTTGCTGACACCTTCACATGGTGGCGTAAAGTTTTAATTTTGCAATAATGTACACACGTAGATAGATACACAGAAAGAGAGAGAGAGAGAGAAAACGTATTAACCTCCTAATATAGAAGGTACAATAAATTATCTCTCTTTCTATTCATACGTTTCCTATAAAAATAAAACCCCAATTATTCAAATCGTCAATAACTTTCTGTTATATCATTTAAACAGTTAAAGAAAAGTTTTAATTAACTCACAAATAGTGATTATCAAACTTCATTATTAACAGTTTTCTGGAAAATAAAGCACAGCATTTTTTTTGTTTATTACTGTATTTCGTATTCGAAACTAAACTAATGAATGTGGGTGCTCGTTCTCCGAGTCACCTAGCAACAGACAAGCATGTCAATACCTTCATCTATTTTGATTAGGTATTGGAAGGTATTGTTTTCAAAGAGCTAACATGTCTTTGTAAGCTTGGGCTTCCCTCGTATCATTTATTTAATCAAACATATTAAAGGTTTTGTTGAATGGGAAGTCATGAATGCTTGGCTGCGTCTTTCTAAGACGATCTGACGTAGGTAGCCCTAGATTATTGTTGTAAACTCTACGTTAAAGGTTTTAGCATTTAGGTTTAAATCAAAGAATATTCATTTTTGACTAATCGATATGATGTTTCAAAATTATACAGTTTTTTTAACTTTGATGGCAGACTTTTTGATTTATTCTAAACTAAAAATAACAGTTTATTAGTTTATTTGAAGTTAAGCACAAAGTTACGTAATGGACGATCTGTGCTCTGCCCGCTACGTGTGTCGAAAGTCGGTTTAAAATGTTGTAAGTCCGCAAACATACTGCTGTGCCGTTGGGAGAGGGGGGAACATAAAACGATGGTTAATCGAAGTAATTATAAATTCTATTTTATAATTCCGAGCTCTTTAGTTGTGTTTATTAATGAAAAAAATAACTCCATAAAACACGTGAGAAAAAGCCGACGAAACGAGTAGTAGGTTTATAACACTGCAAAATGTCGAAACATTTGACATATTTATAAACACGAAACTCTAACAGAGAAATGTTTAAGGGTCCGGTATGGTTAGATGGTTAGGACGCTTGACTCGAAATCTCAGGGTCGCGACTTTGATCATCCGTTCCACCACCAAACGTGCTCACTCTTTCAGTCGTAGAGGACGTTATAATCTGATGATCAATCCTAATATTCGTTTTTAAAAGAGAAGCTCAATAGTGGGTGGTGATGACTACCTGCCTTCCCTCTTGTCTTACACTGTTAAATTAAAGACGGCTAGTGCAGATAGCCCTCGTGTAGATTTGTGCGAAATTCAAAGCAAAGTTCAATACTCACACTTGAATGTTCCCCTAGCAGGAAAGCGGCAGGTCTGTGGACTTACAGCCCTAAAATTCAGGGTTTTATTTTTACTTACCTTACTACAAAGTGGTTCGACAAACAGACTATCTTCACCAATATAGTAGCTGTTAACCCGTTAACATCGGCTGTCATTAACTGATGCTACTTCCTACAGCATTCTTGTTGTTTAAGGGTTAAACATAAGAAAAAAGAAACGTTACGGGGTATGTGTTCCGATTTTCAAATTAATATTAGTGGTTAAGGTGATGTAACTATCTGTTATTATGTTAAGTTTCTCAGGTTTTACTTAATATGGGAAATTATTTCTTGAAAAATATACACGTGAAACCTATTTTAAACGTTCTAATAAGTCCGGAAAGTATAAACCGTGAAAGCTTTGAATTTCTTGTCAGAATAACGTCACAAGGTTTAATAGTAGAAGAAACATGAGAAGCAGAGGAAAGTCAACTGTTGTTTATTATATAAAAACATAGGACTGTAGTGGGTGTCTTGCTATTGTAATCACTTTATCTTTTGAAACGTGGGTTTATCACGACTCTGATCTCTCTGCTGTTTTCTGTCACTGGCAGTCGCACGAGAACGTTTCACGTAAAATAGCTTCTGGACCCCCCTACCCCATTCTTGGGAATTCTAGATGGACTTAGAGATTCGACGTAGTAGGGAGTTTTTAGGAGAGCGATGACCATATTTTACCTTGATATTCGAAAAGCCCTCCCCCCACAGACTGTGGTGACTACACATTACCTTGATATTCCAGACGCTCTCCCCCCACAGACTGTGGTGACTACACTTTACCTTGATACTCCAGACGCTCTCCCCCACAGATTGTGGTGACTACACATTACCTTGATACTCCAGACGCTCTCCCCCCACAGACTGTAGTGACTACGCTTTACCTTGATACTCCAGACGCTCTCCCCCCACAGACTGTGGTGACTACACATTACCTTGATACTCTAGACGCTTTCCCCCCACTGACTGTGGTGACTACACTTTACCTTGATACTCTAGACGCTTTCCCCCCACTGACTGTGGTGACTACACTTTACCTTGATACTCCAGACGCTTTCCCCCACTGATTGTGGTGACTACACTTTACCTTGATACTCCAGACGCTCTCCCCCCACAGACTGTGTTGACTACACATTACCTTGATACTCCAGACGCTCTCCCCCCACAGACTGTAGTGACTACGCTTTACCTTGATACTCCAGATCAAATTAAAGAAGTGAGTTATTTATTAGAGGCGTTGTTTGAAACATATGAGTGTCTTAACTAAAAATGAAAAAAAAATACTTTGTGTGATAGACAACATATTGTTAGATGTGCTGTCAGAGAAGTACTGTTAGACGTACTGTATTGTATTACTAGAAGATAAGCGGTTTACCTGGAGGATAAGTCAATGTATGAGTTGAGAAAGTTTTTCTCTGCTTGAGTGTGGGATAAAATATTACACAGTGTAGGCTGTTAAGCCTGAAAACATACTGTGTAGAATGTTGTTGTATCTAATGTAATTATTACACTTCGAAATGTAACTTATATACAATGAATGGAATATTGTTGTATCTAATATTATTGTTACGTTAGAGAATGTAGATAATATGTATTCTGCTTTGTGTATTGTAAGTTTACCTTTAGGTATTAAATTAATTTATTTTAGTTGAAACACCCGATACTAGTCGGAAAACTTTATCGTTTGGCTTTTTATTCAAAAATAATAAATTTTAAATCATTGAGCTGTGTCTTTACGAAGAAACATTTAGATCACTGGATTTTGTGTCGTATCAACATAGCGAAAATGAATTCATCAAAATGGAAGAAGAAAGTTTTGTTTTTGAGTGATTAGTAATACAGAAAATTTTGTCTGGACCATTTGTCTGATGACGTCCTTTCTTTTCTGTGACGAACAAATGAACATTGCAACTGAAATGTTATACATACACACAAGAAAACTAATTTTTCTTATATTTGAAACCTCCAGATGGCGTAGCTGAAATGAAACTGTAGAAATATTAAAATAATAGTCTATTAGTGTTTTTGACTACATTTTTCTAAAAATATATTTCATGTACCCCGGATGTACATGGAATATATTAATTTAACTTGAATTTAATATTTCTTTATTATACACTGTTCAGCTTCTCCGATTTCTTTTTTTTTTCTTCTCTTACAAAGCGTGAGTGGTGGGTGGTGTTTATTGGCTGCCTTCCGTCTGGTTAGATGTTTAAAATTTGGGACCACGACGGATAATCACCGCACTTTTGCTACAGATACAAAATACAAGTACACAATTATGGAAGGCAATGTATAGACAGTCCTTCGCACGAAGTGTTTTAAAACACGAACAACCAAAGCAAAGAAGAGTTTCACAACTATGGCCAATTCCCAAGTAAGGGATAAGTTTCAACGTTAATGTAGAAAACGTGTGAATAGGGTAGGGTGGCCGTTCTTATACACGGTTATTAAAACTTTTTTTAACTTGAAATCTTTGGAAATAAAAAGCCCTGAAAACTTTAAAGCACAAACAACAAGCTCTCTCTGTTCGAAAGACCCGCTAGCATTTTAAAGAAAGAAGAGCGCGTGTTGGAATGAAAAGCTAGCTTGTCTTTGTTTCTAAAAATTAGGTTGTAGGCGGTTCTGTATTTAGTTGTAAAACTCCAGGACAATAAGGAACTACATGAATGAGAACGGTCTTCGTTAGCATTGTTCGCTTTCTTTCTTAGTTTGGTCGTTTCGTTTCAACTTGGGTCCATTTGATGGATTCAAAAACCTAATCGTTATTCGAAACGGAGTTTCAACAACATATACGTAGGAATATACAAAACAAACGGTCAGGAACTACTGGGTAACAACATAATTTTATTCTACTCTACCAACATACAATTTCTAACCCCCCACATCATTTAAAGTGCAGAAGAGCATCTTTATTTGAAATAATTTCGTCTATCGTTTAATGATTACGCATGCTCGTCAGATAACTATGAACAAGTAAGTGAGAACATGAAATACCGAAATTCAAGTACAGAACCAAACCGTACGTTGTTTTCAAGCTATAAAACAAAGTTCAGTTTAACTTAGCAGCTGGAAGTTATGTTTTGGCACAGTTCTATATTGTTTGTGTGTCGACAGGAGAATCAAAGCAAAGAAACTGTTTTTTTGTAACGAACTAACATTTACCACCTGTATTTATGCTAACTTCTAACGGATTTAAATTTAACAGTTAAACGCGAACTGATGTTCTATCTCGCAATGGTCTAGTCGTTTTGAACTTTAACCCATTTCGTAAATCTGGAGTGAAGTACGTGAAACCGTATAAAAAAAGGTTAACCATAAGTACAACTCAAAGAATCATATAGAAATGCTAACGATTTAGACAAACTAATGGATTTTATAAAAACTGTCAGCCATTTATTAAAATTAATGGATCGGATAAAAACATTAACAATTTATTGAAATTAATGGATCGTATAAAAACATAAACAATTTATTGAAATTAATGGATCGTATAAAAACATTAACAATTTATTGAAATTAATGGATCGTATAAAAATATTAACAATTTATCTAAGTTAATGGATCGTGTAAAAAAAATGTTTTTATAAATTAATAGATCGCGAAATACAACTAACAGTTAACAGACATTAATGGATCAGCGAGAAACCATGCCACATTAAGACACTAAGCGTGGAAAATATGCTACATGATTCTAAAATTCGATTAATTGTGTTCTCAATACTTACTGCGTGCAAAATATTGAGGTCTGAAGAATCACTCAATTATTTCCTGTATATTTTATTAGCAAAATAAACTCTCTCCAAGTTTTATAAATGGTATCATACCTCGTCATAATTCCTCACATCAGACTACAATAAAGACTCGTTGATGACGTGAAAACCAAAGTTTTATTGAAGTTTATTACGAAGAAAATCGATAAAACCAAGAAACAAATCACAACACCCTGGTTCTTTTGTTTAATGTTTTAGCACGTGAACCTTAGCAGGTCCAATGCGGATTTTCTGTCAGAAACGTAAGAGAATAATACGAAACTGTTTTTATTTGGCCTATTATTAACGAAACTTTTCACTCAAATACTTTAACAGCACGAGCAAGGAAACAAAACACAACTTTAACCGTCACCTCAACCATATGGAAGCAGTCTCGATATTTGGAAACATCTCTAGCTTAGAGGGCCGCACTATCTACACATGTGGAGAAAACAGTTATTCTCTTGCGTTGACGTTGCTTTAAAGTAATTTTTTTTCCAAGGCTATATTTAACCCCCCTGGCGACAGGACACAAAGCTTTAGAGACCCTCAAACTAATTTTCTTTTACAGGGTTATATAAAAGTCTTCTCCTGACAATGCGCAAAGCTTTAGGGCTTATAAGACTAAGATTTCGGGCTTAATACCGGTTTGTTTTGGAATTTCGCACAAAGCTACTCGAGGGCTATCTGTGCTAGCCGTCCCTAATTTAGCAGTGTAAGACTAGAGGGAAGGCAGCTGGTCATCACCACCCACCGCCAACTCTTGGGCTACTCTTTTACCAACGAAAAGTGGGATTGACCGTCACATTATACACCCCCACGGCTGGAAGGGCGAGCATGTTTGGCGCGGCTCGGGCACGAACCCGCGATCTTCAGATCACAAAGCGCACGCCTTAACGCGCTAGGCCATGCCAGGCCCCTGGCTTAATACCAGCGACGGACACATTGCAAATAACTTATTGTCCTTATTTGAGTTAAACCACACACAGAAAATAAACTTGGCAAAGAGAGATTTAAGGTTTAATCATCTTATTAATTATAATTAATCACAGATCGGCTTATCAAACCTCCTACCCCACCGTGATCAAACTAATACATCGAGGACAATGTTCGATCGTTTAAGTTATCAGGACTGAAGTCCTCAGTTCACGTTTTAATTGTCACGTTATTTTTTGTAGTTTTTATCAACGTTCAAATCAGGCGTTCGATTCCCCTCGGTGGACTCAGCAGATAGCCTGATGTCGCTTTGCTATATCACACACATACATATAAGTTAACTATATGAAAACACATACATATAATTTAACTATATGGAAACACATATATATAATTTAACTACATGAAAACACATACATATAATTTTTATTAAAAAAACCTTTCGTTTATATCACTATATAACAATCTTTTTATCTTTTCTTCTTCCTGAGCACAAAGTGTTATTTCCCAATTTCTTATGCCTAAAGTAAATGGAAAAGACCTACTTTTCTCTTCAAACTTTGCTTTTGTGACCTGGGTAATGAAACTTTCAAATTTACCCATTTTCCAGAACATTACAGGTAGATTCAGTGCTGAGTAGCTGATAGAGAATTTTCTCGAATTTACAAGAATTTTCAAGAACTTTCTAGAATGTTGTAGAACTTACGAGGATTTTCTATAAAATTCTAAAAGGTTCTGGGGCTTACTACTCACCACTTCAGTTTAGTTCTAGCTGTTTTAGTAAACACATAGACCGATCTAATTTTATCACAGATAGCATGAAGAAGCTGCAAGCATTCTTCAGACGCATTCTGCTATGTATGTGGCCAATTTATCAAGACAAGAGCGAAAGAAGTACTCTGTGACAACATCTACTAAAGTGTGTGAAGCCGACATATTTCGGCATGCCTGTAAGGGATCAAGACGAACCCTGGGTATTTTATCTGCAAGCACTGGAAAAGAACTGTGGAAAGTAAGACGGACAATTTTGCTTGCTTGACTAGTAAGATTTTATATTATACAAAATTTAAAATTTAAATATATTTTGGTGCACCTCAAAGATGACTACAACAACGTTAAGACCTTACAAGAAGCTTTGAAGTGTGATAGCTTGGAGGTTATCAGAGACTTCAAAATGGTAGCATTCCTGGTGGGTCTCCAAGGAGGCTTTACCAAGTTTCCCTGTTATCTTTGCCCTTGGGACAGCAGGGACATCGCAGCGCACTACAACAGGAACACTGGCCACAACGGACCGAGTTCTCTGAATGGGAGGCACAACGTCAAGTGTGAGCCACTAGTGGACCTCCAGAAGGTGTTGTTCTCACCATTGCACATAAAATTGGGTTTTATGTTTGTTTGTTTTTGAATTTCGCACAAAGCTATTCGAGAGCTATCTGTGCTAACCGTTCCTAATTTAGTAGTGTAAGACTAGAGGGAAGGCAGCTAGTCATCACCACCCACCGCCAACTGTTGGGCTACTCTTTTACCGACGAATAGTTGGATTGACCGTAACATTATAACGCCCCTATGGCTGAAAGGGCGGCATGTTTGGCGCGACGGGGATGCGAATCCGCCACCCTCAGATTACGAGTCGCACGCCTTAACAGGCTTGGCCATGCTGGGCCGGGGTCTTTTGAAACAATTTGTCACAGCTCTTGATAAGGAGTCTGCAGCCTTCAAGTACCTTCGAGATTTCTTCCCTAAGCTGTCTGAGGCAAAGGTCAAAGCTGGTGTCTCTATTGAACCACACAAAGAAGATCCTAGAGTGCACAGAATTTCCCAAGAAGCTCAGTAGGAGGGGAAAAAAGCTTGGGGCAGTTTTGTCGCAGTGGTTCGGGGCTTCTTGGGCAATCACAAGACCAAAAATTATGTGGAACTGGTTGAGGCTCTGGTGAAGAACTACGGCAAATGGACTGCAGGAAGTCCCTGAAAGTCCATATCCTTGACGCTCATCTTGATAAATTCAAGGAGAACATGGGAGCACACTCAGAGGAACAAGGTGAGCGCTTCCAAAATGATATACTGAATATTGAACGTCGCTACCAAGGAGCGTATAAAAAAAACACGATGGGAGACTATATTTGGGGGCTGATACGTGAAAGTGATTTACATTACAGTCGCAAATCTCGAAAAACTACTCACTTCTAAACATTTTTGTGTAACTTTAGTATAAATGCATGTAAATCTGGATTCATGTGTTGTTTTATTCAGACCTTATGTAAATGAAAATGTGAGAATTTGCCCGTTTTTACATAGAAAATAGGTTAATTTCTAAATTTTATTATCCAGGTCACAAAAGCAAAGTTTTAAGGGAATAATGGCCACTTTCTGTACTTTTACAACGCAAGCAATTAAGAAATAACACGTACTATCCAGGAACAAAATTTGTGTTGCATAGTGTATTTGGTACACTATGATAAATACTTTATTACCTCTGAAACTCGTGAACATATTTGAATTTTTTTTTAGTTTTCGAACGAAAAGGTCAGTGGGTTGTGACTTAAGGTAGACTAAAATGAGAATAAAAGAAATGCTGAAATTTTAATTTCTGCGAATCTCTGATTTTGAATTCGAAACGCAAAAATTTGGAAGCCAAAATCTTCGCTGATTTACCCGACAGAATGAATCTCTGGTCACAAAAGTTTGAAGACAGAGTGAACATGTGGTTACAAGTGTTTGAAAATCGGGTGACACCTGGTGTTATTAATTGTGTTTAAGGGAAAATAAATGGAAATAGGCAAATAATTTTTAATTTTATCAATTGTGAAACGATAACTGAAAATTTGGGAGAGGAAACAAAACAACAACAAAAGCACCATGTTTGTTGTACAGACGCAATAAGCACTCTGGTGTTCACTAGGAAAACCACAGAATAAGATGTTTCTGGCAAAATATTTTACCCAGTAGTGTCTTAAAAAATAAATAGGAGGAAATTGGAAACAAGATGAATTGACGGATTATAGTGGATCCAAAAACAACTTATGACAGTTGTCTGATAATAAAATAGCCGTGTTAAGTGTCTACAGTTAATTGTTAATAGAGGGCCTGGAATGGTCTGAAGATGAAGACGTTGGACTAAGTATCATCTGTGGTTACGGGATCGAAACATTCTCAACTTTTCATTCGTGGGTATCGTTATGGCCCCATTCAACTTCTTGATGATCAAGAGTTGCCAGCGTGGTTGATGTCTTCTATTTAGCTCACCGCCTCAAAGTTAGTAACAACTGCAACAGTTTGTGCTCGTAATGCAACAAAACAAACTTTCTGAGCCTCCCATAGTGAAGAGAAAACCACATTAGAAGCGCTAACCTCGAACACCCACATGAACAAGTGACGACCTTTATTATTACTAGAAAAGTATTCTCGTACTGAACGCTTAAGTGTACAAATTAGAAGATGAAAACGCTTTAGGGCTAACAAGTGCATTTGGAGCCGACGTTCCCCAGCGTGTGAACAGCTTGAATAATATAATATGGTTACGTAAAGTTATTAACCCATTGGAGACATTAGTAACTCGTGGTTGAATTATAAATTATTTAAGTTTTGTTCATACTTTATCTAAACCATCGCTTTTTTGCAAGAGTTAGGTCACAAAGATTCAGGTCTGTATATAGTGACATTTCACGTAACTCTGACGTAACGAAACGGTTTATCTTAGAGAGATATCACACGCTCACTGTAAACAGCATAACAGGTTCACGTTAAAATATTGCTCGGTAGACATAATGTACTTGATAATTTATATTAAGATATCGGTCGATATAGTGTATTTGATATTTCACATTAAAATAATGCTCGGCATGTATAATGTATTTAATAATTCACATGAAAATATTGCTTGGCATATATAATGTATTTGATATTAAAGTTGCATGGTATCTTAACAATGCGACGTCTGAATCAAACGAAAGTGTTCTATAATCTGATCTCGTTATTACCAGGTGTTGCTTAGTGGTTAACGTATCGTACTGTGAATCTGAGGATCCATGGTTTGCATCCCGCTTCCACAAAACCGTGATCCACACTTTGGTGGTGTAGATGCGTTATAAGAGTGATGGTCCAGTCCCATTATTCAATTAGAGTAGCTCAAGGGTTGGCGGCGGATACTGTTGAGTAACTACCTTTCCTCTATTCTCTCATTTCAAAATCAGGGACTGCTAATGCAGGTGATGACTTATGTAGTTTTATCATAAAATAATAGTAAACCACAGCAGCGTCTCGACACTATTAAACATTTTGTAAATGTTACTTTATGACGTGTTGATGTCACTTAATATCTCGATAGATCTAGTCTTACTGACGAGATTATTTTTAATTGGCTAGTTTAGAAATGAATTAAAATTTCAGGCTTACCAACGTCATAAAAGATTAAGCCTTTTACCGTATATTAACGAAAGGACTCTGAGAATTCATATAAATTTATTGGTTCACGTTTTCACTTCGATTTTGTTCTCTTATTTTCTTTTCTGTCAAAACTTTGCGATATCTGATCGACCGCACGTGATTCTTGATGAATACTTTCGAACATTCCAGAAAAGAAAAAAAAATGTATGTAATAAACGTAAACCGAAATATTCTTAACCCTAAATCCTGAGAGCAATTAGCCTTTACGATTACTATTCAGCCATTGGTAGGGGGCTACATATCACTGAATGAAACGCAAAATAGAATAAACTCTACAAACAAA
The DNA here is from genome assembly GCA_011833715.1 of Carcinoscorpius rotundicauda. NCBI lineage: Eukaryota > Metazoa > Arthropoda > Merostomata > Xiphosura > Limulidae > Carcinoscorpius > Carcinoscorpius rotundicauda. Next base: position 127,131,359 of record CM022394.1, on the reverse strand, counting down.
ATAAACTATTTTCTACAATAATCTCTTAAATGAAGGTAAAAGGCGAAATTAGAATTCGTAACGCGGAAGATCCGGTAATCTGTAAGATGTAGACAGATGATAAGATAAAAGAACAACGGAAAAAATCCGGAAACAGACGTTTAATGTACTGGTTGTGTCATATATTAGGCTTATCTTTATCAAATATAGTTTCAAAGATCTACCAAGATTATCTGTTTCAGAGATTCATATCTAGGCCTATCTGCTCCTAGCCGTCCCCACATTTGAATCTGACAAACAGGAGCTTGCGAGAAGCACCCCCTACCAACACTTGGAAATACCCTTGGCATCAGGAACATAGACATAGAATAATAAACAGAAACACTAAGAATATATTGTCTTACATCTCGTGAGGATATTATCCAATATTACAACATTCGAGCGAACGTTTTCTCCATAAATAAGGTTGTTTTTGTTGTTGTTTCTAATTAACCACAAACTTACACAATGAGCTATCTGTGCTGTACTCATCACGGTTATCGAAACCCGGATTGTAGCGTTGTAAGTCAACAAACATACTGCTGTGCCGCTGGAGGGCCTGAAATAATGGTTTGTTTGTTTTTGAGTATCTGCGCTAGCCATCTCTAATTTAGTAGTGCAAGACTAGAGGGAAGGCAGCTAGTCATCACCACCCACTACTAACTCTTGGGCTACTCTTTCACCAACGAATAGTGAGATTGACCGTCAATTTATATCGCCCTCACGGCTGAAAGGGCGAGCATGTTTGGTGTAACGGAGATTCGAACGCTCGACCCTCAGATTACGAGTGTCTTAATCACTTGGCCATTCCGAGCCTAAAAATAATGGTAACATATTTGATTCGCGATTATTTACATAGCCAGTAATTTTTACATTTAGAGTTTGAATTTCTTTCTTTTCTTAGCGGCCCGGCATGGCCAAGCGTGCGACTCGTAATCAGAGGGACGCGGGTTCGCATCCCCGTCGCGCCAAACATGCTCGCCCTATCAGCCTTGGGGGCGATATTGTTTGGCTTTACCCGAAATTAAAAAACACACAATCTTTTTTTTCGCTCACCAGATACGAAAAGAATTATAAATATTATATCGATGACTTATAGTTCACCCTATCTTGTATCAAAATTTTCACAGTAAACGTCGAGGAAAAATTTAGAAAAATATAAATGAAAGAAAGAACATAAATATCAAAAATATTGTGTGTTTTTTGTATAGCAAAGCTACAAAGAGCTATCTGCTCAGCTCACCGAGGGAAATCGAACCCCTGATTTTAGCGTTGTAAATCCGGAGACATACCGCTGTACTAGCAGAGGGCATAAAAAATATAATTTTAAAATTCAAACTTGAGAGACAAAAATCGGCGAATGTAAAAATGTGTAATGGAGGTTACAAAGGTCAGGAGAACAAGTGTACTAGAGGCTACAAAGGTCAAGAGAACAAGGTCTGGAGTTAAGTCTCCAAACAAGAAGTTCTTACGCCGAGAACTACTGATTTGGCTCATATGAAATTGAAGCAAGATCTTAGAAATTTTCTTCTTGAAAGAGTAAAAAATAAATAATACTAGAATTCAAAGAGAATGTTCGTACTCCAGTGGTTTTCTTTCATGGAAGAAAGATCGTGAGCGAAACCTCTCATGTCTTCTCTTCAGAACTTTATAAGAACAGAATGATTGTTCGTTGAATAAAAAATACGATTTTTGAAAGATAACAAGCACTGTGTTTTTTGTTTTTGTTTTTTGCTTGAAAAGAAATCAGGACGAATTTTCTGAGGAAGAAAAATCTCAAAATTCATTTCGAAAAAAATGCTTTGAGTCCTTTTGATCCTTCGAATATATTTTTGAAAAAGCTGTTTTATGGTAAGGTTAAACACTCGTTAAGTTTAAAGTTATTTGTTTGTTGTTAAGCGCAAAGCTACACAATGGGCTATCTGTGCTGTGCCCACCACAGGTACTCAAACCTGGTGTTTAAACGATATGAATTTTCAGACTTGCTGCTAAGTCACAATAAAAAAAAACAGAATAAATAAAAGTTTAAATAATGGAAATTACGCAAAGTATGTTTGCGTGTTTGGAATTTTCACACCAAAGGTACACAAGGGTTGCTTGCCCATAACCGTCCCTAATTTTGAAAGCAGCTAGGCATTTGTGCCAATCGCCAACTTTTGGGCTAGTGACGTCTGACTGTTACTCCGATAACAAACACACGGCCTTAAAGGACAGAACTCGTTTTTGCGACAACGAACCACGAACCGTGAACCCTTGAGTTCATTGTCCGGGAACGTTAATCACCGGGTCAAACCCAGTTGTACTGAAAGTTAATGTACACTTTACTTAATATAGTAATATACTTAATGTAGTAATGTACTTAATGTAGTTGTCAGAAGAGGAAAGAAAGGTCATTGGCTTATGGAACAACTTGCTACCATTACTTTATTTCATCAGTGACTCTCGAAACAACAGAAAAGATGGTTGTGCGGTAGAGAAGTTCAAAGTACCAACGTTTTTGAATGACGGGCTTTAATTTATAGAAGCAGCAACTAAAAGCCATATTATAAAGGACCTCATTTCTTGACTGTATTACTGTAACCAAAACATTTTAATTAGCGACATAAATTGTTAACTCTATTACGAAGCCATCCATTACGTTTCTATATATGTCCTTTATACTCCTGATAATTTACCCTGTAAATGCAGCTTTTCCTCGTTAATAACGTAGAACAGGATAACGTATTGCCTGATAAGGATCATTTAATTATCCTTTAGGGGGTGCATAGCGTCTGGATTGGATGACGATTAAATATTTGTATAAACGCTCCGAAACTGTTTGTCTGAATTTCGCGCAAAGCTACACGAGGGCTATTTGTGCTCGCTGTCCCTAATTTAGCGGTGTAAGAATAGAGAGAAGGCAGCTAATCATCACCACCCACTGCCATTTCTTGGGCTATTCTTTTAGCAACGAATAATTGGATTGACTGTAACATTATAACGCTCCTACGGCTGAAAGGGTGAGCATGTTTGGTGAGACCAGTATTCGAACCCGTGACCTTCAAATTACGAGTCGAACGCCTTAACCCACCTGACCATCCTGGGCCTCTCTACACTGTTTAATACCCTTTGATATTTTAACATCTCTCATACTTCCAATGAACCACCTGATATCTCAAAAACTAACCGTATTGCTGTACCTTATGACTCTCCCCCTGTTTAGTACTTCATGATATTATCATAAGGAAATTAGGTATACTGTCATCAAGTAGGTATTAGGCACACCACACATTGAATATGGAGTTCTCTTTGCCGGCGAGAAAAGTTATCAAACTTAACAACTTAAGTTATCCCGCTCAATTTCTCGTGTAACAGAGGGGTGGTGGGTAGTGAAAAACTGCGTTAAAAACGAAAATCCTCAGAATTGTGAAAAACTGATTCTCTAGAGAACTGCGCATGAGCCGTGTGATTTAGGAATGTCACACATGGTGTTCAACATACGTTTCCAGACTAGAAATCTGTCTTTGTTGCTTACTTCTACCTACCTTTCACAGACGTACACACACCCATAAAACTCGCGGGTTCGAATCCCCGTCACACCAAATATGCTCGCCCTTTCAGCCGTGGAGGGCAATATAATGTGCAGTCAATCCCACTGTTCGTTGATGAAAGAGTAGCCCAAGAGTTGCCAGTGGGTAGTGATGACTAGATGCTTTTCCTCTAGTCTTACACTGCTGAATTAGGGACGGCTAGCGCAGATAGTCTTTGTGTAGCTTTACGCGAAATTGAAAACAAACAGTGTAGAATAACGTTGAAAGTATAATAAAACCTAAATATATACATTTCTGGAGTTTTTATTTTTATAGAATTTTTGCTTCAGATATTTCTTCAGTTATTCATCCTTTATCCGGAGTTAAAAATGGAATACTTTTTTTTAAGCCACCAAATGCCACATCGGCATGTCTGCGGAATTACAATACTAGAATCCGGGTTTTGATACTCGTGGTGGGGCAAAGCACAGATAGCCCATTTGTAGCCTTGTACTTCATTACAAACTTCTTTTTAAATGAAATACTCCAAAAACAGTTTGGGGGGGTCTTTGTTGGTTAAAAGTAATCCAAATGAAACTTTGGTTAACTTGAGGTTTCAAGGCAAAATCACATATATTGGTTAAAGCGGTCTGTCAAACAAGAAGAGCAAGTGGACAAAAAGTGTCCACCACGACGAAAGATAATTCAAGAAGCTAACACAGCTGATTATTATCTCTTAGTCCCCAGCATGACGAATGAGACTGTCCCTTTCCTGCTGGTCTTGCAGCATCCGGGCATTTTTCTGGTGCTAATCTCACGGGTTTATGAGTTATAATCTCAACTAACTGATTTAACCATTGGAAACATAACGTGAGTGTGAACATTTATATTGGTTTCCGTCGCAGCTGTTCCTCTCAATGATCACATTGTATTTGCTTAATTTTTAACCCTTCAAAGCCTGTTTTTCGTGTTTTGTTTTGTCAGTCGGAGTTGTTGAACACAGTTATAAAACATAATACTTATGAGTATTTGCAGTAGTACTGCGTTACCGCTGGTAGTTACAGAAAATAGAAAACACTTCAAAATGCAATTCGTACGTCACTTTACTGATGTAACAGACTTCGTTACGTCATCTATCCATTGAGGCCAGACGACGACTCGTAATCTGAGATTCGCGGGTTCGCATCCCCGTCGGGCTAAACATGCTCGCCCTTTCAGCCGTGGGGGCGTTATTATGCTTCGGTCAATCTCACTATTCTTTAGTAAAATTGTAGTGGGTGGTGATGACTAACTGTATTCCCTCTGGTCTTACACTTCTAAATTAGGGACGACTAGCGCAGATAGCCCTCGAGTAGCTTTGTGAGAAATTCAAAAAACAGAACAAACGAAGCAGACGAATTCCTGGTGTGTTTTTTTTTTACTGTTACAATTTTAGTGACATCATTTTTTGTTGTAACAAGCGATCTCGTGACGTCACCTTTGTTTGTTTGAAGTTAAGCACAAAGCTACGCTATTGGCTATCTGTGCACTGCCTACTAAGGGTATCGAAATCCGATTTCTGTAGTTGAAAGTCCTTAGACGCACCGCTGTGCCACTAGGGGGAGGCCCCTTTTTTTGTAAGAAACTTCTTTCCCGAAGAAGACCGCGTGTTGCTTGCTTGTTCATTGTCAAAAAAAAAAAGAAGTTAAAGGTTATTTTTGTTTCAATATATAGAATGCTATAATTTTTATGCAGACAATTTAACACCTGTTATACTTTGTGTATATAAATGGTGAATTATGAATTTTGTACTCGGCATCACCTTCGACTCATGTCTGTTTGAATTTTTAGCTTTGTTGATTAGTTTCGGTTTTTAAACAGTTTCACTACGCACCCTGTGGTTGTTTGCAAAGAGACACACGCATGCGCACTTTCGGCTTGAGCGAAGACATAAACATTCAAAACCCCTATACAGCCTCTGTTACGTTTCTCCTCGTTACAGCCCGTCGAGTTTTATATGCCCGTTTCACAAGGGCAGTAAAAGACGTAACGATCTTTCTCCCCTAAACATTTTATGTGTCTACTTTGAACCAAATGCTACCTAAAAGCTTTTTAGTTAAGGTGGCCGTCTTATGCGTCGATACAAGAAATTGAAGTACATTAAACGCCCAGAACTTTACACTTTGAAAAAAACGAAAAAAAACAACTCAAATATGTATTCACACCCAACGTGTTTTTATAATAATTTCGATACTGGAAATAGTGTTGAAAATTTAACTTTAAAAGATGAAAAAACAACAACAAAAGTACATACTATTTGTCTTCAACAACACAACACTGTATAGAACCTTTACTGTAAAAATCGATTTTATTTCTACACTAAGAGAATAAGGAGTGACTAACCTCATGTCACTTAAGCTTGAAGTTTCTTTAGTACATTTTGTTTTTACGAGATTTAACACAAAATGAAGTCAACTGATAACACACCATTGCAATTCAGCCTGATTAATGTTTTATTCTATTACTTCAAATATCTTGAAGAGATTTCTGAAAAACAAAAAGACCCACGACTCGAGAGTTTTCGAAAAGTGGATCTTGTACGTCAGTCCTCCGTCAGATGGCGCCATTATTTTTATGATCCCAGAACATTTTTAGATGTTAAATGTACCTCGAAAAAAAATAGACTGTGTTTCAATTCCTTTGTTCTCCCTCTCTACGTCAGTGAACAGCACCACCTACAATAACCTGATAATTGATTTAATACTTTTTAAAACAATATAATTTAAAATCTGAATAAAGAGTTAAATTGAAACGATTAATTGCAATAATTTATTTTTATGTCGAAAATATCTCGATTTTTTTTAAATGACGGGCTATACTTGATAATATACCTAGATTTAGGCTATTTATTTTTGTAACTTCGAATTAATATCTTTCGTAACATTCACATCGTCGTACATGAAACTGTTGCTCGAAGAAACCAGGGAATACTTACATATTTTATTTTATATCCAGGTAGAGGTAACAACGTGCCAGAGAAGTGTTATCATCATCTTAATTAGTGGATGTTCCTCTCCAATACATCAGTGCTGCTGGAGGGTTAGATCCTAACAAAATCAATTTAGTCACTCCCTCTGGTGTCAAGACCGTCCTGTCAATGCCAAGTAAGACTCAGTGTGTTTGAAAGTTAGAATAAAATCCAATTCTTATCTATCGAAACTCGAGAAAGATACAATGAAAGCAAATGTTTAAACAAACTGCCATTCATTTAAGAGGAATGATAACGTGTCACGTTGTCACGTGTGGGATGGTGTGACCTTTGTTACAATTGATCCGTGTATTATTTGATATAATTTTAGTTATTATTTTTTTAATTGATTTAACATTCTTCATACTATGATGTATTGTTTGAACAATACAATGAGATCGTTTAAGATCCCTAAAGAAAAGAACAATCATCTTCAAAAGTCAAACACGATATATTAGTTTTATACTAGACATTGATTCTCATGCATCACCATGGTGATGACAGCTTCGTCATTTGACTTCCAATAATACTTATTGGCTAATCACGATCTACCGATAACCTTATTCGTTTTTTTTTCCTTTTATGTTTCTTATCTTTCATATTTCAATTAACCATTTACAAATGTTAGCCTCCAAGGTGGTGTAGCACTCCATAATCCGGTTTATACGTGTTTTATCACATATCACTAGAAAAGTAATTTCACGTCGGCGATGGCGTGACAAGCACGTGCTATGCGACATATTACTCCATTCACCTGCTGCGTAGTTATATCGTTAACCATTGAGTGAGATCTCAGAATAAGTTGCCAACGAAGTGAAAGTTAAAAACTTAAGTCCGGCTTTGTGTTTGTACAGAGTGGTTATTAGGAAAAGTTAAAAACTGAAGTTCGGCTTTGTGTTCGTACAGAGTGGTTATTAGGAAAAGTTAAAAACTGAAGTTCGGCTTTGTGTTGGTACAGAGTGGTTATTAGGAAAAGTTAAAAACTTAAGTCCGGCTTTGTGTTTGTACAGAGTGGTTATTAGGAAAAGTTAAAAACTGAAGTTCGGCTTTGTGTTGGTACAGAGTTGTTATTAGGAAAAGTTAAAAACTGAAGTTCGGCTTTGTGTTGGTACAGAGTTGTTATTAGGAAAAGTTAAAAACTGAAGTTCGGCTTTGTGTTGGTACAGAGTTGTTATTAGGAAAAGTTAAAAACTGAAGTTCGGCTTTGTGTTCGTACAGAGTTGTTATAAGGAAAAGTTAAAAACTGAAGTTCGGCTTTGTGTTCGTACAGAGTGGTTATTAGGAAAAGTTAAAAACTGAAGTTCGGCTTTGTATTGGTACAGAGTTGTTATTAGGAAAAGTTAAAAACTGAAGTTCGGCTTTGTGTTGGTACAGAGTTGTTATTAGGAAAAGTTAAAAACTGAAGTTCGGCTTTGTGTTCGTACAGAGTGGTTATTAGGAAAAGTTAAAAACTGAAGTTCGGCTTCGTGTTGGTACAGAGTGGTTATTAGGAAAAGTTAAAAACTGAAGTTCGGCTTTGTGTTCGTACAGAGTGGTTATTAGGAAAAGTTAAAAACTGAAGTTCGGCTTTGTGTTTGTACAGAGTGGTTATTAGGAAAAGTTAAAAACTGAAGTTCGGCTTTGTGTTCGTACAGAGTGGTTATTAGGAAAAGTTAAAAACTGAAGTTCGGCTTTGTGTTGGTACAGAGTGGTTATTAGGAAAAGTTAAAAACTTAAGTCCGGCTTTGTGTTTGTACAGAGTGGTTATTAGGAAAAGTTAAAAACTGAAGTTCGGCTTTGTGTTGGTACAGAGTTGTTATTAGGAAAAGTTAAAAACTGAAGTTCGGCTTTGTGTTGGTACAGAGTTGTTATTAGGAAAAGTTAAAAACTGAAGTTCGGCTTTGTGTTGGTACAGAGTTGTTATTAGGAAAAGTTAAAAACTGAAGTTCGGCTTTGTGTTCGTACAGAGTTGTTATAAGGAAAAGTTAAAAACTGAAGTTCGGCTTTGTGTTCGTACAGAGTGGTTATTAGGAAAAGTTAAAAACTGAAGTTCGGCTTTGTATTGGTACAGAGTTGTTATTAGGAAAAGTTAAAAACTGAAGTTCGGCTTTGTGTTGGTACAGAGTTGTTATTGGGAAAAGTTAAAAACTGAAGTTCGGCTTTGTGTTCGTACAGAGTGGTTATTAGGAAAAGTTAAAAACTGAAGTTCGGCTTTGTGTTGGTACAGAGTGGTTATTAGGAAAAGTTAAAAACTTAAGTCCGGCTTTGTGTTTGTACAGAGTGGTTATTAGGAAAAGTTAAAAACTGAAGTTCGGCTTTGTGTTCGTACAGAGTGGTTATTAGGAAAAGTTAAAAACTGAAGTTCGGCTTTGTGTTCGTACAGAGTGGTTATTAGGAAAAGCTATTTCGTAGGAACAATTTAAGCTATGCCCATCAATCTGGCTAAATTGGCCTGGAATCGAAACCCGGTTTTTAGCGCTATGAGCCCTAGAAACTTATCCACGGCTGAGATATGGGATTGTGGGCGACAAGGGGGTTAGAATATTTAAATTCTATGCTCTAATCATTTACTGATCTTTACATAACAGTCAAAATGTAGATCTATCCTTTAATGACGTGCACATAACAGTAAACATGTACACGTATGTAGCATTTTCTAATATAATTAATTTGTTTACCGCATATTTTATTATTTAACTGAATCATAATGTTATAATAGGCAATACAATTTTCAATAAGCAGAATGTGGTTTACGATTATACTTATTTATTAAGTTTTTTTCACATTTCTCTTTAGGCAACTGCTAGTAAAAGGTGTCATGGAAACCTAAAACCTCAGCTGTTATATATATTGGAGATTAATCGATAATTGATTCCGAAATATAGTCGACAAGTCATTTCAGGCAATATAAAAGAGCTAGTGATTGGATATAGTACATACGTTCTCTCATTGGTTTTTCAAATACAAACGAGTTTGCCAAGCTCGTGAATATTGCCGCTAGAACGTCATCATTGAGTGACACGTGTTAATAACTAATAACAGCTTCGTCGAGTTCATTCGTTACTTTCCTAGAGATAACTTTGGTGTTCCAAATCCATCCATGTTCTAGTGTGTGTATGAGTTTTTCTTATAACAAAGCCACATTGGGCTATCTGCTGAGCCCACCGAGAGGAATCGAACCCCCTGATTTTAGTGTTGTAAATCCGTAGACTAACCGCTGTACCAGCGGGGGACTCCATGTGCAAAGAAATATATCATCAAAATTTATCTTATATTAAAATATATATATTAAAAGAAAACAAACTCCTTCTAAAGATGGGTTGCGCGTGACCTAGTGCTAATGACATCAGAATGTGAATCTGGGATTAATGGTTCGAGTCCTATTTCTGCGAAGACGCTCTTTTTCATTTTTATAGGAGTGACTGTTATATTCTTATACTTTTGTGTGGTCAGAATGTGAATCTGAGAACTTGTGGTTTGTGTCCCCTAGACGATAAATTACCTTTCATGAGCTCTATAGGAGTGCAGTAAATTCCTTCACGAGACAACAGCAGCTACTCATAAAGTGACGCTATTTGCTGGCTTTTATCAAGCCCGTGAGATTCAAACGAGAGACAACTATCGCAAAAATATCTGTGATAATAATGCACTATATCTGTTTTATTATCAGTTGATCTCCTGTGATAATAATGCAGTATATTTATTTTATTATCAGTTGATCTCCTACGATAATAGTGTAGTAACCTTAATTTCTTATCAGTTGATCTCCCATGATAATAACATAGTATATTTGATGTATTGTTATCTGAACTTCAATGTCTTTCTGTACTTTATTTCCAGTAAACCGAGTTATATCTTCTTTAATTTTCACATTTGATGTTATTTTTGTAATATTTTGTTCAGGTAATAGATAAATATAATAGCGTAAATAGCCATAATAAGTATGTTTTGTTTCCTATGGAAATATAACATATACATACATATCAAAGAATAATGTTAATGATTTTATTTTAGAGCATAGAACCATACGGGTTTGTTTGTTTTTCTCACGTAGCCTCTACCATCTCAAGACTTACTTACCAAGTTTTTTAACATTAAAACTACTTCTATGTAGTTTGGCTTAGTTTTTTATTTGACAGACGAAAAACATCTTACAGCAGTGCTGAATGTACGCTTTTGGCTGGTGTTTGTTTATTTGAAGCTAAACACAAAGCAACATAAATGGTCATACGTGATCTGTCCAGGTGTATTTTTCTCCTTTTTTGTTTCCTTTTTCTCAAGCGGAGATCCTTATGCAATGTATTTATAGTTATATACATTAAAGTCAGAATAGTTATATTAGAAATATGTATGTACGTATATATAAGAAAAAAAGTTTTAGTTGTAGTTAGGAAGTTTGTGAAAACAGTTTTGAGGGGAATTGCTACACAAATCGCAATCAACTGCTACTGTCCGACATTAAAATTTTAATGTTTGTGGTCGTTTCGCCCCCCAGTGGCTCAGCGGTATGTCTGCGGACTTACACGCTAAAATCCGGGTTTCGATACCCGTGGTGGGCAGAGCACAGATAGTCCATTGTGCAGCTTTGTGCTTAATTCAAAATAACAAACCCTCTAGTACGTAAGTTAACAGTTAGGGACGGTTGACCGACAGGCGTCGTTTGAAATTATGGACATAAAGTTTGACAGTTTCACACTCAAACACAAAGTTACGAAATCTGGCAATTAACGGATCTCTTCCACTCACACTCTAAAGCCGTATGACTAAACTTCACAGTAAGCGGGTGTGTTCCATCAAACTGGAACACAAAATGACAAAACTTCGCAATGGACAGGTGATGTTTTATCGCATTCAGTAGCTCAGGTATCTGCGTGATAGGGCAAAGGGGGCATTCACCCCTCCATGGAATTTCACAAGGAAATTGATTTAGAAAAATGCACTAAAAATAATACTAATTAAATATATAAATGACGAAAACAGGTACGAATAACCCCCTCAATGACACAGTGGCATGTCTGCGGACTTACAACTGCAAAAAACGGGTTTTCATACCCGTGGAAGACAGAATACAAGTAGTACTTTGTGTAATTTTGTGCATAACTACAAACAAGAAGGTTTGTTTGTTTTGAATTTCGCGCAAAGCTGCATGAGGGCTATCTGCGCTAGTCGTCCCTAATTTAGCAGTGTAAGACAAGAAGAGAAGCAGCTAGTCATCACCACCCACCGTCAACTCTTGGTCTACACTTTTACAGCGAATAATAGGATTGACCGTGACATTATAACTACCCCACGGCTTAAAGGGCGAGCATGTTTGGTGTGACGGGGATTCGAACCCTCGGATTACGAGTCGAGTGCTTTGACCAACTGGCCATGCCGGAGTATTACATTTAAACTTCGAGGTGACAGCCTGTCCCCGCCTGGAATAAATTCTGCAAGCGTCCATGTTCGTAAGTGTAAAGGATAATTAAAAATTCGCAAACGTGAATATCAAACTCCCCATAATAAATAAAAGTAGGACTACTGACAATTAATGCATACAATTTAATAGTCTGGCATGACTATATGGTTATGACATTCTACTCCTTATCTGAGGGTCGCGGGTTCGAATTCCCGTCACACCATAAATGTCCGTTTTTTCAGCCGTGAAAACATTATAATGTGACGGTAAATCCCACTATTCGTTGGTAAAGGAGTAGCCCAAAAGTCGGCAGTTGATGGCGATGACTAGTTGCCTTCCCTCTAGTCTTTCACTGCTAAATCAGAAACGGATAACGCAGATAGCACTCATGTAGCTTTACGTGATATTCAAAATTCAAAACAAAGTAAGTACAATGCTATTAACTATGTAATTTCTTCGCGTTATGTTTTGCTGTTATTGTTCATAACACTCTCTGGCTACACGTTATAAGGCCAAACTCGGCTGGACAAAGAAATGAAGAATGAATAACGAATTATTAGTTTTACAAGACAAAACTATATTGTTGAATGTTGTCATACAGTAATATTATTAGTTTTACAAGACAAAACTATATTGTTAAATGATGTCATACAGTAATATTATTAGTTTTACAAGACAAAACTATATTGTTGAATGATGTCATACAGTAATATTATTAGTTTTACAAGACATAACTGGATTTGAATGTTGTCATACAGTAAGATTATTAGTTTTACAAGACAAAACTGTGTTAATGAATGATGTCTTATAGTAATATTATTAGTTTTACAAGACAAAACTATATTGTTAAATGATGTCATACAGTAATATTATTAGTTTTACAAGACAAAACTATATTGTTGAATGATGTCATACAGTAATATTATTAGTTTTACAAGACATAACTGGATTTGAATGTTGTCATACAGTAAGATTATTAGTTTTACAAGACAAAACTGTGTTAATGAATGATGTCATATAGTAATATTATTAGTTTTACAAGACAGAAATATATTGTTGAATGTTGTTATATAAGTAATATTATTAGTTTTACAAGACAAAACTGTATTTGAATGTTGTCATACAGTAAGATTATTAGTTTTACAAGACAAAACTGTATTTGAATGTTGTCATACAGTAATATTATTAGTTTTACAAGACAAAATTATATTGTTGAATGATGTCATATAGTAATATTATTAGTTTTACAAGACAAAACTATATTGTTGAATGTTGTTATACACTAATATTATTAGTTTTACAAGACAAAACTATATTGTTGAATTATGTCATACAGTAATATTATTGCTACTTCGAGTTTGATCGTTGCTTGATGTCAATTAATAAAACAAAAGTGAGTCGTGATTTTCGATTCTTCTGTTATTATTTCTCCCCATGAAATTCCTGGGTAATACAAATAATCGTAAAACGATTGTGTGAAGATAGAGCGTGAATTATGAATCACTGTCTTTGTAACGTTACTGCCTAGCTTGCACCACAATATAGCGTAGCTGCAGTAAGCCTAAAATCAATTTTTGTTTTTTTTTCGAATTTTGCTCAAAGCTTCCCGAGGGCGACCTGCTTCAGCCGTCCCTAATTTAACAGTGTAAGACCGAAAGAAAGGAACTAGTAATCTCCCCACCCTCCAACTCTTGGGCTACTCTTTTACCAACTCTTTTATAACGCCTCACGGCTAATATGGCGAGTATGTTTGGGGTGAGGGAGATTCGAACTCGCGGCCCTCAGATTACCAGTGGAGCGCCTTAACCACCTGACCACGTCGGGCCACCTGAAATTACTACTTTGCTTCAATACAACAAACGATGATTGATTTCGTAATTATTAATCTTTGGACTAACTATCTTACCCAATGAGAATGAATATGCTTTCTTTGCTCCAATTTCTAGCATTCACTTCATCTTGACAGAAACTAGTTGTCAGCAGACGTTATTTAAGTGCCATTCATTGAAGTATTAATAATGGCGTTTTTCCTTGCAGAAATATAATTTTCTTGGACACTTCTTTTGTTTATCACACGCTCTGCCAACAGTGGAATTTCCAACTGTCCTCGTAACAATTCTGTGTCCTGTACAAATAATTCATTGTTAATTCCATATGTGTAGAAACGGTTCGTTTCTACACATATAGAATATAAATTATATTCGTTGGAATCTGAGCTAGCCGTCCCTAATTTAGCAGTGTAAGACTAGAGGGAAGGCAACTAGTTATCACCACCCACCGCCAACTCTTGGGCTACTCTTTTAACAACGAATAGTGGGATTGACCATAACATTATAACGCCCCCACGGCTGGGAGGACTAGCATGTTTAGCGCGACTCGGGCGCGAATTCGCGACCCTCAGATTACGAAGCGCACGCCTTAACGCGCTAGGCCATGCCAGGCCCTTCTCAACCCAAAGTAGCCGGTTTTCTCGACATCGCTGATTGTTAATTCTGTTTCAATTTTACGTGATTACAATTCGTGTGAGAGTGTAGGTTAATTTTCCTTTAACCTAAAATAGCTTTTAAATCAGAGATTCAGTCAAGTCAACAGCTACCCTTTTGTGTGTGAACTAAATTACCCTTTGATGTCTTTAACATCTGCGGAAATTTTGATGAATTTCCAAAAATATTTGTTGATGAACTAAATTATTTTTTCGTGTCCGTTACATCTGCGAAAGTTAAATATGTATTATTGGCACGTGTGTATTGTTTAAAATCAACATTTTTTTTATTTACACAGTTTTAAAAAGTAGAGGGCACCCAAACAATGTACATGTGGAGTGTGCTTTTAAAGTGGAAATCATTTACGACTTCAATAAATTATTTAAAACAGTATAAAAAGAAAAGTTTGATTTTAGTCGACTATTAAATCTGCGAAAGTGGTTTCAATAAACACTTTATTTAGTCTTTTAAATAGCCTCCAGGTGACTCAGTGGCAAGTATCAGAGCTTGTAACTCAAAATTTCGGGTTTAGATACCCGCGACGAAAAGAAATGTGGGTAATTCGTTGTGCTTAACAAGGGAAAAGAAAACATAAAAAAGCTTATAATTAATCTTCAGTGGTAATTTTTAGAACTTGGGCTTCGATACCCGTTGTGGACAGAAAACAGATAGCCTGTTGTATGGCTTTGCACTCTAGTTTGTTAAATGGTTTTGTTCTATATAATATTAAAGCGCCCTCTAGTCACCAGTTAAACAAACGTAAAGCTGAAATAATTTCTGCCACAATCGGAGCATTGTTGACAAATTTAATAATGTAAAATGTTTTTTAACGGATTTTATTATTGCTTGTAAAGCTTTGTTTTGATCCAAGAAATCTCTAGCGAAATATCATCCCCTAGAGGAACTTTGGAGAATTAAATCTAATGTTTCAGCTTGTTATAATAATTCTCAACCAGACATTGGCTAAACGTATCCTTTAGAATTCAGCATATCTCTCTTTTTTTCAGTGTGAAAGTGTACATGAGGGGAGGCATCAAATTGTATTATTAAAGATTTTAAAATTATAAAACACATCTCGTTGTTGAAGCACGTGACTCGAGATAATGCACTTGCTTGAATAAAATACGTGCTTACCACAAAGTTGATTCACATAAAGTGTATATGGTATTTACCGAACACTCAGTATTTTGGTATTTTGGTAAGGTTTACCATAAGTCATTTCGCGAGTACAATTCGCTTGAACTCCATTTTTAACTTGCACATACGAGACCCACACCAACATTTTGCTACTTCGTCACCTAGCAACTAACATTATCACAAGTTACGTTTAAGATGCTGTTAAACGAGCGTTTACTAGCTATTTATTAAATAGTGTTGTTACGTTTTTTTATGTTTTATGTTTTTCGTAGACCAAACGCAACAGAAAGACACAGATAACAGCTTGTATAATTTATTACAACAAACTATTATATATGTAACAGATAAAACATAAATTACATAACAACAATGACAGATATTAAGTTTAAACCTTCAAAATTAATTACAACACAAAATAGTACTGGTTTCAAACTTCAAAGTTAATTACAACACAAAATGGTACTGGCCTGTATCTAATAATATGATCGAGAATGAAAGTCCAAAAGTTCAGATCAGAAATCCAAAATTCCGGTCTAGGGTGTGAATTTTGTCCCACGAAGAAATACCGAAGTTTGAATGGAGAATGACGAAGTTCTTTTTAAGGTGCTTCTTAATGAACGTCTCAAACTTGCCGCCTTCCAATTTTCCCAGTCTCCCCTAACAGTCCGCACGTGTTGACCTTCAGTATAACTAGTAATTCGAACGAATCGTAGAGATTGACGAAATAAAATCACAGCTTCTGTAGATCTAGCTTCAGTCACAAATTCAAGTTGAATAAACACACATCAAACGTTGAAAAATTCTCAAATGAAGACACTATTTTTTGAATTGAATATAAACTAATGACTGGCTCTTCTCTTCTTCGAATAAAAACTAATGACTCTCCTCTTTCTCGCATCTTCGTCTGTTTATATATTTGTAGGCCTAGACTTCTCGAACCATCGCGTAACTTCCCAACATTCCAGAGAAATCCGCGCATGTCCGTTCTTTCACGAGACTTGTCGTCTAGACACTAGGCCGCCACATTCCATTTATACTCAATTGATTGATCTACCTAATTCTAGAAATTTCTAAATGTTATTTTAAATGAATAACAACATATTTTTAATTGGTTTAAACTTTGAAATAATAATATAAATATGGAAATATAAATAATAGACATGAAAATCCAAACACAACACGACACGCTGTCGCCCACAAAACATTCACACGACATTTACATAACAAGTGTAGAAATTAAAAAACGCTCTAACTGGGCAAGTATGTTAGATTACCTGTTATGGTTCAAGTAGTTTGGAAATAAGAAATCCATTGTCACGGGGAAAGGGGCCTTAGAAGTAACAGAAAGATTTAAAATATAAGGTTTTATATGTATATATAAAACTTATATACTTTGTACTAAATATTTGTAACATTTCATGATACTAACATTAATAAGGTGAATAATAAACGAGACAGTTGTTCTCGTTCGGCCTGGCATGGCCAAGCGCGTAAGGCGTGCGACTCGTACTCCGAGGGTCGCGGGTTCGCGCCCGCGTCGAGCTGAACAGGCTCGCCCTCCCAGCCGTGGGGGCGAATAATGTGACGGTCAATCCCAATTTTCGTTGGTAAAATAGTAGCCCAAGGGTTGGCGGTGGGTGGTGATGACTAGCCGCCTTCCCTCTTGTCTTACACTGCTAAATTAGGGTACGGCTAGCACAGATAGCCCTCGAGAAGCTTTGTGCGAAATTCCAAAACAAAACAAGGTTCGATACCTGTTTGTCCTGTAAAAATTTCTCTATCTAAATTGTTTTCAAATTCTCTTTGAATTCGGAGGTTCTTTTCTCCGCCCTACCCTCAAACGGAAAACCTTAGAGCTCACATAGATAAAATCCCGATTTCTATAAGCTCGTGGTGGGCATATCACCCATAGCCCCCTACATAGTTTTGTGCTTAATAACAAACAAACAAACTTTGCGTTCGAGATATTTTGCGATCTTAATGAGATAGCGCTTTCCTGGGCAACATGAATATTATTTATTTCACATTTTTTAATCATGAAAAAGACTTTAAAATTCCACGTTTCGAATTCATAACCGTTAATAAATATTAAGTTTAATACTAAGATGGATGTGAATTCATAAGACTCAGATTATTTGTTTCGTTTGATTACTGCTTTAAAATGTTTCTGCAAGACTACACAAGAGATATTCAACTGACAAACTAGAACGGAAACAGATTTTCGTAGGATTAGCAGGTAACGTTGAGTATTATAATTATCTTCTGTTAGTGGATTAGGTTTACTGAAACAGGAAATTTTGATGAAGAAAGAGACAACAGATCATGTTAATATAGATTCGCCAGTGAATTTAATCATAAGAAATTAATTATAAGTTCACTTTAATTATACATTTAATTTTAGACCAGGTGTAGGTTAGCAGACGATGTGCCTGACTTTAAATCCGAGAGTCCATGGTTTGAGTACTCTTACTGCAACATTGTGCTCTGCACTTCCAAGTTGTTGGTGTTAGAAGAGCGATATTTGATTAGACAAACTCAGAAGTTGGTGATGGGTGATATTGAATAGTATTGTAAGTTCAAAATCAAAGTGCCTGTTTTGGCCAAGCGTGTTAAGGCGTGCGACTCATAATCTGATGGTCGCGGGTTCGCATCCCCGCGTGCCAAACGTGCTCGCCCTTTCAACCGTGTGGGCATTATAATGTGATGGTCAATCTCACTATTCGTTAGTAAAAGAGTAGCCCCAGAGTTGGCGGTTGGTGGTGATGACTAGCTGCCTTCCCTCTAGTCTTACACTGCTAAATTAGGGACGGCTAGCACAGATGGCCTTCGTGTAGCTTTGTGCGAAATTTAAAAAAAACAAACACTAAACAAACATCAAAATCAAGGACGCCACCCTGTGTAGCTTTAAGTAGATATTTAAACAAACGCGGTTTTCAACAACGCAAACACGAAGAAGCCATTGTAGTTAACTTGTTATCCACACTTCTGGCAGCCCCACCCTCAGGAAGTTAAATATTTGTCAATTGTAAATAATTACAAGTTTCAACAAGATCTTGTCTTTGTTTGATGACTTTTTGTTTGTTTAATGAACGTTGTCAGCTGCTGGAATCTTCATTATAGTTTCACGGATAAAAAACGTACATCATTCAAATATTTAGTTTGTTTGTTTTCCTTAGTTATTTAAAGGCTACTCGTTTTGTAGTTTGACTCTAGAATTAAAAACACTATTACCATCAAAAACGAAATAAACATCCAAAAAACACCATAGCCAGTAATTTCGCACAAAGCTACTCGAGGGCTATCTGTGCTAACCGTCCCTAATTTAGCAGTGAAAGACTAGAGGGAACGCAACTAGTCATCACTACCCACCCTCAACTCTTGGGATACTCTTTTACCGTCACATTATGACGCCTCCATGGCTAAAAGGGTATTTGTGGGGACGAAGATTCGAGTAGTCCTAACCACTTGACCCTAACGGTCAGTAACGTACCGTTGAAATACATGAACAAAGTATATTTAATTTTGAGATATAAATTTTAGATCAGTGGGATCGACAGAAACAGTTTGTTTGTTTTGGAATTTCGCACAAAGCTACTCGAGGGCTATTTTTGCTAGCCGTCCCTAATTTTGCAGTGTAAGACTAGAGGGAAGGCAGCTAGTCATCACCACCCACCGCCAACTCTTGGGCTACTCTTTTACCAACGAATAGTGGGATTGACCGTCACATTATACGCACCCAAAGCTGGAAGAGCATGTTTTAGCGCGACGCGGGCGCGAACCCGCGACCCTCGGATTACGAGCGCACGCCTTAACGCGCTCGGTCATGCCAGGCCTTTAGTGAAAGAGAATATAACCAACCAAAAACACTATAACTAATTGGAACAATAGTACAAATCGAAAACACTAAACTTTTAATCGTAGAGTATTTGTATTATTGGCAAGACGACACCCGCCGTCCCTAAGTTCGAATTACTGGGGGGAAGGAAGAGGTTGACTGTCACTCTTATAACGCATACATAGCTTAAAGTACTGGGATTTTTTTATGCTAGCCCCTCCTCCAATGGCACAGCAGTACGTCTGCGGACTTACAAAGCTAAAGTCTGGGGTTAAATACCCGTGGTGGACAGAACAGACACCGCATAGTATTGCTTTGAGCTTAACATACAAACAAACCGAAATCCATGTATATTTATACAGGTGTGGTAGACAGTTTTAACTTTCAAGATGTGTATTAGCTACTTTGAATTAGTAGATAAACCTTCAGTTGTAACACAACAACAACCAGAACATTGTGATGTCTAGAAAAGGTCCAGTGAGCGATTGCCACGAGAATATAATTAATCATCGTTTAACATTCCAGCTACAAAGATCCAGAATCAGAGACGACAGTCCGAGAGTTCCAAATTATTCGGTCCAAACAGTTTTCTGTAAATCGCTAAAACGTGGCAGTTGTTGCGATCGCGGGCCTGTTAACGGTTATTGGTTGATTTCATTGTTACTCGCCACTTGTCATTAAAACCTTACCGATGTCCACAACAATTCAGTGACTCGCCCGCAATGTTATGTTTCGTTAATGTTTTTGTTCGCTGTTATACGTCTTCTGTCCTTAAACTTGTCCGATAAATTTGCTTTTTGTGGGTAGTTATCGTAAATGATACCGGAAAGAGCTCGGTGATTCTCGTGGATTACTCGTAAAACTGCCTCGGTTCGCCGTATTAACAAATAACAAGTATTTCCTACAACGTACACTGGGATCAAAGGTTAGGCTTCGTGCGCGCCGCATAACCATAAAAATAAAACAAAGCTGGTTTGCGATTATTCCCAAGTGTTGCCGTTTTGACGAAACACGAGGATTTAGGTATTTATGTCTTTGTGTTATACCTCGGCATTGAGTTTGTGTGGATAAAAAACACATAAAACAACACAACATAGTCTGATCCACCACTGTGTTTCTTTGTTAAAACACACACAAAAATCTAACCGTGGTGTTTGTGAGAACACTGCAGGAAATGCCTTTAAAAGAAGAGGTGTGTATATTGTATTTTTCAAAAACTAAAGCTAACTTTTGTGTTTTCAGTTGGTTATATCATTTTTTACTAAATATATTATTTTTCATTGTTTTTTTTTCAATTGGTTATTTCATTTTTCATTGGCTGTAGTGTTTTGGGTTGATTAATTATTTTATTTTTGATTGGTTTTCGTGTTTTGGGTTGATTAATTTTTTTGATTGGTTATTGTATTTTTGCAGCTTTGTAACTGCTCTTCAGTCAAACTACAAAACGAGTCGACATTTAATGGCTAAAGAAAACAAACTAAATATTTGAATGATATGCGTTTTTTATCCGTGAAACTATAATGAAGATTCCAGCTGCTGGAATCTAGCAGCTGAAAACGTTCATGAAACAAACAAAAAATCACCAAACAAAGACAAGATCTTGTGAAACTTATAATTATTTACAATTAACAAATATTTAACATCCTGGGAGTGGCGCTGCCAGAAGTGTTGATAACAAGTTAAATACATTGGTTCCTTTCTAATCTTAGCCCTTAAACAGCGGGAGTGTTGTAGCATTAGTCGGTGATGGCCACTGTTTAAGGGTTAAGTTCCAGAAGTGTGCATCACGTATTTCTTATGCTTATTAATGTTGTTTAAACCAAAGTTCTGTTGCTAAGAGACACAAAAAGTGTACCCAAAATATTCAAAAATAAATGAGATTGTTTTTCTCTATTTTTAGAACAGATTCATCAAGATTTAACTACGCGTTCCTCTAAATTTCGTGTAGATTTTTTAAAATTATATTGTAGGCCTAACTTTATTATAATATTCATCCATTCTACGTCATTTATTTATATATAAATATTTATATTATGCCCTAAATCCTTCTATATTATAGTATTAATCCATCATGATTTTAGTAGTGATACACTCAGGATATAATATTAATCCGATTTATAATAATGAGGCATTTGATTATAATATTGATATATCTAAGATGTAACGTTGGTTAATCTAGATTGTAACATATATCGGACTTAATATTTATCAATACGAAGTGTAATACATATCCATTTCGTTATAACAGTGGTCTAAGTTATAAGTCTAGGTAATAATATTGACTTATCTGTGCGGTATAATACTGATCTAACTCGCAATATTGACTTATCTAAGGTATAACACTAGTCTGTCTAGGTCGTAATGTTAATCAGTCTGGGTTATAGCACTAATTCATCTCGATTATGAATTTGACCTTTGACCTTTAGTATAGCCAAAGAGATAGTGGCTTTGCGTTATCAAAACAGAACAACTTTCTCTGTCAAACGTTGCCCAATAATTAAAAATTCTCCACCATAAGAATGTATATGTATGAACACATGTGTATGCTTATGGGGGAGTCATTTATTACGTACAACTTACGTAGATAAAGCTAAGCTCTATATGCAAAATTAAACGTGATTCTGTTGTGTAGTTAATTAGCAAGCAAAACACGTGTGGTCTTCTTAAAGTGCTTTAACGTTGACAAACTGTTCTTCGTTCGCTAATCCAGGTAACGACCAATAACTGAAACAAGGTAATGAGAAATTGGAATGTCTTAATCCTTGTAATAGCGTAGCGGGAAGGGAAGCTGTGAAAACTCTTTAGTTTCGTTTGCATTCATTCTGGGATTTTGACAGACGTCTCGCTCGTGGTAAAGATAACATAGAAACCATTCCGTGACCAATGATGGTTAAAGAAAGTTGTGACAAATGGCTCTGGAAAATGCTAAGAACTTACAATTAGTATTATATATGTCATTTCGTCGATAAGGCTTCGTCAGCGGGGGGGGGGGGAGAACAGTTCGTTTTATTTTCGTTTGTGTGTGTGTGTGTGTGTTTGGTAAAGCTACGCAAAGCAACATCTGCACATAGCAGTCTCTAATTTTCAAGTAATTAACCACAGGGAATGCATCTGGTCAACATCACAAACTGCCGAGTTCTGAGCTACCTTTGTGAGATTTGGCAGTCAGTTCTATAAAGTACCCAAAGTGTAGAGCGTGTTTTTGCGGTAAGGTGGGAGTGAATCCCCGGTTTCATATCGTGGGAACGTTATTCAACAGGCCACGCCCGGCCCGAAATATTAAAAGGTCAGTAGCAGTTTCTCTAATTTTGTAGACCCGGCATGGCCAAGCGCGTAATCCAAGGGTCGCGGGTTCGCGCCTGCGTCGCGCCAAACATGCTCGCCCTCCCAGCCGTGGGGGCGTTATCATGTGACGGTCAATCGAACTATTCGTTGGTAAAAGAGTAGCTCAAGAGTTGGCGGTGGGTGGTGATGACTAGCTCCTTCCCTCTAGTCTTACACTACTAAATTAGGGACGGCTAGCACAGATGGCCCTCGAGAAGTTTTGTGTGAAATTAAAAAAAACAAAAAACAAACCAATTTTGTAGCATTAGATATTGCTTTTGTAACCGAACTTCAAATCCTTCTTATCAAAATCTCAATCTTAAGATTTAGTTATGGATCCTTAGAACAGATTTGTCATGCGCTTTTAGTTCAGGACCCCTTTCTAAAGGACAACATCAAAGACCCTTAATTTTCCAGATAACTAAACATCAACATAGAATCATTACTACATAAAAAACGTGAATACAATGATTCAGTTCTACACAAGAAACTTATCTCTATATGTGTGTGTGTCTTGGATAATTTAAATAATTGGATAGAAGAGTGGCTTGATGAAAGAAACCAGAAGGTAT
Source organism: Carcinoscorpius rotundicauda (assembly GCA_011833715.1). NCBI lineage: Eukaryota > Metazoa > Arthropoda > Merostomata > Xiphosura > Limulidae > Carcinoscorpius > Carcinoscorpius rotundicauda. The sequence goes on along the minus strand of CM022394.1, from coordinate 127,108,097 downwards.
AAAAGAAGTTCAGTCAAACTTGATCAATGTTACAAGTGGGGTACCTCAGGGCTCAATCTTAGGACCTTTGCTCTTTTTGATTTACTTTAATGACGTAGATGCCAGAATGGTCAATAAGTTTGCTGATGATTTAAGGTCTTGAGTGTTGCTGGTTGTGAAGAGGATGCTACTAATTTACAAAAGGATTTGGTTCATTCAGTGAGTTGGGAAAGTAAATGGCAGATGAGTCTTAATGTAAGATAATGCATATGGGTTATCATAATTTGAATTATAATTTGGATTGTGTCATGAGAGGAAAGGATCTTGATCTAATACTTTATCAAATTTTAAGCCATCCAAGTAGAGTGTTGTTGCTAGAGACAGGCCACCTAGGATTTTATGTTGTGTCCACAGAAATATTGAATAAAAGTCTAAAGAGATGATAATTTAGTTGTACAGGACACTGGTTAGGCCACATTTTGCATATTGTGTTCAATATTCGGTTCTTTACATTAAATTTTTGAAAAGGTCTCAGAAAAGGGTTACTAGAATGAAAAAAAGTCCGATTAAAGTGTTTAAGATTGTAAGTGAAATCGGTGATGTCGATTAATCATATTGTTTGATACATAACAGTAAGAACAGTAGGGCTAGGACACACAAGTATAAATTTTGGCAGGGCAGAAGTCATCTTCAGCTAAGACAGCTATTTTCTTTTAACAGGATGGTTGACCTTTGGAATGAGTTGCCTCTGGATGTTGTGGAGGCAGTAAATTTGAGTGAGTTTTAGAAAGCTTGATAGATATATCACAATAAGATCTGGTTTTAATTTTTTTTAATGAATTAATTTAATAGTTATAGCTTGGCTTATAGGATGGAACAGTCGAGATGGACAAACAAGTCCTTTGTTGTCCTTAAACATTATGCTATATTATGTTTATTTCAAATTATAATATAATTGTAATATAACATGTAAAATATTATTAAAAAATGGAGGGCCGTAGTTAATTTGTTGTCTGGCCCGAAGTAAGAATCCGATAATTCTAAATCCGCATTTCATTACCGTAAAAACGCACTACGCGCTTGAAGGCCGTTTATACGCTGTGAGTTTGTTTGATTGTTTTGAATTTCGCGCAAAGCTACACGAGGGCTATCTGCGCTAGCCGTCCCTAATTTATTAGTGCAAGACTAAAGGAAAGACAGCTAGTCATCACCACCCACCGCCAATTATTGGAGTACTCTTTTACTAACGAATAGTGGAATTGATCGTCACATTATAACACCCCCACGGCTGAAAAGACGAGCATGTTTGGTTTGACAGGGATTCGAACCCGTGACCCTCGGATTACAAGTCGAGTGACAATTGAATCTCGTTAATTACTCGGATAAGAATAGCTCAAGAGTTGTAGACGTGTCAAGGTTTGATAATATCTGCCCTATATAGGTACTGGTAAAATGTTTTTATATTCCATCACGTAGGAGAGGGGGACAAAATTAATTTATGATATAAAAAATGTACTCATCAAAAAAAAAATTAACCAACCAAGAATTCAGTTTCATCGTACTGGTTATATCTAAACTGAAACAGACGTAATGAATACCAGGACAAAACTTTGTCGTACTGGTGACAACTGAGCTGAAACAAAGGTAATGAATACCAGGATAAAACTTTGTCGTACTGGTGACATCTGAGCTGAAACAGACGTAATGAATACCAGGACAAAACTTTGTCGTACTGGTTATATCTAAACTGCTATTTAGTGGTGAGAATAGCATAGCTTATAAACGGTAACGTGTTAGTTTTACTTTGATGGGTTTGTGTTACCCAGAATTCATTACTTTCTGGTTCTTAATGACATTGACAAATGTGATGTAAATGTCGTGTAAATATTTTGTAAGCGACAACATGTCGTGTTGTGTTTAAATTTTCATTTCTATTATTCATGTTTCCATATTTATATTATTGTTTCGAAGTTTAAACTAATAAAATATGTTGTTATTCATTTAGGGTAACATTTAGAATTTTCTTGAATTAAGTAGACCAATCACATGTTTGTAAATGAAGTGCTGGCGACTTCGTGTCTAGACTATTAGTCTCGTGCAAGAACGGACATGCGCGGATTGCTCTGGAGATCTGTAGAAAGTTCGCGGTTATTCGAGGGGTCTAGGCCTACAATATATAAACAGACGAAGATGCGAGAGACAAGAGAGATTCAGTCATCAGTTTTTATTCGAAGAAAAAAAGAGATTCAGTCATCAGTTTTTATTCGAAGAAAAGAGAGATTCTGTCATCAGTTTTTATTCGAAGAAAAGAAGAAAGTCAGTTATTTGAGAAAGATTAAGTGTTTGCTGTGATTATTCAACTGTGATTTGTGAGTGAAGTTAGATCTACGGAAGCTGTGATTTTATTTCGTCAATCTCTACGATACATCTGAATTACTGCTTGTGCTGAGAGACGGCGATTTCATTGAACTGTGAACTGTTTCGGAATCTCTTTGTGGGACCAAATTCACACCCTAGACTGGAATTTGAGACTTTCATTTTAGATCATTATATTAGATACAGGCCGGTACCGTTTTGTATTGTGATTAATTTTGAAGTTTGAAACTAGTATTATTTTGTTTTGTAATTAATTTCGAATGTTGTAATTTAATATCTGTCACTGTTATTATATAATTTATGTTATATCTGTTATATTTGTTAATAGTTTAGTGTAATAAATTATACAAGCTGTTATCTGTGTTTTTCTGTTGCGTTTAGTCTACGAAAAACATAAAACATCAAAAATACGTAACACAAAGATAATGTTAAAGATGAGATTATGTTATCTGGGTTCGAATGCTTCATATTATTACAGTATACAAAACGGTAACTGAGAGGTTAACACGTGATAACTGTGTGTACAAGTGTGACCTAGTGGTTAGCGTGCCGCATAGTGGAGTTGAAGTAATGTTGTCCGTGTATCCCCCCCCAAAAAAAAATTGCTGCGTAGTTTAGGCCTGTGTTGCGTTATAAGAATGACAGTCAAATCCCACTATTTGATATGACAATAATAGTTGACAGAGGATTCTGTTGACTGACTAACATTATTCAATGTTGGTTTAACATTACTTCATTTTAGCGTATTACCACGCCATGTGAAAATAAAATTACGTCACTGTAAACGTTTTAAGAATAAATGTGTTTATATTTTGTTTTTATAAAATATAAATGGTAAATTTCGATTATTAATGACAGTAGTTAAAGTTTTCACTTATTTGCCTTCTGTGACTTAGCTATTAGTGTGTGTGTGCGCGCTTATGACATTAAAAACTTGGTTGTTGTTGTTTTGAATTAAGCACAAAGCTACACAATGGGCTATCTGTGTTCTGCCTTCCACGGGTATCGAAACCCGGTCTTTAGCGTTGTAAGTCCGCAAACATACCGCTGAGCCACTGGGGGGTAAAAAAATAAACAAACTTGGTTTCTAAACCCCATGGTGAGCACATAGATAACTAACACCTTGCCTAGATTTGTGTTCAACAGAAAAGGAAATTTAGTTACTCAGTTAAATTATTTAAGTTTCAAACTTTTTAATGTATAAAGAACCGTGAAAGGGTTAACTTATAAAGAACCGTGAAAGGGTTAACTTATAAAGAACCGTGAAAGGGTTAACGTATAAAGAACCGTGAAAGGGTTAACATATAAATGATCGTAATAATGTAGGGTTTTCTATCCGAACACGTTAAATTACGGTTTCTTGGACCGAAACGTAAAAACCTCATTATTTTCTACTGATTTAAAATTATACTTTATATTTAGAAGAGTGCATTTTCACTGTCGTTTCCTGCGTATTTAATTTATTTCATATTTATCCTCTTAGCGGAAGATTTATATTACCATAAATTCTTACTAATAGCATACTTTTGATATTTTCGGAAGCTACACGCGTAACTGGATTACGCGAATGTATGTAAGTTACGGTTTCAAACTTGTCCCGCTGTGTCATTAGGATCAATAGTAATTTGTTGTGAATGCTTTTTCGCGGACAGCAGGAAGCAACGACAATACTTAGTAACGACTGCAAGTCCTCACTCACAACAGAATGAGAAAGTAACTTGCATCACGAGCCAGGAAACTTAGCGCGAGGAAACGCCGTTTATTTCTTATACTTTCTTCAGTTTTACCCGACGTGTTATGTCACGTGACTGCAACATGATTTTGTTGGCTTTAACTTCGGTCACAGTATTCGTTCTCTCAAAACCGCCTTCTGTGTTGTCGAAACTCGAAACTTAAATCACGTCGATTTTGTGTGAGAATTATTCTAAAAATCGCTAAATGAAGATATTATGAAATACGTGTGTGTGTATTCATCCTCAGACTATATTTGGTTGGACTGAATGTAAATTCTACGATAGTGTTTCAATGCTTTATGTTCGCTTATTCCGAGGGCTATATTTTACCTACGGTGGTTTGACTCTAAGCCTAACGAATATGTTGGATGTTTAACTTTTCAGTAACTTTTTAACGACTTGACGAACAATATAGACATTCGAACTTCATCTGATACCACCAATCTCATATGAGCTTCTTACACAAAGCAAGGCGTGCTTCTGCGCCCCCTAGTGGCTCAGCGGTATGTCTGCGGACTTGCACGCTAAAATCCGGGTTTCGATACCCGTGGTGGGCAGAGCACAGATACCCCATTGTGTAGCTTTGTGCTTAATTCAAAACAGCAACAACAACAACAGCGTGATTCTGCTTACTTACCCCCACAAAGTTTTGGATTCTATAACTTCTGAGACTGCCACAAGAGTGTGCTGTTCAGCAAGTGACTCTCTTAAAAAACGCATGACGTAACAAGGCTTCAAGCCTATAATCTAGCACGTGCATACTGATTGGCACAGCAGAAACTGGCGATCTTTGTGTCATTTACAGCTGGTGACTAAACTCTCGACAGATCCAATCACTTCAAGATGTTAACGGAATTAGCTCTTATCTTTACTAATTGCTCACCCCATCGTTGTTGAATGAAGCTACACTGCTTCGTTGAACTAAAACCTGTACAAGTTGTTGTGTTTGTTCCATGACGTGTCTCTGTCACTTATTCTCAAGAAAGACATTATTTTAGTAACCAGTTTAAACGATAAATAACTAGAAACCTGAATGAAAGAGGATTACCTGTTTTATAAACCATGTTTTATTGGGTTTGTTTTTAACTAGAAATAAACGGTCTTATAATATCAAATATGTCTTTATTTTATTTAATAAAACCGTTACTGACAGTACAAATCTTCAAATAACTTCGGTAATAAATTCCAATCGAATCTATAACGTCCATTTATATGGTGTGCCATAGGTATATTAAGTAGTAAAGTTTATTGTTGAAAGAATTGTATTGCGAAACGTTCCGTGTCCAATTAAGGAAAAATAACAAATGTGAAATTATAAGGGTATTTATTACTCGTATTAAAATATCTTTTATGCATCATTATGCACAACATAAATTAAATAATGTGTTAATTTTTTTGTTTGTCATGATAACTTTAAACCGTTGTTGTTTTTACCTTAAACTGGTATTTAACGAGGATTTGTTAGAGTTATTTATTGTTAAAACTTTGTATCTCATGCTATTGTAAGTTCTTTTATCCTCACCAGTTTTCTTTAACTTCAGTTTCTGTTAAATGAAAAAAGTTTATGAGTCAAAGCTTAACAGCATTACAGCCACGCTTAATAAATAATAAAAAACGTGTTTTTTTTTCCGAAAGAAAGATGGTTGAATTGTTTGTTTCTTCGTTTTGATTCGAGGGCTATCTACGCTAGCCGTCCCTAATTTAGCAGTTTAAGAGTAGAGGGAAGGCAGCTAGTCATCACCACCCACCGCCAACTCTTGGGCTATTCTTTTACCAACGAATAGTGGAATTGACCGTAACATTACAATGCCCCCACGGCTGAAAGGGCGAGCATGTTTGGCGCGACTGGGAATCGAGCCCGCGACCCTCGGATTACGAGTCGAACCCCTTATCACGCTTGGCCATGCTGGGCCCAAGATGGTTGAAAGGTCTGGAACAGCAACAAACCCATTCCGGGTTTTCCTTCTGCTGACGTTTTATCATTGTTTAATAACTGATATTTCTCCAATAGTATACTTTTGGGTTAATCTCCCTGAATTTGTTCTTCTTGCGAGAAAAAGAAGCCACCATGTAAACCTGTATACTATACCAGTATACTGCATAACTACAGTCACTTGTCAGTAACTAAGAATTTAAAGAAGTAGCAGTCAGGACGGGTTTGTAACAATGTTGTTGTTGTTTTCGATAGTCTCCTTTAGTATTATAATGTTTTGTTGTTTTTGGTTTTACGTCACTTTTGCGGACGATTTGCGTATTGTGTCTGACTTGGAGACATCCATTTGGTGAACACGAAATCCTTTATATAATTGTTAGATTTATGACCTGTGGATGGAATTATCCATCTTTCCAGCCTATATCTTTTGCCCTGTAGGTGGAATCGTCCATTCCTCAAAAGCATGTCCTTCGCCCTCTGGATGGAAGCACCGTATTTTCCAACGTACTTCTTCCGTTTTGTAGATAAACTTTTTGCTGGTGTCCGGTTTGGACTTAATTTGGTCATCTCTTAATTTAAAAGTAGGGTATTCTATCATTCTTCTCATGATTTAGGCCTCTTCTCAGATGTCGAAAGGTTCAGACAGCCTTTAACTTTTTAAGCCATGCCGTTTTTGTTTAACCAGTGTCTTCCTTGGGTATCTTGTGGATTGGACAACTTTGCAAAAGGAATTCTGCTCCTGGTTGGCCAACCACATTCTCGGATATCGAGTAAGTTTGGCCATTTTTTTCCTCTTGCAACATGGATACTGACTATAACCACTTTTACAATGAGACGATTTTGTTTGATAAGCTCACAAAAGTAAGTGTAATATTACACCCTGAGAGTTTGGACGTATTTTAATTCACCCCTGATCGTGGTTGTAACTGTTGTTCACTCTGTGTCGCCCCCTAGTGGCTCAGCGGTATGTCTACGGACTTACACGCTAAAATTCGGGTTTCGATACCCGTGGTGGGCAGAGCACAGATAGCCCATTGTGTAGCTTTGTGCTTAATTCCAAAAAAACAACAACACTGTTTTGTTAAGACAGTTCTGGTCCTTTATTTAACTTTCAAATTACCGATTTATTCGTTTTGGGTACCGTCAACATATTTTACCATATTACGTCAGAAGGACAAGCTAGCTTATTAAGCATCGGTCAGTTTGATTTGTTTTGAATTTCGCGCGAAGGTACACGAGAGCTATCTTCGCTAGCCATCCCTAATTTAGCAGTGAAAGACTAGAGGGAACGCAACTAGTCATCACTACCCACCCTCAACTCTTGGGATACTCTTTTACCGTCACATTATGACGCCTCCATGGCTAAAAGGGTATTTGTGGGGACGGAGATTCGAGTAGTCCTAACCACCTGACCCTAACGGTCAGTAACGTACCGTTGAAATACATGAACAAAGTATATTTAATTTTGAGATATAAATTTTAGATCAGTGGGGTCGACAGAAACAGTTTGTTTGTTTTGGAATTTCGCACAAAGCTACTCGAGGGCTATCTGTGCTAGCCGTCCCTAATTCAGCAGTGTAAGACTAGAGGGAAGGCAGCTAGTCATCACCCCCCACCGCCAACTTTTGGGCTACTCTTTTACCAACGAATAGTGGGATTGACCGTCACATTATACACCCCCACGGCTGGGAGGGCGAGCATGTTTAGCGCGACGCGGGCGCGAACCCGCGACCCTCGGATTACGAGTCGCACGCCTTACGCGCTTGCCCATGCCAGGCCTCGACAGAAACAGAATGCCGAACGTTTGCTTTTCGTCCGAGGGGATAATGTTGTGGGCAGAAAATACTTTTACATGCTTGAAATGTTTTACGTGAATCGTGTAAGAATCTGTAACCAACAAAGTCACAGTCTCGTAAACAACTGTGTGTGTGTGTGTGTGTGTGTAACTGCTTCAGAAAAATGTATTTTAAAAATATACTATTATTTAGTTTTTATTGTGTAACTTTCTTTCGCAGGAAATGAGAGTAAACCGGAAGTCCCCCAAACGGAAGATCAATCGAAAGCAGTGTATAACGGAAGTTTTGAGGTCCATGAAGAAGAAATAGTGATTGTCGTCCTGGTCCTCGTGGTGTGGGTGGCCGTTATTCTTCTGTTTTTCAACAAGTGGGGTAAGATAAGGATGTTGGAGCCGTACCAGCCAGAATACAGAAGTCCTCCCTACAACTCCACCATCCCAAAACCCCCACGGATGAATATGGCGGAGACGTCGTCCTTCTTGGAACGAGAACTTCCGTGGATTAGTTCTGTCCCCGGATATTCGACGCAACGGTCCAGGCCGAGACAGAATTCGGTGTTTGTTGGAAACCAGTATAATCGGTCATCTTTGTTCGTCGAACAAGGCATTCCACGCAAGGTCAAAAGCGCAGAAGATATTAAGTCTCTTGTTGTACAAATAAACGACCAGCGTTTAGGAACCACAGCTCTCTAAATAGTGGGTAAAGAAATAGTTAGCGTATGGGCTAACAACTTTTGTACCGCTTTGAAATACACATTTAGAAGCAGCCATTGAGTAGTTGAGAATGGTAAAAAAAATTATCCGAACGTGATTATTACCAAATTTAAGAACCAACTAAAGTAAAATATAACATCATCTTCTCGCGAGGAGAAGTGACTGCACAGACACTTGTACAAACGCTTACACGTAGCAGCTCGCGCTTAAACACTGGGTGCAATCAGTGCGTTCTCTCCTATCCTCTATATTTGTAACTAAAACCAGTCAGAAAAGTGCGGATAGCGCCACCTACAATGACAGACATTTGTTTAATAATTATAGCATTAAAATCAAACACACATGTAACAAGTTATCATCTGAAGCTGTGTTTAAACACGTAGTAAGTTAGCCTTACGATTCAAAAATAAAATTCTCCGATTTTTACTTCTAATTGACCATTAGAAGGAGATAGAAATGAACTCCAACTTTCAGAGAGTGCCAAAAACGGTTCACGCTTTGAAGAAGAAGGTATTTATGTGTTCTGAAGATGGCTGGTTTGGGTATTAAAACGTCAATTAGAATGAAAGTACAGAACAACGTTTCGACCTTCTTTGATCATTTTCAGATTAACAAAAGAAGGTTTGAAGTTGACCGTTGCTGAACAGTTTGAAACTGAAGATGACCTGAAAAGGTCGAAACGTTGTTCTATGCTTTCATTATAATTGACGTTTTAATACCCATACCAGCCATCTTCAGAATACATTTTTACTTCAAGTGGGCTTCACGTCATCGTGAAAAAGGTGTTTATATTTTGAAATTAGTTAAATAAGCAATCCGATATTTGTCTACAAAGTAACAAGTAATTTATATATATAAATATATATCATATAATCCATTTATATTAATTCTCTATTCTAGACGGTCTGTGCCCCTGTGTTTGTGCTAGCCTCAGCTCTCTGTGCTAGACATAGATTGTAAGCTGTCTTTGTTGTTTGCCAGTACGTTTCCACTGATGTATATACAATGTGATTGTACGGTCTATAACTCGTTCTTTAAGTGTGTTTGTATGTGTAGCGTAGATGCATTCCTGGCTGACTTTTTCACGTAGCAACGTATTTTGTTAATTTAGTGTTTGGGTTCTTCGACGATGACACAGAACCATCTATCATGTACCTTTATCAGTTTTGTTTTACCTTGTTCAGTTTCAGAGATATTCGAAATTCTTTCAACTCATCGAATAATTCGTTTTTGTTTGTTTAGAAATTAACTGAACATTGTTATTAACTAATAACTATCCCGTGATTTAACTGCTGTAATCCCTTAACAATAAACTGAATTAAGATCATTTCAGATGCGTCAGAATTTCACGAGCTATCGTGAAACAAATCTCTGATTGGACGTATTGAGACAATATACTATTTTACCAAGAACAAAGTATCAAAAATGTTTTATTTTTGATACCACACACAGGTGGAGGAGGAAATAAACAAGAGGGGGAATTCAAATACTTAGGGGAACTAATAGAATCAGGGGTTATGGTCCCCAGAAAATTTGCAACTGTTAAACTATACTTGGAGCAATTTTTAAAATATAAGGTCAAACGCGGACGTATAGGAGATGTTCATCTCACTCACCAAACGTACATAATGATGGCCTACACCCTTGCATTTACCTGGTTTCTTCGTCTATGATGTACTAGAGATCTTTGAAACATAAATACTCCAGTAAAAATAAAAGTTCCTTTGGCAGAGAAAGCCTATATAGGCCTTGCGATTCAAAGACAAGTGCGAGTGGAAGATAGATTATATTTACTTTATAATTGTTGGTTTGTCAATAATTTCTGAAAACAAAAGCGTCTAACCGATATAATAAATGGATTATTAACTGCTTCAGTACGTAAATTTCCCGCTTATTGGAATTAATTAGAGTTTATTGATTTTTGTCGTTAAATAATATTGCGTAATATTTCATTACTACATAATCTAAAAGAGCAGATGTTAACAAACAACTAGTTTTCTATTCTCTCACTTTTGTTGTGTTGTGAAGTCGAATTTCCTGAAGTTTTATGTTTCTTTAAAGAAAAGGAAAATATAAAAAAGTGTTTAGATTATTATTTCTCAAGATATAAACCAAATATTTCTTTGTTTCTTTTTCCTATGAGTAGAAATAAAATTTATAACATAATATTACATGTGCCGAGTTTTAAATTCATACATATCGAAAAGGCTTGATTTAATATTTAAAATATTATTTTAACGTCACCATTAGTTCACGAGAGTGCACGAAACACGAGAGCTTGTCACGTGCTGGTTTCATCCAAGCTTATGATGTCAGTGAATGAAGTAAAACGAAGAAATGATTTGGCGGAGGATAAACACATAAACAACTCCACGTAATTTTGTGATAACATCAGGTCAACATCTGTTCAAGAAATTTTAAACAGAAGAATTTCAATATTACACGTAATAATATATATATTTTTTTAACACGTTAGTTGTTTTTTCACAAGAATATCGATTGGTAGACTTTCTGTGTTTTTCTTATAGTAAAGGTACATCGAGCTATGAGGTCAGCCCACCGAGGGGAATCGAACCCCTGATTCTAGCGTTGTAAATTCGGAGACATACCGCTGTACTAGCGGGAGACCTGTTGAGAGATACTCAAGAGTTTATTTTAAATATATTTTGTGGAAACATTCAATAATAATATTTTTGCCCTAATTGTGCTGTCTAACTAAACTACATCTTACCGATAGTAATTACCTTTATGACACCAGCTAGTGCAGTGGTAAGTCTACGGATATACAACGCTAAAATTAGGGATTCGATTCCTCTCGGTGGGCTCAGCACAAAGCCCGAGGTGGCTTTGCTACAAGAAAACCAAACAATTTTCCTCATTTTCTTTATCCACCCGCCCCCCAGTGGCTCAGCGGTATGTCTGCGGACTTGTACGCTAAAATCCGGGTTTCGATACCCGTGGTGGGCAGAGCACAGATAGCCCATTGTGTAGCTTTGTGCTTAATTCAAAACAACAACAACTTTATCCACCGTAACGCATCCTAGTGGCACAGCGCCATGTCTGCGGGCTATTACCGCTAGAAACTGGATTTCGATACCTTTCATGAACAGAACACAGATAACCCATTGTGCAGCTTTGTGCTTAATCTAAAATAAACAAACAATCGCACCTTAACACTTGTTTATGCAGCGCCCATTTAACGCAGCAGATCGAGTGAGTCTTGGTGTTGTACGAAAGGTCTCGTTTTGTTAATGAATAAAGAATAAACTGTTTGCTAAACCTACACTACAGAATTTGTAGTGGTGTCACCCATTGTCTGACGTAACTTTATTTGCTGATCCCCCTAGTGCGAAAATAACAGACTTCTGAACTATTACTAAACTTCCATAAGCATAAATAGTGCACTTGTCTAATAACATTTTAAAATTCGGATTTATCAAAGTATTTTAGTTTTCTGCACCACTTAGTGAGACGATTTCTTTTCATTCAACAATTTTGTGAAAACTACTCCGTATTATTAATCGATAAATCCCTCTACCAGCGGATTCTCCAAGCCTTAAAATTCGAAAATTGATCTTCACTGTGAGTACAGCGCAGATAACCTATTACTCAGCTTTGCATTTAATACACACACATACATATGACGTACGCGATACAGTAGCTCCAAGAACAAATTTTGATATTTCTTCAGAAAATCGATAATCTGTGATAAACTATAGAACATCATTCGAAAACGACTAAAAATACATTAACTAAGCTTATCTATTAATATAAATCTAGACGAAATAAACAATATCATAAAACAGACCTTAAGTCGTTAAATATATAAAGGAAACTCGACTATAATTCAACAACCACATTGACCAGGGTTTCCTGCACGTACTTGTCAAAACACGTGCTTCAAACGTGTGTTTTATACGATGCGGGCCGTAAAGCGCTCTTTGTTCTCGAACATACCTAGAGGTGTGTTTTATGTGCCGAAGTTCATGCAATAAATACCCATTGTTTACAAATGTAGCTAGAGGCGTGTTTTATACGTTGTAGGTGATAAAATGATTTTTATTCGCAACCTTATTTAAAAGTACAGTTTATGTGGTAAGTTAATGAAATGCACCTCACTCGCGAACACAGATACACGTGTGGTTTAGAAAATGCCCTTTTCTCGATCGGAACTTTACACATAACCTGTGTATTAACTCAACCTTTCAGGAAATACATGAAGTCAAATATTAAATGTTTGTCACTTCGTTCCACCCACTGAGGGGGGGGGGAGTAAATTGTTAAGATGGAAATATATGTGACTCTCCTCGAAACATTAAGAACAGGGTGTTTCTTTGATATACCAGTTTCAAACTTCACGCTGTGTGAAAAGTAATAAGAAAGTGATCCAGGAGTTAGTACTTTAAATAAGAACGTCGAAAGTCATCCCCAAATATAAATCTTCAAGTTTAGTACTTTAAAATTACTTGTATTTTTTCTTCTAAGCTTGAATTATAAAACGTCTCGAAATTTGGAAAAGTTTGTTTGTACTTCGCGTAATTTTCATGAAATATTTGAGATGGCTGTTTCCCAACGAATGCGAACCTTCAAAGTTGATACCTATAAATAAAAGGCCTAAAAAGTAATTCCGAAATATAAATCTTCATATTTAATACTTGAAACATAGGCCTAGAAAGTTTGTTTGTTTGTTTGTTTGTTTTGGAAATTCGCACAAAGCTACTCGAGGGCTATCTGTGCTAGCCGTCCCTAATTTAGCAGTGTAAGACTAGAGGGATGGCAGCTAGTCATCACCACCCACCGCCAACTCTTGGGCTACTCTTTTACCAACGAATAGTGGGATTGACCGTCACATTATACACCCCCACGGCTGGGAGGGCGAGCATGTTTAGCGCGACGCGGGCGCGAACCCGCGACCCTCGGATTACGAGTGCACGCATTAACGCGCTCGGCCATGCCAGGCCAAAATGTAGTGGCCCGCATGGGGGCTGAACCCACCTAGAAAGTAATCCCGAAATATAAATCTTCCAACTTAATACTTGAAACATAAGCCTAGAAAGTAATCCCGAAATATAAATCTTCAAATTTAATACTTGAAACATAGGCCTAGAAAGTAATCCCGAAATATAAATCTTCAAACTTAATACTTGAAACATAGGCCTAGAAAGTAATCCCGAAATATAAATCTTCAAATTTAATACTTGAAACATAGGCCTAGAAAGTAATTACGAAATATAAATCTTCAAATTTAATACTTGAAACATAGGCCTAGAAAGTAATCCCGAAATATAAATCTTCAAATTTAATACTTGAAACATAGGCCTAGAAAGTAATCCCGAAATATAAATCTTCAAATTTAATACTTGAAACATAGGCCTAGAAAGTAATCCCGAAATATAAATCTTCAAATTTAATACTTGAAACATAGGCCTAGAAAGTAATCCCGAAATATAAATCTTCAAATTTAATTCTTGAAGCATAGGCCTAGAAAGTAATCCCGAAATATAAATCTTCAAATTTAATACTTGAAACATAGGCCTAGAAAATAATTACGAAATATAAATCTTCAAATTTACTGCTTTAAACAAATATATAGAAAATGACCCTACTAATAATACTAAATACCCTAATACTAAACATTTCAAAAACTACCAATGAAAGATAAAAGTTTTATCAATGACCTTGGAAGTAAAGTGATCGTAAAATAAAAAAGGGAACTTCAAAAGGTCATAAACTTTTACAGAAGAGGACAGTAATGGGACTGTGAAATTAAGATCTTCAAAGTCTATGCTTTCACAAACTGATAGGATTACAGTAAAATAATCTTCATATATAAATTTTCAAAATTTACTGTTTGTTTAAAGGGAACCTAAAAATAGCGAAGTGATTATGAGTTGTAAGGTTAAAAATGGTTGCGAGGACAACAAAATGACTCAGCATACTCAACGTTGAATATTGTTCCTTAAACAAGATTTGATAGGTAACAAATGATCCAGAACACCCAACCTTCAATACTGTTCTTTAAACAAAGACTTGAAAGACAACAAAGTGACCCAGTATATTCAACCTTGAATACTGTTCTTTAAAGAAAGATGTTATATGGCCTGGCATAGCCAGGAGAGTTAAGGCGTTTGACTCGTAATCTGAAAGTCGCGGGTTCGAATCTCGGTTGCACCAAAAATGCTCGCCCTTTCAGCCAAGGAGGCGTTATAATATGACAGTCAACCCCACCATTCTTGAGTTGGCGGTGGGTGGTGATGACTAGCTGCCTTTCCTGTTGTCTTACACTGCTAAATTAAGGACGGCTAACGCAGATCACTCTCGTGTAATTTTGCGCGTAATTTAGAAACAAACAAAACATTTCAGACAAGAACCTCTTGTTGTTGTTTTTTACAATAAGTAATTTGTACCTGTGTTGTAAATGTTCACTCGCGCCTAGTTAGTAATCCAACTAGATGTTTATGTTTACGACCACTCACAATAATTATATCATAATAACACATTTTGCGATGAAACATTCAGCAGCGACGTCTAGAGGGAATTGCTAGAAGTTCCACTGTGTTTTGTTTTTTTTCGAACAGGAATCAATCAACATCCTGAAATGTATTCAGCATTCAAACATTGTAAACACTCAAGAATCCCCCTTTCAAGTCCTGAAACGTTGTTTTCAACACCTAAGACTCCATTATTCAGGCATGAAAATGTTTTAGCACCGAAAGCTCAGTTTATTGAATCTTTCAAGATTTTTAGCATTTAAAGCTCCATTTTTTTCAGCTACTGAAACATTTTTAAAACTTAAAACTTTCTTTTTTAGAAACTTTGATAGGCTCTCTTTTTCGGGTGTTTAACGTTCTTATCACGTAATATTCATTTATCATACATTGAAATATTTCTTGCATCTAAAGCTTACTTTTCTTAGAAGTTGAAACTTTTTACTTCCTGAAACTTAAACATGTTATATTTGTCCCAGAAACAGCTCTGCTCTGAAAGGGAAGGGTAACAAATGTTTTTTTCTGATGTTGTAATGGCACAAAGATGTCGCTGCGTAGACTTTCGATAACTTTGTGTATGTTTGTTTTATTTTTGAATATCGTGCAAAACTACTCGAGGGCTATCTGCACTAGCCGTCCCTAATTTTGCAGTGTAAAACAAGAGGGAAAGTAGCTAGTCATCTCCACCCACCGCTAACTCTTGGGCTACTCTTTTAGCAACGAATAATTGGATTGGTTATAGCTTTATATCGCCTCCACGGCTGAAAGGGCGAGCATGTTTGGTGCAACCGGGATTCAAACCCGCGTCCCTCGAATTACGAGTCGAACTCCTTAACACACTTGGCCATGCCGGAGCGTGTGTGAATGTTGTTGTTTTTTTTAATTAAGCACAAAGCTACACAATGGGCTATCTGTGCTCTGCCCACCACGGGTATCGAAACCCGGATTTTAGCGTGTAAGTCTGCAGACATACTGTGTAGCCACTAGGGAGCATGTGTGTTCAACCCACCAGTGTTTATTATTCGTTAGGCTTAGCAGTGTGTGTTGTTTCTGGATAATTCTATATGATATTATATATTCTTATTGTTATGTATTCGAGCGGTGGTTTCTACACTTATTGACATAGTGTTCAGCTGTCGTAAGTTTAGTGAACAGATAGATGGTTGGTTGTTAATCTACGCTGCTAGTTTAGCATGATATGATCAGTATTGGAAGAACTCACGTGATCAACAGCTATGCTTTTTTCCATCATAATAATCCCATTTCAACAACTTTGTGAAATTGATCCATACATATATATATGTATATGTATATATACGAAAATAAGTCGACTATCGTTTCTCCAAACCTGTTCCGAAATAGAGGCGTTTGTTTTGTTTTTCTGAGTTTTGCACGAAACTACTCGAGGGCTATCTGTGCAAACCGTTCCTAATTTAGCAGTGTAAGACTAGCAGAAAGACAGCTAGTCATCACCACCCACCGCCAACTATTGAGCTACTCTTTTTCCAACAAATAGTGGGATTGACCGTCACGGCTGAAAGGGGCGAACATGTTTGTTGCGATAGGGATTCGAACCCGCGACCCTCATATTACTAGTCGAATGCATTATTTATCTGTCCATGCAGATCTGGATACGAGATAACTTTGAGTAAACCAGTTTTATATAATCGATGGACTCTGGTCACTGTGTTCCATCTTATGCGACCTGGCATGGATAGGTGATTTGGGCGCCCGACTCGTAATCCAAGAGTTGCGGGTTCGAATCCCAATCACACCAAAATATGCTCTCCTTTTCAGCCATGTGGACGTCAAATATGACGGTTAATCTCACTATTCGTTGGTAAACGAGTAGCCCAAGAGTTGGTGGTGATAACTAACTGGCTTTTCTCTAGTCTTACACTGCTAAATTAGGGACGGATAACGAAGATAACCTTCGTATAGCTTTACAAAAAATTCAAAAAAATAAACAACCATCTTGTTCTTTGCTATTATACTCCAGAAACTTGTTTCTACTTAAAATAAAATTAGATACCACTACTTTCACTAACACTGTTGTATAAACACCTGGTGTCGTTTCGTGCATCACACAGAATTTTAGCTTGATTTGTGGACAAGTGGAACCATGTAGCCCATTATCTTTGACCTCGCTTTACCAACAGCTAGTATTACTTTACAAGCTACATCCGGTTTTCCACTGCTTTGTAAACAACTTCTTTCACTTCGTACTGGTAGCACAGTCCACGGACGTGCAACGCCAACATGAGGAGTTCGATTCCCTTCGGTGGATTCAGCAGATAGCCCGATGTGCTTTTGAAATAAGAAAACACATCATTTCGCACACAGCTCGCTAGTGTTGTACCCTTGTGTTTTATTACTATATAACCAGCTATATTCACCAAAATTCACTGCACCCACTAATCGTTATTTATTATAACAATTCAGCTATTAGAACCAAAACCTTTTTTTTCTCCTCTTCTAGTCATTATACCAAAATGCATAATGTTTCCGAAAAGACCATCTAATTACCTTACACGTATTGTGTGCGTAGTTGATACATGCAAGAGATATCAAGTTCGCTCGATTGTTTGTCATATATAATACTTAGAAAGTGTCATTCATACTTTGAACAATAGAGTCCAGTGATTACACAGCAAAAAAAAACACAAAAAGTACTAAAAATAACAAGCTTTATTCACGGAATATAATATAGTTTCTTAGAAGATTTTTACGAGAAGAATCGTGAACCATTTGAAGACATAAATCTAATGTACTTAATATCTTTTTATGGGGAAATAAGTAATTATAATGAAACATTAACACTGACAACTGTCTGAAATTAAAATTATGTGTCTTCTACATCCACCATTTCTTATTTTGTTTTCTATAAAGGCGAACATAGGGTGAAAGCCTTTTTGTTTTACTTATTTTGAATTCCGCGCAAAACTACGCAAGGGCTAACTGCGCTAGCCGTCCTTAATTTAGTAGTGTAAGACTAGAGGGAAGGCAGCTAGTCATCACCACCCACCGCCAACTCTTGGGCTACTCTTTTACCAACGAATAGTAGGATTGATCGTCACATTATAACGTCCCTACGGCTCAAAGGGCGAGCATGTTTAGTGTGACAGGGATTCGAACCTGCGACCCTCAGATTACGAGTCGATTGCCTTGGTCACCTGGCCATGCCGAGCCATTTATTTTGGTAAATAGTGTTAGGAGATTACATGACATTACTTTCGTAGTTATCGTCACTTTAGAAACAATTGTACTTGACAAGACTTTTTTGTCTCCATGGTGAATGATCAGTCAGTTTGAAGCATTATAAAAACCAACTCCAATGTTCGATACCCGTCACATCGTAACTTGTCCAATGTGTATTTCAATACAAATGATAAAAAAGATAGATTCGGTTTGCTAATTAGCTCCGTCATTCGGAGACAAAAAAGGAAGATAGTTATAACACCCGAATTCAACGTTCGATCCTTCTGATGAATACAGCATGGATAGTCCAGTGTGCGTTTTGGTATGAATGGTATATACAATGTGACTATCTTTAGTAGCTTGGGATATGTACTGCATTTAAGCATACTGGTTCAGAGAAGCTTAACGTCTTGCAATGAGCAAACATATCAGTTCTGTCTGTTTAAGTGATTGAAGCTTTTAATACAGAAACTTATATCCTAAACTTTACCTGTGTTGTTTTTTCTAAACACCGAAATATAAAACATATCAAAATGACACAGTTTGATCATATTTGTCATGTAATTTTCTTGAAATACAAGAGAAGATCCTATGACAACAAATGAACATTCTGTTTAAGTCAATATACACACTTTCATGTATATTATATAAGACCTCTAGCGACAATAAAAGGAATTAGAGCTGTCGCTGTATTTTGTTTGACGTATCCCGTTTTTCTACGTACAAACAATGTAATATTTGCGATTTGTCTGTATAATGTAATATTCAAAAATAAAAAAACGGTATCAGAAAGAAATGTTTTCGTTGTTAAGATACACAGTGTTTACTGAAACCAAAACTGTAACCTAATTATCTATCAAACGTAATCTAAATATACTTAAACAGAAACTAAGGCTGTCATCCGTCATCTTTAAATTTGAACTACTGACTAGAGTCGAGTGCCTTAACCACCTGACCATGCCGGGCCTCACCGCCAGGGAAGGTAGTATCAGTTTCATCATACATTCATGTTTACTCATAATACGAATAATTAGCTAGAAAGCAAGTAAACGTGCTAATACAACTAAATATTCACAGACAAAGTAAACCATAGAAGTAAATAATAAATGAATGATAAACAAAACCATTGTCATAAAGAAATTGAATTTGTTATCTCACAGGTGTCCATTAATCAGCAAACCTCGTTTACAGAAATATCTCGAACTAACATATGAATGTTTTAACAGTTAAAATTAGCAAATGTTAATGAAATTGAAACATAATCTATTTACATATCAGTTGTGAAAATAAGACTAGCCCTTCCGGTAAGTTTACGGACTTATGACACTAAAATCCTCAGTTGGATTTCCCTCGTTGGAGAAAACGCAGATAGCATGTTGTAATATTTGTACTAAAACAAAGGAAAGAACGTAAACATGAGAACTAATCGATTATAGATATGTGTGTTTATAAGTATCAACGAATCGATGTATTTCATGTGTGTGACCATTATCTTTCATTTCAGACTATAGAGGTCGGAGTAAAAAAAAAATTAAATAAATCAAATCTAAAAAGTTCGGTGAAGAACAGAAGTTGATCGATCACTGGAATGATTACTTCACGAGAAGAAAAATTTTAAAATCAGTGCACCTAGCGGCGTACGTTTGCACTATGTGATTGCGTAGTCCCGCGACGCCCAACTTCATGAAGTGTTTATTTACCTTTTCACACACACTCGTAAAGTTTTGAGTCACAAAATACTCGTCTTTTCTTGGAAAGAGAAACCCGTTAGTATTATGAATTATAATACGATCATGGGAGTAACTTTCACTAGCAGAGTGAAAGTAAAACTCGGTAGAAAGTGTAATGGATAGTACTCATCATTTATCTGTTTTCTCTTCTCCGTTTCATATTTAATACAGCCATTTCTCAGAACTATATAGTTCTGGCATGCACGTCATGGATATATGTATTCTGGTGTCTAACAAAACTGTTTCCGGTAACTTTATATATATATTTTCAGTTCACCTTTAAGCGCCGTGTTGGTTTAACTCAAGCACAAACCTACACGGTAAGCTTATCTGTGCCGTGTCTTCTACATGGATCTAACCCAGAAATTTAGCCTCATAAGCCCTTAGGCTTACCTGATATCACCATGAGAATTGTCCGTTCGTAACGAAAACTAATTTGTTTTGTTTGTTTTGGAATTTCGCACAAAGCTACTCGAGGGCTATCTGTGCTAGCCGTCCCTAATTTTGCAGTGTAAGACTAGAGGGAAGGCAGCTAGTCATCACCACCCACCGCCAACTCTTGGGCTACTCTTTTACCAACGAATAGTGGGATTGACTGTCACATTATACACCCCCACGGCTGGGAGGGCGAGCATGTTTAGCGCGACGCTGGCGCGAACCCGCGACCCTCGGATTACGAGTGCACGCCTTAACGCGTTCGGCCATGCCAGGCCTAACGAAAACTAAAGAGAGGTGATAAACCAGGATAAAACGATTGATAAATAATTATCGGTACTATTTTATCATTAGTTTCAAATAAAATAAACCAACGTTTATCGAACCTCCGACATACGTCACTTGCAAAAACTCAGACTTGGGGAAATTTGACACCTGAGAAATTTGAGACCTGAGATAATTTGCCACCTGAGAATGCTTACCGTCTTTCACGGTGTTTAGTTTAAGAGGTTATTATCATTTACTTCCGTGAGTTATTTATTAATATTCCAGAAACTTTGAGAAAGCGTTGTGTAAATATTTTTATCAAAACAAAAGCCTATTAAAAAATGGAATTAGTTTTTATTTTCTTCCGTCACGTCGTATAACATGTAAACAAAGGAAGCACAATAGAATTAGCCCCCCAGTGGCTCAGCGGTATGTCTGCGGACTTACACGCTAAAATCCGGGTTTCGATACCCGTGGTGGGCAGAGCACAGATAGGCCATTGTGTAGCTTTGTGCTTAATTCAAAAACAACCAAATAAAAAACAACAGAATCGAATTAACCTATATATCTTAGACGTTACAAAAATCAAGTTAGCTTGGTTGAATTACATTACACCAGAAATGTTAACATGGGAAACTGTAGAGAGTAGAACAAAACGCAAAGCCGTTGATATATGTATTTATAAACCAGATATTCCAATTACAATGACGAACCGTTGCTTAGCAACTGCCGCCAGAAGTATATTCTCGTTTCTAGGTTAAAACATTATTGTACGAAATCCTCAGTAACGATGGCCATATGCGCGTGTCTGTGAATATATTGGTTTTCATGGTTCTAAAATGTTTTTTCTTCTCTGTGGTACTTTATTGTGGTCGTCTTTTTATTTTCTTTTTTTTTACACACCCACACACTGAAAGAAAATTGGTTTCTATATGACTCATTAGCCTTCTTCGAGTTGAACTTCACTGTTAAAGTGATAGAGGAGTCTACAAACAAAAATCCTCGTAAAAATTGTTGTTTTATAATCCTCACGCATTACCATTCATATAGGAAAGATAATAATGCTATTCATAAGAGTGGTTCTTGATATATATATGTATGTATACACATTGGCTTTGAAAATAAAATGTTAAAAGTACACGTAAGAAATAAAATGAGCCGTTAGCCGCTTATTAAATTTAGATGAAGAGCCGAACAAGATAGCACGAGAAAACTGTAACTGTATTGCGCATGACCTAGTGTTTCCAAGGGAAACCGTTAACTCTGTCAGAAAATAAGAAATACTAAATAATTTTTAAAAAATTAAAATAAGTTTAGAAATGAATGGATTAATAAAAAAAACTGTTAACAACTATTGAACGTGAATAAGAAATATTTAGATTTAATTTCATTAGCTCGTCCATGAAGGGAAGTCCTTAAACAGACTCATGGTAAACTTGCAGGAGAATCTCCCCCCCTTCAATATAAATATGATACACAATAGTATGACACACAATGTGGATCGAACAAACAAAACGTCGTTGACGAGTTAATTAGAATGTTGTTGTTGTTGTTTTGAATTAAGCACAAAGCTACACAATGGGCTATCTGTGCTCTGCCCACCACGGGTATCGAAACCCGGATTTTAGCGTGTAAGTCCGCAGACATACCGCTGAGCCACTGGGGGGCTAATTAGAATGATTAATCAACTTGTTTATTAAACAAAAATTCAGAAATTATCTAGGTTTATTTAATTATGCAATTGGTTCAGATTAATATTAAATACAATATTTACGGTTTATTTTAATTGGATAAAGTTTAGAGTCATAATTATAGTAAAGCAATTACAGTACCATAATTTTAAGGTTAATTATCTAGAACAAAATTAATTTTAAGAAACAAAGTTAGTGTGACGTTACAATTCAGTTTGAAACATAATATGTATATATACACAGAAAAGTACATTTCGGTTCAGTGTTTTTCGTATAGGAAAGCCACAAAGGGCTATCTGCTCAGCCCACCGAGGGAATCGAACCCTTGATTTTAGCGTTGTAAGTCCGGAGACATACCGCTACACTAGCGGGGGTCCGTTTCGGTTCTAACAGCAACGTACGTATATATATAATCGTAAGGAAACGTGATTCGCAAGTTTTGTCTAACCCGTCTGCATACACAATAAATTATGAATTATCAATAATACGTACTTATGTAATTTATATTATACACAAAATATTGTTTTATACAAGACTAAAGCCCTTGGTTTAGAGTAAAAGCACAAACATTCTATGAAAATATGACTGATTAAAAACCTTTAATTTAATGAGTTCGAAAATATATATCTTGATTATATATAAAAGAAATGTAGTAATATATTTTTCGTGATTCCATTCTCCAGAGACCCACATGGCCAGTTGGTTAAGGCAATCGACTCGTAATCCGAGGGTCACGGACTTAATTTCCCGTCACATCAAACATTATCGCCCTTTCAGCCGTGGGGTGTTATAATTCGACGGTCAATCACACTATTCGTTGGTAAAAGAGTAGCCCAGGAGTTTGCGGTGGGTGGTGGTGACTGTCTATCTTCCCTCTATTCTTACAATTCTAAATTAGCGACGTCGTCTAGTGCAGATAGCCCTCGTGTAGCATTGCGCGAAATTCAGAAACAAACAAAGAAACCATTTTCCAGTGTAGATAAAGCGCAAATAACTTGTTAGATAACTCGTCCTAAAAACAGACTATTTTTCCTGGCTATTTATATTCTATTAAACCAGTATAAAGTTGAAACATTCGTTTAATTGGTTTGCTTCTAGATTTTATTATATTTTTGTACTATTTTACTTCTTAGTGTTAACGTTTTAATGAATTCAAATTGAATGTCAGCTGATGCTTCAATGGCATTTTTGTCCCAAATAACAAAAGGCTTAACATCTTAATCATAATTGAAAACTAGAGTGTGTCGTCTTTATGAACTTCCAAAATTTGCGTGAGGATTAACATTTAAATGTAGCTGAGAGTTAAGCCTTGTCGCCTTCATAACCTAACGAAACTTACAAGGTATTTAACAAGTAGAAGATAATGGAAACTAGGTTGTATTACTTTTACAAGTTTTCAAAATTTAATTGAGTGTAACAATTTAAATAAAGCTGAAAGTTGGGTCTCGTCACCTCTCCCCCCCAAAAACAAAATCCAAGAAAAACAAAAACATCTATACGTATATGAAGTGAGGCATAAGTCTTGAATTTTGTTTAAAGCGTTGCTAAGGTCGAACGAGTAAGGACTTTTATTAGAGTTTTGGATAATTGGATGTTAGCAGTGTTATATGTACCCCTCGCTAGTCCAGCGGTATGTTTCCGGATTTACATTACTAAAATCAGCGGTTCGATTCCCCTCGGTGGGCTGAGAAATTGTCCTCCTAGTTGGGGGTTGTGCAGTAGACGTGTGACTCGTAATTCGCGGGTTCGCACCCGCGTCGCGCTACACATGCTCGCCCTTTCAGCCATGGGGGTGTATAATGTGACGATCAATCCCACTATTCGTTGGTAAAAGAGTAGCCCAAGAGTTGGCGGTGGGTGGTGATGACTAGCTGCCTTCTCTCTTGTCTTACACTGCCAAATTAGGGACGGTTAGAACAGATAGCCCTCGAGTAGCTTTGTGCGAAATTCGAAAACAAACAATCCTCATTACTCATTTTCTACGTTCTGCTTTACTCTTAAGTTATTCTGCTATAATGTTTACGAGTAATGTGAGATAATTTATATGTTCATAAATGTGTTGTTTCAAATTGTCGTCTCTTGTTAGGAACAACAATAGACGAAAACGTCTGAGAAACATGTATTGTTGTTTCTTGTTACCTACAAAAATGAGCCAGGACTCCTAAGACACTTACACTGTTGTCTCTTGTTACATGTATCAATGAACCAGAACTTCTAAGACATGGGTATTGTTGTGTCTTGTCCTGTTACTTACAACTATGAACCAAAACTTCTAAGTCATGAGAATGGTAAATAAAAAGAAATCTACAGTCCACCAAGACAAAGAACAAAGTTTTGTTTGTTTGTTTTGGAATTTCGCACAAAGCTACTCGAGGGCTATCTGTGCTAGCCGTCCCTAATTTAGCAGTGTAAGACTAGAAGGAAGGCAGCTAGTCATCACCACCCACCGCCAACTCTTAGGCTACTCTTTTACCAACGAATAGTGGGATTGACCGTCACATTATAACGCCCCCACAGCTGGGAGGGCGAGCATGTTTGGCGTGATTCGGGCGCAAACCCGCGACTCTCAGAATGTGAAACTCACTCCTTAACGCGCTGGGCCATGCCAGGCCAAGAACAAAGTGTGACGTCGCACGATAGAACCTGAAAATAGTTCATAGTTTTTAGAAACTTTATTTTTGTACCTGGTGATCTCTTTTCACATTGTTTGGAACAATCCAATCATTTGTGTCTCAGAACGGCTAGTATGAGTATTAACACTTTTATTATTATCATTATTATTGATAAGGAGAGAACAACGCTTCGACCTTCCTAGATCATCTTAAGGTTAAGAAAGAGAGTTTGCAAGTGACCGTAGCCGGACACACGTCTCAGGGAAGAAAATATAAAGAGGTCCTTAATTGTAGGGGACGTTGGATGTTAGGTTATTCATCTGTATCGGTACAAAGGTTTTCCTTTATATTGGTTTTAATTGCTGCATAAGTAGGGTTTCTTTGATTTTGTGTTTGTTTATATTTGTTTCCCTACTTAGTATCTGGGTGTTCTGTACGGTTGTGTGGTGTTTATTTGATTTGCAGTGTTCAAAAATGTGTGAAGGTTTGTATTCTTTGAATCTAGCTTCCATTTTTCTGCTTATTTCTCCAATACAGAAGTCGTTGCATTGTATTTTATAGATAATGTTGGTGTGTTTGTCAGTGTAGTTTTTACATAGTGTGGACTTTAGTTTTATACCAGGTTTTTGAATAAATTTGGTGTTTACTGAAATGTTGTTTAAAATTTTTTTTTCCCCAAATGTTGGTTAATTTTTTTATCTGATGTCGGGAACATATGGTATGAAACAGTATATGAGTTTGTAGTTTGTTATATCTTGGGATTTGTTGCTGTTGGTCTAGATGTGTGTGTGTACAATTTTTTCAACGGTTTTCTGAGGAACTTTGTTGATGTTGATGAAGTGTTGTTTTATTTTGTTGGTTTCATTGTTACTTTTATCTGGTGAACATAGTTTTGTGGTTGTATTTATTTGGTTTCTTAATATGTTGAGTTTTTGTTTTGTTTCATGTGCTGAGTTCCAAGGAATGTATAATCGAGTGTGGGTGATTTTTCTGTGGATTTCTGTTTTGAATTGTGTATCAGTTCTAGTGTTCTTGAGGTTAAGAAATGCTATTTGGTCAGTTTTTACCTGTTCACAGATGAACTTAATCTTGGGGTGTTTGTTTGTTTCAAATGAATTTCTGCAGACCGTCTTTAGAGTCTCATAGTTTAAGAATGTACTTAATTTAATTTTTAATATGTTTTTCTCACGGCTACTTTGTTGTTTCGTTTAATAGCTCTCTTTGCGATTTTGTACTTAACTAACCTTTTGAGCAGCAGTTTCAGAAGTGTGTTTTATATCGTTGGCGTCTGTTTTATTTATGTTGTTAGCCAGAGGAAGTCCTGACGTTGCCTAATCACTGCTTGTTTGCTAAGGCCTAAAAACAAGTTTAGAAGCATGAAAATTCGAGATTAGATTATTTATTAATTTGTGACTATTAACGCGGTCAATTGATTGCTGAGTAATTGAGTTTGCTAGTCTGTTTGTTTGTTTTTTGACTTTCGTACAAAGCTACTCAAGGACTATCTGTTCTAGCCGTCTGTCATTCAGCAGTGTAAGACTAGAGAGAAGACAGCTAGTCATCACCACCCACCGCAAACTCTTGGGCTACTCGTTTACCAATGAATAGTGATATTTACCATCATATTATAACGCCCCCACGGCTGAAAGGGTGAACATGTTTGGTGCAACTGGGATTCGAACCCGCGACCCTCAGATTACGAGTCGACTTCTTAACCCACCTGGCCGTGCCGGGCCGTTTGCTAGTCAATTCCACATATCAACTTTGTGAATAGTGAGTTTGTGTTTCGCCATGTGAATACTGAGTTTGTGTTTCGCCAAAGAAAACACAAATTACAGAAGGAAGTTAACAAGTACGTGAAATTGACGTATTAGCCTCTATTCTGATTTTTAAGCCAATCAAAGAACATTAAATAAACTGAAGTTTTTAACTTGCATTTCAATAAATAAAACCCTTTCGTTTCGTTAAGCAAACTGCGTTTCAGATTCTTGTTTTTACATGAATAATCCAACAGAAACTGTTATTACAACGCATTTTACGTGAATAATCCAACAGAAACTGTTATTACAATGCATTTTACATGAATAATCCAACAGAAACTGCTATTACGATGCATCTTACAAGAATAATCCAACAGAAACTGTTATTACAACGCATTTTACGTGAATAATCCAACAGAAACTGTTATTACAATCCATTTTACATGAATAATCCAACAGAAACTGTTATTACGATACATCTTACAAGAATAATCCAACAGAAACTGTTATTACGATGCATCTTACAAGAATAATCCAACAGAAACTGTTATTACAACGCATTTTACGTGAATAATCCAACAGAAACTGTTATTACAACGCATTTGTCTTTCTTCTTTCTTTCTTTTGTCTTTGTTTTTTGACAAAGAAAGGACTGACGGTTTGAAAGAATGAGCGGATGATGTTGGAAATCATTACTGAATGTGACAGAAACATAATTCGTTACTCTAATTCATTTCCGTAATTTGTGGTCAGTTTTTCACTAAAATCATGAGCATTGACAATCGTATTACTCAGTTTTATTGTCAAGTCATTTAGATTTACTTATCTTTACAGATAAGTTAATATAAATAAAAATAGAACACCAAAATGTTTCCCGCTAGTACAGCGGTTAGTATACTAAAATCAGGGTGGTCGATTCCCCGCGGTGGGCTCGGCAGATAGCCCAATGTGACTTTGCTATAAGAAAATACACACATATAACATAATTTACATATTATTATTATTTAAGTTAAAACAAACGTGAGATTTATCTTAGCCCATATCTCAAAACTTTTTTGCACTTTTAAAACGTGTAAACAATCAGCCAACAGTACGTACGTTCCCTGGTAGGTCAGTGATAAGTTGACGGACTTACAACACTGAAATCCGGGGTTTTACTCCTCTCCGCTAACAAACATAAACCGTATGGTACTGATATAAAACCTTTCAAAGACATCCAGTCAGTGAATTAACACATCTCCTGGCCAGGTGGGTTAAAGTGTTATACTCGTAATCCGAGGGTTGCGGGCTCAAATTCCCTTTACAACGTACTTGCCATTTCAACCGTAAGGGCGTTATAAAACGACGGTCAATCACACTATTCGTTGGCAAAAGAGTAGCCCAAGAGTTGGCGGTGGGTGGTGATGACTAGCTGCCTTCCTTCTAGTCTTACACTGCAAAATTAGGGACGACTAGAACAGATAGCCCTCGTGTAGCTTTGCGTGAAATTCGAAAACAAACAAACAAATCATCATAGCGACCAAACGCCCTCTATCGAGGAAGAAGTGTACCGCATAATACAAGTACATGAGATTTCACTGCTGATACGTCGATGCTAGAGGCGCAGCTGAAAACATTACACATTTTAAAGCGACAAGCGCCAGGCTTTGAAAGATTTTATTCCATTATTCATTTTGAGATATCAGGGGAAATGTTTAGAAATGTTCTCCTGAATGTTCGTTCAATCTTCTGGGGTCACTGGCCGTTACACAAGCAAGATTTTGGTAAGTGGAAAACGGAAATACTGGAGCATGTAAAATGAGTTAGCTGTCCTTTATATTCTCAAATATCTGAATAAAATATCATTTATATTTCTCAACCTTGCCTGTTTTTAATTTCAAACAAAGCTACACGAGGTCTATTGTCCCGAATTTAGCAGTGAAAGACAAGAAGGAAGGCAGATAGTTATCACCACTTACCGCCAGTTCTTGGGCAAATCTTTATCAACGAATGGTGGAACTGACCGTCACATTATAACGCCCCCCACTGCTGAAGGTATTTAGAGTGACGGGGATTCCAACCCGCGACCGTCAGATGACTAGTCGAGCGCCACCTAGTCACCTAGCCATGTCGGGCCCAACTGAGACATCGAATAACTAATGAAGTTGCATCGACGAGATGATAGATTGCAAAATTAATGACCCTGTTCCCTTACAGTAGCCCCTAGAGTCAGTTATAGCTTTATTTTGAAACTGTTATCTGTTTGTCGTACCATTCTACCTTATTAATACAAACAAGCACAAACATTCAAACTTCGCATTAGCCCACTTTCCCACAAGAAATTAATTTCATCGTCACTGGTGAACAAGCAACTATCACAAACCGGGAAACGCTAAAGTCCAATCAGAAATACGTGATTTCCCAAAGCTGTTTACACGTAATAAGGCGCAGCGATTGGAAACAAAAAAAAAGAGAGCAGATAATTTAGGTTATCAAAAGAATGAAGGCAGAATATAACAAACAACTCTCGAGATTCCTAATAGGATGAGACGAACACGTCACGTGCTTTCGTAGAGTGATAACAACATGTCACGTGTTTTCATGAAATGAGAAGACACGTCACGTGCTTTTATAAAATGAAATATTGCATATCGTATTTTGTATCTATTGGGTCATTACTTATAATATAAGCAGGATTCATTAGAATATTATTTCAAAATTACGTTTCGCCGTGTCAGTTTCATAACGTTTTAGAGATTCACGAGGGTCACTAATCCTTTTGTTAGCTAGAGCTATAATGACATTCAATGACAAGAGGGAGGGAAGCTAGAGAAAGGCACCCACCGCCAACTCGCAGTTTTTCAACTGAAAAACAAATATTAGAATAGGTTAAACCGTTTGATTATAATAATCTGGAATTTATTGAGAATAAACATCAAGCAGTTTAAAAACAAAAGGACAAGAACGTTCCAGAATATCCAGGCGATTAGGGCGTTCGACTCATAATCTGAGAATCACGGGTTCGCATCCCCGTTCCACAAAACATGACCATTTTTTTCAGCTGTGGGAGCGTTACAATGTTACGATTAATGTCACTACTCGTTAGTAACAAAAAGTAGATCAAAAGTTGGCAGTGGGTGGTGATGACTAGCTGCCTTTCCTCTAATCTTACACTGCTAAATTAAGGACGGCTAACGCAGATAACCCTAGTGTAGCTTTGCACGAAATTAAAAATACAAACAAAAGTTTGGATGGTAATAATAGTTTGCGCTTTTTTTTTATTTTGCTGTCAACGTCTAGAGAATCAAAACCACGTTCAGTTATCTGTTGAAAGTCTGTAAATAGAGAACCGATATCCATAGAAAAAAAATTATAGTTTCTAGTAAACAGTAAAAAAGGTAAACTAAAGTCTTAATTCAAGAGTCCCCACTAAGTGGGTCGTGGATAAAGCACAAATATCTTATTCTGTAGATCTGGGCTAAAGCGACAACGATATAAAAGAAGAGATAACAGACGTGTAAATAGCACGTTGAACCTCGAAATCTCCCGAGTTCATTAAGTGAGGGTCTTTATATCGATAAGACACGGAAACTTTTACCGCTAGCTTTTTATTTCGTTTTGCTCTCGAAAAAAAAACGCTCAAAATGGAATGCATTTCGAGTGCCCCCCAGTGGCACAGCGGTATATATAAACGGATTTGCGACGCTAGAAAATGGGCAGAGCACAGATAGCCCTTTGTATAATTATGCGCTCAACAAACTAAGAAAAGCTTATAACGTTAAAAATCGATATTTTGTACTTTACTTGTAGGTTTCTGTTTAATTAAAAACAAACAAACGAATTTAAACAATAAAGTTGGATACGTCTCGAGCAAGTGGCGGAAAAACCTCCAGTGCAACAAGTTAATTACTATAACAAATTTAGAACGTTTCGACCAGAGTCTTTCCTTATCATTCTGTTACCTTTCTTAATAATAACGCCCAAGTTAGGAAGTGTGGCATTAAGTAAAGAATGTTACAATTAAATGTTTTTTTTGGTTTTTTTTTAGGGAGAATGTTCGTCTGAGTTCCCTAAAGTATTTCTCATGGCTGATAGTGTTAAGGAAATACACAAACCTAAACCTGAAATCTTTGTTTCCAGAGATTAAGAAATCCAAATTAATCTACTGTTTGTTTGTTTTTAACTTTACTGTAACAAAGTAAAGATAAATATTCAACGTTTTTCTTCTTTTCCAAAGGAAGTTAAACTAATTTTGTGAATTCGATAATAGTGCATTTTCAACGCTAGAGTCTAATCTAGGAAACTGGATTAATTGTCCAACTCCTATATAACTCAACTCCCCTTATGTTTGTTTGTTGTTGAGCCCCAAACTAAACAATGGTCTCTCTGTGCTCTGCCCTCCACGGGTATCAAAACTCAATTTTTAACCATAATTATAAGCCTTCAGACTCAATGTTCAGCCATTGATGTTATATATTACATCTAATTTATTAAATGGGCCAGGAGTGACCTAATGGTCCTCGCCCTCTATCTGTGAACTCGATAATTAATTGTTTGCGACCCTTTAACAAAAAAAAGGGGCTCTGCACTTTGCTGCCATAGGTGTAATATAAGAGTAAGAGTCAATACCACTTTTGGGGCAGACAAGTGTAATGTAAGAGTTGACGGCTGGTGCTGTTAAATAATTGCTCCAGTCTATAAATCATAATTAGCAACAAGAATTCTCAAATCGTTTTTATGTTGCTATCATTAGTTTATAGACAAACATACAAAAATATTGGTTTTAAAAAGACTTATTAAGCAAAAGAATAGCATGTTTTTACTTGTTTATTTTAACTAAGGCTTCATCCCCCTCCTCCAGTGGTATAGCCTGTTGCGGATTTATAACATTAAAAGTCCAGTTTCGATACTCGTGGTGGGCATATCATAGAAAGACCATTATGTAGAATTTGGCTTAACAACAAATAAGTCTTTACGCTAAAAGAATGCAAGGTTGAATTTTTTTAAATATTTCTCTTTGTTTGGCTTGTTCTTCAGTTGTTTGAGAAAGGTTTTTTAAACACGTAAACTTGTACAAATAGTAAACAAACAGAGACGCGCACAGCATCTTCTGAATACTCCAGTAATTAAGATTATTTTAGTCTTTCTTATAAATGATTTCAGTGAGATTTCTTCCAAATCCCAGGTTGTTGCTGGTGAGAGCAAAGCTACACCAAGTGCTATCATTGAGTGGGTGTACAGTTTTCAATCTACACAACTTCTTCCAGTAAGTTTATTTTGTTTTGTTTTTATATTTCAATGTTTGTTTCTTGGGTTTGCTTTGTGAGTTGCTTTCATCTGTAACTGGGGATTGGTGTCTCCAAACACTTTTTTTAAGTACTGTGTGAAGATGTTAAGACATTAAATATTTACGATCATTTTTTCATTCCAGGTTATTTTTCATTGTTTGTTTGAGAGACTATAAAACTGGAACTCAATGGTCTACCTCGCATTCATCTTAAAAACCTCTCTTCTTTCGCGAAAACAAACGTAATTTCTTAAAACGTCCGTGTTCCTCTACTCGCTAAAAACTCTTCAGCTCGCATCAATAACACGTGTTTGCCCATCTCCCAAAGCTCTCTTTTGAGACAGAACCCAAACTCTATTATTCCATTGCCAATGCATCAGCTAGTCTGACAGGTGTGGTTGAAAATAGCATCGCTTTCAATCCGGCTTAGTTAAAGTTCCTCTCAAACATTCACAAGTGAGTAATTTAGCGGAAAGGGAACGTCTAAACATCTCAAACATATCGTTTTCTTTTTTTATATAAGTTTCGTTTTTTTCGTATGATGAAAATGCTAATCCAGTAGTGTTTACTGTTTGATGACGACACGCCTCATCTCTTACATCATAACGTAACGTATTTTAATAACACGAAGAAGGGAAAGTGGTAAAAATTATTTTATTTAATCTCGTCTCTTCTTTGTGTGTGTGTGTGTGTGAGATGTTGTCACAACTTTTTAAACGACAGTTTTGAGAGGGAAGAAATTCTTATTATTTGGAATTTTTGTTTCTCACGCAAAGTTTTCCTTAAGCGAAAATTAGACGGCTCATAATCCTAAAAATAAAAACAACCCGTTTTCGATACCTGTAGTGAGTACAACACAGACAGGTCATTGTACAGCTTTAGGCTTAACCGCCTCTAATTTTGAAACGGTAATGTACAAGGAAGACAACAGACCAGTAGCTTCTATCATAATCTCTTACGCTACTCTTTTTTCTAATCGCCACTCATATAAGCGTACCCCCAGCTCCAGGGTGCAGAATATCTTTTGCAATAACAGGTTGTTAACCATCAGTCGTCGGACTCAAAAACCGGACAAGTTGGCCATTGTTAGTTCGGTCCTAAGAGGGTTTTGATTTATTTGTTTTAGTGCAAAAACTATGCAGTAAACCGTCTTCAGTCTGTTCATTATGGGGACATGAACATACCACTAAGCCATGTATATCTTCTTTATTGGTTAAAAATAGCCAAGGAAACAACTTGTGAGCGAAAGGACCTCCACCCTTAAAGTGTAAGGGCGGCTGTGCCTGAACCTCAGGGTCACTGAGCTGACAGCTTGTGCCTGAACCTTAGGGTCACTGAGCTGATAGCTTGTGCCTGAACCTTATGTTTGTTTGTTTGTTTTTGTTCTTGTTATAATAAGGCACGGAGAATTACTGTATATATTTATCATTTTAATTTTACCAAACACGCATACACGTTGCAGAAGCCAGTTTATTTTCAACAGCGTTTCGAAATATTTCGCCATTCTCTGGTGTTTGTATGTTTGAAATTTGTATAATTAGTCACCTTTCTTCCGCGCCGGGCATGGCCAGGTGGTTAAGGGACTCGAATCCCCGTCATACTAAACATGCTCGCCCTTTCAGCCGTGGGGACGTTATAATTTTGCGGTCAAACCTACTATTCGTTGGTAAAAGAGTAGCCTAATAGTTGGTGTAGGTGGTAGGGATGACTAGCTACCTTCCCTCTAGTCCTATACTGCTAAATCAAGGACCGCTAGCGCAGATAGCCCTCGTGTAGCTTTGCGCGAAATAAAACAAACGCTTCTTCCTGTAACCACGTCCAAATATGTCTGTTACTAAGACAATTTCTTTGTTTGTTTGTTTGTTTGTTTTAGTCTAAAGTCATACACTGGTCTATCAGCAGAAAAATCGAACTCCAGATTTCAGCGTTACAATTTCCATAATTCCCACTTATCCACCGGTGGTCTGACTCTTTTCTTTAAGCACGTGAGAGAACGAAACTGATATTCTGACTATATCTGAACAACTGATTTAGTTAAATATATTATAGTGTTCTTGTCAAATGACGTAGCATATATTCTCAGAGGTAAGCTTATTGAAGTACAATTAAAATCCGGGGTTCGATACCGCACAAAGAACAGAGAGTAGACAACCATTGCGCGACTTTGCGCCGATAATCAAAAGCAACATTAGTTTAGTTGTTTACAGAGCAACAAAAGAAATGTTAAAAAAAACTCAAGTTTAGAAATTCACAAACACGGGTTAGATAAATTAGTCATAAGGAAAAGGTAAAGAGTTAATATTTAAATATAGTTTTAAAATCAAAGTAACTTAAGCTAATTATATTATTTGTGTTTTATAACAACTTATGTGATTCAAATTACATTACAATAATATAACTTTTTTTATAATAATACAGCATCTATGGGTCTCTGACACCATATTTTGCAGAATATTTACTAATTGTACATATTTCTACATGGGGGGTGAAGCTCTGTGGTAGACCCCTCGCTTAGCGTGTGGGAAGTCGCGGGCTCAAACCCCGGCCTCTCCAATATATTATCAGTTTCTCAATGTTATTCAATTTCTTAACTATCGATATCGGGGGTAAAAACAATTCTTAACTCAATTATTGCCGCTCGAGTAACCAAATGAACGTTAGAATGTTATCCGTTAACAACTCACTTAATAGTAATTCTTATTCAGTTATTAACCACCTACAGTCGAGTTACAGTTCTTATTCAGTTATTAACCACCTACAGTCGAGTTACAGTTCTTATTCTGGAATAAACCATCAACAATCAAATAACCAGAAGCTTTTATCCAGGGGTACTGTTAACAAATGACTAACCAGAAAAACGTTTTATTCAGACATTAAAAACGAACCGTTGGGTATAAACACATTATTTCGACATGTCAAAACGAACGTTTCTACGAACTGACGTTTCTACTACTAACTATAGTCTTATTTTAAATAACAGATAATTTGTTCCTAATCGTACTTTACAGTTGAAAGCAATTATTTAAATCCGAGTATTTCAACTGGACATATACTAATTTAGGATACACGTTAAGGAAATCAAGTACAACGGGAGATAATGTCACCCTTCCTTTCTGTTGTCACTAAATCTCTAATGACGCCTTTAGCGAGACCCTAGTTACATACCCTGTTTTGTTTAAAGTAATTAAATTATACATATGTTTAAATTTAAAACTAAAGATTTATAAAAAAGTGAAAATACACCCTATTTAAGAGTATTTTTAACCCTATTCTACTTAAAAATCCTAAAACAAGACAGCCCATAAACGCGGCTTTCGAACCCGCCAAGGAACCTTTCTGCTATACAACATGGATAATTTTTATAAGTGTATTCCGTCTAAAAACACATAATGTTTGTACTTCACGGTTTTATTTTAAAAGGTTCGTTAATTTTTTTTTCTTAAGTTCTGATAGATTGTTTCCGTTTCTTTGCTGTAAGATATTTTAACTCGTATCCACAGGTTAAAATTTCACTGTTCATTTATTGCTTTTGTAATATGTTCCTTCCATAATCTTATTTACTGCTTTTAAAGAACCAGGGACGACCTTTTGTTTTGCGTACCAAAACTGCAAATCCGAAGCTTCCTGTTTCGCAATTTGTTACCACTAACACGTGCCTCACGTTCTCAGGTCAGTGTGTGTTACAAGAATGACTGTCAAAACCCAGAGATTGTCTGTCACTTTTATTACGCACATACAGTTTACAGTGTGGAAAATATTTTGTAGTATCGAATCCAGCCCTTCAACTCCAAAATTAAAGCTTTGCCAACCCTGATCCGCAACCCTCAAGTTTGATATATATATACATGTATAACTTACGTCCATTAGATTGTAAGAAATAGAGCTTTCTGGTGTTGTATTTCAACAGTGTTCCACCTGACGACTGAAAAAAAAAATATTCATTGATTCAGGAAACAATCACAGTTTAGAACGAATTTGGATTTTTGAGCCACATGTAATACAAAAGGAATTTTAATGAAAAACAAACTAAACACATCACATACTGTCCCTCTTTATGAGTTTAAAATATTTAATATTTTACTTTAAAACTTGAAACAGTAAAATATTATTAAAGTAAAATGTTAAAAGCATTTCAATTGTTTTATATTCACAAACTATTTAATACGAAATGCTAAGCTACACATATTTATTTATTTATATACTAAAGAAATCGATTTAGATTGGAAACGCTCCGTCAGCATTCTTAGAATTTACATGTCGTCATGTTGTAAACGTAATTTGCCTGCGTGATGTAAAGGAATGAATGTGGTAAAAGTCACAATGCCCGAGAACAGACATTTGAAGCTAAGATTCGGTTGCTGTTTCTACTAGATTATAAAACGATTTTATAGAATCCTATGGAAAAACCTTAAACTTTCTGTTTCTACTTACAAAACAATTGCTAAAAAAAAAACGCTAATAGCAAAAGCTAAAATATGTAAATATTGCACTCGTGTGTAAAACAAATCCTTAATATATTACAATTTTACATTTTATAATGTTGTTATTTAATGTTCTAGCAATCAGATGTTACTTCTGCTTAAACACCACACTTATAAAGTATCACGTTTTCTGTTGATCTTAATAAAGTTTCGTGTTTTACGTTTATAAAGTGTTATGTTTAATACTAGTGTTTATATATAACTAGAGAAAGTTAGCGCAGATAGCCCTCTTGTAACTTTGCACCAAATTAAAAAACAAACAAACCCAGCGAGAGAGGCAAGAAGAAATTACTCTATTTGCTCAAGATAGAGACTTTATACAGAGCATTCTCCCAAAGAACATTAAGGAAACCTTTGAGAAAATCGAATTCGTTTTCTTAAAAGATTCACCATTATTTTCATACTGTTTATCGGCAACATGTAAATACGAGGATATTTAAAGTTTCTATGGCTTGAGGTCTGGAGATGTGTATTCAGAAACCTCTGCCTCAGAAAATTTGTTGGGCTGTAATGACATACGTGAAACTATTTCTAGTCCAAAACAATACTCCTCAAACTTCGTAATGCATTTCTGTTATTGGGTCAAAATTACAACACGCCTATAGAACACATTAAAGTACAAGGATCCATTATATTTATAACTATTTATTGTTGGAATTTTGTGTTTTATGCTTTAAAACATTTTTATATCATAAAAATGTCTTTTTATTTTATTTTTCGTGGTGGTGTTTTTCTGAATTGAAATAGGTTCTTTTTTTTGTGCTCTTTTTGGCTTTCGTACTAATAAGGCACAGAGAGTTATTGTATGAATTTATCATTTTATTTTTTTACCACACACACACACACGCTACTAAAAGAACTTGTTACAAAAGTCAATTTATTTTCAACAACGTTTTAAAAAATTCATCATTTTCTGGTGTTTGTATGTTTGAAATCTGTATAATTAGTCACGTTTCTCTCGTCATGCGCTCGTCATGGCCAGATGATTAAGACACTCAAGTCGAAATCTGAGGGTTGTGGGTTCGAATTCCCTTCAGACCAAACATGCTCGCCCTTTCAGCTGTAGGGGCGTTGTAATGTGACGTTCTATCCCGCTATTTATTGATAAAAGAGTAGCTTAAGAGTTGGCGGTGAAAGGTGATGAAGAGAAGCTCCCTTCCCTCTAGTGGTACACTACTAAATTAAGGACGGTTAGCACAGATAGCTCCGTGTAGCTTTGCACAAAAGTAAAAAAAAACAAAAAACAAACGCTTCTTCCAGTAACAACGTCCAAATATGTCTGTTACTTACACAATTTCTTTGTTTGTTTGTTTTAGTCAAAGTCATACACTGGTTTATCAGCAGAAAAATCGAACTCCAGATTTTAGTGTTACAATTTCTATAATTCCCACTTATCCACCGGTGGACTGACTCTTTTGTTTAAGCACGGGCCTGGCATGGCCAAGCGCGTAAGGCGTGCGACTCGTAATCCGAGGGTCGCGGGTTCGCGCCCGCGTCGCGCTAAACATGCTCGCCCTCCCAGCCGTGGGGGTGTATAATGTGACGGTCAATCCGACTATTCGTTGGTAAAAGAGTAGCCCAAGAGTTGGCGGTGGGTGGTGATGACTAGCTACCTTCCCTCTAGTCTTGCACTGCTAAATTAGGGACGGCTAGCACAGATAGCCCTCGAGTAGCTTTGTGCGAAATTTCAAAACAAACAAACAAACTTTAAGCACGTGAGAGAACGAAACTAATATTCTGACTATCTGAACAACTGATTTAGTTAAATATAATATAATGTTCTTGTCAAATGATGTAGCATATATTCTCAGAGGTAAGCTTATTGACGTACAATTAAAATCTGGGCTTCGATACCGCACAAAGAACAGAGAGTAGACAACCATTGCGCGACTTTGCGCCGATAATCAAAAGCAACATTAGTTTAGTTGTTTACAGAGCAACAAAAGAAATGTTAAAAAAACTGAAGTTTAGAAATTCACAAAGCGGGATGGCTAAAATAGTCATAAGGAAAAGTTAATATTTAAATATAGTTTTAAAAATCAAAGTATACAGAATACTTAATATTTGGATATTTTAATTTTAACGTGGGGGTGTAACTCAGTGGTAGAGTGCTCGCTTCGCATGTGAGAAGTCCCGGGTTCGAACCCCGGCTCCTCCATATTGTTTCCATCTGCAAATATTTGCCTTTGTTTATTACTTTGAATAAACCGTCTTTCCGTTATCTGAAACATATTTTCTGACAAAATAATGATAAATTTTTGTGTAGATTTCTATTTAGTAGCGAAAAACATCTTATAAAATGATGAAACCGTGAACTTTCTCAATAAATTCACGTGTAGGTTATCATCGAAGAAAAGTTTAAAATTATACCAAAAAGAAGTTCTAAACAGGGTAGGAAATACCAAACAAGAGGTCTCGGTAGACTCTGCAGACCCCCAAACATTTTCAACGGAGTTCAGTTCGGGCGAACACAAAGAATGGTCCAAAAGAACCACGTTATTCGCCATGAAAAAGTCCTTTCTTCTGCGGGTATTGTGTATCGCAGCGTTGTCCTGCTGAAAGATCCAGACATTTCCACACAAGCGAGGGCCTTCAGTCAATAAGGATGCTCGCTCCAATATGCCAGTGCAGCCAGCTGCTGTTTGACGCCCCTGTATAACCTGAAGCTCCATTGTTCCATGGAAGGAGAAAGCACCCCAGATCATGATGGAATCTCCTCCATTGTGTCGTACAGAGAATATCTCTGGTGGGATATGCTTATCGTGACAGTAACGTTGGAAGCCATCTGGACCATCCAGTTTAATTTTTTCTCATCAGAGAACAAAACCTTCGTCCACTTTTCTACGTCCCATGTTTGGTGCTTCTCAGCAAAGTTTAACCGAGCTGTTTCGTGGTGTGGAAGGAGGCGTGGCTTTTGAATACGTTTACGGTTTTTAAAGCCTTTCTCTCGTAGATGCTGTCTTATTGTTCTTGAGCTGCATTCTGCGTCCGTAAAGGTCTTAATCTGGTACGACTATCGGCTGATGTCTTGCCAGATAACCCGTCGAATCCTCCTGCTCAATGCCGGCGAAACTTTCTTGGGCCGACCACTTGAAATTTTCGTTCCGTATTCCTTAGGGACTTTTAAGAAATTTACAATCGCAGTTTAAATTCGCCCAATTTTACCAGTGATGACACGTTGAGAGAGACCTTGCTTTTGCAGCTCGACAATTTTGCCACGTTCATTTCTGTGAACTTTTTAGCCTTTGCCATGTTTTTACCCAATGTAACACAAGAGATGTCAGTGGGGGATGTTGACAACGCTAATGCTTGTTATATTAGCTGTTATTAATATACTTATTGTGGTTATGTCAACTGGGATTAACGTTTTTAATATTATAACAATAGCAGCTGGGATTAACGTTCTTAATATTCTAACAATAGCAGCTGGGATTAACGTACTTATTATTACAACAATAGTAGCTAGGATTAACGTACTTATTATTACAACAATAGAAGCTGGGATTGACGTACTTATTATTACAACAATAGTAGCTAGGATTAACGTACTTATTATTACAACAATAGTAGCTGAGATTAACGTACTTATTGTTACAACAATAGTAACTGGGATTGACGTACTTATTGTTACAACAATAGTAACTGCGATTGACGTACTTATCATTATAACAATAGCAACAGGGATTAACGTTCTTAATATTACAACAATAGTAGCTGGGATTAACGTACTTATTATTACAACAATAGTAGCTGGAATTAACGTACTTATTATCACAACAACAGTAGCTGGAATTGACGTACTTATTGTTACAACAATAGTAGCTGAGATT
Organism: Carcinoscorpius rotundicauda; assembly: GCA_011833715.1. Taxonomy (NCBI): domain Eukaryota; kingdom Metazoa; phylum Arthropoda; class Merostomata; order Xiphosura; family Limulidae; genus Carcinoscorpius; species Carcinoscorpius rotundicauda. Next base: position 127,067,809 of record CM022394.1, on the reverse strand, counting down.
AACGTACTTATCATTGTAACAATAGTAACAGGGATTAACGTACTTATTATTATAACAATAGTAGCTGGGATTAACGTTCTTAATATTATAACAATAGTAGCTGGGATTAACGTACTTATTATTACAAGAATAGTAGCTGGAATTAACGTTCTTAATATTATAACAATAGTAGCTGGGATTAACGTACTTATTATTTCAATAATAGTAGCTTGGATTAACGTACTTATTATTATAACAATAGTAGCTGAGATTAACGTGCTTATCATTGTAACAATAGTAACAGGGATTAACGTTCTTAATATTGTAACAATAGTAGCTGGGATTAACGTACTTATTATTTCAACAATAGTAGCTGGGATTAACGTACTTATTATTATAACAATAGTATCTGGGATTAACGTTCTTAATATTATAACAATAGTAGCTAGGATTAACATACTTATTATTATAACAATAGTAGCTGGGATTAACGTTCTTAATATTATAACAATAGTAGCTAGGATTAACATACTTATTATTTCAACAATAGTAGCTGGGATTAACGTACTTATTATTACAACAATAGTAGCTGAGATTAACGTACTTATTGTTACAACAATAGTAACTGGGATTGACGTACTTATTGTTACAACAATAGTAACTGCGATTGACGTACTTATCATTATAACAATAGCAACAGGGATTAACGTTCTTAATATTACAACAATAGTAGCTGGGATTAACGTACTTATTATTACAACAATAGTAGCTGGAATTAACGTACTTATTATCACAACAACAGTAGCTGGAATTGACGTACTTATTGTTACAACAATAGTAGCTGAGATTAACGTACTTATCATTGTAACAATAGTAACAGGGATTAACGTACTTATTATTATAACAATAGTAGCTGGGATTAACGTTCTTAATATTATAACAATAGTAGCTGGGATTAACGTACTTATTATTACAAGAATAGTAGCTGGAATTAACGTTCTTAATATTATAACAATAGTAGCTGGGATTAACGTACTTATTATTTCAATAATAGTAGCTTGGATTAACGTACTTATTATTATAACAATAGTAGCTGAGATTAACGTACTTATTATTTCAATAATAGTAGCTTGGATTAACGTACTTATTATTATAACAATAGTAGCTGAGATTAACGTGCTTATCATTGTAACAATAGTAACAGGGATTAACGTTCTTAATATTGTAACAATAGTAGCTGGGATTAACGTACTTATTATTTCAACAATAGTAGCTGGGATTAACGTACTTATTATTATAACAATAGTATCTGGGATTAACGTTCTTAATATTATAACAATAGTAGCTAGGATTAACATACTTATTATTTCAATAATAGTAGCTTGGATTAACGTACTTATTATTATAACAATAGTAGCTGGGATTAACGTACTTATTATTTCAATAATAGTAGCTTGGATTAACGTACTTATTATTATAACAATAGTAGCTGAGATTAACGTGCTTATCATTGTAACAATAGTAACAGGGATTAACGTTCTTAATATTATAACAATAGTAGCTGGGATTAACGTACTTATTATTACAACAATAGTAGCTGGGATTAACGTACTTATTATTATAACAATAGTAGCTGGGATTAACGTACTTATTATTATAACAATAGTAGCTGGGATTAACGTACTTATTATTATAACAATAGTAGCTGAGATTAACGTACTTGTCATTATAACAATAGCAACAGGGATTAACGTTCTTAATATTATAACAATAGTAGCTGGGATTAACGTACTTATTATTACAACAATAGTAGCTGGGATTAACGTACTTATCATTATAACAATAGTAACAGGGATTAACGTACTTATTATTATAACAATAGTAGCTAGGATTAACATACTTATTATTATAACAATAGTAGCTTGGATTAACGTTCTTAATATTATAACAATAGTAGCTAGGATTAACATACTTATTATTTCAACAATAGTAGCTGGGATTAACGTACTTATTATTACAACAATAGTAGCTGAGATTAACGTACTTATTGTTACAACAATAGTAACTGGGATTGACGTACTTATTGTTACAACAATAGTAACTGCGATTGACGTACTTATCATTATAACAATAGCAACAGGGATTAACGTTCTTAATATTACAACAATAGTAGCTGGGATTAACGTACTTATTATTACAACAATAGTAGCTGGAATTAACGTACTTATTATCACAACAACAGTAGCTGGAATTGACGTACTTATTGTTACAACAATAGTAGCTGAGATTAACGTACTTATCATTGTAACAATAGTAACAGGGATTAACGTACTTATTATTATAACAATAGTAGCTGGGATTAACGTTCTTAATATTATAACAATAGTAGCTGGGATTAACGTACTTATTATTACAAGAATAGTAGCTGGAATTAACGTTCTTAATATTATAACAATAGTAGCTGGGATTAACGTACTTATTATTTCAATAATAGTAGCTTGGATTAACGTACTTATTATTATAACAATAGTAGCTGAGATTAACGTACTTATTATTTCAATAATAGTAGCTTGGATTAACGTACTTATTATTATAACAATAGTAGCTGAGATTAACGTGCTTATCATTGTAACAATAGTAACAGGGATTAACGTTCTTAATATTGTAACAATAGTAGCTGGGATTAACGTACTTATTATTTCAACAATAGTAGCTGGGATTAACGTACTTATTATTATAACAATAGTATCTGGATTAACGTTCTTAATATTATAACAATAGTAGCTAGGATTAACATACTTATTATTTCAATAATAGTAGCTTGGATTAACGTACTTATTATTATAACAATAGTAGCTGGGATTAACGTACTTATTATTTCAATAATAGTAGCTTGGATTAACGTACTTATTATTATAACAATAGTAGCTGAGATTAACGTGCTTATCATTGTAACAATAGTAACAGGGATTAACGTTCTTAATATTGTAACAATAGTAGCTGGGATTAACGTACTTATTATTTCAACAATAGTAGCTGGGATTAACGTACTTATTATTATAACAATAGTAGCTGGGATTAACGTACTTATTATTTCAATAATAGTAGCTTGGATTAACGTACTTATTATTATAACAATAGTAGCTGAGATTAACGTGCTTATCATTGTAACAATAGTAACAGGGATTAACGTTCTTAATATTGTAACAATAGTAGCTGGGATTAACGTACTTATTATTTCAACAATAGTAGCTGGGATTAACGTACTTATTATTATAACAATAGTATCTGGGATTAACGTTCTTAATATTATAACAATAGTAGCTAGGATTAACATACTTATTATTATAACAATAGTAGCTGGGATTAACGTTCTTAATATTATAACAATAGTAGCTAGGATTAACATACTTATTATTTCAACAATAGTAGCTGGGATTAACGTACTTATTATTATAACAATAGTATCTGGGATTAACGTTCTTAATATTATAACAATAGCAACAGGGATTAACGTTCTTAATATTACAACAATAGTAGCTGGGATTAACGTACTTATTATTACAACAATAGTAGCTGGAATTAACGTACTTATTATCACAACAACAGTAGCTGGAATTGACGTACTTATTGTTACAACAATAGTAGCTGAGATTAACGTACTTATCATTGTAACAATAGTAACAGGGATTAACGTACTTATTATTATAACAATAGTAGCTGGGATTAACGTTCTTAATATTATAACAATAGTAGCTGGGATTAACGTACTTATTATTACAAGAATAGTAGCTGGAATTAACGTTCTTAATATTATAACAATAGTAGCTGGGATTAACGTACTTATTATTTCAATAATAGTAGCTTGGATTAACGTACTGATTATTATAACAATAGTAGCTGAGATTAACGTGCTTATCATTGTAACAATAGTAACAGGGATTAACGTTCTTAATATTGTAACAATAGTAGCTGGGATTAACGTACTTATTATTTCAACAATAGTAGCTGGGATTAACGTACTTATTATTATAACAATAGTATCTGGGATTAACGTTCTTAATATTATAACAATAGTAGCTAGGATTAACATACTTATTATTTCAATAATAGTAGCTTGGATTAACGTACTTATTATTATAACAATAGTAGCTGGGATTAACGTACTTATTATTTCAATAATAGTAGCTTGGATTAACGTACTTATTATTATAACAATAGTAGCTGAGATTAACGTGCTTATCATTGTAACAATAGTATCTGGGATTAACGTTCTTAATATTGTAACAATAGTAGCTGGGATTAACGTACTTATTATTTCAACAATAGTAGCTGGGATTAACGTACTTATTATTATAACAATAGTAGCTGGGATTAACGTACTTATTATTTCAATAATAGTAGCTTGGATTAACGTACTTATTATTATAACAATAGTAGCTGAGATTAACGTGCTTATCATTGTAACAATAGTAACAGGGATTAACGTTCTTAATATTGTAACAATAGTAGCTGGGATTAACGTACTTATTATTTCAACAATAGTAGCTGGGATTAACGTACTTATTATTATAACAATAGTATCTGGGATTAACGTTCTTAATATTATAACAATAGTAGCTAGAATTAACATACTTATTATTATAACAATAGTAGCTGGGATTAACGTTCTTAATATTATAACAATAGTAGCTAGGATTAACATACTTATTATTTCAACAATAGTAGCTGGGATTAACGTACTTATTATTATAACAATAGTATCTGGGATTAACGTTCTTAATATTATAACAATAGTAACTGGGATTAACGTACTTATTATTACAAGAATAGTAGCTGGAATTAACGTTCTTAATATTATAACAATAGTAGCTGGGATTAACGTACTTATTATTTCAATAATAGTAGCTTGGATTAACGTACTTATTATTATAACAATAGTAGCTGAGATTAACGTACTTATCATTGTAACAATAGTAACAGGGATTAACGTTCTTAATATTTTAACAATAGTAGCTGGGATTAACGTACTTATTATTTCAACAATAGTAGCTGGGATTAACGTACTTATTATTATAATAATAGTAGCTGGGATTAATGTACTTAATTGGGGGTGTAGAGCGCTCGCTTCGCATGTGAGAAGTCTCGTGTTCGAATCTCGGCTTCTCCAAAATATTATTTGCTTCCGAGATTTGTAAAATAACCAGTCATTGACCATCAACAATAACTCACTTTCGACACAAAACTAACATGGAAAAAACATGTTAAAAATATACATAGTACTTTGACTTCTGCCTTTCGGGACGGGATCTGGTCATTCTCACCAGTGCTGCCTTTACCTCGGTCTGGGATAACATTTAGAGTGACCTTCTTCACCCAAAAAAGAGTAAAAAATTATTTAATAAATAAAACTAAACCTAATAACCTTTCACAAAAGGGGACGAAGAGGGACCACAATGTTCCTGAACACTCCCGTTGGAAAGAGAATTCTTTCGATTTTTCTCTCTCTAAGCTAAACCCTTGCCAGGTTATTTTGCCTTTTACCATCAACAACTGAGTTACCGGAAATCTTGGCTTAGGTTTTCTGTTAACAAACTGATACCCAGAGTAAATCTATATTCAGATGTTAAACATTAATCGTTAAATAACAATAAAGACTGTGATCAAGTAAGATATATTGGAATATCACTTGAAGAAACTGATGTTTTTCGTGACAATTTGTATAACAGATAAATTTGTTTTTAATCGTATTTTATAGTTGAAAATATTTATTAAATCCGTGTATTTCAACTGGACATATACTAACGTAGGATTACGTTGTCCCTCAGGGATAAAACGACAGGGCGTTTTAAAAAATGCTACTTTTTATACAGTAGGAATTGTTTGAAATTAATCTTAACATGCAAAATAAAACTTAAAGAGGAAACTTGGTAAGCTTACGACTTATACCAACTCGCCAAGGAAAAGTGACGAATAGTAAACAATAAGTGTGGAGAGACAGTAAAAGCGCTTTATGGGAGAACAAAAGTAGGTTTCTGTGTCCGCAGTCAGAGAAAAACTATGCCAAGTCGTCTCTATAGACTAGTCAATAAAGTCTTAAACTTTGATGTGATGAACAGAACCAGGTCTGACGAACAATGATTTCTGGGTCGATTGGCGGCGAAATGTTCTGACCTCGTTAAGATGAATCAATGATAAGATTGTAGGAACTGGTGGGCTCGCTTTAACTTCCGGGGAGGCGGAATTCTCTTCTTAAGAAGGGTTAACGTATTGGTTAAGTATGGAAACAACCACCGTCACTCTCCCTCGTACACAAAATAAAGAAATAAAAGCAAAAGAAAATAGATCTCGGTCCACTCATCATATGAAGACATTTGTGCATATAAAAATAGCTCATTCCTATGTTGAAATTCACACGATGTGTAACATTAGTGTTACAATGAGCGAAATCAAAACCAAGTTACAGAAATCAATCTAATTAATATACATTTTTTTTACGAATTTCATTTTCTGTTCTTTTTTCCAGCAAAACTAGACTGGGCTGGCTGCTGTGCCCATCTAAAATAATCGAATCCCGGATTGTAGCGTCAAAAATCCGTAGCTTATCGCTGTCTCACCCTTTTATTTAATTTATGAGAAGTGTAATTAAAGTGCATGACCAGTTCGGAGCAAAGTTATTGTTTGTTTGTTTTCTTGAATTTCGCTCATCACCAACCACAGCCAACTTTTGAGCTACTCTTTTACCAACGAATAGTGGGACTGATCGTTATATTATAATGCCCCCATGGCTGAAAGCCCCATGTTTGGTACGACGGGGATTCGAGTCCACTACTCGAGTAGCTTAACCACCTGGCCTACAAAGTTATTGAGTGATAGCTTTGAAACCACATAATCGTGGACTGGGAGTTTCAAAATCCATAACTAACTCCTTACAAACGAAGATAAATTTTGGGTCTGGTAGTGTTTAATTAATGGAGGACTAGGAGTGGCCCAGTGCTTAATTTTCCATAATGTGGAATGATTCCATGTTTGATGCCACTGTGCTGTTGAATAAGCTTCATACCTTTGTTTTTGTTTGTTTTGTGTTTTGAATTTTGTCCAAAGCTACACGAGGGCTATCTGCGCTAGCCATCCCTCATTTAGCAGTTTTAGACTAGAGGGAAGACAGCTAGTCATCACTACCCATCGCCAACTGTTGGGCTACTCTTTTAATAACGCATGGTGAGATTGACCGTAACTTTATAACGCCCCTACGACTGAAATGGCGAGCATTTTTGGTGCGACGGGGATTCGAATCCGCGACCCTTGGACTAGGAGTCAAACGCCTTAACCCACCCGGCAATGGCGGGCTTCTTATACCTTTAAACGGTGTAAGTGTCAGACAGTCAGTCTTGCTATGTGGCGGATGTTGTTGATTGAGTTATTCCATTTGGCCAGTAGTTAAGGAGTAACCACTCCTTATAGGATAACTTACCTGTTTCCCACGTGCGCATAAGTTGCTTTTCAGGTTAAATATTAAAATACATCACTCCCATGAAGCGCCCTCTATATTATGAAGGTTTTGATCTAGTAAAGTATTCCCATAGAAACGCGTGCGTATCGATTTATTTTGCTGATGAAATTCTCGTTATAATCAACATTATTAGAAAGTTAAATAAACTTGTGCAGAAGAGCTTTAATGTCCGTTATCCGGTAGCTGTCATACCTTGTCAATGCCAAAGATGGGAAGATTCCGGTTACGGGAAAATTTCTTATACCTTATTAATATTCTAAAGTACAGTACTTCTACATAATTTATTATGATATATCTTTTAAACAATAATGAATACTGTAAAAAAAAACTTAAACGACAAAAACAATATAAGTGAATAGCAGCTTCAGTTGACCGGAAGTAAAGAACGTAATGAAAACCACAGTAGTGGCGCTAAATTACAATTTGTATTTGGAGATATTGAAAACGAAGATGATAAGTAATAAAACTTTTATTGTAGAATATATTCATTAGAATGTACAAAAATATTGCTTTTGTTAGGTCTAACATTTTATCATTATTACTATTTGTTGTTGTTAAATCTATCGTTTATTACTTCTTTATTGTTAGGCCTAACGTTATATCGTTATTACTTTGTTAAGCCTAACGTTAATCATACGAAAATCGTAGCTTCACGTTAATTGGAATAGTAGTATACAAATTTCAGTATTTCTGGGAGATCAGTTTCTTGTTAACAATTTTAACTATGTTTTAACTCCCGATGAAACTTGATTTTCTGTCCGAAACGTCGCTCACACACTGATAACTAAAGTAAGATTTTGTATATTAATCACATCGTGGGGTTCTTTGGGTACTTGTACAGAATTTACCTTGTAACATATTGAGTGTTAGAGACGCATCCATTTGTATTAGTTCAGTTGATAACTGAATATTTTAATTTTTCACTTATTTGATACATAAACAAGTGTAACTATAATGACGTTAAAGATATGCTGATTGATATATATAACACGGTAGCAGTTAGAATAATCATCTGGAAGATCGTGTTGAATGTACCTATATCTCAGATGTAACATGCGTTTTAACACAAATCTTTAAGTATATATACCGTAACATAGGTTTTAACTTAGGAAACACGATTCTGTAAATAAATGCATCAAAACACGTTATAACTTGATAAACACAAACTATTAAGTAGACATTACACCAAAACAAAGATTTTAAATCCGCAAATATAAATACACAACTGGGTAACGTCATAAAACACAAGAGTTAACTCACAGAAATAAATGTGTATCTAGATGTCGTATCATAAATTCTAGTTAAATAAATACCTTTTATTTTTCACGATGACTGGTCGATGTGTTATTTTGTGTGGGTTTTTTTCGGGTATACTCAGTAACTGATATTTCTGATTTACAGTTGCACCCAATTAAAAAAAACAAAACAAAAGGGAGAGTGCTGTGAATCAGTGAATGTTGATACACTGGACCTGAATCGTACCTTATGCAACATAGAGGATAAACATCTAGGTACAGCAGTCCCCGCCGCCTACACAGAGTATTCACCACTTTTACAGAGTACGGAGCATTCTTAGCGGCATATCTTGGCTCGAACCTTGGACTTTCTAATTCACAGTTTAGCAAGTTTACGATCTACTCTTAAATCGATTGAAAAAATAGCCATATGCATGGAACCCCGTATTATAAATGTCGTAGCCTAAACTGTTGATCGAATATGAAATAAAGCAAATATAATAATCATAGTAAAACATATAAGAGTTGGGAATTTCAATTTTTGGAAGCGATAAGTTTTCAAAATAAAATAAACTTTTAAATTTTATTTTTAATTTGACAAATCACTCAGAAAAAATAGTTACCATAATTATAATGTTATTAATTATTATTATTATTACGTTATTAATTGATTAATGTTATTAATCATTATTATTATTAATTCAATCACTTTGATGTTAAATAAAACAAATAAAGGTTGGAAATTAATAATAATAACATTATTCGATTATTATTATGTTATTAATTATTATTATTATTAATTCATTCACTTTGATGTTAAATAAAACAAATAAAGGTTGGAAATTAATTTCGTTATTTTCTTTAACTATTGAAAACTTATTCATGAAATAACTTTTAAATATTTTGTAATTAATGTAACAAATTGAGGTCAGAATCGAGGAATGTTTTATATCATTTTATATCTTTACCCAGTACCACTAATATTTTTTTTTGGAGGGTGGGAGTTGATAAACGTAGTTCTGCATGATGGACTCTCTAACTTATGCCCACCACGAGTAACAAACTCCGTTTTTTTTATCGTTGTAAATCTTCGATTTTACTGCTGATCCATTGAAGGACGGTCAGAAAGTTTTAAGGAATTTTTTTTCGTGTTTCGGTTTTGTTATTTTGTCATAGATGGCGCTAAACAATTGCGAGTTTTTGTATTATACAACAAAAAAAGGATTCCTAATCATTAATTGTTTATTTTCTCAGGAGATGACAGCACAGACGGAATGAAAAGTATTTATATAGATTAAATTTTCAAATATATTTTTTTTTAATTTCGCGTAAAGCTACACGAGGGCTGTCTGTGCTTACTCTCTCTAATTTAGTAGTGAAAAGCTAAAGGGAGGAGAGCTGCTCATCACCACCCACCGCAAAATTTTGGGCTACTCTTTTATCAACGAATAATGGAACTGCACGTCACATTATAACGCTCCCACGGCTAAAAGGACGAGCATGTTTGATGTGACTAAGATTCGAACCCGCGACTGTCAGATTAGGAGTCGAGTGCCTTAGCCACTTTACCATCCGTGGCCATTTTCAAATAAAAACGCGTTAGTTTCTTCTCGTCAATAATGTTTTGTTCGGTATTTTAGTGGTAGACAAAATACACGAAATTGGGGACTTTCTAAACTTTTGGAAGTGTTTGAATTTTTAATGGTTACATTTCTCTCTTTTTTGCAAGGGAGCCGATGAAAAAACGAAATAACTGTGCTAAAAACATGTCCCGATAATGATAGTTGAATGAAAAGCAAAAACAGTTTTGATGAAACACTAAGGTTTCTGTCTCAATATACAAATTTCTGTGTGTCTTAAGATTTCACAAAATTGACGTCCATTGCGATGTTTTGAAATGTAGCCAGTTTTTTTAATGCTCATTTATTTTGTTTAGACATAAAGATCCTTCGTGGAATGTCCGTTCTGTGCCTAAAGTAAGGATTGAATCTTCGGTTTAGCGCTATAACGCCTCAGAGTTGTCGCTAAGCCACGAGAAATGGCTCTTTGATGTAAAATAACTTGACGACCTATTTGTCTTAATGAGAACTCTATTATGTTACGTGTATTTAACTAGTGTGTTTGTGTGTGTGTGTTTCTTATAGCAAAGCCACATAGGGCTATCTACTCAGTCCATCGAGAGGAATTGAACCCCTGATTTTAGCGTTGTAAATCCGGAGACATACCGCTGTACTAGCGGGGGGTCGTGTATTTAACTTAATGGAGAAGAAAACCACGAAAGCTATCCGTGAAATACTTTGTAAATCAGCAATAGTTTTGCGGGTGTAAACGCTAAAACCCGTGGTTCGATTCTCAGTGTTAGATAGAACGCAGCAGCTTGTTGTACGGACTCATGCTAAACCGAACGAACAAAAAAGGTCATGTGGACATAGCCGTCCCTAATTTTGAAGTAATAAACTGGAAAGAAGGTAACTACAATTACCATAATTTACCGTCGACTTGTCTGGGCAAGTCTACCAATGAATAATTGGATTTATTATTACGTCATGACAAAGAGAATAAGTATATTCGGCGACAGGTTTCAATCCCGCGACTTGAGTGTCCTAAAACCATTCTTCCATATTTTTTGTAGATACTTTGCAAAATGGGTTTTTATATTTTTAATATAAAATTAATAACATTGAATTCAATTTGCTAAATGTCACAACATCGAGCAATAGCTGTGAGAAACATCAAATTTTTCATGGCATAGATCACAGCTCGGATCAATGGTTTAGCGTGGCGGATTTTGCAGTTTAGGTTTCGTGACTCGCGTTCCGTTACCGCTATAACAAAACATCTCTCCAAGTTTTAGGGCTGTGGGTGCATTATGAGAGTGAGAATGAAATCCCACACTTCGGTCTGACAAAAGTAGCCAATGAGTTGGAAGATGGTCCTCGTGCAGCTTTGCACAGAATTCAACAAACGATAAACATTTTAACTCGTAACAAGACGGAAATTTCTTGTCAATAAGCACAATACAAATTACTGCCCATTGTGTAGTCTGGCGCAAAACAGTAAACGTAAAATTAACAAATAGTATGAAACTATTGTGTGTTTCATTATACAAAAAATAAATTTTAAATACCAAAAATGTATATAGCACGATATACTTATCTTGTTTAAAAATAATATAATTCCAATCTAAATTTCATAGTCCATTCTATGATTATTTGTGTTTTCAAGTTATTTTAAGTCATTTATTTTATAAATTAGCAATTTGTTGCTTTTGCATCATCTATCGAGTAAATAAGCAAGCACTTTCTTCTGGATGTTTCGGAATCAATACAGTTAATTAAATTAAGAATCCGAAATTATTTCTTTTTTCACAGACGAGATACTCTTAATCGGATTGATTTCATCACACGTAATTTTCAATCTTGTATACAGTGAATTAAAAATCATGTTTTTTATCACTCTGTATTGTCCGGCTTTTCCATCTAGGCTGACTATATTTAGTACCGTACACTTCAATTTTAAGATCATTTACTTGTTTAAGTGGCTTAATTAGATCCAGTGCTCTAATCACAGACGTGATATTTTCTGACAACCGGTTTCATTAAGATATAAGCTGAATACCACTACTTTAAACATGTTACTGAACACTCACAAATCGTAGTTTCGTCTCTACCCCAGTCTTATTGCGTTCACTGTCATTATGTTCTCTAATTTTTAAGTATTTATTTATCTTTCTGGACTTAATTCTTTCGTATCACAACATTACTTATCTATTGACTGATACATAGAATTTCAGAAAAGCCCTTTACACATGTACTAATAAAAAGTTTGCTTTGCTTATAATGAAACGAGAAGCTACACAATGGCCTATCGAAACATGGTTTCAAGCGTAAAAAGGCTGCAGACATTCCGTTGTGCCACTGGAGGGCGTAAAGGTTCTCCTCTAATATTATTATTTTATACTGTTGTTATAATGTTTCCTTAGAAAATTTATGTCGCTTTAAAAAATAATAATAATAATAAATATTTTTACTCGTTCATTATTATTATAAATATAAAAATGTTTTAAGTTATAATTCTACTAGCTCTTATTTCTATGATCAAGTGAAAAAAAAAATGTTTAACATAAACAATATGAAATTGTCTTCCAGCCTTAATTATTTAAACACAGTAAAAGATTTAAAATCAGTGACGCTGCACTTCTTAAGCTCACCACCGTGGAATTAAATATTTAAACACCGTATTTTCCGGTTAATAAGCCGAGGCCAATTTTCAGCTCTGAAAATGAGGGTTTTTGCTTATTACCGCTCAATAAGCCGAGGCCATTTTTAAGAAGTGACAAGTTTTTTCAAAACGATTTCTTAGTCTCGTTTCAGCGTCATAATGAATGTTGAGTGTGATCATTGGCGTTCTGTAGTAAAGCAGAACGTGTCGTATTGAGACAGAGATGGAATCAATTTGTCATTCGTTATTGGCTCCAATCACTGTAATTAGATAACCAGTGAAATTCCAGAATTTTTACTCAGTAATTAAAATCACTAACCCAGGGTATAAATACCAGGAGTATGTAGTGGTAGTTTATCATTGTACCGTCAAAAGCCAAAGATGTTTACACCTGCAAAAAAAAAGAATGCGTTATGATGCTGCTTTTAAACCTTTTTCTATTAATAAAGTTTATTCAACTGAAATAACTTTGCCGTAACTGTGAGATCAAAGGTATGATTTTGGGGCCGATTTTGGTCTTCGGTATTTTTTGGTCCAAAGCTGGTGATCGGCCAATAAGCCGACCCCCAAAAATCAGGTCCAAAATTTAGGGCCAGAAATTCGGCTTATTAGGCGGGAAATACGGTACTTATAATACATTCGTCTCAACATTATATTCCTTCTCTTCTATTTTCTTTATATATAACACATACATAAAGTAAGTACGCTATAATAAAACAAGTTTTAAATCAACAAGACATGTGTACCAGTCGCACACTATGATGTAGCGTTGAAACTGAAAGCTTCACAACTGCGCCAGAAATATTTTACTGTGCAGTTTCAAGCAAAATATTCATATTTTCAGGTCAAAGATGAATTCAGTACAGGTGTTTCAAATTTCTAAAACAGGGATATCCTTTGTATTTAATGGCACTAAAAGAAAAGGAGTAAGGTGAATCATGTTGGGGTGGAGGGGGCCATCAAGTAAAAGACCCGATAGAAGTCATAACCCGATTAAGATAAGCAAAGTTTGACGTATTGTTGACATGACAGCCTTTATTATGTACTATTCTTCAGAGCTATTGAAATGAAATTCAGCCATCAGATAGGGTATGATCTGATTTAATTACACGGAGAGGCTTCAAAACTGTTCTAATACGATATAATCAACATGCCAAATATTTGTATTTTATTGGCATAGCTACAAAGAACATCTTCTAGTGGTCGGGGAAAATGCAGCACTCTAAATCTGTTATTCGGAAAGTATACTGTTACTCCTATAATACGCCCACAGTTTAAAGTGCAAGGTGTGTGTGTGTGTGTGTGTGTGTGTGTGGTATATGATGGATTCGGAGCCAGCTCACCAGCGCCGAAAGCTAGATGGGCCATAACTTAAGAAACCAAACAAAATAAAGGTACTGATATTACAATTAGTATTTATAAACACCACGAAAACGTCTGTGATGACAGAACTATTATAACACTAATTGTGAAAAACAGATAGTGTGCTAGCAGCTACTATGGGTCCACTAGATCAAAGTCACATTACATGTGGTTTCGATGGGTTTTTTCAGTCTTTTCTTTTTGTTGCAAAAATGACATGTAAAGACAAAGGCCTCAACAGTTTGAAATGAGATGAAGAAACTACCAAAAGCTGACATAACACCATAATAAGCACCATATGGTTCATTACCGTTTACAGATGCTCTTTAGTTTTACACAATCGTCACATCAGGAGAGAAAGATTTATTAATTGTCAAGCTGTTTCCAGTATCCTGTGGCATGGTTATAAAAAATAATTAGATTTTACTAGGCAAAACAAACTATTTAGTAATGAGTATGCTGTTTATTGGGTAAATTGAACACAGACGACCAAGTTCGAGCAATACCATTTTATTCATTGTAGTAAACATTATACTATACAGAAGGATGAAAGCTGTACTTCTTTGAATATTTTGGTACAATAGCAAAGGCAAATTTAACTACCAGAAATTCTCCAAGCAAAAGATATTACCGTATTTTTTATTCCAATTAACCAAGCACCATTCAACAAACAAGCTGAACATTACACTTATAAAACATTCTTTCACAGTTTCACATGTAATCAAGATGCCGTGCTATAGAAATATAAACTTGAAGTTGGTGTGATGCAAGTCCGTAAAGGGTCCATCAACATGGTACACATTATTATAGGATTCATTACAGAAATAACGCATATTCTTACATATATATTTACCACTTAAGACAGTAATGGAACATAATAAATGTACCGACACTTATTTCATTTCATTATTGTCCCTTCTGTTTGTTTCTAGAAATGTTCTGTGGGCTGTTTTTTTGTTTCCTGGATTTGTTTATAGCAAAGCCTTACAGACATTATCCAATACCTTAAAATTATTACTAAAAATCAACTAATGACAAAAAAACATACCATTAAACATAAAAACAATTAAAAATATATTAAAAATACTTTTAATTCTAAACTTAGCCCCAGTGATTTTATTTTTAAATATATCGATTTCATTAGATGGCTATCGAGAAATAGTCAAGGTTATTTATTACTGGAATGATACATCACATACTTGGAACTAAAATACAGAATTAATCACATTATGAATTAAAAATAGCAGCATGGGCTTTGAAGTAACAGGAACTACATCTACTAAAATAATACAACGCCTGTTACTGCAGATTATACAACACAATATGTAAATGAATAATAAATATAAATCATTTCGGAATATCACAAAAAAGTAACGACTTTGTAGGAGAAAAAAATTCGATAACGAACTGTATTATTATAATTATATTTTTTCTATTGGTGTTGGATGTTTGTTTTACATCTTGTTTATAAATATTCATAATCAACTCATCAAAGTTATTCAACTCGTTGCAATGACCAATGTCAGCCTATGACCAACCAAATGGGCATACCATTGGAAACTATTTACCACCTAAAACCCTCTTGTGGATTAGGCTTACGTGATAGATGTGGAAGTATACACAACTTATAGTCGAGGATAATCCACGTTTTATATTATACTTATGGAAGAAGATATAGTTATTAATTTGTTTTTTATTATTCTGTAATATCTTTTAACTAAAATTATTGAAGACCGATTCTCTTTTAGTGAAACTAAGTACAACATTCCAACTTGGAAAAACAAGTTCTAATTAATATCTTTATCACGTCATGTATTTTTGGGTTGTTTTTTTTCCCTTTCCATTTATAAATCTTCTGGGAAACTTTATCATACATTAAAGGTGTTTTTTTTACAGAGATCGTCATGGATTCTATCATTTAAAAATGCTTATTTTAAATATATTAATTTCCTTGTTAAAAGAAGTGTGCTTGTTTTACACTGTGGTAAATATCACAGACTAGAACATTTCAAAAGCAGTGAGACTTTGCACACCGATGTCTAGTTCCATGTTACCTGCTACATACAACTCAATAAATGCTAGCTAATGATTACGTGATACACTAAACTGTATTTACTCAGTTTAAGTGGAAAAGTCACTAAACTTAGCTGCTGAGGGAAGTGTTTGTCATAATTATCTGGCTAAGCAGTTAAACAAACAAAAATTGCAGTGACTGGGAGATTCGTTAAATAATAAATAAGCTCGTCCATGAGTGACATTTTAATAAGCTGATTTAGTAACTAGATTATGTTTGTACCTTTTAGTTTCCATGACAACACCTGGTGAGGAAGAGATCAGTCCCAGAGCTCTTCGAAAAACAATGCGGAATATAAACTACAAGCTTTTCGCTAACTAATGTGCGTTATCAAAACTATAAATAAAAACATGAAGGTAAATAAAATTCACAGATTTTTTTCAAACATTTTGAATCTTGCTACAAATTGGGAATTCTTATTTTTTTTCTAATATTAGTTGTTTATATTCTACAAGTACTTTCGTTATTAAAATCTAATGATGTGGTACATCCAAGTTAATCCTGGATTGCAGTGATTATAGTTTTCCAAATTAAGCATTTTTTTCATTCAGATCTTTATACTGTTCATTTGTTTTAACCCTACTAAATTAAAAAAAACAAACTTATAAAACAGCTGAAAATAGTTTAGCTTCTAATAATACTCTGCAGGGACCTTTTTAAAATTTACTATTCACTCTTATAATCAGAAACATTATCTTGGTTTATTAACCATGAGAAATTAGCCACGAACCACCACTAGTGAAAATTAAAATTTTTTGTTTGTATTTTTTTTTAATTTTAAATACTGTTATTTCATACAATTATTAACACTTATATTTGAAAGTTTGTTTTTATTTTCAGGAATACTGTTTAAAAGTAAGTACACTAGTTAGAATTCATACATTGACTAAACTTGAAATGGTTGCTTGAGTTATATCTTAGCACTCAATACTTTTCCAAATCTTTCTCACTTGACACCTGGTTTACAAGAATCACATTTAACTTTATCTAAAGGAACATTACAATATTCAAGAACCATCATATTACACAACTCTGCATAACTTTAGGCTTAGAAAATCCCTAAGCCTAATATCACAACAGTCAGTATATACTCATTTCATAGTTTTTGTTTCACTTTTCAATTAAGAAAAAAACAAAAAAAACAAACTGCCTGCCTATGTGTACTAATTTTAATACACTGCTTCACTGGAGACGACTAGAAAAATTTAAATTTTTCACCGGTTCTAGGCATAAGAAATAATTAAAGAAACTTATTGTATTTTAAACTAATGATCATTGAAGTGCAGGAGTTATCTACAAAAAAAGTAATTTGACCTTTACTCATTTAGAAAACTAAAGGTTCTTAGTAAAATGACAAAATTTCCACAAATACAAACTCTCAGAATATCTTTGTTAAAGAATCATTCAATCTTTTAATTGTTATCTTCTCAAAGCTACACGAATGGAATCCACATCTATAACACTTGATGTACTAATTAACACTGAACAGCCTTCAGACAAAGTTTGCACAAACAATACTGTATGATATAAACTTATAGAAAACATAAAACAATAGTCTTTTTGTATATATTAAAACGTTATCACTGGACCATAATTCTTTAAAATTGTAGTGTTTCAACACAACATTTTTTATGTCTTTGTAAGACTGTTTCAACGAAATTATTCTGACAGACTTAACTTATAATGTTGGTCCACTTCTGGTCTTCTGCAGTGAAGCAGCTATACCAATATCAAACATGTCACCACAAATATATATATTTATATACACATAATATTCTATACATAACTGGACTACATTTCACTTCAGTCATACGTAATTCTCATATGTGGTAGATTATGCCTGTTCTCTAATTCAACACAAATACTTTGTGTTAATGAAACCTTCACTTGGTTATGAAATAAATAGTTCCACTAATTTAACTTAACATGTAATATTTCAACAACAATTCTAAAGAGAAAACAACAGATCACAGTCACATAAATATATGTATATGTATGTGTGTATGTATACAATAGAATATTTCAAGAGGTAATTCAAAAGAAATAAACACAAGCGTCAAAACATAACATTTGAAAGGAAACCCACAAACAGTATGAATAAAACTAGATCAATAAGGCAAAAGGACATCCTTTTGTGGTCATCTTTGGTAACCTAGCTGCAAATCCCATGCTCATAAACTACACATGGTTAAGATTTAGGTCAGTCACTTTAACATATATATGGATGGAAAACAAAACTTTGCACGGGCTATCTGGCTAAGCCACAAACACACACAGAAATAGACAGTAGTACTTAACAGCAAAGCTTGGGAATTGGAAGCAGACCTGTATTAAGACTCAATCTTGCTGACCAGAGATACAAAACTGGGTCTGATCTGCTAATATAGACCATGAATAAAATTCCATGAATGCCACCATTTTTGTTTCTATTTTTTTCATTGGAATGCATCCATTTGAGGGGAAAAAAAATAAAAAGCTACTTTAGCCAAATATATCTTTCCTTAAGTCTTCGGATCACAAATTCTACCTTGATTATTATTCAAATGTAAGCTATGATAACACAGTAGGTGTATTATGTCATTTACATTCAACACCTTTCTTGGTTTCAGTGAGCGGGTCACAGAGTTCATGATTCATTTTAGGTGATGAATCCATGACACAACATCTACTGTGCCAGCAAGACTTTTATTGTTTGGTTTTTTTTGTGTTCAAAAGGCCCAAATTAAATTTGTGAAGTTGTCAAGACCTACGAAAGTTTGTGAGTGTGACCTCCTATAGAAACTTCTAACAAGTAATTTTTTTTCTTCTCTCTCTGATATACACTTATATAAGTAGCTGACAAACAGTGACTAAATATCTTTAGCACAGGGTCTGCACCATAAGAATGATGGTTTCTTTTCCTGTGATAAAACTAGATAAGAAAATCATCACAAAAGCCTAAACACATTATCACTAGTGGTTCCTTTTGTTCATACTTTCCACTAATGACAGTCTGTACATGGTTACAGGGTTACTTGAAGCTGGGGTGAACGTCTCCGAGAAAGTTTTGATCTGAAATCCAGAAGCAAATGCTCCTTACTAGTATAAGAAAAGACATCAATACAGAGTACCTATTAACTTATATAACTATAATAATTCTTGTAAAACATATCTTTCACATAAAACAAAATATCCTCAATTTTGTTATTGCATTCAAAAGTTCAAAATAAAAGGAGACTTATTTGTACTACAAACAAAACATGGCACAAAAACAACCACAATGTATTAAAAAAACATCACAAAGATAATTACTACAGAATCTAAAAGACGAACTGTGTTTCAATGTATTCTTTTTGGCAAAAACTTGTAAAAATATGAATATTGGATATTAAATGTTAAAGGATTAAAATAAAATTATTTAGAATAACTCAGATTTATTACATAATTAATTTTAGGCCATTTACATTGTTATTGAACCTTATCCGAAAAATGCAAATCGGACTGATGAATGGAAAAAGAGTCCTCCCATCCCACAAACACACTTTACCCCTTTTCAGACTAAACAAAAGTCAAGCATGGCTACAAGAAATCTGATATTTACAGCCACACAAACTATGGAACAAACGAGTGATGCATCAGTACTTGGTAATGTGAATGAGAGGGACGTAACTGATGTTTCCAATTCAGTAACACTGCTCATTAAATGTTACAAACTTATATCACTTCAGTTGCTAATATCCTAGATATATTACCTTATTTGTCCAGCAAGTAAGGGATTTATAGCATATAACCATTCATGGACTTCCTTATCCCCTAAAGTCTGCAGCAAGAATCCTCGATGTTTCGTCACAACGGAAAACGTGTTTGGGACCTGCAAAGGTGACAATGTTATTTGTTAATTATCATTTTGTTTTCAATAACTCTCATTTTCACAATGACAACAAACAAAAAGTCTCTAAGAATCAGTCTGAAAATACATAATATACTTTTAACACTTTGTGCATCGTGCCACAACCTTTTACTGAGTGACATTCAGCACGATGCTATGTATTTGATGGTTGAAAATATTAACTCATCATTTTACCCAACCCTGTCGACTCAATGCAAACATGTGGTAGATAACAACAACTACCAGATATGAGATACAGGATAATGAACAAAATGTGGATACACACTGTAGAGGTTAAGAAATAGAACAGACAATATTAACTTCATCCTTTGTAAACATCACCGTGTCTGAATCTAATTCACACTGGCATCCTTAATTTACAAACATATCGAGGTCAAACAACCTTTGTCACATGTGTTTTTTTTATTTAGAGTACAGTGTTATAAACTTTACTACAATCTTTCCATACTCCAGATACCTACAAATAGTAAATACTGTCTGTATTCCTTACCCAATATCAGGTTACTCAAATGGACGAACCTCTTGTACATTTCATTAACGCTCCACAAATATCTTTAGTTTTGTTTTTGCAAGGTTCCAAGTTTAAGATTTCAACAGTGCATTGAAAATCTAGCTTTTCACAAACTTTATTTTCTAAGTTCTAATACTTGTATACTCTCTTATGTTAATATTATCAAACATTATTATTGTACAATACTATAATATACAAGATAATACTAATATTCTAGAAAATGTTAATTAATTAATCACAAAACTATAGGCTTATAATACTATAACAAGTTATATGACTCTAATATTTTCCAAGCTGTCAATTAATTTCCAAACTACAGACTCGGAACATCTAGTTATTTAACAAGTCTTACCAATCTGTTTTTGTTATATCTCATTTTAATTAATGTTCAACAACTTTATTTGTATACAGTCACCTTCAACATTGCCTGTTGGTCTTCACTATATTCAACTTGTGCTGTGGCTAGATTGATGAGACCCCTTTCAACGGGATCCTTTTCTGACTTGTATATAAAAACGTATGGACGATGGACTACCTACAGGATTAAAATCAGTAGTTAGAATCAAAGTTAAAAATGTAAAATAAGTGAAACACAGCGACTTGATCAAAAGGATCACAAATTGTGTCAGCTTTGATTACACATCTTAATAGGATGTTGTCCCTTGATAAATTACAAAACTGATCGATTACACATCTTAATAGGACATTGTCCCTTGATAAGTTACAAAATTGATTGATTACACATCTTAATAGGACATTGTCCCTTGATAAGTTACAAAATTGATTGATTACACATCTTAATAGGACATTGTCCCTTGATAAGTTACAAAACTGATCATACCCTGTAATAAACAAATTGACTCCTTTACTGGCAATACTTTATGTACTAGACATTTCTACTAACAAAAAGTGTGACAAAGGTATTAAGTTGAATTAATATGGACATGATAGACACAAAACTTTAGTTTTATGAACAAAAGAATAATTACTCATAATTAAAGTGTCAGAGATATGCGCTTTGTGTCTCAGCTGCATGTAACTAATGTTAGTGCCAGAGTGCTGTGTAACTAATGACTGTTAGATATACACAACCGGTTCAGTTTAATGGAGAGTTATGATTTAGACAGTTGACGTAACATGTTAAATTTAGTTATTTTTAGAAATGATGGTTTATTGCACGTTTCTTTAATTGTTTACAGATCATATAGTGTACAGTTATATTATGTTACTAGAACCCTCAGAGTTCTTGTTTTAATCAGTATTATTCCATCATAATATTCAGTAGCCCAGAGAAAGTTCTAGACTTCTGTCATGGTATAAATGTGCATTGAAAATTTAGTTCAAAAATCAGATATAGACTGTGTGATTCTGTAAGTTCTATAAGAAGGTTTATAAGTATGCAAATCTTAAGATTAATGTTTGGTAATAAAGAAAGCAAATTTGCTAATAAATAGTTAGTGAAATGTCATACACTTGTCTTTTCACATGTATAAACTAGTTTTCAAAAAATATGTCCAAGATACGCAACAAAAATAGGTTCTTACCACCCAGCACTTGACCCAACCATTGGTCTTGTCATCCAGACAGTTCAGATAGCCCTTACGAGAGACAACTGGACTGACCCGAATTTCTTCGACTTCAGGTACATAAATAGGTTTGCCTGGTGGATAGTTCACCACAGAACTGACCGAGATAGGCTTCAGGCCAGATGGTGGTCCTGGTATGTAGGAAGAGTCCTGTGCCTCAGGCAGAAACAGACGTGATTTGTCTGGAGTTAGAGCTCTGAAAATTAACAAATATTTCACAACATGTTTCATTCTTGCCCTATACTGTTACACTATTTATTTTTATAACTCTTATTACAAAAATTATGTTTACAAATTACATTATATATTTATAAATGACAGTTGAAAACTCAGCTTGCAATTATGTCGTCATGACAATAATTGCATTTTTAAATTCAGTTGTTCCATTCGTGTTACCACCACCACCACTCTGATGTTGTTAAGTCCCTAACAATGATTCAATGCTATCATGCTTTGTGAATAACTCTATTGTTACATGCTAGCTTGTATCAGTTCTGCAAGATTTATTGAATAGCAGTTGTGATATAACAAGGACAGACTGTGTGGTAAAATATAATCAAAAGTGAGAACAACTGACCAAAAAAAATCACATATTTTTGATAAGAAAGTCTTCTCACAAATTTCAAAACAACTTACTCTTGAGATGAAGAGGATGTCATACTGGAGTTGAGGCTTGACGATCCAGAAGACATGACATCAACTTCTTCCGAAGGACTGGCAACAGTCTCCTACAATGATGAGTACAATAAACAAAATTGCCCACTGACTCAAAGAAATTTACACAAATAAAATATTCAAACGAACCTTTGAATTCATATAGTAAGAAATATTTCAATAGTATATAATTACTCAAAATAAAGAAACCTTTAGCTAGGTTAGAGATTTCTATGGAGAAGTCAGAATGCATTTTCAACAAAAAATGTATAATAGTTAATCTTATTTTGTAAACAAATGCTGTTTTAAAATTAATGCAAGGTCTACCTGACCATGATCACTTGAACTGGGATAAAGAAAACTGTTTAAAACTTGCTACGTTTAAGTAACCAATTCAGAAATAACAAGAACAAGTTATTCACCTTTTTGGTACCAACAGCAGGAGAAGGCTTAGATGGTATATGACTCTGAATCAAATGAACACATTTGGTTGTAAGCTCTTTTTCCCGTTCGTTCATCTCCCACGGTTCATATACAGACTCATCAATTGTTCGACCCTGAGAACTGGGAGACAATAAAGTCTGAGGTTGATTCACTGGTGGTCGACTTCCTTCTACACATGCCTTGGCGACCAGGTTACAAGCTTCTTTTTCAAGCTTGCTAATCTCTTGGTGATAGTTGGGACCGTGGTCAATACCAAGCTTTTCTCGAAGCAACAGGAGATGGCGAACCTTCTCCACCTACAGCAGAACCAATCCAAAACGTCTCAAAGAATACTCCTTACAGGAAAATCAACTAACTTGTAGATTTAAACTGAGGTTAAGTGAACTTTCATACAGTTCTCCTGGTGTTAAATTAATATACACAACTATGTGTCTGCAACTTTATCAAACTTCCAAATGAAAACAGTGATGTAATTGGAAAATCTGAAATCAAGCATTTAGCTTCAACTCTCACAAAGTGTCTTAAAGTACAATAAGTGAAGAATTTAAAGTGTACTTAAATCACCCTGGCAGTAGTGATATTTTCCACAATGCTTTATTTACTCTGGTACTTAGCATTAACAACAGAATTACAGTTTATGAAACATATCTATATTCTCAATGAAATTGTTCAAATCTAAAAACAATTACACACGTTGAAGTTAGAATACAAAATTCTATACTGGTTAAAATATTATTCAATTTTTAATACATGGTATATATTGAACAGTTAAAAACTAAATAAACAGTTATTTAACACTCCTGAAACAGGTACAGTTCTGTTAATGTAAATATCAGTTTAATAACGACTTTATCTACAAACTTACCTCCTCAAGTCGAGTAAGTTTTTCTAGCTCCCACTGGTGATCAAATATGAGAGAATCACCACGAGGGCGCCACCCGTGCAGATTCTCTTCACCTCTGACATATGTTGAGGACGTGTCAAGCACTCGTCTTTGACGACGCTGAACTCCTGGGAGATGAAAAAAAAAAAAAGAAAACTTGTATACAGTCTACACAAAATGATATTCTAACAATATTTTGTCATTACCAAAAATAAAAATGCCATTAAACAAGCTAAAATTACCAAAATGTTTAGTACAAACAAATTCAGTAGAATGTTGGCTTCTTTCAAAAGGATTAGAAAAGTTATTCACCTATAGCATAGCTTTGTATTTGTCTTTACTGATCATTTATAATGTAATGGTGACCACATCACCTTCACTTAGCACCTGCACAACAATGCCAAAATTAAACAATCAACAAAATGCTACTGATCTTCTACTCACAACTTATGTCACTGAAGATTCACATTTGACTGTCCAAGACAGAATTAGCAGGGCAGAGATCTCGTGTGGCTTTTATGAAATATGATATTTTACTCACCAGGACTTCCAGAATCAGCTGCACGCTTCAGAACCATTTCATATACTCCAGTTACATGATTGGCATCGGAATTTCTGTACGCACTAGTGAACAAGTGACGAAGTGATCTGGCATTTGTATTGAGTCTGTAACACAAGATAGTCCATTTCATACTTTCACAAGATCTACACATTACAATGGGGCTAACAATTACACCAGTTCATGATCTTTAAAAGGTGTTCGTGTGTGATGAATAACATTTTATCTGCCAAACAAAAAGATTAAAGAAATAGAGAATGAAGAGGAAGTAAAAGTATTTGATAAAACTTCAGAAATTTAGTGTCATTTTTTCATTAGGCCACATGGTTTCAGAATTGTTTACAAATAGTTTGAGTTATGCATAAGGCTGTATTATAAATTAACTTAATGACAATCTACAACAATTCATAGACTGGTTTACCACACTCATGTTAGTATATGCATTTCAATTTTTTTTATTTTCAAAGTTTTATTTAAAATAAAAAATTGCATGATTTTTAGTTGAATGGGCAACATATTTCATGGCAGCATTTCTCAAGTTTGCTAATGAATGTTTCAGAAGTTTGCCCACATCTACATAATGAATAACTGAATGGATATGCATTTAGTACACTAACTCTAACCCTTAGAAATCATTAATCCCAAATAGTGGGGCTTGACTGTTATTGTTATAATGGCTCACAGACCTAAAGTACAGAGTGTATTTCTACTCTCCATCAGCTCTCTGACAGCAAAAAAGGTTATCTTATAAACTTCCTAAAGAGATTCAACTCATTAACAATGACTTTCAAGCATACTCTCCAATGTTTAAACCTTCTCTCAAGTATGGAGAAGTAGAGATTTTTACCTTGGACCAGTCCGTGCATCCCTGCCATAGATAATTAAACACAAGTCCTTAGTAACTATTGCTGGCTGGGCACAGTTCTCCAACTAAAACATAAAAACAAACAGTGTATTGATGTTAAAATAGTTTTGAATACTCAGTTTGTTAATGGTAAGTCAAATCAGGCTTAACACCAAGCTCTTGTCACTTACATATACTCAAGATTTCTACAAAGTATTTCCACAAATAATATTTTCAAGAACTCTTCTGAACCAATCGGTATATTGACAAATTACACAATACATCCTTGACTGCTTCAGTTACATGCTTTTTTTATTAAAAATTTAAAAAATAACCCAAATGTAATTTTTAAAGTTTAGAGTAATTCAGGCAAAACATCTAGTGCACGTGCTTTGTGCAAAAAAAACAAACTACTTTCTTCTGTGCAGTCGTAAAAGTGGTGTTAAGCACACTACTTTCCTCAGTGTAAGAATAATCTCTACATTGATTATAAAAGAGAATTTATTTTAAAAATAACAAACTCACATCTAAGTATGCAGAGATGGTCATATAAACCCGTTCTCCGTATGGCGTCACCCGATTGAGTAACACGGAACTGTGAAGAGAGCTGTCCCATGCTGCTTCAAAGCGGTAAAACGTTCTACGAAAGGAATTTTCTAAACTAAACATCAAGGCTATTCAGGAAAAAAACTTGAATTTACATTTGAACAACTTATTAGCACAAGAACTTTGGAATCTGGCGCTATGATCTTGAAAAAAATATCCAAAAATATTTATGATCATTAGTTGAATCAATTACACATTCATTTTAAACATATTTTATTAACCAGAATTAAGTTGTAAAGCATTTACTTACAAAGTAAAACAAAGAGGTAAAATTCTGTATTCAGTAATTTTATTTTATTTATTGACTATATGAAATCATATATCTGAAGCTTTAAGGTTTGCTCAAAACTGTAGAAATATTTATGTATATGACACAAACCGTTCCAAAATAACAACATCATTACATCTATATTTGTTTCACATTTTGCCAAATAAATGTTATTTTATGTCGAAATTTTACTCTTTTCATCACTGAAACATTTATCATATTGTAATCTGTATGATAACATTATCATATTTCTCAATATAAATTATATTAATTAACACAGCTAAAAATGTTAATTTATATTTCTCTTGGGTTTTGTTTTCCCAAAAAATTATACAATGGGTTAACTACAATCTATATATCATGGAGTCATGAACTAGAGATTTCAGGATTTTAAGTTTATAAACTTACCACTGACCTACAAAGGAATAAATGTTACATATATCAATTAACCCTCCATCCACAGACTCGATCATTTTGACCAGCCTTTTAACCATGAAAGTATAAATTTAGTGTAGTAAGAGTTTCTTCAGAAAATTTAGCAAGCTTTTGGTAAGCTTCACAAGTCTGTTGCATACAAAAATCGTTTTTTTAAATAAAATAATTTTACCAAAGATTTGTCTATGAATTTAAGAAACCTCTGTTGAGTGAACCTCTGTGCAAAGTGGTGTTTTGTTAAGAATAAAAATGCTCTTTTATCATGTTACAGCTTTCACATTTTAATATAATAACTTCAAGAACTACCTAACTGAACATGTGTTTTTTCAATATAATTTTACATTTCATTCACTGTGACATTAAGTGTACGTAGGCTTGGCAAATTTAACAAACTTTGTAACAAACACACAAAAATATATGACAAATTTAAATTACTTCATAGAACAACTGAGTAACTTACAATTCCACATTATTTATTTGGTGAACCTAAGTTAAAAGACTTTTCATTTGATTTTGTTTCTTTACCATTCCACTTACTTTCTATAAAATATAATTGAGTTACACGTCAAATTACAGAACCATGAGCTCACAACTTGTGCACCCGTTAAATCACAAGTAATTTGTTTATTCAGTTAATTTCTAATTTAAATTTCTTTATACAACCCAATAAGATACTAATTTTTAGGTTCTGGTTACTTTTATAACATTAAAACATTTAATACTTACTTCTTAAATCTTGCCTTTTGTCAAGCTTTTGAATGTAATTCTATAAAAACTTCTGACATGTACAATTTAACCTACCTGATTTCACACGATTAAAAATTAGGACGTTTTGAATTTATGAACTTAACTAACAAATAACATGATTTTTAACACTTTAAGCATCGTGGTGTCTTACCTGTCATCACCTGGGTATTCCAAGTATTCTCCAGGGAAAAGCCCCAGAGATAACACTGACGTATCAGAGTCTTCCTCCTCACACTCAGGAGTAGCTCGAATGCGGCCTTTGTCAAGATTAACAGAAACAATCATGTCAACATAAGACATTACTCAAATTATATCAACCTGAATCTCAGGACTGAAATATAGATTTTTATTCCTTTCACAATAACATTTTCACTGAGTTAATCTGCTGAATGATTCGTATCAATATTGTTTCAGTCACAAAAGTAACAAATAAGTTGAAATAAAATAAAAGGTCAAAAACTGGTAAAATAAAGGCCTGTCAGAAACAAGACTTTATTGTTTGTAAAAGAAACATTTATTACTGAGTCACAAACACAAATATCTGTTAATCTATCATCACAACACAGGTGCATTTTTAAAACAGTGGAATGTTTCAAAACTTGTAGGACATCCTCATAACAGTTTTATACAAAATGTGGTCCAGTACACACCTACAACAATTTCTCTTATTTCCCTCCAGCGAATGTCAGGACACTGTTCGTGCACGATGGTGAGACGAATGCGTCTCTGGATACCTTGGTGGAGAAGAAAACTGCTTTTGCAGGGATTATCGTCGCAGTGGTCAACAACAGCAGGAAAATATCTGGAAATTAACGAAAACAAACGTTGCATGCATGTTTTTATTCATATAAAGAACAAGATATGCATACACAGAAAATATCTTTAAATTACGGTGAATACAGATATTTTGATGGAACCTTCCAAGTACCAGTATAGAAATCACAAATGTATAATGAGATTATATATGGGTAATCCTTTCAGAGACAGAAGCTAAAATCTATTAACAGCAAGTACAAACTCAGTGTGAATGTAACATAATAATGTGGCATGCTGATGTTGTACAGGCAAGTTTGAGCAGAACATTGTGTATAAACAGAAAAAGGAGACAAAGGAACAAATAAAACAACTTTATTCACTAGAAGTTTCTGAATGATATCAAAATGTCTAGCTTCTTTTTCTATATATGGCTGCAGGGGCTGTTAAAGGGGTTCCAGTTAAGTCCATGCAGAACAACAAAAAGCAAAAAAATTGAAAATAATTACTTTCCAGTCAGGCCAAAGTCTGAATATGGTATCCCACAATGCTTATATTACCTACAACAAACATTACTCCAAACAACAAATAAGAGACAACCCTCAACTCTAATTATTATCTGACAACCCCTTAAATGTGCTTTGCATCCTCAAGAACTAGAATCAAGGTAAACAAATTCTATAAAAGTAAGTTGGCAAACAATAAATTTATAAGCATTATGAACTGATATGGGGGGAGTATACTACATTCTATGGAACAGCAGTTACAGCATGAAAGTTTATCTAAGAAAAAGGGTTAGTGTATGTTACATCCTTGTCTGTAGTTTGTAGGAATGGTTAAATGTTCATTAACTAAACATACCTAATTAACTATATTCTACATCAAATATAAAAGGCCAGTATTAGGGATTATTTCAACTATGAGACAAACATTGAAGTAAAAAAACAACCTTCATATGATACTAATAATTATTTTACATAAATAATTACCTAATTACAAAAAGAAAAAAATACCAGTGTTTGCAAAAAGCAGCAACAACCAAAGTTCAAAATAACTGTATCATTCAACTGTCATATCTGATAAAGTGTCAGAATTTAAGTTTAAAAAGTCTTTATTAAAAACTTAAGTGATTTCCAACAATGTACTTACTCTCCATTAGGTGCAAGTTCACAGATTTCAAACCAAACCAAAAGGTCATACTTGGCATGGATATGAGTCGTACTAAAAAGTAGGAGACAAAGTATCACGTAATAATTATGAGATTATCTTTCACAACATTCAGTCACTATTTAACAAGTTAATATAAACAACTTATGGGTCAACACTATTAAATATACTAACAAGTGAAATATTATAGATTTTAAGTTTTAAAATTATAATACTTTAAAAGATTCACATTAGCTACCACCTGAAAAACCTGCGAATTTAATGGAAATGATATACAATACTTGTGAGATACTGAGTGTTTGATGAATTAAGCATCAACAGAGTTCTATTGCTGAAAAGTATAGAGACAGACAGGTGGATAATACATATCTGACTTGACATGCTTACTAACACACACATGACATTTGTGGCTCACTGGAGTTCTCATTGTACTAGATAAAAAATACACAACTTACAAATGTCAGCTTACATGTAACAAAATGAAAACTGTTATGGTACGTAGTTATCTTAAAACTACATCAAGTTGATATCAAGACAACAAAATGAAAACTATTAAAAGGTATGCATTTGTCTTAAAACTACATAAAGATGATATGAGGTAACAAAGACCATGAATTACTGTTATCTACAAGTACATCCAGTTGATGTTAGATTATAAACACAAGCTTCCATTTGTAAAGATCTTGATTACAGCAAGGATAACAATCATCAGCAAGTTAAGAGCAGATTTTATTGTTTGATACATTCTTACAAGTTCTCATGTTACATCGAGAGGTGATGACGAGAACCTGAGTCGTAGTAACCATAACCAAAGAGTTAAATAACTTCAAACTTTGCTTTAATATGATACGGTATACAAGTTTATGTTCACAAACAAAACACAACTTACAAGAACAAAATTTGTTACTTACCTTGGAGACTGTAAAACTCCAAACTTGGGGGACCTAACAGGCTGTGAGATGGGGATTGACTGAGGGAACATGCGGCGAGGAGGCTGACGAATACTGAAGAAATAAGTTCTTACTCATCAGAATAAATGAAAAATGTCTTTAAAAAAAAAAGTTATTTCTATTAAACTAACACATTTGAAATTTGTTGTAAAAACGAAAATTTATAGATAAATACCAACACCAACTAGACCTACCATCTTTTGTAGCAGATGTTGGTTCAAAATACAAAATGTGTTAAGGGTGTCGACCTCAGATGTATGAATACTTTATGCACACAATGTTGAAATGTAAAAACTAGCACAGTATTTTGGTAACAAACTCACAGTTAAGGATCACCTTTTGGACAGTAAATATTTCTAAATATAAATTTTCACAAGGCCTTAAAAGTTTGAAGAAAATCATAAAATCTTTCTTACAGGATCAAATAAAATATAGAAAACAAATTATTTCATGCATTTCTGTACAGCAGGAAACCCAGAAATACTAACTATGGTTGTTGAAAAGTTGAGTCTCGAGCATCTCTGTGAAGAGGGTGCTGCTGATAGTGACCAAACACTTCAAAAACAATAGGCTGACTTCTGATGTATTCCAAGAATGACTTGGTCACTGTCACAGTGATCTGCAAATACACACAGCTACATAATTAAAGTTGGTTTATCTTATATAGCACTTGAATATGTATTTATGAACAATCTGACAACTAATATAGTGTAATACAGTATGGCTGAATAATATGACGACTAAAATATTGTAATGCAGCGTGTCTGTAAAATATAATATTACAGAGAGCTATCAAATACTTTTAAACAACTAACCATGTCTTTGGTTTACAATAATTAAAAAATATAATACATACCTATGATACAACTTAATAAATTATTAACAAAAACTGAGCGACTAATTCATTACTGGGTGCTTCATATGATACAACTTAATAAATTATTAACAAAAATTGAGCAACTAATTCATTACTGGGTGCTTCATATGATACAACTTAATAAATTATTAACAAAAACTGAGCGACTAATTCATTACTGGGTGCTTCATAATCATTACATTTTAGTTTCCTTTCATACTGGTCTGTACCATCATCTTCATCTGTTTGTTATACCAGTTTAGTTTCATTAAATAATTATTATTATTTACATATTAGTTTTTAGTTTTGGAACATAGATTCAACTTTTGATTGGTTATTACTGACAATTAATATGCGAGATTCAAGTTGTAACTATCTTTGATTAGAAAATATTTCCTCAACCTGGAGATCCACGGAAAAGATATTTTCATTATCAAATCACATTCAGTTCTGAAAATTACAAATTATCTGATACGATTTGAATGTTTGTAGAAATACTACTAACTGAACAAACAGCTTCAATTTTAATTAATAGAAGTATTAAAACTTATTTCAAAATACATATTTAAAAAACAAAATTATAACCCAGACCTAATGGGTCCTGAAAGTTACATTTAGCCAAATCAAACACAATTACAGTTAACAATGTATACTTATTGTGCTCGACCAATGCCCCAGTTGCCTTTAGTTACTGGTGGTGAATATGTGACTAACAAACAAACGATTTCATAATCTTCCAAACAGATTCCACCTACATTCTGAACATGGAAGAAACCAGGAGGTGGACCTTTGCCTGTATTTTTTAGTGGTTCTGTAGAAAAGGCCTCATCATGACGATGAAGAAAGCTGAAAGAATAAGGCGAGTAAAAAAAATTTAAATACTCATAAAATCCTGCTAAAAACAATTTTTAAGTCACTGCAATAGATTAAACAGAGAGTAAAATAATTTACAGCTCCAGAAATAATACAAATACTGAATAAAGAGTACCTTTAAAGTTCAGATGACCATCCAACATAAAAATTACTTACTTGAACTGACAAAATATATCTGCATATTCTCGTGAGATCCCTATAGCTTGTAACACGGTGACTCGGAAAATAAACTGTTTGCCAAGATGTAGGTGATCGGGAAGAATTTGATCGTTTACCTGAGATTCTGTAGTCACCACAGTGTCATGCTTTATTTTGTTTTCTGTAGACATTTCACCTTCTCCTAAGTAAAAAACAAAACATGTGACATGCCTCAGTGAAAAACTCTAAATTAGTTTTTAATAAAATCATTCTTACAAAACTGAAGACACAAAATGTTTCTCATTTGTTCGAGCTGACTCTTTTCCAGTTCTTTGTACATCCTTCTCAATGAAATAAAAGGCAAACCTACTACAAAGCAAAATTATGCAATTATCAATATTAATTGAATTTCTAAAAGTGCTTCTTTTGGTTTCTTTTTACACTGCCTCTTTATGAACCTTTATTTTCCCTTCTTTAACAAAACCTTTCATAAACAATATCAGTAACATGCTTAGTGCATGTGTGTGTGTGTGTCACAATAATTATGTAGAATTATTAGCTTACCGTACAGCTTTAGAAATTCTCTTAATTTCCTGAGCTAGTTATGCATCAGAAGATATTTGGATTACCATGAACATTTATAACAGTGAATCCACTAGTTTAGATCAGAAGATAATGGTGATATACACATTAAGATGCACAGGTTAACTTAAGACTGCTTGCCACTGCTGAATTCAATCCCCCTGCTGTTTCAAAAAATGCCTTACATTGAAAAAATCATCCAGCTTTATTCTTTGTAAGGAGGTTAACAAGTGTAAGATTCAAATTTCTATCCAGCTTTGATCATACTAATATGTTTATCAGTTATACTCGTGAGATATGTATCAAATTACAAATTGACACTCTGTATTCTCAAGATGACCAATGTACATATTAAAACTTATTAAAATAAATTATAGAACGTTTTGACCTCTGAGGTAATCTTCATCCTCTTTGTTAACCTGAAGATGGACTAAAAAGGTCGAAACATTGTTCTATACTTTATTTTAATTAAAGTGCTAATACCCAAACTACCTGTCTTTAGAATACTTCTTACTTCAAGTGGGTTTCTCGTCATCATGAAAGTGACACTTTATCACGATAACTGTAAAGATAAGATTTTTTTCCATTCTCACACTAATGTCTTACCATCTATTCTAACAACCTCTGGGTCCTGTCCTTCACCCTCAACAATTCTCTCTTCTGACAAGTTGGGACTTTGGTCATTATTTGAAAAGTCTGGATTTTCTTGTTTGTCATTCTGAGACAAATAGATCATAGATTTAATAGGTTGTAAAACAGAAGAAAACATGGTTAGTACCTTAAAATACATAATTATCTTTATATTCAAACATCCAATCATAAAACATCTTACTAATGAGGGACCTAATACGCAAAACTCTACAAGCACATGTGGCTTTCTAGCACACATTCATCATAGTTAAGATTTAAGTGTAAACCAGTCTATTTAAAGACACGTTTTATTTGTGTGTATGTTTATATAACTTAATTTTCATGAATTCAAGTAATAAATGAAACATGAAACTTAAATGTATGCAGTAGTGATTAGAATTATACCCATCTGTTGTTAAAATCACTTCATACAGATCAGCTGAAGCCACTTCTGTAATCAAGTTTAGTTTAAAGTATTTTCACTGTATTCATAATGCAATACATAACTCTTCTTTATATATCCTTAAGCTTTAAACTGTCTTTAAATTATCGACAGTTTGAATCAGTGCAACATTTTATCAAGGTGTACATCTAATTCTTGCTCATAAAAACAAATTAAAACTTTTTCATACTGTATAAAATGGTGACCAGAATGTAAAGAGAAGTTCAACATTGAGAAAGTTTGCTGCCAATTTGATCACATGTTTATAACTTTTCAGAAACTTCAGAGAAAGTATAACAAAATAATGCATCACAATAAAAAGTTTACCACAATTTCCAAAACACGTACAGTTGGTGAAACTACAAAGAACTGCACAAACAATTCTTAGTAATTAACTTGAAAGCAGACTTGTGTTTCATCTGTTCTATCTAAATCTTATAGCTTCAAAATAATTACCATATTTGATGTATGTTATTTAAAAAACTGTAAAAGTTAAACATAATACAATAGAATCAAGAATTCTTTACCAACTACATCTAACCAAAATTTTATAATCTATGTGATTAGTCTTCTAAGTTCAAGTAATTTTGACAAAATAGCTTTATTAATCAAAAACAAATTGAAAATATTTTAAAGAAACAAAACTCTCTCATTATTATCTATTATTGACACTTTTAAAAATCTTAAATGGTTCCAAAACTGTAAATTTCAAAATTCCAAGAGAAATTTCAGAATTCATTTCACCTGGGATAAAAAAATTTAAATATCTATAATACTTAGAAGTTAGAGGTTATCCTTATTGCTTAAACACTGAGAATGTCAAAATCTTCAAAATAAAATATAACTTATACACGCTGTTCTCAAACTTAAGTGCACTTTGATATACAAAACTAGGCTTAGTTTTTTTAATTATTATTATTATTATTATATTTCTTTACTTAAACACCAAATAGTGTCCATAAATTCCTGCACATCAAAGACCAAAGAAGAAATTATTTCACAAAAGACAACAAAGGGAAGAAATATGTACCTTTTTATTTTTTTGGAAAATTTCATCATTGAAACTGATGCGAGCAGACTGGCGTACACCTGTGCTACATTCAGCACTTTCTTCATCTTCTGGAATGGAAGAAGTTGACACATTTCACTAAAACATGCACAACATTTTACAAATGTCACAATTCTTCTAATAAACAATACTGATAGTTAATTAACTTCTCAATGTCTTAAACAACTTTGCATTACCCTAAGTAAATTAGCATTACCAGCTTTTAATGTGAAGTTTACAGTCTTAAAATCTGTGTAGTTTCTCTGCTTTCAAATTTATTAAAATCTTTTGTCCATTAAAATCTCTGTAAAGGTGAACTAGAATCTGCTTTTATGCATTTTATATCATCTAAGTTTAACATTAACACTTTAAAACATTTATAAAATAAACACAAGAAATGAAATACCACTTGCTACAATAACAAAACATTATGCAAGTATAATAAAACAAAAACAGAGATAAATATCGGAGCTAACCTGTTACCGCTTGAACTGCTACTCGAAGATACCCTTTGATGTCCCCTTTTTCATTGACAATGGCTACTTTCTGAACAAGGGGTACTGGGTAAAGAAGATTGCTCAGATAGACAAAGGCCCTATAAAGTAAGATGTTTCAAAACAAAGATTTGATAGAGTACTGTGTACATTACCAAGATGGTTTAAATTGTTGTTGGAAGAATCAAGTACACCTCATGCCAACCAACAGTAAACTGACATTTAGTTAGAGTTAACTGTACAGTCACCAAAATATCACTAATACATCTTTGTTTCATTGACTTTACCAATAACTGTCAAACATGAAAACTAGCCCTACTGGTAAACTACTACATAGTTAGGGTTAACTGTACAGTCACCAAAATATCACTAATACATCTTTGTTTCATTGACTTTACCAATAACTGTCAAACATGAAAACTAGCCCTACTGGTAAACTACTACATAGTTAGGGTTAACTGCACAGTCACCAAAATATCACTAATATATCTTTGTTTCATTGACTTTACCAGTAGGGCTAGTTTCATGTATGACAGTTATTGGTAAACTACTACATAGTTAGGGTTAACTGTACAGTCACCAAAATATCACTAATATATCTTTGTTTCATTGACTTTACCAGTAGGGCTAGTTTCATGTATGACAGTTATTGGTAAACTACTACATAGTTAGGGTTAACTGTACAGTCACCAAAATATCACTAATATATCTTTGTTTCATTGACTTTACCAGTAGGGCTAGTTTCATGTATGACAGTTATTGGTAAACTACTACATAGTTAGGGTTAACTGTACAGTCACCAAAATATCACAAATATATCTTTATTTTATTGACTTTACCAATAACGGTCATACATGAAACTAGCCCTACTGGTAAACTACTACATAGTTAGGGTTTACTGTACAGTCACCAAAATATTACTAACATATCTTTGTTTCATTGACTTTACCAATAACTGTCATACATGAAACTAGCCCTACTGGCAAACTACTACATAGTTAGGGTTAACTGTACAGTCACCAAAATATCACAAATATATCTTTGTTTCATTTACTTCACTAATAACTATCATACATGAAAACTAGCCCTACGGAAGTTAATGATTCTTTCAATCATTATTTGTTTTATTCCACAAAAAAGTTCACGTCTTCTCTATGACTTCATCATAAAAACAAAAAAAAAGAGAACTGTTGGCTGATAAAGTAAATAAACAAGCAGTCATGGGCTTTAACACTGATTACACAAGGCGAACACATCCAAAAATTATACTTCTATTTCTTATCATGTATTTTTCACAGACACTCCTCCATAAATCTTTATCACATTTTTGCGATACTCTTCTCCCAATAATGTATCAACATGAAAGATTACCTAAAGGAGAACAGAAATGAAAAGTACCACATGATGATATTAAATACCAATTTTGAGGTGCACACCGAAAACAAATGTTATGTTTATACAAACACGCAAACTTTTTTTTTCCCCAAAATACCAACATCGTTCCTATGAGAATAAAACCATTTCATAATAATGACACACAGGCAAAAATAAGAGTTATGATTGCCTATATAATAATATTACTAATATTAATAATGTGTTCGTGTAAACACATACTGTTTACATAAACAGTATCAGCGATCAATATTTTAACTCGAACATTAACAAAATTGTCAAATAGAAAATATGGATGTGTCTGAAAATGCACATCACGGTTGGCTGTCTAGTAAATAAAACTTTTCAGTTAATTACATCACAGCAGACATGAACATGTTTTACTCACATGGTTGTTTAATAGGCACGTGGTTGTGCAATGATATTATTATTGCTTACTTCAAAATGTGAGAGACAACCGAGTATCTTTCAAGAAACGGTATACTTCTGTTATGTTAACATTTCTTTCAAAAACATGTAAGGGTGTACTTCATCTGCATCATTAACACAAACTAAGAGTTTCCTTATTTAACAGAAAGTTAAACCTTTTACGGATTGTATCTCAGTGTTAAAATGAAGAAGATATTTAGAAGTCCTAGTAGACAAATGCTGTCAATAAAAGCTACCAATCAACATACAAGTTCTTGTTGTGGTCATTTTAATGATCAATTTCAGTTTAAAGTTGCATGTGTAAGAACAAAAATCTTTTATAAAATATATTTAATACTAATTCAGCTGATAGGGTACTAAACTCAAATAAAATGCTACAATAACAAACACAATGCGTTATGTTTTTCCTTTGACACAATAACAACAAAGTATGCACTCAATTTCAAATTTTATGGACAAAAAATTGTGATGAAAGTAACACACTTGACTTTATTAATACCATTTACAAACGTTAAAGTATCAACATAAAACATTTACCTTCCTATCATGCGAAACCATGGAAAGCGGTCATAGAAGGGATCACCACCTGTGATACTCTCAATATTGTAATCTGGGGAGGTTGGTGACAGTTCTGCCTCATTGTGGTACATTTCTCTCATAAGTTCAAGTCTTTGTCTGACAAGAAAATAATGCCAAGTTCAGTTTCACAAACTAAAATCATAATAATTAAAAAAAAAAAAATTCAAATGAAATGATGCTTGGTAAACATAAACCACTGCTCAAAGAAGACTTGAAAATTACAATTTCATTTTGACTGCCGAGATAAGTTTTCCCTAAAAGCAAATTTAGAATAAGAAATACATGTATATAAGATTAACATGAAACTGTAGTTAAACTACAGCTAGGGCATGACTAGGTAAAATTCCAAAGGGCACTAATATTAATGTTGGCATTTAGTAGTTTTGCAAGTTTACCAAAGTTTAGAATATTAAAAACATGCTCTTTTTATTTTTAATTCCACACACAGATGGCAACTTCAGAGAACTCACTTGAGCAGCTCAAACTTACTGAAAACCATATGGAAATGACTACAATTCATACACCATGAATTCCTCACTTATTCTTAAATTCTATTAACAAAAATGACCAACTAATTTGAATGTATAGCTGGACGTTTTGTTTAAATAGAGCCAGACAATACTGGAATCTAAGCTATGTAAAGATGTTATTTTCTGATGGTTCAGTCTAATACATTCATTTTGTCACTTTCAAGTCTCCATATGTTTCTTGACTCTTTTCCTATCCTAATTGTAACTTGCAACCACCCTAAATCCTTTTTTAAAAAAACTATTACAACAACATCCTATGTACTATGTTTAAACTACACAATTCTTGACCTAATAGCTCTTTAAATGCTGCTTTTAGCAATCTATAATGATGATTTGACTAAAGAAAGTAATAATATATTTATGAAAATATAGGACCTCTCCCTCTGAAAAAAATAATTAAAAAACGGCTATTCCTCTCTGAAAGTCTAATGTTTTAAACACTTGTTAATAAACATACTTCAAGTTGGAAAGTGTTTGAACTTGTTTGATTTGTTTTACATTTTGTACTTTTGTCACGTTTTATTATCAGAATACATCATTAAAAACTTTTACATGCAAAAACGGTCCTCTTTCTTTGTGAACCTGACGACGACCGAAGAAGGTCGAAACGTTGTTTGCTCTTCGATGTAAAGTATTTTCTCGACCCAAACGAGGCGTTTTTGCATATAAAATTCTCAACAAGTGGGTTTCTCGACATCACTGATCATTAAAAACTTTATTTTCTGTATACAAAAGCTAATATACTGTCTGAAGTTCTTCAAACAAATTATTTTATTTTACAAATTTACAGATAATTACAGAAATCCTGCATTAATAAAAATATTGAAGCCTTTAAGTTAAAGTTTTTTAACTTTTTATAGCCCTCCCACTAGTACAGCAGTAAATCTACAGATTTACAATGCCAAAATCAGAGGTTTGATTCCCCTCAGTGGGCTCAACAGATAGCCTGATGTGACTTTGCTATAAGAAAATCACAACTCCTTCTAATCCAAAGCTTTAATTAATAGTTGGTGTATACATAAAAATAACTCACTTTGACTAGTCAGAAGACTTAAGACAAATGTCAAATGAATATCATGCCAATAATGCAATATCTTTTTATAAATATCAAACTAAAAGTACTAATTTGAAATCTAAAGTTCCATACATAATTTACTAGCAATCATACAAACACTATCTTCATTATTTTTTGATCAGTTCAAGTCACCTATGGTTAATTGATATTGAGTTTTCATAAAAACAAGATATACAACTTCGTAAGGCAATTATGTTAACTTACAACAGATCAGCATACCTTTGAATTTTGAGCACAGCTATTCTCTATTAATCATTTTTAATTTTAAAGTGATAGACTAGAAAAATGAACAGTTTTATTTGAGTCTATTTACTGATTATAAATTGATTTTTGTTTAACTTACAGCTTTTACAGTAAGGAAGAATATTTTTTTTTAAACAGGTACAGCATTTTAAACAAATTCTACTGTTAAAAATCTGGGTACTCGAGAATGACTGATAGAAACCTTATACCTGTATCAAAAAAAATATATTTTTCCTTATTTTGAAAACTAAGCTGTAAAATATATAAATTACACACTGTATTTCAAAACACAAGAATAATATAAATAATCAACATTAAAATTTATGAGCACCATCAGCTAGAAAGTCTCCTTTGTACAAACCTGTTCTTTGAAGGTATTAGACTGTTGATGTTGAACCCTGCAGATAAGCGCTGCTTAGCGCAAACAGAAAGACACTGAAGAAAATCATCCTGTGATTCAGGGGTTTCAGGAGACAAGTCCTCATTGTAAATATTTCTCATAAGTTCCAGTCGATGTCTACATTCCGGTACAACAGGGATTACAAGTATTACCA
The DNA here is from genome assembly GCA_011833715.1 of Carcinoscorpius rotundicauda. Taxonomy (NCBI): domain Eukaryota; kingdom Metazoa; phylum Arthropoda; class Merostomata; order Xiphosura; family Limulidae; genus Carcinoscorpius; species Carcinoscorpius rotundicauda. The sequence goes on along the minus strand of CM022394.1, from coordinate 127,027,264 downwards.
CAGTTGTTATAAGAAGGTTCAATCCAGTTTTTTTATTTGCAACAAGTAAGAAACAGTTTACAGTATGATGCACAGTTTTTATGTTACTTAACTGAAGGTATATGTAATATTTATGTGCTGGTTACAGATGTTTTAATTTTTAGGACATTCTAAATTTAACAAATGACCCAATTTATATATAAAACTTTGGTTCATGAAAAAAAATTTAAATTACAAACATTTGTTATATATTCAGGGAAAAAATTAATTTATATAGACAATGTAAATGTGTCTGTGTTTCATCAACATAATAAAGTAATATTTTTAACTTTTCAGAATGCTAAAGGATTATATATTCTAAATGCCACTACTCCAAAGTTAAACTGGGTCATAATGAAAAACGGTTAGTTACTTATATTCCTAAGATTGTTAGTGTCTTAATGAACATTCTCTTTACTTTAATGTACCTTACAATCATGGAAGCATAAACATTAAACCTTCAATTATTACATTTTTTAAAGTTGCAAGTTCTCGTGTATGTGTGTGTCTGAATGAAAGTGTAGCACTACACACTTTCAGTTAATGAAACTACCACTGCAAGTGCAATAATAATAAACAAGCGTGACCAATAGCAAGCGTGTACAACAAACAAAATCTTTTAAAAAGATAAATGAATAAACACAGAGTGAAAATAAAGCATTACAGATTAGCTCTATCTATTTGAAGAAGAGTGACATCTCCCTGTTGTACCCGAATTGTAGACAAAGTAAAAACTTAAAAAAAAAAAAAGCCTCCGATGACCTGCAGAGCTCAAACATCTCTAATGTTATCCAAACATAAGCTTTATTGTTTTTAATTTCATAATACAAGATTCTATTAATCAAATCTGTTTACAATAGGTGATACAGAACGAAAAAGGGAAAAATGTGAAAAATGTACAACAAAAGATAAAACAAAACTAGCATTCTACATATTGAGAGAAAGTAAAAGTAGGAGAAAAGTTTGTCTACAATTGAGGTGAGTCAGTCTGTACATAAGGGAACAGTCATTCCTTGAAAAACTAAATACCAACAAGTGATAGTTAACTTGTTTTAGAAATGTTTGCTTACTGAAATTAAACTAAAAAAAATCCTAACTTTTCATATTTTAATAAACCAAACAGTGGTTTTAAAGCAACAAAACCATGCACCACAAAAAATTAAATTAAAATTGAAAAAAAAGAAAAAAAAACATTTATGGCAAAATAACACGCATAACAGTGACAAAAGTAAAAATAAAAAGCAAATAAATATATTCATGATTTGATAAATTCAACCTCAGAAATCTTTATCAGACACAGCTAACTGTAGCAAACCTTAGTTTATTTAATGTCCAATAGTGAATGGCCCCGTTCTTTGTATCTTGTACCTCCACGGCTACAATCGTGCGAGGCAAGGGTCTATCAAGCCCATCTTCGATATCTTCTAAAGGAAACATGTCTGGTGGGAGTGGCGAGTACAATGTATCGGAAAGAAGAACAAACTGAAACTGCACCTGCAAATTCAAAATAAAAATTTACAAACTTTACTAAAAATGAAACATGAAAATCCTTTAAAATCATAAGGCTAGATTACATGTATGCACATACTAGTCTAATAACACATGTGCACCCTCAAATATACTAAAATTACACAGCAACTTGTTAACTAGACGGTTGTTTGGCACAATATATATAAATGTTGTTAATTATCATAGTCACAGGAAACTTTTATTCAAAATGGTAGATAACAGTTTATAATCTTTTATGGGCTTGAACTCTGAATTACATTAATAATAACTCCCTATTGCTTCGTGTTTTCAGGATCAAAATATCTCCTCATCCTTATATTAACAAGAGGGGGGTGGGAGATGCATTGCACAACAAAATATCCTAAGTACATAAAAAAAATTAACAGACATGTAAGTAGAAAAAAATAAGTATCATGAACAAAAATATAAATGCCCCATGTCAGGCTTTTGAGTTTTTATTAACATCAAATACATGCAATATATGAAATCAACCACAATTCATGTTGTCATTGAATATTCTTCAAATCACAGTCCATTACATCTTGATATTGGCATATGAACAGGACTGTCACTCCTTCAAACATTGTAGGGGTCAGACCAAAGAAATTCACTGTTCAGTATCTTGTGCATTCACCATTTGCTTCTGTCAGAGCAACACATCTCCTTTGCGTGGAGTTCACCAGGTTGTCTATGGTGGCTTGTGGGATGTTATTCCATTCTTACTGGAGTGCCACATGGAGCTGACGCACATTATTCAGAACTAGAACGCAGTTGTGAACATGTCAATCCAGAACATCCCAAAGATGCTCTATGGGTGACATGTCTGGTGAATACGCAGGTCAGTCCAGAACTGGAATGTGCTCAGTTTCAAGGAACTGGGTGCAGATCCTGGCAACACGTGGTCGAGCATTGTCATGTTGGAAGGTGACATTATGCTGCTGGACAAATGGCATTACAATTGGGTTGAGGATCTCGTCCCGATATCATTGCCCATTCAAGTTTCCCTCAATGAAGTGCAATTGTGTTCTTTGCCCATACACGATGCCTGCCCACACCATAACACCACCACCTCTATGGGCAAATTTCTGCACAAAATTTGCGCCCGCAAACTGTTCACCCATACGACGCCAGACACACCGTCGTCCATCTGCGCAATACAGCTAGAACTGGGATTCATCTGTGAACAGCACTCTTCTCCAGCATGCCAAGGGCCATCGAACATGAGCAGATGACAAGCAAGCAAGTTGGCTTCTTGCAAGCGGTTATGAACCGTTTACTGTGTGATGCATCTGTTGTGCAGACCAAAGGTTTCATCTGTTGTCTGTGTCGCTGGTCTTAGACAGTCCCACAAGTGAACAAGCCGGATGTGGCGATCTTGTGCTGGGGTGGTCACACATGGCCGATGTGGATAAGGTTGATTTGCAGTTCTGCCTATCTATTGAAAATGAACTCTCAAACGTCCTATCGACCGACAGTGAACATTCAGTTGCACAGTGACCACTCTGGTGGACATTCCTGCTTCCAACATGCTAATGGCACGTTCCCGCATGATTGCCTTTGTCAGAATTTGACATTTTGGGGTGGCCTTTTATTGTCCCCAATATAACGAGTGTCCAAGTACTGCTCGTTCTGTTTGAGCAGCATCTGAATATGCCACACCCATGCACTCGGTAACATTAACGCATCACTGAGCAAATGCTCACAAGCAGTGGTTGATTTAAATTTAGGACACTAATCAAGAGAAATATCCATTTTTTACAGGTAGAAGGAGTGTACACTAACTTTGGGTGATACTCTTCATGTGACACCAATATTTCACATGGGGTGTTTATATTTTTGTTCACTCTGCATTGAACAAACACAAAAAGCCATAAAAATAGCATTAACAAATCTTAGTTCACATCAGTTTTAACACTATTTCACCACATAAATATCCTGTGAAATTCTATGTTGTCACTTTATTGTGACAAAATGCTAACTGTCCAGCTACCAATATCAAGTTTCATTGGTTCCGAACAAACAGACAAAAACATCAACAAAGGAGGGTAAAGGGACAATTGCCCAGGGATATAGATGAACAAAACCAGCTTATACCTGAGGGTCCATAAAGCACCTTTAGGCTGTATTTTCATTTAATCATGTAAACCCAAAAGCTATGCTTTCCTTCGCATATAACTTCTTGACACATTTGAAATTGATTGAAAGAATAATTTGAGTAATAATAAACATCCATTTGTTACTTTTAGATTTAAGAGATATTTGTTGTTACTTTATTAATGTTTATATCATAAACTAAACATGGTTGCTGCTACACTTTTGTCTTGTCTATCAGCTAGTTGCTGTCCTAATTTAGGATCTTCTTTTAACAAGTTGTTAAAAATGTTAAATAGAGAAAGGGAACACCTGAAAAATTACCACTGAAGATGCTTCCCTCAGTGCTCCTACAAGTAGACATAGGCACCAATTCTGTGTATGCAATGTTCAGTACTCTGAAGTTATGACAAAAATACGCCAGAACCCCTCAGTCATTATAAAAAGTTAGCACTTATGCAAGTAAACGAGGCTTAGCATATTTTATTATATAAAAAACAAAGATTGAAGCAGACAGTAAAGGATTTTGATCAAAACAAACTCATATTTGCTGGACATGAATGGATTGAAAAGACCAATGAATTGGACAAGTTCAGATAAATTAAGTATTATGGTTTTCTAGGGAAAACCTTTCATGAAGCAATACAAAAATAAACTTAGAAGCTTGAAATATTAATTACTTTTTACAATAGAAAATACAAAACCAAATTCAGACACTATTTAAACACTTCGGATTTTATATACCAATAGTTGGCAAGTTTACAGAACTAACAAGAATGTGGTTCAGTTTTTATTCTTATATACAATAAAGAATTACTTTGTTAAACATAACCTACATATAATTAAAAAAAAAACCCTTCTGACTTTCCATTTTGGGGCACTTTGAGTTATGTTTCAAACTAATATCACATATAACATGATTTAATCAAAGAAATACAAAACCTGAAAAATTACAGGTTTAATTAGAAACAACACAGACCTTAAAAAAAGTCAGTGTAATATAATCAAAATTTAATTAAGTATAATTGTATGGTACTCTTCAGTGAGATCTGTTTCTTGTTCATGTTTTAATTAGTAATTGTTTATTTTATTATCTTTCTTACAAAAAGTTGGCTTGAGAACTGTCATAACTGAAGTCATGATCCAACACTTTGAAGTTTATGAATTACAGCTGTAAAAATCAAATAGAAAAACAATTAGATTTTTGCCAACCTTTTTCTTTAACTCCACAGAAATAGCATTTGCCTCTTTCAAAAATATGGCGTTGCCCCACAGGTCATCTCGTAATGAGGTGAACTGATGGTACTTCCACTTTTGAAATGTCCAAGCTGCAAGTTGGTAATCTCGTTCTGTCCAAACTGGTTCTTTAAAAGAAACACTTCCATGATGTTCTACACACACACACACAGTGAGGAATACAGCACAAGATTAGAATTATGATTATTTTCTGCCTTGCACAGAATTTTTTTTCTTTCTTGGAGGATGTTTGTTGAATTTCACACAAAACTACACAAAGGATATATGCACATATTTGTTCCTAACCTTGAAGTAATAGACTAGATAAAAGGCAGGTTGTCAACACTTCTCTCACTGTCAACTGTAATGAACTCCAAATACTCTTACTACACCAAACATTGGAATCTGATTTTTACAGTTATAACATGAACAAAGATCCTGAATCCAGCATGCTAATTAATGAGCTGATGGGACAGAACATAGAACCTTGTATTTCTACAGTCCAACATGTTATCTACATGATTAATAGAAAATGAACATAAAACCTGAAATCCACAGTCCAGCATGTTAATCTCTGGACTGACAGAACAGAACATAGAACTTCAGATCCATAGTCCAACATATTAATTACTAGATTGTGCTCAGCCCTTCTCACAAGATTTAGCTATTAATAAAATATTTCAACACAATAAAAGCAAAGAAACTGACAATGTACACCAAAGTTTAGACAAGCATAAACTTCAAAATTTTAAAAAACAGAAGAAAGAACCATTCTTAAAATTAGTGTTTAATATCATATGAAGAAAAGAGAATTTGATAAAATAGAAAATTAAATATCTACATAAATATTAAATTTCACAAAGTCACAGCAATTGTAACAATATCACAGAAAATAATTTCATGTTACAAAGTAAAAGAAACCTATACCTAAAAGAAACTTGAAGTATCAATACTCATCCAAAAGTTAAAGTAAACAGCAATGCAACAACACTCACCCTTCATAATTATTTTCAGTTCTTGGCATAATAGAAAATACGTTGTTATATCTCCTTGTTCCTCCACTCACTGATGGACAAATAATAAGTTTCTATTTGTGTGTAACACCAGCTGGTGTTACACAAAGTTATCAAAATGTTCTAAGCAGAAACAATATTTGCAACAAAGTCCTCGTGTTAACTCGACATCCACCCCTTAGTTTATTTTTCAAAAGAGTCATTTTTAATTCAGCCTTCATTTTCCTGAACAGAAGTAATAAACAGGAAAATTCTGATACTCAACAGTATTACAAAGACAGAAAACGAAAATACACTTACCGAACGGTTCTTCTTCCACAGGTATATCTTCAGGGGTGTAGGAACTGTACATACTTGACATCAGTGAATGTTCCTCAACTTGTCGTTGGAGACTTTCAATCTTTGCTTCATAGTTCTTGGATATAAAGTAAAAGTTAGTATATTAGTGTTACTGTTTGGCATGTAGGATCATCTCAACATGATTTTACTGAGTAATCAAAACCAGTACACAGAGCCAACTAATGACTAAGACACAAAGCAACTTCATCATTAACAAAAAAAGGAAACAGGGGTAATATACAAATGATAGTGTTTTTCTCAAGGGTTTTGTAAAACTAACATTTCAATCAATTTATATACAAAATAGGCCAATTTAGATATAACAAAAATCTTTATTTTTACATCGACGGTAAATAAAAGAATTAAAAACAAAGGAAAACTGAATCTATATTTGTACATGCAACAAAGATACTATGGATATCTGTTACTGTCTTTAATTTTGATAAGAGGGAAGACAACCATCCAAAAGCACCCAATATCTGTGCTAAAATATTTACTACCAAATTCCAATAATGCACCCACAGATTAAAGCATGGGAAATATTGTTTTGTATAGCAAGGATTCAGACCTTACTTGTGAGCTCTGTGAATAGGCAGACCAGGAAAACAAGAGGAAATAAACTTGTATGAAAAAAAACCCACAATGTTCATGTCTTTTCGTGCTCAAGACACAGCTCACAGTGTGGATATAAAATAAACAAAAACTTTTGATTAAAATAATTAATCACACCACACCCCTTTTAACACATTTAACACAACAGTCAATAAAAAGTACACATAAAAAAAATGTAATCAAATAACTAACCAGATATTCTCAACTAACTTTCAAAATATGACAATGAAGAACAGAAATATCCTGGTTACCAGAGATTGGAACATACCAACCTTGGGTAGCTAGTTGTTTACACATACCTTCCTTTCTTGTTGGAAAAGTTGGTCTGCTTCTTCTTTCTCTCGTTTGTATTGTTCTTCTATAGCAACAAGTCTTCAGTGATAAGAGATAATTTGTACTGTCACTTATAATGCTTTTAGTGTAAAAATAGTTACGGCAAACACGAAAGTAAAAACCTTTTACAAAATGAAAAACTCCATAAATACTTGCTGTGTGCACAAACGAAAAATTTATTTTGTTCTATTTAAACGTTATTTAGATCTGGAATACGTAAATCTGTGTTCTTAATATCTTATCCGTATTTTATAAATAGCAACAGAGCTGTTAAAACAAGTCTTAAACACAAACTGTACGTGACATCAACAATCAAATTAGAATTCACTGCTTGTTTCAAATAACCGAAAAGCATTCCTCATACAAGTTTCCTGTGTTCCATGACAAAGTGAAAAGTAATTTGTATATTAATAGTTAGGGACTTCCACAAATTAAACACAAGTAAAATCGTTTTTGTGATATCCAAAATCTGATGTCATCATTTCATTTTAAATACTTACAAGAAAAAACACATCTGTGACGACATGAAACAATTCTCGTACATAATATTCAACTGCTAACAAGTGCTAACTGCTATAGGTATGTGCACCGATTGGAAATTAAAAGAAAATATACCGAAAATGTTCATGTTGTAAAAATAAGTTGTAAACAAAACTGAAACCTACTTCTGTTTGATAGAATTATAAAAAATAATAATATTTAAAATATTACAGATTTTCATGTAGAAAGACAGTGATTAAATTTTCCCACAATCATTTTCCATCTTATCCTTCCACAACGAGGAATATGTTACAATGAACGTTTTTGGTTATTTCAAAACACTTTGTTATTCTTAGTTCATATCCAAAATTAATGTAAAATTTGTAACTCGTGTTAAGGAAAGGACAAATTTTTCACTGCACTACCTACTTTTTCTCCATATCCACTTTCAAATCAATTCCTTGTTTTTCCAGTAGTTCCAGTTGGGCAAAAGACCAGTCTACTGGCTGAGTAGCTAAAAAATAAAATATGCACAAACATTTCATTCATACACCAAAAGTACCTTCTAACTTTACTCTTTCATTTTCAGTTTAATTTACAGTGCATTACACGAACACTGGCCTCAAATTATTCTAAATGTACTCCATTTTTCACGAATGTTGATAAACTAGTCAATTTTGGTTGACAACCGGACATTTCCTTTGAAATATTTTACCAAATTTACATATCAGTATATAGCTGGAAATATTAGAAATCAAATAAGAACTATAAAAAATATATCATAATTTTACAACCAATGAATATTTTAGAGCAAAAAGTTTAAATTAAATTTAAAGTTAAACGTGTGAAAAAAAAGTAAAAAATTACTAAGAGAACTACACTAGTGGGCCAAGTTGTAAATTAAAGTCATTAAACTCCAACTTGGAATAAAAAACTGGTTCTAAAAACTTAAAATGCTACTCTTCTTTCACAGGACTTGTTTGATGTTGATAATTGTAACAAAAAGTATGTACTTAACGACGTTCCAAAATCAACCTCTAAATACTCACTTTCTGGTGTATCAAGAAATTAACAAGGTTTCAGAATCAACTTCTGAAATGTTCACTTTCTGGTGTATCAAGTATTTAACAACGTTCCAGAATCAACCCTTAAATACTCACTTTCTGGTGTATCAAGTATTTAACAACGTTCCAGAATCAATCTTTAAATACTCACTTTCTGGTGTATCAAGTGTTTAACGACGTTTCAGTATCAACCTCTAAATACTAACTTTCTGGTGTATCAAGTAATTAACAAGGTTTCAGAATCAACTTCTGAAATGTTCACTTTCTGGTGTATCAAGTAATTAACAAGGTTTCAGAATCAACTTCTGAAATGTTCACTTTCTGGTGTATCAAGTATTTAACAACGTTCCAGAATCAACCTTTAAATACTCACTTTCTGGTGTATCAAGTATTTAACAACGTTCCAGAATCAATCTTTAAATACTCACTTTCTGGTGTATCAAGTAATTAACAACGTTCCAGAATCAACCTTTAAATACTCACTTTCTGGTGTATCAAGTGTTTAACAACGTTCCAGAATCAACCTTTAAATACTCACTTTCTGGTGTATCAAGTATTTAACAACGTTCCAGAATCAACCTTTAAATACTCACTTTCTGGTGTATCAAGTATTTAACAACGTTCCAGAATCAACCTTTAAATACTCACTTTCTGGTGTATCAAGTGTTTAACGACGTTTCAGTATCAACCTCTAAATACTAACTTTCTGGTGTATCAAGTAATTAACAAGGTTTCAGAATCAACTTCTGAAATGTTCACTTTCTGGTGTATCAAGTAATTAACAAGGTTTCAGAATCAACTTCTGAAATGTTCACTTTCTGGTGTATCAAGTATTTAACAACGTTCCAGAATCAACCCTTAAATACTCACTTTCTGGTGTATCAAGTATTTAACAACGTTCCAGAATCAATCTTTAAATACTCACTTTCTGGTGTATCAAGTGTTTAACGACGTTTCAGTATCAACCTCTAAATACTAACTTTCTGGTGTATCAAGTAATTAACAAGGTTTCAGAATCAACTTCTGAAATGTTCACTTTCTGGTGTATCAAGTAATTAACAAGGTTTCAGAATCAACTTCTGAAATGTTCACTTTCTGGTGTATCAAGTATTTAACAACGTTCCAGAATCAACCTTTAAATACTCACTTTCTGGTGTATCAAGTATTTAACAACGTTCCAGAATCAACCTTTAAATACTCACTTTCTGGTGTATCAAGTATTTAACAACGTTCCAGAATCAACCTTTAAATACTCACTTTCTGGTGTATCAAGTATTTAACAACGTTCCAGAATCAATCTTTAAATACTCACTTTCTGGTGTATCAAGTATTTAACAACGTTCCAGAATCAACCTTTAAATACTCACTTTCTGGTGTATCAAGTATTTAACAACGTTCCAGAATCAACCTTTAAATACTCACTTTCTGGTGTATCAAGTATTTAACAACGTTCCAGAATCAACCTTTAAATACTCACTTTCTGGTGTATCAAGTATTTAACAACGTTCCAGAATCAACCTTTAAATACTCACTTTCTGGTGTATCAAGTGTTTAACGACGTTTCAGTATCAACCTCTAAATACTAACTTTCTGGTGTATCAAGTAATTAACAAGGTTTCAGAATCAACTTCTGAAATGTTCACTTTCTGGTGTATCAAGTAATTAACAAGGTTTCAGAATCAACTTCTGAAATGTTCACTTTCTGGTGTATCAAGTATTTAACAACGTTCCAGAATCAACCTTTATATACTCACTTTCTGGTGTATCAAGTATTTAACAACGTTCCAGAATCAATCTTTAAATACTCACTTTCTGGTGTATCAAGTATTTAACAACGTTCCAGAATCAATCTTTAAATACTCACTTTCTGGTGTATCAAGAGGAGATTTCTCCTTATTTTCTTTGTTTTCACGGGATTCTCGAGCTGCTTCAAATTTTAAATGAATAAACAGTATAGTTCAAGTATAAAGCATTAAAGTCTGATATTACAAGAGTATACATATGTTAAATGTTTTACATAGTCAAATGGACTTTAAATACTACTTTTACACACTGGTGATTTCAAGCTGCAGTCGGCAAATTAAGAGAAATATGAGAAAAAAGAATATTGACAGGAAATTTGTTTTTTGGTCTACAGGTCTTTGAATACTTTGTCAGTGAAACCATAATTTTTCAAGTATTACATTGAATATATAAATAGTATTCTACAGAGTATCTAGCCTCTCATTAGTCCAGTCCAACTGACAAGTTCTAGTGGTGAATAGAAAACTTACTGGGCAATGATATATGGGAGATGAAACACAGATCTGAAATGCTACTCTTCTTTACATATATCTGATTCTGAACCACAATAGACAAAGAGAAATGCAAAAACAATTCATCTGCAATTAACCTGTTTTAATAACAATTTTTAGGCCTACGTGCTTTCCTATATTTATCCAGATTAGAAGCAATAAAGATCAGTAAACCAGAGCAATAAATCAAGTATTCTCAACTAAACTCTGGTTCCATTTAAGTAATACCAACTTCAATAACTTGGGGTAAGCAACTAACCTTGCTCTGGATGTTGGAATCGAAAAACATGGTATTTTCCTAAAATTACACGAGATCCAGTGTGCAGCTCAATTTTCTCTGTAATTTGTCGACCATTCACGTAACACAAACTTCCTTCACAGGGTGTCAGAGTGACATTGCCTAAAGAAAAAAATGTCTAAATTTAGTGAACATATCAAGAACCTCAAACTGGATTATTGTGTTTAAACAACAGAAAGCATGTATTTATAACACTAAACATCATCAGAATAGCCAGATGAATTTATTTATAAAATTATCGTACCAATGTGACACTGTTTTTTCTCGGCACAAGATAAACAAAATTTATAACTGCTTTCCCAATATAAGCAATAAAACATTTATTATATTTGTCACAAGACATCATTAGGTATATTATATTTATAACACTATATTATTTAGTCCCTACATTATTTAAGGTTTCTATCAATCTAGAATTAATTGGAAAACTATTTATACAAGTGAGCTTAGAAAAGGTGTTTGAACCATGAAAGTTCTGTTTAAACAAAAGGCTTACATAAACAACAATTATACTTCTTGAAAACAAACCTTAAAACTGATTAACAAATTAGTGTTAAAAAATATGAAATATCCAATACTAATGTCTTGTGACAAGTATAACTAATTCTAATCACGCTTTGCAAGCTGAGAAAAGGCATTCAAACCATAACAATAATAAATTATATCCGAAAATGCAAAATCAGATTACTCATACAAGGAGTAAAAGTCAGGTATGTACTATCTGAGGCCTACAAATCATCTGCAGTCAAATTAGTAACTTTATCACAAAAGTACTTCTTTAAGTACTGGATTTCTAGAAAAAATACAAAAGAATTCTAATCACAAACACTGAAATACATAAGCACAGTTATCTTAGGCCTATCAGTAATTAAGCATTTATTAAATATGGCCTATATGTGGTAAAGAAAGAGAATATATTAACACTAACTTGTGTATGTTTTTTGCTTTACTTTAATTAGGAATAATGTCTACTGTACTTATTACTATCAATAAATAAATTTAATATTATTCTGACCCAACATTAGGCATTTTTAAAAACTTTAATACTTGAATGTTATTTTACAAAATGTCTGCATATTAACTTAGTTAATTTCAACAGATGTAAACAAAAGATGAATGTAAATATGTGTGAATGCAAATTTAGATAGTAAGATGTACACATTCAAACAAAACTTAGTATTGTTATAATAGACAAAACACGAGACCTTTAATGGCACAAAGTCATAAACACACACAGGGATGTACTCTAGTTATAACTGTTTTTAAAACACTAAATCACAACTCCTCAACTTAAAATATTTTCGTAGATACAATACTAGTTCTTTTCTTAACCCTACTTAAATAACAAATAATAGTATTAGATCCTACAACAGTTGTTGTACTCTACACAAAAACTTAAGTTTACATTATCATCTTGGAAGTTTTTAACCATATACAAAGATCTGGAAACAACTTCTTGTGGAATATTACACATTTTGTTGAGTACAATATTTTATCTCTAATACTGAGATTTGACCACATACTGTTTTAAATTCAAAGTACACATACCTCAAACTATTCTATTTCAGATGGAACTAGTTTCTTCTATTGTTATTTTATAATGTAAATAATTTGATACAAACATAACGACGGTCCTAACGCTTTATTCATGATTGGTTTAATAAGGATGGTCCTAACGTTTTATTCATGATTGGTTTAATAATGATGGTCCTAATGCTTTATTCACGATTGGTTTTTGATTCTTTAGTCCTTCAGAGTTTCCAAAATGCTTCTCTTGTTCAGTTTTCCCTCAAACGCAATACTCTTATACTTTTCAAAATTATTTCTGGTTTTAATTTCCAATGACATATTCATATAGATTTGAATCTTTTTTTGTTTCTAATGTTCCTTGTTATTTTCCTCACATTTCTTCCACACAACACCTTTTACAACCTAGGTATTTAATTAATAATTTTCCACCACCGTATTCTTCATTATAAAAATTGTTATACCAGTTCCTACTCTCTTTACAACCTACTAATTTTAATTAACATTTACCACTTTCACACCAATAACAATTGTTATTCATCCATATCCAGGTTTTCTTAGTATTCTTGGTGTGATTCCATCAGTTCTTTTGTTCTAATCATATTTTACATTATTGTTCTAGTTTTATACGTTGATTGTTTCTATCAGTTATTTCTTTTGGTTTGTTTTGGAACAATTTTTTTTAATACTTCAGAAATCCATGTATTTTAATTGGTGCACAAAATCTAATATATTTTTTTTATGTTATGAAGAAAACCAGTTTACACAAGTTTTACTGGGAGTTGTGTATGTGTGTATATTTTATCTTACCACAGCCCTGTACACTTTGTAACAATGTATCGACTTACCGTCCTTGCTATCAAAAGTACAATGTTCATTCAATATTCTTGATCCTTTCAACTTGATATCTTGAGGTATATTGGCCTCTGCTCTTCCCACTCTAGATGTTACAAACAAAATGATCAAAATTGATAGTTTAATGATTTTTTATTTCCAGATAATGAAATACTTAAAACTGATAAACTTGTATTTTTTTCCAAAACTGTAAAAATAATTTTTAAAAAAGCAACTTGACGGGTATTGCATTAAAATTAACTGAATATTTGCATAACTTGTACAAAATATGGGAAATTTAAATGTTGCAAACCTCTGAATAATATATCAGTTTTATAAAATAACAAAATACTCCCCGTTTGGAAATTTTCTTTTATTAGTAAAGATACGAGTATGTGGATTAATATAAATTTTATATGCTTCATTGCAAGTCCTACACATCTGGAAAGTTCAGAAAAATCAACCAGCTACACATCTGGGAAGCTAATGATAATAAACTAGATTCACATGTCTGGAAAGTTCAGGGTACAGAACCAGTTCCTTGTCTGAAAAGGTCAGGGTACTAAACCAGCTTCATCTCTGTAAAGTTCAGGATAATAAACAAACATCATGTCAGAAATAGCTGGATACGAATAAGCAGCTATCCTTACCTTGTTATTCCATCTTTGATGTAATACAATAAACATTCTGACATTAGCGGGTCTTCATTGAGGTTCACAATGTGAGGTGTCTTGAGAAGAATATACAAGACAAATGTGAAGAAAACAAGTTATTTATAGAACACATAAAACTACATACACACGAATATATCCATATAAACACACATAGGCAAATGTTTCTGCCACCTGATCATACCAACAAACAAACATCACAAAACTGATACAGTAAATCAATGCATACTTTAAAACATAATAACCCGAGAATGAATGTAGAAACTAATAAAAAGAAATAAACAATTAACTGACAATTATAAGTCAAACTTACCAACTTAACACTTTTTAAAAAGATGACTAGAAAGTCGTGGATAACTTTTAAGCAGTGCTAAGTAAAAAGTTCAGTGTTAACTTTCTTGTATGTAACAATGAAAAAATAACTTTTTATCGTTCAAGATTTCCCTCTTTTGACTGGGTGTCAGAAGTATATAACATTGGATATCACTAAACACGAAAACATTAAATGTTAAAAAATTGTTAATTCTTACACAAGTTTGACAAAATGTGAAAAACAAAAGACCTCCATTTTAACAGTTACAGTAGTCACTGAAAGAAAAAAATTTTTTTTTATGGCATTTACAATGAATATAAACAATGAATACAATAGATAAGTCCTAAACATTCCAGAGATGATTAAAACTTTACAATTACCTTTTTTGGTGAAAATATGCCAAAAGCACCACCATCTTCTCTTAAAGCTACACCCATCTCAGCTAGTACAGCCTCTCTGTAAAACAATTCAATTTTGAACTTTTAAAACTGACCAACAAGAGCCTTCTGCAATGTTGTATATCACTCATTCAAGGAGTCGTTTTAAACAGGTTTTGGAACATCACTTCTTTAAAGTTTATTTTTTCATTGGTTTGTTTCCATATTCAGTTATATATGGAAATACATATGAGATTTATTTCTATACCAAAGGGTCAATTTCTACAAAAAATAAAAACAAATGTGCTTTTAAGTTTTGAAACATGAGGAAACTTTATGTAACATGCTGTATCCTAGGTACCTCAGCCACATGTCTGAACAGCAGCTAAAATATATGTACATAAATTTGTAAAATTTAGTGTTTGGAGGTGATGAATTACAATTGTTATTTACTCGTATATATTCTAAAACTTTCATGCAAATGGGAAATAAAATACTAAACTTAAAATGGGAAAACATAACATTAAAAGTAATTTTTTTAACAAATCTGAGAATGAAAACATCGTGTATGGAATTTTCAAATTCAATTTTTTTTTCATATTTCTCTTATTGTATGTTGCACTGAACATGTAACAAATATACCTTTATTGGTACACATTTCAAGTCTATCTGTATTTCAATGTTTTTATTTCCTAATAACAGCCTAAATAAACCATGGAGTTATTTTAGTTGGTTCTTAATTCTTAAGTTAAGCTGAGTTACTTCCAAGTAACATATCCATTTAAAGAATACCAAAATATATTTCACAAAACATTTTTTTATGTAATATAGATGTACAAATTTCCCCCCCTTTGTACTTTCATAATTCATGAAATAGAAGGTTAAGAAACAACTTGAAACATTGTTACACTAAGCATTATATGTATTAGTGGTAAAGATGTTTTACTATTTCTTAAAACCTAAATACAAAGAGTACAACTGTTACCTGGAGCAACCTACAAGTATTGTTGTTATTTGGAGCACCCAAATATAGAATTATCATCACTTGTGGAACATTAAATTTGTTTTTAACACCCAAGAAAAGAACAGTCATTACTTGTAATACTTTTACCTCTTAGCAATTATGAATGATTTTAACACCAGAAATTATGTTGAATGTTGTATAAATAGGATTAAAAAAAAACTATTGCTAACATCTTTAAACACGTTTACTGACAAGGGCTGTTTGTAGCCTAAACTTTATGAAAACAGAAACAGTTGTTGCACCACTAGGATAACTGGAATACCACAATATAAACAAGTGGTATTCTTTTACTGATAACACATGTATTTCATTATGTTCATAACACCTTATTCCACACATGCAGAATAACATGTAACACTACGATTTTTGCCATTATGATAATTTATACACACACACTGATTTCCCAACATACCTTTGCAATCTTATGGCTTCCGTCTTTTTTAACTTTTCTTCCCAAGTTTCATTCAGTTCAGCAATTAGTTTTTCCGATTCTTGCAACTGTTGCATGGCATTCTCTCCTGCCGCAGACACAGAGTTGGTATGGTTTTTATTAATCACATCTGCTCTCCCAGTCTCATCTACAACAAAATTTAATATAAAGGTGTGAATTTCATGAATACAAAATCTTCTATTTGCTCTTGAAAGTTTATATTCAAAACAATGCAAGCAATAAAGCACACAAGTTACAAAAGATTCATAAAGAACTTTTAATATATCAAAACACAGCCTCTGCTTACAATAAACACACTGGTCAGCTTGGTGTAATAATGTGCACAGTCAGCAGTACAGACAACAACAAAAAAACAGATACAGAACACTGAAAATGATATTTCTTTCGCTCATAGTTAACACTAAGTCTAACAGTATGAAGTGTTATATATATTTATTAAAAATCATATGTAAAAAAGACAGTAATTTGAAAAATGATTAGCTGTTTTTATTCAACACATTCATAACTTTTAACTTAAATAATCACGTTAAGCTTCAAGGTAATAAAGCTACATTTTGTTTTTTTAATTAATTTAACACATCCACAGATAGAAATAAAATCTTTAAATTCATTTTTGTTTCCTTTCTAACTTTGTATCTAAACAATAGCTCTATTAACAGTGAGTATATCATTTGAGACTGTCTTCCCTTACACTGTTTACCATTACTTGCTCACCAACACGACAAACAAACAAAATGTAAGTGTAAACCATGCATGATCAGTTAGTTAGTACTAGATACTTTGTGTGTGTACATGCATGAGATCATTCCATATGATTTCATGCTTTGCTGAAGATTAGAAAAGCAGGGATCTGCTCTGATATTTCAAACCACATCTATCTTTTCTTTTTCAAAGCTGTCGTCCTACTCATACGAACATCTTTAAAAATAAATAAAAAAATAACTAGTTTGTCATATTTCTTCCATACTTCCAGGTTTAAAAAAATACCATGGATATGAAAGAGGTTTTTATTAGTTACATCAAATGCACTTTCTAATCGTGTATGTAAGAAAAGTATGTCTGTGGAGGTCCAAACAAACGTGGTGCTTTATTCATACAATGTTGCAGTTATTTAACATAGACCCCATAAAATTTATGAAAGCCATGGAATCTATCAATAAGTTCAAACGGTCAACAGAAATTCCTTGAGGGAGGTTCATCTAGATATTAATTAGCTCCTTCTACTGTCCGAGGTTTCAATTATCTTAAAGATTTTAAAATGATATTGGTTTTCTTTTGCATCAAATGACAAAAATAAGCAAATCCCTGCTGTACAACAATGATCAGATCAACGTGTCTAAATAATAAAAAAAAGTTGACAATGAAGCAGCAAAGCAAACCATAAATGAAGCCAGTCACTTGTGACAAGTACAGTGACTTACTGTTACGGCCGGGATTAGCCGTCACATTACCAGCTTCTGGGATAGATCAGAAAGTAAGAAAGGAAAAACAGAAGATATTAGAAAATACAAAAAACAAGTGTTTATAAAGATCCAATTAAAACTAGAAAAACAGAATACAGTTAATACCATTCTTAAATCAGAAAAAAATCTGCTACTACTAAATGAATATCATTTGAATAAAAACACGTGTTGAAGTTAAACTAAAGTTTATGATAAGGAAAGTACAGTTTTTATAACAATAAAAAGAATAAGAATTATAAATCAAACTAGTATATACATGTATATATTAAAAAGCATACCAATGGCTAAGTTATTACGACTAGTATATCAAATCAGACAAATTTTGTTTTACTTTTAAAATCTCTAAAACTTGATTATTACGAAGTGGATTAATTTCTTTTTTTAAAGTATTAATTTACAAATATTTTTAACTCAATAGTACAAATTAAGAGAATTTCATATGTTATTTTCACTTCTTTATTTATAATTTCTGTGACTGAAGTTGTACATTTATCAATCAAAGAAAAGGAACTGACACACATCCAGTTGTCATTCAAATTCATTTCAGAAAAAAGAGCAAAGAAACTAAAATCAAAGTTTAAAAAACTAACTCAAATATCCTTCACACAGTTAAGTTTATACTTTACCATATAGTTTTCATTTATCAATATTCCTTAATATCAAATAACTTTTAATCTCTTCTAAATGTTTATCTTAAGAAATAAATCCAAATGGATTAATACTTCCTTACTCTTTAAGTACATGTCTTCTTTATTACCATCTCTTTTATAAACATAAAAACTTAAACATTTTCTCTGCAAGCAACTTTTCTTTGTTCAAAAGTAATGGATTTAAAAGTTAAAACATAACTGCTGTCAAGTGAGCCTGTTTTCTGAATCATTTAACAATATGGTGCAAACACTTTCAGAATGATTGAATTTCAATATGTACTTTTTGTAAACAGTTCAGCCTGTCTAAAGATCTTCAAGGATATTAATATCCCACACTGAGTGTAAAGTAAAACTTGTAAATCTATTATCAGCAGTAAAACTACATTCTGGAAAATACATTTAAATAATTTTGAAATACCAACACTTGTAGTTGAAGTACTTGGTGATTTCTATTAACTAAATGTTTACTTCACTACTTACTTTCAAAGACTTCAAGTGAAACTCTGCTGCAAAATATGGATAATGATGACATGATCTTAGATATGCGATGTATCCATCTTACTATATTTGATGCATAAATGGTTTTAACACATATTGAATAAATTATGCTGCATACTTGTACCTCAAAGTTAATGTACCTGTAATGGCATTTATAATGTCTATGCTGTTAAGAATAATTGATACAATGACTTAGGTTATGCATAACAATTCATCTTTTTACAAAGAAACTTATCCTCGCATGATTCTACACACATGGAAGTACAATAATACAAAGATTCTCAACCTCTATCAGCTCACGACTCACTTGTAAACACTGACGGCCAGTTGCAACCCAGGTTTCGTGGAATATACAGCTGGCTCAATAAATACTTAGCACACAAATATATCAAATGTTGTATATTCTTGAAGTCCACTTACAATCCTTTAACACACATTTTAATGACCCATTTTTGGTTCCAAGTCTGTGGGTTGATGAATGTTACACTAGGGCATCATTATTATCAGTGTATTTTGAGATGTACAGAATTATCTAATGGTGAAATCCTTTATAAACAAAAAAGGCAACAAGTGAAGCCCAAGTCATTGTACCAATAACTCTTAAATAGGAAGAAATTCACTAGTACAGAATACCAATGTTAATATTTTAATGTTTTGTGCTACACTGAAAATCGAATTGCACGTTTTTTTGTTTGTTGTTGTTAAATGCACAGCTACACAATGCTCTACCCATCATGGTCATCAGTATCTGACATTTAGTGTTGTAAGCCTGCAGACTTACCGCTGAGCCACTGTTGGACAAATCCAGTTAACTGTATAATAAATGTAAAATTGTTCACATATTTCTACTACACTGTTAACAAATTTCTGTTCTTAATTTGTTTACATGCTGATCTTTTAAAACCTTCAGCCAACACTGAGTTTATTAATCCAGTTAGGAAAAATAATGCAAAATACACATCAACATCAGGCCTAATAACTGTATACAATAGAATCATTAATAAAAATATCTCAGTGAACAATATCAGACAAAATACTACCATTTCAAATAAAACTTAATGATAAATCACATATAAATGTGTGTGGAAAAATACTTTATACATGTATAAAATATTGTACGATAAAAAGAATAAAATTATTTCAATGATTAAATTACTAATATCAAGAAATAAAAGTTATACTAATCAAAGAAAAATTAAACAGTGACACATTTAATAAATACAGTTAAACTACCAAGTAACACAAAACTCTACCAGACTACAGACATACTTGGGGAGAGATCGGCAAGTAAAGCAACACAATATTCAACATAAGAGGGATACTGGTTACATACTTTGTTGGTCAGACAAAATATTTGTGTAAAAATGTTTCTAGAGACAAAAGTATTCAATAATAAACAACTTTATTGTAGCATTACTATAGTTAATAACATCTGATCCAACAGACCACAGATTACACAAGAAATATCCCATTACTCGTCAGAGAACAGTTTACTTAGGTTCAGTGACTAAACTGAGTTGTCAAGTTTTTCTATTTGAATTGGAAGCATCTTGTTATACAAGTACAGTCTGAAGCTCATAATATGACAATAACAAATCACATTGTCAGCTTTAAAGACATTCAATGCTTAGACAAAGTAATTTCACACATGAATGGCTCCTCAGTCCAAGGTGTTTCTTCCTCTAAATCCTATTACTCTAGTTTCCAAATGCCCAAGTGTACAGTTGTATAAAAATACTGCATCATATAACTGTCCTCTACATGAATGTAGTTATTTATACTAATCATATGACTGTCCTCTACATGAATGTAGTTATTTATACTAATCATATGACTGTCCTCTACATGAATGTAGTTATTTATACTAATCATATGACTGTCCTCCACATGAATGTAGTTATTTATACTAATCATATGACTGTCCTCCACATGAATGTAGTTATTTATACTAATCATATGACTGTCCTCCACATGAATGTAGTTATTTATACTAATCATATGACTGTCCTCCACATGAATGTAGTTATTTATACTAATCATATGACTGTCCTCCACATGAATGTAGTTATTTATACTAATCATATAACTGTCCTCCACATGAATGTAGTTATTTATACTAATCATATGACTGTCCTCTACATGAATGTAGTTATTTATACTAATCATATGACTGTCCTCCACATGAATGTAGTTATTTATACTAATCATATGACTGTCCTCTACATGAATGTAGTTATTTATACTAATCATATGACTGTCCTCCACATGAATGTAGTTATTTATACTAATCATATGACTGTCCTCTACATGAATGTAGTTATTTATACTAATCATATGACTGTCCTCCACATGAATGTAGTTATTTATACTAATCATATGACTGTCCTCCACATGAATGTAGTTATTTAGATCTAAAATTTCAACCTCTGTAACATGCAGTTACAGTCAACAAAGTAAACAAATTAAAGGTTTTGTCATCCTAGCAAATCAATTAAATCCAAGATATCTCATTAAACAGGTATAACTGGAAGTTACTTTAATGATAAATTAAATGGAACGAGATCTACAACTGAAAAGTTACTACTGGAAAACCAGCCTTTTTGTAAACAGCTGGTTCAAATGCGTTCAATACAGCTGGCTGGAATAGAGTTATGCTTTACCTTTAAGATTATGTATTGTATATACTAAATTTCCCTAATAGTTAAGAGTTTTTTTTTTTAATTCTAACAAACCATATAAATTAAATTTAAGGCCATACATGTATTGTTTAGTAACTTAGTTACAAAGCAAGTATGGTAGAGAGGGTAAAATCTGTGTGTTTTCTGCTCCAACATAAAATTTCAACATTTGATTCCTTTTTATGCTCTCTTTCTCCATTTGGAAAATTTATATACAAGTTAAAAAAAAAAAAACTCAAACTCTTGCAATTGTAATCTCACATTGTAATGGATGAGGAGTTGTCACCTAGCACTCAACTTTCAACTCAACCCAGCCATTGGATTGCCACCTAGTGCACAACCCAACCCAGCATTGCATAATATGAGGGGTCAGCACCGGTTTTGTTTGTTTTTTTAATTTCACACAAAGCTGCACGAAGGATATCTATACTATCTGTCCCCACTTCGACAACAATAAACTAGAGGGAAAGCAGTTAGTCAATTGGGCTACATTTTTACCAACAAATAGTGAAACTGTGTCACATTATGACGCACCATACTGTTGAAGGGGCAAGTATGTTTGGTGGGACAAGAAATCGAATGTCCAACCTGCAGATTGTGAATTGAACACCTGACCACCTGGCCAAGCCAAGCCCCATCAGCCCTGGACTGTCACATAAAAACTGTAATAAAACACTGGCAAATCTTTAAACACGTTCACACACCCAAAATTAATACTTATCTCCATGACAATAACTACAAATAATCCACTACTAGGTCTTATAATGCAGATTCTAATAAATCCATTACAGTTAAAGGTAACTAAACACTCACTGAAGAAGAAGCTACAATCTCTAGTGACTAGCACCTAAAAATGATGAAATAAGTTTATTAAAAAATTCAGTACTTGGATATTAGAAATGAAAAATGTACTGGCAAATTAGTAGACTTGGATAAGACTGAACTGTGTGGTTAGTTGTATGAGTTGGAGGGATAAAAAGAAAAGGAATACAAAACAAACATAAAACAGTTACAGAAGTTAGTAGCCAAGCAAGGGTAATGGGTTCAACAAGTCACTCGTAACAATCACGCTACAGTGACTTACTCAGTTGTGTTGGCCGAGGTTTCGTTAGGCCATCTTCCAGATTGAAAAAAAAGAAGTGAAAAGAATTATAGAATATTTAGTGTTACAAACAAAAAAACAGTTAAATATAATTAGTAAAAACAGAGATGAGAAGAAAAGTGTAGCCAGCTATAATCAGCAGTTTAGAAATAATATATAAAAACTAATTAAGAATATACAGTACCTTTACAGAGATTTTCTAAAGTGTCTTGTGTATATATAAATATATATATTTCTCTTTACAGTTTGCTGCATGTTTTAAAGCCACAGGTTCAAGGCTGAAGCATTCTGGGATATGTTTGAAAATGGTTTCTTGCAGTTTTAGGGTTCATTGAATAAGTCCTCAGTTTTTTTTAATCACATCCATATGCTTGTGCCCATGGCTTTAAATGTAATTCACTCAATTATAAAACATGTACTGCTCAAACACAAATTTTAAACAAATTCATTTGTTTTCAAAGGATGCAAAGAAGCATCTGACAAGGTTGTCAAACACAGAGTTAAGCCTAACTGAAATCATAACAAACTATTCCATTTCTCAATACTTTTAATCTTGAAAGTTGGCTTTAAAATTATTTTTAAAATTTTCAACTTTCTTTCACCTTTACTTTCTAACTTAAATAGTTTCAGAGTAATACTTCACTTATTTTTACAAGCAGTGCTGGCACAATAAATAAATATTCAGTGTTCTATCCTCATAGATGTGACATTCTGCAAAAGGCTAAATTATAAATTTATGAAAAATTTATTATTTTTACAAACTTGGCCCACACTTAATATCTGTTTCTTTTCTTTCTTTTTGTTTAGTGTATTACTGTTTTTTTATACATCTGTTTATATGTTTTCTTATACCAAAGCCACATAGAGCTATTTGCTGAGTCTAGCAAAGGGAAATAAACACCTAATTTTAGAGTTGTAAATCCACAGACTTACAACTGAACCACTAGGGGGACATATCTAGTTGTACAGTACCAAAAAGTTAAGTTTCAGTACTAAAATAATAAAAAAATTACAGAAAATAAACATATAAAAAACACAAAACTTATTAGCATTGTAATATTCTAATATCAACTTGCTCTTTCCATAAATGACTTTGACTTCCTAAAAATATGTATACGTTTTTGGTTTTTTTTTTACATTACAAAAGTTAAATATACCACAAACAATTAAGTTTTCATAGAGAAGCCATCTGAAACAACAAACACTTTCAATAATTAGTATCAAAACATGTACACTTCAACTTACAGGTGTTTATAGCCTACATAAGTTAGACTGGCCACAAATGAACCACAGGGTTGTAATGCCATTACGCACAAAGAACAATTATTAAATTTATCTAACCTTTTGGAAGATCAGATACTGTAACTTCACATTATCATTAGATAGTGCTAAGAACCTTATCATACAGTAATACACACATATATTGGTGTGATTTACTGCACCCCACGTATAATATGTGACATCAGCTTTTCTATAAAGTTTGTTTTCAGATAACGTAAGAGTGTAAAAAAAGAAGTTAGTGTTTGATCTTCTTATTGAATGTGCATCAATGTTCGTCAGTAGCCATAAACCTAATTTAGAAACAGGTATTTTTTATTAAACAAAACAGCAAATTGATAAGCAAGGAGAACTAGGATGTCTGTTGTTCATAAAATTTGATTAAAATTGACAGATCTCTGAATCGCATCACGGTCACTTACTAAAAATAACACCTTTCACAATAAATCCTACATAAAGTTAAGCTTATCAAGTTAAAACATATATATATCCTTCAGACAGATTAAGTTTTAAAACTAGGTGTAACAAAAGAATCCCATAATCATGGAAAACTCGGAGCCTATTAGCTTGTAACTATTGTTTTTTTAATATTTGTTAGAAATTTATCAATGATGCAAAAGTCATCCCAAACAATCATTAATCAAACAGATCATCCAACAGAGTTTTCACACAGTTAATTTGTTTATTCTAATAATTCAGGAATATCTAGGGTGGGGGGAATCGGGGAAGTTAGAATGGTGTTTTTAATATCTGCATGTATTGACATAAGCTGGTTAGTACTGAAGTGGTTATATAAAAAATAGGTGATAAATATGAGTTTACATTTTAAATGAATAAATGGTCCCTAAAAATAAACAAGACTGATTAGATGCTATGTCATTATACATATCTTAAAATACAATCCTACAATAAACTGCAAATAAAACATCTCTCACAAATGGGTAAAAACAGTAAGAACATGATTTATTAAATTCATAGTTATTTATGAGCCAGAGCAGAGAATGTCAGAAAAAACTGTTACACAAAATAGTGCACAAAAACTATTAAAAATAAATACATAAATAAGCCTAAATTTAGAATAACTGTCAATATGCTTAACCCCTTCGATAATTTCAACTTCATAGAGCTTTGGAAAAACATGGGAATTTGTACTTACCATCAATATCAATGCCTTCAGTTCGTAACATTGATTTGAGCCTTTCTATCTCTTCCTTCAATTCTCTGATAAGCTTAGCATTAGCATCCTCATTAATAACTGCCTTACAGACGATCTGCTTAGCACGGTCAGCATATCTGGTATAAAAAGACAGAGAACGATGGTTATTGGTTATTTAACTGTCAGTCTGTTAAAAGTTTGTTCTTATTCAGTTTATCACAATAATTTACAACATACACACAATGGGAAATAAACAATAACTGATTCATATAACAAATGAAGTGTAAATTAAAAACAAGTGTCTTTGAAATGACATTTTAATCAAATTCATCCAAGGGTTGCGAGTTCGAATTCCCTTCACACCAAACATGCTTGCCCTTTCAGCCGTGGAACATTATAATATGACAGTCAATCCCACTATTCATTGGGAAACTAGTCGCTCAAGAGTCGGCAGTGGGTGGTGATGACTAGCGCTGATAGCCCTCGTGTAGCTTTGTGCAAAATTCAAAAACAAATTTAATAAAAATTCATTACTGGTTACAAGAAAAGTAACAAAAACCTAATTAAATCCTGTTTAGGAAAATTTTAATTTGTGACCTTTAACCTGGGCTGTTTGTTTGTTTTGAATTTTGCAGAAAGCTACACGAAAGTTATCTGCACTACTCGTCCCTAATTTAGCGACACAAGACTAGAGGGAAGGTAGCAAGTCACCAGAACCCACTGCCAACTCTTGGGCTACTCTTACTGACGAATAGTGGATTCACTACCATATTATAATGTCCCAGTGGCTGAAAGGGCGAGAATGTTTGGTGCAAGAGGAAAATTACGAGTCGAACTCCTTAATACACTTGACCAAGCTGGGCCTTTAACCTGGTCTAATCTGGCAAATAAAGTAGAGATGACACTGTTGTACATGGAG
This sequence comes from Carcinoscorpius rotundicauda, assembly GCA_011833715.1. NCBI lineage: Eukaryota > Metazoa > Arthropoda > Merostomata > Xiphosura > Limulidae > Carcinoscorpius > Carcinoscorpius rotundicauda. The sequence goes on along the minus strand of CM022394.1, from coordinate 127,001,036 downwards.
TCATGCCAGTGGTAGATATCCAACAAAACCAAAAGTTGATGAAACAAGTATTCCATACAATTAGAGAGATTTATTTAAATAAGACAATCTTGATTAATCTATACTTATTTAAGCTAACTACTCAATACCACTTCTCCTAATTCCTGTAAACCAAATTTAAGCCCTCAAATATTATGCTCTTAAAGGAAGTGAATTTTCACCCAAATTGTAGGTGAAGCAAAAAGATTAAAAACAGCAAATTTAGTAACTACTCTGCTTTTCACTGAAATCAGAAAATATTTTTTATATTTCTGAAACAAAACTAAAATTTCAATTATTTAACTGTCTGTAAAAAGTTTTTTAAAGTATTGTAAAATAAAAAGTTTAATTTAAAAATTTGATAAGTGAATTTTATGCTTTTTTTATGACTTACATTTTTCTGGTCGAGTCAGTTTATGATTTCTGTTGGATTTTTTCTGTAGAATTTCACCTTAAACTACCCAAAGGGTATCTGTACTTATTTCTAAGTGATAATCTTTTTGGTGAAGTTAGCTAGTCAATACCACCCTCCATCAATCAATGAAAAGTAGGATTGATGACAATTATCTTTCACCATAGCAAAAAGAGTAAACCCAAACAAGTTCAGCAACAAGATTCACATCCACAGGTTACAAGTTGAGTGTCATAACCACCAGGGTGTGTCAGCCCATCAATTGAACTATACTTCTTGACAACAATTTTCTGAAGATGAGTTTAAATCTATTTCTTCACTTGAACCTCCCTATGAAATGTACGTTATTTTAAGAGTATCTATGAATTTAATCTTAATCTTACACATTAGAATAAGTTCAATTCTTCCCGACTTAACATGTGAGGAAAACTGGACTTAAACTATGTACTTACCTTAGTGTACTCAAAGTTTCATCAAAATTAATGTCTGCTGGGCTAATGGCAGCAATCATTGCAGTCTTGGAATTTCCACCTTGTAAAATAATTTAGAAACTGTTAAGTTATAGACATTCCAATTTTCTCAACACTTAAAAATGTTCAGACGAGATTAACAGTAGCTGATGTACTCATTGTGATATCAATGATGAAACTTTGTCTTTAATTTTAAGTCTTGTGTTGAAATGACCAATTCTAATTTATGTCTTCGTAATCACTGTAAAGAGAAAAACCTCCAAGCAAGAGTAAAAAAAACCTCAAGAGTGTATGTATATATATCACCATACTGGCTTGAAACAAATAACTACTATGTTAAATGAAAAGTACTCAAATACATCTAACAGTAGCAATCAATGACACCAGAATGTAAAGTCAGTTTAATATGGCACAGAAACTTTTGAATTCATTTATTTTAACTGTATTTGTATAAGATAAAAAAGTACATTTGTTTTCAATAAACCTTAGTTGTTTGCTTATAAATCTGTGTAACTTGAAACAAAAAAATCCAATGCACTTGTTTTGTCAGTTTTGCAATTTAAGTCATCACTAATGAAAACTGGTAATTAATACGTGATGTTTTCATTAATACTATATCTGTTGTATTCCATCACGTCTCATGATCAAGCCGTGGTTTTTGTTGCAAGGTCTCAAAGTAGTGAAGTTGACATGTGATAAATATATTCTTTGCTTTCACTCTTTGGGTCTTAGAATTACTACAAATTATAAATTAACTAATATTCAGCCATGACGATTTGCATCCACATAAATTTACCTTTGGTATTATAAAAATTATAAAAATGAAAATTCAAAATGCCTTAAGAATACGGTTAATTGTAGAAAAAAACAAAACATAGGGCATATACAAGTTGTACACACAGCCTAACAAATAATTTATCTTGTTCTTGTAATGCTGCCCCCTATACTTTTAATGTATCATTAAAAAAATAATATGTATTCTGATAAAATCTTTAATTTTAATGACAAGGATGCAGTCATTAAAACGGATGGAAAACTTAACAATAAAATGTCAGACTGGGAAGAGTAACGTATTCTAATGTCTGTTAAACTGTTTTTAACTTACCTAAATTTTCTCGAAGAAGCCAAGTTAACACTGAATCTCTGTAGGGAATGAAGTCTTGTTTTTTCTTCTTTTTTGTTGCCTGAAAGTTTAGTAGATAAAACAAGTTGGAGATGATTATGTAGTTTGTTTCATGAAATCAAAAACAATGACAACAATGTGTGATAATTCCATACTCCAACATAATTAAATCAACTTAGTTATCAACAGTTACGCTTTCCTAACCCCATACTAGATGCATGGAGTCCTTTTTACAGCATACGTATTGATGTGTAGACCAAGATAGCATGGGGTCAGATAATTCAACCATAAGATAACGCCTTATCCCCTCTGCTGCCAAGATGCTCATACTTTACAATAATTTAAATTTATTTGATTGTTTTTTTAATTCTACTTCAAAATAGAAACATTTTATTGTGGCACAAAAAGAGTAAAACACAAAACTGAGGGACTGAAATTTAACAACAGAAAAAAACTTAAGCATATATTCTTTGCAATCATTAAAAAAATATGTTTTGAAAAACTAATGATAAATTTTCTAAATGATTGACTAATTTTAAAGTCAGCATCAAGTGAAAGAATTACTATTTATCAATAAAACTTTATACTGGAAATTTAAAAAAACAGTAGTTCATATAAATTAAAAAAAACAAACTAATTTTATTAAATAACTTTGATTTATCCATGTAGGATTCTACTTACTGCCTAGTTGGGTAGGATGTTAGGAATGCAACAAGAAGAAAAAACAAAACACACAAGATTAGAAGTTAATTCATAACTATGTTGAAAACAAAAACTTACTCTGAATAATGATTTTTAATTAACGACTACACATACTCAAACCCTTAATCTGAAGCTCAGTTTGAGCTTGAAAGTTACTGTGCTAACGAATCAGTAATTAGTTTTAACTTAAACTACAACTAAAAAACTTAAGTCATAGAAACATTACATTTACAAAGAATACAATTCAAAACAGATAGTTTTGTTAGTAAACAGACGTTTAGTACACGCTATATTACCTATTTTCCAGTTCCAAGTGTGGTATATTAAATGGAAATCTAAGTCATTTTTAATAAAAATATGTATGTAATGTGTATGATAGTCATTAAACTAAACTGATATCTTATATTTCATTATAAAAGAGGTAGTACACATGATATTCACACACAATATATACAACCATATAGCTTTTATTTTAATTGCACATTTAAATTACATTTATGTATGATACTTGCATATAATACATACAGCCATACAGCTTTAAGTTTAATTACAGATTTAAGGTGTACTAAACCATACCTTCCAAGACATTGCTTGACAATGAATAATCCCAACACATTTGAAAGATTAGATACTGTAAATTATGGCACAGTGCAGCACAACAAAATGGACATAATTTATACTGATGGTTTCAAGTCAAAAACTAAGTTTCCTTACCAACTAGATTTTGTATTCTAACCAAATTTCTTTTAAACGTGCATACCGTAAGAAACTTTTCCGCATAAAAGAAAAAAACACAACATTACCAAATAAAAGAAATAAACAGTTTGTTACCAATTACTGATACACCTCATTGTAACGTTAAAAGGAGTGAAAAGCTGTTTTAATATATTACATTTGTTTTTGCATCAATAATCTAAGTTACCATACTTAAAAAAGTGGTCTCAACTTACAACTTCAGCCAATCCAGAGATTACTTTTCCCAAGGTAGTTAATGATTTGTTTATGTTTGCTCCTTCTTTTAACCTTGTACCTTGTGCACCTGTTGAATCTGCACGCTCGCTTCCTGCCAAGTCAACAAGGCTAATTTTGCTGACCTAAAATATAAAGCTGTTTAATACAACGAGCAGTAGAACAGAGGACTACAGCAAAGCATCAATAATAACCCTAAGCTTTCAATTAATCAATATTTCAGAATATCTACCACACTATAATTGATATTTACAGAGAAACAAATGTTTACTCTGAATTGAAATCAAGGTTGAAGTTCGAGATTTGAGAGAGAAATATTCTTATACAAGAATCTAGGTTTCTGTCTCTACCAGATTTATAAACAACATCATGACCTGGTCCAGTAGTGTGCTACTCACAAATCCTACATTATTAAATAGTTATAAAAAGTTCAAAAAATCTTTCGTTTGATACCAGAGGTAAATTACCTTTTCTGCAACCAGTCCTGTGCTTTTGTCCTGTCTTCTCTGTGTAAAAATGATTGTGAAAACTGCATGTGAGCGACTGCTGGTTTCATTCATGTTTGTAGCTGCCACAGTTCTTGTTTTTTTTTTGGAAGGGTAATAAAAAAAAGAAAACAGTCACAAAAATACTGCTCACCTCACTCATAATTTATTTTTATAATAAAGGGATTATTTTTATATAAAAGAACAACACTCCTCTAACTCAAGTTTTTATTTTCCGTAGCTGTTAACAAAAGTGTTGGCTTCTTAAATCCTGGGTTCAAAGTTTAAAAATTATTCTAAACACATTCTCAGAATAAGTAAAAGTAGGCTTAATTTTGTACACTTTAGAGCACAACAGACAATAAAATAGTTAACCTGGCTTTGTTGCCTTCATCCATGAGTTGATTAATATCATCATAAGAGGTAACGGCAAGTTTGGAAAGATCTTCAACGTAAGGTCCAAGAGCAGGATGTTCCCTTACTCTCAAATTATTTTTATTTTTTGGATTAAGCAGGTCTCGGACACGTTCACAGTATATTTCCATGTAACTAACCTACATAGAGTGAAACAAATAAATTATTATTTTCAAATCAAAGCTACTTGCATAAATCTCTAAGAGTAAAGCAATTGAAAAACTTTTGAGCAGAAGTTTTAAAGAAAATCAACAAGGTGTAAATCAAGGTAAAGACTCTTTTTTGGTATTTTTTTAAATTTTATAATCAATACAAACTTTTTTAAATCATATGCAGTTAATAGTTATGTATTAACTTTCTTCTGAGGGGCTCGATATAATATACACGTTAAGTAATTGTACCATAACTTTTGATACATCATGTGTACCTTCACAAAATTTGGTAGAATTTTAGTGAAGATTGCAAGTCATTTGAACAAAAAAATCAATTTTTTAAATGATATATTTTGTCATTAGTCCGAGCAATTTCATGTCATGACTAAAAACTATTCTTCATCTAAAAAAAATTTTAAATATTATTTGTTTAATCTGTAAAATCTAATTACATTTCAAACATTTGTTTTCAGTAAGACTTTATATTTTATGTTATTTTCTATACTCTAACTATGTGGAGTCTGTCAACTGACCAACCTCGTAACCATCATAAAAAAATTAGGAAGGATAAATTAAGTTTTTTGTGTGATAGAATTACTATACATTATAACAGAAAAATACAAATGATTGGTCTAAGTGGCTCAAGTCTCTTAATGCTACGTATTTACATATATATTTATTATTCTTTATTATACTAACCTTCCAATAACACCCAGCTAACATTACATACCTGTATATGTATATAGTAATTACACTGATATCATAAACTTCCATCATAATTCAAGCTTAGTAATCAAGATTATTTAGATTTTAAAAAGTATAAAACTTTGAACAGACTAATGACACAACCTACCACACTGAAATAACCCTTCTGAAAACATTCTAAGCTGTTGATTGGTTATTCACGTCATATACTGTAATAAGAGTATATAAGGGACCATTTAAAAATATTGAAAGAATTTAATAGGGCCACCATGTTTAATTCAGCACATAAGCCATATTTTAGCAAAATAAGATAACAGATTCTTATTTTATATTCTAGCCTGTCAATATTACTAATATGGGTTCCTAGTTTGTACAAAATTATGGACTTAGTATTTCAGCATCACAAACCAGCAATTTTTGTAGATTCTAACACTTACTTCCACAGAATACATCATGTCTTCATCTGAATTTTTTATTCTGTTAAATAAATCTTTACAGATGTGGGGGATTATTCCTTCTTGTCCTTCTTCCTGTTTACCCATCATGGTAAAGCTTTTTCCGGCTCCTGTTTGGCCGTATGCAAATATGCATACATTGTACCTGAAAAAATATTATACACAGAGCACATACTGGATTACAAAATAAAAAAAATATATCCAACTTCACATCTGCGTAAAATAAGTGTCACTTACAGAAATACCAAGTAGTACACGAACATAAATTTATTGATAAAAATTAATACACCATTTAAACTTCTATAATTCATTACCAGAAAAACAGGGGTATTTTCCCACATTTTTCAAATACATTTGTTCTGGCTATCACCAGGCTGAATCTGACCAAAATAGGTGGTAAAGTAGCTTTGTTTTTGGATTACTAAGCAACTGTGGTTTAAATGTTGTATGACTTTCATTAATTAAATATCACAAGATATACAACTAATAAAATAAATTTACTGGTTTAAACATTCATCCTTTAAAGCCACAGGAATGAAATAACTTCTTATAGTAATGATCCAGGTTGGTTACCATCAACCACCAAGAAAGATTATTTAGGTTGGTTACCACCAAGCACTATGAAAGATGATCTAGACTGGTTATTGTTAATGATCCAAGTTGCTTACCATGATATCAAATATTATGATTCAAGTTGGTTACCATTACATACCAGAAAAAAATGATTAAAAAAAAACCAAAAGTTAATTAGTGTATGTTCACAGCATAATCTTACTTTCAGATAACAAATGGTTAAAACCAATCTGCAAACCTAGTGCATAACTGTAGACACTTGTTTGTTTGTTCAGAATTGAAACACAAGTAAACTTTTTACCCATATTGTGTAAAATTATGTTTGGAATATGATGCACATTTGTCCATATAGAATAACAAAATCAATACTATGGCCAGCTGAAAACTGAAGTTTTAGATTATTCAATATGAACAATCAAATATTGTGTTTGAAGTCACACCAGATCCACATGAAAAAAAACCTAACTGATTACTGGCTGAAAAGTTGGATGGCCTCAAAAGTATATTTACACTAAGAAAGAAAAGTATCTTGTTTTACGTTTCCACTAGCTGTAGTGATTTGTATATACAATTTTATATGTAGAATAAACACCTACAAACATCACACCATAATACCTAAAACTGTCTAGACTGTAAAACAAAAAGTAGTGTGAATGTTAGTGTGGCTGAAAATAAAACTGACTGCTCTCAGAGATCAGTCTACACATGGTAAAACAAAACTGACTACTCTCAGAGATCAGTCGACACATGGTGAAACAAAACTGACTACTCTCAGAGATCAGTCGACACATGGTGAAACAAAACTGACTACTCTCAGAGATCAGTCGACAAATGGTTAAACAAAACTGACTACTCTCAGAGATCAGTCTACACATGGTTAAACAAAACTGACTACTCTCAGAGATCAGTCTACACATGGTAAAACAAAACTGACTACTCTCAGAGATCAGTCTACACATGGTTAAATAAAACTGACTACTCTCAGAGATCAGTCTACACATGGTTAAACAAAACTGACTACTCTCAGAGATCAGTCTACACATGGTTAAACAAAACTGACTACTCTCAGAGATCAGTCTACACATGGTTAAACAAAACTGACTACTCTCAGAGATCAGTCTACACATGGTAAAACAAAACTGACTTCTCTCAAAGACCAGTCTACACCTAGTAAAATAAAACCGAGCACAGTCAGGGATCACATTCTATGAAATATGATGATTTTCAGAGATCAGCCTTAACCATTTTAAAAGGTCTCAACTGCAACCTACAATTTGGGACAACAATTTTTTTTGTTGGAACTTTAGCTAGAGAATAATTTTAATAGTATTTATGTACAAATCCTCAATGAAAATTATTAACAAAATACAAACAAATTTTTACACGGTTTTTTATACAAATATACTCACAAACAACAGCAATCATCCTAAGCTGCAGGACTGAAATCAGTGGTTAAAAATTTATTGTGGTTTAACAATGCACAACTAAAAAACACAATCAGATTTGTAAACTCAGGTGGAAAACGTAATTACGTCAATTATTGTTTTAACTATATTTGCAACCAAGAATAATGATAAAAATGTGTAATCCTGGTATTTTTAAGTCAGCAAAGGTAAATGGAAAAAAAAAATTTTCAGCACGAGTGGTGAATAGCTAACACTGATAATCTTAACTGCTTGGTATCAACACATCCAAATATAAAGACTATAAAACAAAATTAAACGTCACAGCAATAAACAGTAATTTTAACCACTGTTCCACACATACATGCACACTTTTAAGAAAACAAAAACTGATGTCACTTAGGCTTAACTGAGAGATAGGCTAAGTTACAAGTTACATTTTTCAACAAAACAAGTAATATAAAATTAATACCTTACATGTAAAGAGCAAAATTATATTTAGTTTGTTTTACTGAAATTCCCTAAGATATGCACATGTAGGCTTTTAAAAGATTTGTTTCAGAAGTTTTTGCTCGATCATACCTCAACATTCTGAAATATAGACGTACTAACAATAATGGCAAATCTGGCTTTCTTATACACTGAATGGTTCCGATATGAAAATGGCATATAAAGTGTAATAGTCATCGAAAACACGTAAGAGTTCTGTTAATTTTAAAAAGTGAAGACTGGTGGTTATCAGTAGGTTAACTGTGTTTAGTAAATCATTTAATTATATCAAAAATGCTCACAAGATATTCTGATATTCAAGTGATTGGATTATTTAGAATAAATATTCATTTAACCCCCAAAATATGCAAATGTTTTTTGTTTTGTTTCTTCTGCACACATATAAACAATTAATCCTGCATTTGCTTTTTAGTTCATTATAAATTCCCTAACAGAAAATTATATTTGCACAGACAAACACTTGAAGAACTTTATGTTGTAGGCTATTTAAAACTTGGGCTTCTGAAAGGCCATTAAAAGTAGTAAAGGTTTTCTTACCCTTCAAAAGAATGATCCAACATATCTTCTCCAATGTCTCTGTAAACATGTTCCTGTGTAGCAAAATTCGGGTCTTGGTGCTAAAAGCAATAATAAAACTCATTATATTTTCTAAATTACACATTTACATTCCAAATAGAGCTATATTCACTACAACTCATCACATTATACAAAGCAGAGTAACATGTTGCAACTTGCATCCTCAAACTGTCAAATTTTTTGTTTGAATGTTTGTAAGGTAAGTACTTAACTGACCATAAAAATAAAATACTACCTTTCACATTATATTTAAACAAACTACCTTGACTAAAGAGTAGCAGTCTAACAGAACTTTTTAAAATTAGTATTAGACTTTTAAAGAATAACCATGCTTTTTATTAACACAGAAAAGCATTTTTAAACATTTAAACTCATCTCTCAACAAGACAGTATTTTCTTTTCATATTATAAACTGTTCTTACATTTAGTGAAATAAAAGGACAACATTAAACACATCAAAACTGCTATTAGCACCAAACTGAAAGCTACTTACATCATGTGACCAATAGGAATAGTCAAAGTTAAAACTTTTTGTGGAATCTTTAGTTCCTTGAGGAACTTTGGGATTTATAATACCTAAAATAAACAAAATAATGACATTTAATTTGGTTAACATATAACTTCATGTTTTGTGGATAACTACTGCAGGCTTACCTTACTGTTTGAATTTGCAAAACAGGTCATATATTGTCATGAAATTATGGTTCACACAGGGTATTGTTTTCAGAGAACACATCTCTTGGTACCTTCCTTAAATGTACTTCAAAATTAAAACAAGAATTTAAACTTGGAAATGGTTTAACTCATCAGTTGGACATCTGTTAAAAAACACAGTTATGTATAGAAACCTTACAATATTCAGTTATGTATAGAAACCTTACAATATTCATTACCCCTTAACAACTTATCAGGAGTCTCAAATAATACAGCTGTTTACTCAGAGTTACAAATAATCAGAAAAACAGAAATTAAAGTGTATCATTTGATACTACGTTGCTTTAACCGAGCACCAAAAAGTCATTAACAACACGAATATTTGTAAATAAACACTATTTTCAAGTCACTTGGTGCACTTTCAAAAGGTTGGCCATAATTTTTGACATTACCATGCAGTTGGCCATAAGACAGCCAACCGAAGAGAGATTTATATTTAGTAGACTCTGATTTAATTTCAAGCTGTACAGAATTTCCAAACATTTGTAGATGTGTTTAACATCAGAATCTAAAGTGAATGTATAATAAAAGAATAATGAGCATCCCTCAAAGATGAGTGGTGGAAAAGATACAAAACAGTGAAAAACTATTCACCAATAAAGACAGAAAATTAAAACATATGTTACATTTCTTTTGAGTCAAGCATCTACTTTACAAAATGTTAGCATGTCTTCAAGGCAAATCCAAGGATACAATGGGCTTTTGAAAAGGAATGTGACAAAAGACCAAAAATTAAATCCTTCGTTTTCATATTTAAAATATTCATTATATGATGTCTTTGTACTGCTGTTTTTTTTCCCCCAAAAGGGAACAAAAACTTCTGATTACAAAGAACAGGAAAATTCAAAATGTAAAAACACCTTTCACTATAAGACATAAAATACACAAGTTCCTTTTTTAGCCCTCCTTTGGTTGCAATCCACAAATATTTGCATAATATTTTCAACTATCATAGGCATGTCTTGGTTCAGTGTATTAGACTAATTAAAAATTAATTATTAGGTTATTTTTAACACATTAGAGATACACTACTTATACAAGTCACATATAAATCACATGTCTGTTTCGTATTTGGTAACAACAGTTTTAAAATGACTAAACAATGGACTCACGTACATAACAAAATACATGCAAACATTGTTGATAGAATAAGACCGGTTCACGTTTGAAATTCAAACAGTTACATGAGCATTATCAGTCCTAGCCTTCTCTAACAGTGAAAAACTAAAAGTGAAGCTAAGTCAGCACCATCCACTAATAACTCTTGGGCCTCCCCTTTTACCAGTGAATAGTGGGATTGATCTTACACATTGCAATGTCCCCTCATGGCTGAATGGGTAGGATGTGGATTCAAAACCACAACCCTTAGATTATGAGTCAAGTGCTTTACTCACCTGGCCATACAAGGCTAGAAAAAATAATACACACACTTGGATCAAATTAATACTATTTGAAAGTATGCTTTATAGCTTTGGTTTAAATAAACTTTAGCCTATTTTTAGCTAGAAATGACTAATTTTTTGTACAATTATTTTAATAATTGTTGTTTGATAACTTTACTCGTGTCACTTTAGCCTCGGTCTGTAACTTTACTGGTGTCATGATTCTTTAACACTCCTACGAAAATTGGGGCCTAATAGGCCCCAGAGCAACTTGAAAGGTTATTAATATTAGGCTAATAATTTTGTATTTAAATGAAATTGCCATTAACTGACCCTATCCCTTTATATTTTAAGAAGCAATAATATTTTGACTTTTCAGACATTTGCGAAATAATATTTTTAAAAAAATTTTTAAACAACCACTAAGGGTATCAACTTTAGTGAATGTAAATATTTGTTTCGTAGGAGTGTTAAAACCAAAACTCTATGTTATTTGGAAGACAAAGTAAAACAGTTTCTTTTACTACGTAAATTAAGTAATTTAATACGCTCAAACACCTTATTAGAATTATCTTTAATAACTTAAAAGCACGTAAAAGAGAGGGGAAGAAATCAATAGGTTAGCAACACGCAACTAGACTGAGTATGCTGTAGAAGTGTTGTTACCATGACGACAGATGCACCATGGAGAGAAAGTTAGATTAGCAGACGCAATTCGTGCTCTGCTTTACAGTGAAGAAAAACAAGGCCTAGTGTGGTAATACCACGAAAGGTAAGTATCGCATAATACTGTTAGAACGGAAAAGGGAAAATAGCATAAACCGTTCTTTAGCCACGGAAGAATGGCGGAAATATTTGATAACGCAATTCGGTCCTCGTGCAAAGGAAATAAAAACAATTGTTTTATTTATTTTACTTTAGTTCTTAAATTGCGTCTTTAACCAACACAACAAGAGAAATATTAAGCTGAAAACATTATTCTGTTGCAGAATAAAAGAAACAATAATTGAAGGCAAATTCTAGTTTTCGTACATCTCAATGCTTTAAAATGAAATATTTCTTTTGGGCGATAGATCATGTGAACAAACTATGTATCGGGTAAAGTAAAAGGGGGCAAAAACAGGAGAAAGGTGAAACATGGCTAACGATAGTCACGTGATACCTATGAATGAAATACCACTAAGCCGATATCACGAAGATGAGAAATGACCGTTTTGATTTGTTTTGAATTTCTCGCAAAGCTACACAAGAATTATTTGCGCTAGCTGTCTGTAATTTAGCAATTACAGACTAGAGGGAAGGCAGCTAATCAACATCACCCACTGCCAACTCTTGGGCTACTCTTTTCCCAACAAATAATGGGATTGATTGTACATTATAACGACCCCCACGGCTGAAAGGACGAGCATGTTTGATGACAAGGATAAAAATCTACAACCCTCTACTTGCGGGTCGAGCGTCCCTTAACCACCAAGGCTCATGAAAAATGAAAAAGAGGCAAAAAGTTTAGGTATAAAAAATATGTACGTAAAAATAAAATTGGTGTATAAACAACACGAAATGACAGGAATATAAACAGACAGATAAAATAGACGGATTCCACGTGCACTTCACACTTTGTTTTTCTCTGAACTGGGTGGGTTTTCTTAAAAGTTTTTTTTACGACTTTATGACCATGCGAATTCCTTGCTTAGATGAATTTTTTTCTGTTCAAGTACGAAACTTCAAAATAGGTTATTTATATGCGTTGTTCTAGACGCAAGAAATGGAATCTGAATTTTGGCATTATAAGCCTCCAATCTTCCGTCCAGCCGCTTTCGGAAGGTCTGGTTTGTTTTGAATTTCGCGCAAAGTTATACGAGGGTTATCTGCGCTAGCCGTCCCTAATTTAGCAGTGTAAGACTAGAAGGAAGCCAGCTAGTCATCACCACCCACCGCCATCTTTTGGGATACTCTTTTACCAATGAATAGTGGGATTGCTCGTCAAATTATAACGCCCCCAACGGCTGAAAGAGCGAGCATGTTCGATACGAAAGTGATTCGAACCCAAAATCCTCGGATTACGAGTCGAATGCCTTAACCACTTGGCCATGCCAGGTTGTTTCTGGAGGAAGGACATTTAAATAAATATAATATAAATTAACAGAACTACAAAAACTTAAATTATACGAGTTGTGTTAATTCCAACAATGCTGAAAATCGAAACAAATGAAACAATTATTTTAAAAATAATAATAAAACGAACCGAATTCTCAAACAAACATGTTAAAAAACTCGTTTAGAATTTATTCAAGAAATCCATAGAATCAGATTTGTTTATTCTTTTTGGCTGGTTTACAAAATGAGAAATGTAGCTAAGTACGTGTCAGAAAACACTAGCTATTATCATCTTACATTGTTTGTCTTAAAGCAAAGCTACAATGGAATAGCTACAGTGTTCACCGCGGGGAATCGAGCCCCGAATTTTAACGTTGAGATTCCCCAAACTTACCGCTATTCCACTGCACTAACAATAAAGGCCAATCGAGACGGGGACCCGAGAACAAATTTTCAAGGTTTTCCCAAAATATACCGTCTATTGGTACTATAGGTTTGTCTAGCAACAAAAAAGAAAACATCACTAGCTTTCTGCTAGTTGTTAAAAACCGGGTTTTGATAACCAAGGTGGGCAGAGCACAGATAGCCCACTGTATAGATTTCTGCTTAATAAAAAGCAAACAGCCATAGTGTTCGTAATATTTTGGTGCAACAGACACGCGAACTGACGCATTAAAACAGCCTTGACACCAGGGGGAAGTGTCATCGAACTTATGCCATGACAAATGACGAGCCGGTACTACTAAATTTTCCTCAGCTTAATTACGTTTTGCCTTTGGGCAACCACTTCTCAGGGAAATGTACAAAACCAGAGCGAACTAGTTAGCCTCTCAGAAATGGTTCTGAATGAGCCAATAAGTAAATCAATAGAATGTCGCTTTCAGTACAGTTACAATATTTCACGTTTGCAAGTGCGTGTTTGTCTTTTTGTGCATTATAGAACGAAGATTAACGTCGTCTTTATTCAACTGGTTCCTATAAAATTATCGCTCAAAGGTAAACGTTCTACATGCGCATGGCCTTGCATAATTTTAAATTAACACGTGACAGGAAAAACACCTTGGCCAGTTATCGGGCTATTGTCGTATGATCTAACAGAGGAAGTCTGAACGTTATCCGTGTTTTCAAAGTGAGGAGCACGCTTTCGCGACAACGAAACGCAAACCATAAATCACCGGATATCAGTCTTTCTGGACATGCTAGCCACAAGACCACGCCTGACTCATAATTAATGATACTATACAAAGGGTCAAGAAACAATAAAAATGCGTAAGGAAAACGAATGAGAGTTCTGCGAGTTTTAATTAAGTTGGTGCAGCTCGTCCCCTCTGTTTAGGAAGTCCAATACAACGATTGAACTAAAAATTCAATGTAGAAACACTCCATAAATCTATACATTTTCATCCAAGTCCCCCTCGTCGAACAAAATTATTATAATCGTGAAAGTTCTTCTTGACAAAAACAATCTGACATAAGAGAAAAAAATAGTCAGGACTCGATCAATTTTCTCAATAACCAATATATATTATGGAAGATTGATTCAGACATCCATAGACACGCATGTCTGTGTGGTTTTTTTGGTACCATCACGCCATTTTATGAGCTTCAATATTTCGAAATAACCATTTCTTTTTTCGTTCTTTTCTCCTCTTTCTTCATGACGTAAAAAGTGTAATTCAGTTACTTCACAATCTTGTAATTTAAAGTTCAAGTTACTGTGCGATTATTTGTTCGAAAAAATCTTTAAAGAAAAAGCACGACGTATCTACGATTTTGTTGTCTCTTGGAAAAACGTGTGCGCGACAAATGAGAACTACACCAATATTATACTTGTTGAATAAATATTTTCCCCAATTATAATTTATGAACATGAAAGCAGTCAACCAAAAAATTTCGGGGTTGTAATCGTCATCACAATATGGCGTTTTGACCATTCAAAACAGAAGCAGTTGTAGGGTCGTCAGAAAAAGTATATACGATTACAGCTACATGTCTACAATAAGTGTACCAACATACTGGAACTAAAATTTTCTATCATCAACATACGCACACAAACATTGTCTGTTGTCAAATAATTTTAATATACTCTAAGTAGGCTTAGCTAAAATTACTGAAGAAATATAACAAGAACGAAAAGAACCTTGGGAAGGTTTTAAAATAAACACGAACGTGGATATCAGTTAAATGTTTTTGTTTTTTGAATTTCGCGCAAAGCTATCTGCGCTAGCCGTCCCTACTTTAGCAGTGTAAGATTGGAGGTAAGGCAGCTAGTCATCACCACCCACCGCCAACTCTTGGGCTACTATTTTACCAACGAATAGTGGGATTGACTGTCACGTTATAAAGTCCTCACGGCTGAAAAGGCGAGCATGTTTGGTGCGACGAGGATTCGAACCCACGACCCTCAAATTACGAGTCGAACGCCTTAACCCACCTGGCCATGCGGGGCCCAGTTGAAATGTATAAATGAGTTAATTCAAAGTATTCGATATTGGTCTATTTTGAATTTCAAGCAAAACTACACGAAGGCTACCTGCGTTAACCGTCTCTAATCTAGCTACTTGTGAAGGGGGGTTTAACCAAAAAGTGGAATTTACCACCACCTCATAACACCCAGACAGCTGAAAGGGCGAACATATTTGGTGGTGCGGGTACACGATCCAATGTTGAAGTTTGAATACATTAATGGACTGGAAATTTATGTTGAATGAAAATGAGATGAAGTTTCGGGTTTCCTGCACACAGTGTCCGAAACGTCGTCCCTTATTTTAATCAACAGACAGTTGCAGTTAATTAAAATACTCAAACTTATCCTTTTTGCTCTGCCTGAAGTTCCACCGAAACAAGGTCGAACAAATAAAAATTCGAACAAAAGAAAATGTGACTTTTAACTTGACATATCTAATCCTTATAACACAGAAGAGTCGTACAATCTAAATGTCAAGTAACACAAAATGGTTAGAAAAACAGTACTTCCCTATTTCTTTTGTCTGTCCGATACAGAAATTTTCAAAGTTCGTAAATCAGAGAGAAAGTATTGCGATTGTATCATGAATATTTACCAATTCCGGTTAGCTTTTGTTTTTCCAAACAATATACTTATGAAACATACCAAATCAGAAGACATTCGATTTCATATGAATAATTGCGTAAATGTCCCATTTAATCATACAGCGTACTTCAAGTGATTTCACGTCACAACGCCAAATCAGACAAGCATTTTACGTTTCTGTAGACACACACATTTGTCGTAACATGGGTCCGAAAGTCATTCTTATAATTGTTACAATACAACACTAAGTGCACTGTTTTCACGAGTAGGGAAAATGTTGATGGGTTTGTTTTTTTAAAGTAAGTCTGTTTCATATTCGTTTCGTTGTGAAACATATTAAACTGAAGTGACAATAAGAATTATCTGACATTTGTGTTCGTACTTTAACAGGTTCGGCATAGCCAGGTGGTTAAGACACTCGACTCGAGGATCGCAGGTTCGAATCCCTGTTACACCAAACATGCTCGCCCTTTCAGCCGTGGGGGCGGTAAAATTATAACGGTCAATCCCACTATTCGTTGGTTAAAATGAGTAGCCCAAAAGTTGGTGCTGGGGTGAGCAGTGATGACTAGCTGCCTTCCCTCTAGTCTTACACTGCTAAATTAGGGACGGCTAGCTCAGATAGCCCTCGTGTAGCTTTGCACGAAATTCAAAAGCAAACAAATATACTTTAATGTAGACTTACACAAGTATTATATGCGCACGTCCGTCCTCAACTTTTTAACATAATACAATAAACACCTATCGCCGACTTTAGTTGGATATTCTTGTCTGACCGACCCTTTGAATTTAACCGTCATATAACGCACCTGCAGACCCGAAGCGTGTCAACGAGTTGCGAAACATGGATCTTTGTACCCACACTCCAGGCACGTTAACCACTAGATCACACCCTGCCCAGCTAAATAATATTTTGAACAGTAGTTTAAAAGTAAGGCAAAAGTTTAATCAACTAGTTTACCAATTTGAGAAAACAAACTTAACTGTTTAACAAGTTTATGATCATTACAGACTAAAACCGACATAACTCCGAGAATTCTGGGAACAGGACGAAACCAGAAATACAAGACTTTAAAATGTTAAAACGAATGAAAGTTTAAACTAAAACGTTTCATCAAACAGACCAATGGAATGCTGAACACTCGAATTTCAGCCTCGTTTTCAATACCCTTCACTACGGGTGATGTTCACATATTGTAAAATATTGAGACTTGTTTTATGTTGTTATAACACTAAATGGATTTGGCATGACTTGTTCGTTAGGAACGCTAGACTCGAAAATCCTTCTCTTCGAACATGCCCGTTCCATGTGGTTGGCGATGAGGCAGCCCTCAGGATGAGAAAATTTGTGGCTTACCAAAAAATACCGGCCGACCCAAAACAAGTTAGGGTAACGGTTGTAAAGTAATGGAACAGCAGAACGTGTAAATATGTAAATAAATAAAAGTGTAAAATCACTTATTCATGGAATTAACTCTAATATTAATAACATTTTCAATTAATTTTTGATTAACCTGTATGTTACGTATAGGGGTCCTCAATGTAACAACCAGCAAAATCACGAACCCTAAAGCAATATGGCGTATATACAGTTCATACAAATGTATTTTGAACAGACAACTTGTTAGTCTGAGATCGTTATGCGTAAAAACGTATTTTGTTATGGAAATAACAGTATTATTATTTATTTTTTAAGTTTTATTAACATAGTGAGAATTTTGAAATAGTTTTAAGTGTAGTTTTTATACTACATGTAATTAGTTAACGTCAAACTATTGCATCATGTAACACCCACATCTGGACAAATAACCCCTGTGAGACATGACGTCAAGAAAATGTCATAACGTGGGTAGATGCAGCAAAAAATCGCAATTACACAATCAAAATGCTTTACGTATATTCGTCTTGTTTTGTTTTTTTTCCTCTCTTTGTCTTCTAGTGCAGCGTCCGTAAGAGACCGAGAGCTATTGGACACTTGCGATATGCACTCCCTACAAAGCATGGGTTGTTCCACTATCGACATCGTACGAGTGTTCAAGTCCACTTATGTCTGTACTAGTCGTGCTGGCGCCACAGTGTATCCATGATTACTCATCGCTAAATCCGGACTTTAGTGTACGTGAACATACTTGTACACGTTTGTCCGGAGACAGTTCGTCACGTAAGGCCCAAAAACGTCCAGTAGCTGAAGCTGCTAAAGCCACGTGCGTGGCCTCTTTAATACACACACAGCATATATTCGCTACAGCAAGCAAAGACTTAAATATGATACAACTAACACAGTTTTAATCGCGTCATAACATGTAACAGACGATAACAATAACTTGTTCTTTTACTGATACGGTTAGCACCTAGATACTTCAAGCTTCACCGATAAAGAGCCTTTAAAAACTAAAACTAAGGTATTAGTACCACACATGGAAACATACACTACCGTAATGGAGTTTTATATGGTTCTTTAATAGATTGGTTCATACTGTATACTACAGCAGAAGAGTTTTGGTGTTTTTTTTAACGGACTCACCCTTGCTGCATTAATAATATCTCGTGTTATTTAATAAACTGTTATAAAGTACTCCATGTTATAATACTTTAGGTCTTACTGCAAAAACAGGGAAAGCCTCAGTAATTCAACAAGCGGTCAACAACTAGCACTACAAAACAAATCAACTCACTTTCGCAGTGATTTAAATGTAATTGTTTCAATCAAACCTTTACACAACAATTTGTAGCGTAACTAGTGTAAAACGTTATAAAAAATATAACGTGTTTCAGAATTTATTTATTTTGGGGGAAAATTTTTCATGGGTTTTAATTTCTCTTACAGAAGGTAATATCTTTATCAGCTCTTGAAATATTGTAACTGTGGCTAAACTGTTTACAACAGTGTTATTTACTCACGTTGCAAACAACCTAGTCATCCAGTAAACTACTTGGTAATGCACTGTATGCCTCACAGAAAAGCACATTTTACAGGCGCTGATATTGATTGGCTTAAAGACAAACTCTCTATTACTTCCATCGTCTTTCTAAGCTAGAAGAATACATGAACATAATAATGTTAGTTAATAAAAGGTTTGATTTTCCAGTCGCGTCTCCGAAACCATTACCAATTAAGTATCGATTTTTCTGAGGATATTATCTATAACAAATACTTTTAATTCTAATCAAGACAATGTTTAGCTTATTGTAATTCAAAGCATGACAGTTTTTGTTTATATACAATATATTAAATATTTATGTAGTTGTTACTACTTTCCGTCGTACAATTAAATATATTTTATTTAAAATTTTTGTATTTCCTAAAGGTAAAAAGTTCCGTAGAATGTCTTGTACTGAGACACTTTCTTGCATTTCTATTGTTGTTTTGTTAAAAATCTAATTACAACGATATTTAAATTATAATTTATATATGTTAATTTAAACTGAATAACTACATTTATAACCCAACATTGAAAATCATATTTTAATGTAAATTATAAATGAGATCTGATAACTAAAATAATACGAAAATTTAACTCATCATCAAACTTATACATTTACGAAAATTAAGTTTGTTATTAGAAAATAAATTTTATGAAAATTATTAATCTGTTATGAAAAATCCACGAAGCACATACAGAACTGTTTTTGAAACAGTGTAGCCCAAATAAGTGTTGAAACTCTGTAATCACAGACGCGTTTCTTAGGCCTAAATAGACTTAAAGCTTTGCCAATTTAGACATTTCATACGATACATTGTAAGGCCTAACTTTGTACAAAAGTACTGTATATTATTATTATTATAACATGAAAAAGTTACCTTGAAATTTATTAATTATACTTTATTCAGTTTTCAGGTTATGCTTTCATTTTCATTTCATGTGAAAAACATTAAATACACCTTATTGCGCGTAACATGTTTTTGTGGCATGAAACAAATCAGATCGAACAATCACAATCGCTGTGTAGCAAAATACAATACACGCAAATGATTAATACATATCACTAATAAATTAAAAGCCCTGGCACTTCAGGTAAGAGACTTACATGTTGTATTTCCACCCATAGAAATGATGCATTTGCAGTCCTTGCCTATTTCTCGGTTGTTGAAAGGCCGCACTCGAACGGCCACCTTCACTGACGACATCTTGTTTCGTGTCGAAGACGCCCAAGCGTCTTAAAATGTCTGAAAAATATAATAGTGTTTAAATATTTATCTCATGCAAAACTCATTTGAGACTGAATACAATACACTATAATATAATGGACAGTTTGGAACATTAAATAAAATTGTGTATGGTACGTTTTACACAGCCTAATTTAATTCAGATCACGTGTTTTTGTCCGCTTATTTAAACGTGATCATACGATTTTCTTATGGAATCTCTTTTTACCTCGGTTCGAGTACTCTTACGACAACACAGGAGTACTAGAAAACTTTAGAATTGAATTGTTTTCGTGATTTGTGTTAAACAAATGAAAAAAACCATGAGTACCACGCTTTAAAATAAAATCAGTATATTACTTGAATTTTTCCAATAATTATATCATAATATTAATTGAACAAGCATTTCGTACACGAAATATTAAGTTAGCTACATCTCAAGTTTGAAAACAAACTTACACAAAGTAACCCCCCCCCAAAAAAAACACAACATAAAACAACTTTTTATTTGCTCAAAAAACCATCAAGATGACGACATTACTTCCAAGTTTCTCCAGTTTTCGCCGCAATTGCGAGGTGTGAAATAATTACTTCTAACATGCGTAACACATGTGTTACAACCACCCTTTCCACAAACTAGTCACACACTTTAAATAAAACACTGAATTACACACATCGTAACGACAAATACTTGAAGATCCTCACGTGCAGAACTATCATCCGAGTCGAACGAGCAGAATTCAATCATTACAAGTCTGTAGCTTCAAATTTACTAAAATTGTATATTTATTAAATGTTGTATCCAGGAATCGGGGCATTGTGGTTTAGGAGATAGAAAAATATCGCTCGTTTCTCAACAATAGTTGCTTTTTTACTTGTTTTGAAACATGGGTAAAAAAAAAAAGAAAAAAAGTAAGAACCGAATTTGGTATATCATCTCATGAACAACGTTATGTTTAATAATAATAATAATAATATTATATCCTCATGGATATATATTTGTGTATTTTTAGTATCACACGGATGTTTAAAACTATTTGTAGGTAACTAAAAAGTCACATTTCCCGCTGTAGCAAATTGCAGGGTGTTAAACTCTTTGTCGTTTGCATTTAACGAAAGATAACTTAAAAACATAGAATATCATGACTTTTTTTTTTTTTTATTACCATACAAGTCTCTTCGGATCTATGCATAAAATAAGAAAATACGTGGTACTTCGGAAAGTTAAATTACAACTGCCTAACAACTGAAGGTTCACAACCTACAAGACTGGACTAATTTGAAACAACGAACTTACATAAAATTTCTAGAACGTTTTATTTTTAAATTTCGCTCACAAGTATAAAAGTACAAATTACTTTTGAAGAAAAAATATTTCTAGAACACTTCGCAAGCCTCATTTGTTGCTTTCCTATCACGTATCATAAGTTCTTCGTTTCATGTTATTAGAATATCCTACAAGCACGTAAGCTTAAAAGCGTCCTCTGTAGACGAAAGAAAACGACTATTCTTTCATTATTATTATTTTTCTTTTGAGGTATACAGCGCTGCATCGCAACTGCGGATTTTGTAGAGGATTTCTTGGAAATATTTCTACCTTGGAGAACCGCCTCGCGAATTACTGATGCCTGGATGTCTGCTTCAAACTATATAACTGTTTTACTGTCATGGAAACTATTGATCTCGCGCTGTGCCAGTTCTATCTGCAGTGGGTGTATTACGTAAAGAGCCAGACTTGGCTTAAGTCGACTTACTGGTCAAGAGTTGAAACGTCGTACCTGGTACAGAATCACCATAAAATCAATGGACGATAATTTAATGCCCACAAAATAATAATTATACTCCAACTTGGCCATAACAAGCTGTATATCCACTGAAACTACACGCTTAAAAATGATAATGATATAATACTAATAACCTCCTAACCATTCTCAAAAAGTGGTTCACGATATATACAACACATAACCGTGTTTCTCTGACACTTTCAGAAAGAGTAGCAACACATACCAGGAATTTGAGCATCTGTGAACTGTGAAGGATTACAACACGTGTCAATAGACCTTCACTTCACACCAATAACAGGACAGAATACGTTAATGCGCGTTCTTTGATGGAAAATACGAAACAAGTTACATCTTATTAGCTCACCATCTTATTATTTAAAAAAAGGAATGTTTGTATTATTTCCCAATCAGCTGGTTTCGCGAATTTATAAATCGAGAAACCAACCATTGTTAACAAGAGGTCAAGCTGATGAACATCGTAAATACCCCCCTTCACTTACACACCCAGTGAACTGTCTGAAGTCTATTTTCCATTTGTTTGTATTTAACACCACTGTCGACAACAAAGTAATTATCAAAGGTTGATGCAGATACTCCGAACTTGCACAAAAAATACAAGTTCAAAATCGGTTTTGACCTCCCTAGTTTTATATTTACATGAGTAATCCATACAACTTCAGATAAGCCGCAAAGAGAATGGAAAATTAAACCACCTTTCAACAACAATGGCAGTGACGATGGTACTAAGAAATTAGGCAAAAAACACTTTTCAAGAACAATGGTAGTGACGATGGTACTACGAAATTGGACAAAAAACACTTCAATAACAAAATGGCAGTGACGATAACACTAAGAAATTAGACAAAACCACTTTTCAACAACAATGGTAGTGACGATGGTACTAAGAAATTAGACAAAACCACTTTTCAACAACAATGCCAGTGACGATGGTACTAAGAAATTGGACAAAAACACTTCAACAACAATGGTAGTGACGATGGTACTAAGAAATTAGACAAAACCACTTTTCAACAACAATGCCAGTGACGATGGTACTAAGAAATTGGACAAAAACACTTCAACAACAATGATAGTGACGATGGTACTAAGAAATTAGACAAAACCACTTTTCAACAACAATGGTAGTGACGATGGTAATAAGAAATTAGACAAAACCACTTTTCAACAACAATGGTAGTGACGATGGCACTAAGAAATTGGACAAGGAACCACTTTTCAACAACGTCTGTGGCTTAAGGTACTGAGTAACTGGAGAAGATACCACACTATTAATATCAACCAGGATCCAAGAAGAGTTATGGAAAAAGGAATGTCCTAATGTGCAACAGCAACCAATGTCATGACAAAGTTGGATAGCGAACAGAACAAAGTGGTATCAGGTAACTAAATGATTGGACGACAAATTATTTACCAGTTATGTTAATCAGAATTCAGACAAGAAATTGAGTAAAAAAATACCTACAAGTGATATTAATCAAAATGTAGCCACCATACGGTTGAATAAGAAAATACTTAAGTAATTTTAATTACTCATTAGTTCAAATTGTGAGTCTCTAAAATGTTTAACAAAAAGTAAACTATTATTTTCAGAACTCTGAGGAACAACGTATTAACTACGAAACAATTACCTGGAGATTCTAACGTGTTCAAGAATTAGTGGATCTTTAAGATTTTCTTCGATGAACAAAATTAAAAATAAAAAAATCCAGGAACAAATACGACGACGAATGGAGAAACACGTCACGTAAAATAAACCGAAAAAATTAAAACGTCATAATTTCCAGAAGTATCGACAAAAAACTTAGAAATACATCACGTGAAATAAACTAAACAAAAATATCAAGTGATTTCACAATCACCAGAAGTATCGAGAAGGAACTTAAGAACATCTTATGAAGTAGAATAAAGTGAAAGAACAAATAATGTTACAATTTTCAGAAATATCAACAAAACGTGAAGTATACTAAATAGAAAGATCAGATAATCGTTCATATTAATTTACATACCAAGAAGTGATGGAAGAACAAAATCTTTCATACTATACAGTTTAGTAAACATCAAGAAACTGGTGAAAACTTAAGATATCGAAACCATTCATTTTTGTTGATAATGGATTGAAATAACACTTAAAATATCAATAAAACATCATTTCTGGATGATCAGTATCCAGAGATAATGCTTGAAAAATGATTAAATAATCCTGCTTCTGATTGATGGTCGCTAATAATCCAACACAAGCGAAAAAATCGATGAAACTATTATGAATGTTTACGCTGCTCAACTTATAAGTGAAATTTTAAATATCGATGAATTACCAGATACGTTAACTATCGTATCAGCTGGCAGCATCATGCTATAATAGAATTCTTCACTGGAAAAACATTTTTATTATCCGATGAGCAGCTCCCAACTTCGCGAAATGTTTATCCTTTATGCGTATAGATTTGCAGTAAGGGTCACAATTTTCCCGTTTCGCCTATGTTTCCTGTCATGGAGAGCTATACTTTTTTCCCTTCTCAAAATGGAGATATGACGTCATTAATATATCACACGAATATCGGATGCACTAGCACGGGTAGTCGGCCAGCAGTAAACAATATTTCAGCTCGGAAACTTTAAAGTTTTGTCAATCACAGACAATTGTAAAATTACTGTTTATTAATATCCTAAACACCGGCATTTCGTTATTCTGAACGTATCACGGTCAAAATAGGATTTTTTTTTATGTCCTCGTCTTTCTTCTCCATCCTCATTTTTTCAGTAAAATCGATTTTTATTTTAATTCAAAGAAAAAATAAAAAGTTGAATGTCTAACAAACAGTATACCAGTATGGTACTTTTAAGAAATGTGTCACTATATTAGTTAACCTGCTGCACTTTACATTGTTAACTCTACGTCAGAGTTAACCTACTAACCTCCTTGCTGTTAAGATAGTTTTCTGCTCCATTATTAACAAGATACCCACATGCTGAACGTATAGAAAGAGATTATTAGCCTACTAAACAAAGACAAAATGTTACGGAAGTCAACTATAATATTACTTCGAAATTCATCAAGTAAATCGTCAATTTATTTTTTTCAAAACGCGTACTTTAATCAGAGTTAACCTACTAACCTCCTAACCAGGACATCAAGTGCCGATCAAAGACACTATGATTTAAAATGTTGAAAATGTTATCTGTTTGTGTTTTATAAACCCACTTCTGGTGAAAAACAACACTCCAAAGAAGTTGTTTTTTGTCCTTCATTCCTCTCCTCTATCGAGATGACAGTACAAAAAAAATTAGATTAACAGTTTGTACCATATTTACTGCCGTTAGAATTTAATATATCCATAAACTCTAACACTGTTCTACAGCACATTAGACTGGCTTAAGCAAACACACGTGCACTAATAACGAATAATTATAATTCAATCCTGCCTTTGCTGGCGCTCACTTGCCTGCATAATCAGAAGGTAAAGCTTAACACCACACGTTATTTTTGAGTAAATACAGTAAACAAGGAGACGGGTTAGATTTGATCCGTTATTCATGTTAAGCTACTTAATGGCTATCTGAGCTAGCCATCTGAATGTCGAACTGATAAACAAGGCCTAGCCAACAACATCCACTGCCAAATCTAATCGAAAAGTGCGATTTAAACTTTGCTCTTATTACGCACTCAGCCATAAAGTACGGATAATGAACCTTAGAATCTAGTCTGGCATATTGACCACTGAACCACGTCTGGTCCAAAAGGAATGTAAAAAAATGAATATATTATCCGAATATCAGATTGATCGTCTATTGAAATTCCAGCCTTATTGTAATTGAACACAAAGTTTCACACCATGAGCTATTTGTGCTCTACCTACTACAGGTATCAAAACCCGATTTCTGGTGTTGCAAATCCGCAGACATACCGTTGTGTTACTAGGAGGTGAAACTCAAGTCTTAAGTTTCTAAAAATTTTATTGATTTTTAAGTCTTTATTTGAAAATAAATGTTCCATATTTCAGATTTTGATAAATGGTACTAGAACACTCACGTTTCACGCTCATAATCATTTATTTTCTTACATCTATTTTATTATTTTTAAACCACTTTAAAACCATTTTATTTTCCTAAAACTTACAAAGTTCAATTTTTCAATGAAACAAATAAAATATCAGTCTCTTCTGCTCTGAGTCTCCTTTTTGCCACTAACTCGTCCTTTATATTTTAGTTTATTTTAAAAAAATGTATTTTTCTAATTTCCTAGTCTTCATTGTGTTCTATCCATTAACACACATTGACAACTATTGACAACTAATAGATTTTCTGCGACTAAAGGAATTTGAAATAATTAGTTCTGATGTATTTCACTATCGGGCATCAAGATCAAATTACCTTTTCTTTGTATAATGAAGCAAAGCTATCTATACGTTATATAAAACTGCCGACCATAATCTGAACTGATAGCCCAGAAGGACAAATATTCGTCACCAGCACCAACCGCTAACACCATCTATTCTTACCGAATAGTGGAATTTGAACGTGATTCTTGAGCGTGATTATACGAATCAAGGCACAATGGGATTCAATCTGACCTAGAGATACGAAATGAAGGTACTTTTGACATTGTCTAAATGGTTAGTTGGATACACCAGCGCCATCTGGTCTCGTGTTAAAACCAACCAGATCAGGAAGACAAAATACTTGTGTAAATTAAGTGGTTTACAGATACTCAATGAGATAATTTGATTGTTTGTTGCCACTCAAGAGACAATCTGATCTCTGTTCACCACTGGAAATCGAACTCCTAATTTTAGCTTTGTAACTCTGTAAACTTACAAGTGAGGGAGAGAATAATAATCAAAACGCGAAATGGGGATATTTAGACCAACCATTAGGCCAAAGGCTTCATTTACACAACTATCGTTCTATTCCAAGAACATTTATTGTGGTCAAACCTGACAAAACGACATTTTCTTCTACCCCATACATGCATTATGGTTTCTTTGTGTGTGTTTTCTTAATTTCGCGCAAAGCTAGACGAAAGCTATCTGCGCTAGCCGTCCCTAATTTAGCAGTGTAAGACTAGAGAGAAGGCAGCTAGTCATCACCACCCATCGCCAACTCTTAGGATACTCTTTTACCAACGAATAGAGGGATTGACCGTCAAATCATAATACTCACACGTCTAAAAGGGCGAGCATGTTTGATGTGACGGGGGTTTGAACCCGCGATCCACAAATTGCGAGTCGAGCGCCCTGAACACCTGGCCATATCGGGCCCATACATAATGGTTTCGAAAAGTACGTAATATAAACACTAGTGAAAGGTTATTCGGGGTCACTGCCTAAAATCTCCAACTTAGGTTATCTTCGTTGTTTACATAACTACGGCTTCTCTCTGAGAAGCGTTTAGAATATACAAAATAACATCGAAAACGTTTTTAAAATAGGGCTAGATTTAATACAGTTCACTCCTGTTGGAACTACACGGAGCTAACCAATATGTTGATAAAATTATTCTAAAAAAACAAATCAAACTGGATTACACCCACGTACAACCGCATCAAAGTCGAACGCTAACTTAGATACAAAATTATAAATAATAATAAATACATACAAAGGTAACTAAAACCTATGAATATACATACCAAATTTTATAATAAAAGGAAAGAAAAAAAGAAAAGGAATCCTAGTGGAAGAATATCAGTGTTCACGAATCAGGAACGAATTTCTCCATTGTCTTCAGCTTTTAGGTATTTAAGGGAAAGAAAGAGGGGTTTTGCTATTGACTTCAATATACACAGATATATATGGATATACACACAAAGAAACTGTATAAGGGTAGATGAAACATCTGTTAAACTTACTCAGAGTTTTAAAAGGCTACACCCAGAACTATATCTCCTTTGCAAGCCGACAAGTCCAAAATGTCTTCCACTATGGGAGCGGAAGCTTCATCTTACACCTGACGTCACTAACCGTTGATGACTTCACGGAAGCAAGTATCCAATCAGCAAAGAGGTTTTCTCTGCTGCACACCCTATCGATCAATACAGCAGAGAAGAGCATGTGCACCCCTGCAGTAAAACCGCTACGGTACAAGTCCATTGACAGCAGCCATGCGGGTTGGTTTTCGTGGATCTTAGTGTGAACATAATCCATAGAACAACTAAACTGAACAAGTGTCAATAGCTGAAGAATTTAGATAAACGGGTTCTAAACATGATATTTATCTTCCATCACGCACGTTATCGATAATAAAGACCTTTAAGTGCTATAAACAAAAACAGATTTTGTTGAGTACAAACACCAAAAGACAGTCCTCGCTGTCAACAAGTGTTAACATATTGGAACGGCGTTATGGTTGTCAGCCGAAATAAAATGTTACCATCATCATAACTACTTGGTAGCAAAATTTTGATGTAAAAACCCATACGGTTACAGTTTACTTATTTTGTTCATTTATTATTAAGACAACGGGTATCGAATCTCGGTTTTTAGCGCTACAGAATTTTAGACTAACAGCTGAGTCACTAGGGGCGTAAATTGCAATGATTATTTTGTTTTATTTTAATTTCGCGCAAAACTACTTAAGGGCTATCTGCGCTAGACGTCCTTAATTTAGCAGTGTAAGACTAGAAGGAAGGCAACAAGTTATCACCACCCACAGCCAACTCTTGAGCTACTCTTACCAACGAATAGTGGGATTGGACGTAACATTATAACGCCCTGTAACTGAAAGGGCACGCATGTTTGGTGCGACGGGGTTTAGAACCGGAGACCCTCAAGATTACGAGTCGAACGCCTTAACCCACCTGGCCTTGCCGGGCCGCATAATGCAACGAGTTAAAATTAAAATACATAATGAATTAAGGTTATCAACAATTTACCCTTCGTAAATAGACATAAAATCTGGAAAGTTATAAAACGCTGCGTAATATAATCAACTTTCAGACAGATAATAATAATAATAATAATAATAATAATAATAATGAACAACAAATTCATCATCTCTTATTATCAAACTAACAAATATCCAGTTTCCTCCTCGGTTTATTACAAAATTCTTTCACGTCTTATAGTAGCAACCAGATGTTGCATCACAGTGGGACTGTTCAGATCACCAAGTCACTATAACAGCAAACAGATGTTGTATCACAGTGGGACTGTTCAGATCACCAAGTCACTATAACAACAACCAGATGTTCCATCACAGTGGGACTGTTCAGATCACCAAGTCACTGTAACAGCAACCAGATGTTGCATCACAGTGGGACTGTTCAGATCACCAAGTCACTATAACAGCAACCAGATGTTCCATCACAGTGGGACTGTTCAGATCACCAAGTCACTATAACAGCAACCAGATGTTCCATAACAGTGGGACTGTTCAGAGCACCAAGTCACTATAACAGCAAACAAATTGATTGATTGATTTAGTGTTTTATGGCACAAAGCAACGAGGATATCTGCGTCAAACAACCGGTAAAAACGCAGTGAAAGACATAAATGGAAATGAAGGTAAAACAAAAAAGTATAAAACAAATGTTGACACCTAGTCTACAAGGTTAAGATAGAAGGCAGAGTGTAAAAGGTTGTAAGGTATTTACTCTAGCAAAAAGGTAATGATCATAACCCGCCAGGAAGACTAACAGGTAGGTTCAAGACCCACCGTCAGTCACCTGAAGTTGGTCTTTCCAGTCCTGATTCTGGGTTATGTGTCATAGCGACCAGTATCAAAATGTAAAAGAATAGAAGTATTAAAAGACACACAGTAAAATCGCAACGAGTAGCCAAATGTCCAGTAAAAAGAGAAAAGTCACGTAAATGGAGTAAAATTTGTAAAAGTAAATGAAGGTAAAAACAAAACAGCAATTAAAACAGAAAATGGTGTAAAAACCAATGGTGACATCCAGTCTTCAAAGTTATAAACTACAGGGTGGTCGCGAGAAAAGCGGAAAATTTGTCAAACAGCTATTTATTTTTATAAAGAATAACTTTTACAAAGTTTTTTTTAAAGGCATATGTTATATTACACTCATAGATGCTCAAAATTATTAAAATCATGCATTTTATTCATGATGTAAAGAAATAAAAATAGAAATGAGTAAGCACGCATTTTATTCATGATCTCATCCGCTTTTCTAGCGACCACTCTGTATTTACTCTAGCATAATAATAATGATCATAACCCGCCAGGAAGACTAACGAGTAAGTTCAAGAACCACCGTCAGTCACCTGAAGTTGGCCTTTCCAGTCCTGGTTCCGGGTTATGTGTCTTAGTAGCTATTATCAAAATGTAATGGAATAAAAGTTTTAAAAGACACTCAGCAAAATCGTAATAAAGAGTAGCCAAATGTCCAGTAAAAAGATAAAAGTAAATGGAGTAAAATGTGTAAAGGTAATTGACGATAAAAGCAAAATGGCAATTAAAACAGGAAATGGTGCAAAAACCAATGTCGACATCCAGTCAACAAAGTTGTAAAGGACAACCTGTAGCAGAATGGGAATGATCATAACCCGCCAGGAAGACTAACAGGTAAGTATAAAAACCACCGTCAGTCACCTGAAGTTGGTCTTTCCGTCCCGGTTGGGTTATGAGTCAATATGGCCAGTACTAAAAGGTTGTAAAAGTGTGAAATGATATGCAGCAAAAGTATAACAACAACTCGCCAGGAATACTTATGAGTAATTCAAACAGAAGCGTTAGTCACTTGAAGTTGGCCTTTCCAGTCCTGGTGTCGAGTTATTTATTGTTCTGGCCATTGTTTAATGTTACATTGAATGAGAGAGATTAAAACTGTAAAAAAGGAGCCACAATTAAAAAGGTGTAATGAATAAATATACTACACTTAAATGAGATTAAAAAGATTAATGGCCATTAAAAAATTAAAAACGTTATTAAGGTGGACAGAGTCACCATCACCAATAACTCTGTCCAATGTTACAGACTGACCCTGGGAAAAAATATGTTTAAAGTATTGCCGTCGTTGAGAATTGTAACGATGGCAAGAAAGTAAAACGTGGCTGACAGTGATTTGAGTGTTACACAAACTACACATTGGTGCATCAGTTCCAGATAAAAGCAAATGATGAGTTAAAAAACTGTGACCAATGCGTAGCCTAGTGAGAACAACTTCTTCCCTCCGAACTTTACGGAAGCTAGATGGCCAAACTCCAATTTTGGGTTTGATTTGAAAAAGTTTATTGTCGCGTTGCTCACTCCAAGTGGACTGCCAACTGGCACGGAGCCGAGCCTTGAAGACAACGTCATAATCCATGTACGGAATAGGCATAGGGGTGATGGTGCTGAAGCAGACATATTTAGCTGCCATGTCTGTAAGCTCGTTCCCACGAATACCAACATGGCCTGGTATCCAGAAAAACTAGATTGAAGTAGCTGCTAATGAGAAATGGGCCAGTCGGTTTCGAATATCAGCGAGAATAGGATGTGAGCTAACGTGCAGCGATTCCAAGGCAAGTATAGAGCTAAGCGAATCAGTATAAACAGTGCAGTTGGAGTACTGCTCAGCTGCAATATGATCCAGGGCAAGAGATATGGCATACAGTTCAGCAGTGAACACAGAAGCTGTAGAGGGGATTCTGCGCACAACTACTGACCCATAGCAAACCATAGCAGAGCCCATTGAATCACCAGATTTGGAACCGTCTGTATAAATGGGAACTGAATGATTGTTTGAAAGATATTCATTGAATAAAAGATGGTACTTCCAGTCTGGAGTATCTCCTTTTTTAGGTGACTGAAAGAAAGGTCACATTTGGAGGCTGTAATTAGCCATGGTGGGATGGGCCGACCTGTGGAATCTGGTATGTTATCCAAGGACAGACCCAATTCATCCAATTGCGCCCGGATGCGAAGGCCAAACGGAGCAATGACAGATCGTCTGTTCTGAAAAAGTACTGCCCACCGAGGAAGGAAAACACATTCCCAAGTGGGATGCTTTGGTAAGGAACGAAGTTTCGAAGTATATTGTAAAGATAGTTGTAAACGGCGAAGGTGCAGAGAAGGTTCAAGAGATCCAATGTATATGCTTTGAACTGGAGAGGTACGGAAAGCCTCTGTGCAGAGTCGAAGTCCTTGGTGATGAGTGGGGCCCAGCATCTTTAAGGCCGAGGGTCTGGCAGAGCCATAGACCATTGATCCATAGTCAAGTTTCGATCTAATAAGAGCACGATATATCTTTAACATTGAACAGCGATCTGCCCCGAAAACTGGTAGAAGAGAGGACACGGAGGATGTTCAGTGCTCTTGTACACTTGACCCGAAGCTGCTTTAAGTGTGGTATAAAGGTCAGTTTACGATGAAAGATAAGCCCCAAGAACTTTGTCTCCGGGACCACTGGCAGCAACACTTCACTGATATGAACTTCAAGATCAGGGTGAATACCTCGTCGACGGCAAAAGTGCATGCATACAGTTTTGGAAAGAGAGAAATTAAAGCCGTTCGGCAAAGTCCACTTCTGTACACGATTGAGGGCAGTTTGTAGTTGCCGCTCAGTATATCTCATGTTCGATGACTGACATGAGATGTGAAAGTCGTCAACATATAGCCCATTCATAACGGTGAGAGGGAGTCGTTCAGTGATGGCATTTATCTTTATACTGAAGAGTGTGACACTCAATACACAGCCTTGAGGGACTCCAAGTTCCTGTACAAAAGAACGTGAAAGTGCCGAACCCACACGAACTTGGAATCTCCTATCCATTAAAAAAATTTTAATAAACATGGGAAGATGGCCACGTAACCCATATGTATGGAGGTCTCGCAAAACGCCATACCTCCATGTTGTGTCGTAAGCCTTCTCTATGTCAAAGAATATCGATACAAGATGTTGGCGGTTGAGAAAGGCCTCTCTGATAGATGTTTCAAGACGAATTAGGTCGTCTGTGGTGGAGTGCTGTCGACGGAACCCACACTCGGTGGGCGAGAGGAGGTTGTTTGATTCAAGGAACCAAACAAGACGAGCATTAACCATCCTTTCTAAAGTCTTACAGAGACAGCTCGTCAGAGCAATTGGACGATAGTTTGAAAGAATCTTCGGATCTTTCCCTGGCTTAGAGAAAGGTAAAATAATAGCCTAGCGCTAGGCATCAGGAAAAACATTCTCCTGCAAAATCCGGTAGAAGATAATCAGAAGGACATCAAGAGAAGCAGGAGATAGATGGTGCAGCATGTCATAATGAATATCATCAGGTCCAACAGACGTACTGGCAGACCGATGAAGGGCCATTTTTAGTTCCACCAGGGTAAAGGGACAATTATAGTCAAAGAAACAGTCAGTTTGAAAGAAAAGAGGTGATCGCTCTGCCCGAGTCTTGATGGCCAGGAAGGTGGAGGAACAAGCAGAAGTGCTAGATACCCGGCAAAAGCTTTCACCTAGAGTGTTAGCGATGTTCCGGACATCAGTCACCTCCTGACCATCAGAGAGTAAGATCGAGAGGGGAACAGAATTGTAGTGCCCATTAACCTTTCGAATCTTGTCGCATATGATCTTGGAACTGGTGGTAGAAGATATGCTGGTTGTGAACTTAATCCAAGATTCCTTCTAGCTTTGACGTCTTACCCACCTAGCATGTGCTCGGGCCCGTTGGAAAGCAACCCGATTTGAAAGTGTGGGATATCTACGAAAAGTTGTTGTTGTTGTTGTTGTTTTGAATTAAGCACAAAGCTACACAATGGGCTATCTGTGCTCTGCCCACCACGAGTATCGAAACCCGAATTTTAGCGTAGAAGTCCGCAGACATACCGCTGAGCCACTGGGGGGCTCTACGAAAAGTATCCCAGGCCCGTTTTTGATCCTTCCGTGCTAAGTGGCAAGCAGAATTCCACCATGGACGAGGATATCGTGGGAAACGTGTCGAGGTTTTAGGAATACACTGAGCAGCTGTTTGTATAATACAGACAGTTACCACTGCTACACATTCGTCTATTGATGGCTGATTTACGATGGCAGGATCAAGTTCTGCGAGATCAGTGAAAGTGGACCAGTCTGTCTGAAAAGCTTCCACCGGGGCACGCGGGTAGGGTGGCATCGACCACGGCCAGTCTCTCTCAAAAGGATCGGAAAATGATCACTGCCTTATGGATTACTGTCAACCCTCCATGAAAAATGGGAGAATAATGAAGGGGAGCAAACTGAGAGATCAATAGCGGTAAAGGACTGACTAGATGCATGAAAGTAAGTGGAAGAACCAGTATTGAAATTAGAAAGATTGTGAACAGAGAGCATCTGCTGTACAGATCGATCCCTCCCATCAATAACAGCACTTCCCCAGAGGGGATGGTGTCCATTAAAATCCCCCAGGATTAGAAATGGAGATGGCAACTGTTCAACGAGAGCATCAAGGTCTGATTGCTCATATGTCTCTCCAAGGGACAGGTACAGAGAACTAACAGTGATGGTATGACCCAAGGAAATACGGCTGGCTACGGCCTCCAAGGATGTGTTGAGTGACAAAGACAGGGTGGGCACATGTTGATCAACCAACAGTGCCACCCCTCCATGTACTCGACCATCACACAGCCTGTCATTTTTGTACAGAGAAAACTCCTGAATGGTGACTGTATCAGCAGGTTTGAGAAATGTTTCTTATAAGGAAAGACAAACAGGATGGTAGGAAGCAATCAGCGTTTTGGTATCATCCAGATTAGAACGTAAACCTCGACAGTTCCATTGTATCAAGGTGGCCATTTTTAAGGACGGGCAGGTGAAGTGGCTGGAGAACCCTTCGGTTTTCGACCGCGTCTTTTTTCTTTACTGTCTTTAATCGGAGGAGGTCTATCAACCTCCATGGATCCTGCTCTGGGTCGAGTGGGCAGGTTTTTGTTATTGGAAGAGGAATCCAGTGACTGAGGACGCGGACAAATAATTGTTTTGTCTATTGTGGTGGGAGAAAACGATGTATCAGAAGAAATGCCTGTATTTGAAACTGAAGGATATGGATCTTGAGGTTTGTTGGAAGGTATGGGAGGAACAGAGATGGGTGTGGAAGTCGATTCATCTACTTTTTTAACCACGGAGGTCAAAAGGCTTTTCATTTGTTTTGAAAACGATTCTCTTGGAGGCACAGAGAGATCTGTCTGCACTTCTACTGTAGTTGTGGAATGGAGTGCAGCAGCATATGTCTGAGATGGAGTTGTGGACAGAAATTTCCGAGACTCAGGATAACTAATGTTATGTGTCGTTTTCAAACGCTGCACCTCTTTTTCCTCCAACCATTTTGGGCAAGAATGAAAGTAAAAAGGGGTGAGAACCATTGCAGTTGACGCAATGTGGGTTCATGTCACAATCATAGGCATCGTGGTCCTTGCCTCCACAACGAGCACATGTCAAGGAACCACGACAAGATGTCTTTGAGTGGCCGAATCTCTGACATTGGAAACATCGAAGAGGGTTTGGAATGTATGGCCGAACCCTCCAAATGAGATAACCTGACTTGATGGTGACAGGTGCACGTGGTGAAGTGAATGTTAAAACAAGGGTATTTGTTGGCAGTGTAATTCCATCTTTGCGAATGGAGATGCGCCTCACTGCAGAAACTCCTTGAGTGGAGAGACCAGCGAGAATCTCTGATTCGGGAACGTTCTTCAAATCCCTTTCAACATTAACTCCTCGTGAAGAATTCAAAGTAGCATGGGGTGTAACCTCAATAGGTATATCCCCAATTGCCTTTGATTTCAAGAGGAGTTCACTGTGTTGGGATGTGGATGTTTCAACCAATATGTCACCAGATCGAAGCTTCTTTACTGACTTTGGAGAGCTAGCAAGTAACTCTAGTCCCTTTTGAATAAAAAAGGGGACATTTGCCCTAAATGTTTTTCCGAAAGAGAATGCAATATCAGAAAATGAGGTACGTGTGTTACTGATGTTGGAGATTGCTGTTTTGAGTATTCTGTTACCCATTGACTGTTTTTTTCACAGTTTTATTTAAATTTTTTGTAGGATCCATAGGAAACAGAAAAAGTTTCGGTACTCACTGACCCCACCCACCATGAAGCCCTACAAGGGGACGCACTACAAAGTCATGCAAGGACAATGGAGCAACGCCAGAGTTTCGTGAGCACCATACCCAAACACCAGCATCAGACACAATGTCCACAACACCCGTTGAGAACTTCCAACAATGGTACTTGGTTGGCTCTAGCCCAGGTGGACCAGCCGATTGACCCAAGGGCCGCCCGTCTACAGGAATTCGAGGCCAAAGTGGTGTGTTAGGGTTGGACCCCTCAACCACCAGGATCCTCCCCCCCCTTCACGGGTCGCCACGCACGACAAACACGTGGGTGGATGTTTAGATCCCAAAGAAAGTAACCAGAAAGAAGAGAACCTTCCCTGGGAGGTCCCCTCACCACGTACAGGAATCCACTCCGAGGGGAACAGCAAACAGATGTTGCATCACAGTGGGACTGTTCAGAGCACCAAGTCACTATAACAGCAACCACATGTTGCATCACAGTGGGACTGTTCAGAGCACCAAATCACTATAACAGCAACCACAAGTTGCATCACGCTGGGACTGTTCAGAGCACCAAGTCACTATAACAGCAACCACATGTTGCATCACAGTGGGACTGTTCAGAGCACCAAGTCACTATAACAGCAACCACATTTTGCATCACAAAGAGACTGTTCAGAGCACCAAGTCACTATAACAACAAACACATGTTGCATCACAGTGGGACTGTTCAGAGCACCAAGTCACTATAACAGCAACCACATGTTGCATCACAGTGGGACTGTTCAGAGCACCAAATCACTATAACAGCAACCACAAGTTGCATCACGCTGGGACTGTTCAGAGCACCAAGTCACTATAACAGCAACCACATGTTGCATCACAGTGGGACTGTTCAGAGCACCAAGTCACTATAACAGCAACCACATTTTGCATCACAAAGAGACTGTTCAGAGCACCAAGTCACTATAACAACAAACACATGTTGCATCACAGTGGGACTGTTCAGAGCACCAAGTCACTATAACAGCAAACAGATGTTCCATCACAGTGGGACTGTTCAGAGCACCAAGTCACTATAACAGCAACCAGATGTTCCATCACAGTGGGACTGTTCAGATCACCAAGTCACTATAACAGCAAACAGATGTTCCATCACAGTGGGACTGTTCAGAGCACCAAGTCACTATAACAGCAACCAGATGTTCCATCACAGTGGGACTGTTCAGAGCACCAAGTCACTATAACAGCAACCAGATGTTCCATCACAGTGGGACTGTTCAGAACACCAAGTTATTATAAAATTATGTGCTGTTATTCTTATTTGTTTTGAAATGTTTTATGAGTACATAATATGCTAAACGAATAGAAAAATTATATTATTTTTAAAATCACTTTGTTACATTTAGAATATGTCTTTCCAATCTTCACCAAAAATTTAGTGTTGATTGATTATTTACTGGTGAAACAGTTTGTATGCAAGTGTTGAAAAACTATTACTTTAGCTTAAGTTATGTTTTTTTCCAGAATTTTGCTCAAAACTAAGCACAGTCCAACGTGGCTTGTCGGTAGTTAATCGACATAATTCCCCGCCAATTCTTGGGCTTCTTTCGTCTGATAGCAGGCCCTCTCCAATTCAAAAGTTCAAACTAATAACGTAAAAGACGCAATCAATAAATTTGAAGTACGTATTTTTAGTGTTCAAATGCCAAATTCCAATTTGTTAACTAGTGGGCTAGCTAGCTCGTAGCAACATCTAAGAAAATTTGGAGTTCAACATATATTAACCAAAAATGCTTGTATGAAAAAAAAATTACAAAAAAAAACTTGTGGTCCTGATGTAATTAAAAATCCGAACAGGTCCGATATGTCATTTCCGCTTAGCAGATAAATCTCACTTTCGATGTATCATGTACATTTCTGTGGTTCTCTAGCTAAACAGAATCAAAATAACGAAATATTGGAAACCGATAAGATTTGTTATGGTCAACATGATTCGGTTTCCATGCT
This sequence comes from Carcinoscorpius rotundicauda, assembly GCA_011833715.1. Lineage (NCBI taxonomy): Eukaryota > Metazoa > Arthropoda > Merostomata > Xiphosura > Limulidae > Carcinoscorpius > Carcinoscorpius rotundicauda. The sequence goes on along the minus strand of CM022394.1, from coordinate 126,962,907 downwards.
ATCAGGTCAATACAGATATGTTCTTAAACATTGAAAGAAATTAAAAATACGGGTATCAAAATATATCAAATTAAATACATTTACAGATAAACAAAACTTTATTTATTCTTCAGAGAAGAAATATTCCACCCTGATATGTTATAGTTGAACATAGAGAAGGGGTTTCAAAATTATTTCTATGACGTCACAATTGTGCATGCAGTTTTAAGTTGAAGGGCATACGTGAACACTGGAAAAACGTTATCTTCACACTCTGACGTCATGGAGTTGAATTTTACAATATCTTGACTAGAAAAAACACACAAAAAAGATCTCAAAGAAAAGTTTAGTTTTACACAAATATATGTACATTTAATTTCGTAACAACACTTTGTACTGTATTTTTCCACATCTACGTCATCAATTTGTTTCGTTTTTAAATACACTGTTACACAAAGAGCTTTCAGCCTGTATCCACTGCAGAATTTTAGCACTATAAGTTGACATCAAGAAGGTACACATGTATTGGTCATCCTGTAATGAGCGTATACTAACAATGACCAAATAATAATACTGCCCACAAATCACAGAGAATACAACCAGACTACCACATTTTTCCGCTCTCACAAATATTTCCCATCTTCAGGCCCTGAGATTCGTGGAATTAGCATTATGTCGAATACCAGTTTTGTGTTTATTAAGCCTCGTGTGTGTGTGTGTGTGTGTGTGTGTGTGTGTGTGTGTGTGTGTGTGTGTCAAGAGTAGAAATTGAAACTGCTTTCACTACAAAAGCTTAACACATCAGTAACTGCTGCTAAGATATGTTACAACATTTTAAAATGGAATAGTGGACAATATGGAACGTTCTTCAAACTGGCTTTACACGTATTTAGTATTTTCAAGAATACATGCACATTTGAAATCTTTAACATTGAAAATTGTGTTACCGTTGCCTATTTCTATAAAGAGCGCGAGTTTGGACTCATTTAATTATAGCCTAATCTTCATTAGTTTCTACATACACCACAGAAAGACAATTATAACCTACACCAACCACGCAGATTTAGCAAAATAACGTGAGTTTTGGCTAATTATATAAATATTCTATCCTGTGAAGAAAGACGATATAGTTCCAAAACGATACCATAACGTGACACTAATTGAAAGTAGAAAGTCCAAGAGCATAACCCTTTCTGGAGTAAGCTACATGTTGGATTTATATCGCGGGAGAAAAACAAATATTTCTTTGTTTATTCTTAGACTTGACATTCGAAGTCTAATGATTGATAAAACAATATATAACTGGTTGTTTTGGTTAGTTGTTGTTCAGCACAAAGTCAAACAATATATGTTTGATAATTTTGTTTGATTGTTCTTCAGGCAAAACTTAAACACCTGTCTGGTCATTTTTGTTTGATATGGCGCTCGACTCGCAATATGAGGATTGCGAGTTCGAATACCGATCGCCAACCACCCTCGTCCTGTATAACTGCTTGTCTGGGTTACTCAAGCGAGTGTAACAAATTCTTGGCTTACAAAATTAACTAACCGACCACACACTAGTTGCGACTGAGGTTGTTACACAGAAGTGGTAGTTCCAGTGTATTATCCTGGTTGTTACACAGAAGTGGTAATTCCAGTGTATTATCCTCTCGGACGCGAGTATCAAATGACTGTTTGGACGTTTCGAGAAATCATACAAAGACATACAAGGGATATTTATGATAGCTAATCGTAATTTAGAACTAATAAGTTTAAGGCAAGGCAACTTCTTACCAGCACCCACCGCCAACTCTTGGTCTACTCTAAACGAGTGGTACTGAACCCACAACCCAAACTGTGGAGCACGATTTACTTTTGGAGGCAATACAAGACACGAACCATGGACAATTCAGTACGTAATCTGTTACGCTAATCCTTGGGCCTACGTAAAACAGGTTTTAGTTTTCTGGTTACGAACAACTGACACAAGGAGTCAAAAAAATGAATCAAATATTTTCAACAATTATACCGATAAAACGAAAACCATCATAAAACTTTGTCCTATTAACAATCTATTCAAGCTTGTAATAACATAACGCGAAAATCTAAAACGTTACCAGTGAAAGAAATATTAATAATGATATACAAGAACCATGATTTTACTAGGTTTTAAAAATACACTTTAACTATTTAAAATCTTAACTTTGTACTATTGGAGTTTAGATTTTTGACAATGAAATTAGAAAAGAAAAACGACCTTTACAGTTCATACAACAACAAAGATTTAAGTTCAGACGATTGAAATAATAGGTTTGTTCATTAGTGTGTCAAAAGTTAATTGTTTTTTTAAATTTATTTTGCGACAACCATTAAATTTATGTCAAGTAGCAAAACTCTCTGCATCATCTTGCACCTGATGGGGGAAAATGTTCGAAACTGGTCTATTCACATACATACTACACACGTACTCTTACACGGGATTGGATAAAATATACATGGATCGTAGTCGGGGGGGATTACCTCAGCATTATAAAACATCTATAACGTCAACTGTTTTCTGATTTATTTGTATAAACACTCGACTTTTATATACATGACTTGCATAGGAGAAAAATATCACACACATACACTGTGATGTTAACTGTGTCCCTAGCGGTAACTGATGTTGTTGTTTTGAATTAAGCACAAAGCTACACACAATGGGCTATCCGTGCTCTGCCCACCACGGGTATCGAAACCCGGATTTTAGCGTGGAAGTCCGCAGACATACCGCTAAGCCACTGGGGGCAGGTAACTGATGTAGATTATACGTTCAAGTTTCGAAATTTTTAAACGTTAGGGAGATATGTTATAGAAAACTAGGCGTAAATGATCGTCTATCCCAGTACAAGTGTACAATTTTAACTACAGGGTATCCGAAAACTCTGGAACCATGAACACTTCAACGGATTTTATAGAATGTGTTTCACATGCTGTCCTCATAATTCGAAACAAGTTTACATTCTCTTTGCACACTGTGAAGGATATTCCTGTCAGTTGTGGGTGGTTCGACACTCGTCACCAATATCCATGCTCTTCTCTCTGTATACTCGTGCTTTGAGCAGTCCCCAGAGAAGGAAATTCATGGGAGAGTCGAGTTCGGAGATCTTGGAGGCCACGTCAGCCAGTTTGTTGTCCTGGAAAGATGTCGTTCAACCAATCCTAAACTACCTATTGTTCCAGACATTTCGGACACAGCCTTTCAAAACAATTAAAAAAATCAACTCGTTGAACAGTTGAACGATGACGTTTCAGTATGTTTTGTCTTTAATTGGCAAGAGTTTTTTTTATGATGTTCCAAAAGACCTCACTGGCTTCGTAACCATATTATTCTGGACTTATGGACAACAAATTGAGAGTTTCGTGATGACGATAAAACCATTTAAAGTGAAAATGTATTTCAAGACGGCTAGCATGGGTATTAAAACTTCAAATAAAATACAGAAGAACGTTTCGGCCTTCTTAGGTCATCTTCAATTCATTTCCATATTAAAGCATGTTTCACTGTCTGAATACAATTTTAGGTACATATTCAGAATAATATAAAACAAATGATAACTGAACTTATAAACAATGCACACACTATTAATACAGAGAACCTTATCCATATTTGTTTCTTGATTTTTGCGCAAACTAAAAGCCCCATCTCTGCCAGACGTTCTTAATTTTGAAATGTCACATTATAATGCTTCTTCGGCTAATAGGGAGAACATGTTCGGTGAGAAGATTCGAACCAGTGATCACGAGCTTACCTTCAAGGACTGTTCCTTTTGAATTTTGCACAAAGCTACTCGAGGGCCATCTGAGCTAGCCATCCCTAATCTTGCAGTGTAACACTAGAGAAAAGACAGCTAGTCATCTCAAACCGTCGCCAACTCTTAGGTTACTCTTTTACCAACGAAAAGTGAGATTGACCATCATTTTATAACGCTACCACGGCTGAAATGGCAAGTGTGTTTGGTGGGACGGGTATTCGAACCCGCGACCCTCAGATTGTGGTTTGAGTGCCCTACCTTCAACGACTGACACATTGCGCAAAACTGCGTTAAAGCAGTCTTAAAATTGAGACATCAAATAGCTGTTTCGTATCAAATCTTTCACATTTCAACAGAAATGTTCGGGTGAAGCAAAAACGAAGAGAACTCCTAGATTGGTCAATAAATTATAGTTTAAAATATGTTTTAAAAAATCCAAACAAACATATTACAAGTTACGATTTAAACATCGAGGTCTGGTGAAAATAATAGTCCTAATATTTGTGATACAAAAAATCATGCAACTTTTTATTGTATTACGAACAGAATTGCAGAGAATTTTTGTCTCTCATGATCAGCTCAGCTGACGAGTTCTGGTATTTGACGAAAGGCCTCTTTGGCAGTAACTTGTAAAACGAAAGAGATAAATCTGAAGTAATGTATATATAGTTTTGAATCTGAAATGGTTTGTTTGTAGAATGGACTATAATGTGCCGTGTCCAACTCTATACATATACAAAGGATATAGATCTGTTAACCCTCAATCGAAATCCGGAGTTTTAAACTCGTTCAGTTAAGCACTCTTTACGGAGGTAGGTCTCCTTTCTTAGTTTAAAACCGATACTGTACTTTTAAAGGCCCTTTGGGCGAAATCGCTGATCAGCTCGTTAAACTCGTAACCCTAAATTTATCGACTTGTCTTTGATTCGCTTACTACCGGCTGGGTCCACATGTTGAATAATTTTGTGATGTTTCAACACTTACCACACCAATGGCTCAGCGATTAATTCTGAAGACTCGTAACGTTAAAAACCCTGTCTCGTTACCCTGAAAAACAGTGGGATATAGCCCATTGTACACGTTTGCGACTGACAACAAATAAACACTTTCAAAGATTCTCTTTTATAAAAACTGACGAAAAGAATTATGGTAAATTCACTCACTTTGTAGGCAGAATCAAGAGAGAAACTCCTGGAGTAATTTCCAGGATTAACTGCAAATAATTTTGGCATTTCTTGTCCAAATTTTGTTTTTATGCATTTTGTATGTTATCATGAAACCTATCACCTAAAAACTTCACTGAATCAGAAGTAATTTGTGTATTAATATTGTTCAGCTGTGAAACAGTCATTGATAATACTCGAACATTTTAAAGGTGATTTTAAACGGGCAAGTTTCATGTCCGCCATTTTGTTTCATCCTCACCACTGTTACTCAGTACTACCGTATTTAATCTTAGCAGTAAGTCATTGATATTCATTGCAGTTATAGCTCTCGAAATCTTTGTATTATGGCAAACCCTTATCGGAATTGTAAAAAATATGTTACGAAATCAACAAGCACTTGGACCCTTATCAATAGTTCTAGGGTTGGTTACAATCAAAAGCACATTAAAACATCATCCCTAACCCAAAATTCTAATCAATCTGTCCATTAAAAAAAACTTCTCCATCTTTACTCCACCTACTACATCTTTCAAGCAACTTAAACAATTACATCTTGTCTTTTATATCATTAGCTCGATTTAACTATAAAACGAAACATACAGATTATGTATCCTTGTGCAAATTAATTGAAACAAGACGGAAAATTACGATTTTTTCAGTTTTTTGCGTTTTATCTCTGAGAACCCAAAAATTACTCACAAATTAATACATGATTTGACCGCCTTTATTTTTCAGAAGATCATTGATCCGCTTTGGTATCGAGTACACGAAATGACTGCAATCTTTACTAATTTTTGGATCGTGCTACCACACCTCAATTATGGCTTCAATTTGCTTATCTTTCGAAGTACAGTCTTTTTTCCCGAAGTCTTTCTTTACAAATCGCCCAAATATTTTCAATAGAATTTAAGCCCGGAGAGTTTTCAGGCCAGTCCAGCACCTTTCTTCGCGTTGTAGTCATAAAATTTTTCACAAGTTTCGATGTGTGGCACGGAGTCAGATATTGCTGAAAAATGCCAGATCCATCTGGAAATCTTTTTTTCAATTCTGAAACGACTCTTCTATGCAAAACTTCGACGCACTGTGGTCCTCACATCATACCTTCTACAATATGTAAACCTCTGACGCCATAGTATCTGAAAAAGCCCCAAAACATCTTCTTCAAGGGATATTTTACGAACTGATTGATGTGAGATACTCAAAGTTTCTCACCTGGAGATCTACGAACATGCAGACTTCTTTGACCATGTAAGAAAAAGTGAGTCTTGTCATTGAATAACACCTTCCTCCATTATTTTTGGCCCCCCAGTGGCTCAGCGGTATGCCTGAGGACTTACATGCTAAAATCCGGGTTTCGATACACGTGGTGGGCAGAGAACAGATAGCCCATTGTGTAGCTTTGTGCTTAATTCAAAACAACAAACAAACTATTATTTTTGCGTCCAGTTCTTGTATTCCAGACCCCATTGATAGTTTTTTCTTCATTAAGTTGATAAGTTGTTTTTTGACTAGTCTCCTTGCCTTTCTAACGCAATTTCGAATGACGTAATATTATTCAAAATTTCGTCATATATCCAAAACATTAGATCGATCATACTGCAAAACACAGCTAATGATGCTGTCTGTGTGAAAAATGACGATTAAAGGAAATCAGTAGGTTCGGCGAACCTACACCGGCCGCCATGCTGAAAATATTGTAAAATAACAATTTGCTTCCATTAATTTGCACAAGGGTGTACCATTAATATAAAATTAAAAACTGTCATTTTCTCAAGAAAAGCATTCATTTCACTACATGTGATCTGCAAATAGGGGAAATTGGTTAAATTTAGAAGCCTATGTTTTAAATCCATTTTCACTTGAAGTATTAAACCAGATCGTTTTTTTAGGCTCGTGATTACAAGAGTTTAATTGTATCTTTTAGTTACGTGCCAACAGATGGCGTCTGCATAAAAATTCAATTAATTTTGTTTCGGTTCGGTTTATTTTTAATTTCGCGCAATGCTAAACGAGGGCTATCTGCACTAACCGTCCCAAATTTAGCAGTGTAAGACTAGAGGGAAGACAACTCGTCACCATCACCCACCGTTAACTCTGTGAGATTGACCCTAACTTTGTAACGCCCCCACGGCTGAAAGGGCGAGCATGTTTGATGTGACGGGGGTTCGAACCACGAGTCAAGTGTCTTAACCTTCTGGCCATGGCGGGCTTAAAGTTCTCAGATACTGGTTTGGCTTGAATTTCGCACAAAACTACAAAAGGGATATCAGCGCTAGCTATCCCTAACTTAGTGTAAGACTCGAGGGGAGGCAGCTAGTCATCACCACCCACTGCCAACTCTTGGGCTACTCTTACCAGCAAATAGTTGGATTGACCGTAACATTATAACACCCCCACGGCTGAAATGGCAAGCATGTTGGATTACGAGTCGAGCGCCTTAACCACTTGGCCATGAATTAACGAAACTCGTACATTGGCTGGGTGGTTCATTACAGCCATGCACCTTTTATAAAAATATATTGTAAGATAAATCAAAAATGCTTCTCACGGCATTTTATGAACGACAATAAAATCACAAAGAACAGGTACTCAAACACAGATTTCTTCATGAACATACAGTGTATTATTTCATCACCAGGGTCTCTTCTAGAAATAGACACTAATACAAATCTATCATTAAAAATATATTTATCATACTACTTTGATGAAATAAATCTTCCTTGTTCCTTCTACGTAATCCATCTCGCAGCTTAAAAACATCATGACTATTCAACATAGTTTTACATGAATGTATAATTAGTCTTAACAGCCAAAAGATCTGTCTATGAATGGATAAAAGAAATGCTTTGTTTTACGGAATTTTTGTAAAACCTAAGGGTATGTTTCTTCATATTCTAGTTTATTACTACCTACAACTTTTGTGGGTATTTTAAGCTTCGATACGACGAATCCCTTAACAATACCCTATGGCTATTTCTCACTATCTTTTCCTAACCATTGATAGCACCTCACTCTGATGTTGTTATTGTTTGGCCTTTATTGGCGCAAAGCAACTATGCTGTCTGCGCCAAACAATCGGTTAAAGCGTAAAAGCATTATAAAATGTAAAAAAACAAACATGTTAAACAAAAAAAAGTTCGGATAAAAAAAATTAAAAAGGCCACAAAAAGTTAAAAACACAAACAAGTTAAACAGTGTCACCATCGTCAACGTTAGGGTTAAATCCCTAGAATAAAAAGTGTCTAAAACTGTGCCATGGTTCACAGTCGTAACGACGGCACGAGAGTAAAACGTCGGCTATTTTGATGTGAATGTCACAAAGGCCACACCTTAATGGATCAGTCCCAGATAAAACGAAACGATGACTGACCAGTGAGTAACCGAGCCAGGACAACTTCCTTCTGAGTTTTCAACACAGGACTGTAGTCCACATATGAAACAGGCATGGGTGTAATGGTACCAGAGCAGATATTTAATCGCGATGTCAGCAAGCTGGTTCATGTGAATACCGACGTGACCAGGTATCCAGAAAAACTGGATACGAGCAGAAAATAGATACAGATGGAACAGTCGTTGTCGAATATGGACGAAAACAAGGTAAGAAGTAGCGTTAAGTGATTCCAGTTTAGAGCTACGAGAATCAGTGTACAATCTGTGTACTCACAGCTTCTTCGCGATCCAGGGCAAGAGAAATGGTATACAGTTCATCAGTGAACACAAATTGTAGGAGATCATGACAGAAACCAGAGATCCACAACAAACTGTGGTGGATCCCACAGAGTCACCTGATTTTGAACCGTCCAGACGAACAGGAATGGACCAAAAGATGTCTGTCAAAAAGAAGGTACTTAGAATCGCAAGTAACAGACGACTCATAAAAAAAAGAAAAGATCGCAGGGGAAGATGGTACTAAGCCATGGTGGGATGGGCTGACCTGTCAAAAAAGCAACGTCATTTAGGGACAGACCCAATTAAGCTAACTGCATGTGGATACGACGGCCAAAAGGAAGAATGGCAGATCGTCTATTCCAAACGAACACAATCCATTGACGTGGGTTCGCGCCCACGTCGCGCTAAACATGCTCGCCCTCCCAGTCGTAGGGGTGTATAATGTGACGGTCAATTTCACTATTCGTTGGTAAAAGAGTAGCCCAAAAGTTGGCAGTGGGTGGTGATGACTAGCTGCCTTCCCTCTAGTCTTACACTGCTAAATTAGGGACGGCTAGCAGAGATAGCCCTCGAGGAGCTTTGTGCGAAATTCCAAAACAAACAAATCCATTGAGAAAGGAGAACACACTCCCCCAGGAGGGATGCTGTGGTAAGGATGAAACGTTTGAACCATAACTGCAATTACTTGGTGTACGAACTCTGGACTAAGGAAATGTGGAAAGCTCCCTTGCAGAGCCATAAACAGACAAAAGTTTACAGAGATGCTGGACAGTATTGTGAAATTATGGATGAAAATTAAGTTTCAATAACAGTCTTCCAGCCTTATACTCTTACATAAATTTGCCAACATCAAGTTTTGTAATCATAGTACTCTGAAGTAAGGAATGTGGCACCCTTTCTTCCTGATGAGGTTTCAATGGGAGTTCCACACATGCTTGCAATTCAAGCTAAGTAGCTTGAGGGCTGACCACTGTGTATTGTAGAGATGATTTATTTCTGAGGCCAAACCTCAGCTCTATTCCAGTGAGAATGTGGCTGTCCCCCTTTGTGTGCCTTTGCAGAAGACCTTAAGACCAGTGTTAATGAGAATTCTCTGTCTTTCCATATTCTATTTCTTCTTAATCCTTCTCTTGTTGGCTTTCCACCTCCCCTTCAAACCCACAGAGATGGATTAAGAAAAATGTGGAAAGACAGAGAATTCTCATTAACACTGGCATGACCTTATGGTCTTCTGCAAAGTCACACAAAGTGGGACATCTACATTCTCACAGGAATAGAGCTGAGATTTGGCCCCCAAAACAAATAATCTCTGTAATACACAGTGGTCAGCCCTCTGAGGTAGGGAATGTCAGAACTTAGAGAGAGGAGACAAAGTAAGGAGATGACCACGTTGGGGCCTCCTAGACAGAGTAAAGCAAAAAATCAAAGTGAGAAAAAATGACGACTAATGAGCTGCTAAGCTTGAGTTGTCATGTCCAGTAAGAAAGAAGATTGGTGAATCACAAATTATTAGACCAATTTCTCTATCTTTTCTCGATTAAAAATGGAGTTTTTTTTTTATTTGGAGTGTGTGTTTGCTCCTCCAAAGTCATGGATGACTAAAGCTTATTATTTCCAATGCATTTCTTCATATCCTGATTTGTCTAGCAACTTGTTACATTCTCTAGTTCATCCATGATGGTCAGATTTCCATTACTTAGCCCATTCCTTGAGATCCTGAAGGTCTTCACATGGGAGAGTTCATTCATAAGGCTTTCACTTCCACTACTATCTACATGATTGGCTCCTTCTCACTGTGTTCAAACAGGATCATTGTTCTTAACCTTCCTTCTTTTTTTTCCTTTTACACAGTAAGTATAACCAAACTTTTTAAATTATTAGTCAAACAATGCTCTGGACAATTCTAACAAGTATCTGATTTTCTTGAGTCTTTCTCAACTCATGAGACAGGTTCAACCTTCTCTCTCTCTTTTTGTTTAAATATTTTAGAGATGGAAAAGTTCTTGTATCTACCTCTTCCTGTGTTAGAGATTCTTCCTCTTTATGGAGACTTTAGCCTCTCTTGAATCCCTTGTGTCTGACTGACATATCCATGTGCATCCTCTCCAGTAGACTCAGGCTGATAAATGGAGTATTTCTAGAAATACATTCTTTGTCTTGAGTGTTTTTCTTATCTTCACCTGTCTATCTCACATTATCTTGGGTATATATCTTCACCTGCCATGCCTAGACTTACACTAATTCACAGGTATCTCATTATCTGGGTGGAATGCAGTTCTAAATACCTATAAATACCTACATCCTTCCAGGAGTATGATCTCCATATGAGCAATCTCTATGTGACAAATTCCTCAAGAAGTTGGCTGCTCATTGCACTTGACATCATTTTCTGACTTGTCTCGCAGGTTCATTTTTGATCCAGTCAGCCAACCTAAAGTGTCAGTTCTTACATCAGTCATTAGGCAAGTAATTACTCTTGAAACCCATATTTCAACTAGACTTGATTATTCTAACAAAGTGGTCTCTACATCTTCTCGTGTTTCTTTGAACTTGTTCTTACTTTGGAGTGTACACTCTTTGACACCTTTGCAATTCCTCTAAACACTAAGCTTTCAGTTTTCTACTCACTGGTCCTGGCTATGAATGCTCAAACTCCAGATTGGTCTGCTCTTTTTCTATGTTTTTTGATGACCTTCCATTTCTTTCTTGACCTTTCTTTTTATTTTATGACTCATAGAAATCTTCCAAGACTTTCTCTTCAATTGTCCAGTTCATTTTTTGAACTGGAAACTGTTTAAATTTTTAGGGCTTTCGTGTATCATCAATTTGAACTTTTGTCCACCTACGCTGTGTATAATTTTTTCTTCTTGTATGAGAAAATTATCTTTTATTTGTCCTGCACTCTATCACAGGATGGCCAGTTTCATTGTATTCCTTGACCACTCCTTTTTCTTCATGCCTTAGATTGCCCATGTTTGTCATCTCAGTTTTTCTAGTCTCTAGCCATCAATGTTGTCTGGATAAGACCTTGCAGAGAGTGATGTGAATGACCTCCGACACATTAGTGTCTTGTTACACCCCAGTGAAGTTTCATCTTCCACACTTCATCATTCTATATTCTTCCCCAAAGCTCTGAGAATGTGAGTTCTTACTATATCTTATTTTTTTATTAATAATTCCCATATCTATGTTATCTCTGCATGAATGTATAAGAGAAACAGTAGAAACTGCCAAATGCCAAGTGTGCATCAAAGGAAATACTTTTCTCTCTTTTAAGGTGTAGATTAATGAAGTGTTAAATCTATCTACCATTACCTAATGCCCATTATTGTGGTGTATTTTTTGGAAGAGTGGTTCAGCAGTATGAATACTTTTACTTTACAGGCTGTACTTCAGAAAAACAAAAAGACAGCAGGTTTGATCTTCCCCTTTCAACTGGTACATAACTGCTGCCCCAGTTAGTCATAACCCATTGCACAAGCTATCAGTGTAAATCCTTGTGCAGGTGACTGAATGTTCCTCTTTGGTCTCTGCAGCTCTCTAATGTTCTCTTCACACAGAAATAGCCTCATTGAATTGGGTAGCCATACTTCATCTTTAGGGATAGCCTCATTTAATTGGGTAGCCATACTTCATCTTTAGGGATAGCCTCATTTAATTGGGTAGCCATACTTCATCTTTAGGGATAGCCTCATTTAATTGGGTAGCCATATTTCATCTTTAGGAATAGCCTCATTTAATTGGGTAGCCATACTTCATCTTTAGGAATAGCCTCATTTAATTGGGTAGCCATACTTCATCATTAGGGATAGCCTCATTTAACTGGGTAGCCATACTTCATCTTTAGGGATAGCCTCATTTAACTGGGTAGCCATACTTCAACTTTAGGAATAGCCTCATTTAATTGGGTAGCCATACTTCAACTTTAGGAATAGCCTCATTTAATTGGGTAGCCATACTTCATTTTTAGGGATAGCCTCATTTAATTGGGTAGCCATACTTCATCTTAAGGGATAGCCAAGCGCAAGCCTGAGGAAGATTGTGATTTTGCTATTTTACATTTCTGTATTTATGGCACTTAACATCATGCACATTCCCAGTGAATGTGTGTAGTCCTAAATATCATTCAGTATACCATGTCTTATACAATACTGTATCTCAAGACCACTTTGAAATTTGTGTAAGATCTGCCTATTGCAGCCTTAGTTCATGATTAATACAATTTTCAAATACTACAAGTACTTTGCAATTCCTCTAAACACTAAACTTTGTTTCCTACTCACTAGTCCTGGACTACACAAGTATAGTGGATAATCAGTGCCTTCAGTTACCATTAAAACTGTAAGAGACGACTCCTGTTGAGTGTCAGAACCAAAACTTAAGCAGGTGTCAGTCACTTAGATATGTGAATTCATGGTTGAGTCAATCCACCAAAAACATTTCATAATGGTAAGTATCATGAAAAGTCAAAGCATATCCAGAAAAAAAAAGGACACTAACTGGAGTACCATGAAAGGAATTGAAGCCAAGGTGAAAAAAACAGGGGGCTACAGTTTTTCAAATGAGGTTGTCTGGGTCACAATGTAGAGCTTCTGCGAGGAAGTGAAAAGGCTGAATCATAGCAGAAAAAGAAGGGTAATAAAAGGACAAAAAAGAAGCAATCTCTAAGCTGTAAAAATGTATTCAAGTGATTAACACTCAAGAAGATAATAAAGAAACTCAACCATACGACAAAGAATTAGATTTGAGAGATCTTGGAGAAGGCAGATAGTGTGAGTTACAAAGTTAAGGCTTAAAGGTATTGGCATGAAACTTTTTGAGATAAGGAAAACAGATGACAGAAGACAAAGGAGTCTAATGCAGCAAGGCAGCCAAAAAGTTAGCTAAAACAGCTGGAGAAACAGAAAAAGCATAAAATATCTGCATAATTAAATCAGCAAAAGACAACGTGGATAACTGTTCCTCGTTAGGAGAGAAACAAACTAGAAGAGAAAGCAAGAGGTGTGAAAAGCTTTTCAAAATTATCAAAAACAAGGGAGAATCCTCTGAAACAACAGAAACATAATGTTAAAAATGTTAATTGTGAAAACAGGACTGAACCAATCAGTCAGTAAACAGCAGTTGTATCAACAAAGGTTTTATTATCTTCAGTTGCCACTAAAACTGTAAAAGATAACTCTTGTTGGAGAGTGTCACAACCAAAACTTAAGGAGGCATCAGTCACTTAGATATGTAAATTCATGGTTGAGTCAATCCACTAAAAACATTTCATAATGATAAGTGTTATCAAAATAAAAACTATATTTTGATTAGACTGTTTCAGTGATAATGGTAAGTAATGAATAATCTTTATCACCTCGTTTATTTGTATGTTTCTCATGACCAGATCAATTCTGAAATACTAATTCTTAATATAATTACAATAATTGAAATATTATACACGACTTCAAAGATTCCTGAAGTCTGGTCAATAAACTCGTAATAAAAATATTAAAAATCAAATATTTATTTTGCCTACCATTAGTTTGTATTTACTTTGAGCAATATTTCTGTGAAGTCTAAACACAATATATGACAATGCCTTTATTGTGAAATATAATTAAACTCCACTTACTTACACCTTTTGTTTTAATACAACCACAAAATCCTCCACACATTGTTATAGTCACCTTTCAATGTTCAAAGCCATTCTAGTCCCCTTTTCCTCAACATTTTCCAACAAGAAAATATGACTTCTCAATCAGAAAACTAAGACTGCAAACAACACTCCAACTGAGATTTAAAAAACTGGTTTGCAGTGTGAGAGATAATAACACAACATGTGATTTAGTCATTCAAGACTGTCCTTGCATATCCAGCCTTGAGAAAGTAAAAACTTAAACCCATTTTTTTATATTTTTCAGGAAATCATTAATTTCCCTTTCAAGCTCCTTTAAAATTCTGGCCTCCATTACTGTCAAAAGCAACTCATTCCATGAGCTTATCACTTTGTTGTAAAAAATAAAACTGTCTTAACTGCAAGCCTAACCCATTTTTTTCAAAACTTCAATGTGCACCCTCTAGAGACCTGCTTTTCTTTAGAATGTAACACAAAGGGATCAGAAGTTTTTCTTCTTTTGATCCCACTTTGGGAAAACTTTGTAAGCTTCGAATAAGATCACCTCTTACATATACTTTCTTAAAATAAATTAAAATGTCTGAACCAATTCTTTCCATCCACAGAATCACCCTAGTGAGTATTTTTCAAACTATATTCAGCAAGTCAATATCATTTATAATAATGTTTGACTAAACTTTTATAAGCTTCACAACTGACTACACATCATTGCACTGATAGCTCGACTGACTTATTTAAGGCTCTCCCAAAACCCTTTCCTGAAAACATGCTACCAAGTAGGTTTACATTTATATGAAACATTATACATGTGACACAGATTATGACAACACAAATGGAATGCCTTGCACTTATTGTTTAAAGTAATTTCCAAGTAATTGCTAAGATTACCTATTAATCTAAGCCATTGTGCAGTAGTTCAGTAGCTTAACTGAAAAAATACTCAAATGCTTAATGTCATCAGTAAACTTAAATATACTGATTACACTCTCTACTGATATTAACATAAAGAAGCAAAGGTCTAAACGTTAACCCGAACCACTCCACTAGCAACAATTGTCCAGTTCAACTAAATTCCATTGGTAATAATTTATGGCTCTCTCTCACCCAGCCACCCTACAACAAATAATGTAACCCTTACCAAGTTTTTTTAGCTAGTCTTCTGTGTGACAGATCTGAAAAAAATCTAGATACACCTAAACCACACCCTTTATCCTCATCGAAATAAAAGTTGTAGCCTAAAAAATTAACAGATTGGTAAGGTGAGGTTCCATTTAGCCCCTGACTTATGGCATATTTCACTAAATGTTTTAGACTGCTTCTTTTATCAAACTGTAAAAAAAATTCTACACAATGATTAAAAACCAAATAATCTATAATTTCCAACATAACAATCGTCATGGGAGTAACATTACTGATGACTAACAACTGCCCAATCCTCAAGCATTTGCCCATACCTACTGACCTACTAAAAACGACAAAAAAAGCATACATATATATCATTAACCTCCATTAAAACACTCATAAAAACATAATAACTATTAACCGGTGTTTTTTATGACCATATGTTAACTGATACAACAAGAAGAGTTACAAGCATCTACATCACAATGCAGTGTAGTACTACATAAGCTAGTATTAGTAATAATACTAGTAATAGTTATATTACTGGTAACAGAAAATAGTATTGTGTTTTGTATCCGATGTTCTTTTCACCAATATTGTTCAGTCGCCATCTTGTTACAGTCGTCTGTGTTAATGCTGTGACAAACAACCATTTCGTGAACAACAAAAATGATAAATTAATATTCGTTAGAATCTTACTTTGTAATCTACTTAAGAACTTTTTAAAGAATTACTAAAAATTAGTAATAATTTAAATACATAGGTGTCATCACATCACTAATATTACCAATACGCTTAAGATATAAACGTCATAAATATTATAACGAAAATAATTTCAAAAATAAAAATGATAGATACATATATTATATAATAATTATTTCAACTTACATCAATAGTGAAAAAAACTTCAACTTCCAATCAATACTCAATGAGCCTTTAGACACACATAACGACCAGCGTTAGTCATAGACTGTAATCAGCTGACTGACAGATTCACCAGGTAGCGCGTTTACTGTTCCTGGAAAAGAAACAATAAAACTAAAAATAAAAGTAATTTGCACAACGTAACGTCAAAAGTAAACATGCTATCAAACTGTACATATTTTTACGGCAATTAACCTGAAATAATTTTAAGTAATTGCTAATTGACTGCAATCTCTATGTGTTTATATTTTTTTCGAATTTATTACTACACATACAAATTGCAGAAGTATGAGTCATTCATTTTATATTGCCATCTAGTGGTTGAATTATTGAAGTGGAAAAATACTCGTAAAAAAAAATTTACAGAACTGAACTCTTGGTTGAAAGAGAAAAAACACTTAAATAAATTGTTTACAACCACTGATATTTCAATGTTCATGTTTATGGACGTTTATAAAATATCCAGTTACAATGACAAGATACCGTATTTCGAAATGAGTCACTACTATTTGTACGCTATACTCAAAATTCTCAAAATGTTACGTAATATGAAAATTCTACAACTTTTCTGCGAGAACTAAATAAATTAATATTTTGTTTTTGTGAGTTTTTCAGTTCCATTTCTGTAACCTTTGACAGATACAACATAACGTAACAAGTATTATACCTATAGAAGGAGGCCCGTCGTGGCCAGGTGGTTAAGGCACTCGACACGTAATCTGAGAGCCACGGGTTCCAATCCCAATTACTCCAAAAATTCTCACCCTTTCAGCCGTGAGAGTGTTATAATGTGATGGTCAATCCCGCTATTCGTTGGTAAAAGAGTAGCCCAACAGTTGGCGGTGATGACTAGCTGCCTTCCCTCTAGTCTTATCCTGCAAAATTAGGGACGGCTAGCGCAGATAGCCCTCGTGTAGCTTTGCGCGAAATATAAAATAAGCCTATACAAGGTTGGAGACGCCATTGAAGTACAAACGTTTTCATATTATTTATGATTTGTTATCATATAATTTGCAGTTACTTGTATGACCATTTTGTAGTTGTAAAGCGCAAATCTACATAATAGACTACCTGTTACATCTATTACAAAAATCAACTTTTTTTTATCTTTACATTATAATTCCCTCAAGCTGATTCTTGAGCGATCGAAAGCAGTATGATCAGTATTTAACAATTATGACTTTGCAAAGTTCTAGAAACGAAGCTGAAAGCTCGCAAATATGAAATATCTATTTGTTTCTTTCACAGATAAAAATCCAAAACGCTTTTAATTACCATTAAAATATTCCCTTATAACGACCCTCAAATCGTATTTTTTTAAAAATTAGTAGGTTCTTATAAATCATGTTTACACAGTTCTTACTAAAAACGTTATATCAGAAAATTTTAAATAGAAATGTTTTTTTCAAACTGAACACGTTATAACAGCGTAAATTAAACAGTCCTATCAGAGACCTCTAAAGGCATAATTTTGAACTACTGATCCAATTCGCTCTGCTGTCCATCTGACGGAAAGTGAGTTTTATGGTAATTATCCCCTTCCAACATAACGTATAGCCACCACCCACTCACCGGAACTACTAACGCTATCATCCTTCAACAACCATGGTTCACTACTAAACTGAAGGTACCTTTAATTAATTATCTGAACTCAATGTCTGTTTTATTTAGTGGTTACACTAGAATTCTGAAAGAGGTGGAACATGGATCACAGCCTTGAACACAAGCAGGACGGGGGATTGCCCCCTTAAATTTCCCAAAAAATTGCACGTGTTATAAACTTGGCACAAGTACATACCACACTACAGCTTCAAATTTAACTCTGATTTAAGTTTAGAAAATTTCAATAATTTAAAATAAAATTATAGTTAACAGACAAGTATACGATAAATGATTCCATATTGGCACAGTCTGTGAATTTACAAGGTTAGTAACCCAATTTTAATCCCATTGGTGAGCAGGGCACAGATATCCCATTGTGTAGCTTTATGTTTAATTCAAACCAGCAACAACAGATAGTCTATTCTGTTGCTTTGTGCTTAGCTACAAACAAACAAAAACTCTAAATGGTATTCTAATAAAAGCGAAAAACAAAATATACATATATATTGCAAAAAAGAATTTCCTATTATCTGTAGGCACGCAAATATATCGTCCGTGACAGTTTTAAATGAACAGTTTTGTTTGTCAAGTTTCGCTCAAAGCTACTCGAGGGTTATTTGCGCTAGTCTCCCTAATTTTGAAGTGATACTAGAGTACATGCAGCTGGTCAAAACTACTCACCACCTACCCTTATGCTACCCTTAGCTCAAAAATAGTAGCACTGACTGTCATATTATAATGTCTCGCCATTGCTGAAAGAACATATTCGTGAATTGGATTTGAATACACTGATCGCAAATTGCGAATAGATCACCATAATCATCAGGTCATGCAATATCTTTAAAACTCCTTAGGAAGAGAAACGCAATACTGTCAAATTAACTGGAAAAAGTTACCGCGCTAAATAAGGCATTAATTTTCCAGGCTTCACATGGAAAGCGTACCAAGGTATCATTCGCCGACAATGTCCATTGGAGGAAACATAAATAGTTAATACACTTTTAACAACTATAAAAAGAACAAAGTAAGAGGATTTGAAATCCCCAAGAATCTCTGAATGTTTCTTGATGATCAGAAGTCAATTACGAACAAAACAGTAACAGTTATGTATTTCAAACGAAATGACCGGAGTGAGCAAAAGTAATAAAAAAATGTTTAGTCAATGTGTGTCATTGTTAGGTTTATGGGCTTGCAAAGCTAAAATATGAAGTTATTACACCAACGATGTACAAAACACAAAGAGGCAAAACAAATAAACATAAATATTAAATCAGGAAAAATAAAGCATCTGATTTTTGCTACCTTATGGCTCTTTACTACACAGTGCATCTGTTGACTCTTCTCTACACCACAGAATACTGTGTGACAAGAAACCTGTTTTTACTTCTAAGCTAAATCAAGGTTCAAGCAAATTATTCTTTCTGGAAAAATCTTAAAACACCAGTAATAGAGCATGATCTACCATATAAAAGTTCATCAGGAGGCCACCTAATGAAGTGATAAGACATCACTTTGTAATGGATGTACTTCTTGTGATGATAAAAATTCAAATGTGGTTATTTTCATTTCAATCTTATTACCTATTGTTCTGGATCATTTCCCAGTAACACTGATGCCAGTTATGCATTTCTTGTGAAACTTGGAGGTGAGTATTAAGGTGAGAAGAGATTTTTCCAGTGGCAACTCTAGTGATACTTTAAAGATATATCACCACTTAATTTTCTATTGGGATGGCCAACAGCAACATATGTGGAGCATGCACTTTAAGAATGATAGGACTCTAAAATTGTACATATGATATCTTTCCCTCTAAATACTGTCATCTTTCATTGTACAAACTCACTAATTTATTTGTATTACATGGATTGAATATTGTTTTTATTACATTTATAAGATAGTGTCCAGACTCTTTATTTCCTACAACTCAATCACAATCAAGAGTATTCAGTTTAACTCTGCAACTCGTTTTCTGCTTGAAGTTCTTGTTATCAGGGATAAAACAAAATATGTTGAGCAAAGCAGTTTATTTGGAAATACCAGAGTAAAATATAAACATTGGTGCCATGATCCAAGTTATTGAGAAGTTTGTTTGTTTTTCTTTTCTTGACAGTTTCATCATTAAAGGTACACAGATGTCAGAAAAAAGCAGCTGGCCCTTGCAATGGTTCTCAACTGTATGTCACTCTTGCCAATGCCACATGGGTCCATGACTTTATTCTTGTTGCAGCTGAGTGCTCCCCACAAGGATGAACCTCAGGGCACAGGATGCACCAAAGTTTATTTTGAATTTTGCACAAAGCTACACAAGGACTATTTGTGCTAGCCATCCCTAATTTAGCAGTGTAACACTAGATGGAAGGCAGCTAGTCATCACAACTCACTGCCAAGGTATAGTTGGATTGATCATAACATTATGACACCTAAATAGCTTGTTTGGTGTGATAGGAATTTGAACCCACAACCCTCAGATTATGAATCAAGCAGTCTTACCACCTAGCCATGCCAGGCCTTATGCACTGAAGACTGAGGATGATGTTCAGTCTGAGACTGAACGGGATAGTCTCTACAGAACTATCAGTTACTTGCTAACAAAAGCATCCCAACCCTAGCTCTGGTTGACGAGACCTGAGACTATTCCAGAGAAGCTGGTGGTATAATTGATAAATAACATCTGTCAGCCTGAGTTGTTTTATCAATGGCTAATAGTGGGAATGAACTGTAAATGCCAGTGGCATAGTTGTGACTGTTTCCATGATGAGAATGTGGTTGCTGTTTCTGTAAACATCCTACATCATTTGCAGAGGAAAGCATCCTAGTGGGATGATGAGATTATCACTCTAACATTGACACTTTCTCTGATGACTTAGTTTAAATTGGTGATTTTTGAATGAGTTAGAGGAGAGGAAGTAGCCCATAGGAATAGGTCCAGTGGATGATGCACCTTCACTAGAACACCCTCCTAAAGTTCCTAAATAAAGATGATCATAAACTTTACCAATATGTAGTTCAAGTGTGAACATCTCGGTCACTTCAAAGTGGACTACACCACTAATTGAGCAGTATGTGTAGGAAAAGTGTATCTACCATTGCTCTGGTTCTAGGAATATAATAAAACCCAAGTACCATTTGGACAACAACTTGTCAAAATGGAACAGAAAGTTTGCATTAAAAAGAAATGTTTACAGTCAGCTCTACAATGTAGTTCCTGGCCAATACAGAAGCTGTCACAACATAGGTTGGCATCACTATGTGTAAGATACTCTGGATAAAGTCATCACTCCAGCCAGTTGTTACTCACTTTATATTCAACAGATGAATGAGGATAATGTAAATATTATAAGATGTGCTGCCTGGAATTAAAACCAACCTAAACAGGGAAAACTCCAGTAGAAAATAGTTGGTTCTTCATTGCAGAGAACAGTCGAATGTGCTGATGATTCTCTCCTGAAAACTGAATGACATAAATGGTAAGTGCTTTGTTGTTATTCATAACTTTAATTAATGAACTAAAGCTTATCCACTAGAGGCAAGATGTCAGCAAAGTCCGTCAATGATGCATTGGCAGAGCATTGAACAGAATTATTTGGGGTGCCTGAAGCAATTCACATAAATTAGCAATCTAATTTCAACAGCCCACTATTCCTTGAGTTCTTTAAACAGTTTGACATGGTAAAAACATGTTTCCCTTTTCCATTCTCAGTCTCATCTCATGGTTTAGAATATTGGTGAATATCAAGTATCACGAAAATGTTTACCAACTTTGTTATTCTAACAAAACTGACTGGAATGAACACTTATAAAAGGGAAGTTAAAAGTTATCTTCACCACATGAAGCTTTTCTACATCTCATAATGTCTGTGTAGTTGGCAGTGTAGTATAGTGCATCTTGGGATCTAACTTCATGCATAAACACAGATCTAAGTTACCTACACAGTCAGTAACAAGAAAACTCTAAACACTGACATGACAACTTCTACACCAGAGATTAAACTTCCATTGGAAACAAAGAAAGTTGTCACTGCACCACTAAAAATTGAAATACTTAAATTTGGAGTTATGGTCAATAATTCTTCATGTGATAAATGTGGTAATGTGGAATCAGATGAGGCAACATGCCCTTAGCAACTGATAGCTGGGAGACTCACAGATGTGAAAAATAAAAATTATGACTTCACCCGAGAAAAATTAAACCAATTTATGAAAAAGCAGCAGCTAACTATAATGTTAAAACTCATAAAACTGAATTCCACTGAGGTGAATACGAATAAACAATTCTCATCACAAGAGTACAAACTACAAAGTGTTTGAAGAATAGACAATCCAAGCCAAAGGTCATCCACCACTACTGTCTTTGAAATTACATTGTTATAAAGAATTTTTGGAATGTACTAAGTGCAATTGAGGCCTTAAAATAATTTATGTGTAGATTAAATATATTTAGAATAATTCATTACTTCAGTAATTATTATCTTTGTATTAAACAGCTTAATCATATTTTGACAATTGTACCTTTAAACAATTTGATTCAATTAAGAAAAAAATTAAACATGTATGAAATTGAAATAGTATAATACAAAATAAAATTAACTTCCACACTTGTGTGTGACACCATATGTAAAAATAAAATTAACTCACACATTTGTGTGTGACACCATATGTAAAAATAAAATTAACTTACACATTTGTGTGTGACACCATATTTAAAAATAAAATCTGAAGTACATAAAGAAAAATTAGAAAACAACAACTGAGTTTTATTTGAATCCTCCCCCTCACTCTTAAAAATATATTTACTTATTCAGTTGGATTCTTGTCATTTTTATTTAGGGTAACTTAAAGGGTTATCATTCACATATTATCATTGTTTCATTCTGACATGAACACTTCATGTATCACTTACTGTCAGTTTTGTTGTTTGTTTCTCTGATACTTCTTTTTGTTTTCTGTATTCAGTTGTTATTAATCTACTAAACATTCTGGCTCGATGATGAGAAGGATCAGACATGAAGCTGAACACAAATCTCAGAGTTTGCTGCTTTACATGTGGGTTGTTTTGTCAGACCTTGCATGAAGCTACTTGAGATATATCTGTCCCTAATTTGGAAGTGATGGATTAGGTCACAAGTGGAATGGTACCTAATCAACACCACTCACTGCCAACTCTTGAACAACATAAAATGGGATTGAACATAACATTAGAAAACTCCCAGGGATTCAAGGGTGAGCATGTTTAGTGGCAAAACTCAAATTCATGATCCACAAAAGTGTAATTAAGTCCTTAACCATCACACTAGTTAACCAGACTACTGAATACTGAGTAGACCTGCCCTCACCTTGAACAACACATATAACCTGTTATCTTCTTTAGAAAGACGCCAGATCAGTAACTGTTAAGTCCCACTAAAGGTCAAACTGATTTACAGGTATACTGTTTAAAATAAAACACTAAATACAGCTGTGAAACGTTTCTAACTGCATTCCTCAGATTTCAGAAATTGTTCAAAGTTTTAAAGGGTTTAACATTGTTC
Organism: Carcinoscorpius rotundicauda; assembly: GCA_011833715.1. Classification (NCBI taxonomy): domain Eukaryota; kingdom Metazoa; phylum Arthropoda; class Merostomata; order Xiphosura; family Limulidae; genus Carcinoscorpius; species Carcinoscorpius rotundicauda. Next base: position 126,939,524 of record CM022394.1, on the reverse strand, counting down.
TGTAAGAACTTACATTAAATTAAACATAAGACCATCGTAGTTGACTGACTCTTCGTAGGTCTTCGTAGTGTCTATGGAAAACTTCAAGCAAGAAAAAATTAAACTAAGTTCAAAAGCACCATTCTATAATCAGAAAGTTCTTCTGGATATTACATTTAAGCCAATAGTAAATTTCAATCATGAACAAAACAAATGTATGCACCTTGGATAACTTCATCAAAATCAGAAGATTGTTTCAAGATAACTTGTAAATCTTCCAAGAACTTAAACATTTGTTTGACAAAATTCATTATATGATGTTATAAAGAAAGAGCAGAAAATTGATGAATTTATTAGAACTAATTCTTTCAATTGCTCTGAATGCTAAGAAGATACCAAACACTCAAAAATCTCAGTGATGTTCCAGTTTTAAAAGAGAGCTCAGAACTTGAAAGGTGTGTTAGATTTATTTCTTTTTGAGATTACGAAAATTTTGAACAATATTAAATTGGTATATTCATAAAATTATAGAATTTTTCAACAGTGTCAGAGTGATATATTTATAATATTGTGAAAGTTTCTGAACAAAAATAAATAAGAAAAGCACCTCAAGAAGTGTGAGATAATTATTTACATTCAACACGATTTCAGAAATATTTTTTCCTTGACTAACCAAAATCTTAGAATTATTTTTACATTTTTTGTCTTTCTTCAGCAAAGTTTGCATGCATATGACATCTTATAAAAACTCTCAGTCTTTGAATAAATGTTTCACAAAACATTAAGTTAGATGAAAATACCAGGATGCACACATGAAACTGGTTTGTTTCTCATGAGTAACTTGTGGAATTTTAATCTTTGGTGAATCAAATCAATTGTGTTTCTCAGACCATATTTTACTTTCATAAAATAAGGATAGTAATATATTTCACTGTAGTAATACTAAAAGTAATGGGCATGGATAATACATTCCCTCTTTTCATTCAGGAATACCTAATGAATTCATTGGCTGGTGAGGATTTTTAAAATTTGTTTCAAGATTCAAAGTGCAAGGAAGGAGATCTGGACATAATACAGGGTGGTCGCTAGAAAAGCGGAAAATTTGTCAAACAGCTATTTATTTTTACAAAGAATAACTTTTACAAAGTTTTTTAAAGGCATATGTTATATTACACTCATAGATGCTCAAAATGCATTTTATGATATTAAAATCATGCATTTTATTCATGGTGTAAAGAAATCAAAATAGAAATGAGTAAGCACGCATTTTATTCATGATCTCATCTGGCCCTCAAATTTTCCGCTTTTCTAGCGACCACCCTGTATAATAGTTTAGAAAGAACTCATATTGTGTAAGAGTAGTAGGTAAAATAAGAAAGGTGAAAAATAATTATAGTTCAATCATTTGAAAGATTTTCAAGCCTAGGGTTGGGTGGTTATCTATTATATATAACTTCTAATGCTGGGGCTTATTTATTAAGTCCTAAATGAAAAGGGTGCTGTATGCAATTCTTATTTGTTCAGAGTCTCAAATTTAATTTTAGTCAATTTGTTCAAGAATGCAGAATAACTTTAGAATTTCAACAAGTTTTACTTTAAAAGCACATTCAGTGAAATCAAGGTTTAAAATTTTGAAATGAATACTGAAGTGCTGAGCTTACATGTTTAAAATTATTTAAAAATTTAAACAAGTTATTCACAAACTGTGTTTCACATCTCATTAAGAAAATGTTTGTTGAAGTCGTAATTAAGAGCTTATAAAATCAAGATCTAATTAGGTAATAAGAATCTCTCTTCTTTCAAACCTCAATTACTTGAGAAAGAGAAAAAATAATATTCCAGTTACTTTGACATTTATTAAAAAAGGGTTAGATTGCAATAAGATACTGGTTAGTTCCTGCTTGTCTTTTGTCATCCAACTGTTTTTGAGATCTTGATTTACGATTGGAAATGTAGAAGACATCTTCAGGAACTATTCCATCCTCATTTAATTGTAGAGCTTAATAAATATGTTATTCATACACTGGCAGTGCAAGTCAAAATTATCTTTTCTTTAACATCCTTATTATCTAAGTCTAAAAAAAACCAAAGATGCCCTTTAATTACATAATGTAATCTTCAGTCAGTTTTAATCATTAAATATTGTTTTAAATACATGCAGAATTTTTGCAAGACCTTTCATTAAACTGCTGGAAACAGATCATACCCTGTCCAGCAAACCAGAAGTCATGGGTTAAGATTAGCAAAAGTTAAAAACTTGAAAGCTTAAATTCAAAACAAAAATGTAATGATTACAAGTTTATAAATAACATTAATCAAAATGCTGTATACTATTTTATTACAAGTCACGGCTTTTACACTAAGAAAGATAACTTTTAAAATAAGTAGAATGTTTTCCCCACTTGTACAATCATTTTCAACCACCTAAGTTTAAACAGTAAAGAGGGTTTTAATATTTAAAACTTGTGTGAAAACTGGGCAACTGTTTTATTTTATTTTAAATGTGTCTTCGAGGGTTAGATTCCTCATATAGTTTTCTTCACATAAAATTAATTTTCATTTCAGGGGTGAAAACTATTCTAGTCATTATTTTAAAGTTACACTTACATGCTAGGTTTTTCTAAATCTCTGTAAAGTATGCCAATATTTTCTATATATGGGATAGTGCAAGATATTAAGTTTACATTGTTTTGTGGAATGTATTTTAGCTTGTTTGCTTATTAAAAAATCTCTCTATTTTTTTAATTTGTTAATTGTCAGGAATTCATTTAAACCAATAAAGCAATGAGCTAAGTGTACAACTCATCCGTGATTCACATTGTGTATACTCAAATTAGAATGCTTGATGTTTTTTTCTGTCTGGCCATAAATAAATAATCTGTTAATTCACACAAATTGATATTTATATGATGAAGTATTCATTATTAATTCTAAATTTTATATACATTATTAGATCACTGAAAGTTGACTGAAATACCAAAATCTCCTTTAGTGTTAAATTTGTGTACTTGAGAATGACCACACCAGTTATCAAAACATTGTACCTGTTTTAAAAATACTCTTCCTTGCAATAAGAGCTGTAATTTATAACCAAATAATACTTATAATAAGCATGTAAACTAAAATAAAAATTATTAATATAATATATAGCCCACAATAGAGCGTGTAATTGTTACAGAATATGATAAACTTATTTCAATGGCATTTCTACTTTGAATAAAATTAGGAGAGTCTTATCTAAATCGTTAAGTAAAAACTTATTTCAGCTCTCTTTGTCAAAAAATTTCAAATTCTTTAATTTATAATTTATAAGCTTTAAATGAAGTTTCTTCCATAACAATAACCCATTTGATATGAGAAAAAGTAAAAAAAAAATCTTGTATATTTTTTTCAAACTAATGTATTGTTTTATTTACGAAAAAGTTATGATGTCACAAACAATGATATGAATACCATATACTGCAAAATACTGTTGTCTGAATTTGACAAATGCTAGTGCTTGACACGATGCAATGGCTTGTTTGCAGAAAAAGCATTTGACGAAGTTGTTACACTGTACTTATTATTTGGCTAGCTTGACACATTTGCGGCAGTTATTAACACATTATAATGATTTACTCTCATTAAAACATTTCAACTAATTTGTCTTAAATGAAAGCCTACAACGACTAGTTTTCGTGATTACGTGCTGTATAAATGAAATATTAATGCCGCATAAAATTATCTAAAGTGTAAATTGATATTTTAAGTTAAACTGTCACACACAATAAAACTTACACAATGTTATCTTTCCCTTGACTGAACTGTTTTTTCATAACTTGCAGAAGCGAAATTTTCGTATTTGTAAATTTGCTTACTAAAAAAACAAAAATGATACCTTCTATTTAGTGGGAGTGTCAGTTTTAGTTTGATAAAATTTATCAACTGTCGGTGTTCCTTCGTAAACGGTAATGCCAACACCAGACGTAAGAATAATATTGTAACACGTCAATGATATCAGTAATCAGTTGTTTCATATCAAACTCACAACTACTTTTATTTATATAATAAATTTTAAACTAAATATCTTCTATAAAGAAAATTACATTTATCAAATAAGTGAAAACCACATAAACGGATAGTAACATCCAAAATAAAAAGACTAACGCACTGCCTTTTTTTTTTACTCAATTGTTTGCCCTCTATAATAATCTTGAATATTGATAGTGATTTTTATTTCTTAGGATAGATGTCACTACTTGACAAATTTGAACACATTGTAAGTTGTTTTTTTTTCTGTGTCTGAATATTACTTTTTATATATATATATAAAAAAAAGTATTTCTGGAAATATGTGCTTGACGTTCGTGTTAATTTTAAGGAGTTAATGTTGGTATGGTTTTCAATACGTGCTTTTTCTTGTCACACTCCACTCTGTAAACTAGACTTAACCCTAACTTTCACTTTGAGGTTAGGCCAGAATTCAGTATGTAATAATAATATATCATACAAATTGAAACTATGTCTGCCCCCTATTCTCATAAAAATAGAATATCATCACGGTACAATGGAGTAAATATATTTTAAGATTGACGTTGAAACATATTTATTGTCTAAGCCAAGGAATTTAGATAATTATTTAAAACTAATATGAAAGTGACTCGAAGAATTGTTTGCTTGATCATAGGGGTTTCATAAATTAATACAATATCCAAATTAAGATGTACGTTGGAGAAAAAAAAATGTAAAATACTTCGTAAAACGTATCTTGTCATTGTCATTCTTGAACGGAAGTACTATTAATAGTATAAAGCCATTCGTATATATGGACAGTTGTTAATTTTGTATCAACTCTGAAATACAGTACATAGATTAAAAACACATCACAAACTAGGGTATGAGTCATCTTCAAAATTTTATTTTTTTAACAGGGTTGTTGGCCTTAGGAATGGGTTACCTTCAGATGAGATGGATGCAGTGAATGGAGGTTTGATAAATATTGAAATGATAATCACTGGCTTGGAATCTTGTTGGGCTTTTTTAAATATATATGGTTTAGTCAATTGGACAGCTTAGGTGGACCAGCAGGACTTTCTGGTGTCCTTAAATTTTTATATTTTGTTAAAGCAGGTAAATTTATGCAATAATTAGATATTTGAAATATAGGTTTAACTGCACTTACTAATTTGATTTATTGTATGTTATTCTATAATCTTTAGAAAGTTGAGGTAATATAACTGTAAGAAAGCAATATATCTTTTGTAGTTATGTTTTTGAGAAAGTTTTTCCAATTATTTATTACAAGATCAAGCATTCGTCCTATGTTTGAGGGCATAAAAATTGAATGTAAGGCTTGAACTAATAAACAAAATAAATAATTTCTATTTATGTGTATAATTTATTTAACACATAATTTACTTCATAACTGATTTATTCCATATTATAGAAATGGTCTTTTAATAACCACCCTACGACATGCCTAATGTATCATCCTATCAAGATTGGTTGAGGTTATTTCAAAGGCTGTGGAGTAATATGTGGATAAACAATATTTTCACTTATATAAGTATATATTAATACTGTAGTGCAGTAGTAGATGTCTGAACTAGCTTTAGTACAGCTAATACAGTTAAACTTAATATACTAGTATATAAATAATCATAATTGTTAGGCCTTGTTTTTATATCATAACCTAAACTGTTGAACTTTTTGTAAGTTGTGTGTTTTGAACATTTCTATTAAGATTTATCACTAACCAATTAAGGATAAATAATGCAAACACATAGAATAATAAAATGCCTCTTTCAATGAGTTTATAAGCAGACCAGACAGATATTGTAAATGGGGAATCCTTATGGTCTGTACCTGTCTTGGTTCTTTAAGAGGGTGATATTTTATTTATTTCTGATATGCTGTTTAAGGTAATACCAAATATTTTAATTTTTTGCATTAACCTTTCAAAGTAAAGAAGATTAGAAATTGAACTATTACAGAATATCACACATTAAACAAAATCATGGAACTTATGGATTGAAAAAAACCCATTGAGTATCATGATGGAAAATTATATAGTGCTCTAAGTTAGCTTGCTGTTTGGGTGAAAAAAAATCATCAGTTGAGAAGGACATACCTCTTAGAATGAAGCTTGTGCATCTGTATTTTAATATTAAGCAGCTTGGGATGTTAAGAAATCTGTCCAGCATGAAAAAAATGTATACAGTGCTAGTGGGGTAACATTCTATCTTAGTTAATAGAGTACTTTTCTGGTGTGTGAAAAGTCTTGGGTTTCAGTCCATGCTGTAGAAATAAATAAAAATGAACAACCACATTAAGTCCTTTGACTTGTGTTATTGATCTAAAGTTAGTAGTTTGCTGTTCCAGATGAGGAATGAACTTTCAATGTCATAATATTCTTCCTGAGGACATTTGAGGCTTGTGTCTGGATACTAAACACAATTCAGTGTGATATACACACAACAGTTGTACATTAACTACAGAGCCTAACAGGCCTACAAAATACTAAAGAATTCTATGTGTTTTATGAAGCATCTTCAGATATTTTAATATACATCCATTATTTTGTGAATAACGCTATTTTTACCAACATTGTTAATTCATGGATAGTAACCATTAAAGTTGCAATGATTTGTATATTGTTTCATATCATAATGAAGGAATCCATTGAATTTTCTGTCTTGTGAATCATATATTAAAATACTTTTCTAATACTGATCTCCCTTATCAGTTACCCACCAAAAGGATCTACTGGTCTTTCTTTCTTATCAGTGACTTACTATAAGAATCTACAAGCCTTTCTTATAAATTACCTACTAAAATAATCCACTTGTTTTTTTCTTATCAATTACTTAAAAATGACTTTGGTAAAGGTTTAATTATAGTTTTTTGTTTGTCATACCTTTCTTAAGATATTTGTACAAAATGCAACTCTAATAACAACATGTTATTTTGGTTCTTCAAGGTAGCAAACTAGCATACCTGGTCTTAATAAAAGTAAACGTTTAAAATCATCCTTGTATTTTATTCTTCAGAACTCATTGTTTCTCTTATTAACTGGTACAAAGTGTTGGTCCCTGCTGCTCAGAACAAATCATTTCATAAGTCAATTGCCTCCAAAAAACCGGAGTTAAGTTGGTCTTTTCCAAATATTAACCCTGTGTTTTCTTCTTCTATTATCCACAAAATAAAACAAAAAGAAGCCAGAGGTCGTTATGCTATCAAACTTCCTGGCTTATCTTGTAATATTCAATAAGTTCCGTTTTTACCTTTGTTTTCATAAGGTTAGATAAGAGATCTTAGCCTCTCCCTGTAAGATAATTCCTTTGAAACATCATCCTTGGCATCTTTTAAATCCAGTGAAGTAAACCTTTATCATCTCCTAAAAAAGGAGACCAGAAACTAAACATAATATTCATCACGAGGCTTAACAAGTATTTTGAATGTAGAAATTATTACTACTTTTGAATTTTAATTAATATCTCTGCCAGTACAATTACAAATTGTATCACTGTTTCTTCGAACATAGAGCACTGGTTCAACGGTTTAAGTGACTTATTCACTGCCATAACACAGTCCTGTTTTTCAGTCATGTAAACATGTAATCCAAGTTATGGTGACTCAAATCCTCCATATTTCATTTACTGCTACAATTAGTTATTTTACAAACAATTTAATAATCCAGTGGAAAATAACAATTGCTTTCTTTTTGGCTAGCTATTAATCTTCAACTGTAAGCTACAACTTAATTTGAGTTTTATATTCTTGCTGTTACTGAACCCAGAGATCCACGTCTTCCTGTATTGTGTTTCCGCTTATGCTTGCTATTGTTTTTGGTGTTTTTAATCTACTAAGCTACATATTTCTTGAACCGATATCATGGCTGCATTCAAGAACAACAAAATTATGAAAAACTGTTTTGATTTGTTTACGATCAGCGGTGTTAATTAGCTGCCTTCCATCTGGTCTGTAACTGCTAAATTAGGGACGGCTAGCGCAGATACCGCGATAGGCCTCGTTTAGCTTTGCGAGAAATGCGAAACAAACAATTTATTGAAAACAAGAAACACCAGTGAGGGTTTGGTTTGTTTTGAATTTTGCGCAAAGCTGCACGAGGGCTGTCTGCTCTAGCCGTCCCCAATTTTACAATGTAAAACTAGAGGGGAGGCAGCTAGTCGTCATCACCAACCGCCAACTCTTGGGCTACCCTTTTACCTACGAATAGTGGGATTAACTGAATTTATAACGTCCCCACGACTGAAAGGGCGAGCATGTTTGGTGTGACGGGGATTCGAACCCACGAGTCGAGTACCTCAACCACCTGGCCATGACGAGCCTCCAGTAAAGGTCACTAAAACGTAATTGTTGCCTGCATTTCAGTGTTATATATAAGAACCAACTGCACTGAACAACTCCCACGTCACCTACATATATGTATGTATATATATAAATGGACACATGCGCCCCGAAGGAAATTTGCTTGAGTTTCGTGCATTTGTTCTCAAATTGTGGGTCACGACACCACATGGGGTCGTGGTATTAGCCTATGGAATCCTGTAAAGGATTACAATTAGACATAGTTTTTTCTAGCCTTTAAAGCTCCGGAAATAACCTTGTGAATGTGTTGGTCGCTGTAGTTGTTTTAAGTATTGTCTGATAAAGTTTGTCTCAGAAAAATGTTACGTACGAAAAAGTTTGGTAAACGTTGTCCCTATATATTTGTTATAGATTAACGAAGACAGGAACCTACCTATATTCAGTATATCAAGTGTACCACAGTGACATATAAGTAAGTCAGGAGGCTTAATAACGCTAACATTCGGGTTCGGATACCCGCAGTGCATGGAGCCTAGGTGTAGCTTTGCGCTTAAAAACCACAAGAAGGGAGTGTGCACGCAGTCTGATGTATGTTAATTCAGGGGTACATAACGTGAAAGGATTTATTTTTACAAGGATTCAATGCTCGTTTTATATACCATTAACGTACTGATTGTAAGCCTACAAATGTAAACAACCTCTCAATGTGTACATAATAATTAACTATTGACGGAAGGAGCAATATATGTTATTACATTTACGTAAACGTTTGATAAACATAAAGACTACGTAATTGGTTAGATGTTTAATCTAAATTTAAGTGTTCTTTTAAATTTGTCACCCGCTGGTTGGTTATTGGTTTGGCTTTTTATGACGCAAAACAACTAGGCTATCTGCGCTCCCCCTCGCTGGTACAGCGGTAAGTCTACGGATTTACAACGTCAAAATCGGGGGTTCGATTCCCCTCGATGGATTCAGCAGATATCCCGATGTCGCTTTGCTATCCTAAAACACACACAAACTCTTCTAAACTTGTGGTAATAGAGTACACCGCGGAGTTCTATGTCTAGAACCGTTCATTGTATTTGGTAATATAACTTTAGATACATATTTGAAGGAAGAGGAAACGTGACCGACCGGTAAGCGTGCTGAGCTACTGATCCGAGGTTCGTGCCGTTTTGCCGCTGAAATAAAGTCCGAACTTTCAGTTGGGGAGGGGGGTACGTAGCACGAGTCACAGTAAAGCCTTTGTTTGATTCGACTCGAACAAAGCCCATGTGATGGCGGGTGCTGCCTTCTTTCTGGTCAGTAGTACAACAATTAGGGACCGCGGGACCTGAACCCCAGGGAATAGCGGGTATAACACTTCTGGGTTTTAATGGGTAATGTGTGGTTCGCGGTACAACGTGAACATTGAAATTTGTTGATGATACACGGCATAATATTAGTCTATGTAAAAACTGCTGTGGCTAAATTGTGTTAATTTTTAAGTTAGGCGTACCTAACTACCTATTCTCTCTCGCGTGGGTCATATCACACGCGTTAAATCAGGAGACAAAACTCGCGTTTAGATCTAATTAGTATCTCGCTATAACACATTGTGGTTGATTAACCAGCTGGAATTAGGCTTAATCTGTAATCATATTGATTTCGGAAATTCATCATAAAATTGCAAAACGTTTCCTCACTCCTGAAAGGGTGAATGATTTCGCTGATGGCATCACCTTACCGCCCTCTACAATTTGACTTTTTTTCAATTCTCACTTAAACATATTCCGAGAGTTTATTTCGTTTCTTTGTGCAAACTGGATCTAGAATAACATTTCGGTGAGGTTCAGCAATTCAGACAAAATTGGATTTAGATTTGATTTATAACTGAGGATATGAAAAAGGGAAAAGAGAAAACAAAAGGGTGCATTAGAGTTTACGTCAAACCTGGTTATACTGGTTACTTTCACTTCATCTGTGAAAGATCCAAAGAAACCTTGAGAAAAAGGCAGAAAAATTTACATGGAGTAGAATGACTATATATATTGCAAATGGATGAAACAAACTTGGATCACTGCGACAATTGAATAATTTGCTCTTCTATGTTTGATCCCTGATCAAAAGCTGATTCCAAATTTCTAACCCACACTGGACAAACATCACCTCGAATATAGTGAGCAAGTCGCATGCAGAACAACTTAGTTGGCCCGGCATTGCCAGGTGGTTAAGGTACTCAACTCGTAATTCCAGGGTCTCGGGTTCGAATCTCCGTCACACCAAACATGCTCGTCCTTTTAGCCGTGAGTGCGTAACAATGTTACGGTCAATTTCACTATTCGTTGGTAAAATAGTAGCTCAAGAGTTGGCGGTGGGTGGTGATGACTAGCTGTTTTCCCTTTAGTCCTACGCTGCTAAATTAGGGACGACTAGCACAGATAGTTCTCGTGTAACTTTGCGCGAAATTAAAAAACAAACCAACGTAGCTGTGGTAGACTCGGTTACGACAATCTGAATTGTGACCAGCGATAGAGGTGATAATCCTCGAGATTCGTGCTTACGAGCGATTATTAACGGAAAACGAGAACCACCAAAGTTATAAACTCCAGAAACTTTTAACTTAAAATTGAAATTATTTCAAAGTATCGTTTATGATAAATACGTATCCTTGCGAGACAGTTCAGTGAAACAATAAAACAAATCGGCTTCACCATATAAAACACCACTGAAAATGTCATAATACGAGTTTGTTATACTTTGTTTACGAAGAACCACCTAACATGCGATGTCCTAGATATTAACTATATTGTAAATTACAACAGTTACCTGAAGTATTCTAAGATATTTGCACTAACTGTCATATTTCATCGTCCTGTCTGTCGTATTAATGGATTCAGATCCATTACGACATCAAATACATCACTTTAATCTATGATGAAAATAAACATCAGAAGTAGACCACGTGGTATTAAATACAGAAAATGCGCTATTGTAGGTTTAAGAAATGTATTTATTCCTTTTAGTTGTCAAACTCTTACCTCGGTCACCCTCAAGCTTGAGGAGGGGGAGGTCAGATACAAGTTTCTGTGAAATATTTCTGGTGAGGTCGGATTAACGTCATAGCTGAATTGGAAAGATCAGGCAATGTAAACGTTCCCCCCCCCTTTCCCCCAAAACTTTTTGTGAAATAGCGCTTCTGGGGGATGCTTCTTTTGGTTAAATTCATGTTGAAATAACTACCTTGCTCTTTCAAAAAATGATAATTTCATGTTAGTGGGCCTTGGTGGATACGCCCCTAGCTTTGGGGTGCTATATATGAATGACAATCCTTAACGTTGGTAGTGGGTGGGTGGTAGCCCTTGGTCATCTTCTCTGCCCTGAAACCTGCCGGGCTTTTTCCTGCTTGTCTCACTCACTCTTTTTTAAATACCTCTAATCAAAAGTAGAACAAACCTCCCAACAAAACTTTAAAAAAACACTCATAAATATAACAAATAAAATTACCACGAGCGGGGCGATGGGGGATAATAATATCCTTGGCCACCCCAATTGAGGAAAGTCTTTTTCCTTTAAAAAATAAATTCCTGTCACGATTTGTTTCGGGAAAATGCTATTGACTGGCTTATCCCGTCTTGTCAATTGTTAAAAATTAAGGACGGCAACAGAAAACACCGACAGCTAAGATATAAATACAAAGCTTTCTTAAAACAAGCCATTTTAGTCTTGTCTAGGTGTGTACAGTATTTTGAAACAAATACTACAACCTGAATTATATAGCCTAAATTATCCAAGGAAGTTTTGTTGAAAAAGTAATCTTTACTCGCCAACATCCCAGAAAGTTACAAAGATATTCAGTCATTAATGTCAATATAATATCTAACCTTGCAATAAACGAAATGTCTGTGTTGTTACAAAAACATTAGGTCAACAATTTCAAGACAACAATATATTTCAACACTGCAATAAAAGCAAATACATGTAGTTACAAACATATTCGATCAACAATTTCAATACAGTATAATTTCTTTTAATGTTGTTAACAAAACTAATGGCAACTAGTTACAAAGACATCGGCCAACAGTCTCACTACAATATAATGTATTATAACATTACAAGTCTTGGCATGGCCGAGCGCGTTAAGGCGTGCACTCGTAATCCGAGGGTCGCGGGTTCGCGCCCGCATCGCGCTAAACATGCTCGCCCTCCCAGCCGTGGGGGTGTATAATGTGACGGTCAATCCCACTTTTCGTTGGTAAGAGTAGCCCAAGATTTGGCGGTGGGTGGTGATGACTAGCTGCCTTCCCTCTAGTCTTACACTGCAAAATTAGGGACGGCTAGCACAGATAGCCCTCGAGTAGCTTTGTGCGAAATTCCAAAACAAACAAACAATAACATTACAATAATAAGAAAGAGCAATCGTTAAAATGCTTGTTTGCCACTTTAGTATTACTGATGTTAGTATAGTCTACGAAATTATAGGCTGACGTGTCACTGTATGAAACCGTGCAAAACGTGATCTCACAGTAGTTAAATCAAAGAGAAAATTCAACTTAGGCCTGTGATATACAATCTGTGATACTCTGACATCTTTAAGTTCTTGTACCGAACAATGTTTTTTACTTATTTTGTTTATAATAAATTAACGGTTCGAGTGTTTATGAGCTACAATAACATTACTATCACTACATGTACAGCCCCCTAGTGGCTCAGCGGTATATCTGCGGACTTACACGCTAAAATCCTGGTTTCGATACCCGTGGTGGGCAGAGCACAGATAGCCCATTGTGTAGCTTTGTGCTTAATTCAAAACAACGACAACATGTACAGGAAGCAACTTAAGTCTTGTAATTTTTTAATATTAACTTTAGGCCCAGCATGGCTTGATGGTTAATATACTCGACTCGTAATCCCAAGGATGCGGGTTCGAGTCTCCGTCACACCAAATATGCATGACCTTTCAGTCGTGGGGGCGTTATAATGTTATAACGTAGGTAAAAGAGTAGTATCCCAAGTGTTGGCGATGGATTTAGCTTTACACTGCTAAATTAGGAACGGCTAGTGCAGATAGCCCTCGCGTAACTTTTCGTGAAATTCCAAAAACAATTTAACTAAAAATTACACAATAGGCCTAATGGATAACTGTGTATTTCGCGCCAAGTTTTACGATGTCAAAGCTAACTCTCAGTCAACTAGTATGTTTACGCCAGGGTTAAAAGTTCGATACAACAATACTTTAGCTGCTTTCTAGCACTAAACGAACAACCCCAAGTTATATTAATGTTATTGTACCTAATAGGCAACTTGAATTATCACTTTGTTACAAACAAATTACTGTAAATAGAAGAAAGGTGTGTAAGAATGTAAATAGATGTCAGTGCAGTCAAAGTTATACATATTAGTATCATTAGCGAAAAAGATGGAACTATTATTGTTCAAAATCAAAATACCTTTCGTTTGCGGTTCTAAAAAACTGTATCTACACATTAAAATGTACGATGTGTGATAAACTTTAATCGGTGAAAGAGAAAATTTAAAATGAATTGACATTAATTTCCATGTTAGAAACCCGAATTAGGGTCCTTTATGATGGTTAGAACATTTTACATTTTAAATACCCATTTTGGTTTTGTGATAATAAATAAAGATTATTGTACTAAAGTTATTTAATAAACAAATTTAAGGGTGCTGTGTTTGTTTTGGAATTTCACGCAAAGCCACACGAGGGCTATCTGCGCTAGCCGTCTCTAATTTAGCAGTGTAAGACTAGAAGAGAGGCAGTTACTCATCATCACTCGCCGCCAACTCTTGGGCTACTCTTTTACCAACGAATAGTGGGATTGACCCGAACCTTATAACGCCCCCATGGCTGAAAGGGCGAGCATGTTTGGTGTGATAGGGATTCGAACCCGCGACCCTCAGATTACGAGTCGAACGCCTTAACCCACCTGGCCATGCCGGGCATGAAGGTCCTGTCATTTTTAAATAAGTTCTGAATTTCTTGTGTTTTCAAATCGTGTTCTATAAATTACAAGCTTCAATTGTTTATAGATTTTATATAATATTTAGACCTTGTGATGTTAGTGTTAACGTATAAATATATATTTCAACCTTTATAAAGATTGTGTGTAATAAATCTTGCTTTTAAATAACTTGATTGAAGAGTGGCCCGGCATGGCCAGGTGGTTAAGGCACTCGACTCATAATCTGAGGGTTGCAGGTTCGAATCCCCGTCACACCAAACATGCTCGCCTATTCAGCCGCGGGGGCGTTATAATGGGACAGTTAGTCCCAGTATTCGTTGGTAAAAGAGTAGCCCAAGAGTCGGCGGTGGATGTTAATGACTAGCTGCCTTCCCTCTAGTCTTACACTGTTAATTAGAGACGGCTAGCACAGATAGCCCTCGAGTAGCTTTGTGTGAAATTAAGAAACAAACAAACAATTCCGTGCTTGTTATCGGTGGGTAAAACCCGGCCTTACAGCCATCAAAGTCAAAATTATGTAAAGACTTTTTAAACTTATTCTTCTTGAGTTTAACTACACAGGTTTTTTAATTTATCAACCTTTACGTTAAAAAAAGGCTTCGTTTAGTTAAAAAAACACAAATAAAAAACCTTCCATAAAGTGTAGTATTTTAAGACGGTTCACCACCCTTTTAATAGATCAGTGACTGAACTTTTGTTATGTACAGTTTATTTGAATGATAACGAAACACGTGGGCGGGATTTAGAACCAAAATATATGTTGGGAGGGATACAAACCTGACGTTATTATTGTGAATATCGGAGACTATACGGAAATATTTTTATCATTATCCGTTGTAATTGCATGCATTCCTAGGAGCTAAATATGTCGGAATCGTCATTAAATTGTCCAATCATTCCAGTATACTTGAACACCTGACGGTTCGGTTGTGGCCCAGTTGTTAGCGTGCCGATACTTTGAACCAAAGGATTCATGCTTCTCGCTTCTATTGCTGTGAAAACCCGCACCGTTGTGGGTGCGATATAAGAGTGACTGTCAAATACCATTGCAGTATTTGGTGATATAAGAGTGTATCCAAGAGTTGGCGGTGGACGCTGTTGATTAGCAGCCTTTCGTCTAATTTATCAGTTTAACCTTAGGGGACGGTAAAACGAACCTGGCCCTTTGTGTAGTTTTAGTTCTAAAATTCTGTATTTAAGACAAACACACCACCATTAGACCCCTTAAGAAGACAGGAACTACAACTAACCTTGCTTCTTTCAACCTCACAGTTTGGTGCCCACTTGGCATCGTGCCAAGCATGTACCCTCAATACACACTTTCTTTCTTTATTTTTAGAGGGGGAAAACAGCGACTTAACAGTATTGTATTTATATTTTTTAATTTTAGGAAAAACTAAAGTATATCTAATCTCCATTACTTTCATTCTATCTTGAAATCAGATAGTATTGAATGTTGGTTTAAACCTTGTGAGGTAATTTCATTTTGTTTTTATGGTAGTGCAGTCTAAGTATTGGTGTGAGATATTTTACGCTATTGTTCTTACTTTTATGGCACTTCGGGTTAAAGACAGGCCTAAAACCAAGGTAGGAATAGATCAGAAATCAGTTGTGTTAAGAAATGTTACAATGTCACACGTCATTTCGAAACGTATCGTTTCTAACCCTAAAATTACCCATCGTCTTTATAAACGTTTTTTTTTTTTCTAAACTCTTATTGCATACCATGTTGCTTGTGGGTCCATATTTTTTTGGACTGGTCAAACACACGCATGCATTCAACGCCATTTGTGTTGGAATTAATCCCATTAAATTATAACCAGTGTCCACTGTTTATTTTACATGGGAATTGAGCGGTCTTATCCAACATTTACCTTCCCTCTAAGGGCCCGGCGACTCGTAATCTGAGGGTCGCGGGTTCGCATCCCCTACCCGCCAAATATGCTCGCCCTTTCAGCCGTGAGGGCATTATAATATTACGGTCAATCCCTCTATTCGTTGGTAAAAGAGTAGCCCAAGAGCTGGCGGTGGAAGGTGATGACTAGCTGCCTTCCCTCTAGTCTTACACTGATAAATTAGGGACGGCTAGCACAGATAGCGAAATTAAAAAAAACAAACTGTATTGTTGCGCTCATGTACCCACGTACTTGTCACAATACGCTCTTCAAGTGTGAATGGGCTTACATCGGTAATATTTCTCTGAAAAAAAAAAAATTTATAATGCATGCGTAATTGAATAGAACATTATAACGTATGGATGGGTAGGGACTTACGGGCCACCGTGTACATGGATAAATTAATAAAGCTGACCGATATTTTGAAAATCGAAACACAGTTTCTGAGTTATACGTACTTAGCACTTCTTAATAACTTGTATCATTGTTCTTTCAGTAAAAACCAGTGATAATCACTTTTCTATTCACCAAAATATAGAGCCTGTATGTAATTTCTGAATTAATTCGTATTGCGCGAGCCCTGGCACTCCAGCAGAGAGCTTTATATTTCGAAGTTGGCAAACCGAGTTCGACTCTGTGCGATACTACATTATATTCTCCCCACTTTAAGGCACGAGTGCGTTATAAGAGTGACAGTGAAGCGTGTAGCGTGAAAGGTTGACGATGAAGTGTTACTAACTGGCTGCAATTTCTCTGTTGAAAACGGCAGCATATAGCCATAAACTTGGTCATAAATATATATTTGTTTTCCATATTAAGAATGATATTTAGGCAGCTAGGCCTGTTGTATTTTTATTTTTGATAGTTTGCGCAATTGAATTATTCTCTAAGGAAAAAAAGAAAACGTATTATTGCCATGGAAATATAATTTTCGTATTTCAATTATTTCCAAAGCTGTACTGATAAAGATCTCGTATTAAACAAATCAAAACTTGTACTCCAAAGTTTTTCGTATAAAATATTTAAACAGCACCAGTCTTTTACGTGTAATATCCAAAACTTTGAACGTGACCACAGAAACGAAACCTGGCCTATTCACCCCAAAAATAAGAAACGTGTATTTTTGAATTTTTTTTATTCAATTCATAACTTCCCACTGTTATCCCCCCCTCCCGGAATACTTTTCTATCACCTGGATTTTTTTCACGGAAGCTCGTGATGCGAAACACTTACGTGTATGATACTTCTGTAGTTTAAAAATAAATAACATTTCAATTTGTATCTTCCCTGCTCCAATCCGAAAGAAGCAGCTCCATATATGGTTCTCTGTATAACATTACGTAAGCTTCTGGATGGTGGTCGTGGTAGAGAGAGGCATAAATAATTCATGGTTCATAATTGTAAGGTTGTGGTTCTTAGGTTTCTCGTGTGCAAAATACGAATCCTATGCACGTCTTTTACAGCTGAAACAACCAGCACATAATGTTACGTTCGGTGCCTTTGAGAGGGGGTCGTTTTAAAGGACGCCAATTAAACTTCACCAGGCAAAATGCCCCATGTAATAGGCCTAGAACCCCTGCAATGTAGATGTACTAACGACTATAAATAGGTCGTGCTTTACTAATAAAACTTAATTATGGTTGTACACTCTATAATTCGTTGGACATAACTTACACCTCAGTGTGCTTATATGTTCATATATGTATCTTTCCCATAGAAAGGAAGATTACAAGTAGTTAGAACCTAGTGACTAAGCCATTTTCAATACGGCAAAAGAGGTTGATAAAGATAGTGTATATACTGTACGTGTGTCGTATTTTCAGGCGTGAATGCTATTGCGGTAAGCATAAAGCTACCCAGCTGCCCTCTAGAGGTAATACATGCAATTATAATGTTTATTGACCGACATGCACCTGGGTGGAGGGAAGTTCGTCAGTATCAACAATTCAATGACATTTTCATCACGAATGAGTGTGGAAAAAAGGGGTGGAGCTAGAAAGGGATAACAGATAAAAATTGAGCGCGTGGATGTGGCACGAACTGATTGATTGATTGAGAAGGGAGTCAGAATGGAAAGGTTGATAAACGGTTTCTTTTCTCTTGCCATGTTGAAACTGAAATGCTTCTCAAGCCTAAATCTCGAACGTGATCTATTCGTTTGTAAAACGGATACTAATTCCATGTAGTTGCTCTGGGTTGTAGAGCGAAAACATAATTTTATAAATATCTGCCCCACTTGCTCTTGTGTCTCGATAAGCTTAAGGGCTTTAATGCTAAAATTCGAGGTTCTTACCCTGTAGTGGCTACATCTAAGATACCCACCCATCCATACACAAATGTATCTTGGAACGGCTGGTACGGGTATTAACACTTTTATTGATAAGGAGAGAATAACGTTTTGACCTTCCTGGTTCGTCTTCAGGTGAAAATGACCGAAGAAGGTCGAAACGTTGCTCTCTCCTTATCAATAAAAGTCTTAATACCGGCCGTTTTGAAATACGTTTTTATTTCAAGTGGGTTTCTCGTCATCAAGAACTTCCTATACAACTTTGCGCTTAACAACAAAACGGGCCCGGCATGGCCACGCGTGTTAAGGCGTGCGACTCGTAATCTAAGGGTCGTGGGTTCGCATCCCGGTCGCGCCAAACATGCTCTCCCTTTCAGCCGTGGGGGCGTTATATAGTTACGGTCAATCCCACTATTCGTTGGTGAAAGTGTCGCGCAAGACTTGGCGGTGGTTGGTGATATTTAGCTGCCTTCCGTCTAGTATTAGACTGCTAAATTAGGGACGGCTAGCACAGATAGCCCTCAAGTAGCTTTGTGCGAAATTCAAAAACAAACAACAAAATGAAACAATGAATGTGTAAAGTTTTAAAGCTACCAATTTTTTTTTCATAAATCTAACAAATATCACTAAATGTATTTTTATATACCCCATAAAGTGTTCTGTTTCAGGAATAAATAACACTACAAATTGAGAATAACAAATATTTCTATTTCTCGCTTTTGAAACTCGCACATCATGCTGTGTTGAAGCCAACAGAGTGTTTAATTGTCGTGATTTATCGTATGCTAACGTTTTAATGACGCCAAAACAGTACAAATTGTAACATCGTGTTTCCCTTATCTGACGTAATTTAGTGTATACAGACTGACTGACGGAGAAAGATCGTTGCGAAGTGGTGCGTATGGTTAAAACAGGAAACGCCAAGACGGGAGACTGTACAAAGCAAATTAAATTTTGCGTCTGTACTTTTCATTGACGTTGGTTTTTGAAGGGAGAAAAATTCTAATTAAACTTTCAACCAAATGAACTCCATCCCAGGCCATTCAAAAAGGTCAGTAGTCATTACTGGACAGATATACGTCACTGCTGTTTGCATCATTAGAACTTTAGCCCCTTCTCTCCATGAGCTCAACGGCAAGCTTTTTGGCTCATAATTCCTAAATTCGAGGTTGAATCCCCACGTCAGACACATTTCACATAATCTACAGTTGTATTTAACGATATACATTTGGCTCTCAACAGATGTTTCGTTTACGTTTTATTGTGATTAATTTCAACTGAATATGTTCGTAGTTTACACAAACGTATAGAGAAGAACAGAAATCAGTTTGTAACACGACGTTTCATCCTGGTGTTATTGATTTTTTTTCTTTTCGTGCAGCAACGTTAAGGAAAGTAGATTCGAAATTCCGAGGTTTTTATCGGGTTCTCTGAATTTTCCATATGCCACCTAGAGAGTACAGCTTCGACGAGATATTGAGTGATTCCACCATATACCTCACACTGATTTATTTTCCTTTCTCTGTTTTGTCGAGGCCCCGGCATGGCCAGGTGGGTTAAGGCGTGCGACTCGTAATCTGAGGGTCGCGAGTTCGAATCCCCGTCGCGCCAAACATACTCGCCCTTTCAGCCGTGGAGGCGTTATAATGTTACGGTCAATTAAAAAAACCAACGGTGGGTGGCGATGACTAGCTGCCTTCTCTCTAGTCTTACACTGCTAAATAAGGGACGGCTATCACAGATAACCCTCGAGTAGCTTTGTGCGAAATTCAAAAAACAAACTGTTTTGTCGATATATACAACTTGGATAGCACATTCATATGATATGTTTGATTTGCTTATATTCATTCTGACGATTATAACATACCTACGTATTCAGAAGTTTTGTGTGCCTATGTAGTTCTGACTTGATATATAGGTTTAGGTTCACGAAATACATTTCAATTACTGTGTGAAAATGACGTTGGAATTCACTTCTTATTTTATAAATTTGTCTACGAATATTATGCATGTAATATATATATACACTCGTGAAGCTTAACATATTTTTATATATTTATTACCAGTGTCAATTCTGGAGGCTTATTGCTGTGTATGTAGGTGTGTGTGTGTGGGGGGTGGGTATTTTTAAGCTTTGGGTATCCTTTTAGAAGTTAGTGAAATGGATCAACCAACATATACTTTTACGTTTCCCACAGATTGATGGTGGATAACAGCATTGCAATGCTTTCGTGTGTATGATTTCGATTAGTTGGAGGCCCCCGTGGGGAGCAAAGGGGACGCCTCGACCCTGCACATTTTCTCGAACTGGAGGTACGACCGTTCGCAGCCCTTTGCAGAACTAGGGAAAACGTAAGTGACATTAAATTACAAATCCCAATAGTGATTAGATTCTAGTCTTGATGACGTCACACACACACACACATATATATATATATAAGTGTTTTAAGTTTTTCATCTATTGAATAAGTATTGGGATTATGGTGATTATATTTCGTAGATTGATTAAAGAATAACTTTTAATGTTGTTATAAACATTTAATGTGTGAATACAAGTGTTTCTCATCGTTAGCATAAGTCACAGAAACATATGCAGAAAGTCTATATTTGGATGCTCAGCACTGTTTTAAAATGAAACATTGTAAGAGAGATTGAAGGTTTTCGGAAAAAGTGGGTGGAAGGGTTTTTGTTAACAAGAGTTTGTTTGTTTTGAATTTCGCGCAAAGCTACACGAGGGCTATCTGCGCTAGCCGTCCCTAATTTAACAGTGTATGACTAGAGGGAAGGCAGCTAGTTATCACCACCCACCGCCAACTCTTGGGCTACTCTTACATTATAACGCCCCCACGGCTGAAAGGGCGAGCATGTTTGTTGTGACAGGGATTCGAACCCGCGACCCTCGAATTACGTGTCGAGTGCCTTAACCACCTGGCTGTGCCGGGCCAGTGACAACGGTGAGAATGTTTTTCTACAAGATCATAAAACGTTTCGAAAAACAAAATCGCTTTCTATGTTAAGTCAAAGGATATCTTTGTTCGATAGTCCATCAGAAAGGGGAGGATTGCAGCCCCTTCATTCTCACCCCTGAACTGGTGCCCGAATAATAGTTTTCTGTGTATGTATGGAAATTATTACGTTACTGAAACCGTTATAAAAGCTGCGGCCGAAAATAGTGTTAACAGTTAGGACACACAAGTAGCGAAACAGTGCATTCTAATTGTTATAAGTAGAAAAGTGTATTTAATTAGCTAATCAATTTGTGAGGTCGACTGTTAGTTTCGTTCTATGAACCTGTCTTACCCTATTTGGAGTTTAACGTCTCACACAATACTAACTTCAAACAAGCATCATAATTTGATAACAAGCTGTTATTTTAACGATTAGATTGGTATGTCATTGCTGTACCAACCACAGGTATCGAAACCTAGTTTTTAGTATTATAAGCCTAAAGAATTATCAGCGCGTCACTGGGAGGGAGTTATAAAGTAAACGTGTATTATGCATAAGAACGTGCGTCTGGTAACAAAGGGAGAAGCGTGTCGTATTGTTTTATGGTAAGTCCAGGTATATCTGGACTTTTGTTCGCCCATGACAGATCATTAAAACTAATATTCAATATATTACTATTTTCCTGGAAACGGAAAACCTTCCGTTTTCAATCTTTTCTTGTAAAAATGCATTAGGAGTGGGATATTTATCCTTAGAAAAAGCTGGAGAATCCGTAATTATTTGATCTGGAGCCATAGGGGAGATCTACTCCTCTGTAACACCGTTTGTTTTTCGTTTTGTTTTGCAGTTGGTTAAACGTTATTTGTTTTCCTATCGTTTGTTTTACTGAACATTTGGCCCCATGTTTAGAAACAAACATCTATCTGTGGTGGAGAGTGAAAAAGTTCCTTTTTATTACTTCGACGCCCCCCAGTGGCTCAGCGGTATGTCTGCGGACTTACACGCTAAAATCCGGGTTTCGATACACGTGGTGGGCAGAGCACAGATAGCCCATTGTGTAGCTTTGTGCTTAATTTAAAAGAACAACAATAGTACTTCGACTAGTGTGTTATATACAATTAGGCTTACAGCTCATCTGGTGGTGATTAAAACAACACAAACTGAGAACTAACATTAATTTATTTCAGTATCGTCACTGGAATCGTGTCTTTTGTGTGTGTGTATTATAAATTTAAATTTTAGTTACTGTTTTTATTCTACCTTCTACACCATATTTCTGGAGGATTCTTGGTATTGTGGTTATCTGAAAGTGATATCAGTGAGGAATTGTATGACTTACTGTAACTTCGGCTTTATGGAATATATATATAAAACAATAAAGAATTACAATGTTTAGTTTTCTCTTATCAGATCCCAAGGTGATAGTATATTCATATATTACTGAAGACGGTGAAACATTGGTGTTAAAAATAGTGCCCACACCGACGGCAGGGTGCTTAGTTTTGGCATGTGAATATAACGCCACATTTTGTTGGTTCTTTGTTTTTTCACAGTATTGTTTTTCAACAAACACCAGTCGAAGCCCTCACATTAAAGACTGTCACTGTTTACCACCCAAGACATTTGAATTCGCAGAATCGGTTCATTTTTCCCTTTGCAATCGATTAACGCTTCAATTTCCAGAAATTGGTACAGCGGGTATCGAAACGTATTTTGGGCATTATAAGCCCTCATACTTGCCACAAAGCCAGTAAGGGGGAGCAGCTACCAGAGAGAGATATTGCTGACATATTTTTAGAGGGCTCAGTGGTCAAAACTAGCGGTTGAGTTGTCAAGTTTCAGCTCAGTTGTTATGCCTTTATCAGACAATATTAACATTTTGTTTACATCGAAGCGAAAGATTAGTGACCATTTTTGAGGCACGAATGTAAGTTTGTTTGTTTTTTCTCCTGCTTCGATGAAGGATTGAATCTTCAGACTAAGATTGGCATGAAATACCAGAAACAGGATTGCCTGCACGAAAGATTAAAAGAACAAAGGTGAAGTCTGATAGGCGTTAGTCGTGGGTCAACGCCTATATTGAGTGTTATTTAGTATTTTAGTTCATTCGTACGGGTAAAGTATAAGGAACTCTCGTGAGAAAGGACGTGACCTTCAGAGGCAAGTAATTCTTTGGAAAGACCGGTTAGATTTCTAGCTCGTTTTCCTAGTGATACAGCATCAGTTCCGGTCTCTCCGTCATTAATCTACCAGCTTCATTACAGTCCTCTACAGAGCTCGAGTTCTACACCATCAGGTAAAGGTGTTTTGAAAACCATTGAGCTAGGTGCTACATACTTTGTTCCCTTGTTCGTGTTTCTGAAATTTTGAGTGGTTGGTGTGTTATGTGAGTAGGGACGAATCATTCCCATTTTGTAATTTAGAACCAAAAAGAAATCCAGATAACAATGAAGTGTAGCGATCGGGAAGTCAGTGTTTTACTTTAAGAAAATGAAATCTTAGGGATATTGGAGTATATCCAGGGCACCGATCTCGACTGTAAAGGATGTATGAAGGATGGGAAGAGGGTGTAATGTTGACAGTTATGTTTACCTGCATCTTGCTGTTTACAAAAATATATTCGTATATTTGAAATATATGTGTGTGTGTTTAAAAGGTCTTTAAAGTGGAGGATAGATGCCCAATTGCTAAAGTGCGGAGGACCTGTTCCCCCGGATATCTTATTCTTAGGATTGTTTGTTTGTTATTTTAGAGCAAAGCCACATCGGGCTATTTGCTGAGCCCACCGACAGGAATTGAACCCCTGATTTTAGCGTTGTAAATCCGTATACATACCGCTGTACTAGCGGGGGACTTTATTCTAATAGTGGGATATCAATTTTTATTACCTACGGATATTTGTTGCTGGTAGCATAATTTCTTTAACATTTATCAATCAAAGTCAACACCTGTTCTTTTCATCTACTTTGTTTAGCATATTCTAACAAGACTATCCTGATAATACATACCGCCAACTTTTAGGCTATTATGATCAAACAGAGAAATTTAACTATCATTCTTGTAATGCCCTCAAAATGTATAGTGTGATATTTTTTGCTTGTTTTTGAGGTAACGGGATGCAGACCATAGATCTTCGAATCGCCACACAAGGTCATGACTAGTAACTGAAATCATTAAAACTACATATGCAAGGAAAAACGGTACAGAAATAAATAATTCTTCGATATTTGAAAAGCGCTTTTTGGAAGTACTTGGAAAAACACGGACATTGGTGTCACTCTTGTTTTGTGCAAGGTACCTTGTTATTTTTCTGCTTTGCAGTCTGGGGTTGAATATCTCTTATAACGTGTATGATACCTTACAATTTATCTGCTTTACAATCTGGGATAAGATATCACGTGTATGATACCTTGTCATTTCTCTGTTTTACAATCTGGGACAAGATATCACGTGCATGATACCTTACAATTTATCTGTTTTACAATTTTGGATAAGATATCATGTATATACCTTGCTATTTATGTATTTTTACAGTTTGGTACATGACATCGTCACGCGTTTGTCACCATGCTTTCCTCTATTTTCACAATCTGAGATAGGGTAACACTTACCACGTGTATGTCACCATGTTATTTCCATATTTTTACAACCTGGGATAGGGTATTACTTATTACGTGTATGCCACCATGTTGTTTTCTTATTTTTACCATCTGAGATAGGGTAACACTTACCACGTTTATGTCACCATGTTATTTCCATATTTTTACAATCTTTCAACTGGGACGGACTTCCTTGTAACTTGGATCTGTGTTTGTGTTTAGGGTCATGGAAAGATGTCATATTGCTACAGTTTGCTTAGCCATAGCTCCTAGATATTTCATCCACTTATTAATTACTTGACTCTGAAGATTTTCGCGCGCGAAAAAAACGTTTCGATCCGCGGTGTCCCGACCACAGAAAAACAAATGTGTAGCTTTGTGCTGAACAAAATTGATGTTGTTTTTTAAAGCTAGCTCTACCAGTGAAGACTACAAGAAGTGTTTGGAAACAAAATAATAACATTCACTGTTTAACTTGCACACACTATTTGGTGTATTACGTTCTCGTATACAATCTCCTTGTATTTTTGCGAAAAGTAAACTCTTTATAGTAGCTACGATGAATATGTAATTGGAAGAAATATAAACCTGAAATAGAGCGACTGTTGCTTTATCATTGTTTTGTTTGACGCTAAAATAGGGCCGGGCGTGGCTCATCATTAGCGTGCCCGGACTGTGAATCTCATAAATGTTTCGCTGCAATTGTTACGCATCTTAAAGATCGTCAATGATTCCATATTTGGAGTGAGAAAAGTCCAGTCTATTTCCAGAGCGCCATTGAAAGGCAACATTGCACCGGATGTTTAGCCTGTTATGTAAACCATGCTTTTTTAATCAAACTATTTATCTACAGTTTTGCATATTAGTCTCACAAATTCTACCTCACAAAAATGAAGCTTCAAATTAAGGGTTATATCCTCTTCGTTGTGCACACTTAGAACTTCCAAGGGTGACCCGAAAGCGACCTAGTGGTTAGCATGTTCGCGTTGAAAATTGATGGTTGACGCTTGGCCGCTTGTTGCTACAGCATACGCATTCATTGTTTGTGGAGCTATGGACACGCTACAAATCCTTCTTTTGTTTCCATGGTCAGATAAGTTTAGCCCAAGAATGGACGGTCAGTTCCGTTGACTAGCTGTCTTTCTTTTATCCTGTCAGTTCAAAATTAGGGACATCTATGCGCAAGTGGCACTTTGTGTAGCTTTTCACACAAAATTGAAGAACAATCACAAACACTTACGAGACACGAAGCTCGGGTACCAGTATATTGCCTTCCCATCTCCGTGTGTACGAAGAATTGATGTTGCTTCATATCTTAGAAAGCGTTCACACCAGGTAGCGCTTGAATAGCTCAAAGTATATTTCGGAATTTTAATGCTACTTGAGGCCTAGCGGTGCCTAAATTTGAAGTGTCAAACAAAAGAGAGGTTAGCTAGTCAACACTACCAACTCTTGGGATCGACCACCACATCATAACGCCCCTATGCCTGAAAACCAGAGAACATGTTTGGCAACGAGATTCGAACTCGCGGGTTGGGAACCGATCGACCCCGAAGACCACAAGAATAAGGACTGATAAGGATGTATGAATATTTACAAAAGATTTATAGTTGTTTAAAGATAAATATAGTTACGTGTAATCACGTGCGTGCGTGATCGTTGATTAATTTAATACAATGTTTGTATTTTTATAAAATCATGGTGCCTCGCTTTCATACTGCTCACCATTGAATTTGGTACACTACACCCAAAAACAGTATTGTTTCTCTGGGGTTTCGAGTCCGTTTCACTTCACCATATAGCAACCTATATTAATTTGGGAATGTTTAATGATAATATGACGTTTCGTCGAATTCGTTATTCAATATAATTACAGCGAACCAACTGTTTAATGATCGTAGAATTGTCAGTTTTACACGTCACCGTCTTACTTCCACCGGCTCTTGTGTCGTTTACGAAAAGACACAGACACGCGTGTTGATTGACTTTCGAAATTTTCTGACCTTGCACGTAAAAAGCTCCTCCGACGAAAGTAGTACGGATAAGGCCTTCCTCCTCGTGGTCCTGTCGTTTGTGTTACTACGTTCGTCGTTGGGCGCCCTCTCTCTTTCTTTTTTCACGTTCCTGAGTTGGGAGAATGCATGTTAACATCTTTATTGTTTTCTCTGTATGTGAGTGATCTTGGTATCCCACCGTTCAGTATATTTAGAATGTTGCCCCTAGGTGGAGCTGACAGTATTGGTAGGTTAAAAATAATCGATGTGCGCTTTTCGGCCCAAGCTCGATGTTCATGACGTCATGAGACCGACCTTACAATCTCTAGCTTCGTTTCTAGTGGGCTTATTGGTGCATACATACTATCGCTAAAGCAGAAACCCCTTTTCATCGACTCGCTCGATAAGAGTTTATAAGGCTCTATACATTGTAAATCACATCCTATACCACACCGTGAACGCCTACTTATTATCTTCGCTAGCGTTTTCGTCACGGATATATTGCGCATGCTCATAGGGGGCTGTACGCTCATAGGGCTTCGATGTTTCCTTTTGTGTTTCCCTCCTGACGTCGAGGAAACTGTGAGAAGCGTAAAACCGTAAACAGCGTGTCCGAGCTATTCGTCGCCAGGACAGGGGCATTTTGTATTTTCTACCACGGCGCCAGTGAGCTCGTGAAAGATGTAGGACTTCTTTTCTACCAGCACAAACACGTGCCCATCTATGTATGTTTATTTATTACTCAGACATAGTATTTTGAGATCAACCGAATCAAGACACACACACAAACCTATGTTATTATATATCGATATTTTGAATATTATCCCTTTTTTCATTCTTTAATTTGTTTATTTCATGAAAATATTACTTTAATTTGCGTTTTTTTTGCTATAAAAAATCCCGTTCATGACAGATGTGTATTGATATACATACAATAATTAATAAGTTTGACTTAGAAGCTTTCTGTTTTGTTTTGTTTGTTTGTTTGTTTAGAATTAAGCACAAAGCCACACTGGGCTGTCTGTTCTTTGCCCACCACGGGTATCGAAAATCGGTTTTTAACGGCTTGAGTTGGCAGACCTAATGACGTACCACTGGGGGTTAGTAATCTGTTTATCATGTTTCACTCTGTGATCTTCTTTTCTTTTTCGTAATTTATACGTTTGCATTATTTTGTGGCAATTGGAAATTTTGACGTCACGAAATGAATGTGTAGCTTCGTAGTCGGGATCTTTCTAGTTTTAATAGTCCCTCGCTGGTACAGTGGTAAGTTTACGGATTTACGACGCTAAAATCAAGGGCTCGATTCTCCTCGTTGGGCACAGCAGACAGTCCAATGTGGTTTTGCTACAAGGAAGCACACACTAGTTTTACAAAATTATTTGAACGTATAAAACGCGAGTTAGACGAGACTACAGATTGCCGATTCATTACCGTGTTGAAATGGTTTATTTATTACGTAACAAGTTTTTGTTCTTGTAGTTTGTCAATTCGTCGCGTATATCACAGTTGTGAATACCGAGTTATTTAATAAGTACGTGGTATATCGAGAAAATGAACAAGATAGTGGAATTTCTCTAAATTTATTTGTCAAGTTAGGCCTGTTCCAGCTCGTGAAACTGTATGATTTTGAAAACCCGTGGGCGCAAAAAAAAAAGATAAAATAAAGGTTTATTGTTGTCAAGTGGACTGGACTTGTTCTGTTAAATAAAGCAAACAGATAAACTCGTCCAACCACAGAAACCATTACAACAATACACAGTTGAAACTAAACAGTAGAGACGTGGGAACTGAAAGTGTATCATAAAAGATGTTATGAGACATTTGAAATGTGTCAACGTGAGACGTCTTAAATTATTCCTTGCAGAACCCACATGTTTATACAACATTTACAAATATCGAAAAACCAGCTTTATGTACAGATTTCTGTGTTTACACTTGGGAATCCAAACCACTTTACATGATAATGGTGACTTGATACAACGATAATATTACAAGTGAATACAAATTTATGAAAACGTTTAGATGAAAATATAGATTAGGCTTAACCACAAATGGTGTTATTTAAGATCAGTAAACCTTTGTGTGAATGAATTATAACACGTAGGTGTGAAGACTGTCTTCTTTCCTTAGGCAAAGCCACAGGGTTCGAATTACATAGGCAAGCGTTCCCTTTTCTTCAAGGCCCGGCATGGCCAGGTGGGTTAAGACGTTCGACTCGTAATCTGAGGGTCGCGGGTTCCAATCCCCGCCTCACAAAATATGCTCGCCCTTTCAGTCGTGGGAGAATTATAATGTGACTGTCAATCCCACTATTCGTTGGTAAAAGAGTAGCCTAAGAGTTGGCGGTGGGTAGTGATGACCAGCTGCCTCTCCTCTAGTCTTACACTGCTAAATTAGGGACGACTGGCAGCTCTCTTGTAGCTTTGCGCGAAATTCAAAACAAAGCAAACCAAATGCATGCTGAAGATAAATATACGAGTATATAAACACTGGATTTCCTTGAATCTCTAGCGGTTAGCATTTGTTGATACCCCGACGGTGCAAGACGTGAAGTCAACAGTTCTGGGTTTGATCTGTGTTGTTTTTATATGAGTTTGGGCTTCAACATGTCAAAAAAAAAAAAAATCTTCACATTTGATCCATATTTTTTCTAGTCTTTTCAACAGTTTGGACGTGAGCGTGACAAAAA
Source organism: Carcinoscorpius rotundicauda (assembly GCA_011833715.1). Lineage (NCBI taxonomy): Eukaryota > Metazoa > Arthropoda > Merostomata > Xiphosura > Limulidae > Carcinoscorpius > Carcinoscorpius rotundicauda. Next base: position 126,909,853 of record CM022394.1, on the reverse strand, counting down.
AATCTTTACAAGTGATTCGGATTTGCTCTTGTCTTATTGGCTGTTGTTTTTTAATGATTTAGACGTTATCACGACAAAGAATTCTTTACAGCTGATCGGGGTTTACTCTAGTCCTCCTGGTTGTTTTTTAATGATTTAGACGTTATCACGACAAAGAATTCTTTACAGCTGATCGGGGTTTACTCTAGTCCTCCTGGTTGTTTTTTAATGATTTAGACGTTATCACGACAAAGAATTCTTTACAGCTGATCGGAGTTTACTCTTGTCTTATTGGCTGTTGTTTTTTTGTATTACTTGGAACGTCAACATGACGAAGAAAGTTATGTTTTTTTTTATCCCTTCTTTTGTGAAAATCAAAATTCGTAGCTAATAAAGTTAGTAAGAACAAAATTATCTGAGAGTGGTACTGGTCAAACCAACCAACGTCTTCGCACACATAAATTGTTTATTGTACATACCGTAAATAGCATTTAATCTATTTTAGTTCAAAAACCACCCAATCTCGGGTCTGCTGCAATTTAACACCTCCAAGAAGTGGTTTTTACAAAAACATTTGTTGTCGAACGTGTAGGCTTCTCAACCATCTGACGTAGCCTTAAATCAGTCAGACGTAACTCGTTTTGTATTTTGTTTTTTTAGTCAATAGCGTCATGCATTTCATTTACTTTCAACATAATATTTTTCGATAAACGAACCAAACAAACTAATTATAACCTGACATTCTGATGATGAGGAGATATCACAATTTGACCCTCTTTTTATCAACTCGATGAAAACTATACTTACATTATGTTCCTTTCTTGTCAACACAATAAACATTACGTGTCTAGCCGTGTTTTGATGCAACATGTCCACAATTTATGATTTGTTAACTTTGTGTGTTTCTATTGGAGATTCTGATGTTGAGAGCGCGGCCCTATTGTAGAGCTCTGAATTTCGGGGCTGACGAGCTTGGGTTTAATTCGTTTAATATAATTTCTGTACTTTTAGCTGTGGGTCTCGTCCATTTCTCCCGTCTTATCACGCACAAATACCCCAATCCACCCTCAAAATATCAAAATAAAAGAAAAAACCTCATGGAAATTTTGACAATTTCTCACGTGAGGGTACGAAGAGGAACCACAACGTTCCTAAACACCCCAGTTGGAGAGAGAATTCTTCAGATTTCTCTCTCTCTAAACTAAACCCCTGTCACATTACTTTGCGTTTTAGCTGTGGGTGTGATTTCAGAATGACATTCAATCCCTTGGAGTGGTAGGGTGCTATTGAGTAGTATTTCAAAATTAAGAACGGCGGGACCTAATAATTTTCTATAAATACAGATTGCAAATTCTAATGTTGAATAACTTCTACTCACTTACTTGAAGGTCAAGAATATCATTTCTTTCTGTTTTTAAACATTTCTCTTATAATTTTCTTTGAATTTATTTGTGCGTATACATATATTTACTGCCTTCAGTTCAATAACTTCTTTAAACCTTTATTGTTATATGCTACCCACTACCTGATTATGACTTCTGTCACGTGATCAACTCGACTGACCAGTAAATCTGACAAGAGTTTCACTTTAACTTGATGTGTGCCCTTTTATTTCTAGCTGTGCTTCGCCTTGACATTTCAAGTGTTTGAAAATTCATGTGTGTGTGGTCAGTTTTCGTTTTGTGTTAGATAAGTATGAATAAGATCCACCAAAATTACCACAAACATTTGTTATTACGTCAGCTTAACTTTCCTTTAAGTTTTCAGACGTCACAGCTGCCCAGTGGCTGTAAGACCTGGATGATTTTATCAGCTCAATATTTCTTCTTTTTCTTGGTGATATTTTAAAACTTAGGGGATACATCAGCTAACCAATCAGATGAGAGATCGTAAAGATTAGATGTGGCCACACCTAATTTAGAACTGCTGACGAAAGAGGGTCAGCAACACCCTTCTGCGGCTACTCCTAACCGAATAGTGATATTGTCACGACTTAAACTGGAAACGTATTCAGTAGTACATCAAAGCTCGAACCTTGAATCTTTCGATTCGAAGCCAACACAGTAGTTACTAAAATAGGCCTGTTCTTTCTTTCTTTTCCTTTTGTCGGTATATTATTAACCCACTTACAACGGCTGCTCTACAAATACGCGGAATTTCTGCAAGCCTTACACTGTATAGGAGAGAGGAATCGTACCCAATATAGCCGGCTAATCAGCAGCCAATCATAACACTTCATCCTATAATTGTATGAACATTTATATAAATATTAACTTTCAACCCTTCTTGGTTTTCCTTTCCTTTTTATTTTTGTATAATTGCAGGCTATGTAAGTCCACTTAAAATAATTCAAGATCTGCACCGCGCCCAGTTTTTGAAACCAAAGTTTGTACTAATTTTCAACATTGTACGCATGCTCCAAATGTGACACGCCACAGATGCCATAATAACGTAACATATACCAACATTACTACACGTTCCCGGCCAGAACGTTACCATCTTAGCAATGGTACAAGTTGAATGTGTAGATTTAACAAAGTACCGTTAATCTGTTTGTTTAATGTTTGCAACTTAAAGGGTCGATTTACATAAAACTACATAGCTGTTATAGTTCTGTTGGGACCACTCGAATTAATAATTCAATTTGACATCAATTGTTTCCACTCTTAACTTGTGATCGATTAGGCCTACATGTAATATCGTGTGTAGAAACGTAACAAACAGCCTAATTTGTTATTGTGCATTTACAACTTGAGCTTAGATCTAGGGTGTTTAAATGTGAGTAATAGTATACAATTATAGAATATTAAGGCAGGTTTTATGTTTTAATCATTAAGGACACCACTTATTGTTAGCTGATTGAACTTTTAACCTAAGCCTACTTTGAAAATTAGGCCTAAGTCGGGGTAAAAATTAAATTTGATAATATAAAGGTAATCGGCGTGATCGTTTTACTATAAAACCAATAACCATGATGTTTCTTCGTAGTTGGAACTTGATGAAATAGACACCATGTTGTTGTTTTTGTGGATGAGTGATATTACGAACAATAAACTGCAGTGTCACCTTCAAAAGCCCGTGGAATCGTCCATTATCTTCATTTATTTATTCGAATGCCTTCCTTGAAAAAGAACAAAAAACAAACGCTAATTTAAATTCCCATCCAAACAATGTCTTTGTCCTTTTTCACATAAGTGTTTTAAAGAATGTTAGTTATACCCATTACACGACGAGGGGATATGCTCTGCCCAGCTTTTTTTGTCCCGTACTTTCTGAGCCCTGAAACACATTTGCTACACTACGCAACGATTTACTGTGTGTGTAAGTGTAAGACGCCCTAGTCACAGATTTGTAAAACTCAACGTATTCATTAAGACGGAAGTATGTGTCATGCGTCACATAGCAACGTACTGAATATACTGAAACTCATGTGTTGTATTGCCGCTCCCAGTGTAATGCCATTCTATCTTTAGCTTTGATGAAGATTAGACAATCACTTGGATTTCAAGTTACAACAGATCATCAGGGATTTTACTTGATAAACCAAAGGTTTCACTAATATTTACCCATTAATTTCATTTATCTTTTATTGAAAAGTAAAACTTAGCATGCATGTACAAGTGTATTGTGTATGGGTCAAAACTATGAAGCATTTAGCCGGTGTTGTGTCCTCTGTAAGATCATTTTACATTGTGTATCAGCCATCCAAAATTTGCTGCCAATCACCAGAACAGGCGCATTGTTTGGAAGTAATATTGACTATAAACACAACATGATGAAAGATAGTTATCCTGATAGTGACCCTACTTTCCCTCAGAATGTATTAACTTCACATGGGATAATTCGTTTCTGCTGTGTAAACCATGTCTTTATGTTATATTTCTTTTGATTTGTAGCTTCACTCTTAATGGTATATTAAATGTTCAATCTCAGCTAATCTTGATTTTCTTTATGTTTTACCTTGGGTGGAATTTAGGTGAGTTTCTCCTTTTACATATACACATATTTTTATAAGCAGATTATTTCTAATTTGTAATAATGAATTATCAATCAGAGTATGAGTTTCAAATGTAAACTGCATTGAAAACGCAGTTCAAAACAGCACATCTTTCTGAAATGTACCTTGGTATTTACATTATTATAACTTACCGTCTGTACTTCATATTGATGGCATTTTGGGAAGCCCCCCCCCACAGTTTATCTCAACCCTTTCCCTAACGGAAATATCCTGGCGCCACCACTGAAGATGTCAAAAGAAGTAAAACGAAAGTTTTTAATTATTAACATATAAAAGATGATAGACATCAGATATTCGAGTTTGCAGATGAATAGTTTTTATCTAAAGTGGTTCATTTCATTCTCAGATATTAGGTTAATTATATTTTAATTACGGGAAACATTGTACATGTTATGTTGGTTATATGGTTTGAATGTTGTGCAAAGCTACACAAGGGTCATCTGCTCAAGCCGCCTCTAATCTAACAATGATAGATTATAGGGAAGTTAGCCGACTTCACCTACCGTTAACTCTTTTACTAACGAATAGTGGGATTGACCATTACATTCTAATGTCTCCACGGCAGAAAGGGCGAGTATGTTTGGTAACGGGGATTTGAACCCGCGACCCTCAGATTGCGAGTCGAGCGCCTTAACTACCAGGCCTACAGGTTATATAAAACCAGTAAATGACGTTTCACTTTGTGAAATGTTTTATATGATAAAAATTTATTATATTATTGGTAAAAATTGTAATAAATAGTAATATTGATTAATATTTAGTGTGAGAATGCCTGATTACAAATAACCGAGCCCCGGCATGGCCACGTGGTTAGAGCGCCCCGACTCGAAATCTGAGGGTCGCGAGTTCGAATTCCTGTCACACCACAATATGGTCGCCCTTTCAGCCGTGGATGCGTTATTATGTAACGGTTAATTCCACTATTCGTTAGTAAAAGGGTAGCCCAAGAGTTGGCGGTGGGTGGTGATGACTAGCTGCCTTTCTTCTAGGCTTACCATGCCAAATTAGGGACGGCTTGCGCAGATAGCACTCGTGTAGCTTTGCGCGAAACTTAAAAAAACAACAAAAAAGCGTATAACCAAGACTGAAAGTTCGTATTATGCAATTAACAATATCCTAGTATTAATTATAGTTACGGTTAGGTCCGTCACTTTTTATTAAGCTGTAGGTAAATTTCGTTAGAAATTAATGTTATCAGTATATTATCAGAGAAAAACAAACATGGAGGAATAAGAACATCATATTACTTGAAATGTGTTTGTTTACGATACAACACTTCTCTCTATACGTTCTTATCTACAACATATTAGGCTTAACCAACCGTTGTTTGTTTACGATACAACACTTCTCTCTATACGTTCTTATCTACAACATATTAGGCTTAACCAACCGTCTAACCCTAACTGATTATTCATTTACATCACAATAAGCTTACCTCACCATGTAACTATAATTTCATTCAGATTACATTAAAGTTCGGATTAACTGGCTCTTTAACGGTGGTTGATCCTAGGATTAAAATAATTTACACAATAACAGGTTAAAATAATCTTGTAGAGCCTTCGTCATGTGTGTTATCATAGATTGAGGACAATTAATTACGTATACTTATGTAACACTTAATATCTACCCTTTTTATTTTTTAATGCAGAAACTTATTCGGTCCTCAGAAACAAAAAATTAAATTAATACTTACATAAGAAATTACTTCTTTAATTACTTACATGAAATAGACGTTTGATCTAATCCGTCTTTTCTTTGGCTCAAATTAATCAGATCCGAATACTTATAGAATATAATCCTCGTGAGATAATCTTGATAGAACTCGATTCTTTTTTATGACTTTAAAACAAACGTAATAATTTAGGACAAATACTAGGAACACATCATGACCATGTACTTGTAAATGTCAAATATAATGTCTATTCTCTACGTGTAAGGAGTGTTGTTACTTGTAAAAATCGTGTCACTGATGTCGATGGAACCTAATTTGATTTATTTTGTCATTTTGGTACCTGAATGTCGAGAAGTAAATGTTTAGATGTTCCGCTATACTTTCATAACTTTCCAAATATTTCTTTTAATTCTTGCATCTAATGCAGATATTTAAAAAACCAAACAAACACTAATATGTTGTCGCCGGGTTGTTCCATATATCGATACGGTTCAAAGAATACGTCACAGAGATCAAAGAAAATTACAACAAAGACCCTCAGCTGGTCAGAGGCAAGTTTGCAGACAATACAAAGTCCCCAGTGGGTCAGCAGTAAGTTAACTGATTTATAGCGCTCAAAGGGTCACCGGCGAGTTAACGGAAGTCTAACACAAAAATACGGGTTTCGATTTCCCGGATTGCACAAAGATCAAATAACCCATTGTTTAGCTTTACGCTGAGGCCTGGCATAGCCAAGCCTGTTAAGACTTGCGACTCCTAAACTGAAAGTCGCGGGTTCGCATCCCCGTCGCGCCAAATATGCTCGCCCTTTCAGCCGTGGGGGCGTTATAATGTGACGGTCAATCTCACTTTTCGTTGGTAAAAGAGTAGCCCAAAAGTTGGCGGTGGGTGGTGATGACTAGCTGTCTTCCCTCTAGTCTTACACTGCTAAATTAGGGACGGCTAGCGCAGATAGCCCTCGAGTAGCTTTGTGCGAAATTCAAAAACAAACAAACAAAACAAGCTTTACGCTGAAACTGTAAAAACACACAAAAGAGAAAATAGAACTAATTTTACCTTCAGAAAAAAAAAAGTAAAATGTGTACGTAAATTGTACAGCAATTCATTTTTTACCATTTTTTTTGGTTTTCCTCTAGAGTACTAAACTTCCTAATTTGATAAAGTGTATTCATGGCAGACTGTGTAATAAACGAACTGCTATTATCCTAAATAACAAAGTTATTTCTCACGTAACGACAAGTAGGAATTGAACTGTGATCAGTTTCAGCATTGTGTTACACCTGTATATTAATCGCAGAGTTCTATATGATTTCGTAAAAATGTAATTATACTTCATGTTACAACTTATTCAGTTTAGTTACAACTGTAACTTATTGCTTTTTAAAGATGAAATAAACAACCGAAATTAGTTCCCCGCTGGTACAGCAGTTAGTCTACGGATTTACGACGCTAAAATTAGGGGTTCGACTTTCCTAGGTGAACTCAGCAGATATAGCCCGATGTGGTTTTGCTATAACAAAACACACACACAAAAGAAATTACTTTCAGCTATACCCGTAGCATGTTGCTTTAAATCTCGTATTTCTATCAACACTTGTTGTTTTAAATCAAAACCTCTTAAATGGAGCTATAGTAACTGTTGTTTTTAATCTCTAATTCCCACCCACTACTGATCTGTTTCAGGAAAAGCAGTGATCGATAAAAGTAGAAATAGTCTTACAAAGCTTCATCGTGATAAAAACTACGCACACTCTAATTTGAATTAAATTCCTGTCTCCACATGAACACCTTCCTCCTAACTTGAATTAAATTCCTGTCTCCACATGGACACCGCACACCTAACTTGAATTAAACACCTGCCTCCATATGGTTTTGTTGATCAGGTTACTTTATGGAAGTATGTTGTAACACCGAAGCCGTGAGCATTATTTAATATAGTTTCTTTCTTTCAGGCATTAATAAGTAAAGATCAACAGGGGTTTTCTACTAATCAATCTTGTGAAATAATCGCCTCTCTATGCCAGCGATAGATTTGGGGGCTAATAACGCTGAAACTATGGATTTTATATCTGTGTAGTTTTACGCTCGAAAAGAAATAAGCATCTTTTTTTTTCATGTTTTCGTACCATCCACACGTAATACACGTGGATAACGAAAGCAAAGAAAGAATATTTTGTAAAAAACCAAAGTCCCTGTTCTATGTTTAAAATATCTTAAAAGTTGCGGACGTTTCTTTTATTAATATATAATTTTAGTGCTAACTGGATTTACTGTTAACAGTTCTGAATCAAAATAATGGAATTATAAATACATAAACTTTTATTATTGTAATCTGAATAAAGATACATATTATAATTACATAATATGCAGTTATAGTCGTCTTACTTTTTTTTTTCCTGTTTGGTTTGCGATGGCTAAGTGGTTAGGGGACTGAACTTTAAATCTGAGGGTCGTGAGTTCGAATCCCCCTGACACCAAGTATACTCGCCTTTTCAGCTGTGGAATGTTATAAAGTGATGGTAAATCCCACTTTTCGTTGATAAAAGAGCAGGTTGTGGGTGATGATTACTAGCTGCCTCACCTTCCTAAATTAGTTAAGACTAACGCAGATAGCCTTTGAGTTCTTCGCAAAATTCAAAACAAACAATTCCTTGTTTCAGGAAAGTATTTCTTATTATTGTACAAAATTCTAAAAAGACGTAACCAGTCTGTCATTATACAATATTGGTATATTAGTAACTGCAGTTTTAAGTCGTTTGTTTTAAACCAGTATTTTAGGGTTAAATATGAGCTGAGCGAGAGAAAAAAGCACGTGCCTCGTGGAGTAGTTTTCTCTTTCAAATTCTTATTCAAGCGTTGTTACCTCTTAGAATAAATTCCAAAGTGGATCATTGATTTCACTCTATAAAATTTTGTTTTTACTCCGAGATTCCTGGAAATTATTAAACCGCGAAATTTATTTGGGAAAAATTAAGACTCGCTCACTTAAGAGGGTCTTACTTTTTATTATGTTATAAAGTTAAACCATCTGAAATAAACTGTCATTATTTATCAATCCAATAGGCGAATGAAGTGTTGGAAAACTAATGCTTCGTGAAATGTTTGCGACGAGATTTCTCTAATTAAGCAATAGGAAAGTTAAGCCTCATTGTGACTCCTACACTGCTAGTGTTAGCTTTATGTTGTATTTGACGGTAGACTGATTGCATTGACAGCTTCCATTTGACGTCGTGTCTTTAGCCATTTAAGCTTTGTCGGTCATTTGTAATTTTTAAATAACAAGTGATTTAACCGTGTAAATTTGCTTTATTTCAATTATCCTATCAAATATGGCATCCATGGTCCACCAGCGGTACATGATGAAAGGCGTGGTTTTATTGTTACTGCCCATAACAACATAACAGCTTTCATACAGTGAAGAGATGTGAGGTGCAGTCATATCTTGTGGTTGCTGTACCACAGGTGGCTCACGACGTCCAACAGAAAACATGCAAGTATATCACGATGTCGTGAACTGGTTGAAGTTCTGTATTAAAATATCAGCTCCCTTCTCTATCTCACTTAATCGTACACATTTTCAAGAAGCGGGGAGGGGGCGTTAAATAGACGAAGCTAGAGGAGGTGTCCCTCCCAATAAACCTTAGCCAGCCACCATGTCCAACACGCTGGTGACCAACGCACCTAGACGAAAAGCCCCGTCCCTCAAAAAAAAATATTCTGTTTGGTCCACCTCCACCTGGAAAAGACTAGCGACAAAGAAACAGTGGATATTAAATCAAGGTTATTGTTGTTAGGCCCAGAATGGCCAGGCGGTTAAAGCACTCGACTCGTAATCAGAGGGTGGCGGGTTCGAATCCTTGTCACACCAAACATGCTCACCCTTTCAATCATGGGGGTGTTATATGTGACGGTCAACCCCACTATTCGTTTGTAAAGAGTGGCCCAAGAGTTGGTGGTGGGTGGCGATGATTGACTGCCTTCCCTCTAGTCTTAACACTGCTAAATTAGGGACGGCTAGCGCAGATAGCCCGCGTGTAGCCTTGCGCGGAATTCCAAACAATCTTCGTATTGTTACCAGTATTCGTAACAACTCTTGTAGACTTTTTTAGATAGTTATTACCAAATACTAAAAACTGTAAAATACGTTATCCTGTTGAACTGGTTACGCGTAAGTGTAAATAAATAATTCAGTGGCACGCAAAGAACAAAAATTAAAGTTAAATCCAGCTATGTGGCGTTTTATCAATATTTTTAAAATCATATTCGTTTCAAAGTTTTCGCACAAGACAAGGGCTATCCGATTATAATCATCTTTAATTCGAACATACATAATACGGGAAAGGCAAACAGAAAAGAATGCCCACCGCCAACTCTTGGGATTCTCCTTTTTTCTTAACGAGTTGTGGGATTGTACTACATCACGTTCCTCAAGTGAGGAGCGTGTGTTTGGAGAAATTGGACGCGAACATTGAATCCTCGTATTATAATCCGCCCAGCTAACCATTCAGTCCTGTTAAATAACGAAGTATTAGCTCCACCCTTGGTGTTTCTTCATGCACTGTTTCAGTGACACGATTTATGTAGGGACTTCAGCGTGAAACTGTCGTTTGTGTATTAGTTAGCCCTGGTGGTTAATATATGTACTTGAATTATATGTCCGAAAGTTCATGGTTCACGTCAAGAACGCGCTCGGCATTGTGGAGCCCATGGTGTGTAAAAATAGTGACATTTATTCCATAGTGAACAGCAATGGATGCTGACAACAAGCTGCTTTCCCCTTTCCTTTAGTTCAAAAATAGATATTCCCTTATGTTGCTTTGAACGAAAATTATGAAAACAACAACCAAAAGCCTATAAACCCCTTTTCCAAAATGTTATTTTTGTAGTACAAGTTGTGCGAAAAACGTGCAACGAATATTACTAAAAACGCAACATACAAATCGTACAAAATCCTTTCACGTCATGGAAGAAGAATTATTATGGTTCGCCTGACATTTACCAAAATCAACCAATAAACTTAAAGCACGATCAGTTTTGCACGCGAGACAAAACCTTGATTGGTTAATTTACAACTAAGTAATTTATTATAGATATAAAATAAACGTGAATAAAAATGAATTAATTTTATGACATTTTCTAAGATGCGAATGAAGATATACATCAGATATGCACGATGAAATATATTTATTCATCAATTTCAGTCGTAAAACTTTTTTTCTTTTAAATATAACACTTCCCTGTCGCCATCCAATACGCGTGAGCTAAAGGAATTGGATGATTCGGTGTAAAAAATGGATCAAAGTGAAGCCTACATAAATATTAAATGTATCACTTTTAATGATGAGAACCGAATAAAAAGGCTCTTAGAATATGTAAATAAGATATGAACCAGACAGTCTTAGCATCACATATAGCGTAGCATGGATTTGACTTGGATGGACATAATTTGGACATTTCATTATACATACATAGACCCATGTGGTGGGCAGAGTAGAGATGGCGTACTGTGTATATTTTTGCTTAACTACAAATAAAAGTACTTGGACGTCCACAAAGGTGTGGGTAAGATGACAAAATAATACTCGAGCTATAAATATGGAAACGCAAAATCGTTAATCCAGGGGGAAAAGGAGTGCCTTCACTTTTCGGACGCTCATGGTTACATATAAACACAAAAACCTCTATGGAAACAGTTGACACTTTACCGATGATAAATGGAGGATATTTTGGGGCCGAAGCGAACAATATCGCGAAGTTAAACATTTTGCAGGTGGATTCTGATACGAACCAGCTTTCACGGACCGTCCCATTGGATCAACGGAAAGTCTGAAATATTATAACGCAAAAAATCAGGTTGCGATACCCGTCGTTTGCACAGCACAAATGACGTTGTGTGATTTGTGCGTAACAACAACAAAAACGTATCCTGCACTTCTTGTTTTGGGTAAAACTGGACTTTAACCCTAACTAGACCACATGTTAAGCGTCGGGATTTCTAAGGAGCGTTAAGTCTCCGAAGGAATTGAGTCCATGATCATCAAATTCCAGAAGGTTTGGATAAAGTATCTCTAGCTTTTGGGTGACTTATGGAATTTTACTAAACTTTAAAATAGTAAACGATTCGAATTGACACTTTGAACTCAAGTGAACATATTGTTAAATTCGCATCTGTTTTTGTTGCTCAGTGCGTTTCAAAGGCTCTTCCTTTGGAGTTCGCAGTTCAGTCAGCTGGAAACATAACAAGGGGGTGTTCGACAGGAGGTGAAGCCCTCTCGGAGAATTTTGGGTTCTATATATTAATCTTCTTCGATTTTACCCAAAAATAAAATAAAAATTAGTGGCTATCAACTCATATTTCTTCTCTTTTTTTTTTTCTCCCTCTCTCTCTTTCCTGTCTGCTGGGCCCCCAAGTACCACAGCGATGTGTCTTCGGACTTATACTGCTAGTAACCGGGCTTTAATAGCTGTGATGGCCAGAGCACAGATAACCTTTTGTGTAGCTTTGTGCTTATTAATAACAACTGGGTCCCTTTTGAGCATGGCCAAGTGATTATGGACCGCTTGACCCGCAACCTTAAGGTCGCGGATTCGAATCCCTGTTACTCAAAACATGCTCGTCCTTTAAGCCGTAGAGACGTTATAATGTGACGGTCAATCCCACTTTTCGGTGGTAAAAGAGTAGTCCAACTGTTCGAAATGAGTGGTGATAACTAGCTGCCTTCCCTCTAGTTTTACACTGCTAAATTTAAGACAGATAGCACAAATAGCCCTCTTGTCTTGTATCTTTGCGCGAAATTACAAACTAACCCCTGGTATGACAGCTGTAACTTTATAAACTTACAACGCTAAAATGCGGTATTAGATTCCTTGCGGCCGCCGACAGAGCAAATAGCCGAATATGGCTTCACTTGAGAGGCCGTTGAAACACACATGCACACACAAATATATATCGTTGCACATTGAACCGAACGTAAATGAATGCTTGCGTAACGCCCCCGTTAACGTCTTGTTTACATGAAATGTACGAGAAATTTTTTTTTACTAAAAAACTTTCATTTACAACTGGTAAAAATAATATCGACTACGCTGATCTTCCGTTACCACGACACGTCCAGTTACTAATTAAAAATAAATGAAAACATTTTTCTTTGTTTACACCTTGTAATCAGAACTCCCCAAGCATTTTGTGTTCTGAACTTCTATTCAAGTTTAAATTCAAGAAGAAAGACTCGATTTTTATTTGGATATTCTTTTGCGGCCTGGCAAGGTCAGGTGGTTAAGGCACTCGACTCGTAATCAGAGGGTCTCGGGCTCGAATCCCCGTCACACCGAACATGCTCGCCCTTTCAGCTGTGGGGGCGTTATAATGTTTCGGCCAATCCCACTATTCGTTTGTAAAAGAGTAGCTTAAGAGTTGGTGGTGGGTGGTGATGATGGGCTGCCTTTCCTCTAGTTTTACACTGCTAATTTAGGGGCGGGTATCGCAGATAGTCCTCGTGTAGCTTTGCTCGAGATTCAAATCAAACCAAATATCTTTTGTACGTGTGATTTTTTTGTCTCTTGTTAAAAATGCATACATATATATTTACGAATTTCGTGCTCATTGAAAACACTTGAACTAAAATAATGTTAGCTTGTCTAATGAGAATAATCAACTAGTGTTATAACATGGTGTACACTGCATTTATCTGTTATAACATGGTGTACACTGCATTTATCTGTTATAACATGGTGTACACTGCATTTATCTGTTATGACATGGTATACACTGCATTTATCTGTTATGACATGGTGTACACTGCATTTATCTGTTATAACATGGTGTACACTGCATTTATCTGTTATAACATGGTGTACACTGCATTTATCTGTTATAACATGGTGTACACTGCATTTATCTGTTATGACATGGTGTACACTGCATTTATCTGTTATGACATGGTGTACACTGCATTTATCTGTTATGACGTGGTGTACACTGCATTTATCTGTTATGACATGGTGTACACTGCATTTATCTGTTATGACATGGTGTACACTGCATTTATCTGTTATAACATGGTGTACACTGCATTTATCTGTTATGACATGGTGTACACTGCATTTATCTGTTATGACATGGTGTACACTGCATTTATCTGTTATAACATGGTGTACACTGCATTTATCTGTTATGACATGGTGTGCACTGCATTTATCTGTTATGACATGGTGTACACTGCATTTATCTGTTATAACATGATGTACACTGCATTTATCTGTTATGACATGGTGTACACTGCATTTATCTGTTATAACATGATGTACACTGCATTTATCTGTTATGACATGATGTACACTGCATTTATCTGTTATAACATGATGTACACTGCATTTATATGGTATGACATGGTGTACACTATACGTTTACCTGGTATGATATGGTGTATACTATACATTTACCTGGTATGACATGGTGTACACTATACATTTACCTGGTATGACATGGTGTACACTTCACGTTTACCTGGTATGACATGGTGTACACTTCATGTTTACCTGGTATGACGTGGTGTGCATTTCACATTTACCTGGTATAATGTGGTGTATACTATACATTTACCTAGTATGATATGGTGTATACTATACGTTTACCTGGTATGATATGGTGTATACTATACATTTACCTAGTATGATATGGTGTACACTATACGTTTACCTGGTATGACATGGTGTACACTATACATTTACCTGGTATGACATGGTGTACACTTCACGTTTACCTGGTATGACATGGTGTACACTTCATGTTTACCTGGTATGACATGGAGTGAACTATACAACAACGATCATCAACATGGTTAATTTTGATAATGATGAAAGGTAGTTAAACAGAAACGGAGAAAACCTACAGTTTTATGTCTATTAATAATAAAACTACAAATATGAATACTTCATTCAGAATACGAAGAAAAATCTAGTCCGGTCCTGTAGTCTGTCGTTAATACAAAATAACAACAAACAGTTTGATAAATAAAAGTATTATTTTCTATGAATTATATATATATATCAAATATCTCGGTCGTTTAATATTCACAAGCATAATAAAATATATAGATCGATCATAGCTCTAATGCACGCGTGAAAACAGTGCAAGATGAGTTTCTATATTTCTGTTTGGCAGTGTGTTACCTGCCAGTTAGTCAATAGACACTAAAATTACCCCACGGAGTGTATGTGTGTGTGTGTGTGTGTGTTTTATTACAGCAAAGTCACATCGGGTTATCTGCTGAGTCCACCGAGAAGAAAAGAACCCCTGATTTTAGCGTTGTAAATTCGTAAACTTACCATTGTACCAGCGGAGAACTTACGCCACGGAAGGGATGCTTTACACTGCAACTTGTACTGTCGTGACTTCAGTGAAACGTGAGCAAACTATGAATCGCGAGAAGAATTATTCACTCTTTGGGCTACAACATACATAGTATGACATAAACTTCAAAAGCAATAAATAAAATATTTGTTACTCTTAATTTTTGTTTTGTTTTTTTACTCTCAAAACAGAACACTTTCGGGGACCCTCCAGAAAGAAATGCATCGAGCTTAAATTACGACATTTCTTGATTGGAACGAAAGGAAAACGGGTGGTTGAATTTATCTATTTCTGTTAGTAATTAAGTTAAATATATAGGACTTCATGTTATTGCGGTAGTTTTATAGGTTGGGGACCACCCTAAAAACAACAACAAATATACATAAAATGGGTGGCATGTGGTATGGTGTATTTAGGTTAATGGTAAAACTGAACTTTACATTTATCAAACTATGATAGGTTGTGTTTCGGAAATACAATAACCTTGTTTTACTGTCCATGATGTATGTTGAATTATGGAGTTGGTCACTTTCTTAATTACGGTGTTAAAAACAACATTAATGAACTCAGATACATCATTTATTATGTTGGTGTAACATACACTTAATTACTTATTAAGTAAATAAATAATAAACAACTTATTATTTATTCTGTTTTTGAATTTCACGCAAAACTACATAAGGACTATCTGCGCTAGCCGTCCCTAATTTAGCAGTGTAAGACTAGAAGGAAAGCAGCTAGTCATCGCCACCCACCGCCAACTCTTGGGCCCCCCAGTGGCTCAGCGTTATGTCTGCGGACTTACACGCTAAAATCCGGGTTTCGATACCCGTGGTGGGCAGAGCACAGATAGCCCATTGTGTAGCTTTGTGCTTAATTCAAAACAACAACAGCCAACTCTTGGGCTACTTTTAACCAACAAATAGTGGGATTGACCGTCAAATTATAATGCCCCCACGGCTGAAAGGGCGAGCATGTTTGGTGCGACGGGGATTCGATCCTCAGATTATGAGTCGAACGCCTTAACCCACCTGACCGTGCCGGGCTTTCCAGAAACCTCTGGTAGGACAGAATTAAGTCTTCGGATATACAGTGCTATAATCCGATTCCTTTTGACGGACACAGCAGACAGCTTTATGTGGCTTTGCTATCAGAAAACACACACTTCTTGCAATCATTTGTTTAAACTTGTCAGTAATTTTTACGCCATCTTTCGCTAAAACCGTTCATTAACTCTAAACTTTCTAGAACAAGTATATTAAAACATGCACTAGAATAAATATACATAGGAGTGACAATAATCGGTTTATTAAAATTCTGAACCAGAAAATAACATAAAAAAACGTAGTTGAAACTATTTCAATATTTCTCTGGTGTTGGAGAGAAAGAAACCAACAAGAGTTGAAACTTGTCGGTTAATTACAAAGTTGTAACAAGGTCGTGTCACAGTTCGTCAAACTGAAGACAAATTACCAGTGTGTTTTTATATATTAGAGAGTTTCATGAAGTTACCAAGTGACGCTTCTTAAACGAGTTAAAGAAATTGTTTCATATGATTAACACGAGATGGCTCTGTAGGTATATAAATAGCTTTGTTTGTTTGTTTTTTGTTTGTTTTGAATTAAGCACAAAGCTACACAATGGGCTATCTGTGCTCTGCCCACCACGGGTATCGAAACCCGGATTTTAGCGTGTAAGTCCTCAGACATACCGCTGAGCCACTGGGGGGCCAAGCTAATCAACGAAACCAGATGTCTGATAGAAATACATGTTTTACATTACAAACCAATGAATCTGTTTACTGGAATCCACGTTGCTCTATAATGTTCATTAAATCCAAAATCATAGCAGAAAATATACGTTGCACCTTAAACAATTAGTAAATCGAGACATTGCATCCCTGAAGCCAAGGAATCCAGGCTGGTAGTAGACACCTACTTTGCATCCAATATAGCCAATGAACCCAGATGTCCAGCAGGAATCTATGATGCGTCATATAGCCAATGAAATTAGACGTCTAACAGAAATTCATGATGCATCTATCTTGCTAATGAACACAGATGTCCAGCAGGAATCCACATAACCAGAAAATCCACACGTCTAACTGAAATGTCAGTACTTAAAATTGATTTTCAGAACTACGAAGTAATAAACATGCAAACGAAAAATCTGACACACAGAAAGCTCGTGCGTTAAACATGTAGACAAGTGTCGGGTTCTGTGCTTTAGATGATATAAGGCAGCGTTTTCTGAACTGTGAGGTGTCCCCCGAGGAGTTGAGAGTTATCTCTTGGGGAGATGGGGTGATCAGGGTAGCGTCAATAGTGCAACAATGTAATTATATATATCTGTGTATAATAAACTTTCAAATATAATTTTCATTAATTAAAATAAATCATCACTGCAACATATATAACATTAAATTGTATATCTCCATATTACTGAAATCACTCGTTCACTCATTACAAAAAAAACAAAAGTGCACCATATTTGTTAAAAGGGGCGTGGATAATAATGCACCATATTTGTTAAAAGGGGCGTGGATAATAAAAGTGGAATCGTTGATTTTTCCAATGGAAACGATAAAAAACAAACAACTGTGCTCAGTAGGCTACGAATATAGAAATTTAAGCAAATATATCTGGATTATTCAAGTTAGCACAGAATCCGAATGGAAATATAAGAAACTACTGGTGCTGAGGGGCCTGGCATGGCCTAGCGCGTTAAGGCGTGTGCTTCGTAATCTGAGGATCGCGGGTTCGCGCCCGACTCGCGCCAAACATGCTCGTCCTCCCAGCCGTTGGGGCGTTATAATGTGACGGTCAATCTCACTTTTCGTTGGTAAAAGAGTAGCCCAAGTGTTGGCGGTGGGTGGTGATGACTAGCTGCCCTCCCTCTCGTCTTACACTGCTAAATTAGGGACGGCTAGCACAGATAGCCCTCGAGTAGCTTTGTGCGAAATTCCAAAACAAACAAACAAAACTGGTGCTGAGAAACACTGAAGAACCACAACTTGAAGGTGTAGTTTCCAAACGTTCACCAATCGGTGGTTTATGTAAGACACAATTATCTGAAGCTGTACTTTGTGCACGATCCATGTGGAGTCCTCTATATACATATTTTAGTTGACTTTAACATATCTTTCATTCTGGGTTTAATTAAGTACATTGTCTAGCTAGCTTCCTCGACAAATAAACACAAGACAAATAATTAACTGAACCGGGTGTGGTGTGGATAAAGACCATTCAATTGTCCAAATTACTGTCTGCTTAATTATCTGATATATAAATGTCTCTCGGTGGGTCAGCGGTAACCTTACGAACTTACAGCGCTAAAATCCGAGGTTCGACTCCCTGTCGAGGATAGGGCGCAGATAGCCCTTTTGGTCAACTTTGACACACACAAACACGACACATAAACAGCGCCATCTAGTCGCTATGGCTTTTCTTCATTGGCTCTAATTCTACGTTTTGAACCGAGGTGTAGCAAAGTGGACCAATCAAATATAAGGTTTCACATCCTTGAGGTACCTCTTCTCGACTGTTTGCTACCCCTACAGCGAGTTACAGAACTTGAAGCAATCTTCGTATACGAATAAATGTAGTCCTCAGATAATTGGGTGTGGATAGCTATTTATAGGTGTATCTGTATTCTCCATACTGATGACCCTGCAGAGATAATATCACCACCACCACCATGGTGTGCTTTTCTGCTAACGTTTCACCCATCCCACTTTTATCGTTTTACAAACACAAAGAGAATGACACCTTTTTTTTACAGCACTTTACTTCCACAATAACTTTTCCTGGAACTTATACAGATAGCCCCCAGACACTGAATATCGTATGAACTTTAGTACAATGATTATTGACTTCAGGCATTTATTTTATCGGTTTCGGTTATAATACATTACAGTTTCATCTTTACGTCATAAACTTACATTCTCGTAAGCAATTTATTTTCGTTGTCCTCATCTCCGCTTCAAATGCTAAGTACTGAAGTTATATTAAATAATGATATATATATATAATCAGCTAATACAACGTAAGCCAGACCCCCAGTAACTCAGCGGTATGTCTGCGGACTAACAACGTTAAAATCCTGGTTTCCATACCCGTGATGGGCAAGAGCACAGATAACCCTTTGTAGCTTTGTGCTTAATTAAAACAAACAAACAAACGTAGCCTAACGTCGAACTGTTGCACTGTAAAAATAATTTTACTTTCATTCAACTTTTTGAACCCACTAGAGGCACAGCGGTAAGCCTATGGACGTATAACTTTAAACACCGGGTTTCGATACCTGTAATCAGGAGAGCACAGATAATCGAAAGATAGGGGCAGTATTAACGTTTGATAATCTATATTCAGTCTGACTTTTTCTTGGTATTTATCTTACTTTAAAACTTCGTGTTCTGGGGATGGCTAGTTTCTTGTAGTTTCAAAACATTCTTATTTTTATTTCTCAATTATTATTTTTTCTTTACTTTCTAGAGCAGTCACCTTTATACAACTGTCCGCAGACAGTGAAGAGTGACAGAGAAGTGAGACGTTGTGGGCTTGAGTACTCACATCTCGCTCTCTTAATTTCTATATCTATTGCTACTCTTTCATTTCATTTCTTTATGTGAGACTGGAGAATGGAGGTTAAGACTGATAGACGGTGTATCCCCACCGCAATGTCACCTCCATAACCTAGGGTACATTTTATATCTCGCATTATTGCTTGTACCCTGACATCTTTTTAATTAATGCAACATTTCTTGTTTATTATTTTTTAAATTTATTTTTGTTTCGGCTTGTTTATAACTAACTAATATAATCAATCAAAAGTTTGGATTTGTTGTTTTCAACGCAGATCTTTCTTTTGATTTTGTTTAATTAACTTTATCAGTATTAATTTTCTATAATATATATATATATGTATGTATGTGGCCCAAGGTTGTTAAGGCACCAGACTTGTAATCCGAGGGTCGCAGGTTCGAATCCCCGTCACACCAAACATGCTCGCCCTTTATGTTATGGGGGCGTTATAATGTACAGTCAATCCCATTATTTGTTGGTAAAAGAGTAGCCCAAGAGTTGGTGGTGGGTAGTGATGACTAGCTGCTTTCCCTCTAGTCTTACACTGTTAAATTATGGACGGCTAGCACAGATAGCCCTCGTGTAACTTTGTGCGAAATTCAAACCAATCTAATATATATATACATTCAAACTGATAAATTATCTTCTGTTTCAACTTTATTCCGAAAATTGTTTGAAAAATAAAACTCATAAACGCTTCCACTAGTAACTAAGCGGTAAATTATAAAGGAATATAACGTTATAAACCTGGTTTCGATACCCCTGATGGGTACAACACACAGCCCGTTGTGTAGTTTTGTGCTTGACACAAAACAAACACATGCTCATACACACACTTCATAATGACAAGTCTTTGAAGTACATTAAAGAAAGTCCGACAGATGTCAGTCTATGTCGATTAAAAACCAGCTGTACATATATATTTTCAAAGTCCTCAGAGTGTATATTTTTGGGGGTTTTTTTTTATAGCAAAGACACTGAGGGAAATCGAACATCTTATTTTAACACTGTAAATTCGTAGACTTACCACTATTCAAGCAGTGGACTCAAACCTCTTAGAGAATTTACTATTTTGGTAATCATAAGCGCGAAGAAGGATGCTTGACATAGCTGGGTATCAAGCTTCCGGTGGGGAAGTGGTGAGATCTTGTCCACATTGTGGGCAAAACAAGACAATCTAATGCGACTTTACTCTAAAACAAACAAATAACTCCCGCATTGTTATTTAAAAAATCATGTAACTCGGTTCTTCAACTCACACTCAATTATTCGTATAAGATACATTATTGTCACGGAAAGTTTCTACAGACTTTAAAAAGGCTTCTGAATTGGTTGTCAAATTACTTAGTACCTCTAAACTTTAGCACAGCAAAAGTAGAGTGAAAATATAAACCATCCAATAAATGCATTGCGACATTAAATAGTACTTTGTTTTCTATAATCGAAATGGTTCAGGTCGTTTTCGTTCAGGACCTGAGAGGATCAGATGGATTTGACTTCTTCTCTCAAAGCTTTGAGATTGGATTGAATTTCGCGCAAATCTACAGGAAGGTTATATGCACTTACCGTCTTTAATTTAGCAGTGAAAGACCAGAGGAAAACACTTAGTCACTACCACCCATAGCTAATTCTTGGGCTACTCTTTTACCAGCTAATAGTGGGATTGATATGAATATTATAACTGCTGAAGGGGCGAGCATGTTTGATGGGAAGAGGATTCGAACACGCAGTTGGGAGTCGAGCGTTCTAATCACCTGGCCATATTAGGCCTAAAGCCTAAAGAAGTGATCCTGCAAAATACGAAACAAGGTAATCGCCCCCACCCCCTCCGGTGGCTCAGCAGTAATTCTTCAGGCCTACGGCGCTACAAATCGGGTTTCACTATTAGTGGTGGGCACAGCACAGACAGCCTATTGTGCAGCATTGCGCTTAAGAAATGAAAAAAAGAGCAAACAAACCGGTTTCGTCGCAGTGAACAACGAAACCTGTCAGTGGCATTAAGAACATTCGGGAAAGTTAAAGTGAAGTATACTTAATAAGCACGAGCAAAAGGTGCGTTATTAGATTCAAAACTGGCTCTCTGTAACCCAAGGACAAGGCGTGACCCAGCGGTTATTGTGCCCGAACTTTGGATTGGAGGATTTTTATGCCGTGAGAGCACTGTTGTAATTGACGGTCAAGACTATGTGGTCAGACAAAAATAATTCAAAACTTAGCGGCGGGTCCTCTTCAACTGTCCTCCAGCCCATCAGGTCAAAATTATAGACGGCTATGCGTAGGTATCCTTTGTATAGTTTCGCGTTAAAAACTGGAATATGACAACGACTGTTTCTTCGGTGGACCAGCGGTAAATAACACAAAAATTTGTGGTTCAACTCTTCACGACAGACAAAATACAGGCAACAGCCCATTGGCTAGATTAGTGGATTAGTATTATCAATTTGGAAAGAAAAAAAACGTTAAAAATTCGTAAAAAAATACATATATATACACGAACCGTCGCGTAAGAATCATTAATAATATTTTATGATATTTGTTAATGTTGAAAATTCGCGCTAATCCTGCACTAAACCTCCTTAATTTTGAACTAATAGACTTTTTTTGTTTGTTCTTAAGCGCAATGAGCAAGCAATCTGTTGTTGAGCCCATCGTGGGTATCGAAACTTAATTCTTAGCGTTTTTAGCCTCAGAAATTAACATCAGGGATTCTATTCCTCTCGATGGACACAGCAGACCGCTCGATGTGACTTTGCTATGAGAAAGGCACAAACACAGACTTACCGTTGGACTACAGAGGACGCTAAATGACTAGAAAGTTCTAAGTTAGTTTGGCACAAGCCGCCAAACCTTGGGATCTGATAATACATCATTGGAATTGGAACGTCGCTGTTCCTAAAGAATTCTGCAACTACATATCGCAAAATGCGCACCTTTGGACTCACACTTTGGCACTCTGGTTAATAAGCCACACCTGATCCATGAAACCGAAACGATAGTCTGTGATATATATATATATATATATAATATGTATTATGGAAATCGTCCACTGTACTATACTTCAGAAGTAGGTCATTAACTGTTAGATCATGTTGCAGTAATGTTCTGTTCTTCTGTTTCATTTGTGTGGGTCGTGGGTTCGAATCCCGGTCGCACCACACATGCTCCCCCTTTTACTCGTGGGGGCGTTATAATGTAAAAGTCAATCCCATTATTAGTTGGTAAAAGAGTAGCCCAAGAGTTGGTGGTGGGTGGTGACGACAAACTGCCTTCCCTTTAGTCTTACACTGCTTAATTAGGGACTGCTCGCGCAGATAGGCCTCGTGTAGCTTTTCACGAAATTCCAAAAAAAACAAAACAAATACACAACTTTCAATGTGCTTCAATGAAGGAAATAAAAATGTTTCAGACGCACCACACTCACTACTTTTGTAACTTGATTTGACAGAAGCTTTATAAAACAAATGATAATTTTTAACTGCAATATCTGCCTATTCCTCAGCAGTAACTCTGGAGGCTTATAATACTAAAAACAGTTTTAACCACCTGTAACTTTATGATGAACAAGAAATTAATACATAAATGTATCCACCTAACGGTGAGAGAACGCAATTCAGGCTTTGCGTTCTCAGATATCATACGATTTCTTTTTAATTAAAAACAAAAGGCGGTAGAAAAGTAAGTTAAAACGTACAATAATAATGTAAGTAAATAGTTCAAACAACTGTATAAAAAAGAGCAGTGATAAACATACTAAAATTTAACTACTGATGTATAGATACAGGTGAAACGATCTCCAATAACACGAGCGCTTCCAGACGACGAAGGCCCGGCATGGCCAGGCGGATAAGACACTCGACTCTTAATCCAAGGGTCGCTGTTTGAATCCCCGTCACACCAAACATGCTCGCCCTTTCAGCCGTGGGGGCGTTATAATATGACGGTCATCATTTCACATTCTTTGCATCATCGCCCGATAATTCTGTGAAACAAATTTCGCCTAACCTAATTTTTTAAAACATGTATTGATGGATAATAATGAGTTGTTTATGAACTATGTTCCTCAAAGACAATCGTTAACGATATTATTCTTATATTTCCTGCAATGGCGTTCCTACCACAGAAACGCCTCCCATACACACACATAAAACGTAATTAGGCCCGACATTTGTCTTTCTATTTTTGTGGTTACGATTTCGGCCGATTCGCCCCACACGCATACACACAGTCGTGGGAACATACTTACGCCACGGGTTTTCCATTGTTATTATATAATGTGTATTTACAAACCAGTTATACTTTATTTCTTTTCGAAATTTAAATTGACTAAACAAACATAAAAGGCAAAGTGACGTTTATTATCATAAACTAACTATGTTTGCACTTTGTGTAAGTTTGAAATAATATTATCTTAATACAAATTAAAATGTCTACTGATCTGAAAATCGGAGTAGATTACTTAAAATGTCTTCTTTGTCTTTAAAGACGGTGCTTGACATCGTTTTGGGAAAGTCTCGGTTTTTAATTCGCAGAATGTTAGCGTTAATAGCGCCAATTTCCCTGCCTTCTTCAGAATCTTTTATACAGCAGTATCTGAAACAAAGTCTTGTCACAATTTCTCGCATGACGAGCCAAAACTTTGGCTTCTACATGCTTTCCACGCACTATTTCAACTCTGGGAGACGTAATGGTATTTACACTATTATTAATGGGCATAGTGTGTATTCCTGTACATTTAAAAGCATTGACACTTTCTGATTGGCTGGTTGTCAACCAGTCATAGTGTAAACTATCAGCACGTGAATATACTATGGTGCAGTTCGTTTTCACACTAAAAGAGGGGACATTCCCTTAGCATTTGCTTTTTATACTCTCTTTCCTCACCGTTTCCATGATTTTTTCTAATACATTTAATAAAGATAATTTTAAAAAGAGAATGTATATATGTATTTAATTATGTGCAAACTCGTAATTTTTTTCACACTAACTCGAGTACTCGTCCCCTGGACAAAAGTTATGCAAGTTCATCATTAACGAAAGGTTATCTTAAGACATGCAGAGTTGCTTCCGTTATCTGTAATTGTACAAAATGCCCATAAAAACTCCAAAACACAAAATATGAAACTGCAACTTTGCATGTACTTCCGCAAGGATAGAAATGAATTTTCATGCCAAATTTATCTTACAAAACGCCCATAATTGTGCGAAATGCAAAACAAAGTTTTTTTTATGTATCTTCTTATGGATCCAATAAACCTTCATAGCAAATTTGGTGAAGAACCATCAACGGGAGGCGAAGTAGTGGTAAAAAAAGCAAAAATGAAAATATGTATCTCCTCATGGACCCATTGAATTTCTATGCGATATTTGCTGAAGATTCATTTACAGGAGGTGAGGCACTGCAAAAAACAAACAAACCAAAATGCAAAACCGCAAAGGGCAAAACTGGAAATTTGTATGTACATTTGCACGGACCTAAGGAATCTCCATACCAATTTGAGTGAAATTCCATCCACAACCTGCGATGTAGTTACATGATCATGGTTTTTTTGGGGTTTTTTTCGCACAGAGCTACTCGAGTGCTATCTGTGCTAGCCGTCCCTAATTTTGCAGTGTAAGACTAGAAGGAAGGCAGCTAGTCATCATCACCCACCGCCAACTCTTGTATTAACGAATAGTGGGATTGACCGTCAATTATAACGCTCTCATGGCTGGGAGGGCGAGCATGTTTGGCGCGACCGGGATTCGAACCCGCAATCCTCTGATTACAAGTCGAATGCCTTAACACGCTTGGCTATGCCGAGCCAGAATGTCGTTCATACCATGTAGACGAAAATCCATTTCCAATTATTTTATTCCGTAGTCAAATAAAGTTCGTAAATGATTTTTGTCTTATCTTTGAAAAGTCCACTTTTTATAGCTTTAAAGATAAGATTTACATTCTCCCCATTTTGTAATTTTGGGAACAAATGACTAGGTTTGGTCGCAGTTTATTACGTCTGTGAAGTTAAGAGCAAGTTACAACTTCGTGCTAACCAATCTCCCATGTGAGAAAAATCCGATCAGCAAAGAACACAAGAACAAAAATCGTAACATATATTAAATTATGTAGGAAACGGATACCTTTAATAATATTAGGGTTAAGCAGGTTATGGTGAAAGATGATCTTTGTTTGGGAAATGTAAAAACAACAGTGAAAGAGAAAAATATCAATATAGTAACAGTAAAGGAATATATTTTGTTTTGTTTAGTGTGTGCGCGAGAAACGTGCCATCAATAATTTGTATATTCTCCTGAAAGAAGGGTAGCTGGAAAGTGTTTATTAAGAAACAGATTAACACTTTGGTCCCTTACGAAAACTAAGCCCATTCTCACTCGCCCAACTTTGTTATTTGTATTTACTATTTTATCAGTAATTAATTAATTATTAGTGTATGTGTATATATATATTGTAATCTATTATTGCTCACAAACACTTAACATATTGATGTCGTTTGGTTGTTTGTTTAGGTGAGATCGAGGCCATTAATGGCAGTGGGCGGTACGAACCACCGTTAAACTGACATGTAACGTAACCAGTGTGCGCTTACCTTTATTAGGCCTGCTCGTGGAACTCGTACAATAGTCGAATTGCAGATGCTTGCTCAGTCACACAGATGGCGCCATGAGTCACCTAAATACAGTAAATAGAGAATGTCTTGAAAACGTCGTTTCTCTTCGACAAGAGCATGACCGCAGTTACTAAACGAAATGTAACATTTTGAATACAGATCTGGTGTTAACTAACATTAAAATATCGTGATTTACATTTAACTGAGATTATTCAAAAATTGTGTGTGTTTTTTTCTTGTTACGAAACCACATCGGGCTATTCAAAAATCAATATTTTTGTTTTGAGTTCACACAGATCTATGAAGGAAATAGCCAGCTTGCCGCTTATACTATTTACCAGTTACAAATTTCAGGAAATACTGGTAGCTTTTTCCTTATTCTGCTCTAGTATACTATATATATCTATGTATAACTTGAATAAAGTGTAGATTGACTCTGGTATCGTTGTTACATGCATATATATTCCTTGGGTGTAGAAAAACAAACAAAACGAATATATTTTGTTATTACACAATTGTGAATTTAAAATATACCAAATAGATATTTTGATTATTAATTATTTCACTGAAACGTTTACATGATGGACAGAAAGATAGGGGACAAGCTTTAAGGCTGTTTAGCGCCCCCCAGTGGCGGTATTTCAACAGACTAGAAACCTGGTTTCAATACTTGTGGTGAACAGAGCACAGACAGCCTATTTTGTGGCTCTGCTTAACCAGAAAACAAAGCACAAGCTTGATACGTTTATCTTATTACTTTTATTTGTTAACAGAAACGTGAACTATAAACTGCCTTTTTCTCTCATCACACGATAAAAAATACAAATGATTTGATAACTTCCGCTATTCGACACTAGTGGTTAAGGCGCTCGACTCTAAATCTGCGGCATCGTGTTACTTTCACCGAATATGCTCGCTCTTTCAACCGTGGGGACGTTTTACTGTAACGGTCAATCCCATTATTGGATGGCAAAAGAATGGGCGGTATTCACTGGATACCTTCTCTCCAGTTTTACACTGCTAAATTATGGACGACTAGCGCAGACAGCCGTGGTATATCCTTGCGTTAAATTCGAAACAAATTTACCCATCACCTGATATAATGACACCAGTTTAATGTTTGTTTGTTTTTTACACCGTACTCTGTATTCGTACTTGAAACAATTTATAAATTATTGTATTATATTATACGCAATCTCCCTAACATTGATCTCCACTAAACGCAAATTTTATCACGACCCCTTACGGGAGATCAATTACTTTACTTAAAACTTAGTTTATCTTTCCGTAGCACGTGAAATTACAGATAATTTGGTTGATCAGAGATAACTGTAACACTAATTTGTAGCAATTCCATCTGCTATGATTTATCTTTGTAACACAAAGATGATAACCTATTATATCGAACTCTCATCTCTTGTTGTGTCCCTCTTTGGAACAGATCATCTGACTTTATGTTGCATCCTCATTTACGGTCATTTTTCTTTGTGATGAGCAGATGATCATCACAACTTTATCAATTTTCCATCCACAACCATCTTCATAACATAGGGACGATCAGAACCTCATCAACATCCCATCCACGACCATTCATCTCTATAACATACAGACAGTCAGATCCAAATCAACATTCCATCCACAACCATTAATCTTTATAAATAACAGACGATCAGAACTTTTTCAATATTTTATCCACGACCATTCATCTTTATAATATACAGACGATCACAACCTTGTCAACATTCTATCCACGATTATTCATCATAATGACATGACTTGTGAGTTGGATGTCTTGTAGTTTGACTTTTGAAGTCATGTGTGTCTTTTGACTTGAATGTTTTGTCTTTTTTTAAGTTATGTGTGTCTTGTGACTTGGATGTTTTGTAGTTTGTCTTTTGACATTGTGTGTCTTGTAGTTCGTTTTTGAAGTTATATGTGTCTTGTGACTTGGATGTTTTGTAGTTTGTCTTCTGTTGAAGTTATGTGTATCTCAAGAGTACATTTATTTAGAAACGCTGATGAAACTGTTAAAATTATTTCGTTGTCTGTGTGCAGCAATTAAAAACTGATCTGAACAGGGCCCAGAGACTAATAATTTTTGTGGGCATGTAATTCTACATGGAATAAAATTATCAATGGGCCCTAGGGCTGAGCTCCCTCTAGCTCCTACCTAAATACGCCACTGATTATTGTCACATTTCCTATTGTTACGTGTGAGGCCTTTGTATTCTTCCTTGGTTGGAAAAAGGTAAGTTTTTGGATTTACATTGCGAAAATCAGAGCTTCGATTCCCTTCGGTGAGCATAGCAGATAGCCCAATGTGACTTTGATATACGAAAACACACACACTCCTTTGTGTTATTTGATAAAAAAATAATACGCAAAGTCCATTCCACTTAGCGACAAGAAAAATATTTTTTTTCTAGTGCTTAGTATTGAATCATTGTGTTTCAAGGCTCACTCATCAGTCCTCCTTCTTCCTTGACCTTTCTTGCGTTTTATATTTATTCAAACCGTTTTTTAAACTTTCATGATTCTCAGTAATCAAAGTTCTCAACATACGACGAAAAAATGATACAAAAGTGGAAGATAATAAAGAAAAAAAACATAATCTACGAACGACCTGCTTAAAAACTGAAGGAAACCGAAACAGAATTATATAAAACAAACAGGTAAGTCTTCAAAACATTATATGTATCACATTAGCGTGTTCTGTTTTCCCACACAAACAATACGATTGCATTTTGTTCTTATTCAAATTTCATCTCGTAGTCTAGGTGAACGATAGGAATGAGATACTTATCAGCTATATGTTAATTGTATGCCTTATTCCGTTGTATAAACGATAGAGAGAAACACGTACGCTGGTCCAGAAAAACAACAGTCGTGCTATCTTTGAATATAATACAAACTAATATTCAGGAAACACGAATATGTAATGTGGAGAAGATACTGGTTACTAGCCACGAAACACCTGTGTTAAGTTTTGGAGATCCTATTGGCAAGCAGCCAGAAATCACATTTGGTAATTTGTCTGACCCTACTGACAAATAGTCGAAAAATACACATGGTGATTTGGGTGATCCTGCTGACTAATAGCCAGAAAATACACATGGTAAGTTGTCTGACCCCACGGACAAATAACCATAAAATATTCATGGTAATTTGTTTGACCCCACTGGCAAATAGCCAGAAAATACACATGGTGATTTGGGTGATCCTGCTGACTAATAGCCAGTAAATACACATGGTAAGTTGTCTGACCCCACGGACAAATAACCATAAAATATTCATGGTAATTTGTTTGACCCCACTGGCAAATAGCCAGAAAACACACATGGTAAGTTGTATGAACTTACTAACAGACAGCCAGAAAATACACATGGTAATTTGAGTGACTCTACTGAAAAATAACCAGAAAATACACATGATGGTTTTGGTGATCTTACTGACTAATAGCCAGAAAATACACATCTTAATTGTCTCACCCTACTGACAAATAACCATAAAATACACATGGTAATTTGTCTGATCCTACTGACAAATATTCATAAAATTCACTTACTAACTTGTCTGAACTTATTAATGAATAACCAGAAAATACACATGGGGAAGGTTTGTTTGTTTGTTTGTTTTGGAATTTCGCACAAAGCTACTCGAGGGCTATCTGTGCTAGCCGTCCCTAATTTAGCAGTGTAAGACTAGAGGGAAGGCAGCTAGTCATCACCACCCACCGCCAACTCTTGGGCTACTCTTTTACCAACGAATAGTGGGATTGACCGTCACATTATACACCCCCACGGCTGTGAGGGCGAGCATGTTTAGCGCGATGCGGGCGCGAACCCGCGACCCTCGGATTACGAGTGCACGCCTTAACGCGCTCGGCCATGCCAGGCCATCATGGGGAAGGAGTCTGAACTTACTGACAAATTACCAGAAAATAATACACATGATAATTTGTCTGACCCTACTGACAAATATCCAGAAAACACACATGGTAAGTTATCTGAACAAATAGCCAGAAAATACACATCGTAATTTGACTAACTCTACTGACAAATAACCGGAAAATACACATGGCGGTTTTGGTGATCCTACTGACTAATAGCCAGAAAATACAAATGGTAAGTTGTCTAAACTTACTGACGAATAACCAGAAAATGCACATGGTAAGTTGTCCGAACTCACTGACAAATAAGCAGAAAATTCACCCGCTGGTTTTGGTGATCCTACTGGCTAATAGCCAGAAAACACTTGATATAACCTTTAGTCTTTGACTGCAAAGACACAACAAGGTCAAGGCCTAACTTTGCTTAATGAAATATACGAGGTTATCCTTTGACCTCGAATTATTCCATTGATGTGATACGTGTAACACAATTTTTGTAAATGTTTTACATACATCTGTAACACTCTTCGCCCTTCTCAGTAAAACCTGCTCGATTTTTCTGCAGTCAAGGAAATAGTTTGAGAGTTCTGAACGACATTTTTACTGACATCTATGTGTGTTAGTACCTCGAAAATCAGTTATTTGGTTCAGTGGATCAAAGTCTGAAAAGGACAAATTTTGACACAAGTTAGATGTAAAAT
The DNA here is from genome assembly GCA_011833715.1 of Carcinoscorpius rotundicauda. Classification (NCBI taxonomy): domain Eukaryota; kingdom Metazoa; phylum Arthropoda; class Merostomata; order Xiphosura; family Limulidae; genus Carcinoscorpius; species Carcinoscorpius rotundicauda. The sequence continues at coordinate 126,879,048 of CM022394.1, read as the reverse complement.
AAATAAAAATAAGTTATGTTTACTGAAAGTACTGATAACACGTACATATGTTTATTAAATTCAACCCAAATTACAAAAATATAAAACAAATGATTAATATTTATAACATCTCTTTAGTTCTTTTACGTAGATTATCTATATTATTACTTTAAAAAAATGAATAAGTGAAAACAGATGTCCCAAATATCAGTTAATATTTACAACACAGCAAGAAAAAGACATATAAACGTATGAAAAATACAGATATAGGAACTCCAGACGATAAAGGTATATTATCACAGAATTCAAGAAATAACTAAAAAATAAGCAGCGTTGTTCAAAACAGAAAATGATTAATTCACGTTTAATCCATCACAAAAACTGCTTTACTCTGAGATAAAAAACAACAAAAAATAACTGTCAACTGTGAAATATACCGAGACTGTAGAAACAAGAGCCTACAGTGGCAAAGCTATTTAGATAAATCATATAACTAAAAAAACCTTGTGTTTTAACTTTGATTCGAAATAGTCTCTTTTCCAGATTTAGATTATTAAAACTGGTTAGTAAGATTTTTACCCATGTTAATTTGAAATACATAAACCGATGATTGTTTCTAAACTATTACTGATTGTGAAATACTGTGAGACCAAGAAGACAAAAACACTCTCTTGATAATTAAATCTTATCAGCGTATACTCGGTATTTTGGCACATTCGTATATACCTCTACGTTAACAAGTTTGTTCACATAATTGAAAGGATATTTTATTGGCTCTTCTATTGTCTAATTTTTTTAAAAATCAAATTAAGTATATACAACGATAATAATGAAAAAATATACATCATTGGGTTATATTTTTTTATTTAGTTTCATCTTTTTTTATGGCTAATAAACTTTTAATTACTTTTATTTTTTATGTGGAAACGTTGTAGACGTAATTTGTACTGAACTGTGGAAAAAGGAAACTTGGTTTGCGAAGTAAACTAGTTGGAGCACAAACACTCTTTATACGTATTACCCCTCGAAGCCAGTTGGGACAGGCCCAAGTTTATCCAATCAAGAAACGACCTTTTTCCATATCCAGGGTATTTGCCCAACCAATTTATTTAGTTTTTATGAATAGTCCACGCCTTTCTTTCATATCATTGGGCCGTTTGGACATTCGTGTTCTTGCGTCGTTGGCAAGTTTCTTTAACAATGGTGTTGTGAGCATGCTAACGTTCGCCATGACCCCCTACCTTCTTCGCATTTAGGTTTACTCGTTAAACAAGAAGCCCCGCCCCTAACAATCTGAAATTTCGTAATCACCCGGCCACCCATGAGTTTGGCCAATCAGCGCTCACTAACTTGACGCCAGTTTGGGCGGAGGGTACATGAACCCACGGGCGCTGTCGTTGCCAAGTCTGAAATTTCACCAGGGCCTGGTATAGGCTACACAGCTGTCAGTGAATAGCCTATCGTCAGTTGTTAAAGTTGTTTGTTTCCTGCCATTGGAAATATTATATATCTTCAGAAATTCCAATCGGTGAAAATTTATAGGTTATAAAGAAAGCCGATATAAACCGTCAACGGTAAGTAAAATATTTCTTAAAGTTTCTTTTTTAAATAAGTTTTCAGTAGATAGACAACATCCAAGTACATACAAATTACCTTTATTTTACGAGGTTAAGAGCCATCTATCCAACGGTGAAGAGAGTTGAGGGACCATTTCATCAAACCAGCTAGGGTCGACGCAAAAATTAAACCTACGTGGTCGTTAACTAGTACCAGTAAAACAGGCTCACGACTGTTAGTGTAGCGGAAACAACTGTTCTGTGCGACTACATATAGACACGTTTATTAATGTCTTACATTCGTAACATATTTTTAAGTGTATTTTATAAAATAATAAGGCAAGCCTATATAGTACTTATAATATTTAGGTAGGAGCTACTTAAAATATTGTAAAAAATAATAATAAATTGAATTTCAGATTTTTTTAGGTTACAGTGTTACACTGAAGTTTTATTACGTCAACATTTTAACATGAAAATGAATAAAAGCTGTATACATTGGACGGTCGTAAAAACAGTTTCAAGTTTAATAAACTTCGTCATGTATTATTGACGATACCAACCTTATTTATCTTTTGTCGGAAACCGGGTTTCGTTCCCCATTGTGGGCAGAGAGAGCATAGATAGATAGCCCTTTGTGAAGCTCTTTGCTCAACTATAAAATACAACAGCCTCTGCCTTATCCGTTGTTATTATCTGTGTGGACTTTGAATGTTTAACAACAGAATTCAGTTTCTATACTTATATTGCAAATTAAATCATAAATTCAAATTATGTGAAAACAAAAAGTTACAAAGGTATGTGTGGGGAAGGAAAATGATAGCGAATTAATCTGTATTTCATCATTTTTTTTGTACAAACAGCTCAGTGCGAGAAATAATATATTCAGTGTTAAACGTCATAGATAACATTAACGGGGCAGTGTCGTTTTGCAACATTTCAGTGCCTTTTTTTTAAAAAAGCATGCAGTTCTATTTATATAGGTCAAAGGTGAAAAGAATAAAGACTTGAATGTGAAGTACAGCCCTTTGTTTTATACTTGTATTGTAAACTTTTCGTATTCCCAGCTTGACCGGAAATACTTGTCTAACAGCATTTAAAAAAAATTACATTGATTTCTGTTAATGGTAAATATCTTGATATAACATGTATGAGGTCTCGTTTAGCGACAGATGCTTTGTTTTAACAAGTCTGGTCTTAGTAGCTTAAAACAACAGTTATCAAATAATTATTTCCACCTGTAGAGGGCTGAAAGAACAAAAAGAAACACAACTAATTAGTCAAGTGAAAATTAACGTCGAAAGTGTTCTAACCTTTCATTACAAATTGCTTTTGTTTGTCGCAGCTAAAAAGAAACGTGTCTAAGTTTTTTGTATTCGTTATTAACACTAGATTTATTTCACAGTTAATATCGACGTTTATGGTATAAAATAATTGAAAGTAGTATAATACTGGCAGTAATTAATTAGTATAACACATACATTAATGCTGATTTTAATGTAATATCACAATCCTTTCTTAATAATATAAGCAATTAGTATTAAAACGGTCTAATTGTTTAATCAATATCCTTCTAATTGTTCTTATTTTAATTTCTTAGTTATAATCACATATTTAGTTTCATTATAATAAATAATTTATTTTTCAATTAGTCCTAAGTACTGTTGACTCTTATATCGTTACTGTTTAAAATATAATTAAGATAAACATTGATAACAAATAGGTAGTGAAGTTTTAATTAGATTTCCAGTGACACCAGTGAACAAAATAGTAGAATTCACGTAAAAACTGTGTATTTAAAATTACAGATTATAAAGTTTTACGTTAATTTATCCAGTTTGTCCTTGGGAATTTTTGTTTTGTTGTTAACCGAACAATACTTTTGTTGCACAAATTTCATATTGTTGTAATGGTTTCTTTTGTTAGGTGGTGATGTTCTTTTTGATTTGTCAGTTAACGAAAGATATTTTATTTTTAATTTAACTACAGAAGCTAGAAGCCAGCTTTGTTAATGTTGATGGGTAAGACAAAGTTCCCAGAAGACGCCGAACGATCACTAACTTTCTAGTATCTTTCGTAATTCGTTGAAATAAAAGTTTGATTTTCACAGCGCTAAACTAACAAGCTTACTTGTTTATAAATCTATTACTTTAACGGGTACATTTAACTTTGCCAAATTCTCGTTTCTAGTAGTTCTTTATGGGCCAGCGGCAAGCTTAAGGACGTACACTCTAAATCCGATGTTGGATTCCTTGCGGTAAACAAAGTATAGATAAGCCATTGTGTAGCCAAAAGTAACTTGCTCTTTTCCCCGCCCCTCTTATCTTAAACTCAAGATAACTCTAAATTACTAGTTATGCAGACAGCTGGTAACTCCTGTGGTTAATATTAGCATAAATGTAAAAAAATAAACAAAGCCCGTGACACTACTGTCTCACTTCATTGTGAAATCCCCTGAACAGTGGTGTCACACACACTAAATAAAGATAATATGATATTTAATATTAGTTAGTTTCACAGTTAACTCGTTAACTAAATGTTGATACAATACGATTAATAATAAGCATTTTTTTCTTTACTCGTTTAACTGCTCATAAAATTTTGCCACCAAAAATACTTGGTGTTTTTGTTTTCGTGGATTAGATAGATGGAGTGGTCTCATGTTTTTTATGCTATTGTTTTGTCACTGGATAAGTTTGTTTTGTTTGTTTCGGATACGTACGTGGTCAAACGAATGAAACTCGCTGTTGGTTTCATCTTTGGTGACAAACTGAAAGAAATAGTTAAAAACAAACTCTTTAACATGTTCGTCTTTGCAGGCAAATTCTTTGAAGCAAACCAGTTGATAATTCTCTTGTGAACCACAACCAAGACACATTTGGTTAGTTGTCTTCGTTTATCTTCTAGTGTTTTGTCACCGGAAGTTCAGTTTCTGGTAGTGGAACCTCTGTGTAGCATTCAGAGATTTTGTAGTCAAAGGCTGTGAAACTGTTCGAAACAATTCTAACCTTTATATTGGTATTGCAGCTGAAGCTTAGTTGAACTATGCACTTTTCAAGTCAATCATCTACACATTATGTAGTGTATAGAAACTTCCTGCCGTAAGTGGGACTTCTGACTTTCCAACTGCTGGAACTTTTTCACCATTCATTGTTCCACAAATCTACAAGACAGATTTTTTTCCCTTTTCATTACTATATCAGGTCATATATCAAGTGTCAATCACCATGTTACATCGTTTCCTATTAGTGAGTCATTGACTTTTAGGCTGATTTCTTAAATAAATACACTTTTGAACTTCATTTTGCATTTTATTAATTTTGCTGCTATAACCATGAAAATGTCAAAGCTTTTCTTGAGTATATTAGTTTCTGTTTCTAATCCTTCTATAAATCTTTTTTTTTTTTTTTTGCAATTTTTCTCTTAAATTCCTATCTCTTTATTCATGTTTAATATTCTTCTTTTTGGTAAGTTTCGCAAAGTTACATCACGTCCAGTAAATTTTCAATTTATCTTTGAGCGCGTGTCGTTATTCTTGAAGTTGGCCTATATTCTATTTATTTTCATCAAAATAATCCCACTTCAGACACGGAGATTGAAGTGGCATCGTTTATTGTTTGGATTGTTTCATATTGTTTATTACAAAAGAAAAATTGCAAAGTTCAGTCCAGAAACTATTAACAAGACTTTTTAAATGAAAATAAAACTGTATGTGATGTACCAACCAAAAGATACATTCACTATCTTCAGTGCCAAGGAGAACATATCTTAATTCAGTGCCTTCTCACTTGTTAATGTATACGTCGTGGTACATTAGTATTGGTTGAGATGCTATTTTTATATTAGTACACTGCTTAATAAAAACTATCAGCATGTGTACTGCATTACGTTGGTAAAGTATATTTTTAATAAATGTTATTTACGTTACACACGTTTGTTTGTTTTTTATCGACCTTCACGTACCCGCGAGTGAAAGTGTAGGTGGATATATTTAAATATATGAACCCCACTACACCTTTGTACAGTGCTGACGAGACCCGCCATGGCAAAGTGATTAGGGCGCTCGACTTGTAATCTGAGGATCGCGGGTTTGAATCCCTGTCATGCCTAACATGCTCACCCTTTTAGCCGTGGGGGCGTTATAACGTCACGGTCAATCCCACTATTCGTTGGTAAAAGAGTAGCCTAAGAGTTGGCGGTGGGTGGTGATGATTAGTTGCCTTCCCTCTAGTCTTAGGTTGTTAAATCAGGGACGGCTACGTAGATAGCCCCGCTTAACTTTGCGCGAAATTCAAAAAAACAAACAAACAGTGCTGACGAGGCCTTTCATCTTGCCCTCACTTGGTCGGTTGAAATATTGTAGATGCAACAGTGGTGTAGGAACTATGTATATCGTGAATCAAATTGTGTAAGTGAAATGCAACTATAATTAATTTTATCTAAGTAATTTATAAATAATATTTTTTTAGGGTTAGGAGTTATAACACAACATCATTTTATTTTAACGCCTGTTATCTTATTTGAATTATCTTTCTCAAGAACTGGCAAACCAACCACATTATAATTTTCTTTGTTCGTAGTTAAGCGCAAAGTTACACAGTGAGCTGTCTCCATTACGGGTATCAAAGCTCTATTTTTAACGTTAATTCTTCTCAAGTTTACCGCTGATTCACTGCAACAGGAATCATATTTAGTAATTTTAAAATTTCGTGAGCGAAAGGAAAACAAATGTTCAAAGTTAGGCTTCGGTACGAAGTGGAACAGAACATTTACGTGCTTCGTTTATTTTGCGTAAAGTTACTCTGCGCTTGCTGTTCCTAATCTGGAAGTGATAGACTAGAGATAACCAATCAGTACCACCCAACGCCAACTCTATACCAACGAATAGTGGGTTTGACCACAAAGAAATTCAAACCCACAACTCGCAGTTTGTGAATGGAGTGTTCTAATCTCCAGGTCAGTTTACATACGTGCATATTTACTTGTATTTACAATAATTTATAGAAACACAAACTCAACATTACTTACACTGAACTTTGTAAATAGTTCATTAATAATTCTACCCCTCTCTAAAGGCTCGCTAATCAATCAAAAATCCTACATTGTCTCGCCGCCTAACTCACGTTCTTAATCTTTTCCAGAAATTTTCAGATTTTCAGATGTTAAGTCATGTATTCGTATTAAAAGGTCAAAATTTCGTTTACCCAAAACTAACATAAATGCCCAATACAAAAAAAAAGCTTAAATGGTTTATTTTGGAGTATTAATTAAAAAGAAAAAAATCCAAAATACAATCCACTCAATGGTAGTTCCCTGCTAGTACAGCAATAAATTCACAGATTTACAGTGCAAGAAGCATGGGGAATAATTCCCCTTGGTGAATTCAGCAGATAGTCCAATGTGGCTTTGCTATCAGTAAGCACCTACATCTGCTTAATGGCAAATGAATTTTATTGCTTCAGTCTCTGAAACTTAGTTCTTCTAATTGTGCTCTGGAAGCCCTGACTTCACTGAGGTTACTAAGTCCCATTTACATGCAAAATTTCTTGTATCTTTATTTAGTAGGAGTGAAATGAATAAAAGCTTGAAGCAGGGTGTGTGTATGTAGGGGGATAAACAAGGATGATGAACCCCCATCCCAGTTCACCTGGTATAAATTGTGTACATATATTAATCTGACCTGACAAAAATGTCTAGCAGGAATTACCACTTCTCCTCTTTTCGAGCTTGGGGGCAATCCCCCTCGTGACAACCCTGATCCCTGAAACAGGTACTCTATTCACAAGCTGAACTTGCTGCCTGATTTAATAATTCTTTCATGTTCTTGTTGAACTGGCACTATTATCACTTCTTAAACTTCCAGACTTTAAACTCTGTATTAATTTGGTGATGTCAAAACTCTTTCCAGCAGCCATTAATGTAATCATCTAAATTAACAAAACACAAGAATATAGACTGTTGTAAAACAATGTAGACAACACAATGTTGTACCAAGCTACTGTATAACACAACTGTATTAACTTCAGAAATTTGTACAACTCATGACATCATCGTATATAAGAACACCTTATTTCCATAACCAAATAGTAAAGGCACTCAACTCATAATCTGAGGATCTTGAGTTTGAATCCCCATCAGACCAAAGATGCTTGCCCTTTCAGCTGTGGGGGACATTTTAATGTGATGGTCAATCCAACTATTTGTTGGTAAAAGTGTAACTCAAGAGTTTGCAGTGGGTGGTGATGATTAGCTGCCTTCCCTCTAGTCTTACACTGCTGAATTAGGGATGGCTAGTGCAAATAGCCCTCATGTAGCTTTGCACAAAATTCAAAACAAACCTTTCAAAAGTTTTCTGGCAGATGATTGGAAGGCTTATAATGCCAAGATTCAGAGTTCAGAGCAAATCAAACCTTTCCTCTTGTAATTCAGTAATTCATATATGTGAAAAGTGATATACAATAGCATATTGTATTTCAGTATGCATACAAAATGTATATTATCCTTAGAGTGTTGTCATGAAAACATGCCAGTCCCACCATTTCATTCAGGTTTATTTTAATATACTTTTAAAGTTGTTGTTAAATTCAAAACCACACAATTTATCTTTGGTCTGCCCACCATAGGTACTGGAACTCAATTTTTAGTGTTATAAGCCCTTACTTTTACTACTGAGACACTGGGGGCTTGATGTTAAAGAAATGATACATTTAGTAGATGTCTGATCAATTTATTTTTGATGTATCCATTAACTGGATCATTGACATATTTTTGCTAACTTATGAGAGATATAAAATTTAACATGTATGACAGCTTGGTTAAAGGTATTTACTGTAAAATGTTGGCTTTAATTGGCCGGTGACATTGTTCATATCATGGTCACCCTTATAAAAACAGGTTTTTTATAATTAACAATAATAAGTCTTTTATTCAAATAATTCATTTATTGACTTGTTACTAACATTTTGTAGGCCTATCAAATTTCAACATTTCTTTGATCAAACCTGTGTATAAAGTAATAATATTACTTATTGAGATTTATTAATAGTTGTAGTAGTTTTTCAAATACTGTATTCAGTTTGTGATTCATTACATAGGCTATTATGTACAGAGATTATTACTAAGAAACTGAACATTATCAGGTAATTTACGATTATGAGTTTTGTCATAAAAATTTCAAGTTTTGAATGTAATATTGAACTTGTATAGTAGTATTGATTAATTAGCAAAAGCAGTTTGTATGTTTTTGAATTCTGCACAAAGCTATACGAGGGCTATCTGTGCTAATTACCCCTAATTTAGCAGTGTAAGGCTAGAGAGTCATCACCACCCATCACCAACACTTGGGCCACTCTTTTACCAACGAATAATTGGATTGATTGTAACATTATAATGCTCCCACAGCCAAAATGGCAAGCCTGTTTGGTGGGATGGGGGTTTGAACCTGTGATCCTCAAATTACAAATCTAGTGCCCTCACCACCCGACCATGCTGGGCCTTTTTATTAAAAGCAGCAATTTTATTGTTAAATAAATAAAACAACAAAAGACTGGTGGGTATTTTAGTTTGAATATCTCTGCCCCCATTGCTTGGAAACAGAGATAACCAGGGGTGCTCAGAAAATATCTTTCTGTTCATTCCACCCACGAGTTGGTATTTTGATCATGCAACCCCCCCCCCAAATGTAATAATAATAAAACAGTTTCTTGAACTTCATTTGAGAGAATACTGGCAAGTAAGTATCCTCGGAACAACTGGACAACAGACTGGATGTGTGAATATCATAAGAATCAACAGCCGATGTGGGACTTAATGTCCTTCAGGGCAGCAGGGGTTCCATAGATCCTGTACTAAAATTTTGATGTGGGGTAAACCAGAAAACTCACTTTCATTTCTCAGTCTCTAATTATTCCCTGGAGTTCCTGAGCTTTACAACTGAAGTAGAGGTGGGGGTCAGGGTTCCTTCCTGTGTAAAAATAAAAACCAAACATTTATGATTATGGCTGTAGATGTTACATGAGTAAAAAGGAGACTGGTGAATGTGCCATGTGTGTGGTGTTTCAGCCATTGTTTTGAATAGTAAAGTTAGTGTGTTTTGTGTCTTAGCATTTTGGTTGTATTTTTTAATTAACTTTTGTGTTCTCACATTAACATGAGGTAGAATATTAAGTAGCCTGATAGGGTTTATCTCAGTAGCCAGTATGCTGTGTGAATTGCTTGGTGTTGTATGTTCTCTAATTGTTTCCTGAGGTGACTGGATATGGTGCAAGAGACAACACATCCATATTCCTAATATAACATTTTTGTATCTTAGAAGAGTGTATCTGGTTTTCTTATAGCAAAGGCACATCGGGAAATTGAACCCCAGATTTTAGCGTCCTAAATCCCTAGACTTACTGCTGTTGTTAATCGCCATTTATTACATCACATACATAATTGTATTATCACATTATATTCACAAGAAATTATAAACTGTAATTAAGGATAACGTTACACATACAAGTAACAAATAAACGGTCATTTTTATGATGTTGTGATGATTCATAATATCAAATTTCACTTTCCTTCGAACAGTATACAAAATATCATTAATTTTCACAGTGTACACGTGATTAGTTTTTTTTATCATGTACAGATGAAGGAAGCTAAAAGTGTATTTTTTCATATTCATGTGTTTGTAATTATTAGTACTTTTGAGTGTTAAATATATTTTTATATTTGATATTTTTCTGTGTGTGAATCGGTTCTGTTCAGTATCTTCACCCCTGAAGGGGGGGATCTTCTTCATTGTTTTACACAAAGTATGGCTACAGTTTGGAAATGAAAACTCGGGTAGGTAAGAAAAGTCTATACACAGCTACTTATGTCCCCAAACATAAGTACTATGCAGTTCTCTATACTTAGAATTTTATCATGTTTGTTACACATAACTGTCAAAATAAATTTAACAAGTATGTTATTTTGTTTTTATTACATCATTGCTGGTGTGATTTTTACTTATTTGAAGTGAAGTCACTCTCTGGTTTCTTTCTTGTGCACCTCCTGTCTGGTATAAAACTTTTCATTTTATTTGTTGTAGCTTCGGAATAAAACATATGCTCATATTATATTTCAGCTCTGTAATATTGTTTTCCCTAATGTCTAAAAAAATGCATCTGGTCAGATTTTGTAAGTGTAATTATAGTCATGTGATTACATCTTAATAATGTGTTATATTTATATCTTTGGTATTTCTCTCTGATGTCTTATATTCATTTAGATATTACTAGTTTATATGTTTGTCTGTTATATTAAGTTATCCTAAGAATAGTTAGCAGTTTAATATCATGGTCAATCCCACTCTTTGTTGGTAAAAAGAGTAGTCCAATAGTTGGCAATGATTGATAGTGACTAGCTGTCCTCCCTCTGGTCTTTCACTGCTGAATTAGGAACAGTTAGGGACAATAGGCTTGGTGTAGCTTTGAAGACATGATAAACAAATACATTTTTTGTTACACATAGCTAAGTTGGAAATTTGATTACATGCAATTATGTTTATAATTTTTTAACTCATAGGTTCTTTCTTTTTCTGGCATTTCAATGCAGTAATAAACATAAAACACAAGGGATCTATAAATAGTCTTACAATTAGTTACCAGAGCTTAGGAACCAGTTTGTACATAATTGTAATTTTAGAATTGGTGTACAAAACCATTATTATAAGCTTCAGTGTTAACTTCCATGTGATTAGGTTGTTATATGTCACTGGAATAACTGTAGTTTTAAATGGTACGGTAAATAAAATAATTGAAAAAAAAAGAAAGTAAACATAGTTTCCTTCAGAAACAATGATGTAAACAAGATGTTAGGGATGTCACTTGTGTCATCCTTACATTGTAGTACAGGTACACAGTGTAATAGAAAGTTACAGACAAGAATAGTATAATTAAACTCAATTGTAACTAAACAGTTGTATATATTATTATGTGTTATAATTCTTGTCTGTAATATTTTGTAGGAACGATACAAATGCTATCCTTACAATATGTTTACATTGTTTTTAATGACTAATATCGGCCATCACACACGTACTTACTTTATTTTTGTTACAAGTTCTACTTCATATCTGTTTTTTTAATGCAGTGTTTCAGTACGTGTAGTAATGTTGTATTTACAATTGTTATTAATAGTGAAGTTTCAACTGTATTTATTGTTTATTTATTGTTAGCTGGTGTGTCTTGTTTCACCTTTACCTAAACTTTTTAAAGAAATGCTAAATTTATGTAAAAAAAAACGAATTTCTACAGGTAATTATAACAATGTTTACACTAGAGTTATTATTGTTTTAAAAATTACTGCTGGTTACTAATTAGATACTTCATTTGAAACTATGTCACCACAGTGTAATTGGTTGATACCATTGTTTTGATTTATCAGTTATCACCTAATGAAAAAGAACAAGAAATTCAAACTTATTACAATGTTATTTATAGACATTTACAGGACTTGTGACTCAGCCATTGTATAGATATTGTTATAAAAGGAAACTGTTATGGTATTGTGAAGACCTGTTGAAGAGATATAGAAAATACCATTTCAATGAACAGTCCAAACCATCCCTACACAGACAATGCTACCACCTGCGTGATATAACATCTAATTATACCTAAAGGCAATTAACTGGCTTACTGCAAAATTCCTCTCGAGTTGACCGTGGATTAATTCTGCAGATGTTTTTGTGTGTTTGTGTATATATATACTATGTTCGTTTAGATTACTTGGTGTAAATAATGCAAAATCCATTGAGCGTTACAATAAAAATCTTCTTTATTCAATTAATTCATAAAATATCTACTGGCTACATTCGCTTTTACTAGACAAACAGTAGGTCTGTGTGTACAAACAACGTTTCGGTACTTATTACGCATGTAAATTTAGGCCTAAACTCAAATACAGGGTTTCAGTATAAACTTCGAAATTTACAAACACCTATCTTAAATAGTGTAGAGTGATAGATACACACGTAACTCATCAAGTGACCAAATAACAGAATATGCGATAACTTCTCATAACATAATTCTGTGGCTGCCCTAACCCAAATTGGTGGTATTTATACCAATATAACCATTTACATCTCAATCTCCTGCCCCCTCAATCTGAATAATTATAACATTAATTATTTATTAGTGTGGATAAAATAATTACGTAACTTTATTCTCTATAAAATTTTGACAGATTTTATTGCTGTAAGGCATAAACATACGCGTAGTTATACGAGATTATTGATTTAACTGTAATAAATGATGCATATTGTTACTAGGTGTGTGGCACAAAAAAAACGTATTTTGAGTCAGAGACGTCGATATTCAAAATGTGTATAACACCAAAATACTGTGTTTAGTTAACTAGACACTCGGCGTTTCACATTATGGGTTATTAAGGATCGTTCACTAAAATACAAGTTTCGATACCCATGGTGTGCAGAGCACAGACAGCTCATTGTGTTGCTTTGTGCTTAATTCTCAACAAACATACTAAAACAAAAACCGAAACTGCGGAAATTATTTGTATAGTTGCAAAAAATACCGTAATTTATATACTGTTGATTTCAATTCGCGCTGTGTTTTATATGTTAATTGTATTCATAATAGTCTTAAATTATAAGTATAATTTATTTGATATTTTAACGCGACTACAGCACAAGTTATAATTGTTACCAAATGCACCCTCACAACTTATGGTCGACTTTGAAGTCACGTTTATAGTAACCTAAGAGTGAACACGACTTAAAATTGCTATAATTTTACGACATATTCCGTGATAAGAAAAAAATGTTCACGCGCAAAACACTTGTCAGAGGTATCTGTGGTAATAAGTAGAAATATCTTTGTCATAAGACGTTATTTACGTAATAAATTTTATAATTTCCCTTACGGAAAGGGGGAGACAAATTTGAGTGAGCTACGGATTTTTAATTTGTAAATTTGGTCACCCTACCCGTGGGGGGCAGAGCACAGATAGCCCATTGTGTAGCTTTGTGGTTAATTCAAAACAAAAAAAATACTTATCAATCATTTTGGTAAAACGTTTTAACAAAGCTAAAATTTAAGGCTACTTAAAATAATCACAATAAGATTTCATAGTCTGCCAGTAGCTAAGCTATTCGAAGTTAAGACTACACAGTGTAAAATATGGAAATAACGAAAATATTTTACCGTTGTGAGGGTTAATTGTAGCAAGGTATTCCATGTTTAATTATAAATACGCCATAACATCTGAGTATTGTTGAGCTTAGACTGAAGTGTACAATTTAGTTTTCAAAAACATATTTTTTACTGATATGTAGTGCAGCTATTACCTATGTTAACCATCTTCTTTACAACTGTGGAAAGTGTTTACTATTCTAAAAGTATTTTCGTGTAGAATAATGAAATAAAAATTTCCATAATTTTTGTAACCACTAAACTCTAGAATAACCTCTTTCGTGCTGTCTACGCAGACTGTCTCATTTTATCAATAGCCTACCAAACGATACATTTACGGCCTAGAGGAAGTCTGTCAGCATTTGCTACAAGCTCCGCCTTTCTTGGCTTCTTGCCAACCAATCATGGCTGTCCTGGTTTTCTTACGTATACGTATATGTGAACTTGAACTGAACCTTTTGCGTATCATATTCGTCGTAAATCGAACCCAGTGACGTAATCCGTGTTCTTCAGTTGCGATTTATTGGTGTATATTACGCATATAAGATCTCAAATTTTTATCGTAATTTAACGAATTATAGTATTTATGTGATAAGTTTGTTAAAATCAAGTTTTATCCGTTAGATCTTTTGTTTTGTACGAAGACATGAATTGGCAGAGCAAAGGCTTGAGACTTTCGGGGACGAAAGAGAAGGGGAAAAATCAGGGCGAAAGATGACTGAACGCCCCCAGTGGCAAACAAGTGAGCTAGCCTTCCATAGAAGGCTGCCCAGTCTGCTTGTTCCGTTAGACAGGAAGAGATTAGGTGGCATCGGAATATTATCTCGCGCCAGCACGTAGTTCAAGAACGGGGTTCAACAGTTTTGAAATTTAACATCAGTGTACGAAACGAATCTTGAGCCCCTCTATAAAAATATAAATATCTACCAACTTACATCGTATGTTTTGTTGTTCTTATGTTTATAATTTGTACAGTTTAATCTGGTTAGTTTTATTCGGAGTGTGTGGCTTGTAACGTAATTGTGAAAATTTCGTTTGTACAGACACGTTTTTGTGTGCGTCTCTCCAGGAATATAATAGTTGCTATCTTAGCTTGGTTTTGAACTCTAACTGTGGTTCCCCCATATAAAGCTATATTGTATTCCTTTACATATATGAAATTTCTTTGATGTTGAGGTCCTTTATTTATTAATAATTGGTAAAATGTTCCTACACACTTAAAGAATCTATATGTTAGGACTAATTCGTCATTTACAAATATATAAGCATTTGCTATATTTTTGCACATTCCACTTAGAGAAAATTTATATTTGTATACAAAGATTTTTAAACACTCCCGTAGTCTGAAAATAGTAGACTAATAAACAAGTGAAGGCAATTAATTACCAGTATTAATTGAATAATTTAGTCTAACTTTCATTCTTATAAAGTATCCACGGCTCAATAATTGGACTATTCGACACATAGTCCAGCACGTTTACTATTAGGACACACCAGACCACAACATTTATTTTTTCACAAACGTGAAATTATTTTATTTAAAGGAAATAATAAAAAACTGGTTCAAGTGTTCGGATTCTGTATGAAATATACAAGTTTATCGGTACTGTTGTTTGACGTTATAAAATAATTTTAATAAATTGAGAAGGTTTGATAATGTTTCAGTGAGTTAAGTAGACGTGTACAAGTGTCATTTGCTGAGTATAAAAAAAATATATGTAACATTTTAGAACGTTCTACGCTCGAACGACTGGGTAGCGAGGTGGAGTTCAGACGGTTAACGATGCAGAATAAAAGTTGAAAATGTTAGAATAAAAAATGGTTAAAAAATTCATACATATTTTTGTTGTTATTTTTTCTTGTGAATAGTCGTAGTTTGGTTGCTATATTACGTCATTTATTTTTATTTTGTAATGGTTAAGATAGTTAAAAATTCAGCTTTTACTTTGAAAATATACTTTATGTAACAAATAATTGTTTATTTTGAATTTCGCGCAAAGTTACACGACAGCTATCTGCGCTAGCCACCTCTAATTTAGCAGTGTAAGACCAGAGGGAAGGCAGCTAGTCATCGCCACCCACCGTCAACTCTTTTACCAATGAATCGTGAGATTGACCGTCACATTATAACGCACCTACGGCTGAAAAGGCGAGCATGTTTGGTGCGACAGGGATTCGAACCTGTGACCCTCAGATTACGAGTCGAGTGCCTTAACCACCTGGCCATGGCTGGCCAAGTAATAATTAGTATTCACACCTCACCATAACAGACATTATAAGGAAGGTTTTGTGGTAGGACTGCGGATACATCCATTACTGTTTCTTATTTATTCTACATTCCAATGAGTTAAAGCAACATATTAGAAATTGGTGTTTTACGATTGAGTTATCTTTAAAAAAAATTATTACAGTTGTTATCTAACTGTTGAAAATTAGTTAAGTGAAATGGCACACAGTTGTTGCGTGTACTTTTTAATTAAATAAAAATTTAGTCACCATGTTCCCAACTCGCCATCCAAAATACATGAGGTAACTTCATAATAAGTAAAATAAATTGAAATTTATAAACAAATAATACAATGTGAAACATTTGATGAACTTAAAACATAAACAGTTACGTGTTGATAAAGTTTTGTTGTTTTTTGTTAATTATTGCATAGTTTCTTTTTATTGCTAGCATTAACACGTAGCTTCAACCTGACTGTCAAGGGTTCGAATCACCGTCTCACCAAATATGCTCGCCCTTTCAATTGTGCGGGAATTATAATGTGACGGTCAATCTCACTATTTATTGGTAAAAAAGTAGCCCAAGAGTTGGCGGTGGGTGGTGATGACTAGCTGCTTTCTCCCTAGTCTTACACTGCTAAATTAGGGATAGCAATTGTAGATTGTCTCGTGTAGCTTGGCTCGAAATGCAAAACAAAACAGTGTTTGGTTTTCAGTCTTTTTAATACTTTATTTCTGATATAGTTGTCTGAAATTCAAAACGTTTGTTACTTTGCACCACGTCTGCTAAGCTTATGACGCCTGTAATAAAATTTGTTAAAACAACATTGATTTTAACTTTATATATATATAACTACAGTTTAGAATAACGCTTAACTAAACCTAGATTTCGTGGGTTATATAAACACATAAAATCAGTTTGAAAAAGCTTAGTTGCGACTGCTTTTTGAGCGTTATATTATTAGTTCAATTCGCATAAGGCTAAACAGTGCGATAAAAGTTATTATAATACCGTATGATTGGAATATTCCCAAAGGGTGATAATTAGTGGGCCTAAAACTTCTAAGAAGGAGGCGTGTAAGAACAGATCGTATTGTATCAGAAATTATATTTTTTTACGTGTCTGATTTTGAGTTCGAAATATACAAATAACAAATGTTTAGTCATCTTTTGCCATTTTAACTAAGTTTGGTAATGTTAAATATTTGTCGTTATGCGCATGCGAGTTATAGGATTAAAACTGCATACAGAAGATATTTCAGTTTATATTCAGTTTTCCCTTGTGTTTCTTCCTCCAGTGCTTGGTAAGAAGAAGAAATATATATATATATGTGTGTTTTAATATTCTGCAGTTTAAAATTCAACAAACTTTAACTTAATATCCATATCTTCACCATTTCATAAAAATATTTTAACTGTGATAATTTCCATATATATTTTTAAACGTTTGTAAATACGTTAATGTGTAGGTATTCCTGTCGTAGTTGTATTTCAAAGGTAGGTGTTAAATTAACATTTATTCTGTTAGTTATCTATGTATTTCAAACGCTGTCTAGTTTTAATAAAAAGTTTTTCCAATGTGATGTAATAATAGAGGATTTATTATGACGTATATGGATGAAGGCGAAGCAATCAACGTATTGCTCTTAATAAAGACAGTAAGTATCCTGCCTTCTTTGGCACAAAAATCTTTGTGCCATCACTGAATTCTGCTTACTGTGGTGTTCTTACAACAAGGTGATATGAGAAGCCAAACCCAGGGGTTCTGTATCGTATGTACTATGTTTAAAATGGTGATTTTAGAATAACAACGAATCAAGGCCATACAAATGTTTCCCTGTTCAGAACTTGCAAAAAGGTGTGGTGTATTTACTCAAGTGAACACTACGTTATAATTCAGAACAATGAGAGGGTCAAACAAACTATACTTGGTATAATCCAGAACAACGAGAGGGTCAAACAAACTATACTTGGTATAATCCAGAACAACGAGAAGTTCAAACAAACTATACTTGGTATAATCCACAACATTGAAAAGTTCAAAATATACTTAGTATAATTCAGAACAATAGGAAGGTCAAATATACACTGATTGTATTTACGTTTTTTTAGATTTAGTGGAAATTTCTATTTAGTTGTCTCATATGACTGAAGTCACGGCTTTTTGTTTTCATTTCTATACATATTATTCTGCAACTACAGACCATTATAAATATGAAACTGGGTTTTTATTTCTTGTTTTTTTTCAGCACTAAATCCATGAGTGTTTATCAATTATTTTAATATCAGTATTTCATGAAAGTGTAGATCAACAAGTTAGTATGTTTAAAATCAACTTGCTGTCTCCCGTTAAACTTTTTGCACTAAATTCGTTTGTTTCGTGATAACTTAGAATTTGCAAAAGGTAATGTTGTGCAGTCCGTGATCCTTTAAGAGCAACAACAAAAACCAGCTGAGTAATTATGTACACAGGTCAATCTCTGATATAACTAATTAAAAGAGCACGTGGAGCAGACCTAGATTAAGAATTCCTGGGGGTCTGGTCACGAAGAACATGTGTCCTAAATGCACGTCCCCCTCTTCTTGTTAAAATACAAACTTGTAGTAAAATGTGTGAAGAAATTTTCTTAGACTCGTAAAATGTTTACACGCTGGATAAATAACAAAGCAAGTCAGGTGCCCAGTGGGCGCGTGCGTTGATCCGCCCTTAATATAGAGGGAAATGTAACGTGACTATAATTTTTTTTTTTATAACGATAACCTACCTTATTAACAAAAATATTACATTACCTGGGTATGGCATGTGAAGTTACAGACAAACACTGCAAGAGAGACATGTGCAAAAGTTCGTGTTGGAAGAGACAAAGTGCACGCATGAATGGTATATGAACAATTCAGTATCTGCTGGATGAATAAATACCACCTTATCACGCATGACAACAATTTTGTGTTGTTTTTATTTAATCTTACAAAGTTCTAGAAAGCTTTTGGATGGGGAGGTGTTTCTCGGAGTTTAGTTGTGTGTCGGCTAAAGGCCTGCCCATCTTTTGGTTGCGGCCTACTAGTTGACGTCAACTTAAACAGTATTATTGAATGTAGTTCAGTAATATAGCATGAAATCAACACATTATTAGAATACT
Organism: Carcinoscorpius rotundicauda; assembly: GCA_011833715.1. Lineage (NCBI taxonomy): Eukaryota > Metazoa > Arthropoda > Merostomata > Xiphosura > Limulidae > Carcinoscorpius > Carcinoscorpius rotundicauda. The sequence continues at coordinate 126,859,968 of CM022394.1, read as the reverse complement.
GGTGTTTTTTTTTTGTTTTGCCAGTAATCCTTCGTGGTTCACAGACATGACAAAGAACCTGAAATATTTTTATGAAGCTATCGTGTAAGAATAGCACTTTCTAAATTATTAAAATACGTTTCTGTAATTTTCTGTGAGTTTGAAACTCTAATTTGTAATGAAATATCTTCCCTTACGTTTATGTGACGTTTGTAGTTTAACTGTAGTGGTTGTTTGTCGTATTTCGCATAAAGCTTGTTTGTTTGTTTCTTGAATTTCGCGCAAAGTTACTCGAAGGCTATCTGCGCTAGCCGTCCTTAATTTAGCAGTGTAAGACTAGAGGGAAGGCAGCTAATCATCACCACATACCACTAATTCTTGGGCTACTCTTTCACCAACAAATAGTGGGATTGACGGTCACATTATACATTAGTAACATAAGTAAAACTGGTGATTAACCTCAGAAGAATTACGAGTCCAGGTGTGGCCCAGTGAGTAGTATGCCAGGTATGGAACGACTTGATAAGTGAGGTTAGCCAGAAATACGGAACACTTGAAAATTAACACCCACTAACTTGCGTGATATATTTAGTAATTCGATTTTTGTTTTACACGAAGGTAAAAGTAAATAAATATGTTTTTAATCCACTAAGCAACTTCGTCGAACAATTCCTTTCTTCTGGACTGTTTATCACAAAATCATATACGTTTAATCTGCTTTTTTCATTATTGTTACTTAAGTATTGGTGCATCACTTGTTTACAGCAATATTAGCGTACCTTATACAGTTGGTATCGTTAGGCCTAAGTATCTAAATAATTACAAACATCTGTTGTTAGAACACGTTATTTTCTTTCGTCAATCTAATTACAACAGTTTGAGATGCCTTAACTTAGACACACTGCGAGACCTCTCCCCCTGACGCTTTGTGTCAATCTATAAGTCGAGGCTAGGGGGAAAAGGCACTACCCTAGGACATATAATAATCTTGATATAACTTTTATGAATCCCCCCACCCCAGTATAAGTTAACCTGAAAATGTAGTAAATCATGGGATATTTACACACCATTCGCGCTCTTCAATTGAGTTTTCCACCATTCTTCCTTGAGATGTTTGCCTTTCATTTCACGTGACATATCTGGCCAAGGTAATATTTTGTTAACGAGTTTACGTTATTAGAAAAACAAACAAACAAAAACTCACAAAAAATATCGACCCATATGCTTCTTTTATTGCTTGTAATTCTATCGGTGTATTCTTCAAGATAACAGTAATTTGAGAACTTTAGTGGCAGGAAACGTGTTATCGTGGTAACCAATTGGAGGTTGAGCTGAGTCACGTGATCAGTCACCCGTTTTTCAATGATTATAGACAATCTAGTTTGTCTATTGAAAATCTTACTCTATTGTTTATCTCACAGTAAAATTATTAAAACATGAGGTGTTTGTACATTTGTTTCAAAGAGCATTACAAAACTATCTTTGATTAAAGGATCGACAGCATTTCATTTCTACCCCAAAATGCGGGAAATTCATAATTTTGCAACATTATATATATCAAGATTTGTAGGTATAGGAAATGGAGACAGTTTTACTCAGAAAAGGGAACGATGAACAAAACAATAAACCATACGGTGATTGTTTGTAAATTGGAAGATCTGAGGCATTTTAACTTATTTTCCTTTTTTGTTATAATATATTTTCATTGCTAGTAGTGTTAAGTATTCCAACATGGCAATCCTCAGGTTTAGAACAACACATCAGATTGGTTAGCTATGTGATAAGTCAGTGACATAGTGTACGTTTTTACAAAAGTAGGAAGTAAAATATTGTCATAGGAAGCAATTATTGAATGGTCAGGCCATTACTGCAGCTAAACGATGTGTGCAAGGCATGCCACTATTAGGAGGTCTGGGGGCATGACTTCCTGGAACATTTTTGAAAATTTAATGTTGTGAGTTTGAATCATGAGCCATTTTATCTACAACACTGCATACACGCAGCGTAATGTGTTGATTCAAAAGAAACAAGTTTTGATACATAAGTTATCGCTATACATGTCATGAAAAAGTGGTCAGGCCATGGCCTGACTGGCTTTACCGCTTCCTACGACCTTGTTGAAAAAACAAAAAATGATGAATTAATCATATTACTCTTATAATTTATGGAACAGTTACTCAAAATCATTTGTAGTCGGAGAGAAGTGATTCTTGGATTAAAAACGCGTTTGTGGATAAAAACAGTAGAAAGATTAGATACCAATAAAGCTGTTTTTAGAGATCCTTATGGTCTGTATGAATATTATTAATATAATTATAACAAATGTGAGAAAGGGAATCCATCTTCACAACCACGGCATTTTACGTTGCTTTATATATTTCTTTAAACTTGTTAATAAAATTCGCTTTTGAAACTGAATGTTCTTCACTGGAGCAATAACACTTACCTGTAGTTATTCAATATTTTGATTTTCTATTTTTTTTTCCGGTAATGTGAGAATAAAGAGTAGCGTTTAGCAAACGAGAGTTTAAGCCTATAAACTCGGAATATTAGAAACTATATTTTATTACAAGCTACAGGTTTTACAGTAACACCTGTAGCTTGTAATAAAATATACTTAATCAGTAAGTTAAGTAAAAACGAAACTATTTATTAAAGCAATGATTGCAAATAATTATTTTGTTGTCAAGGTACCAAAATTTAAGTTTATGTATATATATATCTTAACAGCACGGTAACGTTAGGCCTGTGTCTGTCGCTGCAACGTAAATCTATTTGTTACGGTTTTTGTTTCACTGGTATTATATTTTAAGTCTAATGCTAGACTTAAAAATTCAGAATTTTAGAACATCCCTTATTCAGATAATGATCGGTCTTCAAAGTTTTTGCCAGCAATAATTTCAGTGATCAACTGTTATTCCAAAGAACCTAACTTTAATTATACATAATCTGAGTTTCCTATTAGGATATATTATACATAGAAGTTAGTGTTGGCTTAGTCTAGTACTGATCTCCAAGATTTAGGCTTAAAACAACCAACTGTTATTTCAGAAACTAACTTTTAAAAGTCACACATAGGTTTTAAGCTAGGATATAAAATTGAAGTTGATGTTGACATAAGTTATCTCGAAAACAATTTCCATTCAGTATATGTGTTTTGTGTTTACATTTAAGGCCTTTTATATTAGCTCAATGCATTTTTTTACATTAGACGCCAGAACCTTGCGAAATATTTACACTTTTAAATTTCTAACTTATGCTGCCATATTTATGTTACATTATAAAATCAGTAAATCAGTTCTCATGAATTGTCCGTGTAATGTGAACCGATTTTATAACGTAACATGAGTTAGAGACTGAACATTTTAATATCGTTTTTGTTGTTTAGTATTTACAATATATACGTACACATACAAATAAAACAAACGCAGAACATCTCAGAAAATGTTTTTTGATAGTGTTAAAAAGTTACAAGACGAGTAATTTATGAATTTGTGTATGACGGATTTTTGTTGCCGCGGCATAACGGTTCATAAAACGGCTCTGAGTTTGTTTGTTTTTTTATTTTAAGTATAAACATTTAGCTCATTGTTCCGCCATCTCATAGCTGATTTGAGCTCTAGTTACACGTTTGAACTGAAGAGTTCGAACCCTTTCGATTGATGTATTTGACGATATTGTAGGTCTCAGATATTAATTTATTTTAATCTTGCAAAAAATAATTTAAATTTTAAAAGAAGGCTAGTAAAGGTTCTGATGAGTAATAAAACTGAATCGGATATACACGCGTCTAACGCTTGGTATTGTTGGCAAATGAGAATTTAGCTAAGAAAAAAGGTCTTATAGATTAATCCACTCTAACTCTACCTGAAAGAAGTTTAAGTGTCGTGGCTACTGAGGATTCCCTCTTGTTTTTTTTGTCGTATCCTCAAATAAAAAAAAATTGTTTCTTGTATTAGCAGGCAAACATAAGACATTTTATTGACATACCAGAAAACAATAATATAAAACTAAGTTGGTGGACTTGTTTTACCGGTAAAACTTGTAATAATACCTGTTTTGTTGATTTCTTTATTTCACTGTAGTGAGTTTTAATTTTGTAGTATGAAATAAGTAATATTGTTACCTTTAGTAACCATGAAAATTTGAAATCATAGTCAAGTGGTGATAACTGTGCTTGTTTTACCTAAGTTTACTGAGTTACTTTTCTAACCCGGTTAGGGATCTGTTACCTTCTCCACAGTTACGAGCCTGTATCTCAGAACGGCTGGTATGGGTTATAACATTTTTATTGGTAAGGAGAGAACGTTTCGACCTTCCTAGGTCACCTTCATGTAAGGAAATCCATACCAGCCGTTCTGAGATACATTATTATTTCAAGTGGGTTTCTTGTTATCAAGAGTTATGGGTCTGCTTTCGTACAGATATGGATTTATGTTGTTGCTGTGGTGTTGTTGTTGTTTTTTTCCAGTTTATCAGACGATTTCTTTAAAAGCGTAAAAGAATAACATATTAACTATTATGTGTGGTTCTGTAGCAGTTATTATATAAATTTTTGCCCATTGTAATCCTGTCTAGTAGTAAGTAGTTTCATTAGAGGAGGTAACCAGTGACTGTTACAAATGTTATTGTTGTTTTTGATAACTTGTACAGACTCGGACGTCTACAACACGGTTTTATATATATAAAAAAAATATTTTCGATTCATTGTGTTTTTTTGTAGTATTAAACAAATTGTAGATATGGACGGGCTGTTCATAAGGTTTTTTTTTAGCATCAGCTATGCCATACGATGCACGTATGAGCAGAGCGAAATGGTATACCAGATGGCTGGGAGGGCTTATGGTGTCACACCCGTAATAATGTTTTCTACGTTTTCATTGTTTCCATGTTACGCTTGACTGGGACTTTGCCGAGGCTTAAGCACTAGGTGTTGCTTTGATATAGCAGTAGTGAAAAAAAACTAAAACTGGTTGTGGTTATATCTCGTTCATTAAAGTATCGATACGTTAAACAGGTATATTCGTACTATTACGTGGCTGTAGTCATCACGAAGCAAAGATTATATATATATATATTTGACTTGACTGCGTAAAGCGTATATATTTACCCAAGTTTTAGGAAATTTGATTTATTCAAGATAGGTTTTAAAAACAGACGTTTCAAGCGATAAATATTCCACTAACCCCAACCTACTATTTAATGCTGAAATATAAAATTAACCTTTGATTTTTAGAACTTTATAATTACGAATCATTAACTTTTCTGTTTGCTTTCTATGCATAAATAAATATTAAAAAACGACCATTACGTTAACCGCTAGGTATTTTTTAATCGACTTCATATAAATAGAAGATCACGAATTATCGTTTTCAAATCGCCGGAACTTCGTTTATCTTTTCAAGTATTTGCGCTGTTTTTTTAAACCTTACTAACCTCACTGGAGTGAAGGATAATCTTTCTCTTTTGTTTTCTTCATGGAATTGGTTAAGGAAGTATCTGTTAACAGGTAACTAACACTGTTGTTCGAAATTCTTAAATTGATTTGATTGATTCTAATTTAGATTTAAAATTCCAGTTCTAATGGACTTACAAATTGAAGACTTACCATGAAGAGAACAATAAATTTAATAATACATAAAGTTTTTCGGAAATAGATAAAATCAAATACTGAAAATAAAGTGTGTAGCAAACAGTAAATAAATAAATAAACTATTAACGAAACTCAATGGAGAAAAATAGAGAGACCAAAAACGTTAAACGTTTTATGTAGTTAAAATAACGTTTATGACCTGTTACAAATCCCATATTTAGTTAATTGATTCAAAAGTCACGTGTCAAATTTGCATCTCTTGCTGGCTATTTGTTAGTCCAGATGGTGACGTTGAACCGACTTCATCATCTGTATGAGACAGATGACACATTAAAACTTAAGTTCTTTTTCATTTATTTTTTGTTTGTTTGCAGTTAAGCACAAAGCTACTCAGTTATTTGTGTTCTATCCACCACGGGTATCGAAATCCAGTTTCTAGTGCTGTAACTCCGCAGACATACAACTTTGACATTAGGGTGGAGACAGGGTCCTTTATCACTAATTCCACATATATTTATTAATCAGAATACTTCTCTTTCTAAATTTAAATTTATGATTTTATTTATCAGTGAATTTTTATGCTGTAATCTGTTATGTGATCAGAGGAATAACTTGAACATAGAATTAAAATTTTAGTCTTGTTTACTTTTGATTTTCAGGTTATTAAAAATATCCTTACTTGTTCAGAATTAAGCACAAAGCTACACAACGGGCTATCTCTGCTCTGCCTATTATAGGTATCGAAACCCCGTTTTTAGCGGTGTGAGTCCTCTTGTGCCACTAGGTGGCTTATAAAAATGTTTGTGAATCTAATTATCTGTATAATATAATTGTCAAAACTAGTTTCGTCACGTTAAAATGTTCAAGTATTATTTTACGTAAGGTAAACTCGGATAACTTCAGGGCTCGATTCCTGCGGTAGGCAGAACATGAATATTCTATTGTATTGCTCTGTAATTAAAAACGAACAGTCAAACCTGGTAAGATGAAAAATGTAAAATTAATTTAAAAACCTTGAAATTTTAAATTCAGCCCTGTATGAAAACCTGTAAACTCCATGTTAGTGAATCAACAATTTGTTTGTCGGAAAAATATATAAAAGTACTTGGTTTTGTTGCTAAGTGCAGCTCTATGTTTAGCTTCCATTTTATTTATATTATGATTATGCGTGCGATAGGGTTGCTACATATACACTAAGTTAACGTAAGATGAAAGGAGGGAAGACATTATATATAGTGACGACCCCTTAACGATAAAACAAAACATTAATTGAAGGGGATCATATGTTGCTTCACAGTAATTGCCCCCTCAAGGGTCTACAGATCAATGTGTCCACCCATGAAATTTTGTATTAATCTACACATATCTAAATCTAAGGCGTACATTAAAATAAAATAAAAATCAAGCTCAAATCTGCTGATGCATTTTGTTGTTATGGGGGCTGCACAGAGATGCTAGGGCTACTGAAAACAGCCACGGGTGCATTGTAACCTTATTCTACCATCCCACACCCACCCGAAACGGGACCCATAATCAAGCTTACCATCGATGGCGTTAAATATTTTTGAGCTAAGCCTAAAGGTCCAAACAGTATTTTAATAATTTTCAACAAGACCGCATCCCTTCTACATTAACTGTGACTATAACCAAGTATAAGAAAGCTGCCGGTGATGTATTTTATTTTTATCACTTTTCCCACTGTATCAACTCTGCTTCCTTTCTCCTTTCACTTTAAAAATACTCTCGAGATGTTTTGTTTATAAACCCCCTATGGGAGAACCATTGTTTCAATAATTATTGTATCAAGACAGTTCGCGTATGTGTGTGTCATTTTTAAGTTATATTAGTCGTAAATTACACTACTGTCTGCCTTTTGAAGATGTTTGTGTCTGTCGTATAAAAATACTGTTGGAAAATATACGCAAGTCTCGAGTTGCTCTGTCACGTGATCTTGTCAACAGAATAGGTAGTAAAAATTATCGGAACTGTTCGACTTATCTTCGTGAACTTTTTGCGTCCATTCGACAACGATGTTGACTGTATACACGTAAGATGTGACAAAAGCGTTGCAGATATTATGACGTGGTCCAAGTGCAGTGGGGCCTAATGTGGTACATTAAAATCGTGGTAAACATTCGATCTCACGTTGTGTAGTTTACGAAAGCACGAGAGAACGTTATGTTCAAGTTAGTTTCATACTATGAAACCACATTAGGCCCCACTGCACTTGTTGTTCCCCCCATATGTAGAATTACAATTCTAGAATCCGGGTTTCGATACCAATGGTAGACAGAGCACAAATAGCTTGTGTAGCCTTGTGCTTAATTACAAACAATATAAGCGCAAAGCTACACAATAAGCTATCTGTGCTGTACTCACTATGGATATCGAAATCCGGTAAGTTCACAGGGTTATAGTAGGATACGCGTTATTTATGTTTAGTAGAAACCAATGTAAAAAAAGGCAGATATACATGTAACTATTTTGAACAAATAACTTTAAAATGAAAAAAGAAACTATATTAACTAACCGGTTTCATGTATGGCTGTGTTATGTCTTGAATATTAGAAAGTTCTATCATAAAAAACAATAATCAGCGGGTGGGGACTGTGAAGAAACCATAGCTTCCCAAGTGACTCTTGTTTTTTATTTGTCTACAGAAATATGTTAAGAAAATGTTCCTTGTGTTTTGTGTCATTGAAGTGGGAGAATATTCCCATACGTGAGTTTGTTTAGAAAAAACGGTTACAATTACAGTGCAAAGTATCAGAAACAAATAGGCCTAACGTTTAGGATAAGAAATCACGTAAATTGCAGATGTTTTCTCCACTCTCTATATTTACCAATTTAGGATTTACGCCCCTCTAGTTTTGGATTCGAAACAGGCAAAGGGAATTGAAAGTAGGGTGTAGATCTGAAGTTTACTTTCATTCCAAAACTTTTAGACATCCTTCGGGACTTCTGTTTGATTTAATATATTTCAAACATAATTTGGTTCGCTGGATATTTGGGCGGAAGCTCATTTTGAAATTTCTGTTTCTATAGGTATGAAACTTCATAACTGGTTATCTGTTTGCTAAAAAGTACAAGATGACAGAAGCATAAAGCAGGTCATGAACATGGGACCAAGAGGATCTGACTGTATCTTTCCATCTGATTTGTCAAGATTTACCTGAGCAGTCATTATTACCTGATATGGATATATGTATACTATTAAACATCATAGGACCCGTATAAAACTGTGAGAGTCTTGCAGGACATGATTTAATTCGTACTGCGTGCAACATGTTCGTGTGATTGGAATAAAGTTTTCAGCTGTATGAAACGAAAAATAATTTATTGGAAGTGTCAGAATCCAATCAGGTTTCAGAATATCTTAAGAACAAATCAGGTCAACATTAGTGTTTAACTTTACAATTGTTTCTCATTGGAAACTTTATTTAAGGTTCTTACACTCATTTACGGCCATACAAATACACGATATTTATTTTATCTGGTGCTTACGAACCTTTAGAACCTGTGAATGAAAGTAATTTGCGAAGATGCCTTTCGTTCAATACCAGGGCTCGTCACGCCAATGTGATACGGCAGATACACTAGTGGTCAACGTCAGTAGTTCTTTGAACAAGTGTTGTAGCGTGAACAAGGTGAAATACGTGAACTATGTTGAGTCCAATTATATATTTTCTTCCAATGTAGAAAAGTGTACAAAGTTGATAATAGCAACTTTTCAAAATCCTCTTAATAACGGCGATCAGGAAGTAATAGATGACTGGTCATTAATAGAAAAAGTAAACAAACAAGAAACGTTCAACATTATTAGCACGTGGCCATGCGCGGTCAAAGTGCTAAGTGTTATAACACTTTGTTATGGTCAATATACGTAGTAAACCGGTTTTAAACGAAATATGTGATTATGCCATGTGGAAAGGAAAATGTTAGAGAAAAAGCATCTAATGACTGCTTCGTTATAGAAATGTACTTACTATATATTCTGAGGACTGCTTCGTTATAGAAATGTACTTACTATATATTCTGAGGACTGCTTCGTCATAGAAATGTACTTACTATATATTCTGAGGACTGCTTCGTCATAGAAATGTACTTACTATATATTCTGAGGACTGCTTCGTTATAGAAATGTACTTACTATATACTCTGAGGACTGCTTCGTTATAGAAATGTACTTACTATATATTCTGAGGACTGCTTCGTTATAGAAATGTACTTACTATATATTCTGAGGACTGCTTCGTTATAGAAATGTACTTACTATATATTCTGAGGGCTGCTTCGTCATAGAAATGTACTTACTATATATTCTGAGGGCTGCTTCGTTATAGAAATGTACTTACTATATATTCTGAGGACTGCTTCGTTATAGAAATGTACTTACTATATATTCTGAGGGCTGCTTCGTCATAGAAATGTACTTACTATATATTCTAAGGGCTGCTTCGTTATAGAAATGTACTTACTATATACTCTGAGGACTGCTTCGTTATAGAAATGTACTTACTATATATTCTGAGGGCTGCTTCGTCATAGAAATGTACTTACTATATATTCTGCACAAAACCCTACTCCAGCGAATAGCCCGAGGCTAGCATTTAGTCGTTGCACAAAAGAATGCTCAGTTAAAGTGTATCTTAAGTCAGTTTTATTATATATTGTTTTATATGGATCAGAGTCAGTGTGTGGGGGGGGGATTACGCTAACTTGTCCTCCCTTTCACACAAACACACACACACTGACTCTGATCCATATGAAACTTAGAACATGTTTAATGGTAATTTTGTGTATCACTAGATTCATTAGTTTCTTTGGTGCACGGCCGTATGATAATATACTCTCATTCGTCAAGTTCAGTACAGAAATGTCGCAAATATTCGATATTTGAATCCTGTGGACATGAAAATATGCAACAATTTACGAAAGTGTTTTATATTAAATTATTCTTACATCTAAGTGTTCTCGTATTTTGAACACTTCAAATTCTCATTCACACTCAATTGTTCCCGTCGCACCAAACATGCTCGCCCTTTCAGCCGAGGGGGCGTTATAATGTTACGGTCAGTCCCACTATACATTGATAAAAGAGTAGCCCAAGAGTTGGCAGTGGGTAGTGATGGCCAGCTACTTTCCTCTATAGTCTTACACTGCTGAATTAGGAACGGCTAGCGCAGATAGCCCTCGTGTAGCTTCACGCGAAATTAAAAAACAAAACAAAAAACGCTCTAAATGGTAATAATATGTTAAAAAATGTTTGAACTTAGATAACGCCTCACACATTTAATAAATGTATTTATTTAGTGTTATGATGTTAACAGGTGTCTACGAACTGAACAGGTGACGTTTTTCCTTTGGACATTAGCTTTTCTTCTGACTAGCAGGAAGAATAGATAGATATATTATTCCGGTTTGTTGTCTGATTGGCTTCAGACTTTTCACCCAAGTTACGATTGGCTGATACGGTCGTCATTTTCAACATTGCATGTAATTTTCACGCTAAACCAGATCGAATGGAAATTCTGATATTTTAAGTATTGACCCGAACGGATGACTCTGTAGATATTTTATGCTGTAGTAATGAAGTTTTGATTTCAGTTTCTGTTGCACAACTTAGAAAAAGATAAACTTTGCATGTTTGATGTTGTGAGGTAGATAGTAACAGGAAAAACCCAATAATGAAAATGACCCAAGTTTCGTTTAAATTAGTGGTGGGTGTGTCGTGAAGTCAGTTTCTTAACACGCAATTTGTCTCACAGAAACACTTAAGAATTGGTGGGAAAAGTGGTCAAGTTCATGGACCTCTATTTAACACAATCTGAGCGTAATATTCATCTTCAAGAATCTTTGTTCTGCTTGAGGGTTGCTTCCTCATAGAATTTAACTGTCTTTTCTTTAATACAAGGATTTTTTTAGAGAAGTTTACTGTATCATTTAGCCTGAGGAATGCACTGTTTGAGGACTATTTCTTCACAGAATTCAACTTTATTTTCTGTAAAATAAGTTTGTTTTTTCAGAGAAGTTTGCTGTATCATTTAGCCTGAGGACTGCTTCCTTACAGAAGTTAATCTGTTATTCTGAAAGTCAATACATCAGTGATGTAAGAAGGAGGTGAAAAGTGTGTGTAGGGTGCTTGGCTAGACATCGAGATTTTACAATGAGAAATTGATAATGTGAGGAGCTACTGAAAGTAGTCCCATGTTACCACATGTAGCTCAGTTTAGGGGGATTTGGGGTCATGCCTCCTGAAATTATATCTTACAGTTGCTATACAATTCCAATATGTAAAAGTAGGGGTGCTACAGCGCCCCCTGGTTTGCCTTTGTACGTGGAAGTCTTGAATAGCTTGTTGAAGATTGCTTTTTTGTAAAAAGTTTGTTCAAGGACTGTGTCCTCATAAAAGTCCCTGTTTCTAAGCGTACATCTTCGTATTTTGCCAGTTAGTAGCAAAATTTTCGTTGAAAATTGTGTTTTCAGCGTGTCTGAGAGGTAGTTATAGAAGTGAGACATCTTTGTGAGGACTGAAATTAATTTGCTCCAATAGTATGAATTGAGGACTGTTACCTAAACCAACCACCTGTTTAACTGTGTTTGCCTCGAACAACTAAGTTTTGTTGTTATGAATCTGTGAGTGTGTTCTGTTTAAAAATTTTTAGCTCCGTAGGTATATGTTTCAACTCAAGCCTTCTATTGTTTGATGACAGCAAGAAAATAAAAATATTAAGTGCTGTAGCCATGTTTACCACAGTGACTATACTCGTAAAACAAACTTAGAACTTTGGACAAGTTACAAACACCCAGTAATCACTTTCAAGCTCACTTCGATTCAAAGCCGTCACTTTGGCCCTTGACCTATCATCATTGGATATATGTTATCAGTGACGTGAGAACTACTACGAAATGAATGCTGGGACTTTCGTATTGGACAAATAATCAACTTTGGTGTTAGTTAACTTACCACAGTGGTCATAAAGACAAAATACACAATGTTGAAACTACAATTGGTGTGGAGGTTCGATTCTCTGGAAGAAAAAAAATATTGTTGAAAGGAAGGATGTTTAGAAATAGGCTTAACCGATACTTATTTTGATTGTACACGTTACCAAATGTGAAAGAAAAGTGGTTGTTACCAGAGCGTAATACAGAAAATGAATTTAAGCGGCGATAAGTGAGCGCAATTGTAGGGGTCGCTCGAGGCGAAAACAACTAATAAATGATTTTAAATACTATGTTATCTAAATTTATGTGCATTTACTTGGATGAATTTGAGTTCAAACAAAATACAAAAGGACACAATATGGAGAAAAAATATAAAACTGTGTTTATTATTATTATTACTCTCCTCATTTTATCACAAAATGTTTTTTAGAATTTGGGCGCCGAAAATATTCCGCTCAAAAGCGGTAATCGATCCCACATTTAGGTCACATTACCCCAAAGGTGCAAAAGTTGAAATAACTGATGCAAGCCTTTCCACGTGATCTTTCGTAGTTTGCTTGTTCGAAATTATTTTTTTTTAATAAAGATTTTTTTTGAGAGGGGGCAGTGTGGTCGTTTCTACTGACAAAAGTTTTCGAGCAGAAAATCTAATTGAAGAAACAGAACTTTGTAATATATCTGTAGTGAATAATATATATATATATTGTGAAATACGGATCTTTATAAATATCACAATACTGTCTGTTGCATGTCCATATAACTTACTCAGGGCGTTGATGGATCTTCGCCAAAATTGGTATGAAGGTTCATTTGGTTCGTGGATAGATACACACAAATGTTCAGTTTTTATTGACGTTTCTGCGTTTGTGACCATTACTTCTTCCCCTGTTTGTAACTCTTTACTAAATTTGACACGAATGTTTCTTGGGTCCACAGGAAGGAACATTTTCAGTTTTATGGGAGATTTTACCATTATCTTGCCTCCTGTTAATGGATCTTCATTAAATTTGTCATGAAAGTTTCCAAAGTCTGTTTGGAGATGCATACAAATTTGCGGTTTCATGTTTTGTGTTTTACAGTTTCTGTAGGCTCGTTTTTTTTTGTTTTTTTTCAATGACACATATGGTTTGGTTCTGAATTTCGCCCCAAACTACTCGAGGACTATCTGCTCTACCCATCCCTAATTTAGTAGTGTAAGACTAGAGGGAAGGCAGTCACTCATCACCACCCACCGCCAACTCTTGGGCTACTCTTTTAACAACGAATAGTGGGATTGACGGAACATTATAACGTTCCCACGGCTGAAAGAGCGAGCATCTTAGGTGTGATGGGGATTCGAACCCGTGACCATCAGATTACGAGTCGAGTGCCTTAACCACATGACCATGCCGGACCTTCACATATGGAAAACAACTTTTCATGTCCTAAGATGACCTTTCATTGCTTATAAATTTACATATCTTCCGTCCAGAGGACGTGTATTCTAGCTGGTATATGTGTGTGTGTATAGTTTAAAAATGTAAGTTGTTTTGTTTCATAACAGACGGAGAAAGACCACAATTACTGCTCCGACTGTTTATAATCAATGTTCTACTTTCACTTTGATTAAAATAACGCGCTTAAACAAGATTTCCGAGAATAGATCGTACATAATGTCCGTTTTGGTGTTACTGATTTGTTTAATGACCGAACGTTACTGTTTTCTCCTCTGTCGTGCGGTGATTTGTGGTTTCAGTGGTGGTAAGAGGGGTGTCAAAGGTCACCAAGGTTTTTTTCTTAAGTGTATTAATAATAGGAACAACACTCGTGTTTAATATATAACCACCAAACTTATAACATGATATGTCAAAGGTCACGCGAACTACTCTTGCTGCAGGTAGTACGATGATTTTAAGAGGAAAACGCCCCAACGTGACATTGTGTGGAAAACATGCTACAATATGTTAAAAAAACATGAAGAGAGGGCTGATCGAGAATTGTACAGTAAGTAGTGTTACGTACTGTACAATAACCAAAGAGTATTTATGGATTCTAAATAGATGATACTTGTCTCTACATACAAACACAGTAAAGTAAGTAAGTTTGTTTTCGCTCATCCCACCCTTCCTTCTTTCACGAATCTGTTTGTTTTTTGGAATTTCGCGCAAAGCTTCACGAGGGTTATCTACGCTAGCCGTCCCTAATTTAGCAGTGTAAGACCAGAGGGAAGCCAGCTAGTGATCACCACTCATCGCCAACTCTTGGGCTACTCTTTCACCAACGAATAGTGGGATTGACGGTACACAATAACGCCCCCACGGCTGGGGGGGACGAGCATGTTTGGTGCGACGGGATTCGAACCCGCGAACCTCAGATTACGAGTCGAACGCCTTGACCCACCTGGCTGTGCCGGGCCTCACGAATCTAGTTTGAACGAGGTTGGGACTTCCTTCAGTGAAGTAGTTGTTTTGAGGACTATGTTTCCTCCATCGTATGTATGTGATGAGGATGGTGAACTAAAACAGATAAATATAATGGTTTAAAAGCACACGTACTGATCACCATATAACAGCAAATTCTTGATGAACAAATAACAGTTTATTTAATTCTATGATAAACATTTGTATGTTACTAAGATTTTAGGGGGGATTTTGTCAACTTGTAAGGGTAAGACAAATAACATCATTCAACCTTAACTCTGATCGTAACATGATGCACGTTTTCAGTGTGTAATCATACTGTATAGGCAAGGTTTAGAGTTAGGCCAAATCTTATTCGTAGATGATCCGATGTTTCTGCTCCGTTGAACAACATTGATGACGCATTTAATGTTTCTGTCTCTCCTGATTTTTATTTTATTTTTTGTCACGTACTCTGTAGTCAGTTTCTGTATCATTTGTTAGGCCTAATGTTTTCAGAGAATAGATGGCGCAACTCAACGTGTTGTTACCCAGCAGCTGTGGGTAGGAGTGACAGACTGCTGTACCATGTAATGACCACGCGCGAGTTAACGCCAACCTCAGTTGTTGTTGTGTGCGAACTGCTTTCAGATAACACATTCAGTTCACGTTATTAAGACGTCAGTTAGTGGTCGTACTTTGTCTTGTTACTGTGTAAGTAAACGTGTTGTGTGACACGTGCATTTTGTCATTTTAAACAAACCTTCGCTGATTTCTATACGCACTTAGAAGTTACCACATCACGTCTGAAGGTTACCATATTACGAAACGAAAATATCGAAGGAACGTAAAGATGAGTCGTGAGACAGATCAAAATAATAGTTTCACGTGCTGCGAAGACAACAACAGAATAACGGTACTGGGTTGGATTTGTCGTCTGGCAATCGGAAGAGCAGTGCCTAACCGTTCCGTCTTGTTGTCGTGTATAGGATACAAACTATCCCAATTTCATATATAGATGTGGACCCCTTAGTGGTATCTTAAACAAAAAAAATTATGATTTTGGAAATATGTTGAACAATGATTTGTGTGTGTCGTCTGTTTGAAGGATATACCAATTGGTTGAACTCAGTTTGCTAAGCCTAATGTATAATACGTGTACATGAAACAAATACGTGATAACTATTTATAATATTTTAACTACGCCAAGGAAAAAGCTACTGTTGTAAGGTGTTTATCTACTCAACTCATTAGCTTCATTTTTATGCAAATTAGGCATCTGATGATCCGCTCTGTGAGCTGAAATGCATTTAATTAGTAATCCAGTATATGCTTGAAAATGAATATTGGTTGGAGGTAACCTTTTAAGTCTTTGAAATTCGTGACACTTCACTTCAGTTACATCACATGGCCACCATGATGACCAAATGAAACTGTACATCGATGTTGCATGATTGCAGTTAGTGTTGACAAGGTCCTAAAATCTCTTTATCACTTTTTGAATGAAGCCATCTTTATTATCTCTAGTCATCTGATGACGTGCAATCCTTCTCCAAGATGCATTTCACATAAATACATGTTTACACGGATTGAAAATAAGGTTAAGCATGCTTGGTTGTGGACGTTAGTTACCAGTGAGCTGAAGACAAGGAAGCAAACGACTATTATATGAAAAATTGATAGCATTATTCTGAATAATGTAGAAGTTGGTAAGATAACTGACATCTTTTTCTAATACAGTATGTAATATGCATCACGATCCTTGTTGAAAAAGTCCAAATACTTGTAGGATGTGGTACCACTCGTACTTAAAAAAACACACAAAAAGTTGATCCTTATGTCATTTGTGTTTTGGATATGTTGTAGGTAGCATTACATGTTAGTTATTTTGTGCCTTGCTGTAAGGAAAGTGCTTCTAAGTAGGATATAAAGGATAGCTAATCGTCTACGCTCTTATAAGATGCTTAGTTACGGCTGCGAACATCTTATTCAGTCTCGGAATTAGTAACTCACAATTGTGGCGAACAGAATCGACGATAATAACAATTGTTGTATTGTGAATAATGGTTCGTGCCTCGTAAGCGTTGAGTAATTATGCCATTGTTTTCGTATTAGGTAAATAGTTGTTTGAAACATTTGGAACCAACTCGCAAGAGGTTGGTCTAATTGGTCAGCTTTCAATCATTCAGTGACTGATGTTTGATGCACTTTAAAATGACAAGTGACATTAAGATATTGTGGAACTATTACACTGGTTTACAAAAAAATATTTTTTGTCTGAGCCAAGAATGTGAATAGGTGTTTTTTACTAATTTGGGTGTGCTGAATTCAAATTTATAAACAGTTTTGCTCTATCACCTCTAGTTTTCTGGCTTTTAAATAGTCTCATTTTAGTATATACAGAGTATATACGTGCTTATTTCAACAGTTGCAGCAGCTTATTACAGATAAAACAGGATAGATAAAGAACATTGACGGAATAAATATACTTGGATGACACAATGTACACAATTCATAGTACCGCAGACAGTTAGAAGTGTTTTCTTAGATGATCTGGTGTATTTTGCCTCCGGGATGTCATGCAAGAGCATGCAGCAGAAGTCTCCCATCATGCTGGGGTTCCACTTGCCTTGGTAGTTGCTCTCCATTTTCGTAATGTCTTGGTGGAATCTTTCTCCGTGCTCATCACTCACTGCTCCAAGGTTTCGAGGGAAGAAGTTGAGGTGGGAATGGAGAAAATGAATTTTGAGTGACATTCGGCATCCCATATCCTCATAAGTCTTTAGCAACTTCTCAATACAGGCTTGGTAATTTGGAACGCGTGTGTTTCCAAGGAAGCCACTACAGACTGGCTTAAATGCTTCCCATGCTCTCTGTTCCTTTAAGGTAAGAAGCTCCTCAAAATCAGTATCCTTCAGCACTTCTCGGATTTGAGGTCCGACAAAGATGCCCTCTTTGAGCTTAGCAGCACTGAGACCTGGGAACACAGTAGACAAGTGTTGGAAGGCAGCACCATTTTTGTCCATAACCTTCACGAAATTCTTCATCAAACCAAGCTTGATGTAAAGAGGAGGAAGAAGCACCTTCTTCATGTCAACCAGAGGATTCTCCTTGACGCTGTGTTCGCCAGGAACGAAAGTGCTTCTAGACCTCCAGTCTTTCTTCTTGTAATGCTGGGATACAGCTCGACTATCCCAGAGACAGAGAAAGCAACAGTACTCTGTGAAGCCCACTTGCATACCCATAAGAAGACCAATGACCTTGAGGTCCCCACACAGACTCCACTGGTACTGGTTGTACTTAACAGCTTCTAAAAGAAGCTCCATATTGTCATAGGACTCCTTTAGATGGACAGAGTGTGCAGTGGGAATGCTGGGATATTTATTCCCGTTGTGCAGAAGCACAGCCTTGAGACTTCGCTTGGAAGAGTCTATGAAAAGACGCCAGTCTGAAGGATTATGTGGCAAACCAAGGAAAGTGAAGAAGCCAGGTACATTTGTGCAGTAGCACAACTTGTTTTCCTTGTCGAAAAATGAAGCAAGGTCTTTGTTCCGATTCCTGAAACTGGTGATCCTTACATCTTCCTGGACTAGGTTCCACTGTTTAAGCCGAGAAGCCAAGAGCTCTGACTGCTGTTTTGACAGATACAAATCACGAGGAAGGTCATTCAGGTCTTCTTGCGTGATCCAGTGTGGCTCGTTGTCACTTATTCCTGAATAAGAAGAGTCAGTATCTTCGGAAGAGATTGACTTGGCAGAATATTCCCTTGGAGGCATTTCTTCATCTGATTTATTTGCATTTATTGCATAATAACTAAACAAGAAGACATAAGTCACACCATATTAGAAATTAACCCTGAATGCATACACGCCTTTATGTACAGTATGTGTACAAAATGTACAGTATGCATATCTAAAAAACTAGAGGTGATGAGTAAAAACGGATTTCAAATCTGAATTCAGCACCCCCAAATTAGGTTAAATCAGCTTTTTTTGTGCTTGCCTCAATTTCTTTGTAAACCAGTGTTATTATACAGACTAAATGACTGATCGTTTATGTTTCAGACCGATGATAAAGTTCTTGATTTGCATATCATTGATTGATTGATATTTTGAACAAAGATTGGGGAAACTTGCAGAGATATTTTGAATAAAGATTGGGGAAACTTGCAGAGATATTTTGAATAAAGATTGGGGAAACTTGTAGAGATATTTTGAACAAAGATTGGGGAAACTTGCAGAGATATTTTGAATAAAGATTGGGGAACTTGTAGAGATATTTTGAACAAAGATTGGGGAAACTTGCAGAGATATTTTGAATAAAGATTGGGGAAACTTGTAGAGATATTTTGAACAAAGATTGGGGAAACTTGCAGAGATATTTTGAACAAAGATTGGTGAAACTTGAAGAGATGTTTTGAACAAAGATTGGTGAAACTTGCAGAAATATTTTGAACAAAGATTGGGGAAACTTGCAGAGATATTTCGAACAAAGATTGGTGAAGCTTGCAGAGATATTTGCATATCATTGATTGATTTTTACTCCGCTGTAGTCTCAATGTTGTAAATTGAAATTATCTTTTAATCGTTTTGGCAAAGTTCACATGTTTCTAGCCATTTAGTGGTTAAATGGCACACTTGAGGGTTTTAACGCTAAAAATCGAGTTTTGATGACCATGAAGGACATTGTGTATACAATTTGTTATGATTAAACACCAAACGAAAGCTGTTTTGAAATTAGTCGCCGAAATTTTCAAATCATATGTCATATTGTAAAACTTTCCATCGGGAAATATATCGATTAATTTATTTTCTGTCATCATTTTACCTTCCATGTCAGTTGGAAGTTTTCCTCATCTCGGATCATCTCTGACTTCTGAGTTTCTCGTCATGTTGAGAATAGTTTCGTGTTTGAAACTTTTCCATGGTTAAGATACAGCACTCAGAAAAGTTCAAACATAAAACATAATTGATATATATCTTATCAATAGGAAGGTACCTATTCATCAAAGACATAAAGTTTTGAACCAGCTGGTTGTGGATTGATAGTAATGGGTTTATATTTCAGTACAACGTTTCGTCTCAGACAGTGATGCATGATGAGATACAAAAATTGAAGCGAAAATACATTCAGATCATCATCTGATGATAAAACTTTGTCCAAACCTTGTGCACTAAGAACCATGCTAAATTTTTAATGTTTTTTATTATACATTCAAACTGCCTTTAATGAGATTAACTGTTTATCCAGTGTTAGGCACTTTACTTTCGAAAAC
Organism: Carcinoscorpius rotundicauda; assembly: GCA_011833715.1. Lineage (NCBI taxonomy): Eukaryota > Metazoa > Arthropoda > Merostomata > Xiphosura > Limulidae > Carcinoscorpius > Carcinoscorpius rotundicauda. The sequence goes on along the minus strand of CM022394.1, from coordinate 126,839,795 downwards.
TCTGTTACAATGTCAAGAAATTTCTTTACCAGTTTGAAGGATAAATAGGCTTATGATAGGGTAATGTTAAAAGTCAAATAATTCAAAAGCTTTGAACCAGGAAGGGAACCAAACCTAAATGTAGCATGAGAATAATCCTTCTTCTTTCATCGCGTCTTCATGTATGACAAACCCAAACCCGAGTTCGTTTTGAATAGACTCCCAGAATTTCGATCCTGAACCCAGATCGGAGGACCAGAAACTACGCAATTTGACAAGAATGGGGTAAATAGCAAGCCTTATTTTCAGCTATACGAGGACTGTCTGTGCTAACCGTCCCTAATTTAGCAGTGTAAGACTAGAGGGAAGGCAGCTAGTCATCACCACCAACCGCCAACTCTTGGAATACTCTTTTACAAACGAATAATGGGATCGGCCGTAATATTATAACGCCCCAACGGCTGAAAGAGCGAGTATATTTTATGTGACAGGGATTTGAACCCTAGACCCTCAGATTACGAGTCGAGTACCCTAATTATCCGGCATGCCGGACCTATTTCTTTTAGATTTGCTTCCCAGTGGCTCAGCGGTATGTCTACGGACTTCCAACCCTAAAAACCGGGTTTCGATACTCGTGGTGAGCAGAGCACAGATAGCCCATTGTGTAGCTTTGTGATAATTCAAAACAACAACTTTTAGATTTTTTATTTATAAAAACCACTTGGAGGTGTATGTATGATTATGTGGTATCGTATGTATTGTAAATGAATGACAATCATAAAATTGACGACTAAGTTTGTTGAGCTTAAAACTACACTTCTGACTACGACTGAAAAACTTAATTTTTAGCTTTATAAGTCTTAAGGCTTATCGCTGAACTATGAGGTGGGTGTAGTTGGATTAATAACAAAGATAATTTGGAACACTTTTTTTACAGCTGTCAGGTTAATAATGTCATTAAACGTTTTGAAATGGGTCGGATGCATTTCAGTAGTTAACGGGCCAGACTATGGATTCGAGGGTCCTCTGTTCGCATCCCGTTGCTGTAAAATCGAAGAAATATGAGGCCGGGGTTTTCCTATGTGAGGGTTAGTTACATGGTACTGTTCAGTTAGAATATTCCAAGAGGTGGAAATAAGGTGATATTGACTAGCTGCTTCTGTTTTCTAACTTCTTTGTTCACGGACCATGTTATCGTTCTGTTTTGTTTTTCGGCGTACCACACTGATGTCTTTGCACAATGCTCTCACTTCCTTTCAGTAACTACGTAACCTTTTAACGAACCACTTTGTTTCTTTTATTCGTCAGTTCAAAACGCTTGAACAATTGTAGATTAACCCTTATATAGCTTTATATGAAGACCTGAAACAAACATACGTATCTTTTGTGGGTATCTGTAATTGTTTTGTCTAGTTTAGGTTTTGTTTTAACTGGCTTTTGTTAAGAATGGGTGAGATTCATGTGGTTTTTATTCAGATATGTACAATGATAAAAAAAAAACCCGATTAGAAATAATGAAATCACGAATTATGCTGAAATTGTTGATAACTGATTAGAATTAATTACAAGCTAGTGAGATTTCATGTTCCATCATTATTTCTAAAGTTTTAAAGAATATGTGATTCATAATTTAAAGGACTTCAGAATAAAACATTATTTTGTATTTTGATATAATTTAGACGGTAAATAGGTTAAAATAGTTATGATAAAATCCACTAAAACCGCTTTCCAGTGACACCATTTAATTACAAACGAACAAACATTAAAAATTGGCGGACTATAATTTAGATCATTAACACAAGTTGGAGGGGGTGACAGAAAACGTACACAGTGAAATCTGTATTGGTGATTCAGCTGTAATTCGAACTGGGGATGGGTATGCGTTTGTGTTTTCGAAAAGAAAAGCCACATCGGGCGATCTGTTGAGCTCACCGAGGGGAATTGAACGCCTGATTTTAGCGTTATAAATCCGTAGACTTGCCGCTGTACTAGTGGGGAGCAGGTGGAATATATATTTTTTAAAACTGTCGCAGGTGGTTTAGCGTGAATTCAGTTCGATAATACTTTTCACGTGACTCTTTTTGAGGGGGTAAATCTTTGGTAAGAAAATAACTACTCCTTCATTTGATTAGTGTGTCTTGTCAACCTGATGTAGACACACGTGAAATGCTATTCAAGTTATTGTGTATTCGTGCTGTATTCCAAAAATGAAATAATAAATCAAACGTTTCGGACATTTTTCAAAAAATTGGTTTATGTAAAGTTAAACACACCATAACATCACCTGTTATGGTGTTCTTTACTGTAATCTCGTAAACTATCAGTACCCCTAGAAAAATTAGACCTGCCCCCCAAAAAAGACATTTGCCCCGCCGATTGATTTGTTTGTAGTTAAAGCACGCGAGTCGAATTCTGAGGGTCGCGAGTTCGAATCCCTGTCAAACCAAACATGCTCGCCCTTTCAGCCGTGGAGGCGTTATAATGTGACGGTCAGCCCTTCTGTTCGTTGGTAAAAGAGTAGCCCAAGAATTGGCGATGGGTAGTGATGACTAACTGCCTTCCCTCTCGTCTTACACTTCTAAATTAGGTTTTTGTTTGTTTGTTTTGGAATATTCGCACATAGCTACTCGAGTGCTATCTGTGCTAGCCGTCCCTAATTTAGCAGTGTAAGACTAGAGGGAAGGCAGCTAGTCATCACCACCCATCGCCAACTTTTATCAACGAATAGTGGGATTGACCGTCACATTATAACAGACACACGGCTGAAAGGGCGAGCATGTTTGGCGCGACGGGGATGCGAACCCACGACCCTCAGATGACGAGTCGCACGCCTTAACACGCTTGGCCATGCCGGGCCTTCTAAATTAGGGACGGGCCTCTCATGTAGCTTTCAAGTACTTTGCCCAAAATTCGAAAACCAAACTCAAACTACATGATGGGCTATTTGTGATGTGCCCTCCAAGGGTATCAAAACCCAGATTTTATCTTCATATAGTTGAGAGTAGTTTGTCGGTTGAATTACGTTTACGGCGTTGTTATTCATCAGTGATTTAGGTAGGTGTTACATTAAGTTTAGTTGTCCTTAATTCACTTTCTGATTATTTAGTGCTTCATACATAAAATAAAATAAACGTGGACAGGATTGTATGCACTTTACCCAGTTCTTTTGAGGAACAACTTTTTTTTGGTTCAGTAGTTACAGTTCTGGCCAAGGAGCTGCAAACAATTTTTTAACACCTCTTTGTCCACTAGTTACGGTTTTGGCCAATGAACTCCAACAGTTTGTCTTTTAACACCTCTTTGTTCGATAGTTACAGTTCTGGCCAATGAGCTGTAAGCATTTTTCTTTTAACATCTTCTTGTTCAGAAGTAGTTACAGTTCTGGCCAATGAGTTGCAAGCAAAATACGTCTAAAATTGAGTTAAATTTTTAAAAGTTTTGCTGATATATTTCCCAGAACTGTGAGGGGAGTTCTATTTATGGAAATTCATTTAATTTAATACTAACACGAGTTTCCTTTTGCGAACAGATACAGATTTTAGGTTTTGTTTTTGATTTCTTACTGAAATCATTCGACGTGACGCAGTTTTAACATCACTGGTATATGTAGATGGGGGAGTGGTTTCCAGGAAGAATCTTCTGGGAGCTGGCCTTGGCATTTGAAGCAACTCCCCTTCATCTGGAATTCGCCATGGAATCATGTTCCTGTGATGGGTATGAAAAACAGCTCGTGCACCGCGGGACCAGTTTTATATTGACGTTTTAATATATATATACGTGTAATTATTACCAAATACGAGTAGTTTCTGATTGGTGGCCGTGTTCACACATAATGAAGTTTGCCTGCAAAAACAGTTTACAGTAAAACGTGTTGTTATTCTAAAAAATCTTTCTTTCTATTTATTCGGTGGAAGCGCTTTTTAAACCTTCTCTCTATCCTACTTCTACAGTACGTAAGCAGGTTTTGGTCAAAATCATCCGCCAAATGTTTAGGTTGAAGACGAAACTGTGTGACTTCAGTATCTTTACATGCCAGACCAAAATAACTCTTGTATATGAAGCAACTGAAAATTAGTTGTTTAGATTCAGATAATACGAACACTACGATATGAACCGTGACTTTTATATTATAAAGTATATGGTTTTAAAATATGATTGGAGTTTTTGTTTGTTTAGAATTAAGCACAAAGCTTCAAATGGGCTATCTGTATTCTGCCCAACATGGATATCGAAACCCACTGGGACCTTATCCGAGTTATTTAATGTTTATACATGTTTTGTGTCGCATATAAAGGTAATTTTAGTGGTGATATAGGCGTGTAGAGGGTTTTTTAATATATAAACAATTAAACTGTCTCGTTTATGTAGTTTCTTATATATTACTATGAATGCGGATGTGGCAATTAGTTTTTACAACTTAATACTCGGTTGTTGTTGTTTTTTTTCTGTTGCCATGTGTTGCTCTTCCTAAACGCTGACTTTCCTCAACAACGGGCCTCTCAACACTTCTGTTGTGGTATGATTAAATAACATTCCTGAATCGCAAATAACATCCAACTTGTAATGATAAAAAAGTCATATACAAATTTTATTTTAATTGATACGCAGACGTAAATGCACAGTAAATATTCAAAGTTCGCCCATCTTTGTACTCGTTTTACAGTGTTTAAGCTACGGAAACAACGCAGCTTTCTCTTGCTTGCCTCTAGTATCACACAAAGTTTGATGCGTCTTCTCAACAAGACCAAGGCCGTCAAGATATTAACATGCTTGTCAAGACGTAGAGGATAGCCACTCTTCTGTTGTCCAATGAGAACTCGCTCGATAAGACACAAATCGGGGAAGAAGACCGTCACACAGCAGAGAGAGCCTGCCCCAGGTAATTAATACGGCGGCTGGAATCCCATCTCGTTCGACGTGGTGCTAGCAACGCTTACGCCATCAATTCACTAAGCCGTGATGGATAATGGATGTTACCATAGCAACAGCACTCTCGTGGCGTGCTTAGGGACCATATTATTGGTCGTTCATATTGGCTTGCGTTTCTACAAGCTGTGCTACCAGTACGAGTGGTTGTCGACCGTGAATATACCAGGGTTGTGTGCTTAAACGCGGAAGCTGTTTATTTCGTGCATTATAATAAGTGTCTTGTTTTTCTTCTTAGGTCAAATAGCAACTGAAGTACGTGACGAGACGTTTTTTAATTGGTCTGTTTGTTGTGTCATTTTTACTTAAATGTTTAAACATACCATCTCCTCCCAGTTTTTTTTTTTTTTTTTTACTTTTGTTAGCCTCTTGCATGACGTTTTATTTTTGTCAATTTTATATTTACAATATTTTACTACTTTTTGTTTTCCAAATACTGTATGTTAACAGCATTATCGACAAGCGTTACTTTGAACAACGTTATGTTTTCAACACAAAATTAACATTGAAAAAAAAGGAAAGCTTGAGAAAAAAAAAAAAAGTATATTGGAGGGTGGTACAGCTTCGTTTATACAATTGATTGACTGAACCACTGCCGCCTACAGCTACGGGAAGAAGGCTGTTCCTTCCTCCTCATTCCCTCCCTTCGCTTTCTTTCAACCAACGACGCGCCACCGAACAAACAATGGAAGGTTATCGAACTCTTGATACAATCCTAATACTACCTACCTAGTTTAATAAACGATAAACGCCTTTTCTTTTCAGTTAATAGCAATTTAAATCGGTATATTAACAAAAAATAATCTGAAGTAAGACTTAAAATCTCAAATTATTCAAGACAGTGTTTAAACTTGTTGGTGAAATACCTCGTGTTAGTTTTACGTAGTTTTTACTTGTAGATTTTTCAATAATCGGTCGGAGATATGTTACATGTACAAGAACAGGAAATGCAATTTTCTTGTGTGTGATAATTGGTATCCGATTAATGGCTGTAATTTCAAATTATACATGTGTTACGTGATGCATAAAACAACTCGATAGGAATGACAATGTCTTCTAGAGCTAAATATTAAGCACATTAGTACACACGGCTACTATCCATTGCTTCTTTGTTGTAACTATTTTGATCCGTAAATTTTTTTTTATGAATGCAATAAATAAAACTCAAGATTGTGGCAATATACTTAAACTCTGCCGATCAGGAAAGAGAAAATATAACAAGTGTTACTCCTGATATTGTATCTATATGTTCGAGCGTTCGTTAGGAATTGTTAGTTTGTATTAGGAATTAATATCGAACTCGTATATCTTCTAATAAACATTTTTGGAGGAGGAAAATGTTTAGGTATTTGTAAAAGGTGGAATCAGCCAAAACCACCAAAACTGGCATTTGAAAACCCAATTTTATTTTTGCGTGTTTAGTAAACTTAACAGCAAAGACTTTAAAAAAATGTTACGCACAAGTTTTAAGTGTGACGACACATTTGTAAAACGTAGGCCTAACGTTGACCGCCGTCAGTAGATCGAGGTTGGAGTTGTGGGTTATTTTATGTTTTGCATACGCCCAAATTGTTGCTTCAGTTATATGTTATGATTGAATGATACTGAAAGATTATTGGTAAACCATAGCTACATCCCCCTGGCAATTTATAAACCCATTTTAAACAAGTTTGTTTTTGTGTGGTTAAATTAATTATCTTGTTCATAGGACTTTTAATAAATATGCGATTTGCTAAACACTGGAATTCTTACCAGGTATAAGAGGCCTTATTTTAACAAGAAGAGAAAAGTAATTTCAGTGTTAGCGAGCATGCTTGAAACTCAAGAAACAACAATAAATTACCATAAGATCTATTATTCATTAAATGTTAATTGACTTTCATCCTACTCTATACAACACTGAAGTTAACATTCCTATTATTATAATTGGTATTTTATTCTAATTATTACTGTACCAGAACGTGATTATAGCAATTCAAACCGGAGACAAAGATAAACGCATTGCGATATACTTTGAAACATGTAGCATAGTGAACCGAATAACAAACGTACATTGAGATACAAAATATAGCCCCTTCCCCACAACTCGGCTATAACTCTAAAAATCGGTTTTCGATTTTCTTGGTGGGCTCAAAATAGGCGGCATATTGTGTAGCTTTGAATTTAGTGAAAACAACCAAAACAATTACAAAGCTAGGAAAACAGCACATATGTTGACATTAGTCGGAATGTACACATAAAAAAACGCCTAGCCCAGTGTTAAATGACAGTTTTATAACGCTAAAAACAGCGTATACAGTCAGCCTATTGTGTAGCTTTACGCTCCACAACAAAAAAACCATCATAATTGAAAAATGAGCGCATATATTGATGTGAAATGGAATTTTATTTTATAAGAAACTTGTCCAGCGCTTAAACAGCCGAGGATTGGACGTCAAAGAACAATGTGTTCGTTCATCTTTTGAATTTTATGTTGGGAAATTTTCTGGCCAAGTAATGTATTATTCGAGAAAATGACGATGGTACTTTAAAGCAAAATGAAATCATATAAATGAGAGTTGTAATTCCTGTTCTATAAAAAATAAATCTAACAAAAAATGGCGAATACAAGTGAAATAGTAAGTCTTGGGAATTACAACGCCAAAATTAGGGGTTTAATTCCCCTCGGTGGACTCAGCAGATGGCCCAACGTGGCTTTGCTACAAGAAAACACACACACAAACGAAATAAACCAAAATTGTTTACGTAAATTTCTTTATATACATGCTTTAATAACTAACAAATCATATGATGTAGGATATAAATGTCTCCTAAACTTTATTCTTTAAAACGGAATTTATGGGTGCTTTAAAATATACGCAAATACAGCCACTAAATAAAATTTGAAAAGAAATGTGTTTGAACACGCTATTAAAGATTACAAAACATGACAAATGTTTCTTTAAACGATCGCATAAATTTTTACGAGTTGAGGACCGACAGAAAACTCGTTTAGTTTAATATGAGGACTCTCTCTGACTTTTTCTTAGCAGTGGCTGTTTAAACAACTTTTATGTTACACTTTTATCCCGTCCACAAATTTTACCTCAATCTTTGTGGCCGCGTTTTTTTTGTTTTTTTGTTTGTTTGTTTTTTTACATATTTTTAACAGTAGCAGGATCTATGAAGACTTTGTGTATGCGCACGTGTTTTGGACTAATAATTTTTACCTAAATTAGTCAGGCCTTATGTAGAACATCTAATAACAGTTTGTTAATGTTGGTTCCAAGTTTTTAAACCTTGATTTTTATCTCCTAAAATATACATTTATAACTTATGCCCGTAGAGCCATCTAGTGGAATACCTTACAAATGCTTTGGTAACTTTAGACGGCGTAGTGTTGGAGGTACATGGAAGACATTTGATTCGCCTGTTTTCTAACTGTATATATAAGCGGAGCATTTAGTATAAAAGCAGTTTTCATTGTTTACAGTTTTTGAAAATATTTTATAAATTGTGTAAGATGTTTTGTGCAATATACAAATGGTTATTTTGTGGGTACATTTGCATTATTGAAAATACACTATAGGTTTGAGTTAAATATGAAATGCTAAGCTTCTAGGGAAAAAAATCTACAACTAAATGTACAGAGAAACTAATAACAATTTATTTCTTTTTTTAAAAAGTATTATATGCCAAAAGGAATTAGAATTATTGACTTATCCAAATGTAGTTGATATTTTATGGAAGAATTTTTTTTATTTTTTCATAAGATATTTTTGGTGTATTTGTAATGCAAAGACTGTTGTTTGAATTTTATAACAATTTTTAAATAAATTAACTTATTGGGTTTAATCTCTTACTTTGAAAATAGTGTAAGATGTAGACATCTTAAAGAAAGTGGAACCTTAGTTATTTTAATCGGAAATTAACAGTATTTTTAAGTTGAAAATTTTGATGTTATTATTCATATGATTCAGACTTAGGGACACATATGTTATGCTGGATAATTGGATAATACTGATAAATTACATTTCTTTCGTGACCAGAATAATACAGTGATTGTTCTTCAAATGTAAACAGCTTAATTGTTTCAATTTTTTGGAATGTTGACATGCTGATAAACACAGTTTCACAAGCCACATAACTGATTAGTTCATGTGTATTGCTTGAGTTGAGGTAGACAAGTAGTCATTGTTGGAATGAGTAATAAGTTATTTCTGTTGCTATGAAAGTGTTCTTGCATAATTGTAGACTCAGAAATCTAGTAGTATAGGTGTTATAAACTTTGGAATGTCTGTATATATAAACCATTGTTTTGCATTGTCAGTAGAGCTAGACTTTTCAGAAATAAGACAAATGTCATCAGAAGACATCCAGAACTGAACCTAAAATTTCATTAAAATTCAGTTAAGTTTCACTTGTTAACTGACTCAGTTAGTAGTTCTCAAATGTTAGGTTTCGAAAGGGGCGTAAACTGCCTGGTTCAAAGTCAACATTTTATTTTACATTTTATGAGTTGTTGAGGTGCCTTAAAGGCAGACGTATAACCTTTGTCACCTTTGTCAGGAACTAGGGTAAACTGTGCCAAAAGACATTGAGATGTTTTTCATCTTTGAGTAGCTTTGCACAAAATTCAAAACAAGTCTTGTAGAGATAATGGGGGGGGTAATGATGATAAAGCTTGGACGTGGGGGTCTTCTGGCAAATCTTGGGCTAGTTAATGTAAGAAATAATAACATTTACGATAAATGTAGGAGTGAATTTTTTGTTAAACATTCAAGCAAACTTGCAACAAACAAACTGTAAGAACTTGTTAATGAAAAATTACAAAATAATAGTTTTATACAAAAAGACTAAAGCCACTGTTGTCATAGTGACACAGTTGAAGACACAGTTTTCAATATGAGTTTCTATTCTTTATTATATTGTCTACGTTAAAGGCTCCTTCAGTCTGGGGGTAGGGGAACAGGAAGAATTTGTTCGTTTTCCCAACTTAATGTTTTATTGCATATTTGTTTCATGTACTGCTTCTAAAGTTTGATCTAGACAACCAGATTTATGTACTAAACTTAAAGAAATGTATGTACGTATTTCTTTACCAGTTAGGTCAAATATTTGTGGATACTTAATCAACATTTTAGTCTTTAGGCCTAATAGTGAAACAAATTGTGCTAGACTGTAGATGTTTTTTGCACACATCACCCAGGTAATCCACTATGAATTTCAAATTGAAGGTATATAAGAATACTTTGTAAAGTTTTTATTTTTTTAAGTTCTAAGATCCATCAGCTCAACTAGACATGTTGGCAGACAGAAAAAAAAGTATTTTCAAAATGTGATTCTGTATGAAATATAAAACTGGTAATTTTACTGGCATTCACATTTCTCAGAGAGAAATAGACTTAAAATGCCAATTTTACAGGGTTTTATAATTTAAAATTCATAATGGGCTTATTAACAGAAATGAGGGGGGGGGTTGTAGACCTAGTGTTGTTTTTAATACTGTTGTTTGATCTCTTGATTTTGTTGGTTTGACACCTTCAGTTAAAACTATAAGATTAAAATCTAAAATAAAAAAAAAATTAGTAGTTTGTATTTCACATGATCAGATATCCCTGGACCTTTTTAAAAACATTATTTTCCTTGTTTCTAGTGAAAACAGTTATCCCTGGACACTTTATGGCTAGTGAATCCAGTGAATATGAGTGCTGCTAAAGCAACTCCACAACTGCCTACTACAATGTCAATGTCAGTTTCCAATACTGGAGCATTGCCAAATGAAGCCACACCTGCCATTCAGTCTTCTGCTCCAATTGTTGTCAGCTCCAGTCCTGTGTCTATCAGTTCTCTTCCTTCCCACCCTCAACAAACCCACACTCCCACTACATTCTTTACAGTGTCGTCACCAGTGTCCTCTTCTGCTGTAGTAACCACTATGGGCCCACCATCGACCCCTGCTCCGCAACCTCATCCTCAACTTGCACCTTCTTCTCTTCAGCCCCAGAATCACGGGGCTCCTCAAGGCATGCAGCATCCAACCATTCCAAATGTGCTTCCTTCCCCATTGGCTCAGGTAATTTGTGTTCTTCTCTCCCAAGTTTAACACATTTTGTTATAAATGATTTTTTTTCCTGATGTTATGAATAAGGAGAAAAGAATTCCTCACCCTAATTATTTTTTAGATACTATTGAAACCTCTTTCTCTGTCAGACTTTTACAACTGTCTTTTACTGATGTAAATGAGCTTCTTATGTGTATGTTGTTATCTTAGAGTACTTTATTGTTGCAGTAAAGATTTGTTTCAGAAGTTGAAACTTAGTGGTATATTTCATTTACTGTAACTGTAGATCTATAATAAAGATAGACAAGAGCAAATCCATCTCATCTCATTCGAAGCTGGAATGATTGTAGTGGCTGTAATGGCATACATGTAGTAACTGCATCAAATTCATATACTGTTCGCCATTGTACATTCTAAATATAGTAATGACCAGGAAGAATGTTCATATGAAAGTTGTACAAGATAAACAGACCAATCAGAAATAGTTCTTCTAGAACTATTGCTTATGAGTTACAATTTTGATTAACTCTATTTGAATTTGTCACATAGGCCAAAGTTTTGTGTACTGTGAAGTCACGAATACTTAAATTTTGGTTCCTTATAGATCAACACAATAACTATCAAATTTTAAGAACTGGACAAATTTAATAAAAAAAATATTATTCAATTTTAGAAGAATAATTGTAGACACACAGAGTGACTGCTCTGTTACATTTTGTTTATTGACAGGGAAATCAGTGCTCAAGTAAATTAGGAAACAGTGATTCTTTTTTTTAATTTTATACCTATGATTTAGTATGCCCTAAACATTAGCAGACCAATTACTTAAACATAGTAAGTTAAATACCAGGCTATGTTTTGTAAGGCTATAATAATTCTGAAGTTTTATTAAATATGTTGTTTTTATTGGAGGAAGAAATTGGTTTTCGTGGATTAATTCACAAATTTGTTTTGGCACGAGTGATTCCTAATATTCTGTTGTTTCAAAACCTTTCCAGACATTTAGCAAAGAGAGAGGTATATAATCTTGGTCTAGGTAAGTAACAAGAGATGAATAAAACCTCAGTACTAGCAAGACATCTATCAATGAAGAACTAAAGGGAAACTGTTAAATGTTAACTCTACGGTTGGAAATAATGAACATAAAATTAACATGTCACTGAATCGTTTGTTTGTTTTTTACACTTATGCAAAGCAGTCCTAACATAGTAAATTATCTGGACAGTTACTGTTACTAATGGTTCATAGTTGGGAGTAGATGAATCTAGTGATATATCACCTAATTTTAGCTGACCACAGTTATATTCTAAATAATTTTCTATTTACTTAAAAGCCTGAGTTTCTCTGTTTCCTGGTATGATTTATACACTGTGATACGTGAGGCAGAGCTAAACTCATTAAAGTTAGCTAACAACCGTCTAGTTGTCATGGATACTATCTACATCAAAAAAAAGTAAGGTAAGATTATTACTTTATTAATGTACGAATACTGTGTTGTTGTGAAAACAAATAATATCCCAGTGTTTTAATGATAAAAAACAGGAATATCCCGATGAACACAGAGCAGTCTGGTTAGTTTGTCGTAAATGACATCTTATTCCTTCAAACATGTTCGGGCTCTGTGTTTTTCACATGTCTGTTGTTGTAACACACAATACTTCACAGAACAAACTTGTTAGATAAGCCCTTCAGTAAGATTACATCAGGTCATTTGTTCTAATACATGTTTCTTCCTTACAAAGGAAAACTGTGAATAAATTAATGTGTGTGTGTATGTGTACACCCTGATTTATGAATGTTTCTGTTTATTTATGCATGTAGTTGATATATGTGCATACATTGTAATAACTCTAAAGAATACCTAAGTATCAAGAAAAGCTTATTTGGTGCTAATGCAAATTGAAGGTAATGATACTGGGGACAGTGGAACCAGAGGACTTGTCCATAAAATTCTCCCCTCTTCAAGCTAATTACACCATTACCCTTAATTTTTTACTTGATCAAATTATATCTCTTGTTGATCCAAAACAGTTAAAAAGTTGAGAGCCAGGGCCGGATGACTTTAGAAAGGTCACAAATAAAAGATGCAAGTTTTGTCATTTTAAATGTGTTATGACAGAGGGCAGTTTTTTTTCACTTGACTTGGTGATACCATTTATGCTGAGTTTGATAGGTGTTGTTTTTTTTAATTGTCAAGAGGCTTTATGAACAGAGACTATAATTTATTATTACCTTCAAAGGAAAGGTTACTGAAAGAATTAACTGAGCTCTTGTTGTCTGATGTCTTAATATATCATAGCTGTTGGTAAACTGAAATCTTTGTACTGTTATACATTTTTGCATGATGTATATTTTTAGACTTGTACCTACAGGTATGTTTTTTTGTATAAAGAGCAGATTTTTGTTGGTAGTAATTGAATACGTGTTGTGAAAACTGTTTATTAAGCCAAATATTTAAAAAAATGTTATTGAAAGTTATGTTTTAAACAACCATTATTTCCAGAAGTTTGAAGTCCCTTGTGTAAGTGATAACACGGGATCACGAGTAAATGTGGTGATAAATGAAGTACCAATAATGTTAAACCAGATTTAAAAAAACTGGTACCGTGTAAATTTAACACTTTGTATCAGTGGTAGCACCAGATCCTCAGTAAATGTGGGACTTAAAAAAACTACCACTATGGTAGCTTAAAAAACAGTCTGTGTTAATACTGATAAAAATTATTTTGGTGTCAGTAGAGCATTTTAAATGTGCTGGGAGAACATTTGTTTAAAGATTAGAGTTGGTGGGACAGGGGTCAGTTTTGAGACTTATAATGAAAAAAATCCATGATTTGATTCTTCGAAGTAGACACAGTAGATAGCCCACTGTGGCCTTATTCTAAAACAACTAAACAATTCATTTGCTGAAGAGTATAAGATAGGACATTTTAGTTACAGACAGTGTTTTTAAAATTACATTTGTGTGTACTAGTGGCAAGTTTGAAAGTATCCAGTGTACTTTATGTGTTGAAAGTATCCAGTGCACTTTATGTGTTGAAAGTATCCAGTGCACTTTATGTGTTGAAAGTATCCAGTGCACTTTATGTGTTGAAAGTATCCAGTGCACTTTGTGTGTTGAAAGTATCCAGTGCACTTTGTGTGTTGAAAGTATCCAGTGCACTTTATGTGTTGAAAGTATCCAGTGCACTTTGTGTGTTTAGTTATTGAAGTACTTGTGTGAAAAATGTTTCAAAAGAAAAAAAGATTATTGTGTGTGGTCTTTTAGGGTCTGTAAAAAAAATTAAAGAAATATAAGTGTTATAGTGTAAAGATAAACATTCCCCAGACAAAAATTAGGAATGTTGAGTTTTCCAAAAAAAAAAAAGGTTCTTGAGAATATACTGTTAACTCCAGAAATAGAATTTGTTGTTAATAAAAATTGTGAGGCAGAGAAATGAAATATTATGGGAAAGTTTAAAGACAACATTTTGGGAAAGGTCTGTTTTTTTTTTTAAATCTTGTATGGGAGAGAGACAAGAGTGTGTGAAAAAAAAATGCATTGGGTAGGGTCTGGTAATTTTAAACATTAATAATAAATAAATTTTGTATTCCAAAAATTGCTTAATCTCGGAGACTGTTTCCAAGTGAAGTCCAGCTCAATCTACAGTTTGATCAACATGTGTTATTGAGTTAGACTAGTTTCAGAGAATTCCACTCTTCATCTGTAACCCTAAACACAAGTTAACCAGAAAGATTAGCTGCACCTATATAGTACTGAAACACATCAAATGTACTGTTTGTTTGAATGTGCATTATAGTCACTATGGGAAAAACCTAGACACTGGATAGATGAAGTGCAGAAAAGTGTCATTGGCCATTATTCAGTTCTTCACGTATATAACCACAGAATAGCAGATATAATAAATAAATAAATATAGTATTATGAAAAGTATTTAATTTCAAAGTCTTAAATTCAAGTGATATCCAGTCAAGCTACACTTTGATCAGTGTGTGCTGTTGGGTTATACTAGTGCAGAATTTCACTCTTAAACAGTAACCCTGAACACAAGTTTGTTTATTAAATCTGATATTGTGTGATGAATTGAATAGTGGCTGGTGACACCTCACCTATCCAGTGTATAGGTTTTTTCTCATGATGACTACAGAGCACATTCACATCAAGAGTATGTTTGAATTTAAAGACGATTCGGAAGAGAAAGATAAAAGTGTGTGGAGTTTAAAACAAAGATGGTGAGTTGTAGGTGTTATTGTAGTTTCTTAGGAAAAGACAAAGATACTTGAGGGTTTGTTGAGCTTACTTTGAACAAGAAAATAACCCTATTTAGTGAGTATGATTGTTCAGAATACAATGATTGCTTAGGAACATAATGTTATTTGCTCAGTTTTAAAATCCAGAAAGTTTTCCAATTATTTAAAAAATTTGTAACCTCCAAGATATAAAATGGATGAAAGAATGAGAAAATAACCTGGAAGTTATAATGAAAAAAAAAAATTTTTTTTAGGATGAATGAAATAATAAATCTTGCATTACACTAGGTCAGAATTTACACTATAAGCCTGTACTTGCTTCTCTCAGGTTCAAGTTATCCACCAACCACTTCACAATCCAGCATATGTTCAACAGTTATACACTCCCCAACAACAAATGCTTCTTCCTGGAGGACTCACCATCCAGTCAGCTTCTATGGCACCAACGTTGCAGAGCATAGGAATGACCCCTGGTGGTCTGAGTCTTCAGCTTCAGAGCAAGGGACCTCTTGATCCAAAGACTCAGGGAGTTGCTGTTACTGGTCCAACCCTCATCCCCACTTCTCCTCTGCAAACTGTTAACACACTGGGAAAAGTAAGGTCTTCCTGTAGAGTTTATTCATTGCTGTATATTGTTACAAAATGATAAAATCTCTTATCATTTTGTGTCAAGACTTATTTGTTTTTCTGACATGATGAATGTATATAGTAACAAGTATTTAAGCAGTGAAATATTATTATGTCAATTCTTATAAAACTACATGCAAAAATATGTGTTTGGATATACTGTATGTTAAAAAGAAAAATTACTTTGGAAGGTTGGACACTACTGACAGTTATTTGCCCTTTATATTTTTGCACATAGTTTAGGAGTTTTTAACTTTCTTTAACTTCATTTTTAGAAATGGCCTTAAGGTCAAATTAATACATGGGTAATGATATCGTAACGACATGTCACACTCGGTAAAAAGAAGTTTCAGTTTTATTTGTCAAATAAAGGTTTTACCAACCTTTTACCTTCGGTCATTTTATGAATACTCATAGATATAAATCATAGGTTCAAACACTAGTAATTTTGATATTTAAAGAATTAATTTTGAGGGTCCTTCCAATAAAATCTGGCATCACACAACCATGTACAGTATTTTGAGTAGGCATGGAGTTGTAATGGATGAGGAGAGGTGTGAACCCTTGGAAGCAAGTTTTTGGGAGTTAAAAAGACCCTCCACATATGATATATCCTTATGTGGGAATTTTTAAGAAGTCTCTGATTTAGTGGGTGTGGGTGTTGTTTGGAGAGGCTGTGGCCTTCCTACACCAATATGTGGCTATGGCACTGTTTTGTACGATATATATAAATGTTTTTGTACTTTTGAATGTCTGAGAAAAGATATCGAGCAGCTGTACTCATGGTATTGTATAGTTAGGTAATAACTTACAAAAGTGTTAGAAGGTAAGTATTATGGTTTACTGAAGAGAGAGAGAAGCATGTTAACTCACACAACAGGTTTTAAACCAAGCCCTATTGGACTGATGGTGTTAAGAGCAGGTCACAAACCTTATAATATGTTAGCTTAAGAAAAGCTGAAACTAAGCCTGTTTTGTGTCGTGCCTTGTTAACCAACCATGAATTCTGATCTCTCTGTTTTATAGGTAACCTTGCTTTTATGGTTGAATATTAATAGTTTTTTTTATCTCATTTAATTTGAGACACATTTATGATTTGAGAAATTGCTGGTTCTAGTCCGTTATCTTCAAACCAATCAAAAACTGTGGAAATTATTATACTGATAAACTAAAGTTATTCTGAAAGTAATTTTTAATTTCAAAATTATCAAAAAGTGTTAATAAATTGTTGATATTTCTGTGTGCACTCACTGTTTTACTGTAGGTGTCGTCTTTGATTTATGTGCTGTTAACTTATGAATAATTTATGTGTCGTTAGAAATATCACATCTTTGTTGCAAATAAAATATTCTTTTTCCAAATAAACTGAGATTAACACTAAGCACAAGCAGTTTTATATGTAGTTATTTTAACAACATCTACTTAAGATCTCAGAGTACATAAATTAATATAAAATAAATTTAAATTAACATACTTTAGCTTATGTTTGTTATTCCTGAAGTTTTTAACTCATAGTAGAGAAGAACTACATTTCTTCAGCTTGTCCCGTCTTGTGTATGTATTACTAGATGTCTAACTTTCCATTTTCTCCTTTTTCTTTGCATCGATCACTGGCATGCTTTAATGGGCAAGATGACCGAAGTAGTTGTGTGGTTTGTTTTAGTGGTCAGTACTCGTATCAAAGTTATTGTTTTTTGTGCATGTTTTCTCTTCTATTCTTATGTTTGAATCATTCATTTTAAGTCATGAGCCAAAACAAAAAATCGTAAATGAAGTTTGAGGGTCACAAGGCTGTACCATCACTATATGTTAATAACTGGTCAGTGACAACTTAATCTTATCAGACCATTCATCTAAAATCATTCATAAAATTATAATGCACGCTAGATAAATGGTGATACACTAACTACTTGTGGGAAGGTATTCTGAGAAATGTCCCGTTTTGTATATTGCTTTAGAAGTTTTACAGTGTTGTGTATTAGTATTTTCATTAGTAACTGAAGAGCTTTGGTGTTTTTGTAACCTGATTGGTGAAGTTTTTTTTACCCATTCTTTACATGTGTAGGTTTGGCTCTGTCTGTACTTGTTACACGTCTATATGGAGTTGGTGTTTGTAAAAATCCTTTTCTTTTTCATTTATATTGTCATTTGCGTCACTGTTTTCTCTCCTTTGGCTAATATTGTTTCAGAAGGTGTGATTTTAATCTGTGGTTGCCATTATCAAAAAATCTCACTTTTCTTCTTGCAAGTAAAACATGTCTCACCCATTACAAAGAGGCTTAAAAATTGCCTGGTAGTGGTCAGAGCAAGTTTTTATGCTCAAAGACCTTAAGTTGTTGGCCTGTCTTTCAAAGCTAAAGTAAAAAAATTAAGTCAGAAACTGACAATCCTACCATCTTTCGCAGTAAAACATACACAAAGATATTTGTTTATTCTTTCGAACCAGCTGAAGCACACGCTGTGTGTTTAGATATTTATGTTAAAACAAAAATCAAAGTTTAACAAGATTCGTAAGGAATACTTAATAATTTTAAACATTCAAGGTAAAAACTCTTATTTCTACATAACAGTTTGCTACAATTAGCTGATTTAAGTGGCGTATTCCAGGAAATGGCCATCATCTGGTGAAATAATTATTGTTTTCAGATTGTCATGACGTTGATTTCCTGCAGATTTGTTTATAAGTGTAAATATTTTTAACAGAAAACACAACTCGAACAACTGTTCAGCCACAACAGAGATTGTATTTATGATAATTTTGAGTATGGCGTGTTTGTCTTTTATCATGTATCTAATATAACAAATCTCTCAGGTACAAAATATAAGTTCATAACTTTAAAAAAGTTCTATTAAGCTGTTAACTTCCAGAATATGGGGCATTGTTTCTGCTTTTCGAGACACACAAACTACCACACACACAGTAAAGTAAGGTTAAATAACTTCGTTAATCTCTGTATATTTTTATTTTATTTTAATTTTTTTTTGTTGACTTTGAGTTGTTAAGGTTTGATATTGTTTTAGGGGCTAGGAATAAGCACTGCCAACTTAGTGTCAGGGGCGGGGCAAGTTGTTGCTACTGGAGGAAAAAGTTCCATGCCAGGGCAAGTCATAACCGCCAAGTCCACAACGGTCATTCAAGGACAATCAGGCTTTGTTCCTGCTACCACCAGTCAGACTGTAGTGATTGGTCAGTTAGGTGTTCTCTCGAGTCAACCATCTATACTCCCAACACAAAGTAAAGGTTTCTTGGACAATCAGAAAGGAAAATCTTTTGTAAGTAATGACACGAAACTGGCGTATATATTCCATGGGGATTGAAGAAAGTTTGAAAAACACGTTTTTATTTTCAGTTGACGCTCCTGCTTAGTTGCATAGTTTTGATTTTTTGCTACAGTGAAACTTTTTATTACTTTGTTTCTTCATTCTATGTTTTCTTTGTAAATTCTGTTTTGCTTATCTATTTTATATTGGTTTGTAGAGTATTATACAAAAGTCTGTTTCAGTTATGTTTTCTCTTGCTTTCAAAAGCTCTAAATTCCAGTTGTTAAGTGACAGTTCTAAAAACTTATTGAAAATGAGAAGCTGATAAAACTGAAAAACAAGAAAAAATATTTTGCTATCTAGTATTATTTTAAAAGTACACTTTGTTAACAGGTATTAAAAAAAATTTTCAGGCCACCCTACAGGAATGGAAACATACGTATATATCAGTTTTTATCACTTTGTAACTCCCAATAATTTGTTGTCATTTTTTTTTTCATTCTGATATATAAAACCATGTGCTTTCTTCTTGTTCTTCAGACTGTTTCTTCTATGTAAAAATATATATATTTATTTAGATTAGTATTTTTATGTGTGTGTGTGTATGTATTCTGTTTTCTTTCTGTAGGTGATGGGACATGCGGCCTCATTGCCGATTAGGTCCCCCACCATCCCCCCTTCTAAGGTTAGTTACATGAGTGACCTGCATGAACTGTATCTGACGCTTACGTTTATTACACTTTGATCTTCCTTAGTTCGTTATCTTTGTTTTTAAACTGTTATAACTAATAATCTGTTTATTGAATGACCTTTTTATTTATTTATTCCTGCTCTGTACTTCAGGGTCATCCATTGATCTTTTTATAAATTAGGCTAGTTAAGTATTAGTAATAAATGAAACAAGTAAATGTGTATCGTACATTTGTAATTATTTTTGCAGTTGATATCTTGTTTCCAGAACTTGAAGTGGGCATTTTGAGTGAGTTAACTGCATAATTGATGACCTTTCCTTGCTTCTTGAATTACTATTCACAACTGAAAAAGGAGAAAAATTAATTCTCAACATTGAAGTCACTTATATTCAAAATTAGATGCAACTCATTTATTAGTGAGATATAATTCAGTGAATCAAAATTGTTATATATGTACGGATCACTCACTACATGTATGTTTTTGCAAGTGAAATGCAAGTTTTTTTTTACACGTACATATATCAAACAGTTTTGCTAAACCTTATTAATTAGAATATTTAAAATGTACATGTATTTAAATGTTCCAGGTTAACCCTGTTGCTATGTGTATCCTTTAGTGAACATAACACAGGGTTTTAACTTCTTACATTCAAAATCTCATTAAATTATTTATTATTTATGTTATACAAATTGTAAAAGCATAGGACCTGAGGTAATAATACATATTTTAATTCTGTATAAGTGTTGAGTTTTTAATTTTATAAGGCAATATTTAAAAAAAATTGAGTTTCTCCTTGTTTGACATGACATATTTTCTCTTAGCGTGTTGTCTTTCCTATTTTGTCCATCACCTCTTGAAAAAGTACTAAATTAAACAAAATAAATTATTTTCTGTAAAAACATCATTGCTCAGACAAAACATATTTTTTATAGTCTTCAATTTTGTTTGTTTACAGAGCTATCAAATAGAAAATCAGACCGTTCCTGCCACATCCTCTTTCATAATTCATTGATATTTCTCTCTTACATTTAAGTATATATTACTTATAACAAATAGAAAGTCAAGGTTTTCACCTATCAAATGACATGTTGTATAACATAATGTTCTGAATAGTTAAATCTCAATTTCCCTCAGAATACGAACATTGTTCCTGGAAGAAAGTTAGTGACTAGCTTTGATGAATTTGTAATGGTTCTTGTCACATAGTTAGAAAGCCAGAAAAAAACTGATAGGTAAGGGAATTTGCATGTTATTAGTCTGTATTGTTTTTGGTGCAGTATTTACTGAATGAAAAGTATGAAGTGCGTTATTATCAGTAGTATAAAAACTTTAGGGTTAACTTCTTGTGATAAACAAAAGCAAGCAAAAAGAAAGAAGATTAGATAAGTTCCTTGTTTTTCATGTTTATTCTTTATGTATGATTATAAAAATAACTAAAATTGGGATCCTTATTAAAATAAATAATAATAATAATAATATAAAAATGTTTCACGAGCTACACATGTGAGCAGTTCGTGGTAACTGGTTGCTAAGGTAATTTGTTGGTGTAATTTATTTATACGAGTTATTTACGTTTTATAATGATGCAGATAGTAGCTAGACATGGTTCAGAGGACAATAAAATGTAACTCTAAATAGATGTTACAAACTTAGAGCTACTTAGGATAATTTAATTAGTTTCAAATTACTATTTGAAATAATTTTAGAAAGAAAAGGGTAATTCGGATTTATTTACTTATTTATTTTGGTGTTTTTGTCAAATTGACTTATTTTGTTTTAAGATAAGGTAGACGAAATAACAGATAAACTCTTAAAGTTTTACTGGAAAAAAACATTTGAAATGTATTTTGGAGCCCATATTGAGAGAATAAAACTCAGAATGTTAGAGTTTCTCAATCAAATTTCATACGGTCTCTCTTTTTTCTTTTTTTTGGTGAAAGTGATCATTTATGAAATAACATTCAAATGCCTTAGGGAAAAAAAATATATATAGTTAGGCTTACCCACAAAAAAGTACTATATTCTGTCATTTATAGTGAAAATCTGTACATAGTACAATGAAAAATAGATAAGATGAAAATTGTCCACTTCTAACGGATTTCAGAATGTACAAGATTCCACAGCTAATGAAACTTGTCAGCTTCTATCAGATCGAATCCCAGAATGTACGGTATTAGCACAACTGACAAAAAACAACATTGTAGACTCCAAAATCAAAATCATTGGAACTTCGCAAAACAACAATTAAATATAGCAACATAAAATTAGGAAAGAAAAAAAAAATCTAAGATCTCAAGTGTTTAGAAATGGTAAGTGGTTTTTAAATAAGATATTTATATACATATATATTCATAATATAACATATTATCTTAATTAAAGCACAAAGGTCTTCAACTGAACCATTACTTCAATTGAAAAGTTCTTCAACCAGATACCAAGTTCATTTAATAGAGAATGCATTTCCAACACAATTTATTTATGGGAGGATCTTCCACACAGTGTAACTAGAGATTTTCATGTCATCTAACAGTTCATTGAAGATGTGAGCCAAAACTTCTCTACAGTGTATGTCTCACATGATCTCATTCCATTTTTTCACACAGTTTATACACGAAAGCAGTACTGTGAACACAATTTTTACAGGGGAGCATATCCCCTTCATTTTTTTTTTAAATGAAGAAGTATCATCCAATATGGCCACAGTAATAAAATTTTTATAACTCTTGTAACCATTAGTGACTTCATGGCATTCTTTGTACTAGATAGAATGACCTTCATATTCCAAGTACAAGAACTGTTTTCCCCATTTTTGAAAACAAAGTTTTATATATGCCACTGTTACAAAGCATTTATGCACCAAATAATGTTCATTCATGACCTAAAGTTTCTCACATTACATATTTTCGTTATCTAAAGCTGTATGTAAAAAGATTCACTTGAGAGATAAGTAGTGGTTGAATACAGTCCTTGAATTTGTCATATTAAGCAACAATGGTTGGAAAAAAACAACCCTCATCTGTGCACTCTTATCATTGCTGTATATATTTTGCAGGTAATCAATCATAATACGGCACTCCAGCCCAAGTCTCCCATATTTCCATCACCAGTGTCATCTGTTGGTAGCACAGCTCAAGTTCTTACCAGTACCCAGTTAAAGCAGCTGACTTCTTCTCCACAACTGATGACCACACAGGCCACTGGAGCAATGCTGGCTGGACATTCACATATATTAGGTATTAAAAAGTTTACTTGGTTGAGGAATAACCAAATTGGAACAATAATCTGATATTGACTTCTGTAAAATTATCAACAAAATAGAATGAAGAAAGATAAAGGTTGATGACCTGAGTACAATTGTGGATTAAGATGTCTTTGGTTAATATGTGCCCCTCTCTTGCATGTTATTTTTATTGTACAAGACAAGCATTACTTGGTGTTTAAGTATTCACATTGGTGTTTAGATGTCTGTGTACTTTTCTAAGTTCTATTTGTTTTTGGTTTTTTGCATATGTAATTTTCAAATGTCAATACTATTTTAACAACATAAATCTTGCACAAGAAACTTTGTTTATTCATCAGTGTTAATACCATCTCTCCAGAGTCTCCAGTTTAAAAGAAACATTTTTGAAAAATCATTTCCTTTCTAATAATTATTACTTTTTTTAAAACCACTCTGTACATACAGTATCCTAACATAAACTTTTAGAAGTTCCTGATGTCCCTGGCAGCAGTCTTGTCTGCCCTACTTTTAATCTTCCTCTACAAGGGGAGGGGTGTAACTGTCTTACGAATATTTATCATGTCCCTGGCGGCAGTCTTGTCTGCCCTACTTTTAATCTTCCTCTACAAGGGGAGGGGTGTAACTGTCTTACGAATATTTATCAAAGTGAAATTTGAATCAGAACAGGCATGATAAAGAAAAACATAATTTAAAAGGTCAGAGTTTATTATGAACAGAAATAGGAACGTAAACTAATAACAAACTATTTTAATTTTCTTAAAAAAATTAGAATACCTCCATGTTAATGTCTTTATAAATATATCATCTTCTAATAGAAAAGATAACATTTATTTTAAATATTGTAAGAATTGAGGTAATTTAGTGGTTTTGTTTTTCTAAGAGAGAGTAACAAATTCTGGAGGTTTAATGGTTAATGAAGAATAAACATTTCAACTGTATGCCCCAGGTGACTTACTGGTGAGCTTGAGGGCTTATGATGCTCAAAATTTGGGTTTTATACCCACTGTGAGCAGTGCACAGATAGCCCAATGTGTTGATTTACATTTAGAAACACAAAACGTAATATTTACAAAAATATAAGATTGAGTAGAGAAGCAAAAATCAAAATATAAAGTCCTGATTGAATGAAAAGTGATAAAATTGTTTTTTGTTATTTTTGGTGCATTTACTGATAAAAAACAACTTGATTTAATAACTAATCTGTTGTAATGTAGGTACAATTACAAAAGCTAAAAACTGAATAAGGATGTTTTGTCACCAGCATTATCTTTATGTGAATAAATAAGTGAGGTACTATAGGTTTATTTGTTTGACATAAACTGGGTTTCATTAATAAATTCATATGGTTGATGTCTCTCCTGGTTAATTTTTAATCACCTTTTTCCAGACAAATCACAACTGTAAATAAATATGATATATTGTTCTCCCTACATTGGTTTATAAGTGACATTTCTACTGTAGCCTGTACACCTTTTTGTACATTGATAACCAATACAGTTCTTTGTACATTGATTTATAAGTGACAATTTGAGTATAACCTATATTGTTCTCTATACATTGGTTTATAAGTGACAATTCTACTAAAACCTCTTTAAGGAAGAATGAGTGTTTTGGTTTTTGTGTATGCAAATAAATGGAAGCATGAGAAAGGTTTTTATTAGATATATAAAAATTCCTACTTGTTTTTGAAATTGTTAAGTGTGTGGACTAAACAATCTTCTAAAGGCTAATATATATTATTTTGTACTCTTTTAAGGTTTGGTAACACACCCCTTCCAAACTTGCACCTTTATACTTGCTATTAATTTCTAGGATCATTCCAAGCTCTTGGAACTCCTCTTGGACAAGGAATTACTTGGGCTACCCCTGGTGGCTTACAGTCACCAGCTTTGCTTGCTCAGAATCCCATCTTTATTCGCAGTCAACAGTCAGACATGTTTATTCAGTCTTCCCCAGCTGCACCAGGTACTATCCAGGCAGTGCCAGTGGCAGCTGCTGCCACACCAGGACCGATTTCTGCTACTAGTAATCATGTACCTAAACAGAAACAAGTAGGTGTTTTTACCATGTCAAGTTTGGTATAAAAGAAAACACTTATAACTAGTCTTGACTGAATTCCTACACCATTTGGAACTTTTTGTGGCTTGTTGATTGTACACATTTTCAAAAAAACAGTTACAAATTTGTGTTTTGATTTGCATAGTTTTCTCTTTAATTTTGAAACATCGCACAGTTTTTGTTTTATAGCATTGACCCTCACTCCACAAAATTCTTTTGTGCACTTCACAAGGTTTATATTCAAAATGTAATAAAATTACTTTTGTTTTTATGTGTAACATAAAATGAAACTAATAATCCATATTTTAATAATATTTATGTTTTAATTTACTATTTTTTGTAAGGCAATATTAAAAATACATTCTAGGATTTCCTTTAGTGTGAGAATTGTGTCATTTGCTCTCTATGTATCCCCTCTTCTCACTTCATTTACCTCTCCTCCAATAAAAACAGAATTTAATGTAAGTCATTCTTATAATACTGTAATACAAAGCATAAATTTCATTGCTTTTAATCTTATTTGTTAAAGAACCATGAAATAGGCCCCCCAGAGACACTGTGGTATGTCTACAGACTTACAACACTAAAAATTGGGTTTCAATAACCTTGGTAAGCAGAGCACAGATAGCCCATTGTGTAACTGTTTGCTTTATCACCAAAAAATGTGAATCATGAAATAGACAACAAGACCCCTCTTTCCATGACCACCAGTCATTTCCTTTCTTTTCAAAATCGATAGTTCTCTCTGACACTTAGTACTGTGTTATTTATAACCAATAGAAAACACCAGGGTTTGATGTATCAAAGGATGAATTATATTACACTGTTTTCTTTAAAGAGAACTGTCTGTTTTACTTTGAGTTCAAGCTAGATTTCCACTGGAAACAGACTGACAAGCTTAGATAAAGGTTCAATGGTTTTTGTTGCACTGGTAAAAAAAACAACAGAAAAATTGTGTTAGTTATGGAATGTCTACTTTTTGAACATTTTTGTGTTCTTTGAGGCATTATATTATAAGTTACTTAATTTAGTACTATCATGAGTATAAAATATAGGGTAAAAAAACCCTGGTAAGTACTTTTTTCCCCTTGTTTTTCATGTTTATTCTGTATTTGTTGTCATAAGTAAAGTAATTGAAATGTAAAAATAGAAACCTTTATGTTTGTATAGGTTAAATTGTGATAAAAAAAAAAAAGTCTGTGTGTGTGTGACCACCATATCTCCCAAGAGAGAAAATCCTAGAGACCCAAAACCTTTTATACATACTAAAGGGATCCTGAGTGTGTGCACCCAGTATTATTTTTTTAGGTTAGGCTGAAAAAAATTGTCAAATTTTTTTGCTCTGTAGTTTTGCCTTATAGGCCTCAGGCTCCATAATTCTGTTTCTTGAAGGTCTACACAACAAAAGTATCTTTTTTTTCTTCAAAATCTCTTTTACTGAACGAACAGCATGTGGATGTTTTCTGCCAAATATTATTTTTAAACACAAAAAGCCAGAAGAAAATATAAATCAGAGAAGTCGGAGAATAGAAAGAATCAAAATAGCAAAAGAAGAATCGGAGAAGCTAAACTGAAACTGTTTGTTTTTAAAAAATGGTCAAATTAAGCTCAGAAAATGGAAACAGACAAAACAATTAAAGAATTGTGGTAGCTACAGAAATAATTAAGATAATGGAGATACAAGATTGGTACATTGAGGTCCCTGTGATTCATTAGATCTAAGAATCTTGAGCAGACCGTGGTTGTTTTATGCTAGTATAATAATATTTATGAGGTACACCCGTGAGTTGCCTATGCCTAATACACTTCAATATCATAATATGAGCTGCACTGTGGTCAAGTTAAAGTTGTGCAAATAGTAATTTGTCAGGTTTCAAAAGCAATGAAGTAATAACATTAAAGTATAAATAGGTATATACTCTTATGAATGTAAAGTTATTTAATATAAACAACTGTAGTTTCATTTTACAATTTGAATTCATTCAAGAAACAAAAAAGGGCGGTTTATTTTTTGTTGGTTACGAGTTCAGTTAAATTGACCAGCCTTGTATAAAGAAAATAAAATATAAAGTATAACTGAAATGTATACAGTAGGTTTTATGATTACACAAATAATGTTTAAGATTTTTGAGGCAAAGAAAATATTTTTAACTATAATGTGGAAATCACGTAGTACTTGGACTAGTATATAGAAATGCTAAATATATTGAAGGACTAATCTTTAGTAAAAATACCTCATAAAAAATCTGATTTTCTGTGTACAAAAGACTTGTAACATTCACCTAAAAGCCTGCCAAATTCTGTAAAGACAGTTATTGTAGGGAAAGTATAGTAAATACAAAATGGTCAGTCAATTTGACCAACCTCACTGCAAGATGTTTAAAGTATTGCTATATTTTGACAATCTGTGCTCTTATGTGATAATTTTTTGTAAAAGTTTTTCACTTTTGCTTACTGCTAGTTGTATCATTAATTCTGGAAATCGGATGTAACACGTGATTTTTTAGTTAGCTTTCTTCTTGTAAAAGAATCGACTGGATGGATTGTTTGAAAGAAGGTGAACACCACCGTTTCTCTTCTTACAGGTCCGTCCAGCCATCTCAGTTGCTACCCAAACTGCTGTCTCCACCTCAGTAGCATCACACTCGCATGGTACACTTCAGCGTCCTCAGGTGGGTTTATGGTTAATCTTGTAAAATTGTAACAAGTTTCTTTTAATAAACACTAAAAAAAATTTTCACTGCAAACTGTCTTTCATACTTTTATTTGTTGAAAATCTCATTGCATATTATTGTAGTGGTGTGAATGTTACCTGCTCTCTGATTGATAACAAACAAGTACAGTTGTTAAAATGTATGTTTTAATTGTTCAAAACTTGTACTTTTTATATATGCTTTAATTTTGTTCTCAAACTAAAATTTATAATCTAAGGTTACCCTGTTTTTCCAGGTGAAGCAACGTCCACGAACCCAGGTTAATCGTCAGCCTTCTACTGGTGGATCTGTAACTCACACCCCTGTGCCCACTCAAACGGCTAATACACAAACACAGACACAGCCCACACAGCACCAGAAGGCTGATGCGGCAAATCAGACTAAACCAACCTCCGAAGTACGAACTCCTGCAAGTACACAGAATAAGTCAACGGCAACAGAAACCAAACAACAAGCAGCACAAGTCAGGCCAAACCATATATCCGTTGTGCCCATAACAACTGCCCCCAAGACTGCCACTACAGCCACTAACACTGTATCAACAGCAACAAGTATGTCTGTTACACCAATTAAGGAAAAAAAAGAAGAAACCAAAATGGATACCAAACAAGAAACAGCAGTGCCATTGCCAGTACCCGTAACTAATGAAAATCATGAAACCCCACCCCCAGAAAAGAAAGAAGAAGCTGTTAAGATCCAGGAACCACCACCTCCACCTCCAGAACCTATAAAAGAAAAGCAACTTCAAAAGGCAATCGTAAAACCTCATGTTTTAACCCATGTAATTGAAGGGTATGTTATTCAGGAAGGTCCAGATCCATTCCCAGTAAGTAAATCAAATTTTCTGAATTAATATGATATACTGTGTCTGACAGTTGCCAGTATAAGAGAATCAAGAAGTACTAGGATTTTGAAGAATTGTTGAAACATCTGAAGTAAATACATTGTAAAAATGTTTCTGTTTTACGAGAGGGTATAACAGTTGTGTGTATGTATGTGTGTGTCTTTCTGCATACGTATCTTTGAAACCTTATAGATTTATGTACGTGAAAATTCTACACAAGGTAAGAAGTCAGTTCTCCCCATTTTTAGTCCAGATACAAATCTGGACCTGGATCCTGGGTCACTTTGAAGTACCTTTTACAGTGGGGAAATGGGGCATTTTCCTGGTTTGTGGTTAATAAATCTGTAAAGGATGATTATATTTGTACCAAATTTCATGAGCACATTATGGTTGAAACACCTCATTATGCTATCAAAACAAATATCCAGGATTGTCTGAGTTTTCGAAGGTGAAATTTTATGTTATTCAGTATAAACATGGTATGGTTATGGAATCTCTTGTTAAATAACTGTTTTATGTGTGCCATTCAGTGGTGTTCTTCATACTTGAAGTATTATTAATTTCATGCATTTTGTTTTTAAGATTAGCAGATCATCTTTGCTGACAGACACGACAAATTCGAAACCGCTTCAGACTGAAAAACAACCTAAGCCTGAAGTTACAACTAGTACTAAAGGTAAGTTGTGCATTGAAACCGACTGTGTGTTACAATGCAGTTCACACTCTTATTAGAACATGTTTGTTCTCAGTTCTTTTGCTGAAAAAACTTCTCAGGGATTTTATTTAATAAACCTTTACCAGTCCATTAATCTCATTGGCTGGGATGGATCAAAGCACATATGTTGTAACCATTCAACAGAGTTATATTCAAATTTTAATTAAACAACTTAATTATAAATATATGTCAATAAATTGGCATCAAAACGTGGTTCGTAATCGAATTGTTACTATTATGTAAGTTGTAATATATTAATTTCGAAAGGAAATATTTTTAAATGAGTTTTCATTCTTTGTGTTTGTATACCACACTTCTTGACTCTGAATTGTCCATTTTAAATTTGTTTTCAGTTGTAACACGATCTTCTGAGTTTGGTACAATAATACACTTATACTCTAGATATTACACAGCTATAATGTAAACATATAGCTTTCAAACTTCTTGCTTTACAGAGATATAAACATGCCTTGCCCCCCTCCCATCTCTTTTTTTTTTATGTCGATCATTCCCTCTAGCATTTGCTGTTTTATTATTTGTAACCAATGATGATGGTAGATACTACTTTACAAGATTAGGAAAAAAACTTAGCCTCAGTTTTGTTGTCCACCTCTGCAGTGTCTGGTTCAACCAGCTAATGCAGTTTGGTTGACCTTTTTAAGCCTAGATAGAAAAACACTAAAATTATAGTAGTTTTAGGACATTCTATTTTTGTGTGTGGAATATTTTCTTTTTGAAATTACAGATATGAAATAGCTGGCTGGTATGTGTATCAAAACTATTTAAATTAAAGTTTTAACACCCGCATCAACCTTCCTGAGGGCACATTTTTACTTCAAGTGGGTTATTTGTCACCATAAAAAATTAATAATATTTTTGGGTGACCAACACAGTAATAACAAAAAGTAGGCCTACTGTATTTCGTCATTAACAGAAGTGTAAAAAGCCTGAACTCCAGGTGAAATTTTATATTTCGTGTTTTTTGTGTGTATTTTTCATTTATTTTCATGAAAGTAAGTCAGGTTTAAAAATTAGAAACTTGTTATTTTGATTAATAAAAATTAATTGCAAAAACATTAAATGAAAATCGGTTCTTGTGATGCTCAGTTTCTTAGCTCGTGCTCACCATGTTGTATGATTGAAATTCAGTCTATTTATAAGTTGATTGATTGTTTATACAAAGATGTCTTGCTGTGATAAATAGCTATTGGTAGAGCCTAAGACTGTCTAAATATAGCTGGAAAACAATAAACTAAATAAACCTCTAAGCTTTGGCTGTAAGAATAGCTAGCATATAATTGTCTGTTACAATATACAGTCATTCTAGGATATAAAAAAAAAAGTATAATTTAATCTTATTTCATTTTTTTAACTTTTTTGTTTTACCCTACATTGCTGATTGTGCTACAGTTAAGGTTAAGTAACAGAAGATGTAAAGTTTTTGTTGAAAAAACCCTCTTGATATCAGTTACGACGTCCTAGAAGTTATGTTAATAAAATATAAAACTGTTTATTCTCAGAATAAAAATAAATTCTTTTCTCACTGACTCACTAAATATTTTATAAAGTGGCAAATATTGAGTGAACATACTCCATAATGAAAATAATTGCTTTTTTCCTGTACAATAGACTTGAAATATTTTTCTTTAAAGTTTGCTAGATTTCACAAAGGTACAGTTTAATAGCAGGTTAAGAGTTATAGTATGTATAGTTTTATGGTTACATGGTGGTTATGATGTTGCCCAAAATGACTAATCCCACTTTCAGGTAGTTAATTCGTTGAAAGATCCAGAGACTGATTAAGTCATTAATAGGACCCTAGTGGAGCTAAAATTCTGTATTTGTTAAAAACATATTAAAAACAAGGTTTCTAAGTGTTTATAGAAAATTTTAAATTGTTTCAGAACAATAAAAATATTTAATTCCAAATACACTTAGTTTCTTGTTGTGCCTTTTCACTTTATTACGTTTAACTATTCTAATAATTTTACATTAATTTTTACTGTAACACAGATAACCTTCAGTTGTAATCATGAACACTTCAGTGCTATCTTTCAGTGTTTTATCATAATTTAGTAACGTTCTTTCCTTCACAGATTTACAGTTAGTGTTTTTTTGTTGGGTTGTACTCTTAAAAAGCAAACGTTTGCATACGGTTAAGCATAAATTTGACAAACTTCATTTATTTCTCATTTAAAATCAAATCACTCGTAATAAGCTGGACCAAAATTTCTGTTTGTCGTTCTCGTTTCTGCTTATGTAATTGAGTAATAAACAAGCATATGCTCCTTGTGGTGATCCACTAGGATTTTAACACCTATCTATTCCTTTCTGACTAATGAAGATTAGAACTATATGGATAAATCTATGTATGAACTTTTTTAAATGAGGCATTTTATTAATATTGGAACACTACCCCTTTCTTCTTTATGAACAGTAATTACAACACTACTAGTTAGGCTGTTCATTTGATACATGGAAACAGTGATGTTTAGGTGGTGCAGTATGACTATAAACCAAACATTTTTGTTGTAAAATAGTTTAAAAGCAACAGTTCTCATTTATATCATCTTGTAACAATCAGCAAAATAATGACTGTGTAATTGTGTGCGATATTTCTTGTTCAAGTTCTCAAGACCTACAGGTACATTAATAAGTTGATAGCTTTTAAGGTTTGTGTTAACATACAAACCCATTAAAATTAAATTAATTGAATATTTATTTGATAATGTAGGACTATTTTCTCTGTA
Organism: Carcinoscorpius rotundicauda; assembly: GCA_011833715.1. Lineage (NCBI taxonomy): Eukaryota > Metazoa > Arthropoda > Merostomata > Xiphosura > Limulidae > Carcinoscorpius > Carcinoscorpius rotundicauda. The sequence continues at coordinate 126,807,693 of CM022394.1, read as the reverse complement.
TTTTCCTTTGTAGTTGTGTTACTGGACAACAAAGATAAATCACTCAAGGGGTCTGGTGAAATAGCCAAATGTGAGTTTTGTGGTAAACTAGGACCGAAGTCCAAGTTTAAAAGGTCGAAAAGATTTTGTTCTACATCTTGCGCCAAGCGTTACAATGTAGGTTGTTCTAAACGGCTATCTCTCTTTCCATCACCTGACCAACAGCCTGTGACTGTCACAGGTAGGTTGAGGATGATATTATTAATACATTTTTCAAAAATTTAAATAACACTAACTTCAAAGGAAAATTTTGATTTATATGTTTTGTTCCATACAGAGAAATTCAGAAATTCTGATAAACTTGAAAGAAATTCTTAAATTTAAGTTCTAGTATATTGACTTTTTTTTTTCTTCTAACATCCATAGAAAGTTTGGGGTTACTTTAGTTTTCCTGTTAAAGTTTTAGTTTGTTGATTTTGTTCCATATATAGAAAACTGGAATAAGTTTAATTTGAAATACAATTTTTTTGTTTGTCCTCTGTTTAAATCACAATATTGATGGTTTGTGTGCATGAGATAGATGTTACCAAGGTGTTTGAATGTCATTTCAATAATAATTATTCTTCACAGCAAAAAGTATTGTGGTTCCGCTGCGATCTTTTTTCTGACCGACAAACACCAGTCTCTCTTTCAGTTATATATGATATTTGTATCTGTTATTTATTATATTGGCCCAATATGGCCAGGTAGTTAAGGTGTTCGGCTAGTAACGTGAGGGACACGGGTTCAAATCTCTGTCACACCAAATATGCTTGCCCTTTTATACTTGAGTGCATTATATGTAACAGTCAATCCCACTATTCATTGGTGAAGGAGAAGCCCAAAAGTCGACAGTGGGTGGTGATGACTAGCATTTTTTTTCTTCTGGTCTTTTGCTGAGTAATTAGGGTCAATGAGTACAGATAGTCCTTGGGTCAGTTTGTGCAAAATTTAAAGAATTTATTATGTTGAATTTTGTATAAGTCCTCGTAATGAAATTGTCTTTCTTCTGTTAGGTAAAGTAATAAAGAAGAAGATTGGTTACAAAGCAAGGAAGGGATGGAGAAAATCTCAAAGTGGACGATTGTCGTACAACATAGCTGAATGGGTAAGTCTAGTAACTGCCTATATCATACGTAACTGAAAGTTGTGTCTTTTTCTTTTTTGCGCTTGATTCTGGTTATGAATATATTGTTGCAATAATTTTGGTGAGTGGATACTTTTGAATTATCTGGTAGAAATAATAATGGAAACTTCATTTCAGTTAATAATAATAACAGAAACATTTTGTTTTTCCAAATTCAAATTTTACTGTTAGATTAACCGTCATTTACTAGTAAACCAAGCTTCATGAATAAACTGCATAATTAATTGTTCTTCAGGTCTCTGTGTTTTTGTCACAAACTAAGTAATCACGGCACTAAACGCACTAACTGGCTGACATTAACAGATACTAGTTAACTGACAAACGTATTCACTCAGTTATTACCAATAGTCTTGTGAACACATTAGCCTGAGGCTCTTTTTATACATGGTTCAGGTTGTTCATTAAACTTTAGAGAAAGTCCTAGACATTAAGGCCATGCCCATCATGTTACATTAACCTTAATTTTGGCTAAACAACAATGCAAATATTAAGAAATGTCTCGATTAATAATATATGTTACAACAATATGCTATAGTGTACTATCAATTTAAAAGACGTTGTGATTCTATATCGTGGGAGAATTCTTTTAAGGTTGAGGGTTGAGAGAATCCATCTGTATGTCCATTCCTGGAGATTCATTAAAGTGATTTCAACAAGAATTTGAGACCCTTGAGCAAACTGACTTAAGTCAGGCAAAGTCTTCTCCAAAGCTTGACCATTGTTTCACCAGCAAGTCAGGCAAAGTCTTCTCCAAAGCTTGACCATTGTTTCACCAACAAGTCAGGCAAAGTCTTCTCCAAAGCTTGACCATTGTTTCACCAACAAGTGAGGCAAAGTCTTCTCCAAAGCTTGACCATTGTCTCACCAACAAGTCAGGCAAAGTCTTCTCCAAAGCTTGACCATTGTTTCACCAACAAGTCAGGCAAAGTCTTCTCCAAAGCTTGACCATTGTTTCACCAACAAGTCAGGCAAAGTCTTCTCCAAAGCTTGACCATTGTTTCACCAACAAGTCAGGCAAAGTCTTCTCCAAAGCTTGACCATTGTCTCACCAACAAGTCAGGCAAAGTCTTCTCCAAAGCTTGACCATTGTTTCACCAACAAGTCAGGCAAAGTCTTCTCCAAAGCTTGACCATTGTTTCACCAACAAGTCAGGCAAAGTCTTCTCCAAAGCTTGACCATTGTTTCACCAACAAGTCAGGCAAAGTCTTCTCCAAAGCTTGACCATTGTTTCACCAACAAGTCAGGCAAAGTCTTCTCCAAAGCTTGACCATTGTTTCACCAACATACTTTGATAGATGATTGCTGCAGATGATGTCCGTGATCTGTGGACTGATGGAAGGTAGCATAATGTTGCTGAAGCTGGTTCTAGAAGTTGAAAAGCTTGGTTTTTCACTATTTGATCTATTCACTTTGGAAATTATTTCAAACTCTATCTTGTATTTATCTCATGGCATAATTCTTTTATATATAGTCTATTAGTCTCTAAAACAAAGTTTTTAAACTGGTTTGCTGTACTTCATAACTTGATGAAGTAGTTGTGTAGCTAGAGCACTCATAGAAGGCTTTGTAGGTGCACGAGACACAGCAGTAGTGGTAACACATCTTTTACCAGACAGTTTCTAATATTTCATATTTAATTCTTTTAGAGAATGATTTCTGGAGTAAATACAGAGAGAAGTGTGACTAATTGATAATTGCATTTACTATTCCATTTTATCTTGGTGTCGATGTTCATTTATGTGCCAACAAAATTTCTTTCAAAATCTATCTGCAGTTTTATTGTGATCATTTTGTACCTTTCTTTTACTGAAGCACTTAAAACATTTAACAGATACTCTTCTCTGAAAACTATTCTTTAAATTTTCAGTTGGAACTAAAATTTTGATCAATATTTTAGACAAGTTTGTGCATGCTTCTTTCATAAAATGTTAAATTATAAGTACTGAAATGGTTCGGTTTTTGTATGTTGTCATTTATCGCATTTCATTCAAATGTATTGTTTAACTTTATAAACATGCAGATAATACCATTTTATCCCAGCAACAGAATCAAGAATTGAACAGTACTGATCACCCAGTAAATGAAATGGAAGCAGAAAGTGAGGGTTCTGGAAAAGCTGAACAAGGAACAGAAGAGAATGAAGGTGAGGAGACTACCGATACACCTTCTGGACCCGAGAGTTCGATGTCTCCCACTACACCATCCAGTCATCGAGAAGAGATGGAAGTTGACCTGCCATACAATGCACCATTTGGAAACAAAAATCCATTAAAATGGACGGTAATGATTATCCTAATTAGGAGGTCGACAACTTTTATTTAATCCTCGAAGCTGTTGTTTGTTATTAAGAATTTGTATTTCAGTTTAACTATCTGTTGAGAATATATCAAAAGAAAAGTCAAATTTTGATTTTCAACATTTGAGGAAACATTAGTTTGCAAATTCAGTTTGAAACTTTCAGTTAAATTTAAACATAAAATTACAATAAAACTGTCTAAATAGTGGTTTAATCTACTTGACCAATCTGTGATGGTTGGCTGATGATAGTTTGATAAGTAATAAGTCACTAACTAGTTTTAATTATTTTGATCAGTAATTACCAGTTATTGTTTTTTGTTCTTTTCCATCTCTAAATTTCAATTACTGTCTTTGAATGAGTTCTGTAAAAGAATTTGTGGTTTCAGGTGTCAGGATTTGAACCTGAATGTTTTTGTTAACAAGGCAGGTGTGCCATCTCTTCATCTAAAGTGACAGCTCAAACAAGCAGAAAGGACATTTTACCTTTGGAAGTGTTAATTATTGTTTGTCTTGGTCAACAGTAGGATACGTTGAGAAACGTCTTATTATTGGAATTGTTATTTTTTTATTACAGTTTACAAGAAAATGCATTCAAAAGCATCTTATTTTTAACTAGTGTTAATTATAGTGTTTATATATAAAAATATATTGGTGTAATTGTAAATATTTTCTCTTGATTTAGCATAGAATTTTAACGAGGCCAAAATGTCAAAAACAGTAATTAAGTATTAGTGATAAAAGAAACAGTAAAGTTGTTGTTTTTTTGTACAGAAAAGTTTAGACGATTCTTTAAACATCTTAAGGCATTATGGAACTACGTGGTTGAATTAAGAGTGTTAAGTACAGAACAGTTAGAAACAGACGTTTGTACTGAGTATTTTAGGATCAAAATGTTAGTTCTTTGAGAGTTAAGCATCAGTTTGTGAAGTTTGTAGTCACAGATTGTTTGTTTTTATCCATCTTAGGTTCAAGAGGTGTTTGACTTTGTTAATGGACTTCCAGGATGTTCAGACTATGCCGAGGAGTTCCGTTCTCAAGAGATCGATGGTCAGGCTCTGATGTTGTTGAAAGAGGATCATCTCATGTCAGCAATGAGTATGAAACTTGGTCCAGCCTTGAAAATATGTTCTCACATCACCAGCTTAAAAGATGAAAACAACACTTAGTGATGTTTATTCGTAATGTTTGATGTCATCCTTAAAATGTGACAGATAACAAGTGTGTTGTTTGCTGGGTTTTCATTTAATTTTGTACATCACTTAGAACGAAGAACTCAAAGTATTTTGTGTGAAATCTCTTTCATACTTATTGTCTCGCCTATCTGAAAAAGCAAAGTTGAAGAAAAAAAATGTGTGTGTGTGTGTGTGTATATATATATATATATATTTATGTAAGTACTTTTGCTCTGTTGTTATCTTAACCATTCCTCATCTAGCAATTCCAAAATCATCAAGGCATTTTTTTGAATAACATCTTTCAAAACTACAGGTACATAAGTGGATTCTATCTAAATGCAATTAAATGTTTTCTACGAAATTATTTTGTAATTATTACAAATTACAAAGAGTACAAACTTATAAGACTTGTAAGCAAGTAACGACACAGAACCACCATCAATTTGTGTGAAAAACAGCGTGAACTGATATCACTGACAATGTGACTTATCGTTTCTTACTACTGTTCCTTTGTAAAACGGTTCTAAACAGCTTCTGTCTAAGTATAGCTATCACAGAAATGTTAGTGTTAATATTTAATGTGTTGCTGTAAAAATTATGGGCACTAACCACAACTGTGGAATTTTTATTTTAAGTGTAAAGATTTTTATCTGTATACTTTTGTTATTGCATGCTTTACCACTACATCACTGCCAAAATTAGCTGTTTGTATTGTTTCCATGCCCACAGATGATACTCACTTACTGTATCACTTCATTAAGACTTCTATTATTATTATTTTTTACGAGACATACTTTAATGTTTTGAAAAGAGATTCTCAAGAAACAAAGTTTTTAGTGGCTTTTAAAGTGACCTATATGTGTTTTCACTGTAATGGATTGTTCTGTGGTTACAGTCTCTGAATAAAACATTTTTTACACTCTTTAGGTGTCAAGGCTATTGTCTATTCCTTCACACTGTTTATTAACACAGCCAAATGAGCTTTCAGAATGGTCACATCTTTGTAGAAAAACAAGAGGGTATCTTAAACAGGCACAACATTTGAAATCCCTTTGAGCAGGAATAGAATAACTTAATCTCGGATACTCCCCCCACTTTCCCATTTTTACTAGCTGTATTTTTGCGTGAGTATCCTCGATTTGATTTTATTACTCACCAGGGTCTCCACCTGTCTATCTTCAAATTGAAACTTTTAGTTGGGTTTAGAGTAAATTAATGTACGAGACCTTGGACCATAGTTTAACCTTCCAAGTCCAAATTGTAATTAGATCTCATATTGGTCAAGAAGTAACGGTTCTATGAGTTAAAGTTTGTAAAGAATCTTACCACTTACTACATGAACAACGTAATTGCATTTAAAAATAACTTTGTGATCCACTTGTTAAAGGTTACATATATATATATATATCTTAATCTCATCCATTCCTCATCTTTCCTTTCTTTTTTAGTAAATTAACTTGTAATTTATGGGTGTTAAAAGATGTTAAACATTGTTTTAAATGAAATTTCTTAATTTGTAAAACCTAACAGTAACCCCACTGAATATTCAAGTACGTTAAACATGTAGGTTAATCTTTAATTTAAAGGTCTTGGGGTTAAGGTGCTTAGCTCGTAAACTGGGAGTCGTGGGTTCAAATCTCCATGACCAAATATATTGAAGGCTTCTAAATATTGGGTTTCAGTATCCGTGGTGTGTAGCTATTTGAGCAACAAACACCAAAAACTCGTATTGAAGAATTCAAATATAATGGTACTGTACTTAAGAAGGATAACTTTTTGTTTAATTCCGTTATTTCAAGTTCAAGCGGTTTATAGATTTGCAGCTGAACTAGATGGCCGTTAGAGAAGAAAGTTACTCATCCAATTATGTTGTAGATATATTTATGTGTTATTTGATAAAAGTATTCAGCTTAGAACATAGCACATTCCTTGGGTCATAATAAATATCGACCATTTAAATCAAAAGCAAAATACAACATAGATGACCCATTGTATAGTTTGTGCGTAGTTATAAACAAATAAAACATCCACTTTAAGGTATTTTCATGTTAATGATACAGAATAACTTTTGGTAGTGTATATTGCATCTTTACGACATTTTCAAATCAGTTGTATGTTTGGTTTGTTTTGAATTTCGCGCAAAGCTACCCGAGGGCTATCTGTGCTAGCCGTCCATTATTTAGTAGTGTAAGATCAAAGGGAAGGCAGCTGGTCATCATTGCCCACCGCCAACTCTTAAGCTACTCTTACCAACGAATAGTGGGATTGACTATAACATTATAACGCTCCCACGGCTGAAAGGACGAGCATGTTTGGTGTGGCGGGAATTCGAATCCGCGAACCTCGGATTACGAGTCGACTGCCTTAACCACTTGGCCATGCTGAGGCCCTATGACGTTTACCCAACCATGCTTGCTTGTAATTTTTAAACGACCTCAATTATAAAAGTTTAAACATAGAGTGTAACCAGTAAACCCAACCTAACTCACTAACTAATTTTGTTAAATAGTGAAATACGAAACTAAATAACAGAACAAATAAATAAAGGTTTATTATGGATGAAACTAAAATACATTTTTAAAACATATTACTTATTATATCAGTAAATAAAACTTATACTTTCGTGTTATGAGTTCTTTTAATTCAAAACAAAAAATTATTCATCAAATATTTCTCTCTGCCTGCTGACACATTTAAACTGTTTATGATTACTCAATTCTCATTCATTATTTACTATATTCCCTCTCTAACGTCTCGTTACATTTATATCCGCATCTTCAATTTTAGATATATTGTAAATATCTTGATTGTTATATCATCATTACGGTCGGAGTTTCCTTCTGAAAATACAAATTATTGGAGTAAATAGTTTTCACTCCGTTTTTAATTTCTTTTTCTTCGCAAAGTTATGATTTCGATCATTTTGTCCCCGGATGGGTTTGTTTTTAATTTCGCGCAAAGCTACACGAGGGCTATCTTTGTTAGCCGTCCCTAATTTACCAGTGTAAGACTAGAGGAAAGGCAACTACTCATCACTACATATCACCACCTCTTGGACTGATTTTTTACAAAATAATAGTGGGATTTACAGTAGCATTATAATGTACTCACGATTGAAAGGACGAGCATGTTTGGCGTTACAGTGATTCGAATCTGCGGACTTTGCAGTTAGTCATAAGACCTACAACGCTAAAATTCGTGCTTCAGTTCCCTGCAGTGGACAACAACATATTGCACATTGGTGTTCTGCTTTAAATAGTGCATTATTTTCATATTTGTTTTGTTTCCTTTAATTCATCTGTGGCAAATTACAACAGTCATCTTTCTGCACAATAGACCTTCGAATTTCTAGATTTTGTGGAGTTAAAATAATGGTTAGTTAGTGTTTATGTTTTATTGTAGCAATGCCACAGTGTCCACTTAGGAGAACCAAATTCCTAATATTTGTGTTGTAAATCCGTAGAGTTGTGGCTGTATTAGCGGGGAGGGGGTACATAAATAGATTGAACCTCGAGATTGCTACATTTTTAGGTCGTAAAAACTTTTTACATTTTGTGCCACAGTACTGAATTTTAGATTATATGTCATTATGTGTATTTAATACACTGTAAACCCATGGGAAATTGAAAATTGGATTTTATTGTTTAAAGTCTGTAAGCCTTCCAGTGCCTTAGCGGTATGTCTGTGGACATTACGCAACAAGAAAACGGTTTTCGATATCCGTGGTGGTCAGAGCACAGTTAACCCATTGTGTAGCTTTGTCCTTTACTTCAAGTAAACAAATTTAAGTCTGTAAACTTATCGCTGTCCTACTCTGTGACCTTGAAGTCTTAAAAAATAGCACGATGTTACATTACAAACATATATAGGGCCTGGTGGCTAGGAAGCTTGATTTGTATTATGCGAATTGTGGATTCGAGCCTCGTCACCGAATATATTCGCTCTATCAGCACTATTATAACATGACAGTCAATCAAAGCAATAGCTTTCAGAAAATTAATATATTTCTGAGAGTTTAGGATCGAAATTAATGAAGAATGTATTTCAAAATGTTAATCACACTACACCTGCTATATCCAGTACTGAAGAGGCTTTCGTTAGCACCCACTTTGGTCAGGCCGACTGATAACATTAAAAAGTGTTTACATGTGGTTCATTATTATTCGAATATGTGTGTTTTATATTTATGTTTACTTTTAATTCTTTTCAGTATTTGTAATCACTATATTATCCACTAATTCATCACTGTAATGAAAAAAATAAAATATATGATTTTAATATTTATAAAGAATTTTCGCTAAGATTGCTTTCAAAGGTGGCGATATTATCGGCCGGTTGAGGACTGGATGTATCTTGAGTTATACTATGTTAAAGTGTACTTTAGACATTCTTTTAAGCTACTTCGTATTTACAAATAGCAATATGAATTTAAAGTGTTTATAATAACTTATATGTAACATAGTTAGCTTTTCAATACACATATATGTTGTTGTTGTTTTTTCCAAACAACTATCGTATTAACTTAAGGAATGACTTCTCAAAGTTTTCTTCTGGGTCGATTTGGGTAAGTTACTCAATTAGTTAACTTGTACTCTGTGTGTATTTTCTTATAGCAAAGCCACATCGGGCTATCTGCTGAGCCCACCGAGGGGAATCGAACTCTCGTTTTAGGATTGTAAATCTATAGACATACCGCTGTACTAGCGAGGGGCGAAACCTGTACTATATAGTTTTATTTAGACTTGTTAACTTTTAAAATTAAAAGTTAAACACTGATGTTAAATTTAAGTTTTAAGTTATTTATTCGTGGTTTGCATACTTCTGACTCTGTAACTTGTTAGTTGTATACTTAAGTATAATTTATGATTCCTTTTAATTTGTGTTTGTATGTTTTAAATCTCACTACTTTATTACAATAATGCAACAGTAATGTTTCATTACACTACCTTTCAAAGGTAGAATGATTTAGTTTAATAGGTTTTTGTTTCTGTGTTCGAGTTTGACATTCATAAAAGAAACTGTATTCATTTTTTTGTTTTTTTATGTTGCACTTCCATTGTAATACCAAAATGTCATTTACATTTTAAATAATTTGTATGGAATATTTATTGGAATGCCTTTGATGTTTTATATAAATATAAGAGACACCGAATGTTATTTTTGCACTACTTAGCCTGACAAAGTTTTCTAAATTAACTTTTCCTCAGTTTCCTAGAACTTATTTTATGGTACTTAATATCTTAAAATCATTCATTTGTTGTAACGCTAAATAATAATTTCACAATTTTTTAAGTTTCATCATATTTGCTAGACATGAAACATGTTGATGTTTGAATGGAATTCACTATGAAAGGCATAATTGCTCTAAAGGAAAATAACAGTAAATGTAATATTTGGATTAACAAAAATTCATATAAGTTGGAAACTTTGCTAATACAGTGTACAGTCTACACACACACACACACTGTCATCATCATCACTGTTTTAATGATTCATTATAACATAATTACTTGTGAATTTATTTACATCTATCTAGATTTTTCTTCAGCAAATAATAATTTAACAAATCGCGTGTTCCAAAAAGAGTGCTTTAAACTTAAGTTACAATTGCAATAGTTTTGATTCTTGGAACTTCCAGTTATAATTGCACTCAGAATGTTTTGTAATAATATTTGTGTACTTTATTAGTTTAAAAGTATTTTTTATAATAACTGCCATGAATTGCAAATAAATGAAAGTTAAAATTGTTACGATGATAGTATATATGTAGACTACACACTGCAATGTAAATAATTTTGTAGACTGCATCACAACAGTAGCACTGAAAATGTTTGTGTTCTGTATATAGCTATTCTGTGACCAATAGGACATGTATGATGGGTGGGTTTTTAGAAAGATCTTTGTTGTGAAGTTCTCTAGAACTATTGTTACATAATATATGTACACAAACATTTTACTAATTAAAACTTGGCATTTTGTCAGTTGTTTGAATCCATGAAAACAAATATTTTTTATTGTCTTATTTCTTAGGTGTGATGTGAGATCGTTACCAACTTCCAAGTTATATAAAACATTAGATCAGTTCCCCGTAAGGAACTCATGGAAAAGAAAGAGGATGGTGGTGTCAAAAATTTCTTTTCGCTACTACTCAAATTTACAGATTTTCTCCCTTCCAAAAAATCGTCAACACCTTCTTGTTGCTGAAAAGAGAGATGGGTTTGTCAATCAACAGCAAGTTCGAAACTTTGGACTAGTTGCTAGAGTAATCAGGGGAGCATTGAAAATACGTTATATAATTCTTGGAGGGGCTGTTGGGGGAAGTGTTCAAATGTCTCGTGTAAGTACTTGCTCAGAGTTCAAATATTCCAAATCATTACATTGTCAGAAAAGATTGAATTATGTTTGTGTAACTTGAGGAATATTTGTTTATTTTTTAACTGTTTTGTTTACCTTGTAGGATCTTATTTCCTCAGAGATGTTTCAGACAATTTCATTACTGTTACTAGAGTTGATGAATAACAGAAATTAAGTCTGGTGATTGGAGTTCTGAGGCAGGCTTTGAATCTGCACAATTGTGTTTTTCTGTTTTTTCAACTGTATATTTTTGTTCAATTTTTAAAGTAACATCATACTGAGGGAAAAACCTTGTTTATTTGTAATGTCTATGTATGGAATATTCAATTTAATATTTTTATAAAGGTTATAATTAGTCAAATCACTCTTTTCATTCACTTCATAATATACTCCTCATGAAAATAAATGCAAAAGGGATTTTTTTTTTTAAAAGAGAAATGTATGTAATAACATTACAAGCTCAGAGTATGTGATGTTACACGTGTTAAGTCACTGATTGTCAGACCAAAATGACAATAAAAGTTGTGCACTTTGAAAACGGAGGAAAACAATGGATTTTTTGTCAAAACGCATTCGTGTCCAATAAATTTGTTTGAAAAATCTGCATGTTCTGCAAGTGCAACATGTGCAAAATCCCTATAAAAGTGACGGATTCTGAGTTTTCATAGCTCAGTGTTAAGCCACCGATACGCAATACAGTTATGCCAAGACTGACTGAAGCACAACACAAAAATGCCATTGGTCACTTGGAAGCAGGCGAATCTCGATCAGATGTTGCCAGAGCTGTGAATGTCCACCTAAGCACCATCACAAGGTTATGGAATTGTCACCAACAACATGGATCAACTCGTGACCGTCCACAATCTTGCAGACCTTGTGTGACCATGCCCACACAAGATTGCTACATTTGGTTATGTCATCTTCAGGATAGGACCACCACTGCGACTTCTACTGCCTCAACCATAGGGGCTGCATAGGATTTCTGATCAGACTGTACTCAACAGTTGACGAGATTCTCAGGCCCCATGTGCAACCCATCATGGTAAACGTCAACGACGTTTTTCAAAATGATAACGCCCTTCCTCACACAGCCTGACTCACCACTGTCTTTTTGAGACACCACAACATCAACGTTCTTCCCTGGCCCTCCAGATCACCAGATTTAAACCCATCGAATATCTTTGGTACGAGTTGGACTGACGTCTGCGACAGTGACAACCTCAACCGCAGACTCTATCTCAGCTTGCAGCAGCTTTGCAGGCTGAGTGGACAGCCATTTTACAGAATGTGATTCATCATCTCATCGCTTCTATGGGCAGGAGATGCCAAGCATACTGGGGGCATACTTGTTATTGACATTTAGTGACATTAAACTTCAACTAGTGAGCGTGGACTTCGCCATTGCAGGCTTTGGATGTTCAGCAGTGAATGTGCAAAGTTTCACACATGTCATATAGAACTACCCGGAATAAACTTTTTAACAATTTGTCTCAAATTTTGCCTTTTTTTCAAGAGTATATAAGATACAAGAATTACCACATTACACATATGAAATATATACTCATAAATATAGGGTGGCCCATAAGTCCCTACCCATCTGTATATCATATATCCAGTGTATCTGTGTGCTGTCTCTCATTCTCGCTGCATAATATTATGCAATGCCATGTTCTATGAGACATTTTCCTCAACATAGCACGGGTTATTGTTCCAAATGCCATTGTAACAGCTGCCCTCAACTCATCATAAGTATTAGAATATTGTTCAGACACAATATAAGGATAGGTAGTGACTTACAGGCCACCCTGTATGATTTTAAATTGTTTAACAGAACAGCACAAAGAGCAAAAAAAAGTAATGAAATATCTCATTTTACTTTCACAATGTGGTTCTTGGTACTATTTCATTAAGCCCCACAGATGTAAAGTTTTTACTATATGAATAAAATGCATGAAATTGTTTGTTTTTTTTCAATTAATGGGATTCATTAATGTAATTGTTTTAATTAAATTAAGTTTTAGTAAGTTGTGAACATTTTCTATTGGTTTATGGATGTCTGAACCTCAAAGTTGTGTTTATTTATACAGATTTATGTAGATTTTCAATATGGAAGCTCACAGATCTGAAAGATGGTTTATGAGTAATGAATTATGAGAACACATTTTAATTTCAAACATGGTAACTCACTTCTACAGATCTTCAAATGTGTATATATATTTTTTTTCATATTCTGACTTTTTCTTGTTTAGAAATATGAAGAATGGAAGGAGAATCTGCCAGATTTCAGTTGGGTAAAGGACATGTTACCAGAATCTGAAAAACTTGATCAGTTTCGAGCTAGTCTGATAGACCTGAAGGACAAGGTTACCCTCCCAGAAAAGGGTTGGCTCAAACGAAACCTCTCAGCTGCAGGAGACAGGCTATATTGGCTAGGAGAAAGGCTGGAAGGAGCAACTGATGGCGATAGTACAACGGCAATGGCTGAAGGTAATTGAATTTAATTATATGTTTTTATTATGTATCTGGAAATACTTTTTTAAATCATATGCCAGTGTATTTAATCTTTTGAGGGTCCATCTCGTTATACTTTGTCACCAGTTCTATCGAGCACAAAATACAAGTATCAATGTGAAACAGAAAATACAAGTATCAATGTGAAAATGAACCAAGATTGTGTTTCACAAATTTCAAAGGCATTTTAAAATTTAAGAAACTTACAACTGTTATTGGCACTAGCTGTAAAAGCGATGGTGTGAAAAATGGTACTTTTCTTTTAATATAGGATTTGAAAACTTTTTTAATGTTTTATTTTTAGAATTAGACTAACACACTAAAGAAGTCAAATAACTCTGAAATTACACTGTTTTTTGTTGTTGTTTTTCAGAATAACAAATATTATGAAGATAGTGTTTTACAATATCTGTTGTTCAACTTTGTCTTCTTCTATAGGAACCTCTTTAGGTTTTTCAACGTCTCTTGGTCTTTGGTTTTCCTGCAGTGAATGATTCTGAATATTGTATTAATTCTCTTGCTGAAACTTACTGTAAACAAGTTGTTTTATCGTAAGACTTGATGTCTTGAATGTTTTGAATTATTGCAAAAATCCACAACACTGTTATAAGTGAGGAATTTCTTTTTGAGAATTTCCAGACCTCTTCAACTGCATGGATTCATCTTACCAGTTTTATTATACCTATAGCTAACTGTTACTGAGATTTAACATTTCATCCTCATTGCAAAGGATTCCTGAATCCCGGGATTTTCCCTGTTAATCCTCCTTTTCTACACCACATTTGTTCAAGTGTAATTGTTTAAATTGTCGTGTGTTTAATTAAACTTTATTTTCACATGTACCACTTTGAGCTTCGTGTATTCTCAACTACAAATAAAATTCAAGCTAAGCCTTATTTTTTTGTATATTTTGAGGTGGTATTATAATACTGTGGATTTGTAATTAAGAACAGTAAAATTCTTCTAACTTAGTATTACAGATATGTCATGAAGGTATTTATGTTTTCTTTTGCTAGTGAAAGTATCCATTGTATTATTTTTCGACGAGTTAACAAGTCATGAACCATTGCACTGCATTTTTGTGCATGCCAAAATGATTCTTTTGGAAAGACAGTGTAAAGCTGTTGAGTTTATTAATGTTTTAATCATAACATGATCTTTTGGTCAACAGTTTCTGGGCCAGTTTATTCAACTGTCAAAGACTGACATCAAAATATATTGAAGATATATATGTCTTCAAAAAAATTGGTGATTTCACAATCAGTTCAGTATTTGACCAATGAAGCGTTAAGTCAGTCTTTGGATGATATTGTAAATGTATCAGATATACATGTATAAGATTAATAGCTATTCTTTTTTAAGACTGGTTCTAATTAATTAACAATACATTGCACATTTTGTTTTGGCAAGAGAAAAGGAAAAAAACAGACTTAAAACTCGTTCATTTGATATTATCAAGTACTACACACAAGCATATTTCAGAGTTTTGGTGCTGTTTTTAATAGATACAATTTTTGCATTCATTTCTCTTCTTATAGAAAACACACTACAGCATGAGCTATTGAAGTGATATACTATCACTAAACAGTCCATTTTTGACAGATGAAAACTGAACCTTGACAATATTGATAGGTTTAAACAACCAAAGTCAAACTTGTTAGGCGTGAAAGATAATGTGGTTTTTCCTTTGTTGGAAAAAGAGAACCTCGTTTAGTTTTGGATGCTTTGGGGTGATAAAACATGATGACCGAGAAGGCTAAAGATAATAATACTGTTAAAATAATATTAGAAGTTGGTAGATTTGAGTCATACATTCTTCACTTAATTATATACCTTTCAGTTCACCTTGTTTTGGCACGTGTACATTAATGTTTGGAAGTAGAAAATGTTGTGGGGTTTATTTATTAGTTTAATCAGTGTTCAGTTTTATGTGCCATGTAACCCAGTCCAACCTTTGAACCAGTGGTGTATACCTGACATATAATTTCTTTAAAGGATAGTGCTTTATGTTAATAAAAAATATGAATCAAAATAACTAATTTAAGGGCTAGCCAAAAGCATGCAAACATTTATTACAAGCTGGTGGTATGTATTGGTTATTTACTGAGATTTCAACAATTTTGAGGTGTTGGATTTATTTTATTTTTAATGTTCTTCAAAGGTTCTTTGGTAGCCTGAGAAAAGTCTATTTATTCCATGTGTTAGGAATCACCGAATTGTAATTCTTTCAGATTGTTTGTAAGAGAATTATATCCTTTTATTCTTGTATGTTTCTCTCCAAATGGATATCCGAACATTGATATGGCATTCCTTGACTTCAGTTTGCTCAATCAAAGTGTATTGTAGTGAGAAAATTCTTACTTAGCAATTCATGAAGATTGACAAATTTCCTCAAAAAAACCGTTGAGAAAATTATACGCACACACCTGGACCAACAAAAAACAAGCAGCAATAAATCCCAAGATACAACAAACTACAAAACCTTACACTGCTGCATATATCATATGTTTCTGACATCAGCAAAAAAATAATTAACACGTGGAAAAAACTTATAACAAAACACAACATTCCAGTAAACACCAAATATATTCAACACCCAGATAAAAAACTAAAGTCCATACCAT
This sequence comes from Carcinoscorpius rotundicauda, assembly GCA_011833715.1. Lineage (NCBI taxonomy): Eukaryota > Metazoa > Arthropoda > Merostomata > Xiphosura > Limulidae > Carcinoscorpius > Carcinoscorpius rotundicauda. Next base: position 126,791,566 of record CM022394.1, on the reverse strand, counting down.
GAAAAAACTGCACTGACAAACACAACACCAACATAATTTATAAAATAGAATCCAACAACTGCCATGACTTTGATACTGAAGAAACAAGCAGAAAAATGGAAACTAGATTCAAAGAACACGCACACACACACAAACCATTACACGTTTTTGAACACTGCAAATCAAATAAACACAACCAAAGAAAAAACACTGATACTAAGTAGTGAAACAAACACAAAACCAAAGAAGCTCTACTTATACAGCAACTAAAACCAAAATTAAACTGGTGTAAAAAGAAACACCTTTATACCTATACTGATTAATAACCTAACATCTAACTACAACTCCCCCATATCCATTTATACTCTCATCCTTAATACATATGTCCATCAACGGTTACTTGCAAATTCTCTATTCTTAACCTAAAGATGACCAAGGAAGGTCAAAATGTTATTCTCTCCTTATCAATAAAAGTGTTAATACCAGCTGTTCCGAGTTGCATTTTTATTTGAAGTTGGTTTCTTGTCATCAATAATTGTAATGTTAATAAAACGTTTTGTGCTACTAGTGATATAACAAATATAAAACCTTGGATGTGTTTTTGAGAATAAACTGGTTGTTTTTGAGGTTGGCAAATGCATTCACATGTTTAGTATAGCGTAATTTTATTTATCACATTGGCAAGCTTATTTCATGAATTATCATTAGTTAAATAAGCAGAGTAATATGTGGCATTACTTTTCTGTTCAAACATTCCTTAAATTAATCAAAATGGTTGACTTGAACATCGTACAGTCAAAGTCGAATTGAAGTGGCAGCTGATTATTTAAATTACTGTGTATCATCTGTCAGTTGACTAGTTGATCTGTTACATACCCCTGTCAGTTGACTAGTTGACCTGTTTCATACCAACTGTCAATTGACTGTTTGACTTGTTACATATAATCTGTCAGTTTACCTGCTGCAAATCATCTGTCAGTTGACTAGTTGACTTGTTATATATAATCTGCCAGTTTACTTCCTGCAGATCATCTGTCAGTTGACTAGTTGATCTGTTACATACCACTGTCAGTTGACTAGTTGATCTGTTACATACCACTGTCAGTTGACTAGTTGATCTGTTACATACCACTGTCAGTTTACCTGCTGCAAATCATCTGTCAGTTGACTTGTTGACCTGTTTCCTATAATCTGACAGATTACCTGCTGCAGTTCATCTGTCAGTTGACCAGTTGACCTGTTTCATACCAATTGTCGGTTTCTGTTACTGGTGAGTGATGTATATCATTATGCTAGTTTCTGTTACTGGTGAGTGATGTGTGTTATTTTAGTTTCTGTTACTGATGAGTGATGTGTGTTCTTATGTCGGTTTCTGTTACTGGTGAGTGATGTGTGTTCTTATGTCGGTTTCTGTTACTGGTGAGTGATGTGTGTTCTTATGTCAGTTTCTGTTACTGGTGAGTGATGTGTATTGTTATGTTAGTTTCTGTTACTGGTGAGTGATGTGTGTTGTTATGTTAGTTTCTGTTACTAGTGAGTGATTGTGTCCTTATGTCAGTTTCTGTTACTGGTGAGTGATGTGTATTGTTATGTTAGTTTCTGTTACTGGTGAGTGATTGTGTCATTATGTTAGTTTCTGCCATTTTAAAAAAAATTGATTTTTCCTTTGCTACTTGTTTCTGTAGTTCTAGTTTTCAGTTTAGGGTTCATCCTGTGTGTACATGATAAATCTTATAAACAAAGTCTGCTGTCACTGTTGTCCTATGGTGTTTTAATGTTAGTCTGATTGAGGTAAGCATTACCATGTTTGGTTAAACCTGTATGTATTACTTAGAGTGTTGATATTCTCCCACTTTATTTTGTCTGTTTTAATGTTCTCACATTTTATTCTTTTCATTGTGTTAAGAACTGGAATGCATTTTCACCTTTTCTTAAATCCCATGTGTACGTGTTCATGTGTACTCTCTGTTCAAAGTGAAGTCATGTTTGTTTCATTTTAAATACTTCAATGAATAAATTAATGTTTTTTAGGTTATATAATATTTTATTAACAAAATCATATTTAACATATCAATACATTGTACATATTCTTATGATATCAGCTTGTATTATGATGTCCTATTCTTATGATATCAGCTTGTATTATGATGTCCTATTCTTTTTAACACACACAACATGTTTTTAATCATGAATTGTGTGATAATTTGTTCATACTCATGTTAGGAACATGTATACTTTTCCCGATATTGATTTGTGAATTATCGTACTATATACATTATTCAGTTTTAACTTCTAATTTGAACTTAAGTTATGACTTTTTGATTCATTATATTTGTTGTTTTTTTTAAAAGGGGATATGTCGTTTCTTAACTCCTCCCCCCACGTTTTTCAAGAAATCTGAAATTAGTTTTTTTTTCCTTTCGTTTAGGAATGCTCTTATTATCAGGAGGTCTGCCCCTGGGTCCACAAATAGGTACACACATTTCTTGGAACTTTTAGTTGTTACATTTGTGTTAAAATCAGGCTATATTTTATGTAGTCAATTTCTAATAGAATTTATTTTTGTACGGTAATGACGTTTATCACATGCATGCCTTTTGTCCTAAAATTTGTTTAACATGTTAGTTAGAATTCTTCTTTGAAAATATTTTTATTAAAATGAAGCTTGTTTTTTGCTATGTGTCATTCAGACATTTTTATGTGAGAGACGTATCAAAAAACCAGCAGGCTTAATGTAGTCTGTTTACAAATTTGGATAGGTCTCTGAATCATACACAAGGTTTTTTTCAGTTGTAGTTTTGCCACCTCATGACACTGCATTGCACTGTTTAAAAACAAAACTATGTATATGAATGTATAAACACAAGACATATTTTCAGGTGAACTGATATTTTTTATAAGTATTAGATGGGTCAACTTATCGGGATGGCCAAGCAGGAGAATGAAAGAGTAATGTGATTTTTCAAGCTGCATGAGAAGTTATGAGACTGGAAATTTGTAATGTTAAGTGAAATGATCTTCATTGATGACAAAGCAAATAAAGGAGGGGCATAGTTTCTCACACAATGGCCGCTGTTGGATCTGTGAATAGTTTGTCAGCTTTCTTTTCATGAGACAAACATTTTAAGGACTGGTTAGGTTGAAACTGAACAGATCTCTGAAAATACCAAGTTCCTGTGATGAAGGAAACCTCATATCCTTTCTTTGCAATAATGTCACCAAATGACTTGTCATTGTTTCACAGTATCTATTGGATATAACATGCAGACATCATCTACTTGGCCATTATAGGATGTTGCAGTCATTGAACCTTTCTAGAATTATCTGCTAATTCGTTTCACCAGTTTTGCAGGCATAGTAGTTAATATCGGCTTTCAAGGACAACAAAGACAACTGGAGTGAAACAGTTTCAACTGTTTTATGGACCACTTGTTAAAGCAAAACTGCATATAAACAGATTAAACAGAACCTTTAATAAATAAGTTTAATAAAAATGGTGGAAACATCTGACACGTCTGCATACCTCACCTTGTATATCTGCTGCCTCAGTTTCAGCAGAATTTTCCAACGTTTGAAATCTGTGTACATTGCTTCTCTGAAGATTAGTGTGGTGATACAGATTCAACTGAGAGGTACCATGATAAATACAATTCAACGGAACTAAAACATATCTGCTAATTGGAACAGTAATGGAATGATTATTTCTTGTTCAAGAAATTTAATTAATTAAAAATGTATTTTTGTTTAAAGTTCTTGTTTCATTAGGGCTTGGACTGTCTATCTTTAATATTTTCGATTGTGAAACTTTTGATATTTGTTGACAACATTTGGAACTCATCAATATTTGTGTGATGATTTTTTTCCACTCATTTGTTAAAGTATTTCAAGATTCAACTTGTAGTCATATTAACCCTTTACATACATGTGTGTACAAGGATCCAGAACAGTTTATCAAACTTATCATTGTTTGATGTTTCTCCAGTTTAAAAGAAAATTGTGTTTAATTTTTGTTCATAAAAACTCTTCTCTTGATCATTTTTATTTGTAGTTATGAAAGTATAACCGATGAATAATTCGTGTTGCATCACGAGAGGCTGCAACTGTGGTTCTCCGTTGTTCTCTTCTGTTCTTTGTTGCATGTGCCAACTTTTCTAATTCAAGCTTTTCTTTTTCAGTCTATTTTCTATTGTCATCAAACCAAGTGAGTCTGAAAACTTATTTCTTTTGTTTTGTGTCGGATAATTTCATTTCAGCTTTCTTTCAGATCTATTCACGTGTTTGGTGTAGTGCATCCTTCGTTTCTTATATGAATCCAGTATCGGTCTTTCTTCCTTTGCACGTTCCATTGTTAGTTTTTTTATTTCCATATTTATTTTTCATCATTTGTTCCATAACACCACATTTCGAATGCTACCACTCGTCATATAATTTCAGCATACACACTGCATATCTTATCAATGTACAGTTTAACTAACCTTAAGCAAAAAAATACTTTAATGATTGTTATCTTACATCTGACACCACATGAAACACTTCAAAAACCAATTTAAACTATCTTACATAGCAATGTGCACATAGGTTCAATCCCATCTCAAAGGATTGCTGGTCAAAGGTCATGTCATCTTGTTTGTTGACTTGCACTCAAAATTTTATTGAACCATTATTTTATGAATTTATATCATTAAGTTTGGTATGAAACTGTAGGTTATAATTCAGATTTTCATATTATACATTATTCAGTTAATATCAAAGTAAATATTTAAAAAACACCACCACCTAAACTTTGAGTTTTGTGTGTCTCGTGGAATGTTGAATGCAGCTCTGGTTCATATTAGATGTTTGTGATGTCAAATTACAAAGTGTATTGATCAGTGTGAATTAGGAACTCAAACTGTTGATATTTAAAACCTAGAATATAAATTAAAACTGCCTGTAATATCTATAACATCTATATGCTGAGATGTTGCTAATGTACTGAATCAAACATAATGGCCTTGCTCATCTCTTGTCATCTCCTTTGATGTTTGGAAATAGTCCCTTTTATGCACTTAATTCTGTTTATGACACACAAATGACTGATGAAAAGCCCAGAATATTGTACAGGTGGTTTTCTCAGCCATTTTTAAATATAACAGCAGTGTCTCTTTCTTTCAAAACAAACTTTTGTTCTGGTAAGTTGAGTCTTTAGCCTGTTTGAAATTTCATATTTTTTTAGACCCAAATATAGCTTAGTCACTAAACTTTTAAAATTATAATGGAATTCTATGGTATCGATATATTAATATGTGATTTTTTGGTATTCAAATGCATATATAAAACCTAAAGAGATATTTCATTCTACATTGGTTGTGTTTAAAATATTTTAAGGCTTAATGACCTACGACAAGCAGTAACCGAGTACAAAAGTTGTAAGTAAAAAGAGAATTCTTTCCTCTACTTTTCTTATTTACTTTTCTGTATTTTAAGAAATGTGTAAAGACATATTAGTAAACAATGTATTTACACATATCATGTATCATAACTGTAACTGAAATGTGACTGTATTTAACAAAGTACTTGTCTGCTAAAACAGAACCAAGACTGGTCACTTCGTAAAGGTCAGTTTTATATTCTTGGATACAGTAATGAGTGCATGTGCACCATTTTGTAACTTTAATGAAGTTAGCCAGCAGTGGCTGAAAGGTCAGTATGATAAATCATAAATATATATAAATGCATAATTTTATGATATTTGAGCTTTTCAGATTAAACCTTTGTGTTTTCAACTTATAAATGATTGACATTCTAGAAAGTAAAAAGCATAATTTATGTTTATTTCCTAATTTTTTATGGTGGTTATGAGATTGTTCAAATCTACCAAATGTATACAGAGTTTCCAGTTCAGTAATGAAAATAACACAACACATAAAGTTTTCCTTAACATTTGATAACCACCTAGAGGTTATAAAGATTTCACATATGAAACTTGAAAATGTTCTGTTGCATAAAAATATTTGGAATCATCAAATGAAAATTGCTCTGAATGGTTGACAGTAAACATTCTGAAAGAAAATCTTTGATTAAAATATTATAATATTTATTCAAAAACTTGATATTTTGTGCAATGAAACCCTCATGCACTAATAACATGCAAAACCTTGTGAACTTGTGCAATGAGAACCTCGTGCACTAATAACATGCAAAACCTTGTGAACTTGTGCATAAATTATCAAGTCGTAGCATAATTACTCTCATGGATACTGTTTTTGTTATGAGCTGGGTGGATTCCACCCGACCCCATAATGAAGGGGTTAACAAACTGTAAAGCCGTGTATCTCATGCTGTGGTGTTAAACCACTTCAAGAGCTGTGTGTTTTGGATAGTCAGAGAATGATTAACGGGTGATTATTCTTGATTGGAACACATATATACCTCAAATCCATAATATTATGTTTGTGAGAAAGAAAGCTTAGTAATATCTTCATGCAGGTATAGTCATTATCTGTAAACTCATGTTCAATGTAAAATAAAGCATGGATGTAGTCATTATCCGTAAACTCATGTTGAATGTAAAATAACAAAGCATGGAGCCCCCCAGTGACTCAGCAGTATGTCTTCAGACTTGCACATTAAAATTTGGGTTTCGATACCTGTGGTAGGCAGAGCACAGATAGCCCATTGTGTAGCTTTGTGCTAAATTCAAAACAACAACAACAGCAAAGCATGGATGTAGTCATTAGCCGTAAACTCATGTTGAAGTAAAATAACAAAGCATGGATGTAATCATTAGCCGTAAACTCATTGAATGTAAAATAACAAAGCATGGATGTAGTCATCAGTTGTAAACCCATGTTGAATGTAAAATAACAAAGCATGGATGTAATCATAAGCCATAAACTCATTGAATGTAAAATAACAAAGCATGGATGTAGTCATCAGTTGTAAACCCATGTTGAATGTAAAATAACAAAGCATGGATGTAATCATTAGCCATAAACTCATGTTGAATGTAAAATAACAAAGCATGGATGTAGTCATTATCCATAAACTCATGTTGAATGTAAAATAACAAAGCATGGATGCAGTCATTAGCTATAAACTCATGTTGAATGTAAAATAACAAAGCATGGATGTAGTCATTAGTTGTAAACCCATGTGAATTGGTCATCAATGAATGGGATAAAACCCTAGATATTTTATATGCCACACAAGTATTTTACAAATTCAGTGAAGAACACTTTATAACATTTTTCTTTAAAAAGACAATATATATTCTACTCCAGTGTGGTGTGATGAATAACTTTTATTTTTTAATTGAAAATTTAAAAAATGTTTTTGCAAGATTAAATCATAAAAAAAAGCTGTAAAGTGTCTTAGGGATGAAATTGTATCTGTTGATGATATTTAAATACAGTGAAACCACATTGTACACAAAAGATGTGACAAGAAAAGTGACCCACTGAATTTAACTACAAGTAATGAACATAATCAGCTGTGGGATAAATTCATCGCTTAAGAGTATCTTTGGTCACTTCTTGTGAAAGTGAATTTTTCAAATAGAAATCTATTTAACTAATGAACAGGAAAGAAAAAAACAAACAAAGTGAACTAATTAGTTTTGGGTGAATTAATTGAGAAAAAACATAATTGATGTTATTTTAAACTTTCTTTTATTTATATATCCTTTTTGAGAGGATGGCAATGCAGTTGCCACTTCCTCATAACATCTTTCACAGTCTGGTGGCAACGATATGGCCAGAATGAAATGGCAAGTATATTGGGAATGTGTATTTCGGGTGTTCATTCACTGTTACTCGTTTCATTCTGGGCATTCTTTGTGTGTAATCTTACAAATGAAAAGCACATATTGTTACAATGTTGTTAATTCAAAGAATGTAGTATACTTCTCATAAAGTTACAAGTGGTACTGCCATTGTGTCACAAATTGTGTGTAAGCATTGTTAATACTTGGTAATTTAAATGTTAAAAATACCATCTCTTTTTATAACCATTGATATGTTGCTATTTGCTAAAATCTTGTAATTTGGTCTCAAGACAGCTTAAGGTAAAATTGTATTTAAATATCCTATATTTATTTAATGGAAGAAATCATTGTTGCAAAGAGAAGTTTGACAAGTTCTGAATGGTTTGTTGCAATGTTTGGCTGTTGGTCGAGAGACGATCTTTAAGCAGTTTTGTCATGTTGAACTAAGATATTTGAGAAGAGAAATTATGGTTTTAGTCACCCACTGCTTGAGCACTGTAAACTTCAGTGCTTTGTCTGACATGAGAGTGAAAAATGACTTCTTTCGAGTGTTCCTTATTTTATTAACAGTGTTCTTGATAAAAGTAATATTGTTCTGATTGTTGAAAGTAGATATAATTTGTACAAGTGTTCTTTCATCTGGTTTACTTGTAGAAATTGCTTATGGTCAGGAAATGGATACCAGCATCTTTCAGTTCATGTCAAAAGAAGAAAATGTTGGCAGTGCTAAATCTAGAGTTGAAACTGAACAAGAAAGATTACAGAAACTTCAAGAAGAGTTAATTGAAGTACAGGTTTGTTAGTCTTGATATCTTTAGCCTGTGATAATCGAAGTACAGGTATGTTAGCCTTGATATCTTTAGCCTGTGATAATCGAAGTACAGGTATATTAGCCTTGATATCTTTAGCCTGTGATAATCGAAGTACAGGTATGTTAGCCTTGATATCTTTAGCCTGTGATAATCGAAGTACAGGTATCTTAGCCTTGATATCTTTAGCCTGTGATAATCGAAGTACAGGTATGTTAGTCTTGATATCTTTAGCCTGTGATTTTTTAATCTCTTCCTATCAGAATATGTAATGAGAAATCCCTTTCTAAGTATGAAGAAAACCTTAAGATTTGGTGTGTTTTTTGTGCTTTATATTTTATGCAGAAAATAAACGATTTTTCAACATTTTTGCTCAGTTCTTTAAACTGAGTGTTGTAATAGGGAAAAAACATAAAATTGCTGAAGTTTATGTAGTATGTAAACCACACTAGTATTGGTTGATATATAAATAGGTCAGGAATACAAAGAGTTAAATGTAACTGTTATGTATTTCCTAAATAGCTAAAATCAAAATCCCATTCAAATGGCTAGAATATGTGTTGTATTAAGTCAAATGAACTGGCTTGAGAAACAGTTTTGTTTTTCCAGTGCAGGCTATTTATGTATATGGAAGCTTTTACATATTTATAAAAGGTTTCACCATTGCATAAAACAATGGTGTGAAAGACCGAAGTGATTGCTACCACTGCTTGTTACTCCTAGTGTCAACTATTTGCACTAGGGTTAATTTTTATTTTCCAGCATTAGTAGCTGCTTCTTGGTAGTCTAGAGACTAGTATGCTAGACTGTGAGTCCAAAATGTGCTCAAGTGTGTTTGACACTTTAGGGCTATGGGTGCATTATAAATGTGACAGTCATATCTCACTAGTTAATCATACAAGAGTGTTTGTTTTAGTCTGTTGCTTTAAACGTTTGGGAAGATTACTGCAGATGACCATTAGTGAAGTTTTTTAATGAAACAACCAATTTTTATTTTCTCCTTGAAGCCCATTCTCCAGTGGCTCAACTGTAAGTCTGAGGTCTCACTTTGCTAAAAATTGGGTTTTAAAACCTACGATGTCATTTGTAGCAAGTGTTGTATGAATCTTATAAATTCTGGTCATTATTAAGCACTTGAGTATGTTTTTTTTCTATTTCTGATGAACTTAAGATAATATTTTTCTTGCCTTCATAGGTAGTTATATTTCTTCTACATTGCAGACAGTTAAGGAAATTATTTGATTTTTTCCTACTTTATGAACACTTAAAATACATTTTTTTAGATTTGTGGACAGATAATATTGATTTTGCTTTTACAGACCACATGTTTTTCTGATTCATGTATACTTAAGATAACATGTTTTTCAAATTTGTAGACAGTTAAAACAGTGATGTTCCTACTTTATGCACAGTCAATACATCACATTTCTTTCTACTTTAGAGACATCTAACAATATTTTCAAATTTGTATACGGTTAGGACAACATCATGTTTTTTTAATTAGTTTTTGTCAATTTTTTTCTTTAAGCTCAAATATCAGAGAGAAATTGAACGACTTGAAAAGGAAAACAAAGAGTTGAGGAAACAAATTATGTTGAAGGTTGAAAAATCTGCTCCGAGACGAAAGATAAAGGTGAAAAGAACCATCTCTCGTGAAAGTGATAAGTCACATGCTTGGATATATACATTTTATGACTTGTAGTAAAACGTTTTCCCATGCCTACAGAAGTGCTTTTAACATTGAGTAAAGTGCACAATGAAGAAAGATTGTGTATCTAACTGCTTATTAAATTAACTAATTTTTATAAAACAATATTTTCCATCTAAATACTTTGGAGCTAGTAAGGGCTAAGGTTATATGCTAGATTGAAATATCTGTTTTATCTGTGTTTTAGTTGTTTTTTATATGGTTAAAAAGGTCCTGTAAAATATTTTGAGAGGTTTCGATTTTGTGGGATATTTTTAGTAATTTGTGCAGATGGGATTCAATCTGTAATCAAAGGATCATTGTTATTGCCCCTTAGTGGCAAAACTTTACGTCTGTAGACACTAACTGTGTAAACCGGGTGTAGGTACCTGTGACGGACAGAGCCAGTTGTATAGCTCTGTGCTAAATTACAAACAAACAAACCATCTTTAATACATCTATTTGGAAAGATACAGTCGATAATGGCTGTTGTAGTTGTCTTTTCCATTTCATCATTGTGTTTCCTTAGTAACTTGCTAAATAAAAAAATAAAACATTGTCATTACAACTTTGTTTTTTTAATTTGTTTATATTTTCAGAAAAATTTAATTGACATGTATTCCGAAGTCCTAGATGAGCTTAGCGACTATGATTCAAGTTACAACACTCAAGATCACTTACCAAGGGTAAGCTTTATATTTTATACACCGGATATGCTATGACATACAGCTGGTCCAAGTTGATAGACCACACACCATGGTAAACACTAAGTCTGATGAACTATATTGTATCTGTTCAATGGATCCATGTTTAATTTATTCATACAAATCATGCTAGGAGCTAAATTTACCCAGAAGATTAGTTTTGATACTACATTGTATCTGTTCAATGGATCCATGTTTAATTTATTCATACAAATCATGCTAGGAGCTAAATTTACCCAGAAGATTAGTTTTGATACTACATTGTATCTGTTCAATGGATCCATGTTTAATTTATTCATACAAATCATGCTAGGAGCTAAATTTACCCGGAAGATTAGTTTTGATACTACATTGTATCTGTTCAATGGATCCATGTTTAATTTATTCATACAAATCATGCTAGGAGCTAAATTTACCCGGAAGATTAGTTTTGATACTACATTGTATCTGTTCAATGGATCCATGTTTAATTTATTCATACAAACCATGCTAGGAGCTAAATTTACCCAGAAGATTAGTTTTGATACTTTGCTTTATTTGTCTTATTTTTCACTTGTCATTAGTGTTTCGGTTAAAATGACCATTGAAGGAAAATGTGAGATTTTATTGCAAATAATTGTAAGTAAAAATTAAGACATAATATACATACAAAATCTATGAAATAAGGTTTTTTGTTCTTTGATATAGTTTTATATGTTTTATGACTAAGAATTACACTTATGGTGTGGTTCTACAGGGTTATTAAACTTATGACTTGGTATTACATGTGTGTTGTGGTTCTACAGGGTTATAAAAGTTTAAGATTTGGTATAAAGTGTGGTATGGTTCTACAGGGTTATAAAAGTTTGTGACTTGGTATTGTGTGTGTGGTGTCATTTTACAAGGTCAAAAGTTTCTTTAACATTTTCTCAAGCTAGTTTATTTTCAACCAATAAAGCAGTTTGAATAATAACATTATTAATGTTTTTGTTGGGAGGTTAATAGTTTTTATTATCATAATTTTAAAATTTGTAGATAAAATATAGTACAATATATCTATCTTAATGCTTTTTTCTAGGTTGTTGCAGTGAGAGACCAAAGTATCTTAATGTTGTTTTTCTAGGTTGTTGCAGTGAGAGACCAAAGTATCTTAATGCTTTTTTCTAGGTTGTTGTAGTGAGAGACCAAAGTATCTTAATGTTGTTGTTTTTCTAGGTTGTTGCAGTGAGAGACCAAAGTATCTTAATGTTGTTGTTTTTCTAGGTTGTTGCAGTGAGAGACCAAAGTATCTTAATATTGTTGTTTTTCTAGGTTGTTGCAGTGAGAGACCAAAGTATCTTAATGTTGTTTTTCTAGGTTGTTGCAGTGAGAGACCAAAGTATCTTAATATTGTTGTTTTTCTAGGTTGTTGCAGTGAGAGACCAAAGTATCTTAATGTTGTTTTTCTAGGTTGTTGCAGTGAGAGACCAAAGTATCTTAATATTGTTGTTTTTCTAGGTTGTTGTAGTGAGAGACCAAAGTATCTTAATATTGTTGTTTTTCTAGGTTGTTGCAGTGAGAGACCAAAGTATCTTAATGTTGTTGTTTTTCTAGGTTGTTGCAGTGAGAGACCAAAGTATCTTAATATTGTTGTTTTTCTAGGTTGTTGCAGTGAGAGACCAAAGTATCTTAATATTGTTGTTTTTCTAGGTTGTTGCAGTGAGAGACCAAAGTATCTTAATATTGTTGTTTTTCTAGGTTGTTGCAGTGAGAGACCAAAGTATCTTAATGTTGTTTTTCTAGGTTGTTGCAGTGAGAGACCAAAGTATCTTAATATTGTTGTTTTTCTAGGTTGTTGTAGTGAGAGACCAAAGTATCTTAATGTTGTTTTTCTAGGTTGTTGCAGTGAGAGACCAAAGTATCTTAATATTGTTGTTTTTCTAGGTTGTTGTAGTGAGAGACCAAAGTATCTTAATATTGTTGTTTTTCTAGGTTGTTGCAGTGAGAGACCAAAGTATCTTAATGTTGTTGTTTTTCTAGGTTGTTGCAGTGAGAGACCAAAGTATCTTAATATTGTTGTTTTTCTAGGTTGTTGCAGTGAGAGACCAAAGTATCTTAATATTGTTGTTTTTCTAGGTTGTTGTAGTGAGAGACCAAAGTATCTTAATATTGTTGTTTTTCTAGGTTGTTGCAGTGAGAGACCAAAGTATCTTAATGTTGTTGTTTTTCTAGGTTGTTGCAGTGAGAGACCAAAGTATCTTAATATTGTTGTTTTTCTAGGTTGTTGTAGTGAGAGACCAAAGTATCTTAATATTGTTGTTTTTCTAGGTTGTTGCAGTGAGAGACCAAAGTATCTTAATGTTGTTGTTTTTCTAGGTTGTTGTAGTGAGAGACCAAAGTATCTTAATATTGTTGTTTTTCTAGGTTGTTGCAGTGAGAGACCAAAGTATCTTAATGTTGTTTTTCTAGGTTGTTGCAGTGAGAGACCAAAGTATCTTAATATTGTTGTTTTTCTAGGTTGTTGCAGTGAGAGACCAAAGTATCTTAATATTGTTGTTTTTCTAGGTTGTTGCAGTGAGAGACCAAAGTATCTTAATGTTGTTGTAGTGAGAGACCAAAGTATTTTAATGTTGTTGTTTTTCTAGGTTGTTGTAGTGGGAGACCAAAAGTATCTTAATGTTGTTTTTCTAGGTTGTTGCAGTGAGAGACCAAAGTATCTTAATGCTTTTTTCTAGGTTGTTGTAGTGAGAGACCAAAGTATCTTAATGTTGTTGTTTTTCTAGGTTGTTGCAGTGAGAGACCAAAGTATCTTAATGTTGTTGTTTTTCTAGGTTGTTGCAGTGAGAGACCAAAGTATCTTAATATTGTTGTTTTTCTAGGTTGTTGCAGTGAGAGACCAAAGTATCTTAATGTTGTTGTTTTTCTAGGTTGTTGCAGTGAGAGACCAAAGTATCTTAATATTGTTGTTTTTCTAGGTTGTTGTAGTGAGAGACCAAAGTATCTTAATATTGTTGTTTTTCTAGGTTGTTGCAGTGAGAGACCAAAGTATCTTAATGTTGTTGTTTTTCTAGGTTGTTGTAGTGAGAGACCAAAGTATCTTAATATTGTTGTTTTTCTAGGTTGTTGCAGTGAGAGACCAAAGTATCTTAATGTTGTTTTTCTAGGTTGTTGCAGTGAGAGACCAAAGTATCTTAATATTGTTGTTTTTCTAGGTTGTTGCAGTGAGAGACCAAAGTATCTTAATATTGTTGTTTTTCTAGGTTGTTGCAGTGAGAGACCAAAGTATCTTAATGTTGTTGTAGTGAGAGACCAAAGTATCTTAATGTTGTTGTTTTTCTAGGTTGTTGTAGTGGGAGACCAAAGTATCTTAATGTTGTTGTTTTTCTAGGTTGTTGTAGTGGGACACCAAAGTATCTTAATGTTGTTGTTTTTCTAGGTTGTTGTAGTGGGACACCAAAGTATCTTAATGTTGTTTTTCTAGGTTGTTGCAGTGAGAGACCAAAGTATCTTAATATTGTTGTTTTTCTAGGTTGTTGCAGTGAGAGACCAAAGTATCTTAATGTTGTTGTTTTTCTAGGTTGTTGCAGTGGGAGACCAAAGTATCTTAATGTTGTTGTTTTTCTAGGTTGTTGTAGTGGGACACCAAAGTATCTTAATGTTGTTGTTTTTCTAGGTTGTTGCAGTGGGAGACCAAAGTATCTTAATGTTGTTGTTTTTCTAGGTTGTTGTAGTGAGAGACCAAAGTATCTTAATATTGTTGTTTTTCTAGGTTGTTGCAGTGAGAGACCAAAGTATCTTAATGTTGTTTTTCTAGGTTGTTGCAGTGAGAGACCAAAGTATCTTAATATTGTTGTTTTTCTAGGTTGTTGCAGTGAGAGACCAAAGTATCTTAATATTGTTGTTTTTCTAGGTTGTTGCAGTGAGAGACCAAAGTATCTTAATGTTGTTGTAGTGAGAGACCAAAGTATTTTAATGTTGTTGTTTTTCTAGGTTGTTGTAGTGGGAGACCAAAAGTATCTTAATGTTGTTGTTTTATAGGTTGTTGTAGTGGGAGACCAAAGTGCTGGAAAGACAAGTGTGTTGGAAATGGTTGCTCAAGCCAGAATATTCCCACGGTAAGGAAGAATGAGACTCAGAATTTGTTTCTTGTCAAAGAAAATTTAAAATATTCATAAACTTCTTAGAAAAGTTACTTTTCTACACATTACAAGATTTTAGTCTAAAATTGAATGAAAATTAAGAAAAAGTAGATTTATCTTTTGTTTTATAATAATCAGAGGAAATGAAAAAAGATTTAGAAACTTGAATAAAAATGTACTGTTTTAATGAACTAATCAATTCTTAATGTACTGTTTTAATGAACTAATCAATTCTTAATGTACTGTTTTAATGAACTAATTAATTCATATTTTCCATCTAAACATTTAAATAACGTAGGTTAACTTCTACTTACAATAGAACTGCCCTTTTATTTAATTTGCTTTGCAAATCGATGTATACAAGACCCATTAATACTAGAAATAAATGGCCTTACAAGAGCAAAACATTATGCAATTATACACTTCATTTTTCACTTCACAGCTTTAGGAGCATTCACTAAAATGCAAACCAAAATCTGGTTCACTTGGACTGTCCTGTTCATTATACTGAACTCTAAAATAAAAATCAAACACTTAAATCCAGTCCTTATCATTGAAGTATTTATTACACCGGACAATATATTAACTGTATTAACCACATCTGAAGGGAACCTATTGTAAAAGTCAATCACTCTATCAAATCTCTCCTACACTGCAAAAATCCGTGTTGTTTTCCATTAGTTTTATATTTAATATGATCTTGAGTAACCTTAGGTTAAAATATTTGTCGATGATTTGTTTTCGAAGCTCATTTGCTAAGATCTAAGACAGTTCTTCTCCAACTAATATCTGTGTGATATTCTTATTTATTTGATACCAGTCACACCAAGAGTGACAGATAATAGGTGCTGATGGTTCAGTGATTAACTTAGATATTTGTGTTATTTCTGGTGAACGTTACATTTAGGTTTGTAAATATATCTGCTTATGACTGTTGCTACTTTGTGTATTTTAATTGTCTGTATTTGTTCCGAGTGGTACAAGTTTTTCATGAGCAGCTTTCACTTTGGTAATTTCCTGTGTTTATACTCAGATATACTGATATAAGATAATTAACTGGTAGACGTGTAAACAAAAGCAACTGTTGTTTCTCTAGGGGTGCTGGAGAAATGATGACACGAGCTCCAGTCAAGGTCACTCTCAGTGAAGGCCCCTACCACATAGCCAAGTTTAAAGACAGTTCTAGAGAATTTGATCTGACTCGAGAAAGTGAGGTACGAAAATAATGTCTCTGCTTAAACAGGTAAAAAAAAGGTAGCTTAACAAAACATTGTTATTTGTGTGAGGAGAAATAATTCAGTAGTTTCTTGTTGGAGACATTTTTGGTCTGTTCTGTTTCCTTGCTTATTAGAAACTACTTTGCAAATGAATGTCGTATTTTTGAAAACAAAAAGTGAAGTTTATTATTAAATGATAGAATTTTATTTGAAAACGGAGAGCAACGTTGAAATGTTTAGGCTTTACTTTTGTTTTCCTTGTCTCTAATAAAGCATACTCAAATAATAAATGCTTCTCTTGTTAACACTAGCTCTAAAATCTGAATGTGCCTGTTTTACATTTGTGTACAAGGATTTAAGACAAACAGTAAATGATAAATAACGTAGTGATAAACATTTCTGATGTCATTATCAGTAACTAGAAATTTCTAAATGTTTAAGTTTCAAATTTTCAACTGTAAATATACAAGTTTTACATATTCAAACTAAACACGTGTTAGTTCCATGTGGTAATCCTTAGAACATCAACCTTTGGTGGAACAACTGAATGCCTTCAGATTTACAGTGCTAAAAGTGAGGGTCGGTTCCCCTTGGTAACACAGCAGAAAGCCTGTTGTGACTTTGCTATTGGAAAACACACACATCTAGTACACATAGTTTTATGAAAGAACTTTTAAATATATCAGTTATAGATAAAAGGTTCCAAATACGGTAGCTCCAGCCATGTAAGTTCAGTAGCTCTCGTTGAAAATTACATCATTTGTATTGGTTCTATATAAGCATAACTCAGACTGAATTTTGCCAATGTAGAAACGTTTTTTGATGTGTAACGTTCAGAGTTTTAGTAGTCCTTTGTTGTTTTTATGTTTAGCTTGCAGAACTGAGGAGAGAGGTGGAAATACGAATGAAAAATAGCGTAGTCAATGGAAAAACTGTCAGTTCTGATGTAAGTGAGATGATAATTTATAATTTTGTAAAAATGAGTTAAAAAACATTTATTGTTGAAAAATAATATTTTGGTTGTTTGTTATGGATATATGTTGGGAAGAGATGAAAAGGTAATCCATAGACTGATACACTTTCAAAATTAAAGAATTAACCAGGTAAAAATTACAAAAAAATAAAATTAGACAAACAGAGAACTATCTCTGTTCTTACCACATTTTTATAAACATAAAGTTTAAGAAGTATACACTCTCTTAAAAATTTTAAAATTTTATGAAAGCAGAACAGGAGAATTCCATCAGAAAGTCCTCTAACCTTCTATAGGAGAAGCTATTCATTTTTATATCTTGTGGAGAATGCTTCTGACTGAGTGTAACATTTTTGGATTAGGCAAAAGTTTCCTCTTTTTTCTGTGGTTATAAATAACAAGTCTGTGAAAGTTAAACCTAGAAGTCCTGAGGTCCTAAATATACTACCATTGTGTTTGATTGATGTGATGTGATTACCTATTTACTTATCTTGTGAATAACCTTTGTAACATATTGACCATTTTACTGATGAAGTCTCGAGGCATATTGTATAACTTTGGACTTTTTGACAAAATTGTAGGAGAAGGAATTATGAATTATGAGAAATAGTTTGGTAGCTTAATTTTTTGTGATATTTTGTATTAAGAAATACAAATATTTAGCAAACAATATCTGGTATGAATTGTGAAACGTGCAAAGCATTAGGTTCAGGACTAATCCAGTGTGGCTTCCAGAGAACATGGGGTATTTCAGCTGCACTTGGTTTTTCAAAAGTTACTATCATTGAGACATTTTTTTTGCTGAAAGTTGTATCTGTTTCTGAAAAAGCTTTTCTAAATTCAAAATTGTTGTGTTGATTATTAAAAACTTAGTTATGGCAATTAAATTAATCTCTTAAAGACTCAAATTGCATTAAATTTATATAACAATCACTAAGAAAGGTTGAACAAAGAGAAACTTAACAAAAATATCTATTGAGTAAGACTTCTAGTTTTGAGTAAGACTTCTAGTTTCGAGTGTGTTAATGTCAAACCGATTATTGATTCAAGTGAAACTTCAACCTTTAAATTTTTACCATGCTGTCTACAGCATGTTGGAAAGCTTCAATAAATCATGAAAAAAATGTTGAGTGAACTGAAAACTTTGGTGTGAAGGAAAATATGATGGATTGATATTTAAGTGTATCAGAGTTTTGGAACAACTTTAGATAAATGTTTATAACAAGAAACAGAAGAAATGAACTTGTGTATATTTTGAAAAGTAAACATCCTTGTATACTGATTATATCAGTATGAATTATATGAGTGTAATGTGTTTTGTAGGTGATAGCCATGACTGTAAAAGGACCAGGAATTCAAAGAATGGTGCTTGTTGACCTTCCAGGAGTTATTAGTGTGAGTATTTACCCTTCAAATGAACATAAAAGCTGCATAGTTCTGTCATAATTTGTGGTAAAAACACTTTTACATTTTGCTCAAAGAGGGAGGTTTGATGTACATATAGTTTTTAATATTTCATTTTAAATAAATTAGAGAAGTTAATAAACAGACCCTTAGTTTTAAAAGATCACAAAAATCATGTTTGTCTACTACCGTCAAGATTAGGATGTGTGAAGTCATGCTTGAAAATAACCATGAGAAATGCTTTTTAGGTTTTTGTCAGTGAATAAAGACGACTTATAAATTCCAATTTTTATTACTAGAGAATTTCTTGTACATTATTTCAATTCTAAACATTAAGCTGCTCAGTTTTGGCTTTTTAGATTCTCATAAAGTGAAAGCTGTATTACAGAGTTGCCAGTTAGCTTTAATAGGGTAAAAAAGATTATTATCAGGCTGTTACAATTAAAATGATATTTTGATTCCAATGAGTAATATTAGTTTTAAAATAAAGGATAACTTATATTTATCGATGATTGAGGTGGAAGATTTATGTGTTTAAAATTAATAAGTGTTTATGTTTTCTTTCTCAGACCATCACGACTGAAATGTCAGATGATACGAGAGATGCCATTAAAGAGATCACTCAGAACTATATGAGTAACCCTAATGCCATTATTTTGTGTATTCAAGGTGGGGTTGTCGTTTTTGCACGAAAGATCTAGAGATTATAGTACAAAAGAATAAGTATTATTTGTTCAAGTTAAATAATGTAATTTTTAATAACTTGACATTATTAATTCTGAATTATTGAGTTTGATAAGCTTGGAAACTGACTCAGTTTTTTTTTAGTTCTTTGTGAAATTGAAATCAAGCAAGTTGCCAAGTGATGCCAAATTGACATGCAGGACATGTTTTAAGTTATTAATCGGACAGCTCGTTGTGTGCACTCCCGTTTACTGTTATCTGTTCAAATTATTTAGTGAGAAACTTGATAACTGACTGATTTGTTTTCTGACTCTTTAGAGGGTATTGTTTGGTTGTTCTCTGCTACAGTCGTATAAAACTCTTTTAGCAGGCTAGATGCACAGTGGTAATGCAGCATACGTGAAAATGAGATGTGTATTTTATAAGGAGAGTATAACAACAACAGTAGAATACTGAGAAAATATCACATTTGACTAGTATTTTTAGTGGTTATCTTTGACACTGAATAGCTGACATGGTCACCCTTTATGTGCTTATTAAGCAAATTGGGCTTTTGGAAGCTCCTGTGTACTCACTCTGTCGTTTTTGACCAATCTCTACTTAATTGTTTGTCCAGCTTTTGTTTCCAGCATTCAACTTTTAGCTCACTTTCACTGAACTATAACTCTTCAACTACAGGCAGCTGACCTGATAGTAGTGACCTGAGAAATGTTCTATCAATTCCCCAGATAAGAAACCTTTAAAAGGTTAATCACATGTGAATTAAATTACTAAACTAAATTCATTGTAGTGGAATTTAACAACAAACCCTGGTTTACTGTTTCAGTTTTTGACCATGTTTTTTGTTGGTTTTTTTTTAGATGGTTCAGTTGATGCTGAAAGGAGTATTGTGACCGACTTAGTCAGCCAGATGGACCCACAGGGAAGGAGAACAATATTTGTTTTAACCAAAGTAGACCTAGCAGAGCTAAATATGGCCAACCCTAACAGGGTTTGTTTTGTTATATTTTGTATAAAATTTATTACTTTCTTCTGAAATCTAAGTCACAAATCATTGTATTGTAAACTAAGTTTTTAGAAAAATATTTTCATGTAATTCAACTTTGTTTTCCTTCTGTCAAAAGCTATTTAAAATTTGAAGAGACAGATTTTCTTTCTGTTTCTGTAATTCTTCAATCAGATTCTTTATGAAATTTAACCTTTTAAGAAAACTTTTTAAATTCTTCACAGATCAAGAAAATACTAGATGGAAAGTTGTTTCCCATGAAGGCTTTGGGATATTTTGCAGTTGTGACAGGCAGAGGTGAATCTTTTAAAATTTCATTCTAAGTGTGATTAGTAATTAATTTTTATAAAAAAAATAATAATAATTTGCCTTTAAAAATAAGTTTTAGATTATGTGCAATGTATAATGTTTAGTCCTCTTCAAATTTAAGGCAACTGTGGTTTCTCAGGTGATGAAATCCTCATGTGGTTTTCATGGCTCTTGATAAAAGAAATTAAAACTTTTTTCCTGGGCCAGGAAATTTTTTAAATTGTTTAAGTTTGATAATTTGTGAAGTTTTTGAAAATGTTTTAATAGTTAATATGATATAAGGAAACAGTTCAATCAAAAAGTATACATATATATACTTTTTTTTTCTATTATATAATATCAAACACAATGTTGAATATATACAAATCATGGAGAAAAGATGGTTTGAGCTAGCTGTGAGTGGAGGTTTATGAAAGTCAACTTACATTTTTATTCCATGTCATTAGAACATGTGCTTAAGTGTTACTGTTGACATTTATTGAGCTTAAACTGTGTTTCACTATCAAATATTCCGTCTTTTGTCATATTAATTTGAATGTATTGGTTATTTAAAAGCTGGGAAGTTTAATTTCGTCATGTCTGTGGGTATCATGTTTATTATCCTCTGACATTTCTAACTACTTTCACAGTTCATCCCTTTTTATATTTGAAGGATACCTTTTTTTTCTTTGTACTTTACATGTAATGACACATTATTCAAGTGTTTTTGTCTTTTTAAAGGAAACAAAGAAGACAGCATCCAAACAATTAAAAATTACGAAGAGCAGTTTTTCCGAAACTCTAGACTTTGCAAGTACGTATGTATGAATGTTAGTAAAGTTAACCAAAGCTTAGGAAAAAAAGAAACCATTAATACAATTTTATAAAATTGGAAAAGTAAGATAGAAAAAACTTTTATTTATTTTTAGTATCATTGGTGTTTAGTTGTTAGGGGAAAGAAACTTTCCCCAGCTGGGGTATTTGGAGACACAGTTTGCCCCACTTGTGTTTTGTTCAGCTGGAGAGAATTTTATGTTTGAGAATTATTCTGAAAGAAGTTTCTGATTGGGAGTACATTTATTTTGAGCAAAAAAAAAGTGTTGGAAGAAGGGAAAATTGGTAAAGGAAGGCTTTATTTGTTTTGGGGAAGGCAATGGTCTATGGACAGGGTCACAGTTTGGCAAGGATTTATAAATCTTATACCATGGATATGACCTTGAATCAAAATCAAATGCCAAAAAATTAATATGGAGTGAAATTGAAATATCTCAAGAAAACCCATTTTCACAGGACATGGTGGTGGGTGGTGATGACTAGTTGCTTTCCCTCTAGTCTTACACTGCTAAATTATGGCACAGATAACCCTTGTGTAGTTTTGCCTGAAGTTCAAAACGAACAAGTAAACAAACTTGACAGAAATGAAGAATTCTGTTGGGTGTTCTTCTTTTGACTCGCTTACCTAATCAGTTGAGTATGCTAGTTGGTTGGTGGATGTTTGTATTGGAGCTTTTATTTGAGTTTTTAGGGCTACAGTGGTAGTTGCTTTTTTTTTCAGGAGTCTGGAAAACAGCTGATTAATAATGATAATTTTTTTATAAAGCAAATCGTTTGGATTATTTTCAAGGATAATGTTTTTAATCTTGTCA
Organism: Carcinoscorpius rotundicauda; assembly: GCA_011833715.1. Lineage (NCBI taxonomy): Eukaryota > Metazoa > Arthropoda > Merostomata > Xiphosura > Limulidae > Carcinoscorpius > Carcinoscorpius rotundicauda. Next base: position 126,769,328 of record CM022394.1, on the reverse strand, counting down.
TGTTAGGATCTTAAGAGATTTGATGTTTATTTTTTTAATTTGCCTACAGTGTGTTTTCTGTTCAGCATGTTATGGTCTGGTAATGTGTTAGTGGTGGTATTGTTAGCTGGGAAACAAGGAGTGTAAAGATCTGGGTTTGAGTCTATACAGTTTGTTTTGTTGAATGTGGTGGCAATCAAGTTTTTAAAGGCTGATTTATAATAGTGTGCATGAAGGTTGATCTCGCAGTGATGTATTTAATGTGGTGACATTTTGTGATGCCATTTTTATTCAAAGTTAAATTAATTCTAATGTTTTGTTGTGTTCATTTATGGATTCATCAATACTTTCTTACTAAAGTTCATTTAGGGATTCATCAATACTTTGTTACTGAAGTTCATTTATGGATTCATCAATACTTTCTTACTAAAGTTCATTTAGGGATTCATCAATACTTTGTTACTGAAGTTCATTTAGGGATTCGTCAATACTTTTTTTTACTAAAGTTCATTTAGGGATTCGTCAATACTTTTTTTTACTAAAGTTCATTTAGGGATTCATCAATACTTTTTGTTACTAAAGTTCAGTTAGGGATTCATCAATACTTTTTTTATTAAGTTCAGTTAGGGATTCATCAATACTTTTTTTACTAAAGTTCAGTTAGGGATTCATCAATACTTTTTTTTACTAAAGTTCAGTTAGGGATTCACCAATACTTTTTTTACTAAAGTTCAGTTAGGGATTCATCAATACCTTTTTTACTAAAGTTCAATTAGGGATTCTTCAACACTTTTACTAAAGTTCAGTTAAGGATTCATCAATACTTTTTTACTAAAGTTCAGGCCAGTCAGTGCCCTTTAACATTTCAATGTTTTGTTTAGCTTTTATGTTGCTCATCTGTGGCTTAAGTGTGTAGTTGCATGTGGCAATGAATTGACTTCATTTGAAAGTTTATCAAATTTTGGTGTAAGTGTCCAGTGATTGTTTCCAGGGCCCATCCAGGTGGAAGAAGTAAACATTTCTGAGGCTTTACTGATTGGTTATATTATTTGTTCTGCTTGGTTTTAGTTGTACCTGTTGTTGTTTTTAGAAGCTGTCCTTTAGGTGGAGAATGTACAAGAATTCAATTGTTTAATTTTTATTTTATGATGCTTTGAATTTCAGACTCCTTTTAGTTAACAGTTGTTTTACTGCCAGTTTCTCTATGATGATTTTAAATCCATGGTTTTCAGCTGTGGTCCACTTATCTCAAGAGTTTGTATGAGCAAAGATACAGTTATCTTATTAAGTTTTTATTGAACAAAATTTTTTTGATGAAGTCAAAATAAAATTCAGTTACTTAAATTATGGTTAAAATTTCAATAGTTTATTTAATCGTGGATTTGTGTTGAGGGTAAGAAACATATCTTCACCCATACCACAGTCTTGTTTTCGGCTTTACTAACTTACTTTGAATATCTTGGGAATTGGGAACACATCACATTGACTGAACACTTGGTGTATTGTTTGGTGTTCCATGGATAAGCATAATAGCTCTTTTTTACATAACAGTGTGGTGCTATTTTTCTGATGGGTTTTGTAGAATATAATGCAACAATAGGCTAAACTTGGTTGTCAATTTTTCACATATTACCTATGATAAAATATCTTTTGGAAAGCCTAACTTGGTTTCCTTTTCCAGGATGTATTTCTTTACAAACTGGTAGATGACTTACAGTTTGCATGTCCTATGTTCAAATCCTGTTAAGGAAAATGTTTGCGTTTCGTGCCATAAGAGAGTTATATTATGATGATAAATTCCACTTGTTTTTGTTTAAAGAGTAGCCCAATATTTGGTTGTGGATGGTGCAGACTAGTTATTTTCCCTCTAGTGCATCATAACTAAATTAGTGATGGCTGTGGCAGATAACTCTTGAGTAGATGTACGTGAAATTCATCAAATGAAAGTTTGTCGCAGGTTGGTCTTATGTTTTCACTTTTTTTTATCATAAAGAATTGTAAAATATATATGGTAACTGAAAACTGACATATTCTATCATGACTGCTTTTTTATAAAAGTGACTATTTCAGATAGGCAGAAAGAATAATATCTCAGTAAAGTCTATACTGTACTTGGTATTGGCTCTATAAATCTCTGGTAGCATGCTTTTTCACAATTAACTTTATCACTTCTTACAGAGAGGGTGTGTTAAACATGTCTCAGTGTACAACTCAGAGTCTCAGCTTGGCAGTGTCTGAGTGTTTTTGGAAGATGGTGAAAGAGTCGGTTGAACAGCAGGCTGATGCTTTTAAAGGTAAAGTCATCCCTGGAGACAAAAGGATGATAAATTGGAAGCTCTGTGGTATTTAGATGATTGGTACAAACATGGTACTTGGATAACAAAGATATTTAAATCAAAAGAAATGTGCATTGAGTCAAGCTGACTTAACCTTTATTAGTTCTAAACTTAAGGTTTATATCTAGTTTATTTCTAAGAGGTTGTTTTAAGTATAAATGTGATGTCTCAGAAGCTGTTTAAAGTAACAGAGGTATTTGGATTTTCAATAACTCTTTCAAGTAACTATTGTAATGTTGACTCAGAGTTTGCAAGTGAACACACAAAAAAAGGTTTATAATTAATAAGAACTTTTTCATGTATAAAATTTTTAACTAATCACTTCAGTGTTTAACCAATTGGTCAATCTATAATACTTTTATAGAAAGAAAACTGCTTATTTTAAATTTGTGGTTCATCAGAGAAAATGTTTTCAACATATTGTATAGTTTATTGCAACAGAGAAAACCTAAAAACTACATAGTTTAGACATTACCTTATTTCTTTTAGTGGTTTTATAATAACCCAGAAGGTAATGATGTTCATTTTGTGTTTCAGCCACTCTTGTTTAACTTGTTCAGTGTTTTAATTTCTTGTTTGTCACTATATTTGTAATATCTTCCTTCCTCTTAAAAACTGTTTGAAAACTTAACACTGCATTTGTTTAAAATCTTACTTCAAATACAGTTTCTGAATATTTTTATTTGTTCTTACCTCGTTAAATCCATCTTAAACATACAGAGTGAATAATATTAAACAGTGTGTGGGCTTGCAGTGGCCCAGCAGTGTGTGGCTTTACAGTGCTATAAATTGAGTACCTTTGTTGGCAGAGCACAGATAGCCCTTTGTTTAGCTTTGTTCTAACTTCAAACATACAAAGAAATATTTTTGTGTAGGAACACACACACATATACATGTACAATCAAAGTCTTCCACTGTAGACACCATGAAGGATCTCGTATATTGTTTCTCACGCTTACAGAAAGTAAGCATTCAGCTTGTAAAAAATGTTAGTTTCTTTAGAGCACACATTCTGAAAACATCTGGTTCTTGGGGGTTGTTTCTTCCAAACATTTTGAGATACAGTAGTCTATGTGTTGACAAATAATTATTTTAATCTGGAATGAGAGTTATTTTTACCTACTGTTTGATGGCTCTGTTTTTAAAATTATATGAAAGATATTTTCATATGGAGTAAAAATTTGGTTTAATATCACACAGCATAAAATTAAAAAGTAGTATATAAGTAGTGTATGTATGTCACTAATGACATTGAAATGTCTTTAACAACAGATACTCATTTCATCTCTGTTCACAGAATTGTTGCTCTCAACCAAATGTGACTCGTCTCTAACTTATGTCCGGAGTTTTCGTGCAAGTTCACACTTAGGGTTTCTGATTGAAACACAACTCTCCAAACAGTTTTTACTCATAGTTTCTGTTAAACCTAAAAGAGTGTATTCACTCGTTTTTGTTACTTTCATTATAAAACTAATACAGTTACGTGTTTTAGAATCCACATCAAGTAAATAATGTATTTGGTTCTTGAAGTCACTAGACATGAAATTTTCTGTTCAGTTTTCCTCGTTTTACTTCATCTTCCAGCTACTCGATTTAATCTTGAAGTCGAATGGAAGAACAATTTCCCAAGACTCAGGGAACTTGACAGAGTGAGTTTTTCTCTTTTCAAAATACAAAAATGAAAGATATTTTTCAATTAATATTTCAACATTTTCTCAATTTTTAAAATACGGCTGTATCAGTTTCATTCCTTGTCTTGAAGAATATTAAGCTACATGTATAACTTAATCAAAGTCATCCTTATATGTCACTAGTGGTTTGAGTTTCATATATACTGCCAGAATAAGTATTTATATTTTATTTTGTTACATGTATTAATATTCATGATAAAACCTAAGGAACCTGTGTAAGGTTAATGATCATTTTCCATTGTATTCTAATCATGTGAAAATGTCTCTATTGTATACGTTTATAATTTGTTGTACATATAATTTAATTACATGAAAGCTGTTTGATTTAAAATATATTTATTCACTCAAAAAAATAATGTGATACTGTAGTGTTTCACTCTGTTTCAGACTTTGAGTAGACTCAAGTTTGATATTGATGAAGTGTGAAACTACAATGTTCAAACCTTATATACTCCATGATTCAACAGTGTTTGTCTGTGACAGTTAGCTCCCTCTTCTGAAGAACATTTATTATTATTAAACTGTTGTCTCCAAGCTTCTATTTTTATTTCTGGTTTTCAGATTAATTGTGTTATTTTTCACATAGATCTCAAAAGGAAGGTAATTAATGTAATTTTTTTAGTGTAACTAATTTAACTCTGTTCGTATAATTAGTGTAATTTTATTACTAAATTTTAAAACTCTTCAGGATGAACTATTTGAAAAAGCGAGGGGAGAAATCCTGGATGAAATTGTGAACCTCAGCCAGCTGAGCCCTAAACATTGGTGAGTTCTGTAAAATAGGACAAGTCTACTCTGTACTATATTGTTTTATCATGTAGAACACTAGTTCTGTTCTGTAAAATAGGATGAGTCTACTCTGTACTATATTGTTTTATCATGTAGAACACGAGTTCTGTGAAATAGGATGAGTCTACTCTGCATTATATTGTTTTATCATGTATAACACTAGTTCTGTTCTGTAAAATAGGATGAGTCTACTCTGTACTATATTGTTTTATCATATAGAACACTAGTTCTATTCTGTGAAATAGGATGAGTCTACTCTGTACTATATTGTTTTATCATGTATAACACTAGTTCTGTTCTGTAAAATAGGATGAGTCTACTCTGTACTATATTGTTTTATCATATAGAACACAAGTTCTGTTCTGTAAAATAGGATGAGTTTACTCTGTACTATATTGTTTTATCATATAGAACACTAGTTCTATTCTGTGAAATAGGATGAGTCTACTCTGTACTATATTGTTTTATCATGTATAACACTAGTTCTGTTCTGTGAAATAGGATGAGTCTACTCTGTACTATATTGTTTTATCATGTAGAACACTAGTTCTGTGAAATAGGATGAGTCTACTCTGTACTATATTGTTTTATCATATAGAACACAAGTTCTGTTCTGTAAAATAGGATGAGTCTACTCTGTACTATATTGTTTTATCATGTAGAACACGAGTTCTGCTCTGTAAAATGGGATGAGTCTACTCTGTACTATATTGTTTTATCATGTATAACACTAGTTCTGTTCTGTGAAATAGGATGAGTCTACTCTGTACTATATTGTTTTATCATGTAGAACACTAGTTCTGTGAAATAGGATGAGTCTACTCTGTACTATATTGTTTTATCATGTAGAACACAAGTTCTGTTCTGTAAAATAGGATGAGTCTACTCTGTACTATATTGTTTTATCATGTAGAACACGAGTTCTGCTCTGTAAAATGGGATGAGTCTACTCTGTACTATATTGTTTTATCATGTATAACACTAGTTCTGTTCTGTGAAATAGGATGAGTCTACTCTGTACTATATTGTTTTATCATGTAGAACACTAGTTCTGTGAAATAGGATGAGTCTACTCTGTACTATATTGTTTTATCATGTAGAACACAAGTTCTGTTCTGTAAAATAGGATGAGTCTACTCTGTACTATATTGTTTTATCATATAGAACACAAGTTCTGTTCTGTGAAATAGGATGAGTCTACTCTGTACTATATTGTTTTATCATGTAGAACACAAGTTCTGTTCTGTGAAATAGGATGAGTCTACTCTGTACTATATTGTTTTATCATGTATAACACTAGTTCTGTAAAATAGGATGAGTCTACTCTGCATTATATTGTTTTATCATGTAGAACACGAGTTCTGTGAAATAGGATGAGTCTACTCTGTACTATATTGTTTTATCATGTATAACACAAGTTCTGTAAAATAGGATGAGTGTACTCTGTACTATATTGTTTTATCATGTAGAACACTAGTTCTGTGAAATAGGACGAGTCTACTCTGTACTATATTGTTTTATCATGTATAACACAAGTTCTGTTCTGTAAAATAGGATGAGTCTACTCTGTACTATATTGTTTTATCATGTAGAACACGAGTTCTGTGAAATAGGATGAGTCTACTCTGCATTATATTGTTTTATCATGTAGAACACTAGTTCTGTCAATTTAAATAGGATGAATTTATACAGGGTGTTTAAAAATAAATATATCAAAAATAAAGTTGAATAATTTTATTGTTATTTGAAATGACAAAAATTTGATGTAATTGCAGTTAGTAGGTTTGTGAGTTTTGTTGTATTGAAATTTGCTTGTTTCTCTGATGACTGAACTGTTACTAGAGCATTCTCTCTACAAATGCTCCCAGAGTTTTTTATTCCATGACTTCGAAAAACTCCTGACTTCTTACAAAGAACTATCTCCCAATAGGATAGAGTACCACTCCACTTTGATCAAATTGTTAAAGTTGTCTAAAGTGTTGGATTGGTGGAGAAAGATATGCTTGTTTGGCCAATTTAACCCTTTCAGATTTTAATCTTTGAGAGTTTTCTGAAAACAAAATCTAAGATCATAGAGAACTGAAACATTATTTATTAATCTACCTTATCCATCTATACTGGTGTGTTGGAAGATGTTTCATCAGAAGTTGAACACAGAATTAAATTATAGTTAATGATGAAAAACATGCAGAAGTCAATTATTTATCAAAACTTTAATTATTATCCCACTTATTTTTATATTGAGTTTTTATTGTTATCTCAAATAACATCAAAGCTGTTCAACTTTATTTTTGGTACATTTATTTTTGAACACCCTGTATATAAATATTTGCCTTCAGGTTAATCGTGGCACTATTCTAATTAGTATAATAAAATGTGTCTCAGAATGGCTGGTATGGATATTAACACTATTATTGAGAACAACGTTTTGACCCTCCTGAGTCATCTTCAGGTTATGAAGTGACTGATGAGTGTAACTGAAAGTCTTCTTAAACCTCTTTGTAGATTAATTAGAAAGCTGCTTAGATAATAACCATTTTCAGACATTCTATTTCAGTGAGTTACATGTTAATTATGTTGTAAGATGCATATTTAAAAGATACAGCAATTTTTTGTGAAGAACTTAGAGTTAAAAAAAACTAACAAATCAGGTCTCTTTAATGATACCATTTGAGTACACAAATTGTTAACATTTGTTAACCTGAAGATGACTTAGGAAGGTTGAAATGTTGTTCTCTGCTTATTTATAAGTGTTTATACCCTTACCAGCCGTTCTGAGATACATTTTTATTTCAACTGGGTTTCTTATCATCACGAAGTATAACAAAATGTCACATCTACATGTATGAATGATTTGAAATAATTAAACAAATACCTGACAACCTCTCAGAATATTTGCTCTGTTTCAGATGCACTGTTATTGGAGCTAGCTGTAAAATGTCATTCCTAACTATTAACTTGAGTGGCTTAGAATACATTATGTTGTGGGTACTAAAAGAAACAATAGTCTGTGATGTGTTTAGTTGCAACTTTTTAAAAATTATATGTTTTGGATATTTCACGTGCTCTATTAATCCAGTTGTATCTTCATTACATAAAACAAGTATTGAACCAACAACTTTATAAAACACTTTCTAGTTTTAATTAATCTAGTCTGATTCAGGAATCACAATTTTTGCCTTTATACAGAAGGGATATTTATTTACACTTTTAGTCTAACAGCCATTGAAAATTTTGTTTTATTGGGTTAGGGAAGAAGCATTATCAAAGAAGATCTGGGATAAAATGTCTCTTCATGTGTTTGAGAACATCTATATTCCAGCTGCTCAGACTGAGAATTCAGGGTAGGTGGTCATCAAAATATTGTTTAATCTAACACTGATGTTGTAATAAAACTGGCAGAATGCCACATATTGAATATAAACAGTTAGTGTTTGTGTAACAAAACTGGTAAAGTGCCAAATATTGAATAGGAACAGTTAGTGGTTGTGTAACAAAACTGGCAGAGTGCCAAATATTGAATAGGAACAGTTAGTGGTTGTGTAACAAAACTGGCAGAGTGCCAAATATTGAATAGGAACAGTTAGTGGTTGTGTAACAAAACTGGCAGAGTGCCAAATATTGAATAGGAACAGTTTGTGCTTATGTAACAAAACTTGCAGTGACTGATTTTAAATAGTAATAATGACTAATAGTGTAACAGAACTGAGAGTGCTAAGTTTTTGATAACCCTTATGTAACATGCTTGTAGAGGGTGCCAGCTATTCAGTAGTAGTTACATACAAACATACAGTTGAAGTATGATACGAAAACCTAGAAGTTTTTATTTTTTTAATAAGGATATGATATTATTTTTCATCTATGTTTCTCTCAATGTTAATTTTGTGGTTTTATAATAATTACATTTTTCACTTGTTATTGAGGGAACAGAAAAAAACACATTCAGTTCTGATCCTTGACTGTAGCTAATTGTAAGCTAAAATATTAATAGTTGAAACCTGTATAATGATTTCCATTAACCTTAGTATCATGTCTGGTTTTGTAAAAATGTAACACTTGTAGTATTGCTTTTAAACTTCAAACAAATTTTTTTTTTATAAAACTTTAATTGTTTTAAATGCTGATGTGTGTGTGAGAGTTTCAGATGTACTGAGTAAAAATAAAAACAAAGTATATTATTATATTTAATTCACATAAAGTTTTAGAAATGGTGGACCTCAAATTTGTCTTTTGATGCAAGGTTCTTTTCGACGTGTTTTATCAAAGTTTCTCTTATTGGATAAGAATTATTTACGTATTGTAGTTTATTCTTGTCGTAATGTTAACTGATGATGACAAACTGCTCTCGTGAAGTAAAGTCAAGTGTTGATATCTAATGTCTCGAATAATGTTCTCCTACATTCTAGTACATTTAATACAACTGTCGATATCAAGCTACAACAGTGGGCAGACAAAGCATTGCCAACAAAATGTGTGGAGGTAAGTCACTGGTGACTGTTGTGTGACTTTAAAACATCAAAGTGAGAAAGGTATATAACATTTTGATATGTGCATGTGACAGGTAAGATATTCACACTGTAGAGCTATCCTAATATTTGTACTTATTTGAGCTTGTAATACTCATTTCAACATTCACTGGCCTGGCATGACCTCACAATCTGAGGGCTGCAGGTTCAAATCCCCATCCTACCAAACATGCTTGCCCTTTCAGCCATGGGTAGGGCTGAATTACTTATTAGACACAATATGCACAGTGCCTATGAAAATTTGAGGGCCTACACAAACTGTGGGCTCGTGAAAATTCTCCTTAAAAGTTAATCTTAGAGAGCCAAAAATAATAAGTGTAAAAACATGAAATACACATTTTACTGTAAAACTTTATTACATCTTTAAGTTATACGATACATTTCTGTAAATATGCATTAGTATGTGTACTCACATTCACAGCTGATATTTAACTACAGTGTATTAACACAAATGTGTAATTTATCTAACTTTTGGTTTAATTCATATGGCTGGTAGGGCCTACAAACAGAAGGTGCCTCGGCCTCATGATCGTCTTGATCTGGCACTGGCCATGGGGACACTATGATGTGACAGTCAATCCCACTAACTGTTGGTAAAAGACTAGCCCAATATTTGGCAGTGAATGGTGTTGACTTGCTATCTTTTCTCTAGTCTTTCATTACTAAAAACGGAGGGCCCTCACATAAGCTTGCACAAAATTGAAAACAAAAATAAAATCGGCATTCACGTGCTATTAGTACTTGTGTCATACTGTACGATGACGTAAACATCGATCTAAGTTGCAATACAAGAGATTCAAAAATCTATTTGGAATGAAGTAGTGTAACAATAACTGTTAGTGATGTACATTTACCTAGGCTGGTTTTACTTGTAATATTTCTATCAACATATGCAACTTGACTGAATTATTAACAATTTTGTATGAACTTGTGCAGGTTGGTTGGGAAACTCTTAAGAATGAATTTAATAACATAATGGAGAAAAGAAAATTGTCCAAAGATCATGATTCCATATTTGATACCTTGACTAAAGCAGTAGTTCACGAAGCAATGAAAAGTCATCTTTGGGAGGATAAGGCTGCTGAAGTTTTGGTATGTTTGTTGACACATTTTTGTTCTTATTTTAACAGACAAACTTCCACTATTAGAAGATCACTTGTCTTCTTAAGCAATTTAATAATAGTAACAATCAACATTTTCTTTTGTTTTGTCTCTAATATTCTTTTATTAAACCAATGTTTTTTATTGTTTGGTCTCTAATATTCTTTTATTAAACCAATGTTTTTTATTGTTTGGTCTCTAATATTCTTTTATTAAACCAATATTTTTTATTGTTTGGTCTCTAATATTCTTTTATTAAACCAATGTTTTTTATTGTTTGGTCTCTAATATTCTTTTATTAAACCAATGTTTTTTATTGTTTGGTCTCTAATATTCTTGTATTAAACCAATGCTTTTTATTGTTTGGTCTCTAATATTCTTGTATAACAACCAACTCTTTCTGTTGTTTGGTCTCTAATATTCTTTTATTAAACCAATGTTTTTTATTGTTTGGTCTCTAATATTCTTTTATTAAACCAATGTTTTTTATTGTTTGGTCTCTAATATTCTTTTATTAAACCAATATTTTTTATTGTTTGGTCTCTAATATTCTTGTATTAAACCAATGTTTTTTATTGTTTGGTCTCTAATATTCTTGTATTAAACCAATGCTTTTTATTGTTTGGTCTCTAATATTCTTTTATTAAACCAATGTTTTTTATTGTTTGGTCTCTAATATTCTTTTATTAAACCAATATTTTTTATTGTTTGGTCTCTAATATTCTTTTATTAAACCAATGTTTTTTATTGTTTGGTCTCTAATATTCTTTTATTAAACCAATGTTTTTTATTGTTTGGTCTCTAATATTCTTGTATTAAACCAATGCTTTTTATTGTTTGGTCTCTAATATTCTTGTATAACAACCAACTCTTTCTGTTGTTTGGTCTCTAATATTCTTTTATTAAACCAATGTTTTTTATTGTTTGGTCTCTAATATTCTTTTATTAAACCAATGTTTTTTATTGTTTGGTCTCTAATATTCTTTTATTAAACCAATATTTTTTATTGTTTGGTCTCTAATATTCTTGTATTAAACCAATGCTTTTTATTGTTTGGTCTCTAATATTCTTTTATTAAACCAATGTTTTTTATTGTTTGGTCTCTAATATTCTTTTATTAAACCAATATTTTTTATTGTTTGGTCTCTAATATTCTTTTATTAAACCAATATTTTTTATTGTTTGGTCTCTAATATTCTTGTATTAAACCAATGCTTTTTATTGTTTGGTCTCTAATATTCTTGTATAACAACCAACACTTTCTTTTGTTTTGTCTCTAATATTCTTTTATTAAACCAATGTTTTTTATTGTTTGGTCTCTAATATTCTTTTATTAAACCAATGTTTTTTATTGTTTGGTCTCTAATATTCTTTTATTAAACCAATATTTTTTATTGTTTGGTCTCTAATATTCTTTTATTAAACCAATATTTTTTATTGTTTGGTCTCTAATATTCTTTTATTAAACCAATGTTTTTTATTGTTTGGTCTCTAATATTCTTTTATTAAACCAATGTTTTTTATTGTTTGGTCTCTAATATTCTTTTATTAAACCAATGTTTTTTATTGTTTGGTCTCTAATATTCTTGTATTAAACCAATGTTTTTTATTGTTTGGTCTCTAATATTCTTGTATAACAACCAACTCTTTCTTTTGTTTGGTCTCTAATATTCTTGTATAACAACCAACTCTTTCTTTTGTTTTGTCTCTAATATTCTTTTATTAAACCAATGTTTTTTATTGTTTGGTCTCTAATATTCTTTTATTAAACCAATGTTTTTTATTGTTTGGTCTCTAATATTCTTTTATTAAACCAATATTTTTTATTGTTTGGTCTCTAATATTCTTTTATTAAACCAATATTTTTTATTGTTTGGTCTCTAATATTCTTTTATTAAACCAATGTTTTTTATTGTTTGGTCTCTAATATTCTTTTATTAAACCAATGTTTTTTATTGTTTGGTCTCTAATATTCTTTTATTAAACCAATGTTTTTTATTGTTTGGTCTCTAATATTCTTTTATTAAACCAATGTTTTTTATTGTTTGGTCTCTAATATTCTTGTATAACAACCAACTCTTTCTGTTGTTTGGTCTCTAATATTCTTTTATTAAACCAATGTTTTTTATTGTTTGGTCTCTAATATTCTTTTATTAAACCAATGTTTTTTATTGTTTGGTCTCTAATATTCTTTTATTAAACCAATATTTTTTATTGTTTGGTCTCTAATATTCTTTTATTAAACCAATGTTTTTTATTGTTTGGTCTCTAATATTCTTTTATTAAACCAATATTTTTTATTGTTTGGTCTCTAATATTCTTTTATTAAACCAATGTTTTTTATTGTTTGGTCTCTAATATTCTTTTATTAAACCAATGTTTTTTATTGTTTGGTCTCTAATATTCTTGTATAATAACCAACAATTTCTGTTGTTAGGTGTCTAATATTCTTGTACAACAACCCACACTTTTCATTGTTAAGTGTCTAATATTCTTGCATAACAACCAACACTTTCTGTTGTTAGGTACCTTTTTGGTGGTGTTGAAACATGATTGTAAATAATCATACGCGTCATAAAGCATTAGTATATTAACTCTTTGGTTGATGTACCTTGTAGTGAATGATACAATCAGGCTGTGATAATTTTACAGTGATTTCCATGTAAACATCCAATGTTTGTTTCTTCCATCTGGTCAGTAATAACACACTACAAATGACTATGCAAATAAACAACCGCATACTGTTTTTTTAGCAGTTAATAATATTACTAAAGTAGGACTCACGGTCTCTTTTTTTTACAGTCAGCTGTGTCCAACTGAATGCCCTCTAAATGTTTTTCTGAAGCTAGTAATACAACTAATTATGCCTCAGTTGTCTCTTTTCAGAGAGTGATCCAACTAAATGCCCTTCAAGACAGGTCAGTGCACGATAAGCAGCAGTGGGACTCAGCTGTAAAATTTTTGGAAACATGTCTAAAGGAAAGATTGCAAACAAGTTAGTTTGTTGGTTCATATTTTTTCTTTGCATGCTAGTATCTGAAAGTTATGTGTAACATCTCCAGTTCATTCAAATTAAGCAGAGATTTATCATAAATATAAAAACTAAGTAGAGTGTTCATGAAATGTGTACAGTAATTTGGGTAACATCTCCAGTTCATTCAAATTAAGCAGAGATTTATCATAAATATAAAAACTAAGTAGAGTGTTCATGAAATGTGTACAGTAATTTGGGTAACATCTCCAGTTCATTCAAATTAAGCAGAGATTTATCATAAATATAAAAACTAAGTTGAGTTTTCATGAAATATGTACAGTAATTTGGGTGAAGAAGCTGTACATTAAAAATGTATAATATTAATAAGTTTCAAACTCACCAAAACATTATTTTGTGATTTTTATTAATTTATGTTTGGAATAATTCGTTTTTAACACTCCACGTTATCACTCTTATAGAGGACTAAAATAATCTAAATGTATAAATTTGTATAAAAAAACTTATTTTAAGGACTGTAATTAATATATTATTTATATTTTAGGCATTGATGTTAACCTACCAACTGGCAGCAAACTTTAAAAAATGTATTTTGGTACCTCTCCTAATTTTCATGTTAAAATTTATTTGATTTAAAAATGAGAAACCCACTGTTTAGACAAGAAACTGTAAACAGGGTCATTATATTCTTTGATAGATTGTTTAGGCAAGGTCATTGTAGCTTGAAAGTGAATACATCATCATAAGTGAAGCATTGTTTTATATTTTGAATGATTAGATAATTCTATTTGTTAACCAGGGAGTGAAATGGTGTCATAGTAAGCTGGTAAAAGTTTGGAACTACAAGTGTGGTCACAGACAAACTTTCAATGACTACTAAAACATTTACCATTTTGTTGATAAATAAACTGCATTTTGTTTTTGTTCCAGCTGAGAAACAACTAAAAGAGTTGGAAGGACCAGGGATGAAGGAGCAGTGGTTATACTGGAAATATCTCACTCCGGAACAAAAAACAAGAAGGGCTGTTAAGACTGAACTACAAAAATTACTTAACGCCGACTTTCTGGGGGTAAACTACAGATATTATTTATTAACAGTTACTTTCTGGGGGTAAACTAGAGATATTATTTATGAACAATTACTTTCTGGGGGTAAACTACAGATATTATTTATGAACAATTACTTTCTGGGGATAAACTACAGATATTATATATTAACAGTTTCTTTTTGGGGTAAACTACAAATATTTATTAACAGTTACTTTCTGGGGTAAACTACAGATATTATATATTAACAGTTTCTTTTTGGGGGTAAACTACAAATATTTATTAACAGTTACTTTCTGGGGGTAAACTACAGATATTATATATTAAGTTTCTTTTTGGGGGTAAACTACAAATATTTATTAACAGTTACTTTCTGGGGGTACACTACAGATATTATTTATTAACAGTTACTTTCTGGGGGTAAACTACAGATATTATATATTAACAGTTTCTTTTTGGGGGTAAACTACAAATATTTATTAACAGTTACTTTCTGGGGTAAACTACAGATATTATATATTAACAGTTTCTTTTTGGGGGTAAACTACAAATATTTATTAACAGTTACTTTCTGGGGGTAAACTACAGATATTATTTATTAACAGTTACTTTCTGGGGGTAAACTACAGATATTACTTATTAACAGTTACTTTCTGGGGGTAAACTACAGATATATATTAACAGTTTCTTTTTAGGGGTAAACTACAAATATTTATTAACAGTTACTTTTTGGGGGTAAACTACAAATATTTATTAACAGTTACTTTCTGGGGGTAAACTACAGATATTATTTATTAACAGTTACTTTCTGGGGGTAAACTACAGATATTATATATTAACAGTTTCTTTTTGGGGGTAAACTACAAATATTTATTAACAGTTACTTTCTGGGGGTAAACTACAGATATTTATTAACAGTTACTTTCTGGGGGTAAACTACAGATATTACTTATTAACAGTTACTTTCTGGGGGTAAACTACAGATATATATTAACAGTTTCTTTTTAGGGGTAAACTACAAATATTTATTAACAGTTACTTTTTGGGGGTAAACTACAAATATTTATTAACAGTTACTTTCTGGGGGTAAACTACAGATATTATTTATTAACAGTTACTTTCTGGGGGTAAACTACAGATATTATATATTAACAGTTTCTTTTTGGGGGTAAACTACAAATATTTATTAACAGTTACTTTCTGGGGTAAACTACAGATATTATATATTAACAGTTTCTTTTTGGGGGTAAACTACAAATATTTATTAACAGTTACTTTCTGGGGGTAAACTACAGATATTATTTATTAACAGTTACTTTCTGGGGGTAAACTACAGATATTACTTATTAACAGTTACTTTCTGGGGGTAAACTACAGATATATATTAACAGTTTCTTTTTAGGGGTAAACTACAAATATTTATTAACAGTTACTTTCTGGGGGTAAACTACAGATATTATTTATTAACAGTTACTTTCTGGGGGTAAACTACAGATATTACTTATTAACAGTTACTTTCTGGGGGTAAACTACAGATATATATTAACAGTTTCTTTTTAGGGGTAAACTACAAATATTTATTAACAGTTACTTTCTGGGGGTAAACTACAGTTATTATTTATTAACAGTTACTTTCTGGGGGTAAACTACAGATATTATATATTAACAGTTTCTTTTTGGGGGTAAACTACAAATATTTATTAACAGTTACTTTCTGGGGTAAACTACAGATATTATATATTAACAGTTTCTTTTTGGGGGTAAACTACAAATATTTATTAACAGTTACTTTCTGGGGGTAAACTACAGATATTATTTATTAACAGTTACTTTCTGGGGGTAAACTACAGATATTATTTATTAACAGTTACTTTCTGGGGGTAAACTACAGATATTACTTATTAACAGTTACTTTCTGGGGTAAACTACAGATATTATATATTAACAGTTTCTTTTTGGGGGTAAACTACAAATATTTATTAACAGTTACTTTCTGGGGGTAAACTACAGATATTATTTATTAACAGTTACTTTCTGGGGGTAAACTACAAATATTTATTAACAGTTACTTTTTGGGGGTAAACTACAGATATTATTTACTTACAGTTTTTGCACCCAAGAAAAAAAGTTTATTAAGTTCCATTAAAATATGAACCAGCGTTTAGTTACACCAAATAATTATTTTAAAAAAACATTTCTCTATTTCTTGTCCAGTGTTACAAACATAGTAGTGAGTGCTGATCACTGTATACTGCATTGTATCTTTTTGTCCTGTCTGTGAAGTTCCATTATAAATTATTGTTTATTTAAATATTACAGATTTGTTTCTGGTTAATCTAAGTATACTTTGATGAATTCTAGGCAGTGTTTCTGTAAATACCATGAAGTTCTGTGATAAACTAATAAATAAGTTGTTACTTAACTCTTCTGTTTAGTGCCATTTGACTTGAAACAGTACACTGTATTTAGTACCATCTGTTTTGTAACACTATAACATGTTGAGTATCATCTGACTTGTAACACTACACCATGTTTAGTACCATCTAACTTGTAATAATGCACAGTGTTAGTACCATTCGATTTGTCAAAATACGCTGTGTTGAGCACCATTTAATTTATCAAAATACACCATGTTTAATACCATCTGACTTGTAACAGTATACCATGTTTAGCACCATCTGATTTTTCAAAATACACCATGTTGAGTACCATCTGACTTGTAACACTATGACATGTTGAGTATCATCTGACTTGTAACACTACACCATGTTTAGTACCATCTTACTTGTAATAATGCACAGTGTTAGTACCATTTGATTTATCAAAATATACTGTTTAGTATCATCTGACTTGTGACAATACACCATGTTTAGTACCATTTGACTTGTAACAGTGCACCATGTTTAGCACCATTTGATTTGTAACAGTACACCATGTTTACCATCTGACTTTTAACACTATGTCATGTTTAGTACCATCTGACTTGTAATGATATACAATGTTAGTAGCATCTGATTTATTAAAATATACCACGTTTAGTACCATTGGTTTCATAATGTTACATTTAATCAAATTTAATACCTTATACTTCTGGATATACAAAATAGTTCAATATAAGATGTTTAAATTTTATTTTTAATTCTTTGTCAGAATGTACACGATGAGTGATTAGTGTAGATTTATACTGATCACAAGTGGGATGTTTGTTAATTTAGACAGTGATGTCACATTCCACAACACCATCTAGTGTTACAGGTAGGCTTAGTTCAAGGATCATAACTCATTAAGTGGTAGTTATTCCATATCATAACTCATTAAGTGGTAGTTATTCCATGATGGGTCTGTGATGTGTTTGTGGACTTACAACAATAAAATCCTGAGTTCAAGTCCATGTGGTGGACATAGCATAGATAGTCCATTCTGTCGCTTTATGCTAAAAATAAAACGACATGTACTACAACTGTTGAACTATTGATAAATGTAATTCTTTTTTCAGAATCTAATTTTTTGACAGTAGAAATATCTAGTTTGGTAAATATGATCATATTACCAACTAACTGGAAAGATCAGTCTTAGCCGTACCTTCCCTGGTATTGTAGTCTAGATTGGTGTCAATTTTGGTTGTTTAGTACCATCATTCATGAAGAATTGCACTTCTGGACATAATGAAACATTTAAATCACGGTTTTCAATGATACAGATCTTGCATCACATAGTAATGTCTATTTTTGACATCTCTGTGTCTCAAATGAGAATAAACCATGAATGCTCCATTTCAGAATCACAGTCTATCATTGTCCATGGATGAACTAACAACCATCAGGCAAAACTTGCAGACAGAAGGTGTGGAAGTGGACCAAGAATTTGTGAGTTTTGGCTCATTAAAGTTTGTGTTGGAAGTTTCAGATTGTAATGTTTATTTAATTATCCTTGTTGACACTAGGGTAATAATCAGCTGTTCTTTAAAGTAACCCCTCTCAGTGGTTCGGCTGTAAGTTTGAGTATTTCTAACACTGAAGAATGGCTCTCATTGTCTACAGTGGGCACAGTACAGATAGCCCAACGTACAGATCTGTGCTTAATAACAAACAAACAAACTAGCTAAAGCAGTGCCCTCTAGGGACCTGGCAGTAAACTTGAGTACTTATAACACTAAAATTTGTAGTTTTATAGTTAATATCTCACAGTCAGCTCATTTTTAGCTTTTTGCTTATTAACATACAAACATAATAAAGAAGGCCAGACAAAGATGAATTAATAGATTTTTTTTCCTCTAATCATGTATTCTACTGGGTGTACATGGGATACTGAAACATGATTTACTGCTATTTAGAAATTAAACTACATTTCACAAAAGGCATTAATGCGATTTTTTATAATTTAAGTGAGTGACTCATAAAACAGTAAATTCAAAGTCAGTTATTAACACGCTGAATGTGGTCGTATGTTTCACGTATGCTACACCGTTGTAATGATAAACTATTTACTGTGTTTTCTCTCCGAAATACATATTACATGTGTATGTTGGATTAAGCATGAGACGATAAATGGGATAATATAATCGGTTTTTCGCACTTGAACAATAGAAATTGTTGGGTCATTTATAGTTACAAAAGAATGGTGTTATTTTGATGTGTAAAATTCTGTGTGCTCATTTATTTCCAAAGATCAAAGAGATGTGGTACCCAGTGTACAGGCTTCACTTTCTGAAAAAGGCTCATAATAAAGTTCAAGAGTGTAGAAAAGGATTTTATCTTTATCACCAAGGATTAGAATCAGAGGTAAGTGATGAAATTTTTCATGATATTAGCAGGCGAAAGTCAGTCAGATTTACCTGAAGATGTCAAGTATAACCAATAGTGTTTTAAAAATTTTTAAAAATGTTAGTGTGTATGAAACAGGTTGAAGTGTGTTCTCTTTGCTTCCTCCAATGGCACAGCGGTACGTCTGTAGACTTTTACTGCTAGAAACGGGGTTTCGACACCTATGGTGGGCAGCACACAGATAACCCGTTGTGCTTAATAACAGATGACAAACATTCTCTATTTCAAACATCACCTAATGTTTTGGGACAACTTGGGACCTTTTGGTTTATCTTGGCTGTTCCATCCCTTGAAATGAACTAAAACAACTAACAAATGAACTTAAAAAAAAAAAAGTCCTAAATCTAGCCCTTATCATTGACATAATTATCAAATTTTCTGCTAAACTCATTTTTACATCTTCAGCCAACATTTTCTCATACATCCATTTTGATGTCATAATTTATTGTTTCATCAACTTATTTTTTTATAATCTTCTGAGGCTCCAATTGCACTAGTAGATTTAATAATTTTAAATTTATGATATTTTTCTTTAATTTTATTTCTTATAAACTCTTTGTGAGCCAACCTGGATTTGTTCAACAAGTTGCTCTTCTTTCTCTAAAGATTCTTTACCTTATATTTTTAAAATTTATTTAAATACATTTTCCACATCTACCCAGTTCACTTCAGGTAATTCTTGTCACATCCTCCACATCTGCCCAGTTCACTACAGGTAATTCTTGTCACATCCTCCATGTCTGCTCAGTTCGCTACAGGTAATTCTTGTCACATCCTCCACATCTGCCCAGTTCACTACAGGTAATTCTTGTCACATCCTCCACATCTGCCCAGTTCACTACAGGCGATTCTTGTCACATCCTCCACATCTGCCCAGTTCACTACAGGCGATTTTTGTCACATCCTCCACATCTGCCCAGTTCACTACAGGCGATTCTTGTCACATCCTCCACATCTGCCCAGTTCACTACAGGTAATTCTTGTCACATCCTCCACATCTGCCCAGTTCACTACAGGTAATTCTTGTCACATCCTCCACATCTGCCCAGTTCACTACAGGTGATTCTTGTCACATCCTCCACATCTGCCCAGTTCACTACAGGTAATTCTTGTCACATCCTCCACATCTGCCCAGTTCACTACAGGTAATTCTTGTCACATCCTCCACATCTGCCCAGTTCACTACAGGTGATTCTTGTCACATCCTCCACATCTGCCCAGTTCACTACAGGCGATTCTTGTCACATCCTCCACATCTGCCCAGTTCACTACAGGTAATTCTTGTCACATCCTCCACGCCTGCTCAGTTCACTACAGGCGATTCTTGTCACATTCTCCACATCTGTCTAGTTTACCATAGGTCATTCTTGTCACATCCTCCACATCTACCCAGTTCACTACAGGTAATTCTTGTCACATCCTTCGCATCTGCCCAGTTCACTACAGGCGATTCTTGTAACATCCTCCACATCTTCCCAGTTTACTACAGGTTATTCTTGTCACATCCCCACATCTGCCCAGTTCACTACAGGTAATTCTTGTCACATCCTCCACATTTGCCCAGTTCACTACAGGTAATTCTTGTCACATCATTTCAAAATTTGCTTTTTTTCAAAGTTGTAACTAAAATATCATGATTCCTTTTTTCCATATGCAGCAAAACATTGAACCTAATTATGAATTAACAACTTGCATCCAGTTTCCACTCTCTATATCTTTTCTATATTTGAACTTAATGCTATATGAGATTTCATGTTACCTTCAAACATAGAAAAAGTATAGAGAATGGAAACTGGGTACAAGTGGTCATTTCTGAATTAGGTTCAATGTTTTAAGTTAACTACAAATTTAAAGTAGTAGGTTCCCTGATTAACTGATAAAGAAAGACATCTTGAACAACTTCCAAAAACCTTTCTACCTCATGGTTTAATTCTGGTATTTTCCAATCTACACGTCTGAAATTAAAATCACCCATATCTATAACTTGATTAACAGCTGAAATCTAAACAGATGAAGAATAGTTTTGTGTTGAGAGAATTGAGTCGGTTAAATCTATCTTCTGTTATGATTTAGGTTTAATATTTCTGTGTATTTACAGTTGGATTGCAATGATGTGGTGCTGTTTTGGAGAATTCAAAGAATGATTCATACAACAGCCAATGCATTGAGACAACAGGTGATGAACAGAGAAGGTAAGAATACCCTATAAGACAAAAATAAAACAAGAAGCATAAGTACTAATAATTAACGTCATCCAGTTTATGTGCAAGTTTATTAAACATCTGCTGCCTTGTGACAAGGGCTTGGCACAGCCGAGTGTTTAGGGTGCTCAACTTGCTGGCTGATGGGCTCAGATTCGAGTTCTTGTCCCATCAAAAATGGTCAGTTTCACTATTCATTGGTAAAAAAGTAGCCCAAGAATTGTAGTGGGTGGTGATGACTTCCCTCTAGTCTTGCACTGCCAAATTAGAGATGGCTAGTTCAGATACCTTCATACAGCTTTGTGTGAAATTTGAAACAAACTTTATGTAAAGTAATAGAAAGTCTGTACTTAGTGAACCTAGAGCATCAACCAAATTCTTCGGTATATAAAAAACAAGTCACAGTGAACCAGATAAATCATTTTAACCAGATGTAGTCAACATAAATAAGTAATGGTCAGTTACTAGAAACTTGGGTATGAAGTAGGCAGTAAACCACTGTATTTGTCACATGATTGTAAAACCATTATATGAACAAAACTATTTTATAGATAGCTCATGTTTCTGGTTTTATTGTAGTATTGCTTTTTATTAATATATTTTAGACAGTCTTTTTGCGGATACAAAATTACAATTAGACACTATTGTAGAACAAGTTCATCTGTTTTTTTCTGCAGCTCGTCGGCTGGAGAAAGAAATCAAGGAAGTTCTAGAGGACTACGGTCAAGACCGAGAGAAGAAGGTCCAGCTTTTAAGAGGAAGAAGGGTGGAGCTAGCAGAAGAATTGAGTATGTCAATACACTCTCTAACGTTAAAGTTTCTTTGACTTGTTTAGAGCTAGAAGAAGAATTGAGTATGTCGATACACTCTCTCACGTTAAGGTTTCTTTGACTTGTTTGGAGCTAGCAGAATTGAGTATGTTGATACCCTCTCTAACTTTGAGGTTTTTTTGACTTGTTTAGAGCGAGGAGAAGAATTGAGTATATCGATACACTCTCTAACGTTAAGGTTTCTTTGACTTGTTTAGAGCTAGCAGAAGAATTGAGTATGTTGATACTCTCTCTAACGTTAAGGTTTCTTTGACTTGTTTAGAGCTAGCAGAAGAATTGACTATGTCGATACACTCTCTAACGTTAAGGTTTCTTTGACTTGTTTAATTTAGGAAAACTTCTCGTGCTGTTGAAAAACAGTGAATAGTTAGAATGTGAACATTTTCTATGATAGAGGAATTGACCTTTGGATTCACCTTCGAAGTCCAAAGATAAACAGCTGCTACACCTGTTAATTTTTTAAAATCTTTATTTCTGTTTAAAAATAGACAAAAAACCATTTTAAATGAACCTAAAAATTTGAAGTTGAACCTTTATTTTTCTAACCCAGAACTTTCGGTACTGTATTCATGTAAGTAAAATCTCCACTTAATATTTTAAGTTCTATAAAAATATTTATTTTTGTTTAAAAATAGACCAAAAATATTAAAAATAAAATTGTGAAGGTAAACATTTATTTTCAACACAAAATTTTGAATACTGTATTAATGTATCATCATAAGATTATTTTACGTTCTTCCTACTATCAAAATATAATTGTATGTTTCTAATATTATCACAGTGAGGACGGGACCACCTGTCGGTAACACTAGAGATTTATGGTGTTTTTTTAGTATAATTTTCCTTCTTTCTTTTTTTTTATTCTGTGTAATTTGTTTTCTCAAATGTATAAAATACTAGTGTTTCATAGAATGCATACAACGCATGCGTCATTTTAGTTTCTAATAAGCATAAGGTAAAAAATGTTAGTTTCGTGTTGTGTGTATGTATGTAATAAGCTATTTATTATGTGAGGTGTTTGTGTTACGTTTGCAGCTCGTCCTTAATCCATGTGTAGGTCTATTAATAAACGTTTACCCACCTCTAATGTTGTAATGGTTTCAGGGCGGCCACGAAATAGACGGTGTGACAAACTGTTTCTAGTTGTATTCGTTTTTTTAGCTGCTGATAACACCCCTTTTGGATTAAATTTGGTTGAAAAAAAATTGTATTTAAAATATACGAAATGCCATTTGGGGGGGAGGGATTCGGACGTTACCGGTTATCTTTTCACTCCCGTCTGTGTTCTTTTGTTTGTCAGCAAGCAAGGCTTCTCGAAAACAGTTAAATGGGTTTTGACGAAAGTTCGTATACGTTCGAACTATGACCCAACTTAAAAGCGAGTAACTTTCGGAGGGTTAAGGTCACGAAAATATAAAAAAATCAAAAATCCCTGTCCGTTAACAAGGAGACCGATTTAACACTGTTTTTGGTTTATAAATCAGTCAAAAACAATTGGATTTTTATGAAATATGGCGGTCATGTGAAGAATGTTGCACAACATTGTTCTTCCAAAAATGGACCGTTGGTGACGACGGACGGACACATTTTTGTGTTTTTGAGAGCCGAGTATGGTCATCGCTACGTGGCCGGAAGTATGCCCTCTACTGAATGCCTTTGTAGTTTATTTATATGTTTAATTTAAAGTAAAAATTAGAAACATTGGTTACCCCTTTTCAGTTTGAGAGATCTGCCGTATGGTGGCACTTTGTAACATTCGCGACTTAGTACCACAGGTTTTATCTCCTCCACAATCTGGTGAAGAGCGCAGATGGTAAACCAATCACGTTATCTTTTTTCGCGGACGGCTTCTTTTGATGTTCTTTCGTGCCGGTCACACCATAGGACACACGAGTGTTTCAGTCCTTGTTACAAACTTAAGACCAATACAATGTGATGAACTGTGTAGTTCACCTAGCCGTGCAAAGAGGATCTACGTAGGAGGAACAGACACCTCGTGAGTCTTGTATCCAGGATTATCCTTCACGTAAACGTGTGTGTTGCGCGTATCAAAACGTAAACGCTTATTTCTGGAACGTTAAAAAATGTTTCAAACTCTTTCAGTTCATTTAAATGCCCGAAACAACTAGTGAACGTATGTATTACTTATTTGGGATATATTTGTCAGAGTGCTTTCATAGAAGACTCGTCCCGTTTTGTTTCATTGTTTTCGAATACTGAAGAAAACATCCCGGTGTGTTTCTTTGTTTTCCTCTGAGACACGAGGGATCTTCACATGAAAAGAGCCGATGGGGGAAGTCGCCGAGAAGAATTCTCGACGCTTCTGGCCGCGAGAGGTTTCGCACTAAACTTGTGAAACGTCACCTGACTGACCTCTACGGTGGATTACACGAGATTTGTCAGGGATGAGCCGTGATGTTTGAATGGAAACCATTAAGTGTGGTTTATAGACGTACCATATGTTGGGTTTCACCTGATTTGATCTGGTGTATTCAGATTGACAAGTTGATTTGTATAGGTGGCGCTAGTCATAGTAGTAGCAACCAAGTTAACAGGTGGTGGGAAAGACGGGTCGTAGGCGATTCTTAAAGACAAAGGTCCTTAGTATGTGGCTATCCAGGCACAATTATCCTCCACATACTATTTCTATACTAGTGATTTGCAAAAACCCATTCTATATTATTAATATTTAAATGTTTATACTGACAACGTGTTTTTAACTGAACAAAGTTTCTGCCCATCTGTATTTACCCTAATCAAGTGAGTTTAACCGAACCTTCTTCCCTGCCTATCGGAATATCCATTTCAATAACATGAGACCTTTAGTTCCTTTTTATTAGTTGTATTTTTGTTCAGCAGTCATACCAAGCGTGAAGCGCGTGTATATCCGATTCGATTTTTTTACTCATCAGGATCTCTGCCAGCCCTCAAATTGTAATTCTTTTAGGCAGGATTAGAATAAGTTAATTTATGAGACTTCGGGTATGGTCTAATATATCGATAGAAAGGGTTTAACCTCCCGAGTCGAGAACTGTAACTATATTTTTAACCGGTCAAGAGATGACAAAGAAACGTAGAAAATCTCACAACTGTTCTGTGATCCTCTTTGATCTGTTCAGATGCAGCTAAAACAAAACGATAAAAAAGCTATACAGAAGTCATCCGATACTGTTTAGAGTCATGTTAATATTTTCATTAGGTATTAAGCAAGAAGATAGCCCTAATTGGTACGAGTAAGTCCGAAAAATGGGCTTAGATACCTGTGATGGGGAGATAACCCACTGTAACTTTGTGTCCAACCACAAACTAATAAAACACATTACGACGGAACTTTGTCTGTGGGCTATGAGTTCAAAACATTTTATTTATAGATGACGTCTGTTTACGTACCAAATTTGTTTATATCAAACCTGTTTACATCCTAGATTTGTTTATATCAAGCCTGTTTACATCCTAGATTTGTTTATGTCAAACCTGTTTACATCCTAGATTTGTTTATATCAAACCTGTTTACATCCTAGATTTGTTTATATCAAACCTGTTTACATCCTAGATTTGTTTATATCAAACCTGTTTACATCCTAGATTTGTTTATATCAAACCTGTTTACATCCTAGATTTGTTTATATCAAACCTGTTTACATCCTAGATTTGTTTATATCAAGCCTGTTTACATCCTAGATTTGTTTATGTCAAACCTGTTTACATCCTAGATTTGTTTATGTCAAACCTGTTTACATCCTAGATTTGTTTATATCAAACCTGTTTACATCCTAGATTTGTTTATGTCAAACCTGTTTACATCCTACATTTGTTTGTATCAATTCAGTTTATGTGGCAGATTTGTCACACTGAAATGTACAGATAAAATCGTAAAGGTTGCTTCAGCGTTGTTACTATGTGGTTCACTTGTGTTATTAACATTGCTACTGTCCATCACAGCTGTCTTCTTTACGTTGCTACTGTCCATCACAGCTGTCTTCTTTACGTTGCTACTGTCCATCACAGCTGTGTTCTTTACGTTGCTACTGTCCATCACAGCTGTGTTCTTTACGTTGCTACTGTCCATCACAGCTGTGTTCTTTACGTTGCTACTGTCCATCCCAGCTGTCTTCTTTACGTTGTTACTGTCCATCCCAGCTGTCTTCTTTACGTTGCTACTGTCCATCCCAGCTGTGTTCTTTACGTTGCTACTGTCCATCCCAGCTGTGTTCTTTACGTTGCTACTGTCCATCCCAGCTGTGTTCTTTACGTTGCTACTGTCCATCCCAGCTGTCTTCTTTACGTTGCTACTGTCCATCACAGCTGTCTTCTTTACGTTGTTACTGTCCATCCCAGCTGTGTTCTTTACGTTGTTACTGTCCATCCCAGCTGTGTTCTTTACGTTGCTACTGCCCATCCCAGCTGTGTTCTTTACGTTGCTACTGCCCATCCCAGCTGTGTTCTTTACGTTGCTACTGTCCATCACAGCTGTCTTCTTTACGTTGCTACTGTCCATCCCAGCTGTCTTCTTTACGTTGCTACTGTCCATCACAGCTGTCTTCTTTACGTTGCTACTGTCCATCACAGCTGTCTTCTTTACGTTGCTACTGTCCATCACAGCTGTCTTCTTTACGTTGCTACTGTCCATCACAACTGTGTTCTTTACGTTGCTACTGTCCATTTCACTCGTTTCTTTCATCTTACAAAAAGCCATTCATAACTTGTGCATCCAGCTTGTAACCTGTGGTAAGTGATATGTTAATACTTTGTGTGTGTAACTAAAGTGGAACTAATGATAGGTCGTGAGTTTCAGTTACGTAACTAGATCGTAGAACACGTATTGTGGTGGTTATCAGTTACGCATCTTGACCACGGAACACGTAGTGTGGTGGTTATCAGTTATGTTTTCATGCCATAGAATAATCAGCCTAGTACACTTGCACACTTTGAAACATTATTGTAAAAAGACTTAATTTCTACTTTTGATTAAATTCTAGAAATCCCAGGGACAGTGTCGTTCTTGGAAATCCAGTGGTATTATGGTACAAGAAGGATCATTTTTAATGTCGGGTTATAAAAGATGGATTTTTTGAAACAATACTTCACACTGTGACGAGGACTAGTTGATTACATCCCAGCTCACGAGAGACCTACGCTTCATCGATACAAGCCTAAATCCTTAACCCTAAGAATGTCTCTGTTGTTTCTGAAGTGAAAATGCTCTAATATTAGGCCTAGTTTTTTTGTTGTTTTTTTCCCGTACTTTACAACACAAAAACTGGTACTTTTATTCTTAGTCTCCTGAACTTCTCTGGGGGGGTGGGGCTCAATTGTTCTTCTTGGTTCACAAATTATATAATTTCAAGACCACACCCGTGTAACCTTTTGTTTTTTCTTTGTCTTTCAGAACGTGTTCGTCAGATTCAAGAAAAACTAGAAGAATTCGTTTCGGCTCTGAACGCAGAGAAGTGACAATTCTATAAATGAAAATGATTTCGGTGTACAGTATTCATCTGTAGTTGAAAATAAGACCTTCCTAGGCAGTAGTAGACCTTGAATTTAGAATAGAAAACACGTGGAAACGACACGTGCTGTTCAAACATCGCTTCTCGTAATAACACCGGCTGAAAATTTGAGATGTTGTGTAAAGAAATATACACGAAGATACATTTTTCTCCTTAAATGTGTGTGTGTATGATTTCGATATGGTTATATGAAATGTTTTTTTTTAAAACAAGCATAGTTCGTAAATAGCCGTGTTTCACCGTTCCTCACCAGATTGGTATCTAATAAACATGTGAATACCCGTTTTCCTCAAGGCTGATATCTTAATATACATGCTGTGATAGCCTTTTGTTCTAAATAGGGAGGAAGATATCATTATCCAGATAAATCAGACAAAACGTTTCATATATATATATATAATTATTATTTTAATGTTTATCGTTTTTTTAGGGTTCCATAAACATACAGAGTAAGGGAAACGAAAGGAATTGGAAATTGATTACAGAAAGTCTGTAAAATAAACTTTTCTGTGTTACGGAATATGAAATGTCGAATAACAATGTAGAAGTCAAATGCGGAGATTAAAAAGAAAGATATTTTTTAATTACGTAAAGGACGAAGCGTAAAAAATTTGGGCCTTTTAGTGGAGTTGTTAGTTAAGTTTATCCATAAAAAATCCCAATATTTTTAACTTTGACTAAAGCAGTACATAATAATGCTGAACAGGGATTGGTCAGTACATAATAATGCTGAACAGGGATTGGTCAGTACATAATAATGCTGAATAGGGATTGGTCAATACATAATAAATGCTGCACAGGGATTGGCCATTATGTAATCATGCTGGACACGAATTTACACGAACTGTGTAACTCAAAAAAACATAAACAAAAAACAAAAGCGCTTTTTCAAAGTTTCATGAGTAGAAATTTATGAATTGTTCTGAGAAATGAATAGAAAATTTTTTGGGAACCCTGCATGTCTTAAAGTATGATTTTGAAACTGCTATGTACGTTTAATAAATAAATAATTTCGTGTAGTGTGTAGATGCTGACATGAATAGAAAAACACCACGTATTTGTGAAAGGCCTGTTTTCAGCGAGAAATGTAGACAATGAAAAATGTACTTCACCCTCATTGCTATAAAAATAAAAATGTTTATGAATATGCTGGTAAAATTCAGAAGAAAAAATATTTTGAGCGACTTGTTGAGTAGACACCAGCGTTGAAATCTTTCTTACCTCTTATTATTAAAATTTCTATTATATTAATTGATTAAAAGACGAAAACATCTTCGAAATGTGATAAGTTTGCAAAACAAAAATTAAAAGGATAATAATAGGAGTTGCGAAACGGCAACTAGTTTTATGTGTCAGCAAAAAAAAAGACAAAAAAACGCGCAGTTTTCCTGTTTGTTAGTTTAAAATGAACACCGAGTTTTATCTGCCGTTTTGTGCATGTTTCTGTTGGTGTCTTCTTGAAATTGTTACATCTTTCACCTCTGGTAATGGGCCTGGCATGGCCGAGCGCGTTAAGGCGTGCACTCGTGCGTCGCGCTAAATATGCTCGCCCTCCCAGCCGTGGGGGTGTATAATGTTACGGTCAATCCCACTGTTCGTTCGTAAAAGAGTAGCCCAAGAGTTGGCGGTGGGTGGTGATGACTAGCTGCCTTACCTCTAGTCTTACACTGCAAAATTAGGGACGGCTAGCACAGATAGCCCTCGAGTAGCTTTGTGCGAAATTACAAAACAAACAAACAAAACCTCTGGTAGTCTTTTGTGTTACGTCAACGAACACTTATGACCTCCACAAGTTCTATAAATCCAACGCCCCTATATTTCCACGAGTTTTTGTAAAAACATTAAAATCAAACGTATGGTACGTAGCATAGGCGAACCGTTGGAGTTGCGCGAACGGTGATGTAACATGTCTGGAACAAGTCTACACATGTCTTTTTAGAAGCTGGATCTTTCTCAAACGTTATAAAATAGTGTTACACCTTGAATAATATTGTCTCCCTCTGGAACAAGAATGAATGATAATAGATTTTTCACGTTGGTTACTTTCGTTCCCCGAAGTTTGTTTGAATATCACTTTTGGGAGGGGAAATAACACATTGTCGCATTGGCCCGAATGTAACAGAGACGTTATAGGTTAAAATGTGTTCTATAACCAACATTGTTATGAACGTATTGGAATAATGAAACAAACGTCCTTCAGTTTAGGAATAAAACTGTTCTAATCTTATTGGGAAGCTTTGTGCTTAATTCAAAACAACAACAACAATCTTATTGGGAGGAATTAGTATTTGTCGTCAGTATAAACATTAAAGATGTCAAAACTGTTTCTTGCATAATGTGATATGTACGATTAATAACAATAAAAACTATGCTGAAAATTATTCGATATAAAATGTTTTGTCGTTACTACTACGTTTGTTAGGTGGCCCGGCATGACCAGGTGGTTTAGGGCGCTCGACTCGTAATCTTAGGGTCGAGGGTTCAAATCCTCGTTGCTCCGAACATGCTCACCCTTTCAGCCGTGAGGACGTTATAATGTAACGGTCAATCACATTATTCGTTGGTAAAAGAGTAGCTAAATTAAGGACGGCTAGCGCAGATAGCCCTGATGTAGCTTTGCGAAAAATTCAAAAACAAACAAACAAATGTTTGTTGGAGAAGAGTGGATGGTACCTGAATATTTTTATGGAATTACAATACGTATGACGTAGGTAATAATTTGAAGTGGAAAAACATGACACGGTTTTTAAAACTGGAAAAGAAAATTATAATTTTTGTGTAGACGAAATAAAAATTACAGTTTTCACTGCTGCAAAGCCCCGACCCCAACTTAGCTCAAGCGAACTTACAACGCTAGAAATCGGGTTTCGATACACGTGATGGACAGAACACAGATAGCTCATCTTTGTGCTTAATTTCAAACAAACCGATGCAATATACGTGATGTGTTCAGTGTTGTTACTACTTTTTCATTATTATGACCACACGTGCCAAATGTACCAGTTATTATTGGCTGGATGTTTGCCGGACACCATTCTGAGGGATGTTAAAAAAAAAAATTTCAAAACTGTAAAATTATGAAAATATTAACCGACGTTTCTCTATATACGTGGTACAAATTTACATTCACTTAGAATATTTTATAAACTTATTAACTTGAAACAAAAAACGTGGTTTATTTTTGTTTGTTTGTTTTAAGTTTCGCGCAAAGTGGAAATATAGGGGCGTTGGATTTATAGAACTTGTAGAGGTCATAAGTGTTCGTTGACGTAACACAAAAGACTACCAGAGGTTTTGTTTGTTTGTTTTGGAATTTCGCACAAAGCTACTCGAGGGCTATCTGCGCTAGCCGTCCCTAATTTTGCAGTGTAAAACTAAAGGGAAGGTAGCTAGTCATCACCACCCACCGCCAACTCTTGGAGTACTTTTTTTACCAACGAATAGTAGGATTGATCGTAACACTATAACGCCCCCCCACACTGCTGAAAGGGCGAGCATGTTTGGTGCGACGGGGATTGGAATCCACGACCCTCGGATTACAATCGAGTGCCTAAACCACCTGGCCAAACATTTTAGACAGCCCAATGAGGTCTTTCTCTTAATTAAACAAAATATGTTTATAAGTACCAGTAGGAAAACAAATATTGCTGCCAGTATAATAGTCCATTTTTAAATTAAAACCAACTGGTCAGCGTGACGGACATTAGCTGTTTATAATGTGTTCCATCTATATCCGTACAAATATTTTTTTAATTCTATACGTATACGCCGCATAATAGTAATCTCTGTAAAACACTACCACGTATTTGAAACGGTAGGTTGTATTCACGAATTAATTAATTAATTATTTCTCGTTAATGCATTTTAGTTAAATTTATGTTTCGTTCAGAACTTCACGGTGTTTGTCGCTGCATGATTTAATTATTAATATTTTATAGGAACTTTGTCAGGAATGCTAAAAATTACATATCTCATGATCATTCCATTTTTTGCATGCTGATGCAAAAAACAACGTACACATGTAAGATAAAGGGGGTGATATCCAAACGCCAACGCCCTATTTCACCACCCTCGAGATGCTAAAGATAGGTGGCAGATTTGGTGACAAGCGGTTCGAGAGTTATAGGTTAGCACGTACAGATTTGTCAAATAATGGTTTAGATGGTGCTTTATTTTAAAATGTACATTATCTGCTCTCTTTTATTACTATTTCAGTATATGCAATTATATTAATGGGACAGAAAAACATACGAAAGTTCGTTTGTAAATTATAATTTTTTATTGTTTCTTAATACACTGTCGATGTTGATTGTTTGTTTAACATTATTGGGTGAATTGGTCTAACGTGTCCATTTCAATGAAAATAAGTTATATATATAGGTGATCAGTGAGGTAGGTGACTGTTTGTATAAAGGTTTTGAGTCACTGTCAATGTTTACCTAAAATCAAAATCCTAAATTTCGAATTCGCTCAACTCCATGGCCTCCAAACTTGATCTGACGCTGTGGTGTTGTCTTTGATCAACAGTTGCTTGTGTTCAGCAATGAATCCATCTGATTCTTTGTCTGTGCAGTTACCACACTGCCCGTTATTGTGACGCTCTAACGTAGAGATAATTATATAGGGATTCTCGCAAGATGATTGGGAGAATTTTGTACTGTAATTGATAGATTGATTTCTTGTTATCTTACCAACCGACTGGTATGGCATAGGTAAACATGGACTTGAGGTTTGGCCATACTTTGATAAATACAAAATATCTTTTGTTTGGAATGGCTCGAGTGAAGAAAGACTAGAGGTTTGGCCATGTTCTGGTAAATACGAGATATTTTTTGTTTCAAATGGTTTTAGTGAAGAAAGACTAGAGGTTTGGCCATGCTCCAGGGAATATAGGATTCCTTTCGCCTGGAATGGTTCAGGTAAAGAAAGACTTGAGGTCTGGCTATGTTCCAAAGAATATGGGATTTTTTTCATCTGGAATGGTTGAAATGAAGAGAGATTTGAGGTTTGACCTTGTTCCAGGGAAAATAAACTTTCTACTTTCTCTCCATTTGTTGGTGATGACAATTTTATGGTACTAGGTTCGTGAAATCCGTTCCTCTGCTGAGATGTTAAAGGTATCGTAAGATTGTCACAATCTAACGTGTACAGATTGTTAGACGTTTCGTAAAATAGTAAATCGAGTTCACGAGAACTTCGCGTGGTGTTGGTCGAGTAAATTTTACTCTCCTGAGATTTTAGATTTGGTGAATGAAGTTTGTCCAATACGTTCCAAACGTCCGACTGAAGTCTACTGTTGGACTCTTCACAACACTTTTGTCTTTTACTCTGGAGATTTGCTTCTAGTTCCTCAACAATGATCTCGTTGTTACGTAAACGCTGTAAATCAGTAACAACTTGTTCATTGAGGTTCTGGACGTATCTATTAAGGTAATGAACAAGTCTTTTATACAAGAAATGGCCAGCATTGTTCACACTGGACGAATGTCTTGTTACTTCTCTTATACATTGTTGAAATCCTGCTTGAAAGTTGTTTACTTTAGCATCTACCACTTTTTCTACTGTAAAACAAGATAAAAAAAAACTTCAATATTTTTTTAAATCCAAGTTGTCATGACAAAATTTTTCACAGAGTTGTTTGTTTTGTTGTTTGTTGTTTTTTAATTAAGCACAAAGCTACACAATGGGCTATCTGTGCTCTGCCCACCACGGGTATCGAAACCCGGATTTTAGCGTGCAAGTCTGCAGACATACCGCTGAGCCACTGGGGGGCTTGTCACAGAGACCTGACTAACAGTACATCTCTGAACAAATAAAATTATGAGGCCTACTCTAATATCCTGTTTAGTGCTAGTTCAAGACGTCATCCCCTTTTCAAAGATAAATACATGTAAATTTGACAACTGTTTAGCTTGTTCTTTTTCATTTCAAATATTCTGTCGACTACGTTCACTTCCAAACTTTACAAATATGAAAACTGCAAAAATCATTCAATGTTATTTCAAAAGTAACATTAAGATAAACACGCGAACAGACTAGTTGATTTTTAAACTATCATAACAAACATGTAAAACAACCAATTGATCTTTTTTAACTTTTAGTTTTGAATTACTTTTTCCATTGTTTCAGTTGTAAGTTTATGGCGGCATAGAGAATGTAAATGACTCATTGTGTAGCTTTCTACAAGCCACCCAATAGCACAGTGGTATGTCTGTGGACTCGCACCACTAGAAATCGGGTTTCGATACCTGTAGTGAGCAGAGCACATATAGTCTATTGAATGGCTTTGTGCTTAATTATAAATAAACAAAAAGCTTTTCATGAAAAAGAAACGAAAACATAGGAAGTATTGTCAGTATGTGGAATTAGAATAGGTAAAGTTTTAGTTAATATATCACCCACCAGGTATTTTCATGAAGCTTTGGTTAATTTTCTCGATAGAGTAAAATCTATTAATTACAAGACAAAAATCGATTAAGGACTAAGTTATTTGTGATAAGGCTTAGTGGGAATTAGATTCACCTCAGTTGGAGGGAGTTTACTGTTTTGTTTAGAAGAGTATTTAATCCATCATGATGTGTCTCTACCTTTATAAATTAAAAGTGATTAGACCCTAATAACAGTTATTTTGGTGAAAGAAAAAAAAGGTTTGAATTCATTTTAGTAAACTAATATTTATACCTTAATTACACTAAACATGGAATTTATGCCTTTTACAGGATCCACCAAACACTAATTACCTGAACAAGATAACAGTTCTAATTTTCGTAGCTGTTGCACTGTCAATTCCAGTATGTCCGCCTTCTCTAGTTTAGATAAATTTTTAATGTTCTATAAAAAAGAAATAAATTATGGTGTTTTTTAAAACACATCTGTACAATCAAAACTAATAACCCAGTATTACATTTGTCACGTAAGAAATGTTTTAGGAATTTCATAGACTATTAATTACAGCTCACTTTTCAAATGGAAAAATACTTCGTAATTTATTTTTTTATTTATTTAGTATTAAATAATTTACCACACTGCATTTCATAAGAAAAGCACCGAATATATGAAAACTGAAATCAGTTTCTACATTTCTCTTTTCAGTAATGACAGAAACTTTAATATAAAAAAACAACAACGCCGGGTTTGTTCAATAAATAATATTACCATACATTTCGAAGTCATTAGTCAAATAACTGATATAATGAGCCAACAATTAAATAACTTATTGAATATAAAGTAGTAATTTACAAAAAACTAACACTCCATTTCGAGACGTCCAAATATATTTTATTAAAAAGTTGTTTAAACCCTGGTGTTAATTTTGTTAATTAGTTTCCGTTTTCAAACTGGTGAACTTGGCCCAAGTTTTCGGTTTGTTACTTATTTCTAAATAACGTTTTGCATTACTTATTACATTGTTTCTGTTTGTATTTATAAATGCGAAGTCCTGTTACCTCTTTATAATACACGTTATTTTTTATACTGGTGAAAACTCTAAACAAATTTGTATGGTTAGGGTGTACGTGTAGACTAAACAGTTTTTGATTGTTTGTTTGTTTGTTTTTGAATTTCGCACAAAGCTACTCGAGGGCTATCTGTGCTAGCCGTCCCTAATTTAGCAGTGTAAGACTAGAGGGAAGGCAGCTAGTCATCACCACCCACCGCCAACTCTTGGGCTACTCTTTTACAAACGAATAGTGGGATTGACCGTCACATTATACACCCCCACGGCTGGGAGGGCGAGCATGTTTTAGCGCGACTCGGGCGCGAACCCGCGACCCTCGGAATACGAGTGCACGCCTTAACGTTCTCGGCCATGCCAGGCCTAACAGTTTTTGAACATTTCATTTTCCGCGCCGACGGGAAAATTTTTTTTCATACATCGTCCACGGGTACATCCTTGTCTTTACAAACCTGCTTGAAACATTTAATAAAATAATATTTAATAATAAACATTTAAGTTTTTAATAATTCTTTGGGAATTACTCCATGTAAGTAATTACATAAGTTGTTTTTTTTTATTAGAATTGATTGATGTTTAAAACTGAAAGTGTGTAAAAATTCTTACTTGAAATTACTTTGACATCTTAGGGAGTGCGAATAGTAAACAAATACTACATATCAAACAGCGTCACCTATAATTCTGAAATTACTTCTGTGCAGCGAAAGTTATTTTGAATGGGAAATATGCCGCGAATACATAAAATATTGGACGATTTTTTTTTAATTTTGCGCAAAGCTTCACGAGGGCTGTCTTCGTTGAACGAAACAAACAATAAATTATCATAAAATGTAACTACTACATAAACATTCAGAAAATATTGTATACAATAAACGTGGTTAACCAAAAAATTAAAAAATATATTGCATTCATTAAAATTAACATATTAAAATCTTCAAAAAAAGGTTAATTTCAGTAAAACTGAATGGTAAACGAAGAATACAAGTATAGTAATATACCTCGTTTTTCATGTTTTCTAGGATTATGGTTTTGAGCTCAGCCAGACTCTTATTGATTCTAACTCTCCGTCTTTTCTCCATCTGTGGCTTATTTGGCTAAACGATAATAATTTAAAAAAATATATATTATAAGAGTATGTAACGAATAAGAATTTACAATGGTGAATATGCAGGCAAAGCAAATCACAAACGACTAATCATAATAAATTTAATAATACAATCTCACATCGTAATAAGCATTTTCAGAACAGAGTAAAGCTATACATAAGAAATCTTTATTAAGGACTGTAAAAATCAATCACGTAAGACCGAAAAATGTGGAAGAAAACGAAAGCCGAGCGCTTTCATCAGATGGACTTGTCATGTGGTTAATGAAATGTTAGATAAGCACACCCAAGTGTTCGAATGATTCGTTTTCAGTAATTAATCGATTAACTCTTTCTTACATTTTTACGTGACTTGGGGATATCGACAAAACACCTTTCACAGCATGTGTCTGTTAAGAAATACTTTTCACGCCTGTTGAGTGTTGAAAATACATCTTTCACATAAGTTGCGTTTTGTTGACCAAAGAAGTGCACGAAACACATTCAAATTATTTCAGAATTACAAATAAAAGCAATTAACTTATTTAGTTCGAATTACTACCACTCATCTTTTTACCGATCAGAATATAAAAGTATCAATGAGAGTTTTTGATTGAAAGTAAAAAAAAAAGGTAAAATAATTCGTCAACTTCACCATCTGACGTTACGAGGCCTTTGGCTCAGTCTCAGGACTCTTCACACTGGCTGGAGTACTAAATGCAAAGCAACGTTTTTGTATTAACGAATTGTTTACCAACAACTGTTATGGAAGTTCGTGTATTGTAATTGTTCGCCTTACAACACACCAAAATCAGAATAGGGGTTATTTAAAGTTCATGCGTGGTTTGATATCTGTTATAATGTTTGAATAAAATGTCAGTGGAGGTTTAAGCCACACGCTAAGGAAATTATTATGAGTATTTTAATGATTTTTTCTACATAATCTAAACAAATTTATTTCTATGTCACAATAAAGATCAGTCAGATCGTCACTAGTGACGCTTAAGAATCATATGCTGTGTGTTAGTCCAAAACTTTGAAACTCGTTTAAAGCAACTTTGTTCCAAATTATCACGAAATTATCTCCATTTTGTTTTCATAACTTACTTATCAACACGCCACTTTGAATAATTATCACGTGGGGCTCCCAACCTCTTAAATAATCCTTTAAAATAAAAATTGTTACAAATTTTGAATTCACGCAACTCGCACATGTATTTTTTTTAAGAATCATGACTGACTCTTGAGTACACCCCCAAGAGTCAACAAAATCAACATTGCAATTAGAAGTTCTCCATTTTAAAGAAGCAGGAGGGGTTGTCGAATACAGAGATCGCACAGTTTACAGTTTTGCTCTGGGCCTA
The DNA here is from genome assembly GCA_011833715.1 of Carcinoscorpius rotundicauda. NCBI lineage: Eukaryota > Metazoa > Arthropoda > Merostomata > Xiphosura > Limulidae > Carcinoscorpius > Carcinoscorpius rotundicauda. The sequence continues at coordinate 126,731,605 of CM022394.1, read as the reverse complement.
TAGATTTAATATTTACAGTTTTGCTCTGGGCCAATAGATTTAATATTTACAGTTTTGCTCTGGGCCTATAGATTAAAAAATGAGATTAAGGTGTATATGATCGTTAGTAGAATGTTTATAAATTGTTTAGAATTCAGAGCCCCCCCCCCGTGAAAATTTCACGAAGCGAAATCAGTAAAAATACCGTTTAAAAATCAAGAGATAATACGTTTTTGTAAAAAACAGAAAGAAAACAAGAGCCAGTCATATGGCTTTCCTTTCTTCCTCTTATTATCAAGTAATTTGTATTCAGATGTACAAATGTACATACTTATACATATTTGTATGTAAGAATAAATATGTTTTTTTTGAGCATTGTACATATATTTATCCAAATCACACCAGGTTAACTTGAATAAACACGTCTTCTTATGAACGTTATACATACGTTTGCCTAAATCACACCAGATTAACTTGAATAAAGAGGCTTCCTTATAAACGTTGTACATATCACACCAACATAAAGAGTCCTACCCTTCTTCGTACTTGTCCTTGCTTGTTTCTGCTTGACATCTTAACGGATAATGGTTCGAGTCTAGTAGGAGCAACAGTCGCCCGGTGTTGTGGCGTTGAAAGCACTTTCCTAACTGATACGACAATCTCCTATTAGTTCTTTCCCTGGCCCAACCTATGACCAGAAAGCTGCTGGAGGCGACATAAAAGTTTCTCTTTGAAGTTTGTCTGTTCGGAGGTCAAACTTTGTTGTTAAGGTGTAGAAAGACAGTTATTGGTTTCAAATGACGAGAAGCAAGTTCACTTACCAGTATGATCGTTTATAGTTGGCTCTGATACCTGGATATAGTAAATTCTGCACAAGAGATGCAATTGATTTCAAATAAGTTATTCAATATCAAAGAAAAATGGTAGGAAAAACAGCGTTTATCGGGTAAATGTTAAGATTACAGTTATTTGCGCAATCTATTACACAGTTCTGAACATGTCGAAATAAATCATGGCAAAACTTATCACTCGTCCACGGTTCAAATTATTAATAAAAAAACAACAACAGAAAAACCATTGTACCCATTTAGGTTAATGTGGCTCATTAAGACATTGTTATACTCATTAAGGTTAATGTGGCTCATTAAGACATTGTTATACTCATTAAGGTTAATGTGGTTCATTAAGACATTGTTATACTCATTAAGGTTAATGTGGTTCATTAAGACATTGTTATACTCATTAAGGTAAATGTAGTTCATTAAGACATTGTTATACTCATTAAGGTTAATGTGGTTCATTAAGACATTGTTATACTCATTAAGGTTAATGTGGCTCATTAAGACATTGTTATACTCATTAAGGTAAATGTAGTTCATTAAGACATTGTTATACTCATTTAGGTTAATGTGGCTCATTAAGACATTGTTATACTCATTAAGGTAAATGTAGTTCATTAAGACATTGTTATACTCATTTAGGTTAATGTAGTTCATTAAGACATTGTTATACTCATTTAGGTTAATGTGGCTCATTAAGACATTGTTATACTCATTAAGGTAAATGTAGTTCATTAAGACATTGTTATACTCATTAAGGTTAATGTGGTTCATTAAGACATTGTTATACTCATTAAGGTTAATGTAGTTCATTAAGACATTGTTATACTCATTAAGGTTAATGTGGTTCATTAAGACATTGTTATACTCATTAAGGTTAATGTGGTTCATTAAGACATTGTTATACTCATTAAGGTTAATGTGGCTCATTAAGACATTGTTATACTCATTAAGGTAAATGTAGTTCATTAAGACATTGTTATACTCATTTAGGTTAATGTGGCTCATTAAGACATTGTTATACTCATTAAGGTAAATGTAGTTCATTAAGACATTGTTATACTCATTTAGGTTAATGTAGTTCATTAAGACATTGTTATACTCATTTAGGTTAATGTGGCTCATTAAGACATTGTTATACTCATTAAGGTAAATGTAGTTCATTAAGACATTGTTATACTCATTAAGGTAAATGTAGTTCATTAAGACATTGTTATACTCATTTAGGTTAATGTGGCTCATTAAGACATTGTTATACTCATTAAGGTAAATGTAGTTCATTAAGACATTGTTATACTCATTAAGGTTAATGTGGTTCATTAAGACATTGTTATACTCATTAAGGTTAATGTGGTTCATTAAGACATTGTTATACTCATTAAGGTAAATGTAGTTCATTAAGACATTGTTATACTCATTAAGGTAAATGTAGTTCATTAAGACATTGTTATACTCATTAAGGTAAATGTAGTTCATTAAGACATTGTTATACTCATTAAGGTAAATGTGGCTCATTAAGACATTGTTATACTCATTAAGGTTAATGTGGTTCATTAAGACATTGTTATACTCATTAAGGTTAATGTGGTTCATTAAGACATTGTTATACTCATTAAGGTTAATGTGGTTTATTAAGACATTTGAAACTCATTAAGGTTAATGTGGTTCATTAAGACATTGTTATACTCATTAAGGTTAATGTGGTTTATTAAGACATTTGAAACTCATTGAGGTTAATGTGGCTAATTAAGACATTTGAAACTCATTGAGGTTAACGTGGTTCATTAAGACACTGTTATACTCATTAAGGTTAATGTGGCTCATTAAGACATTGTTATACTCATTAAGGTTAATGTGGTTCATTAAGACATTGTTATACTCATTAAGGTTAATGTGGTTTATTAAGACATTTGAAACTCAATGAGGTTAAAGTGGTTCATTAAGACACTGTTATAGTCATTAAGGTAAATGAGTTAATGGTTAATTAAGACACCGTTATATTCATTAAGGTTAACGTGGGTCATTAAGACACTGTTATAGTCATTAAGGTTAACGTGGTTCATTAAGACATTGCTACACTAATTAAGGTTAACGTGGTTAAGTAAGAGATTGTTATTCTCATTACGGTTAACGTGGTTAAGTAAGAGATTGTTATTCTCATTACGGTTAACGTGGTTCATTAAGACATTGTTATTCTCATTACGGTTAACGTGGTTAAGTAAGAGATTGCTATTCTCATTACGGTTAACGTGGTTCATTAAGACATTGTTATTCTCATTACGGTTAACGTGGTTAAGTAAGAGATTGTTATTCTCATTACGGTTAACGTGGTTAAGTAAGAGATTGTTATTCTCATTACGGTTAACGTGGTTCATTAAGACATTGTTATTCTCATTACGGTTAACGTGGTTAAGTAAGAGATTGTTATTCTCATTACGGTTAACGTGGTTCATTAAGGCGTTGTTATATCCACGAAAGTTAACACGGTTCGTTATTTCTTCGACACCGGATCAACCCTCAACAGAAATAATAACGTATATATTTTAGTTAGTTATAACCTAAAAATAAATAGAAACCAATATGTTTTACAATACTGGTTTGTATTTTTCCAAACTTCGCAGATTAAAAACATTTGACCCGGCATGGTCAGGTGGTTAAGGCACTCGTATCATAATCCAAGAATCGCGGGGTGGGATCCCCGTCACACCAATCATGCTTGCTCTTTTAGGCGTGGGAGGTTATAATATGATGGTCAATCTCCCTATTCGTTGGTAAAAAAAATAGCCCATGAGTTGACGTTTGGTGGTGATGACTAGTTGCCTCCCTTACACTGCTAAATTAGGGACAGCTAGTGCAGATAGCCCCGAGGTAGCTTTGTGCGAAATTCAAATAAAAAACATTTATTCTTGGTCTGGACAACCTAATAGATGCATTATTTTCTCTCCTGTTTTCATTTTCTCTGGCAAATTGCCCTAATGATTAAGTGATAAGTGTGCAAACTTTTACGACGCTAAAGATCAGGTTTCGATACGCTGTTTGTGCAGAACACACTGTTTGGATTTGTACTTGATCAGTACAAACTATTTCTCGTTACAAATGACGTTATTATTTGTATAACGATAATATTATATTATAAGTAACATCTAATGTTTATAATTAACATTTAGTTAGCCTTAAATTACATATTTCTATTGCGTTCACTGTCGGAAAGGTTCTGACAACGCACCACGCTGACTCACTTTCTGCGTTAAGCATAATAAGAATGTCTTACTGGCGTAGTATTGGGAACTCTGTAATAAATGAAGTTATTACAACTGTTTTGGTTAAAGAATGGGTTTCAAAATATTATGTAAAAGTCCGATGAGGTCACGTGGTAATTCTACGGTTAAGAAATACACATTCTAGTAATTCTGTGATAAACACTGGTAAGGAAAACAAAGTTCTCGTTTTTTGTGGTCAATATGTGTTTTATTGCGAACAACTTTTTCGTATGACAAAGTACATTGATTTCGGGTGAGAACTCGCGCGCGTGCGTGTGTAACTACATCAGGCGAGTTCCAGTATTGTTACCTCACTAATAGCACGTGCTATACACACTATTCAGTGGCAGTAGGGATGTAAATTTTCTGCCTTGTCAGGATTTCTACTACGTGCCCTCTCGTGCCCGTCTGGCGAGTAATTTCCTCTCTTAAAGGCAGAGGAGCTTCTTCTGTAGGGAATCCGTCTTCTGCGCTCTGTTGGTCACGTCACAAGGAATAGACCAATAGGAACGTTCAATAGCAAGTTGAAATTGAATACAACAATTCCTATAAACTAACAAAGATACGGAACTGCATCTGCTATCGTAACTTTTGAAGATGTCGTTCAAGTACACAAACATCCCATAATAGACACTGCTCACTGGAACTCCCGACAGCCAACCTCTTGTTTGTGATGTCTCGGGAACCGGGGTTTGAGTGAGGAAACTGTTACTTTTGTCGACATGGTCTTTATCTCTATTGACGTAAAACCTTCATTCTTCAGTATGTGTCGCTGTGTATTCGGTACAAAAATCAGAGGAAGTTAACTCGGATGATAGGACTAACAAAACGTGTTGATGTTTTGTCTACTGTATTAAATATACTTGAGTAACGTGATATTTGAAAACTTTGGACCTGCAACAAATACACACACTATAAACTGTACGAGATACTCGGGGCGTATTTGATATTATTTTGAATATTAGTGAAGAAAAAAAAGTATAGTTTTTGTTGGGTATTTTGTTTTTTTCAGAATCTTCGCTCGAAGCTTTGTTTGTTTGTTTGTTTTGGAATTTCACACAAAGCTACTCGAGGGCTATCTGTGCTAGCCGTCCCTAATTTTGCAGTGTAAGACTAGAGGGAAGGCAGCTAGTCATCACCACCCACCGCCAACTCTTGGGCTACTCTTTTACCAACGAATAGTGGGATTGACCGTCACATTATACACCCCCACGGCTGGGAGGGCGAGCATGTTTAGCGCGACGCGGGCGCGAACCCGCGACCCTCGGATTACGAGTGCACGCCTTAACGCGCTCGGCCATGCCAGGCCCTCGCTCGAAGCTAAACAAAGCGCTATCTACATATATAGCAACTGCTAACTTCTGAAACTACTGACTTTAAAGTTCTTTGCACGTTCTTTTGGCCTGCATTCAATGTTTGGGTTCGAGTCCCCGTCACACCAAACATGCTCGCCCTTTCAGCCATGTGGACATTATAATGTAACGATCAATCCCATTATTCGTTGGTAAAGGAGTAGCCCAAGAGCTGGCGCTGGGTGGTGATAACTAGCTTCCTTCTCTCTAGTCTTACACTGTGCAATTAGGGACGGCTAGCGCAGATATCCCTTGTATAGTTTTGCACGAAATTCAAACCAAACCAGTACCTAAGGACTGCATGGCCAGGTGGTTAAGGCACTCGACTCGTAATCCGTGGGTCACGGGTTCGAATCCCCGTCACCCCATACGTGCTCACTCTTTCGGCCGTGGGGGCATTATAATGTGACGGTCAATCCCACTATTCGTTGATAAAATAGTCCAAGAGTTGGCGGTGGGTGGTGATGACAGCTGCCTTCCCTCTAGTCTTACACTGCTAAATTAGGAAAGGCTAGCGCAGATAGCCCTCACATAGCTAAACAAACTAAGGACGTTAACGACTAGGCCTTTGCTTTGACCGAAATAGTGGCATCCCTTTTGTAATGTCCGATTTTAGGTTCAGAAAAATAGAAAGGATTTCAAACGTTTTTAATATTATTTAATCAATAATGTATGTTCCATTATTATTAATTACTTCCTGCCAACGATTCACAAGCTTATAAAATTCTTGGGATTTGGAGGAAAAGAATGAAGAGAGGGTAGTTTTGACATCTTCATGTGTTCCAAGCTCTTTTACATCAAGATAGTTCTGCAAACTTCAGAATAGATGAAAATCAGATTGGGCAAGGTCTGGAGAATAAGGAGGATGTGGAAGTTTTTCCCAGTCTAGCTCTTCAATCTTTGCAGATGTGATCCTTGCTGTATGAGGCCGTGCATTATCCTGATGTAACACAACACCTTTACGATTGATCAAAGCAGGCATATTTTCTTTCAGTATAACATTCAAGCGATCTAACTGTTGACAATAGAAGTCTGATGTAATCATTACACTTAGTGGCAGCAACTCAGAGTGAATCACACCAACAATATCTCACCAAACGCATAACAAGAATTTCCTAGGTTGGAGATCCATTTTACTCTGTGCTTTAGCCAGTTTACCTGCACTGAGCCATTGTCTGCGGCGCTTAATATTTTTATAATATATCCACTTTTTATTTCCAGTCAATAACCTGTTCAAGAAAGGTGAGTTACGCTTACGAGAGTGCAAAGAAGTGCAGATGTCCACTCTTGCTCTAAGGTTGGCTTCTGTCAAATCATAGGGGACACATTTTCTAAGTTTTGACACCTTTCCAAGCTGTTGAAGATAATGGGTTGAATTAAGCTTCTGTGCTAAGTTCTTCAACTGTTACAGCATAATCTTCATCAAGTACAGCCAACAGCAAGTCATCATTAAAATCAAGATGACCTAAACGTGGCGCATCACTTAATCTGTGGTCACCTGATCTGAACTTCTGAAACCACCTTCGACATTTTCTTTCATTGAGAGACTCCGCACTATAAACACCTTGAACGTTTCGTGTAGTTTCTACTATACTATTGTCTTTTTTAAACTCATAAAGCATTATATGCCTGATGGGCTCCTAAGACACATCTATCTTAATAAGGGTTTATTTGATTAATGATTCGAAAAAGTGGAGCTGGGTTAGTTTCTTTTATTTGTCTGAATATTTTTATACACTTCCCACTACATATTTTAATCATTAACGCCCTCTACAAAGACAGAAATAATGATGCACTTTCTGTATTAAAGTTTCGGACAAAACTTATGGATGACCGGATATATATATATATATATATATATTGTATCATTTATGGTGTGAGGCTGGGATCAAACATCGACTTAAATTTCAGAATTGTATGTTTTTTAACATTAAATAAATTAAACGTATTCGACATTTTGTATATCAAAATATTTACGCTTCAATACACAAAAAATCGAAAATATACTAAAATTTATTTTAAAATATTTTCAAATAATCTTATGATATCTTAAATGTCTAAGGCGACTTTAAGGTTGATATAAACATTTATCTGAATGATATAAAATAATATTTAATTAATAAATATATATTCTGATATTTGTGAAGCATGACGTTTGTAACGGGAACGTAATTTGTAGCATGAGAAACCAACACATATTGTGCGATGGGGGAATGTCCCTCCAAAATAATTGCAACAAAATAGAAGAAAAAAAGTGCTATGAGATTAAATATGGAACCAAGGTTGCATGGAACGTAACATGAACACGTGCGTGGTTGATTCCGCGTGCAATTCACAAACATCCGAGTAAACAAACCACTATTATGTTGTAATACTGAAATCTCCCACAATTCTGTTGTAACAGTGAAATCTCCCGTTTGAAGGAGTGTTAAATTTTACATAAAATTTATTTAAAAGATGGAACAAAATATTTAATACTTTTCGTGCAGTATAACGACCATGATTCTTTTCTTATGTAGTTCGAATTATGCAACTGTAGCTCTATATTGGGAACAGAACGAAACAGAAATACTGTAGTATATATAAGTTGGCAATGAAGACAGTATAATAGGATCCTTAAGGGGTGGATTCCAGAGTTTACTCAGCACCGTGTACAATGATTAGTTCATGAGGTGTAACTCTTCACCCGTGAAAAGTCTGGCCACGTTTCTTAAGAAGTTTTGAGCTTGAGTGGGGGTTTTGTTCCTGAGAGGTACGTCTCAAAGCGTGCCAAATTTCTTCAGATAAAAGCAGCGAAAAGACTTTGGAAGTCTGTGACGGATGCTTCACACAAAAATCAGCGCAGGTGCCGGAGCGACATCGTGCGACAGAACCACATAAAACTGACGTCACGAAGATGTCCCGGCGGTTTTTAAAAGCGCAAATATGCCCTTTATGAGACGATATTCAAAAGCACTTACGCGTTTAGTTTATGAATACTCCAATACCGAAAGGTCCTCCAACAATGGCGCCTTACAGCTCCTCACGTTTTCAATGAAGTGTGAAAAGAGTTGAGACTCAATGTGCCATGACCGTTTTGTAACTGTCATGGAGTAGATTGCTTTTAAACGCTTGCCCATTGATAAACTCACGGAGGAGAGGGCCGATAAGGTGAGGTTTTTTTTTTTGTATAATTTCGGCGATGACCGACCCGCGCATCTTGTACCATGCTCTTGACATACTTCAACTCCCACAAAGTAGACAGGAAGACGAACATAATGACAGAGGAACAGGGTGTCCCAGTGTGTGGAAGTTCATCACAGTTTCCATTCACGGTCCTTCACAATCTCTCCTCGAGTGTACGTGGAAAGTAATAGCGTGACTTTATGACTTTTAAGTACACGATAGTGTAAGAATTGTCGCGTTCCCAAAAGGTTTTAATGTTTGTGTAAAAACAATTTATGAAATTTTAGTATCTATGTTACAACGTAACTAGCAGTTCGTCCTTAGTTAAGTCATGTCTTTGTGTGCGAGAAACTAGAAGTACGGTGAAACTTGTGTTTGTTATTCAGATAAGAAAATACAATGTTAACTAGAACTACAGTAAAACTTGTGTCTGTTATCTAGATAAGAAAGTACAATGTTAACTAGAAGTACAGTGAAACTTGTGTCTGTTATCTAGATAAGAAAATACTATCTTAACTAGAAATACGGTGAAACTTGTGTCTGTTATCTAGATAAGAAAGTACAATGTTAACTAGAAGTACAGTGAAACTTGTGTCTGTTATCTAGATAAGAAAGTACAACGTTAACTAGAAGTACAGTGAAACTTGTGTCTGTTATCTAGATAAGAAAGTACAATGTTAACTGGAAGTACAGTGAAACTTGTGTTTGTTATCCAAATAAGAAAGTACAATGTTAACTAGAAGTACAGTGAAACTTGTGTCTGTTATCTAGATAAGAAAATACAATGTTAACTAGAAGTACAGTGAAACTTGTGTCTGTTATCTAGATAAGAAAGTACAATGTTAACTAGAAGTACAGTGAAACTTGTGTCTGTTATCTAGATAAGAAAGTACAATGTTAACTAGAAGTACAGTGAAACTTGTGTCTGTTATCTAGATAAGAAAGTACAATGTTAACTAGAAGTACAGTGAAACTTGTGTCTGTTATCTAGATAAGAAAGTACAATGTTAACTAGAAGTACAGTGAAACTTGTGTCTGTTATCCAGATAAGAAAGTACAATGTTAACTAGAAGTACAGTGAAACTTGTGTCTGTTATCTAGATTAGAAAGTACAATGTTAACTAGAAGTACAGTGAAACTTGTGTCTGTTATCTTGATAAGAAAGTACAATGTTAACTAGAAGTACAGTAAATCTTGTGTTTGTTATCCAGATAAGAAAGTACAATGTTAACTAGAAGTACAGTGAAACTTTTGTCTGTTATCTAGATAAGAAAGTACAATGTTAACTAGAAGTACAGTGAAACTTGTGTCTGTTATCTAGATAAGAAAGTACAATGTTAACTAGAAGTACAGTGAAACTTGTGTCTGTTATCTAGATAAGAAAGTACAATGTTAACTAGAAGTACAGTGAAACTTGTGTCTGTTATCTAGATAAGAAAGTACAATGTTAACTAGAAGTACAGTGAAACTTGTGTTTGTTATCCAAATAAGAAAGTACAATGTTAACTAGAAGTACAGTGAAACTTGTGTCTGTTATCTTGATAAGAAAGTACAATGTTAACTAGAAGTACAGTAAATCTTGTGTTTGTTATCCAGATAAGAAAGTACAATGTTAACTAGAAGTACAGTGAAACTTTTGTCTGTTATCTAGATAAGAAAGTACAATGTTAACTAGAAGTACAGTGAAACTTGTGTCTGTTATCTAGATAAGAAAATACTATCTTAACTAGAAATACGGTGAAACTTGTGTCTGTTATCTAGATAAGAAAGTACAATGTTAACTAGAAGTACAGTGAAACTTGTGTCTGTTATCTAGATAAGAAAGTACAACGTTAACTAGAAGTACAGTGAAACTTGTGTCTGTTATCTAGATAAGAAAGTACAATGTTAACTGGAAGTACAGTGAAACTTGTGTTTGTTATCCAAATAAGAAAGTACAATGTTAACTAGAAGTACAGTGAAACTTGTGTCTGTTATCTAGATAAGAAAATACAATGTTAACTAGAAGTACAGTGAAACTTGTGTCTGTTATCTAGATAAGAAAGTACAATGTTAACTAGAAGTACAGTGAAACTTGTGTCTGTTATCTAGATAAGAAAGTACAATGTTAACTAGAAGTACAGTGAAACTTGTGTCTGTTATCTAGATAAGAAAGTACAATGTTAACTAGAAGTACAGTGAAACTTGTGTCTGTTATCTAGATAAGAAAGTACAATGTTAACTAGAAGTACAGTGAAACTTGTGTCTGTTATCCAGATAAGAAAGTACAATGTTAACTAGAAGTACAGTGAAACTTGTGTCTGTTATCTAGATTAGAAAGTACAATGTTAACTAGAAGTACAGTGAAACTTGTGTCTGTTATCTTGATAAGAAAGTACAATGTTAACTAGAAGTACAGTAAATCTTGTGTTTGTTATCCAGATAAGAAAGTACAATGTTAACTAGAAGTACAGTGAAACTTTTGTCTGTTATCTAGATAAGAAAGTACAATGTTAACTAGAAGTACAGTGAAACTTGTGTCTGTTATCTAGATAAGAAAGTACAATGTTAACTAGAAGTACAGTGAAACTTTTGTCTGTTATCTAGATAAGAAAGTACAATGTTAACTAGAAGTAGAGTGAAACTTGTGTCTGTTATCTAGATAAGAAAGTACAATGTTAACTAGAAGTACAGTGAAACTTGTGTCTGTTATCTTGATAAGAAAGTACAATGTTAACTAGAAGTACAGTAAATCTTGTGTTTGTTATCCAGATAAGAAAGTACAATGTTAACTAGAAGTACAGTGAAACTTTTGTCTGTTATCTAGATAAGAAAGTACAATGTTAACTAGAAGTACAGTGAAACTTGTGTCTGTTATCTAGATAAGAAAGTACAATGTTAACTAGAAGTACAGTGAAACTTTTGTCTGTTATCTAGATAAGAAAATACAATGTTAACTAGAAGTACAGTGAAACTTGTGTCTGTTATCTAGATAAGAAAGTACAATGTTAACTAGAAGTACAGTGAAACTTGTGTCTGTTATCTAGATAAGAAAGTACAACGTTAACTAGAAGTACAGTGAAACTTGTGTCTGTTATCTAGATAAGAAAGTACAATGTTAACTAGAAGTACAGTGAAACTTGTGTCTGTTATCTAGATAAGAAAGTACAACGTTAACTAGAAGTACAGTGAAACTTGTGTCTGTTATCTAGATAAGAAAGTACAATGTTAACTGGAAGTACAGTGAAACTTGTGTTTGTTATCCAAATAAGAAAGTACAATGTTAACTAGAAGTACAGTGAAACTTGTGTCTGTTATCTTGATAAGAAAGTACAATGTTAACTAGAAGTACAGTAAATCTTGTGTTTGTTATCCAGATAAGAAAGTACAATGTTAACTAGAAGTACAGTGAAACTTTTGTCTGTTATCTAGATAAGAAAGTACAATGTTAACTAGAAGTACAGTGAAACTTGTGTCTGTTATCTAGATAAGAAAGTACAATGTTAACTAGAAGTACAGTGAAACTTTTGTCTGTTATCTAGATAAGAAAATACAATGTTAACTAGAAGTACAGTGAAACTTGTGTCTGTTATCTAGATAAGAAAGTACAATGTTAACTAGAAGTGCAGTGAAACTTGTGTCTGTTATCTAGATAAGAAAGTACAACGTTAACTAGAAGTACAGTGAAACTTGTGTCTGTTATCTAGATAAGAAAGTACAATGTTAACTGGAAGTACAGTGAAACTTGTGTTTGTTATCCAAATAAGAAAGTACAATGTTAACTAGAAGTACAGTGAAACTTGTGTCTGTTATCTAGATAAGAAAATACAATGTTAACTAGAAGTACAGTGAAACTTGTGTCTGTTATCTAGATAAGAAAGTACAATGTTAACTAGAAGTACAGTGAAACTTGTGTCTGTTATCTAGATAAGAAAGTACAATGTTAACTAGAAGTACAGTGAAACTTGTGTCTGTTATCTAGATAAGAAAGTACAATGTTAACTAGAAGTACAGTGAAACTTCTGTCTGTTATCTAGATAAGAAAGTACAATGTTAACTAGAAGTACAGTGAAACTTGTGTCTGTTATCCAGATAAGAAAGTACAATGTTAACTAGAAGTACAGTGAAACTTGTGTCTGTTATCTAGATTAGAAAGTACAATGTTAACTAGAAGTACAGTGAAACTTGTGTCTGTTATCTTGATAAGAAAGTACAATGTTAACTAGAAGTACAGTAAATCTTGTGTTTGTTATCCAGATAAGAAAGTACAATGTTAACTAGAAGTACAGTGAAACTTTTGTCTGTTATCTAGATAAGAAAGTACAATGTTAACTAGAAGTACAGTGAAACTTGTGTCTGTTATCTAGATAAGAAAGTACAATGTTAACTAGAAGTACAGTGAAACTTTTGTCTGTTATCTAGATAAGAAAGTACAATGTTAACTAGAAGTACAGTGAAACTTGTGTCTGTTATCTAGATAAGAAAGTACAATGTTAACTAGAAGTACAGTGAAACTTGTGTCTGTTATCTAGATAAGAAAGTACAATGTTAACTAGAAGTACAGTGAAACTTTTGTCTGTTATCTAGATAAGAAAGTACAATGTTAACTAGAAGTACAGTGAAACTTGTGTCTGTTATCTAGATAAGAAAGTACAATGTTAACTAGAAGTACAGTGAAACTTGTGTCTGTTATCCAGATAAGAAAGTACAATGTTAACTAGAAGTACAGTGAAACTTGTGTCTGTTATCTAGATTAGAAAGTACAATGTTAACTAGAAGTACAGTGAAACTTGTGTCTGTTATCTTGATAAGAAAGTACAATGTTAACTAGAAGTACAGTAAATCTTGTGTTTGTTATCCAGATAAGAAAGTACAATGTTAACTAGAAGTACAGTGAAACTTTTGTCTGTTATCTAGATAAGAAAGTACAATGTTAACTAGAAGTACAGTGAAACTTGTGTCTGTTATCTAGATAAGAAAGTACAATGTTAACTAGAAGTACAGTGAAACTTGTGTCTGTTATCTAGATAAGAAAGTACAATGTTAACTAGAAGTACAGTGAAACTTGTGTCTGTTATCTTGATAAGAAAGTACAATGTTAACTAGAAGTACAGTAAATCTTGTGTTTGTTATCCAGATAAGAAAGTACAATGTTAACTAGAAGTACAGTGAAACTTTTGTCTGTTATCTAGATAAGAAAGTACAATGTTAACTAGAAGTACAGTGAAACTTGTGTCTGTTATCTAGATAAGAAAGTACAATGTTAACTAGAAGTACAGTGAAACTTTTGTCTGTTATCTAGATAAGAAAATACAATGTTAACTAGAAGTACAGTGAAACTTGTGTCTGTTATCTAGATAAGAAAGTACAATGTTAACTAGAAGTACAGTGAAACTTGTGTCTGTTATCTAGATAAGAAAGTACAACGTTAACTAGAAGTACAGTGAAACTTGTGTCTGTTATCTAGATAAGAAAGTACAATGTTAACTAGAAGTACAGTGAAACTTGTGTCTGTTATCTAGATAAGAAAGTACAACGTTAACTAGAAGTACAGTGAAACTTGTGTCTGTTATCTAGATAAGAAAGTACAATGTTAACTGGAAGTACAGTGAAACTTGTGTTTGTTATCCAAATAAGAAAGTACAATGTTAACTAGAAGTACAGTGAAACTTGTGTCTGTTATCTTGATAAGAAAGTACAATGTTAACTAGAAGTACAGTAAATCTTGTGTTTGTTATCCAGATAAGAAAGTACAATGTTAACTAGAAGTACAGTGAAACTTTTGTCTGTTATCTAGATAAGAAAGTACAATGTTAACTAGAAGTACAGTGAAACTTGTGTCTGTTATCTAGATAAGAAAGTACAATGTTAACTAGAAGTACAGTGAAACTTTTGTCTGTTATCTAGATAAGAAAATACAATGTTAACTAGAAGTACAGTGAAACTTGTGTCTGTTATCTAGATAAGAAAGTACAATGTTAACTAGAAGTACAGTGAAACTTGTGTCTGTTATCTAGATAAGAAAGTACAACGTTAACTAGAAGTACAGTGAAACTTTTGTCTGTTATCTAGATAAGAAAGTACAATGTTAACTAGAAGTACAGTGAAACTTGTGTCTGTTATCAGATAATTTAAACAAATGTGAAAACTAGGAAACAAGCCACAATTTCAACAGAGCTAGTAACCCACTTACCCCATTACACATTATGGTTTAATCTGTTGAGAGTGTAATAATCACTAATGACATAAAAGTATAAATGTACTCTTATTAACAACCGTCTGTTTTTTATCAGAAAGTATATAATTCACGCTCCCCATTTTATAGTTCTAATGGCACACGATATTGTAAATTGAATGCTGTAATGATATATTCATGATGTTATGAACCTAGTATTTCAAGCAAACCAAGATTTAGTGAGCCAGACATTGTGGCTCAAATTAGGCCTTACGACTAAATTGTAATTTTGTTCGTTCGTTTATTACCTTCGTAGTAATTTTGGTTTAGATTATTTTAAAAATATAACTGACGTTAGAATTAAAATAAAAAAAGCAACAATCCTGGATACTCACAAAATTTTCCAAAAATTTTAAAACGTCATTAAATTAAAATTTATTGTAGCAATTAAATAAAAGTTTCTCTTTTAACGGAGTCTACAATAAAAGTAAATAAAGTGATTTTATTACATGCTGTTAGTTTGTAATTTATGGGACTATTATACTTTCAACAGTACGTGACACTGCACTGTTTATATAAACACCTATAAATATTTATATGCATATATGTAAAGTTTTAATGATTACTACCGAGAATACGAGAATATAACACACACAAAGAGACAATAGGTGTCGCTTTATTACGTTTGGAATAACTAATGACAGGAGAAAGTTAACAAGACATAAAAAAGCAGTTATTTAGACTCGTGAAACCATATACACACACGCGTTTTTTTTATTATGAACTAATATCATACAAATATTTATAATAACGTTTTATAAATTTCAAACTGAAAAAAAAAACATTTTTTTTTTACTATGGTTTAGTGACTTTGAAAGAATTTACAACATATTATGTTTAGAATATTAAATTTTAGTTCATCTGCTTTGAAACTTCAAAAACGTCGATTTCTTCTAATTCTGTAATTTTGTTCATCAGAGGATAGAGAAATAAATTAGTTTAAAAATCTACCAAGACAAAAAAGTTTATAAAGGAGTAAAATTCATGTGCTTTTCTTAAAGAAAGAAACTTTATTAATTTGAATTTACATCTTTTTCTCTCTTTTTCTTCTTATTCCAATAATCTGTCTTCAGATTGGTTAATGACTTCCGTTGTTTCCAGTCGGTAGTTTTAGTTTTCTCCACATTATTCCAAAACCCTCACCAGATGACGCACCGTTCCTTTTTTGGCTTAACCATATTGTCACCTTCTTTACAGTTGAACGTTCGAGCAAATTCTTCAAAATTGGACACAGGGCCCCAAACTCTGTCGAAGAGTATTTCCAGTTTATTTATGAAATAAACCGTGAATAAGTATTACTAATTTTAGTAATTCTAACTTTAATATTCGCCCAAAGCTACCCGAGGGCTGTCTGAGTTAGCCTTCCCTAAATTAGCAGTGATATAATACAGATAAGATAACTTATCCACACTACCCATCGCCAACGTTTAGGCCACTCTTTTACCAACGAGTAGTAGGAGTGACCGTCAAATTATTACTTTTTCACGGCTAATTTGGCAAGTATTGTCAGAGACGATAATTTGAACCTGCGACATTCAGATTGCAAGTCGAGTGTCCTGTGATCTCCAGGCCACGTCATTCATGCCTCACTATCTAATAACTGCAGTTTTTAATTACTTTAACTCTTACTTGCTTCGCCTAGAGTCACTGACCAAGGTGTGAATTAGTGAGTAACTTTCTCTGTGTTACAACGACGTTCAGTTTTATAACGTGGAAAGGTTGTTTTCATGTTTTGTTTGAGTTTTAATTTTGCGCAAAGCTACACGCGGACTATCTGTGCTAGCCGTCCCTAATTTAGCAGTGTAAGACTAGAGGGAAGGCAGCTAGTCATCACCACTCACCGCCAACTCTTGCGCTACTCTTTTACCAACGAATAGTGCGATCGACCGTCACATTATAACACCCCTACGGCTGAAAGGGCGAGCATGTTTGGTGTGACGGACATTCGAACTCGCGACCCTCAGATTACGAATCGAATGCCTTAGCCCACCTGGCCATGGAGGATTAGGCCCACAATGGAGGACAAATCACTATGAAGGTACAGGAAGGACGAGCAGTTCGTCCATCTCCCCAGTGGCACAACGGTATGTATGGAGGCTTATATGGCTAAAAATCGGGGTTCGATACTCGTAGTGGACAGAGGATAGATATATCATTGTGTGGCTTTAAGCTTAATTTAAAACAACAACTATCTCTCGAATCGAACTCCGGATTTTAGTGTTGCAAGTAAGCAAACTTTCAAGCGACCCACAAGGGTAGTACAACAATATAGGCGTATAAAGGGAACATTAGAATATTCAACAAAGAGTAACCGACAGAATATTTTGAATCACATCAGTAAACGTACCTGTACTTAGGCGGACTGTGGTTGTCATACTGTATCATGCTCTTTATGGCCTCGGGTCGGGCTTTGCTACACCAAACCTGGGTAACAGAACAAACGTGTTTTACCCAATACAATCATTCTCGAAGTTGTAGCTCTTAACTTATAAATAAACTAGATATAAGCTCATTTTTATATACAGAATAGTTTAAGTGAAAAACTATTCAATAGGCTTAGCTTAGTGAACACTAAGAGATAAGAATCGCTCGTACGTAAACTAAAGATAAGCTTATTTTTATACATAGAATAATTTGGGTGAAAACAGTTCATTAGGCTTAGCTTAGTGAACCTTAAGAAATAAAAATAACTTAAAACATACTATCTCAAACTGACATTTGTTTTATCATAGAGAACAGAAAACACACGAGTTGTTTCATGTTTGGTGCAAACAAAGCAGACGAATAAAACATGAAAACATAATAATAATAGAATTAAGTAAACTCCAAATATTTGATGAGAAGCAATAGTGTGGGAAATTTTCGAAACAAAAAGAGTTGGAAAAATTTTAACTTATAAACGAAAGCTCAAACAAAACGTATTTAAGTCAGTAGTGGATATTGTAGAATGAATATTTGGTCTCAACAGAAACTGTGAATTGAGTCTAAGACAGATGTTTCTCTTTGTAAATACTGTACGTTGTGTCAGGGGAGTTTTTACTCACGGCTTTTATGAATAAAAATTAAAAATATGTCTGTTACTGAGCGATATATGGTTATATAACACTACTAACAATTCATATTTCTACCAATTTATTTAAAGTGATTCCCGCAAAACGGTTTATTTAGATTCACTGGTCTAGGGACTTAGGGTTAAATTACTGACAATGAACACAGTACATAGCCTAGCATGGCTTTGCTCTAAAATACCCCAAGAAAAAAAACTAAGGTCGTAAGATAATATAATTTTTTTACAAATTTATGTGCTACCTTATAATAAAAATATCAGTTTAAATAACAGCAACATAATTATTATGAAAGCAAAGAAAGATATGTTAAAATATGTCAACCATACTCGGGGAGGCTCTTCTCGCCCAGTACCAGAGCTAATAAGGGTGGTTAGAATACGATAGACATATCAGTCATTGGGGCACTATTTATATTATTATTTACGCGAGCAACAATTATCATAATGCGAACTATGCTAAGGAAGATAAATGTATACTTCCGCGAACTGCGGAACTTTGGATCCACAGTCCCGCACGCTTACCACTAGGGGTCACTCACCTCACCTTCTGATCTTTGTAAACATGTTCACCAAACTAAGGAGAAGCATAGAAAAGAAAGTCACTGAACCACTGGCTACTTTTACAATACGATTTAACAACGATTATTTAAGCTGTTTTGTTACTATTAGCTAAGCATAGCGTTAAAATGTGTTGATTTGTTTGCTTGTAGTTGGACACAAAGCTACAAAATGCTGTCTGTAATGTGCCCAGCACGGGTCACGGGTATCGAAAATCAATTTTTCGTGTACAAGCCCACAATTTTACCGCTGTGTCAATATATATATATATGTGTGTGTGTGTGTGTGTGATTTCGGTTTCTTTACGAAAAAGAAAAAAAAAACTTTTTTTAATTAAAGTGTTTCTAAATTACGTAACCGGAAAAGAGCAAAATGTCCGAAAAAAAAACAGCAAAACAATCGGCAGGAGAGAATTACGATAGTTAGGATCCCAAACTTAAAAATAAAACAATAGTTTTATCATCTGTAACGTACAATCAGTACTGGTGTAGTTTGTTGTTAGATTACACATTCGCTTTGAAAGAACACGTTTATAAACTGTTAATTAGAGACGTTTAAAATCCCGCTGGTTCTTACGTTAGCAAATGACAAAAAGAAGAGTTGGTCAGGTGTAATATCTTTAAACTCGTCTCCTGGCAATCTATAATTCTTGGCTTTGTCTCCATACTTGAAAGCATAGGTTTGGTAACCCTAAAATAATCAAAGAATGACGTCATATACATCAACGGTACAAACTGTACATTGCAACAATAAATATAAAAAAGTTTGTGGGTTACAGAGAGAAAAAGATAGTTCCAACTAATCAATTCTAACTTGTCTGACTCGTATAAAAAAATCTACAAAATTAACCTTTCTTTTTAATACAAATTACTCACTAGATACTAAACTCAATACCAGAGTATCAACAAATGAGTGATATTCAACATGAGCTAAAAACACGTAGATCCAAAACCTCTTTAAAAAACTGAAATAAAAGCCTTTATAACCCGGGTTATATGGGTTTCTATTTCAATAAACGGGTGAAAGATTTTCTCGAGGAGTAAATGTTTCGCCATCTAGCGGCAAGCACTAATATTACTTCGAAACACTTTTGTCTCAGTGTTCACTTTTTCAGGTTTTCTTGTCTTTATTTTTTACGACAATTAGATAAAACACTGTGTAAAGGGTAAACAGTGATGATTTACACCATTCCACAAAAATACTTTCTAATAATTATTAAAATTTACGTCCCATAATATTTACAAGTTAACTTTAAGAATATTTAAATTCTTTGGAAACTAAAGTTCTTTCGGAAACAGTAAGGTCCGGCACGTCCAGCTGCTTAAGGCACTCGACTCGTAATTTGAAGGTTGCGGGTTCGAATTCCCGTCACAACAAACATACTCGCCCTTTCAGCTGTGGAAGCATTATAATGTTACGATCAATCCCACTATTCGTTGGTAAAAGAGTAGCCCAAGAATTGGCGGTGGGTGGTGATGACTAGCTGCCTTCCCTCTGGTCTTACACTGCTAAATTAGGAACGGCTAGCGCAGACAGCCTTCTTGCAGATTCACGAGAAATTGAAAAACAAACTTTGTAGTTTGGTTTAACAGATTTTCAAAACCATTTCACTTTTCTAACTCAAATATTTTTAGTTTTTCGTTTTTAACAGTTTTTAAATTCCATGTCACCTTTCTAAATCAAAAATATGTATTTTTAACAGTTTTTAAATTTAATTTCATGTTTATAAACTAAAACTATTTCTGTAATTTTTTAACAGTTTTTAAAATTCACTTAACTTTTGTAGAACAAAAAATGTTTTTATCTTCAGTTTCCGGCACTACTTTCGACGATGCTCATTTTAGTAGAGATATATAGGCCAAAACTACACACGTAAATATAAATTCAAAAACGAGTTTCACTGTGTAATGCAACACTTATATAAAAAATTCATGTCGTTTAGTTTTGCCCTGTCCAAACTGGAATATAATTATTTCGATCAGTTAGTAATCAGTTGCACGTAAAAAGAAAGTAATTTCCGGATAAATCCAGCTTTCCTATAAGGATAGTAAAATGTCTGAAAAATCTTCCCTCCTTCGAAAAACATAGAATTAAACATAAGCAGTTTTTAAAAGTTTTCCAAACTTTCACTTACTTTGTAAGCTTCTCTCAGTCCTCCATTGTCAGCAATGTTTTCTCCGAGAGTGTTTCTCCCGTTCAGCTGGGCACGTAAGAAGATTATTAAAATCATATTAAACCGGTTAACATAATAAAAAACGGTATTAATGCGCGACTGAGAAATAGTATCGATAGATTGTTAATTAACGTCGGGTTTCAATATAATTATTTTATACAGCTATGTTTCTTAAAATAACTAATATTTAATTTGTATTTATATCGCAACTGTCACAATTTAACGTTTATACGTCTCAAGATAATCGGTATAATTGCTTTGTTCATATAACAGTTTAAAATGACTGCTTTCATTGAAGAAACTACAGGGTGTCCCAAAAGTCACTCTGCACTTACATATTTATTAACAGACAGGAGGTAAATGTGAATGATAATTATAAAAAATGTTGAAAGTGACCCCTGTTTACATCAATACAGGCTTGGATCCTTCTTATTTTGTTTCTAAACACCGCTATCAGTTGCTGGCTTGAAATAGACTGAATAAAATATGATTACAAAACTGCACACTGACTTTCCGAACACCCTGTATTATGATATGAAAGAAACGGCTAGACATCTTCAAATCAGTACCATACAATATTTATTAGAACATTACAATTACCATACAATATTTATTAGAGCATTACAGTTATTGTTATTTTCTAAATGAGTCTAGACTGTAATTATTCTCGTTTTGATCTCACGACAGCGAGTTCAATGGTCTATGAAAAGCGAAAAGAAAAAACAACAACTTTAGGTTGGGTTGTTTTGAATTTCGCGCAAAACTACACGAGGGCTATCTGCGCTAGTCGTTCGTAATTTTTGCAATGTAAGACTAGAGGGAAGGCAACTAGTTATCACCACGCACTCCCAACTATTGGGCTATTCCCTGACCAACGAATAGTGGGAGTGACCATCACATTATAACGTACCCACGGCTGAAAGGGCAAGCATGTTTGGTGTGACGGGGATTCGAACCCGCGACCCTCGGATTACGACTCGAGCGCCTTAACCACTTGGCCATACAGGGCTGTGAACAAATTAAAAATACGTTCTATCTAGTTGCGTGTAGGTCCAGCACGGCCAGGTGGTCAAGGCGCTCGACTCGTAATCTGAGGGTCGCGGAGTCGAATCCTCGGGACACAAACCATGTTCGCACTTTCAGCTGTGGGAACGTCATGATGTGACGACCAATCCCATTATTCGTCAGTAAAAGAGTAACCCAAACGTTCGCGGTGGGTAGTGATGACAAACTGCATTCCCTAAAGTAATACACTGCTAAATTAGAGACTGCTAGCGGAGATAGCTCTCATGTATCTTTGCGCGAAATTAAAAATCAACAAACAAATTATTTGCGTACAGCTGAAACTTCAAATGTATCGTACTTGGGCCTTATATTACTCTTCCTTCTTCATTATCAAATTGTAATTTAGAAGTTTGGTTTGTTAGTGTGGTAACAAAAATAAACGTAATTACTTTAAGATCTGTAGTGTCATCTTTAAAGTTGCTATATTGATCAACAAAACACTGAGCTTTCTTGTCAAACTCTTTCCGGGTTTCCTCGGACCACCACAACTTGACATTTCCCGCCCCATCATAAAGACTACCTAAATACAATGAATCAATAAAACTTGTTGTAATTCAGACAACGTGTGAAACCAACCGCAAAGTGTCGTAATTTATAACTCTAACAGCAATGATTTTCGGAAAAATGGGAAAACAGACACTGAAACAACCTAAAGTGTCATCCTAAGATAGATCTGTTTATTTATTGGATATTATACGGACATCAAACAATGTCAATCAACTAAAACACAAAGATGAAGATAACAAGACAAATGCCACGTCACATACCATGCTCCAAATAACACAAACACACTAAGCTACCTTCAACACACGGTTTTGTTGAAGTTTCTAAAATATACAGCATAGACATGAAACTAAATTATGTTCTATGTGATCTATACCGATCATTAAACATAAAAAAGACCATAATATGAAGCACAAACATCATACCAATTAAACCTACATTCCCGAAAACATTACGAAGTCCACATTCTCTCGAATAAACCTAAACCAGTCATGAAACTCTATGACGTCTCACTGACAAAAAAATGTAACGTTGAGATTCAAATAAACCTATATTACTGAATACAGTCTGTGTGTTGAAGTTCAACTAGAATAAACCTGTGTTAGTGACCACACTTTCTGGCGTTGATGTTCAACTGAAAGAAACCTATATTAGTGACAACAATCTGTGACGTTGATGTTCAACTAAAATAAACCTACATTAGTGACTAGACCCTGTGACGTTGATATTCAACTAAAAGAAACCTATATTAGTGACTACACTCTGTGACGTTGATGTTCAACTAAATTAAACCTATATTAGTGACTACACTCTCTGACGTTGTGTTCAACTAAAAGAAACCTACAATAGTGACTACACTCTGCAAGGTTGAAGTTCAACTGAAAGAAACCTATATTACTGACCAAAAACTATGACGTTAATGGTCAACTGAAAGAAACCTATTTTAGTGACCACACTCTCTGACGTTGATGGTCAACTGAGAGAAACCTATATTAGTGACTACACTCTATGACACTCATGTTCAACACAAAGAAACCTATATTAATGACTACAGTCTGTGTGTTGATGTTCAACTAAAATAAACCTGTGTTAGTGACCACACTTTCTGGCGTTGATGTTCAACTGAAAGAAACCTATTTTAGTGACCACACTCTGTGACGTTGATGTTCAACTGAAACAAACCTATATTAGTGACTACACTCTGGGAGGTTGATTTTCAACTGAAAGAAACCTATATTAGTGACTACACTCTGCGACGTTGATGTTCAACTAAAATAAACCTATATTTGTGACTACACTCTCCGACGTTGATGTTCAACTAAAAGAAACCTATATTTGTGACCACACTCTGTGACGTTGATGTTCAACTAAGAGAAACCTATATTAGTGATTACACTCTGTGACGTTGATGGTCAGCTGAAAGAAGCCTATATTAGTGACTACATACTGTGACGATGATGGTCAACTGAAACAAACCTATATTGGTCACTACACTCTGTGATGTTGAGAATCAACTGAAAGAAACCTATATTAGTGACTACACTCTGTGACGTTGATGGTCAACTGAAAGAAACCTATATTAGTGACTACACTCTGTGATGTTGATGATCGACTGAAAAAAACCTATATTAGTGACTACACTCTGTAAGGTTGACATTCAAGTGAAGGAAACCTATATTAGTGACCACACTCTGTGACGTTGATGTACAACTGAAATAAACCTATTTTAATGACTACACTCTGTGACGTTGCTGTTCAATTGAAAGAAACCTACATTAGTGACTACAGTCTGCGATGTTGATGTTCAACAAAAAGAAATTTATATTAGTGACTACAGTCTGGGAGGTTGATGTCCAACTGAAAGAAATGTATATTAGTGACTAAACTCTGTTACGTTGATGGTCAACTGAAAGAAACCTATATTAGTGACTACACTCTGTGACGTTGTGGTTCAACTGAAAGAAACCTATATTGCTGAATACAGTCTGTAACGTTGATGTTCAACTGAAAAAAACCTATATTAGTTACAACACTCTGTGACGTTGATGGTCAACTGAAGAAAATCTATATTAGTGACCACACTCTGTGACGTTGATGTTCAATTGAAAAAACCTATATTAGTGATTAAACTCTGTGACGTTTATGGTCAGCTAAAAGAAACCTATATTAGTGACTACACTCTGCGAGGTTGATGTTCAACTCAAAGAAACCTATATTAGTGACCAAAGTCTGTGACGTTGATGGTACACTGAAAGAAACCAATTTTAGTGACCACACTCTGTGACGTTGATGCTCAACAGAAAGAAACCTATATTACTGACTACACTCTGGGACTTTCATGTTCAACTGAAAGAAACCTATATTAGTGACTACACTCTACGACGTTGATGGTCAACTGAAAGAAACCTATATTAGTGACTACACTCTGCGATGTTGATGTTCAACTGAAAGAAACTTATTTTAGTGACTACACTCTGTGACGTTGATGGTCAGCTGAAAGAAACCTATTTTAGTGAGAACAGTCTGTGACGTTGATGTTCAACTAAAATAAACCTATATTAGTGACTACACTCTGTGACGTTAATGTTCAATTAAAAGAAACCTATATTAGTGACTAAAGTCTGTGACGTTCATGTTCAACTAAAATAAAACTATATTAGTGATTACACTCTGTGACTTTGATGGACAACTGAAAGAAACCTTTATTAGTAACTACATTCTGTGACGTTAATGGTCAACTGAAAGAAACCTATATTAGTGACTACACTCTGTGACTTTGATGTTCAACTGAAAGAAACCTATATAAGTGACTACACACTGTGACGTTGATGGTAAGCTGAAAGAAACCTATATTAGTGACTACACTCTGGGACGTTGATTTTCAACTGAAAGAAACTTATATTAGTGACTCCACTCCGCGACGTTGATGTTCAACTAAAATAAACCTATATTTGTGACTACACTCTCCGACGTTGATGTTCAACTAAAAGAAACCTATATTTGTGACCACACTCTGTGACGT
The DNA here is from genome assembly GCA_011833715.1 of Carcinoscorpius rotundicauda. Lineage (NCBI taxonomy): Eukaryota > Metazoa > Arthropoda > Merostomata > Xiphosura > Limulidae > Carcinoscorpius > Carcinoscorpius rotundicauda. Next base: position 126,706,407 of record CM022394.1, on the reverse strand, counting down.
TGATGTTCAACTAAGAGAAACCTATATTAGTGACTACACTCTGTGACGATGATGGTCAGCTGAAAGAAGCCTATATTAGTGACTACATACTGTGACGATGATGGTCAACTGAAACAAACCTATATTGGTCACTACACTCTGTGACGTTGATGGTCAACTGAAAGAAACCTATATTAGTGACTACACTCTCTGACGTTGATGGTCAACTGAAAGAAACCTATATTAGTGACTACATTCTGCGATGTTGATGTTCAACTAAAAGAAACTTATATTAGTGACTACACTCTGTGACGTTGACGTTCAAGTGAAGGAAACCTATATTAGTGACTACAATCTGTGACGTTCATGGTCAGCCGACAGAAACCTACATTAGTGACTACACTCTGTGACGTTGATGGTAAGCTGAAAGAAACCTATATTAGTGACTACACTCTGTGATGTTGATGATCGACTGAAAGAAACCTATATTAGTGACTACACTCTGTGACGTTGACATTCAAGTGAAGGAAACCTATATTAGTGACCATACTCTGTGACGTTGATGTACAACTGAAATAAACCTATTTTAATGACTACACTCAGTGACGTTGATGGTCAACTGAGAGAAACCTATATTAGTGACTACACTCTGTGACGTTGATGTTCAACTGAAAGAAACCTAGATTAATTACTACAGTCTGTGACGTTGATGTTCAACTGAAAGAAACCTAGATTAATTACTACAGTCTGTGACGTTGATGTTCAACTAAAATAAACCTATATTAGTGACTACACTCTGTGACGTTGCTGTTCAATTGAAAGAAACCTACAATAGTGACTACAGTCTGCGATGTTGATGTTCAACAAAAAGAAATTTATATTAGTGACTACAGTCTGCGAGGTTGGTGTCCAACTGAAAGAAATGTATATTAGTGACTAAACTCTGTTACGTTGATGGTCAACTGAAAGAAACCTATATTAGTGACTACACTCTGTGACGTTGATGTTCAACTGAAAGAAACCTATATTGCTGAATACAGTCTGTAACGTTGATGTTCAACTGAAAGAAACCTATATTAGTTACAACACTCTGTGACGATGATGGTCAACTGAAGGAAATATATTAGTGACCACACTCTGTGACGTTGATGGTCAACTGAAAAAAACCTATAATAGTGACTACACTCTGTGACGTTTATGTTCAATTGAAAAACCTATATTAGTGACTTCACTCTGCAACGTGTATGTTCAACTAAAAAAAACTATATTGGGGACTACAATCTGTCACGTTTATTGTAAACTGAAAGAAACCTATATTAGTGACTACACTCTGTGACTTTGATGTTCAACTGAAAGAAACCTATATAAGTGACTACACACTGTGACGTTGATGGTAAGCTGAAAGAAACCTATATTAGTGACTACACTCTGGGACGTTGATTTTCAACTGAAAGAAACTTATATTAGTGACTCCACTCTGCGACGTTGATGTTCAACTAAAATAAACCTATATTTGTGACTACACTCTCCGACGTTGATGTTCAACTAAAAGAAACCTATATTTGTGACCACACTCTGTGACGTTGATGTTCAACTAAGAGAAACCTATATTAGTGACTACACTCTGTGACGATGATGGTCAGCTGAAAGAAGCCTATATTAGTGACTACATACTGTGACGATGATGGTCAACTGAAACAAACCTATATTGGTCACTACACTCTGTGACGTTGATGGTCAACTGAAAGAAACCTATATTAGTGACTACACTCTCTGACGTTGATGGTCAACTGAAAGAAACCTATATTAGTGACTACACTCTGTGACGTTGACGTTCAAGTGAAGGAAACCTATATTAGTGACTACAATCTGTGACGTTCATGGTCAGCCGACAGAAACCTACATTAGTGACTACACTCTGTGACGTTGATGGTCAACTGAAAAAAAACCTATATTAGTGACCACACTCTGTGACGTTGATGGTCAACTGAAAGAAACCTATAATAGTGACTACCCTCTGTGACGTTGATGTTCAATTGAAAAAAACATAAATTAGTGACTACACTCTGTGACGTTTATGGTCAGCTGAAAGAAACCTACATTAGTGACTACACTCTGCGAGGTTGATGTTCTACTCAAAGAAACCTATATTAGTGACTACACTCTGCGATGTTGATGTTCAGCTAAAATAAACCTATATTAGTGACTACACTCTCTTACGTTGATGGTCAGCTGAAAGAAACCTATATTAGTGAGAACAGTCTCTGACGATGATGTTCAACTAAAATAAACCTATATTAGTGACATCACTCTGCGACGTTTAAGTTCAACTAAAGAAATCTATATTAGTGAATACACTCTATGACGTTGGTGTTCAACCGAAAAAAACCTATATTAGAGACTACATTCTGTGACGTTGATGGTCAACTGAAAGAAACCTATATAAGTGACTACACTCTGTGACGTTGATGTTCAACTGAGAGAACCCTATATCATAGACTACATTCTGTGACGTTGATGGTCAACTGAATGAAAGCTATATTAGTGACTACACTCTGCGATGTTGATGTTAACTAAAAGAAACCTATATTAATGACTACAATCTGTGACGTTGATGGTCAACTGAAAGAAACCTATATTAGTGACTACACTCGATGACATTGATGGTCAATTGAAAAAACCTATATTAGTGACTACACTCTCTGATGTTGGTGGTCAACAGAAAAAAACCTGTATTAGTGACTACACTCTGTGACGTTAATGTTCAACTGAAAGAAACCTATATTAGTAACTTCAGTGTGTGTATTGATGTTCAACTAAAATAAACCTATATTAATGACGACACTCTGTGACGTTGATGGTCAACTGAAAGAAACTTATTTTAGTGACTACACTCTTTGACGTTCATTTTCAACTGAAAGAAACTTATATTAGTGACTACACTCTGTGACGTTGATGGTCAGCTGAAAGAAACCTATATTAGTGAGAACAGTCAGTGACGATGATGTTCAACTAAAATAAACCTATATTAGTGAGTACACTCTATGACGTTGATGTTCATTTAAAATAAACCTATATTAGTGATCACACTCTGTGACGTTGATGGTCAACTGAAAGAAACTTATTTTAGTGACTACACTCTTTCACGTTCATTTTCAACTGAAAGAAACCTATATTAGTGACTACACTCTGTGACATTGATGGTCAGCTGAAAGAAACCTATATTAGTGACAACAGTCTGTAACGTTCATGTTTAACTAAAATAAACCTATATTAGTGACTACACTCTGTGACGTTGATATTCAATTAAAATCAACCTATATTAGTGATCACACTCTGTGACGTTGATGGTCAGCTGAAAGAAACCTATAATAGTGACTACACTCTGTGACGTTGATGTTCAATTGAAAAAAACCTATATTAGTGACTACACTCTGTGACGTTAATGGTCAGCTGAAAGACACCTATATTAGTGAGAATAGTCTGTGACGTTGATGTTCAACTAAAATAAACCTATATTAGTGACTACACACTGTGACGTTCATGTTCAATTAAAATAAACCTATATTAGTGACCACATTCTGTGACGTTGATGGTCAACAGAAAAAAACATATAATCGTGATTACACTTTGTGACGTTGATGTTCAATTGAAAAAAACCTAAATTAGTGACTACACTCTGTGACGTTTATGGTCAGCTGAAAAAAACCTACATTAGTGACTACACTCTACGAGGTTGATGTTCAACTCAAAGAAACCTATATTAGTGACCACAGTCTGTGACGTTGATGGTACACTGAAAGAAACCAATTTTAGTGACCACACTCTGTGACGTTGATGTTCAACAGAAAAAAACCTATATTAGTGACTAGAGTCTACGACGTTGATGGTCAACTGAAATAAACCAATATTAGTGACTACACTCTGCGATGTTGATGTTCAACTAAAATAAACCTATATTAGTGACTACACTCTTTGACGTTCATTTTTAACTGAAAGAAACTTATATTAGTAACTATACTCTGTGACGTTGATGGTCAACTGAAAGAAACCTATATAAGTGACTACACTCTGTGACGTTGATGTTCAACTGAGAGAACCCTATATTATAGACTACATTCTGTGACGTTGATGGTCAACTGAATGAAAGCTATATTAGTGACTACACTCTGCGATGTTGATGTTAACTAAAAGAAACCTATATTAATGACTACACTCTGTGACGTTGATGGTCAACTGAAAGAAACCTATATTAGTGACTACACTCGATGACATTGATGGTCAATTGAAAAAAACCTATATTAGTGACTACACTCTGTGATGTTGGTGGTCAACAGAAAAAAACCTGTATTAGTGACTACACTCTGTGACGTTAATGTTCAACTGAAAGAAACCTATATTAGTAACTTCAGTGTGTGTATTGATGTTCAACTAAAATAAACCTATATTAGTGACGACACTCTGTGACGTTGATGGTCAACTGAAAGAAACTTATTTTAGTGACTACACTCTTTGACGTTCATTTTCAACTGAAAGAAACCTATATTAGTGACTACACTCTGTGACATTGATGGTCAGCTGAAAGAAACCTATATTAGTGACAACAGTCTGTAACGTTCATGTTTAACTAAAATAAACCTATATTAGTGACTACACTCTGTGACGTTGATGTTCAATTAAAATCAACCTTATTAGTGATCACACTCTGTGACGTTGATGTTCAATTGAAAAAAACCTAAATTAGTGACTACACTCTGTCACGTTTATGGTCAGCTGAAAAAAACCTACATTAGTGACTACACTCTACGAGGTTGATGTTCAACTCAAAGAAACCTATATTAGTGAGTACACTCTCTGACGTTGATGGTCAACCGAAAGAAACCTATATTAGTGACTACACTCTATGACGTTGACGTTCAAGTGAAGGAAACCTATTTTAGTGACTACACTCTGTGACATTGATGTTCAATTGAAAAAAACCTATATTAGTGATTACACTCTGTGACGTTGATGGTCAGCTGAAAGAAACCTATATTAGTGAAAACAGTCTGTGACGTTGATGTTCAACTAAAATAAACCTATATTAGTGACTACACTCTGTGACGTTGATGTTCAATTGAAACAAACCTATATTAGTGACTAAACTCTGTGACGTTGATGGTCAGCTGAAAGAAACCTTTATTAGTGAGAACAGTCTGTGACGTTGATGTTCAACTAAAATAAACCTATATTATTGACTACACTCTGTGACGTTCATGTTCAATTAAAATAAACCTATATTAGTGACCACACTCTGTGACGTTGATGGTCAACTGAAAGAAACCTATAATAGTGACTGCACTCTGTGACGTTGATGTTCAATTGAAAAAACCTAAATTAGTGACTACACTTTGTGACGTTGACGTTCAAGTGAAGGAAACCTATATTAGTGACTACACTCTGTGACGTTGATGGTCGACTGAAAGAAACCTATATTAGTGACTACACTCTGTGACGTTGATGTTCAACTGAAAGAAACGTATATTAGTGACTACACTTTCTGACGTTGACGTTCAAGTGAAGGAAACCTATATTAGTGACTACACTCTGTGACGTTGATGTTCAACTGAAAGAAACCTATATTAGTGACTACACTCTGTGACGTTGATGTTCAACTGAAAGAAACCTATATTAGTGACAACACTCTGTGACGTTGATGTTCAACTGAAAAAAACCTATATTGGTGACTACACTCTGTGACGTTGATGGTCAACTGAAAGAAACTTATTTTAGTGACTGCACTCTTTGACGTTTATTTTAACTGAAAGAAACCTATATTAGTGACTACACTCTGTGACGTTGATGGTCAGCTGAAAGAGACCTATATTAATGACTACACTCTGTGACGTTGATGTTCAACTGAAAGAGACCTATATTGCTGAATACAGTCTGTAACGTTGATGTTCAACTCAAAGAAACCTATATCAGTTACAACACTCTGTGACGTTGATGTTCAACTAAAAGAAACCTACATTAGTGATTACACTCTGTGACGTTGATGGTCAATTGAAAGAAACCTATATTAGTGAGTACACTCTGTGACGTTGATGGTCAACCGAAAGAAACGTATATTTGTGACTACACTCTGTGACGTTGATGTTCAACCGAAAGAAACCTATATTAGTGACTACACTCTGTGACGTTGACGTTCAATTGAAAAAAACCTATATTAGTGATTACACTCTGTGACGTTGATGGTCAGCTGAAAGAAACCTATATTAGTGAAAACAGTCTGTGACGTTGATGTTCAACTAAAATAAACCTATATTAGTGACTACACTCTGTGACGTTGATGTTCAATTGAAACAAACCTATATTAGTGACTACACTCTGTGACGTTGATGGTCAGCTGAAAGAAACCTTTATTAGTGAGAACAGTCTGTGACGTTGATGTTCAACTAAAATAAACCTATATTATTGACTACACTCTGTGACGTTCATGTTCAATTAAAATAAACCTATATTAGTGACCACACTCTGTGACGTTGATGGTCAACTGAAAGAAACCTATAAAAGTGACTACACTCTGTGACGTTGATGTTCAATTGAAAAAACCTAAATTAGTGACTACACTTTGTGACGTTGACGTTCAAGTGAAGGAAACCTATATTAGTGACTACACTCTGTGACGTTGATGGTCGACTGAAAGAAACCTATATTAGTGACTACACTCTGTGACGTTGATGTTCAACTGAAAGAAACCTATATTAGTGACTACACTTTCTGACGTTGACGTTCAAGTGAAGGAAACCTATATTAGTGACTACACTCTGCGACGTTGATGTTCAACTGAAAGAAATCTATTTTAGTGACTACACTCTGTGACGATGATGTTCATATGAAAGAAACCTGTATTAGTGACTACACTCTGTGACGTTGAAGGTCAACTGAAAAAACATATATTAGTGACGACACTCTGTGACGTTACGCGGAGTCGAATCCTCGGGACACAAACCATGTTCGCAATTTCAGCTGTGGGAACGTTATAATGTGACGACCAATCCCATTATTCGTCAGTAAAAGAGTAGCCCAAACGTTCGCGGTGGGTAGTGATGACAAACTGCATTCCCTAAAGTCCTACACTGCTAAATTAGAGACTGCTAGCGGAGATAGCTCTCATGTATCTTTGCGCGAAATTAAAAACCAACAAACAAATTATTTGCGTACAGCTGAAACTTCAAATGTATCGTACTAGGGCCTTATATTACTCTTCCTTCTTCATTATCAAATTGTAATTTAGAAGTTTGGTTTGTTAGTATGGTAACAAAAATAAACGTAATTACTTTAAGATCTGTAGTGTCATCTTTAAAGTTGCTATATTGATCAACAAAACACTGAGCTTTCTTGTCAAACTCTTTCCGGGTTTCCTCGGACCACCACAACTTGACATTTCCCGCCCCATCATAAAGACTACCTAAATACAATGAATCAATAAAACTTGTTGTAATTCAGACAACGTGTGAAACCAACCGCAAAGTGTCGTAATTTATAACTCTAACAGTAATGATTTTCGGAAAAATGGGAAAACAGACACTGAAACAACCTAAAGTGTCATCCTAAGATAGATCTGTTTATTTATTGGATATTATACGGACATCAAACAATGTCAATCAACTAAAACACAAAGATGAAGATAACAAGACAAATGCCACGTCACATACCATGCTCCAAATAACACAAACACACTAAGCTACCTTCAACACACGGTTTTGTTGAAGTTTCTAAAATATACAGCATAGACATGAAACTAAATTATGTTCTATGTGATCTATACCCATCATTAAACATAGGAAAGACCATAATATGAAGCACAAACATCATACCAATTAAACCTACATTCCCGAAAACATTACGAAGTCCACATTCTCTCGAATAAACCTAAACCAGTCATGAAACTCTATGACGTCTCACTGACAAAAAAATGTAACGTTGAGATTCAAATAAACCTATATTACTGAATACAGTCTGTGTGTTGAAGTTCAACTAAAATAAACCTGTGTTAGTGACCACACTTTCTGGCGTTGATGTTCAACTGAAAGAAACCTATATTAGTGACTACAGTCTGTGACGTTGATCTTCAACTAAAATAAACCTACATTAGTGACTAGACCCTGTGACGTTGATATTCAACTGAAAGAAACCTATATTAGTGACTATACTCTGTCACGTTGATGTTCAACTGAGAGAAACCTATATTAGTGACTACACTCTGTGACGTTGATGGTCAACTGTAAGAAACCTATATTAGTGACTACACTCTGTGACGTTGATGTTCAACTGAAATAAACCTATATTAGTGACTTCACTCTGGGACGTTGATTTTCAACTGAAAGAAACCTATATTAGTGACTACACTCTGTGATGTTGATGGTCAACTGAGAGAAACCTATATTAGTGACTACACTCTATGACATTCATGTTCAACACAAAGAAACCTATATTAATGACTACAGTCTGTGTGTTGATGTTCAACTAAAATAAACCTGTGTTAGTGACCACACTTTATGGCGTTGATGTTCAACTAAAAAAAACTATATTGGGGACTACAATCTGTCACGTTTATTGTAAACTGAAAGAAACCTATATTAGTGACTACACTCTGTGACTTTGATGTTCAACTGAAAGAAACCTATATAAGTGACTACACACTGTGACGTTGATGGTAAGCTGAAAGAAACCTATATTAGTGACTACACTCTGGGACGTTGATTTTCAACTGAAAGAAACCTATATTAGTGACTACACTCTGTGATGTTGATGATCGACTGAAAGAAACCTATATTAGTGACTACACTCTGTGAGGTTGACATTCAAGTGAAGGAAACCTATATTAGTGACCACACTCTGTGACGTTGATGTACAACTGAAATAAACCTATTTTAATGACTACACTCTGTGACGTTGATGGTCAACTGAGAGAAACCTATATTAGTGACTACACTCTGTGACGTTGATGTTCAACTGAAAGAAACCTATATTAATGACTACAGTATGTGACGTTGATGTTCAACTAAAATAAACCTGTGTTAGTGACCACACTTTATGGCGTTGATGTTCAACTAAAAAAAACTATATTGGGGACTACAATCTGTCACGTTTATTGTAAACTGAAAGAAACCTATATTAGTGACTCCACTCTGTGACTTTGATGTTCAACTGAAAGAAACCTATATAAGTGACTACACACTGTGACGTTGATGGTAAGCTGAAAGAAACCTATATTAGTCACTACACTCTGGGACGTTGATTTTCAACTGAAAGAAACCTATATTAGTGACTACACTCTGTGATGTTGATGATCGACTGAAAGAAACCTATATTAGTGACTACACTCTGTGAGGTTGACATTCAAGTGAAGGAAACCTATATTAGTGACCACACTCTGTGACGTTGATGTACAACTGAAATAAACCTATTTTAATGACTACACTCTGTGACGTTGATGGTCAACTGAGAGAAACCTATATTAGTGACTACACTCTGTGACGTTGATGTTCAACTGAAAGAAACCTATATTAATGACTACAGTATGTGACGTTGATGTTCAACTAAAATAAACCTGTGTTAGTGACCACACTTTCTGGCGTTGATGTTCAACTAAAAAAAACTATATTGGGGACTACAATCTGTCACGTTTATTGTAAACTGAAAGAAACCTATATTAGTGACTACACTCTGTGACTTTGATGTTCCACTGAAAGAAACCTATATAAGTGACTACACACTGTGACGTTGATGGTAAGCTGAAAGAAACCTATATTAGTGACTACACTCTGGGACGTTGATGTACAACTGAAATAAACCTATTTTAATGACTACACTCTGTGACGTTGATGGTCAACTGAGAGAAACCTATATTAGTGACTACACTCTGTGACGTTGATGTTCAACTTAAAGAAACCTATATTAATGACTACAGTATGTGACGTTGATGTTCAACTAAAAAAAACCTATATTAGTGACTACACTCTGTGACGTTGCTGTTCAATTGAAAGAAACCTACATTAGTGACTACAGTCTGCGATGTTGATGTTCAACAAAAAGAAATTTATATTAGTGACTACAGTCTGCGAGGTTGATGTCCAACTGAAAGAAATGTATATTAGTGACTACACTCTGTGACGTTGATGTTCAACTGAAAGAAACCTATATTGCTGAATACAGTCTGTAACGTTGATGTTCAACTGAAAGAAACCTATATTAGTTACAACACTCTGTGACGTTGATGGTCAACTGAAGAAAATCTATATTAGTGACCACACTCTATGACGTTGATGTTCAATTGAAAAAACCTATATTAGTGACTAAACTCTGTGACGTTTATGGTCAGCTGAAAGAAACCTATATTAGTGACTACACTCTGCGAGGTTCATGTTCAACTCAAAGAAACCTATATTAGTGACCACAGTCTGTGACGTTGATGGTACACTGAAAGAAACCAATTTTAATGACCACACTCTGTGACGTTGATGCTCAACAGAAAGAAACCTATATTACTGACTACACTCTGGGACTTTGATGTTCAACTGAAAGAAACCTATATTAGTGACTACACTCTACGACGTTGATGGTCAACTGAAAGAAACCTATATTAGTGACTACACTCTGCGATGTTGATGTTCAACTGAAAGAAACTTATTTTAGTGACTACACTCCTTGACGTTCATTTTCAACTGAAAGAAACCTATATTAGTGACTACACTCTGTGACGTTGATGGTCAGCTGAAAGAAACCTATTTTAGTGAGAACAGTCTGTGACGTTGATGTTCAACTAAAATAAACCTATATTAGTGACTACACTCTGTGACGTTAATGTTCAATTAAAAGAAACCTATATTAGTGACTACACTCTGTGACGTTGATGGTCAACTAAAAGAAACCTATATTAGTGACAACACTCTGTGACTTTGATGGACAACTGAAAGAAACCTTTATTAGTAACTACATTCTGTGACGTTAATGGTCAACTGAAAGAAACCTATATCAGTGACTACACTCTGTGAGGTTGATGATCAACTGAATGAAAGCTATATTAGTGACAACAGGCTGTAACGTTCATGTTCAACCGAAAGAAACCTATATTAGTGACTACACTCTCTGACGTTGACGTTCAACTGAAAGAAACCTATATTAGTGACCACACTCTGTGACGTTGATGTTCAACTGAAAGAAACCTATATTAGTGACTACACTCTGTGACGTTTATGTTCAACTAAAATAAACCTATATTAGTGACGTTGATGTTCAACTGAAAGAAACCTATATTAGTGACTACACTCTGTGACGTTGATGTTCAACTGAAAGAAACCTATATTAGTGACTACACTCTGTGACGTTGATGTTCAACTAAAATAAACCTATATTAGTGACTACACTTTCTGACGTTGATGGTAAACTAAAATAAACCTATATTAGTGACTACACTCAGTGACGTTGATGTTCAACTGAAAGAAACCTATATTAGTGACTACATTCTGTGATGTTGATGATCGACTGAAAGAAACCTATATTAGTGACTACACTTTCTGACGTTGATGGTCAACTGAAATAAATTTATATTAGTGACTACATTCTGTGACGTTGATGATCAATTAGAAGAAACCTATATTAGTGACTACACTCTGTGACGTTGATGGTCAACTGAAAGAAACCTATATTAGTGACTACACTCTGTGACGTTGATGTTCAATTGAAAGAAACCTATATTGCTGAATACAGTCTGTAACGTTGATGTTCAAGTGAAAGAAACCTATATTAGTTACAACACTCTATGACGGTGATGTTCAACTAAAAGAAACCTACATTAGTGACTACACTCTGTAATGTTGATGTTCAACTAAAAGAAACCTATATTAGTGATTACACTCTGTGACGTTGATGGTCAATTGAAAGAAACCTATATTAGTGAGTACACTCTCTGACGTTGATGGTCAACCGAAAGAAACGTATATTAGTGACTACATTCTGTGACGTTGATGTTCAACCGAAAGAAACCTATATTAGTGACTACACTCTGTGACGTTGACGTTCAAGTGAATAAAACCTATATTAGTGACTACACTTTTGACGTTGATGTTCAACTGAAAGAAACCTAATTTAGTGACTACACTCTGTGACGTTGATGGTCAACTAAAATAAACCTATATTAGTGACTACACTCTGTGACGTTGATGTTCAGCTGAAAGAAACCTATATTAGTGACTACACTCTCTGACGGTGATGTTCAACTGAAAGAAACCTATATTAGTGACCACACTCTGTGACGTTGATGTTCAACTGAAAGAAACTTATATTAGTGACAACACTCTGTGACGTTTATGTTCAACTAAAATAAACCTATTTAGTGACTACACTCTGTGACGTTGATGTTCAGCTGAAAGAAACCTATATAAGTGACTACACTCTGTGACGTTGATGTTCAACTAAAATAAACCTATATTAGAGACTACACTTTCTGACGTTGATGGTCAACTAAAATAAAGCTATATTAGTGATTACACTCTGTGACGTTGATGGTCAACTGAAAGAAACCTATATTAGTGACTACACTCTGTGACGTTGATGTTCAACTGAAATAAACCTATATTAGTGACTTCACTCTGGGACGTTGATTTTCAACTGAAAGAAACCTATATTAGTGACTACACTCTGTGATGTTGATGGTCAACTGAGAGAAACCTATATTAGTGACTACACTCTATGACATTCATGTTCAACACAAAGAAACCTATATTAATGACTACAGTCTGTGTGTTGATGTTCAACTAAAATAAACCTGTGTTAGTGACCACACTTTATGGCGTTGATGTTCAACTAAAAAAAACTATATTGGGGACTACAATCTGTCACGTTTATTGTAAACTGAAAGAAACCTATATTAGTGACTACACTCTGTGACTTTGATGTTCAACTGAAAGAAACCTATATAAGTGACTACACACTGTGACGTTGATGGTAAGCTGAAAGAAACCTATATTAGTGACTACACTCTGGGACGTTGATTTTCAACTGAAAGAAACCTATATTAGTGACTACACTCTGTGATGTTGATGATCGACTGAAAGAAACCTATATTAGTGACTACACTCTGTGAGGTTGACATTCAAGTGAAGGAAACCTATATTAGTGACCACACTCTGTGACGTTGATGTACAACTGAAATAAACCTATTTTAATGACTACACTCTGTGACGTTGATGGTCAACTGAGAGAAACCTATATTAGTGACTACACTCTGTGACGTTGATGTTCAACTGAAAGAAACCTATATTAATGACTACAGTATGTGACGTTGATGTTCAACTAAAATAAACCTGTGTTAGTGACCACACTTTATGGCGTTGATGTTCAACTAAAAAAAACTATATTGGGGACTACAATCTGTCACGTTTATTGTAAACTGAAAGAAACCTATATTAGTGACTCCACTCTGTGACTTTGATGTTCAACTGAAAGAAACCTATATAAGTGACTACACACTGTGACGTTGATGGTAAGCTGAAAGAAACCTATATTAGTCACTACACTCTGGGACGTTGATTTTCAACTGAAAGAAACCTATATTAGTGACTACACTCTGTGATGTTGATGATCGACTGAAAGAAACCTATATTAGTGACTACACTCTGTGAGGTTGACATTCAAGTGAAGGAAACCTATATTAGTGACCACACTCTGTGACGTTGATGTACAACTGAAATAAACCTATTTTAATGACTACACTCTGTGACGTTGATGGTCAACTGAGAGAAACCTATATTAGTGACTACACTCTGTGACGTTGATGTTCAACTGAAAGAAACCTATATTAATGACTACAGTATGTGACGTTGATGTTCAACTAAAATAAACCTGTGTTAGTGACCACACTTTCTGGCGTTGATGTTCAACTAAAAAAAACTATATTGGGGACTACAATCTGTCACGTTTATTGTAAACTGAAAGAAACCTATATTAGTGACTACACTCTGTGACTTTGATGTTCCACTGAAAGAAACCTATATAAGTGACTACACACTGTGACGTTGATGGTAAGCTGAAAGAAACCTATATTAGTGACTACACTCTGGGACGTTGATGTACAACTGAAATAAACCTATTTTAATGACTACACTCTGTGACGTTGATGGTCAACTGAGAGAAACCTATATTAGTGACTACACTCTGTGACGTTGATGTTCAACTTAAAGAAACCTATATTAATGACTACAGTATGTGACGTTGATGTTCAACTAAAAAAAACCTATATTAGTGACTACACTCTGTGACGTTGCTGTTCAATTGAAAGAAACCTACATTAGTGACTACAGTCTGCGATGTTGATGTTCAACAAAAAGAAATTTATATTAGTGACTACAGTCTGCGAGGTTGATGTCCAACTGAAAGAAATGTATATTAGTGACTACACTCTGTGACGTTGATGTTCAACTGAAAGAAACCTATATTGCTGAATACAGTCTGTAACGTTGATGTTCAACTGAAAGAAACCTATATTAGTTACAACACTCTGTGACGTTGATGGTCAACTGAAGAAAATCTATATTAGTGACCACACTCTATGACGTTGATGTTCAATTGAAAAAACCTATATTAGTGACTAAACTCTGTGACGTTTATGGTCAGCTGAAAGAAACCTATATTAGTGACTACACTCTGCGAGGTTCATGTTCAACTCAAAGAAACCTATATTAGTGACCACAGTCTGTGACGTTGATGGTACACTGAAAGAAACCAATTTTAATGACCACACTCTGTGACGTTGATGCTCAACAGAAAGAAACCTATATTACTGACTACACTCTGGGACTTTGATGTTCAACTGAAAGAAACCTATATTAGTGACTACACTCTACGACGTTGATGGTCAACTGAAAGAAACCTATATTAGTGACTACACTCTGCGATGTTGATGTTCAACTGAAAGAAACTTATTTTAGTGACTACACTCCTTGACGTTCATTTTCAACTGAAAGAAACCTATATTAGTGACTACACTCTGTGACGTTGATGGTCAGCTGAAAGAAACCTATTTTAGTGAGAACAGTCTGTGACGTTGATGTTCAACTAAAATAAACCTATATTAGTGACTACACTCTGTGACGTTAATGTTCAATTAAAAGAAACCTATATTAGTGACTACACTGTGTGACGTTGATGGTCAACTAAAAGAAACCTATATTAGTGACAACACTCTGTGACTTTGATGGACAACTGAAAGAAACCTTTATTAGTAACTACATTCTGTGACGTTAATGGTCAACTGAAAGAAACCTATATCAGTGACTACACTCTGTGAGGTTGATGATCAACTGAATGAAAGCTATATTAGTGACAACAGGCTGTAACGTTCATGTTCAACCGAAAGAAACCTATATTAGTGACTACACTCTCTGACGTTGACGTTCAACTGAAAGAAACCTATATTAGTGACCACACTCTGTGACGTTGATGTTCAACTGAAAGAAACCTATATTAGTGACTACACTCTGTGACGTTTATGTTCAACTAAAATAAACCTATATTAGTGACGTTGATGTTCAACTGAAAGAAACCTATATTAGTGACTACACTCTGTGACGTTGATGTTCAACTGAAAGAAACCTATATTAGTGACTACACTCTGTGACGTTGATGTTCAACTAAAATAAACCTATATTAGTGACTACACTTTCTGACGTTGATGGTAAACTAAAATAAACCTATATTAGTGACTACACTCAGTGACGTTGATGTTCAACTGAAAGAAACCTATATTAGTGACTACACTTTCTGACGTTGATGGTCAACTGAAATAAATTTATATTAGTGACTACATTCTGTGACGTTGATGATCAATTAGAAGAAACCTATATTAGTGACTACACTCTGTGACGTTGATGGTCAACTGAAAGAAACCTATATTAGTGACTACACTCTGTGACGTTGATGTTCAATTGAAAGAAACCTATATTGCTGAATACAGTCTGTAACGTTGATGTTCAAGTGAAAGAAACCTATATTAGTTACAACACTCTATGACGGTGATGTTCAACTAAAAGAAACCTACATTAGTGACTACACTCTGTAATGTTGATGTTCAACTAAAAGAAACCTATATTAGTGATTACACTCTGTGACGTTGATGGTCAATTGAAAGAAACCTATATTAGTGAGTACACTCTCTGACGTTGATGGTCAACCGAAAGAAACGTATATTAGTGACTACATTCTGTGACGTTGATGTTCAACCGAAAGAAACCTATATTAGTGACTACACTCTGTGACGTTGACGTTCAAGTGAATAAAACCTATATTAGTGACTACACTTTTGACGTTGATGTTCAACTGAAAGAAACCTAATTTAGTGACTACACTCTGTGACGTTGATGGTCAACTAAAATAAACCTATATTAGTGACTACACTCTGTGACGTTGATGTTCAGCTGAAAGAAACCTATATTAGTGACTACACTCTCTGACGGTGATGTTCAACTGAAAGAAACCTATATTAGTGACCACACTCTGTGACGTTGATGTTCAACTGAAAGAAACTTATATTAGTGACAACACTCTGTGACGTTTATGTTCAACTAAAATAAACCTTTTTAGTGACTACACTCTGTGACGTTGATGTTCAGCTGAAAGAAACCTATATAAGTGACTACACTCTGTGACGTTGATGTTCAACTAAAATAAACCTATATTAGAGACTACACTTTCTGACGTTGATGGTCAACTAAAATAAAGCTATATTAGTGATTACACTCTGTGACGTTGATGGTCAACTGAAAGAAACCTATATTAGTGATTACACTCTGTGACGTTGATGGTCAACTGAAAGAAACCTATATTAGTGATTACACTCTGTGACGTTGATGTTCAACTGAAAGAAACCTATTTTAGTGACTACACTCTGTGACGTTGATGGTCAACTGAAAGAAAGCTATATTAGTGACTACACTCTGTGACGTTGATGTTCAACTGAAATAAACCTATATTAGTGACTACACTCTGTGACGTTGATGGTCAACTGTAAGAAACCTATATAAGTGACTACACTCTGTGACGTTGATGTTCAACTGAAAGAAACCTATATTAGTGACTACACTCTGTGACGTTGATGTTCAACTCAAGAAAACCTATACAAGCTACTACACTCTCTGACGTTGATGTTCAACTGAGAGAAACCTATATTAGTGACTACATTCTGTGACGTTGATGGTCAACTGAAAAAAAACCTATATTAGTGACTACACTCTTTGACGTTGATGTTCAACTGAAAGAAACCTATATTAGTGACTTCACTCTGTGACACTGATGTTCAACTAAAATAAACTTATATTAGTGCCTACACTCTCTGACGTTGACGTTCAACTGAAAGAAACCTATATTAGTGACTTTACTCTGTGACGTTGATGTTCAACTGAAAGAAACCTATATTAGTGACTACACTCTCTGACGTTGACGTTCAACTGAAAGAAACCTATATTAGTGACCACACTGTGACGTTGATGTTCAACTGAAAGAAACCTATATTAGTGACTACACTCTGTGACGTTGATGGTCAACTGAAAGAAACCTATATTAGTGATTACACTCTGTGAGGTTGATGATCAACTGAAAGAAACCTATATTAGTGATTACACTCTGTGACGTTGATGGTAAACTGAAAGAAACGTATATTAGTGACTACACTCTGTGACGTTGACGTTCAAGTGAAGAAAACCTATAATAGTGACTACAGTCTGTGACGTTGATGTTCAACTAAAATAAACTTATATTAGTGACTACACTCTGTGACGTTGGTCAACTGAAAAAAACCTATATTAGTGATTACACTCTGTGACGTTGATGTTCAACTCAAGGAAACCTATATTAGTGACAACAGCCTGCGATGTTGAAGTTCAGCTAAAATAGACCTATATTAGTGACTACACTTTCTGACGTTGATGGTCAACTAAAATAAACCTATATTAGTGACTACACTCTGTGACGTTGATGGTCAAGTGAAACAAACCTATATTAGTGACTACACTCTGTTACGTTGATGTTCAACTAAAATAAACCTATATTAGTGACTACACTTTCTGACATTGAAGGTCAACTGAAAGAAATTTATATTAGTGACTACAGCCTGCGATGTTGAAGTTCAGCTAAAATAGACCTATATTAGTGACTACACTTTCTGACGTTGATGGTCAACTAAAATAAACCTATATTAGTGACTACACTTTCTGACATTGAAGGTCAACAGAAAGAAATTTATATTAGTGACTACATTCTGTGACGTTGATGATCAATTAGAAGAAACCTATATTAGTGACTACACTCTGTGACGCAGATGGTCAACTGAAAAAAACCTATATTAGTGACTACACTCTGTGACGTTGATGTTCAACCGAAACAAACCTATATTAGAGACTACACTCTGTGACATTGACGTTCAAGTGAAGGAAACCTATATTAGTGACTACATTCTGTGACGTTGATGTTCAACTGAAAGAAATCTATATTAGTGACTACACTCTGTGACGTTGATGGTCAGCTGAAAGAAACATATTTTAGTGACTACACTGTGTGACGCAGATGGTCAACTGAAAGAAACCTTTATTAGTAGCTACACTCTGTGACGTTGATGTTCAACTGAAAGAAACCTATATATTGACTCCAGTCTGTGACGTTGATGTTCAACTGAAAGAAACCTATATTAGTGACTACACTCTGTGAGGTTGATGATCAACTGAAAGAAACCTATATTAGTGACTATAGTCTGTGACGTTGATGTTCAACGGAAAGAAACCTATATTGGTGACTACATTCTGTGACGATGATGGTCAGCAGAAAGAAACCTATATTAGTGACTACACTCTGTGACGTTGATGGTCAGCTGAAAAAAACCTATATTAGTGACTACACTCTGTGACGTTGATGGTCAACTGAAAGAAACCTATATTATTGATTACACTCTGTGAGGTTGATGATCAACTGAAAGAAACCTATATTAGTGACTACAGTCTGTGACGTTGATGTTCAACTAAAATAAACTTATATTAGTGACTACACTCTGTGACGTTGATGGTCAACTCAAAGAAACCTATATTAGTGACTACACTCTGTTACGTTGATGTTCAACTCAAGGAAACCTATATTAGTGACTACAGCCTGCGATGTTGAAGTTCAGCTAAAATAGACCTATATTAGTGACTACACTTTCTGACGTTGATGGTCAACTAAAATAAACCTATATTAGTGACTACACTCTGTGACGTTGATGGTCAAGTGAAAGAAACCTATATTAGTGACTACACTCTGTTACGTTGATGTTCAACTAAAATAAACCTATATTAGTGACTACACTTTCTGACGTTGATGGTCAACTGAAAGAAATTTATATTAGTGACTACATTCTGTGACGTTGATGATGAATTAAAAGAAACCTATATTAGTGACTACACTCTGTGACGTTGATGGTCAACTGAAAGAAACCTATATTAGTGATTACACTCTGTGACGTTGATGTTCAACTGAAAGAAACCTATATTAGTGACTACACTCTGTGACGTTGACATTCAAGTGAGGGAAACCTATATTAGTGACTACACTCTGTGACGTTCATGTTCAACTGAAAGAAATCTATATTAGTGACTACACTCTGTGACGTTGGTGGTCAGCTGAAAGAAACCTATATCAGTGACTACACTCTGTGACGTTCATGGTCAACTGAAAAACCATATATTAGTGACGACACTCTGTGACGTTAATGGTCAACTGAAAGAAACCTATATTAGTGACTACACTCTGTGACTTTGATGGTCAATTGATAGAAACCTATATTAGTGACTACACTCTGTGACGTTCATTGTCAACTGAAAAAACATATATTAGTGACGACACTCTGTGACGTTAATGGTCAACTGAAAGAAACCTATATTAGTGACTACACTCTGTTTCTTTGATGGTCAATTGATAGAAACCTATATTAGTGACTACACTCTGTGACGTTCAAGGTCAACTGAAAGAAACCTATATTAGTGACTTCACTCTGTGACACTGATGTTCAACTAAAATAAACTTATATTAGTGCCTACACTCTGTGACGTTGATGTTCAACTGAAAGAAACCGATATTAGTGACTACACTCTCTGACGTTGACGTTCAACTGAAAGAAACCTATATTAGTGACCACACTCTGTGACGTTGATGTTCAACTGAAAGAAACTTATATTAGTGACTACACTCTGTGACGTTGATGTTCAACTGAAAGAAACCAATATTAGTGACAACACTCTGTGACTTTGATGTTCAACTGAAAGAAACCTATATTAGTGACTACACTCTGTGACGTTGATGTTCAACTGAAAGAAACCTATATTAGTGACTACACTGTGTGACGTTGATGGTCAACTGAAAGAAACCTATATTAGTGATTACACTCTGTAAGGTTGATGATCAACTGAAAGAAACCTATATTAGTGACTACAGTCTGTGACGTTGATGTTCAACTAAAATAAACTTATATTAGTGACTACACTCTGTGACGTTGATAGTCAACTGAAAGAAACCTATATTAGTGACTACACTCTGTTACGTTGATGTTCAACTGAAAGAAACCTATATTGCTGAATACAGTCTGTAACGTTGATGTTCAACTGAAAGAAACCTATATTAGTTACAACACTCTGTGACGGTGATGTTCAACTAAAAGAAACCTACATTAGTGACTACACTCTGTAATGTTGATGTTCAACTAAAAGAAACCTATATTAGTGATTACACTCTGTGACGTTGATGGTCAATTGAAAGAAACGTATATTAGTGACTACACTCTGTGACGTTGATGTTCAACCGATAGAAACCTATATTAGTGACTACACTCTGTGACGTTGATGGTCAGCTGAAAGTAGCATATTTTAGTGACTACACTGTGTGACGCAGATGGTCAACTGAAAGAAACCTTTATTAGTAACTACACTCTGTGACGTTCATGTTCAACTGAAAGAAACCTATGTATTGACTCCAGTCTGTGACGTTGATGGTCAACTGTAAGAAACCTATATTAGTGACTACACTCTGTGACGTTGATGTTCAACTGAAAGAAACCAATATTAGTGACAACACTCTGTGACTTTGATGTTCAACTGAAAGAAACCTATATTAGTGACGACACACTGTGACGTTAATGGTCAACTGAAAGAAACCTATATTAGTGACTACACTCTGTGACGTTGATGGTCAACTGAAAGAAACCTATATTGCTGAATACAGTCTGTAACGTTGATGTACAACTGAAAGAAACCTATATCAGTTACAACACTCTGTGACGTTGATGTTCAACTAAAAGAAACCTACATTAGTGACTACACTCTGTAATGTTGATGTTCAACTAAAAGAAACCTATATTAGTGATTACACTCTGTGACGTTGATGGTCAATTGAAAGAAACCTGTATTAGTGAGTACACTCTGTGACATTGACGTTCAAGTGAAGGAAACCTATATTAGTGACTACAGTCTGTGACGTTGATGTTCAACTAAAATAAACTTATATTAGTGACTACACTCTGTGACGTTGATGGTCAGCTGAAAGAAACATATTTTAGTGACTACACTCTGTGACGTTGATGTTCAACTGAAAGAAACTTATATTAGTGACTACACTCTGTGACGTTGATGGTCAGCTGAAAGAAACATATTTTAGTGACTACACTCTGTGACGTTGATGTTCAACTGAAAGAAACTTATATTAGTGACTACACTCTGTGACGTTGATGGTCAGCTGAAAGAAACATATTTTAGTGACTACACTCTGTGACGTTGATGTTCAACTGAAAGAAACTTATATTAGTGACTACACTGTGTGACGCAGATGGTCAACTAAAAGAAACCTATATTAGTGACTACACTCTGTGACGTTGATGTTCAACCGAAAGAAACCTATATTAGTGACTACACTCTGTGACGTTGATGTTCAACTAAAATAAACTTATATTAGTGACTACACTCTGTGACGTTGATGGTCAGCTGAAAGAAGCATATTTTAGTGACTACACTGTGTGACGCAGATGGTCAACTGAAAGAAACCTTTATTAGTAACTACACTCTGTGACGTTGATGTTCAACTGAAGGAAACCTATGTATTGACTACACTCTGTGACGTTGATGTTCAACTGAAAGAAACTTATATTAGTGACTACACTCTGTGACGTTGATGTTCAACTAAAATAAACTTATATTAGTGACTACACTCTGTGACGTTGATGGTCAGCTGAAAGAAGCATATTTTAGTGACTACACTGTGTGACGCAGATGGTCAACTGAAAGAAACCTTTATTAGTAACTACACTCTGTGACGTTGATGTTCAACTGAAGGAAACCTATGTATTGACTACACTCTGTGACGTTGATGTTCAACTCAAAGAAACCTATATTAGTGACTACAGCCTGCGATGTTGAAGTTCAGCTAAAATAGACCTATATTAGTGACTACACTTTCTGACGTTGATGGTCAACTAAAATAAACCTATATTAGTGACTACACTCTGTGACGTTGATGGTCAAGTGAAAGAAACCTATATTAGTGACTACACTCTGTGACTTTGATGGTCAATTGATAGAAACCTATATTAGTGACTACAATCTGTGACGTTCATGGTCAACTGAAAAAAACATATATTAGTGACGACACTCTGTGACGTTAATGGTCAACTGAAAGAAACCTATATTTGTGACTACACTCTGTGACTTTGATGGTCAATTGATAGAAACCTATATTAGTGACTACACTCTGTGACGTTCATGGTCAACTGAAAGAAACCTATATTAGTGACTTCACTCTGTGACACTGATGTTCAACTAAAATAAACTTATATTAGTGCCTACACTCTGTGACGTTGATGTTCAACTAAAAGAAACCGATATTAGTGACTACACTCTCTGACGTTGACGTTCAACTGAAAGAAACCTATATTAGTGACCACACTCTGTGACGTTGATGTTCAACTGAAAGAAACTGATATTAGTGACTACACTCTGTGACGTTGATGTTCAACTGAAAGAAACCAATATTAGTGACAACACTGTGACTTTGATGTTCAACTGAAGGAAACCTATGTATTGACTCCAGTCTGTGACGTTGATGGTCAACTGTAAGAAACCTATATTAGTGACTACACTCTGTGACGTTGATGTTCAACTGAAAGAAACTTATATTAGTGATTACACTCTGCGACGTTGATGTTCAACTCAAGGAAACCTATATTAGTGACTACAGCCTGCGATGTTGAAGTTCAGCTAAAATAGACCTATATTAGTGACTACACTTTCTGACGTTGATGGTCAACTAAAATAAACCTATATTAGTGACTACACTCTGTGACGTTGATGGTCAAGTGAAAGAAACCTATATTAGTGACTACACTCTGTGACTTTGATGGTCAATTGATAGAAACCTATATTAGTGACTACACTCTGTGACGTTCATGGTCAACTGAAAAAAACATATATTAGTGACGACACTCTGTGACGTTAATGGTCAACTGAAAGAAACCTATATTAGTGACTACACTCTGTGACTTTGATGGTCAATTGATAGAAACCTATATTAGTGACTACACTCTGTGACGTTCATGGTCAACTGAAAGAAACCTATATTAGTGACTTCACTCTGTGACACTGATGTTCAACTAAAATAAACTTATATTAGTGCCTACACTCTGTGACGTTGATGTTCAACTGAACGAAACCGATATTAGTGACTACACTCTCTGACGTTGACGTTCAACTGAAAGAAACCTATATTAGTGACCACACTCTGTGACGTTGATGTTCAACTGAAATAAACCTATATTAGTGACTACACTTTCTGACGTTGATGGTCAACTGAAAGAAATTTATATTAGTGACTACATTCTATGAAGTTGATGATCAATTAGAAGAAACCTTTCTGAGTGACTACACTCTGTGACGTTGATGGTCAACTGAAAGAAACCTATATTAGTGACTACACTCTGTGACGTTGACATTCAAGTGAGGGAAACCTATATTAGTGACTACACTCTGTGACGTTCATGTTCAACTGAAAGAAATCTATATTAGTGACTACACTCTGTGACGTTGGTGGTCAGCTGAAAGAAACCTATATCAGTGACTACACTCTGTGACGTTCATGGTCAACTGAAAAAACATATATTAGTGACGACACTCTGTGACGTTCATGGTCAACTGAAAAAAACCTATATTAGTGACTACACTCTGTGAATTTGATGGTCAATTGATAGAAACCTATATTAGTGACTACACTCTGTGACGTTCATGGTCAACTGAAAAAACATATATTAGTGACGACACTCTGTGACGTTAATGGTCAACTGAAAGAAAGCTATATTAGTGACTACACTGTGACGTTGATGTTCAACCGAAAGAAACCTATATTGCTGAATACAGTCTGTAACGTTGATGTACAACTGAAAAAAACCTACATTAGTGACTACACTCTGTAATGTTGATGTTCAACTAAAAGAAACCTATATTAGTGATTACACTCTGTGACGTTGATGGTCAATTGAAAGAAACCTATATTAGTGAGTACACTCTCTGTCGTTGATGGTCAACCGAAAGAAACGTATATTAGTGACTACACTCTGTGACGTTGATGTTCAACCGAAAGAAACCTATATTAGAGACTACACTCTGTGACATTGACGTTCAAGTGAAGGAAACCTATATTAGTGACTACATTCTGTGACGTTGATGTTCAACT
This sequence comes from Carcinoscorpius rotundicauda, assembly GCA_011833715.1. Taxonomy (NCBI): domain Eukaryota; kingdom Metazoa; phylum Arthropoda; class Merostomata; order Xiphosura; family Limulidae; genus Carcinoscorpius; species Carcinoscorpius rotundicauda. The sequence continues at coordinate 126,681,654 of CM022394.1, read as the reverse complement.
GAAAGAAATCTATATTAGTGACTACACTCTGTGACGTTGATGGTCAGCTGAAAGAAACATATTTTAGTGACTACACTGTGTGACGCAGATGGTCAACTGAAAGAAACCTTTATTAGTAGCTACACTCTGTGACGTTGATGTTCAACTGAAAGAAACCTATATATTGACTCCAGTCTGTGACGTTGATGTTCAACTGAAAGAAACCTATATTAGTGACTACACTCTGTGAGGTTGATGATCAACTGAAAGAAACCTATATTAGTGACTACACTCTGTGACGTTGACGTTCAAGTGAAGAAAACCTATATTAGTGACTACACTCTGTGACGTTGATGTTCAACTAAAATAAACTTATATTAGTGACTACACTCTGTGACGTTGATGGTCAGCTGAAAGTAGCATATTTTAGTGACTACACTCTGTAAGGTTGATGATCAACTGAAAGAAACCTATATTAGTGACTACAGTCTGTGACGTTGATGTTCAACTAAAATAAACTTATATTAGTGACTACACTCTGTGACGTTGATGTTCAACGGAAAGAAACCTATATTGGTGACTACATTCTGTGACGATGATGGTCAGCAGAAAGAAACCTATATTAGTGACTACACTCTGTGACGTTGATGGTCAGCTGAAAAAAACCTATATTAGTGACTACACTCTGTGACGTTGATGGTCAACTGAAAGAAACCTATATTAGTGATTACACTCTGTGAGGTTGATGATCAACTGAAAGAAACCTATATTAGTGACTACAGTCTGTGACGTTGATGTTCAACTAAAATAAACTTATATTAGTGACTACACTCTGTGACGTTGATGGTCAACTGAAAGAAACCTATATTAGTGACTACACTCTGTTACGTTGATGTTCAACTCAAAGAAACCTATATTGCTGAATACAGTCTGTAACGTTGATGTTCAACTGAAAGAAACCTATATCAGTTACAACACTCTGTGACGTTGATGTTCAACCGAAAGAAACCTATATTAGTGACTACACTCTGTGACGTTGACGTTCAAGTGAAGAAAACCTATATTAGTGACTACACTCTGTGACGTTGATGTTCAACTAAAATAAACTTATATTAGTGACTACACTCTGTGACGTTGATGGTCAGCTGAAAGTAGCATATTTTAGTGACTACACTGTGTGACGCAGATGGTCAACTGAAAGAAACCTTTATTAGTAACTACACTCTGTGACGTTGATGTTCAACTGAAAGAAACCTATGTATTGACTCCAGTCTGTGACGTTGATGGTCAACTGTAAGAAACCTATATTAGTGACTACACTCTGTGACGTTGATGTTCAACTGAAAGAAACCTATATTAGTGATTACACTCTGTGACGTTGATGTTCAACTCAAGGAAACCTTTATTAGTGACTACAGCCTGCGATGTTGAAGTTCAGCTAAAATAGACCTATATTAGTGACTACACTTTCTGACGTTGATGGTCAACTAAAATAAACCTATATTAGTGACTACACTCTGTGACGTTAATGGTCAACTGAAAGAAACCTATATTAGTGACTACACTCTGTGACTTTGATGGTCAACTGATAGAAACCTATATTAGTGACTACACTCTGTGACGTTCATGGTCAACTGAAAAAACATATATTAGTGACGACACTCTGTGACGTTAATGGTCAACTGAAAGAAACCTATATTAGTGACTACACTCTGTGACGTTGATGTTCAACTGAAAGAAACCTATATTGCTGAATACAGTCTGTAACGTTGATGTACAACTGAAAGAAACCTATATCAGTTACAACACTCTGTGACGTTGATGTTCAACTAAAAGAAACCTACATTAGTGACTACACTCTGTGACGTTGATGGTCAATTGAAAGAAACCTGTATTAGTGAGTACACTCTCTGACGTTGATGGTCAACCGAAAGAAACCTATATTAGTGACTACACTCTGTGACATTGACGTTCAAGTGAAGGAAACCTATATTAGTGACTACAGTCTGTGACGTTGATGTTCAACTAAAATAAACTTATATTAGTGACTACACTCTGTGACGTTGATGGTCAGCTGAAAGAAACATATTTTAGTGACTACACTGTGTGACGCAGATGGTCAACTGAAAGAAACCTTTATTAGTAGCTACACTCTTTTACGTTGATGTTCAACTGAAAGAAACCTATGTATTGACTCCAGTCTGTGACGTTGATGTTCAACTGAAAGAAACCTATATTAGTGACTACACTCTGTGAGGTTGATGATCAACTGAAAGAAACCTATATTAGTGACTATAGTCTGTGACGTTGATGTTCAACGGAAAGAAACCTATATTGGTGACTACATTCTGTGACGATGATGGTCAGCAGAAAGAAACCTATATTAATGACTACACTCTGTGACGTTGATGGTCAGGTGAAAGAAACCTATATTAGTGACTATACTCTTTACGTTGATGTTCAACTGAAAGAAACCTATATTAGTGACTACACTCTGTGACGTTGATGGTCAGCTAAAAGAAACATATATTAGTGACTACACTGTGTGACGTAGATGGTCAACTGAAAGAAACCTATATTAGTGACTACACTCTGTGACGTTGATGTTCAACTGAAAGAAACCTATATTAGTGACTACACTCTTCGATGTTGATGTTCAACTAAAAGAAACCTATATTAGTGTCTACACTCTTCGATGTTGATGTTCAACTAAAATAAACCTATATTAGTGTCTATACTCTGCGATGTTGATGTTCAACTGAAAGAAACCTATATTAGTGACTACACTCTATGACATTCATGTTGAACAGAAAGAAACCTATATTAATGACTACAGTCTGTGTGTTGATGTTCAACTAAAATAAACCTATATTAGTGTCTACACTCTATGATGTTGATGTTAACTAAAATAAACCTATGTTAGTGTCTACACTCTGTGACGTTGATGTTCAACTGAAAGAAACCTATATTATTGACTCCAGTCTGTGACGTTGATGTTCAACTGAAAGAAACCTATATTAGTGACTACACTCTGCAATGTTGATGTTCAACTAAAATAAACCTATATTAGTGTTTACACTCTGCGATGTTGATGTTCAACTGAAAGAAACCTATATCAGTGACTACACTCTATGACATTCATGTTGAACAGAAAGAAACCTATATTAGTGTCTACAGTCTGTGTGTTGATGTTGAACTAAAATAAACCTTTGTCGATTAAGCTACGGAAACCATTTACTTTTGACAAATGATTCAACTCTAATGAATTTGTGATTTTTAAACTCAAATTCATCGCTTTGTTTGCTTTAATAACAAAATGGTGTTGATGACATTAAAAATATGCGACACAGATAGATATACAGTGTTTAACCCTTTAGTTATTAGGCCTATCAACTGACAAGGAATTCTGAAGTTAAATGAAGCTTTTTTCCAGATTTAAAAATACAAACCTTGGTCGTCAAAACCATGTGTTATTTCATGTCCAATCACCATTCCAATTCCTCCAAAATTCATAGCCCTGAAAGAGTAAAACTAATTCAGTTTTGTTTAACTCAGAGTCACTTTTCTCATCCCTCAACACTAGTCCAATATAATACTGATACAAATAATATAAGTAGAACTATACAACCAGCAACGTTTAAAGAACAACGACCACATTAAGAAAAATGTTGTTTTGAACTAAGGACCTCCAATGAATGGATTATTTTGCAACCAATTCAATTTTTTATTGTCTGTAACTTCTGTACACGAGAGAGCTAATTATTAAGTGTACCAAAACGTCTGCTAGTGGTGTTAAGACAACCATTCTATTAGAATTTTTATTTTCAAAGACTGATAATAATTATTGAAACTGAGAAATTTATCACGCACAACATATCACTGAGACAACCATGATGCCATCAGACAACAGTCGACACTGACAAACTGTTGTTTTGTCAAAACTTGGTCAAAACAAGTTGTCGAGTTGTTTCTTAGTATAAACACAAAGTATAAACAATACTTCGTTAAACTAAACTTCAGATCATGAATTGGTTGCATTAAGTAGAAAATGAGATTTTGTGTCTTGTAAGTAAGTTACATCTAACATTTCTTTATTGCTAGTGTTATTAATAGTTTGTCAAAGTGTAATATATATATCTTACAATACATACTTTTCATCATACATTTTCTTCGAAAGATTAACTTGTATTTTTGGCCTATCATGTGAATCCACAAAACATTTAAATCGTCTGAACTATCCAAATCTTGTAATGCATTGTTAGGATTATGACTGAAAATGTCGATAACAACAAGGATAGCAAACTGACAAGTAATCGTCAGAAGTTATAAAAAGTTTAGCTCCGAGCTACATTTCTTTGATCAGAGGTTAATAATAAACAGTGAGTGAACCTGGCACTTTTTTATAAACCTATAATAATAAATTGTAAGTGAAACAGTAATAATAACACAGAGAAATGTGTAAAAACCATCCTTTTAAATCGATATTTGGAAACATCCATATGGATTCGTTCATCACGTGTTTTGAATATAAGTGAAAAGCTGATGACGATAACTTTAAAAAGAAAAGCGTCAGTTGGGAACACAATATGATCAGAACACAATAAGTAACTTACATGGGTCTGTCACTGAAGAAGAAAGGGCTTTGAAGAATACCTGCCGGTAAAGCTGAAACAAAAAAAAGACATTATAACAAAACTATAGGTAATGATCCACATTATTTACTGATTCAAAAATCCAATGAAAAAATGCACATCTCGCTTCTCTTCACTCAAATGGAGTAAATACTCTTATAGATAAAATCTTAACTGTTGAGATACTCGAAGAACACTGTTGTTCTAATATTTATATTCGAGTTAACCTCTAAAACCGTAGAACAAACATTCAGAAAACAGTACTGGAAGCAAAGTGTATGACATTCAACAATGAAACAGTAAGAAAACAGTACTGGAAAACAGCACATGACATTCAACTGTAACAGGTGCAAAACATCACTGGTACAATATCAAACTGATATCAAACATCCCCAGTTCGTTCCTGATGAAAAAGGTCCATCTTTCGAAAGCACTCTAGTTATATCAATGGTGCACCATATGACATCAAACAACAACATATCTAAAATATCAATGGTACAACACATGTAAAACATCAATGGTATATTATATAACATCAAATGACAATACGTGTAAAATATCAACAGTAGAACATATGACATCAAACAACAACACATCTAAAGTATCAATGGTACAATATGTGACATCAAACGAAACAAACATGTAAAATATCAATGGTACATTATATGACACGAAACAACAATACATGTATAGGTAAATTATCGATGGTGCATTATGGGACGTCAAACAACACGTGTAAAAGATCAATGGTACAATATTTTTATAGTATATAATAAACAACGGTTATAACCGCAGTTACAGATTTGTGACCCTTACTGAGCATGAAAATACACAGAACGTGCACAGCATACGATACGAAGATACTCAAAGCCAAGGGACGAAAACAATCTCAACACGTGTGAGGCGATTAGGCAAGATCCAATTCCAACATAATACATCCTAGATAATGCAGTATGGACATGTATATATTTTGTGAACTTACTAATGGAGTTAGCCAGAGAACTGTAAAAAGCATTAACCACAGCAGCCCCGGTTATCCACCTAAAAAAAAGGAAATGAAAAGAGATTCCATGAATATTTTAATTTGGATTGTACAGAAAGTTCTTCCTGGGAAGAAATGCTTCTCAACTTAATGATATATTGTTCATAAAATCAATAGAGATGAGATCAAGATGATCGTTCTAAAATGGCCTGGCATGGCCGAGCGCGTTAAAGCGTGCACTCGTAATCCGAGGGTCGCGGGTTCGTGCCCGCGTCGCGCTAAACATACTCGCCCTCCCAGCCGTGGGGGTGTATAATGTGACGGTCAATCCCACTATTCGTTGGTAAAAGAGTAGCCCAAGAGTTGGCGGTGGGTGGTGATGACTAGCTGCCTTCCCTCTAGTCTTACACTGCAAAATTAGGGACGGCTAGCACAGATAGCCCTCGAGTAGCTTTGTGCGAAATTCCAAAATAAGAAACAATCATTCTAAAACAAGACCCTACCGGGGGAAGTTGGAACTATAAGTATTGATTATAAATATAATATAACACTTACTAAGTCCGTTACACCCGTGATGTTAGGAAAAACACTTATGTTGAGGAAATCAGTTTAATGCATGAAAACTACACTACCTTATAATCCGAGTATTTACGAAAGGTTGACCTTTATTTTTTGAGGGGGACAAACTATTCTATACCAATTTCGTTTCGGAAGTACTCGATAATAATTTCGTCTCGGAACCACTCGGTTGAGAGTTTGTATCGGAACTTCTCGACATTATTTCCGTTAAAAAAAAATCATTATTGGAGTTTGGGTTTTGCAGAACAAATAACTCAAAGCTGATATTATTATTATTATTATTATTGAAAGAAATTTTAAAATTTATGGTAAGTTTCAGTAAATATTAGAATTTAAAATTGCACATAACGTGGAATTTCACGTGAAATATGATCGTGAAAGAAACATTTGTTTGTTTGTTTGTTTTTGAATTTCACGCACAGCTACGCGAGGGCTATCTGTGCTAGCCGTCCCTGATTTAGTAGTGTAAGACTAAAGGGAAGGCAGCTAGTCATCACCACCTACCCCCGACTCTTGAGCTACTCTTTTACCAACGAATAATGGGATCGACCGTAATATTATAACGCTCCCATGGCTGAAAGGGCAAGCATATTTGGTATAACGGGGATTCGATTTTTAGCGTCGCAAATCTGCAAACATACCGCTGAGTCACTGAGGGTGTCTCGAAATTCGCAGCAAGTGGTGCTTACCTAACAAAGAAACATTGCTAACTTTCACCCCCTTTTCAAACCCCTTCCGCACCTAATTGTTGTTTTTAGCTTATGGTCTTTTTTTATTGATACTTATTTGGAAACACTTCCAAAAATATGAAATAATTATATGTTTTCTTATTGATGAAACGTATTCTCTAAAACATATAAAAACATTTTACTTGTTTCTCGACCTCGTTCGGGAAATTGGTGTCTGGCGCTTTGTTTAGGGAGCCTTATAAAACTTAAATTAGGCACTACCAGATTTTGTACTAATACTCACTTTTCACGGTCAAATGGTTCATACAACTGGTTGAGTTCCTTTTCTGATAAAAATCGTAATATATTGGTGTAACTACCAAAAAAGTCTTCGGATGAAATATTCTTTATCTATATAAAACAAATGTACACCATAATAGCTAGAACTCAGTGTTATAAAAAAATAATTTGATCATTATTTTCATAACAAAAACGAAACGCCACTGTTGGGTGACATTCTGTAACAACTTTGAAAGTAATTTTTGCCAGACCTGTTTTATTTCACTAATTATCTGTACTAAATCTACAGCCAGCCGACAAATTTCATTTGATGTGAAAGCAATTAATTACTAATTTATATAATATATTGATTTTAATATTTTCTTGTTGATGTCCCCCTAGGGAGAGTTTTAACAAAATGTACGTTAGTGAATTGACTTTTATTGATGGTATATAAATAATTTGAACAGCACAAAATCACCAGCTAGAATTGGAAAGTAATAAGTCGTAAGTTACTGACTGACAAATGAAACGCTTTAAAGTTTAAGTTTTATTCAAGTACTAAATTATTAGAAACATGAGATAAGTTAGCAAATTACCTATTTGTTTGTAAAGTTAGGCCTATCGCTTGGTTAGTGCCAATTGTACGTGAAATATGTATATATATATATGTAATTATAAATGTTTTCACTTGTGTCTCAATGTTGACTCAGTATATCCTTTTTAATGTAGAGTAAATATATTTAAATATTAATCTTCTCACTGGTGATAACTTTCAGTTGAGGAAATAAGACACTTTCATTTCGTTAAGTGGACTGGAATTTTCATTATTTAAAATAAATAAATAAAAAAAAATCTTCAAATAATAGAAACCGTTACAATAATATCACCCTTATCTTATTAATCATTAAGACTATTAATAATCATTTTGCTCACTTTGAGACATTTAAATGCCTTTATATTCAGTAGTTATATGTAATACAAATATTCCAGAATTTGTTTAGCTTCGTAAGTTTCATTCTAAGAAATGTAATTCAGTAAATCAAATATAATCGTGTTCATGAAAACTACTATTACAACACTTTGTTGTTATATCTAAGTAAAAGCTCCACTTTATAAATAAGTACTCACCGCCTTAAAATACTCATCCAACTCGTCATCATCTTTAATCCATTCTGGGTAACCAATATTGTCAATCATCTGGCTTGCCTGCAGTTAAAAAAAAAATGTGTTAGTAGCAACTAAGTGGTTTCTAAGGTATACCGAAACTGTTTAAGACATTGTATGACGTTGGAAATTTTCGATACACGTAAACTGCAATGAAAAGCTAAAATATAATGTAATGCAGTAGTTACAATAACCTAAGCCTAAGAAGACTTAGGAAATAAATGTGAAATATTTATTATCTCTTTGAACAAGGGGATTATTCATTTAAAATTGAATTAACCACACTGCTTTAAAGTATAAAATACTGAGAAACTATATTGTATAAATACATGTCGTTATTCAAATAAAACTTGCCTCAGTATTATGCAATACTTTCGAGTTTAGTACTTACACGTTTTGAATCTATTTATATTAAGTGTTCGATAATGCAGTTTCAAGAATCTTTGGAAAGTATAGACGTGGTACAGTTTTGGTTTTATTGATCTGTTCGTGTCTGTTTCTATAATGGAGAGATGTTTCATCTTATTATACTGAAGTCCAGCTTAAAGAAGGTTTCAGAATAAAAGACGAAACATAAACATATTTTATAAAAAGACAACAGCATTTCACTGAAGCCAAATCTTCACTATTTAACAATGTGATTAAATCATTATTTCTGACACATTTTTGTTGCTAATGTTTTCAGTAATTAATGTAGCTGAATAGATATTCAAAAAGTTCACAAACCTCTTTTATGTGACTTTTCCAGACACGTTCTTTAGCTTATATTTCAAACGTAATTACATTTTAAATTCAATACGCAAACATATATATTGAGTTAATGGGCCCCTAAAGGTTAAGTAATATGATACCACACTATCTTCAGTGTATACATCTTGAATAATATTAAAAAGCCTATCATAAAATTTATGTAATTCAAAAACTAATAAAATAAATGATACATTTTGTTGCTGATATTACTTACTACAGTTTTCTAACTTTAGACAGCGTTAAATCAGACGAAGTCAACGTTTAAGAGAAAAATTCTGACAGAAGAATCTATTACCACGTGCAGATTAATGATTCGTTTAGATAAAAGAAATTACAATAAACCTTATGACTGTAAGTCAAAGGAAACATAAAAGTAGTAACACAGGTGGAGTATCTGGTACACCATGAAGCAGATAAACAGGAACATGGGTGAAGTATCTGATACACCGTGTAGCATGAAAAGAAGAACACAGGTAGAGAATCTGATACACCGTGTAGCAGATAAATAAGAACACAGGTGGAGTGTCTTATACACTGTGTATGTTGATGCTAACAACAGCATTCATTAAGAAAAAACGAAGAAAGAAAAAATTGAGAATAATATTTCAGCTCCAAACTAAAGTACGTTTACAACAATATCAAAGATAAATATAATGGGTTATACGAGTACCAGAAAAGAAGTTATTTGGTTATGACATAAATCTCATGGGTGTCGTCATTGAACTTGAGGGGTTCGAAAAAAGGAATTGTTTGTTATGACATCAATCCGTGAGTATCGTCATTGAACTTGAGGGGTTCCAGAAAGGGAATTGTTTGTTATGACATCAATCCGTGAGTATCGTCATTGAACTTGAGGGGTTCCAGAAAGGGAATTGTTTGTTATGACATCAATCCGTGAGTATCGTCATTGAACTTGAGGGGTTCCAGAAAGGGAATTGTTTGTTATGGCATCAATCCGTGAGTATCGTCATTGAACTTGAGGGATTCCAGAAAGGGAATTGTTTGTTATGGCATCAATCCGTGGGTATCGTCATTGAACTTGAAGGGTTCCAGAAAGGGAATTGTTTGTTATGGCATCAATCCGTGAGTATCATCATTGAACTTGAAGGATTCGAGAAAATGAATTATTTGGTTATTGCATCAGTCTCATGGGTATCACCACAGAATCTGTAAACTGTGATTAACTAATCATCATAAAACAATTTTTAATTTATCAAGAGCGCATAACACATCAACGATAAAAACGAAAAGAAAATTTCAGAACAGAAAGAACATGAAAAAGAGCAATAAACAAACAGCATACACACACAAACACAAAAAATAAACTAGAGGGAGAGATGGGCTAGGAAGAAGCAGGTGGATTTATAAGATCCAAGCCAATCACATGATATTAGCTTATTATAATTTGTTTTCCCCCATTCACTGGTGCTGTCCTATTCTTGAAACTAAATATCTAATCTTCCTAATGATAACAGTTAAACCCGGCATGATCAGGTGGTTAAAACACTATACTCGTAATTTCAGAGTCACGGGTTTGAATCCTTGTCACACCAAACATGCTCGCCCATCAACCATGGGGGAATTATAATGTTACGGTGAATCCCACTAATCTTTGCTAAAGGAGTTGGCGATAGATGGTGATGACTAGCTGCCTTCCCTCTAGTCTTACACTAATAAATTAGAGATGGCTATCGCAGATAACCCTCTGGGACTTTGTGCGAAATTCCACAGAAAAAAACAACAATAAAAACATATTTTTCATAACCATGTAAAATCTTACCTTTTTAAGAGCGTATTCTTTTGTTTTCTCGTCCATCCATTCATTCAGTCTCACCAATACTTTAAAAGCTTCGTGTAGTTCATCAACCATAAGTTGTGTCTGAAAATTTGGTAAGGTTCACACTTGTGAGTGTGGCATTGCTGTTGTATGTTTCATATTGTCATGTCGTTCTATTTGACAAAGCTTTAGTTTAACCACTTCAATACTCCAATTTAGAATAACTTTTGTTAAACGTGTTGGTCACCAGATCGAAACTTCACAAGTTTAAGAAGGAGGCGAAGGAATTTTTTTTCAAAACTACAGCAAATATTCAAAGCATAATTTATAGGCTAACGTTAGCGATAATGACTGAGCTAGTGTGTACTAGTTTTAATCGATATACTTTTACAATAAAATCACTGAGGACACATTCACAGGCTGAAAATAAATTACAACAGCAGGAACAATAATAAAGCTTCCACTTTCTTCCGCACGGGTGAAATGAATGGCTAATAACTTACGTAGAATTGTTTTAGTCTTAAGATTTAATAATTATTATGCTAACACTTTAATTAACTGTGTATACACGTTCGCATTCATGTACTTGGATGATTATGAGAAGAACCTCGTTAGCATTTTGGGCTGTGTATCGAAAGGTTCAAGGTTTGATCCTCGACTTGTGAAAGAATATGCTTAACATTGTTTTGGATTCGTAAATTTGATAGCAAGTTTCATTATTCGGATAAAATATAATATAAAGAGGCTCACCTGTCGACTTGTTGCTCTCTCTCTGGCCAACAAGTTTCAATTGTGGGCGCCTATGCCTCGGGGTTTCTGATCTAACAGCTTAACCCACGTGTTATATAAAGTGTCATGTATTACTGTAGTGTTAAATACTTAATGCCATTTTAAGCATTAAGATAACTAACTAGTTGTTTTTTAGTTATCGTTTATTGACAAATAACTATTCACAAAATGAGAAGTTTATAAATATATATATCGCGTATTGCGTTGTTATAATATCCAACAGGAATAAGAGTTTTAAAAGATTTTAGCAGCTGACAAACATTAAGAGCAAAAATTCGTTAGGCTTAAGCCACCTATGGGCTAAATAAAGCAAAATATCACACACCAGTTTGATATTTTTGCCAGTAAACGACCATAACAAATGTTGGAGCGCTGGTACTAACACTATGTAAATATTTAACTTCATTAAATCCGCGAGTTATTAACGACCAGGTATGGTTTAGTACATAGTTAGAGCACTCGACTTGAAATCTGTAGGTCGAATCCCATCACGTTGTTATTATGTGTCGGGCGTTTCCACTCATTTTTAATAAAGTGGACAGTGTTGACTAGCTGCCTTCCCTCTGTAACATATCTTCTAAATTAGGGACGGTTAGCACAGGTATGTATCCCTTTAGAAAATTTTCGCGAAATTCAATACACAAGATCCTAGTAAATAAATCACACGTCACGAACAGTTCATCACTATGTTCTTTACAAAGCTCAAAACATCATACATGACGAACCTTTTAAAACTAAGATTGTGTTCGTTTGTTGTAAAGCACAAAGCTGTAGAATGAACTATTTTTGCTTTACTAACCGCGTTATCGAACCCCGAGTTTTTTGCCCCTCCCCAGACAAACTAACATACGAGGTGATCAGGGGTTTTTGTTTTCATGCACTACAAACTTAGTGATTTTGTTTAGCCTCCCCCCATGTAATTCAGCGGTAAGTCAGTGGGCTTATAATGCTAAAATTAGAGTTTCGATATAAACTGTAAGCAGAACACATACAGCCAGTTTTGTAGCTTTGCGCTTAAGAACAAACAAATAAATAAATTGATTGGTGCACAATCACTGTTCATTACGACAAAGAGAGCCAGTCACTGAAACCTTGCTAAATCCCATTGGTTTATAAGAGCGTTTTTCTAGTTTAACGCCACCTGGCGGCTCAACAGTAAGTCAATAGGTTTATGACATTAAATAAATGAGGTTTCGATAACGCGGTTAGCAAAGCACAGACAGCCGATTATGTAGCTTTGTGCTTTACAAAGGACAAACAAACAAAATTTTAGTTTGAAACACAGAAGGTTATAAAACAAGAAGGAATCTTCAATAGCCGCAGTACTTAAAATTATTTTTAGGCAAAATTAAAATAAACTAATCTATACGACCTTTCGATTGATGCATTTGACTTTTTGAGTCCAATAATGTAATCAGATCTCGGTCTAGAGATAACGGAGCTTTGAACTTCAAATTTGTACTTGAAAAAAAAAAAAAAAGAACCGTTTATCAGCCACTATGCCGCGGCTAAAAACACATTTCTAAACATTAACACGCACCTCTTGTTTGGATTCTGCTTTGAAATATTCATCGACGTACAGTCGGCCTACAGTTTCAGGCATCAATGAGTTGACAATGTTGGCACAAACAAGTTCCAGACTCTCGAGTTCCTGAACTCCTTGAGTAACCCTTTTGAATTCAAATTCAATTGTACGAAACTCTTTCGTTGTAAGAGGACCAAGAAGTTGCAATAATCTCCATCCAACGTAGTTTATTATATCGCTAAGAGGATATAAAGGAAATTAATTATTCGTATTTTATTAACATATTTTGATTAGGTAAGAGTTTTCATCACCGTTCTTAACTTCAATATTAGGATTTATTACTGACCTAAATCTCTTAAGAAGGTCAAATCTCATGACACATTATTAGGATTACAGCCGAAAATGTCGCTAACAGCGATGCCACCCAACTGATGAAACATTATAAGTTTTCATGAAATTAAGCAAATGTAGTTGGACAGTTTTATTATTAAATTAACACTGCATCTGTACATCATACTTTCATAAGCCAATAATAATAATCAATGCTATCTACGAGACATTACCTGATTGATCATTGGCTGCTTAAAACGCGTGATTTAAATTGTGTTGTGACAGAGAGAAGGTAAACGATGCTGTAAAGTGATTAAAAGTGTTGACCTGCTGAAGTTTCAAACTAATTTTACAGAAATATTTACATAACTAATAAATGGAAAGAAAAAAATGAGTTAGAAACTACACGATGTTTGTCTCGATGGTAAACTTGGGGACTTATGACGGGATAGTTATAGGTTTGATACCTGCGGTAGACATAGCGCAGTTAGAGGAATGCGCTATAAACAACAAACAAACCAAGTAACCGTTCGCAATTGTAGAAGACGGAGATCTAACCATGAGAATATAGGTATTTAACTCGTATTTTTTGAAAATATGGTTTCATTTTCTTCACGTATAGGTGAGAATTTTACAAAGAAATCACATATGTGAGTAAATTTCGAAGAAATTCATGGTCACCCGATCGCTTGCATAAGAGTGTGTGTGCGTTTGCGTATGTTTTCTTACAGCAAAGCCACATCAGGCTATCTGCTGAGCACACCTTTGGGAATCGAACCCCTGATTTTAGTATTGTAAATCAGTAGACTTACCGCTTGCTTTAGAATTTAAGGAAAATGTATTGGCACCTGAGGGTTTTTTTTTTAAGTGATTTGGGGGAAATACAGGTTCGCCTGAAAGCATGTTTAAACGTTTAAGGATATTATATAGTAGCTTTTAACCCTGCTTAAAAAATTAGTAGAAATATAGGGTCACATTAACACCTGCTCAAAACGTAGAGTCGCCTAAAGAAGGTAGGAAAAATACAGCGTTACCTAGACGCCTGATTAACGTACAAATATTAATAATGTCACAGGTGAACTGGAATCTAATACAAAATGTTGATGTTTTAACACTATTTTCAAAGTGTAATGAAAAAGTTGGGTTTTTTTATATAAATCTACCTTTAAAAATACACCAATGACAATTTAGTTATTCTGTTTTAAAAATGCGTAACAAACATCGAAGTTTACAACGGTTAAAATTATCAAAGTTTACAACAATTAAACTAATGAGTGAAATAATTATTGACAAAGCACTGATAATAAATTTATATAAACAACTTAGGACTCAAATAGTCCGCGGTTCGATTCTTTGCAAAGAACAGATAACTTAGTAAGCAGTCTTGGGTTTAGAAACAATAACCATTCTTCATGAAAAAGAAATTGAAATTATCGATTACCATATGATTCACGTTTAGTTCACTGATTGTCCGTAAGGAGATGAGAAGTTTTCATGTTATGATAATCTTCGCAATTAATAAATATTTATTACATTTCGTGGGAGTTGCATCTTTATAGATTATATTTTCATCATTCTGAATGCAATCATTCTTTTTTTTTAAATGTTTATCTGACGATCAAGTTTTTCTTTATTTGAGAAAAATTGTTTCAAATTATTTAGCATTAAAAAAAAAACGTTCGTTCACCATATTATTCTACTATATTAAGAATCTTTATTTGTTTGTTTGTTTCGCGTAAAACTACACGAGGACTATCTGCTCTAGCCGTTCCTAATTTAACAGTGTAAGAATAGAGGGAAGGCAGCTAGTCTTCACCCCCCCCCCACTGCCAACTCTTGGGCTACTCTTTTACCAACGAATAGTGGAATTGACCGTAACATTATAACGCCCTCACGGCTGAAAGAGCGAGCACGATGGTGCAAAGGGGATTCAAACCAGCGACTCTCAGATTACAAGTCGAACGCCTTAACCCACCTGGCCATGCTGGACCAAGAATCATCTTTATTTAATTAATACTGTCAACAGCGTGATTCATTTTATTTTATTAATTTATATTAAAATGTGTCGAATGTTATAATGTAATTTTATAACATTTATGTGAAACTAATGTGTTTAACTGTTCTATTGGATTGTGTTCATTAAATCAAGCTACATAAAAAAAATATCATCACCTATCATTATAATTTTCTATAACACCAGCAAACCCTCTCAAGTACTCCAAATCAATGTCTCGTACGTTCACCTCAGTTTCTGATGTGATGTTTTCCAGGCTGTCCGGCAGGTAAGTGTTTAAAAAATTTTCCCACTGAATCTGAAACAAAATCAGATATTCACATTTAGACAAATTAAAATATCATATAACCAATACAACAATCAATGAAAGAAGGCAGTGGTTCCCCCTATCGACATCACCCTAACTTACTTACTTTTATTTGGGTAGCACCCAGTGTTCTTAATTATTCTTCGTTTGATGAAATTATGGCGACACTCCAACCAACTTGCCGCTACAGACAGTTTGGAAAACATTACAATAAGGCTGGATAACGAAGAAATCACTTTTTAAAAAATAAACGCTTTGAAGTGGCTCGATTGAAAATGACAAAATGTTATTTGTGATGTCGTACATTTATAATAACAAAAATTAATTGTCCAGTAAATCCTTCTCCAAACCTTAATTTTCAACAATAAGGTGTTATAATTTCGTCCCCGGTACATTGGCAGATCAAATATAAAAGAACGGTAAATCCAAAAACCTGAAGTTCTTTGGGTTACGAGTGGAAAGTAAAGAACTGTTCACCTAAACCAAACAAATTTCTTAGATATGAAATGAACTTACTATTATGTATTTATATATGTAGAAACTAAATACATATTTCTGGAAACTTTACTCTCGAGCTTATAAAATATAGCCAACGCAACGCAAAAAGACAGTAAATATTGCTGTTTTGCTATAGTTGGTATACTATAAGCCTAGGAAGTTTTAATCGGGAAACTACAGATATTTGAACAGGAACGTTAATAGATTTCGAACATCACGATCTGTTTAACTTTAGCGTATTGACATCGGACTTTAGTATTTAACAAATACATTATAAAACTTCAGTGTGATCAATGAAGAGGTAGATAATTCTCCGTTAAGTGAATTGTACTTACATCAACTCAGAATTTATTCGCTCATCGTGAACCAACGATAAAATATTCAATTCCAGACCAGATAGACTACTCAGTATTATTTGTAAGTTTGTAAATCCTTGATATATAATTCATTATTTTAATAACTGCTATTATAAATTGTATTATTGTTTGTATATTAAAATATATTTGCGTCTTAATAAAAAAAACTGTGCATTAATACTGATGGCAAAAATAATAAATTTGATATATATCGACATTTAGTTAACTTATAATTTACAATTGAACTCAGTTTCAGGCTAGTTTAAATCGTAACATGTCACATAATAAATTATAATACGTAACACTGTTCAATTCTGGGCTGTGAATTCATGGAAACTAGTCTGTTTTTGAAACATCGTAAAACGTTTCAAACCTTATTATTGCCCAGTATACTGAATATTACTAATTCTGTTAATTAAATGGCACAATATACGTGGGTAAATCTATTAAAAGACACCACATTAATTGAATATTTATCACATGCATACTTACACCTTTAAGTGTAACGTTTTTAGCTATATCCGATACTTTCATTATGGTGTTAACTTTTCTCGGGTCACGTCTATTTTCTGGTAACACAGAGTACTGTAAAAGAAGTTTTTAAATATCAGAGTTTTTACATGGCGTACAGTTCAAATCTAATACAAAATATAAATTAACATATATACATTACAAAAGTATCGTTTACATATTATTCTCAACACTCAATATAGCCTTAGGCCAATATTTCACCGTAATAATACTTAATTACCGAAAACGTGACACACGATAAGTGTTAGAAAAAACGAAAAAAAAAAAATTACCTTGGCTAAATCTGATTCGAGTTGAAATATTTTATCCGCAAGATCACTAAACTTTTTCGAATCGTTTTTGTTTGTCAGAATTTTCAAACTTTCCATCATGTATGTTTTATAAGCTTCAATAACTTTCTCATTTTCTTTGTTCTTTGGATTCATCAGTTGTCGTTGGCCTATTCCAAACGAAGGTTGGTCCAACTTCGAAAAACGAAAAATGTTTGAAAAGAAAAAAAGCGTTTTTTGTTTTCTAACTTATTTTAGGAAATGCGAAACTTTTTACAGACTGGTATACAAGTGCATTACCATTGGGGAACTAATGTAAATATTTTCATAAACTTACACAATTTTCTATAACAATTATAATAACATTTTCAATAATCGCCTAATTTTGTAATCCTTTCTGTAAGAAAATGCCGCAAGAAACGTTATTAGTTTATTGTTATCAATAGATGGCTTAAACGTCTGGAACTCAGTAGGCGGTTGAAGCCTTGATACATGAACTACTAGGTTGCGGAATCAACTGTCCAGTAAATTATTTTATTATGCGTAAGATAAGTCGTTCTTGAAGTATTAATGGGAGAAGAAAAACAAACTAAAATATTCATATGTGAAACCAGCTTCAATTTTGACATCTAGAAGAATAAACTAGACTTTTTCTTTTAACAACACAAAGTTAATCTAACTTAGAAAACTCCTAAAGATTTTTTTTTTATAACTTTAGTTTGGTAACGCCTAGATATTAAACAAACACAAACTCTTAACACTATCAGTTATGGCATAACACAAATGTTAACAAACATACATTATTTTTCAATCACAAACCGTCAACAATGTCATATCTTGTCATGCTCCAATTCAAATGTTAAGAAACTAATTAAATCTTCTTACATAGATTATATTTTTCGTAGTGTCGTACGGATTTGCATACACGTAGAACGATATCATTATGTTGAAGCCTAACTCCTTCCTTATTCTTGAAATAGCTGTGGTCCACTCTTCAAGTATGTCTATTTCTAGCTCAGAATCACTGAGTGGCCAGCCTAGGTATTCATCCAGTACTTTTACAAGAGGTCCAATCCCCAATCCATTTCGCTTTTCTAAAATGAAATAAACAATACATAAATACCAAAGGTATATTCAATAACACATGCGTAACTACAATATATACGTATATCTACATGCACACACATATATATGCTTGTGGAAATAGTTATAGAAACAGTAACTAAAATGCGTCTATAAATACAAATATTATGGGTTTAATCCATCTATATTGTATATTCTATATTCGTGAAACTTGAGCTGTTGATGTTAGAAGCGGTCGAGGTATAAAATCCAGTCTCTTCAAGACTGATGTTAAGTAATTCATGGTTCGCTCTTTGCATGGAATTTAGCAGTGTAAGACAAGAGGAAAGGCAATTAATCATCGCCATCCATCGCCGACTCTCGGGCTACTCTTTTACCAACCAATACAGTGGTATTGACTGTAACATTATAACGCCCCGACGGCTGAAAGAGCGAGCATGTTTGGTGTGACGAGGACTCGAACCCGCAACCCTCGGATTACGAGTCGAGTGTCTTAACCACCTGGCCATGCCAGGCTAATATATAAGTATTCGAAAATAGTGTATTTCTTATTCATCATTCGTTCCTCTTAATTAAATGGACACAGTTACCTTCGTTGTTGCAAGCCTGGTAGAGAGTTTTAGTCTTTTCCACGGCTGTTTTACTGTCGTTAGTATTTTCAAGTAGAGCTGTAACACAAAAAAAATGAAAAACTGTGTAAATAATAGTCACTTTGGGAGTGTTAAACTATACGAATAACAAAATTTTGGAAACGTTAAATTATATGAATGACGGTCACTTTTGTGGTGTTAAACTGTGTGAATAATGGTCATATTGGTAGTGCTGATCTATGTGAATAGCAGCCATTTTGACAGTGTTTCATTCTTATAGCTCTTAAAACCAGAGTGTTTTGTGGACAAAAACTCGGTCCCACATTATAATGAATCGTATGTGTTCCACTATTCACAGCAGAGAATTCACCCTAAGGGTTCAGCGAGTTAAGTTCATAAACTCACCGCTGATCCACTAAAGGAACTGAATATTTGAAAACATGTTATTTGTCCCTTGCTTCATGTATTATTATGTGTTCTGATTTCTACATTCAAGGGTTAATGTAATTGTTTCAATCTTAATAAACTTGTTGGAAGCTTAAACACAATATTGATAGTTAACTTCATGCATGAAATTCAGTTCACTCGAGTGGTGGCGCTAGTATAAACAGATTAAATAACAAGGGTATACCATCTTAATTGTGAAAAAAACTATTGAAATTAAAAATTAAAAATATTAAAACCTCCGCTCTCAAATAATTAGATAACTGGTTTTGGTTTCTGAGCCAAATATGTGACGTACATCTAAACCTTCACAATATCAATCAAATACATTAACAAAAATCAAGGAACTTTTCAAACGACACCTTTTACGGGAAAGTTCAGAAATACCTCACGACTATCTAGTCTCGATTTCATTTAGTAGGTAGTAGGATGACGTGGGTGAAAAATGCTTTTTTCTAGAATGTTGATCCCATTCAGTAAGAATATAATTATTAAATCCGTAAATCCAATGAAACTTAATTCAGGATTTCTGTCCCTAACATTTAAACAAAAAAAAAAACGTAGCTGTTTCTAGTTAAATTGTTATGTCTTGTGACCGAAGTTAATAGCTTCTCTTTAGTTAGGAGAATAATTTTCTCTTTTTGTATAATCTGTTCTCCAGTTTATGTCTTCAATTCAGTCAGGTCAGAGTTCAGAACATTTCATAATTTTCTGCTGAATTTTTAGTACAAGTTACAGGAAATCAGCACACCCGCTATATTAGTGTGTTTGTTATTAAACACGTAACTGAATAGTGGGGAATTTGTGCTCTTCCCAAAGCGAGTATCGAAGTCCAAATTTTTGCATTGCAAGCCTTTGAACTTTGTGCCTGAGCAACTGGGTGAAGAAGGGGGGCTAGTGCACCTAAAAATACCACTCAGAAATTTATCGAATTCGTAAAACTTGGTGTATTTACAAAATGATTAATTTTACTTGGTAAAAAACTAAAACAATCACACTTAGAGGGCGCCTTTTAAAATAACCTGTATGAAAACATAAGTACTTAATCTTCATACACGTTCCAAAAAGTTATATAAAAATCAATTTTTAACACTGATTTATTAAACGACTCGTTGTAGATTTATTAGATAAGAGATGTATTAACCCAGTGGGTCAAAGCTAAGTTTACTAAATTGTAATGTTAACAGCCAGGTCCGATCCTACGTGATGAACGGATATTCTAATGTGTGAAAGAACCACAAGGTCATAATTCCTGCCGTTTCAGTCCTGTTTCATCAGAAATCTGAATGTTTCGGTGTGAAATAGATGAAATCGGTGAAGTGTGATTTTGTTTTACACTTTAAAATCAATTTTACATAAGAAATTAGGCTTATAATTCTATTATATTAGTTATTTATTTATTTAACATCAGATCGTTTGTTATCATTATTTATTTATCTATTTTACTTTACCCATTCAAAAGAACCAGCAAGCAAAGTTTATTGACCCCGAAGTTATTAGCGGTAGAAAACCACACCAGCCACTACATAAGAACTTACAGATAATGTCTACTCTTACCAACAATATTTTTTGAGAGGTTTTCTCGCAGCTGATCAAAGGTACCGTAACGACTCTTTGTCTCGGGGATCTCATGTGAAGATATCCAGCCTCCGCATGCGTATTCGTAAAAGTCATCACATGGGTTAACATCCATGTTCATTGCCTTTTTCAACTCTGAGGCTGGTAAATAGATATGAAGATATAATCACATCATGTTTTTATATTAATGGTAAATGTGTATTTCGATGTTTTGGAAATTGTCGGAAAAAAGTATACATTTCGTTCCTTTTTTTATTACAATAAAAATGATGGATTCACAAAGGTTCGGACTTTAAATAATGTACTTAATAATACAAGTAATCCACTGAGGACTAACTGATAGCGATAACTCAGTTGTTAATGAACACTTTCCTCTATGTTTAATAACATGACTTTTAGTTAACACTTTCCTCCATGTTTAATAGCATGACTTTTAGTTAACACTTTCCTCTATGTTTAATAACATGACTTTTAGTTAACACTTTCCTCCATGTTTAATAACATGACTTTTAGTTAACACTTTCCTCTATGTTTAATAGCATGGCTTTCAGTGAATACTTTTATATATAGTTAACAAAATGGGTTTTACTGAACACTTTGATAAACTTTCTCGGAGCACCAAAGAGCTGTTTGGGTTTTGAAACAGCCTACAGGAACCCCTAGAACCACTCTGTTACTTGCTAACAACGTCTCGATTTAGCGGTGCAAATTAGATGTATTTTTAAACTTCCTGTGGGACAGCGGCGTTTGTACTGAGATCCTGGGTTCATTTCCCCACTACAAACACGGAAAGTTAGGACAACGTGGTTTTGTTCCAAAAACAGACAACAGCTTTAAATAAAGAAGATTTGCTTAACCGAAATTTAAAAAAAAAATTGTTTTGCTTTAAGAAAGCTTTATAATATTGCTGTCCAACAATATAAAACAAATCACATAATAACTCTAAACTTATAGGCTACAGAGTAGTAAGTGTTATCTACGTTGCTTTTATACACTAAAGAAAATACAATAAATAACGTTGCCTTTTAAAATCTATACGTTGCTTAATGCGTGAAAACTTTAATTTGCTTGCTGCTTAATTAAAAAAAAAAAAATTAATAAACTTTCACATTACGTACCAATATATTCGCAGCCTTTTGTATTACACACTTTAGATGAAGGCTCAGGTGGTTTTGAAGTAGATGTGTCTAAGATGTTAATAAAGAAATAAAAAAAGTTCATCACGTTGTTTTTAGAGTAATAAAATAATGAAACGAAATACAGCCTACAAAATAAAAACAGTGTTAAAATAATTGTAATATATTGTAAATTAAGACAGTGCGCAAAATAACGCTACCAAGTCGGTCATCTTAACTATTCTTTGCGTATCAAAATTTATTTTAAAACTAAAGTTTCTGGATTGTTTTTTGTTTTTTTTTCAAAATAAAATAGGAATACACTTAGTTCTTACAGATACTTTGGGTTTACGACCGAAAAAGTCGTTAGTAGCGATAAGAGTACCTAACTAATAAAACCATGCATTTTAATGTTTTTAAATAAGACACAAAATTTAAATAATTACACTCATTATTAAGGTGATGTTTAGTTTTATGAACTTATACACCATATTCTTACAGAGATGTTGGCCCTTACATCAGAGGTTAATACATCTGATGCAGTTGGATGTTGAGCAAAGCAGGAGACATTAAACGTAATCTTAATACACTGATAGAATGTTCAGTTGTTGAATGAAAGTTTATATACCAAAATAAAATACTCTGTATTAAATACGTTACAACAAGTAAGTTCTTTTGTACGTATGATTCACGAATATAAAATACTCTGCATTTATTTTGCAGTGTATAATTTAAGCAAGAAAATGTTTTTAATTTCGAATGAAGTAAAACATCGAACATACTCGTTTGTCTGACGGCTATAACCGAGACCGCTATAACGAGAGATATCGTGACGACAAAAAATATTCCCAGAAGAATTGTAAGTTTTTGTTCAAGTCCGCTTCTTCTCTTCCAACACCCATCTCTAAAGTAAAAATAAAAATTTTCATTTTGTGACTATCAAAAATTCTTGTAAACATGTACACAAAAATGTCCAGAGTTTTTAGAAAAACTTAACAAATAAAACCAGTTTAGAATCTATAAAGCTAAATTTCACTATACGATTAACGAGTTTATACACTTTATGAACTACGTGCCCAAATGAACACTTTTTATACTCTGGTTACCATATTTCATAACAAGTACTATAAAAATCGCTGATTTTTATGTGCTCTATAATTCACGGTGTTACTTGTATTATTATAACTGATCTGAGACCTCGAATTCGAAGCGGCGAGAAGTGGATAAATACTAGGCTATCGTTTGTATTCACCGCAGGGAATTTAACATCGGATTTCAAGGCTGTAAATAAATCCGTAAACGTACCGGTGTCTCACTAGAGGGGGGGAGAGACTTAAAATGGTGGACAGTAACCTAGTTAAAGTTAAAAGTAGTTCTGTTGCGTGGAAAAAGAAAAGATTATACGAGACTAGAATATCAAGCAGCAATAATCTGGTACTTATATATTGTAAAGAGTGACGTTTACTCCAGTCTTTCTGTGAGGTTTGTTTTTCTTTTTGAATTTCGCACAAAGCTACTTCAAGGCTATCTGCGCTAACCGTCCCTAATTTAGTAGTGTTAGACTAGATGGAAGGCAGCTAGTCATCACCACCCACCGCCAACTCTTGGACTACTCTTTTACCAACGAATAGTGGGGTTGACCGTCACATTATAACGCCTCCACGGCTGAAAGGGCGAGCATGTTTAGTACGACGGGGATGCGAACCCGCGACCCTGAGATTACGAGTCGCACGCCTTAACACGCTTGGACATGCCAGGCCTCTTCTGTAAGGTTACTTGAGTTAACAGGATTCATTAGGATGTTTGATGTTAAAGTGAAGAAATCACTTGAAGAAGAGATTCACTTAAGAGAACCCAACAAGTTGATAAAGTGAAGAAATCACTTGAAGAGATTCACTGAAGAGAACCCAACAAGTTGGTAAAGTGAAGAAATCACTTGAAGAAGAGATTCACTTAAGAGAACCCAACTGGTTAGTAACATTTATGGAAAACTGTATAAACAAGACCGTGAAGTAGATAAACTAAACTTAATATTGACCATGTGAGAAAGATATAGAATAAATTAAAACCATATCTGGAACGCTGGTGGTATAAGTCTAATATTGATAGTTTTTCGTTGTTTTGTAACTTCAGGGAGTTTGATGTACAAACGTTAAAAGTGTCATATTGTACCACCAGGGTATTTTGTTAAAAGTGTCATATTGTACCACCAGGGTATTTTGTTAAAAGTGTCATATTGTACCACCAGGGTATTTTGTTAAAAGTGTCATATTGTACCACCAGGGTATTTTGTTAAAAGTGTCATATTGTACCACCAGGGTATTTATTACAAGTTGCTTTTCTTTCAGCAGTTTTTTTCCAGTACAGAAAGAGAATAAATTAAATTAAAATTAGTTTTGTTAATATTAGATAAGGAATTTTACTTGTCCCAAAATGAACCCCCATGTCAGTTAATATTAAATCTAATTTTGTTCTGCGTATCTACTGTGTGAAATTGGATGCAAGTCCCATCTGAATAGTTAAAATATATATATATATATATAACGATATCTTAAGCAGTTTATACTCAAAACTGTCTTTCATAAACAAAATTCCAGAGGGCCAGAAAACTTTCAGGTTGCTAATAGCGTTTCACCTCTGTTTACTGATAAAACTTTCTCAGACTGATCCAACACACTCCCTTCTACTCTCTCCCAGTAGGTGGAGTAAAGCACCTTACGACGTTTCGGCTAAAAAGCAGACGTTAAAACTATGACATATTTCTAATCATATATCACGTGGCTATTAAGTCAGGCAAATATGGCATTAAAACATTAATAAAATACGTTTTACAGCAATGTTTTTTTTGTTGTTTTTTTTAGTTATTCGTCTTACCAGGACAGGATATTTACGCATCATTATAAAAACCAGAATCGTTAACACTAAACTACAGTTAGAAGTATAGTAAATGAATAATATATGGGTCTGTAAAACTTTGTTTAACGTTGGTATGGCATGCAATTTTTTTTCCTTTGTGTTTAATTCGATTTCCCCCGCTGTTACAGCGGCAAGTCTACAGATTTACAACGCTAAAATCAGGGGTTCGATTCCCATCGGTCGACTCAGCAGATATCTCGATTTGGGTTTGCTATATGAAAACACACATGTGCTTAATTTAAAAAGAATTGTGTTGCATATTTTTTCACGGAAATATGTAAGCGTGTTCAATTTAGTACGAACGTAAAAAACCTCAAATAAATAATTAGTGTTTCATATATTTTCTTCATTTAAAATTCGCTCATGAGAATGAAAATCATGTTTTGAATATGAGATTTTCACTCTGATAGTGACGTCATACATCTGACACTTTTCGGCAAAGCATTATAAAATTTAGTACAACACGTTGGATTTACCAACCTTTACTGATAATCAGTAAATGTCAGATCACTAATTTCAGGCGTGACTTTCATAATAATTCCTTAAGTTAAACTGTTATTTAACAAGAATCATTAAAGTGAGTGTGTTCGCTGTAACTGACAAAGCCCTGAATCGATTGTAACCAAACCCGGCAAGTACCTTCAGCACTTCTCAGCCCCAAAACTCATGGTCTTAATGGAACTCCACTGATAATTTTATTCTATGTAAAATTACATGGGATGTTGGGCTCACAATATTTATTAGCCCCTGAGCCCTCACAACCTTAAGTCCGCCACTGACTCTCCTAACCCGAAGGGCGAAATTTGGTGGTCAGTGTTTGGGTCTTGTTCCTCTATGTCAGCCCGAGAGTGGGGTGAGGTGAGTCTTCCTCGTGCATTGAACAAATATACTGTAATATCAACCTGTAGTTGCAAAGTGAGCTTTATATTGCAAATTACAAATGTCTTTTAAGCATAGGCCCGGCATGGCCAAGCGCGTTAAGGCGTGCGACTCGTAATTCGAGAGTTGCGGGTTCGCATCCCTTTCGCGCCAAACATGCTCGCCTTTTCAGCCGTGGGGGCGTTATAATGTCACGGTCAATCCCACTATTCGTTGGTAAAAGAGTAGCCCAAGAGTTGGCGGTGGGTGGTGATGACTAGCTGCCTTCCCTCTAGTATTACACTGCAAAATTAGGGACGGCTAGCAAAGATACCCCTCGAGTAGCTTTGTGCGAAATTCAAAAACAAGTAAACAAACTTTTAAGAATAATTCCGTTATTTACCAACCTGTACTGGTTATCATGTTGTGGTAAAAGTGGGTCTTGTTCTCTGGACATAGTCGCACTTGTGTTCCTACAAATATTCAGTCCCGATTTGTCTGCTCTGATACAAACCTGCCAATTAGAAAGTACAACTCACTAATTTAGGCTTACGTTTCGGTTTTTGCGGTAGCAGCTGATAATCCACGAAACGGTGGATATTATGAGTTCCTAGAAGCACCCATTCTTAGAAAGCAAAGTGCTAAAACCAGAAACTGACACTTTTTATTTGCGATTTTCAAAATTACATCGAAATCATGCGACAAGAAAGAGACGGCAGTCCTTTTTACAGAAACAACTCTAACAATGCTCGTGTTCGTATGAAATTCCAGACGGTTTCAGTGTGTATTGGATATACACACTCGCACACACAAAATTTAATCAACTGAAATGGTTAAAATAACATTGAGATATCTTCCATGATATTACTCTAGCCTTGATAACATCAATATGAACTTACCCGTCTTCTGTGAGATAGGATCGGCTATCTCGTAATGGCATGGACATAGCAACACTAATACCTGATGAGGATTGTACCTAAAATTAAAACAAGACACTATTGTTCATAAATGAGAATAATAACACTAGAGTTTTTCCAGTCTTAAAAGTGTCAAGTACACCTATTCGTGTCAGTAATTAAATATCTGATAGATTCAGAATACTAGTGTTGGATTTGATATTGAATTTAAATATTCCACAAAAAGTTGTCATTTCTGAGTAAGTCAATTATAATTAATGAGCACAAAAAAAATTAATATTTAAGTAAAGTGCCGTGGTTAATTACAAAATAACTCTTAAAGGATTAAAATTTCCTTTCCAATAGCAGGAAATGTCTAATATTCATTTATTTACGACTAGTTGAATTACCTGTTCCCTGAACGGAAGTTATGTGAGTTTATAATTAATGAAAGTTTATTTAAGAACATAAAAAGTTGCTTCCCTTATACGTGATCGTTTATAAAAACTCGCAAAAACACTCATAAAAAGTGCAAATGTGAAATCGCAAACTTATACCTATCTCCATATGGATCCAACATACCTCCTAACGATGGTCTATTTGATGGATTGAAACATTGTTCTAAGGTTATTAAAATCTGATGATGGTCTAGTTTCATGGATTGAAACATTGTTGTTAGGTTATTAAAATCTGATGATGGTCTATTTGATGGACTAAAACATTGTCGTGAGGTTATTAAAATCTGATGAGGGTCTAGTTTCATGGATTGAAACATTGTCGTGAGGTTATTAAAATCTGACGCTGGTCTACTCATACACACACAAAACGCAGTGTTTATTTAATACAATTTGACAAGGATCTCTTTCTGGAGACTAAATCGTTGTTGCTGTTGTATGTGTGTGTGTGTTTGTGTTTTTGTCATAATAACAAAAACTTATTGTAAAGATGTTTACCAAATGAGATCCTCTTTCGGGAATTATTTATTAAAGGTTTTACTTTGCTCTAAATGTTTGTCTAATTTAATGTCTTTGTAGTGTACATTTACGGCTACGTTCTTTATTATACTGTGGTCTTCCGGCTACGTACTGTTTGCAGAAATGTTGTATTTATCATTGCCTAAATAAAGAATGATTTCTTTAAATGGCAATAGATGGCAGCAGCAATACCTAGTAAAGATGTTCCCACCACAAATACAAAGTTTTATCTATCATATGTACATAACAGACTAGACGCGATGCCCTTTATACTCATATTTTCCTTTAGTATATGAACCCTCAACTGAACACACAATATCTTTTCAAGTCAGTAAGACAATTTTGTAGTCTTTTTACGTATCTGAATTATTATGATTTTTCCAGCAGATATCCGTTAAATGTTGCCCCTAGTGGCATAAAAGTATGTATATGGACTTACAACGTTAGAAATCGGGTTTCTATATCAGTGGAAGTCAGAGCACAGATAGTCCATTTTGCAGCTTTGTACTTGACTAAAAATCAATTGATAAATGTTACATTTTTCTAGCCACCCAGATATTTTTCTTATTTTCGACTGAACAGATCGAATATTCCCACTTTCGAACTAAGACACATTTTGTACTTTATAGCCTTAATGATATTATCAGTATTACAGTTGTGGTATTCAGATGTATTGTTTTTTTTCATTCTTAATTAACATGTCATTTTTCCAAATTTCTTACGTATGACGTATACAGTCTTAATATAGAATATCATTAAGGGAGTCACTAAAACTTTCTCGCACTAGTTACTTATTTAACTGGTCCATTCATCAAGGTTGTCACATATACTTTCTCGTGAGAAGCTTCTTGTAAAGTATACTGTACAGTAATCGACAGTGATATCTTCCACTGGGAAGTCAGGTGACGCCCGGAGGACACAATGGTATAACGTCCCTTATTTTGTACTATGAGTAACTGTCAGTAACGTGAGAGATACTCACGTTCTAAGAATAATAATATTAACTTTCTTTGACTGTTTTACCACAATACAATTTTTACAAGTTTCAATTATTCTTTCAGTTCCTGATCGATTACTCTAAGATAAATCAGTAAAACGGTGAATACAACACAATCAGTTCGAATAAGAGCAGCCATATAAACAGTGAGTCATGCTTGGTTTTTTCCACTAATCTGCAGTATCAAACCAGGGGTTACTATAACTGGTTCTTTGAAACGGCTGTTTATTCCATACGTAACAAAAAACGTATTCAGGTTGAAAAAAACAACACGTCTCAATCTTGTATGATATTTTTTATCTATCTCACGAACTTAATGATTTTTAAGTTAATTACTACTTATTTGGTCTCTTGCAACTTTTCGTGCTTTGCTTTGAAAACAGTTATAACTTTTGTTATAATCTCGGATTGCTTTAGGTCGAGTAAATACAGGCGCTATTATAGAACTAGTACAGAACTCTCTGGGCATGCATATGATTTTTTTTAAAATCAGTTTAACAAGAGATTTGTACACGTTTCAGTTAATTAATTTCAAGTTGTGTAATACAATGATGTAACTAGTTACTTACCACAAGCATAAAATTATTGTCGATCAGACAAAAATTACAACCCGATCGAACAAGGTTACTTGTCCACTTACACGAAAGTATTGTCCACTCGTATAAAAATATTATCTACTGGTACAAAGTTACAGTCCACTCGTATAAAAATATTAACCACTAGTACAAAGTTACTGCCTCTCATATAAAAATATTAACCACCAGTAAAAAGTTACTGTCCACTGGTATAAAAATATTAACCACAAGTACAAAGTTACTGTCCGCTCGTATAAAAAATATTTACCACGAATACAAAGTTACTGTTCACTGGTATAAAAATATTAACCACAAGTACAAAGTTACTGTCCGCTCGGATAAAAATATTTACCACTAGTATAAAGTTACTGTCCGCTCGTATAAAAAATATTTACCACGAATACAAAGTTACTGTTCACTGGTATAAAAATATTAACCACAAGTACAAAGTTACTGTCCGCTCGTATAAAAATATTTACCACTAGTACAAAGTTACTGTCCACCCATCATACGTACAAAGTTGTTGATGACATTAAAATGTGAAGAATTATTAAAGGTGATGTGAGAAGAAATATTTCTCCCCCTAACGGCCATGTAATAAATTTAAAAGTCACAACGAAGGAAGATTTCTCTTGAAAGATTTTTAAGTGAGGAGTCTGTTGGATAATGAAACCGATATAAAAGTACCATAAAAAACGGAAAGTTTGATTTTGAGTAACTAAATTGCTATAAACATCACTATGAAAAGAATTGGGAACTTAAGCCTTGAGTAATTGAACTTTTAAAGTAAGAACTGTTAATATATTGGTAAAACTTACAAAACAAATCTTAAAATTAAACGTCTCCTGAGAGCACTCTGGCCTGAAGGTTTTAATTTGAACGAATTATGAAGCTATTATTATTATTTTAGTAATCTCTTAATGTAACTGAAGGCAATAGTTTTCGTCTAATCTACCAGGCTAGCTGAAGTGAGAGATAGCTATGGTTTGTACGTAATATGTGTTTTAAAAAGTTTTGCTGGTTATGTGTACTAAAAGAAACGTTTAAAACACGGCGCTTACCATTGTTAAATATCAAATGTTTTAACTCAAAATACAAACTAAACCTTACCTTCTGATAAACCCAACACGAAAAGTCGTTCAAGAGAGATAAACCGTTTTTGTTTTTCTCGAGAGAGGAAAAAAATGGCTGTCCAACTTTGTGGGCAGTAAAGCTAGATACTATAATGTTAGTCCTAGGCCAGAATTAAGTAACATCTATCTGATTTTCAAAGTTAACAGGTTCGACCTGGATGTTATCCTAATGTTTATCAACAGTAAGTGCAAACGTACACAATGAGAACAGGTTAAATTCGTAGATAAATCTAGAACAAAGTATAACAATCTTATCTGGTAGAGTCATTTTCGAGATGAAACATTCAGAAAAACGAACAACAAAAAAACATAGTTTACCTATGCATTAATCACACGGATCTCTCGGAGAGCCAAGGGTAATTTGATCTACTTAAAAATATTAAAATCCGGGGCTAGATTCCCCTCGGTGGACAGGACACAAGTATCCCCTAAGGTAGTTTTGCGCTAAACGACAACTGTTTAATAAAACAGAAAGAAGTACAAATATAAACATTTTGATATCTGTTTTAATTAATTTACAAGTTTAATTTTTAAATATCTAATATTCACGCGTCTTAGAAAGTTTTATGTACTTATGTATTCCACAAGGACCTTCCTGAACTAGAGATGTAAAGGAATCTATCGAACACTTTTATCTTTCGCACCTCGAATTTTACTCTCTCTGTCTCTGTATGGGTATTGATGTTTATCTACCCAGGAGGGTCTCTCGTGTACCTCTTCCTTCAAATTTTGGTTTTACAACTGTCAAGAGTATTCATATATGGTACACGAGGGCCAGAGTAACTCGTACTTACTCAGGTCCCTTTCAGGACAATGTCCATCCACAATCTATACATAAACTTGATGCAAATAAAATATTTCTCTTACAGTTCCATAGATTATTTGTACTTTAATTAGTTACGTATTAATTAAAAAACGTTTACATAAAAAAAAACTCTTTAATGTTTTGCAATTAATCCCTACTCTAATGTGGAGTCTAGTTTATAGGAGGCCTTTTATTTATTAATTTTTTTATTTTTATTTATTTATTTATGAAATATATATTCACTGGGGAAAGGTGCTTAGGCCTATCGTCACCACGTAAACAACTCCTGTTAAGTTCGCTTACTAGTTCATTTTTTCTCCAATTTTTGTCACAATAATTTATTGTATTATGTAGGAGTCTATCTGTTATTGTTTCTATGTGTGTTTGTTTTCTTAAATTCAGGTGATGTTCTGTGTACTTTATCAGTTGTTGTGCATTTTGTATTGTTTGTGGTTTTGTTTGAAGTAGTTTACTAACATTTATCCATGCAGGGGCTGCACAGTCAATTACGGGTCTTGTATATTTTTTATATATTTTTATGATATTATCTGCTATTTTTACCAGTTAGACTCCTAGCATAGTTTGTTCTTCGCCAAAGTTTTGTTCATATATTATTTATGTGGTTTACCCACGTTAGTTTTGAGTCGAATGTTAGCCCTAAAAATTTTGCAGATTTATCAGTCTGAAGAAATGCTGTTCATATAGGTCTGAGGTTGTCCTTTTTTATGTTTAGTTAACTTTCTGAATACTACAAGTTGTGTTTATTTTGATTATGTATTTTTACCAATATTTACCTGTTCTGTTTAACTGTGGCTGCTATTGCTCGTGTTGTTGCACGTTTCCAGACTGACACATCGTCTGCGAGAAGAATCCATTACTTGGGATCTTTGAGAGGTATATTATTGCATTTTGCTTCGCCTCTTCTTTGTGGGTACTTGGATATGTTTAATTTTTAAATAACCAAGTCCACAAGTTCTCTTCCACCGTCTATAGCGTTCAGGTCGGTTACTATTAAGAATTTGTTGTTGTTGTTGTGCTTTTGGGCCAGAGTATCCCACAGAACTCCAGCCGTTTTCAGGGCAATGTTCATGTATTGTTTTGATTTGCCCTTTTTTCCCCCTTTATTCATTTATATTTTCATCTTTTATTCCATTTTTTTCACTTCTATTCATATACATACATATATTTCGCATTTTGAATCGACTTCAGTGTGCGTGTTTTGAATTTCGCGCAAAACTACACGAGGGCCATCTGCGCTAGCCCTTCAAAAGTTAGCAGTGTAAGGCTAGAAGGAAAGCAGCTAGTTACCGCCAGGTCTTGGGCTACTCTTTTACCAACAAATAGTGGGACTGACCGTAACAACATAACGCCTCCACGGATAAAAGGACGAGCATGTTTGGTGTGCCGGGGATTCGAATCCACGAACCTCAAATTACAAGTTGAAAGCCTTAACCACCTGGTCTTGCCGAGACACACTTTAATTCACCACAAATATTTTAAACAAATCCTCTTTGGGAATGTTCATACTATAGAAACAAGTAACTCTCTGACTTTGCGATCATTCTTTTACTTCAGCGGTATCTGCACGCGGGATATTTGAGCTATTCGCAGGGATCCAACCGTGAATTTTGAACGTCATAATTCCCCAGGCTTACCGTTCGAGTGTCCATTAAACTAATTACACGTGCGAAACACAAAAGTTACAGCAATATTTCTGAAACTATAATAAATTGTGTGTTTAAATTTTATGTTACTGTAGAAGACGGAAACAAAAATTACGTAAACATATACAGGCTTACACTACGTGATAAACGACCTTGTAATAAATAATACAATTTGACTACTCAGTAATAACTTGTAAAAGAATTAACGTAATCGCAATTAATTAAAAAAAACAGGTACGTTTCTACAAATGTCGTGGCTCTTTGTGTGTGTGACATGTAGGCTTAAGTAGATAGGAACAATGTCTTACAACCTCCAGTTAATCTGCAGACGAACGTTAAAGCTTGGCTATTAATCAAGAGGCCGATAACATAATCACCAGAATTGTTATCTTTACTCTCATTATATAACAGATTAGAAGTTTTTCTCTATAACTGAATAGAATCTTGCACAACCACCCCTCTATTTGTTTGCTTCTGAATTTCGCACAAAGCTACTCGAGGGCTATCAGTGCTAGCCGTACCTAATTTAGCAGTGCAAGACCAGAGGGAAGGCAGCTAGTCATCACCACCCACCGCCGACTCTTGGGCTACTCTTTAACTAACGAATAGTGGGATTGACCGTAAAGTATAACGCCCCCACAGCTGAAAGCGAGAGCATGTTTGGCTCGACCGGGATGCGAATCCGCAACCCTCAAATTACGAGTCGCAAGCCTTAACACGCTTGGCCATGCCGTCCCCCCCCCTCTGTTTGTAACAACAGGTTAAAGTTTCTGTTTAATTCACGTTGTTGATTTCACGATGTGCTGTTTATTATTGTTGTTTTCATAATTCATGTTCTAAAAACTGCTATTTGGATTTCTATCACCTCAAATCCAGACCAGTGATTTTTCCAGTGCACTGTGTTTTCGATTTTTCTTATGCAGACGCCTTTTACAAGTTGTCGACAAATGGTTTTTATTGGGTGTCCTAAATAAGACTGCTACGGGTGTTAAAACTTTAAAATAAAGTACAGAACAATATTTATCAAGTTATCCTCAGGTTAACAACAAGAGTTTGTAACTGATCAGGTTACAGTTCTCAGGGACGATGGTGTAAACAGGTACAACATGGTAGAGGGCGTTGCAGTCAGACATCAGGTTATTAAAATTAGCATTGTTGTTCCTCTGTATTGGTTCGATTGTGGTTTGCGTTCTTGTATAAACAGGGGTTTTTTCAATATGAATATATTTTTCTTTCAAGTGGATTTCTCATCGTCATGATTACTATATTAGGCCTATTACACATTCTTAAACATTACATTCTTTACCTTAGGGCAGTATTTTTATACATGTTTAATGGAGTATGATTGTTTTATTAACATTTAATCACCTGTATATTTGGTTAATGGGCGATTCTCCTGATCATATGATGTCCAATGCTGTTATGGATAAAAGTATTCTAGAGTATGTATAATACAAAACCGTTCCTAAGTGATATACCCATATGGCAAGTTGCACTGTGGTAACAGAACGCCCCTACCGGAGAACTCTGATATAGTCTTAAGATATTTTTTAAAATCTCATTATGACTTTTAAAGAAGTGGTGATCATTTTTGTTTAAAATTCACACATCTCTTGCCTCCCCTGTCCCTAAATAAAAACTCCTCCGAATGTTATTACACATTTGTATTTGTACTGGAATATTCAGGATAAAAACAGTTTACAAAACTGAGAACTCGTCACAAATTATCTTAAAATAAATCAACAAGTTTATGATACAAGTTGTAAAAAGATAGAATTCTGTAAAGTTCCTCAGATAAGATAAAAAAAAAGGCTTGCACAAAGAAAAACACAGGTGTCGTACAGAGGGTACACAAAAACAAATACCATCAAAACGTTGTATTTTAACCATACATCTGTACAGAGGCTATTTGTACCTTATCTGCTAAACTTCAAATTATAACACTGCAATTCCTCAAGTTTTTTATCCCCACTAGGAGGGGATAACTTGATACAAAGAAAGACTAATAAATAAGACACAGTTCAAACAAGTAAAGATATGTATTCCATTATGCAATTTAACGTGTTCCCTCTTGATCAGGGATAACATTTGGAATTTGTAGATAGTTATCTGAAAGCACTTGGGTGTAAATCTATCAGGTTTTATTGTCTTTATATTATCTAACAAAGTGTTTGTTCTTTTGCAAATGCATGTTTACCGTTAAATTTAAGTTCATTTCTTCAAAAGTTAACTACTTAAATTATGTAAATGTCACACAGGAGCTAATCAGTGCCACTATGGGTCAAATCACTGTTGAATAATACAGCAATTTAAAAAAAAAAAAGTAAAATGTGGAAGTTATTTGTTCACGTGATCAACAACCTGTCTTTAATTTAGGCTTAACAACAAATACTCTCTTAAACGTTATAATTAAAATATAAGATACTAAAGATATTGTCTTACACAGGCAATAATTTAACGAAATGTATCAGTAACTCGTGTTTATAGATTCATTCCCATAAATATGTGCGTAATTAACTTTCATTTACACCATCTGTTTTAATTCATTACTTGCTCTAACGACAATAAACATACAACTGTTCTTAAAGCTATGTTACAACTCGGACATCATTACTGATTACTTGTCTTGAAACGAGTGACCACTTCTGGTAAGTAATATTTAAATGTTAGTGTTGTATTAAGTTAAAAACATCTCTGTATTTTTAATGTCTTCGAAACACTGCGAGTGAAGAGCAAAAAGTTATGTACACATACAGGGTATCAGCTGATTAAAGAAATTTTAGTCAATCAATCAATCGGTGTATCTCTGAATGTTTGCGCTGTCCGTATTCTAAAGACAGCTGATATGGGAATTAAATTTTTTATTAAAATAAAGTAGACAACAACATTTTGACCTAAAGATGACCTGAGAAGCAAGTTCATAAACGGAGAAATTATCACAATTTTAAAATAACATCTTATATCTCTGTGATTCAAACAGGGAATATAAAATTATTTACTGGCCTATACACCTGAAAGGCTGGTTTTCCAGCCTGACCATCTACCAGTATTACCTGGAGGGTCGGTAAAGCGGCCAGTGTTAAATTATTGCTCACTCAGCACACACCTCCAAGTCTGCTAGATTTTCCATTCTACAAATAGACTAATTTTTTGTTGTTGTGTCTACAGTGTGAAAGTGATAAAAATTCACCTGATATTTTAGCATCATTTACATAGCAATGTTGAACCAAAACATAAAATTACAAATCAAACAATCAAGTGAGATGGAAAAAACAACAACAGACAGCAATGACAACAATAATATACTGCTATTACTTTGTTACTGAAGGAGGGGGGTTCAAAGAAGAATGAGTACAAAACCAAGGTACAGATAATCCCATAAAACACGTGAACTAGCAGTGTTTAAAACCTGGCTTCAGGTACTTAACAACAATCAAACCAATAATTCTGACATTCACATTCTTATCAATCAAAAGGTGAAAATTACAATAAAACATTTATTGTCAAAAAGCTGTACAACAATATATATTCTTTACAAAATGATGTGCTGGACATTAGAGAGAAACGTGATGTCACGTTCTTCTTAAACTCTTTTATTTTGGCAGTTTTTCATTTTCCTGAAGAAAAACAACAAAAAAAGATTTATTCACACAATAATCTGGGTGGTGAATACGTTTCACTTTTAAAATGCAACTTAAACTACTGTTTCTGGGCCACGTTTCTTATATTATCAAGGGTAATGTGTACAAGCTAAGAATGAATCAAGAGAATCAAAATATAACTTTTCAGTTGAAGTGTGGCACTGTAAACCAGTTAATTACAACAGGTCAGCATCTTACAGAACTGTTTCCATTTAGAAAATGAGTTTTATGTAAGAAAACGTATCTTTTCATTGATTCACAAAAATATTTTTCACCGTGCGACACGATGTTAAATTTACTGTTAAAATGCGAGTCCCCACATCAATAACATTCAAGGGTTTAACAACAACTGAATCACAGTGTTTTGTCTGTTTAACATCAGTTTAATTTCCAATCATGAGTTGTTCTTTTATTCACAGTTCTTGTTTGTTTACAAGCCACAGTAAAGTCCAAGTTGCTCAATGCTTATAGGTCCATTGCAGTTTAAAATCGCCAATGGCTAAGGAGAACACCCAATATGGAAAGTAACTTAATTTACTGACTTAAACCAAAGTTAAATGAGCAAAACCATCTGGATCATTCATTGTTAAACATTCAAAACTCATGACTCAAACACACTAAGCCACATCTAATTAACGGACAAGCTGTAAGCAAATATACAACAAATTAATAGCTAATTAAAGCTCATGTCATCCCAAAGAAAAGATTACATGTACAGTCAGTGTGAGGATACATTTTTTTTTAAATGTTCTAGAGAGAAATTGTCCGTCCCTACTTATAATTAGTGAATGATCATACAAACAAATTCATATGTAAATCAACACCTAACACGATAACCAAATTATACTTATTTAGATTAAGTTGATTTATTCATAATACAAATAATAAATTTACATTCAACTAAATAAAAACTTTAAATTAAACAGGTCTGAAAGTACAAGATATTTGGTGCGAGGCGAAAGGGTGATGGAAATATATTAATACGATGGCAAGGAAATGTCATTACTTACCACGTGATAACCAATTATGGATTTCAGTCACACTCAGGTAAAACATTCTTCCATTTCTTTCACTAAACTTAAAAGATAACTTCCTAATTCTTCATCCTAAAATCAGAACAAAGTACAATCAGATGCACTTTATATTCAGCAAATTTATTGACTAAGATAACCTTCTTCTAACCCACACATTTAAAAATCTGACCATCCATGTGTTAAGGACAATAAAATTCAGATACTAAAAAGTCTAAAAGAAATAATAATACAAGTAGTCCATCAAGATGTTAAAAAATCCTGATTGAAACAACTTAATATCTAAGTTTAATGCAATGAATATTTTAATATCATCTACAGGGTGTTCCAAAAGCGATGTCCACCTTTTCCTTAACTTCAAGAACAATCTGATTATGATGCTGTCAAAGCACAAGACGACTGAGTTAATCCAACCTTGTTTTGAATTACAACGACAGCAGTGAAGGTTCGTTAATCAGCCCATAGTTTCAAAGTTTTTGGACACTACTTATTTCTAAACAATTCCACACTCGCCACGTGAAGTTATAAAACTACAAAACATAGCTTTGAAAATGGTAAACATAAGGTAAGAATTGCTTCAAGGGGCGACAACCTCACCTGATATCCCCACGAAACAAACACATTTTTGCCGTCATCGTCGCTATTGTCAACCTTGATCAGAACAGAGGCTACAGAAATAGAGCTGTCCACCATTAAGTGGATTGTGTGGTCTTTAAGCTTGCTGGAAAGATAGATGAAAAGTGCTTATGAGTTTCCCTGCAGAATGACTCTATTCACACTGTACAAAAACTCTGCACATTTTTATTAAATTACTGTATGTAATCTTTGTGATGATGGTATAGTTTAGTAGCTTTATTATACAGACAATAATTCTTCAGTAAGCTTAACTGACTTTTTAATATTATCATAAGACTTTGTTGAATTGTTCATTAAGATCACCCTTTTTCTCAATTCCTTGACAATGTTCTCTATTGTAAATTCATTAAATAGTCATCCAACCACATAACACATCAACTCCAATTAAAAGTTTTATTCTCTATACAAAACAAAACGGCCTTACAAGAGGAAAGAAAATAGTGGGCCTTGTCTGGTGCTGTAACCAAGCGATTACTTTGCTCTTTCAGATACAGTGCGATTCTGCATTGTAAGTAAAGTTTAAATATATTTTACTCTGAAACAGAAATACTTTAAGTTCAAAATTAATATTTTTAGCATTTGGTAGAATATTAATTGACCATTATTCAGATGCAACTTAAAATGTAGCAGTTAAATATCACTTGTAAAAGATAAAGTTTTAAATTCAATTTTAATGGAAACTTAAAAAAAACACAACTCTGAGACTTGTACCTTTTCATCTTCTGATAAATAGCATCTGCAACCCTTGTTGGTGGTTCACCAGATGGATCCTGAAGATGAATCGTAGAAGTGAAACGAATGTCGTGCGGCTTTACTCCAACGTCGTCCATAGCAGTTTCTGGATCTACCAAGCGTAGAGTCTGTAAACACAACTTAACGGTCTTAACTTGCAGAATTTTATTGTAAGTTATCCTTTAACTCATTTATGACTGGTTTGGTTTAAAATTTGCACAAAGACACACAAGGGTTATCTGCACAAGCCATCTATAATTTAGCAGTGACAGAGAAGATTGAATGCAGCTTGTCAACACAACTCACTATCAGCTATTGGGCTACTCTTTTACAAACAGATAGTGGGATTGACTGATACATTATAATGTCACAACTGAGAGAGTGAGCATCTTTGCCAATGGTGATTTGAACCCAGGTATTTTGAATCTGAGTTATGTGGCCTAACCACCAGGTAAAGCTAGGCCCCCACCTTATTAAATAAAGTATTTGACACAAACTTGTGTATTCAAAAATACTAAATTCACTTTTGCTCACCATACTGTCACACAATTACAAACAAAAAGTATATAAGAACCAATACAAAATAAAGTAGTTCACACAAATTTACACCTCTAAAAATAATAAAAAGTTAATTTTACACACTATATTGCAGGAAAATTACAAATACAAAAAAAAATCACACACACAAAGACTAAACACATCAGATAAGGCTTACCTATCTCAGTCACTATCTACAATAAATGATGTTTCAATCCTTTATTAATATATAAAATGCAAAAGAAAACCCTAACACTTCCCTAGTCCCAGCTGTATTTTTAACTGCCAATGCTTTTATTTGCTTTTTGTTCATCTTACACAGATCATTGCAGGTTTCAAATCAAAATCACATAAAAAGAAAGGATTTGAAATACATCTGATATCCGCCAAATGTTGCTCTTCTGGGAATGGTAAAAACAATTAGCAGTTAAACAAGAATGGCAGACAAAAGTCCAACCCACCAACAAGTTCTGAACAAAAGGCCTCCTGAATGCTTTCACACATCTCTCACTTAAAATCTGTGATAGGGTAATTTGAAATCAACCAAGAGAGATTTTTATTACAAATATAAGATTTATTCCTATTTCCTGAGGTGTGTACTTGGAAAATTTTGGAATGTCTGGTTTGAACAACTAATTAAAATTGATCCTACTATGGACACATTATGATACACTACACATACTTTTCTATCACTTGGCTATTTTTACTAGTAATCAGAAAGGAATTAACTAAAACAAACGTTAAAAAGTATACAATCTGTGTCTGGGTTTTTATTAGATGTAGTCAGAATTACTGTTTAAAGAGAGATTAAACATTAGTTTATAAACTTGACTTATCAAAAGAAAAGTTATTCATTGCACGTCAAAAAGATGGATTAATAATCTTACGTTATCAAACATCATCAATGCTCCATGAAGTATTCTTGGTTTCTTAGGATCTGATCCTGAAAAAAACATAAAACATACATTAGAAACTTGCTGAAAAATAAAACCAACACATAATGTAGTTAAAACACTGAATGTTACAAAAACGTAACTTAAAAACCTACAGTGAGCTGAAGAAATGTGCCTCTGAATGAAGAAAAATGTTCAAGATATATAAATATATATATATTCTACAAAATGAAAATACATATATATTCTACAAAAATGAAGATGTATATAATATATACATTCTACAAAATGTATCTGCTGAACAAATCACATATATAAATAAACCACACACATGTCCTGTTTAAAACACATAAATAAACCACACAAACGTCCTGTTTAAAACACATAAATAAACCACACAAACATCCTGTTTAAAACACATAAATAAACCACACACACGTCCTGTTTAAAACACATAAATAAACCACACACACGTCCTGTTTAAAACACATAAATAAACCACACACACGTCCTGTTTAAAACACATAAATAAACCACACACACATGTCCTGTTTAAAACACATAAATAAACCACACACACGTCCTGTATAAAACACATAAATAAACCACACACACGTCCTGTATAAAACACATAAATAAACCACACACACACGTCCTGTTTAAAACACATAAATAAACCACACACACACGTCCTGTTTAAAACACATAAATAAACCACACACGTCCTGTTTAAAACACATAAATAAACCACACACACGTCCTGTTTAAAACACATAAATAAACCACACACACGTCCTGTTTAAAACACATAAATAAACCACACACGTCCTGTTTAAAACACATAAATAAACCACACACACGTCCTGTTTAAAACACATAAATAAACCACACACGTCCTGTTTAAAACACATAAATAAACCACACACACGTCCTGTTTAAAACACATAAATAAACCACACACACGTCCTGTTTAAAACACATAAATAAACCACACACACGTCCTGTTTAAAACACATAAATAAACCACACACACGTCCTGTTTAAAACACATAAATAAACCACACACACGTCCTGTTTAAAACACATAAATAAACCACACACACGTCCTGTTTAAAACACATAAATAAACCACACACACATGTCCTGTTTAAAACACATAAATAAACCACACACACGTCCTGTATAAAACACATAAATAAACCACACACACACGTCCTGTTTAAAACACATAAATAAACCACACACGTCCTGTTTAAAACACATAAATAAACCACACACACGTCCTGTTTAAAACACATAAATAAACCACACACACGTCCTGTATAAAACACATAAATAAACCACACACACACGTCCTGTTTAAAACACATAAATAAACCACACACACGTCCTGTTTAAAACACATAAATAAACCACACACGTCCTGTTTAAAACACATAAATAAACCACACACACGTCCTGTTTAAAACACATAAATAAACCACACACACGTCCTGTTTAAAACACATAAATAAACCACACACACGTCCTGTTTAAAACACATAAATAAACCACACACACGTCCTGTTTAAAACACATAAATAAACCACACACACGTCCTGTTTAAAACACATAAATAAACCACACACGTCCTGTTTAAAACACATAAATAAACCACACACACGTCCTGTATAAAACACACAAATAAACCACACACACACATCCTGTTTAAAACACATAAATAAACCACAGACACACGTCCTGTTTAAAACACATAAATAAACCACACACACACGTCCTGTTTAAAACACATTTTGTCAGTTAATAAAATAACATTAGGCATGTTTATGGGACCCTCTCTTACTTAAGTTCCAACTCACAGAAAAAAATGTGTTTTTCT
This sequence comes from Carcinoscorpius rotundicauda, assembly GCA_011833715.1. Classification (NCBI taxonomy): domain Eukaryota; kingdom Metazoa; phylum Arthropoda; class Merostomata; order Xiphosura; family Limulidae; genus Carcinoscorpius; species Carcinoscorpius rotundicauda. The sequence continues at coordinate 126,639,246 of CM022394.1, read as the reverse complement.
TGTAAGTTTTTGTGATGTTCTTTTTTACAGTTCCTACCTGATTGGCTTAGCTCTCTCTTCAGAAGCTTAAGTGAGACATCAACAGGAATAACAACCCGAGCTGGCATGCACACGGTTTCACCATTTGCAGGCATGTAGCATTCGATTCCTAAATGGTAAAAGTAAATTTGTGAAAACAATATGGACATGTGAACTGACTGTAAAATGAAGAGGTACAATCGAAAGCGTTGCACCAGAATACAGTACGAGATACACGGATATGAACTTTAGGTACGCATTAGGAGTAAATATTTTTGTAATCTTATTACATCTTACCAAATTCTTGCATTATTTTACTCTTCAAGAATTCCATTTTTGAAGCTTCCCCATGGACGAGCAAAACGTTACGAGGTTCGCAATGCTGAATTAATTGCATAATTCCTTTGGCATCTGCATGTGCACTGAATGACATGTACTGTACTGACATCTTGACCTCTACCTTGTTAAAAACAAATATAAAGTCATTTGACATGGTAAAATACTTTTTGGAGCTGAAAACTGGATGAGAGGTTAACATAAAATATACCACATGTAAAAAACAAACAAGAAAGTTCACTTTTTTGTGACAGGCTATGAATAAAATACGAGCTTGTATGCACATTTATCCACATTAATTTGTATACACATTCATACACATTAATTTCAGATTTTTTTAATAAATTATTTTTATTAAATATTTGTTTGTAAAAATATAGTCCATTTTGTTACTAGACTGAATGTAAAGTGATTTTCATGTTACAATTAAAAAACATTAAATATCATTTATGTAATCACTGTAACTTCCTAAACACATTTCAAATGTGTTTTTTTTTCAGTAAAACATTATATCTTATCTGTTACTTTTTCTATCTTAACTGGATATAACTTTGGTAATTTTGACCAAACTCGTAACCAAAATAAAAAATTAACAAATATAAATCATGCTTTTTTTTGTTCTACAATGACTACAGATTATAACACATAACACAGAAATTTTTGTCTAAACAGCTTAAATTTCATAACGTTATATATTTATATATATTTTTATTATCCTGACCTTCCAGCAGTGACTGGCTAATATTACAGAAGTTGCACTGAGGTGCCATGTGTTCACTCATGTTACTGTATCCAATAAAATAAAAGTGATTTGTCTTGGTTGTACTTTAGTTGAATAGCATTTTGTGAAAGACAGTCACATTTCAGTTATGATATATTATACACACATGTACGATATTAATATTTACAAATAAATTCTTAAACTAATTTTTCTTAAAACACAGAACAGTGAATAAAGAAGTATAACAAACAATTATCTCTGTTAGTTACAATGTTTGTTCTCATTTGCTGTTTGTCATAGGTTGTTATATCTCATCAAATTTTGCACGTGGAAGACGTGAAGCAAAATAATTGTTTTGAGGGATTTACATATACATTTTTAATTAACCAAAAATCATAAATTACTTCACTAGTACCATAGGATTGCATTATAATTTATCAAGCTAAGTAACTAATCTGTATTTAGGTCAAAACAATAAATGATATTTTAAACTTAAGTCTTATCTTAATGCTTAGAATCTTGTATAAAAAGTTTCACAACATGTTTCAAAATAGTCTGAGAATGCCACAAGGGGGATGTTCTGAGCTCTGGATGGGTTACTCATGACAGAAATAGATGTACACGAGTATTTCCAAATATGGAAAGAAGTGGACACACGGCCATTGTGTTTGAGTCAGTAAATATAGAAATGTCTTAACGAATAGAAAAGGTGGGAGGTTCTCATTTTATATTCTAGCATGTCAATGTGGGTAATTATATACATTATATAAATAAAAACTATAATATATAACTATAATAAATATAAACTACATAAATAGTAGTTGAATACAATTTCCAATGCAAATCAACAAGCATAATGACATGACTTTTGATCCGTGTTGAAATGGTTAATACAAGTTCCCTTCTTAACTTCATCAAATGAGTACTTGGAAATTCTGGTTTATGATCAACTTGGAAAGTTTAGGAATAATTAGTGTTGACTTTCCTCAAATGCCATTCCATCCAGATGGACCTTGAACGTGTATTTGATTGTTATTTGTTGTTGCACAGACCTATGCACTGAGCTGTCTGTGTTGTGTCCACCAAGGGTATCAAACCCTTATTTTATCATCATAAGCCTTTAGACTTAATGCTGAGTTAAGAAGGGAGGAAGGCTCGAATGTGAAATCCAGTAATATACAAATCCAACTTTTCTACCATGTATCAAAATTTTTATCCCAATTTCATCTGTGTACCTCAAAAGAAAACATTACATACATGAAATTCTTCCAAACCAAACAAAATAAAAATGTTTGCACTTACAATCTGGTTGTTTTCAAATTCTACTTTTTTAGCTCCACTCAGTATTTTGTGACCTACAGTCCCAGCAACACAATAACCTGGCATTATAACCTAAAAATATCCAGGAAACTAAGCTAGAATGCAACTGATTAGTATAACGGTCAAATATTTCTTATTTAACAAGTTTAATTTATTAACATTATGAAAAGCTGACAGAAGTTTTGGATTAAAGAACGTAATGAAGTTTAAAATAAATTTATCAAAATAATAAAGATGCAGAAAATTAATAAGTATTTTTTACAAATCTCCACTAAATGTGGAACAAACTGTTTAGTAACAACACAATTTTAGAGTCTAATATGAGATTACAATAACCCTTGCCTCCTGGATGCAGTAAGTTTACAGCCATAACATTACGTTATACTTTTACGCTATCATATTTGGTATTAGCCAAACACACATATTACCAGATGTTATAACATTACATCAGAAGTTTCAGTCACATGATAATGGGATTATGAAGTGTGAATGACATTTATCAGTCAGTAGGTAACAGTTGTCATTAGATTAATGGTGACCACATTTGGGGTACTAAATACACACCTGTATATCAGATTTAAAAATAACAAATCTAACCCTACTTAAAAACTTAAAAATTATAGTTTCTCATTATGTTAAATTAATTTAGTAAACTAACGAAGAAATGTGGAAAATATTCCAATTTCATTTGTGTGCCAATCTGAAAAGTCTCCAAGTACTGACACCATGACTACTACTGACTTTGAAAATGTTCTACTCATTCCAAAACAAAGGTTTATATTTTCTGAGAAACTGTCCTTCAACAACAACATGACAACTGAGTGATTCATGCCTTGTTTTCCACATGATTTTCCTTCTCTCTCAGTGGTGAAGTCCTTCACTGCTACAGTTTAATGACATCACAGCATGTGGTCTCAATAATGACTAATAAAGTGAGCTTTGAAAACAGAGCTAGAGCCAATGGCTACAAGTGATTGGATAAAACAGAATATAATCTCTCCACATTAGTGTGGAGCAAATAAAGTGGTGAAAGTGATAATTAGTGAGTTTAGAACATGTACCTGTGTTTCAAAAAAAAAAAAGAACAAATTTGTATATATAGACCTATAAAATTCATCAGATGTTTCCAGTTGAATTTTACAATCCCTAATGTTAACAATCTTACATAAAAATACAATACTTGGACCACTTTTGTAACCCATTATTAACACTGTTAAGAAGCTATTTCTGTTACTATTGTCCTTACCATGTTATTTTTGTTGGGTGCCCATTTCTTGAAGATCTGTAGAGAGAGACCAGCATGCAGCATTCCTGGAGTTGCAAACACAACCATGGGTCCAGGGTTGTCGATGTAGGCTCTGTCAAATGGCTGGGAAAAGTAAAAACTTGTATTCATTTCAATGCGCACACTCTGTCTGAAAAAAATCTCACTTTACCAAAGTATAATTTTATTTCAACTTCACAGTAAATCATAACCTGGAAGAGATGATAATTTAAAATATGATTTTTTTTTAGATACTGAAGCATCCATTTAGTGAAGTGTCTTACATCTTACTAATGTGTCAGGAAGGTTCTTCATTTAGCATAGACTGAAGTAGTTAATGCAACATACACAGCGTTATGTATAAAGCGTTTGGAATGCCATGTTGTGTTAAAGAGTTACAAAAAGTTTGACAGCCAAACTTATGACGAATTTGCTCGTGAAAAAGAAACTCTTTTCGACAAGTGGTGTGATTCCAAAGAAATCAAAGATGATTACACAAAACTCAGAGAACTCATGTTAGTTGAAGAGTTTAAAAGATGTATTCCCGTAGAGCTCAAAACTTATATTGATGAACAAAACGCTTCCAAAATTCATGATGCTGCTGTCTTGGCAAACGAGTATGCTTTGGCTCACAAAGATTTGTCATACAAAAGCAAAACAAATCATACAGCAAAGAAACCCAATGACTCATTCAAACATTATGCAAAAGTCGACAAAGACAATAAAGAGCAAACTTCTGATTCTCAAACAAAAACTTCATCTCATTCTCAAAGCTCACCATCTATCAAAAACATGTCATTCTCATCCAAAACATGTGCTTATTGTAAGAAACCTGGCCATCTGATTTCTGAGTGCTATAAGCTCAAAAACAACCCATCACCCTCGTTGGATACATCATTGGTTCCCAATGATTTTGACCCTGTCCAGTCCACTGTGGATTCCAAGTCCAATATTCTTGATGTACCTGAAAATCTTGTTGAGGACAAATTTAAGCCTTTCATCACTGAAGGCTTTGTTTCTTTTGTTGGTGATTCACATCTACAACCAATTAAAATCCTGCAGGATACTGGAGCTTTTCAGAGTTTGATTTTGGAAAGTGTACTTCCGTTTTCTGAAAAGTCATCCGTTGGGGCCAATGTGCTCATTTCTGGTGTAGAAGGTGGCGTCGTTTCTATTCCTCTTCATAGATTGGATTTCCATTCGGACTTAGTTTCGGGCCCAGTGACTGTGGGTATTAAATCTTCATTGCATGTTGAGGGTGTGTCTGTGCTTTTGGGAAATGATTTGGCTGGTAGTAAGGTAGGACCAGAGGTTCGTGTTGTTGAAGCACCTGTTGTTAGTACCAGTGCAGAGCAACTCATTGAAGAGTTTCCTGATGTTTTTCTCGGCTGTGCTGTTACTCGTTCTCAAACACGTTCTCAGGAGTCCAAAGAAGATTTCCCTTTATCTGATACGTTCATGTCTCACATCGATGAGATTTCTGACTCAACTTTGAGTTCTCCTGATGACTCCAAGTCATTTTTCAACTCTCTTCATCAAAACAAACTTGTTGAGGAACAGGACAATGATCCTGAAACTCGTTTTCTTCTACAACTGGCCGTTGATGAAAATGAAATAGGAACTGTCCCTATTTGTTACTACCAGAAGTCAGGTGTGTTAATGAGAAAATACAGACCTCCTGACGTTGCTGCTGATGAAAAGTGGAATGCTATTCACCAAATCGTCATTCCAAAATGCTATCGGAATGATATTCTTAGTCTTGCTCATGATCATGTGTTGTCAGGGCACATAGGTGTAAGAAAGACCCTAGATCGTATCCGACGACATTTCTATTGACCAACGATGCGCCAAGATGTTGTTGACTATTGTAAGACATGCTATTATTGCTAAATGACTGGAAAACCAAATCAGAGGATTCCCAAAACACCACTGCAGCCTATTCCTGCCTTTGAAGAACCGTTCTCAAGGGTCATTATCGACTGTGTTGGCCCAATGCCAAAAAACAAAGCAGGAAATAAATACCTCTTGACAATCATGTGTGCTTCTACACGTTTCCCTGAGGCTATCCCTTTGAGAAAAATCACTGCTCCCAATATTGTCAAGGCTCTTGTTAAATTCTTTACCATGTTCGGGATTCCAAAAGTTGTGCAATCAGATCAAGGCTCAAATTTTATGTCCAAGATATTTCAACAAGCCATGCATGAACTAAACATCCATCAAGTTTCATCCAGTGCATACCATCCTGAGTCACAAGGTGTCCTTGAATGTTTCCACCAAACTCTGAAAGCCATGCTTAGAAATTACTGCCACGAGCACTCAAAGGCCTGGGATGAGGGTGTTCCCTTGTTGTTGTTTGCAGTTCATGAGGTTGTTCACGAGTCTACTGGATTTAGCCCTTTTGAGTTGGTTTATGGTCACTCAGTTTGTGGTCCATTGAAGTTGGTTAAGGAGAAATGGTTGGAGGAAAATAAGTCACAAATTAGCTTGTTGAACTATGTCTCTGATTTCAAAACCAGATTGCACAATGCTTTTAATGTTGCCAGGGAAAACCTGAAGTCTTCTCAGGAAGAGATGAAAACCTGGTATGACAAAAGGGCCAGGAAGCAATCTTTTAATGTTGGTGACCAAGTACTAGTCTTGTTGCCCACATCAGGCTCTTCACTTCAAGCTAAATATTTTGGACCTTATTCAGTTGAAAAGAAAATCAATGATCTAAACTATGTAATCACTACCCCTGATTGGAGGAAAAGCAAACAGCTTTGTCATATCAATATGTTGAAACCCTATCATGTGCGAAAGAAAACAAATGTGTCGAATGCTGTTCCTGTGAATGTGACAAGTGGTGTGAATGAAGATCATGATCCTCCACCTTCTCCTCCTGAAATTATAGAAAATAGCTTTCCAGACACTCACGTTAAACTCAAAAACTCACAAGTATTAGCAAACTTAGATGAGAAACTAAATCATTTAACCCAACAACAAAGTCAAGAGTTGAAAAGTTTGATTTTAGAGTTTGCTCATTTGTTCCCTGATGTGCCTGGTAGAACCAATGTCATAGAACATGATGTCATTATTGAGAACACTCAACCAATAAAACAACATCCATATCGGGCCAATCCTGTGAAATTGTCACAAATCAGGTCAGAGGAACAATACATGCTTGAAAATGATTTCATTGAGTTGTCAAACAGTAATTGGAGTTCACCTTGTATCTTGGTACCAAAGTCTGATGGTTCAGTTAGGTTCTGTACAGATTTCAGAAAGGTTAATGATGTGAACAAGACTGATTCATATCCTATTCCTAGGATGGATGATTGTATTGACCGTGTAGGTAACTCAAAGTACCTTACCAAATTTGACCTACTCAAAGGTTATTGGCAAGTACCTTTAACTTCTCAAGCAAGAGAAATTTCAGTTTTTATAACACCCGATGGTTTGTACCAATACAAAGTTATGCCATTTGGCATGAAAAACTCTGGTGCAACATTTCAAAGGTTGATAAATCACATCATTGCAGGGTTAGAAAATGTGTATGCTTACATTGATGATGTACTTGTGGTAAGCAGTGACTGGTCTGAGCATTTAAGTCGCATTCGTGCATTCTTTGAGAGGTGTTCCGAGGCTCAGTTGACTATCAACCGGTTAAAAAGTGACTTCTGTAAAGCAACAATTGTGTACTTAGGCCATGAAATTGGTCAAGGTAAAGTGAAGCCTATCCAAGCTAAGGTACAGGCAATAGCAGAGTATCCAGAGCCGACGAACAAAAGAGGTGTTATGAGATTCTTGAGCATGGCAGGATATTATAGGAAATTTTGTCCAAATTTTTCTGATGTGGCTGCACCTTAAACAGCCTTACTAAAAAAGGATGTAAAATTTTCCTGGAATCAAAATTGCCAGACTGCCCTTGAAAGGATCAAGGTCATGCTCACGAGTGCTCCAATCCTCAAAGCTCCCGATTTTGACAAACCATTTAAGCTTGCTGTAGATGCGAGTGACATTGGTGTTGGTGCTGTGTTGTTGCAAGAGCAATATGGTGTTGACCACCCTGTGTTACTTTTCAAGAAAACTTGATAAGCACCAAAGAAATTATTCAACAATTGAGAAAGAAGCACTTGCATTGTTGTTAGCCTTACAACATTTTGATGTTTATTTGTGTTCTTCACCATGGATTGTTAATGTTTACACCAACCATAATCCACTCGTGTTTGTGAACAAAATGAAAAACAAAAATCAAAGGTCACACAGGTGGAGTATTATTCTGCAGCAATACAATGTGTCCATTTATCATATTCGTGGTTCGGACAATGTCATCTCGGATGCGTTGTCACGGTAATTAAGTTGTTCAGTGTTTTGTTATAATTATCGATTGACTAAAATTTGTTTCTTAGTTCAATGTTATGTATAATAAGTTAAAAAAAAAGTTTTCACAAGTTCAAACTTTTTTTTTGCTTTTAAGGGGGAGAGTGTTATGTATAAAGTGTTTGGAATGCCATGTCGTGTTGTGTTTGGATTTCCATATCTATCGGTCAAAATTTTTGTTGTTGTTGTTGTTTATATTATTGTCTCGAAGTTCAAATCAATAAAATATGTTGTTATTCATGTAGAAATTTCTAGAATTAGGTAGATCGATCATTTGTCTATAAATAGAATGTATTTTGGCCTGGTGTCTGTAAGAGACGAATCCAGATTACTCTGGAATTCTGTGGAAGTTACTCGATTGTTCGAGAATACAGTAGGCCTGCTAGTATATAAACAAACGGCGATGCGAGGAGAGTAAGTCAGTCATTCGTTTTCATTCGAATCAAGAGATGTTGTCTTTGTTTGAGAATTTTTCAATGTTTGCTGTGTGTTTATTCAACTTGGATTTGTGACTAGAGCTAGATCTACAGAAGCTGTGATTTTATTTCATCAATCTTTACGATTCATTTGAATTACTGGTTATACTAAAGGTCAACACATGTGGAACTGTTTAGGGGAGACCGGGGCAAGTTGGAAAACGACAAATTTGAGACATTCATCAAAAACATCATAAAAAGAACTTTGTCAAATTTATTGGACTGTGAATTGTTTCTGGACTTCTCCATTCAAACCTCGGAATTTCTTCGTGGGACCAAATTCACACCCTAGTCTGGAATTTTGGATTTCTGATCTGGACTTTTGGACTTTCATTCTGGATCATTCTATTGGACACAGGCCAGTACCATTTTGTATTGTAATTAATTTTGAAGATTGAAACTGAATATCTGTCCTTGTTATTATATAATTTATATTATATCTGTCACATATATAATAGTTTATTGTAATAAATTATATAAGCTGTTATTTGTGTCTTTCTGTTGTGTTCAGTTCACATAAAAAACGTAACACACAGACTAGTGTGGTCAACACATGACAGGTCTACTTGGACTGAAGTAGTTTCATGTATCTCAATATGCTGTAAAATGAAAACCTTATGTTGATGTATTTTTGTGCACCCTAATTTCACCTGTAAAATAAACATCTTACCTTGATGTGCTTGAAGTCAAACATGTTCCTGTGAACAAAAGTTTCCCTTATTTTCTGATTTGTCCATGTGATAAACATCTTGTAATAATTTGTGGCCTACCAAATAAATATATAAAAATTATTTATATCACTTTAGTGTTTTATCAATTACTCTAAACACAACACATACTTTATAATATTCAGATACACTCATGGCTATGCTTAACCGAATCACATGAAACATAATGCTGAATAGGATTCTGCTAGTTTTTTGCTTTGTTTTTCAGCATATTCCCAAAAAATATTTTGCTATGTATTTTTATATATGAAAACCAGAATAAGAGTAGTTAGAGTTGTGCCAAAAAACAAACAAACAACTGCACTTACCTTTGACCAACTACAGTGCTTTAACTTGAAAATAAAACAAAATAAAAAATACTACAAACATGGTTAAACAACTGGCAAGTAGCAGGTCCAATACATCTCAATCAGTTTTAGCAAATACAAGATGTGCACCCTCTGTTTACAACAAAACCATATCAACATTGTAGTAACTTTACAACAAGAACTTAGATTAGCTCCTTCAGTCCAGTAACTTTATATGGAGAACTGAGGTTAACATTCCCTTCCATCTAATGAGTTTTATTTGTAAGAATCTAGTCGAGAACCTAGATTAGCTCCTACACTGTGAGAACATTACTTCATCACCTCATGGAAATTGTATTTGATAATTTCATAGCACTTCTGTTTTAAAGGCTACTAAAACAGGTACTTTACAATTTCAAATTAAGATCCTTTGTTTTGAGGTATCATGGTGAGTTTTATTATCTCTCAAAGCTTGCATGACAGTTTTAGGCCTAATCTTTTAGTTAACATACTTTATTCATCTTGACGTAGTCACACGTGGTACACACTTTACAAGCGTCCAGTGTTCGAGGTTTGTTTGGGATGAATCTTAGAGCTTCTTGAACATTGCATTATTTCAACGTTTCTGGGAAGAAAGAGATGGAATTGTCATATCCAAGTGTAAGAACAGGTTTAACACGACTAAACACTGGTATATATTTGAAAACGTTAAAGGGTGAATGTTGAAGAAACAAAGGGGTTTATTCCACTGAAAACACAATATCCTCCTTAAGACATTAAATAGTTAATGTAATTTGTCTTGTAAACTAAACAATATACAACTACAAAAAGACATGGAGAATTCCCCTAGTGTGTAGCCAATAGAACTACATTTCTGTGGATATTCAGGGGAAGAAAGATATTACATGCCTTAGATTCTATGACATGACAATCTTATGTAAACAGATATCATGACAAAGGTCCAGTTGCTATGACATGACAATGTTATGTAAACAGATATCATGACAAAGGTCCAGTTGCTATGACATGACAATCTTATGTAAACAGGTATCATGACAAAGGTCCAGTTGCTATGACATGACAATCTTATGTAAACAGATATCATGACAAAGGTCCAGTTGCTATGACATGACAATGTTATGTAAACAGATATCATGACAAAGGTCCAGTTGCACAACTGAATAAAATGGTTATATAAAGTCAAATCTGGATTTCAGTACATTAAAAACATGTAAAGTAAATGGGAAATAAGCAGTACAAATCAAAAACAAAAATTTGTAATGATGACACAAACTGCATCTCGGGACAGCTAGAATGGGAATTAACACTTTCACCAAAATAAAATCAGAGAACAATGTTTTGACCTGAAAGTAACCTAAGAATGATAAAACATTGTTCTCAGTTTTATTCTGGTAAAAGTATTCATACCTGAACCAGCCATCCTGAGATACATTTTTACTTCAAGTGGATTTCTCATCATCACCAGTGACACAAACTATTGACTCTACAGGGGATTCTAACAGTTGAAATTACCAACAGAAAGAAAATTTAAATCTTCATTACATAATAAAACCTACCTGCTCTTGGTAGATAACAAAACCCACACAATGATTACCTACATATTATGGTTCTTACATATTTTACCAACATACTGGGTCCAATACTCAATAATTCTTTAATGATACACACGTAGCACGTGTACCCATTGAGTGAACACCAAATTTTATACCTCATTTGAGGTTTTGGTTCAGTTCACGACCTGCAGGTTGCATCAAGTCACAATAATGATTTCTTCTGTTTATTGAATTAAAAAACTGTTGCTCGCAAATACATCTCAACGAAAATCTTCCATTGCTGTGAAACTTATAAATCAGAACATCACAAAGTTGCCATCCTATTCAATCTAACCCTCCATTTGTAAAGGGTCAAATCACACTCATGAAACTAATCATTTTGGTTAATTTTCTAACTTTACAATAAAGATTGAAAATCATTTGAACCTTAACACAAGATTAGTGACATGTATTAGCTAACGTTACAGATATAAAATCTACCAACTGTGTGTTGTTTGTAGGGTAAGAATTTGTGGCCATTCTCATCAGTAGTACAGGAACAAACCACAAATTCGAGGTGATCAGCTAGGCATATGGACCTTACAGTGAAAGGCAGCTCAACCTGGAAAAGTCCTGTGGCATGCTCCCAGAAAATTAATGTGATAATATAATTTACAGATGCTATATGAGTGAAATATGTAAAAGTGAAGGCTTTGTAACACACCCTCAAGTTCTGACACCTTTGTTCATTCCACCAATGATAACTGAACAAAGTTCATCATTTTTAAATGCCTGTAAAAATCAGCCAATTAACATTTTAGTTTACTTCACAATGTATAGAGGTGAATCTTGTCATTGAAAGAATAACGAAGTTACGCTCTTAGAATACTTTTATGTTACGTACAATGCTGCCAAGGTGTAGTCCTAAGTAAGAACATGTGGCTATGCCTACATAATGCATATTAATACATACAGGAGACTTACATCAGAATTCTTACCTTTTCTGTGAGCCCTACAGCAAAATAAATAGGAACCTTCAAGTTCATTCGCTCCCAGTAAGTTTCCAACAAAATACACAATTCTTGAGCTCTTCCAAGGGCAAAAACTGGGATTAGAACCTGACAGAAAGAAAAGCAACTTTATAGTAGAGAGAATAATACAAAAAGTATTAATTTTGTAAAAAAGTATTTTGAAATTAAAACTTTTTTTTCATATATTCCTCTCACAATAATGATTATTTACGACTAAAACTAGTTTTCATGACTTTCAAATTGCTATACTGGAACAAAAACCACAAAACTGTGATTTCTTTTAACTACAAATAATTTCGAGATAAACGTTTTCAATATTACTTTTCCATTTTTCTCGATGCAGTCATGAACTTTTGTCAGAAAGTCTCGCTCCCTACACCTCTTGGAGTCTCGTATAGTTGTGGCATAAGTCGATTCTGTTATTAGAAGATCCGGACGACACTTATCAATCCAAGCAGCTCCAAGGTGACGATCAGGAGTCATATTGTAGTCACCCTTGACAAAAACAGATACACAACACTAGAACACAAGACTGACCGCAGTCTTTATTCACATTACAAATCTCAATTCAATCCAAGTAACTTTTACAACTGAACTATATCAAATAATTATAATAGAAAGAGTTCATTAACAGATTACTAGAGTGTTAACAGTACTTCTCTTCGTTAATTATGGTGGCATTAAATGAAGTCTCATGTTAAGATGGTTTGTTTTATCTACTGACACAAACAAAATACATAAAATGCACAAACAAAAGGATAAAAAATACACAAATACACATGTAGTTACACACACAGTATTTAACCTGACTCGCACTGCTATAGGTGATAATGTAACGAGGGATAGGTAGAGAATATACATTACATTTATAACAATAATTCAGTAGTGTGATTGGTAAACATTTACAGACGTAAACAACTAAATAGAGTTCTATTTATTATAACTGTGGCAACCAATCCAAATGTTGACACAAGGAAGATAAAAAATATTATATTTTTTTACAGTTGCTACTACAATCAAATAGTTATTTCCCAAAACTAAAAACCACTTTTTACAACTTTATGTCGTAGATCTAAAAAACAGTTTATCCTAACAACAATAATTTCCACCATACAGTTGAATTGGCTTCACACATTCACAAATGTGGGTCCAGTTGCTTTTTATAAATGAAATGGAAATAATGTGTCACAAATAGCTTGCATTTTTACAGGAGTTCCAAAAATAAGCATTGCTCTTATTACAGTCAATTATATTTCTCATGTGACCATTTTAGGGTTATCTTATATTTAAATACTGTATTCTTTATTCAGTCTCTTAGAATTTATCTGAGAAGAAAAGTATGTAACAGTACTTCAACTAAACTACTTCTGTCCTGTCCACTGCTGGCCAATGAGCTCTGGTATAGAGCAAAATGCATCTTAACACTGAAAAATTCCTCCAGACCAAGCTACATAAATCAAATTCTGAATAGGATGACATAAGAACAGACAAGTAGGGAAGCAAACTAAAATTCAAGTGACAATTATTTCTTACTGTATAGACAACAGACTGTGATCCAACTTTGATGTGAAACATGGCAGCACCTAAAACATGTCCAGCATAATAAGCTTTCACTTCTAACTCATCATCTACCTAGAATACAAATATAAAAAACAAAAATCTACAATAAACAAACACTTATTTACTGGCTTCTACCTCAAACATATTTCATTTTAGTAATCAAAATTTAACAAAGTTTAACTCTCAATATAACACTAAAATAAATTCATATAACATTTTTCACACATTTAACACTAACAGTTCTAATTACATTCCCACATACTTAACTATCAATAAAATTTTTAACACATTCAGCATTAAGCTAGGCTTAACATCTAAATTTATTGTTTCTATTTTGGAGGTTATTAAAACATGTTATCATTCTCTAATCTAACTCAAGCTGTCATAGCAATACTCAAGTCATGAATTTCTTGCTTATATCTTACAAGTTATTAGTCCTAAAACCCAACACTGCAAGTTGTCATAAAAATGTATTTTGAGAGGTATTTAATTCTGTCATACATAACTGTTTCGATACTTTCAGTGACCAAAAAATTATAATTTGGTGTAACATCCCATAAAAATGTTACACAAACTCATTATCGTTTGTTGTTGAGTACGTGAAACTTCAAACCTTTCAGTTTATTCTATAATTTCTTAACAACAGTAGCTATTCAGGTTAACTATCTCGCAAAGGGAACACACATAATCTGAACAAATTCTATACTGAACTGTAGCTTCACAACCTTAAATTGATTTAACCCTTTTGTCCCCTGTATCTTTTACTATGAATACCAATGGAACTAAAAAAAAAGTTAAACATCTCTTTGTGTTGCAAAATTAGGAAAAAATTATAAATTTGTTTTCACAGTTTCTCAACAGGTGTCCTTTACCATGAATAACAAAGTTTTAATGTCTTACATCCAAACTTTTATTAAACTAAATTTGTTCATATTATACCAGTTGGTATAGCATGAAATCTTAGTTAATGATCAATATTTTATAATCATATACAAGTTTTACGTTCCTAATTGTACAAGGTAATATTTAAAAAATCCTGGATTCTCCCAATGTGACATCTGTAACATATTTTCTGCGAGCATCTTGTCTTATCATTATAACCTCATCATTGCTCAGACAAACCAATATTTTTATAGCCTTAAATTTTGTTTGGTTACAGAGCTATTGAATATGAAATCAGACAATTCCTGTCATAGCCACTTGTGAATAGTTTTCTCTTATGTTTAATTATATATTCCCTATAACCAATATAAAGTTATGGTTTTCATCTGTCAAATCACATTGTATAACACTGTGTTCTGAATAAACAAGCATCAATTTCACTCATAGTACAAGCAACGTTCCTAGGAGAAATTTAATGACTAGCTTGGATGAGTTTGTAACAACAATTTGAAATAGTTAAAAGCCAGAAAAACTGTTAGAGTTAGGGTAAATTGTCTACTTTTTGTACGTTATTAATCTATATTCTTTGGTGTGTTACTACCATGAGTAGGCTTACGTTACCTCGACAACTGATAGCAAGAAAAAATAAGAATGGAAGAGTATCTGATTTGTTGTTTATTATAAAAGTAACTAGAATGTAAAAAGTAGGGATCTTTTACATTTAGTTAAGATTAAGATTAGTTATTATTTTAGTTTATTAAAATCACTTCTTTAAAAGATATTTTGTTGTATGTGAAAGGTTTATAATGTTAACTTAAAGACTACTGAAATTAGAAAGTTAAAAGTGTCAAATCTACAGACTTTGAATAAGTACAAATAGGTCACAAGGTCAGTCGAATTAACTGAGCCAATGTTGAGAAAATTAAAGTATGATTTACAGAAAAGAAATTAACATATATATCAGTTTTACTTTGTGCTGTAAGAGGTTTTACAAAATGTGTTTCTTTTATTTTAATAAGAAAGACTCATTTTCCATCTATCTTAAACCAAACCTTTCGAACGTGTTTGAGAAGGTTGATAAAAATGTTACTTAACAGTCTGTAAACTCTGAGAAACTAAAAACAGAAATATAATATTACAAAGCACCATGAGAAGAATGTTAAAATTAAACTCGAGATGTTTTTCAGATCTAATTTTTACTTTTTCCCTCCTCAAATGTTCCAAAACACGACCTTTTCTCAGTTACTACATACTTAATAATAACCAGAAGGAAACATTTCGTACCTGTACTGTTTGATGAAGGTTCACTGCCACAACTTTCTTCATACAATCTTTAATCATTTGAGATGTAAAAAAATTTGTTTCCCCTTTCTTATCTACTGTAATCTTTCTGTAATCTTCCTATTAAAAAGAAATGTTCGCACACTGATTCATCAGACTCCTCTTGGATTTACGTTAATTTTATTACTACAATCCAAACTTTATTTAACATTAAAGTGGTTATTGTATTACCAGAAAATTCATTGAACAGTTGTCTAGAATCCTAGAAAAACAAATTACATCTGTTACCAAGACAACATGAAAGTTTCTTCTCGTAAAATAAAAGTGTCAGCATGACCAACAGAAAGCCTGGTAAACAACAGAGGAAATATTACAAGCATTTGTGTACTAATCAAAATGTATGGGGTATAAACACATGAATTAAACAGGTACAAAAACCACATTTTTACACATACCTAGACCAGTATTTGGCAAAATGCTGTGTATGTGTGTGCGTACACATACTCCATCAACTGAAAAACCACCTGTCTACATCTTTAACAGATACATCATGTGGCATTTCAAAATTCTCAAATACACAATTTGGTGTAACAATACAAAAGGAAATCTAACCTAAAACTCTTACTGAATGTACATTACATGTTTACTTGAATCTCTGATCTCTAACTCTTCAAAACTTGATTAGAACATACTGCCATAACTCAAAACATGCTTGTAGATCATGTACATGGATTTACATACATGCTAAGTTCCAGTAAAAATACTTGTTAAACACATTAGAGTTTCTAACACTTAAATTTCTCTGTAAAAATTAATTAACTATAATTGTTTTTTTATACTCTTGCAAAAGACTACGGGGTTTACTGACATTATAATTGTATCGAAATGTTGCTAGAGGTATTGAAGTTTGATGTTCAAACAGCAGAGAATAAATAAAAATCAACTACACAAACTGTTTTTGTAAACTAAATAAACTTCAGATATGTTCAAAATATGAAAAAATAAATTAATATTTGGGAATTTTTACCACCCAAAGCCACACTCGGTGAGAAGAATGAAAATTGTTCACATTTGTAAAAATTGCAAAATCAAAAAAGTCTATATATAAAACTTACAAGTAAAATGGGACAAATTGCTTTTGTTGGATGGGTCATGTACACTGGACCAGAGTAGCCGATCATTTCACTCATAAACGGTAAAGCACCACAATGATCCAGATGAAAATGGCTAAAAACAAATAACAATAATTCTACAGACAAACATCTAAGAATGTAACAGAATATAATTTCACATATGAAAAGTTTTTAAAGCCATAACCAATAAATATTCTATATTTAATTACCTATAAAATACTCATAAAAACCTTCTAATCACCTACCAATATAATATAACAAGAAATGGAGGAAAAACATACAGTGACCCATAGTCTGTCATAACAAATAATAGTTGACGTGTTTTCTCATTACTTTCTTCAACACATAGAGTCAACTGCACATTTACAGTGACTGGAGATGTAATCTAACCATAAACGTTAAGTCCAGCAAGCTAATCACCAGGCCATATCTAGCCTTCAATTCAATGAGTATCATCAAGAAGTTTAACTTACCGATATTTAATTAGCAGTTTACAATTTAATGATTTTTATAAAACAATTCAATGATTTAAATGCATAGTTTTCACACTAACCATATGGAAAAAACAAATATGTATTCATGAATATAGAAAAAAAATTGTGAGGGTAAACTCAAAGAGCCTAGTGTTCTCACTCTTGGACCAGCTTATTTCAAAGTGATTACGTACAACACATACATTGGAAGTAAGTTCACCTTGAGTGTCCAAGAGGATGACACTCATCCATCAATGATATCACGGTAACATCTCTACTAATAGATTTGAAGCAACTCATCCTAATACGACTCTGTCATTATAATTCAGTGTGAAATATATCACTGTTACAGGCTGTAAATGTCACAATAAGTTCAAGCAATGACATGCAGTATGACATTAGTATTGGTTGTTACACGTCTGCAGTATATAGAAAATATTTTTTTATTTTATTAAAGTCAAGTAAATTATCATTTTGGGGTAAACAAAGTTACAAAATTAGTGGATTCAAATCAATGGCACATTATTTCTGAGGACCTGCAACAGCATTTTCATTAAGTAAGAATATATCACTTATTTAATAAAAGATACTTATTTCCTTTTGTCTTTTTTTAAATACAAAGCAAAAAACAAAATCTTAAAGTAAAACTGTTTTGATCAAATATACAATGTATCTTCAGATAAATTTTGGGGTTACTGCAAATACACATTTCATTTCATATGCTACTTGTAGTCCGGTGGGAAGTTTAGTCCTAACAGTATTTGTACAAATGAAGTCCGGTGGGAAGTTTAGTCCTAACAGTATTTGTACAAATGTAGTCCGGTGGGAAGTTTAGTCCTAACAGTATTTGTACAAATGTAGTCCGGTGGGAAGTTTAGTCCTAACAGTATTTGTACAAATGTAGTCCGGTGGGAAGTTTAGTCCTAACAGTATTTGTACAAATGTAGTCCGGTGGGAAGTTTAGTCCTAACAGTATTTGTACAAATGTAGTCCGGTGGGAAGTTTAGTCCTAACAGTATTTGTACAAATGTAGTCCGGTGGGAAGTTTAGTCCTAACAGTATTTGTACAAATTATATCTGAAACGACTGACGTTTCTAAGACATTAGTGAATATATTTTTTTTTATATTATATACTATTAAAAGACTTCTGTGAACTACAGAAATGAATATTTAAAATCATGTATGTTGCAATGAAGCAGTTAAAAACCGCCAGTACTCACAATTATAATCGAAAAGTGGAACTAATTTTCACTCATCTTTTTCATGAGTGTAGCCGTGAGGGAGCAATCTCGAAGAACAAAATGTTTCCTGGTTTTTCACACATTAACCAGCAGAACTTTGTTCTAGATATTTATGCACGTCAAGAAAATCTCAATTTCCACAGCAGAAAATTAATTATTTGCTTAAACTTCAAACAACCCATTGTTTCAAAAATGTTAGGCCTAGTCTTACCTAATAATCACACAGTCTAAATGATCATTCAAAGGTCCTTCCTGAGTGATGAATGAAAAGTCTGGAAATCTCCGCTACAAAGGAAGACTACACATTAGATATGCTTATAAAACACTGAAAAAAAAAGCTGTGTTTTTAAATAGCTTCTGACAACACTTATGTCTTAAATCATAAATGTTTATCTGTACGTAAACATAACACATAAGATAACAACACAAGTACTAGTGTATTGTAATATTGTTTAATTGAAAGGGAAAATCACACATGAGCACTAAAAGAACAGGACATACTGAGTTAGTGTTATTTGTGTTTAGTATTATAGAATTCTGCTGTCTGTTCATGTATTCTATGTTTACAAACTCAAACTTTCAAATTTCAACAAATTAAGGTAAATTTGTTTCACCATCCTTTATTTCTTTACAAAACAAGTCAATATACACACTCTCCGATACTTTTCTAAACTAATGCTAAAAGTGCTAATTATTTATTTAAATGTTAGGCTTTTGTCAGGTAAACATATGTCCAAATAAAAATCAACAATGTGCAACACACCACATATTTAATATAAAAAAAATCTTACATAAAACACATGAAAAGAAATACTAAACATTTACTGGCTATCTGCAAAGTTATACTTGTGTGTGCCACTACCAACTTCATGGCTATCTGCAAAGTTATACTTGTGTGTGCCACTACCAACTTCACATTTCTTCTCTTAAAATAATTTTGTTCTTTAAGTTACTGGTCACTCAAACAGTAAACAGATTATTAATTATATATATTTTTTTAATATTATTCTCACAACTAAAAGGAATGGTAAAACCTAGTTAATTTCAAGTTGTTTTTTTCCTAAAAATACAAAATAATGGTCAGTTCAGTTCCCACACTGATGCAGGAAAAATTAAAGTTTTAATGGCAAATCACAACAAGCTTTTTGAAAGTAAAAGTTAAAAACATATACAATGACTAGATTTCGGATAAACGGTAGTAATTATCTAACAAAACAATCTGTACGTGCGTTTTCAAACAGATTACAGACGAATATTCAATCATATTTCATTCTGAGCCACAACTCACTTCACATCTGTCATAACCAGCCATTCAGTATACTCTACAAACAACCATGACAAGTTAACAGTTAATGATAAATTACAGCACAGTTATGACTACCAGCTCTCCTATTCCATGTTTTCAGTATGACTTAGTTATCAAAAAATTCGAAGATTTTTTATTGAAGTCCTTACCTAAGGATGAGACTTTTCAATACACATTTTCAGTGGTGCCAGATACAAAATTAGATAATTATAAACCTGAAATTAGCTTAATTTGTTGCTGTTTACATCAACACTTCCTTGTGCAACAGAAACATTTTCAGAGTCCATATTGTAGCTCCAATAACAATATGAAATACTGTAAATATCACATATCTATGTTGTAAAAATGGACAAATCTTCCATTTTTACCCAAAATTTAATTACAAACTCATTTAAGTATTAATTACTTGAGACTGATAGATGGAAGAAATGATCAGCACAAATTACCAATCACTTAATCATCACCTAAGCCTACCTCGTCATTGTATCCCATATGCATGCCACAGTCCAACATAATGTTCTTTCCTCCAATCGAGAGAAGGATACAGCTTCTACCGACATCTGAAATGTAAAAATGGTGCACAAAAAGAAGTGCTAAAGAGAAAACTAGAATGAAAACAATGTAATGCACTCAAATAGTTAAGGTTTGCATTCAACTGTCACCACCAGATCGTGCAAGTAACTAGTTTTAATTTTTACTGAAACATGAAAACTAAGTGACAATTGTATTTACATAACAACCATATCCCAACACTGAACAGTAAACTCATGACTTTCAAAAACTAACCAGATCTCACTGTACATTTTTGGTCCTAGTCTATCCATTTATTCTTGACATTCTGTCCACAAGATTGGAATCAATGGACACGGACAAGCTCATATGTCCAACTATACAATATTTTGCTGTGGGGGCATCAAAATCAGTAAAATAGTTCTTTAGCTACACAACAGTCAATGTCTCTAGAATTTATGGTACATAAAAAAAACACTCATCTTTTCACTTTTCTCTCTATTCTCAGGTGCTTTTACAATATGCCCCATCCTTTATTTCATAGCTTAGAAATATGGAAAATTCACACCAAACATTACTGTGTCGGTAAGTAAAAAATATCTTCACACCAAACGTTAACATGTTGGTAACTACGAAAAAATTCACACCGAAAATTAAAATGTTGGTAATTAAGTAACAAAAAATTCACATTAAATATTAATGTGTTGGCAAGCAACAAAATGTAAAAAACTTGTGTTTTAAATTACAAAAAATAAATTAAACATTACAAAAAAAAAAGATTCACAACAAAATATAACAGCATAATAAATAAGAAAGAAAAAATTATTTGAGGGGGTGAAGAAAAACAAAACAGAAATAACAACTGGTACATAACTATTCTATGTAACTGGTCTGAACCATAAATTTTCAAGGAAAAATTTTGAATCATACAAAATAAAATTGTTCATTCTTCTAGCCACAAATACTGTAAAAACCAAATTACACTTATAAGAAATTAACCATTTTCCCCAAACTCAATAAAACAAAAGTAAATAAAAAAAAATCTGAAAGTAAAAGAATTTGAAAAATATTTCCTACAAACTAGAATTATTACTTTCTGTTGAAAACAATAAAACAATCACTGAAATGCCACCATGATATTTGGTCATTTCTGAACTCTTGTCACCAATAATGTTACTTCAATATGTCTCTTAAAATGATGTCTGATGATACAGAAACTAAATGTGTTTCATTCTGATGGTTAAGGTAAGAACTTCTTTTATATATAACCTTGGTCTGCTCACCTTGACCAGCACCTAAAATAAAAGAAATGTGCACTTTGTACAAATATTAACAGAGATAAATATATTTTATCAAACTTGTAGTTTTTATTACTTTTATAATCTCAATATTCATACAATCAAGGAATGTTATATAAGAAAACACACATAATTTAATTTACGCATTCACTCATGCAAATCTGTTAATAGGTAATCCCAAAATATACAGTGCATAAAATTTATTTAGTTAACTGAAAGTACACAAGGGGATCAGTCTATATTAGGGGATCATAGCCTAAAAATGTAATTTAAATGTCTCTTGTGACACACCTAATTTTACAACTTTTATTTTTACAAGTTAAGATACTAAAGCTACAAAATAGAGCTATACTACTGAGTAGCTAAAAAATGAAGATTAGAATCTGAACAGTTGCTAATTTTAAGATGACTGAAAGTTAAAAAATACTAATAACAATGTATTAAATATAGTTCACTATATCTGCCATATGATATCCAAACAAAAAACATCAGAAGTGCCCCTTCCACCCCCACAAAATCAGATCAAAGCTAGATCTCAAAAATACAACCTGGCAGTCTAAGGCCAGTTGTATGGTCAAGGACATATACATAGACATCTTGTAAATGACTATCAAGTTCTGTAAACATGACAGCATTTTGGACAGACAATTTTAAGCAGACAGTACATGAATAGCTTGAAACCTTGCATTCAATTGCAAGTCAAAAGTCAATACCTAATGTCTTGAAATATTTACTTGACATCCAATTTTGCAGAAAAAAGAAAGTAATTTTGAATACAAAAGTTTCTTCTGCTAATCAGAAGTGCACATCATATATCATATATCTCCACTCTGAGGTACACCAGTAAACTTTAAACAGGAAAAAACAAAAGCTATTTTGTACATCTATTTTAAATAACACATTTAGAACTTATGTTCATAAAACATTTGAACAACAGATAGGTGAATCATGCAACTTAAATCTAAGAGGTAAGTATGAATGAATTTTGTGCAATTATACAAAGAAGTCACATTCAAAAATATATAAAAAAACAGCCAATCCCCCTCCTACAAACACAAATTCAGCACCTTATTTCAATCTCAGTTCTATTTTTATGCTTCGATCTTATTACCCAGTGTCAACATAAATGATAGATATAAACTTCAAAACTAATCATGAATTTAAAAATCACATTTTATACACCACAAACACTGAGCTATAGCAATATCCGTAATATAGTGAAGCACTTAACTTAAAATCAGAAATGAAAGTTTATTAGGCTTATACACCACGACTCTGTACACAATTCTCAATCAACAGTGCGCTTCTCTCTGAAAATAAAAGTATCTATTCATTCTCACTCTAAAAACTATATAATGCTTCTGACCTAATGGTGTCACTTTTATTTCAGCCATAGAAATCCCGGTTCTCGTCTTACAAAATAAAAATAATGAACTAAACTCGGCTTAATCAAACAAACATATGCTAAGCGCCCTCTGGCAAATAAATATTTTCCAATATATTTTAAAAGCACCATTTTCGTCACACATTTTGTATTTCATATGCATTAGAAACAGTTTTTTTTCAGTATTTCACTATAACTAGCATTCACAGAATATTTTCATAATAGATCATTTGCAGATCACTCGCTTGTTTATGTCTGATAACTTAGTACATATAATAAGTGTTATTTAGAAATGAAAATTACTTAAGTAAAGAAGCATATTAGGTTAATACAACAATAAGTCGGAAAACAATTATTTATATGATTACAACCATAAAAAGTGATACATTTTGAGAGGAACGTACTATTTGTTTCTACAGAACATTACTCTGTCGCAACGTTCTGTTGAAACACATAGTATGTTCCATCAGAGATAAATCAATACATTACACTTATAAGCCGTTGTTTAACAACTTATTATTAGAAATTGGAATTTGTAAATAATTTTTGTTTATTTACTTAGATTTATTTTAGATCTTCATGAGCTTTTCGTGACAGCTGCATATAGTTTATGTTATACATTTGTATAGTAATAGCTTGATTATTATATTTTTTATTGGCCAAAGCAGGTCCTGAAATAATTGAGAAATGATAATGTAATATACTGTCAAGTCA
Source organism: Carcinoscorpius rotundicauda (assembly GCA_011833715.1). Lineage (NCBI taxonomy): Eukaryota > Metazoa > Arthropoda > Merostomata > Xiphosura > Limulidae > Carcinoscorpius > Carcinoscorpius rotundicauda. Next base: position 126,615,370 of record CM022394.1, on the reverse strand, counting down.
AACCTTTCACTGACCACTTAAATGAGCTTTTAAGCATAATACCACTAAATAAGGCCTGACATGGCCAAGCGCGTAAGACGTGCGACTCGTAATCCGAGGGTCACGGGTTTGCGCCCGCGTCGCGCTAAACATGCTCGCCGACCCAGCCGTGGGGGCGTTATAATGTCACGATCAATTCCACTATTTGTTGGTAAAAGAGTAGCCCAAAAGTTGGCAGTGGGTGGTGATGACTAGCTGCCTTCCCTCTAGTCTTACACTGCTAAATTAGGGACGGCTAGCACAGATAGCCCTCGAGTAGCTTTGTGCGAAATTCAAAAACAAACAAACATATAAGAAATGTTTATTTACTACATGATGAAAAAGGTACACTTTTTATATTTGAAGAATGTCAGTTTGTTTCTGAATACAATAAAATGCATAACAAATTTTCTTCAGTGACTCAGCGAAAAATGTTGCACAACATCACTCATAATCTCCCAAAGTTTTAATTTATGTAATAAGTTGTAAATAAAGTTGACGTTCATCATTTAGTAACGATTGTTTTCATTGTCGTTTGTTGTAAGTTGAGTCCATTATATTAAAACGATTTTTGGAGGCTTACCTCGACGTTATAGTGTGTTTGTTTGATTTCGCGCAAATCTACTCGTGGGGTATCTGCACTAGCCGTCTCTAATTTAGCAATGTAAAACTAAGTTGAAGGCAGCTAATAATCACCACCTACCGTAAACTTTTGGGCTATTCTTCTGCCAACGAATAGTGGTATTGACCGTCACACTATAACGTCCCCAAAGCTGAAAGGGCGAGAATATTTGGAGAGACGGAGATTCGAACCCTCGGATTACGAGTATTTCTGAGTAAAAACAATATTCAGAAACAAATGATTTCGCTACTTTTTCACGTCATCAAGAACAAAATCTTAAACGTGTTTTTCACCTAATAATTTCAAACAATGTCTTTTCTCTTCCTCTTCAAGTATGAACTATAAACCATTATTTAATACACCCGACACTCAGTAGTTCAAACTTCTTGTTATAAGCCTCGTACCCCTGTATGTAGGATACACACATAATTTTCAAGCCTGTGATAACGAAGTCGTTATATATTACCCACTTCCTGGTGTAGAAATCAAATAATGTATAACATCTGGATTGTTCGGATTAGTGACATCACAAGAATACACAGTGATTCAGCGAATTTAAAACGTTAAAATCGAGTTTTGATACCCACCTTGGCCAGAACACACGTAATATATTGTATTGCTTTGTGCTTAACCAAAACATAGGAACTAAAGTGGTAATAACTTAGAATATCCGAAAATTCAGTATCCCTATGAAATACTGAAGACAGTCGCAATATACAACCACCCACCATTAACGTTAAGAGGTTAACTTGCAATTACATAACACGCCTAATACAGCTTAAAATACAATGAATATCATCGTTATTCTACTAGTGGTATTAGTAGCATAGTCATGCCCAGTGTGAACTCTTAAAGTTATCCAGTATAATGACATTTTGGAATTTTGGTATTACTGAAAAAAAGGAAAGTTGCGTTCGGAGTTGTTTAGGTAACATTTATATAGCTAGTAGGGTGATGTTAGTTATGAATGGAGTTTTATTTTGACATAAAATGTGTTGATGGTAGGTGGCGTATTATTATTCAAATAACTGTGCTTTTTCTTTCTTTCTTTTTCTATTAGTTTATAAATTATTTTTGGTGTTGCATATGTATGGACCCGACTAGTTAGCTCCAACATCATGAGGTGTCCACAAGGACACTCAGGCTCAATATCTGAAATAAATAAAAAATGTCAAAAGTCCAAATTTCATTTAAACTGCAAAGTCAGAAAAGTAACCGAATTATCTTGCACTACTTTCAACATTAACCTTGATTTGTTAAATACATAACATAAACTATAGCTAAGGCCAAAGAGAGCGAATCACTTTAAAATACATCACTCGTTGAACATTACCAACCGAGAACGAAGTTAGACTTTGATTGAATCGTGTTTACACTGACCTTGATTTTTGATAAGTAAATACGGATGAGATAATAATCCAATATCTTAAAACGAACAGATGATTGCAAACAAAAAGAAGAACCTTGCAAGTATCTTCTCGAATAAAACAGATATTCTTGTGAAAAAACACGATAATTAAACAAAGTGTGTTAAAGACCAAGGGCATGTTCAAGTAAATATAATTTTTATTTTGATGCTTTATCTGTTATCATGCTTATAGCATCATATTTACATAAGTACGTTCGCTGGGAAATAAGCCTCCAAATCTATGACTAATCTTGCCAACCAATATTTAGTTTAAAACTTAAAAAACAAACCATGTAGACCCTAAAAATTCAAAATCAAGAACTCTGTGAATTTTCTTTACTTTGTTTATTTTTGGTGAGAAAACATTCAGTGAAAGTCAGCGTGTTAAAAATTAATAAAATCATTGAGATGTTTGTTTGGTTTGTTGTTGTTGTTAAGCGCAAAGCTTGTTTTTTTGTTTGTTTGTTTTTTGGAATTTCGCACAAAGCTACTCGAGGGCTATCTGTGCTAGCCGTCCCTAATTTAGCAGTGTAAGACTAGAGGGAAGGCAGCTAGTCATCACCACCCACCGCCAACTCTTGGGCTACTCTTTTACCAACGAATAGTGGGATTGATCGTCACATTATACACCCCCACGGCTGGGAGGGCGAGCATGTTTAGCGCGACGCGGGCGCGAACCCGCGATTACGAGTCGCACGCCTTACGCGCTCGGCCATGCCAGGCCAAGCGCAAAGCTACATAATGGGTTTTATATAATGTGTTTGCTCTGCCCTCCAGAGGTATCGAAAGTCGATCTTTGTTCAGCGTCATAAGCCTACAAAGTTATCCCTGAGCCACAGATGGCTTTTTGAGTAAAAAAAAAACTATAGCGATAATTCTTATCCACGATAAATAAATAACATTAATCTAAACAAATATAACACATAAAATTACACATTTATAATAGATTTTAATTATTCGAATATTTTGTGAGTGCGTTGAATTCTTCGTAAACTACGTTTAAATACATTTCTAAATGTTTTAGTGTCATTTTAAAGTATAAGCTACATTTAAATCACTAACAAATGGTCACCAACATACCACAAAAAATACAAAGCAAAGGCATACTTAACGCCAGAATGTGTGCGTTTCAACGCATGCTCGTGAAACTTCAGACATCTGTGTCAAGGCTACGAGTTGCGTAATAGAGAACAGTATTAATTTTCTTTAAAAGAGAGTTACATGTAAAAATAAAATTATACGTTAAATTCCAAATATAGAACTACATATAGAGGAAAAAAAAACACTATTTGTTAGCAAGTGAAACGATATAGTGGAGCTCTGTCATATTAAAGTTCTGCTTTTCTATTTACGGACATGACTAGAAAAAGAGACAATCGCGTTTGTGAGAAAATGTGTGTCCAAAATTTACTGAATGAAAATATCCTCAAGCAATAGCGTGAAATTAAAGCTGTGGTATAACCTGGTAAATAGACTTACAGTTCCGAAGGACTAGAGTTCTTCCGATGTGAATTCTGACTGAGATCATTTTAAAAAAAGTAATAAAAATGTAAAGAAATAACCTAAAACGGGACGAAAAGTGACGGAGAAAAATACAATACACTGAAAACAAGAGACAAACGTATTCGTAGGGTTTGTTTTGTTTTGAACTTCCACAAAGCTGCATGAGGGCTCTCTGCGATAGCTGTCCCTAATTTAACGCTAAGATTAGAGAGAAGGCAACTAGTTATCACCACCCACCGCCAACTATTTTACCAACGAATAGTGAGGATTGACCGTAACATTATAGCGCCCCCACGGTTGAAAGGGCAAGCATGTTTGGTGTGACGGGGATTCGAACCCGCGACCCTCTGATTATGAGTCGAGTACCTTAACCAGCTGACCATACTGGGACGTATTCGTAAGGAGTATGTTAGATCGGCGAGAAATGTTATTATTGGACGTTAAGCAATAAACTACATAAAGGGCTACCTGCGCTTTGCTCATCACGGGTATCGAAACCCGATTTAGAACGCAGAATGTCCGTAGACATTCCGCAATGCCAATGGTGTGGGCGAACGATAGAAAGAAAGAGTAGAGTAAAAATAAATCTTAGTGAATTCTGTCACCAATGAAAATACAGAAATTTCAAAAAATATAAAAGTTTACTAAAGGAGTAGAAATTTATCACCCTAACAAGAACTGTAAATAATATGTTTAGTGTCCAACATACGTATGTGGGGGGAAATGAGTGTATAGTTTACAATATTTTTTTAAACCTTAGTTTCTTTATTCTTTATAAATTTACTGTAAGAAACTGTTGCTCCCCATTGGCCTCCGAACTTACACTGGATTTTAATACACGTGGTGGGCAGATCATAGTTAGCCCAATGTGCTGCTTTGCGCTTAACTGCAAAGAAACACATTTCAAAATAAACTTGCATGTGTTGTGATTAAAATATTATTATAGTTAGAGTACAAGAGCAACAATTCTTATTGCGATTTTAACAACTATTAAAAAATAACAGTCTTATTTAACACTAGTTGTAAATTGTTTGTTTGTTTTTTGGAATTTCGCACAAAGCTACTCGAGGGCTATCTGTGCTAGCCGTCCATAATTTAGCAGTGTAAGACTAGAGGGAAGGCAGCTAGTCATCACCACCCACCGCCAACTCTTGGGCTACTCTTTTACCAACGAATAGTGGGATTAACCATCACATTATAACGCCCCCACGGCTAGGAGGGCGAGCGTGTTTGGGATGCGAACCCGTGACCCTCAAATTACGAGTTGCACGCTTTAACACGCTTGGCCATGCCGGGCCAGTTGTAAACTCATATATACATACATTTCTAATCAAGCAATGTCATTGACATAGCCAGCTAAACTGTGAAACTATATTTGATAGCATCACAGCTGGAATAGTAAAATTATTTCTCTCTCTCTGTCCCGGTATGGCCAGGTGGTTAAAGCACTCTACTCCAATTCGAGGGTCGCGAGTTCGCGACCGCGTCGCGCCAAACATGCTCGCCCTCCCAGCCGTGGGAGTAACGGTCAATCCCACTATTCGTTGGTAAAAGAGTAGCCCAAGAGTTAGCGGTGGGTGGTGATGACTAGCTGCCTTCCCTCTAGTCTTACACTGCTGAATTAGAGACGGCTAGCGCAGATAGCTTTCGAGTAGCTGTGCGCGAAATTACAAAAAAACAAACAAACGGTATCGTATATTTATTTTCGTTAAGTCCTCTACAATTTATATACTTATACCACAAGAAAGAGAGAGATACAGAGCAAGCGAGATAACTCATTGCTGTGGAATAACATCTTCCTTTCTGATAAGAAACAATCGCGTCATTTTGAGTAGATTGACGTAACGTTTATATCATATTTGTGATGTGAAGGTTTTGTGTGTGGTCTTTGCTTGGGCTTGTGTAGGTTGTAACTAGAAACAGTAAAACTATAAGGTAAATAAGTATGGTGATTGCTTTTAACAGAATTAATTTTACATTTCGCAGCTTTTCGCGACAAAATCGGTTATTCAGTCGAATTATTAAAAGAACTTTCTGTGGTTATTCTAAAGAACGATTTCAACCGCTGAACAGAGAACCAAAATGGATGTCTGCAGAGGAGGCAGTACAAATAATAAAATCTGGTTGGTATTTTAATAATGTTAAGCTAAGCGCAACGGAATAAGTTTAAAACTATTCCACAGATAAATCTGATACGACACTTTGTTATTCTGGACCTATGCTATACTACAATGGTGTTACGAACGCCCTCTTCATTGAACTTTATTTACAATGAGAAAATGGCAAAAAATGTGAAAAAGATGAAGTAATAAATTGGAAGGATTAATTTTTATTTTTTACCCAGCAAGACAGGTCGTGATGCTATTAGTAATACCGAATATATAACACTCTTGACATCGTGAACTGTATATAGGAACAAACTGTTAAGTTATATAACTGTTATTTTAAAATTTACAGATTATGTACTACAGGCAAGAACTGACATTGGAATAAACACTGTACGAAATTTGACTAGATAGTATTAAAAGTAATATTAGTGAAACTGAAAAGTTAACCTCATGCAAAAATATGCATAAGCTAGTAAAGAGGCCAACAAATGTAACATTTGTTCTCCAGCTTTGAGGTATGGTTGTATGTATGAAAGTGTGGCATCAAAAACGTATGAAAAAGCCAATGTAGCAATTTGCACAATGTACCTGTAGTTAGAAGTGGAATGTCTGTACAAGACATGAACATATTACATCATCTCATGTGTTATTTTAAATTATACAAATACATCATGTTACAGGTAACTCACTGCTATTTTCAAGTTTGAGGTCTTTTTTTCTGTTCCAGAGAACAGCATGTAATATTGTCACATTTACCATTACAAGTTTTGAAGAATTATATCCAGTGAAAGAAATTATGAATTTATTGAAGTAATGACAAATAACAAGATCTACCTTTATGAAAACTATTTTAGACCTGATATTCCAGATGAGATTTTTTACAAAAGATACAAGTATGATTTTGATTAAAAATCTGTTTAGAAACACAATATTAAAATAACATTATACAGTATCATGGTTCAGAAAGATGCACAGAAATTATGCTCATAACACATACATTGTAAAGTTGTTTGTCAGTCACAGTTTTATACATTTATTTTAGTACAATACACTCAGAAATTATATAAATATTTATCATAATATTAGTATTTCTTCAACTCGTTCTAATTTCTTTTTTTTTGAAAAAACATGTTTATTGACATTATTGTAGCATGGTAGACAAAACTTGGTGGAACAGAATTTTTAGGTTAAAATTGTTACATTAATTTATGTGGTTCATTATACACTGAAGTTTCACTCTGTACAAAAAATACTAGTATTACAAACATGTTAACAAAATATTAGCTGTGTCCCAATTGGATAAGAGTGCATAGATGAACTCCAATAGCATCATCTGTTTGACTTCTAAAGTATGAATTTGTAAGCTGCATAAATAAACCACAATTTTGTTAAAGGTTAATGAAATACTACCAAAAGCTTAATAAAGTTATGTGTAAACTCAGCAGATTATCACAAAACAACAGTTTGTAATACCAATGGAAATATTGTACTGTAGTAATGCTAACAACAGGTATGAATTTTTGGGCTTTGCAACTTGCAATATACAAGTTATCACAAGCACATTTATATTTTGGAAAGAGAAATATATATCTGTCTTGAACACTCTCCCATAATGTTTCAAGTTCTTTTGTCTTGACACTGGCTTCCATTATGGTATGATGCAATTACACATATTTCCAATTTTATGATATCCAGAGTGCCTCAGAAGTCTGGACCCACAGGCAAAAATACACAATGTCTTCATAGGTTATTTATTACTCAAATTGCATGCCATTAACAGCTATGCACACACCTGTTGTCAGTAGACAGTGTCATCGAGGTCTTTTCTTACCTGAAAGATGTACAACTGACATTAGAAATGCTTGTTCAATATATGATGTCAATTTTTCATATGGGTCCAAACTTCTGAGATACCACATGTAATGAAAGTTTAGGTTCTATCTGTTAATAATAACAAGTTTTATTTTTTTGTATTTGATTAAATAGAAGAAATATTGTTACTCCCAGCATTTTACATTACTTTAAAATAAATATATAACCTTGTTGGAATTGCATATAATTCCAAAGTTCCATTCATATAATCCTTCCTATTACATTCATGGTTTACATGTTTGTTCTGTGTAGATGTATAAAGAATAAACAGCCCTAGGCTTGAGATTTTTTTGATGTTGCTCTAAGTAATGTAGATAATCCCTCATCCTCTAATCTGATTCACCCTTAACTTTGTGATTAACTTAAAATGACAGTTTTGGAATATAACTCACTTTTAAAGGGTGCATATACACCATTTTAAAATGTTTTTGAGTACTGATTGGTGAAAAACTTTCTGATACAATCTTTCCCTTCATTCACATTAACTATTCTCATTTGATACTGTCCTCTGTATGTGAAGATTTTTATTATACATGCCATAAGCCTTCTACACACACTTCATTGGAATCAAATGATTCTAATGTGTGTCTCATGTTAATCATTATGCGTCACTTCACCACCAATAGGAACAAAGCACACTTACGTGACTCATGTGACTCCCTCTATGAGCCTCTACCAAACTATCACTTCTTGTTTGGTAGAGCTAGCACTCAGATGTTCTTTTTGTCTTGATTAGTGTTTTACATTGATATAGGTATCAAAGTGGTTTCAATTTAATATACTCAAGAAATCTGACAACAATCCAGTGCACTTATCCTTATTCTGATTATATTTATTTTTACTTCAAATGCTTTTCTTAACTGCTGCATTAACTTACCTCTGTTTGAACCTATTTCCTCTTGTTCTTTGTTTCACCTATTTCTTAAGATGCATTTATTTCTTCCTTTGGCATGTGAATGTTGGCAGTTTAACTTGTTTAGCATTCATATTACATGCACACTTTATCACCATACCTATCTTCTCTTCTCTCCAGATCATTCCTTTCTTCAAAACACTGTAGCTTCTGAGGATGTCTCTTCCTTTTCATCTGTTTCCCTTCCTTGTCTCTCTAATCTCAACCCTGTCCAGATCTGGATAGACTTCGATGTCTTATTATCTGCCCTTCATTGTTGTATTGCCCATATGGCTTCCTTTTGTGGCTACCATTCCCAAATCTTTATCTTGTGGCAAACCTCTTCATCCACAGATTTCTCCTCTTACATTCTCACCAGTTGAGTTCATTGTTTGATTCATTTGGCTTATTTCTCTTTGTCCAATTCCCATCATACTTTTTTCCTTGTTACCTCTCTTCAAATCCAACAACTTACCTCTTCCCTTGCTTTTTGTCTATACTTGCTTTTGGAGGAAATCCTGCAATAAGGCATGTGGACCATCCATAACATTTTCACCTCCCTTTATTTGCTTCATATTGTGGTTTTGGCTTTTTTTGAGTTTTTCCTTCTATCTGTGTCTTTACTTCAGACTTCAGTGTGACTCTGACACTTGGTACATCTTTACCAATACTTTTTTTTTTTTCAGAGGTCCATGCTACTTACCTTCATTATGCTCTGTGGTGATAAGTGCCTGACAAGGTATTGTTTTAACACTAAATCTGTACAATATGCATGTTGACTAGCACTTTTTTTTCCATGGCTTCAAATGCTCACCATTGGGATTCTATGTTTCACAAAATTGCTTGTAGGTGAATAATATCATGATATTTTGCTTTGTAAGTATGCCCCTTATGGACTGTACCACCTATGGACTTCATGAATAAAGCAGAAGGGGGTAGCTGCCCAATTCCCACCATGTCTCAATTGAATAAATCAGTGTGCTTTGCTTTTCAAAATAGGGTTTTGTCATCATACATTACACTATCTCATGTGATGATATTCTTCCAGAATTTCCAACTCATTTTCACCCCTTCTTTTTCTAGTGGAGTATCGGATCCTTACCACTCATCAGTTCCAAGCTACTAGGGTAGTTGACTGTGGAGACACCCTATTGAATGTGTTCCACAAAAAAGGCTATAACCACTATTCAGTAAAGAGTGAGGTGGTAGTATTCTGCTGATGTAGTTAAGATGTGGTCTCCAGAGGAGTTGAGCTGTAACCTTACTAGATGGCATGGCCTCTGATTTATACAGTCACTGGATTTGAGCTGTCAAAATGCAGTTAATATTTTCGACTTGGAGTCCTCATCCTACTGCCATGTAGATATCAGTACCTAGTGACCTGGTGTTGGACTTAGAATAAATCAATCATCATAAGTTCTCACACAGGTTTCTGGTTTGTCTATCTTCCTCCTTCAATATCCCACATCTGTGTTGTGGTTCATGGTTCAGCTGTGGCATGTGAGGTTGTTTTGGTTCTATTTTTTGGCTATCCTCACTCTCTTTTTTTATGTGGATGTTATTGCCACTTGGAAGGTCCTGGCCTGTTTCCTGATTGGGAAGTTGAATGCGTGTGATAAACATCTTTTCACTATCGTATGTTCAATTTTCAAATTGATAACTCAGAACTGTTAGCTTTGTGTCCATCTGGTAGTTATCATCCACTAAAAGTAAACCTCCCTCCACACACTCACATATTGAGTGAAACACAGTTTTCGTATTTGCCTGACAGTTGTGATGTAGTCATATCATAGTCCCGAGGAACCTACTGGAAGTAAATAAATGTTAGAGATGGCTGATAAGGGTATTAAAACTCTTTTATTTAAGACACAAGATAAATAACATTTTGACTTCCCCGGTTTCTCATCAGGTGAAGAAACAAAATCTGTAATGCGATTAAACAACTGGTTCATTGTATAATATTAAATATGAAATTAGGGACAATGGAATAAATTACATTCCGACATTAAGTTAAGTAATTTTATAAAGAATTTTTAAAAAATCAAATGCCATAAAATTGAAAGAATTGTTCTCTGAAAAAGTCCTGAAGTTTACAGAAACTCTACAGATCAAAATATTCTGTAATGTAGTGCACAGTGTGTCACTAAAATATGTTCAAAAGATACACAAGAAAATACTTGTCCCCTCATCTCTCAGGAATGGTGGGCTGCATTGTGTAATCTGACATCCTGAGTAAAAAATATTGGAAAGCTAAATTTTGGATCTCTGTAATTAGTCATAGGTATGTTTCATAGAAAATATGGATATTGTATGAGAATTATGCAAAATATTTACAGGGGACACTGTATTTTTACAAGGAATTGCTGCAACCCCTCAGAAGCTAGTGCCTGCTATGGTGGAATATGCCAAGAAAGAAAAGCTGAAAAATATTACAGTATGTCACATACATACAGAAGGTGCTGCAGAATACAACCATCCAGATTGTGAAGGTATTGTAAACTAGTGTCCATGATCTTACAGTGTATGAAAATATTGTAACCTAGTGTCTATCAACTTACAGTGTATAGAGGTATTGTATTGTCTATCAACTTATGGTGTATGGAGGTATTGTATTGTCTATCAACTTACAGTGTATGGAGGTATTGTAAACTAGTATACATGCACTTACAGTGTGTGGTGCAGATAGCCTAGCTGCTTTGTGCCATAAAACACTAAATCAACCAACTTACAGTGTATGAAGGTATTCTAAACTAGTGGTAGTTGTGTGTTTGTGTATATATATGGTATAAACAAAGTTAATCATAGATCAGGCCTTGCATTCACTATTTTTATAACTTTTGAAGACAAATCACCACTACAGATGACAAGCAAGGGTTAAATCACTTCTTGTTTATGTTAGATTTTTGTTAATGTTTAGGTTTTTCTTTCTCTTCAGTTGTGGTAAACATCAACACTTTGATAGTTACTGGTTTTATACTGTCCAGTATAATGCATAACAAAAAATATCGTTTGTTTTTAAAACTGAAACACTTAATAGTTGTGTCTGTACAGAAATGAGAGTTTGTTTGTACTTTCAGCTAAATATTTAAAACAGCACAAACACATTTTATGTATAACAGTTTATACAAAATATCCATATGATAATTTGCTCCTTGATGTTGAGCATAGCTCTTTCAAAAGTAATTTAGTTTACTGAAAACTTCCTTAACACACATTAATTTTGTTCAGTTCGACTTTCTTTATGTTTTACTATCGTAAATTAAACTGAAAAACTTCTAGTCCTCACCTCATTTTAGCCTCCAAGAGGATATCGCTGTTCTTGACTCTCATGTAAGTGTTAGTGTTACGTGGCTCTTTAAAATTAATTTGACTCGAAATTTACATTTGCTTAGCTTGTTGTTGACGAATATAGTACATGTCTCATTTACTATTCAAAAACTGATTTTTAAATTTGTTTAGCATTTTCCTAATTTGAATTTTGACCTACAAAACAAAGCTATTCGAAATTAAAAATCAAACCCTGATTTTTTTAAATTGTAAGAGAGTAGTTGGAAAAATTACATTGATATTGAAAATAATTTGTCCCTAAATCTTTCATATGTTAACCAGGCATATTCAGAAGTAATTCCTTCTTTGTGGGTGGAAATTGTCGTGAAGCTATCAATAGTGGACGAGGTGACTTTGTGCCCATTTTTCTGGGAGAAATTCCTTTCCTTTTTCACAGAGAGATCGTCAAACCTGATGTAGCCTTGGTCCAAGTTACACCACCAGACAACCATGGTTACTGTAGTCTTGGGTCAAGTGTGGATTGCACAAGAGCTGCTGTGCAACATTCCAAAGCAATCATAGGTTAGTAATAAACTCTAGAATTTTTAATTTAATAAAAAAGACAGATGTTTATTTCCAGTTATTAAAATTTTTATGTAATTGTTAAATAATTTGTCCTTGAACAGTAAGTCTATGAATTTGCAATGCTAGAAACTGGGTTTCAACACTCGTGGTGACAACCAACAAAGAGACCATTGTTGTTGTTTTTTAAGTTAAAAACAATTCAAATTTTTTTACTCAGTATCTTTTAAAAGGTCTTAAAATAGATTCATTTTGTACCAATGATACTAAAGTTTCTTTGTCAAGAAATAAAAGTTAAATAAGTATTTCTTTTTGTGTGAGTTAGCAAGTTGTTATAAATCAGTTTTAATAAATATACTATAGTTGTACCCGCCATCTGGTGACTTAATGTGTAATGAAAACTGACAATATTTAATTTCTAATAATTTTGAATTTTTATTTGTTATTTTCAGGAAAATTATAAAGATCTGTTAAGATTGCTGTATGTTCTCTAATGCGAGCTACCTGCAAAGATAGGATCTAAAGTTATACCAGTAATTAATGTAGCTAATTTAATATATTAGTCCAACAAAGAGAATACAATGATATGGTCAGTAGAGATAGGTATGTATTGATTATTCAGTTAGGTGTACTTATTGCTAATGATATTTTTGGCTGTTTGAACCAATTACTTTGAAAGGAAAGCTTAATTTGTAACATTTAAAGATAGCAGGATTTTTTGAAAACTACATCCAGGATATTATTGTAATTTGAGAATTATATTTCACCCAGAATTTCACATGCTAGGAGTTTGTTGTTTTCTTAAGAGAATGTAAAAAAAAAAACATTTGGTTTTATTGAAATAATTTCAATTTGAATTAATGTAAATGTGTATCTGCGCTGTTTCTTCACAGGAACCTATAACAGGCATTTTTATTCAACTTTACTGACACTCTGAAATAATAGGGCTTTGTGCTTATAGTATTTTGTGACATAGGTTAACATTTTTAAATGGCTTGTTTTGTTCGGTGTTATGCAAAGCAAAATGAAGTCTGTCTCTGCCAGCTATCCCTAATTTTAAACAAGTAAATGAGAGGGAAGATGATGAGTTAGTACTGGCAACCCTTGGGCAATTCTTCTGAAGTCTGATTGTGGGGTTTAGTTATAACCCATTTAATGCACCCATGACTCCAAAGATGGAGAGTGGTTGTGATCTTTGTTGTGCGTTTTTTAGCAAAATATGGAAAACAAAATGGTGTATAGACTTTTAGGTTCTGAAACTGTGATTCAGTGAGACATAATGAAAAGTCAGAGGAGTAGCTGTGATTGAGGGCCTCGATTAAAACATGATTTTTGGAAGGGTATTTATCTCAATTTAAACTCTATGAAATTTATAACTTTTGAAGACATCGATTTTAGAACAAGTTAGTAATTCATTTTAAGAGTTTGTCCTGTCAGAAATACAAAATTGTAGAGTTGTACTCAAAAAATTGTCCTGAAATATAAACGTTTTGATGGTCATGAAATCTTTTACAGTTATAATTGTATAAATAATTGTAGTTATGGAAAGAATCTGAATCATTTTTAAATACACTTAAACTTTATAAATCTAAATAATTTTTTCCATTATTTGGTCTATTTTAACAGCTGAAGCTTCAATTTATAAAAATAATGTAACTGTTTGCCTATAAAGTTACAATGTGTTTTTGCAGGCCAGGTAAACCCACGGCTGCCCAGGACATTTGGAGATGGACTGATTCATAAGTCTCATTTTGACGCTCTTGTAGAAGGTGAGCTGGAACTCCCTGAATTGAAACCCCCAAAACTGACTGATGTTGAACTAAGTATTGGAAAGCTAATTGCAGACAACCTGGTTGTAAATGGTGCCACTTTGCAGATGGGTAAGTTAGTTGTGAAATCTGCAAAGTAAATTTGTGTTTATGTTTACCTGTTATATAGGTATGTATGTGTGGAGAATATTTCTAAGTTATAAATGTTGTCTGATAGTTGTGGAATTTTCTAGAAAAAATGTATCAGGCATTTGAGCTGCTTTGATGGAAACTTAGATTTTGTTGTGTAATTATAAACTTCATACTCAAATGTGGAAGCCCATTTTGCTAATATTATAATAAGTTGGAAAAAAAAATGATTTATTTTTTGGGGACTACTTGTTTCGACAGACCAACACTATGTCAAAGCATGTAGTACATTTCCCTGAAAATAAATAGCTTTATCATGCTTATAAGTCATTGTTTGCTTACTTTTCGTGATATATCTGTATATATCACAAAAGGTGTGACGGTTATAATATTGATGTATCATTATTATTATTAATGAATGCTTTTTCAACTGTTTTCATATCTCTTTTTGGAGATAGGCGAAGATAAGTTCTTTTCTTTACCTTTGTAGTTTCTTTTAATTGAAAGTTTTTTTATTGGCTGGCTTGTACCGTGTACAGCTCTTATTCATCCATAAATCTCAATTCTTCTACTATTGTACTCGTATGTAGTAAATACCATACAGGTACTTTACTTGTTACTTTCAAAGCATTCCAACTACTTAACTATTTTTTTACCTCTCTACTCCTTTTGTAAAAAGTTGAATCCTCAGTTTATTTACAGTTAGGTTTAATATGTTCCAAAGTTTTAATTATTACATCCAAATCTTTTGCTACCAGTAACAAAGGCGTATTACTTGTGAACTCTTTATTGTGTTATCTTTTTCTTTCTCTTCTGAAACTTAATGTATATTCTCTTGTATTCTCTTCTTAGTCAACTTCAAATAGTTTCATCTTTTTGCTCCCACACTTCCAGCTCTTATCCTGCTCTCATGTGTTTCCAGTTTGTACTCATTCTCAGTGTAAGTTTTTGAACTTGTCTGTGCCACTATTTCTTTTTCCATCTTGATTGTTTTTCTGCCACAATCAACGGTTTACTTTAATATTATTGTTATATTTATTTACATTTGTAGCTGATGTCAAAAATAATTGTTAACCATTAACATTTAATTTAATTTGATCACCAAACTCTACTAATCATGAGAACATTGTATTACTCTGTGAAGTTTAAACATGTTTATCTGGTTCATTACAAACTTGTTTAAATTTCACTAATCATGAGAACATTGTATTACTCTGTGAAGTTTAAACATGTTTATCTGGTTCATTACAAACTTGTTTAAATTTCACGAACCACGAGAACATTGTATAACTCTGTGAAGTTTAAACATGTTTATCTGGTTCATTACAAACTTGTTTAAATTTCACTAATCATGAGAACATTGTATTACTCTGTGAAGTTTAAACATGTTTGTCTGGTTCATTACAAACTTGTTTAAATTTCACGAATCACGACAACATTGTATAACTCTGTGAAGTTTAAACATGTTTATCTGGTTCATTACAAACTTGTTTAAATTTCACTAATCATGAGAACATTGTATTACTCTGTGAAGTTTAAACATGTTTATCTGGTTCATTACAAACTTGTTTAAATTTCACGAATCACGAGAACATTGTATAACTCTGTGAAGTTTAAACATGTTTATCTGGTTCATTACAAATTTGTTTAAATTTCACGAATCACGACAACATTGTATAACTCTGTGAAGTTTAAACATGTTTATCTGGTTCATTACAAACTTGTTTAAATTTCACAAACCACGAGAACATTGTATAACTCTGTGAAGTTTAAACATGTTTATCTGGTTCATTACAAACTTGTTTAAATTTCACTAATCATGAGAACATTGTATTACTCTGTGAAGTTTAAACATGTTTATCTGGTTCATTACAAACTTGTTTAAATTTCACGAATCACGAGAACATTGTATAACTCTGTGAAGTTTAAACATGTTTGTCTGGTTCATTACAAACTTGTTTAAATTTCACGAATCATGAGAACATTGTATAACTCTGTGAAGTTTAAACATGTTTATCTGGTTCATTACAAATTTGTTTAAATTTCACGAATCACGACAACATTGTATAACTCTGTGAAGTTTAAACATGTTTGTCTGGTTCATTACAAACTTGTTTAAATTTCACGAATCACGACAACATTGTATAACTCTGTGAAGTTTAAACAAGTTTGTAATAAACCAGATAAACATAAAAGTGTTAATACCCATACCAGCAATTCTGAGATACATTTATATTTCAAGTGGGCTCCTAGTCCTCAAGAAAGACTAGAGGTTTTAACCATACTAATGTTTTTCAGAATTGCTGGTATGGGTATTAACACTTTTATTGCTAAGCAGAGAATAATGTTTCGACCTTCCGAGGTCATTTTCAGGTTAACAAAAGTTAACAGTTTATGTACTCAAATGTATTGCTAAAAAGGCCTAGTTTATTAGTTTTTTTAACTCTAGGTTCTTTGCAAAGAAATTGCTATGCATTTAAATGTGCATTTTAGAATGTAATTCACTAAAATAGAATGTCTGAAAATTGCCATTATTTAAGTGACTATATGAGTAATCCATAAAGAGGTTTAAAAAGACTTTCAGTTACACACATTAGTCACTTGTTAATGTTGAGATGACCTAGGAAGGTCAGGTCAAAATGTTGCTCTTGTTATCAATAAAAGTGTTAATACCCATACCAGCAGTTCTGAGATGCAAAACTTTAGTCTGTTACACAAGGGTCTTTCTGCAATTTACAGGAAATAAAATGCAATTTGCCAGAACAAAATTTAGAAGCATTTTGTACTCTTCAGATGCTCAAGTCATCAGACTTATTTAAATGTTTTTCTATGCTGCAGGTATTGGTTCCATTCCGGATGCTGTTCTGGCCAGCTTGAAAGGTCACAAAGATCTGGGAGTTCATTCTGAAATGTTTAGTGATGGTGTGGTAGACTTGGTGGAATCAGGCTGTATCACCAACCACCAAAAGAAAATCCAACCAGGCAAAATTGTGGGTAGTTTATCCTTCGGCACTCGACGGTTTTATGATTTCATGGATAATAATCCATTCATTAGTAAGTAAGATTTATGTTGTTTTTTGATCAAGATGAGCAAAATAATTTCTTGCATATTAATAAGTTCGGGATATGTTACTCATTGCAAAGTGTTTTATTATAACTCTTGATTCACTAATTTGTTTCTTCACCTATTTTTAAAAACCTTTATTAAATATTACAGTTCCAACATACATAAAAAAATCAAAATTTTTGATAAAGTTTTGTTGCAAAGATTCATATGTGAATTTTCAAAGTTTTTATGAAAGAGTGGGAATGTTATAGGTGGCAGGCAGCATCAGTTGATGATGGCTGCCATTTAAGGGTTAATTTGAATTCGAAACGATTTTCATCTTAAGAATAAAAGTTATTATTTCGTTTGCATAACTTGTAGAGCTTTCTAAATGAATATAAAAAGTTGTTGTTTTTTTGGGGGGGGATTTTTAATTTTGTTTTATTATTGTTTCCATCTTATTTTAACTGAAGCTGAATCACAGACGTAATGGAAAATTATTTTTGAAAGCCATTAAATAAAATGAATAAAACTTTCTGTTTCTTTTCCAGTGAATCTAATATTTTGAGTGATTTTTTATATTTTTTTACATTTACAGTTTGAACTGTTTACCTTTATACAAGGCTCAGCATGGCCATGTGGGTTAAGGCGCTCAATTCCTGATTTGAGGGTCAAGGGTTTGAATTTCAGTTACACCAAACATGCTCGCCCTTTTGGCTATGGGGGCATTACAATATGATGGTCAATCCCACTATTCTTTGTTAAAAGAGTTGCCCAAGAGTTCATAGTAGTTGGTGATAACTAACTGTCTTTCCTCTAGTCTTACCCTGCTAAATTATGGATGGTTAGTGCAGATAGCCCTCATGTAGCTTTGTGCAAACAAATAAACAAAACCTTAATACAGATTGTTTCTTTCAGTTTTTTGTCTGGCGTGTACCACTTATGCATGTTATCCATTTCCAGATTTATTATTGTACATCATATGATGTGGCATAAATCTGTGTACTCAAGGGGTATTGTTAAAGAGGCGAAGTGTGCTAGTTGTTTCTTCTAAGTTCTTTGTAAAGAAATGGTGCATCTTTTAAATGTGCATTTTGGAATGTAAATAACATGTAACTCACTAAAATAGAATGTCTGAAAATTGTTATTATTTACATGGCTTCCTAATAAATCTGTAAAAAGGCTTAAAAAGACTTTTAGTTACACGCGTCAGTCACTTCTGGACTAATGTTCATTGTCAGCAAATGAAAAGGAATGGTTGACATGTTGAAATTAAAAAAAAGGTTCTTTCTGTTCTTCATAAACATGTACACCAAAATAAGGACACTTTGAGAAAGTTAAAGATTAGGTGTTAAGTGAAACAGACAGATCTTTCATACCTGACAGAACCTATCTCTATTAAACTCCTACATTTATTCAACAAATAAACTACTCATAGCTTATAAACATAAATACACAATATATCTGCAGAATAAAATACTGTGAGATGTATTAAAAGGATATATTTATGTAAATACACTGCTAGTAGATTAACTCTTGTGAAACCTGTGTGGAACTTAATGAATGTCCAGGACTATCATTTAGACCTGATATCAGTGAAGGGTTAAAACTACACTAATAAACGTTAACTGTGTACTACACCTAGACATAGCCAATCGAAAAGGGCCACAATAATTATTTAAATGAATACAAATTCTGGCCCTTGTGTATTTACAGAACTTAACATTACACATAACAAGATGAAATATTGTGAACTTTTAACAAATAACCGTAAGAAAGGTGGGAATTACGTTATTAATTTGCCTGATAATAAAATATTGATGACAGTCTATTTAGGTAATAAACATACTAAACAGCTTAGTAAACAATAGTTGAGTGCATCAGTTCAAACATACTTATTTTATTATGAGAAATTCCACTGTCATTAAATCAGTTTAACACTGTGATGTCTCATGTATGTATTATTTAACATTGTAATGTATCGTGTGTGTGTTATTTAACACTGTGATGTCTCGTATATGTATTATTTAACACTGTGTTGTCTCATATATGTATTATGATTGATAACTTTAATAATTTATTTAGTGGTACATATGGTAGATAACTTTAATAATTTATTTAATGGTAAATACAGTAGATAACTTTTATAACTTATTTAGTGGTACATATGGTAGATAACTTTTATAATTTATTTAATGGTAGATATAGTAGATAACTTTTATAACTTATTTAGTGGAACGTATGGTAGATAACTTTTATAATTTATTTAATGGTAAATACAGTAGATAACTTTTATAACTTATTTAGTGGTACATATGGTAGATAACTTTTATAATTTATTTAATGGTAGATATAGTAGATAACTTTTATAACTTATTTAGTGGAACGTATGGTAGATAACTTTTATAATTTATTTAATGGTAGATATAGTAGATAACTTTTATAACTTATTTAGTGGTACATATGGTAGATAACTTTAATAATTTATTTAATGGTAGATATAGTAGATAACTTTTATAACTTATTTAGTGGTACATATGGTAGATAACTTTTATATTTTATTTAATGGTAGATATAGTAGATAACTTTTATAACTTATTTAGTGGTACATATGGTAGATAACTTTAATAATTTATTTAATGGTAGATATAGTAGATAACTTTTATAACTTATTTAGTGGTACATATGGTAGATAACTTTTATATTTTATTTAATGGTAGATATAGTAGATAACTTTTATAACTTATTTAGTGGTACATATGGAAGATAACTTTAATAATTTATTTAATGGTAGATATAGTAGATAACTTTTATAACTTATTTAGTGGTACATATGGTAGATAACTTTTATATTTTATTTAATGGTAGATATAGTAGATAACTTTTATATTTTATTTAGTGGAACGTACAGAAGATAACTTTTATAATTTATTTAGTGGTACATATGGTGGATAACTTCTGTGTTTTCCCTTTCTTCTTCAAGTGATGATGGGTGCTGAGTATGTGAACAGCATTCCTGTGATTGCTTCAAACCCAAAGGTCACTGCAATCAACTCCTGCATTGAAATTGACCTTACAGGTCAAGTTGTATCTGACTCCATTGGTACTCAAATATACTCAGGTTAGTAATATCACTTTCAGGTGTGGTACTCATGGGTTTTGTAATGTTTTATACTAACTTCTAGTTAATGTTTATTTGTAGTAATTGTATTTTGAAAATAAATCCATTTATAAAGGAGAATTTAAATGTTTTACATTTTGAAAGTTACTAATATTTCGTGAAAATATCTTAAAGTCATGACATTATCAGTTCATGTCGGGTTTTGTTTCCATGGAAGTTCTTTACTTTCATGTTTTATTAGTAGTTATTAGAATGCCTTGAATAGTTTAAACAGTTTTAGACTATATTTGACCTGTTAGCTTATTTTTATTGTTTCTTCTACAGTACTGTTTCTCATCTTGATTTGTCAGATAGCCCCCCCCACCTCCCACATCCTGGTTTTGATCTTCAGGACTCTCCTTTGTCTTTACAAGCATGAAATAGTTTTTGATGTTTCTTGATGTAGTTCATCATAGTTCATAAGAAGAGCGATGCATGCACGTCGGGAACTCAAGAAAAAACAATATCTTGACCCAGTGAAGATAGCCTGTGATCCTTTTGAGAAACACTGTTCTAGAACAATAACATGTTTGTTTTCAAATGTTTGAACAAATAAAATATTTCAGGAGATTCACAAGAATAATGAATGTCGACTCAACAGATTCACCTTGCTTTCTCTTTTGAGTAACATTGAAAAGATCGAAATAGTCATTTCTAGAACAAAGTTAAGAAACCTTTGAAAGTGATTTTGAAGAGTGTTAAGTATTTTATCACTCCCATCATTTCCACACTGTATGGCACTAGTTACAGATAGATAAATGCTTTCAAAGAAAATATCCAGCAAGAGAATATGTTACACATCATCACACTTTACCAATACTTGTCTCATAATATGTTACACATCATCACACTTTACCAATACTTGTCTCATAATATGTTACACATCATCACACTTGACCAGTACTTGTCTCAGAATGTGTTACACATGATCACACTTGACCAGTACTGTCACAGAATATGTTACACATCATCACACTTGCCCAGTACTTGTCTCAGAATATGTTACATAATATCACACTTGACCAATACTTGGCTCAGAATATGTTACACATCATCACACTTGTCCAGTACTTGTCTCAGAATGTAACACGTCATCACACTTGACCAATACTCGTCTCATTCTTTTTCTGTTACCTGTGTTTAAAAATTAAATAAATTATGTTTAATAAAAGATTATAATTTGAATGGCTGCCATAGATGGGAAATAGTACTTAATATGTGTACTTAGTTTGAATTTAGTGATGATGTTTAGTTTTGGCTACATACAAGAAAAATAACTTGGTATATTGAAAAATCTGCATGTTACATTCCACAAACCTAGTTGTTACAGGTGAATATTGCTATACTGAAATATCTGCATGTTACATTCCACAAAACTTGTTGTTACAGATGAGTATTGCTACATTGAAGTATCTGCATGTTACATTCCACAAACCTTGTTGTTGTTGCAGATGAGTATTGCTATATTGAAATATCTATATGTTACATTTCACAAACCTTGTTGTTACAGGTGAATATTGCTATATTAAAATATCTGCATGTTACATTCCACAACCCTTGTTGTTGTTACAGGTGAATATTGCTGTACTGAAATATCTGCATGTTACATTCCACAAAACTTGTTGTTGCAGATGACTATTGGTATATTGAAATATCTGCATGTTACATTCCACAAACCTTGTTGTTGTTGCAGATGAGTATTGCTATATTGAAATATCTATATGTTACATTTCACAAACCTTGTTGTTACAGGTGAATATTGCTATATTGAAATATCTGCATTTTACATTCCACAAACCGTGTTGTTCTTACAGATGAGTATTGCTATATTGAAATATCTGCATGTTACATTCCACAAACCTTGTTGTTGTTACAGATGAGTATTGCTATATTGAAATATCTGCATGTTACATTCCACAAACCTTGTTGTTACAGATGAGTATTGCTATATTGAAATATCTACATGTTACATTCCACAAACCTTGTTGTTACAGATGAGTATTGCTATATTGAAATATCTGCATGTTACATTCCACAAACCTCATTGTTACAGATGAGTATTGCTACATTGAAATATCTGCATGTTACATTCCACAAACCTTGTTGTTTTTACAGATGAGTATTGCTATATTGAAATATCTGTATGTTACATTCCACAAACCTTGTTGTTACAAATGAGTATTGGTATATTGAAATATCTGCATGTTACATTCCACAAACCTTGTTGTTGTTGCAGATGAGTATTGGTATATTGAAATATCTGTATGTTACATTCCACAAACCTTGTTGTTGTTACAGATGAGTATTGCTATATTGAAATATCTGTATGTTACATTCCACAAACCTTGTTGTTACAGATGAGTATTGGTATATTGAAATATCTGCATGTTACATTCCACAAACCTTGTTGTTTTTACAGATGAGTATTGGTATATTGAAATATCTGTATGTTACATTCCACAAACCTTGTTGTTGTTACAGATGAGTATTGCTATATTGAAATATCTGCATGTTACATTCCACAAACCTTGTTGTTGTTACAGATGAGTATTGCTATATTGAAATATCTGTATGTTACATTCCACAAACCTTGTTGTTTTTACAGATGAGTATTGCAATATTGAAATATCTGCATGTTACATTCCACAAACCTTGTTGTTACAGATGAGTATTGGTATATTGAAATATCTGCATGTTACATTCCACAAACCTTGTTGTTTTTACAGATGAGTATTGCTATATTGAAATATCTGCATGTTACATTCCACAAACCTTGTTGTTACAGATGAGTATTGATATATTGAAATATCTGCATGTTACATTCCACAAACCTTGTTGTAGTTAGAGATGAGTATTGCAATATTG
Source organism: Carcinoscorpius rotundicauda (assembly GCA_011833715.1). NCBI lineage: Eukaryota > Metazoa > Arthropoda > Merostomata > Xiphosura > Limulidae > Carcinoscorpius > Carcinoscorpius rotundicauda. Next base: position 126,592,129 of record CM022394.1, on the reverse strand, counting down.
AAATATCTGCATGTTACATTCCACAAACCTTGTTGTTACAGATGAGTATTGCTATATTGAAATATCTGCATGTTACATTCCACAAACCTTGTTGTTACAGATGAGTATTGCTATATTGAAATATCTGCATGTTACATTCCACAAACCTTGTTGTTGTTACAGATGAGTATTGGTATATTGAAATATCTGTATGTTACATTCCACAAACCTTGTTGTTTTTACAGATGAGTATTGCAATATTGAAATATCTGCATGTTACATTCCACAAACCTTGTTGTTACAGATGAGTATTGGTATATTGAAATATCTGCATGTTACATTCCACAAACCTTGTTGTTCTTACAGATGAGTATTGCTATATTGAAATATCTGCATGTTACATTCCACAAACCTTGTTGTTACAGATGAGTATTGATATATTGAAATATCTGCATGTTACATTCCACAAACCTTGTTGTTACAGATGAGTATTGATATATTGAAATATCTGTATGTTACATTCCACAAACCTTGTTGTTACAGATGAGTATTGGTATATTGAAATATCTGCATGTTACATTCCACAAACCTTGTTGTTTTTACAGATGAGTATTGCTATATTGAAATATCTGCATGTTACATTCCACAAACCTTGTTGTTGTTACAGATGAGTATTGCTATATTGAAATATTTGCATGTTACATTCCACAAACCTTGTTGTTACAGATGAGTATTGATATATTGAAATATCTGCATGTTACATTCCACAAACCTTGTTGTTGTTACAGGTGAGTATTGCTACATTGAAATATCTGCATGTTACATTCCATAAACCTTGTTGTTGTTACAGGTGAGTATTGCTGTATGTACTTGTGTGGAATAATAATTTGTAACACTTGTTTCTCTATATGTTGCATTGTAATAATTATATTTACCACATTCCTTTTCTTGTCCTTGAACAATGTATTTTACCTCAATTGTTTCAGTCTACCTAGCTGTACACTTGGTACCAGATGTTGTCTTGAGGAGGGGGAATGTATACAATGGGTTGATATCCCATTGTGATGTTTAATTCTTCTAATTCTCATGGGTAGATGTTAAGCACCAGATCCTGTGTGCCAGTTGGACATGATCAAAACTTGATATTTGATTTTAACTATTAGGTAGTTTGGTTGATCTGTGCAATAAATGGTGCAAGTAGAAAATATACTTAACTTGTACATTGTTTTTCCATTTCTTTTCACCCAACTTTCTCTGTGAACAAAGAATGATCATCACTTTTTTGATATTTTAAAGTAAAAGTTATTCTTCCTTAGTGTCGTTTTATGTTAAATTTTGCTGTAATATGCAGTTTTTAAAATGTAGTTCCTATTTAATTTATAGAGAATTATGGATGGTAAAGTTTAAATCATAGGATCTTAAGGAAATCATGTGTCAGTTTTGTAATATTTACCTGACGTCTTATCAGTATTCCTGGAAATGTTATGAAATTTTGATCATTCAGAAAATGTTTACTGACCAATTTAGACCAGAATCTCTCTACTTTGTCAGTTAAGTGAAAGATATTTTTCAGCTTCTTTTCTAATATATAATTTGTGTGATGTTTAATAAAGTTGAAACCTTTATGCAAATGCTGGTTGAATTTCTACCTGAAATATAACTTTACTTTGGTGATTAACAAGTTGTGTGTTGGAAAAATATCCAAAGTTTGACTCAACGTCTCTTGATCTGGACATAATTTGTTTTTCACTTACTTTACAAGCTTCTCTTATTTAAAAAATAATGAACGAAAGTGTAGGACTTGTTCTATTATGTATTCACTTACTCAGAAACAGAACATAAATGTTGGGCTAAAATAATTTTGCCTAATCCAGAAAGGCTGGTACTTTTAATACACTTTTAATCATGGTAACTGTGTACAACTGTGAAACCTGGATGTACCATATGATTACAAACAAATAGATAGAGAAAGTACATGCATGGAACCCTGGAATTAAAATATTAAATTCTTATGTTATTAATTTCGCAATATCTGTCTAGGCTTTGGTGGTCAAGTGGACTTTTTGAGGGGTGCAGCAGTGTGTCACGATGGGCTTGGCAAACCTATTCTAGCTATGCCATCCTTATCAAGTAAAGGAGATTCCAAGATTACACCATTTATCAAGCAAGGTGTGTACATTGTGGATAATTTGGTAAATAAAAAAACGTTGACAGATGTCTGTGAAATAAATGTCACAACAGCATAGTGCTGTAACAATAGTGAAACAAAGTTCATAAATATTAATATTTGATTGGTAAAACAGAATACCAGAGATTTCTTCTGGTAATACTGTAACAAATTTAGTAAAAGTGTAATAATCTAATTCAAACATCTTCTGGTTCTTTCCATCAACAAGTAAAGAGGATGTGAAGTAATACAAATATCATTCACTGCAGTATAAAAATTACAGTATCCTTATTGTTTGTTAAGGTTTCTTGCTGTGGAACATTTGATGACTGAAATGTGAAGTCTTAACTTACACCATGATAAATGACTTCAATAACTGTCACTCTTTATTGTAGATGCCTATTTTGGTTTGTAGTTAATAGCCATTGTTTTATATAGATCCCAGCATTTTATAGTTTTGATGTTAGTTTCCATTAAAACTCTATAGGCCAGTATATTTTTGTCTTATTCTGTGTATGTAAGTCAGACTAGCTTCATTCTTTACACACAAGTACTATCTGTGCTAGCCATCCCTAACTTAGCTGTGTAAGACTAGAGAGAAGGCTGCTATTTATCACAACCCACCACCAACTCTGGTGATACTCTTACCCAAACAAATAGTGGAATTACTACCATCTTATAATGTCTCCATAGCTGAAAGGTGATTCAAACCCACAACCCTCTTATTGTGATTTGAATGCCATAACCATCTGGCCATGCCAGGTCTGTTATGTTTTTTTCCAGGAAACTATTGTCATGTTGCAGTCAATGTTGTAAACCATAATTCGTATTATATATAGAAACTTTACAAATAAGAAACTATCTTATGACCTCATCAGTATTATCTTTTTAATCTAAGAACTTGAATAAGTCATAACATCTTGAAAATTGACTATTTTTTAATCATTGTCTTTGTTATTTTTGTTCCATGTTGTAATTTATGTGTCCAATACATTATTTTCTATGTAAGGTTTCAGGCTTTTGTACTATTACTATAGGATATCACTTCTACAACTCTGTTTTAATTTTTCACCCCAGTGTACACTTTGAATACACAGTACTGCAGTACTTACAAAACAAAGCATCGTGAATGTTAAAACATAATGTTCAACATTCACAAGGACATGTTTAATGATTCTTTGATCTTTTTACCAAAACTTTTTAAACTCAGGCTAAACTACACCCATGTAAGAGAAAGAAAAGTTACAGCTAAAAAGTGTAGAAACCAAACATGAAAGTTTATTAGAATGTGGTACACTAGTAGTGAATGTGTCATTTAGAAGTTGACATTTCGGTCAAAATAGTCCAGAAATTAAATACAGTTATAGTGATTGTTTATTTCAGGTGCTGGTGTTGTCACAACTAGAGCACATGTCCATTACGTAGTGACAGAATATGGAATTGCATTCTTGTTTGGAAAGAATATTCGTCAGCGAGCTCATGCTCTCATAGAAATTGCTCACCCGACTCACAGGGAGTCTTTGGAAAAGGCAGCATTTGAACGTCTGAAGTGTATGCCTACTCCTTAAAAGACAAAGTCAGAGAACTTAGAAATATTTCAGTAATAATTTGATTTTGTCTCAGAAGATAACACATATGTCACATCCACAACACTCACTAAGTATTAAATAGTGATTTTGTCATTGTTGTTTTGTTAGGAAAACATACATTACGAAAGTGTAACATGTGTTATTAATGCTGAAGTTTTGTTTATATATAAGTTGACATACAAATTATAAAGTTACATGATAAACATAACTTTATGTTTTGAGTAAAATTGAAACAAAACATGGAAAGATCTTTAAACCTTCTTATTCTGTTTTTTCACATGGTTTTACTTTTTTCTTAATTGAAAACCAACATAGAATTAATCAGTAGTACATATAAACTATAAAGCTAAATACATAACTGTGTTTCAGAGTTGTAAGTTTTCCCAAATGTGCAAGATAATGTTTAAAACCTTTTTTTTTCTTACTGTGGTTTGTCTATAAGTTACATATTCATACATAAAATAAGAAAGACCTTTTTGGTCTTGTGGGAGGATGTTACTGCCAATCAGGTTTTATTATTTTTATAATTCTACAATTGGATTTTAACTATTCTACACTTTTAAGGTTCATCTGGAGTTACTCACCTTGAATGGTATTGTTATGTCTACTTAAAACATATATTTGTTATATTTAAGTTAGGAGTGTATCCAGGAAAGAGTATCAAACCCCTTTCAAGTGGACTACTGAGCAAATTGATCTAATAAATAACGTTAATTTTTTTCTTTAAATTATAAATAAGAAATAAGGAAAATTCACTTTACAAAAACTATAATCATTTTATCAACCAATCAAAATGAATGTGAATGTCTACATTATCTGTCAGTTAAAACTGATGTAAAATGTCCACTTTATCAATCAGTCATAACCTGTGTTAAACATCTACATTATCAACCAGTGATAATCTATGTTAAACATCCAGATTATCAACCAGTCATAACCCATGCTAAACATCTACATTACCAAGCAGTGATAATCTATGTTAAACATCCAGATTATCAACCAGTCATAACTCATGTTAAACATCTACATTACCAAGCAGTGATAATCTATGTTAAACATCCAGATTATCAACCAGTCATAACCCATGTTAAACATCTACATTACCAAGCAGTGATAATCTATGTTAAACATCCAGATTATCAACCAGTCATAATGCATGTTAAACATCTACATTACCAAGCAGTGATAATCTATGTCAAACATCCAGATTACCAACCAGTCATAACCCATGCTAAACATCTACATTACCAAGCAGTGATAATCTATGTCAAACATCCAGATTACCAACCAGTCATAACCCATGCTAAACATCTACATTACCAAGCAGTGATAATCTATGTTAAACATCCAGATTATCAACCAGTCATAATGCATGTTAAACATCTACATTACCAAGCAGTGATAATCTATGTCAAACATCCAGATTACCAACCAGTCATAACCCATGCTAAACATCTACATTACCAAGCAGTGATAATCTATGTCAAACATCCAGATTATCAACCAGTCATAACCCATGTTAAACATCTACATTACCAAGCAGTGATAATCTATGTCAAACATCCAGATTATCAACCAGTCATAATGCATGTTAAACATCTACATTACCAAGCAGTGATAATCTATGTTAAACATCCAGATTATCAACCAGTCATAACCCATGTTAAACATCTACATTATCAAACGGTGATAATCTATGTTAAACATCCAGATTATCAACCAGTCATAACCCATGTTAAACATCTACATTATCAAACGGTGATAATCTATGTTAAACATCCAGATTATCAACCAGTCATAACCAGTGTTATTCATCTACATCACCAAACAGTGATAATCTATGTCAAACATCCAGATTATCAACCAGTCATATCCCATGTTAAACATCTACATTACCAAGCAGTGATAATCTATGTTAAACATCCAGATTATCAACCAGTCATAACCCATGTTAAACATCTACATTACCAAGCAGTGATAATCTATGTTAAACATCCAGATTATCAACCAGTCATAACCCATGTTAAACATCTACATTATCAAACGGTGATAATCTATGTTAAACATCCAGATTATCAACCAGTCATAACCCATGTTAAACATCTACATTACCAAGCAGTGATAATCTATGTTTAAACATCCAGATTATCAACCAGTCATAACCCATGTTAAACATCTACATTATCAAACGGTGATAATCTATGTTAAACATCCAGATTATCAACCAGTCATAACCCATGTTAAACATCTACATTACCAAGCAGTGATAATCTATGTTAAACATCCAGATTATCAACCAGTCATAACCAATGCTAAACATCTACATTACCAAGCAGTGATAATCTATGTTAAACATCCAGATTATCAACCAGTCATAACCAATGCTAAACATCTACATTACCAAGCAGTGATAATCTATGTCAAACATCCAGATTATCAACCAGTCATATCCCATGTTAAACATCTACATTACCAAGCAGTGATAATCTATGTTAAACATCCAGATTATCAACCAGTCATAACCCATGTTAAACATCTACATTATCAAACGGTGATAATCTATGTTAAACATCCAGATTATCAACCAGTCATAACCCATGTTAAACATCTACATTACCAAGCAGTGATAATCTATGTTAAACATCCAGATTATCAACCAGTCATAACCAATGCTAAACATCTACATTACCAAGCAGTGATAATCTATGTCAAACATCCAGATTATCAACCAGTCATATCCCATGTTAAACATCTACATTACCAAGCAGTGATAATCTATGTTAAACATCCAGATTATCAACCAGTCATAACCCATGTTAAACATCTACATTATCAAACGGTGATAATCTATGTTAAACATCCAGATTATCAACCAGTCATAACCCATGTAAACATCTACATTACCAAGCAGTGATAATCTATGTTAAACATCCAGATTATCAACCAGTCATAACCAATGCTAAACATCTACATTACCAAGCAGTGATAATCTATGTCAAACATCCAGATTATCAACCAGTCATAACCCATGTTAAACATCTACATTACCAAGCAGTGATAATCTATGTTAAACATCCAGATTATCAACCAGTCATAACCCATGTTAAACATCTACATTACCAAGCAGTGATAATCTATGTTAAACATCCAGATTATCAACCAGTCATAATTTGTGTTAAACTCTTCACCAAATGCATTGTACTCAAGTGCAACTCTTTCTTATTCTCACCCTTACCTCACAGCAAAAGTTCTAGATTAACCACTAACAGTACTTCTGCTTCTCTTCTGGATTATAAAACTGCATAAAACACTTCGTGGTGTGCGTGCTGGGTTAATCTTTCTTTTAGCTATTTAATGTGTGTTTAATAAAATACTGTAGTAGATATACATAATTTCTACCAAACTCTCCCTTAAAGGTATATTTACCTCCAAAAAATATAAATATTTTAGCTCATTAAACCAGTATTTGTCATAAGTTCATCACTTTAGGTGATTTATTTGTTTAGTAATCACTGTTTTATGTCCGAATGTGATTTGTCAGTGTTAAGTGCCTTATGAATAAGGTTTGATGCTGTAAGTAGCAGGATGTTTTGTTTCATCTTATATTCTCGAAGAAAGTGTAACAGTATAAAGACTGTTATGATTCCTACACTAAATATGGTAAACATCACAAAGACTGACAATTGTTCTCTCTCATGAAAGACCAGAGCCTAAAATCACTGGGTAATATTGATAAAACTTTGCAGAATGGATGTCAACTGCCTGTTGTGGAAACAAGTGTAGAGGATGACCTTTTTGAAAGTCTTCAGCCTTTCATCTTCTGGATCAGAGGTGAGTAACCTGTTGAATCTACAGGAAATCTCTCCTCCAATCAGAAACAGTGATAATCCAACCAATCATAACACACTCTCCACAAACCACCAGGATATTATATAAGACCGACAACACCTACACACACACTGACCTAAAGATGAAAGACTTCAAAACGTCATTCTCTGCACTTGTGTCTCAACTGCTATCCATTCTTCAAAGTTTCATCAAGAATACTCTGCCTGAACAATCTATCAAAGAATACTGAGTAATATATAATAATGTGAACAGATTTCTGTTTGTTATTAACACTTCCAAGGTTGTTAAATACAACCCATTTCTTTTTATCTCCTCTTTTTTGACAACAGATATGCTGACTAAAATAAACCAACTAACTTCTAATTGAAACTGTTAGATAAAAGATAGTAAGTTGAGAAAGTAATAGAGCTGTTTTTACCCTTTTTAATTTGAGATCTTTCCATGAATATCTTCAGCAATAAAAAGAATGTAAACATTTCAGCTTTGTTTATCATCCATCAGTCCAAGTGTCACAACTAATATATTCCGTTGTTTAGCTTTCTCTAAATCCATTAGTTGCTAAATTAGGCCTTCTGTTGTTTAGTTTTCTCTAAATCCATTAGTTGTTAAATAAGGCCTTCTACTGTTTGGCTTTCTCTAAATACATTGGTTATTAAATTAGGCCTTTTGTTGTTTGGCTTTCTCCAAATACATTATTTACTAAGATAGGCCTTCTATTGTTTCTTTCTTTAAACCCATTAGTTACTAAATTAGGCCTAGAGCTTTGTCCCGGTCTTGTGAAAAATTGGTCTTGAACAAAATTGAGCTGTTTTTATATCTTTGAACATTTCTGTTGTAAGTATAAAATGAATTCTTTATCATTTGTGCCTTAATATACATTAATACACTATGACAATAAATTTAGACAAAATCTTTGTTGACATATTGCAGGCCTGGCATGGCCAAGCATGTTAAGGTGTGCGACTCATAATCTGAGGGTCACAGGTTCGCATCCAGGTTGCACCAAACATGCTTGCCCTTTCGGCCGTGGGGGTGTTATAATGTGACAGTCAATCCCATTATTCATTAGTAAAAGAGTAGCCCAAGAGTTGGCAGTGGGTGGTGATGACTAGCTGCCTTCCCTCTAGGCTTACACTTCTAAATTAGGGATGGCTAGCACAAATAGCCCTCGAGTAGCTTTGTGTGAAATTCGAAAACGAACAAACAAGACATATTGCACTGATGTTTTTTCAAAAGTGAGACAAATAGAAAACTGCATCATGTTTCTAGCTGTATCCAGAAACAAAACAGGTGATTTCAAAGTGAAAAACAAAAACTTGTAGTAATTTTCCTACTAGTTCTAACAGTTTAATAAATTAAAATATTGTTTTAAATCACTACAATTTGAGAAAATAATGTTTAGACTGGTTGATATAATTTCAAAAATGAGATGTTTTATGTTACTACTGTTTGATACAATAACTTTTCATATTGATTTGTACAGTTTCAAAGATTAAAATATATTTTTATGTTACTGCTGTTTGATATATTTTTATACTGGTTGGTACAGTTTCGAAGATTAAAATATATTTTTATATTACTGCTGTTTGATATATTTTTTTAACTGGTTAGTACAATTTCAAAAATTAAAATATATTTTTATGTTATGCAGTTTGATATATTTTTTTGCTGGTTTGTACAGTTTCAAAAATAAAAATATAATTTTGTGTGACTACTGTTTGATTGTGTGAGTGTGGTAACAGAACGACTGGTGTGTGTGGTATGACGTATTCAACAATGTGATTTTTTAAATTCATTTTTCTTTGTGTCATATGAAATTCCAACATTAAAGATATGTTTGTAAAATTGGAATAATTTTTTTTTTTTGGTTTGGTATGATAAATTGTTCAATACAACTGTAAGGAGAGGGATTGTTCCCAAAAATAACGTTTTCCAAAACATTTTACCAAATTTTTTTCTTTATTTGTGGTAAATACAATAAATGTACATGCATGTAGTTATGGTAACTGTGTAATGTGAATATTTTCTAGTCAAAGTAACATTTTTGTACCATAATTGAACTTATTAAATGTGCTTAGGACATAATGATTGGTTACATGAAAGGTTAAAGTAATGCTGAGAGAATTGCTGACATCATGGAACATTGTCATAAGAATGGGTTTGCAAAATATAAATGTTAAATAGCAATGTGTTGGAATTCCAAAATTCGACTAACAAAACCCGGAACCATGTTGTCAACCAACGAGGTTCTCGTACACTAACTAGTGAGAACCAATATTAACAACCTCACGGAACGTTTCTCATACTAGCCTCCCCCCTTCGGAGGCACAGCAGAAGGTCTGTAGACTCACACAACTAGAAACTGGGTTTTGATACTCGTGGTGGGCATAGCACAGATAGTCTATTGTGTAGATTTGTGCTTAATTCCAAAAAAAAAAACTAGTACAAATTAACCACTTTTTATTCTCATCTGATGACTGGAGATTTCTGAAACCTTTAGTTACTCTTATCTGTGGAAAGCAGCAGGCAGCCATTTTTATCTTTATAAAAATCATAAACAGCTTGGCTATATCATAGCGGCCCGGCATGGCCAAGTGCATTAAGGCATTCGACAAATAATCTGAGGGTCACGGGTTCGAATCCTCGTCGCACCAAACACGCCCTTACAGCTGTGGGGACGTTATAATGTGACAGTCAATCCCCCTATTCGTTGGTAAAAGAGGAGACCAGGAGTTGGCGGTGGGTGGTGATGACTAGCTGCCTTCCCTCTAGTCTTACACTGCTATATTGGAGACGGCTAGCGCAGATAGCCCTTGAATAGCTTTGCGCGAAATTGAGAAACAAACAGCTGAATCATAGTTTAAAGAAAATAACTGAAACATAGAATTTGTTTATATTTATCATTATCGTGGCTGTTGTTTTTTTATCCGGTTAAAATCACAAGAACACAAACGTTTCTTTGATACTCTTCGGGATCTGTGATTACTTTATAATTATGGATATAACGAACATTCTTTCCGAAGTGACGTCATGGTCCTGCAAGAAATTTTTGTTTTGTTTTAATATATGCCATACTGAACGACGTATATTTTAAGTAATAAAAAAAGCTTTCGTTGAAGTGTAGCTCTTCTAGCTGCATCAATAAACAGGTTTCAGAACCTGGTATATCTTTTTACAGATGCTTGATGGACCCATTAAGAAAATTAACAGATTGGTGCAATTATGAAACAAAACTGGTGACCTCTAGAGAATTAGAGTGAATTTGGTGTATATTTTGTGAAATATTTGAATAAGTGTGTTAAATATTTGTATGAAATCAAACTATATCATTAAGTAGATGTAGTCTCATGCTAGGTATTAATTACTGGAACTACAGAACTTTAAAAAGGGCTACTTATCATTTTTGTGTGCCCTAAAGAGCAATTTTCCCGAAAGAAGGCCGAAAGCCGTTTGGAATTATCATCTGTTTTCACCATTCGCACTATAATAGTGTATTTCTGTCAGTTAGTAGACAATAAAATGGCATCACATATGGGGCGCTTAACGTTACAGTTTGCACCATTGTGACGAGAGGAAAAGTGTGCGTATCCTGTGAATCACGAGAAGAATTATGCACTCTGAAAGCAAAGACACAGAAGAACATATGAACTTCAAAGGCAAGAAATAAAAATAGTTGTTACTCATACTTTTGGTTTTATTTACTCTCGAAACAACACTTCAAGGACTCTGCAAAAGTACGTTTAATGTTGGTATTTATTATGAAATAAGTTTTGTCGATGGACCAAGGTCAGTCAGACAACATCGTATTTTACTAATGATATGTATTACTGGTGACAACGAGTCTTATGCTTATGGTAACGGTTATTAGAAACTAAACTGCAAAGAAATTTCACCTCAGTAACTACAAAGACACAAACCACAATCGGTTTTATTTACACTCTGTAAATTTCAAGATTTTATAGGCCGGGCATAGCCAGGTGTTTAAAGCGCTTGACTCGTAGTCTGAGGGAAGAGGGTTTGAATTCCCATCACACCAAACATGCTCGCCCTTTCAGCCGTGGGGACGTTATGATGTGACGGTCGATCTTACTATTGGTTGATAAAAAAGTAGCCCAAAGGTCGGTGGTAAGTGGTGATGACTAGCTGCCTTCCCTCTAGTCTAACACTGCTAAATTAGGGATGGCTAGCACAGATAGCCCTCGCGTAGCTTTGCGCGAAATTCCAAAAACAAAGGTTACATACGGTAAGATATATGGATCGAAAACAACGGGATCATCCATTAATCATTCTAACAACCTTTTTTTTTCGTAAACTATTTTGTGTAATTTTTAAAATTCGAAATATTTCCATCTTTATCGTTCAGAAAATGATGGCCCAACGTTTAAAATGACGGAAGCCAGTGTTGCGCTTTCTCAAACAGCGCCATCTGAAATGTTTTGTTTGGAGTTCAGTGCCAATTGGCTATTGCGCAAATAGCCAATTATGTTGCAACCAAACTCTTTTTTTTTTTAAAGTGACTGTTCAAAGTTGGTAGTATATTTATTGACAAATTTAACATCTATCGGTTTTAAAATAGCAGAAAGACATTCAAGTGTGCTAATTTCAGACCGAAACTATTAGTATCTACTTTTAGGATACACAGACACATAAAACAAGCTGTGTGAACTCTTGGCCTATTCCTTCATTCAGTCAAAGGATTGACGTCAACCAATTAAACTGCTCTCACGCCTGACGTAATTTACCTTCGTTTGGAAGCAATATTTTTCTCAGCATTCATAAAATAGAAGATAGTTCTCTTTTATGTTGACACAACCATGGATTCGTTTCTATCAAATCCGACACATTTTGAATTTTTATTAGTATTATAATCTAAAAGTAGAAACACTGAAATTTTGATCATATTTTAGTTAATTTCACTCTTATTACTCCCAGTGGCTCAGCGGTATGTCTGCAGACTTGCAACGTTAAAAACCGGGATTCGATACCCGTGGTGGGCAGAGCACAGATAGCCTATTGTGTAGCTTTGTGCTTAATTCAAAACAACAACGTCACTCTTATTTTCTTTAATAACATTTAAACTGATATTTTCCAAGACTCCTTCCTGTCCTTCAACATCTGTTATCTTTTTCTTCTAAAAATTAAGCACTGAAAGTAACACTGCATAGTCAACATGTTTAATAAAGCTCAAACAATCGATCTCTTTTGTTGTCTCTCGCTAATACAGTGGTAAGTCTGCGGACCTACATCTCTAAAATCAGGGGTTCGATTCCCCCTTTATAATGTTCCCAAGCAAGATTTAAAGTCTGGGTTTCAGTTCCCCGTAGTGATGGTCTGGCATGCCTTTAATCAATATTTCTTTATTATCTAGATAAGTACAGTCATTGTTATAAGGAGTCTTGAAAGATTAGAGTATTGTTGTTTTTACTAACCCAGCGTGGCCATGTGGTTAAGGTACTCGACTCGTAATCATCGTCACACCAATATGCTCGTCTTCTCACCTGTGAGGGCATTATAATGTTCAGTCAATCCCACTATTCATTGGTAAAAGAGTGGTACAACAGTTGGCGGTGAGTGGTGATGATTAGCTTCCTTCCTTCCAGTCTTTTAGTGTGTTATGTATTATAATTTACTTCAGACAAATCTCCAACTTATTGTGTTAATAATACAATTTATAAATAACGATTATTACAAATAGTTATTACCAATAATGATTCATATACAAAAGTTTTACAAACTTACAAGCAATATTAAGTCCTCTCTCTCATCTGAAACTGAATATTTTATCGACGATTTACGTCCACGAGTAGCGAATTAATTTTATGTTGACACACAGATACACTTAACTTGACAGGAATGCTAGCTAGCTCCACTCTTGTTTGAGAAAAGGGAAATAGTTATCTAATGTCCTCGTAGAAATACTAACGCCTAAAGTTCAACAATTTGTAATGTTCGAAATCTATAAACATTCCCGGTCCAATATCTACAGTTTTCAGATTAATAAGTATTGATCACAACTATAGCTTCCGAGGTTTACAGTATAGTGACAGTATCACACCAACAATATTTAAAAACTGTCTCTTGACGTCTTATGATGGCTACCTTTTATACTAATTAGGCGAAATTCTCGGAAGTTCAACAATATTCGAAGATATCCTAGTGTTTTCGTAAAACATACGTTGTTGATTCTTTCTCTCGAAATGCTGTAAATTTATAGAAGAGGCGGGACTTGCGCAATACACATTTAACAATATTCATTACATGCACCGAACTGAAGCAAACGCAAAAATTGAAATAAGTAAATCCATTATAACTGCTAAATTTGGAACGACTATCGCAAATAGTCCTTTGCGCAAACTTCCAAATTTGATCAAACCCCACAGTGGAAGAGCGTAGACAATTCAATGTACAACTTTAACAGCCACCCAGTGGCTCAGCGGTATGTCTGCGGATTTACACGCTAAAATCCGGGTTTCGATACCCGTGGTGGGCAGAGCACAGATAGCCCATTGTGTAGCTTTGTGCTTAATTCAAAACAACAACAACAACTTTAACTACAGTAATTTACACACACGTTTTACTGAGTTGTGTGAATATCATTGCTTTCATGAGAATTCGTAGATACTGAACATTATGATTGATATACATTCTTGAATTAAAGGTGTGTTTTTACCTTAAACGTAGAAAATATGTTAAATTCCTTTACCCTAAATTTAACTTCCTGTAGTGGTTAACATGTCAGCATCATTAACGTAAATATATTTGTATTTACTTTATACCTTAAATCTTGGTCGGAAGCCAAAAATCGTGATTTACGAACGTCACACTCAGCGAAATAAAGTGGTATTTGTATCCCAGAGTACTTGTAGGCTGAACTGACATATTACTGGCTCTTGAGTGTGGGATATAGCCGTCCCGAATTTTGAGCTACTCACCAGGAGGACAGCGACGACAACTGGTCGAAAGTGCAGCTGCATGAGCTTTGAATCGAATAACAGGATTGACTGTAATTCACATAACATGACCTCAACCAAATGTGTAAAATGCATGCTCGACCAAATTCATAAATTTATTTATTCATACAAATATGATGAACTGCTGGGAAAATTTACTTCTACGTAAAATATTTTCTCAACCCAAACGAGCCGTTTTTGCATATATATTTCTCGACATCACCGAAGGTTAGTGAAAGAATGGTCATCAAATGGTTTCAAAACTGGTAACATTAAAATCCACCTGTCAGGAAGTATGCCACAGTCTAAAGCTTTTGTCGTAAGAAGGGTTCACCAAACTACGGGGTGGTCGCTAGAAAAGCGGAAAATTTGTCAAACAGCTATTTATTTTTATAAAGAATAACTTTTACAAAGTTTTTTAAAGGCATATGTTATATTACACTCATAGATGCTCAAAATGATATTAAAATCATGCATTTTATTCATGATGTAAAGAAATCAAAATAGAAATGAATAAGCACGCATTTTATTCATGATCTCATCTGACCCTCAAATTTTCCGCTTTTCTAGTGACCACCCTGTATTAACTTCGAAGCTATTACCAAAGCGTTAGACGAACAAAGCATACCACACACCAACATTTCAACGGATAATTTTAAAAAAAACACACAAACACCCCCAAACCTTATACGAGTAGACAGAGATGACAGTTACAACATACTTAATCTCATTAATAATGGAATAACGCTTTGGTGTCAAAATACCGAGTAGAATAGCTGAAAACTCCGGCAATTGTAGTAACACAATGTTACAATTACCAAAGATACGGACATGTTTCCGTAGCCTGCTTAGGAACACCGAGGTGCTACGGCCGTGGCGAGGAACACCATATCACCCAATGTGAAAAAGATAAAGAAACACCGAAATGTTGTAACTGTGGTCAAACCCACACAGCCAATTATAAAGGTTGTGATAAGTATAAACAAATAAAAGAACGTATATATCAGATAAGAACAGCATCGTCAGAACAAAATCAATCAAGTGCAAAAAGACAACCAAAATGAGACATAACAACAGATTATAATAAAACAGCTAAAACCATATATGCACAAATGTTAAAAGGAAACAAATCCCCAAAACAGCAAGAACAGAATATTATTACTCGAGAAAATAACACCTCAACACAAATAAAAAAGCCACAAGAAAACAGCACCACATTCCAAGAAACAATTGCTAACACACCTGATAAAACAAGCCTTATTACTACCATAATCAAAAACATGTTTACAGAATACACAAAAACCGAACCAAACAACCAACTGCATCGATTTACTAATTAATATCTCCAAAAAACACATCACACCCTACATACCCTACATAATATCAACACTTACTGGATACATGCTCACAGCACAATGTTCACAGTAGTGTATATCAACATCCAAGGTGCAATAGCTTCCAAGAAACATGAGATCGAAGAACTAATACAAGAAACTAACCCCCATATTAAAATAGTAAGCGAAACTCTAATATATAATAACAAAAGATTTAAAATACCAAATTATTCAACAATAAGGAAAGACAGAATAAAGAAAAATGATAAAAACAGAGGCATTATGCTGCTTTTCAAAATGGAACTATCAGTTATAGAAATAACACTGAGCAGTAACAACGAACATGTTACAGTGGACATCCTGTAAAGAAACAAAACAAAAGTAACTGTAGCAAGAATAAACTTGCTCACCAAATAAACAACTAAATATAACATTACTCAATAACATCTTTTCCCACAACCGTAACTCAATAGTTATGGGAGACCTAAACAATAAAAATGTTAACTTTGGATGCCGGAGCTCAAACAACAATGGTAGAAGAGTCTTACAATTCATAGATGATAACAATATAGTCTTATTAAACGATGCCACCCACAGCGTATGCCACTAACTCCAGTGACGTTACGAGACCTGTGTATGTGTACACATAATCAGCCAAAAACTAATACAAATCCAGGTGGGAAAAGATGTTGACAGTGATTATCTTCCAATATATTGTGTCTTTGATCTCGCCCCCCATAAAGATATAACTTTCAGGAAAGAAAAGTTCAACTTAAGTAAAGAAAATTGGCAAAATTACAAATAGGGATTAAACAACCTTTTACCTAATAAAGTTATAAAAGAAGTTAAAACCCATATTGAAATGGATAATTACTATTAAACAACAACGGAGTGCCTTCAGAAAGCAGCCAAGAAAACAATACCAAAACAACAAACAACACATGGAAACCCACTGTAGAAATAATCACCCTAATAAAAAAACGATGACAATTAAGAAGACAGTATATTATAACAAGAGACAGAGAAACAAAAACGCAAATAAACAATACAAGAAATCACATCAGAACACAAACAAAACAACAAAAACAAGATAAGTGGGACAACTACTGCTCAAAACCAAATGATAAAACCGACCCGAAAAAATTCTGGACACACCTTAAAAGACTCATCTATGATAATACAGTCGCGAAGAAATATCCTGCACTCGAACATAATAATACTATAACACACACAAATAAAACAAACAGCCGAAGCTTTAAAGATCCAACGTCAAAATACTTTTAAAACTCACTCTGATCCAGATATGGATACATATTTCTACAATAAAGTCACCAACCATATTACTAAACATAAAAAAACAATTTGAAACCAATTTTTCCAATAAACATAATTGAGACAAACACAAGGCCTAACTCAAATTATGCTAACACGTTACTAACAAATGAAATATCCCTTCAAGAATATTCGAAGCAATAAAAAACACAGAAAACAAAGCACCAGGTGAAGATAAAATGCAAGCTATTCTTCTAAAAAAGGGCACTCCACCTAAAAACACTTTTTAACCTATCTCTATCTTCAGGATACATCTCAGTTTCTTGGAAGCTTACTAATATATTAATATTCCATAAGGAAGGAAAGCCAGCAAATAAACCTAACAGCTACCGACCAATCAGCCTGACCTGCTATGTAGGCAAAATTCTTGAAAGAATAATCAGTAATAGACTCTCCACATTCTTGGAGATAACATGAAAATTACCAAAAGAACAAAATGGATTCAGGAAATTTAGACAAACGACAGATCACTTAATCAGATTAACCGAAACCATAATAGATAGCTTCAATAAAAAAGAATGCACTGTCGCTTCCTTCCTTGATATCGAGAAAGCATTCGACACTGTTTGGCACGATATTCCAAGGTTACGAATGAATAAAATGGAACTATCGCGAGGAATTATTCGCTGGTTATCTAACTTCTTTGAAAACAGAAAGTGTAGAGTGAATGTAAAGGGAACCTTTTGTGAGTACTTTACTCCACAAGCTGGTGTCCCTCAGGTAGAGGTGGTTAGCCCTATACTCTTCATCATGTATGTAAACAATATGCCACAGAAGGATCCAAATCATGGATTCTCTTCACAGTTCGCAGATGATGTGGCAATCTGGAAAAGTGCCACAACACCAAAAATAGCAGCCGCTAACACACAACCAGAACTAAATAGAATAAGTGAATACTGTTAAAAATATAGAATAAAAATAAACACAGCAAAAACACAACTCGTAGTCTTAACGAAATTGACAAAACACAAAAAACAACAGCCAGAATTATATATGAATGGCACATTACTTCAGACTGCTCCACCGGCAACATTTTTAGGTCTAGCCTATAATTCAAAATTAACTTGGATTAATCATGTTAACGAAATTAAAAATAAAGTATGGCGAAGAACTAACTATGCTAGGAGTCTAACTGGTAAAAACAGTGGAGCATCTACAGATAACATAGTAAAACTCTATAAAACGTATATTAGATCAGTAATAGATTATGCACTTCCAGCATGGATAACTGTAAGCAATAAAATAATTAAAACGAAACTACAAACAATCCAAAACACACTCCTCACAACAGCATACAAAGTTCCAAGAATTATATTATCTCAATTCATACACAAATATTCGAAGATACCAACCGTACCAGATAGACTCCTACATAGTACAATAATGTACTTTAAGTAAGAATTTGATGGAAAACGAATTACTATGTGAACTAGACAGGTACCTCGTACATGATAAAGCTAGGCCTAAATATCTCTCCCCAGTTAATTTATATTTTAAATATAAAAATAAATAAATACATAAAAAATAATAAATATTAAATAATAATAATAAAAAAAGTGCCACCAACAAACTTGACATTCTGCTGATAGAGTAAAATAATAACTTTTTATGAACCACAATACATGGACATTGACCTGAAAATGATTAGAGTAATATTCTGTTCAACAATTACAAATACCAATCCGGCTGGACCATAAGTACAGAAATAAAGAAGAGATCATCGAGAACCTGACCCTCCCGGGTATGAACATTTCTTATATAGAGAGATTATCTACTTAATTTTGAGGGACTTCTGAACTAGTGCAAAAATTGAAAATCTGGTTAATTCCGTACCAAGAGAATTGCAAGTTGTACTAATTAATAATTATTAGATTATGTACTTTTACGTTATATATACGTATAATAAACCATTAAATGTAAACAAAATTTATTGAAATTTTAAAATAAGACAACTGGTTATAACTGAAGTTTAACTACATTTTATGTCAGTTGTGTATATGGCATGAATAATTGAGGTACAATTATATTTAAGGTAATAGATGAGATAAAATATCTCAATATAATATAAATTATTTTAGTGACTTCAACATTTTCAAGTAGAATAATAGGAAATTCTACTAACTTGAGATAAGTAGTCAAGTCACCCTGGTTATTTTTCAGTCTTTGAAAGTAGTTGCTATAAATTTGAATACATATGAGACCAATGACAGAAAATGAAACACGATTATTTAATAAAAATCTTCCACATAGTATACTTAATTACAATAAATATACAATGAAACCACTTCAAAAAATTTTTTTCCACAAAACTCTTGAAACTTCAAATTGTAACTTTCTGAGAGAAGTGCTACTTACCTTCCTCGGGTACTTATCTAAATGTTTTATAAATTATACTTTATGGTTTTGGCACACTTATTGCTTTTTTTCTGCAGCATTACTTTGCAGTTCTTCTCCTGTAAGGAGCTGAAATCGTATTCCATAATATATTAGCATGTTCCTTTTGAAAACTTAACAAACTTGTTTCAATAAGATCTGAAGGAATTAGTGTATTTATCCTGTGCATTAAATTAATCTTCCTAGAATGACTTCTTTATTGTGATTAGCCGAAAGTTCATCACGTGGTATGAAACATTTTTAACGTTGCATCAAGGCTTAGCAACAAACCTAACCAGTTCACTACACGTGTATGATCTTTTGACATAACTTTACAGACAATATTTTTTGCAGCATAGTGAAAACGCGCTAATTAATTTAGGTCTAATTACAAATAATTTGCGCGAACCCACAAAATGAATATGAATAAATCTTATATCGTAAGATTTCAATTATTCACATACAAAGAACAGCAGCGTCGTTTAAGCAAAAGAATTATTCAGATGACTTTTTTTTCACATGCCAGAGAAAACAGTGACTCATTTAAGCCTAATTTATAAACAACGTTGGCCAGGTGGTTAAAACACTTGACTTGTAACCTGAGGGTTGCGGGTTCGAATTCCCATCACACCAAATATGCTCGCCCTATCAGCCGTAGGGGTATTATAACGTGACTGTCAATCCCACTATTCATTGGTAAAAGAGTAGCCCAAGAGTTGGCGGTCCGTTGTGATGACTAGTGCCTTCATTCTAGTATTACTCTGCTAAATTAGGGTCGGCTAGCGCAGATAGCCCTGGTGTAGCTTTGCGCGAAATTCAAAAATAAACAAACAAACAAACACAAGCACTAAAGGGTATGTCCACACTCGGAAAAAACAAAGAAAAATCTTTTTACATGAAAATCAAGTATTTATCTCACATAAATCAGAAGACAGTGGATCTTTTAGACTTAGTAAAATACTGGGGTGATTGACATCTCTCTTCAGTCTGCGTCATAGTGATATTATTCAAACAGTAACGACTAAATTTGTTTGTATCCAAGGAAATTTAAATAGAAAAGTAAAGTTTTGCGTACCAGAGTGTTGACCTATTTTACACCTTTAGCATTTCCAGATGTCTAGCTCTTGAGTCTGCTAAAATTAGTAAGTTATTAGCTGTGCCAAATATTTAAGGATACCTATTTATTTATTTTCAAGTTAGTTGAGAAATCTGAACATTGTGTGTTCGATTATTTTCTGTCTAGGATTGACAGTTTTACAACTTTATTTAAGTAAGTATATTTTAACAGATAGAATAATTCACGATCTATGCTTTGTGAAGAAAATTATTCATCGCTTCTTGTGCGAGATGGGAATATTGCCAATGATCTATCTTAGAGATCTATTTCTGGTTGAAATTATTTTAAATAATTATTTACACACTTTTATATTTATTGTTTGCGTAAATAGAATTTTAAGATGTCTACTTTATCTTAAATTCTCCAAAGGCACAAAAACTTTATTTACGAAATTAATCCATTTCTAAATATACAGAGCAACCTGTTTTATCACTAATTCACAGTAATATTTAATATTACCAGGAATGAATAATACGACATTACTACAAGGCAAGCCCTACACAAAGTTATGTACCGGTTGAAGTGACTGTTAGTAAAATGTATTCGTAGTACGTACAGGTAGTATTCAAGACAATCGTCGCCATGTTGGACAGAATATAAAATGCCAGAAAAAAGTGTTGGCAATCTTCCAAGTTCAAAGTGCGTGGTGTTCGAACTTTCAACAAACGAAGTAATTATGATACAGATATAAAGACGTTCTCTTTTTATATTTTATCCCAAATAAAAACAAAAACAACCTAAATACTGCATTTGCAATACAAACTTTTGTTTTTAACAATCACGAATACAATTAATGGCAGTTATTTTACCCCCACGGATGTTGCGTACTTTAAATAGCTTGTTCGTTTATATAATAAACACTCCCTGACTGTGACGTCAGTTGGTTGATTTGCTTGTTTTTCTATGACATAATTTAAGAAATATCGACAATTGTGACCCCCACTGGCTCAGCGGTATGTCTGCGAACTTCCATCCCTAGACTCCGGGTTTCAATACCCGGGGCAGCCAGAGCACAAATAGCCCATTGTAAAGCTTCGTGCTTAATTCAAAAGAAACAAACTATTAATAATTACTGATGTGTTGAAGTGTACACTAGCTGCGTTTTTTATACATCTTTAATTTTGGAACTGGTCAATAAACAATTTGATAAGGAAGCTACCGCAACCAGAAAGGTTGAAATGTAGAATTTAGATAAAAAAAAAAGTTAAATAACGAATTTAAAGATAAACATGGTACATTAAAAAAAGACATATTTACTATTTAAAGTTAAATGGTAACAGGAACAAACTGGTTAAGTTATGAGCATTAGTTGATGTATAAGCCCATGATATAGTGGAAATTACTAGAAGATGATCAAATTTGAAAAACTTTGGAAATATTAATGGCCCGGCATAGCTAAGCATGTTAAGGCGTGCACTTCGTAATCTGAGGGTCGCGAGTTCGAATTTCCGTCGCACCAAACATGCTCGTCCTTTCAGCCGTGGGGGGTGTTGTAATGTGACGATCAATTCCACTATTCACTGGTAAAAGAGTAGCCCAAGAGTTGGCAGTGGGTGGTGATGACTAGCTGTCTTCCCTCTAGTCTTACGCTGCTAAATTAGGGACGGCTATCACAGATAAACTGAACATAAATCTAGTGTTTTATAACACAATATTTATTTCTGATAATAGAAACCCTGAAATTTCTACCTCCAATAAAGTAGTATTACACGAACAACTTTTTCTTCAGTCTGATTTGGTCTACTTGATAGAGGGCTGAACATTGATCTTCCTGTTGCATTTAATGACGTCAATCAAAACGGACTTTATATAGTTCAAGACAGAAAATCAAAATCAATGATTCAATCAACACAGATAACAGTTTCTATAAAGATGATAGAAGAAGAGAGGGTGGTCCAAGCTTGAACAATAGTAGAAAAACGTGTTATTACACTTTAGGATAATACCTCGGGTTCATAGCCCTCCAGGAGACAAGCCAAAGTCTGTTTCACACCACTTTGATAACAACAAATTCGAAGGACAGGCAGCCAGTCCAAAAACATGGCTTCAAATCTAGCTTGATATCAGCAGTATGGTAAGCTTTGGAGTTCAAACAACTCGAACCATGACAATAGTATTACGAGATCTGATAAGAAAAGTTGAAGAAACAGTCATACGTAAATAAAATATTTGATCTTGTGTACAATACTACCAGTTACGTTAGACTCAGTCAAGATTCAACGGACCCAATGGAAACAAAAAAACATAACGTACTTAACTTCATCAAAACACGTTCAAACATTCTGATTCAACAAATGTCCTCAAATACCGGAATTTTCATGGTCTCCGGAAGACGCTTACACACAGTTTCTCTATAAGGCTTACTATTCAGGCTATGGATTACCCACATAGAGGTGAATGGGAAATATTTCGCACTGACTTTTGACTTCAGTACTTAGTTGCTTACAAAGTACCCAAGCCTTCCTACAGAAGTGTACGCATAAGGAAACGGCTGGACACCATTATATCTCTCTCTAGGTGTTTGGGTATATATATATATGTATACCCAGGAGGGTCGGAAACACCAGACCTTTTCCACCTTCCATAACTTAGTTGGAATGGACTGTTTAATACGTTTAGAGTAAATAAATAAATACAAATGGCTGAGGTGATACTTAACTTTAAATCTGGTCCTTTTCGGGTCAATGTCCATTTATATTGTTCTTTCATTTTATTATTATTATTTTTTTAATAAGTTTATTTGTTTGTTTTTTGAATTTCGCACAAAGCTACTCGATGGCTATCTGTGCTAGCCGTCCCTAATTTAGCAGTGTAAGGCTAGAGGGAAGGCAGCTAGTCATCACCACCCACCGCCAACTCTTGGGCTACTCTTTTACCAAAGAATAATGGAATTGACCGTAACATTATAACGCCCCCACGGCTGAAAGGGCGAGCATGTTTGGCGTGAGGGGGATGCGAACCCGCGACCCTCAGATTACGAATCGCACGCCTTAACATGCTTGGCCATGCCGGGCCTTTTTAATAAGTCTAGAACGTAGGTGGCCAGTTTTATTTTGAACTAGTCATCACTACCCACCGCCATCTCTTGGACTACTCTTTCACCAACGAATAGTAGAATTGACCGTTAAATCATAACGATCCAACAGCTGAAAGGGCGAGCATACACTTGGGTCTCAGCAGGTTTTGGTGTTTTCTAGGTAGGACTCACACCTGTATCTGTAACAAGGAGTGTATGTGTGTGTTGTGTTTTTCTTGTAGCAAAGCCACATCGGACTATCTGCTGTGTCTAACGATGGGAATCGAAACCCTGCTTTTAGTGGGGAACTATCACGAAGAAGTAGATAAACATCTATAATCAATGATTAACTATCTTAGAAAGGAAAAAGGCCCGACACGACCAGGTAGTTAGGGCACTCGACTCGTAATCTCAGGGTCGCGGAGTCGAATCCCTGTTACATAAAACATGCTCGCCCTTTCAGCCATGGGGGTGTTATAATGTGTGGTCAATACCACACAATATTGGTAAAACAGT
This sequence comes from Carcinoscorpius rotundicauda, assembly GCA_011833715.1. Classification (NCBI taxonomy): domain Eukaryota; kingdom Metazoa; phylum Arthropoda; class Merostomata; order Xiphosura; family Limulidae; genus Carcinoscorpius; species Carcinoscorpius rotundicauda. Next base: position 126,567,907 of record CM022394.1, on the reverse strand, counting down.
CGCCCAAGAATTGGTGGTAGGTGATGATGACTAGTTGCCTTCCCTCCATTCTTACACTGTTAAATTAGGGACGGCTAGCGCAGATGGGCCTCGAGTAGGTTTGCGCAAAATTGAAAAAAACAAACAAACAAATCTGAAGTTCGGTTTTATAATAACATGGCTGGACTAATCCAAGAAGTGTCGCAAAAAATCACTAAATTCTGAAACTATATCACACCTTGAAAACTTTAGAAAAAAGAAGTGTGTGCGTGTTTTCTTGCAGCAAAGCCACATGGGGGTATCTGCTGAGTCCACCGAGAGGAATCAAACCACTGATTTTTGCGCTGTACCAGTGTGGGATGGAAAGAAATAAGCCCATAAATGTGTAGCGTGAAATAATTTTTTTTTTATTGAAATCTTATTTAATCCACTTAAACATTTAAGTTGAACGTTTTGATTTTGCAAATAAAGCACTATATTATTACTTTTATAGTTATTTTCAAAACGACAATTATTAAGTGGTTTATGGTGTTTCGGATTATCTTATAATTACTAAAAGAATATCCTCTACAAAGAACTTGAGTATAGAGCCAACGTCATACGGGCACTAAAATTTAGTAGACGTATGGGCTGAGTGTACTACCAGAATCAACTTAAAAAGTTATCGACAATTAAAAATAATTTAGGGACAATGATTTATCATAAACAAATCTTACTACCGACAAATATATAAAAGTAACTTTTAGGCATTGTAATTGTTTTATTTACAGTACAAAGATTTGTGTATTCAATGTTTTATCATCAATAGAGTACATGGGCATCTATTTTCAAATCCTCTACACGTTATAACAAACAAAATTACCGAAGTGAATCTAGAGGCTAAAGCACCAATAGCAGTGAAACGGCTTCTCTCCTTTCTGACGTAAAACGACATATCACAGATAGTGATATCTCGAAGGTAGTATATTTGGTTTGTGTAGTCGGGTGTTTGGCGTTGGCACGGGTTTTCGTAGTATAAGTTGCAGCCTAAAATTTAAACATGGCTTCAAGAAGTGTGGTGGTTGCTCTTAATGGAATTCGTTTTACACTTCGCAGTTTTCCACGACAAAATGTTTTATCTAGCCTCGTTATCAAAAGAACATTCTATGATTATTGTAAAGAACCATTTCAACCGCTGAACAGAGAACCAAAATGGATGTCTGCAGAGGAGGCAGTACAAATAATAAAATCCGGTTAGTATAATAGTATCATTAGGGTTAACGTAAATAACATTACCTCCGACTTTGAGATTATTCCAAGTTATGGATTTATAAATCGTGTAGATAAACCATAATGTTTTTTTTACAGATTAATGAAGTACTACTCAGAGGTTTACAAAGTAACGTGTACACAGTAGAATACTGCTAAACAGTAGTGAGTAATACGTATAGTAACTAATTTGCCATTTACAAATGATTACATATAATTCAGCTTAGTGCGTGATAGAAACACATTGTATTGTAACTATCTGTCAGTTAGACTGAACACTGGTTCTATACGAATTTATTAATGTTGTAATTGTATGTATATATGATGAAAGTTTACATTCTGTAAAGTAATACTTTAAATGCCATAACCCTTAAATAGAAAAATCTTTTGTATCTTATAATGTACTTTTTCCAGTTTCTTGAGATTTTTAAGAGTATAATTATCATGCACCTTCAGTGTTCTACATTTGTTTATATGAAGTGTCATTTTATTGCTACTTTAGATACAGCATATGTGAATATATGAATATATCTTTTTATTTTAAACACAAACGTTTTAACATTTTCTTCAAATAGCTATGTCCGTTTATTGGTGGCTTTGTCAGTGTGCTGCTGTGCACATAGTAGGCTTAAGTCATTCCTAGCGTGATTGGTTGCCCTGTTTTATAGAAGGAGCCAGGAAGGGTTGAGGAGGTTTGTTCCCTTAACAGATGATCGGCAGTGCAAATGAAGAAAAATGACAGATATAACATATTTTTAGCTTTTAACTTCTGCCCTAACTTCTAGTTAATTTGTAGTTTAGTACTACCCCATGGAGATGCCAAGAAGGCTTACATTGATGGTGCATTGGCACTGATGTGAATTTAATGTCAAGATACAAAACTTGTTTTATAAATAAGAAGTTATTTTGTTAATATTTTTATATATATAATCCATTATTCTTACTCCAAGCTATTGATTAGATTGTCAGATATAACTATATCAGAATTCTTACTGTGGAACAAAACACATTGGAGCACATGCTGTAGCTAGGTATATCGTGAAGTAAGTTATGTATGAGATTGAAGAAGTAATAAATGAAATATTTGATATCGTGTTTTGTGTTCTGCTTTCTGATATGCATTATTACCTTAACTGTAAAGCACAGTGGCTCAGAGTTAGTTTGTTTTTCTAAGTACAAACTTTTTGCTCATAACTTCATAATCTTTTGAACAATTTGAAACCTGATTGGAGTTTTGGACTCTGGATGCCCACTTTCATTGATGTATTTCACCATCCTCAAGGTCTCTTGCATTAATTTAATCCTGTCTAAAAGAATTTCAACTTGAGGGTGAACTGGTAGAGTTCTTCATGAGTCATGAAATTTAATTGTATGTACATGCTTTCTATGTTTGGAACTGTTGGTGCACAAAAAACAAAAAGGAAGGGTCTTGTAGATTAATTTACTCTCAACCTGTGTCAAAGAATTTCAAGTGTTTGTTGAGGATTCCCACTTGTTTTTATCAAGCACATACACAATATAACCTGACAGAATATTTTATAAAACAAAACCAGATTTTCTTTTCACCAGTTCTACTTACTTGAAACTTGGCAAAAGTGAAATGGCTGAAAAAGTTTCAGATAATAGTTGTTAAGCAGTGGAAAGATGGGGTGAAGGTTTAATACATGAAAGATCATTTCTTAACGTAGTTGCAGTAATTAGATTGATCAGGCTGCAGGCCTTTGTGTATCTGTAGTTTAGTAATAACATGAAGTTTTACAAGCCTTTTAAAACAATGGTATTGTACTAGAATGATATATTTTGGTAACTCTGTTGCAATTGTAAGGTAATAGGGTTATTAGTTGTACTTTAAGTTTGAAGGATGGGATAAGATTAGTGTTGATAGAATATTGGTTTTCATCTTTTATATAGATTCTGTTCTTTTGGTTTTTACTGCTACTGACAAAGGAAAGTAAATACAACATGCATAATAAATACCGTAAAGTCTGGCGTATAAGACCCCTTTTCAATAACCAAAATTTAGCCCCAAACTTGAGGGGGTCTTATATGCCGAGGAAGAAAATCATAACTCAATAAAACAATCTAAATTAAATTAAAATGTAGCATAAAATTATTTAATTTGTTTAAAAAGGGTATTGTGTAAAAGTATATATTTTTATTAGGAATTAGGCGCTATACAACAGTTCTTTACAACAGCGCTATACGTCAATTCTAAAGTTACGGGGTATTATGACGTGTGCCTTGACATGTGTTGTTTTGACGAATATATTTTGTTACCAAGCTAGTCTTTTTATTACTTTTAATGTATTTTATTATATTTATATGCAAAATATTTTTCTTTTGAATAAACAACTACCAATAGATTTTTTCATCTTCAAGTATATATATTTTAAATGAGGGGTCTTATACGGCAAGGATATGCTAAATCCTAGTTTTTACTTTATAATTTAAGGGATGGTCTTATACGCCAGACTTTATGGTATTTGTAATGTGCATCCAAGTGATTGTACCAGATTTATATAAGCAAGTAAGCATAGGGTTTCAGAATAGTGGTTTATTCAATCTGTTTGAAAACAAGAGTTAAGTATTTTCACTGTTTTTTATATACATATTTTCATGTGTGTAAACAGCTCGTGAATGAGATTATTTTGGAACTGCATTTTGGCCAGGTAGCAGATTCTCACTATCATCTTAAAAAAAAAAAATTCATTTTACTCCTCGTTCTCTTATGGCAACTACAGTTGAGTAAAAGTTTTGTGTATTTTCATCAGTAAAAGAAAAATAAAGGAAGGACAGATTAACCTTATCCTATTAAATGATATGCAATTCTGTAATCTCCAAGTTTATGTGCGTGTTATTTTATGTTAATTTCTATTGTATTTACAAATTTAATAATGATGACCAAAAACAGATCAATCAAATGCTACATATCTGTCAGTCAGTGTTAAACCAAAAAGGAATTTTAAATTTTCAAAATGATTTCCATTGTTGATAAATCACTATTCAACTTTAGTTTTAATTTCTTCATAGTCAAGGTTGATGAATCTGGTGGAAAGTGAAGTCTAATAAGGAACAACAAAGTCATGGCAACAGTTATAAATCATGCTATAATGGAACTCTTGTTTATATGATATTCAAACTTTTTTATTATACCATGTACAAACTCTTACTTTTCAAAACTTTTATCCTGTGTACATGTAGACTTGCAGTAGGATAACAGTTGCTCCTTTTACATTTCCCATTATGGAAGACTTTATTTTTCTCCATTTTTAGGGTGCAGATATGTCTTCATGAATACATTACACACAGATCAAATGAACCTGCAACATCTATATAAATATAATAGTACTGTCTGTTGTATATTCATGTAAATACTATGCAGGTTGTGGATGAATCTTTACCAGAATTGGTGTGGAGGTTCCTTAGGTCCATGGGGAAATACACACAAATTTTAAGTTTTGCATTTTATAGTTTTGAGTTTTTTTTCCACTGCTACTTTGTTCCTATTGATGAATCTTCACTAATTTTGGCATGAACATTTCTTGGGTCCATAAGGAGATACAGGTAAATTTACAGTTTCACATTTTTTTTTAATTATATATAAAAGAGACAACATTTCACATTCTAAATAACCTTTCATTAATCATTAATTTACATAATTTCTATCCAGAGTACAGGTACCCTAATTAGAACATTTAATGAATGTTTCAATGTTACACATTATTCATCTTTAACAAATCTCTGAGAATCTTTAAAATAATTGCTAATATAAAAACACAATGAATGATGTCAGGAAATTATGAGATGTTAAAATAAGAGTGAAAAGACTGTTCAAATTAAGTAAGGAGGACAAGTTTAAATTTCTTTTGAGACTTGAATATTTGTTTATAATGCGTAGACTTTCTTTTATCAATTGTCATTATATTTAGAAGGTAGAACTGAAAAATCTTCTAATAAAGTAAGTTGCATTGATGTTTCTTTATGAGAATATATAGGAGAATTAGGTGAAGTTTGAAGTGCATCTCCAGTTCTGTTCGAAACTCCTTTGTGTTCCAAGGTGCATTTGTAAATGTATAGAAGTCTTGCCTACATTGGTGGCTTTACAGTTGGCATGCACATGACCTTTGAATGTAAGAGTGAAGGTAAAATGTTTTTAGTTTTAAAAAGCTACAGACACAAAGTGATGATTTAAAGGCGAGAGATTTTTTATCTACGAGTGAAAGGACTTGAGTAACTTAAGGAGTTGAGTTTTAAGTAAAGAATAACAAGTGTTAGAGTGAATGTGGAACATGTTTGGATATTGTTTTTAATAAGAAAGTTACATTTTTAAGTTTTCTAGTTAAAACAAACAATATCCATTGTTCCTTAAGGTATTCCGAAGGAAAGATATTTCATTATAAACAGAGACGTAATCTAAGCAGGTCGAGTAGACCCTGTGAAGAACAGTTGAGACCAAGTAACTTTAGTTTGGCAGAAAGCTTCTTGCTACAACTGTTAATAAAAGACAGCCTACATGTTGTAAACAAAAATCCAAACTTGTTTTCCCTGCTTTATTCAAGTAGTTTTCTCTCTCTCTCTTTCAATTGAATGTTTTGACATCTTAACACTATTCATTCTATTTTATATATCGGTAATGATGTTGAAGGTGGAACATACATAATTATGAAATGTTCATTAATGATGCTTACAGTTGTTGCCATGGCTTTACTGTTCACTAGTATCCAATGTTACTTTGAACTTGATATCTTGTTTATTGTTGGAAATACAGTTTCAAAGGTCTCCCTCTGCTGTCCTATCACATTCTTGATGTAGGTGTTTAATGAATAAGCAGTCTTTGGTCCTCTGTTTTTTTTTATCTGCACAGAAATGAAATTTCCCAAATGACATGTGGTTGATCACTCATTGATAAACACGGTAATAATGTTGAAGTGTATTAATTCTGTAATTTATCTTGAAAAATTCTATGTTCTCAATTCCAATTTTAAAGCTACACATTGAAACCCGAGGATAGTTTGGTTTCATAATGTTTTTGATTTTATTTCTCAAAACATTCACCCATAAATTTGAGACAACATTAAAATGACAAATTTCGAGCAAAATAGCTCACTTATAAAGGGTACGTACACACCATTTTAGTAGCATGTTTAAATGTTTCTTGAATAATGACAAATGAAAACCATAATAAAATAAATCTTTTACGTGTTCTGTTTATTTATGAAAATAATGGCTGTCACTGGTAGTATAATATATTTTATAGCATGTAACTATCTGTAAATGATCACCAAAATTGTATCGAGATACAAAAAAGGGTCATATTTCCTGTTTTCAGCTGTAAACTTGACATCAAGATGTTATTTGTTTAATTCTAAGAATAAACTTGCGTGATCGTGTTTGTTCAAGAGAACAAAATGTTATGAACATAACCTTGATATCTAATAGGATTTATTTTGTATTGATTGTTATTCAGCCAATGTTTCTCATGATAAAACACAAAATGTTTGCTAAACTAAGTGCTGACTTTGAGCCTGTAGCAACATCCATCCGATCACAGAGGTGCTGTTAAATTTAACATAAGATTTCTTTGTGGTAAAGTTTAATAACTCAATTAAAAAAACAAAGTTTTGTTAACCTTTGTTAAACTGTATAATTTTGGAAACCCAAATTTTTTTTCCATTTGAACTACATCCTGCAATGGAAAATAAAGCTTGGAGGTGGCTTGAATTGGTAATAAAAGAAACTTCATTACAAATTTGCAACTTGTCAGCAAGCTTATATCGACATTGGGCACAATACAGGGAAGCACTTTTATCCCTAATTAATTACCAAAGTGGTTGAATCCAACAGTAGAACATTTGGAACACAAGAAGGGAATGGACATAAACTTAGTTAGTACAAGAATATACTTTCTGCACTTTGACATACAGGGTGGCCCTACCCATCCACATTGTGTCCAAACAACATTATAATACTAATGATGAGTCGAAGGCAGCTGTTACTGCGGCATTTGGAACAATAACCCGTGCTATGTAGAGGAAAATGTCTCGCAGAATGTGGCATTTCATAATATTATTTAGTGTGAATGAGTGACAGCACATAAATACGCTGGATACATAAGATATATGGACAGGTATGGACTTGCGGGCCACCCTGTAGCTACCAGTTAGAGTAAACCTCTCTGATGAAGTGAAAATTGGTTCATGTAATTGCTTGACAAAATATCTGAATTGTGTTGGAGTCACAACAGCTTATTGTATGATAGTAAAGTTACATGACTGTTCAGTAATTTGAAAGATCAAGCTGTCTAAATGTATTGATGTTTCAGGTTTACCACATATGAATAAATATTTATTTCAGGAGTCTGAAGTGAACTGTGAAGATATTTAGGTTTTATTTTCTTTCTGTAACTACATGTTAAGTACTCTGCATGTCTGGGAGGTGGTGTTACTACAGTCACAAATCTGTGATTTTAAGATTTCTGCCTTTAGTAAGTTTTGTAACTAAATATTATTTCATGTAATGGAAAAACTTAATAAATTGGATGTATTAACAGTGTTTCTGAGTTAAAACTTGTAATTTTCACTCTCACTTTAACTTTTAAAGTGTAAATATTGTATGATGAAATTGAGATTTAAAAATAATTTTAACTTGGATATTGGAAAATAGAAAACATTCCTTAAGTCCACAGAATTTGTCTAATGCTTAGTCAGTATTTTTTGCAAGTTGTTATTGGTAGTAAATAATTTTTTTTAACCCACATGTGCTGAAAGTAGAAACTGAAACCTACTTTAGAATATGCATATTTTATATGGTTGTGAAAATAGAAGACATTATGAATGATTCTCTACACTTATTTTATGGCATCATAACTCTTAATTTGTTGAGAAATCATCATGAATAATTAAGAGTAAACAACTCTTAAACTGTATTCATATTTATAGGGTAACACCAGAGTTTTGGTTGTTTTTAAACCCGGACAACTCCATATAAAAACAGTGCACAGTCATGGAATGTGATATCATGAAACCAATTAGAGAACAAAACCAACAGAATGATAAGAGAAACCATCATTCACAGGAGCAAAACTGAAGATGAAAAGTCAAATAATTGATGCGATACTTGTTGAATATAGTAAATAGATTCCATCAAATGCATTTGTAGCTTTCAGTTGGTTTACTTCAGTTGTCATTAGGCATGAACGTTGATAAAGAGTTAGTTTAAATCACATTTGAAAAAGTGTGATGTGTGCAGAAGTGTAGAACTTTGTCGGTAGTGATAGGATTTCATAATTGAAGGACCATTTCATCCTTTAAGATGACCCCTGTACATCTATCCCTGAGAAGAAGAAAAATTTAAATTTGTTTTATTTTTTAGGAGTCATCTCTTCCCCTTTTAAACTCATGAAATATTTTGTCTTCTACTGTTATTAACAAGAGCTCTTTCCATGAACTAGAAGTGGTAGCGAGATTAGTAACAAATAGTGATATATTGTTTTTATTAGTTGGTTTATATTTCTTAGTGTGTTTGAGAATGACTCCAATAAGTGGTCTTGACTTACAGTTTAATTACATTTTTTTATTACTGTATTCTTAAAACTAGTCCAAGGTAAACTTCGTAGGAAGCATAGTTGGTGTAATAGAAGTGTGAAACATATTTGCAGGGGACACTGTATTTGTTCATGGAGCTGCTGCAACCCCTCGGAAGCTTGTGCCTGCTATGGTGGAACATGCCAAGAAAGAAAAGCTAAAGAACATTACAGTATGTCACATACATACAGAAGGTGCTGCAGAATACAACCATCCAGATTGTGAAGGTACTGTAAACTAGTGTCTGTCAACTTAAAGTTTATGAAGGTATTCTAAACTAGTGGTAGTTGTGTGTGTGTGTGTGTGTGTATGGTATAAACAAAGTTAATCATAGATCAGGCCTTGCATTCACTATTTTTATATAATTTTTGAAGACAAATCACCACTAGAGATGACAAGTAAGGGTTAAATCACTTCTTGTTTATGTTAGATTTTTGTTAATGTTTAGGTTTTTCTTTCTCTTCAGTTGTGGTAAACATCAACACTTTGATAGTTACTGGTTTTATTCTGTCCAGTATAATGCATAACAAAAAATATCGTTTGTTTTTAAAACTGAAACACTTAATAGTTGTGTCTGTACAGAAATGAGAGTTTGTTTGTACTTTCAGCTAAATATTTAAAACAGCACAAACACATTTTATGTATAACAGTTTATACAAAATATCCATATGATAATTTGCTCCTTGATGTTGAGTATAGCTCTTTCAAAAGTAATTTAGTTTACTGAAAACTTCCTTAAAACACACTTATTTTGTTCAGTTCAACTTTCTTTATGTTTTACTATCTTAAATTAAACTGAAAAATGAAAAACTTCTAGTCCTCACCTCATTTTAGCCTCCAAGAGGATATCGCTGTTCTTGACTCTCACGTAAGTGTTAGTGTTACGTGGCTCTTTAAAATTAATTTGACTCGAAATTTACATTTGCTTAGCTTGATGTTGACGAATATAGTACATGTCTCATTTACTATTCAAAAACTGATTTTTAAATTTCTTTAGCATTTTCCTAATTTGAATTTTGACCTACAAAACAAATCAAACCCTGATTTTTTTGATTTTTTTTAAGTTGTAAGGGAGTAGTTGGAAAAATTACATTGATATTGAAAATAATTTGTCCCTAAATCTTTCATATGTTAACCAGGCATGTTCAGAAGTAATTCCTTCTTTGTGGGTGGAAATTGTCGTGAAGCTATCAATAGTGGACGAGGTGACTTTGTGCCCATTTTTCTGGGAGAAATTCCTTTCCTTTTTCACAGAGAGATCGTCAAACCTGATGTAGCCTTGGTCCAAGTTACACCACCAGACAACCATGGTTACTGTAGTCTTGGGTCAAGTGTGGATTGCACAAGAGCTGCTGTGCAACATTCCAAAGCAATCATAGGTTAGTAATAAACTCTAGAATTTTTAATTTAATAAAAAAGACATGTTTATTTCCAGTTATTAAAATTTTTATGTAATTATTAACCCTTTTTTTTTAACCTGATCACTCTTGATGACAAAAAACCCATTTGAAGTAAATATATTTCACAACAGCTGGTATGGGTATTAACACTTCTATTGACAAAGAGAGAACCTCAAGATGACTTAGGAAGATCAAAATGGTGTTCTCTCTCTATCAATAGAAGTGTCAATACCCATACCAACCAGGTCACTCTGTTGTGCTGTGTGCACACATTGCACTGAAACCTAGACATTTTTACCTTTGTTTAAAAACAAATGACAGAAGACAGTTGTAAACAACCCACTAAAGAATCGTACTCTGTTATCTATGGGGCTGGGGTTGATTTCACATTTCACATTTATTCACCACTGTTTTTAGAAAAAATACAGTTGAACTGTTTCACTGAGTATCTGTGTGCACGTTACTCATAATTTCACATGCTTGTAATTCATTGTTTTCTTAAGAGAGTGTGAAAAGAATCCTGTTTTATTGAAATATTGTGGATTTAAATTAATGTAAATATGTACCTACACTTTCTTCACAGGAACTACAAAAAGTGTTTTGCTTTAACTTTACTAATACTCTGTTGGCATTCTGTCATCTAATTGGAATAATAGAGCTTTGTTCTTGTAGTATTCATGAGTTATATTGATATTTAAAGATTTGTTTTGTTAGATTTTGTGTTAAGGGAAATGAAGTCTATCTGTCTTACCATGCCTTTATTCTCCTGAAAAAGAGTAATGAACTATTCAAAAGTGCTTGAGTTTCAGGTCTCTTTTCAAAATATTGCATATTTTGTTGGAGGTCCTGTGTGATAACTACTTAACCTGAATTCCTAATTTTGAAGTGATAGATTGCAGGGAAGACAGTGAACACTGCCAACTCTGGGCTATTCTGTTTCACTGAAGTTGAGAAGTGGAATTTGATCATCACATAACATCCCCTGTGGTTCTGATGTTTGGAGCACGACATTTTGTTTGGGCAGTAACAGGCTGTAGATCATAGAAAAGTCCTCCTTGCTAATCACAGATTATAAAGATCCATTCACAGGATGTGTTGCACATACCAAAGTTGTTGTTGTTTTTTAATAATAAAAAAAAGTCGATGTAATTCTTTCTTTGCGGGTGGAAATTGTTGTGAAGTGGTCAGTAGTGGACGAGGTGACTTTGCGCCCATTTTTCTGGGAGAAATTCCTTCCCTTTTTTGCAGAGAGATCATTAAACCCGATGTAGCTTTGGTCCAAGTTACACCACCAGACTTTGTTGTGATGGAATATGATGTGTTGCCCAAAGAGTGAGTGACAGATTTTTCTATCTATTCTCTTATTTTTATTCTTCTTGAACTACTGCTCCAGTTTTCTCTTGTGATAAGGTATTTTAAAAATAATGCTGGCAAAATTAAGGGGGAGATCAAATTCACAAATTGGCAAGTAACTTGCTATAATCGTTTACCTATGAGCATATATTATATAGACTAGTGTTAAACATTTCAGAGGAGCATAGCTTTTTTATTTATAGTGTCTGAAGGTATTTATAGTATCGCAGAAATTTTGCATTTGCAAGGAAAATGGGAAGATTTTGGGTCATAGAAGAAGACAGTTAGGGAAAAGGGCAGAATTTGGAGAGAACAAGAAGGGTTGTCAAAAAGTGTGGAAGAAGAAACTACACTGACAACCGAGTTCTGTACAACTGTTATCAAGTTGCAACTTTTAAAGGTCTTTTTGGTTGTTTTTTAATACTTCCATTTAAAGGGTATGTTGTCAGAAACATGAATTTATACAGTTTTACAAGACAAATTGCTCTCTTGGCATCAAAACTGTTATATTTATAATCACAAAATGTTTGTGGTAGATTTCATGGCCTTTCCTTGAATATTCCTTATTCTGTTGTTTTCATGTGCATTTATCTTTCAGGCACTGTGTTATATCGTAAGTCTTGGTTTATTTTAAAAAAATGTCACTCAGTTATACAAACTTGTATGGTCTTAACATTTATTTAATAAAACTACCCCTAAAGTAAACAATAAAATATTGTAATGACATTACTTATAATGATATGCACTGCATAAAACAGGTATGAACATCCAGATTTATGAATTAAAGAAATTTGCAAAAGTAAAGAATAAAACCCGTGCTAAAGGAAAAAAGTAGGTAAGAGATCTTATAGCAGTCTATGAAATGAACTGAAACTACATTTATTTCAAAGTAAAATAAGTATAAAGTTATAATGAAAGCAAACTTAGCTGAATGCACAGAAACATCTGAATTTGAGTTCACAAACTGATAAGTACGTGGTTTTGAATGATGTGTGTATTTTAAACCTAAATATGATTAAAAAGGCAATTGTTTTTTTTGAAAGGAAATTATAGTAGGTTTAAATGTTGTTTGTGTGAAATACTTTGCAAACTAAAATTGAAATTGAAGCCAGGCATCATATATACGTTATCAACATTGTGCCATCACGTAGCCTTCTTGTTGAAACAAAAAAACAGATAAGATGATTCTAAATAGGAAAGCCAATGTGCAATCCAGACCCCTTGGACAAAAGTCTCTCTAATAATATAAGATTTGTAGTATTTGATCAAGAAATATACAAGTTAGACAGACACGTGCAAGTGTATTATTTTTATAGATTGTATGAATAATTATAGTGAAAGGAAGAACGTGAATTATTTTTAGATACTCTTTTACTCTGTAAATTTATATAAATTTTAAAGTACATGGGCTGTTTTAACAGCTGAAGTTTCAATTTATAAAAATAATGTAACTGTTTGCCTATAAAGTTACAATGTGTTTTTTGCAGGCCAGGTAAACCCACGGCTGCCCAGGACATTTGGAGATGGACTGATTCATAAGTCTCATTTTGACGCTCTTGTGGAAGGACAGTTGGAACTCCCTGAATTGAAACCCCCAAAACTGACTGATGTTGAACTAACTATTGGAAAGCTAATTGCAGATAACCTGGTTGTAAATGGTGCCACTTTGCAGATGGGTAAGCTGGTACATTGCAGATTGGTAAACTAGTTATGTAGTCTGGAAAGTAAACTTATGTTTATATTTACCTTTTATACATATAAGTATGTTGGACATTTTCAAGAAGTAAAAGTTCTGTTATCGTTATGGAATTTTCTAGAATCAAATATTTAATCTTCTTTGAGAGACAACTTGTATGTAGTTATATTATTTGTCACAATTATAAAAATATAAATACACTCTCACATTCCAAAATTCTATTAGCCATGCTCTTAATAAAACACTGCCTCAGTAAATTGTGATTTATTTATGATTTTGTCAAGATACTTTTATTCAATCGTGCATTTGAGAGCTTTTTCTATTATGTTAACTGCATGAACCAGTTTTCGTGAGTTCAATACGTTGTATTTGTTATAAATGAAGATTATTTGTCAAGTTTTGTTTGAAGTTAGTGTTAAATCTGAGTGGTGCTATAAATACCTACATTTATTTTCTGTAAGTTAAGGGAGAACGTGTCTCATTTTAGTTAAACAAATGTGTACAAAAACTAATAATACAGTAACACAATGTGTTTAAATGAAACTGAAATGAAAACAATGCTAGCAAATTATAAAAAGGATAAAAATACCCGACTTGGTAGTTAACTTTCTAAAATCATTTACTTATTTACATCTGTTATATAGACCAGTGTCACAAAGTCATCAGTCAGTGTGTTCAGTTTATCCAAGGCTTCTAAAGTTTCCAGTTATAGTTTCTTATTATAAGTTTTGATTAATTCAAGATTGTTTGGATTCATTTATTTAAGTGTTGTGACTCTAAAAAACAATCAATTATTCAAAGTTTCTTGTTTTTAGAACATTTCAGATTTCACCACTTTATTAATTATACTTCTTGTTTTCATCACTGACCCTTCATCCTTGTTTATTTTTCTGTTATTTCTCGTGCTGTTCCATATTCACTTTCTCCTACACTCTTATATTTCTATTTTCTTTAAGCATTATCCCATCCTCTTCCTTATGTAATTGCTACATCTTAATATGGTTTCTGGTTTTCTTGCTCTAGTAAATAGTTTTACTAACATCATCTTTCAACTTATCTTTTAGTGCCTTCTATTTTTTTTTGTCTCCCAGTATTCTGTTTCCTTATCTTATCCACCAATGTCTTGTATCCCATCACATCTTCCAACTCCAGCTCTTCTTTAGGAACTCCTAACATTTTAATTATCTAACTTGTGGGTAAATAGTTGTTTAATATTAACTTCTTTTGAAGAATTAGAAGTGACTCCTTCACCCATAGTAAAGTTTTAGTTTTGGCTTTACCAGTTACTTTAAAATATTGGGAGATGGAACTATTTTAAATTTGTTTATTTCAAGCTGTACAATGCTCGAACCTAGGATCTCCCAGTCCTCTGACAGTTGACTCTTAAATAAACATTAATATTGGGCCAATAAAACATATAAATGACCTGTTACTGTGAAGAGGGACGTTGGGTGTTGCCCAAAGAGTAGGTGACACTTATGTTGTAACTTCTCTTTCGTTATCCTATCTATCCTCTTATTTTCTCTTTCTTGAACTAGTGCTCCTGCTTTCTCTTCTAATAAGGTATTTAGTTTCTCCAGTTTTCATTCTTTCTTCCTGTAATTAGTTTTATCATATATTTATTTCTCTTTTTCACTTCTGTTATAGTCCTTCCTCTTAGATATTTGTTTCACAAGAACCTTATGTTTTTATTTCAATTTCTACTTATTTTTATCTTTTAATATCCTTGCCTTCTTTCTCTTACTTTCTCAATTTTGCACTGTCTTTCCTTATTTCTTGTTTTCTTTCAAACATGTCCATTTCGTGTTTTCCATTCTTTAACTATTTTTTTTCGCTTGCACTGCAGTTCTCATCCACCCTCTCACGCTCCTCAAGTTTTTGCTCATTCTCCATAAGTTTTCAATTAATTTACTCGACTGTTTCTCTTTTGTTTTATTTACCCTTCTTTTGTTTCTTTGTTAACATGTACTCTTCTCAATTGACTATTTATTTTAATATTACACAGGCCTGCAAATTTAAACTGTAAAATTTGTTTTAGTTTTAATGTTGAATTATCCATAATTCATGTATGCAGATTTCAAAAATAGTATTCTTTTATCAGGGCACAGATAGCCCTCGAGTAGCTTTGTGCGAATTTCCTAAACAAACAAACTTTTGTCAGGATAAAGGTACAGTGTGACCAGAGGTGAGTTTCATTGGAAATGCAGTTTCAGTTGAGGAAATATGTTAACTTTCAAGGCATTTTGTACTCGTCAGATGCTCAAGTCATCAGACTTATTTAAATGTTTTTCTATGCTGCAGGTATTGGTTCCATTCCGGATGCTGTTCTGGCCAGCTTGAAAGGTCACAAAGATCTGGGAGTTCATTCTGAAATGTTTAGTGATGGTGTGGTAGACTTGGTGGAATCAGGCTGTATCACCAACCACCAAAAGAAAATCCAACCAGGCAAAATTGTGGGTAGTTTTACCATCGGCACTCGACGTTTGTTTGATTTCATGGATAATAATCCATTCATTAGTGAGTAAGATTTATGTTGTTGTTGTTTTGTTTTTATAGCTAAGAAAACTGCACAATTAAAATCATTTCTACTTTGTTAACCCTTCCTTGACATATTGATCATGCTATAAAACATTGAAACGTCATGAAGTTATTCATGTTATAACTTTGAATTTACAAAATGTGTTATCACAAAATTTGGCAAGTTTTTAGTAAACATTACAAGTCTGTCATATACAGAAGATCAGAATTTTTAGTGAAATATTTATAGTAAATATTTCTCTATTAACTTCCAAATCCTTTTCTGAGTTAATTTGAATTCAGTGTTTTTCATGTGAACAATAAAATTCTCTTAAATATAAAGTTTATATTTCATTTCTGTGATTTCTACCTCTAAAAATTCTTAAATAGATTTCGTATGTTTTGTTGGTTTTTTATAAATAAAATATTGAACATTTTTAAATAAATAAATGTTTTTTTTTTTCTTTTTCTTCAATGGATTTATGGTTCTGGGTGACTTTTAAGTTTTTGCATATTCACAATTTCAATTTTTTACCAATGTACAAATGGTTTTACTGCCTGGCTTGTACCATGTACAGAGTTTATTCCCACCTGATGGGTAGTTCAAGACAATTCAGAGATTCAGTTAGGTTGTGTACAATATTAAACACGAGCTGTTGAGTTGTAGTTGAATACCTGTTCACGAACCTTTTGCAATAGTTCATCATTCATGACATGAACAGCTTTATTTCAAGGAATTGTTCTTGTTTACAGCTGATAACAAAGTTGCCACATTTGTCCAAAATAGTTGCGTGGTAGTTTTCACTGGTTGATTGATTGGAAACTACTGACTTAAGAAGTTTCTGAATTCAATCATTAGCTTTTATAACACCAAATTTATTAAAAACATAGAAAACAAAATAAACTAGAAATTGTTTTGTACATTACTCATTTAACATAAACAGTATCATTGGCCTAACCTATATATACTATTGATTCACAAATATGATATCAAAACTATTATGCTCAATAAGATATAGTTAAAACAGATAACTGTATTTAAAAAAATTGTAGAATATATGTTAAAGTTGTGTAACTGTAAAACATCCTTTTTTTTTAATGTACAGGGTGGTCCAAAATCGACAGGACTAAATATCTCTTTTTTAATTTACAGGGTGGTCCAAAACCAACAAGACTAAATGTCCATTTTAATGTACAGGGTGGTCCAAAACCAGCAGGACTAAATTTCCTTTTTTAATGTACAGGGTGGTCCAAAACCAACAGGACTAAATGTCCTTTTTTAATGTACAGGGTGGTCCAAAACCAGCAGGACTAAATGTCCTTTTTTAATGTACAGGGTGGTCCAAAACCAGCAGGACTAAATGTCCTTTTTTAATGTACAGGGTGGTCCAAAACCAGCAGGACTAAATGTCCTTTTTTAATGTACAGGGTGGTCCAAAACCAACATGACTAAATATTTCTTTTTAATTTACAGGGTAATCCAAAACCAGCAGGACTAAATGTCCTTTTTTAATGTACAGGGTGGTCCAAAACCAGCAGGACTAAATGTCCTTTTTTAATGTACAGGGTGGTCCAAAACCAGCAGGACTAAATGTCCTTTTTTAATGTACAGGGTGGTCCAAAACCAACAGGACTAAATGTCCTTTTTTAATGTACAGGGTGGTCCAAAACCAACAGGACTAAATGTCCTTTTTTAATGTACAGAGTGGTCCAAGACCAGCAGGACTAAATGTCCTTTTTTAATGTACAGGGTGGTCCAAAACCAACATGACTAAATGTCCTTTTTAATGTACAGGGTGGTCCAAAACCAACAGGACTAAATGTCCTTTTTTAATGTACAGGGTGGTCCAAAACCAACAGGACTAAATGTCCTTTTTTAATGTACAGGGTGGTCCAAAACCAGCAGGACTAAATAAATAGTCATGGTACATCTTAGTCCCATTATTTTAGGACCATAATTTACAGCAAACATTTTTCATTTTGTTGTTTTTTTCTTCTCTTCTTCAAGTGATGATGGATGTTGGATATGTGAACAGCATTCCCATAATTGCTTCAAACCCAAAGGTCACTGCAATCAACTCCTGCATTGAAATTGACCTTGCAGGTCAAGTTGTATCTGACTCCATTGGTACTCGAATATACTCAGGTTAGTAATGTCACTTTTGGGTGTTGTACTCATGGATTTTGTAATGTTTTATGTTAACTTCTAGTTAACGTTTATTTGTTAATAGTACGTTCAGAAGAAATCTGTTTAGAAAGGAGAGTTTAAATCTTTTTATTTTTGTGGAAGTTACTAATATTTTGAGAAACTATATACCATTAAATCATAAAATTATTTTCTCATGTTTTATTAGTAGTTAGTAGAATACCTTGAATGTTTCAAACAATTTTATGTGATATCTACTTGTGGTTTAGCCTTTTATTTTAATTTTCATGTATCTTCTAGAATAATAACAATTTTGTTTCCAAACCTTTTAATGGTAAACATCGTAAAGATCACATTTAACGTAAGCAAAATGGCAAAGGATGGCTAAACAGAAACTTCTTCACATGAATTTGAATATAAAGAAACACTGCATAATAAAGATAAAATGGCAACGTTGGGTTTTAAATCAAACATTTCAGATGTAAAAATATTCATGAATCACTTACTTGTATATATAGTGAAAGAAGTAACTTCAAAACTATTAGCATGTTAATTACATTGTTAATAGGGGATAAAAATTGGTACTATCAAAATAATAGTGAACTCAAGACAAACCTTAAACTTTTATGTATAATGTTGTATTAATTATAACTTAACTAGAAAATTATGTTTATAATTATTGGCAAGTTAGAAAACAATTTTACTGTATAAATATGAAAATAAATTTTTATTAAGGAAAATACCCTTTCTTGTCACTAGAGTAGTAAATTATCTTTAAGTAGCTGAAATGTATTCAGTGTCGCTGGGACTAGAAAGATAAACTTTCAGTAGTTGATCCTAACTCAGTTATCCTGAGTTATACTTAAATGATTTTACTGGAGATGAAATGAAGAATGCAAAGTACACATTCTGAGTTGAGATATGTAGTTCATTTTGAGTTGAGATATGTAGTTCATTTTAAGATGTTTTCTAAAGTTTTATCTAAGAATTGTCTTCTTTACAAAAAAGGTGAATATGAGGAGTCACCTATTGTATAATGATTATAGTGGGTCTATTGTTGTTATTTTTCTACTTTAGGAACTGTTAGAACTTTTAGGTGTGGAGGTTGTGAAGAGTAATTTTACAGCCAACTTGTTTTGTTTGTACTCTTAACATTAATATAATTTTTAACTGTAACTGATCTTCACACAACTGGCTACGGACAGTGCAGTAGGAATTGAGACGTTGTGAGTATAAGTGTTTGCTTCTGTGTTTTTAATTGAATTTCCATATTCTCTGATTAGTTTTTCATTTAGTTTGGATATTATTTGATAGTTGGGATATCCCAGTGTTTCTTGGGTGCTGTCACCAGAGGGAATTTCCATTATGACTTTAAGAATTTAACTGGAAATTGCAATGGGACTTTTATAAAATATTTTTAAGGCTTATCTTGTATGCGTATGAACTTGCATAGAAATTGGAACAAATTTGTAATAGCTTAGTTTAAGGATATATGCCTGGAAAACAAAGTGTTTGTGAATAACTTCCATCACAGTTACAGTTCTGATTTAAAAAAAAAAATACTTTTATCATTTATAATTCACTAGATTCATGATATTCTAATAATGATAAGAGAGCAAATTATATTTGTGTGAGGTAGACTGATTGACTTCGTTAGATAATTTTCTTTATATTGTGTCAAATGTTGTTTTGTCAGTAAGGCTGTTATATTAGTGTTTGTAGGCCTAATTCCAATTTGAATAAACAAAGACAGTTACCAGAAACAAATCTAGTTCATACATATAATAAGTTTAAAACTCATTACATATGCTAAATAGACCTTCTTATCAGTTTATGTATTACGTACACACACACACACACACGTGGTGAAGTTGGATTTACAGAACAAAATTGTTTTTTTACTTCCAGAAACTTGTATTCTTTTAAGTGACTTTTGAAACATATAAACATTTAATCTGACTCTTAGATAAGAAAACTGGAAGTGATTTCAAATGAAGTCCAGTTTTAATGTAACATTGCAGGATAACATGGAACTTGTCCATCTTTGCTGTTTCATACTCTTAACTAAATTTAAAAAAAACAAAGCCAGCTCTTATTGTTCATATACTTGTCAAGCTTTTTGTTAAATTTACTGTTTCTACGACATCTGAAAGCAACCCAGTCCAAAGGCCCATTTGACTTTGTTAGAAAAGTAACTTAGCTGAAGATTACTACCATTGATGCACCAACACCATCACTTCCTTTTACAATCTTAAACCTCTCAATTTTTTTTTCAAGAGAAAACAGTGAAATGTTTTAGCCTCTCTTCGTGTGACAATCCTTTCCATCACAGACACCATTTTAGGAATCCTCTTTGAACTCTTTCGAACAATTTGATGTTTCCCGAAAGTAAGGAAATCAAGACTGAACAGAATATTCCAAATGTGGCCTAACCGATGACCTGTATAATGAAATGATTGTCTTTTCAGACTTGTATTCAATATTTCTGTAGATGAAACATAAATTCCTCTTTGCCACTGCACTAGGAACAGTACACAACTTGAAAAGCATTGAAGACTGATCAATTGTTACTTGGAGATCACTTCCTTCATAACACTGTTAAGGTTATTTCCATCTAAACTATACTTATAACTCAAATTATGAAAACCAGTATGTATTATCTCACGTTCATTATAATTAAAACCCATCTGCCGTTTATTTTCCAAACTCACTGAACCCTTGTATAAATCAACAGCATTTTCCTCACACCCAAGACCTTAACATCATTAGCAAGTTTAAGCTATGTCATTGGTGTAAGTAAAAAAGACCCAAGTTTCTAATAATACTCCTGAAAATATGATGAAGTTTTGATTATTTAGAATTTTTTTTACTTATTAATCAGAAAATCTGTGATACTCTATTTACTTAAATTTTTCTGTTATTAATTTCTTAATATCTGTCTAGGCTTTGGTGGTCAAGTGGACTTTCTGAGGGGTGCAGCAGTGTGTCACGATGGGCTTGGCAAACCTATTCTAGCTATGCCATCCTTATCAAGTAAAGGAGATTCCAAGATTACACCATTTATCAAACAAGGTGTGTACATTGTGGATAATTTGGTAAATAAAAAAACGTTGACAGATGTCTGTGAAATAAATGTCACAACAGCATAGTACAGTAACAATGGTGAAACAAAGTTCATAAATATTAATATTTGATTGGTAAAACAGAATACCAGAGATTTCTTCTGGTAATACTGTAACAAATATAGTAAAAGTGTAATAATCTAATTTAAACATCTTCTGGTTCTTTCCATCAACAAGTAAGGAGGATGTGAAGTAATACAAATATCTTTCACTGCAGTGTAAAAATTACATTATCCTTATTGTTTGTTAAGGTTTCTTGCTGTGGAACATTTGATGACTGAAATGTGAAGTCTTAACTTACACCATGATAAATGACTTCAATAACTGTCACTGTTTATTGTAGATGCCTATTTTGGTTTGTAGTTAATAGCCATTGTTTTATATAGATCCCAGTATTTTATAGTTTTGATGTTAGTTTTCATTAAAACTCTATAGGCCAGTATATTTTTGTCTTATTCTGTGAATGTAAGTCAGACTAGCTTCATTCTTTACAAATAATAAACATATATTCATTACACTGCTTTATCTGTTACTTGTTGAGTACATAGTAAATACTGAGATGTAAAGAATGGCTTTATATACTGATTCTGGATTTTTCAGTTTATCTAGACATCTGAAGTTTGTTTCCAAATGTGACAAACTTTAGAATTCATTGTTCTGTTTATTTACTTGTGACTTAGGCTTAAGTTTTTTGGGGCTTTTTTTTTGCTATGGGCTAATGGGGGGGATTTATAGTATTGTCTGTTGTATTTTAGTTATTGAGTACTGGGTAAAACCTGTCAGGATTTTTTTTTCACTGTTTTTTTCTGTTCTGTTTTTTCTCTATTGTTGTTGTATTGCAGTTTATGTTGTAAACCATAATTCTGTATTGTATTTAGAAACTTTTCAAATAAGAAACCATCTTATGACCTCATCAGTATTATCTTTTTAATTTAAGAACTTGAATAAGTCATAACATCTTGAAAATTGACTATTTTTTAATCATTGTCTTTGTTATTTTTGTTTCATGTTGTAATTTATGTGTCCAATACATTATTTTCTATGTAAGGTTTCAGGCTTTTGTACTATTACTACAGAATGTCACTTCTACAACTCTGTGATGATGAGAGAAACCCACCTGTAGAGAAAAATATATATGTAAAAACAGTTGGTATGGATTGAGAAGATTTTTTCTGAAGAGGAGTGAACATTGTTTCAACCCTCTTTGCTCATCGTCAGGTTCACAAATAAAGAAAGAGGTAACTGAGCAATAGCTGACCACATGTTTGAAGGGGGTTGTGTAATTGAGCGTAAGAATGTAGAGGGCGTCATTAGATGTTGGATATATTTATTAATGAAGGTATAAAGGTGTTCCTTTATATTGGTTTATGTCATTTCTTAACCTCAAAATTACAAGAACCGATAAACAATTTAAAACAGGAATGCACTAAAAAATCACCCATACTGGACTATACATTCCTTGGGACTCAGCATATGAAACAAAACGAAAACTCAACATACTAAGAAACCAAATAAACACAGTCATAAAACTTTGCTCACCAGATAAAATTAACGATGAATTAGACAAAATAAAACAATACTTCATCAACATCAATAAGTTTCCTCCACAAACCGTGGAAAACATTATACGCACACACCTAGATAGAAAGCAAAATCAACCAACAAAAGTAAATATATCTCACGAATCAAAAAATCACGAAACCATATACTGCTGTATACCATATATTCCTGACATCAGCAAACAAATAACCAACATTTGGCAAAAACTAGTAACAAAATATGACATTTCAGTTAACACCGAATTTATTCAAAACCCAGGCACAAAACTGAGGTCTATACTATGTAAAAACTACACTGACAAACACAACACCAACATTATTTATAAAATACAATGTGATAACTGCCATGACTTCTATGTTGGAAAAACAAGTAGAAAAATGGAAATCGAAAAGTCACCTTCACACATTTTCGAACACTGCAAGTCAAATAAACACAACATAACCATAAAAAACACCCAAATACCAAATAAAGAAACAAACACAAAATTAAAGCCTAACTTATACAACAACTCAAGCCCAAACTGAACCAATACAAAGGAACACCTTTATACCTGTATTAATAAATATAATCAAACATCTCAGCACACCCTCCACATTCCTACACTCAATTACACAACTGCCTTCAAACATGTGGTCAGCAATCAGTCAGTTACCTCTCTCTTTCTTTGTGAACCTAACAATGACTAAAGAAGGTTGAAACGTTGTTCGCTCCTCTACATAAAAATTTTCTCAACCCGTACCATCCATTTTTACATATACATTCATTCTTCTACAACTCTGTTTTAATTTTTCACCCCAGTGTACACTTTGAATACACTGTACTGCAGTGCTTACAAAACAAAGCATCGTGAATGTTAAAACATAATGTTCAACAATCACAAGGACATGTTTAATGATTCTTTGATCTTTTTACCAAAACTTTTTAAACTCAGGCTAAACTACACCCATGTAAGAGAAAGAAAAGTTACAGCTAAAAAGTGTAGAAACCAAATATGAAAGTTTATTAGAATGTGGTACACTAGTAGTGAATGTGTCGTTTAGAAGTTGACATTTCGGTCAAAATAGTCCAGAAATTAAATACAGTTATAGTGATTGTTTATTTCAGGTGCTGGTGTTGTCACAACTAGAGCACATGTCCATTACGTAGTGACAGAATATGGAATTGCATTCTTGTTTGGAAAGAATATTCGTCAGCGAGCTCATGCTCTGATAGAGATTGCTCACCCGACTCACAGGGAGTCTTTGGAAAAGGCGGCATTTGAACGTCTGAAGTGTATGCCTAGTCCTTAAAAGACAAACCCTCAGAAATATGGAAAGTTTAGGAAACTTTGGTGTTGGGAATATTATAATAATTTGATTTTGTCTCAGCAGATAATGTTTATTCACATCCTTAGCACTCAAATAGTAAACAACGATTTTTGTTTTTTCTCAGGAGAGAATACTTTAGAAAAACGTTGCACATTTTGAATGTGCTTTTAATAAATGTATGCCTTCTGATGTTTTGTTTATATTCTTTGTTTGTTACAGTAACTGGATGTTTCGGGATTGCTTCTAGAGCAATGTTGTTTTAATCATTTCAAAAATGAATGAAGTTAGTGTGTAATGTACATGATTGATACGAGTTGTTTGAACTGGGAGTGGAACAAATAAAACAGGATGTTTCTTTGAGATCTTTCAACCCTCACATAAGGATATCTTATTCTTTTAACAGAATAGAATCAAACCTAGGATTCAGCAGAGGTACTTACATATAAGCTGTAAAGCTGAGTACATAATATTTTTAAATGTTAAAATTTTTTAAACATGTGACTTAATACTTAGAACTTGTTTTACTCAATGTTATCTATAAGCCATACGTTCCGAGATGTAAAAGGAGAGACATGGAATTATAAGTAGTAAATATGTTGGTCTTTTTAGAGTAACATGAATTCCAGTCAGGTTTTTATCCAGTGAAAATAACGTGTTATTATTGTCTTACATTTCAGATCTAATTCTTGTTGATTTATATAAAGGGTGTTTATTGTTAATAAAAACAAGATGATTTGTCATGAAAATAGAATTTATCATTTAGTTTTTAGTTCTATGAAAGTACTTTAACTCTTTTTATACATGTAATAATCCATCCATTATTCTTGATTTCAAACAATACTGGTATTTATATGTGTATCAACTTACAAAATTAATTTTTTTTGTAGTTAATTCAGGAAAAGATCTGACAAATAAGGTTGCAACTCCCTTTGCAATGGACAACCAAACAAAGGGACCCATAGGCTTAATGAAGTGACTTGTGTTTTTTTTTTCTTTTTTCAAGATATAAATATACAGAATGATGTGCTGGAATTTCAAACTTTCTTTAACCGAAACTAGAGTACCTCTCACAACCTACATTAACCAAAGATGTATAATTTACACACACATACACACAACCACTGCTTATTCTTACATGAAGAACAACTCCAGCAAAAATCCTTTTATTATTGTTTTCGAGATTAAAATATTGCATAATACATATTGTGGGTGTGTCTGTTTTATTTCTTCCTCTTTAGTTACAAAGTGTATATTCAATAAAACACATGGGACTGACTTGCACATGTTCTATCAAATTCCCAGTGAAAGGCACCCTAAAAACAAAGATTGATGTGTTTGTTCAATGTGTTGTCGTCTTAACACTTTCTGAAGGTGATTTATTTTTTATTATCACATGCTCTTTATTTGCTCTGGTGATTTTATTAGAATTAAGTGTATAGTGAACAAGGTCATGGTGCTGTAAATAGCCAGTTTTTTTTAAATATTTTATTTAGCTGTTTTTGTTTGTTTTCATGTTTTCTTTCTTCAAATACAACACAGCACAAGTCTGTTTAAATATTCTTGAAGAAAATGAAGTTTCATTAAATGATTTCTAATAATATCAAAACCATGAAAAGTATGATAAATTTGATAATAATTGTCTGTCTGTCTTTTCTCACTCTGTCTTCCTTTTGCACAAAAGTCAGAACTACAAGATACTTCGTAATATATTAAAATATATGACTGTTATATCTCTCTAATGGCTAGATGATACTAAAGTTTTATTATAATCAGAAGTTATACATAATTTGTCTGGTGGAAAAGATTCAACAGGGTAATTTGTTATTAAAACTTCAAAGACATATATGCAAATTTTTTTTCTCTAATGAAAGACAAATGGTTGGTTAACTCTTGTATATAAGTTTTGTTTTATTTAATGAAAGAGACTTATTAAAACTGTTATATAAAAGTCAGTAACTTGAAGTAATAGAGCTGTTTTCACCCTTTTTACTTTGTGATATTTCTATATCTTCAGCTCCAAAAGAAATATAAACATTTCAACTCTATATCTTAGTCAGTCAGTCCAAGTGTCACATCTAATGTTTTCCTTCTGTTGTTCTTTTCTCTAAATCCATTAGTTACTAAATTAGGCCAAGATGTTTGTGCTGGTGTTGTGAAAAATTAGTTTTGAACAAAACATCAGCTGTTTTTGTGTCTTTGAACATTTGTCGTGTGTAACTTTTTCCTTTGAGTACATTATTAATATACTATGATAGTAAACAGTATTTCTATCAGTACTGCACTGCATTTTGTTTCTCAATGAAAGTGAAATCTATGTACGAGAAATCGGAAACAAGTTGTTTACAACTATGTCAAAAAACAAATGGTACTCTGAAAGTAAAAGAATAGGATATATAGTAATTTTATATATATATGTATAATTCTGAATATTGAAATATACTCTGAAGTTACTACTGTTTGATATTAAAAATATGGTATTGAGTGTGAGTACTGTATGTGGCGATATTTTCAACAAATAATGCAATGTCTTCTTTTTTTTTAACTCATTCCTATGTCTGCTATGTGGAACTTAAGCAATAAAATTTGTTTAGAAAGTTAGCATCAAAATCTTTAGTTGGTTTACCTCAGTACATGGAGATTGTTATCTTGGACTAGTATAGTTTTCCAAAAGTACTTTACTAAATGTATGTAACTGTACTTTTAGCCTTTCAATATATAGTTGAAACTTAATGATTAGGAATAGCATTGGATCTTTAACTGGAAGGAAACAATAAAAGAGTTTCTGTTAAATTTCTAATTACTTGTCATATTGAAACATTTTGTTAGTATTTAAAGATGTTATGGCAAATACAAAAAAATGTGGCCTGGCATGGCCAAGCGTGTAAGGCGTGCGACTCGTAATCCGAGGGTCGCGGCTTCGCGCCAAACATGCTCGCCCTCCCAGCCGTGGGGGCGTTATAATGTGACGGTCAATCCCACTATTCGTTGGTAAAAGAGTAACCCAAGAGTTGACGGTGAGTGGTGATGACTAGTTGCCTTCCCTCTAGTCTTACACTACTAAATTAGGGACGGCTAGCACAGATAGCCCCCGAGTAGCTTTGTGCGAAATTCCAAAACAAACAAACAATACAAAAAAAAATGTACTTACGTGTATCTATGGTAATTGTTAACAACTTTACAATAGGAATTTTGCTAGTCATTGTAAAATTTTGTGTACATATGGAATTTAAATGTTATCAGGGCAAAATGACTGCACATACAAAGTTAATGTTGAAACTTGTCAAAAGAACGAGGTTACAAAATACACACATTGAATAACAATATCAAAATTCGATTACCGAGAAGCAGAACCACGTTATCGACCAGATAGGTTCTAGTACACTAATTCGTAAAGAACCGACATTAAACATCCTCGTATAACATCTCGTACAAATGCAACCTGTTCTTATTCTCATGTAATGATTGGGGGGTTTCTAAAATCCTTGAGGTAATGTTACTTATGTAAAGCATTTAGCAGCCATTTTCATCTTTGACCATAAATATCTTGTCTTTGTTTGTTTGTTTTGGAATTTCGCACAAAGCTACTCGAGGGCTATCTGTGCTAGCCGTCCCTAATTTAGTAGTGTAAGACTAGAGGGAAGGCAGCTAGTCATCACCACCCACCGTCAACTCTTGGGTTACTCTTTTACCAACGAATAGTGGGATTGACCGTCACATTATAACGCTCCCACGGCTGGGAGGGCGAGCATGTTTGGCGCGAACCCGCGACTCTCGGATTACGAGTCGCACGCCTTACACGCTTGGCCATGCCAGGCCGTGATATAGAAGTGTACTTGAGTGGTGAAGATCTGTTTAACCTTAATATCGGGACACCAAGGTTTGCTTATGAACTGAAATATACAGGGTAGCCCGTAAGACCATACCCATCCATATATTTTTTGTAGCTGTGTGCTGTCCCTCATTCTCGCTGCATAATATAATGCACAATACGCTCTTCAAGTGTAAATGGGCTTACATCGGCCATATTTCTCTGAAAAAAAATAATACATGCGTCATTGAATACAACATAATAACACCTGGATGGGTAGGGATTTGCAGGCCACCGTGTGTGTAGAAATATGTTTGTTTAGTTTTTTAATTTCGCACAAAGCCACTCGAGGGCTATCTGTGCTAGCCATCCCTAATTTAGCAGTGTAAGAAGGGAAGGCAGCTAGTCATCATCACCCACTGCCAACTCTTGGGCTACTCTTTCACCAACGAATAGTGGGATTGATAGAAACATTATAACGCCCCCACTGAAAGAGCGAGCATGTTTGGTTCGACGGGGATGCGAACCCGCGACCCTCAGATTACGAGTCGCACGCCTTAACACGCTTGGCCATGCCGGGCCCCATAGAAATATGTAATAAAATATAAACCTACAGAAGATTCATTCACTAATTCGACCTTAATAGTAAATAAATAAAATAACCATAAATATATCACTGTCATGAAGAAAAAGTTTTAGAAACGTCAGTGCATGGGAGATAGAACGTTTTTGTTTTTTTTTTAAAGATGCAAAGGTTAAAATTGAACAAAGAAACCGTGACACATTAATGTAAGAGGAAAGGAAAAATAAATGCTTACACCAAAGTTATCCGTTTTTTTCTTAGCGAGATTATAAAACGTTTATTTGTTTCGAGAATTCCAAATGAATTAATCCAACTTTTAAGTTAAATCTATGTGAGATTGATAACATACACGCACAATACATATGTAAATGTACAAAGCTGTCGTTCTTACCTTGATATTTTGAACACTCCTCAAAAAATCGAAGTCTGTTCGTGTTTTGGTAAAAAAGATTGCATGAGTTAATTTAATATTGAGACTAATGCCCGTGAAACGCGAAGACCGAGATATTTCCATATTTTACCTTGTTGGAGTAATATGCCAATGAGAAGCTCTTCAATTTGTACTCTGTACTGCTCCTGGCCTTGTTTCAACAGAGGTTGTATATTAAGTGAAACAACAGATTAATGAAGGAAGCCTATTTACGGAAATAAAAATTAAACGCACTCGGAAGATGTACTCTGCTTCACAAAATAAAACGCACTCGGAAGATGTACTCTGCTTCACAAAATAAAACAAGTCTGCAACAAGTTTTCTCATAAGTTGGAGAAACGATGCATTTAATCTGGAACAATGAAAAGTTACGTGGAGGAATCCACTACTGACAAGACAGAAAACAAGGCTGCAATTTTTACTGACGCGATTTGCTGACTGACAAATATTTGCATAATAGCGATCCCATAGTCCTCTCAGATGAGTGGAACTTCCACCATTTTATAACTAGATGAGTTTGGAGAATACTTAGGATTTCGACCCACTGTATTTACAGCACATATAAGCATAAAAGTTTGGGGGTGGTCATTAGGTTTGTGACAAAAAAACAACTCTTGGATTCATTCTATGCTGTCTCAGTTCTGCAGGGTACACGTTCTCTCTCCTGGATAACTGTTTCTCTTTGTGATCAAGGAACTTCGGACTATGGTTGAAAAACTTTAGTGAAGATGGAGCAACACGTCACAATCTCAGAACTATTAAAGTTTGGAATACAGAGTAGACTACAACTATTTCTCCGACCATATAAAGACCTGACTTGGACCTTATTTCTAAACACATGGGATAACTTTCATAGAGCCAAACGACCATTAGCAGTCCTCACAATATTATCTACTTATTTTGAGAGACAATCTTTACTACGACACAATTGAAAATGTGGTTAATTCAAATTTATTCTGTACACTTTTAAGTTATATACGCGCATAATAACCCATTAAATGTTTTCAAGAACTTGCAGGTTTTAGAAAGAAGACGATAGTCTGCTACTAAACTTGAACAATATTTTACATAACTCGTGTATATAACACCATTATAATGCCCACACGGCTGCAAGGGCGAGCATGTTTGGTGTGACGGGGAATTCGTCACATTATGAGTCGAATACTTTATTCACCTTGCCATGGCGAACTTACTCAAATGAGAGAAACCATTTTAAACTTAAGAGGTTAAAAAGATAAAGCTTTTTTTTTTTTCTAGATTTTGTTAATAATACTTGGTATATCTTCAAATTTTGGTTTATTTTTTCCCTTTTGTTTGCACAACTCATACACATGTACAAGCAATTTTTTGTGAACAAATGCAAAAACTATTACTTAGTTATGAACAACTTCCTAAACATAATAAACTTCATAAGTATCGTAATGTATTTTAACAGAGTTGAGTTTTTACAACTTTTTCGTGAGAAAAGAACGAAGTAGAGGGCGGTAATCACGTTAGTTAAAAGTGCACATGGATCTTGAAATACTGTTGTTAATTTTAATGGACGTTACTATTATAAATTTAAATAAAAATGAGACCATTACAGAAGAGGGAAACCCGTATTTTTTTGAGAAGCTCTCCAAATAGTATGTTTAATTTAAAATCTGGTTTAGTGCTACTGTGTAGTGTTAGCGTTACATAAGTTACAATACTAATAATACTTGATAGTAATAATAAAAATGAAAAAAATAATGATCCAGACAAAAGGCAAAAATCGTATCTATTGTCTCATATATTTATGAAGTTAATTTACTGGGCACGCTGTCTATATATTTCTTGCAATCTGTAAATGAATTTGTAAGCGTAGGACATACTATGAACTATTTTCCATTCTTTAGCCTACCGTACAGTATTATAATAAGATTATAACTTGAATTTTATTATTATCAGAAATTTGATTAGGAGACCGTAAATTAACTATGGTTCTTAGCTTTGTGTTAACTGATAATTAAAAATACCGTTGTTGCAGCTTACTTTATATTATTGTAGAATTTGTACTAAATTAAAGTTTCAATCTGATACCTAAATGACATCATATCTT
This sequence comes from Carcinoscorpius rotundicauda, assembly GCA_011833715.1. Lineage (NCBI taxonomy): Eukaryota > Metazoa > Arthropoda > Merostomata > Xiphosura > Limulidae > Carcinoscorpius > Carcinoscorpius rotundicauda. Next base: position 126,537,095 of record CM022394.1, on the reverse strand, counting down.
CCATATTTAACGACTTGAGTCCATAACTGTCTCGTGTTCTGATAAAAACTGGAACAGACTGGATCTTGCATTCAATCAGATTTCAGAGTATTTGTGCCTAGAAATGATTTTCTCCATATGTATTGGTAATGGTTCTAAGTTCATTGGAACATTAAACAAATCGAATTACCGTAATTTAAACAACATTCAGTGTTAAAACTTAAACTTGATTAAACCAGAAAAAAGTTTGTCTGTACACATACTAAAAACCAGTAAGTTATTAGTTTGATTATCATAATGAAATGTGGAAGCCATATTTGTATAAAAAAGACTACTGGTGGAGATTACAATATTACTAGAAGTTACTGGATTGGAATAATCTAAAGATTTAGGCATGTAAGTTATTGGTAGGGCCCTCATATTTGTAGAAGATCATTAATTACACATTCTAAATGAGATTTTTTCAGTGATATTTGTGTTTGTTATTTTCATTGTTTTATCCTGCTCACTTAGTCATTTTAATTTTATCTAGTGTTTTAAATTATTCAGAAATGTGTTAAATATAGATTCCATAATCTCGAAGTGTCATCCTTTAAAATAACTAAAACTATTCTTAAAAAAATGAAAAACCACCCTTTATCATTAATATACTTATCAAGGATTCTTTTAAACTCGCTTAAATTTACTGTCTACAAAACATCCAACGGCAGCCCATTCCAAAACCCAACCACCCTGTGAGAAAAATAAAACTGTCTTTGCTGATGATGACTCCTACCCTGCACAAATTTATTTTAGTATCCCCTAGTTCTACTGTTCTCACTGTCAAGTATTTATTTACAGTATTGGTGAAAATATTAAGCTCTTGATTGACAGGCCAGATGGAGCGTATTGTTTTCGACTTCACAGAGACAGAATATATTACGTAAGGTAAGATTACTCCATTTGAACACTGGCATGAAAAATTAAACTTTTACCGTAGAGTAACTATATGTAATCTTTTTTGCATTATTATTATGGTAAGTTATGAAACATGATTTAAAATATGACCAAATCATTGTGATCCTTTACTTTGCTAAGTAACATGTGTTATTTGTTTCTAACTACGACCAATAAACATAATTGCATTGGTTACTGTAATTAAGAATTTTTTATTAATAATTACATTTGTACAGCAGAAACTAATCTTAGTTGAAGTTGCACAACCTTTATTTTATTTTTAAGGTGATTATAGGTTCAAGTGTACAAATATTTGTGTTTTTAATTGAAATTAATATAGAAATTATTTCATGTTTTGTGTTTCAACCAGGGCTTTAATATTTAAAAAAAAAAGAAGTAGAAATCACAACTGTGGTTGAAAGTTGATTTTCTTTTCATTAATATTAGCGAAACCATCATGAAGCTGGCGTGTAATGTTGCAAGAGAAAATATTGTAAGTTTTGGAACGTGTTTCGGGAAATTAACTAAAACAAAAAAATTCAGACTTCACATTACAGCCCTTGATTATTTGGCTCCATATGCAAAGGTAAGTTGAAACATCTTTTAATCAGTAATAACCTAGTACTAATTTTAATTGTTATTTGTTTCTTAAAAAAAAAACATTTATTGTGTAACATTGAAAAACCAATATCTAGATGCAGGTGTTAGAGTACTGTAAAATAAACCAAAGTTATACATCAAACTAAAACACCGATACTTCACATAAACATAAAACTGTGGTCTCGGATACTCCAAATGTATCTGACTGAACCATGTTTTACATATTAAATTATTTAAATTTTTATGTCAGTCCAGCTGTGTGTTTCATATCTGCCATTAACCCCAAACATGCATAACATTTTTGATATGATATACAAGGGTGTGAGATATTTCTTAAATACGTCTTGATTTTTTTATCTGCATACTTCATTTACTTGTTAACATCATTTTATGCATATATTAGTTTTAAAGGTGTCATGTCAAGTTATGCTTTATAAAACAAAATGCAAACTTACCATTTAACCCCCCTTGGTGTGGATTCCTGTATGTGATGAGGTGACCTCCCAGGGAAGCTTCTGTTCTTTCAGTTTACCTCCTCTGGGTTCTAAATATCCATCCACGTGTTTGCCGTGCGTGGAAACCCATGAAGAGGAGGAGAGGATCCTGGTGATTGAGGGGTCCAACCCTAACACACCACCTTAGCCTTGAATTCCTGTAGACAGGCAGCTTTGAGATGGCCCCCCTTGACTCATTTGGCTGGTCCACTCGAGCTAGGGTCAACCAAGTACCAGTGTTGGATCTTCTCAACAGATGTTGTGGACATTATATCTGATGCTGGTGTTTGGGTATAGTCCTCATGAAACCCTGGGATTGCTGCAGTGTCCTTGTCTGACATTGTAGTGATCTCCTCGTAGGGCTCCATGGTGGGTGAGGTCAGTGGGCACCAAAATTTTCTTTTTTCCCTATGGATCCTCCTGCAAAAAATTTAAATAAAATAGTGAATGAAAAAACAGTCTATAGGTAAAAGGCCACGTCTTGAAGATTCTGAGCAGCAATCCTCACCATCTGTAGCACCTGTTGTACCTCATTTTCTTATATTGCATTCACTTTCAGACAAACCTTTAGAGCAAATGTCTCCCTTTTTCATTCAGAGGGGACTAGAGGGACTTTCTGGCTCTCCAAAGTTAGTAAAGAAGCTTTGATTTGGTGATATATTGATGGAAACATCCACATCTCAACACAGTGAACTCCTCTTGCATTCAAAGATGATTGGGGACATACCTATTCAGGTTACACCTCATGCTACTTTGAATTCATCACATGGGGTTATTGTTGAGAGGGATTTGAAGAACATCCAAGAGTCAGATATTCTCACTTGTTTCTCTATCCAAGGAGTTCCTGCAGTGAGGTGTATATCCACTCGCAAGGATGGAATTCTGGTGCTGACCAATGTCCTCATTCTCACATTTATGTCACCATCAAAGCAGATTATCTTAATTACATGGTATGGCTATACATTCCAAACCCTCTCTGATATTTCTAGTGTCAACGATTCTGTCACTCAAAGACATCGTGTCATGGTTCCTTGACGTGTGCTCGTTGCAGTGGCAAGGACCATGATGCCTATGAGTGTGTATCGGACCTTCATTACATCAGTTCCAATGGCTCTTACCTGTCCTACTTTCATTCTTGCCCTAAATGGTTGGAAGAAAAAGAGGTGCAGCATTTGAAAACGATTCATAACTTTACTTATCCTGAGGCTTGACAGATTCTCTCCATACCATGTCCGGTATGGCTCAGACATATGCTGTTGCACTTCATTCCACTACTACAGTGGGAGTGCAGATGGATTTCTCTGTGTCTTTAAAAGAATCATTTTCAAAATAAATGAAAAGGCTTTTGACCTCCATGGTTAAAAATGTTGATGAATCAACTTCAACACCCATCTCTGTCCCTTGCATACATTCCACCAAACCTGAGATCCACATCCTTTAGTTTCAGATATAGGCATTTCCTCAGATACATCTTTTTCTCCCATCCCAAGATGCAAAACAATCATTCGTTCAAGTCTTCAGTCTCTGGAATCCCCTTCCAACAGCAAAGACCTGCCCAATCGACCCAGGGCAGGATCCATGGAGAGTTGATAGACCTCCCTCAAATAAGGTCAGTAAGGAAAAAAGTCATGGTCATAAACAGAAGGGTTCTCCACCCAATTTACCTACACATAAATAAAAATGGCCAACCTGACACAATGGAACTCTTGAGGTTTATGCTCTAATCTGGATGATATCAAAACACTGATTGCTTCCTTCCATCCTGTTTGTCTTTCCCTACAAGAAACATTTCTCATACCTGCTGATACAGTCTCCATTTGGCAGTTTTCTCTGTACAGAAATGACAGGCTGTGTGATGGACGAGTACATGGAAGGGTGGCACTGTTGGTTGATCAGCATGTGCCCACCCTGTATTTACCACTTGAAAAACCCTTGGAGGCTATATCCATCTGTGTTTCCTTGGTTCATACCATCACTGTTTGTTCTCTCTACCTGTTGTCTGGAGAGACATATGATCAATCGAACCTTGATGTTTCATTGATCAATTGCCTTCTTCCTTTTTCATTCTGGGGGACTAATGGATGTCATCCCCTCTGGGGAAGTGCTGATATTGATAGTAGGGGTTGCACTGTAGAGCATATACTCTCTGATTACAACTTTTCTGTTTTCAATACTGGTTATTCTGCTTATTTCCATACACCTTGTCAGTTCTTTACTGCTATTAATCTCTCAATTTGCTTCCCTTCATATATTTTTCGTTTTTCATGGAGGGTTGACAATAATCCATGAGGCAGTGATCATTTTCCTATAATCTTGAGAGAGACTGGCTGTGACTGATGCCACCTGACCTGTGTGCCCCAGTGGAAGCTGGATCAGGCAGACTGGCCCTCTTTCACTGCTCTTATAGTACTTTATCCTGTCACTGTGTGGCAGCGGTAACTGTCTGTATTATACAAGCAGCTGCTCAATGTATTCCAAAAACCTCGACACATTTTCCACTATATTCTTGTCCATGGTGGAATCCTGCCTGCCACATGGCATGGAAGGCTTAAAAATGAGCCTGGGATACTTTCTTAGATATCTCACAAACTTGAACTGCATCTCTTTCCAGCAGGCTCATGCACATGCTTGATGGGTAAGACATAAAAGCCAGATGTAATCTTGGATTAAGTTCACAACCAGCATATCTTCTACCACCAGTTCCAAAGTCATATGGGACAAGTTTCGAAAGGTCAGTGGACAATATAATTCTATCCTCCTCTTGATCTTGCTCTCTGATGGCCAGGAAGTAGCTGATACTCTAGATGAAAGCTTTTGCTAGGCATCTATCACTTCTGCTTCTTCCTCCACCTTCTTAGCCATCTGACTCAGGGCAGAGTGATCACCTGCTTCTTCCTCCACCTTCTTAGCCATCTGACTCAGGGCAAAGTGATCACCTCTTTCCTTTTGAGCTGATTGTGTCTATGACTATAATTATACCTTTACACTGTTGGAATTCAAACTGGCTCTTTATCGGTCTGGTAGTACATCGATTGGATAATGTACACTATGAAATGTTGCACCATCTGTCTCCTGCTTCTCTTGCTATTCTTCTGATTGTTTTTAACCAGATCTGGCAGGAGAATGTTTTTCCTGATGCCTGGCTCCAGGCTATTGTCCTACTTTTCTCTAAGCCTGGGAAGGATCCCAAGATTTCTTCAAACTACCGTCCAATTGCTTTGACAAGCTGTCTCTGTAAGATCTTAAAGAGAATAGTTAATACTCATCTTGTTTGGTTCTGGAATCAAACAACCTTCTCTTGCCACCCAGTGTTGATTTCAACGATAGCGCTCAACCGTGGACCACCTGATTTAACTTGAAACGACAGTTGGAGAAGCCTTTCTCAAATGATAATATGTTGTATCAATATTCTTTGACATTAAGAAGGCTTGTGATACACAGCATGGGAGGTATGGTGTTTTGCAAAATCTCCATATATGAATTACGTGGCCATTTGCCCATTTTTTATCATGTTTTAATGGATAGGAGATTCCGAGTTTGTGTGGGTTCAACACTTTCCCGTTCTTTTCTACAGGAACTTGGGGTCTCTCAGGGCTGTGTTTTGAGTGTCACACTTTTCAGTATAAAAATTAATGCCATCACTGAACAACTCCCTCTCACTGTTGCAAATGAGTTCTATGTCAATGACTTTCACATCTCTAGTCAGTCATCAAACACCAGGTATATTGAGCGGCAACTACAGACTCCCTTCAATTGTTTACTGAAGTGGACCACAGCAAACGGCTTTAACTTCTCTCTCTCTAAAACTGTTTACATGAACTTTTGCCACCAATGGAATATTCGCCTTGATCCTGAATTCCACATTGGTGAAGTTGTGCTACCTGTGGTCCCAGAGACAAAGTTCGTGGGGCTTATCTTTGACTGCAAGCTGACCTTTATACCACACATCAAGTAGCTATGGGTCAAATGTACAAGAGCACTAAACATCCTCCGTGTCCTCTCTTCCACCACTTGGGGAGCGAATCGACGTTCTATGCTAAAAATATATCGTACTCTTATGTGATCGAAACTTGACTATGGATCACTGATCTATAACTCTGCCAGACCATTGTCCTTAAAGATGCTAGATCCTATTTATCATCAAGGACTTTGGCTCTGCACTGGGGCTTTCCACACTTCACCAGTTCAGAGCTTATATATATAGAGAGGGTCTCCTGAACCATCTTTCCATTTGCAGTTGTCTTCACAATATGCTTCAAGACTTTGTTCCTTACCAAAGCATCCCACCTGGGGTTGTGTTCTCCTTCCTCAGTGGGCCATGATTTTTCAGAACAGATGGTTTGTCATTGCTTCTTTTGGTCTTCAGATCCAGGAACAGTTTGATGAATTGGGTCTATACATGGATAATATTGCTGTATCCACTGGTCAGCCCATCCCACCTTCGCATCTTATTGTCCCCAATTGTGACCTATCTTTAAGTTATCTGAGAAAAGCAGACACTCCTGATTGGAAATACTGTCTGTTATTTGCTGAACATCTTTCAAACCATCCTTCCATTCCTATTTATACAGATGGTTCGAAATCAGGTTACTGTGTGGGCTCTGCCATGGTTTGTTGTGGTTCCATATAGAATTCCCTCTACAGCTTCTTTGTTCACTGCTGAACTGTATGCCATTTCTCTAGCCCTGGATCACATTGAAGCTAAGCAGTACTCAAACTTCACTGTTCTCACTGATATTCAAGATCGACTGACCCATTTCTCTTTAACATCTACTTCTATCCAGTTTTTCTGTATATCGGGCCATGTATGTATTTGTGGGAATGAGCTCGCTAACACTACAGCTAAGTCTATCTGCTCCGGCACTATCACTGCTGTGCTTGTTTCATACATAGACTGTGATCCTGTATTCAAGGTTTGGCTCCATGCCAGATGGCAGTCAAGTTGTAGTAAGCAACGAGAAAACAAGCTTTTTCCAAATAAAACCCTATATTGGACTTTGGCCATCTAGCTTCCATGAGGATCGGAAAGAGGAAGTTGTTCTAACTAGACAATGCATTGGTCACAGTTTTTTAACTCATCATTTTCTTTCATCTGGAACCGATGCACTAGTGTGTAGTTTGTGTAACACTCAGATCACAATAAGACACATTTTACTTTGTTGTTATCATTATGACTCTAAATGATGGCACCATTTTAAACATGTTCTGTCCCAAAGTTTGTCTATAACGTTAGACAGTGTTGTTGGTGATGGGGACACTGTCCTTCTTGGAAATGTTTTTAGTTTTTTAAACTCCATTAATCTTTTTAATGCCATTTAAGTTTTTTAATTAATACATTACACCTTTCTAATGTGGCTCCCTTTTAAAAATCACAGTTCATCCAGTTCAATTTGATATTAGAAACTGGCCATAATATTAGATAACTCAAAACCAGGATTGGAAAGGCCAACTTCAGGTGACCAATGCTGCTGTTTGAACTACCCTTTAGTCATCCTGGCGAGTTATAATCATAATTTTGCTACATGTCTTTTAAAACCTTTTTATTACTTTCCTTTCTGAAAATGGCCATAACATATTGTAACTTGCAACCAGGACTATAAAGGGCAACTTCAGGTGACTGATGGTGGTTTTTGTACTTACCTGTTAGTGAATTATGATTATTAAAGTTACACTATAAAAGTCCTTTACAACTTCAATTACTGCAGTTTTTTTCTTGACATTGTAGACAAGATGTAAAGATTGGTTTTATGCTATTTATGTGTTTTTAAACTTTGTTTTACCTTAGTTTCATTTTACGAATTTTACTTTTAACTTTTTACTGGACATTTGGCACAGATAGCCTAGCTGCTTTGTGCCATAAAACACTAAACCAACCAACCAACCATTTAACCAAAAATCAACAACATTTTTTTTAAATAACATTAGGCTTAATTGTTTAGAAACTCTGGATTATTAAAATAATTACAATGTGAAACATTTCAGGTTAAAATTATAAATATTTTCACTGCATAATACTATCCAAGTACTTAGAATATTTTTTTCTGGTTTTATTCCTAATTAGTTTCAAACTTCTAGGTCACTTATCTTGGTTTTCTTTTTTTAGTGGAAGTCAAATTTATCTTCTTTTACAAAAGTACTTTAAGATTGGAAGGTGGATGCTGACTCCCCCACCCTTTTCCCTACTCACTGTTTTGAGGAAAATGAAATTTATATTGCTCTTATTAGCACAATCAGTTGTGTTTAGTAATAGTTTTTAGAAAGTCTGAGTACTACTCAATCTTAATTCCACATCAAATAACCCTATACAATCCTTTACCTTTTTCTTTCATGATTTTTACTCTGTAAAAAGCATTACACCCGAGCTGTTTATGTAATAAATCGCTTGTCACCACTCTGGGAGAAATGTGCATTAAAATGAGGTCATTGTTATCCAAGACAATTTCTGACTGATGTAAAAAAGAACTAGATGGGTCCGAGCTACGTCTTATGAACTTGTAAACTGTAAGCCTTTGCCATGTTACTCGTTGAAGTTGAACTCAAGTTTGTATTTTCTAATCTTCTTGTAAAGATGTTTGCTGGGAGAAAATTTAGCCATCCACAATGAACATGTTTAAATACTTTTAAGTAAAATAAATTAAAAAACTGAATTTCATATTATTTACGTGTTCAGAATTTTAAGCTTTATGAAATTCGGAGGAGTTGATGTCAAGGGTTAGTGTGTAGAATTAAATAACTGATGTGACAAGCTTAACGTTTATTAATATATGTATGTATATATTTTTGTATCTTGCATTCATTTAAGATCTTTCTGTACAAGTTTAAAAAAACTGAAGGTTCATCTTTGCCAGAGAAGAGACTACTTGGGAATCAGTTGATATTATGTTTCCTTTTTATTGACAATAATGTACTGTTAGTTACATATGAAGAATATTGTTTTTGTCCAGAAGAACAGATTCTAGTATTTCCCCAATACAATATGAATAAAATGTGTTTTCCAGGATTGCAGATCTGTAGTTGGAAATGAGCTATAAATTAAACAAATTTACAAATTTCAATGTGTAAAAATGATTAACTTTTATGGTTTTTAAGCTTCAATGAGTACTTAGTCACGTATACAGTGTTGAGTATGCTCTATTGAACATTTTAAATATGCAAAATAGCAAGTCACATCACAGCTACAGATGATGTAAATTTGGAGTGGAACAGTGGATGAGAACTACATTTTGATATTGTTGGATGTTTCTTTGGTAGTATGGTGCCACAGAAAATTCACTTTTTTTTTTAAAGGATATATAGCAATCCCTTCCTAGCACACACACGAAAAATTATGTATTCAGATCAGGAGTTTTTAGCGCTGGTATTCCCTGTACTTAATAGCATTATAAAAGAAGGAATATGGATCAACTTGGGGTATCAGGACCATCAAGAAAGAAACCTGCAGCATGTCGTACTCCAGCTATAGTAAGCAAAGTGCAATCTCTTGTAACAGTTGAAAATCCACCAATTCCTCAGTGCTAAAAGCCATCCACTTGTCTTAGATTACAGTAGACAACACAATAACGAAACATCATCTTCTGGAAAGGAAACAAAGGTTGTTTCCATTAAACATCCAGAAAGAAATAGCCAACTGCAGAAAACTGTGGATGGTATCTAGCTCAGGATAATAGAGTTGACAAAATCTGTGTGTATCTTGATAACTAACAGCTCTTACCATTTTGAATCAGTAACTGAGTGAAAAATATTTCAAACATTTTCTGAGTTAAGTATGATCATTTCTGAATACTGTGTGATGTACAAATTAGGGATGAAGAAAGTGAATAATTTACTTGATGTGAATTCTGCTTACTATGAGACCAGTATTTTAAACCCTTTTTACCTCGCAGAAATACTGGCTTTGTATAGAAATTAGGCCTACGTGGTATGGATTCACCAAGACTTCCAGTCATCTCACCTGTTGAACTACTGATGCAAGTAAAACAGATATTTGTGCGATTCCATACAAAGACAAAACAGTCAAGTTAGCTACAGGTTTCTGTGCAATTTTACTGTTGAAATGAGTGCTGCAAACCTGTCATCCTTATACTTTAGATAGATTATGGAACCTTGTAGAGAAAATATTGTGTGCTTTGGAAGTGACATCTCTGTGATGGAGCCTTTTATAAAGGAAACTACATTGCAGAGCTGTTGTCAAGATTTAGAATTAAAATAAAGCATGACTGAAAGATAAATATGGAAGGTAACGATGTGGTGAGCCTCTGAAATTATTTTAATATAATAATGTACTTAGCTTTAAATATGTTTTAAATACTTGTATTGTACATAGAATGTAAATATAATAATGCAGAATCTTAAATATAATTACTCTGTTTCAAAGGACAATTTTAGTTAATAATTATTAATTTAACCCTTTTACTCACGTAACAGTACAAGATTTGGCTAAAGCCAAATGCTGAACAGCAGTTTCTGTATGGAAATCATGTGATGAAATCTGGCTTAGGCAGAATAACTGAAAGTACACCTCAGTATCAAGGAGTTGTAGTCTATTCTATGAATGACCTTCCCCTGGTGAGTAATATATGTTGTTAATATCCAACACGTTTATATGATTTTTTAGGAAGCTTTATTACATTATATGACACCGGAACATTTACTAAAAAAAATGGTTCTTAGCTTAAAAAATGTATATGTTTACTGGATGAAACACTGGTTGCATCCAAAATTAAAGCTGATGTCTTGAAAAAAGTACTAAGAGTAAATTTTAGAAAATGGATGCTGTCAGTAACTATGTATACATTACATCATACACAGTGTTACATATGATGTTTATAACACACACACTCACAAAGAAACATTGCTGTATGAATGTTTCCTTTTTCGTGTTTGTTTCAATATTGTCTTCCCTGGCTGGTATGTGTACCATAAACCTTACTGGATAGACTGTTGATAGAGTTTATGATCTAGTAATTAATTATTCAGAAATGTTTTGTTCACATTTAACCTAGTTACAGTTCGTATGATAAAAGCTAATTATCGATCAAAGGAGGCAAAGGAGCATGTGTTTATTTAGAAAAGATGATGACTGGCTTTCAGACATATTAGCAGACAGCAAGTGAGAGAAATATATTAACGTAAAAAAAATAAAATCCTTAGTTAACCTAATTTACAGTGGAAAATGTGTTATCAAGAACTTTGCTTACCAGCCAGTTTCTGATGGTATATATTATGACCATAACTGGTTGCTGAAGTTGAAAGCAATAGTTCTTTGAAACCAGACAAAACTGCAAAGCTTGTGAAGCCAGAATCCAATGTTGAATACATCGTGAACTATTCCAAAGTACACTTACATTGGAGGAAAAAAAAACCCAACTGGTATTAGTGTGTACAAGTATTTTGGCCACATATTGAGATGGACTTTCCCTGTAAGTTAGACAGTACAAAAGTGATACAAATTTCTAGCCATTTGGTTTACTCAGCTTCTTCTGAGTAAGAGAATTGGTTCAGGTTTATGATTTTTCAGTATCCTGTTAACCAGAATTTCATACCACATATAGAACACCTGCATAAACATTAAGAAAACTTTCTAAAGATTTATTCTAAAATAGTTATAGAAGTACAAACTTCATAATTATTTCATTTGTCATCCTTTTCATGAATCAGAGGCACCCTTGTCCTGAACTTTGAATTAAACGTCACTGGCTGAATTGGAGGGTTAATTATTAGTTCTTATTATTTCCCCCCTTTTATATGCACAATGCTATATCTAAAAGAAGATAGTAATGGGTTATACAGAAATTCCAACAATGAGAATCACCTGAGGAAGGGTTTAAGCCTGAAATGTGTCAATTTAAAGTTTTCCTGGATTTTATTACCATTGTATCTAGGTTTTCATTTTTTCCTTTCCCTCTCTGACCTATCTGTTCACAGTTAGGGATAGACAGTTATACATAGAAAGTCCTTGTGTAGCTCTGTGGAGAGATTCTGAAACAGGGAGATCTTTTGATTACTTTAAACCATACACCAGTTGTTGTGTATTCTGTCTTGGATGGTGTTGAGTATTTAAATTTCTTGCAGTTAAAGATTATTAAAAAGAAATTTGAAGTTGGAGCTTTGTGATGGATTTTGATTAAAATCATATAAGAATGCAGTTTATTTCATATTGCACATTTCAATTTGGAAGTTAAGAGTTTTTATATTTAGGTAAAAGTGAAGTTACATTTTATGTAATTTAAATTTGTATTAATAAGATTGGTCTTGTCTTAACAGGGTTTTGGAGTATCAGCTAAGTCAACTCAAGACTGTAGGTCTGCAGACCCAATGACAATTGTTGCCTTCCATCAGTCCGATATAGGAGAGTACATTCGTAGCGAAGAAATGCTGACCTGAGCTCTGTAGGCATCAGGATTTAATTGTCTTTACAAATTCTTGACACTATAGGTCAAGAAAATTGTAAATAAAACTTTGTCAACTTTTGCTTGTATTACATTTTTATTATAAAAATTTCAGTATATAATGAACATGAATTATGTGTATCACTTCTTTTGTTATGTGCATTTCTTGTGCCTGTTACTGGTTCTTGTATGGGATGCTGCTGAGGTACTTCAGAACCACATGCAGAGTTCACCTTACTCAGGCATAATATTGTCGTCAAACTGATTCCTGTACATACTCCATTTATCCAGTGTAAATATATTAAAAGTCGGTGGCACAGAAACTTTATTTTTAGTAATAAGCAAACAGAAACATGATAGTGCTCAAGCTGTTAAATTTAAATATTAGTGACTTACAGTTTGTGAACTGAATGTGTTAAAACCTTTACCAATTTGATTATATTGTTTAATATACCCAAGCCAGCATCTGAATATAAGTTATAAAAAATGCAGTAGTATCTTCTCTGTCAGACTAGTAAAGAGCTTGCAAGTGTGGTTTTACTGGAAGTCAAAGTTGTGTAGCAATTAACAGCAACATTTTAAAACTGATAACTGAAAAACTTCTTATTGGTGGAAAGAATTTTAGAAATTCCATTATTATAACTATTAAGTCATTGTATAGCTTAAATGTTAAAATTGCAGTTTAAAGCAAAGAACTAGCAGATTTTAAACATACAAGCTATCATTCGATAATCAACAACGATTTTGATGGCTTTTCTTGTTAATTAACAAAACCTCTTACTTTAACCTTCATATGTTCACTTGGCCTCTGATTCTATTTTGCCTGATTTTTAATTGAATCAAAGCTAACAATAAACAGCTATTGACTAGATATGAGGAAAACAAATGTTCTGTTACCTAAAATCACTAGTCAGTAATTGTTTTATTCTATTCATGTAGTCTGTTTTCAGTTTTACTAAAATCTGAATAATTACCACTATCACATAATATACTTAGCCCACATTCCCGGGTCTGCATGAAAATTTTAAAAAGTTTAACATTTCATATAAAATTCAGATCTCAATTTAAAAACCAATAATAAGTAAAAAAGATTCAATTGTGTTATTTTAACTGAACACTGTTCCAGTATCTCGGTGGATGCATTTCAATTCGTAGGCCTATTCGGCCCATAGGGTTGCCCATAAGTCCCTACCCATCCATATATCTAGTGTATCCAAGTGTATCTGTGTGCTGTCCCTCATTCTCGCTGCATAATATTGTACGACGCCATGTTCTGTGAGACATTTTCCTCAACATAGCACGGGTTATTGTTCCAAATACCGCAGTAACAGCTGCCTTCAACTCATCATTAGTATTATAACGTTCTTTAGACAGAACATATGGGTAGGGACTTACGAACCACAATATATATATATATATATATATATATATATATATACCACTACTGATACAGTGGTTGTGAAAGCATTGGTATGCTATACGTTATTTTGATATTTATGCAAGATATTAATTCAGTAGGGGATTCGACCACAGTTATTCATTAAATTTTTCGTCGAATATGTTTAAAAAGTCAAAATGATTATATTTTCATATGTTTACAGTAAAAGTATAAAGAACGCACGTGTCTAATTTCCACACACACCCCTAAAAAGCATATAATGCTGGCGTCAACAGTACACTGTTCGTCTAATACTTTTATAGTTTCTTTGTTTGTTTTTAATACTTTTATCGCCCCTTTTCTATAAAAAGATCATACCACTCTTAATCTGGAAGTAACTTCAATCTTGTGCTGTCATATACGTACTTTCATTTTACGAATTTAGCAAACTCTTTCTAATTAGGCCTGAATGAATAACCTTGTTTTCACCTCAAGTATCACGTGGTATTAAAGATTTTGGAAGTTAGTAGTTTCATTTTAAGTATACTTACTTACAATCATTTTTAAGTTGTGTTGTTGGGAATGACCACAAAAGTGATTAAAATAAATTGGTAGCACCTATTTAAAAACATTCTTCCTTACTGCGAAAGCTGTAACGTGTACTAAAACAATTTTGAAACGCTGCTTCAAAAGCTTGGTTGCCATGTCTGTGTAACGCCCCAACAGAACTATCCAGGCGACAATTTTTTTTGTTGCAATGAAACACCTGCCGATTCTGTTAGGCCTAATTTACAAACAACTTTGGAAATCTTGACAGCGTGCTAAATAATTTTTATGTTGAAGTTACAGAGAAAGCACACTTTGTATATTTATTGGTTTAATAATGAGCTGTTATATTTTTTTTAAATTAAATAAGTTTTAAATAATTGAGTTGTTACTGATATCCTTAAAATGAGATTATAATCTTCAGTGAAATATCAAGCTTTAATATTTACGTATACTCATGTAGGCTAAATATAGTATGTGATAGTACTAATTAATTACATTTCAATAGAATAAGGGGAGAATAAAATAATTATTGACTTGATTTTTTATATGCAAAAACGGCTGTTCTGGGCCCAGAAAACACTTCAAATAGAAGAGCGAACAACGTTTCGACCTTCTTCGGTCATCGTCAGGTTCACAAAGAAAGGGTTACTGGTCGGAAGCTGACCACATGTTTGGGAGGGGTTGTATAATTGAGTGTTGCAATGTAGAGGGCGCGGTTTGAACAAAAGTAAATATATCTCACGAATCAAAAAATCATGAAACCATATACTGCTGTATACCATATATTCCTGACATCAGCAAACAAATAACCAACATTTGGCAAAAACTAGTAACAAAATATAACATTCCAGTTAACACTAAATTTATTCAAAAACCAGGCACAAAACTAAGGTCTATACTATGTAAGAACTACACTGACAAACACCACACCAACATTATTTATAAAATACAATGTGATAACTGCCACGACTTCTATATAGGAGAAACAAGTAGAAAAATGGAAACCAGATTCAAAGAACATAAAAAGTCACCTTCACACGTTTTCGAACACTGCAAGTCAAATGGACACAACATAACCATAGAAAACACTAAAATACTAAATAAAGAAACAAACATAAACAAACGAAAAATTAAAGAAGCCTTACTTATACAACAACTCAAACCCAAAATAAACCAATATAAAGGAACACCATTATACCTATATTAATATTATAGACAAAATTATATATTCAAACCGCGCCCTCTACATTGCAACACTCAATTATACAACCCCTCCCAAACATGTGGTCAGCTTCCGACCAGTAACCCTTTCTTTGTGAACCTGACGATGACCGAAGAAGGTCGAAACGTTGTTCGCTCTTCTATTTGAAGTGTTTTCTGGGCCCAGAACAGCCGTTTTTGCATATAAAAGTTCTCAACAAGTGGGTTTCTCGACATCACTGATTGACTTGATTTTTGTTGGCATCACAACTAATTAATAAATGCCCAATTTTGATCCTATTATGATTTGCATTTCATTTTCGTACATATTTAATTTAACAATTTAACTTCCAATGTGTTTTTGCTTGTTGATTTAACAGATATTTCGCTGGGTGCAGTTACAGGTAAGGTTTGACAATTATTAATTGTGGTATAAAACGAAGAGAGAATAAAAACCGAAACTTTGAAGTCCTTTATACAACAGTGGACAGTACAGTAGTGTTTTGTTTGGCTTGTCCGGCGAGTTGTCTCATCCGAGGGAATGGGCAATACTTCGGAAATGTCTTATGCTTTGTGTTGAAAAAATGTGGAAACCGTGAGTCTTCCATTTCGATACTGTATTGGCACAATTTTGTTCTTACTGCCTGTCATCAAAATTGTTCCTGTCATCTGGAATGCAAGAAACGGTTATAAAAATAAGTATAATAAAGATAAATTCTTGTGTAGTTTATGTTGTAACTGGTGTAACATCAAACCTTATTACACCATATTACAGAAAACACGATGGCATGATGAAAAAAACGACCGGTTTTATATAAATAAGTGATAAATCCAGTATTTGTCAGTCTTGCTATTAACGACTCATTTAATCAATTAATCTTATGGTTTTCAGAGATTCAGGTTTAGCATGGCACTCGATGTGCGTTTCTTCTCTCCTTCTCCGTGGTAAGTAGCCTAAAACTATTGATAGTGACAGATAGTCTAAATATCTTTCAAATAAATATAAATTCCACGTACAAAACTTGTAAGGTACAGTATAATATTTTTCGACTGCAATCACAATATATATGTATATATATTTATATCGGATACTAAATGTGTCTTAATGTGAAATGTTTGCGTCACCCCATCCGCAAAATCATTAGTGGTATGAACACTGTACATAAGTAAAATAAATAAATATATATTTACCAGAAACTATTATATAATGCGAGTTTTTACTATAGCCATGTGTGTTTTCAACAAACTGTGAATTTTATAATAGCTTTACGGATTTACAACGTTAAAACCAGGGGTTCGAGTCCCCTCGATGGACACAACAGATAGCCCGATGTGGCTGTGCTGAATAAAAACACAAAGTTTTAGAAAGTCTTAAGTTTCAGTATTTGTTCCCCGGTGAGACAGGGGTAAAATTACATAGTATACTAAAATATGGGGTTCGATTTCGCAGGTGGACAAAGGGGATAGTAATATTTGACTGTGCTCTGAAACAAATAATTTGTCAATTCATGAAATCTGGATTTTAGCTGAGAAGAGATAAAAAGATTGATTTTGATGTGAAATGCCTGGAATTAAGTGCATTATTATTTAATAAACATTTTTACCTCCAGGTGAATGTTGCTTGATATTACTGTTAAGACAATTCATAAGCTCATTAAGAATCGAAGATCTGAAGTAGTAAAGAAATGTACAATCTTGAAATTTAAAAAAAAAGAAGCCGTAATGATCAGTTTTGATGTAATCTCCCTCTTCGCAGAAATTCCCACAATTGAAGTCTGCAAGATAGCCTTAGAACTTTATATCCAAGACCCCAACCCAGCAATACACATCTCAGCATCCCTTATAGAATTTACTTCCACCAAGACTAACTTTATGTTCAATAACTGAAACTACCTACATATAAATGGCCTCAGTATGGGGAATCCCGCGTCACCATTTCTAGCCAACATTTTTATGACACAGATTGAATATCAAGCGATCAATTCAGCTTTACACCCACCACTATACTGGTACAGATACATATGTTGATGATACAATCACCAGATTCACACCTACAGAACACACACACAGTTTTTTCTATCACTAAACTCGATACACCCCAACATTAAGTTCATCTGTGAACAGGTAAAAACTAACCTTAAGATCACTAGAACTGATACACAATTCAAAACAGAAATCCACAGAAAAATCACCCACACTCGATTATACATTCCTTGGAACTCAGCATATGAAACAAAACAAAAACTCAACATATTAAGAAACCAAATAAATACAACCACAAAACAATGTTCGCCAGATAAAAGTAACAATGAAACCAACAAAATAAAACAACACTTCATCAACATCAACAAAGTTCCTCAGAAAACCGTTGAAAAAATTGTACACACACACACATCTAGACCAACAGCAACAAATTCCAAGATATAACAAACTACAAACTCACATACTGTTTCATACCATATGTTCCCGACATCAGATAAAAAAATTAACCAACATTTGGGAAAAAAAAAAAATTTTAAACAACATTTCAGTAAAACCACCAAATTCAATTAAAATAAACCTATATTAGTGACTACACTTTCTGACGTTGATGGTCAACTAAAATAAAGCTATATTAGTGACTACACTCTGTGACGTTGATGGTCAACTGAAAGAAACCTATTTTAGTGACTAAACTCTGTGACGTTGATGGTGAACTGAAAGAAACCTATATTAGTGATTACACTCTGTGACGTTGATGTTCAACTGAAAGAAACCTATTTTAGTGACTACACTCTGTGACGTTGATGGTCAAATGAAAGAAACCTATATAAGTGACTACACTCTGTGACGTTGATGTTCAACTGAAAAAAACCTATATTAGTGACGACACTCTGTGACGTTTATGTTCAACTGAAAGAAACTTATATTAGTGACAACACTCTGTGACGTTTATGTTCAACTAAAATAAACCTATTTAGTGACTACACTCTGTGACGTTGATGTTCAGCTGAAAAAAACCTATATTAGTGACAACACTCTGTGACGTTTATGTTCAACTAAAATAAACCTATTTAGTGACTTCACTCTGCGACGTTGATGTTCAACCGATAAAAACCTATATTAGTGACTACATTCTGTGACGTTGATGTTCAACTGAAAGAAACTTATATTAGTGACAACACTCTGTGACGTTTATGTTCAACTAAAATAAACCTATTTAGTGACTTCACTCTGCGACGTTGATGTTCAACCGATAAAAACCTATATTAGTGACTACATTCTGTGACGTTGATGGTCAACTAAAAGAAACATATATAAGTGACTACACTCTGTGACGTTGATGTTCAACTGAGAGAAACCTATATCAGTGACTTCACTCTTTGACACTGATGTTCAACTAAAATAAACCTATATTAGTGCCTAACTCTCTGACGTTGACGTTCAACTGAAAGAAACCTATATTAGTGACCACTCTCTGTGACGTTCATGTTCAACTGAAAGAAACTTATATTAGTGACTACACTCTGTGACGTTTATGTTCAACTAAAATAAAACCTATATTAGTGACTACACTCTGTGACGTTGATGTTCAACTGAAAGAAACCTATATTAGTGACTACACTCTGTGACGTTGATGTTCAACTGAAAGAAACCTATATTAGTGACTACACTCTGTGACGTTGATGTTCAATTGAAAGAAACCTATATTGCTGAATACAGTCTGTAACGTTGATGGTCAATTGAAAGAAACCTATATTAGTGACTACACTTTCTGACGTTGATGGTCAACTGAAAGAAATTTATATTAGTGACTACATTCTGTGACGTTGACGATCAATTAGAAGAAACCTATATTAGTGAATACACTCTGTGACGGTGATGTTCAACTAAAAGAAACCTACATTAGTGACTACACTCTGTAATGTTGATGTTCAACTAAAAGAAACCTATATTAGTGACTACACTCTCTGACGTTGATGGCCAACCGAAAGAAACGTATATTAGTGACTACATTCTGTGACGTTGATGTTCAAAGGAAAGAAACATATATTAGTGACTACACTCTGTGACGTTGACGTTCAAGTGAAGGAAACCTATATTAGTGACTACACTCTGTGACGTTGATGGTCAACTGAATGAAAGCTATATTAGTGACTACACTCTGCGATGTTCATGTTAACTAAAAGAAACCTATATTACTTACTACACTCTGTGACGTTGATGGTCAACTGAAAGAAACCTATATTAGTGACTACACTCTGTGACATTGATGGTCAACTGAAAGAAACCTATATTAGTGACTACACTCTGTGAAGTTGATGGTCAACAGTAAAAAACCTATATTAGTGACTACACTATGTGACGTTCATGTTTAACTGAAAGAAACCTATATTATTGACTTCACTCTGTGACGTTGATGTTCAACTAAAAAAACCTATATTAGTGACTACACTCTGCGATGTTGATGCTAACTAAAAGAAACATAAATTGGTGACTACACTCTGCGATGTTGATGTTAACTAAAAGAAACCTAAATTGGTGACTATCGTCTGCGACGTTGATGGTCAACTGAAAGAAACTTATTTTAGTGACTACACTCTTTGACGTTCATTTTCAACTGAAAGAAACCTATATTAGGGACTACACTCTGTGACGTTGATGGTGAGCTGAAAGAAACCTATATTAGTGAAAACAGTCTGTGACGTTGATGTTCAACTAAAATAAACCTATATTAGTGACTACACTCTGTGACGTTGATTTTCAATTAAAATAAACCTATATTAGTGATCACACTCTGTGACAATGATGGTCAACTGAAAGAAACCTATAATAGTAAATACACTCTGTGACGTTGATGTTCAATTGAAAAAAACCTATATTAGTGACTACACTCTGTGACGTTGATGGTTAGCTGAAAGAAACCTATATTAGTGAGAACAGTCTGTGACGTTGATGTACAACTAAAATAAACCTATATTAGTGACTACACTCTGTGTCGTTAATGTTCAATTAAAACAAACCTATATTAGTGACTACACTCTGTGACGTTGATGGTCAGCTGAAAGAAACCTATATTAGTGAGAACAGTCTGTGACGTTCATGTTCAACTAAAATAAACCTATATTAGTGACTACACTCTGTGACGTTCATGTTCAATTAAAATAAACCTATATTAGTGACCAAACTCTGTGACGTTGATGGTCAACTGAAAGAAACCTATAATAGTGACTACACTCTGTGACGTTGATTTTCAATTGAAAAAAACCTAAATTAGTGACTACACTCTGTGACGTTTATGGTCAGCTGAAAGAAACCTACATTAGTGACTACACTCTGCGAGGTTGATGTTCAACTCAAAGAAACCTATATTAGTGACTACAGTGTACGACGTTGATGGTCAACTGAAAGAAACCAATATTAGTGACTACACTCTGCGATGTTGATGTTCAACTAAAATAAACCTATATTAGTGACTACACTCTGTTACGTTGATGGTCGACTGAAAGAAACCTATATTAGTGACTACACTCTTTGACGTTGATGTTCAACTGAAAGAAACCTATATTAGTGACTACACTTTGTGATGTTGACATTCAAGTGAAGGAAACCTATATTACTGACTACACTCTGTGACGTTGATGTTCAACTGAAAGAAACCTATTTTAGTGACTACACTCTGTGACGTTGATGTTCAACTGAAAGAAACCTATATTAGTGACTATAGTCTGTGACACTGATGTTCAACTGAAAGAAACCTATATTAGTTACAACACTCTATGACGGTGATGTTCAACTAAAAGAAACCTACATTAGTGACTACACTCTGTACTGTTGATGTTCAACTAAAAGAAACCTATATTAGTGATTACACTCTGTGACGTTGATGGTCAATTGAAAGAACCCTATATTAGTGAGTACACTCTCTGACGTTGAGGGTGAACCGAAAGAAACGTATATTACGGACTACACTCTGTGACGTTGATGTTCAACCGAAAGAAACCTATATTAATGACTACATTCTGTGACGTTGACGTTCAAGTGAAGGAAACCTATATTAGTGACTATACTCTGTGACGTTGATGTTCAACATAAAGAAACCTATTTTAGCGACTACACTCTGTGACACTGATGTTCAACTAAAATAAACCTATATTAGTGCCTACACTCTCTGACGTTGACGTTCAACTGAAAGAAACCTATATTAGTGACCACACTCTGTGACGTTGATGTTCAACTGAAAGAAACCTATATTAGTGACTACACTCTGTGACGTTTATGTTCAACTAAAATAAACCTATATTAGTGACGTTGATGTTCAACTGAAAGAAACCTATATTAGTGACTACACTCTGTGACGTTGATGTTCAACTGAAAGAAACCTATATTAGTGACTACAATCTGTGACGTTGATGTTCAACTAAAATAAACCTATATTAGTGACTTCACTTTCTGACGTTGATGGTAAACTAAAATAAACCTATATTAGTGACTACACTCAGTGACGTTGATGTTCAACTGAAAGAAATCTATATTAGTGACTACACTCTGTGACGTTGATGGTCAGCTTAAAGAAACCTATATTAGTGACTACACTTTCTGACGTTGATCGTCAACTGAAAGAAATTTATATTGCTGAATACAGTCTGTAACGTTGCTGTTCAACTGAAAGAAACCTATATTAGTGACTACATTCTGTGACGTTGATGGTCAATTAGAAGAAACCTACATTAGGGACTACACTCTGTGACGTTGATGGTCAACCGAAAGAAACCTATATTAGTGACTACACTCTGTGACGTTGATGTTCAGTTGAAAGAAACCTATATTGCTGAATACAGTCTGTAACGTTGCTGTTCAACTGAAAGAAACCTATATTAGTTACAACACTCTGTGACGGTGATGTTCAACTAAAAGAAACCTACATTAGTGACTACACTCTGTAATGTTGATGTTCAACTAAAAAAAACCTATATTAGTGATCACACTCTGTGACGTTGATGGTCAATTGAAAGAAACCTATATTAGTGAGTACACTCTCTGACGTTCATGGTCAACCAAAAGAAACGTATATTAGTGACTACATTCTGTGACGTTGATGTTCAACCGAAAGAAACCTATATTAGTGACTACACACTGTGACGTTGACGTTCAAGTGAAGAAAACCTATATTAGTGACTACACTTTTGACGTTGATGTTCAACTGAAAGAAACCTATTTTAGTGACTACACTCTGTGACGTTGATGGTCAACTAAAATAAACCTATATTAGTGACTACACTCTGTGACGTTGATGTTCAGCTGAAAGAAACCTATATTAGTGACTTCACTCCGTGACACTGATGTTCAACAAAAATAAACCTATATTAGTGCCTACACTCTGTGACGTTGATGTTCAACTGAAAGAAACCTATATTAGTGACTAATTTCTCTGACGTTGATGTTCAACTGAAAGAAACCTATATTAGTGACCACACTCTGTGACGTTGATGTTCAACTGAAAGAAACTTATATTAGTGACAACACTCTGTGACGTTTATGTTCAACTAAAATAAACCTATTTAGTGACTACACTCTGTGACGTTGATGTTCAGTTGAAACAAACCTATATTAGTGACTACACTCTGTGACGTTGATGTTCAACTAAAATAAACCTATATTAGTGACTACACTTTCTGACGTTGATGGTCAACTAAAATAAAGCTATATTAGTGACTACACTCTGTGACGTTGATGGTCAACTGAAAGAAACCTATTTTAGTGACTACACTCTGTGACGTTGATGGTGAACTGAAAGAAACCTATATTAGTGATTACACTCTGTGACGTTGATGTTCAACTGGAAGAAACCTATTTTAGTGACTACACTCTGTGACGTTGATGGTCAACTAAAAGAAACCTATATTAGTGACTACACTCTGTGACGTTGATGTTCAACTGAAAGAAACCTATATTAATGACTACACTCTGTGACGTTGATGTTCAACTCAAGGAAACCTATATTAGTGACTACAGCCTGCGATGTTGAAGTTCAGCTAAAATAAACCTATATTAGTGACTTCACTCTGCGACGTTGATGTTCAACCGATAAAAACCTATATTAGTGACTACATTCTGTGACGTTGATGGTCAACTAAAAGAAACCTATATAAGTGACTACACTCTGTGACGTTGATGTTCAACTGAGAGAAACCTATATCAGTGACTTCACTCTGTGACACTGATGTTCAACTAAAATAAACCTATATTAGTGCCTACACTCTCTGACGTTGACGTTCAACTGAAAGAAACCTATATTAGTGACTACACTTTCTGACTTTGATGGTCACCTAAAATAAACCTATATTAGTGACTACACTCAGTGACGTTGATGTTCAACTGAAAGAAACCTATATTAATGACTACACTCTGTGACGTTGATGTTCAACTCAAGGAAACCTATATTAGTGACTACAGCCTGCGATGTTGAAGTTCAGCTAAAATAAACCTATATTAGTGACTTCACTCTGCGACGTTCATGTTCAACTGAAAGAAACTTATATTAGTGACTACACTCTGTGACGTTTATGTTCAACTAAAATAAAACCTATATTAGTGACTACACTCTGTGACGTTGATGTTCAACTGAAAGAAACCTATATTAGTTACTACACTCTGTGACGTTGATGTTCAACTGAAAGAAACCTATATTAGTGACTACACTCTGTGACGTTGATGTTCAACTAAAATAAACCTATATTAGTGACTACACTTTCTGACTTTGATGGTCACCTAAAATAAACCTATATTAGTGACTACACTCAGTGACGTTGATGTTCAACTGAAAGAAATCTATATTAGTGACTACACTCTGTGACGTTGATGGTCAGCTTAAAGAAACCTATATTAGTGACTACACTTTCTGACGTTGATGGTCAACTGAAAGAAAATTATATTAGTGACTACATTCTGTGACTTTGACGATCAATTAGAAGAAACCTATATTAGTGACTACACTCTGTGACGTTGATGGTCAACTGAAAGAAACCTATATTAGTGACTACACTCTGTGACGTTGATGGTCAATTGAAAGAAACCTATATTAGTGACTACATTTTCTGACTTTGATGGTCAACTGAAAGAAATTTATATTAGTGACTACATTCTGTGACGTTGACGATCAATTAGAAGAAACCTATATTAGTGACTACACTCTGTGACGGTGATGTTCAACTAAAAGAAACCTACATTAGTGACTACACTCTGTAATATTGATATTCAACTAAAAGAAACCTATATTAGTGATTACACTCTGTGACGTTGATGGTCAATTGAAAGAAACCTATATTAGTGAATACACTCTCTGACGTTGATGGCCAACCGAAAGAAACGTATATTAGTGACCACATTCTGTGACGTTGATGTTCAAAGGAAAGAAACATATATTAGTGACTACACTCTGTGACGTTGACGTTCAAGTGAAGGAAACCTATATTAGTGACTACACTCTGTGACGTTGATGGTCAACTGAAAGAAACCTATATTAGTGACTACACTCTGTGACGTTGATGTTCAACTGAAATAAACCTATATTAGTGACTACACTCTCTGACGTTGATGTTCAACTGAAAGAAACCTATATTAGTGACCACACTCTGTGACGTTGATGTTCAACTGAAAGAAACTTATATTAGTGACAACACTCTGTGACGTTCATGTTCAACTAAAATAAACCTATATTAGTGACTACACTCTGTGACGTTGATGTTAAGCTGAAAGAAACCTATATTAGTGACAACACTCTGTGACGTTGATGTTCAACTGAAAGAAACCTATATTAGTGACTACACTCTGTGACGTTGATGTTCAACTAAAATAAACCTATATTAGTGACTACAATTTCTGACGTTGATGGTCAACTAAAATAAAGCTATATTAGTGACTACACTCTGTGACGTTGATGGTCAACTGAAAGAAACCTATATTAGTGACAACACTTTCTGACGTTGATGGTCAACTGAAAGAAATTTATATTAGTGAATACATTCTGTGACGTTGATGATCAATTAGAAGAAACCTATATTAGTGACTACACTCTGTGACGTTGATGGTCAACTGAAAGAAACCTATATTAGTGATTACACTCTGTGACGTTGATGTTCAACTGAAAAAAATCTATATTAGTGACTACACTCTGTGACGTTGATGGTCAGCTGAAAGAAACCTATATCAGTGACTACACTCTGTGACGTTGATGTTCAACTGAAAAAACCTATATCAGTTACAACACTCTGTGACGTTGATGGTGAACTGAAAGAAACCTATATTAGTGACTACACTCTGTGACGTTGATGTTCAACTAAAAGAAACCTATATTAGTGATTACACTCTGTGACGTTGATGGTCAATTGAAAGAAACCTATATTAGTGAATACACTCTCTGACGTTGATGGTCAACCGAAAGAAACGTATATCAGTTACAACACTCTGTGACGTTGATGTTCAACCGAAAGAAACCTATATTAGTGACTACAGTCTGTGACGTTGATGTTCAACTAAAATAAACTTATATTAGTGACTACACTCTGTGACGTTGATGGTCAACTGAAAGAAACCTATATTAGTGACAACACTTTCTGACGTTGATGGTCAACTGAAAGAAATTTATATTAGTGAATACATTCTGTGACGTTGATGATCAATTAGAAGAAACCTATATTAGTGACTACACTCTGTGACGTTGATGGTCAACTGAAAGAAACCTATATTAGTGACTACAGTCTGTGACGTTGATGTTCAACTAAAATAAACTTATATTAGTGACTACACTCTGTGACGTTGATGGTCAACTGAAAGAAACCTATATTAGTGACAACACTTTCTGACGTTGATGGTCAACTGAAAGAAATTTATATTAGTGAATACATTCTGTGACGTTGATGATCAATTAGAAGAAACCTATATTAGTGACTACACTCTGTGACGTTGATGGTCAACTGAAAGAAACCTATATTAGTGAATACACTCTGTGACGTTGATGTTCAACTGAAAAAAATCTATATTAGTGACTACACTCTGTGACGTTGATGGTCAGCTGAAAGAAACCTATATCAGTGACTACACTCTGTGACGTTGATGGTGAACTGAAAGAAACCTATATTAGTGACTTCACTCTGTGACGTTGATGTTCAACTAAAAGAAACCTATATTAGTGATTACACTCTGTGACGTTGATGGTCAATTGAAAGAAACCTATATTAGTGAATACACTCTCTGACGTTGATGGTCAACCGAAAGAAACGTATATCAGTTACAACACTCTGTGACGTTGATGTTCAACCGAAAGAAACCTATATTAGTGATTACACTCTGTGACGTTGATGTTCAACTGAAAAAAATCTATATTAGTGACTACACTCTGTGACGTTGATGGTCAGCTGAAAGAAACCTATATCAGTGACTACACTCTTTGACGTTGATGGTGAACTGAAAGAAACCTATATTAGTGACTTCACTCTGTGACGTTGATGTTCAACTAAAAGAAACCTATATTAGTGATTACACTCTGTGACGTTGATGGTCAATTGAAAGAAACCTATATTAGTGAATACACTCTCTGACGTTGATGGTCAACCGAAAGAAACGTATATCAGTTACAACACTCTGTGACGTTGATGTTCAACCGAAAGAAACCTATATTAGTGATTACACTCTGTGACGTTGATGTTCAACTGAAAAAAATCTATATTAGTGACTACACTCTGTGACGTTGATGGTCAGCTGAAAGAAACCTATATCAGTGACTACACTCTGTGACGTTGATGGTGAACTGAAAGAAACCTATATTAGTGACTTCACTCTGTGACGTTGATGTTCAACTAAAAGAAACCTATATTAGTGATTACACTCTGTGACGTTGATGGTCAATTGAAAGAAACCTATATTAGTGAATACACTCTCTGACGTTGATGGTCAACCGAAAGAAACGTATATCAGTTACAACACTCTGTGACGTTGATGTTCAACCGAAAGAAACCTATATTAGTGACTACAGTCTGTGACGTTGATGTTCAACTAAAATAAACTTATATTAGTGACTACACTCTGTGACGTTGATGGTGAACTGAAAGAAACATATATTAGTGACTACACTCTGTGACGTTGATGTTCAACTGAAAGAAACCTATATTGCTGAATACAGTCTGTAACGTTGATGTTCAACTGAAAGAAACCTATATTAGTGACTACACTCTGTGACGTTGACGTTCAAGTGAAGAAAACCTATATTAGTGACTACACTTTTGACGTTGATGTTCAACTGAAAGAAACCTATTTTAGTGACTACACTCTGTGACGTTGATGTTCAACTGAAAGAAACCTATTTTAGTGACTACACTCTGTGATGTTGATATTCAACTGAAAAAAACCTATATTAGTGACTACACTCTGTGACGTTGATGTTCAACTGAAATAAACCTATATTACTGACTACACTCTGTGACGTTGATGGTCAACTGTAAGAAACCTATATTAGTGACTGTTATGTATGTGTGTAAATATTTTGTAAACGACAACATGTCGTATTGTGTTTGAATTTTCATTTGTATTATTCATTTTTTTTCCATATTGATATTATTGTTTCGAAGTTTAAACTAAAATATGTTATTTATTTAGGGTAACGTTTTAGAACTTTCTCGAATTAGGTAGATCAAATATATGACTATAAATGGAAATGTTTGGCCTAGCGTCTAGACGTAGAGTCTCGTGCAAAAACATACATGCGCAGATTACTCTGCCGAATTTCCGGTGAATGTTCGAGAAAAAGATTCCTAATAATATATATAAACAGACGGAGATAAGAGGCGGGAGTCAGTCATTAGTTTTATTCGAAGAACAAGTGAGGGATTCAGTGATCAGTTTTTATTTAAAAAAAAAGAGAGAGTTAGTTATTTGAGAAAGATTAAGTGTTTGCTGTGAATATTCAACTTGGTTTTGTGATTGAAATTAGATCTACGGAAGCTGTGATTTTATTCCGTCAATCTCCACGATACATCTGAATTACTGCTTGTGCTGAGAGACGGCGAATTTATTGAACTGTGAACTATTTCGGAATTACTTCGTGGGACCAAATTCACACCCTAGACAGGAATTTGAGACTTTACTTTTAGATCATTACATTAGATACAGGCCAGTACCGTTTTGTGTTGTGATTAATTTTGAAGTTTTAAACTAATATTTTGTTTTGTAATTAACTTCGAATATTGTAACTTAATATCTGTCACTATTATTATACAATTTATGTTATATCTGTTATATTTGTTAACAGTTTAGCATAATAAATTATACAAGCTGTTATCTGTGTTTTTCTGTTGCGTTTAATCCACGAATAATATAAAACATTAAAAAATACGTAACAGTGACTACACTCTGTGACGTTGATGTTCAACTGAGAGAAACCTATATTAGTGACTACATTCTGTGACGTTGATGGTCAACTGAAAAAAAACCTATATTAGTGACTACACTCTGTGACGTTGATGTTCAACTGAAAGAAACTTATATTAGTGACTTCACTCTGTGACACTGATGTTCAACTAAAATAAACTTATATTAGTGCCTACACTCTGTGACGTTGATGTTCAACTGAAAGAAACCTATATTAGTGACTACACTCTCTGACGTTGACGTTCAACTGAAAGAAACCTATATTAGTGACCACACTCTGTGACGTTGATGTTCAACTGAAAGAAACTTATATTAGTGACTACACTCTGTGACGTTTATGTTCAACTAAAATAAATCTATATTAGTGACTACACTCTGTGACGTTGATGTTCAACTGAAAGAAACCTATATTAGTGACTACACTCTGTGACGTTGATGGTCAACTGAAAGAAACCTATATTAGTGATTACACTCTGTGACGTTGATGATCAACTGAAAGAAACCTATATTAGTGACTACACTCTGTGACGTTGATGGTCAACTGAAAGAAACCTATATTAGTGATTACACTCTGTGACGTTGATGGTCAATTGAAAGAACCCTATATTAGTGAGTACACTCTCTGACGTTGTTGGTCAACCGAAAGAAACGTATATTAGTGACTACAATCTGTGACGTTGACGTTCAAGTGAAGAAAACCTATATTAGTGACTACAGTCTGTGACGTTGATGTTCAACTAAAATAAACTTATATTAGTGACTACACTCTGTGACGTTGATGGTCAACTGAAAGAAACCTATATTAGTGACTACACCCTGTGACGTTGATGTTCAACTGAAAGAAACCTATATTGCTGAAGACAGTATGTAATATTGATGTTCAACTGAAAGAAACCTATATTAGTTACAACACTCTGTGACGGTGATGTTCAACCGAAAGAAACCTATATTAGTGACTACACTCTGTGACGTTGATGGTCAGCTGAAAGTAGCATATTTTAGTGACTACACTGTGTGACGCAGATGGTCAACTGAAAGAAACCTATATTAGTGATTACACTCTATGACGGTGATGTTCAACTAAAAGAAACCTACATTAGTGACTACACTCTGTGACGTTGATGGTCAGCTGAAAGTAGCATATTTTAGTGACTACACTGTGTGACGCAGATGTTCAACCGAAAGAAACCTATATTAATGACTACATTCTGTGACGTTGACGTTCAAGTGAAGGAAACCTATATTAGTGACTATACTCTGTGACGTTGATGTTCAACATAAAGAAACCTATTTTAGCGACTACACTCTGTGACACTGATGTTCAACTAAAATAAACCTATATTAGTGCCTACACTCTCTGACGTTGACGTTCAACTGAAAGAAACCTATATTAGTGACCACACTCTGTGACGTTGATGTTCAACTGAAAGAAACCTATATTAGTGACTACACTCTGTGACGTTTATGTTCAACTAAAATAAACCTATATTAGTGACGTTGATGTTCAACTGAAAGAAACCTATATTAGTGACTACACTCTGTGACGTTGATGTTCAACTGAAGGAAACCTATATTAGTGACTACAATCTGTGACGTTGATGTTCAACTAAAATAAACCTATATTAGTGACTTCACTTTCTGACGTTGATGGTAAACTAAAATAAACCTATATTAGTGACTACACTCAGTGACGTTGATGTTCAACTGAAAGAAATCTATATTAGTGACTACACTCTGTGACGTTGATGGTCAGCTTAAAGAAACCTATATTAGTGACTACACTTTCTGACGTTGATCGTCAACTGAAAGAAATTTATATTGCTGAATACAGTCTGTAACGTTGCTGTTCAACTGAAAGAAACCTATATTAGTGACTACATTCTGTGACGTTGATGATCAATTAGAAGAAACCTACATTAGGGACTACACTCTGTGACGTTGATGGTCAACCGAAAGAAACCTATATTAGTGACTACACTCTGTGACGTTGATGTTCAGTTGAAAGAAACCTATATTGCTGAATACAGTCTGTAACGTTGCTGTTCAACTGAAAGAAACCTATATTAGTTACAACACTGTGACGGTGATGTTCAACTAAAAGAAACCTACATTAGTGACTACACTCTGTAATGTTGATGTTCAACTAAAAAAAACCTATATTAGTGATCACACTCTGTGACGTTGATGGTCAATTGAAAGAAACCAATATTAGTGAGTACACTCTCTGACGTTCATGGTCAACCAAAAGAAACGTATATTAGTGACTACATTCTGTGACGTTGATGTTCAACCGAAAGAAACCTATATTAGTGACTACACTCTGTGACGTTGACGTTCAAGTGAAGAAAACCTATATTAGTGACTACACTTTTGACGTTGATGTTCAACTGAAAGAAACCTATTTTAGTGACTACACTCTGTGACGTTGATGGTCAACTAAAATAAACCTATATTAGTGACTACACTCTGTGACGTTGATGTTCAGCTGAAAGAAACCTATATTAGTGACTTCACTCCGTGACACTGATGTTCAACAAAAATAAACCTATATTAGTGCCTACACTCTGTGACGTTGATGTTCAACTGAAAGAAACCTATATTAGTGACTAATTTCTCTGACGTTGATGTTCAACTGAAAGAAACCTATATTAGTGACCACACTCTGTGACGTTGATGTTCAACTGAAAGAAACTTATATTAGTGACAACACTCTGTGACGTTTATGTTCAACTAAAATAAACCTATTTAGTGACTACACTCTGTGACGTTGATGTTCAGTTGAAACAAACCTATATTAGTGACTACACTCTGTGACGTTGATGTTCAACTAAAATAAACCTATATTAGTGACTACACTTTCTGATGTTGATGGTCAACTAAAATAAAGCTATATTAGTGACTACACTCTGTGACGTTGATGGTCAACTGAAAGAAACCTATTTTAGTG
The DNA here is from genome assembly GCA_011833715.1 of Carcinoscorpius rotundicauda. Taxonomy (NCBI): domain Eukaryota; kingdom Metazoa; phylum Arthropoda; class Merostomata; order Xiphosura; family Limulidae; genus Carcinoscorpius; species Carcinoscorpius rotundicauda. The sequence continues at coordinate 126,505,220 of CM022394.1, read as the reverse complement.
ACTACACTCTGTGACGTTGATGGTGAACTGAAAGAAACCTATATTAGTGATTACACTCTGTGACGTTGATGTTCAACTGAAAGAAACCTATTTTAGTGACTACACTCTGTGACGTTGATGGTCAACTGAAAGAAACCTATATTAGTGACTACACTCTGTGACGTTGATGTTCAACTGAAAGAAACCTATATTAATGACTACACTCTGTGACGTTGATGTTCAACTCAAGGAAACCTATATTAGTGACTACAGCCTGCGATGTTGAAGTTCAGCTAAAATAAACCTATATTAGTGACTTCACTCTGCGACGTTGATGTTCAACCGATAAAAACCTATATTAGTGACTACATTCTGTGACGTTGATGGTCAACTAAAAGAAACCTATATAAGTGACTACACTCTGTGACATTGATGTTCAACTGAGAGAAACCTATATCAGTGACTTCACTCTGTGACACTGATGTTCAACTAAAATAAACCTATATTAGTGCCTACACTCTCTGACGTTGACGTTCAACTGAAAGAAACCTATATTAGTGACCACTCTCTGTGACGTTCATGTTCAACTGAAAGAAACTTATATTAGTGACTACACTCTGTGACGTTTATGTTCAACTAAAATAAAACCTATATTAGTGACTACACTCTGTGACGTTGATGTTCAACTGAAAGAAACCTATATTAGTGACTACACTCTGTGACGTTGATGTTCAACTGAAAGAAACCTATATTAGTGACTACACTCTGTGACGTTGATGTTCAACTAAAATAAACCTATATTAGTGACTACACTTTCTGACTTTGATGGTCACCTAAAATAAACCTATATTAGTGACTACACTCAGTGACGTTGATGTTCAACTGAAAGAAATCTATATTAGTGACTACACTCTGTGACGTTGATGGTCAGCTTAAAGAAACCTATATTAGTGACTACACTTTCTGACGTTGATGGTCAACTGAAAGAAAATTATATTAGTGACTACATTCTGTGACTTTGACGATCAATTAGAAGAAACCTATATTAGTGACTACACTCTGTGACGTTGATGGTCAACTGAAAGAAACCTATATTAGTGACTACACTCTGTGACGTTGATGGTCAATTGAAAGAAACCTATATTAGTGACTACATTTTCTGACTTTGATGGTCAACTGAAAGAAATTTATATTAGTGACTACATTCTGTGACGTTGACGATCAATTAGAAGAAACCTATATTAGTGACTACACTCTGTGACGGTGATGTTCAACTAAAAGAAACCTACATTAGTGACTACACTCTGTAATGTTGATATTCAACTAAAAGAAACCTATATTAGTGATTACACTCTGTGACGTTGATGGTCAATTGAAAGAAACCTATATTAGTGAATACACTCTCTGACGTTGATGGCCAACCGAAAGAAACGTATATTAGTGACCACATTCTGTGACGTTGATGTTCAAAGGAAAGAAACATATATTAGTGACTACACTCTGTGACGTTGACGTTCAAGTGAAGGAAACCTATATTAGTGACTACACTCTGTGACGTTGATGGTCAACTGAAAGAAACCTATATTAGTGACTACACTCTGTGACGTTGATGTTCAACTGAAATAAACCTATATTAGTGACTACACTCTCTGACGTTGATGTTCAACTGAAAGAAACCTATATTAGTGACCACACTCTGTGACGTTGATGTTCAACTGAAAGAAACTTATATTAGTGACAACACTCTGTGACGTTCATGTTCAACTAAAATAAACCTATATTAGTGACTACACTCTGTGACGTTGATGTTAAGCTGAAAGAAACCTATATTAGTGACAACACTCTGTGACGTTGATGTTCAACTGAAAGAAACCTATATTAGTGACTACACTCTGTGACGTTGATGTTCAACTAAAATAAACCTATATTAGTGACTACACTTTCTGACGTTGATGGTCAACTAAAATAAAGCTATATTAGTGACTACACTCTGTGACGTTGATGGTCAACTGAAAGAAACCTATATTAGTGACAACACTTTCTGACGTTGATGGTCAACTGAAAGAAATTTATATTAGTGAATACATTCTGTGACGTTGATGATCAATTAGAAGAAACCTATATTAGTGACTACACTCTGTGACGTTGATGGTCAACTGAAAGAAACCTATATTAGTGATTACACTCTGTGACGTTGATGTTCAACTGAAAAAAATCTATATTAGTGACTACACTCTGTGACGTTGATGGTCAGCTGAAAGAAACCTATATCAGTGACTACACTCTGTGACGTTGATGTTCAACTGAAAAAACCTATATCAGTTACAACACTCTGTGACGTTGATGGTGAACTGAAAGAAACCTATATTAGTGACTTCACTCTGTGACGTTGATGTTCAACTAAAAGAAACCTATATTAGTGATTACACTCTGTGACGTTGATGGTCAATTGAAAGAAACCTATATTAGTGAATACACTCTCTGACGTTGATGGTCAACCGAAAGAAACGTATATCAGTTACAACACTCTGTGACGTTGATGTTCAACCGAAAGAAACCTATATTAGTGACTACAGTCTGTGACGTTGATGTTCAACTAAAATAAACTTATATTAGTGACTACACTCTGTGACGTTGATGGTCAACTGAAAGAAACCTATATTAGTGACAACACTTTCTGACGTTGATGGTCAACTGAAAGAAATTTATATTAGTGAATACATTCTGTGACGTTGATGATCAATTAGAAGAAACCTATATAGTGACTACACTCTGTGACGTTGATGGTCAACTGAAAGAAACCTATATTAGTGATTACACTCTGTGACGTTGATGTTCAACTGAAAAAAATCTATATTAGTGACTACATTCTGTGACGTTGATGATCAATTAGAAGAAACCTATATTAGTGACTACACTCTGTGACGTTGATGGTCAACTGAAAGAAACCTATATTAGTGATTACACTCTGTGACGTTGATGGTCAACTGAAAGAAACCTATATTAGTGATTACACTCTGTGACGTTGATGGTGAACTGAAAGAAACCTATATTAGTGACTTCACTCTGTGACGTTGATGTTCAACTAAAAGAAACCTATATTAGTGATTACACTCTGTGACGTTGATGGTCAATTGAAAGAAACCTATATTAGTGAATACACTCTCTGACGTTGATGGTCAACCGAAAGAAACGTATATTAGTGATTACACTCTGTGACGTTGATGTTCAACTGAAAAAAATCGATATTAGTGACTACACTCTGTGACGTTGATGTTCAACTGAAAAAAATCTATATTAGTGACTACACTCTGTGACGTTGATGTTCAACCGAAAGAAACCTATATTAGTGATTACACTCTGTGACGTTGATGTTCAACTGAAAAAAATCTATATTAGTGACTACACTCTGTGACGTTGATGGTCAGCTGAAAGAAACCTATATCAGTGACTACACTCTGTGACGTTGATGTTCAACTGAAAAAACCTATATTAGTGATTACACTCTGTGACGTTGATGTTCAACTGAAAAAAATCTATATTAGTGACTACACTCTGTGACGTTGATGGTCAGCTGAAAGAAACCTATATCAGTGAATACACTCTCTGACGTTGATGGTCAACCGAAAGAAACGTATATTAGTGATTACACTCTGTGACGTTGATGTTCAACTGAAAAAAATCTATATTAGTGACTACACACTGTGACGTTGATGTTCAACTGAAAAAAATCTATATTAGTGACTACACTCTGTGACGTTGATGTTCAACCGAAAGAAACCTATATTAGTGATTACACTCTGTGACGTTGATGTTCAACTGAAAAAAATCTATATTAGTGACTACACTCTGTGACGTTGATGGTCAGCTGAAAGAAACCTATATCAGTTACAACACTCTGTGACGTTGATGGTGAACTGAAAGAAACCTATATTAGTGACTTCACTCTGTGACGTTGATGTTCAACTAAAAGAAACCTATATTAGTGATTACACTCTGTGACGTTGATGGTCAATTGAAAGAAACCTATATTAGTGAATACACTCTCTGACGTTGATGGTCAACCGAAAGAAACGTATATCAGTTACAACACTCTGTGACGTTGATGTTCAACCGAAAGAAACCTATATTAGTGACTACAGTCTGTGACGTTGATGTTCAACTAAAATAAACTTATATTAGTGACTACACTCTGTGACGTTGATGGTGAACTGAAAGAAACATATATTAGTGACTACACTCTGTGACGTTGATGTTCAACTGAAAGAAACCTATATTGCTGAATACAGTCTGTAACGTTGATGTTCAACTGAAAGAAACCTATATTAGTGACTACACTCTGTGACGTTGACGTTCAAGTGAAGAAAACCTATATTAGTGACTACACTTTTGACGTTGATGTTCAACTGAAAGAAACCTATTTTAGTGACTACACTCTGTGACGTTGATGTTCAACTGAAAGAAACCTATTTTAGTGACTACACTCTGTGATGTTGATATTCAACTGAAAAAAACCTATATTAGTGACTACACTCTGTGACGTTGATGTTCAACTGAAATAAACCTATATTACTGACTACACTCTGTGACGTTGATGGTCAACTGTAAGAAACCTATATTAGTGACTGTTATGTATGTGTGTAAATATTTTGTAAACGACAACATGTCGTATTGTGTTTGAATTTTCATTTGTATTATTCATTTTTTTTCCATATTGATATTATTGTTTCGAAGTTTAAACTAAAATATGTTATTTATTTAGGGTAACGTTTTAGAACTTTCTCGAATTAGGTAGATCAAATATATGACTATAAATGGAAATGTTTGGCCTAGCGTCTAGACGTAGAGTCTCGTGCAAAAACATACATGCGCAGATTACTCTGCCGAATTTCCGGTGAATGTTCGAGAAAAAGATTCCTAATAATATATATAACAGACGGAGATAAGAGGCGGGAGTCAGTCATTAGTTTTATTCGAAGAACAAGTGAGGGATTCAGTGATCAGTTTTTATTAAAAAAAAAAAGAGAGAGTTAGTTATTTGAGAAAGATTAAGTGTTTGCTGTGAATATTCAACTTGGTTTTGTGATTGAAGTTAGATCTACGGAAGCTGTGATTTTATTCCGTCAATCTCCACGATACATCTGAATTACTGCTTGTGCTGAGAGACGGCGAATTTATTGAACTGTGAACTATTTCGGAATTACTTCGTGGGACCAAATTCACACCCTAGACAGGAATTTGAGACTTTACTTTTAGATCATTACATTAGATACAGGCCAGTACCGTTTTGTGTTGTGATTAATTTTGAAGTTTTAAACTAATATTTTGTTTTGTAATTAACTTCGAATATTGTAACTTAATATCTGTCACTATTATTATACAATTTATGTTATATCTGTTATATTTGTTAACAGTTTAGCATAATAAATTATACAAGCTGTTATCTGTGTTTTTCTGTTGCGTTTAATCCACGAATAATATAAAACATTAAAAAATACGTAACAGTGACTACACTCTGTGACGTTGATGTTCAACTGAGAGAAACCTATATTAGTGACTACATTCTGTGACGTTGATGGTCAACTGAAAAAAAACCTATATTAGTGACTACACTCTGTGACGTTGATGTTCAACTGAAAGAAACTTATATTAGTGACTTCACTCTGTGACACTGATGTTCAACTAAAATAAACTTATATTAGTGCCTACACTCTGTGACGTTGATGTTCAACTGAAAGAAACCTATATTAGTGACTACACTCTCTGACGTTGACGTTCAACTGAAAGAAACCTATATTAGTGACCACTCTCTGTGACGTTGATGTTCAACTGAAAGAAACCTATATTAGTGACTACACTCTGTGACGTTGATGTTCAACTAAAATAAACCTATATTAGTGACTACACTTTCTGACTTTGATGGTCACCTAAAATAAACCTATATTAGTGACTACACTCAGTGACGTTGATGTTCAACTGAAAGAAATCTATATTAGTGACTACACTCTGTGACGTTGATGGTCAGCTTAAAGAAACCTATATTAGTGACTACACTTTCTGACGTTGATGGTCAACTGAAAGAAAATTATATTAGTGACTACATTCTGTGACTTTGACGATCAATTAGAAGAAACCTATATTAGTGACTACACTCTGTGACGTTGATGGTCAACTGAAAGAAACCTATATTAGTGACTACACTCTGTGACGTTGATGGTCAATTGAAAGAAACCTATATTAGTGACTACATTTTCTGACTTTGATGGTCAACTGAAAGAAATTTATATTAGTGACTACATTCTGTGACGTTGACGATCAATTAGAAGAAACCTATATTAGTGACTACACTCTGTGACGGTGATGTTCAACTAAAAGAAACCTACATTAGTGACTACACTCTGTAATGTTGATATTCAACTAAAAGAAACCTATATTAGTGATTACACTCTGTGACGTTGATGGTCAATTGAAAGAAACCTATATTAGTGAATACACTCTCTGACGTTGATGGCCAACCGAAAGAAACGTATATTAGTGACCACATTCTGTGACGTTGATGTTCAAAGGAAAGAAACATATATTAGTGACTACACTCTGTGACGTTGACGTTCAAGTGAAGGAAACCTATATTAGTGACTACACTCTGTGACGTTGATGGTCAACTGAAAGAAACCTATATTAGTGACTACACTCTGTGACGTTGATGTTCAACTGAAATAAACCTATATTAGTGACTACACTCTCTGACGTTGATGTTCAACTGAAAGAAACCTATATTAGTGACCACACTCTGTGACGTTGATGTTCAACTGAAAGAAACTTATATTAGTGACAACACTCTGTGACGTTCATGTTCAACTAAAATAAACCTATATTAGTGACTACACTCTGTGACGTTGATGTTAAGCTGAAAGAAACCTATATTAGTGACAACACTCTGTGACGTTGATGTTCAACTGAAAGAAACCTATATTAGTGACTACACTCTGTGACGTTGATGTTCAACTAAAATAAACCTATATTAGTGACTACACTTTCTGACGTTGATGGTCAACTAAAATAAAGCTATATTAGTGACTACACTCTGTGACGTTGATGGTCAACTGAAAGAAACCTATATTAGTGACAACACTTTCTGACGTTGATGGTCAACTGAAAGAAATTTATATTAGTGAATACATTCTGTGACGTTGATGATCAATTAGAAGAAACCTATATTAGTGACTACACTCTGTGACGTTGATGGTCAACTGAAAGAAACCTATATTAGTGATTACACTCTGTGACGTTGATGTTCAACTGAAAAAAATCTATATTAGTGACTACACTCTGTGACGTTGATGGTCAGCTGAAAGAAACCTATATCAGTGACTACACTCTGTGACGTTGATGTCAACTGAAAAAACCTATATCAGTTACAACACTCTGTGACGTTGATGGTGAACTGAAAGAAACCTATATTAGTGACTTCACTCTGTGACGTTGATGTTCAACTAAAAGAAACCTATATTAGTGATTACACTCTGTGACGTTGATGGTCAATTGAAAGAAACCTATATTAGTGAATACACTCTCTGACGTTGATGGTCAACCGAAAGAAACGTATATCAGTTACAACACTCTGTGACGTTGATGTTCAACCGAAAGAAACCTATATTAGTGACTACAGTCTGTGACGTTGATGTTCAACTAAAATAAACTTATATTAGTGACTACACTCTGTGACGTTGATGGTCAACTGAAAGAAACCTATATTAGTGACAACACTTTCTGACGTTGATGGTCAACTGAAAGAAATTTATATTAGTGAATACATTCTGTGACGTTGATGATCAATTAGAAGAAACCTATATTAGTGACTACACTCTGTGACGTTGATGGTCAACTGAAAGAAACCTATATTAGTGATTACACTCTGTGACGTTGATGTTCAACTGAAAAAAATCTATATTAGTGACTACATTCTGTGACGTTGATGATCAATTAGAAGAAACCTATATTAGTGACTACACTCTGTGACGTTGATGGTCAACTGAAAGAAACCTATATTAGTGATTACACTCTGTGACGTTGATGGTCAACTGAAAGAAACCTATATTAGTGATTACACTCTGTGACGTTGATGGTGAACTGAAAGAAACCTATATTAGTGACTTCACTCTGTGACGTTGATGTTCAACTAAAAGAAACCTATATTAGTGATTACACTCTGTGACGTTGATGGTCAATTGAAAGAAACCTATATTAGTGAATACACTCTCTGACGTTGATGGTCAACCGAAAGAAACGTATATTAGTGATTACACTCTGTGACGTTGATGTTCAACTGAAAAAAATCTATATTAGTGACTACACTCTGTGACGTTGATGTTCAACTGAAAAAAATCTATATTAGTGACTACACTCTGTGACGTTGATGTTCAACCGAAAGAAACCTATATTAGTGATTACACTCTGTGACGTTGATGTTCAACTGAAAAAAATCTATATTAGTGACTACACTCTGTGACGTTGATGGTCAGCTGAAAGAAACCTATATCAGTGACTACACTCTGTGACGTTGATGTTCAACTGAAAAAACCTATATTAGTGATTACACTCTGTGACGTTGATGTTCAACTGAAAAAAATCTATATTAGTGACTACACTCTATGACGTTGATGGTCAGCTGAAAGAAACCTATATCAGTGAATACACTCTCTGACGTTGATGGTCAACCGAAAGAAACGTATATTAGTGATTACACTCTGTGACGTTGATGTTCAACTGAAAAAAATCTATATTAGTGACTACACACTGTGACGTTGATGTTCAACTGAAAAAAATCTATATTAGTGACTACACTCTGTGACGTTGATGTTCAACCGAAAGAAACCTATATTAGTGATTACACTCTGTGACGTTGATGTTCAACTGAAAAAAATCTATATTAGTGACTACACTCTGTGACGTTGATGGTCAGCTGAAAGAAACCTATATCAGTGACTACACTCTGTGACGTTGATGGTGAACTGAAAGAAACCTATATTAGTGACTTCACTCTGTGACGTTGATGTTCAACTAAAAGAAACCTATATTAGTGATTACACTCTGTGACGTTGATGGTCAATTGAAAGAAACCTATATTAGTGAATACACTCTCTGACGTTGATGGTCAACCGAAAGAAACGTATATCAGTTACAACACTCTGTGACGTTGATGTTCAACCGAAAGAAACCTATATTAGTGACTACAGTCTGTGACGTTGATGTTCAACTAAAATAAACTTATATTAGTGACTACACTCTGTGACGTTGATGGTGAACTGAAAGAAACATATATTAGTGACTACACTCTGTGACGTTGATGTTCAACTGAAAGAAACCTATATTGCTGAATACAGTCTGTAACGTTGATGTTCAACTGAAAGAAACCTATATTAGTGACTACACTCTGTGACGTTGACGTTCAAGTGAAGAAAACCTATATTAGTGACTACACTTTTGACGTTGATGTTCAACTGAAAGAAACCTATTTTAGTGACTACACTCTGTGACGTTGATGTTCAACTGAAAGAAACCTATTTTAGTGACTACACTCTGTGATGTTGATATTCAACTGAAAAAAACCTATATTAGTGACTACACTCTGTGACGTTGATGTTCAACTGAAATAAACCTATATTACTGACTACACTCTGTGACGTTGATGGTCAACTGTAAGAAACCTATATTAGTGACTGTTATGTATGTGTGTAAATATTTTGTAAACGACAACATGTCGTATTGTGTTTGAATTTTCATTTGTATTATTCATTTTTTTTCCATATTGATATTATTGTTTCGAAGTTTAAACTAAAATATGTTATTTATTTAGGGTAACGTTTTAGAACTTTCTCGAATTAGGTAGATCAAATATATGACTATAAATGGAAATGTTTGGCCTAGCGTCTAGACGTAGAGTCTCGTGCAAAAACATACATGCGCAGATTACTCTGCCGAATTTCCGGTGAATGTTCGAGAAAAAGATTCCTAATAATATATATAAACAGACGGAGATAAGAGGCGGGAGTCAGTCATTAGTTTTATTCGAAGAACAAGTGAGGGATTCAGTGATCAGTTTTTATTAAAAAAAAAAAGAGAGAGTTAGTTATTTGAGAAAGATTAAGTGTTTGCTGTGAATATTCAACTTGGTTTTGTGATTGAAGTTAGATCTACGGAAGCTGTGATTTTATTCCGTCAATCTCCACGATACATCTGAATTACTGCTTGTGCTGAGAGACGGCGAATTTATTGAACTGTGAACTATTTCGGAATTACTTCGTGGGACCAAATTCACACCCTAGACAGGAATTTGAGACTTTACTTTTAGATCATTACATTAGATACAGGCCAGTACCGTTTTGTGTTGTGATTAATTTTGAAGTTTTAAACTAATATTTTGTTTTGTAATTAACTTCGAATATTGTAACTTAATATCTGTCACTATTATTATACAATTTATGTTATATCTGTTATATTTGTTAACAGTTTAGCATAATAAATTATACAAGCTGTTATCTGTGTTTTTCTGTTGCGTTTAATCCACGAATAATATAAAACATTAAAAAATACGTAACAGTGACTACACTCTGTGACGTTGATGTTCAACTGAGAGAAACCTATATTAGTGACTACATTCTGTGACGTTGATGGTCAACTGAAAAAAAACCTATATTAGTGACTACACTCTGTGACGTTGATGTTCAACTGAAAGAAACTTATATTAGTGACTTCACTCTGTGACACTGATGTTCAACTAAAATAAACTTATATTAGTGCCTACACTCTGTGACGTTGATGTTCAACTGAAAGAAACCTATATTAGTGACTACACTCTCTGACGTTGACGTTCAACTGAAAGAAACCTATATTAGTGACCACACTCTGTGACGTTGATGTTCAACTGAAAGAAACTTATATTAGTGACTACACTCTGTGACGTTTATGTTCAACTAAAATAAATCTATATTAGTGACTACACTCTGTGACGTTGATGTTCAACTGAAAGAAACCTATATTAGTGACTACACTCTGTGACGTTGATGGTCAACTGAAAGAAACCTATATTAGTGATTACACTCTGTGACGTTGATGATCAACTGAAAGAAACCTATATTAGTGACTACACTCTGTGACGTTGATGGTCAACTGAAAGAAAACCTATATTAGTGATTACACTCTGTGACGTTGATGGTCAATTGAAAGAACCCTATATTAGTGAGTACACTCTCTGACGTTGTTGGTCAACCGAAAGAAACGTATATTAGTGACTACAATCTGTGACGTTGACGTTCAAGTGAAGAAAACCTATATTAGTGACTACAGTCTGTGACGTTGATGTTCAACTAAAATAAACTTATATTAGTGACTACACTCTGTGACGTTGATGGTCACTGAAAGAAACCTATATTAGTGACTACACCCTGTGACGTTGATGTTCAACTGAAAGAAACCTATATTGCTGAAGACAGTATGTAATATTGATGTTCAACTGAAAGAAACCTATATTAGTTACAACACTCTGTGACGGTGATGTTCAACCGAAAGAAACCTATATTAGTGACTACACTCTGTGACGTTGATGGTCAGCTGAAAGTAGCATATTTTAGTGACTACACTGTGTGACGCAGATGGTCAACTGAAAGAAACCTTTATTAGTAACTACACTCTTAGACGTTGATGTTCAACTGAAAGAAACCTATGCATTGACTCCAGTCTGTGACGTTGATGGTCAACTGTAAGAAACCTATATTGGTGACTACACTCTGTGACGTTGATATTCAACTGAAAGAAACCTATATTAGTGATTACACTCTGTGACGTTGAATTCAACTCAAGGAAACCTATATTAGTGACTACAACCTGCGATGTTGAAGTTCAGCTAAAATAGACCTATATTAGTGACTACACTTTCTGACGTTGATGGTCAACTAAAATAAACCTATATTAGTGACTACACTCTGTGACGTTAATGGTCAACTGAAAGAAACCTATATTAGTGACTACACTCTGTGACTTTGATGGTCAATTTATAGAAACCTTTATTAGTGACTACACTCTGTGACGTTCATGGTCAACTGAAAAAACATATATTAGTGACGACACTCTGTGACGTCACTGGTCAACTGAAAGAAACCTATATTAGTGACTACACTCTGTGACGTTGATGTTCAACTGAAAGAAACCTATATTGCTGAATACAGTCTGTAACGTTGATGTACAACTGAAAGAAACCTATATCAGTTACAACACTCTGTGACGTTGATGTTCAACTAAAAGAAACCTATATTAGTGATTACACTCTGTGACGTTGATGGTCAATTGAAAGAAACCTGTATTAGTGAGTACACTCTCTGACGTTGATGGTCAACCGAAAGAAACGTATATTAGTGACTACACTCTGTGACGTTGATGTTCAACCGAAAGAAACCTATATTAGTGACTACACTCTGTGACATTGACGTTCAAGTGAAGGAAACCTATATTAGTGACTACAGTCTGTGACGTTGATGTTCAACTAAAATAAACTTATATTAGTGACTACACTCTGTGACGTTCATGGTCAGCTGAAAGAAACATATTTTAGTGACTACACTGTGTGACGCAGATGGTCAACTGAAAGAAACCTTTATTAGTAGCTACACTCTGTGACGTTGATGTTCAAATGAAAGAAACCAATATTAGTGACAACACTCTGTGACTTTGATGTTCAACTGAAAGAAACCTATATTAGTGACTACACTCTGTGACGTTGATGTTCAACTGAAAGAAACCTATATTAGTGACTACACTCTGTGACGTTGATGGTCAACTGAAAGAAACCTATATTAGTGACTACACTCTGTGACGTTGATGTTCAACTGAAAGAAACCTATATTGCTGAATACAGTCTGTAACGTTGATGTTCAACTGAAAGAAACCTATACTAATTACAACACTCTGTGACGGTGATGTTCAACTAAAAGAAACCTACATTAGTGACTACACTCTGTAATGTTGATGTTCAACTAAAAGAAACCTATATTAGTGATTACACTCTGTGACGTTGATGGTCAATTGAAAGAAACCTATATTAGTGAATACACTCTCTGACGTTGATGGTCAACCGAAAGAAACGTATATTAGTGACTACATTCTGTGACGTTGATGTTCAAAGGAAAGAAACATATATTAGTGACTACACTCTGTGACGTTGACGTTCAAGTGAAGGAAACCTATATTAGTGACTACACTCTGTGACGTTGATGGTCAACTGAAAGAAACCTATATTAGTGACTACACTCTGTGACGTTGATGTTCAACTGAAATAAACCTATATTAGTGACTACACTCTCTGACGTTGATGTTCAACTGAAAGAAACCTATATTAGTGACCACAGTCTGTGACGTTGATTTTCAACTGAAAGAAACTTATATTAGTGACAACACTCTGTGACGTTTATGTTCAACTAAAATAAACCTATATTAGTGACTACACTCTGTGACGTTGATGTTAAGCTGAAAGAAACCTATATTAGTGACTTCACTCTGTGACGTTCAAGTGAAGGAAACCTATATTAGTGACTACAGTCTGTGACGTTGATGTTCAACTAAAATAAACTTATATTAGTGACTACACTCTGTGACGTTGATGGTGAACTGAAAGAAACATATATTGCTGAATACAGTCTGTATCGTTGATGTTCAACTGAAAGAAACCTATATTAGTGACTACACTCTGTGACGTTGATGTTCAACTAAAATAAACCTATATTAGTGACTACACTTTCTGACTTTGATGGTCACCTAAAATAAACCTATATTAGTGACTACACTCAGTGACGTTGATGTTCAACTGAAAGAAATCTATATTAGTGACTACACTCTGTGACGTTGATGGTCAGCTTAAAGAAACCTATATTAGTGACTACACTTTCTGACGTTGATGGTCAACTGAAAGAAAATTATATTAGTGACTACATTCTGTGACTTTGACGATCAATTAGAAGAAACCTATATTAGTGACTACACTCTGTGACGTTGATGGTCAACTGAAAGAAACCTATATTAGTGACTACACTCTGTGACGTTGATGGTCAATTGAAAGAAACCTATATTAGTGACTACATTTTCTGACTTTGATGGTCAACTGAAAGAAATTTATATTAGTGACTACATTCTGTGACGTTGACGATCAATTAGAAAAAACCTATATTAGTGACTACACTCTGTGACGGTGATGTTCAACTAAAAGAAACCTACATTAGTGACTACACTCTGTAATGTTGATATTCAACTAAAAGAAACCTATATTAGTGATTACACTCTGTGACGTTGATGGTCAATTGAAAGAAACCTATATTAGTGAATACACTCTCTGACGTTGATGGCCAACCGAAAGAAACGTATATTAGTGACCACATTCTGTGACGTTGATGTTCAAAGGAAAGAAACATATATTAGTGACTACACTCTGTGACGTTGACGTTCAAGTGAAGGAAACCTATATTAGTGACTACACTCTGTGACGTTGATGGTCAACTGAAAGAAACCTATATTAGTGACTACACTCTGTGACGTTGATGTTCAACTGAAATAAACCTATATTAGTGACTACACTCTCTGACGTTGATGTTCAACTGAAAGAAACCTATATTAGTGACCACACTCTGTGACGTTGATGTTCAACTGAAAGAAACTTATATTAGTGACAACACTCTGTGACGTTCATGTTCAACTAAAATAAACCTATATTAGTGACTACACTCTGTGACGTTGATGTTAAGCTGAAAGAAACCTATATTAGTGACAACACTCTGTGACGTTGATGTTCAACTGAAAGAAACCTATATTAGTGACTACACTCTGTGACGTTGATGTTCAACTAAAATAAACCTATATTAGTGACTACACTTTCTGACGTTGATGGTCAACTAAAATAAAGCTATATTAGTGACTACACTCTGTGACGTTGATGGTCAACTGAAAGAAACCTATATTAGTGACAACACTTTCTGACGTTGATGGTCAACTGAAAGAAATTTATATTAGTGAATACATTCTGTGACGTTGATGATCAATTAGAAGAAACCTATATTAGTGACTACACTCTGTGACGTTGATGGTCAACTGAAAGAAACCTATATTAGTGATTACACTCTGTGACGTTGATGTTCAACTGAAAAAAATCTATATTAGTGACTACACTCTGTGACGTTGATGTTCAACTAAAATAAACCTATATTAGTGACTACACTTTCTGACGTTGATGGTCAACTAAAATAAAGCTATATTAGTGACTACACTCTGTGACGTTGATGGTCAACTGAAAGAAACCTATATTAGTGACAACACTTTCTGACGTTGATGGTCAACTGAAAGAAATTTATATTAGTGAATACATTCTGTGACGTTGATGATCAATTAGAAGAAACCTATATTAGTGACTACACTCTGTGACGTTGATGGTCAACTGAAAGAAACCTATATTAGTGATTACACTCTGTGACGTTGATGTTCAACTGAAAAAAATCTATATTAGTGACTACACTCTGTGACGTTGATGGTCAGCTGAAAGAAACCTATATTAGTGACTACACTCTGTGACGGTGATGTTCAACTAAAAGAAACCTATATCAGTGACTACACTCTGTGACGTTGATGTTCAACTGAAAAAACCTATATCAGTTACAACACTCTGTGACGTTGATGGTGAACTGAAAGAAACCTATATTAGTGACTTCACTCTGTGACGTTGATGTTCAACTAAAAGAAACCTATATTAGTGATTACACTCTGTGACGTTGATGGTCAATTGAAAGAAACCTATATTAGTGAATACACTCTCTGACGTTGATGGTCAACCGAAAGAAACGTATATCAGTTACAACACTCTGTGACGTTGATGTTCAACCGAAAGAAACCTATATTAGTGACTACAGTCTGTGACGTTGATGTTCAACCGAAAGAAACCTATATTAGTGACTACAGTCTGTGACGTTGATGTTCAACTAAAATAAACTTATATTAGTGACTACACTCTGTGACGTTGATGGTGAACTGAAAGAAACATATATTAGTGACTACACTCTGTGACGTTGATGTTCAACTGAAAGAAACCTATATTGCTGAATACAGTCTGTAACGTTGATGTTCAACTGAAAGAAACCTATATTAGTGACTACACTCTGTGACGTTGACGTTCAAGTGAAGAAAACCTATATTAGTGACTACACTTTTGACGTTGATGTTCAACTGAAAGAAACCTATTTTAGTGACTACACTCTGTGACGTTGATGTTCAACTGAAAGAAACCTATTTTAGTGACTACACTCTGTGATGTTGATATTCAACTGAAAAAAACCTATATTAGTGACTACACTCTGTGACGTTGATGTTCAACTGAAATAAACCTATATTACTGACTACACTCTGTGACGTTGATGGTCAACTGTAAGAAACCTATATTAGTGACTGTTATGTATGTGTGTAAATATTTTGTAAACGACAACATGTCGTATTGTGTTTGAATTTTCATTTGTATTATTCATTTTTTTTCCATATTGATATTATTGTTTCGAAGTTTAAACTAAAATATGTTATTTATTTAGGGTAACGTTTTAGAACTTTCTCGAATTAGGTAGATCAAATATATGACTATAAATGGAAATGTTTGGCCTAGCGTCTAGACGTAGAGTCTCGTGCAAAAACATACATGCGCAGATTACTCTGCCGAATTTCCGGTGAATGTTCGAGAAAAAGATTCCTAATAATATATATAAACAGACGGAGATAAGAGGCGGGAGTCAGTCATTAGTTTTATTCGAAGAACAAGTGAGGGATTCAGTGATCAGTTTTTATTTAAAAAAAAAAGAGAGAGTTAGTTATTTGAGAAAGATTAAGTGTTTGCTGTGAATATTCAACTTGGTTTTGTGATTGAAGTTAGATCTACGGAAGCTGTGATTTTATTCCGTCAATCTCCACGATACATCTGAATTACTGCTTGTGCTGAGAGACGGCGAATTTATTGAACTGTGAACTATTTCGGAATTACTTCGTGGGACCAAATTCACACCCTAGACAGGAATTTGAGACTTTACTTTTAGATCATTACATTAGATACAGGCCAGTACCGTTTTGTGTTGTGATTAATTTTGAAGTTTTAAACTAATATTTTGTTTTGTAATTAACTTCGAATATTGTAACTTAATATCTGTCACTATTATTATACAATTTATGTTATATCTGTTATATTTGTTAACAGTTTAGCATAATAAATTATACAAGCTGTTATCTGTGTTTTTCTGTTGCGTTTAATCCACGAATAATATAAAACATTAAAAAATACGTAACAGTGACTACACTCTGTGACGTTGATGTTCAACTGAGAGAAACCTATATTAGTGACTACATTCTGTGACGTTGATGGTCAACTGAAAAAAAACCTATATTAGTGACTACACTCTGTGACGTTGATGTTCAACTGAAAGAAACTTATATTAGTGACTTCACTCTGTGACACTGATGTTCAACTAAAATAAACTTATATTAGTGCCTACACTCTGTGACGTTGATGTTCAACTGAAAGAAACCTATATTAGTGACTACACTCTCTGACGTTGACGTTCAACTGAAAGAAACCTATATTAGTCACCACACTCTGTGACGTTGATGTTCAACTGAAAGAAACTTATATTAGTGACTACACTCTGTGACGTTTATGTTCAACTAAAATAAATCTATATTAGTGACTACACTCTGTGACGTTGATGTTCAACTGAAAGAAACCTATATTAGTGACTACACTCTGTGACGTTGATGGTCAACTGAAAGAAACCTATATTAGTGATTACACTCTGTGACGTTGATGATCAACTGAAAGAAACCTATATTAGTGACTACACTCTGTGACGTTGATGGTCAACTGAAAGAAACCTATATTAGTGATTACACTCTGTGACGTTGATGGTCAATTGAAAGAACCCTATATTAGTGAGTACACTCTCTGACGTTGTTGGTCAACCGAAAGAAACGTATATTAGTGACTACAATCTGTGACGTTGACGTTCAAGTGAAGAAAACCTATATTAGTGACTACAGTCTGTGACGTTGATGTTCAACTAAAATAAACTTATATTAGTGACTACACTCTGTGACGTTGATGGTCAACTGAAAGAAACCTATATTAGTGACTACACCCTGTGACGTTGATGTTCAACTGAAAGAAACCTATATTGCTGAATACAGTATGTAATATTGATGTTCAACTGAAAGAAACCTATATTAGTTACAACACTCTGTGACGGTGATGTTCAACCGAAAGAAACCTATATTAGTGACTACACTCTGTGACGTTGATGGTCAGCTGAAAGTAGCATATTTTAGTGACTACACTGTGTGACGCAGATGGTCAACTGAAAGAAACCTTTATTAGTAACTACACTCTTAGACGTTGATGTTCAACTGAAAGAAACCTATGCATTGACTCCAGTCTGTGACGTTGATGGTCAACTGTAAGAAACCTATATTGGTGACTACACTCTGTGACGTTGATATTCAACTGAAAGAAACCTATATTAGTGATTACACTCTGTGACGTTGAATTCAACTCAAGGAAACCTATATTAGTGACTACAGCCTGCGATGTTGAAGTTCAGCTAAAATAGACCTATATTAGTGACTACACTTTCTGACGTTGATGGTCAACTAAAATAAACCTATATTAGTGACTACACTCTGTGACGTTAATGGTCAACTGAAAGAAACCTATATTAGTGACTACACTCTGTGACTTTGATGGTCAATTTATAGAAACCTATATTAGTGACTACACTCTGTGACGTTCATGGTCAACTGAAAAAACATATATTAGTGACGACACTGTGACGTCACTGGTCAACTGAAAGAAACCTATATTAGTGACTACACTCTGTGACGTTGATGTTCAACTGAAAGAAACCTATATTGCTGAATACAGTCTGTAACGTTGATGTACAACTGAAAGAAACCTATATCAGTTACAACACTCTGTGACGTTGATGTTCAACTAAAAGAAACCTATATTAGTGATTACACTCTGTGACGTTGATGGTCAATTGAAAGAAACCTGTATTAGTGAGTACACTCTCTGACGTTGATGGTCAACCGAAAGAAACGTATATTAGTGACTACACTCTGTGACGTTGATGTTCAACCGAAAGAAACCTATATTAGTGACTACACTCTGTGACATTGACGTTCAAGTGAAGGAAACCTATATTAGTGACTACAGTCTGTGACGTTGATGTTCAACTAAAATAAACTTATATTAGTGACTACACTCTGTGACGTTCATGGTCAGCTGAAAGAAACATATTTTAGTGACTACACTGTGTGACGCAGATGGTCAACTGAAAGAAACCTTTATTAGTAGCTACACTCTGTGACGTTGATGTTCAAATGAAAGAAACCAATATTAGTGACAACACTCTGTGACTTTGATGTTCAACTGAAAGAAACCTATATTAGTGACTACACTCTGTGACGTTGATGTTCAACTGAAAGAAACCTATATTAGTGACTACACTCTGTGACGTTGATGGTCAACTGAAAGAAACCTATATTAGTGACTACACTCTGTGACGTTGATGTTCAACTGAAAGAAACCTATATTGCTGAATACAGTCTGTAACGTTGATGTTCAACTGAAAGAAACCTATACTAATTACAACACTCTGTGACGGTGATGTTCAACTAAAAGAAACCTACATTAGTGACTACACTCTGTAATGTTGATGTTCAACTAAAAGAAACCTATATTAATGATTACACTCTGTGACGTTGATGGTCAATTGAAAGAAACCTATATTAGTGAATACACTCTCTGACGTTGATGGTCAACCGAAAGAAACGTATATTAGTGACTACATTCTGTGACGTTGATGTTCAAAGGAAAGAAACATATATTAGTGACTACACTCTGTGACGTTGACGTTCAAGTGAAGGAAACCTATATTAGTGACTACACTCTGTGACGTTGATGGTCAACTGAAAGAAACCTATATTAGTGACTACACTCTGTGACGTTGATGTTCAACTGAAATAAACCTATATTAGTGACTACACTCTCTGACGTTGATGTTCAACTGAAAGAAACCTATATTAGTGACCACAGTCTGTGACGTTGATTTTCAACTGAAAGAAACTTATATTAGTGACAACACTCTGTGACGTTTATGTTCAACTAAAATAAACCTATATTAGTGACTACACTCTGTGACGTTGATGTTAAGCTGAAAGAAACCTATATTAGTGACTTCACTCTGTGACGTTCAAGTGAAGGAAACCTATATTAGTGACTACAGTCTGTGACGTTGATGTTCAACTAAAATAAACTTATATTAGTGACTACACTCTGTGACGTTGATGGTGAACTGAAAGAAACATATATTGCTGAATACAGTCTGTATCGTTGATGTTCAACTGAAAGAAACCTATATTAGTGACTACACTCTGTGACAATGACGTTCAAGTGAAGGAAACCTATATTAGTGACTACACTCTGTGACGTTGACGGTCAAGTGAAGGAAACCTATATTAGTGACTACACTCTGTGACGTTGATGTTCAACTGAAAGAAACCTATTTTAGTGACTACACTCTGTGACGTTGATGGTCAACTGAAAGAAACCTATATTAGTGACTACACTCTGTGACGTTGATGGTCAACTGAAAGAAACCTATATTAGTGACTACACTCTGTGACAACTGAAAGAAACCTATATTGCTGAATACAGTCTGTAACGTTGCTGTTCAACTGAAAGAAACCTATATTAGTTACAACACTCTGTGACGGTGATGTTCAACTAAAAGAAACCTACATTAGTGACTACAGTCTGTAATGTTGATGTTCAACTAAAAGAAACCTATATTAGTGATTAAACTCTCTGACGTTGATGGTCAACCGAAAAAAACGTATATTAGTGACTACACTCTGTGACGTTGATATTCAACCGAAAGAAACCTATATTAGTGACTACACTCTGTGACGTTGACGTTCAAGTGAAGGAAACCTATATTAGTGACTATACTCTGTGACGTTGATGTTCAACTGAAAGAAACCTATTTTAGTGACTACACTCTGTGACGTTGATGGTCAACTGAAAGAAACCTATATTAGTGACTACACTCTGTGACGTTGATGTTCAACTGAAATAAACCTATATTAGTGACTACACTCTGTGACGTTGATGGTCAACTGTAAGAAACCTATATAAGTGACTACACTCTGTGACGTTGATGTTCAACTGAAAGAAACCTATATTAGTGACTACACTGTGACGTTGATGTTCAACTGAGAGAAACCTATATTAGAGACTTCATTCACTCTGTGACGTTGATGTTCAACTGAAAGAAACTTATATTAGTGACTACACTCTGTGACGTTTATGTTCAACTAAAATAAACCTATATTAGTGACTACACTCTGTGACGTTGATGTTCAACTGAAAGAAACCTATATTAGTGACTACACTCTGTGACGTTGATGTTCAACTGAAAGAAACCTATATTAGTGACTACACTCTGTGACGTTGATGTTCAACTAAAATAAACCTATATTAGTGACTACACTTTCTGACGTTGATGGTCAACTAAAATAAACCTATATTAGTGACTACACTCAGTGACGTTGATGTTCAAGTGAAAGAAATCTATATTAGTGACTACACTCTGTGACGTTGATGGTCAGCTTAAAGAAACCTATATTAGTGACTACACTTTCTGACGTTGATGGTCAACTGAAAGAAATTTATATTAGTGACTACATTCTGTGACGTTGATGATCAATTAGAAGAAACCTATATTAGTGACTACACTCTGTGACGTTGATGGTCAACTGAAAGAAACCTATATTAGTGACTACACTCTGTGACGTTGATGTTCAATTGAACGAAACCTATATTGCTGAATACAGTCTGTAACGTTGATGTTCAACTGAAAGAAACCTATATTAGTTACAACACTCTGTGACGGTGATGTTCAACTAAAAGAAACCTACATTAGTGACTACACTCTGTAATGTTGATGTTCAACTAAAAGAAACCTATATTAGTGATTACACTCTGTGACGTTGATGGTCAATTGAAAGAAACCTATATTAGTGAATACACTCTCTGACGTTGATGGTCAACCGAAAGAAACGTATATTAGTGACTACATTCTGTGACGTTGATGTTCAACCGAAAGAAACCTATATTAGTGACTACACTCTGTGACGTTGATGTTCAACTAAAATAAACCTATATTAGTGACTACACTTTCTGGCGTTGATGGTCAACTAAAATAAAGCTATATTAGTGATTACACTCTGTGACGTTGATGGTCAATTGAAAGAAACCTATATTAGTGACTACACTCTGTGACGTTGATGTTAAGCTGAAAGAAACCTATATTAGTGACTTCACTCTGTGACGTTCAAGTGAAGGAAACCTATATTAGTGACTACAGTCTGTGACGTTGATGTTCAACTAAAATAAACTTATATTAGTGACTACACTCTGTGACGTTGATGGTGAACTGAAAGAAACATATATTGCTGAATACAGTCTGTATCGTTGATGTTCAACTGAAAGAAACCTATATTAGTGACTACACTCTGTGACAATGACGTTCAAGTGAAGGAAACCTATATTAGTGACTACACTCTGTGACGTTGACGGTCAAGTGAAGGAAACCTATATTAGTGACTACACTCTGTGACGTTGATGTTCAACTGAAAGAAACCTATTTTAGTGACTACACTCTGTGACGTTGATGGTCAACTGAAAGAAACCTATATTAGTGACTACACTCTGTGACGTTGATGGTCAACTGAAAGAAACCTATATTAGTGACTACACTCTGTGACAACTGAAAGAAACCTATATTGCTGAATACAGTCTGTAACGTTGCTGTTCAACTGAAAGAAACCTATATTAGTTACAACACTCTGTGACGGTGATGTTCAACTAAAAGAAACCTACATTAGTGACTACAGTCTGTAATGTTGATGTTCAACTAAAAGAAACCTATATTAGTGATTAAACTCTCTGACGTTGATGGTCAACCGAAAAAAACGTATATTAGTGACTACACTCTGTGACGTTGATATTCAACCGAAAGAAACCTATATTAGTGACTACACTCTGTGACGTTGACGTTCAAGTGAAGGAAACCTATATTAGTGACTATACTCTGTGACGTTGATGTTCAACTGAAAGAAACCTATTTTAGTGACTACACTCTGTGACGTTGATGGTCAACTGAAAGAAACCTATATTAGTGACTACACTCTGTGACGTTGATGTTCAACTGAAATAAACCTATATTAGTGACTACACTCTGTGACGTTGATGGTCAACTGTAAGAAACCTATATAAGTGACTACACTCTGTGACGTTGATGTTCAACTGAAAGAAACCTATATTAGTGACTACACTGTGAC
Organism: Carcinoscorpius rotundicauda; assembly: GCA_011833715.1. Taxonomy (NCBI): domain Eukaryota; kingdom Metazoa; phylum Arthropoda; class Merostomata; order Xiphosura; family Limulidae; genus Carcinoscorpius; species Carcinoscorpius rotundicauda. Next base: position 126,481,781 of record CM022394.1, on the reverse strand, counting down.
GTTGATGTTCAACTGAGAGAAACCTATATTAGAGACTTCATTCACTCTGTGACGTTGATGTTCAACTGAAAGAAACTTATATTAGTGACTACACTCTGTGACGTTTATGTTCAACTAAAATAAACCTATATTAGTGACTACACTCTGTGACGTTGATGTTCAACTGAAAGAAACCTATATTAGTGACTACACTCTGTGACGTTGATGTTCAACTGAAAGAAACCTATATTAGTGACTACACTCTGTGACGTTGATGTTCAACTAAAATAAACCTATATTAGTGACTACACTTTCTGACGTTGATGGTCAACTAAAATAAACCTATATTAGTGACTACACTCAGTGACGTTGATGTTCAAGTGAAAGAAATCTATATTAGTGACTACACTCTGTGACGTTGATGGTCAGCTTAAAGAAACCTATATTAGTGACTACACTTTCTGACGTTGATGGTCAACTGAAAGAAATTTATATTAGTGACTACATTCTGTGACGTTGATGATCAATTAGAAGAAACCTATATTAGTGACTACACTCTGTGACGTTGATGGTCAACTGAAAGAAACCTATATTAGTGACTACACTCTGTGACGTTGATGTTCAATTGAACGAAACCTATATTGCTGAATACAGTCTGTAACGTTGATGTTCAACTGAAAGAAACCTATATTAGTTACAACACTCTGTGACGGTGATGTTCAACTAAAAGAAACCTACATTAGTGACTACACTCTGTAATGTTGATGTTCAACTAAAAGAAACCTATATTAGTGATTACACTCTGTGACGTTGATGGTCAATTGAAAGAAACCTATATTAGTGAATACACTCTCTGACGTTGATGGTCAACCGAAAGAAACGTATATTAGTGACTACATTCTGTGACGTTGATGTTCAACCGAAAGAAACCTATATTAGTGACTACACTCTGTGACGTTGATGTTCAACTAAAATAAACCTATATTAGTGACTACACTTTCTGGCGTTGATGGTCAACTAAAATAAAGCTATATTAGTGATTACACTCTGTGACGTTGATGGTCAATTGAAAGAAACCTATATTAGTGACTACACTCTGTGACGTTGATGTTCAACCGAAAGAAACCTATATTAGTGACTACACTCTGTGACGTTGATGTTCAAGTGAAGGAAACCTATATTAGTGACTACACTCTGTGACGTTGATGTTCAACTGAAAGAAACCTATTTTAGTGACTACACTCTGTGATGTTGATGGTCAACTGAAAGAAACCTATATTAGTGACTACACTCTGTGACGTTGATGTTCAACTGAAATAAACCTATATTAGTGCTACACTCTGTGACGTTGATGGTCAACTGTAAGAAACCTATATTAGTGACTGTTATGTATGTGTGTAAATATTTTGTAAACGACAACATGTCGTATTGTGTTTGAATTTTCATTTGTATTATTCATTTTTTTTCCATATTGATATTATTGTTTCGAAGTTTAAACTAAAATATGTTATTTATTTAGGGTAACGTTTTAGAACTTTCTCGAATTAGGTAGATCAAATATATGACTATAAATGGAAATGTTTGGCCTAGCGTCTAGACGTAGAGTCTCGTGCAAAAACATACATGCGCAGATTACTCTGCCGAATTTCCGGTGAATGTTCGAGAAAAAGATTCCTAATAATATATATAAACAGACGGAGATAAGAGGCGGGAGTCAGTCATTAGTTTTATTCGAAGAACAAGTGAGGGATTCAGTGATCAGTTTTATTTAAAAAAAAAAGAGAGAGTTAGTTATTTGAGAAAGATTAAGTGTTTGCTGTGAATATTCAACTTGGTTTGTGATTGAAGTTAGATCTACGGAAGCTGTGATTTTATTCCGTCAATCTCCACGATACATCTGAATTACTGCTTGTGCTGAGAGACGGCGAATTTATTGAACTGTGAACTATTTCGGAATTACTTCGTGGGACCAAATTCACACCCTAGACAGGAATTTGAGACTTTACTTTTAGATCATTACATTAGATACAGGCCAGTACCGTTTTGTGTTGTGATTAATTTTGAAGTTTTAAACTAATATTTTGTTTTGTAATTAACTTCGAATATTGTAACTTAATATCTGTCACTATTATTATACAATTTATGTTATATCTGTTATATTTGTTAACAGTTTAGCATAATAAATTATACAAGCTGTTATCTGTGTTTTTCTGTTGCGTTTAATCCACGAATAATATAAAACATTAAAAAATACGTAACAGTGACTACACTCTGTGACGTTGATGTTCAACTGAAAGAAACCTATATTAGTGACTACACTCTGTGACGTTGATGTTCAACTGAGAGAAACCTATATTAGTGACTACATTCTGTGACGTTGATGGTCAACTGAAAAAAACCTATATTAGTGACTACACTCTGTGACGTTGATGTTCAACTGAAAGAAACCTATATTAGTGACTTCACTCTGTGACACTGATGTTCAACTGAAAGAAACCTATATTAGTGACTACACTCTGTGACGTTGATGTTCAACTGAAAGAAACCTATATTAGTGACTTCACTCTGTGACACTGATGTTCAACTGAAAGAAACCTATATTAGTGACTACACTCTGTGACGTTGATGGTCAACTGAAAGAAACCTATATTAGTGATTACACTCTGTGAGGTTGATGATCAACTGAAAGAAACCTATATTAGTGACTACACTCTGTGACGTTGATGTTCAACTAAAATAAACTTATATTAGTGACTACACTCTGTGACGTTGATGGTCAACTGAAAGAAACCTATATTAGTGATTACACTCTCTGACGTTGATGGTCAACCGAAAGAAACGTATATTAGTGACTACACTCTGTGACGTTGACGTTCAAGTGAAGAAAACCTATATTAGTGACTACAGTCTGTGACGTTGATGTTCAACTGAAAGAAACCTATTTTAGTGACTACACTCTGTGATGTTGATGGTCAACTGAAAGAAACCTATATTAGTGACTACACTCTGTGACGTTGATGTTCAACTGAAATAAACCTATATTAGTGCTACACTCTGTGACGTTGATGGTCAACTGTAAGAAACCTATATTAGTGACTGTTATGTATGTGTGTAAATATTTTGTAAACGACAACATGTCGTATTGTGTTTGAATTTTCATTTGTATTATTCATTTTTTTTCCATATTGATATTATTGTTTCGAAGTTTAAACTAAAATATGTTATTTATTTGGGGGTAACGTTTTAGAACTTTCTCGAATTAGGTAGATCAAATATATGACTATAAATGGAAATGTTTGGCCTAGCGTCTAGACGTAGAGTCTCGTGCAAAAACATACATGCGCAGATTACTCTGCCGAATTTCCGGTGAATGTTCGAGAAAAAGATTCCTAATAATATATATAAACAGACGGAGATAAGAGGCGGGAGTCAGTCATTAGTTTTATTCGAAGAACAAGTGAGGGATTCAGTGATCAGTTTTTATTTAAAAAAAAAGAGAGAGTTAGTTATTTGAGAAAGATTAAGTGTTTGCTGTGAATATTCAACTTGGTTTTGTGATTGAAGTTAGATCTACGGAAGCTGTGATTTTATTCCGTCAATCTCCACGATACATCTGAATTACTGCTTGTGCTGAGAGACGGCGAATTTATTGAACTGTGAACTATTTCGGAATTACTTCGTGGGACCAAATTCACACCCTAGACAGGAATTTGAGACTTTACTTTTAGATCATTACATTAGATACAGGCCAGTACCGTTTTGTGTTGTGATTAATTTTGAAGTTTTAAACTAATATTTTGTTTGTAATTAACTTCGAATATTGTAACTTAATATCTGTCACTATTATTATACAATTTATGTTATATCTGTTATATTTGTTAACAGTTTAGCATAATAAATTATACAAGCTGTTATCTGTGTTTTTTCTGTTGCGTTTAATCCACGAATAATATAAAACATTAAAAAATACGTAACAGTGACTACACTCTGTGACGTTGATGTTCAACTGAAAGAAACCTATATTAGTGACTACACTCTGTGACGTTGATGTTCAACTGAGAGAAACCTATATTAGTGACTACATTCTGTGACGTTGATGGTCAACTGAAAAAAACCTATATTAGTGACTACACTCTGTGACGTTGATGTTCAACTGAAAGAAACCTATATTAGTGACTTCACTCTGTGACACTGATGTTCAACTGAAAGAAACCTATATTAGTGACTACACTCTGTGACGTTGATGTTCAACTGAAAGAAACCTATATTAGTGACTTCACTCTGTGACACTGATGTTCAACTGAAAGAAACCTATATTAGTGACTACACTCTGTGACGTTGATGGTCAACTGAAAGAAACCTATATTAGTGATTACACTCTGTGAGGTTGATGATCAACTGAAAGAAACCTATATTAGTGACTACACTCTGTGACGTTGATGTTCAACTAAAATAAACTTATATTAGTGACTACACTCTGTGACGTTGATGGTCAACTGAAAGAAACCTATATTAGTGATTACACTCTCTGACGTTGATGGTCAACCGAAAGAAACGTATATTAGTGACTACACTCTGTGACGTTGACGTTCAAGTGAAGAAAACCTATATTAGTGACTACAGTCTGTGACGTTGATGTTCAACTGAAAGAAACCTATTTTAGTGACTACACTCTGTGATGTTGATGGTCAACTGAAAGAAACCTATATTAGTGACTACACTCTGTGACGTTGATGTTCAACTGAAATAAACCTATATTAGTGCTACACTCTGTGACGTTGATGGTCAACTGTAAGAAACCTATATTAGTGACTGTTATGTATGTGTGTAAATATTTTGTAAACGACAACATGTCGTATTGTGTTTGAATTTTCATTTGTATTATTCATTTTTTTTCCATATTGATATTATTGTTTCGAAGTTTAAACTAAAATATGTTATTTATTTAGGGTAACGTTTTAGAACTTTCTCGAATTAGGTAGATCAAATATATGACTATAAATGGAAATGTTTGGCCTAGCGTCTAGACGTAGAGTCTCGTGCAAAAACATACATGCGCAGATTACTCTGCCGAATTTCCGGTGAATGTTCGAGAAAAAGATTCCTAATAATATATATAAACAGACGGAGATAAGAGGCGGGAGTCAGTCATTAGTTTTATTAGAAGAACAAGTGAGGGATTCAGTGATCAGTTTTTATTTAAAAAAAAAGAGAGAGTTAGTTATTTGAGAAAGATTAAGTGTTTGCTGTGAATATTCAACTTGGTTTTGTGATTGAAGTTAGATCTACGGAAGCTGTGATTTTATTCCGTCAATCTCCACGATACATCTGAATTACTGCTTGTGCTGAGAGACGGCGAATTTATTGAACTGTGAACTATTTCGGAATTACTTCGTGGGACCAAATTCACACCCTAGACAGGAATTTGAGACTTTACTTTTAGATCATTACATTAGATACAGGCCAGTACCGTTTTGTGTTGTGATTAATTTTGAAGTTTTAAACTAATATTTTGTTTTGTAATTAACTTCGAATATTGTAACTTAATATCTGTCACTATTATTATACAATTTATGTTATATCTGTTATATTTGTTAACAGTTTAGCATAATAAATTATACAAGCTGTTATCTGTGTTTTTCTGTTGCGTTTAATCCACGAATAATATAAAACATTAAAAAATACGTAACAGTGACTACACTCTGTGACGTTGATGTTCAACTGAAAGAAACCTATATTAGTGACTACACTCTGTGACGTTGATGTTCAACTGAGAGAAACCTATATTAGTGACTACATTCTGTGACGTTGATGGTCAACTGAAAAAAACCTATATTAGTGACTACACTCTGTGACGTTGATGTTCAACTGAAAGAAACCTATATTAGTGACTTCACTCTGTGACACTGATGTTCAACTGAAAGAAACCTATATTAGTGACTACACTCTGTGACGTTGATGTTCAACTGAAAGAAACCTATATTAGTGACTTCACTCTGTGACACTGATGTTCAACTGAAAGAAACCTATATTAGTGACTACACTCTGTGACGTTGATGGTCAACTGAAAGAAACCTATATTAGTGATTACACTCTGTGAGGTTGATGATCAACTGAAAGAAACCTATATTAGTGACTACACTCTGTGACGTTGATGTTCAACTAAAATAAACTTATATTAGTGACTACACTCTGTGACGTTGATGGTCAACTGAAAGAAACCTATATTAGTGATTACACTCTCTGACGTTGATGGTCAACCGAAAGAAACGTATATTAGTGACTACACTCTGTGACGTTGACGTTCAAGTGAAGAAAACCTATATTAGTGACTACAGTCTGTGACGTTGATGTTCAACTAAAATAAACTTATATTAGTGACTACACTCTGTGACGTTGATGTTCAACTGAAAGAAACCTATATTAGTGATTACACTCTGTGACGTTGATGTTCAACTCAAGGAAACCTATATTAGTGACTACAGCCTGCGATGTTGAAGTTCAGCTAAAATAGACCTATATTAGTGACTACACTTTCTGACGTTGATGGTCAACTAAAATAAACCGATATTAGTGACTACACTCTGTGACGTTGATGGTCAAGTGAAAGAAACCTATATTAGTGACTACACTCTGTTACGTTGATGTTCAACTAAAATAAACCTATATTAGTGACTACACTTTCTGACGTTGATGGTCAACTGAAAGAAATTTATATTAGTGACTACATTCTGTGACGTTGATGATCAATTAGAAGAAACCTATATTAGTGACTACACTCTGTGACGTTGATGGTCAACTGAAAGAAACCTATATTAGTGACTACACTCTGTGACGTTGACATTCAAGTGAGGGAAACCTATATTAGTGACTACACTCTGTGACGTTCATGTTCAACTGAAAGAAATCTATATTAGTGACTACACTCTGTGACGTTGGTGGTCAGCTGAAAGAAACCTATATCAGTGACTACACTCTGTGACGTTCATGGTCAACTAAAAAAACATATATTAATGACGACACTCTGTGACGTTAATGGTCAACTGAAAAAAACCTATATTAGTGACTACAGTCTGTGACTTTGATGGTCAATTGATAGAAACCTATATTAGTGACTACACTCTGTGACGTTCATGGTCAACTGAAAAAACATATATTAGTGACGACACTCTGTGACGTTAATGGTCAACTGAAAGAAACCTATATTAGTGACTACACTGTTACGTTGATGTTCAACTGAAAGAAACCTATATTGCTGAATACAGTCTGTAACGTTGATGTACACCTGAAAGAAACCTATATCAGTTACAACACTCTGTAATGTTGATGTTCAACTAAAAGAAACCTATATTAGTGATTACACTCTGTGACGTTGATGGTCAATTGAAAGAAACCTATATTAGTGAATACACTCTCTGACGTTGATGGTCAACCGAAAGAAACGTATATTAGTGACTACATTCTGTGACGTTGATGTTCAAAGGAAAGAAACATATATTAGTGACTACACTCTGTGATGTTGACGTTCAAGTGAAGGAAACCTATATTAGTGACTACACTCTGTGACGTTGATGGTCAACTGAAAGAAACCTATATTAGTGACTACACTCTGTGATCTTGATGTTCAACTGAAATAAACCTATATTAGTGACTACACTCTCTGACGTTGATGTTCAACTGAAAGAAACCTATATTAGTGACCACAGTCTGTGACGTTGATTTTCAACTGAAAGAAACTTATATTAGTGACAACACTCTGTGACGTTTATGTTCAACTAAAATAAACCTATATTAGTGACTACACTCTGTGACGTTGATGTTAAGCTGAAAGAAACCTATATTAGTGACAACACTCTGTGACGTTGATGTTCAACTGAAAGAAACCTATATTAGTGACTACACTCTGTGACGTTGATGTTCAACTAAAATAAACCTATATTAGTGACTACACTTTCTGACGTTGATGGTCAACTAAAATAAAGCTATATTAGTGACTACACTCTGTGACGTTGATGGTCAACTGAAAGAAACCTATATTAGTGACAACACTTTCTGACGTTGATGGTCAACTGAAAGAAATTGATATTAGTGACTACATTCTGTGACGTTGATGATCAATTAGAAGAAACCTATATTAGTGACTACACTCTGTGACGTTGATGGTCAACTGAAAGAAACCTATATTAGTGATTACACTCTGTGACGTTGATGTTCAACTGAAAGAAATCTATATTAGTGACTACACTCTGTGACGTTGATGGTCAGCTGAAAGAAACCTATATCAGTGACTACACTCTGTGACGTTGATGTTCAACCGAAAGAAACCTATATTAGTGACTTCACTCTGTGACGTTCAAGTGAAGGAAACCTATATTAGTGACTACAGTCTGTGACGTTGATGTTCAACTAAAATAAACTTATATTAGTGACTACACTCTGTGACGTTGATGGTGAACTGAAAGAAACCTATATTAGTGAGTACACTCTCTGACGTTGATGGTCAACCGAAAGAAACCTATATTAGAGACTACACTCTGTGACATTGACGTTCAAGTGAAGGAAACCTATATTAGTGACTACAGTCTGTGACGTTGATGTTCAACTGAAAGAAATCTATATTAGTTACTACACTCTGTGACGTTGATGGTCAGCTGAAAGAAACATATTTTAGTGACTACACTGTGTGACGCAGATGGTCAACTGAAAGAAACCTTTATTAGTAGCTACACTCTGTGACGTTGATGTTCAACTGAAAGAAACCTATGTATTGACTCCAGTCTGTGACGTTGATGTTCAACTGAAAGAAACCTATATTAGTGACTACACTCTGTGAGGTTGATGATCAACTGAAAGAAACCTATATTAGTGACTATAGTCTGTGACGTTGATGTTCAACGGAAAGAAACCTATATTGGTGACTACATTCTGTGACGATGATGGTCAGCAGAAAGAAACCTATATTAGTGACTACACTCTGTGACGTTGATGGTCAGCTGAAAAAACCTATATTAGTGACTACACTCTGTGACGTTGATGGTCAACTGAAAGAAACCTATATTAGTGACTACACTTTGTGACGTTGTTGTTCAACTGAATGAAACCTATATTGCTGAATACAGTCTGTAATGTTGATGTTCAACTAAAAGAAACCTACAATAGTGACTACACTCTGTAATGTTGATGTTCAACTAAAAGAAACCTATATTAGTGATTACACTCTAAGACGTTGATGGTCAATTGAAAGAAACCTATATTAGTGAGTACACTCTCTGATGTTGATGGTCAACCGAAAGAAACGTATATTAGTGACTACACTCTGTGACGTTGATGTTCAACCGTAAGAAACCTATATTAGTGACTACACTCTGTGACGTTGATGGTCAGCTGAAAGAAGCATATTTTAGTGACTACACTGTGTGACGCAGATGGTCAACTGAAAGAAACCTTTATTAGTAACTACACTCTGTGACGTTGATGTTCAACTGAAAGAAACCTATGTATTGACTCCAGTCTGTGACGTTGATGGTCAACTGTAAGAAACCTATATTAGTGACTACACTCTGTGACGTTGATGTTCAACTGAAAGAAACCTATATTAGTGATTACACTCTGTGACGTTGATGTTCAACTCAAGGAAACCTATATTAGTGACTACAGCCTGCGATGTTGAAGTTCAGCTAAAATAGACTTTTTTAGTGACTACATTTTCTGACGTTGATGGTCAACTAAAATAAACCTATATTAGTGACTACACTCTGTGACGTTGATGGTCAAGTGAAAGAAACCTATATTAGTGACTACACTCTGTTACGTTGATGTTCAACTAAAATAAACCTATATTAGTGACTAAACTTTCTGACGTTGATGGTCAACTGAAAGAAATTTATATTAGTGACTACATTCTGTGACGTTGATGATCAATTAGAAGAAACCTATATTAGTGACTACACTCTGTGACGTTGACATTCAAGTGAGGGAAACCTATATTAGTGACTACAGTCTGTGACGTTCATGGTCAACTGAAAGAAATCTATATTAGTGACTACACTCTGTGACGTTGGTGGTCAGCTGAAAGAAACCTATATCAGTGACTACAGTCTGTGACGTTCATGGTCAACTGAAAAAACATATATTAGTGACGACACTCTGTGACGTTAATGGTCAACTGAAAGAAACCTATATTAGTGACTACACTCTGTGACTTTGATGGTCAATTGATAGAAACCTATATTAGTGACTACACTCTGTGACGTTGATGTTCAACTGAAAGAAACTTATATTAGTGACTACACTCTGTGACGTTGATGTTCAACTGAAAGAAACCAATATTAGTGACAACACTCTGACTTTGATGTTCAACTGAAAGAAACCTATATTAGTGACTACACTCTGTGACGTTGATGTTCAATTGAAAGAAACCTATATTAGTGACTACACTCTGTGACGTTGATGGTCAACTGAAAGAAACCTATATTAGTTTTTACACTCTGTGAGGTTGATGATCAACTGAAAGAAACCTATATTGCTGAATACAGTCTGTAACGTTGATGTTCAACTGAAAGAAACCTATATTAGTTACAACACTCTGTGACGGTGATGTTCAACTAAAAGAAACCTACATTAGTGACTACACTCTGTAATGTTGATGTTCAACTAAAAGAAACCTATATTAGTGACTACACTCTGTGACGTTGATGTTCAACCGAAAGAAACGTATATTAGTGACTACACTCTGTGACGTTGATGGTCAGCTGAAAGTAGCATATTTTAGTGACTAGACTGTGTGACGCAGATGGTGAACTGAAAGAAACCTTTATTAGTAGCTACACTCTGTGACGTTGGTGTTCAACTGAAAGAAACCTATGTATTGACTCCAGTCTGTGACGTTGATGTTCAACGGAAAGAAACCTATATTGGTGACTACATTCTGTGACGATGATGGTCAGCAGAAAGAAACCTATATTAGTGACTACACTCTGTGACGTTGATGGTCAGCTGAAAGAAACCTATATTAGTGACTATACTCTTTACGTTGATGTTCAACTGAAAGAAACCTATATTAGTGACTACACTCTGTGACGTTGATGGTCAGCTAAAAGAAACATATATTAGTGACTACACTGTGTGACGTAGATGGTCAACTGAAAGAAACCTATATTAGTGACTACACTCTGTGACGTTGATGTTCAACTGAAAGAAAACAATATTATTGACTCCAGTCTGTGACGTTGATGTTCAACTGAAAGAAACCTATATTAGTGACTACACTCTTCGATGTTGATGTTCAACTGAAAGAAACCTATATTAGTGTCTACACTCTTCGATGTTGATGTTCAACTAAAATAAACCTATATTAGTGTCTATACTCTGCGATGTTGATGTTCAACTGAAAGAAACCTATATTAGTGACTACACTCTATGACATTCATGTTGAACAGAAAGAAACCTATATTAATGACTACAGTCTGTGTGTTGATGTTCAACTAAAATAAACCTATATTAGTGTCTACACTCTATGATGTTGATGTTAACTAAAATAAACCTATGTTAGTGTCTACACTCTGTGACGTTGATGTTCAACTGAAAGAAACCTATATTATTGACTCCAGTCTGTGACGTTGATGTTCAACTGAAAGAAACCTATATTAGTGACTACACTCTGCCATGTTGATGTTCAATTAAAATAAACCTATATTAGTGTTTACACTCTGCGATGTTGATGTTCAACTGAAAGAAACCTATATTAGTGAGTACACTCTATGACATTCATATTGAACAGAAAGAAACCTATATTAGTGTCTACAGTCTGTGTGTTGATGTTGAACTAAAATAAACCTTTGTCGATTAAGCTACGGAAACCATTTACTTTTGACAAATGATTCAACTCTAATGAATTTGTGATTTTTAAACTCAAATTCATCGCTTTGTTTGCTTTAATAACAAAATGGTGTTGATGACATTAAAAATATGAGATACAGATAGATATACAGTGTTTAACCCTTTAGTTATTAGGCCTATCAACTGACAAGGAATTCTGAAGTTAAATGAAGCTTTTTTCCAGATTTAAAAATACAAACCTTGGTCGTCAAAACCATGTGTTATTTCATGTCCAATCACCATTCCAATTCCTCCAAAATTCATAGCCCTGAAAGAGTAAAACTAATTCAGTTTTGTTTAACTCAGAGTCACTTTTCTCATCCCTCAACACTAGTCCAATATAATACTGATACAAATAATATAAGTAGAACTATACAACCAGCAACGTTTAAAGAACAACGACCACATTAAGAAAAATGTTGTTTTGAACTAAGGACCTCCAATGAATGGATTATTTTGCAACCAATTCAATTTTTTATTGTCTGTAACTTCTGTACACGAGAGAGCTAATTATTAAGTGTACCAAAACGTCTGCTAGTGGTGTTAAGACAACCATTCTATTAGAATTTTTATTTTCAAAGACTGATAATAATTATTGAAACTGAGAAATTTATCACGCACAACATATCACTGAGACAACCATGATGCCATCAGACAACAGTCGACACTGACAAACTGTTGTTTTGTCAAAACTTGGTCAAAACAAGTTGTCGAGTTGTTTCTTAGTATAAACACAAAGTATAAACAATACTTCGTTAAACTAAACTTCAGATCATGAATTGGTTGCATTAAGTAGATAATGAGATTTTGCGTCTTGTAAGTAAGTTACATCTAACATTTCTTTATTGCTAGTGTTATTAATGGTGTTTGTCAAAGTGTAATATATATATCTTACAATACATACTTTTCATCATACATTTTATTCGAAAGATTAATTTGTATTTTTGGCCTATCATGTGAATCCACAAAACATTTAAATCGTCTGAACTATCCAAATCTTGTAATGCATTGTTAGGATTATGACTGAAAATGTCGATAACAACAAGAATAGCAAACTGACAAGTAATCGTCAGAAGTTATAAAAAGTTTAGCTCCGAGCTACATTTCTTTGATCAGAGGTTAATAATAAACAGTGAGTGAACCTGGCACTTTTTTATAAACCTATAATAATAAATTCTAAGTGAAACAGTTATAATAACACAGAGAAATGTGTAAAAACCATCCTTTTAAATCGATATTTGGAAACATCCATATGGATTCGTTCATCACGTGTTTTGAATATAAGTGAAAAGCTGATGACGATAACTTTAAAAAGAAAAGCGTCAGTTGGGAACACAATATGATCAGAACACAATAAGTAACTTACATGGGTCTGTCACTGAAGAAGAAAGGGCTTTGAAGAATACCTGCCGGAAAAGCTGAAACAAAAAAAAGACATTATAACAAAACTAAAGGTAATGATCCACATTATTTACTGATTCAAAAATCCAATGAAAAAATGCACATCTCGCTTCTCTTCACTCAAATGGAGTAAATACTCTTATAGATAAAATCTTAACTGTTGAGATACTCGAAGAACACTGTTGTTCTAATATTCATATTCGAGTTAACCTCTAAAACCGTAGAACAAACATTCAGAAAACAGTACTGGAAGCAAAGTGTATGACATTCAACAATGAAACAGTAAGAAAACAGTACTGGAAAACAGCACATGACATTCAACTGTAACAGGTGCAAAACATCACTGGTACAATATCAAACTGATACCAAACATTCCCAGTTCGTTCCTGATGAAAAAGGTCCATCTTTCGAAAGCACTCTAGTTATATCAATGGTGCACCATATGACATCAAACAACAACATATCTAAAATATCAATGGTACAACACATGTAAAACATCAATGGTATATTATATAACATCAAATGACAATACGTGTAAAATATCAACAGTAGAACATATGACATCAAACAACAACACATCTAAAGTATCAATGGTACAATATGTGACATCAAACGAAACAAACATGTAAAATATCAATGGTACATTATATGACACCAAACAACAATACATGTATAGGTAAATTATCGATGGTGCATTATGGGACGTCAAACAACACGTGTAAAAGATCAATGGTACAATATTTTTATAGTATATAATAAACAACGGTTATAACCGCAGTTACAGATTTGTGACCCTTACTGAGCATGAAAATACACAGAACGTGCACAGCATACGATACGAAGATACTCAAAGCCAAGGGGCGAAAACAATCTCAACACGTGTGAGGCGATTAGGCAAGATCCAATTCTAACATAATACATCCTAGATAATGCAGTATGGACATGTATATATTTTGTGAACTTACTAATGGAGTTAGCCAGAGAACTGTAAAAAGCATTAACCACAGCAGCCCCGGTTATCCACCTGAAAAAAAAGGAAATGAAAAGAGATTCCATGAATATTTTAATTTGGATTGTACAGAAAGTTCTTCCTGGGAAGAAATGCTTCTCAACTTAATGATATATTGTTCATAAAATCAATAGAGATGAGATCAAGATGATCGTTCTAAAATGGCCTGGCATGGCCGAGCGCGTTAAGGCGTGCACTCGTAATCCGAGGGTCGCGGGTTCGTGCCCGCGTCGCGCTAAATATGCTCGCCCTCCCAGCCGTGGGGGTGTATAATGTGACGGTCAATCCCACTATTCGTTGGTAAAAGAGTAGCCCAAGAGTTGGCGGTGGGTGGTGATGACTAGCTGCCTTCCCTCTAGTCTTACACTGCAAAATTAGGGACGGCTAGCACAGATAGCCCTCGAGTAGCTTTGTGCGAAATTCCAAAAAAAGAAACAATCATTCTAAAACAAGACCCTACCGGGTGAAGTTGGGACTATAAGTATTGATTATAAATATAATATAACACTTACTAAGTCCGTTACACTCGTGATGTTAGGAAAAACACTTATGTTGAGGAAACCAGTTTAATGCATGAAAACTACACTACCTTATAATCCGAGTATTTACGAAAGGTTGACCTTTATTTTTTGACGGGGACAAACTATTCTATACCAATTTCGTTTCGGAAGTACTCGATAATAATTTCGTCTCGGAACCACTCGGTTGAGAGTTTGTATCGGAACTTCTCGACATTATTTCCGTTAAAAAAAATCATTATTGGAGTTTGGGTTTTACAGAACAAATAACTCAAAGCTGATATTATTATTATTATTATTATTGAAAGAAATTTTAAAATTTGTGGTAAGTTTCAGTAAATATTAGAATTTAAAATTGCACATAACGTGGAATTTCACGTGAAATATGATCGTGGAAGAAACATTTGTTTGTTTGTTTTTGAATTTCACGCACAGCTACGCGAGGGCTATCTGTGCTAGCCGTCCCTGATTTAGTAGTTTAAGACTAAAGGGAAGGCAGCTAGTCATCACCACCTACCCCCGACTCTTGAGCTACTCTTTTACCAACGAATAATGGGATCGACCGTAATATTATAACGCTCCCATGGCTGAAAGGGCAAGCATATTTGGTATAACGGGGATTCGATTTTTAGCGTCGCAAATCTGCAAACATACCGCTGATCACTGGGGGTGTCTCGAAATTCGCAGCAAGTGGTGCTTACCTAACAAAGAAACATTGCTAACTCTCACCCCCTTCTCAAACCCCTTCCGCACCTAATTGTTGTTTTTAGCTTATGGTCTTTTTTTTATTGATACTTATTTGGAAACACTTCCAAAAATATGAAATAATTATATGTTTTCTTATTGATGAAACGTATTCTCTAAAACATATAAAAACATTTTACTTGTTTCTCGACCTCGTTTGGGAAATTAGTGTCTGGCGCTTTGTTTAGGGAGCCTTATAAAACTTAAATTAGGCACCACCAGATTTTGTACCAATACTCACTTTTCACGGTCAAATGGTTCATACAACTGGTTGAGTTCCTTTTCAGATAGAAATCGTAATATATTGGTGAAACTACCAAAAAAGTCTTCGGATGAAATATTCTTTATCTATATAAAACAAATGTACACCATAATAGCTAGAACTCAGTGTTATAAAAAAATAATTTGATCATTATTTTCATAACAAAAACGAAACGCAACTGTTGGATGACATTCTGTAACAACTTTGAAAGTAATTTTTGCCAGACTTGTGTTATTTCACTAATTATCTGTACTAAATCTACAGCCAACCGACAAATTTCATTTCATGTGAAAGCAATTAATTACCAATGTATATAATATATTGATTTTAATATTTTCTTGTTGATGTCCCCCTAGGGAGAGTTTTAACAAAACGTACGTTAGTGAATTGACTTTTATTGATGGTATACAAATAATTTGAATAGCACAAAATCACCAGCTAGAATTGGGAAGTAATAAGTCGTAAGTTACTGACTGACAAATGAAACGCTTTAAAGTTTAAGTTTTATTCAAGTACTAAATTATTAGAAACATGAGATAAGTTAGCAAATTACCTATTTGTTTGTGATGTTAGGCCTATCGCTTGGTTAGTGCCAATTGTACGTGAAATATGTATATATATATATGTAATTATAAATGTTTTCACTTGTGTCTCAATGTTGACTCAGTATATCCTTTTTAATGTAGAGTAAATATATTTAAATATTTATGTTCTCACTGGTGATAACTTTCAGTTGAGGAAATAAGACACTTTCATTTCGTTAAGTGGACTGGAATTTTCATTATTTAAAATAAATAAATAAAAAAAAATCTTCAAATAATAGAAACCGTTACAATAATATCACCCTTATCTTATTAATCATTAAGACTATTAATAATCATTTTGCTCACTTTGAGACATTTAAATGCCTTTATATTCAGTAGTTATATATAATACAAATATTCCAGAATTTGTTTAGCTTCGTAAGTTTCATTCTAAGAAATGTAATTCAGTAAATCAAATATAATCGTGTTCATGAAAACTACTATTACAACACTTTGTTGTTATATCTAAGTAAAAGCTCCACTTTATAAATAAGTACTCACCGCCTTAAAATACTCATCTAACTCGTCATCATGTTTAATCCATTCTGGGTAACCAATATTGTCAATCATCTGGGTTGCCTTCAGTTCAAAAAAAATGTGTTAGTCGCAACTAAGTGGTTTCTAAGGTATACCGAAACTGTTTAAGACATTGTATGACGTTGGAAATTTTCGATACACGTAAACTGCAATGAAAAGCTAAAATATAATGTAATGCAGTAGTTACAATAACCTAAGCCTAAGTAGACTTAGGAAATAAATGTGAAATATTTATTATCTCTTTGAAGAAGGGGATTATTCATTTAAAATTGAATTAACCACACTGCTTTAAAGTATAAAATACTGAGAAACTATATTGTATAAATACATGTCGTTATTCAAATAAAACTTGCCTCAGTATTATGCAATACTTTCGAGTTTAGTACTTACACGTTTTGAATCTATATATATTAAGTGTTCGATAATGCAGTTTCAAGAATCTTTGGAAAGTATAGACGTGGTACAGTTTTGGTTTTATTGATCTGTTCGTGTCTGTTTCTAGAATGGAGAGATGTTTCATCTTATTATACTGAAGTCCAGCTTAAAGAAGGTTTCAGAATAAAAGACGAAACATAAACATGTTTTATAAAAAGACAATAGCATTTCACTGAAGCCAAATCTTCACTATTTAACAATGTGATTAAATCATTATTTCTGACACATTTTTGTTGCTAATGTTTTCAGTAATTAATGTAGCTGAATAGATATTCAAAAAGTTCACAAACCTCTTTTATGTGACTTTTCCAGACACGTTCTTTAGCTTATATTTCAAACGTAATTACATTTTAATTAACCTTATGACTGTAAGTCAAAGGAAGCATAAAAGTAGTAACACAGGTGGAGTATCTGGTACACCGTGTACCAGGTAAACATGAACACAGGTGGAGTATCTGGTACACCGTGTACCAGGTAAACATGAACACAGGTGGAGTATCTGATACACCATGAAGCAGATAAACAGGAACACAGGTGAAGTATCTGATACACCGTGTAGCATGAAAAGAAGAACACAGGTAGAGAATCTGATACACCGTGTAGCAGATAAATAAGAACACATGTGGAGTGTCTTATACACTGTGTATGTTGATGCTAGCAACAGCATTCATTAAGAAAAAACGAAGAAAGAAAAAAATTTGAGAATAATATTTCAGCTCCAAACTAAAGTACGTTTACAACAATATCAAGGATAAATATAATGGGTTCTACGAGTACCAGAAAAGAAGTTATTTGGTTATGACACAAATCTCATGGGTGTCGTCATTGAACTTGAGGGGTTCGAAAAAAGGAATTGTTTGTTATGACATCAATCCGTGAGTATCGTCATTGAACTTGAGGGGTTCCAGAAAGGGAATTGTTTGTTATGGCATCAATCCGTGAGTATCGTCATTGAACTTGAAGGGTTCCAGAAAGGAAATTGTTTGTTGTGGCATCAATCCGTGAGTATCGTCATTGAACTTGAGGGGTTCCAGAAAGGGAATTGTTTGTTATGGCATCAATCCGTGAGTATCGTCATTGAACTTGAAGGGTTCCAGAAAGGGAATTGTTTGTTATGGCATCAATCCGTGAGTATCGTCATTGAACTTGAAGGGTTCCAGAAAGGGAATTGTTTGTTATGGCATCAATCCGTGAGTATCGTTATTGAACTTGAGGGGTTCCAGAAAGAGAATTGTTTTTTATGGCATCAATCCGTGAGTATCGTCATTGAACTTGAAGGGTTCCAGAAAGGGAATTGTTTGTTATGACATCAATCCGTGAGTATCGTCATTGAACTTGAGGGGTTCCAGAAAGGGAATTGTTTGTTATGACATCAATCTGTGAGTATCGTCATTGAACTTGAGGGGTTCCAGAAAGGGAATTGTTTGTTATGGCATCAATCCGTGAGTATCGTCATTGAACTTGAAGGGTTCCAGAAAGGGAATTGTTTGTTATGGCATCAATCCGTGAGTATCGTCATTGAACTTGAGGGGTTCCAGAAAGGGAATTGTTTGTTATGGCATCAATCCGTGGGTATCGTCATTGAACTTGAAGGGTTCCAGAAAGGGAATTGTTTTTTATGGCATCAATCCGTGAGTATCGTCATTGAACTTGAAGGATTCGAGAAAATGAATTATTTGGTTATTGCATCAGTCTCATGGGTATCACCACAGAATCTGTAAACTGTGATTAACTAATCATCATAAAACAATTTTTAATTTATCAAGAGCGCATAACACATCAACGATAAAAACGAAAAGAAAATTTCAGAACAGAAAGAACATGAAAAAGAGCAACAAACAAACAGCATACACACACAAACACAAAAAATAAACTAGAGGGAGAGATGGGCTAGGAAGAAGCAGGATTTCTAAGATCCAAGCCAATCACATGACATTAGCTTATTATAATTTGTTTTCCCCATTCACTGGTGCTGTCCTATTCTTGAAACTAAATATCTAATCTTCCTAATGATAACAGTTAAACCCGCATGATCAGGTGGTTAAAACACTATACTCGTAATTTCAGGGTCACGGGTTTGAATCCTTGTCACACCAAACATGCTCGCCCTTCAGCCATGGGGGAATTATAATGTTACGGTGTATCCCACTAATCTTTGCTAAAGGAGTTGGCGATAGATGGTGATGACTAGCTGCCTTCCCTCTAGTCTTACACTAATAAATTAGAGATGGCTATCGCAGATAACTCTCTGGGACTTTGTGCGAAATTCCACAGAAAAAAACAACAATAAAAACATATTTTTCATAGCCATGTAAAATCTTACCTTTTTAAGAGCGTATTCTTTTGTTTTCTCGTCCATCCATTCATTCAGTCTCACCAATACTTTAAAAGCTTCGTGTAGTTCATCAACCATAAGTTGTGTCTGAAAATTTGGTAAGGTTCACACTTGTGAGTGTGGCATTGCTGTTGTATGTTTCACATTGTCATGTCGTCCTATTTCACAAAGCTTTAGTTTAACCACTTCAATACTCCAATTTAGAATAACTTTTGTTAAACGTGTTGGTCACCAGATCGAAACTTCACAAGTTTAAGAAGGAGGCGAAGGAATTTTTTTTTTAAACTGCAGCAAATATTCAAAGCATAATTTATAAGCTAACTTACGTAGAATTGTTTTAGTCTTAAGATTTAATAATTATTATGCTAACACTTTAATTAACTGTGTATACATGTTCGCATTCATGTACTTGGATGATTATGAGAAGAACCTCGTTAGCATTTTGGGCTGTGTATCGAAAGGTTCAAGGTTTGATCCTCGACTTGTGAAAGAATATGCTTAACATTGTTTTGGATTCGTAAATTTGATAGCAAGTTTCATTATTCGGATAAAATATAATATAAAGAGGCGCACCTGTCGACTGGTTGCTCTCTCTCTGGCCAACAAGTTTCAATTGTGGACGCCTATGCCTCGGGCTTTCTGATCTAACAGCTTAACCCACGTGTTATATAAAGTGTCATGTATTACTGTAGTGTTATATACTTAATGCCATTTTAAGCATTAAGATAACTAACTAGTTGTTTTTTAGTTATCGTTTATTGACAAATAACTATTCACAAAATGAGAAGTTTATAAATATATATATCGCGTATTGCGTTGTTATAATATCCAACAGGAATAAGAGTTTTAAAAGATTATAGCAGCTGACAAACGTTAAGAGCAAAAATTCGTTAGGCTTAAGCCACCTATGGGCTAAATAAAGCAAAATATCACACACCAGTTTGATATTTTTGCCAGTAAACGACCATAACAAATGTTGGAGCGCTGGTACTAACACTATGTAAATATTTAACTTCATTAAATCCGCGAGTTATTAACGACCTGGTATGGTTTAGTACATAGTTAGAGCACTCGATTTGAAATCTGTAGGTCGAATCCCATCACGTTGTTATTATGTGTCGGGCGTTTCCACTCATTTTTAATAAAGTGGACGGTGTTGACTAGCTGCCTTCCCTCTGTAACATATCTTCTAAATTAGGGACGGTTAGCACAGATATGTATCCCTTTAGAAAATTTTCGCGAAATTCAACACACAAGATCCTAGTAAATAAATCACACGTCACGAACAGTTCATCACTATGTTCTTTACAAAGCTCAAAACATCATACATGACGAACCTTTTAAAACTAAGATTGTGTTCGTTTGTTGGAAAGCACAAAGCTGTAGAATGAACTATTTTTGCTTTACTAACCGCGTTATCGAACCCCGAGTTGTTTGCCCCTCCCCAGACAAACTAACATACGAGGTGATCAGGGGTTTTTGTTTTCATGCACTACAAACTTAGTGATTTTGTTTAGCCTCCCCCCATGTAATTCAGCGGTAAGTCAGTGGGCTTATAATGCTAAAATTAGAGTTTCGATATAAACTGTAAGCAGAACACATACAGCCAGTTTTGTAGCTTTGCGCTTAAGAACAAACAAATAAATAAATTGATTGGTGCACAATCACTGTTCATTACGACAAAGAGAGCCAGTCACTGAAACCTTGCTAAATCCCATTGGTTTATAAGAGCGTTTTTCTAGTTTAACGCCACCTGGCGGCTCAACAGTAAGTCAATAGGTTTATGACATTAAATAAATGAGGTTTCGATAACGCGGTTAGCAAAGCACAGACAGCCGATTATGTAGCTTTGTGCTTTACAAAGGACAAACAAAAAAATTTTAGTTTGAAACACAGAAGGTTATAAAACAAGAAGGAATCTTCAATAGCCGCAGTACTTAAAATTATTTTTAGGCAAAATTAAAATAAACTAATCTATACGACCTATCGATTGATGCATTTGACTTTTTGAGTCCAATAATGTAATCAGATCTCGGTCTAGAGATAACGGAGCTTTGAACTTCAAATTTGTACTTGAAAAAAAAAAAAAGAACCGTTTATCAGCCACTATGCCGCGGCTAAAAACACATTTCTAAACATTAACACGCACCTCTTGTTTGGATTCTGCTTTGAAATATTCATCGACGTACAGTCGGCCTACAGTTTCAGGCATCAATGAGTTGACAATGTTGGCACAAACAAGTTCCAGACTCTCGAGTTCCTGAACTCCTTGAGTAACCCTTTTGAATTCAAATTCAATTGTACGAAACTCTTTCGTTGTAAGAGGACCAAGAAGTTGCAATAATCTCCATCCAACGTAGTTTATTATATCGCTAAGAGGATATAAAGGAAATTAATTATTCGTATTTTATTAACATATTTTGATTAGGTAAGAGTTTTCATCAACGTTCTTAACTTCAATATTAGGATTTATTACTGACCTAAATCTCTTAAGAAGGTCAAATCTCATGACACATTATTAGGATTACAGCCGAAAATGTCGCTAACAGCGATGCCACCCAACTGATGAAACATTATAAGTTTTCATTAAATTAAGCAAATGTAGTTGGACAGTTTTATTATTAAATTAACACTGCATCTGTACATCATACTTTCATAAGCCAATAATAATAATCAATGCTATCTACGAGACATTACCTGATTGATCATTGGCTGTTTAAAACGCGTGATTTAAATTGTGTTGTGACAGAGAGAAGGTAAACGATGCTGTAAAGTGATTAAAAGTGTTGACCTGCTGAAGTTTCAAACTAATTTTGCAGAAATATTTACATAACTAATAAATGGAAAGAAAAAAATGAGCTAGAAACTACACGATGTTTGTCTCGATGGTAAACTTGGGGACTTATGACGGGATAGTTATAGGTTTGATACCTGCGGTAGACATAGCGCAGTTAGAGGAATGCGCTATAAACAACAAACAAACCAAGTAACCGTTCGCAATTGTAGAAGACGGAAATCTAACCATGAGAATACAGGTATTTAACTCGTATTTTTTGAAAACATGGTTTCATTTTCTTCACGTATAGGTGAGAATTTTACAAAGAAATCACATATGTGAGTAAATTTCGAAGAAATTCATGGTCACCCGATCGCTTGCATAAGAGTGTGTGTGCGTTTGCGTATGTTTTCTTACAGCAAAGCCACATCAGGCTATCTGCTGAGCACACCTTTGGGAATCGAACCCCTGATTTTAGTATTGTAAATCAGTAGACTTACCGCTTGCTTTAGAATTTAAGGAAAATGTATTGGCACCTGAGGGTTTTTTTTTTTAAGTGATTTGGGGGAAATACAGGTTCGCCTGAAAGCATGTTTAAACGTTTAAGGATATTATATAGTAGCTTTTAACCCTGCTTAAAAAATTAGTAGAAATATAGGGTCACATTAACACCTGCTCAAAACGTAGAGTCGCCTAAAGAAGGTAGGAAAAATACAGCGTTACCTAGACGCCTGATTAACGTACAAATATTAATAATGTCACAGGTGAACTGGAATCTAATACAAAATGTTGATGTTTTAACACTATTTTCAAAGTGTAATGAAAAAGTTGTTTTTTTTTTATATAAATCTACCTTTAAAAATACACCAATGACAATTTAGTTATTCTGCTTTAAAAATGAGTAACAAACATCGAAGTTTACAACGGTTAAAATTATCAAAGTTTACAACAATTAAACTAATGAGTAAAATAATTATTGACAAAGCACTGATAATAAATTTATATAAACAACTTAGGACTCAAATAGTCCGCGGTTCGATTCTTTGCAAAGAACAGATAACTTAGTAAGCAGTCTTGGGTTTAAAAACAATAACCATTCTTCATGAAAAAGAAATTAAAATTATCGATTACCATATTATTCACGTTTAGTTCACTGATTGTCCGTAAGGAGATGAGAAGTTTTCATGTTATGATAATCTTCGCAATTAATAAATATTTATTACATTTCGTGGGAGTTGCATCTTTATAGATTATATTTTCATCATTCTGAATGCAATCATTCTTTTTTTTAAAATGTTTATCTGACGATCAAGTTTTTCTTTATTTGAGAAAAATTGTTTCAAATTATTTAGCATTAAAAAAAAAACGTTCGTTCACCATAATATTCTACAATATTAAGAATCTTTATTTGTTTGTTTGTTTCGCGTAAAACTACACGAGGACTATCTGCTCTAGCCGTTCCTAATTTAACAGTGTAAGAATAGAGGGAAGGCAGCTAGTCTTCACCCCCCCACTGCCAACTCTTGGGCTACTCTTTTACCAACGAATAGTGGAATTGACCGTAACATTATAACGCCCTCACGGCTGAAAGAGCGAGCACGATGGTGCAAAGGCGATTCAAACCAGCGACTCTCAGATTACAAGTCGAACGCCTTAACCCACCTGGCCATGCTGGACCAAGAATCATCTTTATTTAATTAATACTGTCAACAGCGTGATTCATTTTATTTTATTAATTTATATTAAAATGTGTCGAATGTTATAATGTAATTTTATAACATTTATGTGAAACTAATGTGTTTAACTGTTCTATTGGATTGTGTTCATTAAATCAAGCTACATAAAAAAAATATCATCACCTATCATTATAATTTTCTATAACACCAGCAAACCCTCTCAAGTACTCCAAATCAATGTCTCGTACGTTCACCTCAGTTTCTGATGTGATGTTTTCCAGGCTGTCCGGCAGGTAAGTGTTTAAAAAATTTTCCCACTGAATCTGAAACAAAATCAGATATTCACATTTAGACAAATTAAAATATCATATAACCAAATACAACAATCAATGAAAGAAGGCAGTGGTTCCCCCTATCGACATCACCCTAACTTACTTACTTTTATTTGGGTAGCACCCAGTGTTCTTAATTATTCTTCGTTTGATGAAATTATGGCGACACTCCAACCAACTTGCCGCTACAGACAGTTTGGAAAACATTACAATAAGGCTGGATAACGAAGAAATCACTTTTTAAAAAATAAACGCTTTGAAGTGGCTCGATTGAAAATGACAAAATGTTATTTGTGACGTCGTACATTTATAATAAAAAAAATTAATTGTCCAGTAAATCCTTCTCCAAACCTTAATTTTCAACAATAACGTGTTATAATTTCGTCCCCGGTACATTGGCAGATCAAATATAAAAGAACGGTAAATCCAAAAACCTGAAGTTCTTTGGGTTACGAGTGGAAAGTAAAGAACTGTTCACCTAAACCAAACAAATTTCTTAGATATGAAATGAACTTACTATTATGTATTTATATATGTAGAAACTAAATACATATTTCTGGAAACTTTACTCTCGAGCTTATAAAATATAGCCAACGCAACGCAAAAAGACAGTAAATATTGCTGTTTTGCTATAGTTGGTATACTATAAGCCTAGGAAGCTATAATCGGGAAACTACAGATATTTGAACAGAAACGTTAATAGATTTCGAACATCACGATCTGTTTAACTTTAGCGTATTGACATCGGACTTTAGTATTTAACAAATACATTATAAAACTTCAGTGTGATCAATGAAGAGGTAGATAATTCTCCGTTAAGTGAATTTTACTTACATCAACTCAGAATTTATTCGCTCATCGTGAACCAACGATGAAATATTCAATTCCAGACCAGATAGACTACTCAGTATTATTTGTAAGTTTGTAAATCCTTTATATATAATTCATTATTTTAATAACTGCTATTATAAATTGTATTATTGTTTGTATATTAAAATATATTTGCGTCTTAATAAAAAAAACTGTGCATTAATACTGATGGCAAAAATCATAAATTTGATATATATCGACATTTAGTTAACTTATAATTTACAATTGAACTCAGTTTCAGGTTAGTTTAAATCGTAACATGTCACATAATAAATTATAATACGTAACACTGTTCAATTCTGGGCTGTGAATTCATGGAAACTAGTCTGTTTTTGAAACATCGTAAAACGTTTCAAACCTTATTATTGCCCAGTATACTGAATATTACTAATTCTGTTAATTAAATGGCACAATATACGTGGGTAAATCTATTAAAAAAAACCACATTAATTGAATATTTATCACATGCATACTTACACCTTTAAGTGTAACGTTTTTAGCTATATCCGATACTTTCATTATGGTGTTAACTTTTCTCGGGTCACGTCTATTTTCTGGTAACACAGAGTACTGTAAAAGAAGTTTTTAAATATCAGAGTTTTTACATGGCGTACAGTTCAAATCTAATACAAAATATAAATTAACATATATACATTACTAAAGTATCGTTTACATATTATTCTCAACACTCAATATAGCCTTAGGCCAATATTTCATCGTAATAATACTTAATTACCGAAAACGTGACACACGATAAGTGTTAAAAAAAACGAAAAAAAAAATATTACCTTGGCTAAATCTGATTCGAGTTGAAATATTTTATCCGCAAGATCACTAAAGTCTTTCGAATCGTTTTTGTTTGTCAGAATTTTCAAACTTTCCATCATGTATGTTTTATAAGCTTCAATAACTTTCTCATTTTCTTTGTCCTTTGGATTCATCAGTTGTCGTTGGCCTATTCCAAACGAAGGTTGGTCCAACTTCGAAAAACGAAAAATGTTTGAAAAGAAACAAAGCGTTTTTTTTTTCTAACTTATTTTAGGAAATGCGAAACTTTTTACAGACTGGTATACAAGTGCATTACCATTGGGGAACTAATGTAAATATTTTCATAAACTTACACAATTTTCTATAACAATTATAATAACATTTTCAATAATCGCCTAATTGTGTAATCCTTTCTGTAAGAAATTGCCGCAAGAAACGTTATTAGTTTATTGTTATCAACAGATGGCTTAAACGTCTGGAACTCAGTAGGCGGTTGAAGCCTTGATACATAAACTACTAGGTTGCGAAATCAACTGTCCAGTAAATTATTTTATTATGCGTAAGATAAGTCGTTCTTGAAGTATTAATGGGAGAAGAAAAACAAACTAAAATATTCATATGTGAAACCAGCTTCAATTTTGACATCTAGAAGAATAAACTAGACCTTTTCTTTTAACAACACAAAGTTAATCTAACTTAGAAAACTCCTAAAGATTTTTTTTATAACTTTAGTTTGGTTACGCTTAGATATTAAACAAACACAAACTCTTAACACTATCAGTTATGGCATAACACAAATGTTAACAAACATACATTATTTTTCAATCACAAACCGTCAACAATGTCATATCTTGTCATGCTCCAATTCAAATGTTAAGAAACTAATTAAATCTTCTTACATAGATTATATTTTTCGTAGTGTCGTACGGATTTGCATACACGTAGAACGATATCATTACGTTGAAGCCTAACTCCTTCCTTATTCTTGAAATAGCTGTGGTCCACTCTTCAAGTATGTCTATTTCTAGCTCAGAATCACTGAGTGGCCAGCCTAGGTATTCATCCAGTACTTTTACAAGAGGTCCAATCCCCAATCCATTTCGCTTTTCTAAAATGAAATAAACAATACATAAATACCAAAGGTATATTCAATAACACATGCGTAACTACAATATATACGTATATCTACATGCACACACATATATATGCTTGTGGAAATAGTTATAGAAACAGTAACTAAAATGCGTCTATAAATACAAATATTATGGGTTTAATCCATCTATATTGTATATTCTATATTCGTGAAACTTGAGCTGTTGACGTTAGAAGCGGTCGAGGTATAAAATCCAGTCTCTTCAAGACTGATGCTAAGTAATTCATGGTTCGCTCTTTACATGGAATTTAGCAGTGTAAGACAAGAGGAAAGGCAATTAATCATCGCCATCCATCGCCGACTCTCGGGCTACTCTTTTACCAACCAATACAGTGGTATTGACTGTAACATTATAACGCCCCGACGGCTGAAAGAGCGAGCATGTTTGGTGTGACGATGACTCGAACCCGCGACCCTCGGATTACGAGTCGAGTGCCTTAACCACCTGGCCATGCCAAGCCTAATATATAAGTATTCGAAAATAGTGTATTTCTTATTCATCATTCGTTCCTCTTAATTAAATGGACACAGTTACCTTCGTTGTTGCAAGCCTGGTAGAGAGTTTTAGTCTTTTCCACGGCTGTTTTACTGTCGTTAGTATTTTCAAGAAGAGCTGTAACACAAAAAAATGAGAAACTGTGTGAATAATAGTCACTTTGGGAGTGTTAAACTATATGAATAACAAAATTTTGGAAACGTTAAATTGTATGAATGACGGTCACTTTTGTGGTGTTAAACTGTGTGAATAATGGTCATATTGGTAGTGCTGATCTATGTGAATAGCAGCCATTTTGACAGTGTTTCATTCTTATACCTCTTAAAACCAGAGTGTTTTGTGGACAAAAACTCGGTCCCATATTATAATGAATCGTATGTGTTACACCATTCACAGCAGAGAATTCACCCTAAGGGTTCAGCGAGTTAAGTTCATAAACTCACCGCTGATCCACTAAAGGAACTGAATATTTGAAAACATGTTATTTGTCCCTCGCTCCGTGTATTATTATGTGTTCTGATTTCTACATTCAAAGATTAATCTAATTGTTTCAATCTTAATAAACTTGTTGGAAGCTTAAACACAATATTGACAGTTAACTTCATGCATATAAAATTCAGTTCACTCGAGTGGTGGCGCTAGTATAAACAGATTAAATAACAAGGGTATACCATCCTAATTGTGAAAAAAACTATTAAAATTAAAAATTAAAAATATTAAAACCTCCGCTCTCAAATAATTAGATAACTGGTTTTGGTTTCTGAGCCAAATGTGTGAGGTACTTCTAAACCTTCACAATATCAATCAAATACATTAACAAAAATCAAGGAACTTTTCAAACGACACCTTTTACGGGAAAGTTCAGAAATACCTCACGACTATCTAGTCTCGATTTCATTTAGTAGGTAGTAGGATGACGTGGGTGAAAAATGCTTTTTTCTAGAATGTTGATCCCATTCAGTAAGAATATAATTATTAAATCCGTAAATCCAATGAAACTTAATTCAGGATTTCTGTCCCTAACATTTAAACAAAAAAAAAAACGTAGCTGTTTCTAGTTAAATTGTTATGTCTTGTGACCGAAGTTAATAGCTTCTCTTTAGTTAGGAGAATAATTTTCTCTTTTTGTATAATCTGTTCTCCAGTTTATGTCTTCAATTCAGTCAGGTCAGAGTTCAGAACATTTCATAATTTTCTGCTGAATTTTTAGTACAAGTTACAGGAAATCAGCACACCCGCTATATTAGTGTGTTTGTTATTAAACACGTAACTGAATAGTGGGGAATTTGTGCTCTTCCCAAAGCGAGTATCGAAGTCCAAATTTTTGCATTGCAAGCCTTTGAACTTTGTGCCTGAGCAACTGGGTGAAGAAGGGGGGCTATAGCACCTAAAAATACCACTCAGAAATTTATCGAATTCGTAAAACTTGGTGTATTTACAAAATGATTAATTTTACTTGGTAAAAAGTAAAACAATCACACTTAGAGGGCGCCTTTTAAAATAGCCTGTATGAAAACATAAGTACTTAATCTTCATACACGTTCCAAAAAGTTATATAAAAATCAATTTTTAACACTGATTTATTAAAAGACTCGTTGTAGATTTATTAGATAAGAGATGTATTAACCCAGTGGGTCAAAGCTAAGTTTACTATAAATTGTAATGTTAACAGCCAGGTCCGATCCTACGTGATGAACGGATATTCTACTGTGTGAAAGAATCAAAAGGTCATAATTCCTGCCGTTTCAGTCCTGTTTCATCAGAAATCTGAATGTTTCGGTGTGAAATAGATGAAATCGGTGAAGTGTGATTTTGTTTTACACTTTAAAATCAATTTTACATAAGAAATTAGGCTTATAATTCTATTACATCAGTTATTTATTTATTTAACATCAGATCGTTGGTTATCATTATTTATTTATCTATTTTACTTTACCCATTCAAAAGAACCAGCAAGCAAAGTTTATTGACCCCGAAGTTATTAGCGGTAGAACACCACACCAGCCACTACATAAGAACTTACAGATAATGTCTACTCTTACCAACAATGTTTTTTGAGAGGTTTTCTCGCAGCTGATCAAAGGTACCGTAACGACTCTTTGTCTCGGGGATCTCATGTGAAGATATCCAGCCTCCGCATGCGTATTCGTAAAAGTCATCACATGGGTTAACATCCATGTTCATTGCCTTTTTCAACTCTGAGGCTGGTAAATAGATATGAAGATATAATCACATCATGTTTTAATATTAATGGTAAATGTGTGTTATCGATGTTTCGGAAATTGTCGGAAAAAAGTATACATTTCGTTCCTTTTTTTATTACAATAAAAATGATGGATTCACAAAGGTTCGGACTTTAAATACTGTACTTAATAATACAAGTAATCCACTGAGGACCGAGGACTAACTGATAGCGATAACTCAGTTGTTAATGAATACTTTCCTCTATGTTTAATAACATGACTTTTAGTTAACACTTTCCTCTATGTTTAATAACATGACTTTTAGTTAACACTTTCCTCTATGTTTAATAACATGACTTTTAGTTAACACTTCCCTCTATGTTTAATAACATGACTTTTAGTTGACACTTTCCTCTATGTTTAATAACATGACTTTTAGTTAACACTTTCCTACATGTTTAATAACATGACTTTTAGTTAACACTTTCCTCTATGTTTAATAACATGACTTTTAGTTAACTCTTTCCTCTATGTTTAATAACATGACTTTTAGTTAACACTTTCCTCTATGTTTAATAACATGAATTTAAGTTAACACTTTCCTCTATGTTTAATAACATGACTTTTAGTTAACACTTTCCTACATGTTTAATAACATGACTTTTAGTTAACACTTTCCTCTATGTTTAATAACATGACTTTTAGTTGACACTTTCCTCTATGTTTAATAACATGACTTTTAGTTAACACTTTCCTACATGTTTAATAACATGACTTTTAGTTAACACTTTCCTCTATGTTTAATAACATGACTTTTAGTTAACACTTTCCTCTATGTTTATAACATGACTTTTAGTAACTCTTTCCTCTATGTTTAATAACATGACTTTTAGTTAACACTTTCCTACATGTTTAATAACATGACTTTTAGTTAAAACTTTCCTACATGTTTAATAACATGACTTTTAGTTAACACTTTCCTCTATGTTTAATAACATGACTTTTAGTTAACACTTTCCTCTATGTTTAATAACATGACTTTTAGTTAACACTTTCCTACATGTTTAATAACATGACTTTTAGTTAACACTTTCCTCTATGTTTAATAACATGACTTTTAGTTAACACTTTCCTCTATGTTTAATAACATGACTTTTAGTTAACTCTTTCCTCTATGTTTACTAACATGACTTTTAGTTAACACTTTCCTACATGTTTAATAACATGACTTTTAGTTAACACTTTCCTACATGTTTAATAACATGACTTTTAGTTAACACTTTCCTCTATGTTTAATAACATGACTTTTAGTTAACTCTTTCCTACATGTTTAATAACATGACTTTTAGTTAACACTTTCCTACATGTTTAATAACATGACTTTTAGTTGACACTTTCCTACATGTTTAATAACATGACTTTTAGTTAACACTTTCCTACATGTTTAATAACATGACTTTTAGTTAACACTTTCCTCTATGTTTAATAACATGACTTTTAGTTAACACTTTCCTCTATGTTTAATAACATGACTTTTAGTTAACACTTTCCTCTATGTTTAATAACATGACTTTTAGTTAACACTTTCCTACATGTTTAATAACATGACTTTTAGTTAACACTTTCCTACATGTTTAATAACATGACTTTTAGTTAACACTTTCCTACATGTTTAATAACATGACTTTTAGTTAACACTTTCCTCTATGTTTAATAACATGACTTTTAGTTAACATTTTCCTCTATGTTTAATAACATGACTTTTAGTTGACACTTTCCTACATGTTTAATAACATGACTTTTAGTTGACACTTTCCTACATGTTTAATAACATGACTTTTAGTTGACACTTTCCTACATGTTTAATAACATGACTTTTAGTGACACTTTCCTACATGTTTAATAACATGACTTTTAGTTAGACACTTTCCTACATGTTTAATAACATGACTTTTAGTTAACACTTCCTACATGTTTAATAACATGACTTTTAGTTAACACTTTCCTCTATGTTTAATAACATGACTTTTAGTTAACTTCCTCTATGTTTACTAACATGACTTTTAGTTAACACTTTCCTAGATGTTTAATAACATGACTTTTAGTTAACACTTTCCTACATGTTTAATAACATGACTTTTAGTTAACACTTCCTACATGTTTAATAACATGACTTTTAGTTAACACTTTCTCTATGTTTAATAACATGACTTTTAGTTAACTCTTCCTCTATGTTAATAACATGACTTTAGTTAACACTTTCCTACATGTTTAATAAATGACTTTTAGTTAACACTTTCCGTATGTTTAATAACATGACTTTTAGTTAACACTTTCCTCTATGTTAATAACATGACTTTTAGTTAACACTTTCCTACATGTTTAATAACATGACTTTAGTTAACACTTTCCTACATGTTTAATAACATGACTTTAGTTAACACTTTCCTCTATGTTTAATAACATGACTTTTAGTTAACTCTTCCTCTATGTTAATAACATGACTTTTAGTTAACACTTTCCTACATGTTTAAAACATGACTTTTAGTTGACACTTCATACAGTTTAATAACATGACTTTTAGTTAACACTTTCCTCTATGTTAATAACATGACTTTTAGTTAACACTTTCCTCTATGTTTAATAACATGACTTTTAGTTAACATTTCCTATGTTTAATAACATGACTTTTAGTTAACACTTTCCTCTATGTTTAATAACTGACTTTTAGTTAACACTTTCCTACATGTTTAATAACATGCTTTTAGTTAACACTTTCCTACATGTTTAATAACATGACTTTTAGTTAACACTTTCCTACATGTTTAATAACATGACTTTTAGTTAACACTTTCCTCTATGTTTAATAACATGACTTTTAGTTAACTCTTTCCTCTATGTTAATAACATGACTTTTAGTTAACACTTTCCTACATGTTAATAACATGACTTTAGTTAACCACTTCCATGTTTATAACATGACTTTAGTTAACCTTTCCTCTATGTTTAATACATGACTTTTAGTTTAACTCTTTCCTCTATGTTTAATAACATGACTTTTAGTTAACACTTTCCTACATGTTTAATAACATGACTTTTAGTTACACTTTCCTACATGTTTTAATAACATGACTTTTAGTTAACACTTTCCTACATGTTAATAACATGACTTTTAGTGAACACTTTCCTACATGTTTAATAACATGACTTTTAGTTAACACTTTCCTACATGTTTAATAACATGACTTTTAGTTACACTTTCCTCTATGTTTAATAACATGACTTTTAGTTAACTCTTTCCTCTATGTTTAATAACATGACTTTTAGTTAACACTTTCCTACATGTTTAATAACATGACTTTTAGTTAACACTTTCCTACATGTTTAATAACATGACTTTTAGTTAACACTTTCCTCTATGTTTAATAACATGACTTTTAGTTGACACTTCCCTCTATGTTTAATAACATGACTTTTAGTTGACACTTTCCTCTATGTTTAATAACATGACTTTTAGTTAACACTTTCCTACATGTTTAATAACATGACTTTTAGTTAACACTTTCCTCTATGTTTAATAACATGACTTTAAGTTAACTCTTTCCTCTATGTTTAATAACATGACTTTTAGTTAACACTTTCCTCTATGTTTAATAACATGAATTTAAGTTAACACTTTCCTCTATGTTTAATAACATGACTTTTAGTTAACACTTTCCTACATGTTTAATAACATGACTTTTAGTTAACACTTTCCTCTATGTTTAATAACATGACTTTTAGTTGACACTTTCCTCTATGTTTAATAACATGACTTTTAGTTAACACTTTCCTACATGTTTAATAACATGACTTTTAGTTAACACTTTCCTCTATAATTAATAACATGACTTTTAGTTAACACTTTCCTCTATGTTTAATAACATGACTTTTAGTTAACTCTTTCCTCTATGTTTAATAACACTTTTAGTTAACACTTTCCTACATGTTTAATAACATGACTTTTAGTTAAAACTTTCCTACATGTTTAATAACATGACTTTTAGTTAACACTTTCCTCTATGTTTAATAACATGACTTTTAGTTAACTCTTTCCTCTATGTTTAATAACATGACTTTTAGTTAACACTTCCTCTATGTTTAATAACATGACTTTAGTTAACACTTTCCTCTATGTTTAATAACATGACTTTTAGTTAACACTTTCCTACATGTTTAATAACAGGACTTTTAGTTAACACTTTCCTACATGTTTAATAACATGACTTTTAGTTAACACTTTCCTACATGGTTTAATAACATGACTTTTAGTTAACACTTCCTCTAACTTTTAATAACATTTAAACTTTCCTCTATGTTTAATACATGATTTTAAGTTAACATTTTCCTCTATGTTTATACATGACTTGTTAGTTGACACTTTCCTACATGTTTAATAACAGGACTTTTAGTTGACACTTTCCTACATGTTTAATAACATGACTTTTAGTTACACTTCCTACATGTTTAATAACATGACTTTTAGTTAACACTTTCCATCTATGTTTAATAACATGACTTTAGTTACACTTTCCTACATGTTAATAACATGACTTTTAGTTGACACTTTCCTACATGTTTAATAACATGACTTTTAGTTGACACTTTCCTACATGTTTAAATAACTGACTTTAGTTTAGACACTTCCTCATGTTTTAATAACATGACTTTTAGTTAACACTTTCTCTATGTTTAATAACATGACTTTTAGTTAACACTTTCCTACATGTTTAATAACATGACTTTTTAGTTAACACTTTCCTACTATTTTAATAACATGACTTTTAGTAACACTTTCCTCTATGTTTAATAACATGATTTTAGTTAACTCTTTCCTCTATGTTTAATAACATGACTTTTAGTTAACTCTTTCCTCTATGTTTAATACCATGACTTTTAGTTACACTTTCCTACATGTTTTAATAACATGACTTTTAGTTAACACTTTCCGACATGTTTAATAACATGACTTTTAGTTAACACTTTCCTCTATGTTTTATATAACATGACTTTTAGTTAACACTTTCCTCTATGTTTAATAACTGACTTTTAGTTAACACTTTCCTCTATGTTTAATAATGACTTTTAGTTAACTCTTTCCTCTATGTTTAAACATGACTTTATTACACTTTCCTCTATTTTAGTAACATGACTTTTAGTTAACACTTTCCTCTATTTTAATAACATGACTTTTAGTTTAACACTTTCCTACATGTTTAATAACATGACTTTTAGTTAATTCACTTCCTACTGTTTAATAACATGACTTTTAGTTAACACTTTCCTCATGTTTATATAACATGACTTTTAGTTAACACTTCCTCCTCATGTTTAATAACATGACTTTAGTTAACATTTCCTACTATGTTTAATAACATGACTTTTAGTTACACTTTCCTACATGTTTAATAACATGACTTTTAGTTACACTTTCCTACATGTTTCTAATAACATGACTTTTAGTTAACACTTTCCTACATGTTTAATACATGACTTTTAGTTAACACTTTCCTACTATGTTTAATAACATGACTTTAGTTTAACACTTTCCTACATGTTTAATAACATGCTTTTAGTTAACACTTCTCTATGTTTAATAACATGACTTTTTAGTTAACACTTTCCTCTATGTTTAATAACATGACTTTTAGTTGACCTTTCCTACATGTTTAATAACATGACTTTTAGTTAACACTTTCCTATGTTTAATAACATGACTTTTAGTTAACACTTTCCTCTATGTTTAATAACATGACTTTTGTTAACACTTTCCTCTATGTTTACTACTGACTTTTAGTTACACTTTCCTAATGTTTAATAACATGACTTTTAGTTAACACTTTCCTACATGTTTAATAACATGACTTTTAGTTAACACTTTCCTCTATGTTTATAACATGACTTTTAGTTAACACTTTCCTCTATGTTTACTAACATGACTTTTAGTTAACACTTTCCTCTATGTTTAATAACATGACTTTTAGTTAACACTTTCCCTACATGTTTAATAACATGACTTTTAGTTAACACTTTCCTCTAGTTTAATAACATGACTTTTAGTAACCTTTCCTCTAGGTTTAATAACATGACTTTTAGTTAACACTTTCCTCTATGTTTAATAACATGACTTTTAGTTAACACTTTCCTACTATGTTTAAATAACATGACTTTTAGTTAACACTTTCCTCTATGTTTAATAACATGACTTTTAGTTAACACTTCCTCTATGTTTAATACATGACTTTTAGTAACACTTTCCTCTATGTTTAATAACATGACTTTTAGTTAACACTTTCCTACTATGTTTAATAACATGACTTTTAGTTAACACTTTCCTCTATGTTTAATAACATGACTTTTAGTTAACACTTCCTCTATGTTTAATAACATGACTTTAGTTAACACTTTCCTCTATGTTTAATAACATGACTTTAGTTAACACTTTCCTCTATGTTTAATAACATGACTTTTAGTTAACACTTTCCTCTATGTTTAATAACATGACTTTTAGTTAAACACTTTCCTCTATGTTTAATAACATGACTTTTAGTTAACACTTTCCTACTATGTTTAATAACATGACTTTTAGTTACACTTTCCATGTTTAATAACATGACTTTTAGTTAACACTTTCCTACATTTTTAATAACATGACTTTTAGTTAACACTTTCCTCTATTTTAATAACATGACTTTTAGTTAACACTTTCCTACATGTTTAATAACATGACTTTTAGTTAACACTTTCCTATGTTTAATAACATGACTTTAGTTTAACACTTTCCTCTATGTTTAATAATGACTTTTAGTTAACACTTTCCTCTATGTTTAATACATGACTTTTAGTTAACACTTTCCTCTATGTTTAATAATGACTTTTAGTTAACACTTTCCCTCTATGTTTAATAACATGACTTTTAGTTAACACTTTCCTCTATGTTTAATAACATGACTTTTTAGTTAACACTTTCCTCTATGTTTAATAACATGACTTTTAGTTAACACTTCCTCTTGTTTAATAACATGACTTTTAGTTACACTTCCTCTATGTTTAATACATGACTTTTAGTTAACACTTTCCTCATGTTTAATAACATGACTTTTAGTTAACACTTTCCTATGTTTAATAACATGACTTTTAGTTAACACTTCCTCATGTTTAATAACATGACTTTTAGTTACACTTTCCTACATTTTAATAACATGACTTTTAGTTAACTTTTCCTCTAGTTTAATAACATGACTTTTAGTTAACACTTTCCTCTATGTTTACTAACATGACTTTAGTTACACTTTCCTACATGTTATAACATGACATTTAGTTAACACTTTCCTAATGTTTATAACATGACTTTTAGTTAACACTTTCCTACATGTTTAATAACATGACTTTTAGTTAACACTTTCCTCTATGTTTAATAAATGACTTTAGTTTAACACTTTCCTATGTTTAATAACATGACTTTTAGTTAACACTTTCCTACATGTTTAATAACATGACTTTTAGTTAACACTTTCCGCTATGTTTAATAACATGACTTTTAGTTAACACTTTCCTCTATGTTTAATAACATGACTTTTAGTTAACACTTTCCTCTATGTTTAATAACATGACTTTTAGTTAACACTTTCCTCTGTTTAATACATGACTTTTAGTTAACTCTTTCCTCTATGTTTAATAACATGACTTTTAGTTACACTTTCCTCTATGTTTAATAACTGACTTTTAGTTAACACTTTCCTACATGTTTAATAACATGACTTTTAGTTAACACTTTCCTACATGTTTAATAACATGACTTTTAGTTAACACTTTCCTCATGTTTAATAACATGACTTTTAGTTAACACTTTCCTACATGTTTAATAACATGACTTTTAGTTAACACTTTCCTCTATGTTTAATAACTGACTTTTAGTTAACATTTCCTCTATGTTTAATAACATGACTTTTAGTTGACACTTTCCTACATGTTTAATAACATGACTTTTAGTTACACTTTCCTACATGTTTAATAACATGACTTTTAGT
Source organism: Carcinoscorpius rotundicauda (assembly GCA_011833715.1). Classification (NCBI taxonomy): domain Eukaryota; kingdom Metazoa; phylum Arthropoda; class Merostomata; order Xiphosura; family Limulidae; genus Carcinoscorpius; species Carcinoscorpius rotundicauda. The sequence goes on along the minus strand of CM022394.1, from coordinate 126,443,777 downwards.
TAACTTTCTACATGTTTAACATACTTTCCTACATGTTTAATAACATGACTTTTAGTTAACACTTTCCTACATGTTTAATAACATGACTTTTAGTTAACACTTTCCTCTATGTTTAATAACATGACTTTTAGTTAACACTTCCCTCTATGTTTAATAACATGACTTTTAGTTGACACTTTCCTCTATGTTTAATAACATGACTTTTAGTTAACACTTTCCTACATGTTTAATAACATGACTTTTAGTTAACACTTTCCTCTATGTTTAATAACATGACTTTTAGTTAACTCTTTCCTCTATGTTTACTAACATGACTTTTAGTTAACACTTTCCTAGATGTTTAATAACATGACTTTTAGTTAACACTTTCCTACATGTTTAATAACATGACTTTTAGTTAACACTTTCCTACATGTTTAATAACATGACTTTTAGTTAACACTTTCCTCTATGTTTAATAACATGACTTTTAGTTAACTCTTTCCTCTATGTTTAATAACATGACTTTTAGTTAACACTTTCCTACATGTTTAATAACATGACTTTTAGTTAACACTTTCCGCTATGTTTAATAACATGACTTTTAGTTAACACTTTCCTCTATGTTTAATAACATGACTTTTAGTTAACACTTTCCTCTATGTTTAATAACATGACTTTTAGTTAACACTTTCCTCTATGTTTAATAACATGACTTTTAGTTAACACTTCCCTCTATGTTTAATAACATGACTTTTAGTTAACACTTTCCTCTATGTTTAATAACATGACTTTTAGTTAACACTTTCCTCTATGTTTAATAACATGACTTTTAGTTAACACTTTCCTCTATGTTTAATAACATGACTTTTAGTTAACACTTTCCTACATGTTTAATAACATGACTTTTAGTTAACACTTTCCTCTATGTTTAATAACATGACTTTTAGTTAACACTTTCCTACATGTTTAATAACATGACTTTTAGTTAACACTTTCCTACATGTTTAATAACATGACTTTTAGTTAACACTTTCCTCTATGTTTAATAACATGACTTTTAGTTAACTCTTTCCTCTATGTTTAATAACATGACTTTTAATTAACACTTTCCTACATGTTTAATAACATGACTTTTAGTTAACACTTTCCGCTATGTTTAATAACATGACTTTTAGTTAACACTTTCCTCTATGTTTAATAACATGACTTTTAGTTAACACTTCCTCTATGTTTAATAACATGACTTTTAGTTAACACTTTCCTCTATGTTTAATAACATGACTTTTAGTTAACACTTCCCTCTATGTTTAATAACATGACTTTTAGTTAACACTTTCCTCTATGTTTAATAACATGACTTTTAGTTAACACTTTCCTCTATGTTTAATAACATGACTTTTAGTTAACACTTTCCTCTATGTTTAATAACATGACTTTTAGTTAACACTTTCCTCTATGTTTAATAACATGACTTTTAGTTAACACTTTCCTCTATGTTTAATAACATGACTTTTAGTTAACACTTTCCTACATGTTTAATAACATGACTTTTAGTTAACACTTTCCTCTATGTTTAATAACATGACTTTTAGTTAACACTTTCCTACATGTTTAATAACATGACTCTTAGTTAACACTTTCCTCTATGTTTAATAACATGACTTTTAGTTAACTCTTTCCTCTATGTTTAATAACATGACTTTTAGTTAACTCTTTCCTCTATGTTTAATAACATGACTTTTAGTTAACACTTTCCTACATGTTTAATAACATGACTTTTAGTTGACACTTTCCTACATGTTTAATAACATGACTTTTAGTTAACACTTTCCTCTATGTTTAATAACATGACTTTTAGTTAACACTTTCCTCTATGTTTAATAACATGACTTTTAGTTAACACTTTCCTCTATGTTTAATAACATGACTTTTAGTTAACACTTTCCTCTATGTTTAATAACATGACTTTTAGTTAACACTTTCCTCTATGTTTAATAACATGACTTTTAGTTAACACTTTCCTACATGTTTAATAACATGACTTTTAGTTAACACTTTCCTACATGTTTAATAACATGACTTTTAGTTAACACTTTCCTCTATGTTTAATAACATGACTTTTAGTTAACTCTTTCCTCTATGTTTAATAACATGACTTTTAGTTAACACTTTCCTACATGTTTAATAACATGACTTTTAGTTAACACTTTCCTACATGTTTAATAACATGACTTTTAGTTAACACTTTCCTCTATGTTTAATAACATGACTTTTAGTTAACACTTTCCTACATGTTTAATAACATGACTTTTAGTTAACACTTTCCTCTATGTTAATAACATGACTTTTAGTTAACTCTTTCCTCTATGTTTAATAACATACTTTTAGTTAACACTTTCCTACATGTTTAATAACATGACTTTTAGTTAACACTTTCCTACATGTTTAATAACATGACTTTTAGTTAACACTTTCCTCTATGTTTAATAACATGACTTTTAGTTAACTCTTTCCTCTATGTTAATAACATGACTTTAGTTAACACTTTCCTACATGTTTAATAACATGACTTTTAGTTAACACTTTCCTCTATGTTTAATAACATGACTTTTAGTTAACACTTTCCCCCTATGTTTAATAACATGACTTTTAGTTAACACTTTCCTCTATGTTAATAACATGACTTTTAGTTAACACTTTCCTCTATGTTAATAACATGACTTTTAGTTAACACTTTCCTTCCTACATGTTTAATAACATGACTTTTAGTTAACACTTTCCTCTATGTTTAATAACATGACTTTTAGTTAACACTTTCCTACATGTTTAATAACATGACTCTTAGTTAACACTTTCCTCTATGTTTAATAACATGACTTTTAGTTAACACTTTCCTCTATGTTTAATAACATGACTTTTAGTTAACTCTTTCCTTTATGTTTAATAACATGACTTTTAGTTAACACTTTCCTACATGTTTAATAACATGACTTTTAGTTGACACTTTCCTCTATGTTTAATAACATGACTTTTAGTTAACACTTTCCTCTATGTTTAATAACATGACTTTTAGTTAACACTTTCCTCTATGTTTAATAACATGACTTTTAGTTAACACTTTCCTCTATGTTTAATAACATGACTTTTAGTTAACACTTCCTACATGTTTAATAACATGACTTTTAGTTAACACTTTCCTACATGTTTAATAACATGACTTTTAGTTAACACTTTCCTCTATGTTTAATAACATGACTTTTAGTTAACTCTTTCCTCTATGTTTAATAACATGACTTTTAGTTAACACTTTCCTACATGTTTAATAACATGACTTTTAGTTAACACTTTCCTACATGTTTAATAACATGACTTTTAGTTAACACTTTCCTCTATGTTTAATAACATGACTTTTAGTTAACACTTTCCTACATGTTTAATAACATGACTTTTAGTTAACACTTTCCTACATGTTTAATAACATGACTTTTAGTTAACACTTTCCTCTATGTTTAATAACATGACTTTTAGTTAACTCTTTCCTCTATGTTTAATAACATGACTTTTAGTTAACACTTTCCTACATGTTTAATAACATGACTTTTAGTTAACACTTTCCTACATGTTTAATAACATGACTTTTAGTTAACACTTTCCTCTATGTTTAATAACATGACTTTTAGTTAACACTTCCCTCTATGTTTAATAACATGACTTTTAGTTGACACTTTCCTCTATGTTTAATAACATGACTTTTAGTTAACACTTTCCTACATGTTTAATAACATGACTTTTAGTTAACACTTTCCTCTATGTTTAATAACATGACTTTTAGTTAACTCTTTCCTCTATGTTAATAACATGACTTTTAGTTAACACTTTCCTCTATGTTTAATAACATGAATTTAAGTTAACACTTTCCTCTATGTTTAATAACATGACTTTTAGTTAACACTTTCCTACATGTTTAATAACATGACTTTTAGTTAACACTTTCCTCTATGTTTAATAACATGACTTTTAGTTGACACTTTCCTCTATGTTTAATAACATGACTTTTAGTTAACACTTTCCTACATGTTTAATAACATGACTTTTAGTTAACACTTTCCTCTATGTTTAATAATATGACTTTTAGTTAACACTTTCCTCTATGTTTAATAACATGACTTTTAGTTAACTCTTTCCTCTATGTTTAATAACATGACTTTTAGTTAACACTTTCCTACATGTTTAATAACATGACTTTTAGTTGACACTTTCCTACATGTTTAATAACATGACTTTTAGTTAACACTTTCCTCTATGTTTCATAACATGACTTTTAGTTAACACTTTCCTCTATGTTTAATAACATGACTTTTAGTTAACACTTTCCTCTATGTTTAATAACATGACTTTTAGTTAACACTTTCCTCTATGTTTAATAACATGACTTTTAGTTAAACACTTTCCTACATGTTTAATAACATGACTATAGTTAACACTTTCCTACATGTTTAATAACATGACTTTTAGTTAACACTTTCCTACATGTTTAATAACATGACTTTTAGTTAACACTTTCCTCTATGTTTAATAACATGACTTTTAGTTAACATTTTCCTCTATGTTTAATAACATGACTTTTAGTTGACACTTTCCTACATGTTTAATAACATGACTTTTAGTTGACACTTTCCTACATGTTTAATAACATGACTTTTAGTTGACACTTTCCTACATGTTTAATAACATGACTTTTAGTTAACACTTTCCTACATGTTTAATAACATGACTTTTAGTTAACACTTTCCTACATGTTTAATAACATGACTTTTAGTTAACACTTTCCTACATGTTTAATAACATGACTTTTAGTTAACACTTTCCTCTATGTTTAATAACATGACTTTTAGTTAACTCTTTCCTCTATGTTTAATAACATGACTTTTAGTTAACTCTTTCCTCTATGTTTACTAACATGACTTTTAGTTAACACTTTCCTAGATGTTTAATAACATGACTTTTAGTTAACACTTTCCTACATGTTTAATAACATGACTTTTAGTTAACACTTTCCTACATGTTTAATAACATGACTTTTAGTTAACACTTTCCTCTATGTTTACTAACATGACTTTTAGTTAACTCTTTCCTCTATGTTTAATAACATGACTTTTAGTTAACACTTTCCTACATGTTTAATAACATGACTTTTAGTTAACACTTTCCGCTATGTTTAATAACATGACTTTTAGTTAACACTTTCCTCTATGTTTAATAACATGACTTTTAGTTAACACTTTCCTCTATGTTTAATAACATGACTTTTAGTTAACACTTTCCTACATGTTTAATAACATGACTTTTAGTTAACACTTTCCTACATGTTTAATAACATGACTTTTAGTTAACACTTTCCTCTATGTTTAATAACATGAATTTAAGTTAACACTTTCCTCTATGTTTAATAACATGACTTTTAGTTAACACTTTCCTACATGTTTAATAACATGACTTTTAGTTAACACTTTCCTCTATGTTTAATAACATGACTTTTAGTTAACACTTTCCTAGATGTTTAATAACATGACTTTTAGTTAACACTTTCCTACATGTTTAATAACATGACTTTTAGTTAACACTTTCCTCTATGTTTAATAACATGACTTTTAGTTAACACTTTCCTCTATGTTTAATAACATGACTTTTAGTTAACTCTTTCCTCTATGTTTAATAACATGACTTTTAGTTAACACTTTCCTACATGTTTAATAACATGACTTTTAGTTGACACTTTCCTACATGTTTAATAACATGACTTTTAGTTAACACTTTCCTCTATGTTTAATAACATGAATTTTAGTTAACACTTTCCTATATGTTTAATAACATGACTTTTAGTTTACACTTTCCTCTATGTTTAATAGCATGGCTTTCAGTGAATACTTTTATATATAGTTAACAAAATGGGTTTTACTGAACACTTTGATAAACTTTCTCGGAGCACCAAAGAGCTGTTTGGGTTTTGAAACAGCCTACAGGAACCCCTAGAACTACTCTGTTACTTGCTAACAACGTCTCGATTTAGCGGTGCAAATTAGATGTATTTTTAAACTCCCTGTGGGACAGCGGCGTTTGTACTGAGATCCTGGGTTCATTTCCCCACTACAAACACGGAAAGTTAGGACAACGTGAATTTTATTTGCAAAACGGCTCGTTCGGTTCAGAAAATATTTTAAATAGAAGAGCGAACAACGTTTCGACCTTCTTCGGTCATCGTGGTCAGCATGTGGTCAGCTTCCGGTCAGTTACCTCTTTCTTTGTGAACCTGACGATGACCGAAGAAGGTCGAAACGTTGTTCGCTCTTCTATTTAAAATATTTTTGAACCCAAACGAGCCGTTTTTGCATATAAAATTCTCAACAAGTGGGTTTCTCGACATCACTGATTGTTAGGACAACGTGGTTTTGTTCCAAAAACAGACAACAGCTTTAAATAAAGAAGATTTGCTTAACCGAAATTTAAAAAAAAAAAAATTGTTTTGCTTTAAGAAAGCTTTATAATATTGCTGTCCAACAATATTAAACAAATCACATAATAACTCTAAACTTATAGGCTACAGAGTAGTAAGTGTTATTATCTACGTTGCTTTTATACACTAAAGAAAATACAATAAATAACGTTGCCTTTTAAAATCTATACGTTGCTTAATGCGTGAAAACTTTAATTTGCTTGCTGCTTAATTAAAAAAAATAAAAAATTTAATAAACTTTCACATGTACGTACCAATATATTCGCAGCCTTTTGTATTACACACTTTAGATGAAGGCTCAGGTGGTTTTGAAGTAGATGTGTCTAAGATGTTAATAAAGAAAAAAAAATTCACCACGTTGATTTTAGAGTAATAAAATAATGAAACGAAATACAGCCTACAAAATAAAAACAGTGTTAAAATAATTGTAATATATTGCAAACTAAGACAGTGCGCAAAATAACGCTATCAAGTCGGTCATCTTAACTATTCTTTGCGTATCAAAATTTATTTTAAAACTAAAGTTTCTGGATTGTTTTGTTGTTTGTTTTTCAAAATAAAATAGGAATACACTTAGTTCTTACAGATACTTTGGGTTTACGACCGAAAAAGTCGTTAGTAGCGATAAGAGTACCTAACTAATAAAACCATGCATTTTAATGTTTTTAAATAAGACACAAAATTTAAATAATTACACTCATTATTAAGGTGATGTTTAGTTTTATGAACTTATTCACCATATTCTTACAGAGATGTTGGCCCTTACATCAGAGGTTAATACATCTGATGTAGTTGGATGTTGAGCAAAGCAGGAGACATTAAACGTAATCTTAATACACTGATAGAATGTTCAGTTGTTGAATGAAAGTTTATATACCAAAATAAAATACTCTGTATTAAATACGTTACAACAAGTAAGTTCTTTTGTACGTATGATTCACGAATATAAAATACTCTGTATTAAATACGTTACAACAAGTAAGTTGTTTCGTACGTATGATTCACGAATATAAAATACTCCGCATTTATTTTGCAGTGTATAATTTAAGCAAGAAAATGTTTTTAATTTCGAATGAAGTAAAACATCGAACATACTCGTTTGTCTGACGGCGACAACCGAGACCGCTATAACGAGAGATATCGTGACGACAAAAAATATTCCCAGAAGAATTGTAAGTTTTTGTTCAAGTCCGCTTCTTCTCTTCCAACACCCATCTCTAAAGTAAAAATAAAAATTTTCATTTTGTGACTATCGAAAATTCTTGTAAACACGTACACAAAAATGTCCAGAGTTTTTAGAAAAACTTAACAGATAAAACCAGTTTAGAATCTATAAAGCTAAATTTCACTATACGATTAACGAGTTTATACACTTTATGAGCCACGTGTCTAAATGAACACTTTTTATACTCTGGTTACCATATTTCATAACAAGTATTATAAAAATCGCCGATTTTTATGTATTATTATAACTGATCTGAGACCTCGAATTCGAAGCGGCGAGAAGTGGATAAATACTAGGCTATGGTTTGTATTCACCGCAGGGAATCTAACATCGGATTTCAAGGCTGTAAATAAATCCGTAAACGTACCGGTGTCTCACTAGAGGGGGGGGAGACTTAAAATGGTGGACAGTAACCTAGTTAAAGTTGAAAGTAGTTCTGTTGCGTGGAAAAAGATTATACGAGACTAGAATATCAAACAGCAATAATCTGGTACTTATATATTGTAAAGAGTGACGTTTACTCCAGTCTTTCTGTGAGGTTTGTTTTTCTTTTTGAATTTCGCACAAAGCTACTTCAAGGCTATCTGCGCTAACCGTCCCTAATTTAGTAGTGTTAGACTAGATGGAAGGCAGCTAGTCATCACCACCCACCGCCAACTCTTGGACTACTCTTTTACCAACGAATAGTGGGGTTGACCGTCACATTATAACGCCTCCACGGCTGAAAGGGCGAGCATGTTTAGTACGACGGGGATGCGAACCCGCGACCCTGAGATTACGAGTCGCACGCCTTAACACGCTTGGACATGCCAGGCCTCTTCTGTAAGGTTACTTGAGTTAACAGGATTCATTAGGATGTTTGACGTTAAAGTGAAGAAATCACTTGAAGAGATTCACTGAAGAGAACCCAACAAGTTGGTAAAGTGAAGAAATCACTTGAAGAAGAGATTCACTTAAGAGAACCCAACTGGTTAGTAACATTTATGGAAAACTGTATAAACAAGACCGTGAAGTAGATAAACTAAACTTAATATTGACCATGTGAGAAAGATATAGAATAAATTAAAACCATATCTGGAACGCTGGTGGTATAAGTCTAATATTGATAGTTTTTCGTTGTTTTGTAACTTCAGGGAGTTTGATGTACAAACGTTAAAAGTGTCATATTGTACCACCAGGGTATTTTGTTAAAAGTGTCATATTGTACCACCAGGGTATTTTGTTAAAAGTGTCATATTGTACCACCAGGGTATTTTGTTAAAAGTGTCATATTGTACCACCAGGGTATTTATTACAAGTTGCTTTTCTTTCAGCAGTTTTTTTCCAGTACAGAAAGAGAATAAATTAAATTAAAATTAGTTTTGTTAATATTAGATAAGGAATTTTACTTGTCCCAAAATGAACCCCCATGTCAGTTAATATTAAATCTAATTTTGTTCTGCGTATCTACTGTGTGAAATTGGATGCAAGTCCCATCTGAATAGTTAAAAAATATATATATATATATAACGATATCTTAAGCAGTTTATACTCAAAACTGTCTTTCATAAACAAAATTCCAGAGGGCCAGAAAACTTTCAGGTTGCTAATAGCGTTTCACCTCTGTTTACTGATAAAACTTTCTCAGACTGATCCAACACACTCCCTTCTACTCTCTCCCAGTAGGTGGAGTAAAGCACCTTACGACGTTTCGGCTAAAAAGCAGACGTTAAAACTATGACATATTTCTAATCATATATCACGTGGCTATTAAGTCAGGCAAATATGGCATTAAAACATTAATAAAATACGTTTTACAGCAATGTTTTTTTGTTGTTTTTTTAGTTATTCGTCTTACCAGGACAGGATATTTACGCATCATTATAAAAACCAGAATCGTTAACACTAAACTACAGTTAGAAGTATAGTAAATGAATAATATATGGGTCTGTAAAACTTTGTTTAACGTTGGTATGGCATGCAATTTTTTTTCCTTTGTGTTTAATATTCGATTTCCCCCGCTGTTACAGCGGCAAGTCTACAGATTTACAACGCTAAAATCAGGGGTTCGATTCCCATCGGTCGACTCAGCAGATATCTCGATTTGGGTTTGCTATATGAAAACACACATGTGCTTAATTTAAAAAGAATTGTGTTGCATATTTTTTCACGGAAATATGTAAGCGTGTTCAATTTAGTACGAACGTAAAAAACCTCAAATAAATAATTAGTGTTTCATATATTTTCTTCATTTAAAATTCGCTCATGAGAATGAAAATCATGTTTTGAATATGAGATTTTCACTCTGATAGTGACGTCATACATCTGACACTTTTCGGCAAAGCATTATAAAATTTAGTACAACACGTTGGATTTACCAACCTTTACTGATAATCAGTAAATGTCAGATCACTAATTTCAGGCGTGACTTTCATAATAATTCCTTAAGTTAAACTGTTATTTAACAAGAATCATTAAAGTGAGTGTGTTCGCTGTAACTGACGAAGCCCTGAATCGATTGTAACCAAACCCGGCAAGTACCTTCAGCACTTCTCAGCCCCAAAACTCATGGTCTTAATGGGGCTCCACTGATAATTTTATTCTATGTAAAATTACATGGGATGTTGGGCTCACAATATTTATTAGCCCCTGAGCCCTCACAACCTTAAGTCCGCCACTGACTCTCCTACCCCGAAGGGCGAAATTTGGTGGTCAGTGTTTGGGTCTTGTTCCTCTATGTCAGCCCGAGAGTGGGGTGAGGTGAGTCTTCCTCGTGCATTGAACAAATATACTGTAATATCAACCTGTAGTTGCAAAGTGAGCTTTATATTGCAAATTACAAATGTCTTTTAAGCATAGGCCCGGCATGGCCAAGCGCGTTAAGGCGTGCGACTCGTAATTCGAGAGTTGCGGGTTCGCATCCCTTTCGCGCCAAACATGCTCGCCCTTTCAGCCGTGGGGGCGTTATAATGTCACGGTCAATCCCACTATTCGTTGGTAAAAGAGTAGCCCAAGAGTTGGCGGTGGGTGGTGATGACTAGCTGCCTTCCCTCTAGTATTACACTGCAAAATTAGGGACGGCTAGCAAAGATAGCCCTCGAGTAGCTTTGTGCGAAATTCAAAAACAAGTAAACAAACTTTTAAGAATAATTCCGTTATTTACCAACCTGTACTGGTTATCATGTTGTGGTAAAAGTGGGTCTTGTTCTCTGGACATAGTCGCACTTGTGTTCCTACAAATATTCAGTCCCGATTTGTCTGCTCTGATACAAACCTGCCAATTAGAAAGTACAACTCACTAATTTAGGCTTACGTTTCGGTTGGTGTGGTAGCAGCTGATAATCCACGAAACGGTGGATATTATGAGTTCCTAGAAGCACCCATTCTTAGAAAGCAAAGTGCTAAAACCAGAAACTGACACTTTTTATTTGCGATTTTCACAATTTAAATAAAAATCATGCGACAAGAAAGAGACGGCAGTCCTTTTTACAGAAACAACTGTAACAATGCTCGTGTTCGTATGAAATTCCAGACGGTTTCAGTGTGTATTGGATATACACACTCGCACACACAAAAGTTAATCAACTGAAATGGTTAAAATAACATTGAGATATCTTCCATGATATTACTCTAGCCTTGATAACATCAATATGAACTTACCCGTCTTCTGTGAGATAGGATCGGCTATCTCGTAGTGGCATGGACATAGCAACACTAATACCTGATGAGGATTGTACCTAAAATTAAAACAAGACACTTTTGTTCATAAATGAGAATAATAACACTGGAATATTTCCAGTCTTAAAAGTGTCAAGTACACCTATTCGTGTCAGTAATTAAATATCTGATAGATTCAGAATACTAGTGTTAGATTTGATATTGAATTTAAATATTCCACAAAAAGTTGTCATTTCTGAGTAAGCCAATTATAATTAATGAGCACAAAAAAAATTAATATTTAAGTAAAGTGCCGTGGTTAATTACAAAATAACTCTTAAAGGATTAAAATTTCAATAGCAGGAAATGTCTAATATTCATTTATTTACGACTAGTTGAATTACCTGTTCCCTGAACGGAAGTTACGTGAGTTTATAATTAATGAAAGTTTATTTAAGAACATAAAAAGTTGCTTCCATTATTCGTGATCGTTTATAAAAACTCGCAAAAACACTCATAGAAAGTGCAAATGTGAAATCGCAAACTTATACCTGTGGATCCAACATACCTCCTAACGATGGATCCAACATACCTCCTAACGAGGGTCTGTTTGATGGATTGAAACATTGTTCTAAGGTTATTAAAATCTGATGATGGTCTGTTTGATGGATTGAAACATTGTTGTTAGGTTATTAAAATCTGATGAGGGTCTAGTTTCATGGATTGAAACATTGTTGTTAGGTTATTAAAATCTGATGAGGGTCCAGTTTCATGGATTGAAACATTGTTGTTAGGTTATTAAAATCTGATGATGGTCTAGTTTCATGGATTGAAACATTGTTCTAAGGTTATTAAAATCTGATGAGGGTCTAGTTTCATGGATTGAAACATTGTTGTTAGGTTATTAAAATCTGATGATGGTCTAGTTTCATGGATTGAAACATTGCTCTAAGGTTATTAAAATCTGATGAGGGTCTAGTTTCATGGATTGAAACATTGTTCTAAGGTTATTAAAATCTGATGATGGTCTAGTTTCATGGATTAAAACATTGTTCTAAGGTTATTAAAATCTGATGAGGGTCTAGTTTCATGGATTGAAACATTGTTGTTAGGTTATTAAAATCTGATGAGGGTCTAGTTTCATGGATTGAAACATTGTTGTTAGGTTATTAAAATCTGATGAGGGTCTAGTTTCATGGATTGAAACATTGTTGTTAGGTTATTAAAATCTGATGATGGTCTAGTTTCATGGATTGAAACATTGTTGTTAGGTTATTAAAATCTGATGATGGTCTAGTTTCATGGATTGAAACATTGTTGTTAGGTTATTAAAATCTGATGAGGGTCTAGTTTCATGGATTGAAACATTGTTGTTAGGTTATTAAAATCTGATGATGGTCTAGTTTCATGGATTGAAACATTGTTCTAAGGTTATTAAAATCTGATGAGGGTCTAGTTTCATGGATTGAAACATTGTTGTTAGGTTATTAAAATCTGATGATGGTCTAGTTTCATGGATTGAAACATTGCTCTAAGGTTATTAAAATCTGATGAGGGTCTAGTTTCATGGATTGAAACATTGTTGTTAGGTTATTAAAATCTGATGATGGTCTAGTTTCATGGATTGAAACATTGTTCTAAGGTTATTAAAATCTGATGATGGTCTAGTTTCATGGATTGAAACATTGTTCTAAGGTTATTAAAATCTGATGATGGTCTAGTTTCATGGATTGAAACATTGTTCTAAGGTTATTAAAATCTGATGAGGGTCTATTTCATGGATTGAAACATTGTTCTAAGGTTATTAAAATCTGATGATGGTCTAGTTTCATGGATTGAAACATTGTTCTAAGGTTATTAAAATCTGATGATGGTCTAGTTTCATGGATTGAAACATTGTTCTAAGGTTATTAAAATCTGATGATGGTCTAGTTTCATGGATTGAAACATTGTTCTAAGGTTATTAAAATCTAATGAGGGTCTAGTTTCATGGATTGAAACATTGTTGTTAGGTTATTAAAATCTGATGATGGTCTAGTTTCATGGATTGAAACATTGCTCTAAGGTTATTAAAATCTGATGATGGTCTAGTTTCATGGATTGAAACATTGTTGTTAGGTTATTAAAATCTGATGAGGGTCTAGTTTCATGGATTGAAACATTGTTGTTAGGTTATTAAAATCTGATGAGGGTCTAGTTTCATGGATTGAAACATTGTTGTTAGGTTATTAAAATCTGATGAGGGTCCAGTTTCATGGATTGAAACATTGTTGTTAGGTTATTAAAATCTGATGATGGTCTAGTTTCATGGATTGAAACATTGTTGTTAGGTTATTAAAATCTGATGAGGGTCTAGTTTCATGGATTCAAACATTGTTCTAAGGTTATTAAAATCTGATGATGGTCTAGTTTCATGGATTGAAACATTGTTCTAAGGTTATTAAAATCTGATGATGGTCTAGTTTCATGGATTGAAACATTGTTGTTAGGTTATTAAATCTGATGATGGTCTAGTTCATGGATTGAAACATTGCTCTAAGGTTATTAAAATCTGATGAGGGTCTAGTTTCATGGATTGAAACATTGTTGTTAGGTTATTAAAATCTGATGATGGTCTAGTTTCATGGATTGAAACATTGTTCTAAGGTTATTAAAATCTGATGATGGTCTAGTTTCATGGATTGAAACATTGTTGTTAGGTTATTAAAATCTGATGATGGTCTAGTTTCATGGATTGAAACATTGCTCTAAGGTTATTAAAATCTGATGAGGGTCTAGTTTCATAGATTGAAACATTGTTGTTAGGTTATTAAAATCTGATGATGGTGTAGTTTCATGGATTGAAACATTGTTCTAAGGTTATTAAAATCTGATGATGGTCTAGTTTCATGGATTGAAACATTGTTCTAAGGTTATTAAAATCTGATGATGGTCTAGTTTCATGGATTGAAACATTGTTCTAAGGTTATTAAAATCTGATGAGGGTCTAGTTTCATGGATTGAAACATTGTTCTAAGGTTATTAAAATCTGATGAGGGTCTAGTTTCATGGATTGAAACATTGTTGTTAGGTTATTAAAATCTGATGATGGTCTAGTTTCATGGATTGAAACATTGTTCTAAGGTTATTAAAATCTGATGATGGTCTAGTTTCATGGATTGAAACATTGTTGTTAGGTTATTAAAATCTGATGATGGTCTAGTTTCATGGATTGAAACATTGTTGTTAGGTTATTAAAATCTGATGAGGGTCTAGTTTCATGGATTGAAACATTGTTGTTAGGTTATTAAACTCTGATGATGGTGTAGTTTCATGGATTGAAACATTGTTCTAAGGTTATTAAAATCTGATGATGGTCTAGTTTCATGGATTGAAACATTGTTCTAAGGTTATTAAAATCTGATGAGGGTCTAGTTTCATGGATTGAAACATTGTTCTAAGGTTATTAAAATCTGATGAGGGTCTAGTTTCATGGATTGAAACATTGTTGTTAGGTTACTAAAATCTGATGATGGTCTAGTTTCATGGATTGAAACATTGCTCTAAGGTTATTAAAATCTGATGATGGTCTAGTTTCATGGATTGTTCTAAGGTTATTAAAATCTGATGAGGGTCTAGTTTCATGGATTGAAACATTGTTCTAAGGTTATTAAAATCTGATGATGGTCTAGTTTCATGGATTGAAACATTGTTGTTAGGTTATTAAAATCTGATGATGGTCTAGTTTCATGGATTGAAACATTGTTGTTAGGTTATTAAAATCTGATGATGGTGTAGTTTCATGGATTGAAACATTGTTCTAAGGTTATTAAAATCTGATGATGGTCTAGTTTCATGGATTGAAACATTGTTCTAAGGTTATTAAAATCTGATGAGGGTCTAGTTTCATGGATTGAAACATTGTTCTAAGGTTATTAAAATCTGATGAGGGTCTAGTTTCATGGATTGAAACATTGCTCTAAGGTTATTAAAATCTGATGAGGGTCTAGTTTCATGGATTGAAACATTGTTCTAAGGTTATTAAAATCTGATGATGGTCTATTTGATGGACTAAAGCATTGTCGTGAGGTTATTAAAATCTGACGCTGGTCTACTCATACACATACAAAACGCAGTGTTTATTTAATACAATTTGTCAAGGATCTCTTTCTGGAGACTAAATCGTTGTTACTGTTGTATGTGTGTGTGTTTGTGTTTTTGTCATAATAACAAAAACTTATTGTAAAGATGTTTCCAAATGAGATCCTCTTTCGGGAATTATTTATTAAAGGTTTTTCTTTGCTCTAAATGTTTGTCTAATTTAATGTCTTTGTAGTGTACGTTTACGACTACGTTCTTTATAATACTGTGATCTTCCGGCTTACAACTGATTACCCTACGTACTGTTTGCAGAAATGTTGTATTTATCATTGCCTAAATAAAGAATGATTTCTTTAAATGGCAATAGATGGCAGCAGCAATACCTAGTAAAGATGTTCCCACCACAAATACAAAGTTTTATCTATCATATGTACATAACAGACTAGACGCGATGCCCTTTATACTCATATTTTCCTTTAGTATATGAACCCTCAACTGAACACACAATATCTTTTCAAGTCAGTAAGACAATTTTGTAGTCTTTTTACGTATCTGAATTATTATGATTTTTCCAGCAGATATCCGTTAAATGTTGCCCCTAGTGGCATAAAAGTATGTATATGGACTTACAACGTTAGAAATCGTGGTTTCTATATCAGTGGAAGTCAGAGCACAGATAGTCCATTTTGCAGCTTTGTACTTGACTAAAAATCAATTGATAAATGTTACATTTTTCTAGCCACCCAGATATTTTTCTTATTTTCGACTGAAACAGATCGAATATTCCCACTTTCGAAACTAAGACACATTTTGTACTTTATAGCCTTAATGATATTATCAGTATTACAGTTGTGGTATTCAGATGTATTGTTTTTTTTTCATTCTTAATTAACATGTCATTTTTCCAAATTTCTTACGTATGACGTATACAGTCTTAATGTAGAATATCATTTAAGGGAGTCACTAAACTTTCTCGCACTAGTTACTTATTTAACTGGTCCATTCATCAAGGTTTGTCACATATACTTTCTCGTGAGAAGTTTCTTTTAAAGGTATACTGTACAGTAATCGACAGTGATATCTCTCCCCTGGGAAGTCAGGTGACGCCCGGAGGACACAATGATATAACGTCCCTTATTTTGTACTATGAGTAACTGTCAGTAACGTGAGAGATACTCACGTTCTAAGAATAATAATATTAACTTTCTTTGACTGTTTTTATCACAATACATTTTTACAAGTTTCAATTATTCTTTCAGTTCCTGATCGATTACTCTAAGATAAATCAGTAAAACGGTGAATACAACACAATCAGTTCGAATAAGAGCAGCCATATAAACAGTGAGTCATGCTTGGTTTTTTCCACTAATCTGCAGTATCAAACCAGGGGTTACTATAACTGGTTCTTTGAAACGGCTGTTTATTCCATACGTAACAAAAAACGTATTCAGGTTGAAAAAAACAACACGTCTCAATCTGTATGATATTTTTATCTATCTCACGAACTTAATGATTTTTAAGTTAATTACTACTTATTTGGTCTCTTGCAACTTTTCGTGCTTTGCTTTGAAAACAGTTAAACTTTTGTTATAATCTCGGATTGCTTTAGGTCGAGTAAATACAGGCGCTATTATAGAACTAGTACAGAACTCTCTGGGCATGCATATGATTTTTTTTAAAATCAGTTTAACAAGAGATTTGTACACGTTTCAGTTAATTAATTTCAAGTTGTGTAATACATGATGTAACTAGTTACTTACCACAAGCATAAAATTATTGTCGATCAGACAAAATTACAACCCGATCGAACAAGGTTACTTGTCCACTACACGAAAGTATTGTCCACTCGTATAAAAATATTATCTACTGGTACAAAGTTACAGTCCACTCGTATAAAAATATTAACCACTAGTACAAAGTTACTGCCTCTCATATAAAAATATTAACCACCAGTAAAAGTTACTCGTCACTGGTATAAAAATATTAACCACAAGTACAAAGTTACTGTCCGCTCGTATAAAAAATATTTACCACGAATACAAAGTTACTGTTCACTGGTATAAAAATATTAACCACAAGTACAAGTTACTGTCCGCTCGAATAAAAATATTTACCACTAGTATAAAGTTACTGTCCGCTCGTATAAAAAAAATATTTACCACGAATACAAAGTTACTGTTCACTGGTATAAAAATATTAACCACAAGTACAAAGTTACTGTCCGCTCGTATAAAAATATTTACCACTAGTACAAAGTTACTGTCCACCCATCATACGTACAAAGTTGTTGATGACATTAAAATGTGAAGAATTATTAAAGGTGATGTGAGAAGAAATATTTCTCCCCCTAACGGCCATGTAATAAATTTAAAAGTCACAACGAAGGAAGATTTCTCTTGAAAGATTTTAAGTGAGGAGTCTGTTGGATAATGAAACCGATATAAAAGTACCATAAAAAACGGAAAGTTTGATTTTGAGTAACTAAATTGCTATAAACATCACTATGAAAAGAATTGGGAACTTAAGCCTTGAGTATTGAACTTTTAAAGTAAGAACTGTTAATATATTTGGTAAACTTACAAAACAATCTTAAAATTAAACGTCTCCTGAGAGCACTCTGGCCTGAAGGTTTTAATTTGAACGAATTATGAAGCTATTATTATTATTTAGTAATCTCTTAATGTAACTCTGAAGGCAATAGTTTTCGTCTAATCTACAGGCTAGCTGAAGTGAGAGATAGCTATGGTTTGTACGTAATATGTGTTTTAAAACGTTTGCTGGTTATGTGTACTAAAAGAAAACGTTTAAAACACGGCGCTTATCATTGTTAAATATCAAATGTTTTAACTCAAAATACAAACTAAACCTTACCTTCTGATAAACCCAACACGAAAAGTCGTTCAAGAGAGATAAACCGTTTTTGTTTTTCTCGAGAGAGGAAAAAAATGGCTGTCCAACTTTGTGGGCAGTAAAGCTAGATACTATAATGTTAGTCCTAGGCCAGAATTAAGTAACATCTATCTGATTTTCAAAGTTAACAGGTTCGACCTGGATGTTATCCTAATGTTTATCAACAGTAAGTGCAAACGTACACAATGAGAACAGGTTAAATTCGTAGATAAATCTAGAACAAAGTATAACAATCTTATCTGGTAGAGTCATTTTCGAGATGAAACATTCAGAAAAACGAACAACAAAAAAACATAGTTTACCTATGCATTAATCACACGGATCTCTCGGAGAGCCAAGGGTAATTTGATCTACTTAAAAATATTAAAATCCGGGGCTAGATTCCCCTCGGTGGACAGGACACAAGTATCCCCTAAGGTAGTTTTGCGCTAAACGACAACTGTTTAATAAAACAGAAAGAAGTACAAATATAAACATTTTGATATCTGTTTTAATTAATTTACAAGTTTAATTTTTAAATATCTAATATTCACGCGTCTTAGAAAGTTTTATGTACTTATGTATTCCACAAGGACTTTCCTGAACTAGAGATGTAAAGGAATCTATCGAACACTTTTATCTTTCGCACCTCGAATTTTACTCTCTCTGTCTCTGTATGGGTATTGATGTTTATCTACCCAGGAGGGTCTTTCGTGTACCTCTTTCTCCTTTCTTCAAATTTTGGTTTTATAACTGTCAAGAGCATCATATATGGTACACGAGGGCCAGAGTAACTCGTACTTACTCAGGTCCCTTTCAGGACAATGTCCATCCACAATCTATACATAAAATATTTCTCTTACAGTTCCATAGATTATTTGTACTTTAATTAGTTAGGTATTAATTAAAAAACGTTTACATAAAAAAACTCTTTAATGTTTTGTAATTAATCCCTACTCTAATGTAGAGTCTAATTTATAGGAGGCCTTTTATTTATCAATTTTATTTATTTATTTATGAAATATATATTCACTGGGGAAAGGTGCTTAGGCCTATCCTCACCACGTAAAGAACACCTGTTAAGTTCGCTTACTAGTTCATTTTTTCTCCAATTTTTGTCACAATAATTTATTGTACTACGTTGGAGTCTATCTGTTATTGTTTCTATGTGTGTTTGTTTTCTTAAATTCAGGTGATGTTCTGTGTACTTTATCAGTTGTTGTGCATTTTGTATTGTTTGTGGTTTTGTTTGAAGTAGTTTACTAACATTTATCCATGCAGGGGCTGCACAGTCAATTACGGGTCTTGTATATTTTTTATATATTTTTATGATATTATCTGCTATTTTTACCAGTTAGACTCCTAGCATAGTTTGTTCTTCGCCAAAGTTTTGTTCATATATTATTTATGTGGTTTACCCACGTTAGTTTTGAGTCGAATGTTAGCCCTAAAAATTTTGCAGATTTATCAGTCTGAAGAAATGCTGTTCATATAGGTCTGAGGTTGTCCTTTTTTATGTTTAGTTAACTTTCTGAATACTACAAGTTGTGTTTATTTTGATTATGTATTTTTACCAATATTTACCTGTTCTGTTTAACTGTGGCTGCTATTGCTCGTGTTGTTGCACGTTTCCAGACTGACACATCGTCTGCGAGAAGAATCCATTATTTGGGATCTTTGAGAGGTATATTATTGCATTTTGCTTTGCTTCTTCTTTGTGGGTACTTGGATATGATTAATTTTTAAATACCCAAGTCCACGAGTTCTCTTCCTCCATCTATAGCGTTCAGGTCGGTTACTATTAAGAATTTGTTGTTGTTGTTGTGCTTTTGGGCCAGAGTATCCCACAGAACTCCAGCCGTTTTCAAGGCAATGTTCATGTATTGTCTTGATTTGCCCTTTTTTCCCCCCTTTATTCATTTATATTTCCATCTTTTATTCGTATACATACATATATTTCGCATTTTGAATCGACTTCAGTGTGCGTCTTTTGAATTTCGCGCAAAACTACACGAGGGCCATCTGCGCTAGCCCTTCAAAAGTTAGCAGTGTAAGGGTAGAAGGAAAGCAGCTAGTTACCGCCAGGTCTTGGGCTACTCTTTTACCAACAAATAGTGGGACTGACCGTAACAACATAACGCCTCCACGGATAAAAGGACGAGCATGTTTGGTGTGCCGGGGATTCGAATCCACGAACCTCAAATTACAAGTTGAAAGCCTTAACCACCTGGTCTTGCCGAGACAAACTTTAATGGACCATAAATATTTTAAACAAATCCTTTTTGGAAATGTTCATACTATAGAAACAAGTAACTCTCTGACTTTGCGATCATTCTTTTACTTCAGCGGTATCTGCACGCGGGATATTTGAGCTATTCGCAGGGATCCAACCGTGAATTTTGAACGTCATAATTCCCCAGGCTTACCGTTCGAGTGTCCATTAAACTAATTACACGTGCGAAACACAAAAGTTACAGCAATATTTCTGAAACTATAATAAATTGTGTTTAAATTTTATGTTACTGTAGAAGACGGAAACAAAAATTACGTAAACATATACAGGCTTACACTACGTGATAAACGACCTTGTAATAAATAATACAATTTGACTACTCAGTAATAACTTGTAAAAGAATTAACGTAATCGCAATTAATTCAAAAAAACAGGTACGTTTCTACAAATGTCGTGGCTCTTTGTGTGTGTGACATGTAGGCTTAAGTAGATAGGAACAATGTCTTACAACCTCCAGTTAATCTGCAGACGAACGTTAAAGCTTGGCTATTAATCAAGAGGCCGATAACATAATCACCAGAATTGTTATCTTTACTCTCATTATATAAGAGATTAGAAGTTTTTCTCTATAACTGAATAGAATCTTGCACAACCGCCCCTCTATTTGTTTGCTTCTGAATTTCGCACAAAGCTACTCGAGGGCTATCAGTGCTAGCCGTACCTAATTTAGCAGTGCAAGACCAGAGGGAAGGCAGCTAGTCATCACCACCCACCGCCGACTCTTGGGCTACTCTTTAACTAACGAATAGTGGGATTGACCGTAAAGTATAACGCCCCCACGGCTGAAAGCGAGAGCATGTTTGGCTCGACCGGGATGCGAATCCGCGACCCTCAGATTACGAGTCGCACGCCTTAACACGCTTGGCCATGCCGGGCCCCCCTCTATTTGTAACAACAGGTTAAAGTTTCTGTTTAATTCACGCTGTTGATTTCACGATGTGCTGTTTATTATTGTTGTTTTCATAATTCATGTTCTAAAAACTGCTATTTGGATTTCTATCACCTCAAATCCAGACCAGTGATTTTTCCAGTGCACTGTGTTTTCGATTTTTCTTATGCAGACGCCTTTTACAAGTTGTCGACAAATGGTTTTTATTGGGTGTCCTAAATAAGACTGCTACGGGTGTTAAAACTTTAAAATAAAGTACAGAACAATATTTATCAAGTTATCCTCAGGTTAACAACAAGAGTTTGTAACTGATCAGGTTACAGTTCTCAGGGACGATGGTGTAAACAGGTACAACATGGTAGAGGGCGTTGCAGTCAGACATCAGGTTATTAAAATTAGCATTGTTGTTCCTCTGTATTGGTTCGATTGTGGTTTGCGTTCTTGTATAAACAGGGCTTTTTTCAATATGAATATATTTTTCTTTCAAGTGGATTTCTCATCGTCATGATTACTATATTAGGCCTATTACACATTCTTAAACATTACATTCTTTACCTTATGGCAGTATTTTTATACATGTTTAATGGAGTATGATTGTTTTATTAACATTTAATCACCCGTATATTTGGTTAATGGGCAATTCTCCTGATCATATGATGTCCAATGCTGTCATGGATAAAAGTATTCTAGAGTATATATAATACAAAACCTTCCCGAAGTGATATACCCATATGGCAAGTTGCACCGTGGTAACAGAACGCCCCTACCGGAGAACTCTGATATAGTCTTAAGATATTTTTTTAAAATCTCATTATGACTTTTAAAGAAGTGGTGATCATTTTTGTTTAAAATTCACACATCTCTTGCCTCCCCTGTCCCTAAATAAAAACTCCTCCGAATGTTATTACACATTTGTATTTTTACTGGAATATTCAGGATAAAAACAGTTTACAAAACTGAGAACTCGTCACAAATTATCTTAAAATAAATCAACAAGTTTATGATACAAGTTGTAAAAAGATAGAATTCTGTAAAGTTCCTCAGATAAGATAAAAAAAAAAAGGCTTGCACAAAGAAAAACACAGGTGTCGTACAGAGGGTACACAAAAACAAATACCATCAAAACGTTGTATTTTAATCATACATCTGTACAGAGGCTATTTGTACCTTATCTGCTAAACCTCAAATTATAACACTGCAATTCCTCAAGTTTTTTATCCCCACTAGGAGGGGATAACTTGATACAGAGAAAGAAAGACTAATAAATAAGACACAATTCAAACAAGTAAAGATATGTATTCCATTATGCAATTTAATGTGTTCCCTCTTGATCAGGGATAACATTTGGAATTTGTAGATAGTTATCTGAAAGCACTTGGGTGTAAATCTATCAGGTTTTATTGTCTTTATATTATCTAACAAAGTGTTTGTTCTTTTGCAAATGCATGTTTACCGTTAAATTTAAGTTCATTTCTTCAAAAGTTAACTACTTAAATTATGTAAATGTCACACAGGAGCTAATCAGTGCCACTATGGGTCAAATCACTGTTGAATAAAACAGCAATTTAAAAAAAAAAAGTAAAATGTGGAAGTTATTTGTTCACGTGATCAACAACCTGTCTTTAATTTAGGCTTAACAACAAATACTCTCTTAAACGTTATAATTAAAATATAAGATACTAAAGATATTGTCTTACACAGACAATAATTTAACGAAATGTATCAGTAACTCGTGTTTATAGATTCATTCCCATAAATATGTGCGTAATTAACTTTCATTTACACCATCTGTTTTAATTCATTACTTGCTCTAACGACAATAAACATACAACTGTTCTTAAAGCTATGTTACAACTCGGACATCATTACTGATTACTTGTCTTGAAACGAGTGACCACTTCTGGTAAGTAATATTTAAATGTTAGTGTTGTATTAAGTTAAAAACATCTCCGTATTTTTAATGTCTTCGAAACACCGTGAGTGCAGAGCAAAAAGTTATGTACACATACAGGGTATCAGCTGATTAAAGAAATTTTAGTCAATCAATCAATCGGTGTATCTCTGAATGTTTGCACTGTCCGTACTCTAAAGACAGCTGATATGGGTATTAAATTTTTTATTAAAATAAAGTAGACAACAACATTTTGACCTAAAGATGACCTGAGAAGCAAGTTCATAAACGGAGAAATTATCACAATTTTAAAATAACATCTTATATCTCTGTGATTTAAACAGGGAATATAAAATTATTGACTGGCCTATACACCTGAAAGGCTGGTTTTCCAGTATGACCATCTACCAGTATTACCTGGAGGGTCGGTAAAGCGGCCAGTGTTAAATTATTGCTCACTCAGCACACACCTCCAAGTCTGCTAGATTTTCCATTCTACAAATAGACTGATTTTTTGTTGTTGTGTCTACAGTGTGAAAGTGATAAAAATTCACCTGATATTTTAGCATCATTTACGTAGCAATGTTGAACCAAAACATAAAATTACAAACAATCAAGTGAGATGGAAAAACAACAACAGATAGCAATGACAACAAGAATATACTGCTATTACTTTGTTACTGAAGGAGGGGGGGTTCAAAGAAGAATGAGTACAAAACCAAGGTACAGATAATCCCATAAAACACGTGAACTAGCAGTGTTTAAAACCTGGCTTCAGGTACTTAACAACAATCAAACCAATAATTCTGACATTCACATTCTTATCAATCAAAAGGTGAAAATTACAATAAAACATTTATTGTCAAAAAGCTGTACAACAATATATATTCTTTACAAAATGATGTGCTGGACATTAGAGAGAAACGTGATGTCACGTTCTTCTTAAACTCTTTTATTTTGGCAGTTTTTCATTTTCCTGAAGAAAAACAACAAAAAAAGATTTATTCACACAATAATCTGGGTGGTGAATACGTTTCACTTTTAAAATGCAACTTAAACTACTGTTTCTGGGCCACGTTTCTTATATTATCAAGGGTAATGTGTACAAGCTAAGAATGAATCAAGAGAATCAAAATATAACTTTTCAGTTGAAGTGTGGCACTGTAAACCAGTTAATTACAACAGGTCAGCATCTTACAGAACTGTTTCCATTTAGAAAATGAGTTTTATGTAAGAAAACGTATCTCTTCATTGATTCACAAAAATATTTTTCACTGTGCGACACGATGTTAAATTTACTGTTAAAATGCGAGTCCCCACATCACTAACATTCAAGGGTTTAACAACAACTGAATCACAGTGTTTTGTCTGTTTAACATCAGTTTAATTTCCAATCATGAGTTGTTCTTTTATTCACAGTTCTTGTTTGTTTACAAGCCACAGTAAATTCCAAGTTGTTCAATGCTTATAGGTCCATTGCAGTTTAAAATCACCAATGGCTGAGGAAAACACCCAATATGGAAAGTAACTTAATTTACTGACTTAAACCAAAGTTAAATGAGCAAAACCATCTGGATCATTCATTGTTAAACATTCAAAACTCGTGACTCAAACACACTAAGCCACATCTAATTAACGGACAAGCTGTAAGCAAATATACAACAAATTAATAGCTAATTAAAGCACATGTCATCCCAAAGAAAAGATTACATGTACAGTCAGTGTGAGGATACATTTTTTTTTAAATGTTCTAGAGAGAAATTGTCCGTCCCTACTTATAATTAGTGAATGATCATACAAACAAATTCATATGTAAATCAACACCTAACACGATAACCAAATTATACTTATTTAGATTAAGTTGATTTATTCATAATACAAATAATAAATTTACATTCAACTAAATAAAAACTTTAAATTAAACAGGTCTGAAAGTACAAGATATTTGGTGCGAGGCGAAAGGGTGATGGAAATATATTAATACGATGGCAAGGAAATGTCATTACTTACCACGTGATAACCAATTATGGATTTCAGTCACACTCAGGTAAAACATTCTTCCATTTCTTTCACTAAACTTAAAAGATAACTTCCTAATTCTTCATCCTAAAATCAGAACAAAGTACAATCAGATGCACTTTATATTCAGCAAATTTATTGACTAAGATGACCTTCTTCTAACCCACACATTTAAAAATCTGACCATCCATGTGTTAAGGACAATAAAATTCAGATACTAAAAAGTCTAAAAGAAATAATAATACAAGTAGTCCATCAAGATGTTAAAAAATCCTGATTGAAACAACTTAATATCTAAGTTTAATGCAATGAATATTTTAATATCATCTACAGGGTGTTCCAAAAGCGATGTCCACCTTTTCCTTAACTTCAAGAACAATCTGATTATGATGCTGTCAAAGCACAAGACGACTGAGTTAATCCAACCTTGTTTTGAATTACAACGACAGCAGTGAAGGTTCGTTAATCAGCCCATAGTTTCAAAGTTTTTGGACACTACTTATTTCTAAACAATTCCACACTCGCCACGTGAAGTTATAAAACTACAAAACAGCTTTGAAAATGGTAAACATAAGGTAAGAGCTGCTTCAAGGGGCGACAACCTCACCTGATATCCCCACGAAACAAACACATTTTTGCCGTCATCGTCGCTGTTGTCAACCTTGATCAGAACAGAGGCTACAGAAATAGAGCTGTCCACCATTAAGTGGATTGTGTGGTCTTTAAGCTTGCTGGAAAGATAGATGAAAAGTGCTTATGAGTTTCCCTGCAGAATGACTCTATTCACACTGAACAAAAACTCTGCACATTTTTATTAAATTACTGTATGTAATCTTTGTGATGATGGTATAGTTTAGTAGCTTTATTATACAGACAATAATTCTTCAGTAAGATTAACTGACTTTTTAATATTATCATAAGACTTTGTTCAATTGTTCATTAAGATCACCCTTTTTCTCAATTCCTTGACAATGTTCTCTATTGTAAATTCATTAAATAGTCATCCAACCACATAACACATCAACTCCAATTAAAAGTTTTATTCTCTATACAAAACAAAACGGCCTTACAAGAGGAAAGAAAATAGTGGGCCTTGTCTGGTGCTGTAACCAAGCAATTATTTTGCTCTTTCAGATACAGTGCGATTCTGCATTGTAAGTAAAGTTTAAATATATTTTACTCTGAAACAGAAATACTTTAAGTTCAAAATTAATATTTTTAGCATTTGGTAGAATATTAATTGACCATTATTCCGATGCAACTTAAAATGTAGCAGTTAAATATCACTTGTGAAAAATAAAGTTTTAAATTCAATTTTAATGGAAACTTTAAAAAAAACACAACTCTGAGACTTGTACCTTTTCATCTTCTGATAAATAGCATCTGCAACCCTTGTTGGTGGTTCACCAGATGGATCCTGAAGATGAATAGTAGAAGTGAAACGAATGTCGTGTGGCTTTACTCCAACGTCGTCCATAGCAGTTTCTGGATCTACCAAGCGTAGAGTCTGTAAACACAACTTAATGGTCTTAACTTGCAGAATTTTATTGTAAGTTATCCTTTAACTCATTTATGACTGGTTTGGTTTGAAATTTGCACAAAGACACACAAGGGTTATCTGCACAAGCCATCTATAATTTAGCAGTGACAGAGAAGATTGAATGCAGCTAGTCAACACAACTCACTATCAGCTATTGGGCTACTCTTTTACAAACAGATAGTGGGATTGACTGATACATTATAATGTCACAACTGAGAGAGTGAGAATCTTTGCCAATGGTGATTTGAACCCAGGTATTTTGAATCTGAGTTATGTGGCCTAACCACCAGGTAAAGCTAGGCCCCCACCTTATTAAATAAAGTATTTGACACAAACTTGTGTATTCAAAAATACTAAATTCACTTTTGCTCACCATACTGTCACACAATTACAAACAAAAAGTATACAAGAACCAAACAAAATAAAGTAGTTCACACAAATTTACACCTCCAAAAATAATAAAAAGTTACTTTTACACACTATATTGCAGGAAAATTACAAATACAAAAAAAATAACACACACAAAGACTAAACACATCAGGTAAGGCTTACCTATCTCAGTCACTATCTACAATAAATGTTGTTTCAATCCTTTATTAATATATAAAATGCAAAAAGAAAACCCTAACCCTAGTTCCAGCTGTATTTTTAACTGCCAATGCTTTTATTTGCTTTTTGTTCATCTTACACAGATCATTACAGGTTTCAAATCAAAATCACATAAAAAGAAAGGATTTGAAATACATCTGATATCCGCCACATGTTGCTCTTCTGGGAATGGTAGAAATAATCAGCAGTTAAACAAGAATGGCAGACAAAAGTCCAACCCACCAACAAGTTCTGAACAAAAGGCCTCCTGAATACTTTCACACACCTCTTACTTAAAATCTGTAATAGGGTAATTTGAAATCAACCAAGAGAGATTTTTATTACAAATATAAGATTTATTCCTATTTCCTGAGGTGTGTACTTGGAAAATTTTGGAATGTCTGGTTTGAACAACTAATTAAAATTGTTCCTACTATGGACACATTATGATACACTAGACTTACTTTTCTATCACTTGGCTATTTTTACTAGTAATCAGAAAGGAATTAACTAAAACAAACGTTAAAAAGTACACAATCTGTGTCTGGGTTTTTATTAGATGTAGTCAGAATTACTGTTTAAACCTTCTAGAGAGATTAAACATTAGTTTATAAACTTGACTTATCAAAAGAAAAGTTATTCATTGCACGTCAAAAAGATAGATTAATAATCTTACGTTATCAAACATCATCAATGCTCCATGAAGTATTCTTGGTTTCTTAGGATCTGATCCTGAAAAAAACATAAAACATACATTAGAAACTTGCTGAAAAATAAAACCAACACATAATGTAGTTAAAACACTAAATGTTACAAAAACGTAACTTAAAAACCTACAGTGAGCTGAAGAAATGTGCCTCTGAATGAAGAAAAATGTTCAAGATATATAAATATATATATATTCTACAAAATGAAAATACATATATATTCTACAAAAATGAAGATGTATATAATATATACATTCTACAAAATGTATCTGCTGAACAAATCACATATATAAATAAACCACACACACGTCCTGTTTAAAACACATAAATAAACCACACACACGTCCTGTTTAAAACACATAAATAAACCACACACACATGTCCTGTTTAAAACACATAAATAAACCACACACACACGTCCTGTTTAAAACACATAAATAAACCACACACACACGTCCTGTTTAAAACACATAAATAAACCACACACACATGTCCTGTTTAAAACACATAAATAAACCACACACACACGTCCTGTTTAAAACACATAAATAAACCACACACACATGTCCTGTTTAAAACACATAAATAAACCACACACACGTCCTGTTTAAAACACATAAATAAACCACACACACGTCCTGTTTAAAACACATAAATAAACCACACACACATGTCCTGTTTAAAACACATAAATAAACCACACACACATGTCCTGTTTAAAACACATAAATAAACCACACACACATGTCCTGTTTAAAACACATAAATAAACCACACACACATGTCCTGTTTAAAACACACAAATAAACCACACACACGTCCTGTTTAAAACACACAAATAAACCACACACGTCCTGTTTAAAACACATAAATAAACCACACACGTCCTGTTTAAAACACATAAATAAACCACACACACGTCCTGTTTGAAACACATAAATAAACCACACACACACGTCCTGTTTAAAACACATTTTGTCAGTTAATAAAATAACATTAGGCATGTTTATGGGACCCTCTCTTACTTAAGTTCCAACTCACAGAAAAAAATGTGTTTTTCTTGTTAGTTTTTGTTATGTTCGTTTTTCAGTTCCTACCTGATTGACTTAGCTCTCTCTTCAGAAGCTTAAGTGAGACATCAACAGGAATAACAACCCGAGCTGGCATGCACACGGTTTCACCATTTGCAGGCATGTAGCATTCGATTCCTAAATGGTAAAAGTAAATTTGTGAAAACAATATGGACATGTGAACTGAGTGTAAAATGAAGAGGTACAATCAAAAGCGTTGCACCAGAATACAGTACGAGATACATGGATATGAACTTTAGGTACGTATTAGGAGTAAATATTTTTGTAATCTTATTACATCTTACCAAATTCTTGCATTATTTTACTCTTCAAGAATTCCATTTTTGAAGCTTCCCCATGGACGAGCAAAACGTTACGAGGTTCGCAATGCTGAATTAATTGCATAATTCCTTTGGCATCTGCATGTGCACTGAATGACATGTACTGTACTGACATCTTGACCTCTACCTTGTTAAAAACAAATATAAAGTCATTTGACATGGTAAAATACTTTTTGGAGCTGAAAACTGGATGAGAGGTTAACATAAAATATACCACATGTAAAAAACAAACAAGAAAGTTCACTTTTTTGTGACAGGCTATGAATAAAATACGAGCTTGTATGCACATTTATCCACATTAATTTGTATACACATTCATACACATTAATTTCAGATTTTTTTAATAAATTATTTTTATTAAATATTTGTTTGTAAAAATATAGTCCATTTTGTTACTAGACTGAATGTAAAGTGATTTTCATGTTACAATTAAAAAACATTAAATATCATTTATGTAATCACTGTAACTTCCTAAACACATTTCAAATGTGTTTTTTTTTCAGTAAAACATTATATCTTATCTGTTACTTTTTCTATCTTAACTGGATATAACTTTGGTAATTTTGACCAAACTCGTAACCAAAATAAAAAATTAACAAATATAAATCATGCTTTTTTTTGTTCTACAATGACTACAGATTATAACACATAACACAGAAATTTTTGTTTAAACAGCTTAAATTTCATAACGTTATATATTTATATATAGTTTTATTATCCTGACCTTCCAGCAGTGACTGGCTAATATTACAGAAGTTGCATTGAGGTGCCACGTGTTCACTCATGTTACTGTATCCAATAAAATAAAAGTGATTTGTCTTGGTTGTACTTTAGTTGAATAGCATTTTGTGAAACAGTCACATTTCAGTTATGATATATTATACACACATGTACGATATTAATATTTACAAATAAATTCTTAAACTAATTTTTCTTAAAACACAGAACAGTGAATAAAGAAGTATAACAAACTATTATCTCTGTTAGTTACAATGTTTGTTCTCATTTGCTGTTTGTCATAGGTTGTTATACCTTATCAAATTTTGCACGTGGAAGACGTGAAGCAAAATAATTGTTTTGAGGGATTTACATATACATTTTTAATTAACCAAAAATCATAAATTACTTCACTAGTACCATAGGATTGCATTATAATTTATCAAGCTAAGTGACTAATCTGTATTTAGGTCAAAACAATAAATGATATTTTAAACTTAAGTCTTATCTTAATGCTTAGAATCTTGTATAAAAAGTTTCACATGTTTCAAACTAGTCTGAGAATGCCAAAAGGGGGATGTTCTGAGCTCTGGATGGGTTACTCACAGACAGAAATAGATGTACATGAGTATTTCCAAATATGGAAAGAAGTGGACACACGGCCATTGTGTTTGAGTCAGTAAATATAGAAATGTCTCAACGAATAGAAAAGGTAGGAGGTTCTCATTTTATATTCTAGCATGTCAATGTGGGTAATTATATACATATAAATATAATTTGAGGTCCCAATTTATAAGAAACTATAGACTTTGTATTTGGACATCACAAATATCTAATTGGAATAAATACTGCATTCAACATATCACATGAAATACAAAAATTAATATTTAGGTACATGTTTTTAATATTTACTTTTTATTAAGAAAGTAATTAATGTATAATACTAAAATATGAGTTATAATTTTCAATTTGATACTAAGAATACAAAAAAAAAATCATAAATAGTAGTTGAATACAATTTCCAATGCAAATCAACAAGCACAATGACATGACTTTTAATCCGTGTTGAAATGATTAATAGAAGTTCCCTTCTTAACTTCCTCAAATGAGTACTTGGCAATTCTGGTTTATGATTAACTTGGAAAGTTTAGGAATAATTAGTGATGACTTTCCTCAAACGCCATTCCATCCAGATGGACCTTGAACGTGTATTTCATTGTTATTTGTTGTTGCACAGACCTATGCACTGAGCTGTCTGTGTTGTGTCCACCAAGGGTATCAAACCTTTATTTTATCATCATAAGCCTTTAGACTTAATGCTGGGTTAAGAAGGGAGGAAGGCTCGAATGTGAAATCCAGTAATATACAAATCCAACTTTTCTACCATGTATCAAAATTTTTATCCCAATTTCATCTGTGTACCTCAGAAGAAAACATTACATACAAGAAATTCTTCCAAACCAAACAAAATAAAAATGTTTGCACTTACAATCTGGTTGTTTTCAAATTCTACTTTCTTAGCTCCACTCAGTATTTTGTGACCTACAGTTCCAGCAACACAATAACCTGGCATTATAACCTAAAAATATCCAGGAAACTAAGCTAGAATGCAACTGATTAGTATAACAGTCAAATATTTTGTATTTAACAAGTTTAATTTATTAACATTATGAAAAGCTCACAGAAGTTTTGGATTAAAGAACGTAATGAAATTTAAAATAAATTTATCAAAATAATAAAGATGCAGAAAAGTAATAAGTATTTTTTACAAATCTCCACTAAATGTGGAACAAACTGTTTAGTAACAACACAATTTTAGAGTCTAATATGAGATTACAATAACCCTTGCCTACCGGATGCAGTAAGTTTACAGCCATAACATTACATTATGCTTTTACGCTATCATATTTGGTATTAGCCAAACACACATATTACCAGATGTTATAACATTACATCAGAAGTTTTAGTCACATGATAATGGGATTATGAAGTGTGAATGACATTTATCAGTCAGTAGGTAACAGTTGTCATTAGATTAATGGTGACCACATTTTGGGTACGAAATACACACCTGCATATCAGATTTAAAAATAACAAATCTAACCCTACTTAAAAACTTAAAAATTATAGTTTCTCATTATATTAAATTAATTTAGTAAACTAATGAAGAAATGTGGAAAATATTCCAATTTCATTTGTGTGCCACTCTGAAAAGTCTCCAAGTACTGACACCATGACTACTACTGACTTTGAAAATTTTCTACTCATTCCAAAACAAAGGTTTATATTTTCTAAGAAACTGTCCTTCAACAACAACATGACAACTGAGTGATTCATGCCTTGTTTTCCACATGATTTTCCTTCTCTCTCAGTGGTGAAGTCCTTCACTGCTACAGTTTAATGACATCACAGCATGTGGTCTCAATAATGACTAATAAAGTGAGCTTTGAAAACAGAGCTAGAGCCAATGGCTACAAGTGATTGGATAAAACAGAATATAATCTCTCCACATTAGTGTGGAGCAAATAAAGTGGTGAAAGTGATAATTAGTGAGTTTAGAACATGTAGCTGTGTTTCTAAAAAAAAAAAAGAACAAATTTGTATATATAGACCTATAAATTCATCAGATGTTTCCAGTTGAATTTTACAATCCCTCATGTTAACAATCTTACATAAAAATACAATACTTGGACCACTTTTGTAACCCATTATTAACACTGTTAAGAAGCTATTTCTGTTACTATTGTCCTTACCATGTTATTTTTGTTGGGTGCCCATTTCTTGAAGATCTGTAGAGAGAGACCAGCATGCAGCATTCCTGGAGTTGCAAACACAACCATGGGTCCAGGGTTGTCGATGTAGGCTCTGTCAAATGGCTGGGAAAAGTAAAAACTTGTATTCATTTCAATGCACACACTCTGTCTGAAAAAAATCTCACTTTACCAAAGTATAATTTTATTTCAACTTCACAGTAAATCATAACCTGGAAGAGATGATAATTTAAAATGTTTTTTTTTTAGATACTGAAGCATCCATTTAGTGAAGTGTCTTACATCTTACTAATGTGTCAGAAAGGTTCTTCATTTAGCATAGACTGAAGTAGTTAATGCAACATAATGCCATGTCGTGTTGTGTTTGGATTTCCACATCTATCGGTCAAAATTTTTTTTTGTTGTTGTTTATATTATTGTTTCGAAGTTCAAATCAATAAAATATGTTGTTATTCATGTAGAAATTTCTAGAATTAGGTAGATCGATCATTTGTCTATAAATAGAATGTATTTTGGCCTGGTGTCTGTATGAGACGAATCCAGATTACCCTGGAATTCTGTGGAAGTTATGCGATTGTTCGAGAATACAGTAGGCCTACTAGTATATAAACAGACGGCAATGCGAGGAGAGTGAGTCAGTCATTCGTTTTCATTCGATTCAAGAAATGTTATCTTCATTTGAGAATTTTTCAACGTTTGCTGTGTGTTTATTCAACTTGGATTTATGACTAAAGTTAGATCTACAGAAGCTGTGATTTTATTTTGTCAATCTTTACGATTCATTCGAATTACTGGTTATGCTGAAGGTCAACACGTACAGGACTGTTTAGGGGAGACCAGGGCAAGTTGGAAAACGACAAATTTGAGACATTCATCTAATACATCGTAAGAAGAACTTCGTCAAATTTATTGGACTGTGAATTGTTTCTGGACTTCTCCATTCAAACCTCGAAATTTCTTCGTGGGACCAAATTCACACCCTAGTCTGGAATTTTGGATTTCTGATCTGATCTGATTTTGGACTTTCATTCTGGATCATTCTATTGGACACAGGCCAGTACCATTTTGTATTGTAATTAATTTTGAAGGTTGAAACTGAATATCTGTCATTGTTATTATATAATTTATGTTATATCTGTCACACATATAATAGTTTATTGTAATAAATTATATAAGCTGTTATCTGTATCTTTCTGTTGTGTTCAGTGCACATAAAAAATGTAACACACAGACTAGTGTGGTCAACATATGACAGGTCTACTTGGACTGAAGTAGTTTCGTGTATCTCAATATGCTGTAAAATGAAAACCTTATGTTGATGTATTTTTGTGCACCCTAATTTCAACTGTAAAATAAACATCTTACCTTGATGTGCTTGAAGTCAAACATGTTCCTGTGAACAAAAGTTTCCCTTATTTTCTGATTTGTCCATGTGATAAACATCTTGTAATAATTTGTGGCCTACCAAATAAATATATAAAAATTATTTATATCACTTTAGTGTTTTATCAATTACTCTAAACACAACACATACTTTATAATATTCAGATACACTCATGGCTATGCTTAACCGAATCACATGAAACATAATACTGAATAGGATTCTGCTAGTTTTTCAGCATATTCCCAAAAAATATTTTGCTATGTACTTTTATATATGAAAACCAGAATAAGAGTAGTTAGAGTTGTGCCAAAGAACAAACAACTGCACTTACCTTTGACAAACTACAGTGCTTTAACTTGAAAATAAAACAAAATAAAGAATACTACAAACATGGTTAAACAACTGGCGAGTAGCAGGTCCAATACATCTCATTCGGTTTTAGCAAATAGAAGATGTGCACCCTCTGTTTACAACAAAACCATCTCAACATTGTGGTAACTTTACAACAAGAACTCAGATTAGCCCCTTCAGTCCAGTAACTTTATATGGAGAACTGAGGTTAACATTCCTTTCCATCTAATGAGTTTTATTTGTAAGAATCTAGTCGAGAACCTAGATTAGCTCCTACACTGTGAGAACATTACTTCATCACTTCATGGAAATTGTATTTGATAATTTCATAGCACTTCTGTTTTAAAGGCTACTAAAACAGGTACTTTACAATTTCAAATTAAGATCCTTTGTTTTCAGGTATCATGGTGAGTTTTATTACCTCTCAAAGCTTGCATGACAGTTTTAGGCCTAATCTTTTAGTTAACATACTTTATTCATCTTGATGTAGTCACACGTGGTACACACTTTACAAGCGTCCAGTGTTCGAGGTTTGTTAGGGATGAATCTTATTAGAGCTTCTTGAACATTGCATTATTTCAACGTTTCTGGGAAGAAAGAGATGGAATTGTCATATCCAAGTGTAAGAACAGGTTTAACACGACTAAACACTAGTATATATTTGAAAACGTTAAAGGGTGAATGTTGAAGAAACAATGGGGTTTATTCCACTGTGAAAACACAATATCCTCCTTAAGATATTAAATAGTTAATGTAATTTGTCTTGTAAACTAAACAATATACAACTACAAAAAGACATGGAGAATTCCCCTAGTGTGTAGCCAATAGAACTACATTTCTGTGGATATTCAGGGGAAGAAAGATATTACATGCCTTAGATTCTATGACATGACAATGTTATGTAAACAGATATCATGACGAAAGTCCAGTTGCTATGACATGACAATGTTATGTAAACAGATATCATGACAAAAGTCCAGTTGCACAACTGAATAAAATGGTTATATAAAGTCAAATGTGGATTTCAGTACATTAAAAACATGTAAAGTAAATGGGAAATAAGCAGCACAAATCAAAAACAAAAATTTGTAATGACGACACAAACTGCATCTCGGGACAGCTAGAATGGGAATTAACACTTTCACCAAAATAAAATCAGAGAATAATGTTTTGACCTGAAAGTGACCTAAGAATGATAAAACATTGTTCTCTGTTTTATTCTGGTAAAAGTATTCATACCTGAACCGGCCATCCTGAGATACATTTTTACTTCAAGTGGATTTCTCATCATCACCAATGACACAAACTATTGACTCTACAGGGGATTCTAACAGTTGAAATTACCAACAGAAAGAAAATTTAAATCTTCATTACATAATAAAACCTACCTGCTCTTGCTAGATAACAAAACCCACACAATGATTACCTACATATTATGGTTCTTACATATTTTACCAACATACTGGGTCCAATACTCAATAATTCTTTAATGATACACACGTAGCACGTGTACCCATTGAGTGAACAACAAATTTTATACCTCATTTGAGGTTTTGGTTCAGTTCACGACCTGCAGGTTGCATCGAGTCACAATAATGATTTCTTCTGTTTATTAAATTAAAAAACTGTTGCTCGCAAATATATCTCAACGAAAATCTTCCATTGCAGTGAAACTTATAAATCAGAACATCACAAAGTTGCCATCCTATTCAATCTAACCCTCCATTTGTAAAGGGTCAAATCACACTCATGAAACTAATTATTTTGGTTAATTTTCTAACTTTACAATAAAGATTGAAAATCATTTGAACCTTAACACAAGATTAGTGACATGTATTAGCTAACGTTACAGATATAAAATCTACCAACTGTGTGTTGTTTGTAGGGTAAGAATTTGTGGCCATTCTCATCAGTAGTACAGGAACAAACCACAAATTCGAGGTGCTCAGCTAGGCATGTGGACCTTACAGTGAAAGGCAGCTCAACAGATGCTATATGAGTGAAATATGTAAAAGTGAAGGCTTTGTAACACACCCTCAAGTTCTGACACCTTTGTTCATTCCACCAATGATAGCTGAACAAAGTTCATCATTTTTAAATGCCTGTAAAAATCAGCCAATTAACATTTTAGTTTACTTCACAATGTATAGAGGTGAATCTTGTCATTGAAAGAATAACGAAGTTACGCTCTTAGAATACTTTTATGTTACGTACAATGCTGCCAAGGTGTAGTCCTAAGTACAAACATGTGGCTATGCCTACATAATGCATATTAATACATACAGGAGACTTACATCAGATAAAAATATTCTTACTTTTTCTGTGAGCCCTACAGCAAAATAAATAGGAACCTTCAAGTTCATTCGCTCCCAGTAAGTTTCCAACAAAATACACAGTTCTTGAGCTCTTCCAAGGGCAAAAACTGGGATTAGAACCTGACAGAAAGTAAAGCAACTTTATAGTAGAGAGAATAATACAAAAAGTATTAATTTTGTAAAAAAGTATTTTGAAATTAAAACTTTTTTTTCACATATTCCTCTCACAATAATGATTATTTATGACTAAAACTAGTTTTCATGACTTTCAAATTGCTATACTGGAACAAAAACCACGAAACTGTGATTTCTTTTAACTACAAATAATTTCGAGATAAATGTTTTCAATATTACTTTTCCATTTTTCTCGATGCAGTCATGAACTTTTGTCAGAAAGTCTCGCTCCCTACACCTCTTGGAGTCTCGTATAGTTGTGGCATAAGTCGATTCTGTTATTAGAAGATCCGGACGACACTTATCAATCCAAGCAGCTCCAAGGTGACGATCAGGAGTCATATTGTAGTCACCCTTGACAAAAACAGATGTACAACACTAGAACACAAGACTGACTGCAGTCTTTATTCATATTACAAATCTCAATTCAATCCAAGTAACTTTTACAACTGAACTATATCAAATAATTATAATAGAAAGAGTTCATTAACAGATTACAAGAGTGTTAACAGTACTTCTCTTCGTTAATTATGGTGGCATTAAATGAAGTCTCATGTTAAGATGGTTTGTTTTATCTACTGACACAAACAAAATACATAAAATGCACAAACAAAAGGATAAAAAATACACAAATACACATGTAGTTACACACACAGTATTTAACCTGACTCGCACCGCTATAGGTGATAACGTAACGAGGGATAGGTAGAGAATATACATTACATTTATAACAATAATTCAGTAGTGTGATTGGTAAACATTTACAGACATAAACATCTAAATAGAGTTCTATTTATTATAACTGTGGCAACCAATCCAAATGTTGACACAAGGAAGATAAAAAATATTATATTTTTTTACAGTTGCTACTACAATCAAATAGTTATTTCCCAAAACTAAAAACCACATTTTACAACTTTATGTCATAGATCTAAAAAACAGTTTACCCTAACAACAATAATTTCCACCATACAGTTGAGTTGGCTTCACACATTCACAAATGTGGGTCCAGTTGCTTTTTATAAAAGAAATGGAAATAATGTGTCACAAATAGCTTGCATTTTTACAGGAGTTCCAAAAATAAGCATTACTCTTATTACAGTCAATTATATTTCTCATGTGACCATTTTAGGGTTATGTTATATTTAAATACTGCATTCTTTATTTAGTCTCTTAAAATTTATCTGAGAAGAAAAGTATGTAACAGTACTTCAACTAAACTACTTCTGTCCTGTCCACTGCTGGCCAATGAGCTCTGGTACAGAGCAAAATGCATCTTAACACTGTAAAATTCCTCCAGACCAAGCTACATAAATCAAATTCTGAATAGGATGACATAAGAACAGACAAGTATGGAAGCAAACTAAAATTCAAGTGACAATTATTTCTTACTGTATAGACAACAGACTGTGATCCAACTTTGATGTGAAACATGGCAGCACCTAAAACATGTCCAGCATAATAAGCTTTCACTTCTAACTCATCATCAACCTAGAATACAAATATAAAAAACAAAAATCTACAATAAACAAACACTTATTTACTGGCTTCTACCTCAAACATATTTCATTTTAGTAATCAAAATTTAACAAAGTTTAACTCTCAATATAACACTAAAATAAATTCATATAACATTTTTCACACATTTAACACTAACAGTTCTAATTACATTCCCACATACTTAACTATCAATAACATTTTTCACACATTTAACACTAACAGTTCTAATTACATTCCCACATACTTAACTATCAATAACATTTTTCACACATTTAACACTAACAGTTCTAATTACATTCCCACATACTTAACTATCAATAAAATTTTTCACACATTCAGCATTAGGCTAGGCTTAACATCTAAATTTATTGTTTCTATTTTGGAGGTTATTAAAACATGTTATTATTCTCTAATCTAACTCAAGCTGTCATAGCAATACTAAGTCATGAATTTCTTGCTTATATCTTACAAGTTATTAGTCCTAAAACCCAACACTGCAAGTTGTCATGAAAATGGATTTTGAGAGGTATTTAATTCTGTCATACATAACTGTTTCGGTACTTTCAGTGACCAAAAAATTATAATTTGGTGTAACATCCCATAAAAATGTTACACAAACTCATTATTGTTTGTTGTTGAGTACGTGAAACTTCAAACCTTTCAGTTTATTCTATAATTCCTGAACAACAGTAGCTATTCAGGTTAACTATCTAGCAAAGGGAACACACATAATCTGAACAAATTCTATACTGAACTGTAGCTTCACAACCTTAAATTGATTTAACCCTTTTGTCCCCTGTATCTTTTACTATGAATACCAATGGAACTAAAAAAAAAGTTAAACATCTCTTTGTGTTGCAAAATTAGGAAAAAATTATAAATTTGTTTTCACAGTTTCTCAACAGGTGTCCTTTACCATGAATAACAAAGTTTTAATGTCTTACGTCCAAACTTTTATTAAACTAAATTTGTTCATATTATACCAGTTGGTATAGCATGAAATCTTAGTTAATGATCAATATTTTATAATCATATACAAGTTTTACGTTCCTAATTGTACAAGGTAATATTTAAAAAATCCTGGATTCTCCTAATGAGACATCTGTAACATATTTTCTGTGAGCATCTTGTCTTATCATTATAACCTCATCATTGCTCAGACAAACCAATATTTTTATAGCCTTAAATTTTGTTTGGTTACAGAGCTATTGAATATGAAATCAGACAATTCCTGTCATAGCCACTTGTGAATAGTTTTCTCTTATGTTTAATTATATATTCCCTATAACCAATATAAAGTTATGGTTTTCATCTGTCAAATCACATTGTATAACACTGTGTTCTGAATAAACAAGCATCAATTTCACTCATAGTACAAGCAACGTTCCTAGGAGAAATTTAATGACTAGCTTGGATGAGTTTGTAACAACAATTTGAAATAGTTAAAAGCCAGAAAAACTGTTAGAGTTAGGGTAAATTGTCTACTTTTTGTACATTATTAATCTATATTCTTTGGCGTGTTACTACCACGAGTAGGCTTACGTTACCTCGACAACTGATAGCAAGAAAAAATAAGAATGGAAGAGTATCTGATTTGTTGTTTATTATAAAAGTAACTAGAATGTAAAAAGTAGGGATCTTTTACATTTAGTTAAGATTAAGATTAGTTATTATTTTAGTTTATTAAAATCACTTCTTTAAAAGATATTTTGTTGTATGTGAAAGGTTTATAATGTTAACTTAAAGACTACTGAAATTAGAAAGTTAAAAGTGTCAAATCTACAGACTTTGAATAAGTACAAATAGGTCACAAGGTCAGTCGAATTAACTGAGCCAATGTTGAGAAAATTAAAGTATGATTTACAGAAAAGAAATTAACATATATATCAGTTTTACTTTGTGCTGTAAAAGGTTTTACAAAATGTGTTTCTTTTATTTTAATAAGAAAGACTCATTTTCCATCTATCTTAAACCAAACCTTTCGAACGTGTTTGAGAAGGTTGATAAAAATGTTACTTAACAGTCTGTAAACTCTGAGAAACTAAACACAGAAATATAATATTGCAAAGCACCATGAGAAGAATGTTAAAATTAAACTTGAGATGTTTTTCAGATCTAATTTTTACTTTTTCCCTCCTCAAATGTTCCAAAACACGACCTTTTTTTCAGTTACTACATACTTAATAATAACCAGAAGGAAACATTTCGTACCTGTACTGTTTGATGAAGGTTCACTGCCACAACTTTCTTCATACAATCTTTAATCATTTGAGATGTAAAAAAATTTGTTTCCCCTTTCTTATCTACTGTAATCTTTCTGTAATCTTCCTATTAAAAAAGAAATGTTCGCACACTGATTCATCAGACTCCTCTTGGATTTACGTTAATTTTATTACTACAATCCAAACTTTATTTAACATTAAAGTGGTTATTGTATTACCAGAAAATTCATTGAACAGTTGTCTAGAATCCTAGAAAAACAAATTACATCTGTTACCAAGACAACATGAAAGTTTCTTCTCGTAAAATAAAAGTGTCAGCATGACCAACAGAAAGCCTGGTAAACAACAGAGGAAATATTACAAGCATTTGTGTACTAATCAAAAGGTATGGGGTATAAACACATGAATTAAACAGGTACAAAAATCACATTTTTACACATATCTAAACCATTATTTGGCAAAAGTCTGTGTATGTGTGTGCGTACACAAACTCTATCAACTGACAAACCACCTGTCTACATCTTTAACAGATACATCATGTGGCATTTCAAAATTCTCAAATACACAATTTGGTGTAACAATACAAAAGGAAATCTAACCTAAAACTATTACTGAATGTACATTACATGTTTACTTGAATCTCTGATCTCTAACTCTTCAAAACTTAATTAGAACATACTGCCATAACTCAAAACATGCTTGTAGATCATGTACATGGATTTACATACATGCTAAGTTCCAGTAAAAAATACTTGTTAAACACATTAGAGTTTCTAACACTTAAATTTCTCTGTAAAAATTAATTAACTATAATTGTTTTTTTATACTCTTGCAAAAGACTACGGGTTTCACTGACATCATAATTGTATCGAAATGTTGCTAGAGGTATTGAAGTTTGATGTTCAAACAGCAGAGAATAAATAAAAATCAACTACACAAACTGTTTTTGTAAACTAAATAAACTTCAGATATGTTGAAAATATGAAAAAATAAATTAATATTTGGGAATTTTTACCACCCAAAGCCACACTCGGTGAGAAGAATGAAAATTGTTCACATTTGTAAAAATTGCAAAATCAAAAAAGTCTATATATAAAACTTACAAGTAAAATGGGACAAATTGCTTTTGTTGGATGGGTCATGTACACTGGACCAGAGTAGCCGATCATTTCACTCATAAACGGTAAAGCACCACAATGATCCAGATGAAAATGGCTAAAAACAAATAACAATAATTCTACAAACAAACATCTAAGAATGTAACAGAATATAATTTCACATATGAAAAGTTTTTAAAGCCATAACCAATAAATATTCTATATTTAATTACCTATAAAATACTCATAAAAACCTTCTAATCACCTACCAATATAATATAACAAGAAATGGAGGAAAAACATACAGTGACCCATAGTCTGTCATGACAAATAATAGTTGACGTGATTTCTCATTACTTTCTTCAACACATAGAGTCAACTGCAGATTTACAGTGACTGGAGATGTAATCTAACCATAAACGTTAAGTCCAGCAAGCTAATCACCAGGCCATATCTAGCCTTCAATTTAATGAGTATCATCAAGAAGTTTAACTTACCGATACTTAATTAGCAATTTACAATTTAATGATTTTTATAAAACAATTCAATGATTTAAATGCACAGTTTTCACACTAACCATATGGAAAAAAAAACAAATATGTATTCATGAATATAGAAAAAAAATTGTGAGGGTAAACTCAAAGAGCCTAGTGTTCTCACTCTTGGACCAGCTTATTTCAAAGTGATTACGTACAACACATACATTGGAAGTAAGTTCACCTTGAGTGTCCAAGAGGATGACACTCATCCATCAATGATATCACGGTAACATCTCTACTAATAGATTTGAAGCAACTCATCCTAATACGACTCTGTCATTATAATTCAGTGTGAAATATATCACTGTTACCGGCTGTAAATGTCACAATAAGTTCAAGCAATGACATGCAGTATGACATTAGTATTGGTTGTTACACGTCTGCAGTATATAGAAAATATTTTTTATTTTATTAAAGTCAAGTAAATTATCATTTTGGGGTAAACAAAGTTACAAAATTAGTGGATTCAAATCAATGGCACATTATTTCTGAGGACCTGCAACAGCATTTTCATTAAGTAAGAATATATCACTTATTTAATAAAAGATACTTATTTCCTTTTGTCTTTTTTTAAATACAAAGCAAAAAACAAAATCTTAAAGTAAAACTGTTTTGATCAAATATACAATGTATCTTCAGATAAATTTTGGGGTTACTGCAAATACACATTTCATTTCATATGCTACTTGTAGTCCGGTGGGAAGTTTAGTCCTAACAGTATTTGTACAAATGTAGTCTGGTGGGAAGTTTAGTCCTAACAGTATTTGTACAAATGTAGTCCGGTGGGAAGTTTAGTCCTAACAGTATTTGTACAAATGAAGTCCGGTGGGAAGTTTAGTCCTAACAGTATTTGTACAAATGTAGTCCGGTGGGAAGTTTAGTCCTAACAGTATTTGTACAAATGTAGTCCGGTGGGAAGTTTAGTCCTAACAGTATTTGTACAAATGTAGTCCGGTGGGAAGTTTAGTCCTAACAGTATTTGTACAAATGTAGTCCGGTGGGAAGTTTAGTCCTAACAGTATTTGTACAAATGTAGTCCGGTGGGAAGTTTAGTCCTAACAGTATTTGTACAAATGTAGTCCGGTGGGAAGTTTAGTCCTAACAGTATTTGTACAAATGTAGTCCGGTGGGAAGTTTAGTCCTAACAGTATTTGTACAAATGTAGTCCGGTGGGAAGTTT
This sequence comes from Carcinoscorpius rotundicauda, assembly GCA_011833715.1. NCBI lineage: Eukaryota > Metazoa > Arthropoda > Merostomata > Xiphosura > Limulidae > Carcinoscorpius > Carcinoscorpius rotundicauda. The sequence goes on along the minus strand of CM022394.1, from coordinate 126,399,863 downwards.
AGTCCTAACAGTATTTGTACAAATGTAGTCCGGTGGGAAGTTTAGTCCTAACAGTATTTGTACAAATGTAGTCCGGTGGGAAGTTTAGTCCTAACAGTATTTGTACAAATGTAGTCCGGTGGGAAGTTTAGTCCTAACAGTATTTGTACAAATGTAGTCCGGTGGGAAGTTTAGTCCTAACAGTATTTGTACAAATGTAGTCCGGTGGGAAGTTTAGTCCTAACAGTATTTGTACAAATGTAGTCCGGTGGGAAGTTTAGTCCTAACAGTATTTGTACAAATTACATCTGAAACGACTGACGTTTCTAAGACATTAGTGAATATATATTTTTTTATATTATGTACTATTAAAAGACTTCTGTGAACTACAGAAATGAATATTTAAAATCATGTATGTTGCAATGAAGCAGTTAAAAACTGCCAGTACTCACAATTATAATCAAAAAGTGGAACTAATTTTCACTCATCTTTTTCATGAGTGTAGCCGTGAGGGAGCAATCTCGAAGAACAAAATGGTTCCTGGTTTTTCACACGTTAACCAGCAGAACTTTGTTCTAGATATTTATGCACGTCAAGAAAATCTCAATTTCCACAGCAGAAAATTAATTATTTGCTTAAACTTCAAACAACCCATTGTTTCAAAAATGTTAGGCCTAGTCTTACCTAATAATCACACAGTCTAAATGATCATTCAAAGGTCCTTCCTGAGTGATGAATGAAAAGTCTGGAAATCTCCGCTACAAAGGAAGACTACACATTAGATATGCTTATAAAACACTGAAAAAAAAGCTGTGTTTTTAAATAGCTTCTGACAACACTTATGTCTTAAATCATAAATGTTTATATTAGTTTATAACTGAAACTTACATTTAACATAGCCATAACGTACATTCATGCTAATCAAAACATGTAATAGTTACATAAATTCAACCTGAGCTCACATTTGAACTTATGTCTCTATTTAACATAAAACATTGTGTTCACACCAGTTATATTAGTAAATGAAGACTAAAAACAATTTTATAATATATACAATATTGAATCAACATGGTACACTTACAATAAGCTTCAACAAGAATATTAATTTATCTGTACGTAAACATAACACATAAGATAACAACACAAGTACTAGTGTATTGTAATATTGTTCAATTGAAAGGGAAAATCACACATGAGCACTAAAAGAACAGGACATACTGAGTTAGTGTTATTTGTGTATAGTATTATAGAATTCTGCTGTCTGTTCATGTATTCTATGTTTACAAACTCAAACTTTCAAATTTCAACAAATTAAGGTAAATTTGTTTCACCATCCTTTATTTCTTTACAAAACAAGTCAATATACACACTCTCCGATACTTTTCTAAACTAATGCTAAAAGTGCTAATTATTTATTTAAATGTTAGGCTTTTGTCAGGTAAACATATATCCAAATAAAAATCAACAATGTGCAACAGACCACATATTTAATATAAAAAAATCTTACATAAAACACATGAAAAGAAATACTAAACATTTACTGGCTATCTGCAAAGTTATACTTGTGTGTGGCACTACCAACTTCATGGCTATCTGCAAAGTTATACTTGTGTGTGCCACTACCAACTTCATGGCTATCTGCAAAGTTATACTTGTGTGTGCCACTACCAACTTCACATTTCTTCTCTTAAAATAATTTTGTTCTTTAAGATACTGGTCACTCAAACAGTAAACAGATTATTAATTATATATATTTTTTAATATTATTCTCACAACTAAAAGGAATGGTAAAACCTAGTTAATTTCAAGTCGTTTTTTTCCTAAAAATACAAAATAATGGTCAGTTCAGTTCCCACACTGATGCAGGAAAAATTAAAGTTTTAACGGCAAATCACAACAAGCTTTTTAAAAGTAAAATTTAGAAACATATACAATGACTAGATTTCGGATAAACGGTAGTAATTATCTAACAAAACAATCTGTACGTGTGTTTTCAAACAGATTACAGATGAATATTGAATCATATTTCATTCTGAGCCACAACTCACTTCACATCTGTCGTAACCAGCCATTCAGTATACTCTACAAACAACCATGACAAGTTAACAGTTAATGATAAATTACACCAGCTCTCCTATTCCATGTTTTCAGTATGACTTAGTTATCAAAAAATTCGAAGATTTTTTATTGAAGTCCTTACCTAAGGATGAGACTTTTCAATACTTTTCAGTGGTGCCAGATACAAAATTAGATAATTATAAACCTGAAATTAGCTTAATTTGTTGCTGTTTACATCAACACTTCCTTGTGCAACAGAAACATTTTCAGAGTCCATATTGTAGCTCCAATAGCAATATGAAATACTGTAAATATCACATATCTATGTTGTAAAAATGGACAAATCTTCCATTTTTACCCAAAATTTAATTACAAACTCATTTAAGTATTAATTACTTGAGACTGATGGATGGAAGAAATGATCAGTACAAATTACCAATCACTTAATCATCACCTAAGCCTACCTCGTCATTGTATCCCATATGCATGCCACAGTCCAACATAATGTTCTTTCCTCCAATCGAGAGAAGGATACAGCTTCTACCAACATCTGAAATGTAAAAATGGTGCACAAAAAGAAGTACTAAAGAGAAAACTAGAATGAAAACAATGTAATGCACTCAAATAGTTAAGGTTTGCATTCAACTGTCACCACCAGATCGTGCAAGTAACTAGTTTTAATTTTTACTGAAACGTGAAAACTGAGTGACAATTGTATTTACACAACAACCATATCCCAACACTGAACAGTAAACTCGTGACTTTCAAAAAATAACCAGATCTCACTGTACATTTTTGGTCCCAGTCAATCCATTTATTCTTGACATTCTGTCCACAAGATTGGAATCAATGGACACGGACAAGCTCATATGTCCAACTATACAATATTTTGCTGTGGGGGCAGCAAAATCAGTAAAATAGTTCTTTAGCAACACAACAGTCAATGTCTCTAGAATTTATGGTACATAAAAAAAACACTCATCTTTTCACTTTTCTCTCTATTCTCAGGTGCTTTTACAATATGCCCCATCCTTTATTTCATAGCTTAGAAATATGGAAAATTCACACCAAACATTACTGTGTCGGTAAGTAAAAAATATCTTCACACCAAACGTTAACATGTTGGTAACTACGAAAAAATTCACACCGAAAATTAAAATGTTGGTAATTAAGTAACAAAAAATTCACATTAAATATTAATGTGTTGGCAAGCAACAAAATGTAAAAAACTTGTGTTTTAAATTACAAAAAATAAATTAAACATTACAAAAAAAAAAGATTCACAACAAAATATAACAGCATAATAATTAAGAAAGAAAAAATTATTTGAGGGGGTGAAGAAAAACAAAACAGAAATAACAACTGGTACATAACTATTCTATGTAACTGGTATGAACCATAAATTTTCAAGCAAAAATTTTGAATCATACAAAATAAAATTGTTCATTCTTCTAGCCACAAATACGGTAAAAACCAAATTACACTTATAAGAAATTAACCATTTTCCCCAAACTCAATAAAACAAAAGTAAATAAACAAAATCTGAAAGTAAAAAAATTTGAAAAATATTTCCTACAAACTAGAATTATTACTTTCTGTTGAAAACAATAAAACAATCACTGAAATGCCACCATGATATTTGGTAATTTCTGAACTCTTGTCACCAATAATGTTACTTCAATATGTCTCTTAAAATGATGCCTGATGATACAGAAACTAAATGTGTTTCATTCTGATGGTTAAGGTAAGAACTTCTTTTATATATAACCTTGGTCTGCTCACCTTGACCAGCACCTAAAATAAAAGAAATGTGCACTTTGTACAAATATTAACAGAGATAAATATATTTTATCAAACTTGTAGTTTTTATTACTTTTATAATCTCAATATTCATACAATCAAAGAATGTTATATAAGAAAATACACATAATTTAATTTACGCATTCACTCATGCAAATCTGTTAATAGGTAATCCCAAAATATACAGTGCATAAAATTTATTTGGATAACTGAAAGTACACAAGCGGATCAGTCTATATTAGTCACTACATAGCCTAAAAATGTAATTTAAATGTCTCTTGTGACACACCTAATTTTACAGCTTTTATTTTTACAAGTTAAGATACTAAAGCTACAAAATAGAGCTATACTACTGAGTAGCTAAAAAATGAAGATTAGAATCTGAACAGTTGCTAATTTTAAGATGACTGAAAGTTAAGAAATACTAATAACAATGTATTAAATATAGTTCACTATATCTGCCATATGATATCCAAACAAAAAACATCAGAAGTGCCCCTTCCACCCCCACAAAATCAGATCAAAGCTAGATCTCAAAAATACAACCTGGCAGTCTAAGGCCAGTTGTATGGTCAAGGACATAAAAAAAAGACGTCTTGTAAATGACTATCAAATTTTGTAAACATGACAGCATTTTGGACAGACAATTTTAAGCAGACAGTACATGAATAGCTTAAAACCTTGCATTCAATTGCAAGTCAAAAGTCAATACCTAATGTCTTGAAATATTTACTTGACATCCAATTTTGCAGAGAAAAAGAAAGTAATTTTGAATACAAAAGTTTCTTCTGCTAATCAGAAGTGCACATCATATATCATATATCTCCACTCTGTGGTACACCAGTAAACTTTAAACAGGAAAAAACAAAAGCTATTTTGTACATCTATTTTAAATAACACATTTAGAACTTATGTTCATAAAACATTTGAACAATAGATAGGTGAATCATGCAACTTAAATCTAAGAGGTAAGTATGAATGAATTTTGTGCAATTATACAAAGAAGTCACATTCAAAAATATATAAAAAACAGCCAATCCCCCTCCTACAAACACAAATGCAGCACCTTATTTCAATCTCAGCTCTATTTTTATGCTTCGATCTTATTACCCAGTGTCAACATAAATGATAGATATAAACTTCAAAACTAATCATGAATTTTAAAATCACATTTTATACACCACAAACACTGAGCTATAGCAATATCCGTAATATAGTGAAGCACTTAACTTAAAATCAGAAATGAAAATTTATTAGGCTTATATACCACGACTCTGTACACAATTCTCAATCAACAGTGCGCTTCTCTCTGAAAATAAAATTATCTATTCATTCTCACTCTAAAAACTATATAATGCTTCTGACCTAATGGTGTCACTTTTATTTCAGCCATAGAAATCCCGGTTTTCGTCTTACAAAATAAAAATAATGAACTAAAATCGGCTTAATCAAACAAACATATGCTAAGCGCCCTCTGGCAAATAAATATTTTCCAATATATTTTAAAAGCACCATTTTCATCACACATATTGTATTTCATATGCATTAGAAACAGTTTTTTTTCAGTATTTCACTATAACTAGCATTCACGGAATATTTTCATAATAGATCATTTGCAGATCACTCGCTTGTTTATGTCTGATAACTTAGTACATATAATAAGTGTTATTTAGAAATGAAAATTACTTAAGTAAAGAAGCATTTTAGGTTAATACAACAATAAGTCGGAAAACAATGATTTATATAATTACAACCATAAAAAGTGAAACATTTTGAGAGGAACGTACTATTTGTTTCTACAGAACATTCTGTTGAAACACATAGTATGTTCCATCAGAGATAAATCAATACATTACACTTATAAGCCGTTGTTTAAGAACTTATTATTAGAAATTGGAATTTGTAAATAATTTTTGTTTATTTACTAAGATTTATTTTAGATCTTCATGAGCTTTTCGTGACAGCTGCATATAGTTTATGTTATACATTTGTATAGTAATAGCTTGATTATTATTTTTTTTTATTGACCAAAGCAGGTCCTGAAATAATTTAGAAATGATAATTTAATATACTGTCAAGTCAAACCTTTCACTGACCACTTAAATGAGCTTTTAAGCATAATACCACTAAATAAGGCCTGACATGGCCAAGCGCGTAAGACGTGCGACTCGTAATCCGAGGGTCACGGGTTTGCGCCCGCGTCGCGCTAAACATGCTCGCCGTCCCAGCCGTGGGGGCGTTATAATGTCACGATCAATTCCACTATTTGTTGGTAAAAGAGTAGCCCAAAAGTTGGCAGTGGGTGGTGATGACTAGCTGCCTTCCCTCTGGTCTTACACTGCTAAATTAGGGACGGCTAGCACAAATAGCTCTCGAGTAGCTTTGTGCGAAATTCAAAAACAAACAAACATATAAGAAATGTTTATTTACTACATGATGAAAAAGGTACACTTCTTAAATTTGAAGAATGTCAGTTTGTTTCTGAATACAATAAAATGCACAACAAATTTTCTTCAGTGACTCAGCGAAAAATAAACCGAAAAATGTTACACAACATCACTCACAATCTCCCAAAGTTTTAATTTATGTAATAAGTTGTAAATAAAGTTGACGTTCATCATTTAGTAACGATTGTTTTCATTGTCGTTTGTTGCAAGTTGAGTCCATTATATTAAAACGATTTTTGGAGGCTTACCTCGACGTTATAGTGTGTTTGTTTGATTTCGCGCAAATCTACTCGTGGGGTATCTGCACTAGCCGTCTCTAATTTAGCAATGTAAAACTAAGTTGAAGGCAGCTAATAATCACCACCTACCGTAAACTTTTGGGCTATTCTTCTGCCAACGAATAGTGGTATTGACCGTCACACTATAACGTCCCCAAAGCTGAAAGGGCGAGAATATTTGGCGAGACGGAGATTCGAACCCTCGGATTACGAGTCGTGTGCCTTAACCATCTGAGTATTTCTGAGTAAAAACAATATTCAGAAACAAATGATTTCGCTACTTTTTCACGTCATCAAGAACAAAATCTTAAACGTGTTTTTCACCTAATAATTTCAAACAATGTCTTTTCTCTTCCTCTTCAAGTATGAACTATAAACCATTATTTAATACACCCGACACTCAGTAGTTCAAACTTCTTGTTATAAGCCTCGTACCCCTGTATGTAGGATACACACATAATTTTCGAGCCTGTGATAACGAAGTCGTTATATATTACCCACTTCCTGATGTAGAAATCAAATAATGTATAACATCTGGATTGTTCAGATTAGTGACAGCACAAGAATACATAGTGATTCAGCGAATTTAAAACGTTAAAATCGAGTTTTGATACCCACCTTGGTCAGAACACACGTAATCTGTTGTATTGCTTTGTGCTTAACCAAAACATAGGAACTAAAAGGTAATAACTTATAATATCCGAAAATTCAGTATCCCTATGAAATACTGAAGACAGTTACAGTATACAACCACCCACCATTAACGTTAAGAGGTTAACTAGCAATTACATAACACGCCTAATACAGCTTAAAATACAATGAATATCATCGTTATTCTACTAGTGGTATTAGTAGCATAGTCATGCCCAGTGTGAACTCTTAAAGTTATCCAGTATAATGACATTTTGGTATTTTGGTATTACTGAAAAAAAAAGTTGTTTAGGGTAACATTTATATAGCTAGTAGGGTGATGTTAGTTATGAATGGAGTTTTATTTTGACATAAAATGTGTTGATGGTAGGTGGCGTATTATTATTCAAATAACTGTGCTTTTTCTTTCTTTTTTTTTCTATTAGTTTATAAATTATTTTTGGTGTTGCATATGTATGGACCCGACTAGTTAGCTTCAACATCATGAGGTGTCCACAAGGACACTCAGGCTCAATATCTGAAATAAATAAAAAATGTCAAAAGTCCAAATTTCATTTAAACAGCAAAGTCAGAAAAGTAACCGAATTATCTTGCACTACTTTCAACATTAACCTTGATTTGTTAAATACATAACATAAACTACAGCTAAGGCCAAAGAGAGCGAATCACTTTAAAATACATCACTCGTTGAACATTACCAACCGAGAACGAAGTTAGACTTTGTATGAACCGTGTTTACACTGACCTTGAATTTTGATAAGTAAAAACGGATGAGATAATTATCCAATATCTTAAAACGAACAGATGATTGCAAACAAAAAGAAGAACCTTGCAAGTATCAACTCGAATAAAACAGACATTCTTGTGAAAAAACACGATAATTAAACAAAGTGTGTTAAAGATCAAGGGCATGTTCAAGTAAATATAATTTTTATTTTGATGCTTTATCTGTTATGCTTATAGCATCATATTTACATAAGTACGTTCGCTGGGAAATAAGCCTCCAAATCTATGACTAATCTTGCCAACCAATATTTAGTTTAAAACTTAAAAAACAAACCATGTAGACCCTAAAAATTCAAAATCAAGAACTCTGTGAATTTTCTTTACTTTGTTTATTTTTGGTGAGAAAACATTCAGTGAAAGTCAGCGTGTTAAAAATTAATAAAATCATTGAGATGTTTGTTTGGTTTGTTGTTGTTGTTAAGCGCAAAGCTTGTTTTTTTGTTTGTTTGATTTTTGGAATTTCGCACAAAGCTACTCGAGGGCTATCTGTGCTAGCCGTCCCTAATTTAGCAGTGTAAGACTAGAGGGAAGGCAGCTAGTCATCACCACCCACCGCCAACTCTTGGGCTACTCTTTTACCAACGAATAGTGGGATTGATCGTCACATTATACACCCCCACGGCTGGGAGGGCGAGCATGTTTAGCGCGACGCGGGCGCGAACCCGCGATTACGAGTCGCACGCCTTACGCGCTCGGCCATGCCAGGCCAAGCGCAAAGCTACATAATGGGTTTTATATAATGTGTTTGCTCTGCCCTCCAGAGGTATCGAAAGTCGATCTTTGTTCAGCGTCATAAGCCTACAAAGTTATCCCTGAGCCACAGATGGCTTTTTGAGTAAAAAAAAACTATAGCGATAATTCTTATCCACGATAAATAAATAACATTAATCTAAACAAATATAACACATAAAATTACACATTTATAATAGATTTTAATTATTCGAATATTTTGTGAGTGCGTTGAATTCTTCGTAAACTACGTTTAAATACATTTCTAAATGTTTTAGTGTCATTTTAAAGTATAAGCTACATTTAAATCACTAACAAATGGTCACCAACATACCACAAAAAATACAAAGCAAAGGCATACTTAACGCCAGAATGTGTGCGTTTCAACGCATGCTCGTGAAACTTCAGACATCTGTGTCAAGGCTACGAGTTGCGTAATAGAGAACAGTATTAATTTTCTTTAAAAGAGAGTTACATGTAAAAATAAAATTATACGTTAAATTCCAAATATAGAACTACATATAGAGGAAAAAAACACTATTTGTTAGCAAGTGAAACGATATAGTGGAGCTCTGTCATATTAAAGTTCTGCTTTTCTATTTACGGACATGACTAGAAAAAGAGACAATCGCGTTTGTGAGAAAATGTGTGTCCAAAATTTACTGAATGAAAATATCCTCAAGCAATAGCGTGAAATTAAAGCTGTGGTATAACCTGGTAAATAGACTTACAGTTCCGAAGGACTAGAGTTCTTCCGATGTGAATTCTGACTGAGATCATTTTAAAAAAAGTAATAAAAATGTAAAGAAATAACCTAAAACGGGACGAAAAGTGACGGAGAAAAATACAATACACTGAAAACAAGAGACAAACGTATTCGTAGGGTTTGTTTTGTTTTGAACTTCCACAAAGCTGCATGAGGGCTCTCTGCGATAGCTGTCCCTAATTTAACGCTAAGATTAGAGAGAAGGCAACTAGTTATCACCACCCACCGCCAACTATTTTACCAACGAATAGTGAGGATTGACCGTAACATTATAGCGCCCCCACGGTTGAAAGGGCAAGCATGTTTGGTGTGACGGGGATTCGAACCCGCGACCCTCTGATTATGAGTCGAGTACCTTAACCAGCTGACCATACTGGGACGTATTCGTAAGGAGTATGTTAGATCGGCGAGAAATGTTATTATTGGACGTTAAGCAATAAACTACATAAAGGGCTACCTGCGCTTTGCTCACCACGGGTATCGAAACCCGATTTAGAACGCAGAATGTCCGTAGACATTCCGCAATGCCAATGGTGTGGGCGAACGATAGAAAGAAAGAGTAGAGTAAAAATAAATCTTAGTGAATTCTGTCACCAATGAAAATACAGAAATTTCAAAAAATATAAAAGTTTACTAAAGGAGTAGAAATTTATCACCCTAACAAGAACTGTAAATAATATGTTTAGTGTCCAACATACGTATGTGGGGGGAAATGAGTGTATAGTTTACAATAATTTTTTAAACCTTAGTTTCTTTATTCTTTATAAATTTACTGTAAGAAACTGTTGCTCCCCATTGGCCTCCGAACTTACACTGGATTTTAATACACGTGGTGGGCAGATCATAGTTAGCCCAATGTGCTGCTTTGCGCTTAACTGCAAAGAAACACATTTCAAAATAAACTTGCATGTGTTGTGATTAAAATATTATTATAGTTAGAGTACAAGAGCTACAATTCTTATTGCGATTTTAACAACTATTAAAAAATAACAGTCTTATTTAACACTAGTTGTAAATTGTTTGTTTGTTTTTTGGAATTTCGCATAAAGCTACTCGAGGGCTATCTGTGCTAGCCGTCCATAATTTAGCAGTGTAAGACTAGAGGGAAGGCAGCTAGTCATCACCACCCACCGCCAACTCTTGGGCTACTCTTTTACCAACGAATAGTGGGATTAACCATCACATTATAACGCCCCCACGGCTAGGAGGGCGAGCGTGTTTGGGATGCGAACCCGTGACCCTCAAATTACGAGTTGCACGCTTTAACACGCTTGGCCATGCCGGGCCAGTTGTAAACTCATATATACATACATTTCTAATCAAGCAATGTCATTGACATAGCCAGCTAAACTGTGAAACTATATTTGATAGCATCACAGCTGGAATAGTAAAATTATTTCTCTCTCTCTGTCCCGGTATGGCCAGGTGGTTAAAGCACTCTACTCCAATTCGAGGGTCACGAGTTCGCGACCGCGTCGCGCCAAACATGCTCGCCCTCCCAGCCGTGGGAGTAACGGTCAATCCCACTATTCGTTGGTAAAAGAGTAGCCCAAGAGTTAGCGGTGGGTGGTGATGACTAGCTGCCTTCCCTCTAGTCTTACACTGCTGAATTAGAGACGGCTAGCGCAGATAGCTTTCGAGTAGCTGTGCGCGAAATTACAAAAAAACAAACAAACGGTATCGTATATTTATTTTTGTTATGTCCTCTACAATTTATATACTTATACCACAAGAAAGAGAGAGATACAGAGCAAGCGAGATAACTCATTGCTGTGGAATAACATCTTCCTTTCTGATAAGAAACAATCGCGTCATTTTGAGTAGATTGACGTAACGTTTATATCATATTTGTGATGTGAAGGTTTTGTGTGTGGTCTTTGCTTGGGCTTGTGTAGGTTGTAACTAGAAACAGTAAAACTATAAGGTAAATAAGTATGGTGATTGCTTTTAACAGAATTAATTTTACATTTCGCAGCTTTTCGCGACAAAATCGGTTATTCAGTCGAATTATTAAAAGAACTTTCTGTGGTTATTCTAAAGAACGATTTCAACCGCTGAACAGAGAACCAAAATGGATGTCTGCAGAGGAGGCAGTACAAATAATAAAATCTGGTTGGTATTTTAATAATGTTAAGCGCAACGGAATAAGTTTAAAACTATTCCACAGATAAATCTGATACGACACTTTGTTATTCTTTGTTATTCTATACTACAATGGTGTTACGAACGCCCTCTTCATTGAACTTTATTTACAATGAGAAAATGGCAAAAAATGTGAAAAAGATGAAGTAATAAATTGGAAGGATTAATTTTTATTTTTTACCCAGCAAGACAGGTCGTGATGCTATTAGTAATACCGAATATATAACACTCTTGACATCGTGAACTGTATATAGGAACAAACTGTTAAGTTATATAACTGTTATTTTAAAATTTACAGATTATGTACTACAGGCAAGAACTGACATTGGAATAAACACTGTACGAAATTTGACTAGATAGTATTAAAAGTAATATTAGTGAAACTGAAAAGTTAACCTCATGCAAAAATATGCATAAGCTAGTAAAGAGGCCAACAAATGCAACATTTGTTCTCCAGCTTTGAGGTATGGTTGTATGTATGAAAGTGTGGCATCAAAAACGTATGAAAAAGCCAATGTAGCAATTTGCACAATGTACCTGTAGTTAGAAGTGGAATGTCTGTACAAGACATGAACATATTACATCATCTCATGTGTTATTTTAAATTATACAAATACATCATGTTACAGGTAACTCACTGCTATTTTCAAGTTTGAGGTCTTTTATTCTGTTCCAGAGAACAGCATGTAATATTGTCACATTTACCATTACAAGTTTTGAAGAATTATATCCAGTGAAATAAATTATGAATTTATTGAAGTAATGACAAATAACAAGATCTACCTTTATGAAAACTATTTTAGACCTGATATTCCAGATGAGATTTTTTACAAAAGATACAAGTATGATTTTGATTAAAAATCTGTTTAGAAACACAATATTAAAATAACATTATACAGTATCATGGTTCAGAAAGATGCACAGAAATTATGCTCATAACACATACATTGTAAAGTTGTTTGTCAGTCACAGTTTTATACATTTATTTTAGTACAATACACTCAGAAATTATATAAATATTTATCATAATATTAGTATTTCTTCAACTCGTTCTAATTTCTTTTTTTTGAAAAAACATGTTTATTGACATTATTGTAGCATGGTAGACAAAACTTGGTGGAACAGAATTTTTAGGTTAAAATTGTTACATTAATTTATGTGGTTCATTATACACTGAAGTTTCACTCTGTACAAAAAATACTAGTATTACAAACATGTTAACAAAATATTAGCTGTGTCCCAATTGGATAAGAGTGCATAGATGAACTCCAATAGCATCATCTGTTTGACTTCTAAAGTATGAATTTGTAAGCTGCATAGATAAACCACAATTTTGTTAAAGGTTAATGAAATACTACCAAAAGCTTAATAAAGTAATGTGTAAACTCAGCAGATTATCACAAAACAACAGTTTGTAATACCAATGGAAATATTGTACTGTAGTAATGCTAACAACAGGTATGAATTTTTGGGCTTTGCAACTTGCAATATACAAGTTATCACAAGCACATTTATATTTTGGAAAGAGAAATATATATCTGTCTTAAACACTCTCCCATAATGTTTCAAGTTCTTTTGTCTTGACACTGGCTTCCATTATGGTATGATGCAATTACACATATTTCCAATTTTATGATATCCAGAGTGCCTCAGAAGTCTGGACCCACAGGCAAAAATACACAATGTCTTCATAGGTTATTTATTACTCAAATTGCATGCCATTAACAGCTATGCACACACCTGTTGTCAGTAGACAGTGTCATCGAGGTCTTTTCTTACCTGAAAGATGTACAACTGACATTAGAAATGCTTGTTCAATATATGATGTCAATTTTTCATATGGGTCCAAACTTCTGAGATACCACATGTAATGAAAGTTTAGGTTCTATCTGTTAATAATAAGTTTTATTTTTTTGTATTTGATTAAATAGAAGAAACATTGTTACTCCCAGCATTTTACATTACTTTAAAATAAATATATAACCTTGTTGGAATTGCATATAATTCCAAAGTTCCATTCATATAATCCTTCCTATTACATTCATGGTTTACATGTCCGTTCTGTGTAGATGTATAAAGAACAAACAGCCCTAGGCTTGAGATTTTTTTTGATGTTGCTCTAAGTAATGTAGATAATCCCTCATCCTCTAATCTGATTCACCCTTAACTTTGTGATTAACTTAAAATGACAGTTTTGGAATATAACTCACTTTTAAAGGGTGCATATACACCATTTTAAAATGTTTTTGAGTACTGATTGGTGAAAAACTTTCTGATACAATGTTTCCCTTCATTCACATTAACTATTCTCATTTGATACTGTCCTCTGTATGTGAAGATTTTTATTATACATGCCATAAGCCTTCTACACACACTTCATTGGAATCAAATGATTCTAATGTGTGTCTCATGTTAATCATTATGCGTCACTTCACCACCAATAGGAACAAAGCACACTTACGTGACTCATGTGACTCCCTCTATGAGCCTCTACCAAACTATCACTTCTTGTTTGGTAGAGCTAGCACTCAGATGTTCTTTTTGTCTTGATTAGTGTTTTACATTGATATAAGTATCAAAGTGGTTTCAATTTAATATACTCAAGAAATCTGACAACAATCCAGTGCACTTATCCTTATTCTGATTATATTTATTTTTACTTCAAATGCTTTTCTTAACTGCTGCATTAACTTACCTCTGTTTGAACCTATTTCCTCTTGTTCTTTGTTTCACTTATTTCTTAAGATGCATTTATTTCTTCCTTTGGCATGTGAATGTTGGCAGTTTAACTTGTTTAGCATTCATATTACATGCACACTTTATCACCATACCTATCTTCTCTTCTCTCCAGATCATTCCTTTCTTCAAAACACTGTAGCTTCTGAGGATGTCTCTTCCTTGTCTCTCTAATCTCAACCCTGTCCAGATCTGGATAGACTTCGATGTCCTATTATCTGCCCTTCATTGTTGTATTGCCCATATGGCTTCCTTTTGTGGTTACCATTCCCAAATCTTTATCTTGTGGCAAACCTCTTCATCCACAGATTTCTGCTCTTGCACTCTCACCAGTTGAGTTCATTGTTTGATTCATTTGGCTTATTTCTCTTTGTCCAATTCCCATCATACTTTTTTCCTTGTTACCTCTCTTCAAGTCCAACAACTTACCTCTTCCCTTGCTTTTGGAGGAAATCCTGCAATAAGGCCTGTGGACCATCCATAACATTTTCACCTCCCTTTATTTGCTTCATATTGTGGTTTTGGCTTTTTTTGAGTTTTTTCCTTCTATCTGTGTCTTTACTTCAGACTTCAGTGTGACTCTGACACTAGGTACATCTTTACCAATACTTTCTTTTTTTCAGAGGTCCATGCTACTTACCTTCATTATGCTCTGTGGTGATAAGTGCCTGACAAGGTATTGTTTTAACACTAAATCTGTACAATATGCATGTTGACTAGCACTTTTTTTCCATGGCTTCAAATGCTCACCATTGGGATTCTATGTTTCACAAAATTGCTTGTAGTTGAATAACATCATGATATTTTGCTTCGTAAGTATGCCCCTTATGGACTGTACCACCTATGGACTTCATGAATAAAGCAGAATAAATCAGTGTGCTTTGCTTTTCAAAATAGGGTTTTGTCATCATACATTACACTATCTCAGGTGATGATATTCTTCCAGAATTTCCAACTCATTTTCACCCCTTCTTTTTTTAGTGGAGTATCGGATCCTTACCACTCATCAGTTCCAAGCTGCTAGAGTAGTTGACTGTGGAGACACCCTATTGAATGTGTTCCACAAAAAAGGCTATAACTAATATTCAGTAAAGAGTGAGGTGGTAGTATTCTGCTGATGTAGTTAAGATGTGGTCTCCAGAGGAGTTGAGCTGTAACCTTACTAGATGGCATGGCCTCTGATTTATACAGTCACTGGATTTGAGCTGTCAAAATGCAGTTAATATTTTCGACTTGGAGTCCTCATCCTACTGCCATGTAGATATCAGTACCTAGTGACCTGGTGTTGGACTTAGAATAAATCAATCATCATAAGTTCTCACACAGGTTTCTGGTTTGTCTATCTTCCTCCTTCAATATCCCACATCTGTGTTGTGGTTCATGGTTCAGCTGTGGCATGTGAGGTTGTTTTGGTTCTATTTTTTTGGCTATCCTCATTCTCTTTTTTTATGTGGATGTTATTGCCACTTGGAAGGTCCTGGCCTGTTTCCTGATTGGGAAGTTGAATGCATGTGATAAACATCTTTTCACTATCGTATGTTCAATTTCCAAATTGATAACTCAGAACTGTTAGCTTTGTGTCCATCTGGTAGTTATCATCCACTAAAAGTAAACCTCCCTCCACACACTCACATACTGAGTGAAACACAGTTTTCGTATTTGCCTGACAGTTGTGATGTAGTCATATCATAGTCCCGAGGAACCTACTGGAAGTAAATAAATGTTAGAGATGGCTGATAAGGGTATTAAAACTCTTTTATTTAAGACACAAGATAAATAACATTTTGACTTCCACGGGTACTCATCAGGTGAAGAAACAAAATCTGTAATGCGATTAAACAACTGGTTCATTGTATAATATTAAATATGAAATTAGGGACAATGGAATAAATTACATTCCTACATTAAGTTAAGTAATTTTATAAAGAATTTTTAAAAAAATCAAATGCCATAAAAGTGAAAGAATTGTTTTCTGAAAAAGTCCTGAAGTTTACAGAAACTCTACAGATCAAAATATTCTGTAATGTAGTGCACAGTGTGTCTCTAAAATATGTTCAAAAGATACACAAGAAAATACTTGTCCCCTCATCTCTCAGGAATGGTGGGCTGCATTGTGGAATCTGACATCCTGAGTAAAAAATATTGGAAAGCTAAATTTTGGATCTCTGTAATTAGTCATAGGTATGCTTCATAGAAAATATGGATATTGTATGAGAATTATGCAAAATATTTACAGGGGACACTGTATTTTTACAAGGAATTGCTGCAACCCCTCAGAAGCTTGTGCCTGCTATGGTGGAACATGCCAAGAAAGAAAAGCTAAAGAACATTACAGTATGTCACATACATACAGTAGGTGCTGCAGAATACAACCATCCAGATTGTGAAGGTGTTGTAAACTACTGTCTTTCAATTCATAATGTATGAAGGTATTATAAACTAATGTCTGTCAACTTAGTGATTGAAGGTGTTGTAAACTACTGTCTATCAATTCATAATGTATGAAGGTATTATAAACTAATGTCTGTCAACTTAGTGATTGAAGGTGTTGTAAACTACTGTCTATCAATTCATAATGTATGAAGGTATTATAAACTAATGTCTGTCAACTTAGTGATTGAAGGTGTTGTAAACTACTGTCTATCAATTCATAATGTATGAAGGTATTATAAACTAATGTCTGTCAACTTAGTGATTGAAGGTGTTGTAAACTACTGTCTATCAATTCATAATGTATGAAGGTATTATAAACTAATGTCTGTCAACTTATTGATTGAAGGTGTTGTAACCTAGTGTCCATGATCTTACAGTGTATGAAAATATTGTAACCTAGTGTCTATCAACTTACAGTGTATGGAGGTATTGTATTGTCTATCAACTTACAGTGTATGGAGGTATTGTATTGTCTATCAACTTACAGTGTATGGAGGTATTGTATTGTCTATCAACTTACTGTGTATGGAGGTATTGTATTGTCTATCGACTTATGGTGTATGAAGGTGTTGTAAACTAGTATACATGCACTTACAGTGTGTGGTGCAGATAGCCTAGCTGCTTTGTGCCATAAAACACTAATTCAACCAACTTACAGTTTATGAAGGTATTCTAAACTAGTGGTAGTTGTGTGTTTGTGTATATATATGGTATAAACAAAGTTAATCATAGATCAGGGCTTGCATTCACTATTTTTATAACTTTTGAAGACAAATCACCACTACAGATGACAAGTAAGGGTTAAATCACTTCTTGTTTATGTTAGATTTTTGTTTATGTTTAGGTTTTTCTTTCTCTTCAGTTGTGGTAAACATCAACACTTTGATAGTTACTGGTTTTATGCTGTCCAGTATAATGCATAACAAAAAGTATCGTTTGTTTTTAAAACTGAAACACTTAATAGTTGTGTCTGTACAGAAATGAGAGTTTGTTTGTACTTTCAGCTAAATATTTAAAACAGCACAAACACATTTTATGTATAACAGTTTATACAAAATATCCATATGATAATTTGCTCCTTGATGTTGAGTATAGCTCTTTCAAAAGTAATTTAGTTTACTGAAAACTTCCTTAAAACACACTTATTTTGTTCAGTTCGACTTTCTTTATGTTTTACTATCTTAAATTAAACTGAAAAATGAAAAACTTCTAGTCCTCACCTCATTTTAGCCTCCTAGAGGATATTACTGTTCTTGACTCTCACGTAAGTGTTAGTGTTACGTGGCTCTTTAAAATTAATTTGACTCGAAATTTACATTTGCTTAGCTTGATGTTGACGAATATAATACATGTCTCATTTACCATTCAAAAACTGATTTTTAAATTTGTTTAGCATTTTCCTAATTTGAATTTTGACCTACAAAACAAAGCTATTTGAAATTAAAAATCAAACCCTGATTTTTTTGATTTTTTTAAATTGTAAGAGAGTAGTTGGAAAAATACATTGATATTGAAAATAATTTGTCCCTAAATCTTTCATATGTTAACCAGGCATATTCAGAAGTAATTCCTTCTTTGTGGGTGGAAATTGTCGTGAAGCTATCAATAGTGGACGAGGTGACTTTGTGCCCATTTTTCTGGGAGAAATTCCTTTCCTTTTTCACAGAGAGATCGTCAAACCTGATGTAGCCTTGGTCCAAGTTACACCACCAGACAACCATGGTTACTGTAGTCTTGGGTCAAGTGTGGATTGCACAAGAGCTGCTGTGCAACATTCCAAAGCAATCATAGGTTAGTAATAAACTCTAGAATTTTTAATTTAATAAAAAAGACAGATATCTATTTCCAGTTATTAAAATTTTTATGTAATTATTAAATAATTTGTCCTTGAACAGTAAGTCTATGAATTTGCAATGCTAGAATCTGGGTTTCAACACTCGTGGTGACAACCAACAAAGAGACCATTGTTGTTTTTTTTAAGCTAAAGACAGTTCAAAATTTTCTACTCAGTATCTTTTAAAAGGTCTTAAAATAGATTCATTTTGTACCAATGATACTAAAGTTTCTTTGTCAAGAAATAAAAGTTAAATAAGTATTTCTTTTTGTGTGAGTTAGCAAGTTGTTATAAATCAGTTTTAATAAATATACTATAGTTGTACCCGCCATCTGGTGACTTAATGTGTAATGAAAACTGACAATATTTAATTTCTAATAATTTTGAATTTTTATTTGTTATTTTCAGGAAAATTATAAAGATCTGTTAAGATTGCTGTATGTTCTCTAATGCGAGCTACCTGCAAAGATAGGATCTATAGTTATACCAGTAATTAATGTAGCTAATTTAATATATTAGTCCAACAAAGAGTATACAATGATATGGTCAGTAGAGATAGGTATGTATTGATTATTGAGTTAGGTGTACTTATTGCTCTGAAATAATAGGGCTTTGTGCTTATAGTATTTTGTGACATAGGTTAACATTTTTAAATGGCTTGTTTTGTTGGGTGTTATGCAAAGCAAAATGAAGTCTGTCTCTGCCAGCTATCCCTAATTTTAAACAAGTAAATGAGAGGGAAGATGATGAGTTAGTACTGGCAACCCTTGGGCAATTCTTCTGAAGTCTGATAGTGGGGTTTAGTTATAACCCGTTTAATGCACACATGACTCCAAAGATGGAGAGTGGTTGTGATTTTTGTTGTGCGTTTTTTAGCAAAATATGGAAAACAAAATGGTGTATAGACTTTTAGGTTCTGAAACTGTGATTCAGTGAGACATAATGAAAAGTCAGAGGAGTAGCTGTGATTTTTGGAAGGGTATTTATCTTAATTCAAACTCTATGAAATTTATAACTTTTGAAGACATCGATTTTAGAACAAGTTAGTATTTCATTTTAAGAGTTTGTCCTGTCAGAAATACAAAATTGTGGAGTTGTACTCGAAAAATTGTCCTGAAATGTAAACATTTTGATGGTCATGAAATCTTTTACAGTTATAATTGTATAAATAATTGTAGTTATGGAAAGAATCTGAATCATTTTTAAATACACTTAAACTTTATAAATCTAAATAATTTTTTCCATTATTTGGTCTGTTCTAACAGCTGAAGCTTCAATTTATAAAAATAATGTAACTGTTTGCCTATAAAGTTACAATATGTTTTTGCAGGCCAGGTAAACCCACGGCTGCCCAGGACATTTGGAGATGGATTGATTCATAAGTCTCATTTTGACGCTCTTGTAGAAGGTGAGCTGGAACTCCCTGAATTGAAACCCCCAAAACTGACTGATGTTGAACTAAGTATTGGAAAGCTAATTGCAGACAACCTGGTTGTAAATGGTGCCACTTTGCAGATGGGTAAGTTAGTTGTGAAATCTGCAAAGTAAATTTGTGTTTATGTTTACCTGTTATATAGGTATGTATGTGTGGAGAATATTTCTAAGTTATAAATGTTGTCTGATAGTTGTGGAATTTTCTAGAAAAAATGTATCAGGCATTTGAGCTGTTTTGATGGAAACTTAGATTTTGTTGTGTAATTATAAACTTCATACTCAAATGTGGAAGTCCATTTTGCTAAAATTATAATAAGTTGGCAAAAAAAGTGATTTATTTTTGGGGACTACTTGTTTCGACAGACCAACGCTATGTCAAAGCATGTAGTACATTTCCCTGAAAATAAATAGCTTCATCATGCTTATAAGTCATTGTTTGCTTACTTTTTGTGATATATCTGTATATATCACAAAAGGTGTGACGGTTATAATACTGATGTATCATTATTATTATTAATGAATGCTTTTTCAACTGTTTTCATATCTTTTTTTGGAGATAGGCGAAGATAAGTTCTTTTCTTTACCTTTGTAGTTTCTTTTAATTGAAAGTTTTTTTATTGGCTGGCTTGTACTGTGTACAGCTCTTATTCATCCATAAATCTCAATTCTTCTACTATTGTACTCGTATGTAGTAAATACCATACAGGTACTTTACTTATTACTTTCAAAGCATTCCAACTACTTAACTATTTTTTTACCTCTCTACTCCTTTTGTAAAAAGTTGAATCCTCAGTTTATTTACAGTTAGGTTTAATCTGTTCCAAAGTTTTAATTATTACATCCAAATCTTTTGCTACTAATAACAAAGGCGTATTACTTGTGAACTCTTTATTGTGTTATCTTTTTCTTTCTCTTCTGAAACTTAATGTATATTCTCTTGTATTCTCTTTTTAGTCAACTTCAAATAGTTTCGTCTTTTTGCTCCCACACTTCCAGCTCTTATCCTGCTCTCATGTGTTTCCAGTTTGTACTCATTCTCAGTGTAAGTTTTTGAACTTGTCTGTGCCACTATTTCTTTTTCCATCTTGATTGTTATTCTGCCACAATTAACGGTTTACTTTAATATTATTGTTATATTTATTTACATTTGTAGCTGATGTCAAAAATAATTGTTAACCATTAACATTTAATTTAATTTGATCACCAAACTTTACTAATCATGAGAACATTGTATAACTCTGTGAAGTTTAAACATGTTTGTCTGGTTCATTACAAACTTGTTTAAATTTCACAAATCATGAGAACATTGTATAACTCTGTGAAGTTTAAACATGTTTGTCTGGTTCATTACAAACTTGTTTAAATTTCACTAATCATGAGAACATTGTATTACTCTGTGAAGTTTAAACAAGTTTGTAATAAACCAGATAAACATAAAAGTGTTAATACCCATACCAGTAATTCTGAGATACATTTATATTTCAAGTGAGTTCCTAGTCCTCAAGAAAGACTAGAGGTTTTAACCACACTAATGTTTTTCAGAATTGCTGGTATGGGTATTAACACTTTTATTGCTAAGCAGAGAATAATGTTTCGACCTTCCGAGGTCATTTTCAGGTTAACAAAAGTTAACAGTTTATGTACTCAAATGTATTGCTAAAAAGGCCTAGTTTATTAGTTTTTTTAACTCTAGGTTCTTTGCAAAGAAATTGCTATGCATTTAAATCTGCATTTTAGAATGTAATTCACTAAAATAGAATGTCTGAAAATTGCTATTATTTAAGTGACTATATGAGTAATCCATAAAGAGGTTTAAAAAGACTTTCAGTTACACACATTAGTCACTTGTTAATGTTGAGATGACCTCGGAAGGTAAGGTCAAAATGTTGCTCTTGTTATCAATAAAAGTGTTAATACCCATATCAGCAGTTCTGAGATGCAAAACTTTAGTCTGTTGCACAAGGGTCTTTCTGCAATTTACAGGAAATAAAATGCAATTTGCCAGAACAAAATTTAAAAGCATTTTGTACTCGTCAGATGCTCAAGTCATCAGACTTATTTAAATGTTTTTCTATACTGCAGGTATTGGTTCCATTCCGGATGCTGTTCTGGCCAGCTTGAAAGGTCACAAAGATCTGGGAGTTCATTCTGAAATGTTTAGTGACGGTGTGGTAGACTTGGTGGAATCAGGCTGTATCACCAACCACCAAAAGAAAATCCAACCAGGCAAAATTGTGGGTAGTTTATCCTTCGGCACTCGACGTTTTTATGATTTCATGGATAATAATCCATTCATTAGTAAGTAAGATTTATGTTGTTTTTTGATCAAGATGAGCAAAATAATTTCTTGCATATTAATAAGTTCGTGATATGTTACTCATTGCACAGTGTTTTATTATAACTCTCGATTCACTAATTTGTTTCTTCACATATTTTTAAAAACCTTTAGTAAATACTACAGTTCCAACATACATAAAAAAATCAAAATTTTTAATAAAGTTTTGTTGCAAAGGTTCATATGTGAATTTTCAAAGTTTTTATGAAAGAGTGGGAATGTTGTAGGTGGCAGCATCAGTTGATGATGGCTGCCATTTAAGGGTTAATTCAAATTCGAAACGATTTTCATCTTAAGAATAAAAGTTATTATTTCATTTGCATAACTTGTAGAGCTTTCTAAATGAATATAAAAAGTTGTTGTTTTTGGAGGGGGATTTTTAATTTTGTTTTATTATTGTTTCCATCTTATTTTAACTGAAGCTGAATCAGTGACGTAATGGAAAATTATTTTTGAAAGCCATTAAATAAAATGAATAAAACTTTCTGTTTCTTTTCCAGTGAATCTAATATTTTGAGTGATTTTTTTGATTTTTTTACATTTACAGTTTGAACTGTTTACCTTTATACAAAGCCCAGCATGGCCATGTGGGTTAAGGCGTTCAACTTCTAATTTGAGGGTCAAGGGTTTGAATTTCAGTTACACCAAACATGCTCACTCTTTTGGCTATGGGGGCATTATAATGTGATGGTCAATCCCACTATTCTTTGTTAAAAGAGTTGCCCAAGAGTTCATAGTGGTTGGTGATAACTAACTGTCTTTCCTCTAGTCTTACCCTGCTAAATTATGGATGGTTAGTGCAGATAGCCCTCATGTAGCTTTGTGCAAACAAATAAACGAAACCTTAATACAGATAGTTTCTCTCAGTTTTTTGTGTGGCATGTTCCACTTACACATGTTATCCATCTCTGAAAAGCAACGTATCACAGGCAGTACACATTTCCAGATTTATTATTGTACATCATATGATGTGGCATAAATCTGTGTACTCAAGGGGTATTGCTAAAGAGGCGTAGTGTGCTAGTTTTTTCTTCTAAGTCCTTTGTAAAGAAATGGTGCATCTTTTAAATGTGCATTTTGGAATGTAAATAATATGTAACTCACTAAAATAGAATGTCTGAAAATCGTTATTATTTACATGGCTTCCTAATAAATCTGTAAAAAGGTTTAAAAAGACTTTTAGTTACACACGTCAGTCACTTCTGGACTAATGTTCATTGTCAGCAAATGAAAAGGAATGGTTGACATGTTGAAATTAAAAAAAAGGTTCTTTCTGTTCTTCATAAACATGTACACCGAAATAAGGACACGTAGTTTTAAAAACTGCTTTGAGAAAGTTAAAGATGAGGTGTTAAGTGAAACAGACGGATCTTTCATACCTGACAGAACTTATCTCTATTAAACTCCTACATTTATGCAATAAATAAACTACTCATAGCTTATAAATAATAAATAAACAATATATCTGCAGAATAAAATACTGTGAGATGTATTAAAAGGATATATTTATGTAAATACACTGCTAGTAGATTAACTCTTGTGAAACCTGTGTGGAACTTAATGAATGTCCAGGACTATCATTGAGACCTGATATCAGTGAAGGGTTAAAACTACACTAATAAACGTTAACTGTGTACTACACCTAGACATAGCCAATTGAAAAGGGCCACAATAATTATTTAAATGTATACAAATTCTGGCCCTTGTGTATTTACAGAACTTAACATTACACATAACTAGATGAAATATTGTGAACTTTTAAGAAATAACCGTAAGAAAGGTGGGAATTACGTTATTAATTTGCCTGATAATAAATTATTGATGACAATCTATTTAGGTAATAAACACTAAACAGCTTAGTAAACGATAGTGGAGTGCATCAGTTCAAACATCCTTATTTTACTATGAGAAATTCCATTAAATCAATTTAACACTGTGATGTCTCATGTATGTATTATTTAACATTGTAATGTATCGTGTGTGTGTTATTTAACACTGATGTATCGTGTGTGTGTTATTTAACACTGTGATGTCTCATGTGTGTATTATTTAACACTGTGATGTCTCATGTGTGTGTTATTTAACATTGTGATGTCCCATGTCTGTATTATTTAACATTGTGATGTATCATGTGTGTATTATTTAACACTGTGATGTCTCATGTGTGTGTTATTTAACATTGTGATGTCTCATGTATGTATTATTTAATATTGTGATGTATCATGTGTGTATTATTTAACACTGTGATGTCTCATGTGTGTGTTATTTAACATTGTGATGTCTCATGTATGTATTATTTAATATTGTGATGTCTCATGTATGTATTATTTAACACTGTAATATATCACGTGTGTGTTATTTAACACTGTAATGTATCATGTATGTATTA
Organism: Carcinoscorpius rotundicauda; assembly: GCA_011833715.1. Classification (NCBI taxonomy): domain Eukaryota; kingdom Metazoa; phylum Arthropoda; class Merostomata; order Xiphosura; family Limulidae; genus Carcinoscorpius; species Carcinoscorpius rotundicauda. The sequence continues at coordinate 126,375,066 of CM022394.1, read as the reverse complement.
TTTAACACTGTGATGTCTCATGTGTGTGTTATTTAACATTGTGATGTCTCATGTATGTATTATTTAACATTGTAATGTATCATGTGTGTTATTTAACACTGTGATGTCTCGTGTGTGTTATTTAACACTGTGATGTATCATGTGTGTGTTATTTAACACTGATGTCTCATGTATGTATTATTTAACACTGTGATGTCTCATGTGTGTGTTATTTAACATTGTGATGTCTCATATATGTATTATTTAACATTGTGATGTCTCATGTATGTATTATTTAACATTGTAATGTATCATGTGTGTTATTTAACACTGTGATGTCTCGTGTATGTATTATTTAACACTGTAATATATCACGTGTGTGTTATTTAACACTGTAATGTATCATGTATGTATTATTTAACACTGTGATGTCTCATGTGTGTGTTATTTAACATTGTGATGTCTCATGTATGTATTATTTAACATTGTAATGTATCATGTGTGTTATTTAACACTGTGATGTCTCGTGTGTGTTATTTAACACTGTGATGTATCATGTGTGTGTTATTTAACATTGTAATGTATCATGTGTGTTATTTAACACTGTGATGTCTCGTGTGTGTTATTTAACACTGTGATGTATCATGTGTGTGTTATTTAACACTGATGTCTCATGTATGTATTATTTAACATTGTAATGTATCATGTGTGTGTTATTTAACACTGATGTATCGTGTGTGTTATTTAACACTGATGTCTCATGTATGTATTATTTAACATTGTAAAGTATCATGTGTGTTATTTAACACTGTGATGTCTCATGTATGTATTATTTAACACTGTAATATATCACGTGTGTGTTATTTAACACTGTAATGTATCATGTATGTATTATTTAACACTGTGATGTCTCATGTGTGTGTTATTTAACATTGTGATGTCTCATGTATGTATTATTTAACATTGTGATGTCTCATGTATGTATTATTTAACATTGTAATGTATCATGTGTGTTATTTAACACTGTGATGTCTCGTGTATGTATTATTTAACACTGTAATATATCACGTGTGTGTTATTTAACACTGTAATGTATCATGTATGTATTATTTAACACTGTGATGTCTCATGTGTGTGTTATTTAACATTGTGATCTCTCATGTAGGTATTATTTAACATTGTGATGTCTCATGTATGTATTATTTAACATTGTAATGTATCATGTGTGTTATTTAACACTGTGATGTCTCGTGTGTGTTATTTAACACTGTGATGTATCATGTGTGTGTTATTTAACATTGTAATGTATCATGTGTGTTATTTAACACTGTGATGTCTCGTGTGTGTTATTTAACACTGTGATGTATCATGTGTGTGTTATTTAACACTGATGTCTCATGTATGTATTATTTAACATTGTAATGTATCATGTGTGTGTTATTTAACACTGATGTATCGTGTGTGTTATTTAACACTGATGTCTCATGTATGTATTATTTAACATTGTAAAGTATCATGTGTGTTATTTAACACTGTGATGTCTCATGTATGTATTATTTAACACTGTAATATATCACGTGTGTGTTATTTAACACTGTAATGTATCATGTATGTATTATTTAACACTGTGATGTCTCATGTGTGTGTTATTTAACATTGTGATGTCTCATGTATGTATTATTTAACATTGTAATGTATCATGTGTGTTATTTAACACTGTGATGTCTCGTGTATGTATTATTTAACACTGTAATATATCACGTGTGTGTTATTTAACACTGTAATGTATCATGTATGTATTATTTAACACTGTGATGTCTCATGTGTGTGTTATTTAACATTGTGATCTCTCATGTAGGTATTATTTAACATTGTGATGTCTCATGTATGTATTATTTAACATTGTAATGTATCATGTGTGTTATTTAACACTGTGATGTCTCGTGTGTGTTATTTAACACTGTGATGTATCATGTGTGTGTTATTTAACATTGTAATGTATCATGTGTGTTATTTAACACTGTGATGTCTCGTGTGTGTTATTTAACACTGATGTCTCATGTATGTATTATTTAACATTGTAATGTATCATGTGTGTTATTTAACACTGTGATGTCTCACGTGTGTGTTATTTAACACTGTAATGTATCATGTATGTATTATTTAACACTGTGATGTATCTTGTGTGTGTTATTTAACACTGTGATGTATCATGTGTGTATTATTTAACACTGTGATGTCTCATGTGTGTGTTATTTAACATTGTGATGTCTCATGTATGTATTATTTAACAATGTATGTATCATGATGTATCATGTGTGTATTATTTAACATTGTAACGTATCGTGTGCGTGTTATTTAACACTGTGATGTCTCATGTATGTATTATTTAACACTGTGATGTCTCGTATATGTATTATTTAACACTGTGATGTCTCATATATTTATTATTTAACACTGATGTCTCATATATGTATTATTTAACAATGTTATGTCTCATATATGTATTATTTAACACTGATGTCTCATATATGTGTTATTTAACAATGTGATGTCTCATGTATTTATTATTTAACACTGTGATGTCTCATGTATGTATTATTTAACATTGTGATGTCTCATGTATGTATTATTTAACATTGTGATGTCTCATGTATGTATTATTTAACATTGTAATGTATCATGTGTGTTATTTAACACTGTGATGTCTTGTGTGTGTTATTTAACACTGATGTATCATGTGTGTGTAATTTAACATTGTAATGTATCATGTGTGTTATTTAACACTGCGATGTCTCGTGTGTGTTATTTAACACTGTGATGTATCATGTGTGTGTTATTTAACACTGGTGTCTCATGTATGTATTATTTAACATTGTAATGTATCATGTGTGTGTTATTTAACACTGATGTCTCATGTATGTATTATTTAACATTGTAATGTATCGTGTGTGTGTTATTTAACACTGTGATGTATCATGTGTGTGTTATTTAACACTGTGATGTATCATGTGTGTGTTATTTAACACTGTGATGTATCTTGTGTGTTATTTAACACTGTGATGTATCATGTGTGTGTTATTTAACACTGATGTCTCATGTATGTATTATTTAACATTGTAACGTATCATGTGTGTGTTATTTAACACTGTGACGTATCGTGTGTGTTATTTAACACTGTGATGTCTCATGTATGTATTATTTAACATTGTAATGTATCATGTGTGTGTTATTTAACACTGTGATGTCTCATGTATGTATTATTTAACACTATGATGTCTCATGTATGTATTATTTAACACTGTGATGTCTCGTATATGTATTATTTAACACTGTGATGTCTCATATATGTATTATTTAACACTGATGTCTCTTATGTATTATTTAACAATGTTATGTCTCATATATGTATTATTTAACACTGATGTCTCATATATGTGTTATTTAACAATGTGATGTATCATGTATTTATTATTTAACACTGTGATGTCTCATGTATGTATTATTTAACACTGAGATGTCTCATATATGTATTATTTAACACTGTGTTGTCTCATATATGTATTATGATTGATAACTTTTATAAATTATTTAGTAGTACGCATGGTAGATAACTTTTATAATTTATTTAATGGTAGAAATAGTAGATAACTTTTATAATTTATTTAGTGGAACGTATGGTAGATAACTTTTATAATTTATTTAGTGGAACGTATGGTAGATAACTTTTATATTTTATTTAGTGGAACGTATAGAAGATAACTTTTATAATTTATTTAGTGGTACATATGGTGGATAACTTCTGTGTTTTTCCTTTCTTCTTCAAGTGATGATGGGTGCTGAGTATGTGAACAGCATTCCTGTGATTGCTTCAAACCCAAAGGTCACTGCAATCAACTCCTGCATTGAAATTGACCTTACAGGTCAAGTTGTATCTGACTCCATTGGTACTCAAATATACTCAGGTTAGTAATATCACTTTCAGGTGTGGTACTCATGGGTTTTGTAATGTTTTATACTAACTTCTAGTTAATGTTTATTTATAGTAATTGTATTTTAAAAATAAATCCATTTATAAAGGAGAATTTAAATGTTTTACATTTTGAAAGTTACTAATATTTCGTGAAAATATCTTAAAGTCATGACATTATTAGTTCATGTCGGGTTTTGTTTCCATGGAAGTTCTTTACTTTCATGTTTTATTAGTAGTTATTAGAATGCCTTGAATAGTTTAAACAGTTTTAGACTATATTTGACCTGTTAGCTTATTTTTATGGTTTCTTCTACAGTACTGTTTCTCATCTTGATTTGTCAGATAGCCCCCCCCCCACCTCCCACATCCTGGTTTTGATCTTCAGGACTCTCCTTTGTCTTTACAAGCATGAAATAGTTTTTGATGTTTCTTGATGTAGTTCATCATAGTTCATAAGAAGAGCAATGCATGCACGTCGGGAACTCAAGAAAAAACAATATCTTGACCCAGTGAAGATAGCCTGTGATCCTTTTGAGAAACACTGTTCTAGAACAATAACATGTTTGTTTTCAAATGTTTGAACAAATAAAATATTTCAGGAGATTCACAAGAATAATGAATGTCGACTTAACAGATTCACCTTGCTTTCTCTTTTGAGTAACATTGAAAAGATCGAAATAGTCATTTCTAGAACAAAGTTAAGAAACCTTTGAAAGTGATTTTGAAGAGTGTTAAGTATTTTATCACTCCTATCATTTCCACACTGTATGGTACTAGTTACAGATAGATAAATGCTTTCAAAGAAAATATCCAGCAAGAGAATATGTTACACATCATCACGCTTTACCAATACTTGTCTCATAATATGTTACACATCATCACACTTGACCAATACTTGTGTCTTAGAATGTTACACAACATCACACTTGACCAATACTTGTTTCAGAATATGTTACACATCATCACACTTGGCTAGTACTTGTCTCAGAATGTGTTACACATCATCACACTTGACCAGTACTTGACTCAGAATATGTTACACATCATCACACTTGTCCAGTACTTGTCTCAGAATGTAACACGTCATCACACTTGACCAACACTTGTCACAGAATTTGTTACACATCATCACACTTGACCAATACTCGTCTCATTCTTTTTCTGTTAGCCGTGTTTAAAAATTAAATAAATTATGTTTAATAAAAGATTATAATTTGAATGGCTGCCATAGATGGGAAATAGTACTTAATATGTGTACTTAGTTTGAATTTAGTGATGATGTTTAGTTTTGGCTACATACAAGAAAAATAACTTGCTACATTGAAATATCTGCATGTTACATTCCACAAACCTTGTTGTTACAGATGAGTATTGCTGTATTGAAATATCTGCATGTTACATTCCACAAACCTTGTTGTTGTTACAGATGAGTATTGCTATATTGACATATCTGCATGTTACATTTCACAAACCTTGTTGTTGTTACAGATGAGTATTGCTACATTGAAATATCTGCATGTTACATTCCACAAACCTTGTTGTTACAGATGAGTATTGCTGTATTGAAATATCTGCATGTTACATTCCACAAACCTTGTTGTTGTTACAGATGAGTATTGCTGTATTGAAATATCTGCATGTTACATTCCACAAACCTTGTTGTTGTTACAGATGAGTATTGCTATATTGAAATATCTACATGTTACATTCCACAAACCTTGTTGTTGTTACAGATGAGTATTGCTGTATTGAAGTATCTGCATGTTACATTCCACAAACCTTGTTGTTGTTACAGATGAGTATTGCTGTATTGAAGTATCTGCATGTTACATTCCACAAACCTTGTTGTTGTTACAGATGAGTATTGCTGTATTGAAGTATCTGCATGTTACATTCCACAAACCTTGTTGTTGTTACAGATGAGTATTGCTATATTGAAATATCTACATGTTACATTCCACAAACCTTGTTGTTGTTACAGATGAGTATTGCTACATTGAAATATCTGCATGTTACATTCCATAAACCTTGTTGTTGTTACAGGTGAGTATTGTTGTATGTACTTGTGTGGAATAATAATTTGTAACACTTGTTTCTCTATATGTTGCATTGTAATAATTATATTTACCACATTCCTTTTCTTGTCCTTGAACAATGTATTTTACCTCAATTGTTTCAGTCTACCTAGCTGTACACTTGGTGCCAGATGTTGTCTTGAGGAGGGGGAATGTATACAATGGGTTGATATCCCGTTGTGATGTTTAATTCTTCTAAATCCCTTTGGGTGGATGTTAAACACCAGATCATGTGTGCCAGTTGGACATGATCAAAACTTGATATTTGATTTTAACTATAAGGTAGTTTGGTTCATCTGTGCAATAAATGGTGCAAGTAGAAAAGATACTTAAGTTGTACATTGTTTGTCCATTTCATTTCACCCAACTTTCTCTGTGAACAAAGAATGATCATCACTTTTTTGATATTTTAAAGTAAAAGTTATTCTTCCTTAGTGTTGTTTTATGTTAAATTTTACTGTAATATGCAGTTTTTAAAATGTAGTTCCTGTTTAATTTATGGAGAATTATGGATGGTAAAGTTTAAATCATAGGATCTTAAGGAAATCATGTGTCAGTTTTGTAATATTTACCTGACGTCTTATCAGTATTCCTGGAAATGTTATGAAATTTTGATCATTCAGAAAATGTTTACTGACCAATTTAGACCAGAATCTATCTACTTTGTCAGTTAAGTGAAAGATATTTTTCAGCTTCTTTTCTAATATATAATTTGTGTGATGTTTAATAAAGTTGAAACCTTTATGCAAATGCTGGTTGAATTTCTACCTGAAATATAACTTTACTTTGGTGATTAACAAGTTGTGTGTTGGAAAAATATCCAAAGTTTGACTCAACGTCTCTTGATCTGGACATAATTTGTTTTTCACTTACTTTACAAGCTTCTCTTATTTAAAAAATAATGAACGAAAGTGTAGGACTTGTTCTATTATGTATTCACTTACTCAGAAACAGAACATAAATGTTGGGCTAAAATAATTTTGCCTAATCCAGAAAGGCTGGTACTTTTAATACACTTTTAATCATGGTAACTGTGTACAACTGTGAAACCTGGATGTACCATATGATTACAAACAAATAGATAGAGAAAGTACATGCATGGAACCCTGGAATTAAAATATTAAATTCTTATGTTATTAATTTCTCAATATCTGTCTAGGCTTTGGTGGTCAAGTGGACTTTTTGAGGGGTGCAGCAGTGTGTCACGATGGGCTTGGCAAACCTATTCTAGCTATGCCATCCTTATCAAGTAAAGGAGATTCCAAGATTACACCATTTATCAAGCAAGGTGTGTACATTGTGGATAATTTGGTAAATAAAAAAACGTTGACAGATGTCTGTGAAATAAATGTCACAACAGCATAGTGCTGTAACAATAGTGAAACAAAGTTCATAAATATTAATATTTGATTGGTAAAACAGAATACCAGAGATTTCTTCTGGTAATACTGTAACAAATTTAGTAAAAGTGTAATAATCTAATTCAAACATCTTCTGGTTCTTTCCATCAACAAGTAAAGAGGATGTGAAGTAATACAAATATCATTCACTGCAGTATAAAAATTACAGTATCCTTATTGTTTGTTAAGGTTTCTTGCTGTGGAACATTTGATGACTGAAATGTGAAGTCTTAACTTACACCATGATAAATGACTTCAATAACTGTCACTCTTTATTGTAGATGCCTATTTTGGTTTGTAGTTAATAGCCATTGTTTTATATAGATCCCAGCATTTTATAGTTTTGATGTTAGTTTCCATTAAAACTCTATAGGCCAGTATATTTTTGTCTTATTCTGTGTATGTAAGTCAGACTAGCTTCATTCTTTACACACAAGTACTATCTGTGCTAGCCATCCCTAACTTAGCTGTGTAAGACTAGAGAGAAGGCTGCTATTTATCACAACCCACCACCAACTCTGGTGATACTCTTACCCAAACAAATAGTGGAATTACTACCATCTTATAATGTCTCCATAGCTGAAAGGTGATTCAAACCCACAACCCTCTTATTGTGATTTGAATGCCATAACCATCTGGCCATGCCAGGTCTGTTATGTTTTTTTCCAGGAAACTATTGTCATGTTGCAGTCAGTGTTGTAAACCATAATTCGTATTATATATAGAAACTTTACAAATAAGAAACTATCTTATGACCTCATCAGTATTATCTTTTTAATCTAAGAACTTGAATAAGTCATAACATCTTGAAAATTGACTATTTTTTAATCATTGTCTTTGTTATTTTTGTTCCATGTTGTAATTTATGTGTCCAATACATTATTTTCTATGTAAGGTTTCAGGCTTTTGTATTATTACTATAGGATATCACTTCTACAACTCTGTTTTAATTTTTCACCCCAGTGTACACTTTGAATACACAGTACTGCAGTACTTACAAAACAAAGCATCGTGAATGTTAAAACATAATGTTCAACATTCACAAGGACATGTTTGATGATTCTTTGATCTTTTTACCAAAACTTTTTAAACTCAGGCTAAACTACACCCATGTTGGAGAAAGAAAACTTACAGCCAACAAGTGTAGAAACCAAACATGAAAGTTTATTAGAATGTGGTTCACTAGTAGTGAATGTGTCATTTAGAAGTTGACGTTTCTGTCAAAATAGTCCAGAAATTAAATACAGTTATAGTGATTGTTTATTTCAGGTGCTGGTGTTGTCACAACTAGAGCACATGTCCATTACGTAGTGACAGAATATGGAATTGCATTCTTGTTTGGAAAGAATATTCGTCAGCGAGCTCATGCTCTGATAGAGATTGCTCACCCGACTCACAGGGAGTCTTTGGAAAAGGCAGCATTTGAACGTCTGAAGTGTATGCCTACTCCTTAAAAGACAAAGTCAGAGAACTTAGAAATATTTCAGTAATAATTTGATTTTGTCTCAGAAGATAACACATATGTCACATCCACAACACTCACTAAGTATTAAATAGTGATTTTGTCATTGTTGTTTTGTTAGGAAAACATACATTACGAAAGTGTAACATGTGTTATTAATGCTGAAGTTTTGTTTATATATAAGTTGACATACAAATTATAAAGTTACATGATAAACATAACTTTATGTTTTGAGTAAAATTGAAACAAAACATGGAAAGATCTTTAAACCTTCTTATTCTGTTTTTTCACATGGTTTTACTTTTTTCTTAATTGAAAACCAACATAGAATTAATCAGTAGTACATATAAACTATAAAGCTAAATACATAACTGTGTTTCAGAGTTGTAAGTTTTCCCAAATGTGCAAGATAATGTTTAAAACCTTTTTTTTTCTTACTGTGGTTTGTCTATAAGTTACATATTCATACATAAAATAAGAAAGACCTTTTTGGTCTTGTGGGAGGATGTTACTGCCCATCAGGTTTTATTATTTTTATAATTCTACAATTGGATTTTAACTATTCTACACTTTTAAGGTTCATCTGGAGTTACTCACCTTGAATGGTATTGTTATGTCTACTTAAAACATATATTTGTTATATTTAAGTTAGGAGTGTATCCAGGAAAGAGTATCAAACCCCTTTCAAGTGGACTACTGAGCAAATTGATCTAATAAATAACGTTAATTTTTTTCTTTAAATTATAAATAAGAAATAAGGAAAATTCACTTTACAAAAACTATAATCATTTTATCAACCAATCAAAATGAATGTGAATGTCTACATTATCTGTCAGTTAAAACTGATGTAAAATGTCCACTTTATCAATCAGTTATAACCTGTGTTAAACATCTACATTATCAACCAGTGATAATCTATGTTAAACATCCAGATTATCAACCAGTCATAACCCATGCTAAACATCTACATTACCAAGCAGTGATAATCTATGTTAAACATCCAGATTATCTACCAGTCATAACCCATGTTAAACATCTACATTACCAAACAGTGATAATCTATGTTAAACATCCAGATTATCAACCAGTCATAACCAGTGTTATTCATCTACATTACCAAGCAGTGATAATCTATGTTAAACATCCAGATTATCAACCAGTCATAACCAGTGTTAAACATCTACATTACCAAGCAGTGATAATCTATGTTAAACATCCAGATTATCTACCAGTCATAACCCATGTTAAACATCTACATTACCAAACAGTGATAATCTATGTTAAACATCCAGATTATCAACCAGTCATAACCAGTGTTATTCATCTACATTACCAAGCAGTGATAATCTATGTTAAACATCCAGATTATCAACCAGTCATAACCCATGTTAAACATCTACATCACCAAACAGTGATAATCTATGTTAAACATCCAGATTATCAACCAGTCATAACCCATGTTAAACATCTACATTACCAAACAGTGATAATCTATGTTAAACATCCAGATTATCAACCAGTCATAATGCATGTTAAACATCTGCATTACCAAACAGTGATAATCTGTGTTAAACATCCAGATTATCAACCAGTCATAACCAATGTTAAATACCTACATTACCAAACAGTGATAATCTATGTTAAACATCCAGATTATCAACCAGTCATAACCAATGTTAAACATCTACATTACCAAGCAGTGATAATCTATGTTAAACATCCAGATTATCAACCAGTCATAACCAGTGTTATTCATCTACATTACCAAGCAGTGATAATCTATGTTAAACATCCAGATTATCAACCAGTCATAACCCATGTTAAACATATACATCACCAAACAGTGATAATCTATGTTAAACATCCAGATTATCAACCAGTCATAACCCATGTTAAACATCTACATTACCAAACAGTGATAATCTATGTTAAACATCCAGATTATCAACCAGTCATAATGCATGTTAAACATCTGCATTACCAAACAGTGATAATCTGTGTTAAACATCCAGATTATCAACCAGTCATAACCCATGTTAAACATCTACATTACCAAGCAGTGATAATCTATGTTAAACATCCAGATTATCAACCAGTCATAACCCATGTTAAACATCTACATCACCAAACAGTGATAATCTATGTTAAACATCCAGATTATCAACCAGTCATAACCCATGTTAAACATCTACATTACCAAACAGTGATAATCTATGTTAAACATCCAGATTATCAACCAGTCATAATGCATGTTAAACATCTGCATTACCAAACAGTGATAATCTATGTTAAACATCCAGATTATCAACCAGTCATAACCAATGTTAAACATCTACATTACCAAGCAGTGATAATCTATGTTAAACATCCAGATTATCTACCAGTCATAACTCATGTTAAACATGTACATCACCAAACAGTGATAATCTATGTTAAACATCCAGATTATCAACCAGTCATAACCCATGTTAAACATCTGCATTACCAAACAGTGATAATCTATGTTAAACATCCAGATTATCAACCAGTCATAACCAGTGTTATTCATCTACATTACCAAGCAGTGATAATCTATGTTAAACATCCAGATTATCTACCAGTCATAACTCATGTTAAACATGTACATCACCAAACAGTGATAATCTATGTTAAACATCCAGATTATCAACCAGTCATAACCAGTGTTATTCATCTACATTACCAAGCAGTGATAATCTATGTTAAACATCCAGATTATCAACCAGTCATAATTTGTGTTAAACTCATCACCAAATCCATTGTACTCAAGTGCAACTCTTTCTTATTCTCACCCTTACCTCACAGCAAAAGTTCTAGATTAACCACTAATAGTATTTCTGCTTCTCTTCTGGATTATAAAACTGCATAAAACACTTCGTGGTGTGCGTGCTGGGTTAATCTTTCTTTTAGCTATTTAATGTGTGTTTAATAAAATACTGTAGTAGATATACATAATTTCTACCAAACTCTCCCTTAAAGGTATATTTACCTCCAAAAAATATAAATATTTTAGCTCATTAAACCAGTATTTGTCATAAGTTCATCACTTTAGGTGATTTATTTGTTTAGTAATCACTGTTTTATGTCCGAATGTGATTTGTCAGTGTTAAGTGCCTTATGAATAAGGTTTGATGCTGTAAGTAGCAGGATGTTTTGTTTCATCTTATATTCTCGAAGAAAGTGTAACAGTATAAAGACTGTTATGATTCCTACACTAAATATGGTAAACATCACAAAGACTGACAATTGTTCTCTCTCATGAAAGACCAGAGCCTAAAATCACTGGGTAATATTGATAAAACTTTGCAGAATGGATGTCAACTGCCTGTTGTGGAAACAAGTGTAGAGGATGACCTTTTTGAAAGTCTTCAGCCTTTCATCTTCTGAATCAGAGGTGAGTAACCTGTTGAATCTACAGGAAATCTCTCCTCCAATCAGAAACAGTGATAATCCAACCAATCATAACACACTCTCCACAAACCATGAGGATATTATATAAGACCGACAACACCTACATACACACTGACCTAAAGATGAAAGACTTCAAAACGTCATTCTCTACACTTGTGTCTCAAATGCTATCCATTCTTCAAAGTTTCATCATGAATACTCTGCCTAAACAATCTATCAAAGAATACTGAGTAATATATAATAATGTGAACAGATTTCTGTTTGTTATTAACACTTCCAAGGTTGTTAAATACAACCCATTTCTTTTTATCTCCTCTTTTTTGACAACAGACATGCTGACTAAAATAAACCAACTAACTTCTAATTGAAACTGTTAGATAAAAGATAATAAGTTGAGAAAGTAATAGAGCTGTTTTTACCCTTTTTAATTTGAGATCTTTCCATGAATATCTTCAGCAATAAAAAGAATGTAAACATTTCAGCTTTGTTTATCATCCATCAGTCCAAGTGTCACAACTAATATATTCCGTTGTTTAGCTTTCTCTAAATCCATTAGTTGCTAAATTAGGCCTTCTGTTGTTTAGTTTTCTCTAAATCCATTAGTTGTTAAATAAGGCCTTCTACTGTTTGGCTTTCTCTAAATACATTGGTTATTAAATTAGGCCTTTTGTTGTTTGGCTTTCTCCAAATACATTATTTACTAAGATAGGCCTTCTATTGTTTCTTTCTTTAAACCCATTAGTTACTAAATTAGGCCTAGAGCTTTGTCCCGGTCTTGTGAAAAATTGGTCTTGAACAAAATTGAGCTGTTTTTATATCTTTGAACATTTCTGTTGTAAGTATAAAATGAATTCTTTATCATTTCTGCCTTAATATACATTAATACACTATGACAATAAATTTAGACAAAATCTTTGTTGACATATTGCAGGCCTGGCATGGCCAAGCATGTTAAGGTGTGCGACTCATAATCTGAGGGTCACAGGTTCGCATCCAGGTTGCACCAAACATGCTTGCCCTTTCAGCCGTGGGGGTGTTATAATGTGACAGTCAATCCCATTATTCATTAGTAAAAGAGTAGCCCAAGAGTTGGCGGTGGGTGGTGATGACTAGCTGCCTTCCCTCTAGTCTTACACTACTAAATTAGGGATGGCTAGCACAAATAGCCCTCGAGTGGCTTTGTGTGAAATTCGAAAACGAACAAACAAGACATATTGCACTGATGTTTTTTCAAAAGTGAGACAAATAGAAAACTGCATCATGTTTCTAGCTGTATCCAGAAACAAAACAGGTGATTTCAAAGTGAAAAACAAAAACCTATAGTAATTTTCCTACTAGTTCTAACAGTTTAATAAATTAAAATATTGTTTTAAATCACTACAATTTGAGAAAATAATATTTAGACTGGTTGATATAATTTCAAAAATGAGAATATGTTTTATGTTACTACTGTTTGATACAATAACTTTTCATATTGATTTGTACAGTTTCGAAGATTAAAATATATTTTTATGTGCCCCCCAGTGGCTCAGCGGTATGTCTGCGGACTTGCACGCTAAAATCCGGGTTTCGATACCCGTGGTGGGCAGAGCACAGATAGCCCATTGTGTAGCTTTGTGCTTAATTCAAAACAACAACAACAACAATATTTTTATGTTACTGCTGTTTGATATATTTTTATACTGGTTGGTACAGTTTCGAAGATTAAAATATATTTTTATGTTACTGCTGTTTGATATATTTTTATACTGGTTGGTACAATTTCGAAAATTAAAATATATTTTTATGTTGTGCAGTTTGATATATTTTTTTGCTGGTTTGTACAGTTTTAAAAATAAAATATATTTTTATGTTACTTCTGTTTGACACAATAATTTTTATACTGGTTTGTACAGTTTCAAATATTAAAATATAATTTTGTGTGACTACTGTTTGATTGTGTGAGTGTGGTAACAGAATGACTGGTCTGTGTGGTATGACATATTCAACAATGTGATTTTTATGTTACTTCTGTTTGACACAATAATTTTTATACTGGTTTGTACAGTTTCAAATATTAAAATATAATTTTGTGTGACTACTGTGTGATTTTTTAAATTCATATTTCTTTGTGTCATATGAAATTCCAACATTAAAGATTTGTTTATAAAATTGGAATTTTTTTTTTTGGTTTCTATGATAAATTGTTCAATACAACTGTAAGGAGAGGGATTGTTCCCAAAAATAATGTTTTCCAAAACATTTTACCAAAATTTTTTCTTTATTTGTGGTAAATACAATAAATGTACATACATGTAGTTATGGTAACTGTGTAATGTGAATATTTTCTAGTCAAAGTAACATTTTTGTACCATAATTGAACTTATCAACTGTGCTTAGGACATAATGATTGGTTACATGAAAAGGTTAAAGTAATGCTGAGAGAATTGCTGACATCATGGAACATTGTCATAAGAATGGGTTTGCAAAATATAAATGTTAAATAGCAATGTGTTGGAATTCCAAAATTCGACTAACAAAAGCCGGAACCATGTTGTCAACCAACGAGGTTCTCGTACACTAACTAGTGAGAACCAACATTAACAACCTCACGGAACGTTTTTCATACAAGCCTCCCCACTTCGGAGGCACAGCAGAGGGTCTGTAGACTCACACAACTAGAAACTGGGTTTTGATACTCGTGGTGGGCATAGCACAGATAGTCTATTGTGTAGATTTGTGCTTAATTCCAAACAAAAAAAAAACTAGTACAAATTAACCACTTTTTATTTTCATCTGATGACTGGAGATTTCTGAAACCTTTAGTTACTCTTATCTGTGGAAAGCAGCAGGCAGCCATTTTTATCTTTATAAAAATCATAAACAGCTTGGCTATATCATAGCGGCCTGGCATGGCCAAGTGCATTAAGGCATTCGACAAATAATCTGAGGGTCACGGGTTCGAATCCTCGTCGCACCAAACACGCTTACCCTTACAGCTGTGGGGACGTTATAATGTGACAGTCAATCCCCCTATTCGTTGGTAAAAGAGGAGACCAGGAGTTGGCAGTGGGTGGTGATGACTAGCTGCCTTCCCTCTAGTCTTACACTGCTATATTGGAGACGGCAAGCGCAGATAGCCCTTGAATAGCTTTGCGCGAAATTGAGAAACAAACAGCTAAATCATAGTTTAAAGAAAATAACTGAAACATAGAATTTGTTTATATTTATCATTATCGTGGCTGTTGTTTTTTTATCCGGTTAAAATCACAAGAACACAAACGTTTCTTTGATACTCTTCGGGATCTGTGATTACTTTATAATTATGGATATAACGAACATTCTTTCCGAAGTGACGTCATGGTCCTGCAAGAAATTTTTGTTTTGTTTTAATGTATGCCATACTGAACGACGTATATTTTAAGTAATAAAAAGAGCTTTCGTTGAAGTGTAGCTCTTCTAGCTGCATCAATAAACAGGTTTCTGAACCTGGTATATCTTTTTACAGATGCATGATGGACCCATTAAGAAAATTAACAGATTGGTGCAATTATGAAACAAAACTGGTGACCTCTAGAGAATTAGAGTGAATTTGGTGTATATTTTGTGAAATATTTGAATAAGTGTGTTAAATATTTGTATGAAATCAAACTATATCATTAAGTAGACGTAGTCTCATGCTAGGTATTAATTACTGGAACTACAGAACTTTAAAAAGGGCCACTTATCATTTTTGTGTGCCCTAAAGAGCAATTTTCCCGAAAGAAGGCCGAAAGCCGTTTGGAATTATCATCTGTTTTCACCATTCGCACTATAATAGTGTATTTCTGTCAGTTAGTAGACAATAAAATGGCATCACATATGGGGCGCTTAACGTTACAGTTTGCACCATTGTGACGAGAGGAAAAGTGTGCGTATCCTGTGAATCACGAGAAGAATTATGCACTCTGAAAGCAAAGACACAGAAGAACATATGAACTTCAAAGGCAAGAAATAAAAATAGTTGTTACTCATACTTTTGGTTTTATTTACTCTCGAAACAACACTTCAAGTACTCTGCAAAAGTACGTTTAATGTTGGTATTTATTATGAAATAAGTTTTGTCGATGGACCAAGGTCAGTCAGACAACATCGTATTTTACTAATGATATGTATTACTGGTGACAACGAGTCTTATACTTATGTTAACGGTTATTAGAAACTAAACTGCAAAGAAAGTTCACTTCAGTAACTACAAAGACACAAACCACAATCGGTTTTATTTACACTCTGTAAATTTCAAGATTTTATAGGCCGGGCATAGCCAGGTGTTTAAAGCGCTTGACTCGTAGTCTGAGGGAAGAGGGTTTGAATTCCCATCACACCAAACATGCTCGCCCTTTCAGCCGTGGGGACGTTATGATGTCACGGTCGATCTTACTATTGGTTGATAAAAAAGTAGCCCAAAGGTCGGTGGTAAGTGGTGATGACTAGCTGCCTTCCCTCTACTCTAACACTGCTAAATTAGGGATGGCTAGCACAGATAGCCCTCGCGTAGCTTTGCGCGAAATTCCAAAAACAAAAGTTACATACGGTAAGATATATGGATCGAAAACAACGGGATCATCCATTAATCATTCTTACAACCTTTTTTTTCGTAAACTATTTTGTGTAATTTTTAAAATTCGAAATATTTCCATCTTTATCGTTCAGAAAATGATGGCCCAACGTTTAAAATAACGGAAGCCAGTGTTGCGCTTTCCCAAACAGCGCCATCTGAAATGTTTTGTTTGGAGTTCAGTGCCAATTGGCTATTGCGCAAATAGCCAATTATGTTGCAACCAAACTCTTTTTTTTTTTAAAGTGACTGTTCAAAGTTGGTAGTATATTTATTGACAAATTTAACATCTATCGGTTTTAAAATAGCAGAAAGACATTCAAGTGTGCTAATTTCAGACCGAAACTATTAGTATCTACTTTTAGGATACACAGACACATAAAACAAGCTGTGTGAACTCTTGGCCTATTCCTTCATTCAGTCAAAGGATTGACGTCAACCAATTAAACTGCTCTCACGCCTGACGTAATTTACCTTCGTTTGGAAGCAATATTTTTCTCAGCATTCATAAAATAGAAGATAGTTCTGTTTTATGTGTGACACAACCATGGATTCGTTTCTATCAAATCCGACACATTTTGAATTTTTATTAGTATTATAATCTAAAGGTAGAAACACTGAAATTTTTATCATATTTTAGTTAATTTCACTCTTATTACTCCCAGTGGCTCAGCGGTATGTCTGCAGACTTGCAACGTTAAAAACCGGGATTCGATACCCGTGGTAGGCAGAGCACAGATAGCCTATTA
This sequence comes from Carcinoscorpius rotundicauda, assembly GCA_011833715.1. Taxonomy (NCBI): domain Eukaryota; kingdom Metazoa; phylum Arthropoda; class Merostomata; order Xiphosura; family Limulidae; genus Carcinoscorpius; species Carcinoscorpius rotundicauda. The sequence goes on along the minus strand of CM022394.1, from coordinate 126,357,423 downwards.
TGTAGCTTTGTGCTTAATTCAAAACAACAACGTCACTCTTATTTTCTTTAATAACATTTAAACTGATATTTTCCAAGACTCCTTCCTGTCCTTCAACATCTGTTATCTTTTTCTTCTAAAAATTAAGCACTGAAAGTAACACTGCATAGTCAACATGTTTAATAAAGCTCAAACAATCGATCTCTTTTGTTGTCTCTCGCTAATACAGCGGTAAGTCTGCGGACCTACATCTCTAAAATCAGGGGTTCGATTCCCCCTTTGTAATGTTCCCAAACAAGATTTAAAGTCTGGGTTTCAGTTCCCCGTAGTGATGGTCTGGCATGCCTTTAATCAATATTTCTTTATTATCTAGATAAGTACAGTCATTGTTATAAGGAGTCTTGAAAGATTAGAGTATTGTTGTTTTTACCAACCCAGCATGGCCATGTGGTTAAGGTACTCGACTCGTAATCATCGTCACACCAATATGCTCGTCTTCTCACCTGTGAGGGCATTATAATGTTCAGTCAATCCCACTATTCATTGGTAAAAGAGTGGTACAACAGTTGGCGGTGAGTGGTGATGATCAGCTTCCTTCCTTCCAGTCTTTTAGTGTGTTATGTATTATAATTTACTTTAGACAAATTCATTGTACAACTTTAACTACAGTAATTTACACACACGTTTTACTGAATGGTGTGAATATCATTGCTTTCATAAGAATTCGTAGATACTGAACATTATGATTGATATACATTCTTGAATTAAAGGTGTGTTTTTTTACCTTAAACGTAGAAAATATGTTAAATTCCTTTAGCCTTCCTGTAGTGGTTAACATGTCAGCATAATTAACGTAAATATATTTGTATTTACTTTATACTTTAAATCTTGGTCGGAAGCCAAAAATCGTGATTTACGAACGTCACACTCAGCTAAATAAATTGGTATTTGTAACCCGGATGACTTGTAGGCTGAACTGACATATTACCAGCTCTTGAGTGTGAGATATAACCGTCCCGAATTTTGAGCTACTCACCAGGAGGACAGCGACAACAACTGGTCGAAAGTGCGGCTGCATGAGCTTTGAATCGAATAACAGGATTGACCGTAATTCACATAACACGACCTCAACCAAATGTGCAAAATGCATGCTCGACCAAATTCATAAATTTATTTATTTATACGAATATGATGAACTGCTGGGGAAATTTAGTTCTACGTAAAATATTTTCTTAACCCAAACGAGCCGTTTTTGCATATATATTTCTCTACAAGTGGGTTTTCTCCACATCACCGAAGGTTAGTGAGAGAATGGTTTCAAAACTGGTAAAATTAAAATCCACCTGTCAGGAATTAAGCCACAATCAAAAGTTGTTGTGAGACGGGTTTACCAAACTATTAACTTCGAAGCTATTACCCAAGCGTTAGCCGAACAAAGCATACCACACACCAACATTTCAACGGATAATTTCAAAAAAAAAAACATAAGCACCCACAAACCTTATACGAGTAGACATAGATGACAGTTACAGCACACTAAATCTCATTAATTATGGAATGACGCTTTGGTGTCAAAATACCGAGTAGAACAGCTAAAAACTCCGGCAATTGTAGTAACACAATGTTACAATTACCAAAGATACGGACATGTTTCTGTAGTCTGCTTAGCAACACCGAGGTGCTCCGGCTGTGGCGGGAACTCCATATCACCGAATGTGAAAAAGATAAAGAAACACCGAAATGTTGTAACTGTGGTCAAACCCACACAGCCAATTATAAAGGTTGTGATAAGTATAAACAAAGAAAAGAACGTATATATCAGATAAGAACAGCATCGTCAGAACAAAATCAATCAAGTGCAAATAGACAACCAAAATGAGACATAACAACAGATTATAATAAAACAGCTAAAACCATATATGCACAAATGTTAAAAGGAAACAAATCCCCAAAACAGCAAGAACAGAATATTATTACTCGAGAAAATAACACCTCAACACAAATAAAAAAGCCACAAGAAAACAGCACCACATTCCAAGAAACAATTGCTAACACACCTGATAAAACAAGCCTTATTACTACCATAATCAAAAACATGTTTACAGAATACACAAAAACCGAACCAAACAACCAACTGCATCGATTTACTAATTAATATCTCCAAAAAACACATCACACCCTACATACCATACATAATATCAACACTTACTGGATACATGCTCACAGCACAATGTTCACAGTAGTGTATATCAACATCCAAGGTGCAATAGCTTCCAAGAAACATGAGATCGAAGACCTAATACAAGAAACTAACCCCCATATTAAAATAGTAAGCGAAACTCTAATATATAATAACAAAAGATTTAAAATACCAAATTATTCAACAATAAGGAAAGACAGAATAAAGAAAAATGATAAAAACAGAGGCATTATGCTGCTTTTCAAAATGGAACTATCAGTTATAGAAATAACACTGAGCAGTAACAACGAACATGTTACAGTGGACATCCTGTAAAGAAACAAAACAAAAGTAACTGTAGCAAGAATACACTGCTCACCAAATAAACAACTAGATATAACATTACTCAATAACATCTTTTCCCACAACCGTAACTCAATAGTTATGGGAGACCTAAACAGTAAAAATGTTAACTTTGGATGCCGGAGCTCAAACAACAATGGTAGAAGAGTCTTACAATTCATAGATGATAACAATATAGTCTTATTAAACGATGCCACCCCTACGCACATAGCAAATGCCACTAACTCCAGTGACGTTACGAGACCTGTGTATGTGTACACATAATCAGCCAAAAACTAATACAATTCCAGGTGGGAAAAGATGTTGACAGTGATTATCTTCCAATATATTGTGTCTTTGATCTCGCCCCCCATAAAGATATAACTTTCAGGAAAGAAAAGTTCAACTAAAGTAAAGAAAATTGGCAAAATTACAAATAGGGATTAAACAACCTTTTACCTAATAAAGTTATAAAAGAAGTTAAAACCCATATTGAAATGGATAATTACTATTAAACAACAACGGAGTGCCTTCAGAAAGCAGCCAAGAAAACAATACCAAAACAACAAACAACACATGGAAACCCAATGTAGAAATAATCACCCTAATAAAAAAACGATGACAATTAAGAAGACAGTATATGATAACAAGAGACAGAGAAACAAAAACGCAAATAAACAATACAAGAAATCACATCAGAACACAAACAAAACAACAAAAACAAGATAAGTGGGACAACTACTGTTCAAAACCAAATGATAAAACCGACCCGAAAAAATTCTGGACACACCTTAAAAGACTCATCAATGATAATACAGTCGCGAAGAAATATCATGCACTCGAACATAATAATACTATAACACACACAAATAAAGAAACAGCCGAAGCTTTAAAAGATCAACTTCAAAATACTTTTAAAACTCACTCTGATCCAGATATGGATACATATTTCTACAATAAAGTCACCAACCATATACTAAACAATAAAAAAACAATTTGAACCAATTTTTCCAATAAACATAATTGAGACAAACACAAGGCCTAACTCAAATTATGCTAACACGTTACTAACAAATGAAATATCCCTTCAAGAATACTCGAAGCAATAAAAAACACAGAAAACAAAACACCAGGTGAAGATAAAATGCAAGCTATTCTTCTAAAAAAGGGCACTCCACCTAAAAACACTTTTTAACCTATCTCTATCTTCAGGATACATCTCAGTTTCTTGGAAGCTTACTAATATATTAATATTCCATAAGGAAGGAAAGCCAGCAAATAAACCTAACAGCTACCGACCAATCAGCCTGACCAGCTGTGTAGGCAAAATTCTTGAAAGAATAATCAGTAATAGACTCTCCACATTCTTGGAGATAACATGAAAATTACCAAAAGAACAAAATGGATTCAGGAAATTTAGACAAACGACAGATCACTTAATCAGATTAACCGAAACCATAATAGATAGCTTCAATAAAAAAGAATGCACTGTCGCTTCCTTCCTTGATATCGAGAAAGCATTCGACACTGTTTGGCACGATATTCCAAGGTTACGAATGAATAAAATGGAACTATCGCGAGGAATTATTCGCTGGTTATCTAACTTCTTTGAAAACAGAAAGTGTAGAGTGAATGTAAAGGGAACCTTTTGTGAGTACTTTACTCCACAAGCTGGTGTCCCTCAGGTAGAGGTGGTTAGCCCTATACTCTTCATCATGTATGTAAACAATATGCCACAGAAGGATCCAAATCATGGATTCTCTTCACAGTTCGCAGATAATGTGGCAATCTGGAAAAGTGCCACAACACCAAAAATAGCAGCCGCTAACACACAACCAGAACTAAATAGAATAAGTGAATACTGTTAAAAATATAGAATAAAAATAAACACAGCAAAAACACAACTCGTAGTCTTTACGAAATTGACAAAACACAAAAAACAACAGCCAGAATTATATATGAATGGCACATTACTTCAGAGTGCTCCACCGGCAACATTTTTAGGTCTAGCCTATAATTCAAAATTAACTTGGATTAATCATGTTAACGAAATTAAAAATAAAGTATGGCGAAGAACTAACTATGCTAGGAGTCTAACTGATAAAAACATCTACAGATAACATACAAAAAATCTACAAAACATATATTACACCAGTAATAGATTATGCACTTCCAGCATGGATAACTGTGAGCAATAAAATAATTAAAACGAAACTGCAAACAATCCAAAACACACTCCTCACAACAGCATACAAAGTTCCAAGAATTATATCATTTCAATTCATACACAAATATTCGAAGATACCAACCGTACCAGATAGACTCCTACATAGTACAATAATGTACTTTAAGTAAGAATTTGATGGAAAACGAATTACTATGTGAACTAGACAGGTACCTCGTACATGATAAAGCTAAGCCTAAATATCTCTCCCCAGTTAATTTATATTTTAAATATAAAAATAAATAAATACATAAAAAATAATAAATATTAAATAATAATAATAAAAAAGTGCCACCAACAAACTTGACATTCTGCTGATAGAGTAAAATAATAACTTTTTATGAACCACAATACATGGACATTGACCTGAAAAGGATTACAGTAATATTCTGTTCAACAATTACAAATACCAATCCGGCTGGACCATAAGTACAGAAATAAAGAAGAGATCATCGAGAACCTGACCCTCCCGGGTATGAACATTTCTTATATAGAGAGATTATCTACTTAATTTTGAGGGACTTCTGAACTAGTGCAAAAATTGAAAATCTGGTTAATTCCATACCAAGAGAATTGCAAGTTGTACTAATTAATAATCATTAGATTATGTACTTTTACGTTATATATACGTATAATAAACCATTAAATGTAAACAAAATTTATTGAAATTTTAAAATAAGACAACTGGTTATAACTGAAGTTTAACTACATTTTATGTCAGTTGTGTATATGGCATGAATAATTGAGGTACAATTATATTTAAGGTAATAGATGAGATAAAATATCTCAATATAATATAAATTATTTTAGTGACTTCAACATTTTCAAGTAGAATAATAGGAAATTCTACTAACTTGAGATAAGTAGTCAAGTCACCCTGGTTATTTTTCAGTCTTTGAAAGTAGTTGCTATAAATTTGAATACATATGAGACCAATAACAGAAAATGAAACACGATTATTTAATAAAAATCTTTCACATAGTATACTTAATTACAATAAATATACAATGAAACCACTTCTATATAAATTTTTTTCCACAAAACTCTTGAAACTTCAAATTGTAACTTTCTGAGAGAAGTCCTACTTACCTTCCTCGGGTACTTATCTAAATGTTTTATAAATTATACTTTATGGTTTTGGCACACTTATTGCTTTTTTTCTGCAGCATTACTTTGCAGTTCTTCTCCTCTAAGGAGCCGAAATCGTATTCTATAATATATTAGCATATTCCTTTTGAAAACTTAACAAACTTGTTTCAATAAGATCTGAAAGAACCAGTGTATTTATCCTGTGTATTAAATTAATCTTCCTAGAATGACTTCTTTATTGTGATTAGCCGAAAGTTCATCACGTGGTATGAAACATTTTTAACGTTGCATCAAGGCTTAGCAACAAACCTAACCAGTTCACTACACGTGTATGATCTTTTGACATAACTTTACAGACAATATTTTTGGCAGCATAGTGAAAACGCGCTAATTAATTTAGGTCTAATTACAAATAATTTGCGCGAACCCACAAAATGAATATGAATAAATCTTATATCGTAAGATTTCAATTATTCACATACAAAGAACAGCAGCGTCGTTTAAGCAAAAGAATTATTCAGATGACTTTTTTTTCACATGCCAGAGAAAACAGTGACTCATTTAAGCCTAATTTATAAACAACGTTGGCCAGGTGGTTAAAACACTTGACTTGTAACCTGAGGGTTGCGGGTTCGAATTCCCATCACACCAAATATGCTCGCCCTATCAGCCGTAGGGGTATTATAACGTTACTGTCAATCCCACTATTCATTGGTAAAAGAGTAGCCCAAGAGTTGGCGGTCCGTTGTGATGACTAGTGCCTTTATTCTAGTATTACTCTACTAAATTAGGGTCGGCTAGCGCAGATAGCCCTGGTGTAGCTTTGCGCGAAATTCAAAAATAAACAAACAACAAACACAAGCACTAAAGGGTATGTCTACACTCGGAAAAAACAAAGAAAAATCTTTTTACATGAAAATCAAGTATTTATCTCACATAAATCAGAAGACAGTAGATCTTTTAGACTTAGTAAAATATTGGGGTGATTGACATCTCTCTTCAGTCTGCGTCATAGTGATATTATTCAAACAGTAACGACTAAATTTGTTTGTATCCAAGGAAGTTTAAAGAGAAAAGTAAAGTTTTGCGTACCAGAGTGTTGACCTATTTTACACCTTTAACATTTCCAGATGTCTAGCTCTTGAGTCTGCTAAAATTAGTAAGTTATTAGCTGTGCCAAATATTTAAGGATACCTATTTATTTATTTTCAAGTTAGTTGAGAAATCTGAACATTGTGTGTTCGATTATTTTCTGTCTAGGATTGACAGTTTTACAACTTTATTTAAGTAAGTATATTTTAACAGATAGAATAATTCACGATCTATGCTTTGTGAAGAAAATTATTCATCGCTTCTTGTGCGAGATGGGAATATTGCCAATGATCTATCTAAATGATCTATTTCTGGTTGAAATTATTTTAAATAATTATTTACACACTTTTATATTTATTGTTTGCGTAAATAGAATTTTAAGATGTCTACTTTATCTTAAATTCTCCAAAGGCACAAAAACTTTATTTACGAAATTAATCCATTTCTAAATATACAGAGCAACCTGTTTTATCACTAATTCACAGTAATATTTAATATTACCAGGAATGAATAATACGACATTACTACAAGGCAAGCCCTACACAAAGTTATGTACCGGTTGAAGTGACTGTCAGTAAAATGTATTCGTAGTACGTACAGGTAGTATTCAAAACAATCGTCGCCATGTTGGACAGAATATAAAATGCCAGAAAAAAGTGTTGGCAATCTTCCAAGTTCAAAGTGCGTGGTATTCGAACTTTCAACAAACGAAGTAATTATGATACATATATAAAGACGTTCTCTTTTTATATTTTATCCCAAATAAAAACAAAAACAACCTAAATACTAATGCAAACTTTTGTTTTTAACAATCACGAATACAATTAATGGCAGTTATTTTACCCCGACGGATGTTGCGTACTTTAAATAGCTTGTTCGTTTATATAATAAACACTCCCTGACTGTGACGTCAGTTGGTTGATTTGCTTGTTTTTCTATGACATAATTTAAGAAATATCGATAATTGTGACCCCCACTGGCTTAGCGGTATGTCTGCGAACTTCCATCCTTAAATTGTTTGTTTGTTTTGAAATTTCGCACAAAGCTACTCGAGGGTTATCTGTGCTAGCTGTCCCTAATTTAGCAGTGTAAGACTAGAGGGAAGGCAGCTAGTCGTCACCACCCACCGCCAACTCTTGGGCTACTCTTTTACCAACGAATAGTGGGATTGACCGTCACATTATACACCCCCACGGCTGGGAGGGCGAGCATGTTTAGCGCGACGCGGGAGCGAACCCGCGACCCTCGGATTACGAGTGCACGCCTTAACGCGCTCGGCCATGCCAGGCCTTCCCATCCTTAGACTCCGGGTTTCAATACCCGGGGCAGCCAGAGCACAAATAGCCCATTGTAAAGCTTCGTGCTTAATTCAAAAGAAACAAACTATTAATAATTACTGATGTGTTGAAGTGTACACTAGCTGCGTTTTTTTACACATCTTTAATTTTGGAACTGGTCAATAAACAATTTGATAAGGAAGCTACCGCAACCAGAAAGGTTGAAATGTAGAATTTAGATTTAAAAAAGTTAAATAACGAATTTAAAGATAAACATGGTACATTAAAAAAAGACATATTTACTATTTAAAGTTAAATGGTAACAGGAACAAACTGGTTAAGTCAGGAGCATTAGTTGATGTATAAGCCCATAATATAGTGGAAATTACTAGAAGATGATCAAATTTGAAAAACTTTGGTAATATGAATGGCCCGGCATAGCTAAGCGTGTTAAGGCGTGCACTTCGTAATCTGAGGGTCGCGGGTTCGAATTTCCGTCGCACCAAACATGCTCGTCCTTTCAGCCATGGGGGGTGTTGTAATGTGACGATCAATTCCACTATTCGCTGGTAAAAGAGTAGCCCAAGAGTTGGCGGTGGGTGGTGATGACTAGCTGTCTTCCCTCTAGTCTTACAAAGCTAAATTAGGGACGGCTAGCACAGATAAACTGAACATAAATCTAGTGTTTTATAACACAATATTTATTTCTGATAATAGAAACCCTGAAATTTCTACCTCCAATAAAGTAGTATTACACGAACAACTTTTTCTTCAGTCTAATTTGGTCTACTTGATAGAGGGCTGAACATTGATCTTCCTGTTGCATTTAATGACGTCAATCAAAACGAACTTTATATAGTTCAAGACAGAAAATCAAAATCAATGATTCAATCAACACAGATAACAGTTTCTATAAAGATGATAGAAGAAGAGAGGGTGGTCCAAGCTTGAACAATAGTAGAAAAACGTGTTATTACACTTTAGGATAATACCTCGGGTTCATAGCCCTCCAGGAGACAAGCCAAAGTCTGTTTCACACCACTTTGATAACAACAAATTCGAAGGACAGGCAGCCAGTCCAAAAACATGACTTCAAATCTAGCTTGATATCAGCAGTATGGTAAGCTTTGGAGTTCAAACAACTCGAACCATGACAATAGTATTACGAGATCTGATAAGAAAAGTTGAAGAAACAGTCATACGTAAATAAAATATTTGATCTTGTGTACAATACTACCAGTTACGTTAGACTCAGTCAAGATTCAACGGACCCAATGGAAACAAAAAAACATAACGTACTTAACTTCATCAAAACACGTTCAAACATTCTGATTCAACAAATGTCCTCAAATACCGGAATTTTCATGGTCTCCGGAAGACGCTTACACACAGTTTCTCTGTAAGGTTTACTATTCAGGGTATGGATTACCCACAGAGAGGTAAATGGGAAATATTTCGCACTGACTTTTGACTTCAGTACTTAGTTGCTTACAAAGTACCCAAGCCTTCCTACAGAAGTGTACGCATAAGGAAACGGCTGGACACCATTATATCTCTCTCTAGGTGTTTGGGTATATATATATATGTATACCCAGGAGGGTCGGAAACACCAGACCTTTTCCACCTTCCATAACTTAGTTGGAATGGACTGTTTAATACGTTTAGAGTAAATAAATAAATACAAATGGCTGAGGTGATACTTAACTTTAAATCTGGTCCTTTTCGGGTCAATGTCCATTTATATTGTTCTTTCATTTTATTATTATTATTTTTTTAATAAGTTTATTTGTTTGTTTTTTGAATTTCGCACAAAGCTACTCGATGGCTATCTGTGCTAGCCGTCCCTAATTTAGCAGTGTAAGGCTAGAGGGAAGGCAGCTAGTCATCACCACCCACCGCCAACTCTTGGGCTACTCTTTTACCAAAGAATAATGGAATTGACCGTAACATTATAACGCCCCCACGGCTGAAAGGGCGAGCATGTTTGGCGTGAGGGGGATGCGAACCCGCGACCCTCAGATTACGAATCGCACGCCTTAACATGCTTGGCCATGCCGGGCCTTTTTAATAAGTCTAGAACGTAGGTGGCCAGTTTTATTTTGAACTAGTCATCACTACCCACCGCCATCTCTTGGACTACTCTTTCACCAACGAATAGTAGAATTGACCGTTAAATCATAACGATCCAACAGCTGAAAGGGCGAGCATACACTTGGGTCTCAGCAGGTTTTGGTGTTTTCTAGGTAGGACTCACACCTGTATCTGTAACAAGGAGTGTATGTGTGTGTTGTGTTTTTCTTGTAGCAAAGCCACATCGGACTATCTGCTGTGTCTAACGATGGGAATCGAAACCCTGCTTTTAGTGGGGAACTATCACGAAGAAGTAGATAAACATCTATAATCAATGATTAACTATCTTAGAAAGGAAAAAGGCCCGACACGACCAGGTAGTTAGGGCACTCGACTCGTAATCTCAGGGTCGCGGAGTCGAATCCCTGTTACATAAAACATGCTCGCCCTTTCAGCCATGGGGGTGTTATAATGTGTGGTCAATACCACACAATATTGGTAAAACAGTCGCCCAAGAATTGGTGGTAGGTGATGATGACTAGTTGCCTTCCCTCCATTCTTACACTGTTAAATTAGGGACGGCTAGCGCAGATGGGCCTCGAGTAGGTTTGCGCAAAATTGAAAAAAACAAACAAACAAATCTGAAGTTCGGTTTTATAATAACATGGCTGGACTAATCCAAGAAGTGTCGCAAAAAATCACTAAATTCTGAAACTATATCACACCTTGAAAACTTTAGAAAAAAGAAGTGTGTGCGTGTTTTCTTGCAGCAAAGCCACATGGGGGTATCTGCTGAGTCCACCGAGAGGAATCAAACCACTGATTTTTGCGCTGTACCAGTGTGGGATGGAAAGAAATAAGCCCATAAATGTGTAGCGTGAAATAATTTTTTTTTTATTGAAATCTTATTTAATCCACTTAAACATTTAAGTTGAACGTTTTGATTTTGCAAATAAAGCACTATATTATTACTTTTATAGTTATTTTCAAAACGACAATTATTAAGTGGTTTATGGTGTTTCGGATTATCTTATAATTACCAAAAGAATATCCTCTACAAAGAACTTGAGTATAGAGCCAACGTCATACGGGCACTAAAATTTAGTAGACGTATGGGCTGAGTGTACTACCAGAATCAACTTAAAAAGTTATCGACAATTAAAAATAATTTAGGGACAATGATTTATCATAAACAAATCTTACTACCGACAAATATATAAAAGTAACTTTTAGGCATTGTAATTGTTTTATTTACAGTACAAAGATTTGTGTATTCAATGTTTTATCATCAATAGAGTACATGGGCATCTATTTTCAAATCCTCTACACGTTATAACAAACAAAATTACCGAAGTGAATCTAGAGGCTAAAGCACCAATAGCAGTGAAACGGCTTCTTTCCTTTCTGACGTAAAACGACATATCACAGATAGTGATATCTCGAAGGTAGTATATTTGGTTTGTGTAGTCGGGTGTTTGGCGTTGGCACGGGTTTTCGTAGTATAAGTTGCAGCCTAAAATTTAAACATGGCTTCAAGAAGTGTGGTGGTTGCTCTTAATGGAATTCGTTTTACACTTCGCAGTTTTCCACGACAAAATGTTTTATCTAGCCTCGTTATTAAAAGAACATTCTATGATTATTGTAAAGAACCATTTCAACCGCTGAACAGAGAACCAAAATGGATGTCTGCAGAGGAGGCAGTACAAATAATAAAATCCGGTTAGTATAATAGTATCATTAGGGTTAACGTAAATAACATTACCTCCGACTTTGAGATTATTCCAAGTTATGGATTTATAAATCGTGTAGATAAACCATAATGTTCTTTTACAGATTAATGAAGTACTACTCAGAGGTTTACAAAGTAACGTGTACACAGTAGAATACTGCTAAACAGTAGTGAGTAATACGTATAGTAACTAATTTGCCATTTACAAATGATTACATATAATTCAGCTTAGTGCGTGATAGAAACACATTGTATTGTAACTATCTGTCAGTAAGACTTAACACTGGTTCTATACGAATTTATTAATGTTGTAATTGTATGTATATATGATGAAAGTTTACATTCTGTAAAGTAATACTTTAAATGCCATAACCCTTAAATAGAAAAATCTTTTGTATCTTATAATGTACTTTTTCCAGTTTCTTGAGATTTTTAAGAGTATAATTATCATGCACCTTCAGTGTTCTACATTTGTTTATATAAAGTGTCATTTTATTGCTACTTTAGATACAGCATATGTGAATGTATGAATATATCTTTTTATTTTAAACACAAACGTTTTAACATTTTCTTCAAATAGCTATGTCCGTTTATTGGTGGCTTTGTCAGTGTGCTGCTGTGCACATAGTAGGCTTAAGTCATTCCTAGCGTGATTGGTTGCCCTGTTTTATAGAAGGAGCCAGGAAGGGTTGAGGAGGTTTGTTCCCTTAACAGATGATCGGCAGTGCAAATGAAGAAAAATGACAGATTTAGCTTTTAACTTCTGCCCTAATTTCTAGTTAATTTGTAGTTTAGTACTACCCCATGGAGATGCCAAGAAGGCTTACATTGATGGTGCATTGGCACTGATGTGAATTTAATGTCAAGATACAAAACTTGTTTTATAAATAAGAAGTTATTTTGTTAATATTTTTATATATAATCCATTATTCTTACTCGAAGTTATTGATTAGATTGCCAGATATAACTATATCAGAATTCTTACTGTGGAACAAAACACATTGGAGCACACGTTGTAGCTAGGTATATCGTGAAGTAAGTTATGTATGAGATTGAAGAAGTAATAAATGAAATATTTGATATCGTGTTTTGTGTTCTGCTTTCTGATATGCATTATTACCTTAACTGTAAAGCACAGTGGCTCAGAGTTAGTTTTTTTTTTTTTTTCTAAGTACAAACTTTTTGCTCATAACTTCATAATCTTTTGAACAATTTGAAACCTGATTGGAGTTTTGGACTCTGGATGCCCACTTTCATTGATGTATTTCACCATCCTCAAGGTCTCTTGCATTAATTTAATCCTGTCTAAAAGAATTTCAACTTGAGGGTGAACTGGTAGAGTTCTTCATGAGTCATGAAATTTAATTGTATGTACATGCTTTCTATGTTTGGAACTGTTGGTGCACAAAAAACAAAAAGGAAGGGTCTTGTAGATTAATTTACTCTCGACTTGTGTCAAAGAATTTCAAGTGGTTGTTGAGTATTCCCACTTGTTTTTATCAAGCACGTACACAATACAACCAGACAGAATATTTTATAAAACAAAACCAGATTTTCTTTTCACCAGTTCTACTTACTTGAAACTTGGCAAAAGTGAAATGGCTGAAAAAGTTTCAGATAATAGTTGTTAAGCAGTGGAAAGATGGGGTAAAGGTTTAATACATGAAAGATCATTTCTTAACGTAGTTGCAGTAATTAGATTGATCAGGCTGCAGGCCTTTGTGTATCTGTAGTTTAGTAATAACATGAAGTTTTACAAGCCTTTTAAAACAATGGTATTGTACTAGAATGATATATTTTGGTAACTCTGTTGCAATTGTAAGGTAATAGGGTTATTAGTTGTACTTTAAGTTTGAAGGATGGGATAAGATTAGTGTTGATAGAATATTGGTTTTCATCTTTTATATAGATTCTGTTCTTTTGGTTTTTACTGCTACTGACAAAGGAAAGTAAATACAACATGCATAATAAATACCGTAAAGTCTGGCGTATAAGACCCCTTTTCAATAACCAAAATTTAGCCCCAAACTTGAGGGGGTCTTATATGCCGAGGAAGAAAATCATAACTCAATAAAACAATCTAAATTAAATTAAAATGTAGCATAAAATTATTTAATTTGTTTAAAAAGGGTATTGTGTAAAAGTATATATTTTTATTAGGAATTAGGCGCTATACAACAGTTCTTTACAACAGCGCTATACATCAATTCTAAAGTCACGGGGTATTATGACGTGTGCCTTGACATGTGTTGTTTTGACGAATATATTTTGTTACCAAGCTAGTCTTTTTATTACTTTTAATGTATTTTATTATATTTATATGCAAAATATTTTTCTTTTGAATAAACAACTACCAATAGATTTTTTCATCTTCAAGTATATATATTTTAAATGAGGGGTCTTATACGGCAAGGATATGCTAAATCCTAGTTTTTACTTTATAATTTAAGGGATGGTCTTATACGCCAGACTTTATGGTATTTGTAATGTGCATCCAAGTGATTGTACCAGATTTATATAAGCAAGTAAGCATAGGGTTTCAGAATAGTGGTTTATTCAATCTGTTTGAAAACAAGAGTTAAGTATTTTCACTGTTTTTTATATACATATTTTCATGTGTGTAAACAGCTCATGAATGAGATTATTTTGGAACTGCATTTTGGCCAGGTAGCAGATTCTCACTATCATCTTAAAAAAAAAAAAATTCATTTTACTCCTCGTTCTCTTATGGCAACTACAGTTGAGTAAAAGTTTTGTGTATTTTCATCAGTAAAAGAAAAATAAAGGAAGGACAGATTAACCTTATCCTATTAAATGATATGCAATTCTGTAATCTCCAAGTTTATGTGCGTGTTATTTTATGTTAATTTCTATTGTATTTACAAATTTAATAATGATGACCAAAAACAGATCAATCAAATGCTACATATCTGTCAGTCAGTGTTAAACCAAAAAGGAATTTTAAATTTTCAAAATGATTTCCATTGTTGATAAATCACTATTCAACTTTAGTTTTAATTTCTTCATAGTCAAGGTTGATGAATCTGGTGGAAAGTGAAGTCTAATAAGGAACAACAAAGTCATGGCAACAGTTATAAATCATGCTATAATGGAACTCTTGTTTATATGATATTCAAACTTTTTTATTATACCATGTACAAACTCTTACTTTTCAAAACTTTTATCCTGTGTACATGTAGACTTGCAGTAGGATAACAGTTGCTCCTTTTACATTTCCCATTATGGAAGACTTTATTTTTCTCCATTTTTAGGGTGCAGATATGTCTTCATGAATACATTACACACAGATCAAATGAACCTGCACCATCTATATAAATATAATAGTACTGTCTGTTGTATATTCATGTAAATACTATGCAGGTTGTGGATGAATCTTTATCAGAATTGGTGTGGAGGTTCCTTAGGTCCATGGGGAAATACACACAAATTTTAAGTTTTGCATTTTGCAGTTTTGAGTTTTTTTTCCACTGCTACTTAGTTCCTGTTGATGAATCTTCACTAATTTTGGCATGAACATTTCTTGGGTCCATAAGGAGATACAGGTAAATTTACAGTTTCACATTTTTTTTTAATATATAAAAGAGACAACATTTCACATCCTAAATAACCTTTCATTAATCATTAATTTACATAATTTCTATCCAGAGTACAGGTACCCTAATTAGAACATTTAATGAATGTTTCAATGTTACACATTATTCATCTTCAACAAATCTCTGAGAATCTTTAAAATAATTGCTAATATAAAAACACAATGAATGATGTCAGGAAATTATGAGATGTTAAAATAAGAGTGAAAAGACTGTTCAAATTAAGTAAGGAGGACAAGTTTAAATTTCTTTTGAGACTTGAATATTTGTTCATAATGCGTAGACTTTCTTTTATCAATTGTCATTACATCTAGAAGGTAGAACTGAAAAATCTTCTAATAAAGTAAGTTGCATTGATATTTCTTTATGAGAATATATAGGAGAATTAGGTGAAGTTTGAAGTGCATCTCCAGTTCTGTTTGAAACTCCTTTGTGTTCCAAGGTGCATTTGTAAATGTATAGAAGTCTTGCCTACATTGGTGGCTTTACAGTTGGCATGCACATGACCTTTGAATGTAAGAGTGAAGGTAAAATGTTTTTAGTTTTAAAAAGCTACAGACACAAAGTGATGATTTAAAGGCGAGAGATTTTTTATCTACGAGTAAAAGGACTTGAGTAACTTAAGGAGTTGAGTTTTAAGTAAAGAATAACAAGTGTTAGAGTGAATGTGGAACATGTTTGGATATTGTTTTTAATAAGAAAGTTACATTTTTAAGTTTTCTAGTTAAAACAAACAATATCCATTGTTCCTTAAGGTATTCCGAAGGAAAGATATTTCATTATAAACAGAGACGTAATCTAAGCAGGTCGAGTAGACCCTGTGAAGAACAGTTGAGACCAAGTAACTTTAGTTTGGCAGAAAGCTTCTTGCTACAACTGTTAATAAAAGACAGCCTACATGTTGTAAACAAAAATCCAAACTTGTTTTCCCTGCTTTATTCAAGTAGTTTTCTCTCTCTCTCTTTCAATTGAATGTTTTGACATCTTAACACTATTCATTCTATTTTATATATCAGTAATTATGTTGAAGGTGGAACATACATAATTATGAAATGTTCATTGATGATGCTTACAGTTGTTGCCATGGCTTTACTGTTCACTAGTATCCAATGTTACTTTGAACTTGATATCTTGTTTATTGTTGAAAATACAGTTTCAAAGGTCTCCCTCTGCTGTCCTATCACATTCTTGATGTAGGTGTTTAATGAATAAGCAGTCTTTGGTCCTCTGTTTTTTTTTTATCTGCACAGAAATGAAATTTCCCAAATGACATGTGGTTGATCACTCATTGATAAACACGGTAATAATGTTGAAGTGTATTAATTCTGTAATTTATCTTGAAAAATTCTGTGTTCTCGATTCCAATTTTAAAGCTACACATTGAAACCCGAGGATAGTTTGGTTTCATAATGTTTTTGATTTTATTTCTCAAAACATTCACCCATAAATTTGAGACAACATTAAAATGACAAATTTCGAGCGAAATAGCTCACTTATAAAGGGTACGTACACACCATTTTAGTAGCATGTTTAAATGTTTCTTGAATAATGACAAATGAAAACCACAATAAAATAAATCTTTTACATGTTCTGTTTATTTATGAAAATAATGGCTGTCACTGGTAGTATAATATATTTTAAAGCATGTAACTATCTGTAAATGATCACCAAAATTGTTTGTATCGAGATACAAAAAGGGGTCATATTTCCTGTTTTCAGCTGTAAACTTGACATCAAGATGTTATTTGTTTAATTCTAAGAATAAACTTGCGTGATCGTGTTTGTTCAAGGGAACAAAATGTTATGAACATAACCTTGATATCTAATAGGATTTATTTTGTATTGATTGTTATTCAGCCAATGTTTCTCATGATAAAACACAAAATGTTTGCTAAACTAAGTGCTGACTTTGAGCCTGTAGCAACATCCATCCGATCACAGAGGTAATGTTAAATTTAACATAAGATTTCTTTATGGTAAAGTTTAATAACTCAATTAAAAAAACAAAGTTTTGTTAACCTTTGTTAAACTGTATAATTTTGGAAACCCAAATTTTTTTTCCATTTGAACTACATCTTGCAATGGAAAGTAAAGCTTGGAGGTGGCTTGAATTTGTAATAAAAGAAACTTTATTACAAATTTGCAACTTGTCAGCAAGCTTATATTGACATTGGGCACAATACAGGGAAGCATTTTTATCCCTAATTAATTACCAAAGTGGTTGAATCCAACAGTAGAACATTTGGAACACAAGAAGGGAATGGACATAAGCTTAGTTAGTACAAGTGTATACTTTCTGCACTTTGACATACAGGGTGGCCCTACCCATCCACATTGTGTCTAAACAACATTATAATACTAATGATGAGTTGAAGGCAGCTGTTACTGCAGCATTTGGAACAATAACCCGTGCTATGTAGAGGAAAATGTCTCACAGAATGTGGCATTTCATAATATTATTTAGCGAGAATGAGTGACAGCACATAAATACACTGGATATATAAGATATATGGACAGGTATGGACTTGCGGGCCACCCTGTAGCTACCAGTTAGAGTAAACCTCTCTGATGAAGTGAAAATTGGTTCATGTAATTGCTTGACAAAATATCTGAATTGTGTTGGAGTCACAACAGCTTATTGTATGATAGTAAAGTTACATGACTGTTCAGTAATTTGAAAGATCAAGCTGTCTAAATGTATTGATGTTTCAGGTTTACCACATATGAATAAATATTTATTTCATGAGTCTGAAGCGAACTGTGAAGATATTTAGGTTTTATTTTCTTTCTGTAACTACATGTTAAGTACTCTGCATATCTGGGAGGTGGTGTTACTACGGTCACAAATCTGTGATTTTAAGATTTCTGCCTTTAGTAAGTTTTGTAACTAAATATTATTTCATGTAATGGAAACACTTAATAAATTGGATGTATTAACAATGTTTCTGAGTTAAAACTTGTAATTTTCACTCTCACTTTAACTTTTAAAGTGTAAATATTGTATGATGAAATTGAGATTTAAAAATAATTTTAACTTGGATATTGGAAAATCGAAAACATTCCTGAAGTCCACAGAATTTGTCTAGTGCTTAGTCAGTATTTTTTGCAAGTTGTTATTGGTAGTAAATAATTTTTTTTAACCCACATGTGCTGAAAGTAGAAACTGAAACCTACTTTAGAATATGCATATTTTATATGGTTGTGAAAATAGAAGACATTATGAATGATTCTTTACACTTATTTTATGGCATCATAACTCTTAATTTGTTGAGAAATCATCATGAATAATTAAGAGTAAACAACTCTTAAACTGTATTCATATTTATAGGGTAACACCAGAGTTTTGGTTGTTTTTAAACCCGGACAACTCCAAATAAAAACAGTGCACAGTCATGGAATGTGATATCATGAAACCAATTAGAGAACAAAACCAACAGAATGATAAGAGAAACCATCATTCACAGGAGCAAAACTGAAGATAAAAAGTCAAATAATTGATGCTATGCTTGTTGAATATAGTAAATAGATTGCATCAAATGTATTTGTAGCTTTCAGTTGGTTTACTTCAGTTGATAAAGAGTTAGTTTAAATCACATTTGAAAAAGTGTGATATGTGCAGAAGTGTAGAACTTTGTCAGTAGTGATAGGATTTCATAATTGAAGGACCATTTCATCCTTTAAGATGACCCCTGTACATCTATCCCTGAGAAGAAGAAAAATTTAAATTTGTTTTATTTTTTAGGAGTCATCTCTTCCTCTTTTAAACTCTTGAATTATTTTGTCTTCTACTGTTATTAACAAGAGCTCTTTCCATGAACTAGAAGTGGTAGTGAGATTAGTAACAAATAGTGATATATTGTTTTTATTATTTGGTTTATATTTCTTAGTGTGTGTGAGAATGACTCCAATAAGTGGTCTTGACTTACTGTTTAGTTACATTTTTTATTACTGTATTCTTAAAACTAGTCCAAGGTAAACTTTGTAGGAAGCACAGTTGGTGTAATAGAAGTGTGAAACATATTTGCAGGGGACACTGTATTTGTTCACGGAGCTGCTGCAACCCCTCGGAAGCTTGTGCCTGCTATGGTGGAACATGCCAAGAAAGAAAAGCTAAAGAACATTACAGTATGTCACATACATACAGAAGGTCCTGCAGAATACAACCATCCAGATTGTGAAGGTACTGTAAACTAGTGTCTGTCAACTTAAAGTTTATGAAGGTATTCTAAACTAGTGGTAGTTGTGTGTGTGTGTATATGGTATAAACAAAGTTCATTATAGATCAGGCTTTGCATTCACTATTTTTATAACTTTTGAAGACAAATCACCACTAGAGATGACAAGTAAGGGTTAAATCACTTCTTGTTTATGTTAGATTTTTGTTAATGTTTAGGTTTTTCTTTTTCTTCAGTTGTGGTAAACATCAACACTTTGATAGTTACTGGTTTCATTCTGTCCAGTATAATGCATAACAAAAAATATCATTTGTTTTTAAAACTGAAACACTTAATAGTTGTGTCTGTACAGAAATGAGAGTTTGTTTGTACTTTCAGCTAAATATTTAAAACAGCACAAACACATTTTATGTATAACAGTTTATACAAAATATCCATATGATAATTTGCTTCTTGATGTTGAGTATAGCTCTTTCAAAAGTAATTTAGTTTACTGAAAACTTCCTTAAAACACACTTATTTTGTTCAGTTCGACTTTCTTTATGTTTTACTATCTTAAATTAAACTGAAAAATGAAAAACTTCTAGTCCTCACCTCATTTTAGCCTCCAAGAGGATATCGCTGTTCTTGACTCTCACGTAAGTGTTAGTGTTACGTGGCTCTTTAAAATTAATTTGACTCGAAATTTACATTTGCTTAGCTTGATGTTGACGAATATAGTACATGTCTCATTTACTATTCAAAAACTGATTTTTAAATTTGTTTAGCATTTTCCTAATTTGAATTTTGACCTACAAAACAAATCAAACCCTGATTTTTTTTATTTTTTTTAAGTTGTAAGGGAGTAGTTGGAAAAATTACATTGATATTGAAAATAATTTGTCCCTAAATCTTTCATATGTTAACCAGGCATGTTCAGAAGTAATTCCTTCTTTGTGGGTGGAAATTGTCGTGAAGCTATCAATAGTGGACGAGGTGACTTTGTGCCCATTTTTCTGGGAGAAATTCCTTTCCTTTTTCACAGAGAGATCGTCAAACCTGATGTAGCCTTGGTCCAAGTTACACCACCAGACAACCATGGTTACTGTAGTCTTGGGTCAAGTGTGGATTGCACAAGAGCTGCTGTGCAACATTCCAAAGCAATCATAGGTTAGTAATAAACTCTAGAATTTTTAATTTAATAAAAAAGACATGTTTATTTCCAGTTATTAAAATTTTTATGTAATTATTAACCCTTTTTTTTTAACCTGATCACTCTTGATGACGAAAAAACCCATTTGAAGTAAATATATTTCACAACAGCTGGTATGGGTATTAACACTTCTATTGACAAAGAGAGAACCTCAAGATGACTTAGGAAGATCAAAATGGTGTTCTCTCTCTATCAATAGAAGTGTCAATACCCATACCAACCAGGTCACTCTGTTGTGCTGTGTGCACACATTGCACTGAAACCTAGACATTTTTACCTTTGTTTAAAAACAAATGACAGAAGACAGTTGTAAACAACCCACTAAAGAATCGTACTCTGTTATCTATGGGGCTGGGGTTGATTTCACATTTCACATTTATTCACCACTGTTTTTAGAAAAAATACAGTTGAACTGTTTCACTGAGTATCTGTGTGCACGTTACTCATAATTTCACATGCTTGTAATTCATTGTTTTCTTAAGAGAGTGTGAAAAGAATCCTGTTTTATTGAAATATTGTGGATTTAAATTAATGTAAATATGTACCTGCACTTTCTTCACAGGAACTACAAAAAGTGTTTTGCTTTAACTTTACTAATATTCTGTTGGCGTTCTGTCATCTAATTGGGATAATAGAGCTTTGTTCTTGTAGTATTCACGAGTTATATTGATATTTAAAGATTTGTTTTGTTAGATTTTGTGTTAAGGGAAATGAAGTCTATCTGTCTTACCATGCCTTTATTCTCCTGAAAAAGAGTAATGAACTATTCAAAAGTGCTTGAGTTTCAGGTCTCGTTTTAAAAATATTGCATATTTGTTGGTGGTCCTGTGTGATAACTACTTAACCTGAATTCCTAATTTTGAAGTGATAGATTACAGGGAAGACAGTGAACACTGCCAACTCTGGGCTATTCTGTTTCACTGAAGTTGAGAAGTGGAATTTGATCATCACATAACATCCCCTGTGGTTCTGATGTTTGGAGCACGACATTTTGTTTGGGCAGTAACAGGCTGTAGATCATAGAAAAGTCCTCCTTGCTAATCACAGATTATAAAGATCCATTCACAGGATGTGTTGCACATACCAAAGTTGTTGTTGTTTTTTAAAAATAAAAAAAGTCGATGTAATTCTTTCTTTGCGGGTGGAAATTGTTGTGAAGTGGTCAGTAGTGGACGAGGTGACTTTGCGCCCATTTTTCTGGGAGAAATTCCTTCCCTTTTTTGCAGAGAGATCATTAAACCTGATGTAGCTTTGGTCCAAGTTACACCACCAGACTTTGTTGTGATGGAATATGATGTGTTGCCCAAAGAGTGAGTGACAGATTTTTCTATCTATTCTCTTATTTTTATTCTTCTTGAACTACTGCTCCAGTTTTCTCTTGTGATAAGGTATTTTAAAAATAATGCTGGCAAAATTAAGGGGGAGATCAAATTCACAAATTGGCAAGTAACTTGCTATAATCGTTTACCTATGAGCATATATTATATAGACTAGTGTTAAACATTTCAGAGGAGCATAGCTTTTTTATTTATAGTGTCTGAAGGTATTTATAGTATCGCAGAAATATTGCATTTGCAAGGAAAATGGGAAGATTTTGGGTCATAGAAGAAGACAGTTAGGGAAAAGGGCAGAATTTGGAAAGAACAAGAAGGGTTGTCAAAAAGTGTGGAAGAAGAAACTACACTGACAACCGAGTTCTGTACAACTGTTATCAAGTTGCAACTTTTAAAGGTCTTTTTGGTTGTTTTTAATACTTCCATTTAAAGGGTATGTTGTCAGAAACATGAATTTATACAGTTTTACAAGACAAATTGCTCTCTTGGCATCAAAACTGTTATATTTATAATCACAAAATGTTTGTGGTATATTTCATGGCCTTTCCTTGAATATTCCTTATTCTGTTGTTTTCATGTGCATTTATCTTTCAGGCACTGTGTTATATCGTAAGTCTTGGTTTATTTTAAAAAAATGTCACTCAGTTATACAAACTTGTATGGTCTTAACATTTATTTAATAAAACTACCCCTAAAGTAAACAATAAAATATTGTAATGACATTACTTATAATGATATGCACTGCATAAAACAGGTATGAACATCCAGATTTATGAATTAAAGAAATTTGCAAAAGTAAAGAATAAAACCCGTGCTAAAGGAAAAAAGTAGGTAAAAGATCTTTTAGTAGTCTATGAAATGAACTGAAACTACATTATTTC
The DNA here is from genome assembly GCA_011833715.1 of Carcinoscorpius rotundicauda. Lineage (NCBI taxonomy): Eukaryota > Metazoa > Arthropoda > Merostomata > Xiphosura > Limulidae > Carcinoscorpius > Carcinoscorpius rotundicauda. The sequence goes on along the minus strand of CM022394.1, from coordinate 126,334,249 downwards.
AAAGTAAAATAAGTATAAAGTTATAATGAAAGCAAACTTAGCTGAATGCACAGAAACATCTGAATTTGAATTCACAAACTGATAAGTACGTGGTTTTGAATGATGTGTGTATTTTAAACCTAAATATGATTAAAAAGGCAATTGTTTTTTTTTAAAGGAAATTATAGTAGGTTTTAATGTTGTTTGTGTGAAATACTTTGCAAATTGAAATTGAAGCCAGACATCATATATACGATATCAACATTGTGCCATCACGTAGCCTTCTTGTTGAAATAAAAAGTATGACTTGGAAAAAAAACACACAAAGAAACAGATAAGATGATTCTAAATGGGAAAGCCAATGTGCAATCTAGACTCCTTGGACAAAAGTCTCTCTAATAATATAAGATTTGTAGTATTTGATCAAGAAATATACAAGTTAGACAGACACGTGCAAGTGTATTATTTTTATAGATTGTATGAATAATTATAGTGAAAGGAAGAACGTGAATTATTTTTAGATACTCTTTTACTCTGTAAATTTATATAAATTTTAAAGTACATGGGCTGTTTTAACAGCTGAAGCTTCAACTTACAAAAAGAATGTAACTGTTTGCCTATAAAGTTACAATGTGTTTTTTGCAGGCCAGGTAAACCCACGGCTGCCCAGGACATTTGGAGATGGATTGATTCATAAGTCTCATTTTGACGCTCTTGTGGAAGGACAGTTGGAACTCCCTGAATTGAAACCCCCAAAACTGACTGATGTTGAACTAACTATTGGAAAGCTAATTGCAGATAATTTAGTTGTAAATGGTGCCACTTTGCAGATGGGTAAGCTGGTACATTGCAGATTGGTAAACTAGTTATGTAGTCTGGAAAGTAAACTTATGTTTATATTTACCTTTTATACATATAAGTATGTTGGACATTTTCAAGAAGTAAAAGTTCTGTTATCGTTATGGAATTTTCTAGAATCAAATATTTAATCTTCTTTGAGAGACAACTTGCATGTAGTTATATTATTTGTCACAATTATAAAAATATAAATACACTCTCACATTCCAAAATTCTATTAGCCATGCTCTTAATAAAACACTGCCTCAGTAAATTGTGATTTATTTATGATTTTGTCAAGATACTTTTATTCAATCGTGCATTTGAGAGCTTTTTCTGTTATGTTAACTGCATGAACCAGTTTTCGTGAGTTCAATACGTTGTACTTGCTATAAATGAAGATTATTTGTCAAGTTTTGTTTGAAGTTAGTGTTAAATCTGAGTGGTGCTATAAATACCTACATTTATTTTCTGTAAGTTAAGGGAGAACGTGTCTCATTTTAGTTAAACAAGTGTGTACTAAAACTAATAATACAGTAACACAATGTGTTTAAATGAAACTGAAATGAAAACAATGCTAGAAAATTATAAAAAGGATAAAAATACCCAACTTGGTAGTTAACTTTCTAAAATCATTTACCTATTTACATCTGTTATATAGACCAGTGTCACAAAGTCATCAGTCAGTGTGTTCAGTTTATCCAAGGCTTCTAAAGTTTCCAGTTATAGTTTCTTATTATAAGTTTTGATTAATTCAGGATTGTTTGGATTCATTTATTTAAGTGTTGTGACTCTAAAAAACAATCAATTAATCAAAGTTTCTTGTTTTTAGAACATTTCAGATTTCACCACTTTATTAATTATACTTCTTGTTTTCATCACTGACCCTTCATCCTTGTTTATTTTTCTGTTATTTCTCGTGCTGTTCCATATTCACTTTCTCCTACACTCTTATATTTCTATTTTCTTTAAGCATTATCCCATCCTCTTCTTTATGTAATTGCTACATCTTAATATGGTTTCTGGTTTTCTTGCTCTAGTAAATAGTTTTACTAACATCATCTTTCAACTTATCATTTAGTGCCTTCTATTTTTTTTTTGTCTCCAGTATTCTGTTTCCTTATCTTATCCACCAATGTCTTGTATCCCATCACATCTTCCAACTCCAGCTTTTCTTTAGGAACTCCTAACATTTTAATTATCTAACTTGTGGGTAAATAGTTGTTTAATATTAACTTCTTTTGAAGAATTAGAAGTGACTCCTTCACCCATAGTAAAGTTTTAGTTTTGGCTTTACCAGTTACTTTAAAATATTGGGAGATGGAACTATTTTAAATTTGTTTATTTCAAGCTGTACAATGCTCGAACCTAGGATCTCCCAGTCCTTTGACAGTTGACTCTTAAATAAACATCAATATTGCACCAATAAAACATATAAATGACCTGTTACTGTGAAGAGGGACATTGGGTGTTGCCCAAAGAGTTGGTGACACTTATGTTGTAACTTCTCTTTCGTTATCCTATCTATCCTCTTATTTTCTCTTTCTTGAACTAGTGCTCCTGTTTTCTTTTCTAATAAGGTAATTAGTTTCTCCAGTTTTCATTCTTTCTTCCTGTAATTAGTTTTATCATATATTTATTTCTCTTTTCACTTCTGTTATAGCCCTTCCTCTTAGATATTTGTTTCACAAGAACCTTATGTTTTTATTTCAATTTCTACTTATTTTTATCTTTTAATATCCTTGCCTTCTTTCTCTTACTTTCTCAATTTTGCACTGTCTTTCCTTATTTCTTGTTTTTTTCAAACATGTCCATTTATTTGTTTCATGTTTTCCATTCTTCAAATATATTTTTTGCTTGCACTGCAGTTCTCATCCACCCTCTCACGCTCCTCAAGTTTTTGCTCATTCTCCATAAGTTTTCAATTAATTTACTCAACTGTTTCTCTTTTGTTTTATTTACCCTTCTTTTGTTTCTTTGTTAACATGTACTCTTCTCAATTGACTATTTATTTTAATATTACACAGGCCTGCAAATTTAAAGTGTAAAATTTGTTTTAGTTTTAATGTTGAATTATCCATAATTCATGTTTGCAGATTTCAAAAATAGTATTCTTTTGTCAGGATAAAGGTACAGTGTGACCAGAGGTGAGTTTCATTGGAAATGCAGTTTCAGTTCAGGAAATATGTTAACTTTCAAGGCATTTTGTACTTGTCAGATGCTCAAGTCATCAGACTTATTTAAATGTTTTTCTATACTGCAGGTATTGGTTCCATTCCGGATGCTGTTCTGGCCAGCTTGAAAGGTCACAAAGATCTGGGAGTTCATTCTGAAATGTTTAGTGATGGTGTGGTAGACTTGGTGGAATCAGGCTGTATCACCAACCACCAAAAGAAAATCCAACCAGGCAAAATTGTGGGTAGTTTTACCATCGGTACTCGACGTTTGTTTGATTTCATGGATAATAATCCATTCATTAGTGAGTAAGATTTATGTTTTTGTTGTTTTGTTTTTATATCTAAGAAAACTGCACAATTAAAATAATTTCTACTTTGTTAACCCTTCCTTGACATATTGATCATGTTATAAAACATTGAAACGTCATGAAGTTATTCATGTTATAACTTTGAATTTACAAAATGTGTTATCACAAAATTTGGCAAGTTTTTAGTAAACATTACAAGTCTGTCATATACAGAAGATCAGAATTTTTAGTGAAATATTTATAGTAAATATTTCTCTATTAACTTCCAAATCCTTTTCTGAGTTAATTTGAATTCAGTGTTTTTCATGTTAACAATAAAATTCTCTTAAATGTAAAGTTTCTATTTCATTTCTGTGATTTCTACCTCTAAAAATTCTTAAATAGATTTTGTATGTTTTGTTGGTTTTTTATAAATAAAATATTGAACATTTTTAAATAAATAAATGATCCGTTTTTTCTTTTTCTCCAATGGATTTATGGTTCTGGGTGATTTTTAAGTTTTTGCATATTCACAATTTCAATTTTTTACCAATGTACAAATGGTTTTACTGCCTGGCTTGTACCATGTACAGATTTATTCCCGCCTGATGGGTAGTTCAAGACAATTCAGAGATTCAGTTAGGTGTAAACACGAGCTGTTGAGTTGTAGTTGAATACCTGTTCACGAACCTTTTGCAATAGTTCATCATATATGACATGAACAGCTTTATTTCAAGGAATTGTTCTTGTTTACAGCTGATAACAAAGTTGCCACATTTGTCCAAAATAGTTGCGTGGTAGTTTTCACTGGTTGATTGATTGGAAACTACTGACTTAAGAAGATTCTGAATTCAATCATTAGCTTTTATAACACCAAATTTATTAAAAACATAGAAAACAAAATAAACTAGAAATTGTTTTGTACATTACTCATTTAACATAAACAATATCATTGGCCTAACCTATATATACTATTGATTCGCAAATATGATATCAAAACTATTATGCTCAATAAGATATAGTTAAAACAGATAACTGTATTTAAAAAAATTGTAGAATATATGTTAAAGTTGTGTGACTGTAAAACATCCTTTTTTTTAATGTACAGGGTGATCCAAAACCGACAGGACTAAATATCTCTTTTTAATATACAGGGTGGTCCAAAACCGACAGGACTAAATATCTCTTTTTAATATACAGGGTGGTCCAAAACCGACAGGACTAAATATCTCTCTTTAATATACAGGGTGGTCCAAAACTGACAGGACTAAATATCTCTTTTTAATGTACAGGGTGATCCAAAACCAACAGGACTAAATATCTCTTTTTAATATACAGGGTGGTCCAAAACCGACAGGACTAAATATCTCTTTTTAATATACAGGGTGGTCCAAAACTGACAGGACTAAATATCTCTTTTTAATATACAGGGTGGTCCAAAACTGACAGGACTAAATATCTCTTTTTAATGTACAGGGTGATCCAAAACCAACATGACTAAATATATTTTTTTTTAATTTACAGAGTGGACCAAAACCAACAAGACTAAATATCCTTTTTTTAATTTATAGAGTGGTCCAAAACCAACAGGACTAAATATCCTTTTTTAATGTACAGGGTGGTCCAAAACCAACATGACTAAATATCTCTTTAATGTACAGGGTGGTCCAAAACCAGCAAGACTAAATGTCCTTTTTTAATGTACAGGGTGGTCCAAAACCAACATGACTAAATAAATAGTCATGGTACATCTTAGTCCCATTATTTTAGGACCATAATTTACAGCAAACATTTTTCATTTTGTTGTTTTTTTTCTTCTCTTCTTCAAGTGATGATGGATGTTGGATATGTGAACAGCATTCCCATAATTGCTTCAAACCCAAAGGTCACTGCAATCAACTCCTGCATTGAAATTGACCTTGCAGGTCAAGTTGTATCTGACTCCATTGGTACTCGAATATACTCAGGTCAGTAATGTCACTTTTGGGTGTTGTACTCATGGATTTTGTAATGTTTTATGTTAACTTCTAGTTAATGTTTATTTGTTAATAGTACGTTCAGAAGAAATCTGTTTAGAAAGGAGAGTTTAAATCTTTTTATTTTTGTGGAAGTTACTAATATTTTGAGAAACTATATACCATTAAATCATAAAATTATTTTCTCATGTTTTATTAGTAGTTAGTAGAATACCTTGAATGTTTCAAACAATTTTATGTGATATCTACTTGTGGTTTAGCCTTTTATTTTAATTTTCATGTATCTTCTAGAATAATAACAATTTTGTTTCCAAACATTTTAATGGTAAACATCGTAAAGATCACATTTAACGTAAGCAAAATGGCAAAGGATGGCTAAACAGAAACTTCTTCACATGAATTTGAATATAAAGAAACACTGCATAATAAAGATAAAATGGCAACGTTGGGTTTTAAATCAAACATTTCAGATGTTGTAAAAATATTCATGAATCACTTACTTGTATATATAGTGAAAGAAGTAACTTCAAAACTATTAGCATGTTAATTACATTGTTAATAGGGGATAAAAATTGGTACTATCAAAATAATAATGAACTCAAGACAAACCTTAAACTTTTATGTATAATGTTGTATTAATTATAACTTAACTAGAAAATAATGTTTATAATTATTGGCAAGTTAGAAAACAATTTTACTGTATAAATATGAAAATAAATTTTTATTAAGGAAAATACCCTTTCTTGTCACTAGAGTAGTAAATTATCTTTAAGTAGCTGAAATGTATTCAGTGTAGCTGGGACTAGAAAGATAAACTTTCAGTAGTTGATCCTAACTCAGTTATCCTGAGTTATACTTAAATGATTTTACTGGAGATTAAATGAAGAATGCAAAGTACACATTCTGAGTTGAGATATGTAGTTCATTTTAAGATGTTTTCTAAAGTTTTATCTAAGAATTGTCTTCTTTACAAAAAAGGTGAATATGAGGAGTCACCTATTGTATAATGATTAGAGTGGGTCTATCGTTGTTATTTTTCTACTTTAGGAACTGTTAGAACTTTTAGGTGTGGAGGTTGTAAAGAGTAATTTTACAGCCAACTTGTTTTGTTTGTACTCTTAACATCAATATAATTTTTAACTGTAACTGATCTTCACACAACTGGCTACGGACAGTGCAGTAGGAATTGAGACGTTGTGAGTATAAGTGTTCGCTTCTGTGTTTTTAATTGAATTTCCATATTCACTGATTAGTTTTTCATTTAGTTTGGATATTATTTGATAGTTGGGATATCCCAGTGTTTCTTGGGTGCTGTCACCAGAGGGAATTTCCATTATGACTTTAAGAATTTAACTGGAAATTGCAATGGGACTTTTATAAAATATTTTTAAGGCTTATCTTGTATGCGTATGAACTTGCATAGAAATTGGAACAAATTTGTAATAGCTTAGTTTAAGGATATATGCCTGGAAAACAAAGTGTTTGTGAATAACTTCCATCACAGTTACAGTTCTGATTTTTAAAAAAAATTACTTTTATCATTTATAATTCACTAGATTCATGATATTCTAATAATGATAAGAGAGCAAATTATATTTGTGTGAGGTAGACTGATTGACTTCGTTAGATAATTTTCTTTATATTGTGTCAAATGTTTTGTCTGTAAGGCTGTTATATTAGTGTTTGTAGGCCTAATTCCAATTTGAATAAACAAAGACAGTTACCAGAAACAAATCTAGTTCATACATATAATAAGTTTAAAACTCATTACATATGCTAAATAGACCTTCTTATCAGTTTATGTATTACGTACACACACACACACACACACGTGGTGAAGTTGGATTTACAGAACAAAATTGTTTTTTTACTTCCAGAAACTTGTATTCTTTTAAGTGACTTTTGAAACATATAAACATTTAATCTGACTCTTAGATAAGAAAACTGGAAGTGATTTCAAATGAAGTCCAGTTTTAATGTAACATTGCAGGATAACATGGAACTTGTCCATCTTTGCTGTTTCATACTCTTAACTAAATTTAAAAAAAACAAAGCCAGCTCTTATTGTTCATATACTTGTCAAGCTTTTTGTTAAATTTACTGTTTCTACGACATCTGAAAGCAACCCAGTCCAAAGGCCCATTTGACTTTGTTAGAAAAGTAACTTAGCTGAAGATTACTACCATTGATGCACCAACACCATCACTTCCTTTTACAATCTTAAACCTCTCAATTTTTTTTTCAAGAGAAAACAGTGAAATGTTTTAGCCTCTCTTCGTGTGACAATCCTTTCCATCACAGACACCATTTTAGGAATCCTCTTTGAACTCTTTCGAACAATTTGATGTTTCCCGAAAGTAAGGAAATCAAGACTGAACAGAATATTCCAAATGTGGCCTAACCGATGACCTGTATAATGAAATGATTGTCTTTTCAGACTTGTATTCAATATTTCTGTAGATGAAACATAAATTCCTCTTTGCCACTGCACTAGGAACAGTACACAACTTGAAAAGCATTGAAGACTGATCAATTGTTACTTGGAGATCACTTCCTTCATAACACTGTTAAGGTTATTTCCATCTAAACTATACTTATAACTCAAATTATGAAAACCAGTATGTATTATCTCACGTTCATTATAATTAAAACCCATCTGCCGTTTATTTTCCAAACTCACTGAACCCTTGTATAAATCAACAGCATTTTCCTCACACCCAAGACCTTAACATCATTAGCAAGTTTAAGCTATGTCATTGGTGTAAGTCAAAAAGACCCAAGTTTCTAATAAAACTCACCTTAATATTCCTGAAAATATGATGAAGTTTTGATTATTTAGAATTTTTTTTACTTATTAATTAGAAAATCTGTGATGCTCTATTTACTTAAATTTTTCTGTTATTAATTTCTCAATATCTGTCTAGGCTTTGGTGGTCAAGTGGACTTTCTGAGGGGTGCAGCAGTGTGTCACGATGGGCTTGGCAAACCTATTCTAGCTATGCCATCCTTATCAAGTAAAGGAGATTCCAAGATTACACCATTTATCAAACAAGGTGTGTACATTGTGGATAATTTGGTAAATAAAAAAACGTTGACAGATGTCTGTGAAATAAATGTCACAACAGCATAGTACAGTAACAATGGTGAAACAAAGTTCATAAATATTAATATTTGATTGGTAAAACAGAATACCAGAGATTTCTTCTGGTAATACTGTAACAAATATAGTAAAAGTGTAATAATCTAATTTAAACATCTTCTGGTTCTTTCCATCAACAAGTAAGGAGGATGTGAAGTAATACAAATATCTTTCACTGCAGTGTAAAAATTACATTATCCTTATTGTTTGTTAAGGTTTCTTGCTGTGGAACATTTGATGACTGAAATGTGAAGTCTTAACTTACACCATGATAAATGACTTCAATAACTGTCACTGTTTATTGTAGATGCCTATTTTGGTTTGTAGTTAATAGCCATTGTTTTATATAGATCCCAGCATTTTATAGTTTTGATGTTAGTTTTCATTAAAACTCTATAGGCCAGTATATTTTTGTCTTATTCTGTGAATGTAAGTCAGACTAGCTTCATTCTTTACAAATAACAAACATATATTCATTACACTGCTTTATCTGTTACTTGTTGAGTACATAGTAAATACTGAGATGTAAAGAATGGCTTTATATACTGATTCTGGATTTTTCAGTTTATCTAGACATCTGAAGTTTGTTTCCAAATGTGACAAACTTTAGAATTCATTGTTCTGTTTATTTACTTGTGACTTAGGCTTAAGTTTTTTTGGGGCTTTTTTTTTGCTATGGGCTAATGGGGGGGGATTTATAGTATTGTCTGTTGTATTTTAGTTATTGAGTACTGGGTAAAACCTTTCAGGATTTTTTTTTCACTGTTTTTTTCTGTTCTGTTTTTTCTCTGTTGTTGTTGTATTGCAGTTTATGTTGTAAACCATAATTCTGTATTGTATTTAGAAACTTTTCAAATAAGAAACCATCTTATGACCTCATCAGTATTATCTTTTTAATTTAAGAACTTGAATAAGTCATAACATCTTGAAAATTGACTATTTTTTAATCATTGTCTTTGTTATTTTTGTTTCATGTTGTAATTTATGTGTCCAATACATTATTTTCTATGTAAGGTTTCAGGCTTTTGTACTATTACTACAGAATGTCACTTCTACAACTCTGTGATGATGAGAGAAACCCACCTGTAGAGAAAAATATATATGTAAAAACAGTTGGTATGGATTGAGAAGATTTTTTCTGAAGAGGAGTGAACATTGTTTCAACCCTCTTTGCTCATCGTCAGGTTCACAAATAAAGAAAGAGGTAACTGAGCAATAGCTGACCACATGTTTGAAGGGGGTTGTGTAATTGAGCGTAAGAATGTAGAGGGCGTCATTAGATGTTGGATATATTTATTAATGAAGGTATAAAGGTGTTCCTTTATATTGGTTTATGTCATTTCTTAACCTCAAAATTACAAGAACCGATAAACAATTTAAAACAGGAATGCACTAAAAAATCACCCATACTGGACTATACATTCCTTGGGACTCAGCATATGAAACAAAACGAAAACTCAACATACTAAGAAACCAAATAAACACAGTCATAAAACTTTGCTCACCAGATAAAATTAACGATGAATTAGACAAAATAAAACAATACTTCATCAACATCAATAAGTTTCCTCCACAAACCGTGGAAAACATTATACGCACACACCTAGATAGAAAGCAAAATCAACCAACAAAAGTAAATATATCTCACGAATCAAAAAATCACGAAACCATATACTGCTGTATACCATATATTCCTGACATCAGCAAACAAATAACCAACATTTGGCAAAAACTAGTAACAAAATATGACATTTCAGTTAACACCGAATTTATTCAAAACCCAGGCACAAAACTGAGGTCTATACTATGTAAAAACTACACTGACAAACACAACACCAACATTATTTATAAAATACAATGTGATAACTGCCATGACTTCTATGTTGGAAAAACAAGTAGAAAAATGGAAATCGAAAAGTCACCTTCACACATTTTCGAACACTGCAAGTCAAATAAACACAACATAACCATAAAAAACACCCAAATACCAAATAAAGAAACAAACACAAAATTAAAGCCTAACTTATACAACAACTCAAGCCCAAACTGAACCAATACAAAGGAACACCTTTATACCTGTATTAATAAATATAATCAAACATCTCAGCACACCCTCCACATTCCTACACTCAATTACACAACTGCCTTCAAACATGTGGTCAGCAATCAGTCAGTTACCTCTCTCTTTCTTTGTGAACCTAACAATGACTAAAGAAGGTTGAAACGTTGTTCGCTCCTCTACATAAAAATTTTCTCAACCCGTACCATCCATTTTTACATATACATTCATTCTTCTACAACTCTGTTTTAATTTTTCACCCCAGTGTACACTTTGAATACACTGTACTGCAGTGCTTACAAAACAAAGCATCGTGAATGTTAAAACATAATGTTCAACAATCACAAGGACATGTTTAATGATTCTTTGATCTTTTTACCAAAACTTTTTAAACTCAGGCTAAACTACACCCATGTAAGAGAAAGAAAAGTTACAGCTAAAAAGTGTAGAAACCAAATATGAAAGTTTATTAGAATGTGGTACACTAGTAGTGAATGTGTCGTTTAGAAGTTGACATTTCGGTCAAAATAGTCCAGAAATTAAATACAGTTATAGTGATTGTTTATTTCAGGTGCTGGTGTTGTCACAACTAGAGCACATGTCCATTACGTAGTGACAGAATATGGAATTGCATTCTTGTTTGGAAAGAATATTCGTCAGCGAGCTCATGCTCTGATAGAGATTGCTCACCCGACTCACAGGGAGTCTTTGGAAAAGGCGGCATTTGAACGTCTGAAGTGTATGCCTAGTCCTTAAAAGACAAACCCTCAGAAATATGGAAAGTTTAGGAAACTTTGGTGTTGGGAATATTATAATAATTTGATTTTGTCTCAGCAGATAATGTTTATTCACATCCTTAGCACTCAAATAGTAAACAACGATTTTTGTTTTTTCTCAAGAGAGAATACTTTAGAAAAACGTTGCACATTTTGAATGTGCTTTTAATAAATGTATGCCTTCTGATGTTTTGTTTATATTCTTTGTTTGTTACAGTAACTGGATGTTTCGGGATTGCTTCTAGAGCAATGTTGTTTTAATCATTTCAAAAATGAATGAAGTTAGTGTGTAATGTACATGATTGATACGAGTTGTTTGAACTGGGAGTGGAACAAATAAAACAGGATGTTTCTTTGAGATCTTTCAACCCTCACATAAGGATATCTTATTCTTTTAACAGAATAGAATCAAACCTAGGATTCAGCAGAGGTACTTACATATAAGCTGTAAAGCTGAGTACATAATATTTTTAAATGTTAAAATTTTTTAAACATGTGACTTAATACTTAGAACTTGTTTTACTCAATGTTATCTATAAGCCATACGTTCCGAGATGTAAAAGGAGAGACATGGAATTATAAGTAGTAAATATGTTGGTCTTTTTAGAGTAACATGAATTCCAGTCAGGTTTTTATCCAGTGAAAATAACGTGTTATTATTGTCTTACATTTCAGATCTAATTCTTGTTGATTTATATAAAGGGTGTTTATTGTTAATAAAAACAAGATGATTTGTCATGAAAATAGAATTTATCATTTAGTTTTTAGTTCTATGAAAGTACTTTAACTCTTTTTATACATGTAATAATCCATCCATTATTCTTGATTTCAAACAATACTGGTATTTATATGTGTATCAACTTACAAAATTAATTTTTTTTGTAGTTAATTCAGGAAAAGATCTGACAAATAAGGTTGCAACTCCCTTTGCAATGGACAACCAAACAAAGGGACCCATAGGCTTAATGAAGTGACTTGTGTTTTTTTTTTCTTTTTTCAAGATATAAATATACAGAATGATGTGCTGGAATTTCAAACTTTCTTTAACCGAAACTAGAGTACCTCTCACAACCTACATTAACCAAAGATGTATAATTTACACACACATACACACAACCACTGCTTATTCTTACATGAAGAACAACTCCAGCAAAAATCCTTTTATTATTGTTTTCGAGATTAAAATATTGCATAATACATATTGTGGGTGTGTCTGTTTTATTTCTTCCTCTTTAGTTACAAAGTGTATATTCAATAAAACACATGGGACTGACTTGCACATGTTCTATCAAATTCCCAGTGAAAGGCACCCTAAAAACAAAGATTGATGTGTTTGTTCAATGTGTTGTCGTCTTAACACTTTCTGAAGGTGATTTATTTTTTATTATCACATGCTCTTTATTTGCTCTGGTGATTTTATTAGAATTAAGTGTATAGTGAACAAGGTCATGGTGCTGTAAATAGCCAGTTTTTTTTAAATATTTTATTTAGCTGTTTTTGTTTGTTTTCATGTTTTCTTTCTTCAAATACAACACAGCACAAGTCTGTTTAAATATTCTTGAAGAAAATGAAGTTTCATTATATGATTTCTAATAATATCAAAACCATGAAAAGTATGATAAATTTGATAATAATTGTCTGTCTGTCTTTTCTCACTCTGTCTTCCTTTTGCACAAAAGTCAGAACTACAAGATACTTCGTAATATATTAAAATATATGACTGTTATATCTCTCTAATGGCTAGATGATACTAAAGTTTTATTATAATCAGAAGTTATACATAATTTGTCTGGTGGAAAAGATTCAACAGGGTAATTTGTTATTAAAACTTCAAAGACATATATGCAAATTTTTTTTCTCTAATGAAAGACAAATGGTTGGTTAACTCTTGTATATAAGTTTTGTTTTATTTAATGAAAGAGACTTATTAAAACTGTTATATAAAAGTCAGTAACTTGAAGTAATAGAGCTGTTTTCACCCTTTTTACTTTGTGATATTTCTATATCTTCAGCTCCAAAAGAAATATAAACATTTCAACTCTATATCTTAGTCAGTCAGTCCAAGTGTCACATCTAATGTTTTCCTTCTGTTGTTCTTTTCTCTAAATCCATTAGTTACTAAATTAGGCCAAGATGTTTGTGCTGGTGTTGTGAAAAATTAGTTTTGAACAAAACATCAGCTGTTTTTGTGTCTTTGAACATTTGTCGTGTGTAACTTTTTCCTTTGAGTACATTATTAATATACTATGATAGTAAACAGTATTTCTATCAGTACTGCACTGCATTTTGTTTCTCAATGAAAGTGAAATCTATGTACGAGAAATCGGAAACAAGTTGTTTACAACTATGTCAAAAAACAAATGGTACTCTGAAAGTAAAAGAATAGGATATATAGTAATTTTATATATATATGTATAATTCTGAATATTGAAATATACTCTGAAGTTACTACTGTTTGATATTAAAAATATGGTATTGAGTGTGAGTACTGTATGTGGCGATATTTTCAACAAATAATGCAATGTCTTCTTTTTTTTTAACTCATTCCTATGTCTGCTATGTGGAACTTAAGCAATAAAATTTGTTTAGAAAGTTAGCATCAAAATCTTTAGTTGGTTTACCTCAGTACATGGAGATTGTTATCTTGGACTAGTATAGTTTTCCAAAAGTACTTTACTAAATGTATGTAACTGTACTTTTAGCCTTTCAATATATAGTTGAAACTTAATGATTAGGAATAGCATTGGATCTTTAACTGGAAGGAAACAATAAAAGAGTTTCTGTTAAATTTCTAATTACTTGTCATATTGAAACATTTTGTTAGTATTTAAAGATGTTATGGCAAATACAAAAAAATGTGGCCTGGCATGGCCAAGCGTGTAAGGCGTGCGACTCGTAATCCGAGGGTCGCGGCTTCGCGCCAAACATGCTCGCCCTCCCAGCCGTGGGGGCGTTATAATGTGACGGTCAATCCCACTATTCGTTGGTAAAAGAGTAACCCAAGAGTTGACGGTGAGTGGTGATGACTAGTTGCCTTCCCTCTAGTCTTACACTACTAAATTAGGGACGGCTAGCACGGATAGCCCCCGAGTAGCTTTGTGCGAAATTCCAAAACAAACAAACAATACAAAAAAAATGTACTTACGTGTATCTATGGTAATTGTTAACAACTTTACAATAGGAATTTTGCTAGTCATTGTAAAATTTTGTGTACATATGGAATTTAAATGTTATCAGGGCAAAATGACTGCACATACAAAGTTAATGTTGAAACTTGTCAAAAGAACGAGGTTACAAAATACACACATTGAATAACAATATCAAAATTCGATTACCGAGAACCAGAACCACGTTATCGACCAGATAGGTTCTAGTACACTAATTCGTAAAGAACCGACATTAAACATCCTCGTATAACATCTCGTACAAATGCAACCTGTTCTTATTCTCATGTAATGATTGGGGGGTTTCTAAAATCTTTGAGGTAATGTTACTTATGTAAAGCATTTAGCAGCCATTTTCATCTTTGACCATAAATATCTTGTCTTTGTTTGTTTGTTTTGGAATTTCGCACAAAGCTACTCGAGGGCTATCTGTGCTAGCCGTCCCTAATTTAGTAGTGTAAGACTAGAGGGAAGGCAGCTAGTCATCACCACCCACCGTCAACTCTTGGGTTACTCTTTTACCAACGAATAGTGGGATTGACCGTCACATTATAACGCTCCCACGGCTGGGAGGGCGAGCATGTTTGGCGCGAACCCGCGACTCTCGGATTACGAGTCGCACGCCTTACACGCTTGGCCATGCCAGGCCGTGATAGAAGTGTACTTGAGTGGTGAAGATCTGTTTAACCTTAATATCGGGACACCAAGGTTTGCTTATGAACTGAAATATACAGGGTAGCCCGTAAGACCATACCCATCCATATATTTTTTGTAGCTGTGTGCTGTCCCTCATTCTCGCTGCATAATATAATGCACAATACGCTCTTCAAGTGTAAATGGGCTTACATCGGCCATATTTCTCTGAAAAAAAATAATACATGCGTCATTGAATACAACATAATAACACCTGGATGGGTAGGGATTTGCAGGCCACCGTGTGTGTAGAAATATGTTTGTTTAGTTTTTTAATTTCGCACAAAGCCACTCGAGGGCTATCTGTGCTAGCCATCCCTAATTTAGCAGTGTAAGAAGGGAAGGCAGCTAGTCATCATCACCCACTGCCAACTCTTGGGCTACTCTTTCACCAACGAATAGTGGGATTGATAGAAACATTATAACGCCCCCACTGAAAGAGCGAGCATGTTTGGTTCGACGGGGATGCGAACCCGCGACCCTCAGATTACGAGTCGCACGCCTTAACACGCTTGGCCATGCCGGGCCCCATAGAAATATGTAATAAAATACAAACCTACAGAAGATTCATTCACTAATTCGACCTTAATAGTAAATAAATAAAATAACCATAAATATATCACTGTCATGAAGAAAAAGTTTTAGAAACGTCAGTGCATGGGAGATAGAACGTTTTTGTTTTTTTTTTAAAGATGCAAAGGTTAAAATTGAACAAAGAAACCGTGACACATTAATGTAAGAGGAAAGGAAAAATAAATGCTTACACCAAAGTTATCCGTTTTTTTCTTAGCGAGATTATAAAACGTTTATTTGTTTCGAGAATTCCAAATGAATTAATCCAACTTTTAAGTTAAATCTATGTGAGATTGATAACATACACGCACAATACATATGTAAATGTACAAAGCTGTCGTTCTTACCTTGATATTTTGAACACTCCTCAAAAAATCGAAGTCTGTTCGTGTTTTGGTAAAAAAGATTGCATGAGTTAATTTAATATTGAGACTAATGCCCGTGAAACGCGAAGACCGAGATATTTCCATATTTTACCTTGTTGGAGTAATATGCCAATGAGAAGCTCTTCAATTTGTACTCTGTACTGCTCCTGGCCTTGTTTCAACAGAGGTTGTATACTAAGTGAAACAACAGATTAATGAAGGAAGCCTATTTACGGAAATAAAAATTAAACGCACTCGGAAGATGTACTCTGCTTCACAAAATAAAACGCACTCGGAAGATGTACTCTGCTTCACAAAATAAAACAAGTCTGCAACAAGTTTTCTCATAAGTTGGAGAAACGATGCATTTAATCTGGAACAATGAAAAGTTACGTGGAGGAATCCACTACTGACAAGACAGAAAACAAGGCTGCAATTTTTACTGACGCGATTTGCTGACTGACAAATATTTGCATAATAGCGATCCCATAGTCCTCTCAGATGAGTGGAACTTCCACCATTTTATAACTAGATGAGTTTGGAGAATACTTAGGATTTCGACCCACTGTATTTACAGCACATATAAGCATAAAAGTTTGGGGGTGGTCATTAGGTTTGTGACAAAAAAACAACTCTTGGATTCATTCTATGCTGTCTCAGTTCTGCAGGGTACACGTTCTCTCTCCTGGATAACTGTTTCTCTTTGTGATCAAGGAACTTCGGACTATGGTTGAAAAACTTTAGTGAAGATGGAGCAACACGTCACAATCTCAGAACTATTAAAGTTTGGAATACAGAGTAGACTACAACTATTTCTCCGACCATATAAAGACCTGACTTGGACCTTATTTCTAAACACATGGGATAACTTTCATAGAGCCAAACGACCATTAGCAGTCCTCACAATATTATCTACTTATTTTGAGAGACAATCTTTACTACGACACAATTGAAAATGTGGTTAATTCAAATTTATTCTGTACACTTTTAAGTTATATACGCGCATAATAACCCATTAAATGTTTTCAAGAACTTGCAGGTTTTAGAAAGAAGACGATAGTCTGCTACTAAACTTGAACAATATTTTACATAACTCGTGTATATAACACCATTATAATGCCCACACGGCTGCAAGGGCGAGCATGTTTGGTGTGACGGGGAATTCGTCACATTATGAGTCGAATACTTTATTCACCTTGCCATGGCGAACTTACTCAAATGAGAGAAACCATTTTAAACTTAAGAGGTTTAAAAAGATAAAGCTTTTTTTTTGTCTAGATTTTGTTAATAATTACTTGGTATATCTTCAAATTTTGGTTTATTTTTTCCCTTTTGTTTGCACAACTCATACACATGTACAAGCAATTTTTTGTGAACAAATGCAAAAACTATTACTTAGTTATGAACAACTTCCTAAACATAATAAACTTCATAAGTATCGTAATGTATTTTAACAGAGTTGAGTTTTTACAACTTTTTCGTGAGAAAAGAACGAAGTAGAGGGCGGTAATCACGTTTAGTTAAAAGTGCACATGGATCTTGAAATACTGTTGTTAATTTTAATGACGTTACTATTATAAATTTAAATAAAAAATGAGACCATTAACAGAAGAGGAAACCCGTATTTTTTTTGAGAAGCTCTCCAAATAGTATGTTTAATTTAAAATCTGGTTTAGTACTACTGTGTAGTGTTAGCGTTACATAAGTTACAATACTAATAATACTTGATAGTAATAATAAAAATGAAAAAAATAATGATCCAGACAAAAGGCAAAAATCGTATCTATTGCCTCTTATATTTATGAAGTTAATTTACTGAGCACGGTGTCTATATATTTCCTGCAATCTGTAAATGAATTCTGTAAGCGTAGGACATACTATGAACTATTTTCCATTCTTTAGCCTACCGTACAATATTATAATAAGATTATAACTTGAATTTTATTATTATCAGAAATTTGATTAGGAGACCGTAAATTAACTATGGTTCTTAGCTTTGTGTTAACTGATAATTAAAAATACCGTTGTTGCAGCTTACTTTATATTATTGTAGAATTTGTACTAAATTAAAGTTTCAATCTGATACCTAAATGACATCATATCTTCCATATTTAACGACTTGAGTCCATAACTGTCTCGTGTTCTGATAAAAACTGGAACAGACTGGATCTTGCATTCAATCAGATTTCAGAGTATTTGTGCCTAGAAATGATTTTCTCCATATGTATTGGTAATGGTTCTAAGTTCATTGGAACATTAAACAAATTGACTTACCATAATTTAAACAACATTCAGTGTTAAAACTTAAACTTGATTAAACCAGAAAAATGTTTGTCTGTACACATACTAAAAACCAGTAAGTTATTAGTTTATTAGTTTGATTATCATAATGAAATGTGGAAGCCATATTTGTATAAAAAAGACTACTGGTGGAGATTACAATATTACTAGAAGTTGCTGGATTGGAATAATCTAAAGATTTAGGCATGTAAGTTATTGGTAGGGTCCTCATATTTGTAGAAGATCATTAATTACACATTCTAAATGAGATTTTTTCAGTGATATTTGTGTTTGTTATTTTCATTGTTTTATCCTGCTCACTTAGTCATTTTAATTTTATCTAGTGTTTTAAATTATTCAGAAATGTGTTAAATATAGATTCCATAATCTCGAAGTGTCATCCTTTAAAATAACTAAAACTATTCTTAAAAAAATGAAAAACCACCCTTTATCATTAATATACTTATCAAGGATTCTTTTAAACTCGCTTAAATTTACTGTCTACAAAACATCCAACGGCAGCCCATTCCAAAACCCAACCACCCTGTGAGAAAAATAAAACTGTCTTTGCTGATGATGACTCCTACCCTGCACAAATTTATTTTAGTATCCCCTAGTTCTACTGTTCTCACTGTCAAGTATTTATTTACAGTATTGGTGAAAATATTAAGCTCTTGATTGACAGGCCAGATGGAGCGTATTGTTTTCGACTTCACAGAGACAGAATATATTACGTAAGGTAAGATTACTCCATTTGAACACTGGCATGAAAAATTAAACTTTTACCGTAGAGTAACTATATGTAATCTTTTTTGCATTATTATTATGGTAAGTTATGAAACATGATTTAAAATATGACCAAATCATTGTGATCCTTTACTTTGCTAAGTAACATGTGTTATTTGTTTCTAACTACGACCAATAAACATAATTGCATTGGTTACTGTAATTAAGAATTTTTTATTAATAATTACATTTGTACAGCAGAAACTAATCTTAGTTGAAGTTACACAACCTTTATTTTATTTTTAAGGTGATTATAGGTACAAGTGTACAAATATTTGTGTTTTTAATTGAAATTAATATAGAAATTATTTCATGTTTTGTGTTTCAACCAGGGCTTTAATATTTAAAAAAAAAAGAAGTAGAAATCACAACTGTGGTTGAAAGTTGATTTTCTTTTCATTAATATTAGCGAAACCATCATGAAGCTGGCGTGTAATGTTGCAAGAGAAAATATTGTAAGTTTTGGAACGTGTTTCGGGAAATTAACTAAAACAAAAAAATTCAGACTTCACATTACAGCCCTTGATTATTTGGCTCCATATGCAAAGGTAAGTTGAAACATCTTTTAATCAGTAATAACCTAGTACTAATTTTAATTGTTATTTGTTTCTTAAAAAAAAAAAACATTTATTGTGTAACATTGAAAAACCAATATCTAGATGCAGGTGTTAGTGTACTGTAAAATAAACCAAAGTTATACATCAAACTAAAACACCGATACTTCACATAAACATAAAACTGTGGTCTCAGATACTCCAAATGTATCTGACTGAACCATGTTTTACATATTAAATTATTTAAATTTTTATGTCAGTCCAGCTGTGTGTTTCATATCTGCCATTAACCCCAAACATGCATAACATTTTTGATATGATATACAAGGGTGTGAGATATTTCTTAAATACGTCTTGATTTTTTTATCTGCATACTTCATTTACTTGTTAACATCATTTTATGCATATATTAGTTTTAAAGGTGTCATGTCAAGTTATGCTTTATAAAACAAAATGCAAACTTACCATTTAACCCCCCTTGGTGTGGATTCCTGTATGTGATGAGGTGACCTCCCAGGGAAGCTTCTGTTCTTTCAGTTTACCTCCTCTGGGTTCTAAATATCCATCCACGTGTTTGCCGTGCGTGGAAACCTGTGAAGAGGAGGAGAGGATCCTGGTGATTGAGGGGTCCAACCCTAACACACCACCTTAGCCTTGAATTCCTGTAGACAGGCAGCTTTGAGATGGCCCCCTTGACTTATTTGGCTGGTCCACTCGAGCTAGGGTCAACCAAGTACTTGTGTTGGATCTTCTCAACAGATGTTGTGGACATTATATCTGATGCTGGTGTTTGGGTATAGTACTCATGAAACCCTGGGATTGCTGCAGTGTCCTTGTCTGACATTGTAGTGATCTCCTCGTAGGGCTCCATGGTGGGTGAGGTCAGTGGGCACCCAAATTTTCTTTTTTCCCTATGGATCCTCCTGCAAAAAATTTAAATAAAATAGTGAATGAAAAAACAGTCTATAGGTAAAAGGCCACGTCTTGAAGATTCTGAGCAGCAATCCTCACCATCTGTAGCACCTGTTGTACCTCATTTTCTTATATTGCATTCACTTTCAGACAAACCTTTAGAGCAAATGTCTCCCTTTTTCATTCAGAGGGGACTAGAGGGACTTTCTGGCTCTCCAAAGTTAGTAAAGAAGCTTTGATTTGGTGATATATTGATGGAAACATCCACATCTCAACACAGTGAACTCCTCTTGCATTCAAAGATGATTGGGGACATACCTATTCAGGTTACACCTCATGCTACTTTGAATTCATCACATGGGGTTATTGTTGAGAGGGATTTGAAGAACATCCAAGAGTCAGATATTCTCACTTGTTTCTCTATCCAAGGAGTTCCTGCAGTGAGGTGTATATCCACTCGCAAGGATGGAATTCTGGTGCTGACCAATGTCCTCATTCTCACATTTATGTCACCATCAAAGCAGATTATCTTAATTACATGGTATGGCTATACATTCCAAACCCTCTCTGATATTTCTAGTGTCAACGATTCTGTCACTCAAAGACATCGTGTCATGGTTCCTTGACGTGTGCTCGTTGCAGTGGCAAGGACCATGATGCCTATGAGTGTGTATCGGACCTTCATTACATCAGTTCCAATGGCTCTTACCTGTCCTACTTTCATTCTTGCCCTAAATGGTTGGAAGAAAAAGAGGTGCAGCATTTGAAAACGATTCATAACTTTACTTATCCTGAGGCTTGACAGATTCTCTCCATACCATGTCCGGTATGGCTCAGACATATGCTGTTGCACTTCATTCCACTACTACAGTGGGAGTGCAGATGGATTTCTCTGTGTCTTTAAAAGAATCATTTTCAAAATAAATGAAAAGTCTTTTTACCTCCATGGTTAAAAATGTTGATGAATCAACTTCAATACCCATCTCTGTCCCTTGCATACATTCCACCAAACCTGAGATCCACATCCTTTAGTTTCAGATATAGGCATTTCCTCAGATACATCTTTTTCTTCCATCCCAAGATGCAAAACAATCATTCGTTCAAGTCTTCAGTCTCTGGAATCCCCTTCCAACAGCAAAGACCTGCCCAATCGACCCAGGGCAGGATCCATGGAGAGTTGATAGACCTCCCTCAAATAAGGTCAGTAAGGAAAAAAGTCATGGTCATAAACAGAAGGGTTCTCCACCCAATTTACCTACACATAAATAAAAATGGCCAACCTGACACAATGGAACTCTTGAGGTTTATGCTCTAATCTGGATGATATTGCTTCCTACCATTCTGTTTGTCTTTCCCTACAAGAAACATTTCTCATACCTGCTGATACAGTCTCCATTTGGCAGTTTTCTCTGTACAGAAATGACAGGCTGTGTGATGGACGAGTACATGGAAGGGTGGCACTGTTGGTTGATCAGCATGTGTCCACCCTGTATTTACCACTTGAAAAACCCTTGGAGGCTATATCCATCTGTGTTTCCTTGGTTCATACCATCACTGTTTGTTCTCTCTACCTGTTGTCTGAAGAGACATACGATCAATCGGACCTTGATGTTTCATTGATCAATTGCCTTCTTCCTTTTTCATTCTGGGGGACTAATGGATGTCTTCCCCTCTGTGGAAGTGCTGATATTGATAGTAGGGGTTGCACTGTAGAGCATATACTCTCTGATTACAACCTTTCTGTTTTCAATACTGGTTATTCTGCTTAATTCCATACACCTTGTCAGTTCTTTACTGCTATTAATCTCTCAATTTGCTTCCCTTCATATATTTTTCGTTTTTCATGGAGGGTTGACAATAATCCATGAGGCAGTGATCATTTTCCTATAATCTTGAGAGAGACTGGCTGTGACTGATGCCACCTGACCTGCGTGCCCCAGTGGAAGCTGGATCAGGCAGACTGGCCCTCTTTCACTGCTCTCGTAGTACTTTATCCTGTGACTGTGTGGCAGTGGTAACTGGCTGTATTATACAAGCAGCTGCTCAATGTATTCCAAAAACCTCGACACATTTTCCACTATATTCTTGTCCAAGGTGGAATCCTGCCTGCCACATGGCATGGAAGGCTTAAAAATGAGCCTGGGATACTTTCTTAGATAACTCACAAACTTGAACTGCATCTCTTTCCAGCAGGCTCATGCACATGCTTGATGGGTAAGACATAAAAGCCAGATGTAATCTTGGATTAAGTTCACAACCAGCATATCTTCTACCACCAGTTCCAAAGTCATATGGGACAAGTTTCGAAAGGTCAGTGGGCAATATAATTCTATCCTCCTCTTGATCTTGCTCTCTGATGGCCAGGAAGTAGCTGATACTCTAGATGAAAGCTTTTGCTAGGCATCCATCACTTCTGCTTCTTCCTCCACCTTCTTAGCCATCTGACTTAGGGCAAAGTGATCACCTGCTTCTTCCTCCACCTTCTTAGCCATCTGACTCAGGGCAAAGTGATCACCTCTTTCCTTTTGAGCTGATTGTGTCTATGACTATAATTATCCCTTTACACTGTTGGAATTCAAACTGGCTCTTTTTCGGTCTGGTAGTACATCGATTGGATAATGTACACTATGAAATGTTGCACCATCTGTCTCCTGCTTCTCTTGCTATTCTTCTGATTGTTTTTAACCAGATCTGGCAGGAGAATGTTTTTCCTGATGCCTGGCTCCAGGCTATTGTCCTACTTTTCTCTAAGCCTGGGAAGGATCCCAAGATTTCTTCAAACTACCGTCCAATTGCTTTGACGAGCTGTCTCTGTAAGATCTTAAAGAGAATAGTTAATACTCATCTTGTTTGGTTCCTGGAATCAAACAACCTTCTCTTGCCCACCCAGTGTTGATTTCAACGATAGCGCTCAACCGTGGACCACCTGATTTAACTTGAAACGACAGTTGGAGAAGCCTTTCTCAAATGATAATATGTTGTATCAATATTCTTTGACATTAAGAAGGCTTGTGATACACAGCATGGGAGGTATGGTGTTTTGCAAAATCTCCATATATGAATTACGTGGCCATTTGCCCATTTTTATTAAACATGTTTTAATGGATAGGAGATTCCGAGTTTGTGTGGGTTCAACACTTTCCCGTTCTTTTCTACAGGAACTTGGGGTCTCTCAGGGCTGTGTTTTGAGTGTCACACTTTTCAGTATAAAAATTAATGCCATCACTGAACAACTCACTCTCACTGTTGCAAACGAGTTCTATGTCAATGACTTTCACATCTCTAGTCAGTCATCAAACACGAGGTATATTGAACGGCAACTACAGACTCCCCTCAATTGTTTACTGAAGTGAACCACAGCAAACGGCTTTAACTTCTCTCTCTCTAAAACTGTTTACATGAACTTTTGCCACCAATGGAATATTCGCCTTGATCCTGAATTCCACATTGGTGAAGTTGTGCTACCTGTGGTCCCAGAGACAAAGTTCGTGGGGCTTATCTTTGACCGTAAGCTGACCTTTATACCACACATCAAGTAGCTATGGGTCAAATGTACAAGAGCACTAAACATCCTCTGTGTCCTCTCTTCCACCACTTGGGGAGTGGATT
This sequence comes from Carcinoscorpius rotundicauda, assembly GCA_011833715.1. Classification (NCBI taxonomy): domain Eukaryota; kingdom Metazoa; phylum Arthropoda; class Merostomata; order Xiphosura; family Limulidae; genus Carcinoscorpius; species Carcinoscorpius rotundicauda. The sequence continues at coordinate 126,310,083 of CM022394.1, read as the reverse complement.
GACGTTCTATGCTAAAAATATATCGTACTCTTATGTGATCGAAACTTGACTATGGATCACTGATCTATAACTCTGCCAGACCATTGTCCTTAAAGATGCTAGAACCTATTCATCATCAAGGACTTTGGCTCTGCACTGGGGCTTTCCACACTTCACAAGTTCAGAGCTTATATATATATAGAGAGAGTCTCCTGAACCATCTTTCCGTTTGCAGTTGTCTTCACTAGATGCTTCAAGACTTTGTTCCTTACCAAAGCATCCCACCTGGGGTTGTGTTTTCCTTCCTCAGTGGGCCATGCTTTTTCAGAACAGATGGTTTGTCATTGCTTCTTTTGGCCTTCAGATCCAGGCACAGTTTGATGAATTGGGTCTGTACATGGATAATATTGCTGTATCCACTGGTCAGCCCATCCCACCTTGGCATCTTATTGTCCCCAATTGTGACCTATCTTTAAGTTATCTGAGAAAAACAGACACTCCTGATTGGAAATACTGTCTGTTATTTGCTGAACATCTTTCAAACCATCCTTCCATTCCTATTTATACAGATGGTTCGAAATCAGGTTACTGTGTGGGCTCTGCCATGGTTTGTTGTGGTTCCATATAGAATTCCCTCTACAGCTTCTGTGTTCACTGCTGAACTGTATGCCATTTCTCTAGCCCTGGATCACATTGAAGCTAAGCAGTACTCAAACTTCACTGTTCTCGCTGATATTCAAGATCGACTGACCCATTTCTCTTTAACATCTACTTCTATCCAGTTTTTCTGGATACCGGGCCATGTATGTATTTGTGGGAATGAGCTCGCTAACACTACAGCTAAGTCTATCTGCTCCGGCACTATCACTGCTGTGCTTGTTTCATACATAGACTGTGATCCTGTATTCAAGGTTTGGCTCCATGCCAGATGGCAGTCAAGTTGTAGTAAGCAACGAGAAAACAAACTTTTTCCAAATAAAACCCTATATTGGACTTTGGCCATCTAGCTTCCATGAGGATCGGAAAGAGGAAGTTGTTCTAACTAGACAATGCATTGGTCACAGTTTTTTAACTCATCATTTTCTTTCATCTGGAACCGATGCACTAGTGTGTAGTTTGTGTAACACTCAGATCACAATAAGACACATTTTACTTTGTTGTTATCATTATGACTCTAAATGATGGCACCTTTTTAAACATGTTCTGTCCCAAAGTTTGTCTATAACGTTAGACAGTGTTGTTGGTGATGGGGACACTGTCCTTCTTGGAAATGTTTTTAGTTTTTTAAAGGCCATTAATCTTTTTAATGCCATTTAAGTTTTTTAATTAATACATTACACCTTTCTAATGTGGCTCCCTTTTAAAAATCACAGTTCGTCCAGTTCAATTTGATATTAGAAACTGGCCATAATATTAGATAACTCAAAACCCGGATTGGAAAGGCCAACTTCAGGTGACCAATGCTGCTGTTTGAACTACCCTTTAGTCATCCTGGCGAGTTATAATCATAATTTTGCTACATGTCTTTTAAAACCTTTTTATTACTTTCCTTTCTGAAAATGGCGATAACATATTGTAACTTGCAACCAGGACTATAAAGGCCAACTTCAGGTGACTAATGGTGGTTTTTGTACTTACCTGTTAGTGAGTTATGATTATTAAAGTTACACTATAAAAGTCCTTTACAACTTCAATTACTGCAGTTTTTTTCTTGACATTGTAGACTAGATGTAAAGATTGGTTTTATGCTATTTATGTGTTTTTAAACTTTGTTTTACTTTAGTTTCATTTTACGAATTTTACTAAATTTACTTTTAACTTTTTACTGGACATTTGGCACAGATAGCCTAGCTGCTTTGTGCCATAAAACAATAAACCAACCATTTAACCAAAAATCAACAACATTTTTTTTAAATAACATTAGGCTTAATTGTTTAGAAACTCTGGATTATTAAAATAATTACAATGTGAAACATTTCAGGTTAAAATTATTAATATTTTCACTGCATAATACTATCCAAGTACTTAGAATATTTTTTTCTGGTTTTATTCCTAATTAGTTTCAAACTTCTAGGTCACTTATCTTGGTTTTCTTTTTTTAGTGGAAGTCAAATTTATCTTCTTTTACAAAAGTACTTTAAGATTGGAAGGTGGATGCTGACTCCCCCACCCTTTTCCCTACTCACTGTTTTGAGGAAAATGAAATTTATATTGCTCTTATTAGCACAATCAGTTGTGTTTAGTAATAGTTTTTAGAAAGTCTGAGTACTACTCAATCTTAATTCCACATCAAATAACCCTATACAATCCTTTACCTTTTTCTTTCATGATTCTTACTCTGTAAAAAGCATTACACCCGAGCTGTTTATGTAATAAATCGCTTGTCACCACTCTGGGAGAAATGTGCATTAAAATGAGGTCATTGTTATCCAAGACAATTTCTGACTGATGTAAAAAAGAACTAGATGGGTCCTAGCTACGTCTTATGAACTTGTAAACTGTAAGCCTTTGCCATGTTACTCGTTGAAGTTGAACTCAAGTTTGTATTTTCTAATCTTTTTGTAAAGATGTTTGCTGGGAGAAAATTTAGCCATCCACAATGAACATGTTTAAATACTTTTAAGTAAAATAAATTAAAAAACTGAATTTCATATTATTTACATGTTCAGAATTTTAAGCTTTATGAAATTCGGAGGAGTTGATGTCAAGGGTTAGTGTGTAGAATTAAATAACTGATGTGACAAGCTTAACGTTTATTGATATATGTATGTATATATTTTTGTATCTTGCATTCATTCAAGATCTTTCTGTGCAAGTTTAAAAAAACTGAAGGTTCATCTTTGCCAGAGAAGAGACTACTTGGGAATCAGTTGATATTGTTTCTTTTTTATTGACAATAATGTACTGTTAGTTACATATGAAGAATATTGTTTTTGTCCAGAAGAACAGATTCTAGTATTTCCCCAATACAATATGAATAAAATGTGTTTTCCAGGATTGCAGATCTGTAGTTGGAAATGAGCTATAAATTAAACAAATTTACAAATTTCAATGTGTAAAAATGATTAACTTTTATGGTTTTTAAGCTTCAATGAGTACTTAGTCACGTATACAGTGTTGAGTATGCTCTATTGAACATTTTAAATATGCAAAACAGCAAGTCACATCACAGCTACAGATGATGTAAATTTGGAGTGGAACAGTGGATGAGAACTACATTTTGATATTGTTGGATGTTTCTTTGGTAGTATGGTGCCACAGAAAATTCACTTTTTTTTTTTTTTTTAAAGGATATATAGCAATCCCTTCCTAGCACACACACAAAAAATTATGTATTCAGATCAGGAGTTTTTAGCACTGGTATTCCCTGTACTTAATAGCATTATAAAAGAAGGAATATGGATCAACTTGGGGTATCAGGAAAGAAACCTGCAGCATGTCGTACTCCAGCTATAGTAAGCAAAGTGCAATCTCTTGTAACAGTTGAAAATCCACCAATTCCTCAGTGCTAAAAGCCATCCACTTGTCTTAGATAACAGTAGACAACACAATAACGAAACATCATCTTCTGGAAATGAAACAAAGGTTGTTTCCATTAAACATCCAGAAAGGAATAGCCAACTGCAGAAAACTGTGGATGGTATCTAGCTCAGGATAATAGAGTTGACAAAATCTGTGTGTATATTGATAACTAACAGCTCTTACCATTTTGAATCAGTAACTGAGTGAAAAATATTTCAAACATTTTCTGAGTTAAGTATGATCATTTCTGAATACTGTGTGATGTACAAATTAGGGATGAAGAAAGTGAATAATTTACTTGATGTGAATTCTGCTTACTATGAGACCAGTATTTTAAACCCTTTTTACCTCGCAGAAATACTGGCTTTGTATAGAAATTAGGCCTACGTGGTATGGATTCACCAAGACTTCCAGTCATCTCACCTGTTGAACTACTGATGCAAGTAAAACAGATATTTGTGCGATTCCATACAAAGACAAAACAGTCAAGTTAGCTACAGGTTTCTGTGGAATTTTACTGTTGAAATGAGTGCTGCAAACCTGTCATCCTTATACTTTAGATAGGTTATGGAACCTTGTAGAGAAAATATTGTGTGCTTTGGAAGTGACATCTCTGTGATGGAGCCTTTTATAAAGGAAACTACATTGCAGAGCTGTTGTCAAGATTTAGAATTAAAATAAAGCATGACTGAAAGATAAATATGGAAGGTAACGATGTGGTGAGCCTCTGAAATTATTTTAATATAATAATGCTTTAAATATGTTTTAAATACTTGTATTGTACATAGAATGTAAATATAATAATGCAGAATCTTAAATATAATTACTCTGTTTCAAAGGACAATTTTAGTTAATAATTATTAATTTAACCCTTTTACTCACGTAACAGTACAAGATTTGGCTAAAGCCAAATGCTGAACAGCAGTTTCTGTATGGAAATCATGTGATGAAATCTGGCTTAGGCAGAATAACTGAAAGTACACCTCAGTATCAAGGAGTTGTAGTCTATTCTATGAATGACCTTCCCCTGGTGAGTAATATATGTTGTTAATATCCAACACGTTTATATGATTTTTTAGGAAGCTTTATTACATTATATGACACTGGAACATTTAGTAAAAAAAATGGTTCTTAGCTTAAAAAATGTATGTTTACTGGATGAAACACTGGTTGCATCCAAAATTAAAGCTGATGTCTTGAAAACAGTACTAAGAATAAATTTTAGAAAATGGATGCTGTCAGTAACTATGTATACATTACATCATACACAGTGTTACATATGATGTTTATAACACACACACTCACAAAGAAACATTGCTGTATGAATGTTTCCTTTTTCGTGTTTGTTTCAATATTGTCTTCCCTGGCTGGTATGTGTACCATAAACCTTACTGGATAGACTGTTGATAGAGTTTATGATCTAGTAATTAATTATTCAGAAATGTTTTGTTCACATTTAACCTAGTTACAGTTCGTATGATAAAAGCTAATTATCGATCAAAGCAGGCAAAGGAGCATGTGTTTATTTAGAAAAGATGATTACTGGCTTTCAGACATATTAGCAGACAGCAAGTGAGAGAAATATATTAACGTAAAAAAAATAAAATCCTTAGTTAACCTAATTTACAGTGGAAAATGTGTTATCAAGAACTTTGCTTACCAGCCAGTTTCTGATGGTATATATTATGACCATAACTGGTTGCTGAAGTTGAAAGCAATAGTTCTTTGAAACCAGACAAAACTGCAAAGCTTTTGAAGCCAGAATCCAATGTTGAATACATCATGAACTATTCCAAAGTACACTTACATTGGAGGAAAAAAAAACCCAACTGGTATTAGTGTGTACAAGTATTTTGGCCACATATTGAGATGGACTTTCCCTGTAAGTTAGACAGTACAAAAGTGATACAAATTTCTAGCCATTTGGTTTACTCAGCTTCTTCTGAGTAAGAGAATTTGTTCAGGTTTATGATTTTTCGGTATCCTGTTAACCAGAATTTCATACCACATATAGAACACCTGCATAAACATTAAGAAAACTTTCTAAAGATTTATTATAAAATAGTTATAGAAGTACAAACTTCATAATTATTTCATTTGTCATCCTTTTCATGAATCAGAGGCACCCTTGTCCTGAACTTTGAATTAAATGTCACTGGCTGAATTGGAGGGTTAATTATTAGTTCTTATTATTTCCCCCCTTTTATATGCACAATGCTATATCTAAAAGAAGATAGTAATGGGTTATACAGAAATTCCAACAATGAGAATCACCTGAGGAAGGGTTTAAGCCTGAAATGTGTCAATTTAAAGTTTTCCTGGATTTTATTACCATTGTATCTAGGTTTTCATTTTTTCCTTTCCCTCTCTGACCTATCTGTTCACAGTTGGGGATAGACAGTTATACATAGAAAGTCCTTGTGTAGCTCTGTGGAGAGATTCTGAAACAGGGAGATCTTTTGATTACTTGAAACCATACACCAGTTGTTGTGTATTCTGTCTTGGATGGTGTTGAGTATTTAAATTTCCTACAGCTAAAGATTATTAAAAAGAAATTTGAAGTTGGAGCTTTGTGATGGATTTTGATTAAAATCATATAAGAATGCAGTTTATTTCATATTGCACATTTCAATTTGGAAGTTAAGAGTTTTTATATTTAGGTAAAAGTGAAGTTACATTTTATGTAATTTAAATTTGTATTAATAAGATTGGTCTTGTCTTAACAGGGTTTTGGAGTGTCAGCTAAGTCAACTCAAGACTGTAGGTCTGCAGACCCAATGACAATTGTTGCCTTCCATCAGTCCGATATAGGAGAGTACATTCGTAGCGAAGAAATGCTGACCTGAGCTCTGTAGGCATCAGGATTTAGTTGTCTTTACAAATTCTTGACACTATAGGTCAAGAAAATTGTAAATAAAACTTTGTCAACTTTTGCTTGTATTACATTTTTATTATAAAAATTTCAGTATATAATGAACATGAATTATGTGTATCACTTCTTTTGTTATGTGCATTTCTTGTGCCTGTTACTGGTTCTTGTATGGGATGCTGCTGCTAACTAGGTACTTTAGAACCACATGCAGAGTTCACCTTACTCAGGCATAATATTGTCGTCAAACTGATTCCTGCACATACTCCATTTATCCAGTGTAAATATATTAAAAGTCGGTGGCACAGAAACTTTATTTTTAGTAATAAGCAAACAGAAACATGATAGTGCTCAAGCTGTTAAATTTAAATATTAGTGACTTACAGTTTGTGAACTGAATGTGTTAAAACCTTTACCAATTTGATTATATTGTTTAATATACCCAAGCCAGCATCTGAATATAAGTTATAAAAAATGCAGTAGTATCTTCTCTGTTTAATTTTTATTGATTTTTGTTAGTTTCTTTTAATCTTTTATCAATTAATAATTTATTACAGTAATTTTCAATTTCGTTTTCAGTCAGACTAGTAAACAGCTTGCAAGTGTGGTTTTACTGGAAGTTAAAGTTGTGTAGCAATTAACAGCAACATTTTAAAACTGATAACTGAAAAACTTCTTATTGGTGGAAAGAATTTTAGAAATTCCATTATCATAACTATTAAGTCATTGTATAGCTTAAATGTTAAAATTACAGTTTAAAGCAAAGAACTAGCAGATTTTAAACATACAAGCTATCATTCGATAATCAACAACGATTTTGATGGCTTTTCTTGTTAATTAACAAAACCTCTTACTTTAACCTTCATATGTTCACTTGGCCTCTGATTCTATTTTGCCTGATTTTTAATTGAATCAAAGCTAACAATAAACAGCTATTGACTAGATATGAGGAAAACAAATGTTCTGTTACCTAAAATCACTAGTCAGTAATTGTTTTATTCTATTCATGTAGTCTGTTTTCAGTTTTACTAAAATCGGAATAATTACCACTATCACATAATATACTTAGCCCACATTCCCGGGTCTGCATGAAAATTTTAAAAAGTTTAACATTTCATATAAAATTCAGATCTCAATTTAAAAACCAATAATAAGTAAAAAAGATTCAATTGTGTTATTTTAACTGAACACTGTTCCAGTATCTCGGTGGATGCATTTCAATTCGTAGGCCTATTCGGCTGTATATATATATAGGGTTGCCCATAAGTCCCTACCCATCCATATATCTAGTGTATCTGTGTGCTGTCCCTCATTCTCGCTGCATAATATTATACGATGCCATGTTCTGTGAGACATTTTCCTCAGCATAGCACGGGTAATTGTTCCAAATACCGCGGTAACAGCTGCCTTCCACTCATCATTAGTATTATAACGTTCTTTAGACAGAACATGTGGGTAGGGACTTACGAACCACAATGTATATATATATATACCACTACTGATACAGTGGTTGTGAAAGCATTGGTATGCTATACGTTATTTTGATATTTATGCAAGATATTAATTCAGTAGGGGATTCGACCACAGTTATTCATTGAATTTTTCGCCGAATATGTTTAAAAAGTCAAAATGATTATATTTTTATATGTTTACATTACAGTAAAAGTATAAAGAACGCACGTGTCTAATTTCCACACACACCCCTAAAAAGCATATAATGCTGGCGTCAACAGTACACTGTTCGTCTAATACTTTTATAGTTTCTTTGTTTGTTTTTAATACTTTTATCGCCCCTTTTCTATAAAAAAGATCATACCACTCTTAATCTGGAAGTAACTTCAATCTTGTGCTGTCATATACGTACTTTCATTTTACGAATTTAGCAAACTCTTTCTAATTAGGCCTGAATGAATAACCTTGTTTTCACCTCAAGTATCACGTGGTATTAAAGATTTTGGAAGTTAGTAGTTTCATTTTAAGTATACTTACAATCATTTTTAAGTTGTGTTGTTGGGAATGACCACAAAAGTGATTAAAATAAATTGGTAGCACCTATTTAAAAACATTCTTCCTTACTGCGAAAGCTGTAACGTGTACTAAAACAATTTTGAAACGCTGCCTCAAAAGCTTGGTTGCCATGTCTGTGTAACGCCCCAACAGAACTATCCAGGCGACAATTTTTTTGTTGCAATGAAACACCTGCCGATTCTGTTAGGCCTAATTTACAAACAACTTTGGAAATCTTGACAGCGTGCTAAATAATTTTTATGTTGAAGTTACAGAGAAAGCACACTTTGTATATTTATTGGTTTAATAATTGGTTTACATAAGTAAAATAAATAAATATATATTTACCAGAAACTATTATATAATGCGAGTTTTTACTATAGCCATGTGTGTTTTCAACAAACTGTGAATTTTATAATAGCTTTACGGATTTACAACGCTAAAACCAGGGGTTCGAGTCCCCTCGATGGACACAACAGATAGCCCGATGTGGCTGTGCTGAATAAAAACACCCAAAGTTTTAGAAAGTCTTTAAGTTTCAGTATTTGTTCCCCGGTGAGACAGCGGTAAAATTACATAGTATACTAAAATATGGGGTTCGATTTCGCAGGTGGACAAAGGGGATAGTAATATTTGACTGTGCTCTGAAACAAATAATTTGTCAATTCATGAAATCTGGATTTTAGCTGAGAAGAGATAAAAAGATTGATTTTGATGTGAAATGCCTGGAATTAAGTACATTATTATTTAATAAACATTTTTACCTCCAGGTGAATGTTGCTTGATATTACTGTTAAGACAATTCATAAGCTCATTAAGAATCGAAGATCTGAAGTAGTAAAGAAATGTATTGAAATTTAAAAAAAAAGAAGCCGTAATGATCAGTTTTGATGTAATCTCCCTCTTCGCAGAAATTCCCACAATTGAAGTCTGCAAGATAGCCTTAGAACTTTATATCCAAGACCCCAACCCATCCCAGCATCCCTTATAGAAATTACTTCCACCAAGACTAACTTTATGTTCAATAACTGAAACTACCTACATATAAATGGCCTCAGTATGGGGAATCCTGTGTCACCATTTCTAGCCAACATTTTTATGACACAGATTGAATATCAAGCGATCAATTCAGCTTTACACCCACCACTATACTGGTACAGATACATATGTTGATGATACAATCACCAGATTCACACCTACAGAACACACACACAGTTTTTTCTATCACGTAAACTCGATACACCCCAACATTAAGTTCATCTGTGAATAGGTAAAAACTAACCAAATAGCATTTCTTAACCTCAAGATCATTAGAACTGATACACAATTCAAAACAGAAATCCACAGAAAAATCACCCACACTCGATTATATATTCCTTGGAACTCAGCACATGAAACAAAACAAAAACTCAACATATTAAGAAACCAAATAAATACAACCACAAAACTATGTTCACCAGATAAAAGTAACAATGAAACCAACAAAATAAAACAACACTTCATAAACATCAACAAAGTTCCTCAGAAAACCGTTGAAAAAATTGTACACACACACATCTAGACCAACAGCAACAAATTCCAAGATATAACAAACTACAAACTCATATACTGTTTCATACCATATGTTCCCGACATCAGATAAAAAAAGTAACCAACATTTGGGAAAAAAAAAATTTTAAACAACATTTCAGTAAACACCAAATATATTCAAAAACCTGGTATAAAACTAAAGTCCACACTATGTAAAAACTACACTGACAAACACACCAACATTATCTATAAAATACAATGCAACGACTTCTGTATTGGAGAAATAAGCATAAAAATGGAAGCTAGATTCAAAGAATACAAACCTTCACACATTTTTGAACACTGCAAATCAAATAAATACCACACAACCGTACAGAACACCCAGATACTAAGTAGGGAAACAAATATAAACAAACACAAAATCAAAGAAACCCTACTTATGCAGCAATTAAAACCAATATAAAGGAAAACCTTTGTACCGATACAGATGAATAACCTAACATCCAACGTCCCCTACAATTAAGTACTTGTTTATATTTTCTTCCCTGAGACGTGTGTCCGGCTACGGTCACTTACAAACTCTCTTTCTTAACCTTAAGATGACCTAGGAAGGTCAAAGCGTTGTTCTCTCCTTATCAATAAAAGTTTCAATATCCATATCAGTTGTTCAAAGGTACATTTTTATTTTAAGTGAGTTTCTAGTCATCAAAAAAAAAGATTATTAAAAGTTATGGCGTAATGAAAAGTAATACCACTAGATGGCTGTAACATCTTATGTTGCTTTGAAAGTAAAAGAAATCAATAAACCGCACTGACGGATTTTTCAAGGTTATTATACACATTTCTTAACGAACCTCACGAAAATGTATTATTCTGTGCGATAACTGGACTTAAAAACTTTGTTAAATGGCTAAAAAGAAAAAAACAGTTTGCTATGGTTTGGACTCTCTTTAGTTATATTCACATTAGTTCTTAAACAAGTCTGTGTTGAATTTTATTTTGAAAACAATCTATTTGCTTGCTACTTGCCAGGGTGCAGTTTAGGATAAACCAACAAAAAATATACTTCATAATTCGATATGTGTTTAAATGAAAAATTCTGTCAAAAAGTTTGCAAATTTATGATCCTTTTTAATAATGACAAGAGTGAATCTTTAGTAGCCGCGGCTGTAATTAGATCTGAAATCGATCAAAAGATGGAGCTATGAGCTAAAAGTTTTTTCTTGGAAAACAACTCGGAGCCATTTTATGAATCGCGACTAAAAACCTAGCTGCATTGTCTAAACATGAAAACCCACAGACTGATTCACGTTGAACTTTGGTTCAGTCCTGTGTCTAAAGATTCTGTTTATTCATTGTTATCAAAATATATTCAGTAATATTAAGTAATAAAATACTGCATACAATGACGTTGTCATAAGGAACGGTATGGTTCTTTAAAACATTGATTCAACCCGTGGGTCGTGCATCTAAACATAAAAACTTCTTCACGTCATACACATTTATGTTTTTTTTTAGTGAGATGTCGCTCACTATGGAATTACTGTAGTAATAACAACAGCTTGTAAGCTCGTTTCGGATTTTTGCGCAAGGCTACTTTTGAACATGAAGTGGGAGGCAGCTGGTCAACACTATCTACTCTTGTCTGACTGAATAATGAGGTTTTATCATCGATTTTTAAAACGCACCTTTCGCCTCGAGTAATCATGACGGTTGATGGTTAGAGCGCTCGACTCGAAATTTGTATGTCGCAGGACTGAAACCATTCGCTGAACGTTTTCCGTCCTTTCAATCGTATGGACATTATTATGTGAAAATTAAGCATGCTATCTGTTCGCAAAAAGTGGTCAGAAAATTGATGGTGAATAGCATTAAATATCTGCCCTCCCTCTAGTGTATAACTTCACAATTACTGACGTCCAGTGTTGATGTTCCTGGAACAGCAATAACAATAAAAGTGGATTCACAGTCCAGCACGGTAGTTTTTTTTTCTTATAGCAAAGCCATATCGGGCTATCCCCTGAGCCCACCGAGTGGAATCGAACCCCTCATTTTAGGGGTGTAAATCCGAAGACATACCGCTGTACTAGCAGTGGACAGCACGGTAGTTACTCAGCCACGTTCAGCCAAACAACATATTTCAAATGTACAAACGATAATGGTTGGAACAATCGTCGATTGTCAATGTAAGTAAGTTTTCGTTTGTATAAATTATAGACAAAATAAGTAAACATGGAAAAAAAATGTATCTGTACAAATCAAAAAACTAATTCTTTTTTAATTTAAGTTTCGCCGAAAAGAAACATTTCAAAATGTCGACGTGCACTAATTTTTGGACATTTTAAAATCCAACGAATCAGTTTAATTTTACTTACAGAGAAATTAGTAACAAGAAAAATAAATAAATTACTGATAAATGTTTGCTCCGTTGGATCAGCGGTAAGTCCAAAGGCGTAAATATTACAATTCGGTTTCGACACTTACTACAAACAGAGTATAGCTAGTCCATCGTGTATCTTTGGGCTTATCAACAAATCACTCAACATATATTTGTCTTGGAGGTGTGGTAAAGGAAGTTGGTTTGGTTTGAATTTCGCGCAAAGCTGCACGAGGACTATCTGCGTTAGTCTTCCCTAATTTAGTAGTGTAAGACGAGAGGGAAGGTAGCCAGTCATCACCACCGCCAACTCTTTTTACCAACGGATAGTGGGATTGACCATCAAAAATCAAGGCCCCCCACGACTGAAAGGGCGAGCATGTTTGGTGGGACGGGATTCGAATCCAAAACCCTCAGGTTACGAGAAGAGTGCCTTAACCATCTGGAAGATGGAGGAACAAGGTGAGTAATATAAAGGTAAAAACAGTGATAACGTATCACTTTAATGGTACGTAAATAATATTAATAAAACACCACTAGTTTCGACAGGCTCAACTTATCAGTGACGTGTCGAAACTTATCGGTTTTTTATATTTTGTTTATTCTCTAAGCATTTGTGAATTATTTTGATGACGCAGTGACAGTTTCTGTAAGTATTGTTAACTTTTCAGTCATAGCCAGGGGGCGCTCGACTCGTAATCCGAAGGCCGCGGCTTCGAATCCCTGTCGCATCAAACGTGCTCGCCCTTTCAGCCGTGGGGGCGTTATAAGGTTCGGTCAATCCCATTATTCGTTGGTAAAAGAGTATCCTAAGAGTTAGCGGTGGGTGGTGATGACTAGCTACCTTCCCTCTAGTCTTACACCGCTAAATTAGGGACGTCTAGCACAGATAACCCTAGTGTAGCTTTGCGCAAAATTCAAAAAATAAACATTTGTAAATTATTTTATTGATCTAATATTACTGTTTTTTAATTAATTTGTATGAAACATTTCGTTAAATAAGGATATTTGCCCTGTTGGTAAGACGTGAAAATATTGGTTAAACGTCTACACGTTTACTCACTCTACAGCAACGCTCATATTAATAATATTAAAAATATCTTGCTACCATTATCTGTAGCAGCCTTTCATTTTGATTAGAAAATTTACCGAAGCATTATATGACAATAGGAAAATAGTACCAGTTTACTCCATGATGGCGCTTAAATAAATCTTTATTTCAGGTTCCTACATTTATATAATATTCTGCTATCTTGTTAAAATATGAAAATGGAGGGACCGTTTTCTCTCTAACGCCCCTGGTGGCAGCGGCCGTGATTTATCTGCCGACTGATTTATGACAGCTATTGTTAGTTTTCGAACCTCAGGTGCGTAGTAAATTGTTGAGAAATGACGACACATTAATGTTATCATTCTGGACTTGGTAGTTATTTTTGATAATCCAATATGGTAATAGATTGTTTTACAACCGGAGATATCTCTAATCTATGCACCGTGCAATAAGTCATCGTTTTAAAGGGAAACAGTTCTAATTGTTCTGGTGGTATTGTACGAACTGGAATGAACAGGTTGTGTTAGAGCTATATTTTATTTATAGTGTTATTAACACAATAATATACAGTAGTGTATTATTTCATGGAATACAAGTAACAAAAAGCACAACTCATTCAGTCATTAAAACTGCCTGAATTTGGGTTAGAAAGGAGGTGATTTATTAATAGCGTATGTTTGTTGGTAAACATTTCACACGGTAATTCTCTGGTAAACAAGTTTATTTAATTTCCACCTACACTTAAAAAAAAGGCAACACTTAACAGTGAAAAATACTTTTGTTTATAATATCATAACGAGATTTCACTTTGTAGAATACCCAGTAAAATTCCACACATTAAAACATACAAATAAATATATTGGAGACATTCCATATATGTCATCAGACTATAACGAAAATGAGTATTTAATTGTAGGTCGTACAGTTCGCGACATTCATCTCTTTGTCAGACTGTCTCTTTCCAAAATATCTTTCGAATCCCCGTCACACCAAACATGCTCGTTCTTTCAGCCGTGGGGGCGTTATAATGTCACAGTTAATCCTACTATTCGTTGGTAAAAGAGTAGCTCAAGAATTGGCGGCGGGTAGTGATGACCCTTTAGTCTTGCACTGCTAAATTAGGGACGGCTAGTGCAGATAGTCCTCGTGTAGCTTTGCGCGAAATTCCCCCCCCCCAAAAAAACAACAAATTACGTGTGAGTTTCTCATTTCTTTAGACAGCTATTTTACAAATTACTTCTATAACGTGACAAAAATGAAATATTTTTACAATTTCAGTAAGTTTACTACGATATTTACAAAGGTTACTAAACTTTCGAATAATTACGTGGAAAATAAAATTCGACAACGCCCATACAGTCACACATACGCCGTCTTTTCGTATCAGCCAACATGCCCCCAAAGGTCTGCAGATACGTTCGTACATATGGCGTGTAGTAGTTTTTTTCGCAGTCAGGTGAACAAGACATAAGTGTGAAGAGTAAGTGTGTAAGCCAGTTTTTGTTGTTGTTTTTTTTTCACGTACGTTTTCACAGAGCTACGCTCACCTTTAGGATCGTCTGTAGTAGGCTTACGTGCGTCGTTTTTCTCGGCTATAATTTTTACGTTGGCTCATCTGTAACAGTCTTATTTTCATCGGAAGTGGTCTCCATGTTGAATAACTTGCCTCTACAAACCCAGTTTTCTCTTTTGTTTCCTAACACTTGTTGACTTTGTGTGTTTGGTGTCATACGTTGTATAATTGAGTTCAGGTGCGTGGAGCGAATGATTACGTGACGTCAATACTTTCGCAATCGAAGAAGCTTCTTAAAAAATGTTCGAACGAAAAAAAAACGCACGTAAATTTTAATAAAACCCGCTAAAAATGGCTTAGTTGTTGGTGACGTGAAACAAAAATCGAGAAAAAAAAAGAATTTTTTAACTGATATGATTACTTATGTGTAACTGAGTCAAGGAAATAGTCACAAACTCACATTTAAAATTTCAGTCAAGTTTTTCCAATATTTTGGCAGACGCTGTCGAACTGTTTAAGTGAAATATGTTTTGAACTCATTACCATTGAAACTACTTAATGTTGTTTTATAAATTTCAGTGTTCGCTAATAAAACTTTAAATGTGCCATAAGAAAACCAAAATTTCGCAATTTATTTTCGTTTGTTTTTCTTTCTGACCAGGGTCGTAAAGCTCTGGATTTGGGAGCTAGCGATCAAGGTTCGATTGGTTATTACTTTGTTATAAATTTCGCGCAAAGCTGCACGAGGGCTACCTGTGCTAGTTATTTTTAATTTAGCAGTAAGAGACTAGAGAAAAGGCAGCTAGCTAATCGTCACTGCCCACCATCACTCTTTGGATGCTCTTTTACCAACGAATAGTGGATTGACAGTATTTAACAACGTCTCAACCACTTTAAGGGCGAGCATGTTTGGTGGAACAAGGATTCAAAGCCACAGATTGCGAGTCGATCGCCCTAACCACCTGGCTATCCCGAGATTCCCAGGTTCGAATCCATGTGATACCACTAAATATTACCTGTATTTTAAGTTGAAAATGCATCAGAAGAGTGACAGTCAATCCCTTAGAGTAAGTGGTAGGTGCTGCTGATTGGTTGTCCTTTCTTTTGGTCGACAGTTTAAAATTAGGAACGGCCGCAGATAGTCTGAGCAACTTTGCCCTAAATATAAAATACAAGATAACAAGATAGAATCAGTATATTTAATAACAGATGTTCGTGGAAATGGTCTATATAAAAGTTTAACACGAAGACGTGTTTGTTGATAAGTACAAAGTTATACAATGTGCTCTTTGTGCCGTGCCCGTCACAAGTATTGAACCCCGGTTTTTAGTGTTATACGCCTTCAAATTTGCTGCCAGGCCACTTTGGGGGACTTAATACAAAGGACATGATGAAGTCATATTTGATAATCCTATGTAAAATACATCTTCGTGTTGACAAAGCAACACCTGTAACAACGTTGTAGAAGTTGAACTGTGTTTCGGTTATTAAACACAAAGCTATACAGCAAGATATCTTTGATTTGCTCACATCTGGTATCGAAATACTTATTTTAGCGCTACAAGCTTTCAGACTTACCTCGCAAAGAGTTTATCTTAAAGCAAAGCCACATTGGGTTATCTTTTGCGTCTACCATAGATAATCGAACCCCGGATTATGCACTGTAAGTCCGTGAAAATACTGCTGTCCTATCGTGGAATAATGGTGAGAGTGTGGCCCTACTATTCGTGATAAAAATTACCCAGGACGGAAGTTTGTTTGTTGTTCCTTTTAATAAGCCTATCACGCGATTAGAATTTCAAGTCCGTTAAAATATTAATTAAAGGCATGTGCGAAAAGAGTACCTGCGCTAATATTAGATTTATTTCAAGTAGTTTTGTAAACCGGAAGAAAAAACCCAGCTCCTCACTACAACAGTGTTAACTCTTTAAAAAAACAAATTTCAGATAAAATGTAAAAATTAGAAACCGGTTGATTTCACCACTGGTTAATCTCGTCTGACGCATCCTGATGGCTGTCTAATCAATTTCACACCTATACTAAATGCACGTGCTGCGTCGCATAAATTACTTGTGAATGATGAATAAGAGAATGTTTACGTTATTTACACAGTTTCTAAGGAAGCGCCCCCTGTTGGGAGTTGTTTCTACATTGGCGTAAATATAACGTTGGTTAAAGAACCTATATTTCTTAATGGTTCTATAAAAACTGTAATACATTTATGCAGTACATAATATATATACCACACGAATTTGTGTAACGATTTTACAGTCGAAACAAACAATAGTTGCTGATTTAATGATCGTATTTAGATGCCAGTTGGAGCTTTAATTTCTCCAACATTAAAGGCTTACTCATCCTGATAGTACTTTGTTAGGTTTTCTAAAGACAAGCGGCCACTGTTTAATATTCTTTACCCAAAATATTCCAGCAAACTGGAAACCTAAAAACTGAGAAATTTGTGACATGATAACAGATCTCGAGAGCACGTTTTTCTTACGTCTCAAGAAAATCGATCGTTAGATAATTTCTGTACTACCACTTTTTCAAAATATTTATACAGTAGTGCTGACGTAATAAAAATAGATATTTATTGTAATATGAGTTTTACACAATTTTAGTCACAGTAAAGAAAAATAAAGCACAACATCTAACACCCAAAAGACCTTTGAACTTCAGCATTATCAAGTAATTTCTATCAGAATAGCTGCTAAAATTATGCGTTACAGGCAAACTAAACAAAGCTGCTATGACCACTCAGTTCTAGGTCATCAGTGGGTAACCTTCTCGCTGCTAGGGGTGTTTTCAGTTTTTGACCGAAAAATACTTCATTAGGTTGGATTCCCTTAGTGATGTCACTAAGAACCGAAGTACAATTGTCACATGTAAAGCTTTACATTGATGTCTATCACGTTTGACCAATGTCGTATTAATCCAGCTAATACTATATGCTACTAAAATATATATTAAAATATTACAAATTGCATATCCGTACAAACATAACCTTGTTTTGTATATAAAGCCCCATGTAGATAAATATTCACAGAACAAGAGGCACAGACTGTATTTTGGACCAACAGACACTTGTGAATAGTGTGGTAGTTTACTTGATCCAAATTTTGGACCAACAGACACCACAGACTCTTTGGAACAAGATTGTATTAACCATGCAATTCAAAGAAATTCGGTTATCTGTAACACACAGCCATTGGTAGGTAAGTTAAGGGACTGTCCATATACTGCACACAGATAATTAATAAGTACCTAATGGGAAGAGAACAAAAGAACACACTGTTAGTTCATACACCAAAGCGTCTTGTTCAAAGAACTAGAAAGAGAGCCATCTATTATCGAAACAAAGGGAAAATCACAGAATACAGATGTTCAGTGTCGAGTACACAATTTAAATATGATAGAAAGAGAGAAGGTAAGCTTACAAATATTTATGCTTACTTCAATTAATTATGTAGGACGAAGCTCGCTGTTAACTTATTATTTTATATTAATGTTATAAGACGCCACAAATTAAAACAGAATATTTTTGTTTGTTAATTGTTACTTAGATTGTTTAATATATATATGTTTTATCTTTATTACTTAGAAAAACAGTAACAAATAATTATCTAAACCTAAAATAGCTCTAGCCAAGGAGAGTATTGTACAGCTAGGTTACCAATGTTTTGAGACATATTTAATTCGGCATGATACACACAGTTATAATAAACGGTTAAAAAAGTGATTGTAGCATGCAAATAAATAGATTGGCACACCTAACGACGAATACAATTTCATGAATTAGGGTAACCAAAACAGACTTTATCAGAGAGTTGTTTTAATTAAAATTATAGATAGGCTCGGCGTGGCTAAGGGGTTAAGGCACTCGACTCGTAATCTGAGGGTCACGAGTTCAAATCCTCGTCACACCAAACACGCTTGCCCTTTTAACCGCGGGGGCGTTATAATATTATGGCCAATCCCACTATTCGTTAGTAAATGAGTAGCCCAAGAGATGGCGGTGGGTGGTGATGACTAGCTGCCTTCCCTCTAGTCTTACATTGTTAAATTAGAGACGGCTAGCGCAGATAGCCCCCGTGTAGCTTTGCGCAAAATTCAAAAACAAACAGAAAGTGCAGTCAGACTTTCAATTTGAAAACAAAAAATGTCAGACTCGAGCTCCGCGTGCTCAAACCTCCCCCTTTTATACAAATATGGAACTAGCCAACAGATGGCAACAGATACCGACGTTACGTGTCGCGAACCTGTACGCATTGTGGGAGATCGAAATGAATCGTTTGCAGTGGACGAAGGTTGTAGTGGAATAGAGCTCGAATGGCACTTCGTGAAACTGTTTGTACAAACAGTGATCAACTAAACTGTTCACACTTGTGACTGTACTCCAGTTTTGTGCTTCATGCCATAAGGTTCTTCCATATCTTTGATTACTTCGAATAATATTTCCCGAGAACAGTGCGAACTTCTTCGTTACTTATTCATTCATAGAGCCGGTGATGAGCTATGCTAAAACATTACTTTATATTAATATTAACGCTTTCTTTGCGTCAACATAGGAAGTAAGTTAGCGTCGGCAAGCCAGAACAAGGTAAGTAAGCTTAGGGTATCAATATACCTAGAATTATTTAATATTTCCTTGCATTACGTACATATTTCTACTTTAAGTTCCAGATTTTTGCTGACTGCCGTCGTAACGTTACGTAAGAAGGACAAGATGAAATATTCAACTTATGTCACTGAGTTTTATGGAAGGTAAAAAGTTGGATCGTTAACCACTGTCGCTAACATTACACGAATGTGACGGTTTTCAATCTTTCAACTCGTATTTCATGTAATGTTAGTAAAGAAACAATAATTTTACTTGCTAATTTTTTTTTAATCTACACCACTAACTGTTTAATCAAATATTATTTAAACATGTTTACGGTATGCCTTACTTACGTGTACGTAGTCAAACATACTGTCTCCAAGTTTCTGAAGCAATAATGAAAGTAATACCAGCACGTTCTTTACGTAAGAACGTCGGTAGGAAATCTCTCGGGGCCAGAAAGGCGGGAATCAATAAAAGTCTATTTCTTGCACTCCTGCTGGAATAATGTTTAAACAACGATATGTAACGTAACATTTCCGCAGCGAGAAAGGAAAAAGACGAACATTTATGAAAGTTAATAAATCCTACGTGAGGAAATTCGTATTCGAAATGACAAACACAGCAGAGTTAACCTAACACCAGTTGGTGTGTACTTAAGCAATCTGGTTGATTTCTAGAAATTCAAGAGATATATAAGAATTGAAACACATGTAAGTTTATTTACGTTTATAGCACAGAAATACTTGTTTTATACAAATTAGATTGTTGGCCTTATTGTGTTGAAAATGTATTATTTTATATTCAACAATAGCAAATGAAAGGAAATCAGTGGATCTTAAGCTTTGTTCTGTAGAAATATGTAGGTATTTTTATTTTGTATTAAACAATATTCGTAATATTTAATAATTAGGTTGTGGTTTTTTTCTGTTGAAAGATGTATTTATTATAGCTTTCTTTTAAATAATAGTATATAGAATGAGCCATTCCGTTTGGCCTTTAGCGACAAGTGAATCTTTTTAATCGCTAAAATACTTTTGAAGAACCATTCAACTTTCACGTGTCAGTACTTTACGTGGCGTCAGTATAAATCTTCTTAGAATTTCTAACAAATAACTTAAACAAGCGTCTTCATCTCCCTATAATGCACTTCTTTGTTTGACAATACGATCATGCGGAGTAAACAGTTTTCAGTGGGCTAGAGGGAATTCGATTACTTCTTCAGTGGTGTAACTTGCTTATATAATTTTCATTGTAAGTAGTGTTACCTTTTATTTTATATCTCAAATGGACGTTAACTGAGTACTAACGTTTGATGAAAAGGAAATACATGGAGATGTCACGAATGATAAAATGACGGTTATTTAAAGACGTGAGGGACAAAAATAACATAAAGATATTTGGTTGTGATATTTGTCACGAAGGATAAAATGACGGTTATTTAAAGACGTGAGAGACAAATATAACATAAAGATATTTGGTTGTGATATTTGTCACGAATGATAAAATGACGGTTATTTAAAGACGTGAAGGACAAATATAACATAAAGATATTTGGTTGTGATATTTGTCACGAATGATAAAATGACGGTTATTTAAAAACATGAAGGACAAATATAACATAAAGATATTTGGTTGTGATATTTGTCACGAATGATAAAATGACGGTTATTTAAAAACATGAAGGACAAATATAACATAAAGATATTTGGTTGTGATATTTGTCACGAATGATAAAATGACGGTTATTTAAAGACGTGAAGGACAAATATAACATAAAGATATTTGGTTGTGATATTTGTCACGAATGATAAAATGACGGTTATTTAAAAACATGAAGGACAAATATAACATAAAGATATTTGGTTGTGATATTTGTCACGAATGATAAAATGACGGTTATTTAAAAACATGATGGACAAATATAACATAAAGATATTTGGTTGTGATATTTGTCACGAATGATAAAATGACGGTTATTTAAAAAGATGAAGGACAAATATAACATAAAGATATTTGGTTTTGGTGTTCTTTAACCATCTAAGTTATTGTGCCTAATTATTTATGCTAATTGTGGATAACTCGTTATTTTATTTTGTAAAAATAACGTTATTAGTCTGCCAGTTTGAATGTGTGTCAGTAATAATATCGAGACGTAAATATTACATTTTCACATTTTGGGTGTAAGGATAATTTAGAATAGTATAATCTATAAACATATAATAGTACTGTCTGTTGTCTGTCCATGTAATTACTTCGCAGGGGTGGATGAATAAAAAAATTGGTGTGAAATATCATTAAGTCCCTGCAAGGGTACAAACAAATTATCTGTTTTGTGTTTTGCAGTTTTTACGAGCGTTTTTTTTTAGGGGGGGAGGTTTACCACACCTCCTCTAGATGAACCTTCACTAAATTTGACTTGAAAGTTTGTTGGGTACATGCGGAGATATGTGCAAATTATCAGTTGTATATTTTGTGTTTATAGGCGTTCTTGCGTTTTTCGCAATTACATAAATCTTTTTATATTGGCCCGGCATGGCCAAGCGTGTTAAGGCGTGCGACTCGTAATCTGAGGGTCGCGGGTTCGCATCCCCGTCGCGCCAAACATGCTCACCCTTTCAGCCGTGGGGGCGTTATAATGTAAGAGTAGCCCAAGAGTTGGCGGTGGGTGGTGATGACAAGCTGCCTTCCTTCTAGTCTTACACTGCTAAATTAGGGACGGCTAGCACAGATAGCCCTCGAGTAGCTTTGCGCGAAATTCAAAAACAAACAATTTTTTTATATTCTAAGATAATAATCACGAATTTATATAATTTCCGTCCAGAGGACGGGTACTCTAGATAGTAAATAACGCATTTATGTTGCTTTCAATATGTTTTATTTATCTATTTATGTGTGTGTCAAAGTTTAAAAAAACTGGTTTGGCCGTTTTCAGCAAAAAGTACATACCTATCCACTTTATTGTGGAAACGTTAGATACATACAGACGTAGTTCAACACTCACGAACACCTACTATGTAATAACAGTCGTTCAGCTCCATATGTCTTAATATGATTTTATTTATGTGAAAATCTTGTTGTTGATGTGCGTCACTAGTTTGTAATTACTGTATCAGCAGTTTCGTATTTGATATTTAAGTTGCCGAGTAAAACGAAATATCGGTTTATACTAGACAACGAGATGGTCACAGTATGCGAAATAATTAAGTTTAATAGTCAATCTACTAAAAATAAATACATATGCAAATATATCGTATCATGTTTATAAATCAGCTTAGTCACCCTTACATGATTTTTCAACACTGTTAAACGAGAGTTCTGTCTTATATTAACAGTCTGTTTTTTTTTACATCTTCTTATTAATAACAACATTTATTTTTTCCAGTAAGAGCCTCTTATTGACTTAAGTTAATCATGACAACAGATACCTCAGCCGTTGTTGCAAATTACTTAGCTTTTTAGTTCTTGTTTTAATCACAAGTATTTTCGTCTTTACAAAGACACGTCATTCTTCAAGAAAAGCCCTCCCAGTGGCTCAGCGGTATGTCTGTGGACCTACAACGCTAAAACCCAGGTTTAGATACCCGTGGTGGGCAGAACACAGATAAACCATTGTGTAGCTTTGTGATTATTTCAAAACAACAACATCTTCAATAAAACTGTTAACATCTTGGAGTATAGTGGAGACGGACATTCAAAGTAATAGTTTGTTAACTTCAACAGAACTTTTAGCATCCTGGAGTAAATATAAGTGATGTCATATTGAAAGTTATAATGTTTCAACTGTTAGCATCATGGAGTACAAAGTAGGAATATTGACAGCATGTCACATTTCACCAAAGAACGTTAGCATCCTGGGGTAGACTGGTTATTATGTTGAACTTGCGATGAATATTCTACAAACGAAGTTCCCGGTTTTTAACTTCAATCAGTTGACTTTTAATCTTATCTCAAATGGTGTTCACATTTTAAGTAGAGCCAAGCATTACGTTCCATAACATTTAACAGTACACAGAATAACTTCTGTTTTGAGTGGCTGAATTTGAAAAGTAGACATAATATTACACAGAATAATGTCACTATTTTTGTGGGCTAAATCCCACATGGATAAAGCGTGCTATCAGTCAGGGTTAAACTATTTGTGGTATATATTGTACAATGGATACCATTTATCGTTTTTATATTGTGGAAGTGATATTATATAATTTTTCAAAGTATCTACACTGTTATATTGTACGAAATATTTTAACGCTATAAAACCTACCTACACTTTTATGATCGAAGCTGATAGTTTTAAAACGATAAACCAGTGGTTGATACACTGATATTAAAGGACTATTAACCTCGTCGAGTAGCATGCACTGACAAAAGAGGGCGCGTTTTTTATTTGGTTTGGCTCGGTCACAGATGATTGAACTTGAGAGCGAAAAGGGATTCTGGGCGAAAAATGGATAAATAATGTGTTTTTTATGTGTATAGATAAAAACTACTATTATTTACATTAAAATTGAAGATATTGGATTATTAGCTTTAATTAGAAAGGATCGTTAACCTTTTTAACGAAACATGTGTCTCGTAAGAGAAACATTTTAGTTCTAACAAAAAATACTTTAAAAACACCGAAAGTAAGCTCATGAAGGAAACAAGTTTAGACATGAAATTTTCTGAGAAATCAAATATAAATAAATGAAAAGAGACAGAAAAATAGGCTTAGTAACAGAATAAATGGCTCTCGTGCTGTTTTTCATTTGTCAGTGTTAAAATACATTTAATGTTTTTTTTGTGTGTATGCGCGAAGCTACACGAGAGCTATCTGCGCTAGCCGTCTCTAATTAAGCAACGTAAGACCAGAGGAAAGGCAGCTAGTCATCACCACCCATCGCCAACTCTTAGGCTACTCTTTTACCGACGAATAGTGGGATTGACCGTCACATTATAACCCCCCCACGGCGAACATGTTTTGTGCTACTGAGATTTGAACCTGCGACCTTAAGATGACGAATCAAGCGCCTTAACCACCTGGCCACGCCGAGTCTCTGCATAGCTAGTTTATGAACAATGAAGCCCGCGATGTCTATTTATTCACACACAAACAAAAATCATGTTACTGATTTTCTCAGTGTCAATTTACTTGTAAATATATCGCTGTTGCCAATTAAATTAGAAAAAGAGATCCACCAATTCAGTTAAAGACCATGTTTCACAGATGCAGTTTTCCTAATATAGAGAGCATGTGATAGAAAAAACCGTTAAAACAAAACACGCTTCTAGTTACGTTTCTGTAGATCGCATCCCTTGATTCGTCAAAATATTTACTGAAGTATTCTAGTCTTACATGAGATATACAAACATTGCGTTTTAGGCCCATAAATAACCTTTTGTAGCAGCACAATTTCGCTGCTAACGCATTCTATTTGCTGTGATGCTTCTGCACAGATAAATTAGTCAGCTCATAAAGCACTTTACCAAATGCTGAATTTAACTACGTCTGACTGTATTAAACTGTAAAATATTATTGTAGGTTCAGAGAGATCTAGGTAAACGAAACAAGAAGAGTCTGCTCGAAACCTGGCAAGGCTTTGTGGTTAGAGCACTCGACTCGCAATATGCGGGTCACGGGATCGAAACTTGTCGCCGAACACACTCGGCCTTACAGTCGCAGGAGTTTTATAAGTGATGGTCAGTCATACTATTCACCGATTAAAAAGCAACCCAAGAGTTGGCGGTGGGTGATGTTTGACTAGACTAGTTATCTTCCTTCTAGTTATTAAGAGATAACTCCAACGTTTAGGACGAGTAGATTAGATTGTTCTTGAGTAGCTTTGTGCGAAATTCAACGAACAAAAAAAGGCCCAGCGAGAAAGTATAACATTGTTGCATAAACTGTAATTCGAAAGAAATATATCATTACAGAACATAAAACGCAATCATTCATCTTTTACGCGAGCTGTTGAAGAGATGTTTTATCTAATGAAAACAAATTCTCTGGCTGCAGTATTAAATAAAATAATTGTTAAAACTGTTGCTGGTTTTTGAATTTCGCGCAAAGCTCCACGAGGGCTACCTGCACTAGCCGTCCCCAATTTTGCGGTGTAAGACTATAGGGAAGGCAGCTAGTCATCACCACCCACCGCCACATCTTGGGCTACTCTTTTAAAAACGAATAATGGGATTGATCGTGACATTATAACGTCCCTACGGATGAAAGGGCTTGCATGTTTGGTGTGACGGGGATTCGAACCCGCGACCCTCGCATTACCTTAACCACCTGACCATACCGGACTAATAGTTGGTGTATTTCAAAACACTGCGCTTCACTTTTTGGAGCCGTGGGTACGTTGTAAGAATGTTGTTGGATCACCACTATTCGATTAGATTAGCCCAGTAGTTAGGGTTGGCTACTGTTGACCAACTGCATTGTCTCTAGTTTAGCAGTTTGAAAAGATATGTCATGAACTTAGTTTGTTCGTTTTTCGTACTATGTGCCTTTAAAAACAATTTTCGTTTTATTCACAAAACAGATTTATGTATTATCAGTAAACGCTGGTTTTAACCTGAATTACACGCAATACTTAATTGAAATTAATTCAATTAATTTAGTGCTTCTGTCTGACTGAAAAATAGAAGTAGATAAAACTAGATAAAATAAAAGTAGATAAAAGTTTGATAAAACTAAAATTTATATTTAATAACCTTATAAATCCTGCTAGCTTTGGTGGAATACAGCTTTTACTTAAGTTTGTGTTGTTGTTGTTGTTTTTGAATTAAGCACAAAGCTACACAAAGGGCTATCTGTGCTCTGCCCACCACGGGTATCGAAACCCGGATTTTAGCGTGTAAGTCCGCAGACATACCGCTGAGCCACTGGGGGGCACTTAAGTTTGTGAAAGCAGCTGGTAAATCCGTCATTCTAAAAGAGGCGGGTTTAGTCGTCAAAATACATACATTATGTATAAACTAATGAGACATAAGCCTTTTTCATACCTAACTTTCTGGAGCTGCTTCCGTCCGAAACGTTAGAAATACTACTAAAAGTCTTATTACGGACGTGTGTTTTACAAATTTCTAAACACTTTTTCCCATTAGATATTCACGTCTTGTGATCTTTCTTTCTTTACCATTGGCAAGACAATCTTGTGTACAGTAATTTCTGGTTCTTGAGTTTAGGCCTAATTCGTAGCCCCATTGCTTGTCCGGTTGAAACAAAGAAAAAATAACAGATCAGTAAAAGTCGTGTTCATAAGCATACTTCTGTTCGCAGATAATAAAAAAAGGCTTAAACATTCTTAGTAACATTCATCTCGGTAAGTTTATGGAATTAAAACGCTGAAATATTGGTTACGGTGGGCACACTCGTTGTGGCTTTGCTCTAAGTGAAACGAGCACTTTGTTAGTAGCGTATCTGGCGGGAAGTGGCGACAGCATGATTGTCCGTAGTATTCTTTATGAAACGTTAATTAAGTTAGTTATATAAAATCGTTCTTATTATGTTCATAAATCGTTGTAACATTCATGTTATCTACGTAAAATCATATCGGGTTGGTAGACTATGATCGTATCTTTCCATTCTTATGCGTCACAAAATTCAGTTTTTCACCTTTTCTTCACAACGTGAGTGAGAGAATATACCACTAGGGATGGAATATTTTTCAAGCTTTTTTTTTTTTTTTTTTTTTTTGGAAATGGTAGAATCCGAGAAATCCGAAAGGTGTCTCTTTTTTACACTTTTAAACTAATATTCAATATGATTGTTCTTTTTAATGGAAGCGAACCTGCTATAATTTAAAGGCCCGGCATAACCAGGAGGATTAAGGTGTTTGACTCGTAATCTGAGGGTCGCGGGTTCGAATTTCCGTCGCACCAAACATGCTCGTCCTTTCAGCCGTGGGGGGTGTTGTAATGTGACGATCAATTCCACTATTCGCTGGTAAAAGAGTAAGGATGGCTAGCGCAGATAGTCCTCGTGTAGCTTTGCGCGAAGTTTAAAACATAAACGACTTTAAAATGTGTGATCAGGAAAGGTAGAAGTAGTCAAACAGATAGAAGACTGATAGAATAATATTCCTCTAGAGAGACAGAATGCATCAAGTCAAACTATTACAACAGCTGAAAGAAAAGAGAGGAACAGTAACGAGTGTCATTAGTCCGATAAGTGTCGCTTTGGTATCGACTGGAAGGTTGTCAGGAACATTCAGCTTTGCCCTTTGGGACAATGAGTGCGTTATAAGAATGTGAATCGAATTCTACCATTTGATTAGAGTATCTAAATAGTTGGAGGTGGGTTCTATTGAGCAATTAGTTGACCTAGTTCTAGTTTCGAGGGTTCTGGTGTGAAATTATACGTTATACAAGTTTTCAGAGTTCTTGTGTGAAATCATATGTTAAACAAGTTTACAGGGTTCGGGTGTGAAATTATACGTTGTAAGTATTTTCAGGTTCCTAGTGTGAAATTATACGTTGTTATAGTTTTCGGGACTCTAGTACGCTTCCGTTGATGTTAATTTCAAACTAAATTATATCTTGTATAAGATGTTTAACGATTACGTCAGAGAGCTCGTAACCAAACCAACCAACCAGCAGTAACAACAGACAGTGGCATCAGAACAAAATAATTAATAGTGGGCCTCTTGTGCATATTAAATTTATATTGCGTTTGATAAAAAATCCACAAGATTATAATATAGGAGAAAACTCTGTTAGCCCTGAAATGTTACGGGCTGAGTTTGTTTCAAGTTATGACTTGAGTTAGATTAAGCCTAGTTGACTACATATAAGAAGTAAGAATATAACCTTTCCGTCAGCCATTTTTATTTTACAGTGATGCATCTATGTCAAGAAATGTCACTTTTTTATATTCCTATTTTTCACATTATTCAATTTTTTCCTTGCTTTTTAACTGTTCATAAGGTATTTCAACATCAACACGTCGAAATCACTTGCACGAAAATACGTGACACGAGCAGCGCCAACTGCATGCTTTTACACTTGAAAATTGGTTCCGTTTAACCTGTTCGCATTGTATGTTAAACGTGCTATTAATACAAACGTACATTCAGAGATGATACCACAATAGTTTCCTCACTTTCATTTTCAGATCCAAGATTGTACTTTGTAAAATTATCTGTGTCAAGACAAAACAAATTAGACAGCTGTACTTCTGTAGGGTCCAAGAAAGTGTTCTGTTTCAAGAGTAAATAAAATTTAAATTTAAAGTAACAAATATTTTCATTTCTTGCTTCTGAAGTTCATATGTCATGCTGTGTTGTAGCCTCTCTTTAGTGCATACTTCTTCTCGTGATTCATGGCATGCGTTCGCTTTACTTACGTCACGACAGTGCAAACTGAAACTATGTGTCCCTTACGTGACATCATTTTAGTGTCAACTGACTGATAGACTGACAACGTACTACTGTATAATGGTGCGAGTGGTTAAAACAAGTGACCCTTCCAGACGGTCTTTGGCTCTTTTTTTCGGGGAAATAATAGTATGTCATGGTTTATTCGCTCAGAAGGTGATTTTAAGATAATTCACAGTAGTTATATTGGTCCTTTAAATGTTCATAATATGCAAAATAGGCTAAAATTTGGTTCAATACACAAACTATTTGTAACTGTATTATAGTTCTTAACTTTAAACCTGTGAGGAAAAGTATTACAACACAACAAAAATGTTACTGTTATTCAGATGTGAGTTATTTTAGTTGTCGGTGAGTTAGTGATATAAGAAAAACTCTGTTAAATTGTGAGGAAAGAGGTGGTAGTCAATAATGAAAATATCGGGGATGGCCCAGTATTCTGAAGGCCTGATAGTCACGTATGTTTGGTTTTCACAGTATAAGTCAAATCTGAATGAATAAATAAATTCGTAAGTCAATTACAGATTCATGTAATTTTAAATACAAACAACTGAAAATATTGAATCTACATCGTATTGTACAGCTGATTGTAATGGCGGCTCGATGTCAAGACAGTGTTTCTGACTGAAGTTTTCAACATGTTTAATAAGTCAAAGATACAACATTCGTTGTTACAGTACTGTGGAACAGGAATTTTGAGTGTCCAGGTTAGATTTTCAAGTTCAATCCTGATGGATAAATATACAAGAAAATAACATCAGGAAACCGATGATAAACATTGTCTGTTCATTCATGAGTGCCCCCACCCCTCCCCAGTGGCGCAGCGGAATGCCTGAGGACACTAGGATCCGGTTTTCGGTCCCGTGGGGGGCAGAGCACATACAACCCATTCTGCAGCTCTGTGCTTAATTCTACATGATAAATCAGTCAACGTTCAACATATTCACGAGAAACTGTAACCTTTAAGTTTACATCCCGATGTGTTTTTGTCATAGAATTTAAGACATAAACAAACTAAACAACCAACATGACATTCTAATTGTTAAAACAAACAAGAAACAATTTACGGGCCTTCACAGTAACGTGTCATCAAACTAACTTTCCTCCACCATCAGACACACACTGTGGTATGTTTAAACGTAATTTTCTGTTTATTATCAAACTGTAGCAACTAGTCTTAAAGAACATCACGTGTTCTTCTAAGTTCATTCTCCATCGAAATATTAACTATTCACGTTTAAAAAATCCACCTAGAGCAAAGTTTTACTCCACTTACATCTGTATCTACTGTGGTTATTCGATCAGAACTTCTGTTTGTCCTCAGACTCTAACTTTGAACTGTAACTGTTTCACTTCACAGATAACACCAGCTCTAATTACTCGTCCAAAGGAAAACAAAAGTAACCATGAAACATCAACTGTAGTGCAACTGCTAAAAGTGACCCTACTTTTGGACAGCTTTTACTTCAAGTGTGTCTCTCTTTCCATAGATGAAAAAAACGAACGTTTTGTAAAGTTTGGTTAACATTTTTGTTATGGCAAATGATGATATTAATGAATTAAGTGGATTTTAAGAATTTTAATTAAAATTTAAATATTTCCTTCTTTATGAATATTGTGTGTGTGGGACGTTTGTTTGTTTGTTTTTGAATTTCGCGCAAAGCTACTCGAGAGCTATCTGAGCTAGCCGTCCCTAATTTAGCAGTGCAAGACTAGGGGGAAGGTAGTTAGTCATCACCGCCCACTGCTAACGAATAGTTGAATTGACCGTCAATTTATAACGCCCCCCCCCGTCACACCAAACATGCTAGTCCTTTCAGTCTCTCTTTCAATTACGACTTAAGTGCCTAAACCACCTAGTCATGCCGAACCGTATGGGATGTTAATTTCTTAGTTGGTGTACAACAAACTTCATTTACTTGGGTAACGTAAAGATAGAGACAAATAAATGTGTTACCACTGTTTTGATGGTATTTCCTTGTTTCTAAAGGTTTTATATATGTTCTGTCCACGTTGTTAAAGTAATTCATTTATTATTATCTGTAGAAAAAAGATATCCTGTCTTTTTGCCCTCAAGTGGCATAGTCGTATGTGTGTAGACTCATACCGCTATAACCCGGGTTTCGATATCCGTGGTTGGCAGAGCATAGACAGCCTATCATTGTTCAACCAAGCAAACTGTTTTCCGTCTAATATAATTGACCAAATGCCTAAACCTTCCAACATGAAGTCTAAATTTTGGAAAAAGTAAAATAATTAATAAATTTATTCGTTGTTTTTTTCTAATGCTTTAGATGAACCTTGATGCTATTTTTCTAATGCTTTAGATGAACCTCGATATTATTTTTCCAATGTTTTTAGATGAACCTCGATATTATTTTTCCAATGTTTTTAGATGAACCTCGATATTATTTTACTAATGCTTTAGATGAACCTTGATGCTATTTTTCTAATGCTTTAGATGAACCTTGATGCTATTTTTCTAATGCTTTAGATGAACCTCGATATTATTTTTCTAATGCTTTAGATGAACCTCGATATTATTTTACTAATGCTTTAGATGAACCTTGATGCTATTTTTCTAATGCTTTAGATGAACCTCGATATTATTTTACTAATGCTTTAGATGAACCTCGATATTATTTTTCCAATGTTTTTAGATGAACCTCGATATTATTTTACTAATGCTTTAGATGAACCTCGATATTATTTTTCTAATGCTTTAGATGAACCTTGATGCTATTTTTCTAATGCTTTAGATGAACCTTGATGCTATTTTTCTAATGCTTTAGATGAACCTTGATATTATTTTACTAATGCTTTAGATGAACCTTGATGCTATTTTTCTAATGCTTTAGATGAACCTCGATATTATTTTTCCAATGTTTTTAGATGAACCTCGATATTATTTTTCTAATGCTTTAGATGAACCATGATGCTATTTTTCTAATGCTTTAGATGAACCTCGATATTATTTTTCCAATGTTTTTAGATGAACCTCGATATTATTTTACTAATGCTTTAGATGAACCTTGATGCTATTTTTCTAATGCTTTAGATGAACCATGATGTTATTTTTCTAATGCTTTAGATGAACCTCGATATTATTTTTCCAATGTTTTTAGATGAACCTCGATATTATTTTACTAATGCTTTAGATGAACCTTGATGCTATTTTTCTAATGCTTTAGATGAACCTTGATGCTATTTTTCTAATGCTTTAGATGAACCTCGATATTATTTTTCTAATGCTTTAGATGAACCATGATGCTATTTTTCTAATGCTTTAGATGAACCTCGATATTATTTTTCTAATGCTTTAGATGAACCTTGATGCTATTTTTCTAATGCTTTAGATGAACCTCGATATTATTTTTCCAATGTTTTTAGATGAACCTCGATATTATTTTACTAATGCTTTAGATGAACCTTGATGCTATTTTTCTAATGCTTTAGATGAACCTTGATGCTATTTTTCTAATGCTTTAGATGAACCTCGATATTATTTTTCCAATGTTTTTAGATGAACCTCGATATTATTTTACTAATGCTTTAGATGAACCTTGATGCTATTTTTCTAATGCTTTAGATGAACCTTGATGCTATTTTTCTAATGCTTTAGATGAACCATGATGTTATTTTTCTAATGCTTTAGATGAACCTCGATATTATTTTTCCAATGTTTTTAGATGAACCTCGATATTATTTTACTAATGCTTTAGATGAACCTTGATGCTATTTTTCTAATGCTTTAGATGAACCATGATGTTATTTTTCTAATGCTTTAGATGAACCTCGATATTATTTTTCCAATGTTTTTAGATGAACCTCGATATTATTTTACTAATGCTTTAGATGAACCTTGATGCTATTTTTCTAATGCTTTAGATGAACCTTGATGCTATTTTTCTAATGCTTTAGATGAACCTCGATATTATTTTTCCAATGTTTTTAGATGAACCTCGATATTATTTTACTAATGCTTTAGATGAACCTTGATGCTATTTTACTAATGCTTTAGATGAAGCTTGATGCTATTTTTCTAATGCTTTAGATGAACCTCGATATTATTTTTCCAATGTTTTTAGATGAACCTCGATATTATTTTACTAATGCTTTAGATGAACCTTGATGCTATTTTTCTAATGCTTTAGATGAACCTTGATGCTATTTTTCTAATGCTTTAGATGAACCTCGATATTATTTTTCTAATGCTTTAGATGAACCATGATGCTATTTTTCTAATGCTTTAGATGAACCTCGATATTATTTTTCTAATGCTTTAGATGAACCTTGATGCTATTTTTCTAATGCTTTAGATGAACCTCGATATTATTTTACTAATGCTTTAGATGAACCTTGATGCTATTTTTCTAATGCTTTAGATGAACCTCGATATTATTTTTCCAATGTTTTTAGATGAACCTCGATATTATTTTTCTAATGCTTTAGATGAACCATGATGCTATTTTTCTAATGCTTTAGATGAACCTCGATATTATTTTTCCAATGTTTTTAGATGAACCTCGATATTATTTTACTAATGCTTTAGATGAACCTTGATGCTATTTTTCTAATGCTTTAGATGAACCATGATGTTATTTTTCTAATGCTTTAGATGAACCTCGATATTATTTTTCCAATGTTTTTAGATGAACCTCGATATTATTTTACTAATGCTTTAGATGAACCTTGATGCTATTTTTCTAATGCTTTAGATGAACCTTGATGCTATTTTTCTAATGCTTTAGATGAACCTCGATATTATTTTTCTAATGCTTTAGATGAACCATGATGCTATTTTTCTAATGCTTTAGATGAACCTCGATATTATTTTTCTAATGCTTTAGATGAACCTTGATGCTATTTTTCTAATGCTTTAGATGAACCTCGATATTATTTTTCTAATGCTTTAGATGAACCTTGATGCTATTTTTCTGATGCTTTAGATGAACCTCGATATTATTTTACTAATGCTTTAGATGAACCTTGATGCTATTTTTCTAATGCTTTAGATGAACCTCGATATTATTTTTCCAATGTTTTTAGATGAACCTCGATATTATTTTTCTAATGCTTTAGATGAACCATGATGCTATTTTTCTAATGCTTTAGATGAACCTCGATATTATTTTTCCAATGTTTTTAGATGAACCTCGATATTATTTTACTAATGCTTTAGATGAACCTTGATGCTATTTTTCTAATGCTTTAGATGAACCATGATGCTATTTTTCTAATGCTTTAGATGAACCTCGATATTAATTTTCCAATGTTTTTAGATGAACCTCGATATTATTTTACTAATGCTTTAGATGAACCTTGATGCTATTTTTCTAATGCTTTAGATGAACCTTGATGCTATTTTTCTAATGCTTTAGATGAACCTCGATATTATTTTTCTAATGCTTTAGATGAACCATGATGTTATTTTTCTAATGCTTTAGATGAACCTTGATGCTATTTTTCTAATGCTTTAGATGAACCTCGATATTATTTTTCCAATGTTTTTAGATGAACCTCGATATTATTTTACTAATGCTTTAGATGAACCTTGATGCTATTTTTCTAATGCTTTAGATGAACCATGATGTTATTTTTCTAATGCTTTAGATGAACCTCGATATTATTTTTCCAATGTTTTTAGATGAACCTCGATATTATTTTACTAATGCTTTAGATGAACCTTGATGCTATTTTTCTAATGCTTTAGATGAACCTTGATGCTATTTTTCTAATGCTTTAGATGAACCTCGATATTATTTTTCTAATGCTTTAGATGAACCATGATGCTATTTTTCTAATGCTTTAGATGAACCTCGATATTATTTTTCCAATGTTTTTAGATGAACCTCGATATTATTTTACTAATGCTTTAGATGAACCTTGATGCTATTTTTCTAATGCTTTAGATGAACCTCGATATTATTTTACTAATGCTTTAGATGAACCTTGATGCTATTTTTCTGATGCTTTAGATGAACCATGATGCTATTTTTCTAATGCTTTAGATGAACCTCGATATTATTTTTCCAATGTTTTTAGATGAACCTCGATATTATTTTACTAATGCTTTAGATGAACCTTGATGCTATTTTTCTAATGCTTTAGATGAACCTCGATATTATTTTACTAATGCTTTAGATGAACCTTGATGCTATTTTTCTAATGCTTTAGATGAACCTTAATGCTATTTTTCTAATGCTTTAGATGAACCTCGATATTATTTTTCCAATGTTTTTAGAAGAACCTTGATATTTTTCTAATGCTTTAGATGAACCTCGATATTATTTTTCTAATGCTTTAGATGAACCTGAATATTATTTTTCTAATGCTTTAGATGAACCTCGATATTATTTTTCTAATGCTTTAGATGAACCTGAATATTGTTTTTCTAATGCTTTAGATGAACCTTTATATTATTTTTCAATCCCGTCATTGGTAATGTAATAACATCTTAGTTATAACTTCTAGAATGTTGTATTTTTATAAAATTATCATCTTCTATTTATTCTGTTAAACAGTGTGTTTAAAATTTGTCCAGAAAAACTTGTAACTTGTTAAACTGAGCCAATCATAGAGTTACTATCATTACAACGATTGAAATCCGATCATAAGAACTTTTAGTGTAATTATTGACATAATGTAGGATTTTTTGGTGGGCCATAAACACTGATTAACCAATGAGTGTTTTTTATGGAACGCAAGACTATGAAAACCTCGCAGAACTTTGAAAGGTCAAAGTTGGCCTTTCAAACTTATTAGACCCCAGTGACTCAGTGGTACGAATTAGATTTCGATACCCGCGTTGGGGACAACGCAAATAACTTGTTGTGCAGCTTTGCGTTTAATTACAAACACGCAAATTCAGGCTTACTAACTACATGATATGAACGTACATTGATATTTAAAATTATACCAGTAACCATGATGTACAGTGCATTTTAAATTATACCAGTAACCATGATGTACAGTGGCATTTTAACTTATACCAGTAACTATGATGTACAGTGGCATTTTAAGTTATACCAGTAACCATGATGTACAGTGGCATTTTAACTTATACCAGTAACTATGAT
Organism: Carcinoscorpius rotundicauda; assembly: GCA_011833715.1. Taxonomy (NCBI): domain Eukaryota; kingdom Metazoa; phylum Arthropoda; class Merostomata; order Xiphosura; family Limulidae; genus Carcinoscorpius; species Carcinoscorpius rotundicauda. The sequence continues at coordinate 126,274,200 of CM022394.1, read as the reverse complement.
GTACAGTGGCATTTTAACTTATACCAGTAACTATGATGTACAGTGGCGTTTTAAATTATACCAGTAACCATGATATACAGTGGCATTTTGACTTATACCAGTAACTATGATGTACATTGGCGTTTTAAATTATACCAGTAATCATGATGTACATTGGTATTTTAAATGATACCAGTAACCATCATATTTCTCCAGTAAACATAATGTAAACTGGTGTATCAACTCACACCTGTGTACATAGTGTACATCTTCACATTAAAATTGCACCAGTAAACATCATGTACCCCAGTATACTGGCCAAAACTCTTGTTTTTCATCTATCCCTCAACATTAGGTATTCTAAAGCTGAACATTTTATGTGACACATAAACGAAACAGCTCAGTCGGTTTAACATTTGTTTGTGTTAGCAAAACCAGTTTGGGCTATCTCCTGCGTCAGTCACTAGAAACTTAGATCTCAATGTTGTAAGTCTGCAGATTTACCGTTTTATTACTGGAGAACAGAATCCAGCCAAGAATTCCAAGGGTTAATTAATAGGTACAACTCTGTTTAGATAGAACCACTGGCCAGAGAGAGAGACCAACACACACCGGCAACAGTTTACTCTTAACTGATTCGAGAAGTTATGCGTCCACAACTGAAAGTACGATCTTCATTCAGCGACATATCGGAGCTCTAACCTAGAACGTTCATATTTGTAACTTTGGTATTAGCCCATACATGGAAACGTATTTTTTCCACGTGCCTGAAACCAGTTACGAGTAATTCTATTTGTCGTGCTATAAGACGTTTAGTGGCGTAGCTTTGTATAATTTATATGAATATAGGAGTAATGGCTGTTGTACGTCCATGTTACTGTTTCTCACCCTATAGATGAATCTTCACAACACATTGGTGTGGAGGTTTAATAGGTCCCTGGGGGGGAGAATACTAATTTTCAGTTTTTCATTTTGCGTTTTGCGATTTTTGTTTGATATTCTTTTCCATTACTTCACCCCTGTTGACGGATATTAATTAACCCTGACATGAAGATGTGTTGTGTTCATGCTGAGATGCAAACAAATTTGCGGTCTCACATTTTAGGCTGTGTGTTTTTTGTTTTCACAATTACATATTGGGGAAGTAACTTTTGATATCCCAGGATAATTTTTCATTAATCAATAAGTGACACGAGATTCGCCCAGGGGACGGGCACTCCAGCTAGTAGATAAATATGTTAAATGTACATCCGTCTTCCTTAAATGGTAATGATCTGAAATGTTTCCTGCATTCTCAAACTCCTAAACTGTAAAGCTTGAGGAACTTTTGCGTTTCATAAGAGTAGCTCAAGAGTTGGCGTTGGGTGGTTTTAGTCTTATACTGCTAAATTATGGACGGTTAGCACAGATAGCCCTCGTGTAGCTTTGCGCGAATTTCAAAAATAAACAAAACTCAAAAGTGCTTTTAATGGCTTTCCTAAAACGACCATTGTTCACTTTGTTGACATAATGAGGTATTATCTAAAACGACCATTGTTCACTTTGTTGACATAATCAGTTATTATCTGCTATGCGCAAAAAAAATAATAATAAAAAATTGGGGCAACTTTTATTTCTCGAAAAACTTAAATGTATTTGGTTAAAATACATCGATAATTACACATATGAATATGTGGTTTCCATACATCACAGTGGTATGTACAACCAGCTTTGTGTATTTGTTTTCCATACATCTCTTCAATGAAGCAATATTTTCTGCACTTCCTGGTACACCATGATAGTGTGAAGATAACATTTACTGGTATACCATCATTCTGTGTAGATAACACTTACTGGTACACCATCCTAGTGTGTAGATAACACTAACTGGTACACCATCATAGTGTGTAGAAAACACTTCCCTGTATACCACTGTAATGTATAGATAATTCTTCCCTGTACTCCACTGTAATATATAGATGACACTTCCCTATATACCACTAAAGTGTACAGATAACACTTCCCTGTACATCATTGTAGTGTATAGATAACACTTCCCGGTACATCACTGTAATGTACAGATAACACTTCCCTGTACACCATTGTAATGTATAGATAACACTTCCCTGTACACCACTGTAATGTATAGATAACACTTCCCTGTACACCACTGTAATGTATAGATAACACTTCCCTGTACACTTAAGTACAGATGGAAGAGAGGTAAGTTGTGGATGTGGTTGCTCCTCCCTCACCGTCTCGAGGTAAGTCGTGGATGTGGTTGCTCCTCCCTCACCGTCTCGAGGTAAGTTGTGGATGTGGTTGCTCCTCCCTCACCGTCTCGAGGTAAGTCGTGGATGTGGTTGCTCCTCCCTCACCGTCTCGAGGTAAGTTGTGGATGTGGTTGCTCCTCCCTCACCGTCTCGAGGTAAGTTTTGGATGTGGTTGCTCCTCCCTCACCGTCTCGAGGAAGTTGTGGATGTGTTTGCTCCTCCCTCACCGTAACTCGTCGGTACGTTTGCAGATTTACGACAATGAAAATCGTGGTTCGTCACCCGTAGTGGACAGAGCACAGATAGCTCATTGTGTAGCTTTATGCCTAAAAATACCCAAACAAAAACCAATATGCACAAGAAAAAATATCGAAGGGGTAGATTTGTGTAACTGAGAGAGGCGGAAACGTAGAGTGACACACGTTCGCTGTTTCGAATTTTAAATATATTTTATGTATCATAAACTAACGCTTTTTTAAATCACGAATTTCGGTTTAACACGTGTACAAACAATCGGTTTGTTTACTTTAACACATTCGATGTTAGTTTCTTGTCTGTTGCTGTTGACAAAGTCACTCTGTTCAATTACGTTTAACTGTTTAAGTCCTCGAGGACTTCAACATTAAACTAGTGGCTAATCAGAAGGCAGTAAGCCAGCGTTACTTACCGCCACAGAGACGGAATCGACCCTCACTTTTATCAGACACGTGCAACTGAAAAAAGCGAAAGGTGTGAGTAGGCCACGACCCACCCACGTTAAATCATTTAATCATATTACTATTCACAGGTAACCTAATATGTTTCGCGTATTTTTAGAAACATAAGCAATTTATGGAGGTGAAAATGTTATTTCATGTCATGATTGAAATATGTGAGAATATTTATTTTCACACATTCTAATTCTCGTTAAAATTATTAGAATTGTTTTAAAAATTACTTGAAAGATATTCAAAGTCCTTAATGAATATGAAAAATAATAAAAATAAAAATTTAATATTTTTTACTAATCGATATACGAGTCATATTTCTTAAGTTTGTATGTATATATACAAAGTAAATAGCTTTAATAATATCAATTACAATAATTGTTAACAGGCAGTTAAAATCAGCTCTATAAAACAATAATGAAGTTAATATAAGGCATGAATTGTTTGTTTTGAATTTCGCGCAAAGCTACTCTAAGGCTATCTGCGATAGCCGTCCCTAATTAAGCAGTGTAAAACTAGAGGGAAGGCAGCTAGTCATCACCACCAACTCTTGGGCTACTCCCTTACCAACGAATAGTGGGTTTAACTGTCACATTATAACGACCCTACCGCTGAAAGGGCGAGCATCTTTGGTGCAAGGGGGATTCGAACCAGCGACCCTCAAAACACGAGTCGAGTGCCTCAACCACCTGGCCATGCCGGGCCTAAGACATGAATTAAGAATGCTTCAGTAACTAATCCATTGTCAGTCCTAATGTCACCTCAAAGTCGTGAGCGGATATCGTCGGCGCCATCTATCAGACGAAATCGAAACGGTGATGTTATCCTGGCCAGTAATTATGGAAAATCAACAAGAGCAGAGAGTTGGGTTCTAACATCCACAAAGTCTCTATTTCGTTCGTTCACTGTTTGCAGCCAGTTGTAGGAAAACAGTTAATCTTAAAAGTTCTGAAAATTCCTACAGTAGAAATGAAACCACCCTGACATTCATATGAACTATGCTAGATATATAATGGTACTACTTGTAATTCTATTTAAGATAATTTTGTTTTCGACGTTTCATTTCTTTTCAAAAGGGAGACATTTGAAGTTGTACTTAGTCGGACTGTCGGGGTGCCTTCAGTTCGGGAGTCATCACCACAGCCAGTAGCTGCTATAACTTTACGGTGACAACTGGGATTTAAAATGGATTATTTATTGAAAGCTTAGAGCAACGACCACAACAACCTAAACATATCAAACATTTTTTTCCCAAAAGACTGACGTGTGTGTGTGTTTTCTTATAGCAAAGCCACATCGGGCTATCTGCTGAGCCCACCGCAAGGAATCGAACCCATGATTTTAGTGTTGCAAATCCAGGGACATACCAGTGTACTAGCGGGGGACAAAGAGTGACGTCATCCACCTGTTATTTTGTTTTGAATATAAAGGTCTAATGTTTTCTATAAGTTTCATATCGTGTTACTTTTTCATCGTGATAGAACATTATTAGAGGTACTTTTTTCAGTGAGAACTATAAAACTCCTGCAAAATGTTATTATTCAACGAAAACCTTACTAGGAAATCGAGGGTACATGGTTCGCGTCCCATTATCGAAAAAAACTGAGTTCCGTATTTTGGAGCTTTGAATATATTATATTTTATAAAATTCAAATTCCAATGTACAATTAAAGTAGTCCAAACGTTTGCGGGGAGTGCTCTTAACTAGCTGCCTTTCTATGTAGTTTGTTTGAAAGCAGAGATAGCTAGCACATATAACCAAAGTGCAGTTTTGCGCAAATATCAGAAACAAACAAATGTACATTATCGTTAAGCAGAGGAACCACTAATCGATGTCTCGTAGGTTAGTTTCTTTCATTTTATATTTCGTATTGCATTAAGCCTATTTACAGCTGAAAGAGGAAAGAAAATGTGAAAAATAAATAAATAGTTTGTTTTTTGAATTTCGCGTAAAGCTATACGAGAGCTATCTGCGCTAGCCGTCCCTAATTTTGCAGTTCAAGACTAGAGGAAAGGCAGCTAGTCATCACCACCCATTGCCAACTCTTGGGTTACTCTTTTACCAACGAATAGTGGGATTGACTGTCATATTATAATGCCACCATACGGCTGAAAGGTCGAGCATGTTTGGTGCGACGGGGATTCGAACCTGCGACCCTCAGATTACAAGTTGAGCGCCTTAACCCACCAGGCCATGCTAAGCCGAAAAATAAATAGAACCTAAAGAAATTGCGAATTCCGTTTTTCTCTTCACGTTTGACTCGGTTATTCTAGTTTTTTTCTTTATTTTTTGAGTTAATCCGACTATTTATCAATTAAAAATTCTGACACATTGATATATTTTAATGATAAAAAACTTTAAATTCTCATTTAACCAGGGATATATTTTCGAAGATTCTGTTTTGAAGTATATCTTAGTAATTAAAAATTTCATGATTTATTTCATTTTTCTACGAATATTTACATATACCTTTGATATTTGTAAATGTGCTACTTTTTCAGTCTTGTTTATTATTCTCTGATGCCACTATAGGAGGAATCTTGCTAGAACGAGAGTAGATCAATAACGGCAGACATGCTAAATCTAAAACCTTACTCAACGTATACGGAAAAACGAAAAATTTTGCAGAACGAAAAAACAAGTCGATAATTAATACTTAAAATATGATACCCAAAGATATATTAACACTTTCCACATTAAAACGCAATTATACAGTTTTTCCTCATAGTTTTCCTTTTTACAATAAACTTAATGATTGTTCTTAAAATTTGATGAACGTGATAAAACAGATAGGGTTTGGTTTTCAGATAATTTGATAAATTTTGCAATTAATTATACATAATTTTAATCAAAGTTCACAAACCTGACCCCCTGAAGGAATCACACGAAAGTACTGAGATCCCGTGGTGGCCATATTGGATAGAGCATATCGATTTGTTACATTTATGATTGCTAAGCCTACACGTTGACGTATTTGCAAGCGGTAAAGGGACATATTTGAATATTGATTTCAATAAGTACTTTCAAAAATTAATTTAATTTTCGAGAAATATTAATTAATATAAATAGCCCAACTGATTATATAAAGATATCCTTGATTTAAAATTATCTTAATGTATTATTTATGTTACATTTACTATTATAATAATTATTTTGTTAAAATATTCTGAGCATGAATAGATTCAGGCTTATTTTTTTCCGTAAACGATATAACTAAGATTTACAATAAACATTTTAACTACTGTTAAATGTTCCACAAAAAATGCCAGTTTCTTAGAAGTATTTGTTATGAGACTCGTAACTAAACGTTTTAAGAATTTATTCTACTATAATTTGGCCAAGTTTAGTGAGAATGAAAAGCTAACGCTTCGAATTTTATGTAATATATTGTGTACCATACCGCTAAGGCCTGACACGGCCAGGTGGTTAAGACACTCGACTCGTAATCTGAGGGTCATGGGTTCGAATCCCAGACACACCAAACATGCTCGCCCCTTTCAGCCGTGGGGGCGTTATCAAATAACGGTCAATCCCACTATTCGTTGGTAAAAGAGAAGCCCAGGAGTTGGCGGTGGGTGGTAATGACTAGCTACTTTCCTTCTAGTCTGACACTGCTGAATTAGAGACGGCCAGCTAACAAAACAGGATAAACATTGTTCCCCTAAATAAAATTAGATTTCTTGATAAATATAACAAGTATTAGATATTGTATGCGAAAAATCGATAAGTGAAAAGTGACTCCCGGATTTGAACCCAGATCCCCTGGCTAATAAGATTAGTGATGAAAAAAAGAAATTTCATTCAGTTTGCCATTCTTGTCCAAAAGAAAAAGACGTAAATTGAGGTTTGCTTCCCAAATTTCGCACAAAGCTTTCTACCGAGAGCTATCTGAACTAGCCGTCTCTAATATTAATATGGTAGACTAGAGGAAATGCGGTTCATAAACGCCACCCATCGCTATCTCTTGGGCTACCCGTTACCAACGATAAGTGCGATTAACCGTTACTTTTAACGCCTCCTTAGCAGGTTTGAGAAGGAGTTTCGGTCCCGCGACTTGCAGCATGTAATCCGAGTTTTGTACCATTAGGCAATACTAGACCAATAACCAAGCTTAGATAAGGTCGCATTGTTCATCACCAGAATTTTACAATAATATTTAAATAATAAAATATTGTTCTTATCTTCGAGTTAAAAATGTATATATGAAAAGAGCACTGAATAAACTTATGCCTGATATTAATGAACCTGAAAATCTATTTACAATATACTCATGGATTAAATCAATAACCTCTTTCTAATACCATGGCTTTAATATAAATATTGTTTACCATTTTTAGTTTAATATGAGAACTTAGATCTTATCTAAATCTTCTGAACTGGCCAAACCTTCTCAGATATTACTAGATTTTCGTCCAAAACTATCATTAACAGTTAGGGTTTTCCATGTGATGAAACAATGCATTCTAACCTTTGCAAGTAAAAACTCGAGCAAAATATATTGATTAATATATTGTCAAATTTAATGATATACGAAAAACAACTGACACGTGGCAGACGTCATATTGTTGAACAATATGACTGTGTGTTATAATGTTAAACAGATAATGTACATTATAGGTGGCAGCAGCTAATGTATATATTAACACAAAATAATGTCCATTTAAAAAAAAAAGTGAAAAGTTTAGACATTTTGGCAATAACTCTAGAAAATAAAGTCACCTTTAATCTTCAAATAATAATGATAAAAAAAAAATATTTCAACCAACGTTTCGCCGTTGTGGCTTCACTTTGAAGAGAAGTTCAAGAAATGTTTGCCAAAAATATGCAGTCATGTGTTAACAGCTTAGCAAAACTGGTAAAGTCTAAAAGAGTGATGTTAACGGATAACAATATTAGTCATAGCTAACAAAAGGTTATGAACACACAACAGCATTAAGGATAATTGAGAAAGTAAGAAAACCAGAGACAATTAACAACTGAGAATCCCATGTAGTGAAACCGATACCATTCAGAAGACAGAATGTAATGACGTCAGGAAGGTGATTGGTTTTCATGGCATTGTGAGTCACTCTCTCTGTGACAAAGTGTTCAATTTCTATCACATCTTTGTACGTTGCTGTTCGTTTAATACCGACAATAGCTTATCATTCCTAACCATCCAAATGTCACATAAACAATAGTTAAAGTCGGCCCTTTTACAATAATCTCGATGGATTCAGCATATAGTCACGAGGCTTTGCTATAAAATCACACACACAAACATTAAGCACATTTTTTTATTTGAATGTACGTAAACACAAAGTTACGCAGTGGGCTAGCTGTGCTCTGTCCATCACGGGTATCGAAACCCGGTTTCTAGCACTGCAGGTCTACAGATATACTACTGTGCCTGTGTAGGGACAATCTCATTTTGACAGTAAAACAGTCTGTTCTTTATTTGTTTCCATATTTCTTCTTTTCTACACCGAAGCCCTTGTATCCTCTCATATATCGTGTTCACCCGGTCTGATTCCATGTCTCGAGATGGAAAATTATTTCGCAGAGAATCAGCACACAAAATTAACTTTTGAAACGTTAAAAACTGACTGAATTTCGTTATTATACTAGAACACTAATGCACGAATACTGAGTAAATATAAGCAATGTATGCAGCGTGGCTAAGCCTCACCACTCAACTTATGTGAATACAGCTGTTACTTACTCATCTGATATTTTTCGTTACTCAACACATAGCAACGACATGTTTAGCACATATCAACCCTTCTCTGTTATCTTACATCGAGTGCATCACAATCTTACAGATAACATGTTTATCACGTATCAGTCGTAGTTTTTTAGCCTATAAATCCAGTTGTAAATAGTTTTCTTATAGATAAGTAAACTAAATAATTATAGATGGTAATTGTTTCATTCCCCGCCAGATGATCCAAAACAGAGCGCGTTCTGCAACACCTCCGTTTATACAAAAACACAAGTCCATCTGTATGACGTAACAAGAAAATGACAAAACGCTATTTCTGGTTTTTCTATAACCACTTCATACCATTTAAAACAACGTCTTACTAAAGAAGGCGCCGTGTGTCTTCCGATCAGAGGAACACATCTGTAAGGTACGCGTTTTGGTACGATTGTTATGAAACTAACTACACATTTAACGAAACTGTGGATAAGGAAAGGTCACGGGTGAGCGTACACCATTTACAACTGTCAGATGCACGCCAGCCCAAAGAGAGAGGATTCGGTAAATTCTGTTTATTAAATAAATAACTGTCTGCGAAACCGAACGAATTCCCCAGGTACCAATCTTCTGAGGGAAGACGACTCGTTCTTCTTTATCAAACAAGGGAAGATAGCCAGCTCTCTTAGAACTTAAAACCTATTTGTAATCTGAGTTATGTAAACATACTTTTCTGGGTGTAATCTTCCTCTCAGTAGTTGTGTGGGTGGATGAGGTGGGTTTGTACCAGCTATCATAATTTAATTTTACTTCGTGTCGAGCGTTGTGAAAGAATCTAATAAAATGCAAGGACGTGCGCAATATGAGCATTTTTAGTAACATTGGGAATAGTACAAAATTAAAAAGTATTATCTCAAACCAATAACAGCCAAAGGTGACGCTGTCTAAAAACCTGACAATAATACATATGACGTTCATGAATACTTTTACATATATTATACATGTATATATACTAATATCAATACTTCTTTAAACTTCGCGTATACTGTTGTTTGTTTTAGCGCAAAACTGCACAATTTGTTGATAGGCTGAAGGGAAAAGTCAGTGAGGGACATTTTGTGGCAACAAGTCGCGAACCACAAACCCTATGGTTTAAAGTTTAGGTACTCTCATACCAGGTTAAGCCCAGCATGGCCAGGTGGTTAAAGTACTCGACTCATAATCCGAGGGTCATGGGTTCGAATCCCCGTCACACCAAACATGCTCGCCCTTTCATTTGTAGAGGCATTATTATGTGACGGTCAATTCTACTGTTCGTTGGTAAAAGAGCAGCCCAAGAGTTGGCGGTGAGTCGTGATGACCAGCTGCTTTCCCTCTAGTCTTACACTGCTAAACTAGGGACGGCTAGAGCAGATAGCTCTCAAAATTCAAAACAAACCAAACCATACCAGGTCCCGTAAGGAATAAGATTTGATAGAACAAATATTAAACGTAGCCTGAGGTTATACATATTTTTAAAAATACACAAAACTTACAAGCCCTCATTGTGATAAAATAAATTGACGGCTAACAGTATGGCAGTTACTATCAACGAGTCTTGATATAAAAGTCCAGAGGTACAGCTTCTTAATGGATTATTGTTTCTATTTTGTGTTTAATTTTAGTACAACGTTTCGGTAACTGATGTCTATCCATTATCTCCCGCTGGTACAGCGGATTTACAACGCTAAAATCATAGCTTCGATTCCCCTCGGTATACTCAGCAGATAGCCCGATATGGCTTTGCCATATAAAAACATACACACACACACACACTCGTCGTAATAAAGTGCGAAATAAAAATTTCAAGTGTACCGTGGGTTACATCTTCTCATAACAGCTAGGTGTTTATTAATAAAATAAAGCTATCAAAAATAATAGTTACGACAAAAAAAACACAAAGAAAGGGTCTTGAAGTTCTCTCTTAACATGTTATCCATTTTTCATTTTTTAATTAGAATTTTCGCTCAAAGCTACACATGGCCTGGCATGGCCGAGCGCGTAAGGCGTGCGACTGGTAATCCGAGGGTCGCGGGTTCGCGCTAAACATGCTCGCCCTCCCAGCCGTGGGGGTGTATAATGTGACGGTCAATCCCACTATTCGTTGGTAAAAGAGTAGCCCAAGAGTTGGCGGTGGGTGGTGATGACTAGCTGCCTTCCCTCTAGTCTTACACTGCTAAATTAGGGACGACTAGCACAGATAGCCCTCGATTATCTTTGTGCGAAATTCCAAAACAAACAAACAAACAATCAAAGCTACACAAAAATTATGTCTAAAAAATTCTTGGTATTGTGTTGTTCCGCAAAACGTGAGATGACAAATGATGATTATACAAACAGCATGACATGTCCAAATGAAAACTTTTTCTAGTTTGTTTCTTGCAACGTTTCAAGCAGTTAAGGTCATGTTACAGTTGGGTTAGGTTTGAAAAGAATCGTTGAAGGGTAAAGAAATACAAAAAGTTTTAATTACACACATGAAGGTGGAGCGCGATGACAAAACTTTACATGAAAAACATTGTTGGATTTCACAACGTAACTATCATTAAAGTAAGCAAGAATATGGGTAAGAAATAGTTTGTTTTGAAATAAAACAATAATCCAGGGGTATAACTGTGAGAAGAAATGACCTTTGATCGTTATGAGATTTATACGGGATGTACAATAATAATTAAGTATTGAGAAATGACATTTATACCACAAGAGGGGCTTGGTGTGTAATTGGAAGATTTATACTAAAATAGTGACTTGGTGTTTAATTGAAATATTTATACCACAAGAGGGACTTGGTGTTTAATTGGAAGATTTATACCACAAGAAAAACTTGGCGTTTAATTGGAAGGTATACAACAGGGACTTGCTGATTAGTTGGAAGATTTATACCACAAGAGGGACTTAGTGTGTAATTGGAAGATTTATACCATAAGAGGGACTTGGCGTTCAATTGGAAGGTATACAACAGGGACTTGGTGATTAGTTGGAAGATTTATATCACAACAGGGACTTGGTGTATAAATGGAAGATTTATACCACAAGAGGGACTTGGCGTTTAATTGGAAGGTATACAACAGGGACTTGATGATTAGTTGGAAGATTTAAACCACAAGAGGGACTTGGTGTGTAATTGGAAGATTTATACCACAAGAGGGACTTGGTGTTTAATTTAAAGATTTATACCACAAGAAAAACTTGGCGTTTAATTGGAAGGTATACAACAGGGACTTGCTGATTAGTTGAAAGATTTATACCATAAGAGGGACTTGGTATTTAGTTGGAAGATTTAAACCACAAGAGGGACTTGGTGTGTAATTGGAAGATTTATACCACAATAGTGACTTGGTGTGTAATTGTAAAGTTTATACCACAAGAGGAACTTGGTGTTTAGTTGGAAGATTTATACCACAAGAGGGACTTGGTGTTTAGTTGGAAGATGTATACCACAATAGTGGCTAGGTGTTTAATTGTAAAGTATATACCACAAGAGGAACTTGGAGTTTAATTGGAAGATTTATACCTGAAGAGCGACTTGGTGTTTAATTGGAAGATGTATACCACAAGAGGGACTTGGTGTGTAATTGGAAGATTTATACCACAAGAGGGACTTGGTGTTTAGTTGGAAGATTTATACCACAAGAGAAACTTGGCGTTTAATTGGAAGATTTATATCACAACATGGATTTGGTGTTTAGTTGGAAGATTTATACCACAAGAGGGACTTGGTGTTTTATTGGAAGATTTATATCACAACATGTCTTGGTGTATAATTGGAAGATTTATACCACAAGAGGGACTTAGTGTGTAATTGGAAGATTTATACCATAAGAGGGACTTGGCGTTCAATTGGAAGGTATACAACAGGGACTTGGTGATTAGTTGGAAGATTTATATCACAACAGGGACTTGGTGTATAAATGGAAGATTTATACCACAAGAGGGACTTGGCGTTTAATTGGAAGGTATACAACAGGGACTTGATGATTAGTTGAAAGATTTATACCACAAGAGGGACTTGATGTTTAATTAGAAGATTTATACCACAAGAGGGACTTGGTGTATAAATGGAAGATTTATACCACAAGAGGGACTTGGCGTTTAATTGGAAGGTATACAACAGGGACTTGACGATTAGTTGAAAGATTTATACCACAAGAGGGACTTGATGTTTAATTAGAAGATTTATACCACAATAGTGACTTGGTGTTTAATTGTAAAGTTTATACCACAAGAGGAACTTGGAGTTTAGTTGGGAGATTTATACCTGAAGAGCGACTTGGTGTTTAATTGGAAGATGTATACCACAAGAAGGACTTGGTGTTTAATGATTTATATCACAACAGGGACTTGATGTTTAAATGGAAGATTTATACCACAAGAGGGACTTGGTATTTAGTTGGAAGATTTATATCACAACATGGACTTGGCGTTTAATTGGAAGATTTATATTGGATTTGGTGTTTAATTGGAAGATTTATACCACAAGAGGGACTTTGTGTTTAACTGGAAGATTTATATCACAAGAGGGTTGTTGTTTTTGTTGTTTTGAATTAAGCACAAAGCTACACAATGGGCTATCTATGCTCTGCCCACTACGGGTATCGAAACCCGGATTTTAGCGTGTAAGTCCGCAGACATACCGCTGAGCCACTGCGGGGTTCCACAAGAGGGACTTATTGTTTAATTGGTAGATGTAAACCACAATAATTCCCTTACAGTGGATACATCTGTAAAATTGTTGAAGGTAGTGTAAGAGCGTTTCACTATTTCTATGGTTTTTAAAATTTTTTTCTTCATTAAAGATACGAGCAGCTCAACTAATTATTTATATTTGATAAACTTCTAATTATTCCTGTTTATGGTGGATACAGTTGATCCTTGGAATCAAATCGGCACTTTTGAAGATAACTTTCAATTGTTCGAGTCCAATCGATTATTACATCTATTCATATATTAACTTTCACTTTTAATATAGAATATTAATACTAAACAATGAAGTAAAATGAAACAAAAGGAAGAACCGAGTTAAAAATCAAGTCCACACATAAATAGAAAACGCTGGGCTTATTTGTTTCTGAATGTCGCGCATTGTTACATGAGGAATATCTATGTTAGCCGTCTCTAATTTAGCAGTGTAAGAGTAGAGGGAAGGCAGCTTTTCATCACCGCCGTGGGGACGTTATAATGTACGGTCAATACCATTATTCGCTGGTAGCTTAAGACTTGGCGGTGGGTAGTGATATTTAGCTGGCTTCCGTCTTGTATTACACTGCTAAATTAGGGATGGCTAGCACAGATAGCCCTCGTTTAGCTTTGCGCGAAATTCAAACACAAACAAAAAACAAATCGTAGTGATTGCACTTTTCTTTCAGCTGTGGTTCATCTGGGATATCACTTCTGGAATTTACGTTTGATTTAGTATGTAACAGATATTGTTGTATAAAATATAACATTTCATGTGTCGTTCGTGTGTTTAAATATATAAATATATATATATATTTCTCCTCAAAAGTTTTTCATGATTATTTCGAAATATATGCGTTTTTAATGGTCATTTAAAACATTTCTCATATTTTTATAAAACCAAAAGCGCACTTAACCTTGAAAATATCGTTCATTTATGTTATAACCTCTTCTTTTCATTTGAATCGGCCTTCCTCGGTGGCTCAGCGATGTGCCTGCAGATTTACAACGCTAAAAACCGGGTTTCGATACCCGTGATGGTCAGAGCACAGATGCCCATTGTGTAGCTATGTGCGCAATTCAAAACAACATTTTAATCAAAACTTTTTTTCTTTTACAAAACAACTTAAATTTACGTGTTTTTTTTCTGCGAAGCTCGTGGCCTGACTGCGCACTGGAACCGCCATCAAAGACGTTAATTTGATGACGAAAATTTTGTTTTAAAGAATTCCTGTAAGCGAGAAACCATCAGGTGAGTCCAAAGTAAGGTAAACATCTTATTTTGCAACTGATGAACCCGGTTATTTTATTTTTCACTTACCTCGGGACAAACACTTTCAAGATAATTTTTGTGATGCAAAAACGGCTCATTTGGGTCCAGAAAATATTTTAAATAGAAGAGAGAACAACGTTTCGACCTTCTATTTAAAATATTTTCTGGACCCAAACGAGCCGTTTTTGCATATAAAATTCTCAACAAGTGGGTTTCTCGACATCACCGAATTCTTGTGATGGTTGTAGCCTGAACTATTACTTAAGTTTATGAATTAATTACAAACCTTAAAGTTCTACACGTGCTCCGTCAACAGCTTGAAAATGATAAAACTCGCAAAGACTACACCCAGTTGTCAACCTCCGTGATAACAGATCTCTCAGTCTTCAGTATAAACAAACTTGTTTCCACAGTTAGAAAAGTACTACCATTTAGAAGATAGGCTGACTATGGAGTAAATCTCATCACCTGTAGCCAACAGTCTCCACGTGGAATATTTAGGTGACAATGTCCCCGAAACAGCCTCTTCAAGACCCAGGATTTGGTAAGATAGGGTGGCACTAAATGGCTGAACATTAAAGGCAAGACTCGCTGATTCGCAAATAACCTGAAGACTGTACGTTTTCTTATAGCAATGCCACATCGGGGTATCTGCTGAGTCCACCGCGGGGGCATCGAACCCCTGATTTTAGCGTTGTAAATCCGTAGACATGCCGCTGTACTAGCGAGGGAGGATACCCTTCAGAGATAACATAACTTTATGCAATGCCAGTGGGAAGAGATCAACTCCCATCACGCAATCTATGAAACCCTCTCTTTATTCTCTCGGTGTAGTTTAAATTAAAGTCAGGATATTTACTCCTATCCATGTGTGAATTACACAGTTTGGTCATTTTATATAATTTTCAAGGTTTGTAATACCAAGGATGTTAAAGGTAAATGGTACAACCGTCCTTGACGGTCGAAACAAAGATATGGGCATGATTATATCAGACAAGATGTCGGATTGGACTCTAACCACCATTACATAAATAATCCTTCTTAGGACTTCCTCAGAGATGTCGGAAGACCAGTAAGCGAAACGTTGTATTATATTAATAGCGAAACCTATGCTATTAACCATGACGATCAACATTCCACTGCTACGTATCTCTAGCTACAATATTTCTATATTGGAAACATGGTGAGACAAATCACACTATGATTACGTATACACGATCTCTGGTTATAAAAAAATAATAATTTACTGATGAAAAACGTGTCCAAAAGAATTTATTTAGAAACTTTGAAAATGATAAATAACAAACATTCTTTTTAGTTCCTTGAGGTGATTATAACCAACAGTTTGGAAGGTTCAGTCTGCAAGACATCGGTTTATATACAGTTGAAGTATCTGAGTCCATCGGTTAAGAAATGTGACCTTTATTGTGATTAAAAATGTCCAAGTCAAAGATCAGTCCAAACGATACTCATACTCAGTGTTGGGTTTTCTGAAGATAGAACAAAGACTAATTTTTAGTTACTTCATATCAATGGTCAGTCTGAGGGTATATAATGCAAACAATCCGTTTTCGTTATCCGCGACGAGAAGAGCGAACACAGAACATTGTGTAGCTTCGCGCTTAAGAACAAAAAACAGTTACATAATATCTAGGTGTATGTTACAAAACGCGCAGTACAGTTACATAATATCTAGGTGTATGTTACAAAATGGGCAGTACAGTTACATAATATCTAGGTATATGTTACAAAATGCGCAGTACTGTATGTTTTATTGTTATTTCACAAGTCTCTTAAACATTTTAGTTATTTTTTTATTCGTGCTTTAAGTCAAATAATCATTTTTAGTTAGCAAATGAAAACAATATTCTAATGACAACACACAAACATGATTTCCACAAAAGAGTAATCCAGTATCTTTTCGTATTTTCTAACTGGAAGGTCACGTTGTTTTGTATTTGTGCTTAATACAGAGGTATGTTTTTGTTGTTATTGTTGAATTTTACGCAAAGCTACACGAGATTACCTGCACTAAATATCCCTAATTTCGAGGTGATAAACTAAAAGGAAAGCAGCTAATCGACACCATGCAGTGCCATCTCTTAGTTTACCATTTTTGTAACAAATAGTGGAATTTGACTGTCACTCTTACACTGCGCCCACGGCCGCAAAGTGAGACTTTCTTTTTGGCGCCTCGATTCCCAGCTTCACAGTACGACACGTTAACCACTGGGCCGCCATCAGCCTAGTTACACTCGTTTTATAACGGTAGCGCCACTGTTATGTTCGAATTCGCAGCTCTGTATTGCTGAACGCTTCGTACAATCACGTGTCTCGGTTATTGTCATGGTAACAGAACGAGTAAACGACTATTAAACAATAAAAGACAAGGAATTTGATTCGTACTCAAACTTAAATAATATACTGAAATGAACAAGTGGTTTTGCGTTACTCTTAAATCTTAAAACAGTCCGGAAACCTAGGGTTAATATCCCGCGGAAATTAACAACAAATATCACTTAAGATACACGACAACCCACCGGATGCTAAGCATTCACACATGAAAACATTTTTCATGTTATCTCTGGAAGCTGGGGGCCAGCAAGGAAAATGAAAGCGTATTAACACAAGCTTCGCACAGAACACATTTTAAAAAATCAAAACATCTCGATATTCAGAAAGAAGAAAATTACTTCAAGAATTAGAATTTCTAAGAGTTGGTAATTGTCTTTCAGAATTTCTAGTTCATACTAAAGGCATTTATTTTGATAAAAAAAATGACCCCCATACTCCGGCTAATTATTAAAGAACTCTGATTCTAACCGTCGTTTTGTTTTTGTCGATTAGAACAAAAATTTTCTTTTAAATATCTGAAAGGTAAAAGTCCTTCCCTTCACTTGGTTGTGGAAAATATCACACACACACTGACGGTAGAAATGTTTGTTTGAAATTAAACTCAAAGCTACGCAATAGGCCCGGTTTCTAACGTTGTAAGTCCGCAAATATCCTCCGCCAACTCTAGAATTAATATTAACTGATCAAGTACAGACATTCGACTGTCATCCTCACAACGCATGCCATGCGCTTCCCACAGTTCTGAATGTGTTTCTGCATAATGTAACGCAACTTTAAAACCCCCAGGTTTACCATCCTAGCATGTTGACTATTTTTTCACTCTAGGACCTAATAAAATGAAAACACCAATGCATGTTTACGAACGCCATGTTTAGGCTTAACAAATATCCACATAACTCGAAAATAAGTCAATCTTTATTTGAGACAAAATAATTTTGTTTAGATGTTTCATTAACAAAATTAGGAATATTAAGCGTTTTTGTACATTAAGTTTTGTTTTTAGTTTGTATTACTTTTACATCGATCCATTTCTAGATGGTATCCATCTGTTGTTGTCTTGGTAACTTAAACAAGTTTGACGTGCAATTTTCGTTCCTTAGTTACCGTTTCCTTGTGTAAAAATAATAATAACTACCACTGGTACTCGGGTATTTCTCATCAAATCACGATTGTATGACATAACTAATCATTTATAGCTTTTAGTTTGTGACAGTAGTGACAGTAAATTTGTCCTAAACTCGTATCAACACAATATTGAACAATATTTTCTATAGTTCGAGTAGTTTAAACCATTTAACTTTTGTAAAAACAAAGCTTGTAGTTTGGCTGTTCTCCATACAACATTTTAAGTAATTTCGCAAGTTTTAACATAATCTTTATGGATATTTAATAATGGCAAGATTATTCGACAATTTTCGATCATGAAATGATTTTGACTTCACGTGACTTAGTCTCCTCACCCATTAAATCACACCTACCAAAATGATGGTTCTAAATGAATGGACTCAGCCATATTACCAAAATGGCGGCCTTGAACCTTCTAGTGACATGTAGTGACGGGCCACAGTGGGTGTAGTCATATTACCAAAATGGCGGCCTTCTATGGGCGAGGCCATCTTGAATAACTACTGTGATGTCACAGTTATGTTGAAAAAGGGCGGGCAGGATCCTTAGTGGCGTGGCTGGCAATTCCATCGATTCTAGAAGCTTTAATCAACTTTTATGAACGTGTTAAAACCTGTAGTTAAGCCATAATGATTACAAACTTTTCAGACACAATACTGGATCTGCAGTACACTATGCAACCAAATTTCTACTTTTTCTTGTTCCTGGACAGAAAGTGTTATTTCCCAACTGCTTGTGCCTAAAGTGAATGGAAATGACATATTTTTCTCTTCAAACTTTACTTTTGTGACCTGAGAGCGTATTACGAAAACATGATGTGAGACTATATTTGTGGGCTGATACGTGATTGTTTTTTTTTGTTTTCTTTAAATTAAGCACAAAGCTACACAATGGGCTATCTGTGCTCTGCCCACCACGGGTATCGAAACCCGGATTTTAGCGTGTAAATCCGCAGAAATACCGCTGAGCCACTGGGGGGGGGCGTGAAAGTGATTTACATTACAGTCACAAGTCTCGAAAAAACTATTCACTTCTAAACATTTTTGAATAAATTTAGTATAAATACGAGTAAATCTTGATTCGTATGTTGTTTTATTCAGACCTTATGTAAATGAAAATGTGCAAATTTGCTCGTTTTTACATAGAAAATAGGTTAATTTCTAAATTTCATTATCCAGGTTGCAAAAGCAAAGTTTGAAGGGAATAATGGCCATTTTCTGTACTTTTACAACACAAGCAATTAAGAAATAACACGTACTATCCAGGAACAAAATTTGTGTTACATGGTGTTGTCATTAGTCATCTTTTTACTTTACAGTTTCAATTCAATGTCCATTTATTCAATTGCAAGCAGAAATAAATAAACATAATTAATATTTTGTTTCACTGAGCTTCTTGTATTCTATTTTTATAGCATACATCATAATTCATTTATATGAATGTACATGTATTAATTTAACTTAAAACCTATGTAGTCCTAAAAGGACACATTTAAACTCTTAGATAGTAATCCTACGCACCATGCTCATACAGCCATCCATGCACTATTTTTTGTTATTTTATACACAAAACGTTCAAATTCTAGATATTTTCAACTGAATCGTATATGTTAAAAGTAGTACGGTATGTCAAAAAACAACAACAAAACCAGCACTACAACGGTTGGCCGTTGTGACCTATATAGCTCTATTTTCATTATACAACGTCTATTTTTTACCAATAGGTGATTGAACTCTATACGAACATTTTGCTTCAACTAAATAGAGAGAAGTACTAATACTGATACTATGCTTTGAATTTCTCATTGAATAACTGAAATAAAGCCAATCACAGGTTGTTTTTTATTATTATAAACAAAGAGAAGAATAAACAATATCATCTGTTTGGTTTTTTGAATTTCGCGCAAAACTACACGAGGGCTATCTGCGCTAGCCGTCCCTAATTTAGCGGTGTAAGACTAGAGGGAAGGCAGCTAGTCATCACCACCCACTGCCAACTCTTGAGCTACTCTTTGACCAACGAATAGTGGTATTGACTATCACTTATAACACCACAATGGCTGTAAGGGTGAGCATGTTTGCTGTGACGGGGATTCGAACCCGTGACCCTCGGATTAAGAGCCGAGTGCCTTAACCACCTGGCCATACCGAGGCCTTTCCGGTGAAACCCTTGGGATGTAAAATATTAAAACTGTTGTTATTTTATATGCAAAAACGGCTCGTTTGGGTTGAGAAAATATTTTAAATAGAAGAGCGAACAACGTTTCGACCTTCTTCGGTCAACGTCAGGTTCACAAAGAAAGAGGTAACTGACCGGAAGCTGACCACATGTTTGGAAGGGGTTGTGTAACTGAGTGTCGCAATGTAGAGGGCGGGGTTAGATGTTTGAATATAATTTTATCTATAATATTAATATAGGTATAATGGCGTTCCTTTATATTGGTTTATTTTGGGTTTAAGCTGTTGTATAAGTAAGGCTTCTTTAATTTTTCGTTTGTTTATGTTTGTTTCTTTATTTAGTATTTTAGTGTTTTCTATGGTTATGTTGTGTTTATTTAACTTACAGTGTTCGAAAACGTGTGAAGGTGACTTTTTATGTTCTTTGAATCTGGTTTCCATTTTTCTACTTGTTTCTCCAACATAGAAGTCGTGGCAGTTATCACATTGTATTTTATAAATAATGTTGGTGTGGTGTTTGTCAGTGTAGTTCTTACATAGTATAGACCTCAGTTTTGTGCCTGGTTTTTGAATAAATTTAGTATTAAGTGGAATGTTATATTTTGTTACTAGATTTTGCCAAATGTTGGTTATTTGTTTGCTGATGTCAGGAATATATGGTATACAGCAGTATATGGTTTCATGATTTTTTGATTCGTGAGATATATTTACTTTTGTTGGTTGATTTTGCTTTCTGTCTAGGTGTCTGCATATAATGTTTTCTACGGTTTGTGGAGGAAACTTATTGATGTTGATGAAGTATTGTTTTATTTTGTCTAATTCATCGTTAATTTTATCTGGTGAGCATAGTTTTATGGCTGTGTTTATCTGGTTTCTTAGTACGTTGAGTTTTTGTTTTGTTTCATGTGCTGAGTCCCAAGGAATGTATAGTCCAGTATGGGTGATTTTTCGGTGGATTTCTGTTTTGAAGTGTGTGTCGGTTCTTATAATTTTGAGGTTAAGAAATGATATTTGATTGCTTTCTTCCTGTTCACATGTGAAGTTAATGTTGGGATGTATAGAGTTAATGTGATTGAAAAAATTAAGTGTGTTCTGAAGATGTGAATCCTGCAACTGTGTTGTCTACATATCTGTACCAGTATAGTGGTGGATGTAATGCTGTATTAATTGCTTGTGTTTCAATTTGTGTCATAAAAATATTGGCTAGAACTGGTGATACTGGGTTGCCCATGCTTAGGCCATTTGTTTGTATATAGTTTTGGTTGTTGAACATGAAGTTTGTCTTTATTGTGGTGAATTCTATGAGGGTTGCTAACTGGTTACTGGGAATGTCTATAATTGGGTTAGGGTCTCGGAATTAGAGTTCTAAGGCTATCTTGCAGGCTTCTGTTGTTGGAACTTCTGTAAAGAGGGATATAACATTAAAACTGGCCATTAAGGCTTTATGACTAAGTTGATTTAGATTAGACTTGAAATTAAAAGAATCTTTGATGAATGAGCTGGCTGATGTTACATATTTGGAGAATGTCCATGCTATGTATTTACCAAGATTGTAATTAAACGATTCATATGTTGACATTATTGGTCGTAATGGACAATCTGGTTTATGAGGTTTGGGGATGCCGTATATTTGCGGTGTGCGTGAGTCAGTTTTACGTAGGTAGGAATGAAGTGTTTGTGAAATTGTGTTGGCTTTTTTCATTTGTAGTAGTAATTTGTTTAGTTGCGTCTCATGTGTTTTTGTTGGATTTGTGTGTATTGGTTTAAATTTGTTCGTGTCTGATAGGATGTTATTTATTTTTTGTATGTATTCATTCGTATTCATTATTACTATAGCGTTACCTTTATCTGCTTTTAGAATTTTTATGTTTCTGTCTTGTTTTAGGTTTTTAATGGAATTAATGTCTCTTTTTGTAAGGTTGTTTTTTAGTTTTCTGTTTTGTGAAATTATGTTGATGGTTTTGTAAGAAAACTGTTGTTATGACGGTGAAGGTACTTCTTAGAAAAACTTGAGAAGGGTTTGAATGTGTATTAAAAGAAACGTTGTACATTTCTGATAAAGTTTCTTTCACTAAACAGTCAAGACGCCCCCAAACTTCATTTCAATCAAATTAAAAATCGGTTACATGTTCTAGTGACACAGATGACTCATAGCTTAGATTTCATAATCTATTTCAGAAACACTGATTGATTAGATGAACATATCTTATATTCATCACAAACATTATACCTTCACACGTTGTATGCATATACATCTTGTGTTTTTTTATAGCACTAGGCCCGACATGACCAGTTGGTTAAGACACTTGACTCGTAATGCGAGGGTCGCGTGTTCGATTCCCCATCACATCAAACATGCTCACCCTTTCAGCCGTAGGAGCGTTATAATGTGCGGGTCAATCCCACTATTTGTTGATAAAAGAGTAGCCAAAGAGTTGGCGGTGGGTGGTGATGACTAGCTGCCTTCCCTCTTGTCTTACACTGCAAACTTAGGGACGGCTAGCGCAGATAGCCCTAATGTATCTCTGCGCGAAATTAAAAAAACAAACAATCTTATAGCAAAATCGCATTGGACTATCTGTTGTGGCCCCCCAGTGGCTCAGCGGTATGTCTGCGGACTTACACGCTAAAATCCGGGTTTCGATACCCGTGGTGGGCAGAGCACAGATAGCCCATTGTGTAGCTTTGTGCTTAATTCAATACAACAACAACAACAAAACGACGATTATCTGTTGTGTCCACCGAAAAGAATGGAATCCCTGATTTTAGTGTTGCAAATCTGTTGATTTACCGCTATCCTATTTGGGAACACAATTTATGTCGTGTGAGTTAACAGCGAAAGTATCTGATTGCACTTTTAATACAGAATGTTTAGAAACACATTTCATACAGTTTAAATAAGATTAATTATTTTACGTTGGACAGCGTCTATTTCGTTGTATTATTTCACAAATACTACACTGCCACATGTTAATCTAATCTTAGTAACTGTCGTCGCAATATTTATAGAAATATAGCTTATTATTTGTAAACGTGTTTACTGTTATACAAAAACCCATACAATGGACTGTCGGTGCTCTTACTCACCGCAAGTATCGAAACCCGGATTTTAGCGTGAAAGCTCTTAGATGTTCCGCTGAACCACAGGAAAGGGAATTTACTCGTCTTATAATTTTTATCGTAAAAACAAAAGCTGTTAACTTATTTTTCTGACATTATTAAACTAAGTTTTATCCCCACGACCATAAAAAAGAACACAATGGTTACGTTTCTGTTCGTCTATTTGTACACATAACTCTTCGCTTGGTAAAGCGACCTCTGATGTACAGGTAAAATCAACAGTCGTAGCCCACTTCCCTTGAAGATAGGAAATAACTTATTGATTCTGGGATTCAAAGTAAGGATTACTATTTCAAATATGCGTAAAATTGGTTTGTTTGAAGGAAAACGTAATCACAAACTACGCATCAGATAAACAAAAACCTAACAATCCGGAGGGAGTTCGCCGTTCTGCTGTTTCAACTGATATTCATGTTTCCACGTGAAAAATACGGATGCAGTAATCGATGACGTATTTCATCACCAGGTAAAAACATTTTTTAAAGATTTATGTTTCTATAGCAAAGTCCCACTGGGCTATCAGTGGGAAAATCGAGCCCCGGATTTTAACGTTGCAACCCTGTAGACTTACAACTGTTCCATTGGGGGGTCATTTTTATTTTAAAGTAGATTTTTTAGTGGGGCTCTTGTTTTTGATTTCACATCAAAAAAATTTTTGAGCAACCTCTCGCGAGTACAGCGGTACGTCTGTGGATTTACAACACTAAAATGAGAGGTTCGATTCCAATCGGTGGGTCAGCAGATAGCTTGATGTGGCTATAAGAAAAAAACACTTTTTAAGCATATTTTAAGTCCAACTTGGCCTCGGCTACTTCAAAGAAATCAATATGATTGCAACAGTGAACATTTATCTTTATACAAACTTTTCTCTATCTCTCTTTTAGTTTTGGCCCGGTATGACCAGGAGGGTTAAAGCGTTCAATTCGTAACCTAAGAGTCGCAGTAAAATATACTGTTTAAATAATCCAAAATATATCCGTTTTCTCTATCATCTAAACAATTAAGTGACATGTTAATGAGGACCGGGCGTTCCCTGTTGATTAGCCCTTACTGCGAATCCAAATATTTGATGTTCGCGTCGTTCCGTTGCTAGGAAACCACCGACTTTCTCTGCACATTAGAACTGAAAGTATGCTGTGAAAATAATGGTCAAATCCTTCTATACAATCAGAAGATAGTGCGTTTGTTTGAATTTCGCACAATGTTACACCAGGGCTATCTGCGCTAGTCATTCCTAATTTAGGAATGTAAAACTGGAAGAAAGGGGGGTAGGCATCACTACCCACCGCCAACTCTTGAACTACTCTTTTACCAATATATAGTGGAATTATACCTCAGAAAGGTTGGTATGAGTATTAACGCTTTTACTGATAAGCAGAGAACAACGTTTTGACCTTCCTAGGTCATCATCAGGTCGAAACATTGCTCTCTGCTAATCAATAAAAGTGTTAATACCCATATCTGCCGTTCTGAGGTACATTTATATTTCAAGTTGGTTTCTCGTCATCAAGAACAGTGGAACTGATCGTAACATTATAATGCTCACAGGGTCTAACAACCTGGACATGCCGAGCCTCAAAAAATAATAGCCTCAGACCTTTAGTTGGGTGCTGTGGACTTCTTGTAACATCAGACTTAGGGACGATTATATGTAGATGATCATTGAGTACTTTGGACTTCCTGTAACATCAGACTTAGGGACGACTATGTGTAGATGATCATTGGGTAGTTTGGACTTCCTGTAACATCAGACTTAGGGACGACTATGTGTAGATGATCAGTGGGTAGTTTGGACTTCCTGTAACATCAGACTTAGGGACGACTATGTGTAGATGATCAGTAGGTAGTTTTGCTCGAAAACTCTAAACAAAAACTACAGTTTCTAATGAGATCGGCACGGCCAGGTCATTTGACTCTCAAGCTTAGAGTCGCGGGTTCGAATCCCTGTCATACCAAACATGCTCGCCCTTTCAGCAGTGGGTGCGTTATAATATGACTGTCAATCTCACTATTCGTTGATAAAAGAGTAGCCCAAGAGTTGGCAGTGGGTGGTGATGACTAGCTACCTTCCCTCTAGTCTTACACTGCTAAATTAGGGGCGGTTAGCGCAGATAGCCCTCGTGTAACTTTGCGCGAAATTCAGAACAAATAAACGTAATGAGATGTTGTTGTACCTATCCTACAAATGTGATCTTGTTGTCAGTGATGTATCTAATATATCCTTAATTGACATAAATACTTCAGACATTCACGCCAATGTTATTTCTAAAAACTGCATAATGAAGACCTGAGGAAACGTTCGCTTGCTATCGAATCATTTGCAAGTCTAACACCGGAAGCATGTTTGTTCGCTAATTGTTTGGTTTGTTATGTGTACAAGCATCAGAGGGCGTTGATAACGAGTGTATCTGGTTCCGTTGGGTAAATAAACCATACGTCTAACAACCTCCATCAGTACGTGTCTAGTTGGCTTCAACAACGTTATTTAGATGACTGCCGTCGTATGGGGGTGATATCTTTTTATTTTTGTACGCACTGAATCGTCAGGGCTCGTGGTATTTCTGTCTTTGTGCTTAGTGCGGGTTTGTTTCGTTTTTCGTCATTTTAATTGTTCGGCATTTCAAATTTTTTTGTAATAGTAAATGGCTAAATCGAAGAAAAAATGGTTTTCTTCTTACACATTTTTCCGACGTTCGAGAAGAAACAAGAGGTAAGATTGAGACAGTTCCATAACAGTGACTAATTAAATGACCTGACTTTAATTTGTTTTTTGAAAGCAATTTCGAAAAGTATAATTTTTACAGAATAGTTAGCTATAGGTAATTGCTGACTGGCCGTCCGTCTTTCCTCTGGTCAGTGGTTTAAAATTAAAAACAGCAGCAGATAATGTCAGTAGCTTTGCCTTGTGAAATAAATTCAGAAACTGCTTGTTATGTCTGCGGACTCACACCGCTAGAAACCGAGTTTCGATACCCGTGGTGGGCAGAGCATAGATACAGCTTTATGCTTAACTTCAAGCAAACCAAAAACACTTGCATATTTATTTTCTAGGTCTTCCTAAGTTAAAAGTTGTTTTTTTTTCTAATCGAAAATGGTTCTAGCCACACAGAAAACACATTATACGAAAGTAGTGTTAACTAGCGAATTTTTTTTTATTTTTTATTTATGCCAGGCCTGTTTCTTTTAACTATAAAACTAACCAGTGTTTTGTTTGTTTGTTACACGCAAAGTTACACAAGAGCTATATACTCTGGTCATCCATAATTTTGAACTGATACACCAGATGTGAAGCAGCTGGTCAAACAGCACACACCATCAACGTTTGGAATGTACTAGTGAAATACTGACACCAGATCGTCGTTGTTGTAAATTACCCATGGTCTAAGTGTATTGGGCGAGATTTTTCGTACCAACAGAACATTATATCTGAATAATCAGATCCACAGTCCATAGCATTGACCAATGGACCACGCCTGGCCCATGGCATTTGTTGTATTTTACTTATCTTAGTGGATAAGGTACTGTTTTATGAACTGGTTCTGAGGAAAATCGCGGGACGTTAATTTTTGTTAATTTAGTGTTCTATAAACATATTACTTTGTTGTTGTTTTGAATTAAGCACAAAGCTGCACAATGGGCTATCTGTGCTCTGCCCACCACGGGTATCGAAACCCGGATTTTAGCGTGTAAGTCCGCAAACAAACCGCTGAGCCACTGGGGGGCAAACATATTACTATTGGTGTGTTCCAAATCAATCCCTAATGTACAACTGACTAAGAAAGATGAATTTTTACTTACGTTTGCACGGTGTAAGTTTACGATGGATAAAACAGTTTATTTCTAGTGTGAATGATTTTGTTTAAAACAACAGAACCCGCTATTTGCGCTATTTCCATCGCAGGGCTCGAATCCCAAATTTCAGCGCTATAAGCCCTCAAGCGCACAGCTGAGCCCCCGAGAAAGTTTGGAGTAGAACCTTCATCTGATGACTTCCCAATGGTGCAACCACGAAAGTTATGTTGAACATTCACACCATGTTCAAAATTTCTTAAATAAAACTCGTGATTCTCGGTGTAGTCCAAGTGAATTTTGTTTTAAGTAGTTTGTTGTTTTTTTGTTGCCTCAGCGCAAAGTCAAACAATGGACTATCTGCGGCCTGTCCACCGAGAGAAACTGAATCACAGATTTTAGCGTTGTAAGTCCCTGAACGTATCCCTGATCCCTCGAGGGACCTTACGATATCATCAGTCTGGAAAAATCGAAAGATCTTAAAGCTGCAAAGTTGTTTTAACAGATGGTGCTATGCAACAGTCGACTCAAAGAGTCGTTGGAGAATTTTCCCCTTCGAGCTCCTCGTAGCTGGGTAGGACCTGGGGAAATGTCCCCCCAGAAAAAAACTTATTACTGTTTCACTTCCTATGCATTTTAACTCACATTAACTGTTGCACCTTTTTTTTTTTAATATGGGATAAATAAATGCTGACCAGTGACCTCAGCATGAAATAGCCTCCAGTTGTGAATGTCTTGTCACCCCTACCGGCCTGCTTAGTTAAAATTATACACATTGTCATGCTAATGTACATGAAACTAAGTAGTAAGTACAAAATGAAGTAATTCTCACACAGAGTTAGTCTTATCTATTTGATCTGTTTTATAAAATTAAGTTAAATAACGTGCTATAGTCACGTGAACCTGTATCTAATGTTGGTGTCCGTCATTTTTATATTATGGTCTAAGTGACGTGAACCTATATCTAACGTTGGTGTCCGTCATTTTTATATTATGGTCTAAGTGACGTGAACCTATATCTAACGTTGGTGTCCGTCATTTTTATATTATGGTCTAAGTGACGTGAACCTTTATCTAACGTTGGTGTCCGTAATTTTTATTCTATGGACTAAGTGACGTAAACCTGTATCTAACGTTGGTGTTCGTAATTTTTTTTATTATGGTCTAAGTGACGTAAACATTTATCTAACGTTGGTGTCCGTAAGTTTTATAATATGGTCTGAGTGACGTAAACCTTTATCTAACGTTGGTGTCCGTAATTTTTAAACTATGGTATAAGTGACGTAAACCTTTATCTAGCACAGATAGCCCTCGAGTAGCTTTGTGCGAAATTTCAAAACAAACAAACAAGGAAACACAGACGTTCCTTTAATGACGCCATGATTTATATAAACAAAGTCCGGTGAGTTTCGGACTACTTTAAACACGGTGTTCTCTCCGTTTTTCTGGATAACTGTCACTGAACAAGTTTCCTCATTATTTTTTCCCAGAAGTCCCCCTACCGGCGAACCCGAGACTACAGAAGAACAACTCAGTCTAAACACTTCGGACAAGCCACCTGCAACAATGCCTCGTTTTGGTCATTACTCGGAGAAATACGAACTAAACGGTCCACAAACAAGTAAAGGCAAGGATACATACGGGTCTTTCAATGCACGAGACGACGACGGTGACTCTGAGTTTATAATTCAACGGGATCAGCTGGTGAGTTGTAAGCTTTTGTTCGTTTATTCAGAGCTTTTACTGTTTTAATTGGTTTGTAAAGTTTACGTATTCACGAAAAACAAACAAACAACAAGAACGTTAAAAAACAACAACAATGTATATTAGTAAAAAAGACGATGTGACTTCGACTGGTGGAAACTGTTTGGAAGTTTTATTAAACATCCTATCAAATCGTGTACCACAATCTGTACTCCATCTGCCCTTTATATGAGAAAATAACATTCAAGTGTTACCATCTGGCAAAACGTACAAACAATAAACTGTGAATCCTTGGTTTTGTTTGTTTGTCAAAATGTCATTATTTTCCACTTCCGTACTTCATTCTGTCTGTTTTAATATTTAAGAACGTGGTAATGTCAGGAACCAAAGTTTGGCAAGGTCATAGTTCATTGTCCGAAAGTTGGAATGTATAAGTCATGAAACTTTTCGTTTCGTTTGGCAAAGCTATACGAAGGCTATCTGCTCTAGCCGTCTCTAACTTAGTAGGGAAACATTATAAGAAAAGCAAGAGGTCATTATCATCTAAAAACAATCCAATATCCACTCAACGAACATTGAGATTGACCGAAACTTATAACGCCCTCACGGTTGAAAAGACATTTTTGGTCGGATGAGGATTCGAACGCGCGACCCTCAGATTGTGAGTCGAACGCCCTATTGTTGATTTTTGTTTAGGGGGCGTGTATATTATTTCAGGTGTTTTCGTAACGAAAAGTTCTAAACAATACACAACTACGGAGTGAAATATGTTGTTAATAAGTTTTCCATTATTGTCCACCCGTCGAGTTGCACGAAATTCTGAATAAAAACAAACTATTTGTTTATTATACCCAATAATGTTTCGTCAGTATTTTCTTGGTTTTCTAACAAACGAACACAAACACATTCGACGTTTTCAGTGAGTGGACCCGACCAGCAGCGGACAGTGTAAAACTAGAACGGTGGTTTAAAGGTTGAATTAGATTCGTAGATCCAACGAAATATGGAAAAGTTTTCGAAAGTTTTGCGATATTGAAAATGTTATCTATGTGTACATGAAAAAATGGTTCCCCCTTAAAAATGCATACACAGTTTATTACGATATTGATATATACTATTCTGTAAGATATGTTACATGTCTGTAGAATCCGGTGAATGCTACGACTTGTTTACGACAGTTTTAAAAGTAAAAAAAGATTTAATTGGCTCCAGCATCAACTTCAGAAAGAAAATAGCCAATTAAAAGATGCATCTTAGCAGAACATTTTTGTTTGTTTGTTTGTTTTGGAATTTCGCGCAAAGCTACTCGAGGGTTATCTGCGCTAGCCGTCCCTAACTTAGCAGTGTAAGACTAGAGGGAAGGCAGCTAGTCATCACCACCCACCGCCAACTCTTGGGTTACTCTTTTACCAAAGAATAGTGGAATTTACTGTCACATTATAACGCCCCCACGGCTGGGAGGGCGAGCATGTTTGGCGCGACGCGGGCACAAACCCGCGACCCTCGGATTTCGAGTCGCGCGCCTTACGCGCTTGGCCATGCCGGGCCTCTTAGCAGAATAAGCCGGAACATAAGTTTCACGAGCATATCTCAATGAATGTTCTGGCCCGGCATGACCAAGTACGTTAAGGCGTTCGACTCGTAATCCGAGGGTCGCGAGTTCGAATCCCCGTCGCACCAAACATGCTTTCAGCCGTGGGGGCGTTATAATGTGACGGTAAATTCCACTATTCGTTGGTAAAAGAGTAGCCCAAGAGTTGGCGGTGGGTGGTGCTGACTAGCTACCTTCCCCCTAGTCTTACACTGCTTAATTAGGGACGGCTAGCGCAGATAGCCCTCGAGTAGCTTTGCGCGAAATACAAAACAATAAATGTTCTTTTTTCCAATTATTGTTTCCTCTTCTTGTTCACGGATGTTGTTTTTGTTTGAGTATTGCCTTCTCTGTTTGTTGACGCTATCTTTGTATTTGTTTTTTCCCCAATTCTAAATCCTTAGTTTTGTTCACGGGTATTGCTTCTGTTCGTAAATAATCTTTTCTTTTTCTTTGTTGACGTTTAGTTGGTTCGATGTTACTGGTTGAAGTTAATTTGTTTTGGACAAAGCTATGTCCAACTACAAAGTGACACACTTCCCTTCAAATCTGGAAATAAAACAGAAGAAAGCTCGATGTCTTCCCGACGTCAAATTCTTCTTGGTTTTGTTCGACGGACGATTGTCTGCTAGAAACACCAGGTTTCGATACCCCTGATGGGCAGAGCACAGATAGCCTTTTGTGTAGCTTTGTGCTTAGTAACAACAAAAAGTTGTTTGCCTTAGAATTTCACACCACACAAAAGGCTGTCTGGATACCTGTCTGGAATGCCTACCTTTGAATACCCTGATGGGCATAATTAGAACACTCATATTTGCGCTAAAAACATCAAGCCAAACCCAAATTCCAGTTTCGAACTGATAGCCGAAAAGGAAGGCGGATGGTGAGAAACACGCATTTCCAACTCCTTATTCTGCCCTTCCAGATCCCACAGAACCTTGACCGTTACTTTTATGGCGCAAACACCTTCCAAAGGTGCGGCGTACGTACACTTTTTTGGCAATGGTTCGCGAACTGTAAATGCTCGTATTTAACAGTTCGTCACGCTAACCACTACCTCCGAAAACGCCCCCTGGAAGAATGATGAAGTTAACAACAACTTAATGATAATAAATGTTAAAATTATATTATCTGACAAAACATTCGTTTAATCCCATAAGAAAGAAGTCTGAACACGGCATCTTGCAGACAAAAAAGGAACTTTAACCCTGAAGATTATAATTTGTTTCCATGAGGTCAACTACTAGTGACATCTATGTACTGAGCCGTTCAGTAACTTTATGTTTTTGTCAAAAAAAATGACAAAACCCAACAACAAACAAAAACCAGGTGAAATCAATCATTTTTTTTATTTAAAATGAATAAGTAACTCCATCAGTAATAATCTGTATGAACAACAGTTTTGGTGATGTTTAAATTTTGGTAAGAGCCTCCTATGATGCTGGGTGCCACGTAGGTGATCCATGTCAAATTTAATAGGTAAACAATTCAGGTAAAGGTGTTTCAAAACGAGAATTTACCGTATTTTACACCTTATAAGGTGCTGCATCGTGGAAGACTCCCCCAATTTTGGAAAGAAAATTC
This sequence comes from Carcinoscorpius rotundicauda, assembly GCA_011833715.1. Classification (NCBI taxonomy): domain Eukaryota; kingdom Metazoa; phylum Arthropoda; class Merostomata; order Xiphosura; family Limulidae; genus Carcinoscorpius; species Carcinoscorpius rotundicauda. The sequence goes on along the minus strand of CM022394.1, from coordinate 126,242,150 downwards.
TAAGAAAAAATATTTTGACTCGCCAACCAACACCTTGATGCATCCTTGACTTTTTCAACCTACTGAGTAAATACAGTCAAACACGTCATATTATTTACGTATATCACGCAGAAAGATGTTAATGAAAGTGGAGAATTCTTGGATAATAAAAGAAGATGAGTGGATGTTTGTGTTTTCTTGCAGCAAAGCCACATCGAGCTGAGTCCGCAGAGAGGAATCGAACCCCTGATTTTAGTGTTGTAAGTCCGTAGACTAACCGCTGTACCAGGGAGGTGACAAAACAAGAGAAAAAATGATAGTGTAAAGAGAGAATTCTCGAATAATGACCCAAGTTATTGCTTATTTATGACGTAATTTTTCCGACATATATAATTGGCGAAGTTAACCACTCTTTTGGTTTGGTTATCACGAATTAGCTGAATTGTTAATTGTAATCTAATATATACAACGCAATTAAATAAATAAAACAATGTTAAGTTTGACAGCACATGTTACGCACATTGTTTTCATGATGTTTTTATCGTTATTATTTACGTGACGCTAATCTTATTGTAAATAGTATCTTAAAAAAAGAAATATTTTGTTTATAGTGTCCTTATTCTAATTTTTGAATTTGATGAATCAATCATAATACCAAGCTGTAATTATTATATTCGATCTAGTCGATACTTTCGTCCTCAATTCCAATATCAACTTGAATGCAATAGTTTTTCCACATTCTATCACCCAAACAGACATCACTTTCACTTCACATGTTGTTTCCCTTCCTCGTCAGCATTTTAAGTTTGTTTGTTTTTGAATTTCGCGCAAAGCTACTCGAGGGCTACTTGCGCTAGCCGTCCCTACTTGTAAGACTAGAAGGAAGGCAGCTAGTCGTCACCACCCACCGCCAACTTTTATCAACCAATACTGGGATAGACCGTCACATTTTAACGCCCCCACGACTGAAAAGGCGAGCATGTTTGGTGCGACGGGGATTCGAACCCGCGATCCTCAGGTTACGAGTCGCGCGCTTTAACCCCTCTAGCCAAGCCGGACCAAGAGTGACAAACTTAGATTGCGAGCAGGGAACACTGACACCAAGCCATACTAGGCCTAAAAATCGTTTAACAGAGGTTTGTGAGGTTAAATATTAACTTTTTTACGTGTTATCCGTTTATTATCAGCAGCTTATTCTTAATTTACATTTATAATATTGGTATACAATTATTGTTAACGTAATGACCATATCTCTCTATCTCTGTCTCACACATACACATGTGCGTGCAAAAAATCTGAAGGATAAAGAACCGCCATATTGAAAACGTAATTATTACCAAGATGGGCTCTTAATTATTTTTCTTTATTGTATCTTTTAATACAATTAATAAATTCGTCAAGAATTTGAAATTATACCTTTTCCGACCATAAAAATAGTAATGCTGTGACCAAATGCGAACGTATATCACCTTTATTAAGTTTCGAACCAAGTATTTGTGGAATAATATATTTATTTATCTCTAACTTCATCTGGCAAAGTCAGATGGCTAGGTAGCTTGATTCGAAATATTAGGGTTTGGGGTGGGTACGAATCTCTGTCACACCAAACATGCTCGTCTTTTTAGCCATTGGAACTTTATAATGTTACAACTGTTCGTTGGTAAAAGAGAAGTCCAAGAGTTGGTGGTGGTGACTAGCTGCCTCCCATCTAGTCTTCCAAGTTCATTCAAATTGAAAATACATCAATCAAATAACTGGACGAATGATATTAGCTCCTCCTGGATTTAAATGTAATTAACTTAATACACATATAATAACGCTCATAGTTCTTTATTAATATTACGTTTTAATTACCTTAATCTTACTTTTTCCAGTATTGTCTTTCTTTGTGGTTGTCCCTGTATTCAGTGCTTTAATAAACCTACATTTATTATAAGTTAACTGGATTTAAAACCAATAGGAGCTAATATGATAAAACCACTTATCTGATTAGATATACTTGGAAGTTAAATGTTGTACGAGATCATGTCTCACTGTTAGAGGCGAAACGTGTTCAGAAATAAATGTGTTACTCCACAAAGAACTGTTTCATTCGGCCCGGCATAGCTACGTGACAACAGCTCTCCACTTGTAATTTGAGGGTGGCGGGTTCGAATCCTCGTCATATCAAACAGGCTTGTCCTTTCAGCCGTGCGGGCTTTATAATTTACGATCAATCCCACTATTCGTAAGTAAAAGAACAGCCCAATAGTTGGCAGTGGGTGATGATGGATAGCTGCTCTTCCCTGTAGTCTTTCACTACTAAACTATGGATAGCTAGCGCAGATAGCCCTCGCGTAGCTTTGCGCGAAATTAAAAACGAAAAGTTAACAACAATACAATACTTTCAAACGCCCAAACTCAATACATTTGCAGGTAAAGGACTGGAGTGTCGAAGTTATTTATTTTTATGCCTTTACATAGATTGTGCAAACTTCAAATAGTAACACGTTTTATTATGAAATGTTCAACGGCCCGGCATGGCCAAGTGTGTTAAGGCGTGCGACTCGTAATCTGAGGGTCGCGGGTTCGCATCCCCGTCGCGTCAAACATGCTCGCCCTTTCAGCCGTGGGGGCGTTGTAATGGTACGATCAATCCCACTATTCGTTGGTAAAAAGAGTAGCCCAAGAGTTGGCGGTGGGTGGTGATGACTAGCTGCCTTCCCTCTAGTCTTACACTGCTAAATTAGGGACGGCTAGCGCAGACAGCCCTCGAGTAGCTTTGAGCGAAATTCAAATAACAAACAACGGAATATTCAACAAAGCTACGCAGTGGCTGTTTTTAATTTTGAACTGACATATTCTAATTGGAAGGCAGCTACTGAAACTTTCGCTCCACCATTATTCAGCTAAATACAGCAATCACACTTTTTATTTTCACAGCACAACTACGGTTCCAAAAAGCAGAGGGCGTTTCTACGGTAACAGCATAAGATATTTGAATCCTAGGATTCGTACTCAGGGCACGCTAACCACAAGAACATGATCGGCAAGCGATAAAAAATAAATATTTTAATGGACGAGGTAAGAGAATGCTCTTCTGAGCGTGAACACGTACACTGTTTGAAATATTTAAACTACAGGGTGGTCACTAGAAAAGCGGAAAATTTGAGGGTCAGATGAGATCATGAATAAAATGCGTGCTTACTCATTTCTATTTTGATTTCTTTACATCATGAATAAAATGCTCGGACGACATTTTGAGCATCTATGAGTGTAATATGACATATGCCTTTAAAAAACTTTGTTAAAGTTATTCTTTGTAAAAATAAATAGCTGTTTGACAAATTTTCCGCTTTTCTAGCGACCACCCTGTATTTTCCTGCACCCTTTACTCGTAATATGTTTACAAAAGTATAGTAGACAGAATGTAGATAGCCAAGTGTGTATCTTTTCACTGAAGGAATGAACAATCGATTTCGAAGCAACATATGCCAAATATCGTTCACACAAGTCGTCTCCAACACTGTTCACAAACATGGCGGTGTGTTGTTCTACTCCCATATCAACAGGAACGTTACTTCCAACGGCTGAATTATCATAAAAAGATGTCGCACATCTTCGAGTGATTCCCTGTCCAACACAGACAGTTCTGTTGTGGTGTTTGATCACCTACACTACATCGGACAAAAGTACTGTTACAATTTTTAATATGCAGTTGGAGACAGTTTCAGGTCAAGTGTAAAAACAAAACGTGATCTATTATGTTCATACACAGTCGTCGTGTGTCCTGAAAATGTACGCGCACCTTGCTATATGTATGCGAGCGAACGAGCGTGCTTCATTTCCACGTATGTAAACAAAAGGCGAATTTAAGCACATTTCACTACACATTCTGTGAAACAGCGTGTTTAACGTTAGGTGGTAAAATAACATTATGGGTTTATTGGTTGATAATAACAAATACGGTAAATTTTAGCCCTAACTAAACTACGACAAAAACACCTACACTGGTTACCGTCATCTCTTTATCGAATTTAGGCCTTAATTAATAAAGGCTTAACTAACGTTAGGCATAAGACAAGTTGCCTTACATATTTCGATGACTACCATTGGGACTATTTTGTATCATTCCCGTAGAAATACTTTATTTGATTGTTTGTTTGTTTTGGAATATCTCACAAAGCTACTCGAGGGCTATCTGTGCTACCCGTCCGTAATTTAGCAGTGTAAGACTAGAGGGAAGGCAGCTAGTCATCACCACCCACCGCCAACTCTTGGGCTACTCTTTTACCAACAAAAAGTGAGATTGACCGTAACATTATACACCCCAACGGCTGGGAGGGGGAGCATGTTTGGCACGACTCGGGCGCGAACCCGCGACCCTCAGATCATAAAGCGCACGCCTTAACGCGCTAGGCCATGCCAGGCCTTCGCTTTATTTGAAGAAGTTCTATTTCAATACGAAATCCATTCTGACTGCAAATGTTTTACAAGTATCTGCTGATATAAATACTACCTTTCATACGGTAGAAGAAATAAATCACCAGAGTAAGACAGAAATGTACTCCTAGTTTTTATTATCCTTTCGTGTTTTCCAACAAATAAAGTGCCTTTTGAAACAGCGTCTACAGAACACTTAAACTTTCACAACAGTTCACTCGTACTTCATGTTCTGTAGACAATGCGTTCAAAAGACACTTTATTTTTTGGAAAACACGTGAGAAAAACAGCGTGTCCTAGGGTAAAGTAGAACAGTATATTACAATGTGAACTCAACTACAAAGTTTTACTTTGGATTGCGTACAAAGTATATTTTTTTAGACACGTACCTCAACAGCTGCGTGACGTGGATATGTTTTGGATGTAAATCCGAAAATAAGCTTATTGCGAAACCACGAAGGTAAAGGAAGCTAAAAGATATATCGTGAGGTAGGTTTGAGAGACAGTTAAAACTAACAACATTGAACGTACGGTAAAAAATAAAATAAACTGTCAGTGTGAAGAAACATCAAGTTAAAACAGAGAAAACAAAAAGGACCAGCCAGTGGAGACATCAAACATACGAGTCATGTTAAAAGAAACAAATGAGGTGGCCTTGTAGTACACTTACTCTTATTACAAATGAGGTGGCCTTGCAGTACACTTACTCTTATTACAAATGAGGTGGCCTTGTAGTACACTTACTCTTATTACAAATGAGGTGGCCTTGTAGTACACTTACTCTTATTACAAATGAGGTGGCCTTGCAGTACACTTACTCTTATTACAAATGAGGTGGCCTTGTAGTACACTTACTCTTATTATTAGATGTTCTGCAAAACCGAACCACAACTTTCATCTTTATCCGCTGGAATGATTCATACAAAACAAGTTCGAATGCTGAACACTTTATGATGACCCAATTTCGTGGGATTTAAAGTTCAAAAAGAGGAACTTAGCAAAGATCAAACATAAAAAATTAAGTTTCTCAAATCTTCTTATTAATTATCCATTCCCTACACACACACACACACTAGAAAAATGGGTTTCACACTTTCAACCTGTGGGTGTGCTATAAAAGAGTCGGGTTGTCCAAGAGTTGATAGTTGGTGCTGTTGACGATACAACTCTCTTCTAATCATCTTCCATTCAGATAATATTCGTGTAGCTTTAGACGAAAATTCTATAACGAAAACAAACGAACACCCCCTTTCGATGGGACAACAGTAAATCTTCAGATTTACAAGCCAAAATCAAAGATTCGATCCACGTCGGTGGAAACGGCAGACAGCCCGATGTGACTCTGCTATAAAAAAACAACACAGAATAACACTGGTATAACACATTACACGACGTTCTACCTTCGAATCTTACGATATCCTTTTTTGTCTGAAACGATATCACTAATAAACATGCGCGTCCGCAGGATGGGGAAGGAAAATATTCTCCCTTCCCCCGGAATTTCATAACCAATAGCGTTTATATGCATTTTGTGGAGGCGTCTCCCCGCCCTCTGCAAACACTTTGAATAAATTCTGCAGAAACTCGTGCTAATATATGAGGTGAGTTGTGATGCCTCAACACGTATTGTTTGCCTTTCATATTCCGACTGACTATGTGATGTTTAACATTAATCAAACGACCAATAACACTGTGTTGTATTAAAGATGGTACTGCCTGGGTTACAGTTCAAATGTGGCCACAGTGGCGTCAGATGTCGTATTCAAACAAGGCAACAAGAGCTCCTGGTCTGAAGTCTTCTAGAATATTCGTTTACATATCGAAGGTTAGTTATTCTGAAAGTTGCGAAGATTCACTATTTTGACCACTGAGTTTCAGAGTTTCCTTCGGAAAACCAAGAGCACATGGTGTTCAGAAGTTGGGTCGTGATACGCAATAGAATTTAAAGCTTCTGAACAGTGTCTAAATGTCACCTACACAGTAACTGTAATATCAACAGTGGAACTTTTGATTTGTTTGTTGTTAAGCCTAAAATTACACAATGGGCTATCTATGCTGTGTCCACTATAAATATCGAAACCCAGTTTGTTTTTTAGTGATGTGAGCCATCGGACTTCTGCTGTGCTACTGGATGGAGCGCCAGTGAAAGTTGAGCCCCTTGGACAGCGGCTAAACAACACAAAACGGTTGTAATATCACAGTGGAAGATGCCCCCCCCGGACAGCGAGTAAACTACACATACAGCAATTGTAATGCCAACAGTGTGACATAAGCCCCCTAGCTAGCATATGCAGCAACGTACCACGTTTTTAATAGTGTATGTTTAAGTCTGTATTTTGTATGATGACAATAAAGCCGCATGCTTTATATTGTATAACCTTCGTTTTTATATATAGTTTACTTTAACTTAGTTAATTCCCCGTCACACCAAACATACTCGCCCTTTCAGCCATCCGAGCTTTATAAAGTGACGGTTAATCCCACTATTCGTTGGTAAGAGTAGCCTAAGAGTCGGCGGTGAGTGGTGATGACTAGCTGCCTTTCCTGTAATCTAACACTGCTAAATTAAGGGCGGCTAGTGCAGATAAGCCCTCGTGTAGCATTGCGCGAAATTCAAAACAAACACTTAAAACAAAAACGGAAACTTAATGTTTTGATATATCCTACTAGGCATATAACTAATTGGCCAGTGTAATCTAGAAAAGGAATTCAGGAAAATAAGCTTGTATACGATTTTTTGACGCGTATACAAGTTTGGCTGTGCCATGTGTTCAAGACGTCATCTTATCCCACGAACAGAGGAGCGTTATAACAGACGTCTTGTTCGGACCTGCCATCTAGAGTAAAATAAGAGAAATAAAAACAAGTTGTTACATATTACAATTGATTTAGTGGTTGTGTTATAAACCTTGGCCCTTTTTTCCTTGCTTCCCTTCTCCTTTTATATCAACACATTTGTTCTAATTTCATTATAACAACAAAAGAACAGGAAGTTCAAATAACTTACTTCAGATAATACAGTACAAGTGCAGTGAGTCGAACAAAAACATCATACCTAGCACGTAGTGCCATCTAGGAGTCAAGAGTGTAACTAATATTACTAGTTTACCATTGACCAAGTAACCAACTATTGATAAATTCAACCGCTTGTTAACTCCACTCCCCGTTGGGCTTATAATGCTTTGATTCCTGAGTACGTACAAAACTGTGTTTTAAGGACTGATATTTAAAGGCTCAAAATATATTCATAAAACTGTTATGAAGTCAACATTGTTCACGACCTTTAATAACTTTTGTTACGACTACAAGTTGTCAATGATCATTTTAAATGAGGTGAGTGATGTAATCGATTCTGTATTTTACGTCTTCTTGAATCCTCGTAGCTTCTCTTTGTATTTCACTTTTTTCCTGTGTTGTCAACTAATTTATCTTTTTCGATCATGAAAATACTTAAAATATCCAGTAGTGTACATTATAACTTGGAATTATTTTATAATCTGTGAAATACTTCTGTCATTCTGAAGGCCATTTTTAAGAAATCGTGTTTCTGTTCACCTTTTTCCGTGTCCTAGGTAACGTATGTTACGTGCAGTCGGAAAATACACCACCGTTACGCGTATATGAGTTAATAAAGGTCAGTTTGTCCGTCGTATTAAATTATCAACAGCAGTAAATCGCTCGTGTTAAGTTATCAACAAATAATATACTCCTCGTATTAAATTATCTACAAACAGTATATCTCCCGTGTTAAATTATCTACAAACAGTATATCTCCCGTGTTAAATTATCTACAATCAGTATATCTCCCGTGTTAAATTATCTACAATCAGCATATCTCCCATGTTAAATTATCTACAGACAGTATATCTCCCGTGTTAAATTATCTACAATCAGTATATCTCCCGTGTTAAATTATCTACAATCAGTATATCTCCCGTGTTAAATTATCTACAAACAGCATATCTCCCGTGTTAAATTATCTACAATCAGTATATCTCCCATGTTAAATTATCTACAGACAGTATATCTCCCATGTTAAATTATCTACAGACAGTATATCTTCCGTGTTAAATTATCTACAAACAGCATATCTCCCGTGTTAAATTATCTACAAACAGTATATCTCCCATGTTAAATTATCTACAAACAGTATATCTCCCGTGTTAAATTATCTACAAACAGTATATCTCCCGTGTTAAATTATCTACAAACAGTATATCTCCCGTGTTAAATTATCTACATACAGAATATCTCCCGTGTTAAATTATCTACAAACAGTATATCTCCCGTGTTAAATTATCTACAAACAGTATATCTCCTGTGTTAAATTATCTAGAAATAGTATATCTCCCGTGTTAAATTATCTACAATCAGTATATCTCCCGTGTTAAATTATCTACAGACAGTATATCTTCCGTGTTAAATTATCTACAAACAGCATATCTCCCGTGTTAAATTATCTACAATCAGTATATCTCCCGTGTTAAATCATCTACAAACAGTATATCTCCCGTATTAAATTATCTACAAACAGTATACCTCCCGTGTTAAATTATCTACAAACAGCATATCTCCCGTATTAAATTATCTACAAACAGTATATCTCCCGTGTTAAATTATCTACAAACAGAATATCTCCCGTGTTAAAGTATGTACAAACGGTATATCCCTCGTGTTAAATTATTTACAATCAGTATATCTCTCGTGTTAAATTATCTGCAAACAGTATATCTCCCGTGTTAAATTATCTACAAACAGCATATCTCCCATATTAAATTACCTACAAACAGTATACCTCCCGTGTTAAATTATCTACAAACAGCATATCCCCCGTGTTAAATTATCTACAAACAGTATATCTCCCGTGTTAAATTATCTACAAACAGTATATCTCCCGTGTTAAATTATCTACAAACAGTATATCTCCCGTGTTAAATTATCTACAAACAGTATATCTCCCGTGTTAAATTATCTACAAACAGTATATCTCCCGTGTTAAATTATCTACAAACAGTATATCTTCCGTGTTAAATTATCTACAAACAGAATACCTCCCGTGTTAAATTATCTACAATCAGTATATCTCTCGTGTTAAATTATCTACAAACAGTATATCTCCCGTGTTAAATTATCTACAAACAGTATATCTCCCGTGTTAAATTATCTACAAACAGTATATCTCCCGTGTTAAATTATCTACAAACAGTATATCTCCCGTGTTAAATTATCTACATACAGAATATCTCCCGTGTTAAATTATCTACAAACAGTATATCTCCCGTGTTAAATTATCTACAAACAGTATATCTTCCGTGTTAAATTATCTACAAACAGTATATCTCCCGTGTTAAATTATCTACAAACAGTATATCTCCCGTGTTAAATTATCTACAAACAGTATATCTCCCGTGTTAAATTATCTACAAACAGTATATCTCCCGTGTTAAATTATCTACAATCAGTATATCTCCCGTGTTAAATTATCTACAAACAGCATATCTCCCATGTTAAATTATCTACAGACAGTATGACTTCCGTGTTAAATTATCTAGAAATAGTGTATCTCCCGTGTTAAATTATCTACAAACAGTATATCTCCCGTATTAAATTATCTACAAACAGTATACCTCCCGTGTTAAATTATCTACAAACAGTATATCTCCCGTGTTAAATTATCTACAAACAGTATATCTCCCGTGTTAAATTATCTACAAACAGTATATCTCCCGTGTTAAATTATCTACAAACAGTATATCTCCCGTGTTAAATTATCTACAAACAGTATATCTCCCGTGTTAAATTATCTACATACAGAATATCTCCCGTGTTAAATTATCTACAAACAGTATATCTCCTGTGTTAAATTATCTACAAACAGAATATCTCCCGTGTTAAATTATCTACAAACAGTATATCTCCCGTGTTAAATTATCTACAAACAGTATATCTCCCGTGTTAAATTATCTACAAACAGTATATCTCCCGTGTTAAATTATCTACAAACAGTATATCTCCTGTGTTAAATTATCTACAAACAGTATATCTCCCGTGTTAAATTATCTACAAACAGAATATACACCGGAAGACTGAAGCAACAATCATAGATCATTCATTCATAACATAAAAACCATTCGCTTATTTACTTTTTGGATCTTTCAAAAGTTTCATGAAAAGAGAAATACCAATTCACTGAAAATCTTTAAGAAAAACTGGTTTTCCACCGAGACTTTACTCACCTAATACACGATCTGTGCCAAGATATCTAACTTTATCTGTTTGAGTTGTCTGGGCAACGAATCAGAAAAATTACGTACGATCGCCCTCCTAAGACACTAGTAAACAGCCCACACTGTCAACAAGCTTTTGATGTACTCAAATCGGTTAATTCTATTCGATTGTTACTCCTATAACTCGCTTGACCTAAAAGTGACGTAACTAATATGTAAATAATTTAAACGTATTAATTTATGGTGTTTTTCCCACACTTCCTCATTATATTACTGTACTAGATACGTGTTACTGTATTAGACACTAGATATGTTACTTATTACGTCACTGTACCTGGTACTAAAAATGTGTTACTCACGACGTTACTGTACTAGATGTTAGATACGTTTCACAACGTGTATCGAAACCCTGTTTCAGGCGGTGTGAGTCCACAAACATACCGCTGTGCCGCAGATATATCCTACACTGTTGTCCACAACCTACGTTAGTGTGTTGGAAATGTAGATATATTCTACATTATTGTCCACAACCTACATTAGTGTGTTGGAAATGTAGATATATCCTACACTATTGTCCACAACCTACATTACTGTGTTGGAAATGTAGATACATCCTACACTGTTGTCCACAACCTACACTAGTGTGTTGGAAATGTAGATACATCCTACACTGTTGTCCACAACCTACATTACTGTGTTGGAAATGTAGATATATCCTACACTGTTGTCCACAACCTACACTAGTGTGTTGGAAATGTAGATACATCCTACACTGTTGTCCACAACCTACATTACTGTGTTGGAAATGTAGATATATCCTACACTGTTGTCCACAACCTACATTACTGTGTTGGAAATGTAGATATATCCTACACTGTTGTCCACAACCTACACTAGTGTGTTGGAAATGTAGATACATCCTACACTGTTGTCCACAACCTACATTACTGTGTTGGAAATGTAGATATATCCTACACTGTTGTCCACAACCTACATTACTGTGTTGGAAATGTAGATATATCCTACACTGTTGTCCACAACCTACACTAGTGTGTTGGAAATGTAGATATATCCTACACTATTGTCCACAACCTACATTAGTGTGTTGGAAATGTAGATATATCCTACACTATTGTCCACAACCTACATTAGTGTGTTGGAAATGTAGATACATTCTACACTGTTGTCCACAACCTACACTAGTGTGTTGGAAATGTAGATACATCCTACACTGTTGTCCACAACCTACATTAGTGTGTTGGAAATGTAGATACATCCTACACTATTGTCCACAACTTACATTAGTGTGTTGGAAATGTAGATACATCTTACACTATTGTCCACAACCTACATTAGTGTGTTGGAAATGTAGATATATCCTACACTGTTGTCCACAACCTACATTAGTGTGTTGGAAATCTAGATACATCCTACACTATTGTCTACAACCTACATTAGTGTGTTAAATGTAGATACAACCTACACTAGTGTGTTGGAAATGTAGATACATCCTACACTGTTGTCCACAACCTACATTAGTGTGTTGGAAATGTAGATACATCCTACACTATTGTCCACAACTTACATTAGTGTGTTGGAAATGTAGATACATCTTACACTATTGTCCACAACCTACATTAGTGTGTTGGAAAGGTAGATACATCCTACACTGTTGTCCACAACTTACATTAGTGTGTTGGAAATGTAGATACATCCTACACTATTGTCCACAACCTACACTAGTGTGTTGGAAATGTAGATATATCATACAATATTGTCCACAACCTACACTAGTGTGTTGGAAATGTAGATATATCCTACACTATTGTCCACAACCTACATTAGTGTGTTGGAAATGTAGATATATCCTACACTGTTGTCCACAACCTACATTAGTGTGTTGGAAATCTAGATACATCCTACACTATTGTCTACAACCTACATTAGTGTGTTAAATGTAGATACAACCTACATTAGTGTGTTGGAAATGTAGATACATCCTACTCTATTGTCTACAACCTACACTAGTGTGTTGGAAATGTAGATACATCCTACACTATTGTCTACAACCTACATTAGTGTGTTGGAAATGTAGATACATCCTACACTGTTGTCCACAACCTACGTTTGTGTGTTGGAAATGTAGATACATTCTACACTGTTGTCCACAACCTACACTAGTGTGTTGGAAATGTAGATACATCCTACACTATTGTCCACAACCTACATTAGTGTGTTGGAAATGTAGATATATCCTACACTATTGTCCACAACCTACACTAGTGTGTTGGAAATGTAGATACATCTTACACTATTGTCCACAACCTACACTAGTGTGTTGTAAATGTAGATACATCTTACACTATTGTCCACAACCTACACTAGTGTGTTGGAAATGTAGATACATCCTATACTATTGTCCACAACCTACATTAGTGTGTTGGAAATGTAGATATATCCTACACTATTGTCCACAACCTACATTAGTGTGCTGCAAATGTAGATACATCCTACACTATTGTCTAAAACCTACGTGTAGTGTGTTACATTGTTAGATACATCATACACTGCTGTCTACAACCTACGTGTAGTGTGTTACATTGTTAGATACATCCTACACTGTTGTCTACAACCTACGTGTGGTGTGTTACATTGTTAGATACATCGTACACTGTTGTCTACAACCTACGTGTAGTGTGTTACATTGTTAGATACATCCTACACTGTTGTCTACAACCTACGTGTGGTGTGTTACATTGTTAGATACATCATACACTGCTGTCTACAACCTACGTGTAGTGTGTTACATTGTTAGATACAATATTTTCAGATAATTAGGAGATGTAACTCTTTCATAGAATGAAGTCGAACGTTCACCAAGCAGCGAACAAGGAATCATTATGGCCCCGACCCCAGCTGACGATAAAGGAACATATTTTCGGGACGGCAAAAGAAAGATTGGTGAGTAGATTAACCTTGTGAGTTTTAAACACTTTCTAAAGTTACTAATATGTGATAATAAAGCACATAGTTTCAGTGTCGCTGTTTTCTAGATATTTATTTAACATCAATGTCTGGGTTATTTGGGACAAATATTGCAAACTTTTCACTTCATATTGTTTGGCACCGGTAGTTCTGGTGCATTGTGCCAAAAATCCAGAGAAACCAGAACCGAGTTTTATAGTTTAACCAACCAGACAAATTTGAACTGAGTTTTATATAACCGAGTTAAATTACAAAAGTTCAAAAAATCATCTCTTGTTCTAGGAACTGATCGCAATTTTTTGTCGATTTTGTATTGGTTTACAAGGAGCTAATAAAGAATGGTTTGCTTGTTGTTGTTTTTTTACAGATTTTGTATTGGTTTATGAGGAGCCAATAGGGGAAGCTTTTAACACTCAAGCTGCACAGAAAGCGAGTAAGAAAGCTCACAAACACGAAACGTGGAGAAAGAAATTCATGTCAAACCTGCGTAAGGCAGGTCTGGATATGGAAGAGGTAGATACATCCAGTTCTCTGTTTTGAAAAAGTTTTATATGCGTAGAGGGAAAAAAAACAAACAAATTGTGAGTGTGCGTTAAAAGTTAGGGAAAAAAAGGTTTATTAGTTTACGTGTTGTATGGCGTTTATATTCTTTGTTTTTAATAGAAACAATGAAACATAACAAAGTTATATTTATCACAATATTGACTGGGAAGCCAAAAACAATGTCTTTCTTTCTTTCTTAGAAAACAAACATTTGGAACATGGAAGCTAACATTCATCAACTCTCATCCGTTAATTAAGAATTAACTTCTTGTTCTAATATAAGTAAATACTAAAGTAAAGGTTATAAAGATAAGGTAATGATAAACTGGGTCGAACAAACAATCAAAACACGAGAAGACACAAACAGAATACTATAACTCACTCTTCGATAGGTTGCTGACTTTTCACGTTCATCTAGTTTATGTTATATCGTTAATTTCATCAAATTTTGACCACCTCCAAATAAATCCAAACTAATTCTGTATTCGTAAAATAATTTTCGGGGAGGGGGGGGAGATATGCGATCTCGAAGTCTTCCCTGTACCCCCACTTTTTCTTTTTTGTTGTTTTGCTTATTGACTGTTTTGTATGAACAAAGTAAAAATATATAATTTTTATTCTTTGATACATTCTTCAGGCAGAGTATTCATGATGAAACGTCGTAGGACGGACGGCAACTGTCTGTTGTGGAGACAAACGTATAGAGGACTTAAAAGGCGGAAGACTTTCGAAACGTCGTCTTCTAGACTTGTGTCTCTACAACAGGAAGCCACCGTCCATCCTACTAAGTTTCGTCAATACAGAATTTATTTTAATCACGTGACTAAATATCGAGGTAACGTGTCAACAAATGATAAATATTAAAATACTTGTACATTTTAAATTTCCAGGAAGTCGTAGAAAGTGAAAAGAAAACCATTCATTTCGTAAAGCTTTCTGCTCCCTGGACTGTCTTGATCAACTACGCGGAAGAACTGTGCATGAGGGCTCCATTACAGGTAAGGGTTTTAATGCACGTGCTTTGACGTCACATCAGAAGTTTTAACGCGGTAATAACTGCAGAGTTGTATTTAAAACAAAACATTTTCACCTTTCTGATTTTAACAATTACCTTCACGACTTTATAAACGATAGAGCGACTGGTCAAAAATGAAAGATTAAAAACAAATTCTCGTTTTGTGTACCAAAACTGGTTTGATAAAAATGAATCGTTAAGTAGGTCAAAGTTTACATATAAAACATCCAAATCGAGGAGTTTTTAGTGTCCGTCTAGAAACTCGTGAACAGCTGTGAATTTTCTTCACCAACGTTCACAAGTTATGGCTTCTATACGTTTAACATTTCTTAAAGTCTGCAAAAGATAAAAATATCTTTTTAATTAAGTTTCTCAGCCGTGTTCTGTCGATTTATTCCACGTATCTTTCGTTCATACATAATTATGTTCACCCGTTTAATATTTCCAAAAGTCTGCAAGGAAAACACAAAAGTTTTAATTTCGCTTTTGAGACTCATTTACACACAGTTAGGGTATAAATTTTGACGTTAGGAAAACACGATTACATTATAACACCACCCACGGGTGAAAGGGCGAACATGTTTGGTGTGATGGGGATTCAAACCTGCAACCCTCAGATTACGAGTCGAACGCCTTAACCACCTGGCCATGCCGGGTTACCTTAAAGGTGTGCACGAGGGTGTTGAGTTATTTCTATTCCATCCACAATTACAAAGCCTTCTTGAAACTATAACTTATAATTTTCCAAACGAAAATTTAGTTGTCTCAGCAATACTTATCGTACAACTGTACCTAAACGTCCCGTGGATTTATGTCTTCCTTTATTTATTATGTAAAACTCAACACACCAATTAATACAACACACGAAATTCATCTGAGAATTGTCTTCGAATGGACTAATAGAATAAACTATTTTTGAATGAGACCCGTATTTCTCCATATATGCTATTCATATTAATTACGTTAATTTTTAACTTCACAAGAACATTTTTGACAACTAATACCTGAAAGGCTGTTTTCTAGAATCACGTGTTTTAATTAATACGAAATTAATTTTACGAAAAATATTATTACTCTATAAATCGTGTTTTTTTTATATTTTTAATGAAATTTCGAACGTGATTTGCGGACCACTTGGAAAATTGTCGCGCACCCATGTTTGAGGAAAGCTGAGACGGTTAAACAAATTAATAATTATTTTTAAAGATACCAATATAAGGTTTGTTGCTGAAAGTAATATTTAGAGGTTTATGTACAAGGTGCCACAAGCAAATTATATTAAGGATGTAAAGTTATTTGTAAAGAAATCTGTGGTTATATTCTTAATATACTATATGTTGATTTATAGGCCCACCCGAACCCGAGCGCCAACTGGTCGGAACAACTGTTAAGTACGTTTCACATACCAAATATGATGTATGAAGATGTACCCAATAAACCTTTGGATTACTACACTTGCGCCTTCAAGAAGTCCAAATTAGATAAGTAAGACAGCTTCTGTAACATTCTCCCAGCGCGTACACCCCACGTACCTTTTGTATACAACCTTATATGTCGTCTTTAATACGAGATAGTTTATTTATGTTAGGTTTATGTATGTTATACGTGTTTCGTCTCTTTAACCACAAGTGGGATCTTTTCGTGTGTTACACTTCTCTCACCTAAATTGATTTACTCTATATGAGAGAGTATGCAAAGCTTAATTATAATAAAAAATTATTATTATTACAATTCACGACATTAACTCTTAAAAATAAAAGCAAGAAATTATTCCAGGTGATTGGTGCAGTGGGGCAACTGGTGGCTCTGTAGCACTAGTTCAAATGTTGTATTTTGCTTAACCCTACAAAGGTATTCAGTGGTTAACTTCTTTTCATTC
Source organism: Carcinoscorpius rotundicauda (assembly GCA_011833715.1). NCBI lineage: Eukaryota > Metazoa > Arthropoda > Merostomata > Xiphosura > Limulidae > Carcinoscorpius > Carcinoscorpius rotundicauda. The sequence goes on along the minus strand of CM022394.1, from coordinate 126,225,100 downwards.
TATTTATCCTGCCTGCTTTAAAAGCGCGGTTAAAATCCTCTCTATTCATTAAATATGCACTGTTTTATTTACAACACATGCTATTTATTTTACTGTCTCTCCCATCTGATTTTAAAATGTATTTCAGTAACTATACACGTTTGTTACATACACCCAGAAGTCCTTTAAATATCCACACAAAAAAACATATTTTTAAAAAGTATTGCATTTATTTTGTGGAAATTTTATTTTATTTTAGAATAATAAATAATATATTTACATATTAAATCTACTTATTAGCACCATAATTCAGAACTACAGTTTTATCCCGAAATATATATATACTACACCACACATTATGTCGAAAGTCTTCTTCCAGTGTTTAACTACCACATTTTAGGCCTGGTCTTATTCTGGTATTATTAACCATTAAATTTTAGGCCTAAAGTATTATCTTGATCTACAAGCTGTTAGAATTAGTCTTAAAAATGGGTGTATCTTTTAGTCCAGTGAATTACTAAAAATAATACAAAACTATTTTAATTGAGTCTAAATAACTGAGTTTGAATAAAAATAACAAAATGTATAAAATTGACTGCCTGGGAAGTAACACAATAAAAACAGATAAGACTATTTAACAAGAAAATATTAATTATGTTTATTGGCATGCAGATAGATGATTAATATCCAATTACTTATCTTACATTAACAAGTTTGCTTTCCTCCGTTACTGTGTCCAGATTTCTAGGGGTTGATAACCAAGATGAGTACTTCACATCCACTCAGAGGGTCCGTATTTTGTACGAGATTTTGGAGGCTTCCGTGTATGGGAAAAGACGTCGAGCTCAGATTGGAATTAACCGTCTCGTGGAAGAGGGCGTCTACAACGCCGCCTTTCCTCTTCACGACGTAATTAACTACAAGAGTATTTTTGTTTATTTTTTATTGCACGCACTCTACAATTTAGTAACAAATTTCAACGCAGGTTTTTGACCGAATGGATATTTTCAAGATTAGAGTGTATCATATTTTGAACTAAAACATTTACGTTGAGGCATACGAGTGAATTGTTTAAATAGCATAGTCACGTAAGTTTTAAAATAATTTTCTCAAATGGATTTTCTGAAAAGTTAAAACATTTCACTGATTACTCGGATTTGTCTGAACAGTTTTTTTAAAACCTAGGTACGAAGGTTTATTTAGGTATTTTAAAAAGTGAGGACGTGTATAACAAGGCGTAAGAAAAAAAAAAAAGACGTATATAAATACCGTACAAAGTATCTCGAAGGAAAATATAATTGTTCAGTTGTTTATATACTGATAGATATTGTACTCTGTTATAAGGCTGTACAAGTATTATGGCGTATTTATTTTAACACTATGGTATTATGAATCAATATTATAAGGATAGTTTAGTATGAAGATATGTTGAACACTTTATACTTATGTGTGTGTGGGTTTCCACCATAACTGTAGGGTTTGTACCAGAAACCTCCACATTATGTGGTTCCCGAGAGCCTTAATAACCGACAGATTCTCTATGAATACTGGGCACGTTGGGGAAAATGGTACAAGTATCAACCCTTAGATCACATTCGAGAATACTTCGGTGAAAAGATTGGAATATACTTCGCATGGTTAGGTAAAGTTATTTTCTATTAGTCAATATAAAGTGTCAAACTTTTATATATATATATTTTTTTCGTTCACTTGGTGTAGTCTAGCAATATTTTTTCTTTTCATTCCTTCGTGCAATGTGAAAGACTTTGTTATCTTCGATCTTCTGTTAAACAGAAAATTAATTACCTTTAATGAAGTGTCAACGTAACGATTCGCTGCACTCTTGTGTTATAAGGTGATTTTCAAAAATAGGTATGAATGCTAAGTGAAAATGGCTCTATCCTGTAACATGATCATTCCAGGTTTGTTTGTTTGTTTGGTTAGTTAAATTTTGTACAAAGTTATTCTCAGGCTAACACTTCCTAATTATGAAGTGATAGACTAGAGGGAAGACAGCTAACGAACACCATTACTACCAACTTTTGGGTTACTCTTTTACTAATGAATAATGGAATTGGCCGTAACATTATAAAGCTCCCATGGCTAAAAGAGCAAGTATGTTCAGTGGCGGAATTCGAACCTCAACCCACAAACTGCGAACCGAGTGTCCTGACCACCAGACCAAGCCAACGTCCTCTACGTTTGAAAAAAAACATTATCAAATTGGCTTACTGATATAGTAAAACGTTTTTAGTTGAAAGAAAAAGAATTTCAAAACTTTGTATAAGCCTGCCTAAAAGGGCTGACTAGAGGACAAACAGCTAATCATTAACACCCACCGCCAACTTGTGGATTACCCTAACTGAATAGTGAAATGTTGCTGTGTCGTTTGTGACAATTTACCTGCAATTCTTGAATCAAACCCTCGGCTTCAGAATGCGAGACTCGTTTTGTTAACGTAACGAGTTAGAAACCAAAAACCATTGGATTCATAATCCAGACGCGTTAATCAGCAGACCAATAGGCCCTCATTATTTAATAAATGTTCATCTGTCATTTTGCTTATAGGAAAGGTAACAGAGTAGAAAAAAACTTTTCTGTCCACTTACAGTATAACGGTCAGTGACTTCCTGCCCCTGTGATCGAGTTTAACGTGAGACTTTTGCCAAGGTTTGGATTTTGTTTCATCCTTAATTAGGCTTGTGTCTTTGTTTAACCCCGTTTTGTGTGTAATTTTGTTTTGACTTTGTATTTTATTTTTATTTTATGACTTTGATTTATCCCCCCAGTGGCACAGCGGTAGGTCTGCGGACTTGTACTGCTAGAACCTGGGTTTTGATACCCGTGGTGGGCGAGCACAGAGAGCTCTTTGTGTAGCTTTGTGCTTCGTTACAAACAACAACAACATTGGTTTAACTCGTGGGGTAAGGAACGGTTTCTTTTATCTCTTTCTCTATGTGTCGCTAGTTCAGTCCACTCATTACAAACACACTTGACCATTTCTTGGTCTGGCATGACCTGGTGGTTATTGCGCTCGTATCGCAGTTCGATGGCCACAAGTTGAAATCTCCTGTCACACCGAATATGCTTGTCCTTTCAGTCATGGGAGTGTTAGTTATAATGTGATGGTCAGTTTCACTATTCGTTGGTAATGGAGTAGCCCAAGATTTGGCTGCCTTACATGTTGGGTGCTGTTGACCAGCTATCTAGTCTGTCACTGCCAAATTAGAAACGGCTAACGCAGATAGCTCATGAGAAACTTTGCTTAAAATTCAAAAACGGACTGTTTTTGTCCGTGTCTTTTATATTTATTGAATATTGTAATTTTACATTTTTGTCTTCACTCTATCATTAAGCCGAATACAGAGTTCACACAGTAACTGTACTACGTGATGTCCGTTGCACCACGAGATGGTGGACCCTGCTCTTACTGTATGGTAAATCTATATACCACGGTATACTACAGAGTAGACTAGAATATAGCACAGAGTGGACAAGAGTATAACACAGAGTAGACTAGAGTATAGGCTAAAATAGATCAGAGTATAGGACAGGGTAAACTAGAGTATAGGACAGGGTAGACTATAGTACAGGACAGGGTAGATTATAGTTGGCTAGAGTATACCACAGGGTAGACTAGAGTACAGGCTAAAGTAGATTCGAGTATAGGACAGGGTAAACTGGAGTGTATGACAGGGTAAACTAGAGTATAGGCCAAAGTAAATTAGAGTATAGGACAAGGTAAACTAGAGTATAGGACAGGGTAAACTAGAGTATAGGATAGGATAAACTAGAGTATAGGACAGATTAAACTAGAGTAGAGGACAGGGTAAACTAGAGTAGACTAGAGTAGAAGACATAGTAGACTAGAGTAGAGGACAGCGTAAACTAGAGTATAGGACAGAGTAGACTGAAGTATACCACAGAATGGACCAGAGTATAGGACAGAGTAGACTGGAGTATACCACAGAATGGACCAGAGTATAGGACAGAGTAAACTGGAGTATATCACAGAATGGACCAGAGTATAGGACAGAGTAAAATGGAGTATACCACAGAGTAAACTAGAGTACAGCATAGAATAAACTTTAGTATATCAAAGAGTAGTAGAAGGGAAGAGACATCTTGGTACCTAGACTGTGGATATCATTATAACAGACATTTGTAACTGGGTCAACAAATGGTCGGATTTTTTACTACTTCAATAAATGTAACAAATAGCCTAATCAAATGGATTATACCACAATTCTTCGATGTTGATGAAAGTAAATATTTTATTAACCTAATTAAACAAGTTCTTTAATTTCTTAGATGTTTTTGTTTCAGAAAAAATTACGGTTGTTAATTAGAATCATCAATGCAACATAACAAGTGATTTTTATATTAACAGGGTTTTACACTGGATGGTTATTACCAGCTGCTATTGTTGGTCTTATTGTTTTCATGTATGGAGTTTTCACCATTAACTTTGATCCTGTCTCGTAAGTGTGCATCCAATTTATATCCATCTCCATACATTAAGTTTACACCCAACTCTGTAGATATAGCTACATTAAATATACACCCAACTCTGTAGATATAGCTACATTAAATATACACCCAACTCTGTAGATATAGCTACATTAAATATACACCCAACTCTGTAGATATAGCTACATTAAATATACACCCAACTCTGTAGATATAGCTACATTAAATATACACCCAACTCTGTAGATATAGCTACATTAAATATACACCCAACTCTGTAGATATAGCTACATTAAATATACACCCAACTCTGTAGATATAGCTACATTAAATATACACCCAACTCTGTAGATATAGCTACATTAAATATACACCCAACTCTATAGATATAGCTACATTAAATATACACCCAACTCTGTAGATATAGCTACATTAAATATACACCCAACTCCTATAGATATAGCTACATTAAATATACACCCAACTCTGTAGATATAGCTACATTAAATATACACCCAACTCTGTAGATATAGCTACATTAAATATACACCCAACTCTGTAGATATAGCTACATTAAATATACACCCAACTCTGTAGATATAGCTACATTAAATATACACCCAACTCTATAGATATAGCTAGATTAAATATACACCCAACTCTGTAGATATAGCTACATTAAATATACACCCAACTCTGTAGATATAGCTACATTAAATATACACCCAACTCTGTAGATATAGCTACATTAAATATACACCCAACTCTGTAGATATAGCTACATTAAATATACACCCAACTCTATAGATATAGCTACATTAAATATACACCCAACTCTGTAGATATAGCTACATTAAATATACACCCAACTCTGTAGATATAGCTACATTAAATATACACCCAACTCTGTAGATATAGCTACATTAAATATACACCCAACTCTGTAGATATAGCTACATTAAATATACACCCAACTCTGTAGATATAGCTACATTAAATATACACCCAACTCTATAGATATAGCTACATTAAATATGCACCCAACTCTGTAGATATAGCTACATTAAATATACACCCAACTCTATAGATATAGCTAGATTAAATACAGACCCAAATGCACAGAAAATTGTACACCCAGCTACAAAGATAACTTTCGTAAATACACACCGAACTATATATTTAACGTTTTTAACTATTCACTCAAGTACATAGATAACTTAAACGTAATTTGACATAACGTCACGCCCCCCAGTGGCTCAGCGGTATGTCTGCGGACTTACACGCTAAAATCCGGGTTTCGATACCCGTGGTGGGCAGAGCACAGATAGCCCATTGTGTAGCTATGTGCTTAATTCAAAAACAACAACATAACGTCACTACTCAGAAATATAGTTGTTTTGTTGATTCGAAACAGTAATCAAGTTATTGTCCTTACACATAAAACATGCACTAAAGCTATATTGAACATCAAATCGTTGAAATGTATACAAGATGTTACTTTTTTGCGATATAAGGTACAATTTGTACCAGATTTTATATGAAACACGAGATGGATTAAATGGTTCCTCTCCATACCCTTCAGAAACGATGTTTGCTCCCCGAATTCCACTTATAAGATGTGTCCTCGCTGTGACGAGAAATATGGCTGCGCCTATTGGTACCTCAGCGACATCTGTCTTTACAGCAAGCTAACCTACCTCTTTGATCACCCAGGAACTGTGTTTTATGCCATCTTCGTGTCTTTTTGGGGTGAATATTTATTTATTTTTGGTGGTGGGGGTGGTATAAGTTTTGTTAGTGTGTTGTACTGTGATCCAATAAACATTTCTGAAGGTCTGTGAGGGTTGGTTCTTTTGTAATTCGAGAAAAATTAATAATACAAAAGAATTTGTGGGAGAGATCGGTACCCCACCTCCCGCCTTCAGGAAACGTATAATTACATACATTGTGTTGTATGTGTTAGGTTAATGTAACTAAAGCTAAAATATTAAAAGTTCTCAAAAATCGAATATTATTGGCATTCTGTTTAAGGGAAACAAATTAAAAAGTTTTATGTGTTATATTAATCAAACGTAAACGTAGGCCTAAATCTAAGGTTTTCAAAAATCCAATATCACTAGAATATTCTTTGATAAGAACAAAATTATAGTTTTTGCCTTTCTTCAAAATTGCTTATAAACTTTCGACGAAGTGAAGTAACTACGTTATGCAGTACATAATTAAAATAATATACCAGAATAATTCCTGTTAGTGACAAACGTTGCTAGACTTTGTCTTTTTGATGTGGTTTAAAATATAACGAACATCAGTGAATTAAAAACAAATTTACTGACAACAGACTTATTGGTTTATTTTCTTATAATTAAAGCGGTCACATTCCTGGAGTATTGGAAGAGGAAAAGTGCCAGTCTAGCTCACCATTGGGATTGTATGGATTTTGAAGAGGAGGAGGTTTGTGTTTCGTTTTTGTTGTGGATTCTAGTAGTGCCCTTCTCAAACGTGACGTAATTATGGATACCAGTAGTGCCCTTCTCAAACGTGACGTAATTATGGATACTAGTAGTTTCCTTTTCAAGCGTGACGTAATTATGGATACTAGTAGTTTCCTTTTCAAGCGTGACGTAATTATGGATACTAGTAGTGTCCTTTTCAAGCGTGACGTAATTATGGATACTAGTAGTGTCCTTCTCAAACATGAAAAAATTTGCTATTTAAAAGATACTTGTATTCCGAAATAACAAGAAAGATGAACATTCCAAAACAAAGACCTGTGTTTTGATCAATTAAAGCGCTGATCTAGATAAGTAGTTTTCAAACGCTACACTAGGTGGCGCAGAGCAGTTTGGTATATAAATATTTTCAGCATTTTCGAATTCAATACCAATCTTACCAAATCAAACTGTTTAAACATAGGGGTATCAGATTAGCCACACTACTAAGTTGGACATTAGCGAGGACCGTTTAAACATAGGGGTATCAGATTAGCCACACTACTAAGTTGGATATTAGCGAGCCATCTAGGGGACATGTCCATCTGTTCCTATTTATTCAAAGCAACAAAACTGAACAAAAAGAGAAGTGAAAATTTGTAACATTTAATTTCTTTTAAGATTGGATAAGATGTACGTAATATTAGTAAATAAAATGAAATAAGCAATTCAAGAATTCTCCCTAGTGTGAAAAAGTTGTATGTCTCGTTTGTGTTGAAGGTCGAAGGTTTGAATTTGAGATACGTTTTTTCCTCTTGCAAAGCGGTATGTCTGCGGACTCACACTACTAGAAACAGGGTTTCGATATCCCTATTGGGCAGAGAACGGGTAGCCCATTGTGTGGCTTTAATAAAAACTAATTGTTCTATTTCTTTTATACCTTATTTAAAATTATAATATCAAACACGCACATACACAACACTAAAATTCCCCGCTCGGACAATGGTAAGTTTCCGGGCTTACAACACTAAAATCAGAGGTTCGATTCCTCTCGGTAGCTACAGCAGATACTCCGATGTGCCTTTGAAAAAAGAAAACGTGAACACAACGCTGATCTATTGAATAGTAACATTTTATTTATCAATAATAGGGGAGGCTGTGCCCCGTTTTCAATACATCAAATTCTTGTGTGCCACAAATCAACGCGATGTGCGTGATTTTAATCTTAGTTATTTAACACTTTTCAGGAAAGACCGAGACCAGAGTTTGCTGCAAAAGCGCCATCTATAGAGAGAAACCCTATCACAGGTGTTAAGGAACCCTTCTTTCCCAGCGCCTTACGAATAAAGAGAATGGCTGCGGGTATTGGAGCCCTCTTTCTGATGGTAAAAAAAAATCAGTGACGCTGCTTAATGTGAAATAGTAATGTTAAAATGGATATCAGTCAGTTTAATGTGAAATAGTAATGTTAAAATGGATATCAGTCAGTTTAATGTGAAATAGTAATGTTAAAATGAATATCAGTCACTGTTTAATATGAAGTAGTGATGTAAAAACGGATATCATTCACTGTTTAATATGAAATAGTGATGTAAAAACAGATATCATTCACTGTTTAATGTGAAATAGTGATGTAAAAACGGATATCATTCACTGTTTAATATGAAATAGTGATGTAAAAACGGATATCATTCACTGTTTAATGTGAAATAGTGATGTAAAAACAGATATCATTCACTGTTTAATGTGAAATAGTGATGTAATAGTTGAAAGCATTCATTGTTTAATGAGAAATAGTAATGTTAAAATGAATATCAGTCACTGTTTAATGTGAAGTAGTGATGTAAAAACAGATATTCACTGTTTAATGTGAAATAGTGATGTAATAGTTGAAAGCATTCATTGTTTAATGAGAAATAGTAATGTTAAAATGAATATCAGTCACTGTAATGTGAAGTAGTGATGTAAAAACGGATATCATTCACTGTTTAATATGAAATAGTGATGTAAAAACGGATATCGTTCACTGTTTAATGTGAAATAGTGATGTAAAAACGGATATCATTCACTGTTTAATGTGAAATAGTGATGTAAAAACGGATATCATTCATTATTTAATGAGAAATAGTAATGTAAAAACAGATATCATTCACTGTTTAATGTGAAATAGTAATGTTAAAATGGATATCAGTCACTATTTAATGTGAAATAGTGATATAAAAATTGATATTGGTCACGCTGTTAAATGTGAAATAGTGTATAAAAGTGGCTCTCAGTCACGCTGTTTGATATGAAATAGTGATATAAAAATGGCTATCAGTCACTGTTTCATATGAAATAGATATAAAAAGAGATATTAGTCATACTGTTTAGATGTGTAATAGTAATAAAGCGTTTCACCTTTCAACACGAAGGTGAATAAAGTTGCGTCACATACTTTAAACATATTTTACGGAATGTTTCGATTTTTGACGACCAGATTTTATTCACGTCAAAATTGTTCAATAAATGTCAGTTTTATGCTAGATTATTCAGAAATTATAAATTACTTTTCCTTTTTACCAACAGCTGGCGCTAATAATAATTTTCATCGTGGCAGTGATTATCTACCGAGTATTAGTGTCCATTCCACTCTTTCAAAGTAAAACGTTTCGGGGCGTGGCTTCTCCAATCGCAAGTTCTACAGGCGCATGCGTGAACTTGATTTTCATCATGGCTCTGGGAAGAGTGTACGAGACGTTAGCCTTGAAGCTAACTCAATGGGGTGTGTCTTCGGTGGTTTCTTTTTGTTTTTTTCAATCTCATAACGTGCTGTATTTAACTTAGAAGTTATTATATAGTGTCTATATAATTCTCGCCTAACGAGCTTGTTTTAATTTAATATATTGTCGTAATTATTCTATTGCTCTCACGAGGGATTAAGTAAATAGATTTTCGTGTTTTAATTGCTACCGTATATGCTCATGACTAGTGTTTGCCGGCCAGGTTATAAAATGGTCACGTGCTAGAAATATGAAAATCGTATTGGATGTAATTTAAACAAATAAACGGGTTAGAACTGAATACACAAATTTGTATTGTGGAATATAATATTATCTCTGAATTACAGTATTAATTGAAGTTAAACGATTATTGTATTTGATAAAAGCTGATAAGTTACGCAAGTTATACCTTTATAGAAACAGAAACTTATTTTGATTTGATTTTCACTAATCCTTTTTATTATTTAATAATCTTTGCGGAGAGCTACACAAATTACTTTTTTTGCGCGTGGCTTTTCCTAATTAGGAAGAAAAAAAAATGTATCCCAGAACGGCTGGTATGGGTATTAACACTTTCACTAATAATACAGAGAACAAAATTTCGACCTTCTTAAGTTACCTTCAGGTTAACAAAGAAGATGATCTAGGAAAGTCAAAACGTTATTCTCTGCTTTATTGGTAAAAGTGTTAATACCCATATCATCCATTCTGGGATACGTTTTTACTTCAAATGGGTTTCTCGTCATAAAAAATGACGGATTAGAGGGTAAGCAGTTGGTCAACAGCACCTATCACTAACTTTTAGGTTATACTTGTGATTAGAGGGTAAGCAACTGGTCAACAGCACCTATCACTAACTTGTAGGTTATACTTGTGATTAGAGGGTAAGCAACTGGTCAACAGCACCTATCACCAACTTGTAGGTTATACTTGTGATTAGAGGGTAAGCAACTGGTCAACAGCACCTATCACTAACTTGTAGGTTATACTTGTGATTAGAGGGTAAGCAGTTGGTCAACAGCACCTATCACTAACTTTTAGGCTATACTTGTGTGAGGGAATTGTGGAATTTGAACACTTTTAACCGTTTAACTGTTTTGTTTATATAGATAAACAACTCTACCGGTGTAAGGTTTAATTTCATATACACAACAGTAAAAAACGTGTTCTAATATTTCATTACTCATCTGAAACTGGTAAACTTTAGAAAACGTAACTGGTAATACCCTTTATTCAGAGTTCCAGTTGTAGCTGTTCATACTGAGACACAAACGTGCTTGTCCTTGGCCCAGTCCCGGTATGGCCAAGAGGTTAAGGCACTCGACTTGTAATCCGAGAGTCGCGGGTCCGAATCCCCGTAATACCAAACACGATCGCCCTTTCAGCTGTGGAGGCTTTATAATTTACGGTCAGTCCCACTATTCGTCAGTAAAACAATAGCTCAATAGTTGGCAGTCGGCGATAATGGATAGCTGCCCTTCCCTCCAGTCTCACACTACTAAATTAGGGACGGTTAGCGCAGATGGCCCTCGTGTAGCTTTGCGCGAAATTCAAAACAAACTAAGCCCATGGCCCCAAAGTGCTGAACGATTTTTACTTCTTTTTGTTTTTGTTTGCAATTGTGGGACGCGAACCACGAATTTTCGCATTCACAGTACGGACACAATATTTCCACTAAGAAACCGGCTGTCACTCTTATAACGCATACGTGCATAGTTTAAAGTGTGGGGTCTATTTTGTGGTATTGGCCAGATTCAAGTCTGCTTCGCCAGTTCGTAAATCCAGAGCTTTACAAGAGGGGCCAAACCTTGTTCTATTTATTGAGTAAATATGACACGTAGTGAGATTTGTAGTTCATATGCAAACCTCGAGATTTCGGGCTCTTTTCAGTGACAAAAGCAGATTAAAAAAGCTAATTACATATGTACTCGAAACACTTGTTACTGGATTGACCATCTTAAGTTCAGTGTGTTCTCCAGAATCGTTTCTGGTTTATGATTACATAAATTATAGTCCCCTGCTAGTACAGCGGTATGTCTCCAGATTTACAACGCTAAAATCAGGGGTTCGATTCCTCTCGGTGGGCTTAACAGATAGCCCGATGTGGCTTTGCTACAAGAAAAACACAAAAAACACATATATAAATTATTAGCTTTAAGACACTTCGAAGTGTTAGGATCTCCGAGTCTTGTCACGTGCTTACCAGCAGAAGACATGGTCTGTAATAACAATCAATTTCAGGGATTAAAAATAAATACACGAGTGATTACTTATCAATATACGAGGTTAAAATTAAATCAGAAACCTCTCGATTTTAAGAGTATAATTTTTAATAACATAAATCAGGATGTGCTTTCCGTTTTCCTTTTCAGAAATGCATCGAACTCAGACCGATTTAATCGTGCTTTCCGTTTTCCTTTTCAGAAATGCATCGAACTCAGACCGATTTCGAGAACAACTTGACTTTCAAAGTATTTATCTTCCAATTTGTCAACTTTTACTCATCCATATTTTACATTGCGTTTTTCAAAGGCAGGTCAGTATGTTCCCTTGATATTTTGTCACAACATTACACTAACACACCAGGGGGGGGGAGCGTTTTCCTTTGTTCATTTCTGGAGTGTCTATATTTATCCATAACTGAAACAGCAAAAATATTTCGGGGAAAGAAGTTATGGTGTAAAATACGATGGGTTTTCTTTTGGTGATTCTTTCCTAATTATTCTGGATACTTGTTTAAAATAGCTGTTCACAGACTAACAGGACATTTAAAGTTCTCACGTGACAGGTAAGTATAATGTTTGATAGGTGTCCAGAGAATAACAGTTTGTTCCTTATAAGTAGGATGCGACTAACTTTCTACAAGATGTTTATTCCTATGATAGGTGGCTCTTAACGTAATAAACAAAACTATAATAGAAGTAACATACCTAATTCTCATATCATTCCTAACATTAGTGTGCTATGCTTCTCGGTTGAAATCTTAAACGATTGACCAACTATAACAACATTTTTCTAAATACTTCTCATTAGATTATATCGCAGAATTAGTCTTACAACTATTATTGTACTCGTTATTGCTAATATTATTTCCGTGTTAAACAATAAATTGTAGTCTGTATCTTTGTTCTGTTCTTTTAGGTTTGTGGGGTATCCTGGCCACTATCAGCATTTGTTGGGACTCAGAAACGAAGACGTAAGTAACAACGTCATTGTTCTTATTTCACAGAAGTCTTAAAATGATACACTCTTGGATGCATAGTAGGAGAATCCAAGGGTTAGGTTCCTGGTTCATTAAAAACCCTTTGATGTGCATTACATACTATCTTGTTTATTTGATATAAAAGTTAATTAAACACATCAACATGTTATATCACTATTCATAATTATTCCGTAATGTATTCCAATTAGCAGGTCAGGGCTAAAGTTGTAATGCTTTTTAAAGACTTTATATTCTCTCGTGGCCTTAAAGATGATCGGTGAGAGACCTTATCTTAATTTATGCAATTTTAAAAACAACAGACAGTCCAATAAGTAAGGTAAAGAAAACGTCCAACGTTAAAATTCCATAGCATAACGTATTACGTCTCAAAGACATCTTTTGGGTCAGCTATTCCTATTTGAATGTAATAATTGAAAGCCCTGGCAAATAGAATACTACAGGGTGGTTGCTAGAAAAGCGGAAAATTTGTCAAACAGCTATTTATTTTTACAAAGTTTTTTAAAGGCATATGTTATATTACACTTGTAGATGCTCAAAATGCATTTTATGATATTAAAATCATGCATTTTATTCATGATGTAAAGAATTCAAAATAGAAATGAGTAAGCACGCATTTTATTCATGATCTCATCTGACCCTCAAATTTTCCACTTTTCTAGCGACCACCCTGTATATTACAACAGTGAAGTCATTGGTATTTCAACAACTCTGTATGTACATTGTTATCAATGCTAATATTAAATACAGTGCTCAACAGATACCGAAGTGTTTTGTAATCTGTAGGGAAGTACTTTAACATATCTTTGCAGGCCATATCTGTTATCCATCGAATATCAAACAAACTATTAATAATGCTTCAACTATTTATTCATCAACAGCGTTTTATAATAATTCTATATTAGTGGAAGTATTCTATTTAATTTGAATGTTGGATAATGGAATATTATTGGAAGTTTTCTGTCATAACATTATATTACTGGAAGTGTTCTGTCTACGACTACAGTGTTCTGTCATAACATTATATTACTGGAAGTGTTCTGTCTACGACTACAGTGTTCTGTCATAACATTATATTACTGGAAGTGTTCTGTCTACTACAACAGTGTTCTGTCATAACATTATATTACGGGAAATGTTCTGTCTACTACAACAGTGTTCTGTCATAACATTATATTACTGGAAGTGTTCTGTCTACTACAACAGTTTTCTGTCATAACATTATATTACTGGAAATGTTCTGTCTACTACAACAGTTTTCTGTCATAACATTATATTACTGGAAATGTTCTGTCTACTACAACAGTTTTCTGTCATAACATTATATTACTGGAAGTGTTTTGTCTACGACTACAGTGTTCTGTCATAACATTATATTGCTAGAAGTGTTCTGTCTACGACAACAGTGTTCCATCATAACACTGTATTAGTTTAGATGTTTTATGTAATTTAGTGACGTTTTTTAATAACCCTGTATGAGTTTAGATGTTTTATGTAATTTAGTAACGTCTTCTAATAACACTATGTTAGTTTAAATGTTTTATGTAATTTAGTAACGTTTTCTAATAACACTGTATAAGTTTAGATGTTTTATGTAACTTAGTAACGTTTTCTAATAACACTACATTAGTTTAGATGTTTTATGTAACTTAGTAACGTTTTCTAATAACACTACATTAGTTTAGATGTTTTATGTAACTTAGTAACGTTTTCTAATAACACTACATTAGTTTAGATGTTTTGTGTAATTTAGTAACGTTTTCTAATAACACTACATTAGTTTAGATGTTTTATGTAATTTAGTAACGTTTTCTAATAACACAATATCAGTTTAAATGTTTTATGTAATTTAGTAACATTTTCCAGTAAAACTATATTAATTTAAATGTTTCATGTTATTCAATGGCGTTTCCTAGTAACACTATATTAGTTTAAATGTTTTATGTAATTCAACATTATTTATTAATTACACTATATTAGTTTAAATGTTTTATGTAATTCAACATTATTTATTAATTACACTATATTAGTTTAAATGTTATATGTAATTCAACATTATTTATTAATTACACTATATTAGTTTAAATGTTTTATGTAATTCAACATTATTTATTAATTACACTATATTAGTTTAAATGTTTTATGTAATTCAACATTATTTATTAATTACACTATATTAGTTTAAATGTTTTATGTAATTCAACATTATTTATTAATAACATATATTAGTTTAAATGTTTTATGTAATTCAACATTATTTATTAATTACACTATATTAGTTTAAATGTTATATGTAATTCAACATTATTTATTAATTACACTATATTAGTTTAAATGTTATATGTAATTCAACATTATTTATTAATTACGCTATATTAGTTTAAATGTTATATGTAATTCAACATTATTTATTAATTACACTATATTAGTTTAAATGTTTTATGTAATTTAACATTATTTATTAATTACACTATATTAGTTTAAATGTTTTATGTAATTCAACATTATTTATTAATTACACTATATTAGTTTAAATGTTATATGTAATTCAACATTATTAATTACACTATATTAGTTTAAATGTTTTATGTAATTCAACATTATTTATTAATTACACTATATTAGTTTAAATGTTTTATGTAATTCAACATTATTTATTAATTACACTATATTAGTTTAAATGTTTTATGTAATTCAACATTATTTATTAATTACACTATATTAGTTTAAATGTTTTATGTAATTCAACATTATTTATTAATAACATATATTAGTTTAAATGTTATATGTAATTCAACATTATTTATTAATTACACTATATTAGTTTAAATGTTATATGTAATTCAACATTATTTATTAATTACACTATATTAGTTTAAATGTTATATGTAATTCAACATTATTTATTAATTACACTATATTAGTTTAAATGTTTTATGTAATTCAACATTATTAATTACGCTATATTAGTTTAAATGTTTTATGTAATTCAACATTATTTATTAATTACACTATATTAGTTTAAATGTTTTATGTAATTCAACATTATTTATTAATTACACTATATTAGTTTAAATGTTTTATGTAATTTAACATTATTTATTAATTACACTATATTAGTTTAAATGTTATATGTAATTCAACATTATTAATTACACTATATTAGTTTAAATGTTTTATGTAATTCAACATTATTTATTAATTACACTATATTAGTTTAAATGTTTTATGTAATTCAACATTATTTATTAATTACACTATATTAGTTTAAATGTTTTATGTAATTCAACATTATTTATTAATAACATATATTAGTTTAAATGTTATATGTAATTCAACATTATTTATTAATTACACTATATTAGTTTAAATGTTATATGTGATTCAACATTATTTATTAATTACACTATATTAGTTTAAATGTTTTATGTAATTTAACATTATTTATTAATTACACTATATTAGTTTAAATGTTTTATGTAATTCAACATTATTTATTAATTACACTATATTAGTTTAAATGTTATATGTAATTCAACATTATTAATTACACTATATTAGTTTAAATGTTTTATGTAATTCAACATTATTTATTAATTACACTATATTAATTTAAATGTTTTATGTAATTCAACATTATTTATTAATTACACTATATTAGTTTAAATGTTTTATGTAATTCAACATTATTTATTAATTACACTATATTAGTTTAAATGTTTTATGTAATTCAACATTATTTATTAATAACATATATTAGTTTAAATGTTATATGTAATTCAACATTATTTATTAATTACACTATATTAGTTTAAATGTTATATGTAATTCAACATTATTTATTAATTACACTATATTAGTTTAAATGTTATATGTAATTCAACATTATTTATTAATTACACTATATTAGTTTAAATGTTTTATGTAATTCAACATTATTTATTAATTACACTATATTAGTTTAAATGTTTTATGTAATTCAACATTATTTATTAATTACACTATATTAGTTTAAATGTTTTATGTAATTCAACATTATTTATTAATTACACTATATTAGTTTAAATGTTTTATGTAATTCAACATTATTTATTAATAACATATATTAGTTTAAATGTTTTATGTAATTCAACATTATTTATTAATTACACTATATTAGTTTAAATGTTATATGTAATTCAACATTATTTATTAATTACACTATATTAGTTTAAATGTTATATGTAATTCAACATTATTTATTAATTACACTATATTAGTTTAAATGTTTTATGTAATTCAACATTATTTATTAATTACACTATATTAGTTTAAATGTTTTATGTAATTTAACATTATTTATTAATTACACTATATTAGTTTAAATGTTTTATGTAATTCAACATTATTTATTAATTACACTATATTAGTTTAAATGTTATATGTAATTCAACATTATTAATTACACTATATTAGTTTAAATGTTTTATGTAATTCAACATTATTTATTAATTACACTATATTAGTTTAAATGTTTTATGTAATTCAACATTATTTATTAATTACACTATATTAGTTTAAATGTTTTATGTAATTCAACATTATTTATTAATTACACTATATTAGTTTAAATGTTTTATGTAATTCAACATTATTTATTAATAACATATATTAGTTTAAATGTTATATGTAATTCAACATTATTTATTAATTACACTATATTAGTTTAAATGTTATATGTAATTCAACATTATTTATTAATTACACTATATTAGTTTAAATGTTATATGTAATTCAACATTATTTATTAATTACACTATATTAGTTTAAATGTTTTATGTAATTCAACATTATTAATTACGCTATATTAGTTTAAATGTTTTATGTAATTCAACATTATTTATTAATTACACTATATTAGTTTAAATGTTTTATGTAATTCAACATTATTTATTAATTACACTATATTAGTTTAAATGTTTTATGTAATTTAACATTATTTATTAATTACACTATATTAGTTTAAATGTTATATGTAATTCAACATTATTAATTACACTATATTAGTTTAAATGTTTTATGTAATTCAACATTATTTATTAATTACACTATATTAGTTTAAATGTTTTATGTAATTCAACATTATTTATTAATTACACTATATTAGTTTAAATGTTTTATGTAATTCAACATTATTTATTAATAACATATATTAGTTTAAATGTTATATGTAATTCAACATTATTTATTAATTACACTATATTAGTTTAAATGTTATATGTGATTCAACATTATTTATTAATTACACTATATTAGTTTAAATGTTTTATGTAATTTAACATTATTTATTAATTACACTATATTAGTTTAAATGTTTTATGTAATTCAACATTATTTATTAATTACACTATATTAGTTTAAATGTTATATGTAATTCAACATTATTAATTACACTATATTAGTTTAAATGTTTTATGTAATTCAACATTATTTATTAATTACACTATATTAATTTAAATGTTTTATGTAATTCAACATTATTTATTAATTACACTATATTAGTTTAAATGTTTTATGTAATTCAACATTATTTATTAATTACACTATATTAGTTTAAATGTTTTATGTAATTCAACATTATTTATTAATAACATATATTAGTTTAAATGTTATATGTAATTCAACATTATTTATTAATTACACTATATTAGTTTAAATGTTATATGTAATTCAACATTATTTATTAATTACACTATATTAGTTTAAATGTTATATGTAATTCAACATTATTTATTAATTACACTATATTAGTTTAAATGTTTTATGTAATTCAACATTATTAATTACACTATATTAGTTTAAATGTTATATGTAATTCAACATTATTTATTAATTACACTATATTAGTTTAAATGTTTTACGTAATTCAACATTATTTATTAATTACACTATATTAGTTTAAATGTTTTATGTAATTCAACATTATTTATTAATTACACTATATTAGTTTAAATGTTATATGTAATTCAACATTATTAATTACACTATATTAGTGAAGTGTTCTGTCTAATTAAAGTGTAACGGAAGCGGCTGTCTGAGTGAGCTCGCACAACAACTTGCGATCATCATGGTGGGAAAACAGATTATAAACAACGCACAAGAAATTCTTGTTCCGTAAGTATTTATTGTATCTGTTTGTAAGAAAATGTACGAAACTAGAGGAACGTGCCTTTGTGTTTATTGTTTTACCCATCATTGTCAATATTATTAATGTCAAAGATCTTTTAACTGTATACAAAAACTTTGGAGAAAAATAGCCTAACAGACGTCAATGTTTGTCCTCGCGCCATTTTGTTTTTGTTTCTTTAAATGTGGCTTCATCACCCTACACCTTACTATTTACTACTAAATTACTTGTAAAAACAAATAAAAATTAAAATAATCACCTCGATGATAAACAACCAGTTTCTCTTGTTACTTTTCAAGTACATTCGTGCATTCAGTACTAAGGATATTACTTTGAAAGAACCTTGCATGTTCATGGTGATTTTGACGTACATCCATGAATCCAGTTGAGTCTATTTTGTTTTGTTGGATTTCGCGCAATGCTACACAAATACCACCTACAATAGCCATGCGTAACTTATTTCGTTTTATTTATTTTGGGTGATAGAACCTCAAATTTTTATAGTCCCTTTTTGTTCACCACTGATCATAACTCGACCTCAGATTAGTAAATCATATTCTAATAATCTAGTCTCAAGCGAATAAAAACTGTTATTCAAATGCTTATATAAAGATAACTCGGCCCTAATTCAGTTCCGAGAGAACCCAATAGTCATCATATGAAGTCTAAATTTTTAAAATCTCTACTATACGAAAGTACGGTTTGGAACAGTCCCTTATTTGGTACGACCCATTTTCAAGTGAATTGATTCTATCAGACCTGCAATAATCCCTTAAAACAATCTCTCCCCCACCAGTTTTTATATTGAAATAAACACAGTGAAATGATCTCCCCCTAAAAAAAATAGCCTCCCCACATTTTGGTTCCTGAAGTAAACAAGCGATGTACTTTGCACAATTTACAATTACCACATAACTTTTTTCTATTATACTTTTAAACATAATAGTATCAAACAATTCTTCCTATCTCATAATTTAGGCCCGGCATGACCAAGCGCGTTAAGACGTGGGCTTCGTAATCCGAGGGTCGCGGGTTTGCGCCCAAGTCGTGCCAAACATGCTCACCCTCCCAGCCGTGGGGGCGTTATGATGTGACAGTCAATCCCACTATTCGCTGGTACAAGAGTAGCTCAAGAGTTGGCAGTGAGGGCGGTGATGACTGGCTGCCTTCCCTCTAGCCTTACATTGCTAAATTAGGGACGGCTAGCGCAGATAGCCCTCGAGTAGCTTTGTGCGAAATTCAAAAACAAACATACTAATAATACAAGCTAAAAGTATTATTACACTGCACAATATAGTTCCATGATTGTAGTTTTAATTCTATATTAGAAGACCCTTTTATCGGTGCATCTTATAAGTAACGAACCACAAATTTTGGTATTACGTGTTGGCTGGCTTAGCGGAGTTGTTAAGACGCTCGCGGGTTTCAGTTCTCATCACCAAGCATGTTTCGGAGAAGGCATTATAGTGCGAGTTGTTCATTGGTTCAAACAATAAATTAAAGAGAATATCTGAAGAGTTAGCTGTCTTCTCTTTAGTTTATCGTTGCTAAATTAGGGAAGGCTATCGTAGATAGTTCTCATGTAGTTTTACTCAAAACAAGCAACCCAACCTGTACGATGTTGTAGTTCTCATGTAGTTTTACTCAAAACAAACAACTCAACCTGTACGATGTTGTAGTTCTCATGTAGTTTTATTCAAAACAAACAACTCAACCTGTACGATGTTGTAGTTCTCATGTAGTTTTATTCAAAACAAACAACCCAACCTGTACGATGTTGTAGTTCTCATGTAGGTTTATTCAGAACAAACAACCCAACCTGAACGATGTTGTAGTTCTCATGTAGGTTTATTCAGAACAAACAACCCAACCTGAACGATGTTGTAGTTCTCATGTAGGTTTATTCAGAACAAACAACCCAACCTGAACGATGTTGTAGTTCTCATGTAGTTTTATTCAAAACAAACAACCCAACCTGAACGATGTTGTAGTTCTCATGTAGTTTTATTCAAAACAAACAACCCAACCTGAACGATGTTGTAGTTCTCATGTAGTTTTATTCAGAACAAACAACTCAACCTGAACGATGTTGTAGTTCTCATGTAGTTTTATTCAAAACAAACAACCCAACCTGAACAATGTTGTAGTTCTCATGTAGTTTCATTCAAAACAAACAACCCAACCTGTACGATGTTGTAGTTCTCATGTAGTTTTATTCAGAACAAACAACTCAACCTGAACGATGCTGTAGTTCTCATGTAGTTTTATTCAAAACAAACAACTCAACCTGAACGATGCTGTAGTTCTCATGTAGTTTTATTCAAAACAAACAATCCAACCTGTACGATGTTGTAGTTCTCATGTAGTTTTATTCAAAACAAACAACCCAACCTGAACGATGTTGACTGGCTGCCTCGAGGTTCGTTTCATCCGGGTGTTTCTGGATCATAAATATACAAGTTGTTTGAAGCCGTCTTTTTTTTTTTCAATTATTAAAATATTAAATAGTAAAGGCAGCTCAGATATGTTTAAAATTTGAATAACCCATTCGGTAATTTGTTCCATTTTCGGCTGTAAACTTTCAGAAAACTAAAAGCCTGGTGGCACAAAAAGAAAACTAAAATGGAAGTCCGAACAACAAGATGGGAAGAAGATTACCAACTAATAGATAACGAAGGGTTATTTCAGGAGTACCTGGAGATGGGTGAGTGTATACAATCATAATTAGACATTTACTTAAATAATAAACAGTACCGTTGTTCAGGTTACATTTTATTTGATGGGAACAGCAAAATTATTTCCCGTGTGTTTGTTTATTTTCAAGCAAAGCCACATCAGGTTACCTGCTGTGTTCACCGTGGAGATTTTAACGTTGTGAGTTCTTAAACTTACAGCCTTTGCACCTGGAGACAGCTGCTTTCATCCATGTCAGATGCAAGTTTTTCAAGCACGTTTCTATCTGCTAGCGCTTGTCACGATCAGGAAACACGCTGCCCGTGGTTTGAAGATGCCTTTCGAACTGGGCCCGGCATGGCCAACGGTGTTAAAACATGCGACTCGTAATCTGAGGGGCGCGGGTTCGCATCCCTGTCGCGCCAAACATGCTTTCCCTTTCAGCCGTGGGGGCGTTATAATGTTACGGTCAATCCCACTATTCGTTGGTAAAAGAGTAGGCCAAGAGTTGGCGATGGGTGGTGATGACTAGCTGCCTTCCTTCTAGTCTTACACTCCTAAATTAAGGACGGCTAGCGCAGATAGCCCTCGAGTAGCTTTGCGCGAAATTCAAAAACAAACAAACAAACAAGAACAAAGCTACACAAATGGGTTTTTCTGTGTCGTGCCCACCACGGGTATTGTATGTTAATCACGCGTTTAACGTTTTTTATGTTCCTTTTCACAATAACAAATAATTTGTTTTACACCCATTGGGCTTTCTTGTACTGTGCTTACCACGGGTATTGAAACCCGGATTTTAGCGTTACAAGCTTTCAGACATACAGCTGAGTCACTGTGGTGCAGGGAAGAAGGGACACACTTCCGTGAAGGATTAGTTTCAGGTCCTAACTGGGACATCGTAATGTGGTCCTTAAGATGTACTTCATAAATATCCGTTGATTTTTATCTTGTACTAATGATAAATCTATAACATTTCAGTTCCTTTTAACGAGTGTAAGTTCACAGCACAGATAATAATAAATGTCCACCTACCGGCAGTTCTTCAATTCGGGTTCATCACCATATTTGTGGCAGCCTTTCCTCTGGCACCACTTTTTGCTCTGCTTAACAACTGGGTTGAGATAAGACTTGATGCCCAGAAATTTGTGTGTGAAACTCGGAGAACAGTTGCAGAGCGAGCTCAGAACATAGGAGTTTGGTTTACCATCCTGGAGTTTGTGGCTCACCTGGCTGTTATCAGCAATGTAAGTTTTATGTAGTCTCCATTTTGAGCTTTAATAAAACTATTATTATACCTAAACAACTGAAACTTGGTGTTATATGTTCCAGCTTGATTAAATAATTCCTGAAAATATGTACATTTTTTTTTCATTATAGAGTTTTAGTTATTTACCTTTAGCAATAATGGTCTCATTAGAGATCAAAATAAAAATGTTATTTTTGGAGCACCCTGTGTGTTAGGCTTAAGGGGTTTGAAGCAAGTCGGGATGTTTTACACTTTATTTCTGACAACACACGACTATTTAAATTTGCCTCTTCGTTTGTTTGATTTTTTCTGGTTTTGAAAGATATGTATGTTTGAAGTTGTGTAAAATAGACGAAAAGGTGTGACAACACCCTGAGGAATTTACTACACGTACAAAAATATCTATACATAGCATAAGATATCATCTTAATTCGTTACTGAAGTTTACAGCTCTGAAAACGACAAAAATCACCATTTGTTTTTACTTAATTCAGAATAAATGAGATTATGAGTGTTTCTCAGGGCTGGGTATTAATACTTATTGATAAAGCAAAGACTTTCTTAGGCCATCTTCAGGTTAGCAAAGATGACCTAAATAGGTCGAAGCGTTGTTCTCTCCTTTATTAGTAAGTGTTTATGCCCAAACCAACCATCCTGAGATACATTTTTATTTCAGGTGAGTTTCTCGCCATCACGAAGATGAAATTATAGTTAAATTTGAAATTACGAACCTAAACAACACTTTATGTACGCTTGGAGTAAATGATTCTTGGTGTTCATGTGTGTCTTTTTGTTATTAAGCACAGAAATACACAATGTGATATTTGGGTTGCACTCTCCACTGATATAAAAATCCTGTTATTTGTGTTATAAGCCAGCATACTTATCAGTGAGCCACTAGGTACATCTATCTTTAATTCTGGATTACCGATCAATCAGAGGACAGAAGGACAAGCAGTACCCTCAGTCGTGATGGGTTTTTTTCGTTTCCTTGAGGTAAATAACAGGTTTATTTCACTTTTAAAACTTGCTAAAAGAGCAAAACAAGTTCAGTAGCATCACGTCTCGAATCTTGGATCCAACAGCTCAGTAGGTAACATCGATTTGTTTATCTGCGAAAATAACGAATTGCTCGTCTCTTGTTGTTCAAAACAAAAGTAGTCGCTTACCTTGATTTTCATATATATTCTAAAACATTTACCTTTGATGTACTATATTCAGTGGATATAATGTTACTACTTTTTGTTGTCATGCTTTTCTTGTTATGTATCTTACCCTACAGGCCTTCCTCATCGCCTTTACATCTGAATTTCTTCCCAAGTTGGTGTACATGTACGAGTACAACTGGAATTTGGAGGGTTACGTCAATTTCACTCTTGCTCTGGCCCCGAATGGGACATTAACTCAGGAGTGCAGGTTTGTATAAATATTACATGATCTCACTAAACCCCATATATATATAAAGTCGTTTTGCATATGTCTGTGTATATGTTTTCCTCATAGCAAAGCCACATTGGGCTACCTATTTAATCCATTGAGAGAAATCGAATCACCGATTTTAGCATTGTAACTTCGAAGACTTACCACTGTCCCACCAGGGATGTCGTTTTGTAACTGTAGAATTGTGTTAATCCTGATGAGAAAGGCTAAATAGAAATACCCTGCACTGTTATATCCGAGGATACCATTCCAGATTTTTTATATATATCTAATTTATTTGTTTCATCTTCTAATATTTTATTACGAGTTTTAGTGTCAGAAGAATGGGAAATGAATTCATTTTCCCATAAATTTGAAATGTATTCTTTATTGAGTGAATTACACTATATTTCTTTATTGTTACTTCATCTTAAAGTTTGGTTATAATAGTATATTTAATTTTAACATACTTTTATCATAGAAATACTTATACATTGTTATCTTAATATATATCATTCAGGACAAATCCAAATATCCTAAGTTGGTTAAACATCTTGAAATGTTATTGTGAATAAAGCTAAAGATATCATTAACAACTGATAATACAATTTACTCTTATCTTTACAAATAAAAACGTAAGAAAAGTGTATTTCATTCTGGTCTTTATTATCATGTTGGATTTTAGTTTTGCTCTCTATAGGAAGTAAACTCTAAATCACGTGTTGATGCACATTTTCACAAACCAGTGAGTTTAGTGTTTCTGATAAATATAAGTGAACCTGAGAATAGTTGGTGAAATAAGGAAAGGTGTGGGCACACTTGTGATAGGAGCGTGCACTAAAACACAAACCAAAACTGACAGTACAAAGCTTTTCCTCAGTGTGGATTCCTGTACGTGGTGTGAGGACCTCTCAGAGAAAGTTTTGTTCTTTCAGTTAACCTCCTATGGAATCTAAACATCCACCCATTTGTTTGCCATGCGTGACAACCCCCTAACACACCACTTTGGTGTTGAAGTATTGTAGACGGGTGATCTTATGGTGGCCCCTAAGGGTCAATTGTTTGGTTTACTTGGGCTAGGGTCAACTAATTACCAGTGTTGGACATTTTCAACGGGTGTTATAGATATTGTGTCTGATGTTGGTGTTTGTGTATAGTGTTCATGAGACCATGGCATTGCTGCAGTGCCCTTGTTTGACACTGTAGTGCGTCTCCTCATCGGACTCCATGATAAGTGGACAACAAAATATTTTTTTCTTCATTATAGATCCCCAACTCAAAATCAAAATAAAATCATAAAAAACAGACCATAAGTAAACGAGCAGATCCTGAAGATTCTGAGCAGCAGACTTCAACTTCTTCAATACCTTTACCTGATCTTCTGATATTACATTCTTCTGGCATTTCCTCGAGTCCATCTTCTTCTTTAGCCCCGAAGTGAAGAAAGATTATTTGTTCATGCTCTCAGTCACTGTTATCTTCAGCTACCAACAGAGACCTGCCCATTCGACCCAGGGCAGGATTCATGTAGGTTGATAGACCTTCTAATAAAGAGAAATAACATGGTCAGAAACAAAAGAGTTCTCTGCCCAATTCTCTTTCACATAAGTAAAAATGTTCACTTTAATGCAGTGGAACTGCAAAGGTTTCTGTTCTAACTTGAATAACATCAAAGTGCTGATTGAGTCTTACCATCCTGTGTCTTTCCTCACGTACAGGAAACGTTTCTGAAACCTGCCAATAGAGTCACATTTGAGAAGTTTTCTTTGTAAACAAAAGGCAGGTTGGATGATGGACGAATGCATGGAGGGGGTGGCACTGCTAGTCGATCAGCATGCACCTGCCCTGTCATTACTACTCAAAACATCCTTAGATGCTGTAGCCATCTGTGTTTCATTGGGTCGTGTCACCACCAGTCTCCTGGAGACCCCTATGACTAATTAGAACTTGATGCTCTCATTGAACAGTTCCCATCTCCATTTTTATTCAGGAGAACTTTAATAGACATAATCCTCTCTGGGTTGGTGCTGATATTTATGGGAGGGGTCATTCTCTTGAGTTTGTGCTTTCAGATTATAATCTCTTTCTCTCAGTACTGGTTTTTATATTTATTTTTATGGACCTAATCAATCTTTTACCACTGTTTATCTCTCTGTCTGCTCCCCTTCATTTTTTTCTCATGGAGAACTGACAGTGACAGTGAGGAAGAGTGACTGTAGTCGATACCACCCGACCCGCTTGCCATGGTGGAAGCTGGACCACGCCAATTAGGCCTCTTTCACTGCACTCTCGGAACTTCATGATGCTATTGTCTGTAAGCCATCGATAGATGAATGTGTGGCAGCAGTAATTGACTGTATTGTCCAAGCAGTTGTTAAATCTATTCCTAAAACCTCGACACGTTTTTCACAGCATTCTAGTCTATGATGCCACATATCACAGAGGGAATAGAAAAGGGCTTGGGATACCTTTCATAGGTATCCCACACTTTCAAACCACATCAATTTCCAGTGGGTCCATGCACATGCTCGACAGGTAAGACGTCAAAACCAGAAGGAACCTTGGATTAATTTCACAACTGTTATATGCTAAAAATCTACTGGGATTTTATTCAATCGAAACTGGACTATGGGTATTTGGTCTATGGCTCTGCCAGGCTTTGAAGATGTTGGACCCTGTTCACCATTAGGGGCTTTCCACACTTCTATAGTTCAAAGCTTGTACACAGAATCTCATGAACTTCCTCTGCACATCTGCTGTTTACAACTGTCTTTACCGTATTCTACAAAACTTTGATTCTTACCACAGCATCCTACTTGTGTTTATCTTCCTCAGTAGGCCATGCATTTTCAGAATGGACAGGCCGCCATGTCTCTTTTGGCCTTCATATCCAGGTGCAGTTGGCTGAATTGGGCCTGTCCTTGGATGCTGTTGCTGTCTACACTGGTCAGCCAATCCCTCCATAGCTTATTACCATCCCCAAATCATCTGAAGAAGGATACTCCCAATTGGAAATACCATCTTCTATTTGCCAAACATCTTTCGAACTATCCTTCCATTTCCATTTATACGAATGGTTCATAATCGAGCAACTCTGTGGGCTCTGCCATGGTTTAGTGGCTTTCCTGGATCACATAGAAGCCGTCCAGCACACAAACTGTACTATTTATACCAATTTACTCAGCTTTCTTCTGGCCATAGAATCACTTCCCCATAGTTCTCGCCCTGTTCTAATCAATATTCAAAACCAACTGGCCTGTGTCTCTTAATCATCTATTTCTATCCAGTTCTTCTGGATGCCGGGCCACGTTTATATTTGCGTGAAAGAGCTCACTGACACCACAACTAAACCTGTCTGCCCTGGTGCTATCAGGGCCATGTCTGTCCCATACATTGATTGCGATTCTGTATTCAATGATTGGCTCCACGCCAGTTGGAAATCAACTTGAAGAGGACGACGTGATATGAAGCTTTTCCAAATCAAACCTTCTGTTGCTTTTTGGCCATCTTGGCTCCTTAAGG
The DNA here is from genome assembly GCA_011833715.1 of Carcinoscorpius rotundicauda. Taxonomy (NCBI): domain Eukaryota; kingdom Metazoa; phylum Arthropoda; class Merostomata; order Xiphosura; family Limulidae; genus Carcinoscorpius; species Carcinoscorpius rotundicauda. Next base: position 126,197,211 of record CM022394.1, on the reverse strand, counting down.
ATTGGAAGGAGGACGTTGTCCTGGCTAGGCCACATATTGGTCACAGTTTTTTAACTTATCGTTTTCTTTTTATCTGGGGCTGATGCACCAATATGTGGTCTGTGTGACACTCAAGTTACAATAGCCCACATTTTTACCAGGAGTTCACCCTAGATGGTAGACAGTGGCATTACCATTGTGTTTTTACGTTTTTAAAATTCGTTCGCCCTTCAAACTCTATTTTATTCGAAAATTGGACTTTTTTGTTTTAACATGATTCCTTTTAACATATTTTAATAATTTTACTTTTATTCTAAATTTTTTTACCGGTTGTTTGGCACAAATAGCCTGGTTGCTTGGCTCCAATAAACGCTAAACAACTAACCAACCAGTACAAAGTTTCAAATAATATGTTATAAATTTATTTATTTATAGTATCAGTATGTCTTCTATACACAAATAATTAAATAATGACATTCTGAAAGTGTTTTCCTGATATATTTCTAAGTGAGATTGATACAAGATTTCGTTTTGCAACAGGCTTTCTTCCTCCTCTGTGATGGAGACCTCCTGCAACACACTTTTTATTGTAAAGTCTAGGTAGCACAGGGGTGCCCAACCTTTTGGCACTCGAAATCCCTTACCTAAAAGTTTGAAACCCATGTGACCCCTTACTTAGGGCTTACTATTAGCAGCTTAATTTTTATTTTATTTTCTGTGAAGGAGAGGAAAAGAAACACCTAAAAAATATTTAAAAATTCTGTAATTATTTATTAGCAAATTAAATCACATTGGTCCAACTTGAATTTACAAAAAGAACATATATTTCTTAAAATAATATTAACATAGGTTTGAACAGCTATCCAACCCAGCTAGTGAGATGCCTGATGTTGCATTTCAGTAGCAAGCTTTGAAATTCGTGGCCGAGCTTTTGTTAGAGCCAGTCTCATGTCATCTCCAACATTCAATCTGTTCATGTTCTTTGTTTTTATATTGACAAGAGTGGAAACTCCTGTCTCACACAAGTAGGTAGAAGCAAATGGAACAAGGACACGTAAAGCTGTCATGCTGACTTTGGAGTATGACTGGTACATAGCGCACCAGAACTGAGTCACGGATTTCACCTTGAAGAGATCACGAGCTGAAGAGTCGTTCCTTAGATCCAGAAATTCATCTTGGATATCACCTGGGATGCTGGATACATCAAGTTCAGTACAAAATGGGTTCCTTACCAGGGCCTCCTGTTCCTGTGATAGCTCAGGGAAGTAACGCTCGACTTCCTTTTCTAGAGTCTGAAGATGTTCGGTAATCTCATCCCTGAAGAACTAATCCAGTTGGATCTGAGACTCATCCGTCATTCCACAAAGTTTTACAAACATAGCGATGTTTCCAAGATTGGTTTTCCGACACCAGTTCTGCAGTTTGGAAACAAAGGCACGAAGACTATCTTGAAAAAGGAGAACATGTGTTTCCCTTCCTTGAAGCTTCAAATTGAGCTTGTTCGGCTGGTCAAAAATTTTGACTATGTACGCAACCCTTTTATTCCATGCTTCATGTTCGAAGTGAGCTACAAGATCTTTCCTTTCTTGAGTCTCCAGGAATAGCTTTATTTCACCTTTCAGTTCAAAGACGCGATTAATAACGTTTCATTTCGACAACCAACGTACTGCTGTGTAGAAGAGAAGGACTTTGTGGTTTGCATAGTTCTTTGAACAGGCGAGTGTTGAGTGCTTGAGTCTTCACATAATTTACAATTTTGATTTCAGATTCAAGCACTTCCTGCAGAGAGGCAGGGAGAGTCTTACTGGTGAGATCACATCGGTGAATCATGCAGTGGATGCCCTTTGCTTAAGGTGCTAGCTTCTTCACCCTCGACTGGAATCCTCAATTTGATCCCAGCATAGCCGGTGCCCCATCCGTACAAACCCCACACACGTTTTCCCATTGAAAATCTTCGTCTTGATAAAAGTTGAAACTTTTTCCATGACATCATCAGCTTTTGTTGTGGTTTCAAGTGCACTGCAGAATAAGAACTCGTCTTTGATGTCACCTGAATTAATGTATCTCACGAAGACAAGCAACTGAGAACATGAACTTGCATCTGTTGACTCGTCGAGCTGAAAGGAGAAGAAAGGGGAACCCTTGATTTCAGTCAAAACCAGTTCCTTCACATCCATAGACATTTTAGAATTGCGCCTCTGTATAGTGTTATTTGACAGGGATACTTGCTGCATCTTCTTTGCACTGGCTTCTCCAATAATAAGATTTACTGCTTTCATCATGCAGGGTTTAAGAAGTGTTTCTCCAATCGTGTGAGGCTTTTTTTGTTAAGTAAGTTCGAATGCAATCTCATATGAAGCTTCAACTATGGCTGCACTCTTCTGCTGAAACGACCCACTTCTATTGATTCTTTGGCTTTTAAGACACCGTTCATGCCGTTTGAAGAAACCCAAACCTTTTTTGCGTGTTCTGGATGTTTCATCTCGAGATGACGCTTGAGTTTTGATTGTATCATTGACTCTGCACTCAGGACAGCATGGCACAAAACATACTGTGGTTTCTCGATGCCGTCGTTGGCGAGAACAGTGGTGAAGCCAATGTTGAGGTAGCATTCTGAGTACCTGCGCCGTTTAGCCATGGACACAACTCACCTCTACTGCTTACTTATCTCCTTGTTGAAATAAAATAAAAATGTTGAATAATGAACGATTTGGCAACTGTAGATCTTACACTGGGGGTGCAGGTAGAGTAATGATGGGATAAGTATGTGGGAGTGAAGGGAGTGTGGCCAGTCGCGCGATTCATCATCCACCAATCAGCAACGGACATGTGACTCACGTGTCGACAGCGAGCACACACACACACACTTAATCACAGCTAAACAGACACACAAGCATACGTACAAGCGCGTGCACTCACTAGCACACACATACATACAGTTGCAGACACATACACATTCACTCACAGGCACGCGTACACACACCCATAATATCACCTAATGACACTGAACTAACGTAGCACACGTTTTGCTTTGCATCGAAACAAAAAAAATGTAAGAGCATGAAAATGTAATTGGTGATATAAAATTAATGTTATCCCAAGCTACTTCTAACAAGGCTACGCGACTACCCTGCCAAGGCTTCGCGACCCACCGGTTGGGAACCCCTGAGGTAGCATGATGCCATCTCTGAGCTCAAACCACAGGAAATCAACTGGCCAGCGTCGACCTCTTTTCCTTTATTATTATAATTATTTTAAATCATTTTGTTTATTTTATTTTTAATAGCAGCAACCTAATGTACAGAATATTATTTTATTATTGTCACTTCCACAACTATTCTATGCTCTGGGACAACCAGCTCTCCAACAACCTTCTCGAGATAATACTGAACAATTATATTTAATTTAAGTGACATTTGTCTTTTCTCCAAAGTTTTACATTCACTCCACTTCCATATTTCTGTATTCTTTTGCTCTGGTTTTCCAGTTAACCAGTGGGACTTCTTCTGTTTCCAGTACCAATGGTTATTTACAGATGTTGTTAAAGTGTTGTGAAGGGCCTTGGTGCAGTATTCAACCAACAGCACTATATAGAGAGAAATGTAAACATTAGACAACTAGAAAATAACATTCATAAATTGTTTGCTTTTAGTACATATGAACACAATTGAAAATGTAACACTCAGTAAAAACTACATTAAAAGATAAAAACAAGGATCACAAAAATTAATGCAAAAATTTTTCCCTTGAGACAAAATAATTTAAAAAAAATTACTTTAACCACAACTTGTGCCAAACATTTAACAGTCCTTCAATTGTACACATATATATATTTTATAATCTCGGGTCCAAACACACCAAATAACTATTGGTGCACAATCAGTGATTGTCATGGTCTTGACAGGACCAACAGTAATGTTGTAATCCAGAATAACCACACATCAGATAACTGTTGGTGGTTAACCAGTGATTGTCATGGTCTTGACAGGACCAACAGTAATGTTGCAATCCAAAATAACCACACATCAGATAACTGTTGGTGGTTAACCAGTGATTGTCATGGTCTTGACAGGACCAATAGTAATGTTGTAATCCAGAATAACCACACATCAGATAAGTGTTGGTGGTTAACCAGTGATTGTCATGGTTTTGACAGGACCAACAGTAATGTTGTAATCCAGAATAACCACACATCAGATAACTGTTGGTGGTTAACCAGTGATTGTCATGGTTTCGACAGGACCAACAGTAATGTTGTAATCCAGAATAACCACACATCAGATAACTGTTGGTGGTTAACCAGTGATTGTCATGGTCTTGACAGGACCAACAGTAATGTTGTAATCCAGAATAACCACACATCAGATAAGTGTTGGTGGTTAACCAGTGATTGTCATGGTCTTGACAGGACCAACAGTAATGTTGTAATCCAGAATAACCACACATCAGATAAGTGTTGGTGGTTAACCAGTGATTGTCATGGTCTTGACAGGACCAACAGTAATGTTGTAATCCAGAATAACCACACATCAGATAACTGTTGGTGGTTAACCAGTGATTGTCATGGTTTTGACAGCATAGAAGTATTTTTTTCTTATCCTGAAATTTAAGAAGACTCTCTGCTTAGTAATAATAAAATCAAAGTATTGGGTTAAACAATCTCCACAGAAGTGGAGCCTGTCATCAGGCTCTTCTCTAGTGTGCATCGTCTCAGATTTTTTTTTCCGTCACTTCTTAGGTACCAAGACTTTCGAGATACTGAAGGGAACCATACAACATTCTATTGGCACTTGTTAGCCGTACGACTGGGGTTTGTCATAATATTTGAGGTTTGTCAGATATCAGTTTCATTTTAAGTATATTAAATTTGTAGATCTTTCGTAACTGATATACGAAAACAGAGTACAAACGATACATGTCTCTAAAATGATGATTTAATGTAAGACTATAAAAAAGTAAAAGTTTGTTTGTTTTTTGGAATTTCGCACAAAGCTACTCGAGGGCTATCTGTGCTAGCCGTCCCTAATTTAGCAGTGTAAGACTAGAGGGAAGGCAGCTAGTCATCACCACCCACCGCCAACTCTTGGGCTACTCTTTTACCAACGAAAAGTGGGATTGACCGTCACATTATACACCCCCACGGCTGGGAGGGAGAGCATGTTTAGCGCGACGCGGGCACGAACCCGCGACCCTCGGATTACGAGTGCACGCCTTAACGCGCTCGGCCATGCCAGGCCAAAAGTAAAAGACCAGGGATAAAGTTATGTCATTAATTATCAGTGATGCAGTTATGTCATTAATTATTAGTACTGGAACTTTTTTTCTTTTTTTTGCAAAACCAGGGTCATTCACCCGGCTGAGTACATCTACTTTTGGTTTTTTTGAGAATTTCACCCCTATGAAAGACTCAGCGGGATAATTAAATTTCTAAAAAGTTATAACCTTCAAGTCTTTTTTTCCGCTAAACTTTTCATTTCTAAGTTATTAATAATAAAGTTATGTTTGCATAGTGTGATACTCCTAAAACGTATGCACAGAAACGTAACACAAAATTAAAATACATTTGGGAATAAAAGCCACAGAGATGAATCCCTCAATTTAAGACCATAATTAATGTGAAAAAACAAACATTAAATGTTTTTATTTATCCGACAAACAAACAAACAAACAATTTGTTATGTTTAGTTCACATAAAACTCTTGTCACGGCCTAACTGGTTTTTGTTTTGTGCAGTTCTACAGCACTTATTACTTTTAGTGGTTAATATTCGTTGTGAAAATGACCATGAAAACCAAAATTCCTGTAACGCAGTTTCTGACATCAGTAATGTATGACATAATATAACGATGAGTGTCATTCAAATGATCTTTCTTCTGTCACGAGATGTCTTTATTTAAACTCTAGTATGTTAGTGGTTCATCGGAAAATCAAACTGTTACTCAAAGTAAATGTGTTATTTGTTTTCGAAATGTTGAACACCGTATGGTGTTATAAAGAGTGAATATTTGGACACAATATTAAAAACTGTTAACTGTTGTGAACTTTCTAGTAATCTTACTGATCAGAGTAAAGATATTCCTTATTACTGATCAGAGTAAAGATATTTCTTAACCTATTCAACAGCATTTAGTGTTCACTATTTGCCGTATGATTGACATCGTGGTTCCCGATATACCAAAGGCTCTGGAAGTGAAAATAAAAAGAGAGAGGTACCTTGCTAAGCAAGCTCTGGCTGACTCCGAAACTATAATGAAGGTGTGTACAGACTGTAATTAGAATGGAGTAAGTGTATTTGACTTGCTTTCGTACTGTCCACTATCGACAGAGTCAACACAATGCATCATACTAAGCAGTATTTTTGTTATGTGTCTATTACAACACTCGATGTAAAGAGCTGATCCAAAGATACTGGGTAAAATTACAAACTTCCCGTGTCAAATACGTGGAGGATTCTAGATGCAGTTAGTGGGATTGATTAGAACATTGGCGGTATTTGTTGTGGCACTTAAATAATTAAGACACTTTGAAACCAACAAGTCACGAACCCTCAGGGAACGTGGTGCCTAGATGATTGAACTGTCTTTGTTTTTTATTCTTAATTTTTTTTAAAAAGGCAAACAGGGACTGGGTCCGACTAGTAATTCTTTAGTGCGATCATCATAGAATTTCAGTTCTAAAATGATTTTATAAACCCAGGAAAGTGTTTGCCAACGGTTTTGAGTCAGCTGTTATAAAGTGAACTATAAATGAATTTATCAGTTTTGGTATAAAACGTTAAATTAGAAATGACGAAATGACATACGTATTGATCTGGACCCAGCCTATCTTAGTTGTAAATATTTATTAATAATATATTAATATGTATTAAGTAATAATATTAATATATCATCAAACTAGGTGGCTCAACGACGAGATGAAGATGAGGATGAGGATGGTGCGTTGTCTCCTCCGCCTGATGATGATGATTAGCCAGATGATTGGTCATCGTGCCCAGCTTTATAACCCATGCAGCTTCATTCCTGTTGTTGCGTTCTGGTTAACTTAGTATCCAAAGCAGCAGAACTTAAAGAATGAATATTCGGACAGCCCAATTTCCCCGTCAAACGTCATCGTAATTCGATATTGTGGACAACTCTTTATGAAATTTACTTTTTTCCATTTTCGGGATAACGTTTCAGATGAAGGAAATAACGAAACTGGGTGAAATGGCGTAATTCTTTTGAAGGTATTAATGTTTAAAACCATATCATTCGTCAGTTTCGGGTACTGACAAATGTATATAACAGTCCAAAGAATGGTTTATGGGTCGAATTGTTTATCGATACTCAACTACAGAGGTTTTTCGTGTATAAAGAATTATTAGAGTCGTAATGTCAAAATACATAGAGATTTTTTCATTACTTTATTGAAAGCAATTGTTTTTTTTTGTTTTGTTTAAGCCTAAAAAGGTAAACTGCTTAAGCTTAAGACGTTGTCATCTTATTGTAATAATGAATTAGTGTTGTCACTGTATTAGTTTTGAGAGACGTCAACTATCTGCTACCTCCGTAAAATATTCATTGTAAACAAATGATGTCCAACATTCCTTGTTCGTATTTCTTCAAACAAACAATTTTGTTTTGCTTGCTTCCAAGAGTGAAAACGTTATTGCGTATCTATAAAAGTGAAACATTGTTACGCATTTACCATAGTAAAACAATGATAAAAAATGTAATGTTCTTTACGTTGCACAACATAACCTGGACAAGTGAGCCCCATCTCTCTTATTAAAGTTTATATTGTGGCTAATTAAACGTTTTTTATTTTTAAAAAAATATTTTTAGGGCTCATCTACATTCGCCCAAAACTATATGTATCGTGTCTGGTGTAAATAATAAGAAATTTATAAAGATAACTTTATCAATACATATATAGACATATGTACATATAAATGTGTGTTCCTTACACCTAAAGCGATCTCTTTACTGTATTATGCGAACAAAAATGAAATAGAGCATATATGATAATTCGTCTTTTTCTTTATATTGTCTATAATTTGTGAAGTTTTCAAAGTTGTTTGAGGCGAGTCCTAGTTCGTCATACTATATTCTCGTGATTAGGATTAAGCCAACAGTAATTATATAAAGCTGACTGATGCTCTCTGTCGAAAGTGTTTCGTTAAACAGATGGAAGGTGTTCTTTCCTATCTTATTGCTTTCACAATCACTGATTTTATTAACTTCTTGTCTGTAGCGCGATTTACTTTTATTAACAGCTACACCAGGGCGACATTTATGTCAAGGTAACGAACAAAGCCACCAAAACCGTTTCTCACGAAAGCGGGAACATTGTTAACATTATTTAACGAAGGTTCCTTGGGAAATTACACTATGAAATGTTCTGATTACATTGGTAAGTTAAAAATTATATTCGAAATAAGAAATGTGTTAATAATGTTTATCAATCACTAAAGTCCAACAAAGCACGTGAACGGTTAGTCATCTAACTTGAACCTTAATTAAAGAATTTTTGCAGACAAGTTCCACTATACCACCATCCTCTAGTATGCAATCTGTGACCCGACCATCTACCTGTTTGGGGCCTTTTGCTTTCTAAAGATAACTTTGCCCTTGTCCAAATCACACACTACAGACTTTTATATATTATTTAGCTGCATACAGTATTCATATATGCAAAAACGGCTCGTTTGGGTTGAGAGAATATTTTACGTAGAAGAGCGAACTTAAAAAAAATATTTTCTCAACCCAAACGAGCCGTTTTTGCATATGTATTTCTCTACAAGTGGGTTTTCTCGACATCAATGATCACTAAATTTAATATTTTTTGCGCATTTGCTAATATGCCAATAAAACAATAATTTTTTCGCAAACAGTAAGTCGTTTAAAGTATTTGTTTCACTGCATTTATGTTGATTATTTTGTGGAATTTCCACCTTTTGTAAGAAGCGCCCTCTTTGTCCAAAAAATAAACTTAACAACAACAAAATCCAATGGACAACGACAAAGACGCAAAAGAACCACGTATTTCCCACATAAGTTAATTTAACTGTTGCCTTTTTTTTATTGCAATAAACAAGATCAAACAAATGTTATGTGTAAATGTGGAGTTTACGTTTTAATCATTCTTACAAAGTGTGGCTCGATTCCTGCGGTGTAGACAACAGTTTGCACAGTGTGGCTTTGCTCCAAAGAATAAACAAATGTGTTACTAAAACTTGTTTTGCTTCTATTAGCACTCTGTCCACTACAGGGAATCAAACTTCGAATTTCAGCGTTATAAGTCCGGAAACTTTCCTTTATCGTGCGTTTAGGACTTCTTTATATACTTTGCAAGCGATTTGGGATGTAACAAATTAAAAACAGATGTTCAAATGAAGTGAAAGAATCTTTCTTTAGATCTGCTTTGAAGATGACGTTTCGGTTTTCAATTACTTCCTTATTTAAATGTTTCACAAAAGTACTTGATTTTCAAGCGTTGCCTCAAATCCGTTGCAACTTTCCAATATATGGCGTAAATAGCCTAGCTGCTTTGTGCCATAACACACTAAATCAACCAACCAATATCGAGACAAAACGTTCTATTTTCGACATCTCTCCAGAAACACTTATATTTGAATGTAACTGTACTTTTGATATCAGCACCAGTTCTAGCTATGATATTCATTCAATTTATAAATACTCCAATATATATTAAATGTAAAATTTGTAATGTTTTATTTGCCAAAAAAAATCAAAATTCAAAAAAAAATCCTAAGCCTTTTTTAATGTCTTGTGCGTATTTATTAATTTTGTTGAAGAGCTGCGATTATTGTTTTGCAATCATTTGGTATTAGAGGCTTTATAAGTTACACAACTTATAAATATTACCTAAATAAGCTTTTTTTTTTAATGATTTACTGGTGTTAAGTAATAGTATAAGATAAACGCAAACTCTACTTCAGTAAAAGCGATCATTAACTTCAGGCTGTGTTTCACGTTACGGTCCTGTTACAGGTAATTTTAGTGTTTGTTGTAAATCTAATGTATGACCTCTTTTGTCCAAAACTACGTAGATTGTAAACCAATATGCACGTTTTTTTCCTCGTTGGTTGGCTTTTATCTGTTAATAAAAACGATGACCAAAATTTTGCTGTTTGTGTTTGGTTATTGTCACAGAAAATTCGTCTCTTCATGTCCTAAAAGGAATATTTCAAACCATAAATAAACCAACATATACACAAGGACTCAGTTAAAACATCTATGTAATTTTGCCATCCCCCTCGTGAACAACGTACTGAAATACAAGTTTTGGCTTTTAAAGGAAAAAAGTTGTTGTTGTTGTTTTGAATTAAGCACAAAGCTACACAATGGGCTATCTGTGCTCTGCCCACCACGGGTATCGAAATCCGGATTTTAGTGTGTAAGTCCGCAGACATACCGCTGAGCCACTGGGGGGCAAAGGAAAAAAGACCAGAATTTCATTGACGTACAGAACACACGTGTTCAGAACTTTAACAAAGTAGTTGTGGTCCAAATTTGATATTAAAAAAAAAAAAATTATTTTCTTTTAGTCAAATTTATGACACAAGAAACCATGATGTCATCTTTGTATTGCGCAAGGATATTGTTCGGCAAATGCCATTAAATAAAAAGAAATAAAATATAAGCAAATTTTGTGTCTTGCTGATGTAATTTGTTATCCTTTATTACATTATCAGAGATGTCATTAGGTGCTTAAAAGATTCAAGGTTCAGGCCCATAGACACGAGAATTGTAGACTACAATATCAATAACAGTTTTCTATTCTGATTTTCCAACTGCGGATTCGTGGCATTGCCAAGCGACGCATCTTTGTTTTTCCTAAGTTATATTGAAAATGGGAAAAAATTACAGGAATAGATTTGTTTTACAACTAAAAAATAAATTTAGTAAAACAACAGCTTGATATATGCATGAACATGTATAATTTTCAATATTTATCCTTTAGAAAGACTCAGTTTGTAAATGATCTGTCAGTAATTACATGAATGGCCACGATTCCAATTATACACACTTGTATGTAGTACATGTCTAAACACTAAATACAATTAGAAGCTTCTATGCTTATTGGTCTGTAATTTTGACCGTTGGAACATGAGTTTAAAAGTGTCAAAAGTTTACTGGTCATCCTAGCAATGAAAGGCGCGCATCTTTAGTGTCCCAAAATACACGAGAGAGCACGTAGATAACTTGTTTCTGAGGAACACCTGTTTCATTTCATATCCTCATTCCTGGTGAGAAAGCATTTTTGAGAAAGAAAAAAAATTACCATGATTTTATAAACAAATGTCCAAATATTTTAAATGCTATCGATATTATCCAGCCGCTATGTTCATCTTAAACCTAAGAAAGTGATAATGACACTTGTGCACGTGCTTTTATGACCATAAGGTTCCAGGTGCTTGTCTCTTTTACCGGACTCGTACAAATTTCATCGTACAATAGATATCTAGGGCGTGATAATGAAAGGGTGGAAGAATTGCACGTGATAACTACACGTCGTGTCCTAGTGGTGGACAAGCAGTGATACTTCTTACAAACAACGGCGTTTGGTATCAAAACACCCAGGTGTGACCTGCACCTGTGGGATCACGTAGGTTAAACATGGGAACTATTTTGCATCCTCAAACCATATTGATGTTTAGAAAGCGTGATGGTAACAAGAAGCCGAAAAGCAATATATGTTATCGCTGTAACGTTATAACCACAAGCCAATTATGTTTGGACAAATTTCTTTACAACGATAAGAAATTGCGAAGTTTGAATAGACCATAAAATTTCGTCTTATTTTATGGTGCAAATTTTATATTGCGGTTTTAATTTACTGTTGATACATGAATTATGGTGTAGCACTTGACAATAAAAATATGAAGTTTGAATTTTATAAAAATACGATTCTCTTCTTCCGACACCAATGGCACTGCGGAATATCCGTGGACTTAAAAACCGGGTTTCGATACCCGTGGTGGGCAGAGCACAGACAGCCCTTTGTGTAACTTGGTGCTTAAATACAAAACAGCCCCCCAGTGGCTCAGCGGTATGTCTGCGGACTTACACGCTAAAATCCGGGTTTCGATACCCGTGGTGGGCAGAGCACAGATAGCCCATTGTGTAGCTTTGTGCTTAATTCAAAAAACAAAATACAAAACAAAGAAACCTTTATTCCGAATATTAGTTTTATAACAAAGAATTACAACACATTAAACACTTAAAAATAATACATATAAAAAATATTAAAACTACATAACCAGTTTGTACCAAAAATAGCATTGCGTCTGACAGTACTGTCTGGACCTAATTTAATTTTTTATGATAGTTTCTTTCAGAAAGATTGCAAGTTCTGTGAAACGAAATAATGATTTGATCACTAGGTTACACCAATATAACCCATTCGTATATCTTGCTCAGGTATATTTTCATAGTAAGTCTAAAATACTGACTCATAAAAATCAATTTACTTAAAAAATAAAAGTGGACCGCGCTGGAAACATAAATCATTTTGATAAAAAATATCTTACATTTTTTGCAAAGGAGTAAACTTAAAGTGGTGTTTTTGTTTCTAGAAAGGTGTAAATATAGGCCCGGCATGGCAAAGTGGATTAAGGCGTGCGACTTGTAATCTGAAGATCGTGGGTTCGCATCCCCATCGCACCAAACATGCTTGACTTTTCAGCTGTGGGGGGCGTTATAATGTGACAATCAATCCGACTATTCGCAGGTAAAAGAATAGCCCAAGAGTTGGCGATGGGTGGTCATGACTAGTTGCCTTCTCTCTTATCTTACACTGCTAAATAAGGGACGGTTAGCGCAGATAACCCTCGAGTAGCTTTGCGCGAAATTAAAAAACAAACAAGCATTGAATACACACGCACACACTCGATATTTCGTTACGTCAACTTAAGAAAGTATAGTACTAATTTAAGTGACTGAGATAATGTATTTTCGAATCCAGTCACATGTATATTTAAAAAAAGACAGGAAGTTTTGTGAAAACATAATTACAGATATAATTAACTTTGCACTTTTTTACACATCTAAAATGTATACATTAGATTTACAATGACTGCTAATAAATTATTATTTTTTAAAAAAGAATATGATATTGTTAAAGTTATAGCGATAAAAACTTCAATATTATTCAAAGAAACCATTATTTACTATTAAAAATACTTTTTTAAATATTCCGTTTTTTTAATTCTAGTGTATGTGTAATGGCATCACACATAATTTGTGTTGTCAATATGTAGAAGTAATACATTGTTAGTTAACTAATTTAGTGTTTTTATTAATTTAATTATATATGGTATTTAAATAAAATGTGACTTTTTTTCCTAGTCAAAATTATTACTTATTTCTCTAACTTTTTTTCTTGTGACTATTTTCTCTCACCGTATGGCCCCCCCCAGTGGCTCAGCGGTATGTCTGCGGACTTACACGCTAAAATCCGGGTTTCGATACCCGTGGTGGGCAGAGCACAGATAGCCCATTGTGTAACTTTGTGCTTAATTCCAAAACAAACAAAACAACTCACCGTATTTTCAGTGTCGTACACTTGTGTCGATATGGATCGCGAAGTGAAGGTGAGGTCTTTATAACTCTTTAGACGTTTTTAAAAGAAAATTCCCTTTGAGATGTGTGGTAAAATCGATGATAAGGCTTAAGACAGCTGACATGAGTATTAACACTTCTACCAAAATAAAACAGAACAAAGTTTCGACCATCTAGTGGGTTTCTCGCCATCACGAAATTAAGGCTTAAATATTGGGAGTTTTGTATAGAAAAAGTACAAATGCATGTTTCTACAAAATTACACGAAAATAATTTTTTTCGTGATTTTTCAAAAATACTAAGCCTTGGTGATTTTGATGAAAACATTTTTTTTTCGTAAAAACGCCAAAAAGTGGATGGATTAAATTTGGGAAATAGCTGTAATACCCTTCTGGACTAAAAAAATTTCAATGAAAACTCTTGTTTTTGAAATTCTTGTGTTAACTTTCTTTTCTTGTTGTTTGAAATTAAGCACAAAACTACAAAATGGGTTATTGGTGCTCTGTCCACCACGGGTATCGAAACATGGTTTCTAAAATTATAAGTCCAGAGACATGTTACTTTTTTATGTTATGTTTTTTATGTGGACTGAACGCAACAGAAAGACACAGATAACAGGTTATATAATTTATTACAATAAACTATTATATATGTGACAGATATAACATAAATTATATAATAAGAATGACAGATATTCAGTTTCAACCTTCAAAATTAATGACAATACAAAATGGTACTGGCCTGTGTCCAATAAGGGACGGTTAGCGCAGATAAATCCAAACTTCCAGTCTAGAGAGTGAATTTGGACCCACGAAGAAATTCCGAAGTTTGAATGGAGAAGTCCAGGAACAATCCACAGTCCAATAAATTTGACGAAGTTCTTTTTACGATGTTTTCGATGAATGTCTCAAATTTGTCGTCTTCTAATTTGCCTCGATCTCCCCTAAACAGTCCTATACGTGTTGACCTTCAGTATAACCAGTAATTCGAATGAATCGTAAAGATTGACGAAATAAAATCACAGCTTTTGTAGATCTAGCTCCAGTCACAAATCCAAGTTGAATAAACACACAGCAAACGTTGAAAATTTCTCAAACGGAGACAATATCTTTTGAATCGAATAAAACGAATGACTGACTCACTGACTTCTCTCTTTTCTTCTCCTCGCGTCACCGTCTGTTTTTATACTAGTAGGCTTACTGTGTCCTAGAAAAATCACGTAACTTCCACAGAGTTCCAGAGTAATCTGCGCATGTCTGTTTTTGCACGAGACTCGTCTAGACACCAGGCCGCCATACATTTTATTTACAGACAAATGATCGATCTACCTAATTCTAGAAATTTCTACATGAATAACAGCATATTTTATTGGTTTGAACTTCAAAACAATAATATAAATATGGAAATATAAATAATAGATATGGAAATCCAAACACAACACGACATGGCATTCCAAACGCTTTATACATAACAGACAACCCGTTGGGTTACAAGAGAGATGAGAAGCATATGAAAATAGAAGATAGAAAAAAATTTAACAAAAAATATTAGGAGTTTTTGAGAAAAAAAAATTGTATTTTGAAAAGCCTACATCAAGTACGTTTCTTGTTCAAGAATATGAACATAAAATTTTCCAGGAAATTTTGGGAAAATACATAGGATATAGCCTTATAGTTTTATGAACAAAATTTAAAAAACCCCAAAATTTGCGTATTTTAAAGCAAAGGTAATTTTGAAATATACTATTCTCTTTATGTGTTAGAAAAACTCAAGAATGAAACATTACAACTTTAATTAAACATATCGCTACGAAAGCTAGAACAAACAAAATTCCCTCATTCAAATTCAGATTAAAAATGCACTAAATTTGAAAACAATCGGTAACCATTTTATATATTTTGAAATTTTTAATGAAAACTCCTCATTTTGCAGTCATCGTATTAACTTTTTTTTTAGA
Organism: Carcinoscorpius rotundicauda; assembly: GCA_011833715.1. Classification (NCBI taxonomy): domain Eukaryota; kingdom Metazoa; phylum Arthropoda; class Merostomata; order Xiphosura; family Limulidae; genus Carcinoscorpius; species Carcinoscorpius rotundicauda. The sequence continues at coordinate 126,181,710 of CM022394.1, read as the reverse complement.
ACTATAGTAAAATTTAAAATATCTGGAATTTTAACAAGTTAAGACTTAAATATTACTAGGTTTCACAAATTTTGGTTGTTTTGAATTTCGCGCAAGGTCACACGAGGGCTATTTGCGCTAGTCGTCCCTAATTTAACAATGTAAAACCAGAGGAAAGGCAGCTGGCTAATCACCACCACCTACCGCCAACTTTTTGGCTACTCTTTTACCAACGAATAGCGGGATTGACCGTCGCAATATAACGCCCCACAGCTAAAAGGGCGAGCATGTTTGGTGTAACGAGGATTCGAACCCGCGACCCTCAGATTACGAATCGAACACCTTAACCCACCTGGCCAATTTCATAAAAAAGAGTTCTGTTTTGAAGAGTATAGACCAAGTGCATGTTTCTTGTCCAGTAATATGAAAATCAAAATTTTCCCGCAAATTTTGAAAAATGGTAAGGTATATCTTAGTACTTAGTAGTTTTAATGCAAACATTTTTGCATTAAATACGCCCGAAAGTGTGGATTTTAAAGCAAAATTAAAATATTTCAATCGTTTGTGTCAAGTGAATAAAACATCGTTTTTAACTGATTATAATAATGAAAAATTAACGTGTTAGTAAGTGTTTTCTTATAGTAAAGCCACCTCGGGCTATCTGCTGAGCCCACCGAGGGGAATCGAACCCCTGATTTTAGCGTTGTAAATCCGGAGACATACAGCTGTACAAAGCGGGGGTATGAAAAATTGAACTTTAAACAATTTAATAAACGCGTTGAAATACTTTAGTGTGGTTTTCTTTGTTTAAATTTAACCATAAATTTATACAATGAGCCATTTGTGTTCTGCCAATCACGGGTATCGAAACCCGATTTCTGGCATAGTAAGACCGCAGACATCCCGCTGTTCCACTGCGGACATTTTAGGATGGTAAAAATTACAATGTTTGATACAACCATTTTTTAAAATGATGCTTTACGAAACACTTACAAGTTTAAAAAAAACTATATAAAAACTTTTATTTTTATTTTGCATCGTGTCTTATAATTTTATCAAAAAATGACATGAAATTGGCACTAACAGTATTATATGAAGCTGGAACAATATTATTCTGAATGAAATTTTTGAATAATAAAGAAGACAAATTTCATATAATGACTTTTAGCGATTTAACAAGAACGTGCAATTTTTTATCGATTTAATTCTTATAGAGTACAAAAACTGGTAACTTATATTAATTCCCTTTCTTAACTTAATATACTAATAAAATTTCTACACATAATGTCTTATTGAAAGTGGAAATATAGATCTGAGAAGTAAGAAATTAATGATATTAAAAACAAAGCCTGAGGCAATATATGCTCACATCAATATTTTATAAACGAATCATATAACAGTAAAAAGATATAGGTTATACCATCTAATAACGATACAAACAGCTATAAAAAATTGGCATTTGTTTGATCCAGTAGGTAGCGCCATTTCTCGTTTCAAATGGGAAATGGTAATAGAAAAGTAAAGCCTTCTCCCTGAAAATCAAAATGTTTATTTTTAATTGATGTGATATAAATGCTCAGGTAAAGTTTTATATTGAAATAGGGTAGGTATGCCTTAATTTAGTTAAAAAGTATAAAAATGTAATTGTAAACTAGTTGTAAATTATTCAAACTGGGTGAGGCTGGCCTTGTAACTCGAAATTGGATTTTTTTTTTTGTTTTAAAACGTTCTTTGGTCGGAAGTGTTAAAAAAAAAGCTTTTTATTTGCCTTTATTTTAAAGGAATGCGTGTCTTTGTAGAAGTAAAATTAAACAATATTTTTTATTTCCTACTAAAGTTGAAACCAAACAAACAAAATTTTAATATATTGTTCGCTTTAGTAGAAAAAAATTTTCATTTTAAGGCTGAAATTATTATTTAATTGTTAATGCAATTTCTTTCGAAATTTTATGAACAGGGCAGTACAAACTTTGTTTCATCTCCAACTATAAAATTATAAGATTTTAAAGCAAACTATAAAATCCAGTAAAAATTTTCTTGCTATGAGTAATTTATCATTACGAAACAGATATCAAATCAATTTTGTGAAAGAGTTAAAGCCATTAATATTACACTTTAGTTAAGAGTAAAAGTAGTCTTAGAGTAGTATTATTTCTGTTAATAATATCAAATAATTGCGTTGAACTGGTACCATCAGTGAATATTAAAATAATAGTTATTAACTTACTGTCGTTATGATAGAACATTACTTACTTGTACATAGAGTTAAAAACGTTACTTGGTGTTTTTAAGCGAATTAAGTTATTCAAGTCACCAGACGTGGTCTGTGACAAGAGGCATGATTAACAATAGTAGGATAACTTATGGAATAAAATATTGTAGCTTTAAAAAGTAATAGGTATTCATATTTTCATATGCCAAAATTTATAATATTACGAAAGTAACTATCGTGAGAATGGAGAACGATTTGATTAAAAAATAATAGCATTTTGCATAAAGTGAAATCTAAATCTGTTTTACTACACTCATATGGAAACAGTTGTTTAAACAGAAATAGCAGCACTTCTACTGTTTTAAGGTAAAACTCTTGCAATGTCGGATGTTTTCAATACGCACTCAGGCGAAATATTCATGATTAGCGGAAGCAACTGGAAGAGAAAGCTATTACAGGGTTTCTATTAGAAGTTCTGGCCTATTGTTAGATAAACAAACGGGAGAGTTGTGTACAAGGTTTATAAATGATAATTAATTTTCCTTTTTTATGCTACATTTCCAATTATTATCGAGATAATTTAGGTTTTTAAAATTAAAGATCACGTTGATAGGGAAAAATACTCGACAATATATTAAGTTTTTTCCGCCTCTAAAGTTAACCATCAACATTGTATGTCCGAATTACGACATACTAATAATAGTATTACCAATAAAGTTAACCGTATTGAGGAAAAACAAAACTGTAAATTCGATAATACAATTGTGATTTTCTGCTACCAGACATACTGGGCTTTGAAAGCTACCACCTTCTAATCAGTTCAAACGGAAGTGGACTAACCACTTACAGTACCTAAGCGACTGCACGTGAAATCTCGTCTTGACAGAATATGTACATCTGGACTTCACGCCTCAGTAGGGAAGAGTGTCAGTCATGTACAGACAGTAAGTCCTATTGTAGGATTAACCTCCCCGTTACTGAAAATCTGCACGTGAAGAGATCGCACGACACGAGCAATGTGAGAGAAGAAGGTGTGGCAGGTAGAACTAAGGTGACAGAATTAGTTAGAAATGGGTGGAGTTTGAGCCCATGGGATACAGATGGAAAAAGGGAGTACACGACAGTATTCCACCATAATATTATCTATCTCTTTTGTTGTGTAATTTAAAGATATAGTAGAATGATGTGTAATATGGATTTTGATTTATTATAAACTAAACTTTTGCGGTGACATCTACATTTTATTTTGTTTTATTATCGTATATAACTACCGGAATTATAATGTTTCATGAAGAATGTATATATTATTAACTATGAGCAAACTTTGAATGTGATATAATTTAAAATTGGTCATGTTTACTTTAAAATTTATATAGGCAAAAGTGACGTCTCTCTGTGTGTTGATGCACCAGGATACGGAAAAAAATCTGAATAAATGAAACGTAATGACTGCCCCTGCCACAGACCTACTTTAAGATGTTCCCTAGGCTACATCTAACAATTAGGTGGAAGTAGTTACTGGACACCTGACTTTACGTGGTTAATGTGAATAGATGGTAGCAAACACACGTGCACTGAAATAATAGCCGTACCGGTCACAAAGTGTGAAAGACAGCGCCAAGTTTGGACAAAGTATTGTCATTTCGTGAGAAAGAATATTTAGTTTTATCTCACGTGTGACAAAGTAAACTACAAACGTCAAGAGGGAATGCGCCCTTTGATTTGATTCAGCTTTGTGTCTCACTTCTTGGTGAAATTTCAATGCTAGAATTAGCGTATTGTATCTATACCCACCTGCAACCTGCCCCTAGTTTCGTCAAGTTGCCACTAGTCAATTTAATAGTTTTACGACAAATTTAAGAGAATATTGAACTTAGGAAATGCTCAATAGTCGAACACTTAAAATCTCTCCATTCTGTGGCTGATATTACCATAAATGTTATGAGCGATCTAGAAGAATCGTTTCTATTTTGATCCACTTGTGACTTTCTTCCACCTTTGAACATATTTCTTCTTGTTTCATTCGGAAGAAAATTCGGCAAAAAAAGAAACTTTTGATCTCTGTTTTGTCTCGCAGTGTTTGTAGACAAAAATGTTTTTCAGTATATTCTTGTTACTTTTGGTACCAAATATCACGGGTGCTGGCGTAATTCGTCTTAGGCCTACCCCAACACCTCGTTCAGAACTTGATTTGGACAGCATACGCTACGCATCGGAGACAAGAAGTGGCCGTATTTCCCATCCGAAACAACCGGCAAAGAATTTGGTAAGTAGTCGTAGTCAAATTTAAATACAGTTATTAACTTGCATCGTGTGTGAAACTATTGCACTACGTTCTACAACAAAGAGTGAAATGCTCACTTGTACTAAAAAAAAAAAATTTGGGTCGAAGATGTTATTTACGAGACTGACTTAAAACATGTTACATCTCCTCTCTCTTAAAACTAAAAGCCATTTTGAACTCTGAAAATGAAAGGTAGCATTTTTGGCCATTTTTGTCAAGAAGCTTATTTTAATTTTACAATTTTTAATTATTATAAATTTCAACGTACGACTATGCCATGGTTTTGGCGATGAATATTATTCAATGATAATTGTATATACTCTAGAAACAAGCAATGATACATGAATTTATCCATTTAGTTTAAGTAATTTTTACAGTGTCAAGCAGGTATGTACTCAGTAAACTAAAGAAAAAACGATACATAACAGATAATAATTTTACTTGTCTGTAATTTGAATTGTGTAATAATTAAGAATAATGTACCATTCTAGGGATAAACTTGGGTAGTCCTTAATTAACAGTATTAATTTATTATCCATGTTTTGTTTTTTAATATATTTAGTCAGGTTAAGTGTATTAACAAAGGAAGAGTATAATAATTTGAATAGTTACGTCCTACATGCGTTCATAATTGTCGATTAATGTTACTTTTGAGGTTAATGTTATTTATAAAAAAAGAAACAATAACAACAAAGCATTAACTTGAATGAAATAACCAAGAATCTTGGAATTTTGGACATGTTCTACAATAAAATCGAGTGTGGTTGGAATGCTGTTGGTAATATTATAAATTCTCCTAATTCTGAAGGGACAAGATAAAACGGTGCTCAGAAATTATAATAGGCCTAACGCTCGTATTATATGTGAATATAATTGTACTGTTTTGTTTTTCCTTGCCACCACTTCGAAAGATGTAAATGGATATTCATTTAAAAAGTTTGGAGGCTCATTGGGTTCGTGTAGAAATACAAAATTAGTCAGTTTTGCGGTTTTTAACATTTCTTCCCCTGTTGATGAATTTTCATATTTGGTATGGAAGTTTGTTGGGTCCGCGCGGAGATCTATACAAATGTGCTGTTTCTCATTTCGTGCTTTTGCAGTTTAATGGATGTTTTTATTTTCAATTACGTATAAGGGAATCATTTTTGTATTCTAAGATATACTTCATTAATGATGCAGTTACGTGACTTCCGTCCAGAGATCGGGTATTCTAGTTAATGATTAATTATAGTAATATTTTGCAAACTTGTAAAAGGCGTTTACATCGTAACAAAAGTTAAGAACAAAAAACCCTGTTTGCTCTTCGGATAATTGAAAAAAAAACATCTTTACGTTTCGTCTCGTAGCATTTTTGTACAAGACCCAATGGAGCCATAAATGTAATGTTCATTAAAATACTTTTTTATAATTTAAAAAAACTATTCACGTATACTGTGTACTCTCTCTCTACCACCAACGTATTATCAAAAATATATCGGGCATTGATTTAGAAGCGTTCATGTATGAACTAAAAATGTTTATAATTTAAGTTTTAACATTTTAATTCAAATTCAACGAATAACCACTAACTTTTATCGCTTTACTTTTTAAGGTACTTCCGAGTCGATTGTAAATAGACAACCACCCGTAAAAACCTTGAATTATTATACGTGTAATATTGTTTTTAAACAATTTCACCACGAAAGTGTTGGCACCGTAGCTGCTTAAATGTTTTCTATATATTTCTATCTTGCTGAAAGCTCGACATGTTGTAATAATTCTATTTAAAGAAATTGCGTTTGGAGGTATTGTATTAGTTTAACTTCAGTTAAATTATGTTATTTGATTTTTGATATTGTAATATGAACATGCAAGGAATGAGTAGATATTTCGGTAGCGACACCGTAAAGGTTAAGGGTTGGTAAACATTTTGTGACTTGGTAACTTTCCCTTAATAGAGGATAGGATTATGGGTACTTGTATGATATTTACTTTACGAGGACATTCTAATTAAAATTCATTTGTTAGTAAAAAGTTTTATTGCTTCAAAAATAAAATTTATACATTTTAACGATCAACAGAGGTGTCGCTACGTGCTCCAACATTTGGAGCTACGACCAATAGGCGTAAGACGTTTTGGCGTTTTAATATATCATTCAAAAGGTTTTCTACTATGTGTCAATTGACTAGTTATGTCTGTCGATCAGTAGTTATGGATTGGAAAGTAATTGTACAAACTGATCTTATATTTATGTATATAATATGAAAACGTAATGTTAAACTGAGTTTTATGTAATTTAAAAGTAACTTACCTGGATCTCTTTCAAGACTAAACCCTAGAAATTATTCTGCTCAACTGGTTATTTTGTAACCAGTGAATTGATGATTCATTAAATTTTTCATAAATATTGTTAAATTACTTAGTTCTACCGTAATAATTTTGTACTAAGGAATAGGTTTTCGTTTCCTCGTAGTGTTAAGTTTGTTAAAACAAACTTTCACACTCGTAATAATAATTAAATATTATTTTCACACTTCTGTTTAGTAATTTTGTTGTGAATTTAATCGATACACCTTTAGGGCCAAAACAAACTGCAACATTATCATTGCATGAGAGAGGAATTACTACCATATATTTTCCTGAAACTAGTTGTGTTAAGTGTCTGTTCCTAATAAAAGGGGTTGCGATCTTAAACCTGATACTGATTACTTTCTTATTTGTGATTTGTATCGACAAAGTCATGTAAAGAAATGTCTCATCAAAAAAGGGTTAGTGTGATTTTTAAAAGAATGAAATCCAAACTTGTAACTTCAATGAGGTATTTTTTAGATTATAGTTATCCAGTTTTTTTTTAAATTTAATATTATGCTAGGTGCGTCCACTTATCTTGGATCCACGCCAAACGTGGGAAGCTTTTATACGTCACACAGAACGAACCAAGAAAGAGAAGAGAAAGTCTAGAAATCGTCTCCGAAGTGGTAATGGCAGGCTATTGGTATGTTGTATGTGACTCTGGTATTAACTAAGAAGTCTCTACTGATGACGTTGAATTACGTGTTGCATATGTTGTCATTAAAGTCTCCCAGACACAACTTTATATGCATAAGTGATGGTAGATTTTCTTCCAAACTCAAAGCAAATACTATTACTGTAAAGATGTATTTAATCTTGAAAAGAACGATTCTGCCATATACATAACATTCGTAAACTTTGTCGTTCAATTTTAAGTTGGATGGTTTGTTTTTTGTTTCAGACTCCTTGATCACAATTCGTGTACCGGAACTAAATTTCGTAAAAGTGTTCGTTTTTTTTTCTTTTTCATTGCCTGTTTAGGCTAGTGGTTCGTTTCATGTATACTTCGTGTATGTTTTCGTTTGTTTACGAACGTGTAAAACTATGCAAATAGAACAAACTGTAGGACTTGTTAGAATAGTTGTTTACCTATTAGTGACAATGTTGATTTTCGTTGTTTGAATTAATATTTGACTTTCTGTCTTGCTTTAATTTACATCTGTTAAATTTAGGTTTAACTAAGGATCGTGAAAATTGAAAGCTCAATTTTAAATTTTTGCGTGCTGAATTTCGTGAAGTGCATCTGATGACGGCTAGGATGGGTATTAACACGTTATCCGCTTTACTAGTAGGTGTTAATACCCATACCAGCTGTCCTGAGATGCATATGCTTTTTTTTTTTTTTTTTGAATTTTAGTTCTTGTTTATAGTAAATGTTTAGTAATGTCGTTAATTTGTGCCATATAGTGTAACTTTATAACAAATGTCATACAAGTTACGTTCTGACTAGGATGTTTGTGCCCTAATCGCCTGACGATGGTTCGTATTAAGCGAAAAGCGTTGTTGACAATGGATATGGGGAACATAGTGTGGTTGATACTATTATATACTTCCTTTCGTGATCATATGAATAATTTAGTATTTAAAAAAAAATATCTGTTGTGTTATACAAATATAATTAACCATATTAAATATTTCTTTTTGGCCTTAGCCCTATCCAGAAGGGCCTCCAGGCCCACCTGGGCCCCCCGGTCCTAGAGGACCGCCAGGTGCCAACATCACGAAGAAGGAAATGTTGGAGGAGTTTCGGAGTGTCGTGAGAGGTAAATATTATCTCTTAACCTTAAAGGAATTTCCACATTTTGCCACATAGGATATTAAAAAGTTGAACTTTGTTAAGTGTTTTTTAACATTGTACTCTCAATCGTAAATACCGGCTATCTGTAATAAGCCCCCAGTGGCATAGCGGAAAGTCTGCAGACTTGCAATGCTAGAATCCGGGTTTCGATACTCGTAGTGAGCCAGCCCATAGTGTTTTGTGTGTGACAACAAACGTTATAATAAGCTTCAGTGTCTCGATCTTGAGGTGCGCTCAAAAGTAAAACTTTGCCAAGTCCTCTGGGAAACCTAAAAACACTTTACGGCGATAACCCGAATCGGACACTTTAATTTTACATTACTGTTACTGTTTGTAACTTGGTTAAAGAAACTTATTTGATCATTAAAGTGGGAAAAAAATAGTAGTTCGAGCGTTGTAAATGTGAGCCTTAGGCCCACGGGTTTAACACTTAAGTCATTGGATTTCTTAAAACTACACGCGTGATTAATTAAAGGAAGTTAATTGGTGCAGTCGAATAGTAAAATCTGACTCGCTCTTAAAACTTGTTCATGGGGCCCCAAAAGTGTGGGGGCGCGAATTGAAGAGAGGAGGTGGTGGTGGGGGCTAATGTGACCTGAATCACGAATCCCCAGATCCAAAATTTGGGACGCTTCCAAATGAGGTGTGGTATGGTCAGGTGGTTAATTGACGATCAATCCTACTTCGTTGATAAAACGGTAGCCAAAGAGTTGGTGGTTATAACTAGCTGCCTTCCCTCTAATATTATACTGCTAAATTAGGGACGGCTAACGGAAATAGCCCACGTGTAGCTTTGCGTGAAATTCAAAACCAAACCGCTTACAAATGTACCGTTGTCAATGTTGTAAACAATTTAAGATTTTAAACAACGCTATTGTATCATATAGTCGTATGTGAACGAAACAAAAACAACCTATTAAACAGAATATGTGGTTGCAATTAAGATTTAAAATATAAGTTGTTTGTGTAAGTACCTCGAGGTTACCCAGTTTTACGGCCGGGGTTCTGCATAAGATTCTCTGACCCGCTGTAGTTGAAATAACTGGATAAAGTTAACCGAAACATGAGTGAGGGGGGGGTACATCTTATGAACTAAATATCCTGTTGAACCATCTGGCTAGGAAGATGTCGGGAGGGTTTTGGAACGTGCTTCAAATGTGGAGAGACTGCTAACTGAGGGTTGAACGGTAATCGATGTATTTTGTTTTTCAACGGTCTGGACCTTTTGGTTTTTCTTTCCCAATGAATTTTGTTTGGGTCTGTGTGTAGTGATACGTGTTGGTTTCGTGGTTAGTGAGTTTAATGCTGTTGTTATCGTCAATTGGCTAGTGGTCGTCTGAATTGAGTTGTGCTTGACTTGTAGGATAAATAAAACTACTAGTGATAGGTGAGGGAGGCTGTGATCTCGTTGATAGAAATGGGGGGGAGGTACAGCTGTTAGAATGTGGTCAGCTACCTGTTTTGTAGGCGGATGCTACTTTCATAGGTTAAAAGTCATGTAGTTCCGGATCGGATTCAGTGGACAGCCATCGATTTAGTACTTGTTTCAACTGAGTAATTGATATCTGCTGAGAAGGAAGACTGAAAACAAAGCTGAGTTTTGTTTTTAGTGGTGGAGTACTTGACATCAATATCGGCATTCCTTACTTCACGGTCAGTCAGCGAGGGATTCTGGTCTTTCTCGGGTCAGTAGCAAGTCCTAATAGACACTGGTCAGTAATGATGATTGGACGAGGGGTTAATTAAATCCATCAAGAATTATCGGTGGAATCGGCAAGTTATTCGGCAAACAACTGGTTTTCTCCGGAGACATCTCAACAGGAATGAATTTGTACGTCTATTCAGCTTGGCTACTCGACACGGAATTAAAAAGGAGCACATGCAAAGCGTCTTTAAACTTTAGGCATAATTATCGACTGTGAGACGCCTATTGGAAGTTGTATTAAGATATAATATTTTTGCATATCCCAAACGAACCTCCAATTTGTTATTACTTATTGTAAGTAGTCTGAGACTGATTTTAATTTAAAAGTTAAATGAATGTCGATATTTATCAAATTTATGACATTTGCCAACAAAATTAATGCAGTTTTTTTTTTAAGACAGATATTTTAAAATAAAAATACAATTTATAATTATTATTACAAACTATACTGAGTCCTCTATCCGATCTGGAATTTCCATTATTTTATCGAGGGTTCACGACGAGCGAATTATGTCTCGAGTTGATAGAGGTACCAGTCACCTAGCATAGAACTAGCTAGTTTTTTTGTTTTGCTGTCCCGTATTAATCTGCCGATGTCAAACAGTTTGTTTAAAACTTGTAAACGTTCCTGTTCTCGATTAGTAAGCCTTTCACAGTTCATACATAGCTTTAGAGGTTTGTGGTATACAAACTGTAAGGCTGACAATCACTAGTATTTACACACACACACACACACATAGTGTAACTTTTTAACACTCGAATTTTCTACAACTTTAGTGAATGGGCAGGAATTTTAAAATAAAGACTTAACAGTATCGAAATATACACTTGTATAAAATATTGATAGTAAAATATACATTTTAATAGTAAAACTGTCATCTTATTCATAAACCACGGAAATTTAGTCTAGTTTCAGATTTCGAGAATTGTTTTGAACGTAAATCTGTTTATCTTATAGATGCTGCTGAGAGATACATAGAGCGAATTATGGGTGAAAAGGTAGGTTAATAAATTCACTAAATTTATACGTAATTGTATATTTAACATAATCGACATTGTTGCAGTAAAGTTTATATAAATAACGTAACCGTAACGTGATGGTAAGAAATGTATCTGTATTGAACTTGTATGTATGTGGAACAGTTTCTGTGATTATTTACCAAGTAATGAGCTTTAAGGTCACAACGGCAGTACGTAATGTATTCTGTTGGAATAATATCGAAATCTAAGTTAGTTAAACTGGTATTTGTTACTCTTTACACTTAATATTTTAATTCATCAAAATAATATAAAGTTTTCCCATATCTTACAGTGTCGTGATGATAACATGGAGGGTAAACTACGGTTATTGAACCAAACGGGTCCATACGTACCACCTCTGTTCGATATTGACCATGCTGCTATCATTTCAAAAGTTCCATTTGCGTTTTTTTGGCAGCTCTCGGAAAACGTCAAAATAAAACGAAAATCTTTTATGGAGCTGAAAAACTTTCACGTGGTTAGCTTCTGTTATGATTTGCTTTATCTTTTTAGAAACGGAATTAAATTTTGGTTTCATTAGGTATTTTCAATTTCTCTTTCCCTCATAATTTCTTAATAGATAAACTTTAATTGTTGAAAGCTTTTTGGATTTATTTTCATATTTTTTTGTGTAATTTTTACCAGTTGCAGAAGTGTGGAATAAATTTTGAGCAATAAATTTAGAATGTCATTATTGTCCACACTTTATTTTTCTAGCCATTTGCAGATGGGGCCTTTCAGAGAGGAGATGTAAGAAGTTCAACTGATGGACATTTTCAAGCACCACGTGATGGACTGTATTTATTTTACCTCAGCTTACTGATAAAACACAGGGCTTTTCGACTATCCAGAACTCCTGGTGCACAAGACAGAATTAGTGCATATGTGTGTATTGACTCGGCCTGTACGAAAAACATGTATGTATATCACAGTGATATCTTTCAATAAATCTCGTTAATTAACCTATATGCTTTCCCATAAACCTTTATTAGAAAAGTGCAGTTCTAGTTTAAATATAACCATTAAGGTGTGCACTCGTAATCCGAGGGTTGCGGGTTCGCGCTAAACATGCTCACCCTCTCAGCCGTGGGGGTGTATAATGTGACGGTCAATCCCACTATTCGTTGGTAAAAGAGTAGCCCAAGAGTTGGCGGTGGGTGGTGATGACTAGCTGCCTTCCCTCTAGTCTTACACTGCAAAATTAGGGACGGCTAGCACAGCCCTCGAGTAGCTTTGTGTGAAATTCCAAAACAAACAAACAAAGCAATTGTTTCTTTGTTAAATTGTGATGGTGGTTGGGAGTAGGCTTGTCAAAACGTGTAAGTATGGAATATATTTGTGACATTTTAGTCAGAGCAGTGTCTTCATGTTTTGATAATGCTTTTGTCTTCTTTCAGTCTGTATTTGAAATTTCCACTTTCTAGCATGGAATTTTATAAATACCTTAATGAGATGATTGATCAAATATACTTATGACAAACAAATCCCTTAATAAAAGTATCGTTTCAATATTGGAAAATACTTTTTACGATGTTTTGTTTTATTTATTCTGGTATGAAATGAATTCTCCATTAGCTGTAATAAGTTTTATGATAATCAGTTTGACATCAAGTTAGAATAAGTAGTAGTTGCTCCCACTTGGGTTACAAGTACATTATTAAAATAATATTGGGATCTTGGTACAGTCCATGTCTGGTCCTACTTTATCTGATGACTGTGTATCTTAACAATAGTCCTATAGCACAGTTTCCATTGTACAAGGCTGGTGTTCTATGAGGTTAGGCTTTCCATTATCGCTGTAATGTTCACAACTTTCCCAGCACCATTCTGAACAGCATAGTCTTGCAAAAATCCACCTGCTGACTTGTTTTCATATGGAACCATACGAATACCAACTTTGATTCTCTAGCTTCTTGAAGTAAATGTGTGTATCATGTAAGCAACTTCTATACACTTGTATTGATTTATAGTGTATTTTTTCCTTTTTGAGACAGCATTTTTTCAGTTGGCGTATTACTTTACTTTTATAGGTTTCTTCCTGAATAATGCTAGTATCACAAGTTGATCAATATTACTATCTTGGAAATTCTAAACTTTTAATGTGAAACTTGTTTGTAAAAACCCCTTATGGTGGTGGTAACATACCCTCAACAACACATGCATTTTGACCAATTCATTCCTTCAACTTATTTTGTTTTGCATACTTTTAAACTTAAAACTTGTTCACTTTGAAGTTTGTGTAGAATTTTGCATCTAATGTTCCACATACTAATTATAAATTCAAACCTCTTGTATTTCACAAACCTCGATGTCTCCATTTTTCTTCACATCCAATATCGTATATTTTACAATAAATGTGAAACAATGTCCCTCACCAAGTTTCAATTGTGATCACCACTTCTCCAAATCTAACAGATGTTGAAATGTGTCTTTATTTTTTAATTGTAAGTTTTTGCAACCTTCATGAATTATTATTTACTTCCATTCAAGATGTTTACTTGTATTGCTTAACAAGTTTGGGTATTTATGAAAAATATTCTTTGGACAAACATCAAACTCATTAACGTTATAAATATTTTGCATTTCATGTTGCTTGTTAAATTAGAAAATTAATGTAACATTACATACATTTTTGATCAGAGCCCTGTTGACTACCCAAGGTTTTGATGCAAATAGTGCTGCCTTTACTATAGCTGTCAGTGGTATCCTGTTCTTAAAGGTGAGTTTTTAATCTTTCATCAGGTTTCAATTGATTCAGTTTTAATTTGTTTATATTAAATAGTCTCAAACTAGAATAATATTAGGAGTCTTATGCTAGTTTTGTAACAATCGCTGAAAAGGAAAAAATACTAAACTGTTATGGTTTTAGTAATGTCCAACTTTTTGTTGTCTTTCATGTTGAATAGCAATATTATTGCACATCTATATCAAATAAATTATTGAGAACTCTAAGAAAAGGATAACTATTCAAATTAGTTTTTAATTATTAATTAAGGCAGATCTCTATATTTGAAAAAAAGTTAACTTCTACTAATTAGAAATAATGCATAAACTCTGTACTGGACATGTTTGCACTTTGCACAGTGTTGTCAGTTTGGGCAGCTTAAACAATTATTTCCAATTTGTTATAATTCAAAAACATCTTTACGGAATTAATTACTTTGAAAACTTTTACGAATGAAGTGTTTATCTCTTTTGAAACATAAAAAGATCTACAATATGGGAGTATTGTTAACAATTTGGACATTCCCAACACGTACAGGTGTTCTGTCTTTTGCATCAACCCATTCTGATGTTGTTAATTTGTTTCTTTAGCGTCACTCTGGAATGAAACCCTTTCATAGGTCAAGTATATGGAAGATGGTTTTCATACGTGCCTTCATATATTGTAGATACAATAAGATATTCAGTGTGTAAATATTGTCGGGAAATAAACTGAGCTGTACTGTAATGTTTTATAAAATTGAATTTTTTGTAATTACAGTTAAGTACTTTGCTTATTAGAATAACACCAGTTGGTGTAATTCATTCTGGTTGATATTCTCTTTCTAAACGTCTTAAATTAGCAGATAACCTTTCACTGGTCAGATAATTTTATCTCCAAGTTTAATTATAGATAATTATGTTCACCTCTTATTTTGTTTTTCATAGGAAGGACAGTATGCCTCAGTTTATGTGGCCAATAACTCCAGGTTCAAGATCAAGGTGATGCCAGGTTCTCAGTTCTCTGGAGTCCTGGCTGGCATTTAGAACAATTATGGCTTTATTTGATGAAAGTGGTTTACACATGATGATAATAATAATAAAACCAGTTTCAAAGTTATGGTAAAAAAAAAACAATTGTTCTGCTTTTTTTTGGTTACCCAAACATCTAGAATAATATCCAGTTTGGATTAAATTATTATAACAAAATACATGTGTAGTTTATCCCTACACCTGCAAGAATATTTTATAAGCCTTTGTATAGTTTCATAAAGCAGTTACTTATGTGGTGAAAATTGCCATTTCATCTGCACACAGTAACATTTACAACCAAATCGTGGTGCGACATGTTTGTAATCTGTCTTTGTACCTTTCCAGAATGATAATTTTACACTCCTATGCATTTTGTTCTTTATAGCTACAACTAGATAACATTTCAGAATAGGGGAGACAAAACACAAACCTAATCAAATAAGGATTTACCACCTCCACTGTTAAATTATACAATTGAAAATGATTAAAATACTAATTGTGTCACAATAAATCAGCTGGATTATTTGTTTAATTGCAGAAGTTTCTGATGGCCTATATACAGACTTGTTCATTGCCTGTACAGTTTGTTGTTTTTTGTTAGTCTAATAATGTAGATGGAGAATTATAATATAGAACATTCATATGCAAGGTTCTACTTTATATCTCAAAATTGCTATGCACAAAATTTTATTACTTGGCAAAAAAGAGCAACTGAAGGCTTGAAATATGTTGAAAAGACGCAGAATAGTCCATTTCGTCCTGCTACAACTTCACACTAAAAATCCAAGAATGTGTTCCTCTACTTCAGATAAAATAGGGGAAATCCTGAACTTAAGTGAGATTTGTATGGGTTTAGGCCGACCTGTGCTATATTCAAACTTTCCCCACCTAACTGTCAGTTGTACAACGATATCTGACTTGTGACACATGGATGTCATCATGTCTGATAAAATGCTTATCTTCTTAAAGTGCCGGTACTATGTCAGAAACTTGTTGTGTTAGTGATAAAAGAATGCAGACAATGTGTAGACCTCTAAGGAACTGCTCTATAGTAGTCACCTAGAAAGTTGCTTTGTAAATCACCAACTTAAACACTAGGTCAACTGAATGTTGTTTTTTAGTTCTGCATGGAAGATGGGGAAATTAGACTTACCAACCAAATCACCTGTCATACTCCCACATATTATGGGTGAAGAATTATTGTAGCAAAGGTATTACACCTGAATAATTTTTAATATTGAATGTGAACATGTCCGTATTAAAATTCTATTCAAATTTTTTAAACTCATGCTGACAATATATAAAGCATACTTTTTGTAAAACTCCTTATGGGCTGGGGTGTGAAACTGGTAAAAGGTGGGTACTGTAACATTTAAGTTTTTTTTTCATCTGTTAAAAGCAACAATTCCATCAATATATTCAAAATAATTCAACTTTTTATTTTTTAAAAATCTGACCACATAATCTCATCTTCCCTCAGAAGCTACATTCAGAAATGTTGTTATACTCTAATTTTAAGCAAAAGAAATATTTTACACCTTTTACACGTCTCAATATTAAATGATACCACTGTAGAAAAATTACAACTGCTGTGTACTAAATTTGCAACATCAATTTACCCAAGAATGTGCCAGTGTTGATACTTAACTTACACAGAATGTGCAGGTATGTACGTTGGTTGTAAATCATTAGTACTTCAATATGCATTCCCTGTTCTTAAATATACTGTTACTCTTTACACAGCAAGCTGTTCCTAGGAATAGATAAGACGTTTCCTTCACTGTTTCTACATGTGTAAAATGCTGGTCAATTGGGGTAAAAAATAACAGTACACAGATTTACAAACTTGGAGAAATCCACTTTTAATACATCTCGGTGCCTGAGAGAGGCTGATATTTTCTTAACCTGAATACATACATCCAAAGCTGCCTAACACTGCATAAAAGCATGTTTTTCTTCTAATAATAGTAACTTAATTTTTTTTTAAATCCTGTCCAAGAAGTACAAAGGTTAATGTGTTTCTAATGCTGTTTACCAACTCCCCCCTTAAATCCAAACAAAATGTCAGTGAAAGACTATGTGGGTTTTAACCTTAATTCTACTGATAAGTGAAATGATACCACAGGTAACAGTCCGTCTTCCTTATAAAAGTGTGGAAACTTTAATATAAGTTTTTATAATGCACACTATTTTAAGGTACCAAATAATGAGTAAAGACTTAAATATATTACCATTAATGTAAATTGAACATGAATCTTAGTGAATCCCTTTAATCATAAATATTCATGTAAATAGAAAGAGAGACTAATGTATAAAACCAGATGCTTACGATCCATGTTCTTTATTGTGAACTAAAACGATTGTTTTATTAGCTTCACATAGTCCATCTTGTGGCTCGTGATATTCAATAGGAAAAGTCAAAACTTAACACTATGGAACAGGATATAAAAATTATTCTAAAAAAAATTATACACGAGAGCAAATCTTACTACAACTTGTCCATATACTTCATGGACACAATATGAACCTCAGCCATAATACTAGTCCTACCTCATCACCTTATAGAAATCAGCATAGGAAATCGTCTTAACTTCTAAAAGCACAAGAATGTGTTTCCTAGTTCTAACATTTTTAGTAATTGTAACTGTTAATATCTGTAATGAGTTAACATCAACAGCCATGTAGGTACCTTTTCTCATATGGCCAAATGTTCGTTGGGTTTAAGTTGGTCATCGTTGCCAGAAAAAAATATTTTTGTCCAATAATTCATATATTCCTTTTTTACCCTTATATATATATATATACACACATCTGTCTACAACATTTCACACAAATACAAAAATTTAATTCTACAGAGATAATATGCAACATATTTCTCACCCAAAGGAAAGTTTTTACTAGATAGAGAAATTATAAATGGTTTTTTTACATCATTTATGAGACAAAATCCAACAGGGTGGTCGGTAGAAAAGCGGAAAATTTGTCAAACAGCTATTTATTTTTACAAAGTTTTTTAAAGGCATATGTCACATTACACTCATAGATGCTCAAAATTAAAATCATGCATTTTATTCATGATCTCATCTGACCCTCAAATTTTCCGCTTTAGTAAAGCAACCACCCTGTATGTTGTAAATTAGCACTTCATTTAAACGTAAAATTTCAATATTAATTACTTTCTCACATGAAATGACAAATAGCACTAAATAACTCAAGTAATTATTTGTTCCATGGTAATAAATCTCAACTGAAGTTTGTATCAATAAGGTTTGGACTGAATAAACACACTGAGCCAACAACCTATAACTTATGGATGTGATGCAATTATTTTAAATTCCCAGCAAAATACTGAAAAACAGCACAAAAAGACTACATTTCACTGTACCTACTGCCAGTTTTGCTACAGCAATACATCTCAAAAACGTTCATTAAAAGTTTCCAAACAGATTCCATTTAACGTCTATTTTTACAACATAATGCACTAAGCAGAACTACAAGTTAAAAAAGACACAGTAAAGATAACCTGTATTCTGATGAAACTAGCATCTGAGATTTGATGAAAAGACTTCTGCTTTCCCATTCTCTTCTTAAGACTAGCTAAAGAACGGTTAGCTTGCACATGCTACAACAGAAATAATTTGATAATGTAATTTACTGAAGCAAAGTATACACGACCAAGTTAATAATAAGAAGGCATCATGATCACACGTTTAAAAAAATGGCTTATGATAAGTTTCTTTAGACACAACAAACAACATCGAAAAAATAGTGAAATTGTTGTCCTAGGTATTGAAAAATAAGAATTCCTCACCCCTGTGTCACTCAATCTTTTTGTACTTACCTTTATCTTTGATGAATCTAAAACCTTCTCTCCATACACGGAAGTAATCAATAGTTACCAGTTATTTAAACTTTTAAACCAACAAATAAAATCTAAATTTTTGCACTAAAGCCACGTAAGGTTTGGTAACGATTCAGTTGATAATTTAAACACAATCTAATGTTAATAAAAGTTTGTTTTCTCCAATAGAAAACGCAATAGCATGGTGTTAACAAAAGGGAACTAAAACTTTGTTCACACTAATCCTAACATACCCTACAGCAGAGAAACATATCTTGTGATGTGACATTGGTTCTAATTAAAATTTTACTATATTAAATTAAATCTTCAATTTCCAAGATTATGTATTTGATCTTGGACTTTTCGAGAAAGTTTTATTCTTTCTGTTCAAAAAATTTTTAATATGAGTAGCCAGCTATTTTTGTTTTCTATGGGGTTAGTTAAGTTAACCAGACAATTCTGACATGTTCTTTTTAAAAGCTTTTTATAGCTATAATGTGCAACAATATTTCTTACCCAAATTTTGCTCGTTAAACTGATAAAGATTTCTTATAAAAAAACAAGTACAATCCCACAAAAAAATTTTTGACCAATAAGAAAACAAAGACACTTATACCTACATAATTCTGTTTTATTTACTTTCTGAATCTTTTGCTCAATAAACCACATGAATCGCAAACATTAGTCCACTGTTGCCCAGTAACAAGATAAATCTGAGGCTGCTAGTCTTCTATGGTAACTAAACTATAGTCTAAATGAATTTAATCCATTTCAGAACAAGCAGTTGCTAACAGAAGAAAATATGATGACATAATGAGATACCAACAAACTCTGATAACAAACAGAAACAATGTAACATGGGGAAAAGTGCTGTTTATCAAGAAAAGTACCATATGGAGATATATATATATCCATATGGGGGGATCCATACATATTTAAGTAAAAGAATACAATGAAATTGCTGACAATAAGGTACAAGTAGCTGATTTCTTCACAGACAAATACAGCTATTGTGATGTGTGCATACTGGCTAGAAAAAAAATGGCAATACCTTGTAAATATAACAAATATTTTGAGTTAAATCAGAAGAATCGAAAACTTTTTACATTCTGAAGGAACTTGCACAATCATGTAAATATTACCCTGACATTTCATTACAGAATCTATGAAAGAAAAACCTTATTTTTGCTTCTCAAGTTTAGATTATACAAGATTTTGTAAAAAATACTCAAGTTGAGATACCAAAGGATATTGTTTGTTTCTCTTTTCATTTCATGACCAACAATTAACAGGATATACAGTGATGAAATTTACAATGATACGATTTTTCCACAGGTTGTACAACTACCGTACAGTATAATTCTAGTTAAAACAACTAACCTGAAGCTTGGAAAGGTGGCTTATCAGAGTTACGACCTATTTTGATAGGCACGTAACATAACAGGTACAAGCAACCTGCAATTCCATCCCATAAAGTTTGACAATCACTCGATACTGATTTGAGATATTTCTTCCAAAACAAAAGTTGTGTGTTTATTACATATAATTTTGGCTTTCAACCAGATTTGAAGCACTGAAACACATTTCTACCTTTAACAGTTACTAAACATGTTACATCAGAAGCACTGAAGCACATTTCTTCCTTTAACAGTTACTAAACATGTTACATCAGAAGCACTGAAGCACATTTCTTCCTTTAATAGTTACTAAACATGTTACATCAAATCTACAATTAAACTTATTTTTTTAATGTAATCCAATTAGCTTCATACTGATAGGATTAGTACTAAATCATCAGGCATTATCTAAAAACTTTAATCAGTGCACTTTGTGAAAAAGCAAAAAATATATATATGTATAAATAAATACAAAACTGGTATACATAGACTTACTTTTAAGAGATCAGATGTCAAAAAAACAAGAAAGAAAGTAACTTTACATGCTGTGCCCAAACTTGTGTTTTCGATCATTACTTATTTACACACATATACTGTAATGGAAGAACGTAAAATCTCAGTCTAATGAATCTTCAGTTGTTTTACGAAATGTCTCCCTTCATTTCTAGGAAAGCAGTTTGAATCTAAGCTCCAGGAAAGCAAAGCAAGCACTTGCTGGTAGTAAGCTGTTTGATATTACACCTATCTGTATTCACTAAATCTCTCCCCTGTTTAAAGAGCAAAGACAGAAAAATGTAGAACTTTTATACAAACTATTGTATTATCACATCATCTTAAAACAAATTACAGATCACTTTTCTTTAATCTTAAGCAGTTCAGTTTTACTAGCTTTCATTTTTTGTTCCAGTAATTATTATGGTATTAAAACTTTCTATATTACTATATAGGTAATTTATGTATATATAACAATGCTAATATATCTTTACAAAATTAATTTTTTTTTAAATAAATTTTGTTTCCTTTGAATTAGCATTACTTTTGTGGAACAGCAATACCAAACGTGGCACAAGCATATACCTAATCTGGTTTTACTACTCAGAATTTCCACCAACATACCCTCAAATCTGATAATATGACCAAAGTAGTACCTGGACAATTATATGTATAAATACTCAGATGAGAATTTGCTGAAACAATGAAATTTTCATTCACTCCACATGTAAGAATATAACAATTTAGGCAGCTTTACAAGTACAAAATGCTTCACTTTTAAGCAGCAAATAATGTGAAATAATAATTGTTAATTTTCTGAAATTTAAAGATGGTTTTAAAGATTTAATTTTTATGTCCACCATTTTTTTCTATCACAATCCCGACAATTAAGAACTATCTTATTTAACGGTTTTATGAGTTTCAGGAAGACAAGTCTAGGATAACTGTTTCCCTTATTTTGTTTTTGTAAAACGATTTCTAAAGGAAGGTATAACACAAATTAATAAAGTAAATTTTATCCAAAAGGCATTGAAATGAGCTTTATAGGTACAGACAAACACAGTTATCGAAATATGTATTTCAGCCCTTAACACAACAACTGAAAGTACCTATTTATATCTACGTTTTGTCTCTCTCTCTCTCTCTCATAACAAAAACCCAACATCACAACTCTTTTGTAGAAAGTATTTTCTAGTTTAAAAAATTCCAACTTTGTAATTTTGATAATCTAAAACCTGGCCAGCATCATAGCATACACACCATTTTACTAATGCCAAGCCTAGGTGTTTGCCTATACTTAACACAACTGACAGTTATATAAATATTTTTATAAACTTTCATGTAGAGATTCATCCAAACTGGGACGTAATATTTTAAGGTACAGATTACCCATAGTACAAATACTATAGCCAGTCTTTACAAGATATTTGTTTAGTAACTAGTATTGTCCAAGGTAGGTTAGTTTGTAGGTAAATTGAATCAACTTTCTGTATACATCCACCATGATTTCAAGTCCTGCTCAAATAACAATTTATTTGGTAGATTAACAGAAATCAACTACACGATGTACAAGACCATTACTAGATAACATGTAAAACAAAATGCACATTTCCAGTGGTCATCAAACCATGATTTTATGAAACAAAGATACCAATTTTTGCATTACATTTATAGTACACTCCTCTTTATATTAATTGGAAACGAGAGTGTTGTTTTATCTAGTGTGAGAAGGTCAGTGGAACATCTTTGTGCCAATGGACACATCCCTTTAATTTTCTTACTCAACTGACGTGACTTTTTAGAAGCATTTCACATTGGACACCCATAAATTTCACACACTGCACAGGTTTCAGCTTGTCAATACAAAATTGGCCTTAAAATATCTAAAAGGACCCACATGTAAATGAAAGAATAAAAAAACTCATTTACAAATTTTGTTAATATAATATTTTTTAAAGTAATTGCAAACCGTCTAGCTAGTGAGAGATGGAATGTTTTCATCAATGCTTCTTAACTACAATGCTATGTATATCAAGTAATTTTATGGTTTTTCTATGTTAATTAAATGGAAGTTTTAATCTAAGTATCAACAAACCAGCTACAATCAGCAGTTCAGCATTTCGAGTTTGGTGTGCCAATTAGGTTAAACTGCATAAATAAAGATCTTTTCTTCACACACACTAAAATCCACAGAAAATTTTTAAATTATTCACACAATACCTGAAATAATTTTGGCAAAAATTTTTTTTTATATCACGGATGGGGAAAAAAAACCCCAGCAAAACAGTCTACTTTTTACTTCCCTTATAAACAATTACATCATACAATTTTTTCTCTCTTTATCTTCATCTGGAATCATCAGTGGGATACAGAAAACTGTTGGCTTACTGATTGTTTACTTCTGGAGTATTTGTGCACCAGACAATTTATGGATCCATAAAAGACTTGAAAAAATTTTATCTCCAATTACAAGACATTTCATCAAACAGCAGAATCTCTTCATGAACACAATAAAACAAACCACACACTGCACGTTAGTTGAATCAATACACCTGGGATCATTTGAAAACATTTAAAAAAAGAATGTTTGGGCTCTAACTTTTAAATGGTACATTAGGCACACAGCATGATTTATTATGCATTTCATATCTTAATAAGCACTTGATCTTTAAAAATACAATTGACAAATGTGGAATTAGGGACCACCACACAATATATATTTATAAATAATAATATTTCACCACATATTAAGTGACTACGAACTTATAATTACGCATCAAAGCTTTAAAATTTTCTCCTGTACAATTATAATTTCATATGAGAATGGACACTTACCTGGGTACAATATTTTCCATACTTGGTCTGGGAGGCACAGGGGGCTTCTTCACCTCTGAATTTCTTGGGGCTGGAATTGGAGTAACTGATGTAGGGCTTGGTGATAAACAAGGAACTGCGAGTCCCGAGAGTGAGCTTGTTGACCTGGACAGAGTCTTGGCTGGATCACTGCCACCCGCTGCTTCAGTGGTGTACTTTATGTTTGTGTATTCTCTTCCCATCAGTAAACTTTTCTGAAAGAAACAATACAGCTTACATAATAATGTACTGTCATTATAAAGTTCTTTTAACTGGCAGTAAATAAACAAAATAAATACATTGTATGTAAAATATTATACATTATTGTATAAGACCACATTAACATTTAAAAATATATCCATCTGCCTCACAGATCTAATCTTACTGTACAAGATAAAGTAATACTCACAAGACATGAAGTTCATTGTTAGTAACAAACTAATAGCACAGATTTACAAGTATCAAAAACCTATATGTGAAATATATACATATCATAAAGAATATAAAAATAAAAGAGAGAACATTTTCAACATTAATAACTAAAAAGATCAAGTTATTCAAAGGAGGTCTCAAGAAGTACAAAACCCCAGTGTTTAATAGTTCGGAAAACTTACAGGACAAAGTGAGACGGGTTGGAGCTTAGAACTAACCCTTGGTGGATGGATGTGTTGATTACTCAGACAGAAACTGAGAACTTGTAAGTAAAAAAACACAAAGAAAGAAGTACCTAAAAAATTTCTAAAGTCAGTTATGGGAAAAAGAATCATTCAATAAAAATTGAAATACAAACCAACAGTCTCAAGATTAATGAAGTATGAATGTGACTCCCAGGTGGTCAACTCGCAGCCCACAGCCTGGATGTGGCCCCTTCTCCCAAATCATATTTCATTTTGACAAAACTGGCAAAACAAACCAGTCCTGTGATGATTGTGATTGCTTTCTTAATATTTTAACTCAACTGTTTATTGAAAACCATACAATTTACTCAACAGCAGGAATCAAATTTTAAAATAAGCCAATATCCTAAACACACTTCACAGAGTGTCAATCCCCAAGCTGCAGTATATGCACTGACCCACAAGCACAAAGAAGTTGGCCATTCCTGATCTAACATATCACTCCATACAGAACTCAAAATGAAACTTAATAAGTACTGGGTGTCAGAGATCTAAAGAGAAGATTTCTGACAAATCCAGGAAACACACAAAAATGCTAACTTCCTCATAATAAAACATTAAGCTGAGTCATGTATCAGAAGGATTTGACAGCTAAGATAAAACTACAATATTGAATCAGATTACTAACTTGTTCTGCCTGCATCCTTTGTTGTAAAGTTTCAATATAATGTTGAACAGCAAGGTAAACAAATTTATACTGGGCTTCCGTCTGCACCATGCCGGACCGTCTGGACCGTACTGTCTGGATTGTTCTCTGGATGTCAATCTCACAGTCTAACCCTAAATATTTTGGAAACACATGTAAATAACATATGGTTGTTAGGATCTATTATTTGGTTTGTGACTGATAATACAGTTAACAGCAGAGATACCAGCTAACAAAACAATGCATTCCCAGTAACAGTACAAGTGGAGTATATCGAATTAGCTATAACCATTACCAGATACATGTTTACTTTTAATCTAAGTAGACAGCTTACTCTGAATAGAATTTAACATTAATTATCAGGCACAATATACATGAACATTGGTCGATAAAAAAATTACTTAAACACAATAAATATCATAGCCATAGTTTATGTTCCAGTGACCACCAAAGAAATAGCTTAAATGTGCAAAACTATAAAAGAAATCTAGAGTGGTAAAACAAGTGTAAAGTAAAAATTATAATTATTTATTGAAAAGCAGCAGTAGAATAGAAGGAAAGTCATAAACAACACTAATTTAAATCAATTTACCTTGTTTTCGTATTTGGTCTACAATCATATCTATTACAATAAAAGTTCCTGTTCTTCCAATACCAGCACTGTAAGAAGATTACAAAAAAATATGTATTTCAGATAAAATATATTTCATGGTGTACAAACCTCGCCAGTAATCTAATTGGTTTAATATGTCTTACATCTTAATTTATATGAGTAATACACCCATTAAAACAAAGATCATTTATTATTCCAAATCACATATAATGTGCTACACGTTCAACCACATTTGTTCCACTCATCACAAGCCAGTAATCTCAAATTTTCTAAACTGTGAGATCACAGTTTAACCACAGAGAACATTTGTTATAATCTTGAAAGGTCTTCTTACTAAATCATTCTTTTACCAATTTATACATATTGCACTGAAATGTTATGACTGATCAAATATCCTTCACAAGCATACCATGAAACAAATTTATACAGAGGTGGTCTACATAAACATCCATATCAATTATACTTTCTACTGTCTGGTGTGTACACTACACCTACTTAAATACCAGAGACATCAGACACTTAAAGTAAAACTGTCTTAATTAGCAAGATGTACATGTTTAATGCCAGTGAGATTCATACACACCCAGATCTCAATATAAATAGTTATTAATATGACCTGTAATTTTGTTTATCTTTTACTTCCTCTCTTGATTTAGACAAACATAAGTTATGTGGAAACTTAACAGGCACAGATACATGATCAAACAGGCACAAACACATGACCAACTGTAATAAAACAAAACTGAGCTTCTACAAATGCATCTCTGCTGCTGTTTTGA
Source organism: Carcinoscorpius rotundicauda (assembly GCA_011833715.1). Lineage (NCBI taxonomy): Eukaryota > Metazoa > Arthropoda > Merostomata > Xiphosura > Limulidae > Carcinoscorpius > Carcinoscorpius rotundicauda. Next base: position 126,155,347 of record CM022394.1, on the reverse strand, counting down.
ATATCTGGATCATAATGTACTCACAGCTAAAATTCTGCTCCATTTAATAACGAAAATATACACTTTTGTTTGTTAATAATACAATCAGACTAATTTTAGGATTATTTTTACTATCACAAGCAGTACTAGCTACTGTGATGTTTTTTAAAGTTAACTATAAAAACTTCAAGTGCTCAATAAAAAGTTAAATTTTCAAATCTGTAAATACACTCTATGTAATAGTGACTCATTATATTTTTATACCTATAATACTGAACAGAAAAATTAAATCCGAAATAACCTGGAATTTGAAATGTTCTCATTGATTCTTCAATAAGGAAAATGAGATAGATTTACATTAATTTATGTCTTGAAAAAGTAGCGAAACGTGCAATAGGTTTTTATGTGGTTACTTTTAGGTAGTAAAACATTGCTATTAAGATTTTACCTCATTTAAACACACAATCACTGAGCATTATCTTACCTGCAATGGACAACAATAGGCCCAGCATCAGGTATAGATTCTTGTCGACGGTTGACATCATGAAGAAAATTGAGAACACAACCGGGATCCGAGGGAACACCGTGGTCTGGCCAGGCAGTGAAGTGGTACTGATATATCGTAACTGATTTACACTAAGGAAATAAAATAGTACCACACTATTCATTTCTCATAACAAGTACACAATAAAAGAAACTGGTATTTCTTTAAAATATTAATTGAAAGAATGTTGGTTTTATTTTGAGCAAACAGTTTTTAGTACTTTTAAAAACTGCCAAACAAATAGTCAACTGTTTATCAATCAAAGTATCTCAAGATGTCCTTGTTTGATCTAAATGTTACTTTAAGAGAAGTTGTACAAATAAGATCAAGTTAGTCAGTTTGTATGAAACTAAAGTTTACAATAAATTGAACATAATTAATATCTTAAAAGAAAAGAAATCATTATGTGACAAAGCTACATTTCAAACATATTTTGCATCCCAAAATTAGCTCTGACAGGGGTTTTATTAAATATTTGTTTTCCAGCATAAATACGAGAGTAAATTAAAAAATATCAATTATGTTAAATAAGTCTTGCTATTAACTAGCAGCATATAATATCTACTTTAGGGTTGCAAATAAATGGCATATGGGGAAGTTATATAATAAGGATAATGTATTGTTAAGCCTTTTTACGCTTTACCCCAGTGTGTTACAACTGGTTCAGTTTTAGGTTTGATCCATCTTTCTTCTTGTTAACACATCATCCACACCTCTAGAAATACGTGAATGTCATTAAAAACACAAGTAATTTTACTTATTTTTTCCCACCTAACTTTCATAAACTTTTCCTTTTTTAATTCAAAACTGAAACCATAATACACATAAGATTTATTTTGTAAGTTCATAAGATTGTAATTTTAAAACCTTACAAGAACAGTGGAACCCCTCTAAATGGAACCTCCCTTCAGATTCGGTCACCCCTTAAAAGCGGTCATTCAATCAAAGTCCCTTTTTTGTTTAGATAATCCCAAGTTACGTACAGTGAAACCCCTCTAATCAGGTCAGTTTGTCTCAGTCTTGAAGGTGGCTACTTTATAGGGGTTCCACTGTATTTGTATTTAATTCAGTTGGTTCTTAAAATATCATCACTTATAAAAGAAAGAATACAATCTGCAATACTTTTAATTTATCAATCAGTAAACTGTCTACACTGTTAAAAGGTGTTGTAAATGCCTTTCACTATTAAGTGTTGTTAACCAGACGACAAGGTGAGTTTTCTATTTAAAAATTACTACTAAAAACATCTTTAAGAGCCAAACAATTACCTGGTCTTCTTTGGACACTTGAAATTCCCGTAACGTATAATCTGCTGTAGATGATTCAGCTAAACTATTCACAGTTATTTTCCCCCATATCTTTTCCTGCCCTTCCTCTGGCCAGTATCTATAACACTTATTCTAAAACAATACAGACGTACTAGTATTACTAGACAATTCTATCACAAATCATAGAGTTCTTTACACATGTTGACAGTAATGGTTTATTATTTATTATTATTATAAGAATAGAGAAAATAATAATAAAAGAAACAGATATATACACCTTTCCTCTTTCAACTTCTTTTGTTGTCATGACAATGACCCTAGTATTTTCCTGAATCACCATCCTCCAAAAGTCTTCTGCTGTGTTTGCTAGACATCCTTGGGTTGCAATGTAATACTTTTTCCCATTATCTGGGCTGCCATCGTCCTCAGCCTGGTAACAAGGTAGAGGTATGTATTAATTACTAAACAATGTTAGATACATAATCTAAATGTTCTTTACATCTAGATGAACTCGCCAATAATTATCAACTTTTTTCACTTCATAGACCCTTAATTAACCATGCAGATATTAATAAAACATTCTAAATGTTTAATAAAAAATAGTACTTTTTTTAAAACTATAATATAAAAACACGGTCTTTACAGTAGTCACAGGTTTCTATTTGGAATCTCCCAGAACCTTAAGTCAGAAGATCACAGCCTAAAATAACCATAGACTAGTACTGTACTAACGGGTGAAAACAACAATGCTGAGAATGTAATTTTTAATAAAATTTGATGTTTTAAAATAAAATTTAAAGTTTAAAACTGTGAGAAGTTAAAAGATAGTCATTATGAAATCAAATATCAAGCACAGAGTAATTTTTTGCTTTAAAAAACAATTTTGTTAATTAAGTCAAAATATTTAGCAACTACCACAATAGCTTTGTGACCTCTAAGACATTAATTAACACATCCAAACTGTTATTGGTTTTAATAAAATGACTGGAAATGTTATTAGCCCTCATGAGTGTACAGAATTAGATTAACACATTCATGAACATTAGTGTTTCACGAACACTGTCATTTACAGAAATAAAGAAAACACAATGGTCACCTCCTTAATGTAAATTAACCTTCTGACCCATTCAGACTGTTAGAATAGGGAGACCCACTGTTATGGGTACATTTAAAAAAATAACAATCCGGGTTTAAAGAAAAGACGAAATTACCACTATCAATATCAACTGAAAATATTTTTAGGAATGATGAATTTAAAGTCTGCTACTAATATATTACACGTTTTAATATTTTATTCAAAAGACATGGACTGTAGTTTCTTTTAAGGCACACTGTAAAACTCTATAGACAGTAGAAGACACAAAAATCGCCATTTTTAACACAGAAAAAAGGTAAATATTTATGATAAGTTACAACCAAATAGTTATGGTAATGCAGTAACCATCACCACCGAGGAACTAGCCCCGATAAAAGTAACCATGTTACCAAAACTAGTTGACTCTTAACTAATAATAAGATTTTATTTTGCTATGTGCAAAAAAAATCTGTTTGTGTTTTTTAACTCCTTACAAAGACAGTACTGTTTGTGTTTTTTAACTCTTTACAAGGACAGTACTGTTTCTGTTTTTAACTCCTTACAAGGACAGTACTGTTTGTGTTTTTAACTCCTTACAAGGACAGTACTGTTTCTGTGTTTTTTTTAACTCTTTACAAGGACAGTACTGTTTGTGTTTTTTAACTCCTTACAAGGAGTACTGTTTCTGTGTTTTAACTCCTTACAAGGACAGTACTATTTGTGTTTTTAACTCCTTACAAGGACAGTACTGTTTGTGTTTTTTAACTCCTTACAAGGAGTACTGTTTCTGTGTTTTAACTCCTTACAAGGACAGTACTGTTTGTGTTTTTAACTCCTTACAAGGACAGTACTGTTTCTGTGTTTTTAACTCTTTACAAGGACAGTACTGTGTTTTTAACTCCTTACTTACGAGGACAGTACTGTTTGTGTGTTTTTTAACTCCTTACAAGGACAGTACTGTTTCTGTGTTTTTTAACTCTTTACAAGGACAGTACTGTTTCTGTGTTTTTTCAACTCCTTACAAAGACAGTACTGTTTCTGTGTTTTTCAACTCCTTACAAAGACAGTACTGTTTCTGTGTTTTTTAACTCCTTACAAGGACAGTACTGTTTCTGTTTTTTAACTCCTTACAAGGACAGTACTGTTTCTGTTTTTTAACTCTTTACAAGGACAGTACTGTTTCTGTGTTTTTAACTCCTTACAAGGACAGTACTGTTTCTGTGTTTTTAACTCCTTACAAGGACAGTACTGTTTCTTTGTTTTTTTAACTCCTTACAAGGACAGTACTTTCATTTCTAAGAAACGTATTTATTTTAAATGAAAAAAAGTTTAGTGTTTCACAAATACCCTTACAATTTTCTTCCTGCTACTCACCTGGATGATGTTAGCATTCACATAATCAGATCCAACCACATTTGCATCTTCATCTCGAAGGATCACCCGAGTATGGTCGACTGAGAAAAAGTTGATAAAAGTCCCATAAATACTTTCTTATTCAGACAGAATAAAACTTGAAGCAGAATATCCATTACATTAGATACTATAAATTATGTTCATCACACCAAATGTGATCTTACATATTTCTACACTTCTGTTGTAATCTCTCACAAAATAGCTTTGTCTTCTTATTACTACAATCTATGCATACTTCGGAGTAACAGCAATCAGAGTTTTAAAGTTAAGAGTCTGAATGTTAAATCTGATAAACACAAACAAGTAATGTTACTCACAAGGTAAAATGTTTTTATAGCGATTTTTGGCTCTGTTTTCTGGACGTTGACCTTCTTTCCTGCTATATAAATGTTTACATTCTTGTTGCTGCAAATACTACACAAAAACAAGTTGATAATAAGAAATAAAAACTATGCTAATGTAACTATTAATTCAAAGTACTTAAAAAAATGCAAACCATTAACAACTTGTTTTGAAAATTTAAAGGAGAATACATGCAACGACAATTGCTGTCTAACCTACAACGTAATGTTATAAAATAGGTTTTGATGAGGTTTGGTTTGCTTTGAATTTTATGCACAGTGACATGAGAGCTATGAGCAGTGAAAGCCAAGAGGAAAGGCAGCTAGTCATCACCATCAGCTGCCAAATTTTGAAAAACTCCTTCATCAATGAACAAAGGGATTGACTGTCACATTATACTGACCTCCACAGCTGAAAGAGTGAGCATGTTTGGTGGGATATGGATTCAAACCTGCAACCTACAGATTGTGAGCCGAGTGCCCTAATCATCTAGTCACGCCATGCCCATTTAAAAAAGATACTTTAAAAAACATTAAGCACTAATGAAATCTTGCAAATATAAAAATTGTAATCTATTCTTTGGATTTTGGATATAGAGAAGTTTGAAGTAGCATTTTTCTGATTACAAGAGCCAATAAAAATTTTGTTATAATTCTAGGTAAAACAATTATATATCAATATTTTTTCTGATTTTATTTGATGTAGTGGCTCACATAATAAATAATGGTGTTCGATATTTGTTTAATAAAGATTTTAATTATAATATGTCCTTCAGTTAATTATAATAATTATATTGAAGGATACATAATACATACAAGTTTTGTTTCTTCTGCTCTATTCCTTGAGGTATCTTTATTAAAGACCTAAAGATCTTAAATATCAGAAAACCATAGAAACTCAAGGAAAACATCCAGTTGTACTAGTCTGCACTCACACCTTGACTGACTACTGCTTTACAAAGAATTGCACTCAAACAGTGACATGTTGAACTTAAATATCTCTAGGCCACTGTTGAAGTTAAAACACAGTTTTACCTATTTCCTTTAACATCTATCAAGGAACAAACTAACATCAAGACCCCAGATTGGCTATCTGAGTCCGACAGTACCTTGAATAACTTTCCTTATACTTGCCTGTATGCAAGATAATTTTTAACTACTTATCTCAAGCTTAAACAAGTGATATAATATAGAAGAGAGATCAAGGGTAACATATGAAAAATACTGTCAATTTTCTACAACTAAGTTAACTTGATCTTTAATCAATTCTAAAAATGCAGTGACTTACTCCAACATACCATACTCCTTAACCAATTCCATTTGAACAATAACTATCGTGTGACAACAACATACAAAAGCTGAAAATCTAAACTGGACTACAACAGACTTAACAAATATAAAAAAAAATCTTTTTAAATCACTGTATTAGTACTCACAAAATGACGAATGTCACAGATGAGATTAAATGCTTACAATGTTAAAGTGAAATATGTAAGCATTTCTTAGTTTATATTATCTCATCCATTAGTTCTAAAACATAAAATGAACTTTATCACTTATGCTTCTTATCTTAGTAGCAAACTAAATCTGTTAAATTAAAACTCAATATTTATTTAAGTACTTACTTCTCAGTAAGTTGTTTGGTACTTCAGAAAATTTTACAAAAACAAGAAAGTTAACAAAAAGTCAAATTTAATTTTATGAAAGATGTATACTTGCTAAAAGGCAACAGAAATCATGCCTGTTTTGTAAAATTGGCTTCTCAGTGGGAGCACAAAGAAACAATCGACATCAGGAGAAATATTTGTAGGAAGATTGTACAATAAATTCCTATCACATTCAGAGAGAAAACAATATTAACACAATAAAAGGGACATGTCTGTGCTTGTCTTTTCTGATGGAGAAAACAAATGCAGCAACCTTATTAAAATGAAACATTCTCACTTTCATTAAGTTTAGAACAGCACCCTGACATTAGGGTATGTTTTGTTTTTGTTTTAAAATAATTTTGAATTTTATAAGACTTAAGAACATCTAATAACGTCCAAGTTCTTCACATACTGGGAATTCAACAAGCTGAAATACATCTTAATGAAGTAACCAACCTCAAATTCTTCCCAAAACCCAGCTTTGGAGCTCTGAATGTTCTCTTTAGACAGCTCCTTCACTCTGTGTTCTATGGTTGATGCTGTAATGCGTGTGGCATTAAAGGGTTGCTTTAAGTGCACCACAGTTCCTGTCGTCTCTACCATTGGATTTTTTCTGTAATGGTCTACAAGTTCTCGCAAACTCTCAAACTTTTCTCCACCACCCACGTCAAATTTTCCATCCTGAAACACAAGAGATCAATGCAAGCATCACCACACTTCATCTACACAGATACGTAGCCTATGAGCTAACAAAACTAATTAAATTAGACCTAATAATGAATTCATGATAGAAAATGTATTTCTCTTCAAACCATGCACCAAATGTCATATATATTTCATCAAATTGCTTAAAAGCTGAATAAACACAAGTTAAAAAAAGTAATAAATGGAGAAAATTGACTGTTTTAAATTGAGTTTAACATATGAACATTTAAAGCTAGTCTCTCTATTATTAAGCTAAGCTTTACTGACTAATAACACTTGTTTACAAAAGGGGAATAATACATATTGCCAGGTTTAAACTGCATTAAAATTTGTAGAAACAGGCATAATCTGACTGAACAGTTTAGTTAGACAACTGAGAACAAAACAAACACTACTTTACACACACTTATTTTCTGCCACATAAATGGTTCCCTTGATCTACACATATTAGTTAAAGTAATTAATGTAAATAATCTTGCAATTAAACTATATACACGTTCCTGAAAACACTAAATATAATACTACTTTTCACGTGAATCAACATTATTATCCAAAGCCACAAGGTTTATTCCACTATCAATCTGATGTGGTGGATATTACGTTAATACAAACAAAAGGATCTTTTATCCACTTTAATTTGTACATATTTTAACATCAAGTAGCCATTTGGAGTTTGGTAAAAGTATTGTGTTTGGCAGACTGAAAAATTAAAACTGTGTACACAATTTATCTCTTAATTTATAAAAAAAATAAATATATACTTGTACTGAAACCAAATCGAAACTTTGAAAAATTTACTATTACCTCACAATGTTTGAAAGCCACTACTGAAAATTAGAAATAAAATGCTATACGTTACTTCTTTATTTTCAGAATTTTCAACTAGAGTTATCTCCAAAATAGCTGTTCTTAATTATGAAATGACAGTCTAGCATATAGGTAGACGGTTATAAGTATACACTGTAAATTTAGATTACTCTTGCTTGACTAAATAGTAAGATCTCACTATTAAAGTGTGGCCATGGTTACAAACTGTGAATCATAATTTTTTCAGCACCAGAACACAAAGCCTAAATCCTCAACTTCAGAGGATCTGGATACATTAGCTACTAAACCACAACACAACCTAGTAACGAATTACTTTCTTACTCATTTTATTATGTAAAAGGCAGGATTGCACACATCACTATGTACATCCACTCTCAAACAGATGATTGGGTAACCATCTTTATTCTCTTAACGTATATTTGACCACATTTTCTGTCACTAACGTATTAAAATTATTTGAAGCACAATAATAAATTAATTTCAAGCCTGCAAATAAGTATACTTTAATCTGATGTTCATAAGGTTACTGCATAGATATGTTAGTCAATGAACTCCTTCCTGTACCTTTACAAGACACTTGAGGTCAGAGATTCAATATCTATAAGCGTAATCTGTGTTTTAATTGTTTATGTTGATCATTGTTTAAAACAACACCACAGACACATATAACACAGTTCTCTAATCACTTTATCCAACAAAAGAATAAAAAATAAGACAGACTGTGTCAATAACAGAATATGAAATAATCAGGCTGACCCTGTCAATAATGGAATATCGAATCATGAGTACTAGCATTGTCCATAACAGAATATAAAATCATTAGGACCGACCCTGTCAGTCACAGAATACAAAATCATTAGGGCTGACCCTACCAATCACAGAATATAAAATCATTATGACTGACCCTGTCAGTCACAGAATACAAAATCATTAGGACTGACCCTGTCAGTCACAGAATACAAAATCATTAGGACTGACCCTGTCAGTCACAGAATACAAAATCATTAGGACTGACCCTGTCAGTCACAGAATATAAAATCATTAGGACTGACCCCGTCAATTACAGAATATAAAATCATTAGGACTGACCCTGTCAATCACAGAATATAATATCATTAGGACTGGTTTTGTTAATCACAGAATATAAAATCATTATGACTGACCCTGTCCGTCACAGAATAAAATTCATTATGACTGACCCTGTTGATCACAGAATATAAATTCATTATGACTGACCCTGTTGATCACAGAATATAAAGTCATTATGACTGACCCTGTCAATAACAGAATATAAAGTCATTATGACTGACCCTGTCAATAACAGAATATAAAATCACTAGGAGTAACTTTGTTGATAACAGAATATAAAATCATTATAATGGGCTTTGTTGACAACATAATATATATAAAGTCATTATGACTGACCCTGTCAATAAAAGAATATAAAATCATTGAGACTAACTTTGTTGATAACAGAATATTATGACTGATCCTGTCAATAACAGAATATAAAGTCATTTGACTGACTATTTCAATAACAGAAAATAAAATCATTAAATTGATCGTGTCAATAACAGAATATAAAATCATTAGACTGATTGTATCAATAACAGAATATAAAATAATTAGATTGACTTTGTGTTAGACTGGTTTATTAGAGTGTTTTCCTAATATGAATTTGCTGTATTCTATATATTTATAGTCACACAAACATCAAACTTCATTGAGAGAAATTAACTTCACTAAAATCAACATTATGTTAAATATTGTGCTTGACCTCTGTGTTTTTAGCTTGATATTCATGACCAATCTAACTTAACTCAGGCTTTACTGTTTCAAAAAGAATTCCATTAAGGTTGCATTACCCCCCCCAAAAAAAAACACATGGACCTTTAAAATAACATATCAGAAATGTTTAGACAGAACAGTTAGACGTAATTTTTTAAATTTAATATGTCAAAGTATGACTTACAAATGTTTGGAGTAGAAACATAATGTGAAAGTCACAAAAAAGAAATAAGATATCTCAACACGACTTTTAAAAACTTTTGGGTCTTCTAACACTCAACACAAACAGGTAAAACAAAAAATAGAGAAAGAAGTAGAAGACACACATCATCTTTATACATACTGAAATATGTACATGCACTGTAGCCTAAAAATGGATATGGTACAGAACTGAAAAGTTTTCATTAAATAAATGCCGGAGTCAAGCAGATCCTGATTATTAATTAAAAACATGTGCGGTTCAGAAATTAAGTTTCAGTAAATTCAGTACCTGACATCTAATCATTACATGAGTAACTCTGTCATCAGTTCGAACAGATAAAACATAATCTCCAGGTTTACTTTGACTTTCTCGCACCAAGAAGCTACCATTTTTTCCTTTTTCCAACACCAGCTTCTCGGTTTCCTTCCCTGACAAAGGTCCATGAAACCAACTGAAATTCAAATAGTAACTTGTATTTAGTTACTCCATTCACAATTTAATATATATATAAAAAAATTTTTAACAGAATAATAACCTTTATCTTCATTTTTTTAAAAGACATCTCAGCACTAACATCGTCAATATAACAATTTACCTGTGTCACACCAAAAATCGTACTTTGATCACTCAAATTTTGTCGAAAGGCTGGTGTAATAGGAAAATGTATTAGTGGAAAATTTAAGTTTTAAACTGTCCAGAATAAAATACACAGCCCAAATCTGCCCTACCAGGTGCAAAGTTCAGTGCTGTACAAGAAGAATTTAAACCTTCAGTCCTAAAATTTAAACTTTTTTTCAGGAAATTTATATCTTGCTTTTATGTCCTTTAATACATTATCCACCATTTTATTTTAAGTTTTCATAAATGGGTTTTGGTTACTTTATGTAAAAAACGTTAAAGGTTAAGGGCAATATTTTAATTTTTTTTTTACAACAGTAGAACCAAAATTCGAACAGTATGGTATTACTGAATTACATCTTAAGCCTCTCGTTTCCTACATCAACTCTATGAATCGCTACTTGTAGTTCTTTACACATGACGTCATTCATAAATATATGCAATATAGGTACATCTTATATTTGCAAGTTACAATCAATATAATAATAATTTTATTTTCTTGATTTCATTTGTTACTAAAATTTCACACAGTATGATCAAAAATATATTTCAATACTGAGAAAACAAAAATTTTTTTAAACTTTTAATATTACTTCATTAACACGTGTTCAACCAATCTTACAAACTCAATGAATCAGAACCATCCTCTACTTGCCAAGCACAGAATTTAGTCAAGGACAATAAACTAACCAAACATTTGTTATTAAAACAAACTCAGCCACAAAACCTGTACAATCCTAAGAGAGAAAATGTTTTATCTCCTTGGATTAAAGCTCTCAATTAATAAGAACAGTTTAAAATGGAACTTTTAAAACCTACCCAAAAGACTAAATTTTACTTGTGGTTAGCAGCAAGTGCTTAATATTCATTAAATGTACATTACTAGAATCACGTACTTAGCAGGAAACCAGGGTATTCCAGTTCTATTAAGTCTATACTTTTCCACACACATCTTAATTCCAGGTATTATGGTATTTCAAACAACGAATCCTAATTCAAAATAATACTCAGTTAAACATATCTGAGTACATAATTCGGTTAAGATTGTCACAAATTTAAACTGATTTTGCCTGTTCACAGATAAAGGGTTGATTACATTATAACATCAATACAGACAATAATATTTATTGCTGCTGTATTAATAATTTTCAGACATATTCATGCTTACATGGATTATACAAGATTCAACTTATTGTGTTTCTACCTTAGAGTAACCTTACTGATCACTACAATGCAAAAGAGTACTACTTGTTGATTCTACTCTGTTTTATTTTCTCATTACTCAGTGCATACGTGTATAATTTATACATAAAAGCAACTTCCTTTTTTGTTTTATCATCAGTGATCATGTTTGAAAATTTAAAACTTATGTTAAAAAGAACCCGTACAGATTAGTGGATGTTAACCTGCTCCAGTTTCTTACCGGTCAGTTGTCGGGTCACCACAGTTCAGAGGATACTTCAGTTCAATAACCTCTCCACTTTTTTCTCGCAACTGACCCTGATTTTCCATGTAGTACTGCACAAGCTCGGCTAGAGTAGCAAACTTCTCTCCCCCATACAGATCATAAAAGTCTCCCGTGTTTTGTATCTTAATGTGTGTAACTTCTCCATTTCTCCTATAAAAAAGTTGAATAATGCCATGAAAAATATCAGATTATTCACATTAGGTAATCCACTCTATTTCACTTCAGGTAAAGCAAGTTAAAGAATATATGTGGTCTTTATCAAATGAATATACTTAGTGAGAAAATAACTTTTACCTGATGTTTTTAAGTTACAGTATGGATAAGCTTAGCTACTGACATCTAAATGTAATTTTTTTCAGTTGAATTTGTGTATTAGCAAACAAGACTTTACAGGTAACCAGAACTTGATGAAACACTGAAAGCATTTTGCAATGGTGTACTATTAAAATGACAAGGGGCCTGAAAACTGTTGTTGTTGTTTTCCCCCATAAAAAAATAATATTTGGGATATAATTAAACATTAAAAGAAAAGCTGGTAAACTATCAGGTCATCCCTTAAGTAATGTCCAATTTTAGGTTCAGAAAAAAAGAAAAGATTTCAAATACTTTTGATGTTACTTAACCAATAATGTATGTTCCATTATTATTAATTACTTTCTGTCAACAATTAATAAGTATCTGAATGTCACTTCTATAAAATTCTTGGAGGTTGAAAGAAAAGAATATAAAGAGGGTAGTTTTGACATCTTCATATATTCCAAGTTCTTTTCCATCAAGACAGTTCTGCAAACTTCAGAATAGATGATAATCAGATGGAGCAAGGTCTGGAGAATAAGGAGGATGTGGAAGTTTTTCCCAGACTAACTCTTCAATCTTTGCAGATGTGATCCTTGCTGTATGGGACCGTGCATTATCCTGGTATAACACAACAACTTTACAACTGATCAAAGGCCTCTTTTCTTTCAGTGCAACATTCAAGTAATCTAACTGTTGACAGCAGAAGTCTAATGTCATTGTTACACTGAATGGCAGCAATTCAAAGTGGATCTCACCAACAATATCCCACCAAGCATTTAACAAGACTTTCCTAGAGTGGAGATCCATTTTGGGCTGTGATTTAACCAGTTTGCCTGGACTGAGCCATTGTCTGCAGCACATAACATTCTTATAAAATATCCATTTTTCATATCCAGTCACTAACCTGTCCAAGAAAGGTGAGTTACATTCAAGAGTGTGCAAATGTCAAATCTTGAGGGACCCATTTTCCAAGATTTGACACCTTTCCAAGCTTTTGTAGATGACAGTGAACTGTTTAATGGGTTGAATTAAGCTTCTATGCTAGTTCTTCAACTGTTTCAGCACAATCTTCATCAAGTGCAAGTGATCATTAAACTCAACAGGACAACCTGAGCGTGGCACATCGCTTGAGCTGTAGTCACCTGATCTGAGCTTCTGAAACCACTTTCAACATTTGTTTTCATTGAGAGACTCCATACCATAAACACCTTGAATGTTTTATGTAGTTTCTACTGTACTATTGCCTTTTCTAAACTCATAAAACATTATATGCCTAATGTGCACTTCACACACATCAATCTTCACAAGAGTTTATTCCATTAATGATCTGAAAAAGTGGAGTAGAGATTCCTTCTTATATTTGTCTCAACATTTTTATCCACGTCCCACTACATATTTTAATCATTAAAGCCTTCTACACAGACAGAAATGATAATGCTCTTTCTGTATTACACTTCTGGACATTACTCATGGGATGACCCGATATTTGCATTTCTTATAAATATTAATACACCATAAGAGAATTTCAAATTGCTATAATTCTGTAAATACTTTTACATTTCCAATGTTTAACAGCTAGCTAATAAACAAACATATTAGATGGTAGGTTCATGGTGAAGGGCTGTAAAGGTATTTTTAAAAACAATGAATTACACAAACTAGTTGGATGTGTATATTTTATTTATATTTAAAATGTACAACATTCATAAAATTAGAAATTGGGCCAAACATTTTCATGTGATAAGGTGGAGATAACCCCTCACCTGTTTAACCTACTATCTTGACTCTTAAATGTTAAGATACTTTTAAACCCTTAGAGATAAGAAAAACCCAAAAGAACATAAGAAAAAAAAGGAAAATGTTAGCTGCAATGAGTGTGTTTGCACAGAAAACATCCAAGCACATGCAGAAAGTTCACACACACGAAAAGCATGTAAAACAGTCAAAACATGACAGCAATCAATACATCAGTATATGTAAAAAGAATAACCTACTGTAAACTGTCGCATTTATCTTTCTAGTTAAAAGATGTAATAAAATGTGTTATGAAAAAAAAGAAACAAACAGGGGGAATCCAAATATTCGATAAAATATTGTTACAGAATTTAGAATCTGATTATTAGAGATATTGATAAAGCATAACATAATGATAACTGGATTATCACACACAACAGAGGTGTGAACTCAAGTGTTACCTAAGCAAGAGACAGAAAATAAATAACCTGCTAGGAATTCCATCCAGCCTGAAGAATTATCCATCAGCAATTATCCATGCGCAATTCACCTTTAAGGCATATGGGAACATCCCGGTAAAGGAATGTTAAAACCAGAATGACATTGTTTCCTCAGTGCAGTACTCCGACCCTAAACAAAGGGAGATGTATGAAGATTGAAAGGAAGGACAAAAATATCCTGCTATCATGAAGTCAGGTGTTACTAAAAACTATGACCTCACTGCATCAGAAGTATGCGAGTCCATCCAGAGGAAATGATTATGTGAAAAGAGGTCACTGACCCAAAGTGGAAAAGACTGTTTCTAGTAGAAGCCATGGAAGACAGAACAGTATTAACACAGATGTCCAAAGCTGACATTATTCTGTTCCTTCCTGGAACCATATTTATCTAAAATCCTACATGTATGGAATACTGCACTTGTACTAAGTAGGATTTAAAGTTGCGGTTGATTTACCCAAGAGAGATAGTAAGTTAGACGTCATATAAGTGTAAGATAATTATAATGAAAGGAAAAAAGGGTCAGAATAAGTCAACTGGCCATGCAAAAGTGAAAATTAGTGTTGAAGTAATGGAGAGGACTATCAAACTCTGACTATTCACAAGATAATGTAAAGAACCAAGAGAAGGGAAGCTGAAGAGAAGGGCAGAGAACTGATAAACCACCAACCCTGGTGGCAAAAACAAATAGACAGTGTTTTATCAGGATATACATTTTCCCAATTTTAACAGACAGTTACCCTTAATTGTGTATTATTATCAAACTTGTGCATACCTTAAATTAGTGCCTACTCTGATAAGTACAAAATTAGACAAGTAATCATGGTAAATGGTTAGTTTGTGATGCAAATTTTAAAGTTAATGCATGATGCAGACTTTGTAAGCCATGTAAGAAGACAAATTCATACAGACATTTTTTAAAAGGCAAAAAGAGTTTCCCAGTAACATAGCTCTTCTTATCTGTTAAACAATCAGATTGTGAAGATACTTACAGCAGGCCTATCAAGGAGCAGTATTAGAGTCAATTTGTTTTCAACTGTGTTTCAAAAGAAGAAACTCTTGAAACAGAAACTTATGGACACTGCACGTCACTGAAAACTATCATTCAAATATACAGATTGAACATTTTTAAATCTTATTTGTCAATAGTGAAATTGCTAAGAAATTCACTTTGGTTAAAAAAAGTTAGTTCAAATTAAAAAAATAATGTCAACAAAATGTTACTTTGTAATGAGGTAACATACTAAATTTCCGAGTGAAACTGTGCTAATTGCTGTAGCTTCCACTTTTAAAAACTTTGATCCTGATAAAACTGAAATTAGAATCAATAAGCTGTTATATGAACACATGGTAAATTCTAAGAACTCTAGTGAGTTATTGGTACCTGTACACAGTTTGTCTCATGGACAGGACTCGGTGAAAAGAAGATTCTCAGTCAAAATGGAGATTCACATAGAAAATCTTCAGGAATGATTCATAATCTCCCAGTTTAGTAGGTGGTATTGTTGATGTGAAACTTTCAAGTTAACTCAATGAGTATGTTGCTAACTTGTGATAAAAATATATTACTAATCATATCATGGAGAGACACAGTGCAAATTAAAAAGGTTCAGTGATTTAAAACATGGGGACAAATTGCTGTAATGAGCTTAACTGTGTAAAATTGGCCAGTGACTTCAAATTTTCAAATGGATGCATTCCAAATACAAATAGTTTGTATATATCACCTAAAAAAAATATGGAGTAATGAAATATTTTGAGAAATAATTTAATGAAACACTGCCAAATTAACATACTGTTAAATGCTGGTTTGGATGTTTATGCTTTAGAATAGAACAGCTTTAAATTTTATGTTATGGAGTGCTGTATGCATAATCCTGTTTGTCAACTTATCTGTAAGTTTGAATTTTATGTTTTATACATAAGATTATTGTTATTCTTATTTCTAGTTCTTTTAATGAATAAAAATTCAAGACAGTGTCTTGTTGATAAATAGAATAGCAAACTTATTTTGTTATACTGCTGATGTTTTACAATAGTATGCCTTCTGTTGCATTTGTATCTATAATAATAATTAACAGGCATGCCTGTGTGACCACTGTTACTCCAAGAGGAAAGCAACTAGAAATCTGAAATTTTGCACATGTATTAAGTAAACCCTGAGGGTGTGCATCTGAGTATTACTTATCCATATTAGTGTATAATAAGGCATGCAGGAAAAAAAACACACAGAAATGAAATGATTCTTTATATTGCAAACAGAAATCACAGACAAGCAGACAGAGATTCAAGGTGCATATCTTTTTATGAGGCAAGTAAAAAAAATAAAAACAGTAAAGGAATGGTTCCTTATATAACAACTTCTAATATATAGAAAAACAAGTGCATTTTGATAACAATGTATTCCAGCAATAGCTTTAAATGTCAGCAAAAAAAAATATATAGGTTACATTTTTATGCTAAAATGAGCTCAGAATACACATACTACCAACCTAATAATCTGAGTGAAGCCACATACTTTCACAAGTGATAATTCAATTCTATCATGATGTTGAATTCATAACATACTTGTTGATTCTCTGCATATCATTTCTGAACTTTCATTCTTATTAATTACTAAATTAAGAGTAAATGGGGTTGGTTTCAGGCTTTGTTTTAATATTTGAGGGTATGTTCTGGAATATCAAATGGGAATGAAAAGGATTGTAAGGACAAACACTTTAGTCCATTGTGCTGTGTTATAAAGTTCTGGTTTTTACTCTCATCATGTCAGCTAGCCTTAAAAGTGTTTTCTTTTTCCTTTATCACTTTGACCTTGCAACCAGTTTCTGGAGAAATATGGTAGCTTGAGTTGATTAGGATTTTAACATTTTGTTTCTTGTTGTTATAGCTGTCTAAGATGACCAGTGAGTAATGTTCATGTTCCTTCTTTACTGTATTAACTTCTTATTCTATTGACTGCTACATCTGTATGTACCTATTGAGAGGCCTGATGTTTTAGTGTACGAAATATTTTTCATCATTCTTATTGACTATCTTTTGTTCTGGATAACTTCCCCTGTCTGAACACTTGGGGTGTTGCTTCTGATCATTTGTTCATCTGTTGATTTCCAGATTCTTGCATTTAGTTTCTACTCTCATTTTCATCTTCCTCCACCTGTTTTAACTCTCATCCTTTTGCTAATGACATCTGGATCAGAAAGTCTTGTATGCCTTTCCAAAATGAAAAGTGGAAAATTTTAATAATACTTTTTCATTTTTATTCTGTTTCTTTGTATTTCCAGAGAAAAAAAAAATCTCGCTTAACATTTAAAACTTGGTAGTCTTACGGAAGTTTCTTTGTTGAGGTCACTGGGTGACATGGACGGATATATGGGCCACTTATCTTTCTATCCCTACAATCTGTGAAAATACACTTTCAGTCATATAGTTGGCATACATAATTAATGCATCAGAGATAAAAAAAATGCATAAAATGTTTTAACACCATAACTTTACTTATGAATGATAAAAAACATGAAAATTGATACACACAAACATCCTCATAACTTGAATAAATAACTTTGTAAATTTTCTGCAATGTTCACAAACTATGGACAACCAGTTTTAATTACTGCCTTGGTTAGTACTAATCAGACTAACAGCAAGATAACTGGAAAAGATGTTTAAATTTTAAAAATTTAAAGCTATGAAAGAGTGTAGTAATATCAACAAATGTACTATGTTTCGTACTGATGTCAGCTTTAACAGTGAAGTAGTAATGGAATGAAAACAAGCAAGACTTATTTTTAACCAGTTACTACAAATTAATTAGTAAAAATTTCAAGACAAAAATAAGTTAGTCATATAGAAAAGAGATAACACTTTTTTGATACAAGCAAAGTTTGAAAAATGTGCTTTTTTTATGTTGAGTTACATTGAGAAAATAATGGCAATAAATAGATGAAAATTCATTCAAACTGTAAACAACATTGTCACCACTTGCAGTGAATGTGACTAGCAATGTTTTTTTCTAAGCAATAGATGCTTTCCAACAACTGAATGCCATGATAAAATAATAGTCAAAAAATACTCTCTGGACTTTTATAGATACTTCAAGTAAAAATGCCTATTTTTTACAAAATATATGAACCCTAACAGCCAAATAATAATAGAAACACATGATCTATGATTATTTAAAAATACAAATTAGATAGCTGAAACTGACTAAAAGAATCAGAATAGCTAATAATGAAACAAAATAAACAGGACAATTCATAACGTACTGGTGAGTAAGTAAATGGCCATAGAGCCTCCCCACCTCCACAGTATGTTTGTTTGTTTTTTGAATTTTGCACAAAGCTACTCGAGGGCTATCTGTGCTAGCCATCCCTAATTTAGTAGTGTAAGACTAGAGAGAAGGCAGCTAGTCATCACCATCCACCGCCAACTCTTGGGCTACTCTTTAAACCAACGAATAGTGAGACTGACCGTCACATTATAACACCCCTACGGCTGAAAGGGCGAGCATGTTTGGTGAGATGGGGATGCGAACCCAGAACCCTCAGAACCTGAGTTGCATGCCTTGACAGGCTTGGCCATGCCGGGGCTCCCTCCACAGTAATTAGTAAACGTGCAAATGTTCTTAAAAGATAGTGATAACTTTTGAAACTATAGTTTAATCCACATGCCATATCAGAACCATCAGAAGTAAAGATCAGTTTTAGTTGATTTGTTTTAATAACTGTCCACTAAATGATTTCTTGATGGCTAAACTATAACAGAAACATTCTTATACAGAAGTTTGATTTCTATAATCTAGTATTCCACGACTTTTACTACTGTAATATTACTTTCTTAAAGACACCAAGCAATGTCTTCAAGTTGTTCCTAATTCAGGCACAAACAAAAGTATTTTAAGGTGTGCTAAGCCTTAATAATGGTTCATTTTACAGATTATCTAAAGCCATGATCTGATTTTATAATTTATTTTTAATATTGCACTTTTTTTAGTACATTTGCAGGATATCTTCGACAAATGATTCACCAAGATTTTGAAGAAATTAAACCTGGTGGTTTACTACAAAAAAAAGCAAAATATTATGAAACCATCTATAAAACTCTTTATAAAGCCCAGTGATCTACTTCCTTATACAATGATTAATAACAATAATATAGTTATCAGTGGGGCTTACTCAAATTACTTTTACATGTGTACATAAGGTTAAGCCTGTCTCATTTAATAACTCACTAATAGATTCTGAAGCATGAAGTCCACTGAGTAACTTAACAGAGCTACCAAGAAGAATTTCAAATTCTTTAAATGTCTATTTTGTTGAGTTTAAATTGATTGTTAGGTGCTTGTAAACACCATTTATATGCTCAATTTAATAGTTCTAAACCTACAAACATTAATGTCATATTCAAGAATGTTTCTGTTGGAAATTCCAAGCCAAGAGTTATATCATGATAACAATGCCTACTGACTTAAAGAAATTCATCACAAACAAAAATCTCAATTACAAGTAACCTATGAATACAGTAAGTTTGAGCCACAACTAAGATAAAACAATATTTAGAGGATAACATTTATTACCTCACAGATAACGTAAAGTCTCCAGGATTTGACTTGCTAGGACGAGCCAGAAAACTCCCGTCAAAACCTCTTTCCATTAGCATTTTTTCTGCTAGCAGCCCAGTGATGTTGGGATGAAACCACCTACCATGTCTGAAATATTAAGCATCATGTAATACATGCTACTAATAAAACATTCATATAATACCTGATCTAATGCTTCTTACATATTTATTACTGTTAACTGTACTATTTACTAGTACTAGTCATACTGGATGTATTGATATAACTGTTATGAAAACACCACAAATCAAAAGCAAAAATATGATTTTGAGCAAATCCAGTTATATGTTACAATTCAATTGGTCCTGCCACATCCAGTTATAAACATCTGTTGGATAAACCACAAACTAACAAAGCGTCATGTTCGTAAGAGTATGCTAATTGTTTCTCGTTTACAATTCCTTTATCTTAAACTGCGATTCTGCAGGTTCTATCTCCCCAGAAGAAACTTTTTTCGGGCATTCTGTTAATTCTTCTGTTGCCCTACGAAACAATAAACTTCCTTATCTAGCTGGATTAATCGTAATAAACATATAATACAAACTCTTCCTTATCCAGCTGGATTAATCGTAACAAACACACGATAGTTAATCATTCCTGGATTTCATTTCTTTGAGCACTTTTGAATCTAGATAGGTTCACTGTGAATTGCACAACTTTCATGTGTGCAAATGACATAAGGATACGATACAAACATATTTATGTATACTCACTACTTCAACCAACAACTCAGTCATTTCCTTCAGTTACTTCATGTTCTTTTGTGAAGTATGTCATATTACACCACAAACATGAGAATGATATTAAAAAAAAAAGATAGTGTAACAATAAATGTTCTTTTCTAAAATCTTCCAACCATTTTACTACTTGGTAATTTTGGCTTAAATAAAAATTCAGTCATGATATGATTTGAAAGTAAAAAATAAAAATAAAAAACTATACTTTTCAAAAATTTACAGCTGATTATTATTTTAATTTTTAACAAAATGATTCCATGAGCTAGACAAAGAAAATTTATACTTATGTACAAAATAACAGCAATGTAACAGTGGTCTTAAAGAATAAAAACAAAATTTTATAATCACTAACTATTATCCTGTAATTTCATGTTTCCACATGATGCCAAATATCAGAGTTACAAAAGAAAAACAACCAGTACAGAAATGGTTTGATTTAGGAGGGAGGTTGTCATTGTCTGTTTCTCTGTAATGTATGTTTTTATTTTAAAATATTCATATTTAATATTTAAATAATTATTTCTTAAAACTAGATTAATTTTCTTGATTATTCAGTTGATTTTTAATTTTGATCGAAGTGTGTAGCTTGTTCAGATTGGGAATTAATATTATGTATAATAACCAACCTTTAAACACATGCTTCTTAAACCTAGAATTAATAAACCGCTTGTCACACATATGCAATGGTGTTGTTATAAATTAGCCGTGCAATGGTTTAAAATGTTCACATAGCATTTTGGAAAAACATGGAAGCTACTGGTCCATCTTGGCTGTCCCATATCTAAACTATCATCCTATTATAATTGGCTTAACAAATTTCCAAGGTCTGTAAAAACAATGTTGATCTCAAGAGGTAATGTTTACTGTAGTATGGTGATTTAATAAAATACACAGAGAAACATACCGATAAGTAAGCACCAATATTAATAACTGTCACTCACAAGAAAACAATATTTTACAGTACTCTCACTTTGAACATCAAATTAAAACAACTGACAGTTTAACTAGATGACTCTTATCCTTGAAAGAAACCATTAAAAAAAACAAACTTACATTAGTATATTCAAATTTCACTTTCCGGCTTGTACATATATTTATATATATTACATGCACGTGTTAAAAGATGGAGGTTCACAGGTATAAGACTGCCAAAACCACCTCTATACTCTACAACTCTACTAGTGTAGGCTTTTTCCCAAGGTCAACCCACATGCATGTGATGCAGGATTCATGTGTGTGTTTACAAATTAGTAAAACACACCTACATGTGTAAAACCTACTACCCACACTATTCTAATTGCAAGAATATGAGGTTTATTATGAAACTTTTACTTCAATGTTTCAGTTTTAATTTACCAATTATGTTGTTACAGCAAACAAAAAGTCTTCACCTGCACAAGTACAGAATCTAGAGGAACACAGACTGCATGTTATAAAGCAAACAAAATGAGGTGTATAAGTATATTAACTAACACTCAATTCAACTTTTAACATTTATCAAAATCACCACTTTCTTAAAATCTCAGCCAGTTTCACATGAATATGTACAGTGTTAGTTCCATTCAAAATAAAAACCTTAATTCATAATTATTTGGTATCTTTTTTATAGAACTTTTTACCAAACTTATACAATTCTCACCAATATAACAGAGCAACACTTCTGTCTTATGGCTTGATCAACAGAAAACTGATATAACCTAAACAAAGAAAACATTAGTTTACTTTATATCTAAATGTTTACCTCAAATTCATGTAATCCATCTTCCTTATAAAATACCCATAATTCAAATTCTATGTTACACATATTTAGTTGGTTTCATATATATTTGCTAATTTGCTTCCAACTAAAATCTTAGTTATGATTTATTATGAACAAATGATCTGAGTATAATTACTCTGAAGTAAAAGTCTTACTAAAAATTAGATACACTGAAAATTTATATTTGCTCTAAAAGTAGGAGAGCCATAATATTTGTCAGCCCATCAAATGTATAAAACATAACATGTTACATTTGAAGATTTTCTTTGATTCTTAGGAACTGTTAACACATTTTAGCTAAGGCCTCCTTTGAATTTGTTAGCTACTATAAACTACAGTTACTTTAAAGCCGTAATCATGCATTACCACAGTTTACAAGAATGTTTGTGAATTACAAATAACACTTTTGGCAACAACTAGTCTGCAATTCTTTATGAATCCTAACACTTATGAAACATGTTCATAGGATCTGCATGGTATTTTATTGTTGATAACATTCTAATGGGTTGAAAAAAACAAATTAAAATAAACATTATCAACAAAATGTTTTAAATAAACTTGGTGTGGGTGTTTTCTTATAGCAAAGCCACATTAGGCTATCTGCTGAGCCAACCAAGAGGAACTGAACCCCTGATTTTAGCATTGTAAATCCGTAGACTTACTGCTACACTAGCGGGGGGCGTTGAAACAAACTACTCACACACTTAAAAGTTTAAGATTATGTTCCTATAGCTTTCATATTAATCACAGTTCTATTACTGTGAAAGATGCTATGTTTAACTAAGGACCATAGCTAAATTCTATGCTATTATAACAAAAGTTTCATACATATAACATGCTTCAAACTTCTTGAATGAAGAAAGTCTTTTCCAATAATTTCAGATACAAATGTACTCTCAAGACAGCTGGTATGAGGATTAGAAATTTGTTAATCCAAAGACGACCTAAGAGGGTTGAAACATTGTTCTGTACTTTATTTTAAATAAAGTTCTAATACCCACATCAGCCATCTCAAAAATACATTTTTCCTTCAAATAGGTTTTTCATCATCCTGAATCATTTCAAACATGCATTATAACTCCCAGTCATACTGGAACAGTTTACTGGAAAAACAGGATTGTTGTTTAATTTTTTTTATTCCACTCAATAGTCTTGTTTCAGTTCTTACATCTGAAACCATTGCAATCAAAAAATCATTTTAACACGATTACCACCTATCACTTTCTTCTGTAATACAAACTAGATGTAAGATATTCTACACTTGTATCTGTAGGAATTCAGTCATAACAGAATCATTATGAAACTATGCAACCACATGGTGCTGACTCACCTTATATAGACTGATTTCATACATCTACTGGTATACTTACACACTTGTATTCAAATTAACTAATAACCTTTAAGAAATGTACACAAGGAACATTGTGAGATAAAATATAAAATATTTCATACTCCACTACAACAAAAAACACCATTAAACTGTACCATGATGGTTTTTAGTAAAACTATTTTATTCAACTCAGGATAACATACAACAAAATAAAAGTTCATTTTTTTCACTTATTCAAATTACTTTAATTGTGGAGTTATTCTACCCTCATGGTTAAAAACCTTTGGTAAAAATCAAAACTTAAAAGAATTTTAATATTCTTGAACCATTGGTAATGTAAAACCACCAATATTTTGTAAGATGTAACTAACTTGTATTTATTATTCTGGCATCGATCTTTGAAATATTTTGATTTCTACAGTAATGAATAAAAACGTAACACAGCATGCAAACTGAGATGTTAGTGAAAATGGATTTAAGGTCACATGAACTTCGGAAATAATAATACATTTGCTATTCGGATACTTTTCACCAAAAGGCTACAAATAGCACATTCTTTATATTGCTTTGCTCAGTTTAAATGATACCAATGTGTATGAACAAGACTATAGTTTTGATATAAGACTTAAGTGTCTAAGCCCTTTGATAAAAATAAACTAATATTATAAAAAAGGGTTTGAAATTAGACACTTTTGTTAATTTTATTAATGTTTAATACCTTGCATGACTGAAATGTTTTTTTCACATGTGCATATACATATTACATGTGAAAAGTCCAGGAAAAAAGTTCTTTGCTTGACACACTTGTACACACAATGTATACACAAATTGGAAAGCTAAGCACATACATACAAAGAAATCTCAAATTAACAGTTATATGGACATTTATTATCACTTAAAACCAGACTTCACTGTGACATATCATCATTACTGACATCAATTTTACATACACAAACCTACTCTAACCCAATTACAGTAAATAGAGCAGGCTGTAAATATTCAACATTTAAGTTTTTTTCATATGACAAGTCTTCTGCAGAAAGTCAGTGTTACATTTCACTACATATGAACATGCACTACGACACCAATTAACCACATTCATTACAAAGGCAGTGCTCAAAATTTAAAACTGTTAAGAGTGGAACAAAATTAAATTATTTGTCTCGAGCTTGAACTCGCCGAGTCACTGTGTGAACAGTCCGTAAAGAAAAATCCAGTACAAACAAAGATGAAGCTAAAGTGAATTTATTTGGCAAACCGCCTTAAAATTAACCAATTTTTTTATAAGGGAGAGTGAAGTGTGTGTATTTCTCTTATAGCAAAGCCATGTCAAGCTATCTGCTAAGTCCACCAAAAGGAATCAAACCCCTGATTTCAGCATTGTAAATCCATAGACTTATCTCTGTATCAGCGGAAAATGGAGAGTGATGCTTCCATCTAATTACAGACACATTTAATCTCTCCATATGATTTACTGACAATTTGTATGTTATACAATTATCAAAGTAAATAAACACCCATAAAACTCATGGACATTTAGTCTAAACAACAGTACATAAAATTTTATATAAGCCAGCTTAAGCATTTTATCATGTATAAATTAAGTTCTGATTATGTAAACACTTATAATTTTATAATATCACCTCACTTAATTAAGAATATTAAAGACAACTTTGTATTCAGTTTGTAAAAAATAAAGATTAGTAATATTGGTTTGCCAAAATAAATTATGGAATTATTTATTGTCTGTTTATTACGTGCTTAAAAGTAATGCTACAATATATTCTTTACTTAAGAACATCATGAAGGTTGTTAACATTTGAATTCTAGATACCACAGTAATACAGAAAAATATATATATAAAAACAAATGGTATGGATTGAGAAAATTTTTTGTGTCGAGGAGCTAACAAAGTTTCGACCTTTTTCACATTCACAAAGAAGAAAGAGGTAACTCACCGATAACTTAACACGTTTGTAGGCAGTTGTGTAATTGATTGTAGGAATGTAGAAGGCATACTTAGATATTTGATTATGCTTATTAATATAGGTATAAAGGTGTTCCTTTGTATTGGTTTATTTTGGGCTTGAGTGGTTGCACAAGTAAGGCTTCTTTAATTTTACATTTGTTTATGTTTCTTTCTTTTGTATTTGGGTATTTCCTTTGGTTATGTTGTGCTTATTTGATTTGCAGTGTTCAAAAATGTGTAAAGGTGACTTTTTGTGTTCTTTGAATATGGTTTCTATTTTTCTACTTGTTTCTCTAATATAGAAGTCGTGGCAGTTATCACATTGTATTGTAACAAATTTATACCCATACACACAAATCCAACAAAAATGCACAAAATGCAACTTAACAAAATACTACTAAAAATAAAAAAAACCAACACAATTTCAAAAACACTATTCCTACCTATGCAAGACCACCTCACACACACCACAAATATATGGCATTCCAAAACCTCATAAACCAGATTGTCCATTATGACCAATAATGTCCATTTAATTACAATCTTAGTAAATACACAGCATGGGCATTCTCAAAATATGTAACATTAACCAGCTCATTCTGCAAAGACTCTTTTAATTTCAAGTCTAATCTAAATCAACTTAATCATAAAGCCTTAATGGCCAGTTTCGATGTTTTATCCCTCATTACAAAAGTCCCAACTGCTGAAGCCTTCAAGATACCCTTAGAACTCTATATCCGATACCTTAACACATCAATAAACATTCCCAGTAACCAATTAGCAACCCTCACAGAATTCACCACGATGAAGGCAAACTTCATGTTCAACAACCACAACTACATACAAACAAATGGTCAAAACATGGGCAACCCAGTATCACTAATTCTAGCCAATATTTTTATGACACAAGTTGAAACACAAGCAATTAACACAGCATTACATCCACCACTATACTGGTACAGATATGTAGATGACACGGTTGCGAGATTCAAATCTACAGAACACACTTAATTTTTTCAATCACATTAATGCTACACCTCCCAACATCAACTTTACATGTGAACAGGAAGAAAGCAATCAAATATCATTTCTTAACCTCAAAATTACAAGAACTGATACACAATTTAAAACAGTAATCCACCCAAAAATAACTCATACTGGACTATACATTCCTTGGGACTCAGCACATGAAACAAAACGAAAACTCAACATACTAAGAAACCAAATAAACACAGTCATAAAACTTTGCTCACCAGATAAAATTAACAATGAATTAGACAAAATAAAACAATACTTCATCAACACCAATAAGTTTCCTCCACAAATCATAGAAAACATTATACGCACACACCTAGACAAAAAGCAAAATCAACTGACAAAAGTAAATATATCCCACAAATTAAAAAATCTCAACCATATACTGCTGCATACCATATATTCCCAACATCAGCAGAAAAAAACACTTGACAAAAACTAGTAACAAAATATGACATTCCAGTTAATACTAAATTTATTCAAAAACCAGGCACAAAACTAAGGTCTATACCATGTAAAAACTACACTGACAAACATTATTTATAAAATACAATGTGATAATTGCCATGACTTCTATATTGGAGAAACAAGTAGAAAAATAGAAACCAGATTCAAAAAACACAAAAAATATCTTCATACATTTTCAAACACTGCAAATCAAATAAACTCAACTTAACCATAAAAAACACTCAAATACTAAATAAAGAAACAAACCAACAAACACAATATGAAAGAACCCTCACTAATACAACTCAAGACCAAACTAAATCAATGCAAAGGAACACCTTTATACCTATATTAATAAATGTAATCAAACATCTAAGCATACACCCTCTACATTTCTACACTTAGTTACACAACCCCCTTCAAACATGTGGTCAACTATTGGTCAGTTACCTCTTTCTTTCTTTGTAAACTTCACGATGACCGAAGAAGGTCAAAATGTTGTTTGCTCCTCTACACACAAGTTTCTCAACCCATACCAGCCATTTTTACATGTATATTTTTCTCTACAAGTGGGTTTTCTTGTCATCACAAACAGTAATACAGATCTATTTTTATACATCTAAACAAATCCTTGAACAAGTTTTATATTAAGCTCATAAAAAAGTTGAACTATAAATTATGATTCACATCTATTGTTGTACCTTGCTCTTAAGTTAAAACCATAACATTAACCCAAGTAAGTGGATTTCAAAATGTGAAATTCAGAAATAAGCTTCTAAATAAGTTATTGAACGCACCAGAAACTCGGGAACCCCCAACGTGCCAGTTTTAATATTTTTTCCTGTAAATATTTTCAGTTGTTTGTTTAAAAGTGGGACTCAGAAAGTTCTATCATTATATCATCCCCTATCACACATGTATACCATTCATAATAACAAAGTGTGTTTTATAGCTAGTAACCTGTGATATCACCGTAAATGTGACTGTGTAAAACATAAGGTACACCTAAGTGACTATCCCATTCTTGTTTTTTTCAGTTATCAAACAATGGGTTTTGAAATAAAAAGAAAACAAAAACTTACAGTAAGTTAAACATATTTTTACTAAAAAGAAAATCATCAAACTAGACAGTAGAAGACACATGTCAAATGGACATCATTATCTTTGCAACATCGTATCTTAGCCACTTCAGCGATACTCTTGTGTCAGAATCCTTTGAAAGCCCTTCTCCTAAATGCATCATTTTAACAGATCTACTGATAACTGGCTTCATCTTCATGAGTCTCTCTGGGTACCTGGACAGGGTGAAAGGCCCATAAACACCCTACACAGTTATCACCTAAAAAACACTTGGAAATAATTGTTGCATGTGTAGTGTGATACTGCCAAATGTCTCTAGAACACAACACCACTTTTTTTTTTTGTAATTTCTTGCCATACTGCTTCCACAGTCAAATGGCTTCTGAACAAGACCCACTATTTACTGTCTGCTCCACATGTAAATTTGTTTAGTTTTGACAGGTTAGAATTTTAGTACTGTTACCATATAATAGGCAGTAGCTTATGTGCATATATAATTTAATTCCAATGACATATAATGCCCTGAAACTGTCAATGAAAAAATCCCACAATAACACATTGCTACCTTAAACACCCAGTCATAACAGATGTTAGATTTGAATAATGTTTTAAACTTTTTCAGGTGCCAGTCATATTTGCAACCTGAGGTTTAATTATTCAATAAATGTATATGTTACAGCTTCAAAATGTCTAGAAAATCTCTTTATTCCTTGAAAGAAACCTAATAAATATTCCAGAAAATAGTCAATATCACTTTTACACAGTCCTTATGTGATTTTGAGCCATAATAGAGAATTTGCAAAGAGACTTTAGTTTTCCTTTTGCATGTCCAACATGTTTAGTATAAAATAAAGCCTCTTACTTATTAATTTCACTGTAAGCAGCAAGATGGTGCAAATTATTACTGAGTCTCAGTTATTTTAGTTACAGTACACAGTATAAACTAGAACTTAATAAAAACACAGAATGTTGTGTTGACCAAGGACTTAGTGCCTTTGAAAACTTAACTGATGATTTAGGCTGTGAATTCACAGAATGGTTACATTGGGCAGTAAGTTCCATTTATTTGCTAACGCATGTCACTTGAATTTGAAAATAAGAAAAACTAAAGATTATTTATCATAGAAGCAACCCCATATTTCTGAGATTACATGTCTCACATAAGAGTGTAACAGTTTATCACAGGCTGTTCACTCTCTTTTCCAAAACGAATTTTACTTTCATTTATGCGATTAAAATACTAAAGTGGTCTACTAATTAGGGCCTAAATTTAAAGTTACACTTACAAGTTACATTAATATACAACTACAACTTAAGTTACAAGTTACAGATCTTATGTCGTTTCGAAAGTTCATGATATTACCTATTACCTCTTGACAAATTACAACTAGCATTTGAAAACACCTAATTTTTATCTTAATATTACAGTTTAATTTGGTACAAATTAACAAGTACTTTATTTTCCGACTTTTAAGGCAAATTTTTTGGGCGTACGCAAAAATGAGGTACTTCCTTTCTTAGTTTTATAAGTTTTAACGTAATCTCTTAGGCCTACTTTGTTATTTTGAACTTACCCACGGGAGCCCATTTTCACTTCAAGTTTTATTACTCTGAATAAAACTGATTACCGCACTTTCAACATGTAATGTTATTATTATTACGTGAGTCATATAATATGAACATAAACCCTCATAATTTACTACTTTTTAATGCAATTTTCAAATAGATTAAATCTTTTATTCGGTAACTAAGCTCTCTGAAAAGTCTTATCTCAACAGCACATGCGCGCAATCTGATAACCAATAATGACAGTTGTACGACACAGCATAGCAACAGAAACTTAGCAACAATGACCACATTTTTACAACGTTTTCTTTCTGCAGATGTTCGTACTCAGACGGAATTTTAAATTACTTTGTTAATGTTAGACCTTTATTGACAAATAATTAAAGTCATATGTGTATGAGCCATGATAGTAGCTCTTTAAAGGTTATTGTCACTTGGGGTCGTAACTTAAAGTAGAAATATATTTTTTTACCGTTCTTAATAAAATCCACTAACCAGAGAGGACGCACAAGTCGATAACGCATATGTATTAGACACGCGTAACAGTCCAAAAGACCTCTAAAAATATTCAGGTGTGAAACTTGCAAATATTATGAGCTACAATTATAAATTTTTACAAGCTGTTGTCACATGTGATCTTAAGCTAAAGGTTTTGGAGTTTTTTTTTTTAACCATTCTCAATAAAATATATTCACCATAGAGGTCGCACACAAATCATTAACACAAATATATCTTAGAACAGCCGTTCTGAGATATATTTTTATTTTTGGTGGGTTTCTTGTCAAGATATTAACGCAAATGTATCAGACACGCTTAACACTTCGAAAGATATCGAAAAAAGAATAACCAGTGTGAAATTTCTGAGAATACAGATTAGATGTTCGAAGGGGAAAATCTACATTTTTTTTCCGTATGTTAATTGAAATATACAAATAGAGATAATAAAGAAGAGTGTAACAATATACAGGCCCCCAATGGCTCAGCGGTATGTCTGTGAATTTACACGCTAAAATCCGGCTTTCGATACCCGTGTTGGACAGAGCAGATAGTCTACTGTGTAGCTTTGTGCTTAATTTAAAACAACAACAATATACAACTTTGTTGATCGAAAATTACACGTGCTGTCGTTCCTAAGAGATAAACTCTAAACGTTGCTGTTTTTGAATTAAGCACAAAGCTACACAATGGGCTATCTGTGCTCTGCCCACCACGGATATCGAAACCCGGATTTTACTGTGTAAGTCCGCAGACATACCGTTGAGCCACTGGGGGGCAAACTCCAAACGAAAGTTATTATTAATATTATTACAGAATATGTATATAATAAAAAAATATAAAGATACTTAAGATATACAATATATCACTTATTATAATAAAAGGGATACCGATAAACATTTTGGAATAAAAAAAAATCCATTTTTCAGTATCTAAAGCATAGTAGAAGAATTTTATTATTTCTAAGTAAATAACGATAATTTAATTAAAATTAAAACCCATAGAAAGTGAAGGAATAATGAACAAAAATACAGAACATGTTAAGGAATGTGCAATTCAAAAGAAGGCTGCATGTTATTCAGTGTGGGTGAAAGGTATTTGAAATTGAAGTTTTTTTTAATCAGCAATTCCAGAACCATGTTGGCTTTGTAAAAGGTATTGAAATTTGATAAGTTAATTACTATTATTGCTTCCTTCTTTAGTATGTTGGTATATAAAAGAAAATACTCATGTTTGTTTGGAATTAAGTACAAGGTTACACAATAGACCACCTGTATTCTACCCACTAAAGGTAACGAAACCTCGTTTCTTGGGTTGTAAGTCCGCAGACATGCAGCTGTGAGACGGGGAGAGCCAAGTTTGTTTTAGTTGGTATGTTTTATTTTTCCTCGCTGATATTCCAATATGTTCACTTGCTCAAACTAGTAAATGGCGTTTGGTTTTACAGTCTTCTTTTAAATTGCACATTTTAAAATATTTACTGTGTTGTTGTTGTTGTTTTTTTGTTACTCCTTTATTTTCTATGTATTTTTCTTCTGATTAAATTGTCGTGATTGCAACATCGTATTTTAGTAATTTACCTAAAAATGTTGTAATTCTCTTATTTTAGTTTAGATGCTGCAAATGTAATCTTTGTAATTCCGAAACGTACACGTGTGTCCGGTTTTGTTGTTATAAACAATATTGTTTATCTTGTTGTTATCCTTTTTATTATTAAACTTCATTCTCCTCCAAACATGTTAATTAACAATTATACATATTGCATTATGGAATATATAAATGCATCACCAGTTCCAAAAAGATATGTGATATTCTTTAATAGCAAGCCTTAAAATTGTTCTTATCCATTAATATTTTTGAAGAAAAACGATATAATCTGCGGGTCAAATGTAAGTTTACGAACACAGAACGCTAAAATCTGGCGTTCGATTCTCCATTGAGGACAAGATCCAAATAGGTATTATATAGTATTAAGCTAAACAAGAAAATAATACATGCACTCATAAAAAATTATGTTTGTTAATGTGTATAATATCTGTATCGTTTAATTATTATAGTAAATAAAACTACAGTTACGTAAAAAAATATTTTTAATTATTGCTCTTCAAGTTTATGTTTCATACTACGTTGTATCCTACAGAGTGCATAATTATTCTCGTGATCCATAGAATGCATACATTTTATTGACGTCACAACAGTACTAACTGTAACGTTAAGAGTCATTTGTGTGACATTTTTAGTATTTATTTGCTGACAGGCAGGCAACACACCACTTTTTAGTGGTGCGAATGCTTAAAACAGGTAACTCCTTCAGGTACTTTTCGGCCTCTTTTCGGGGAAGATATATCCTGTTCTTTCAAGTCTTAAAGAGCCATTTTAAACAAACCATTGTCGATATTATACAATATATGTAAGGTTAAGTTAACATTTGATTTAAGCTATCTTTCTACTGGTAGTGTTATCTTGTTAACCATAATATACAGAGGTTTTGCGTGAACCTATTAGTGTCACGTGACCACAACGAGGTTGGTAAACATACCGCCATATTGGGTGGCAAGTGTCCCGCATGACTGAACGAGTTAACAACTGCTGTATTCCCTACTATTCACATGCAAATGGCTGACGCTGGCTTTTCGTCACTTGTAGCACACCTGGTCGAATATGATCATCATGTGACGGCAGACCTGTACAGTATTTGACCTTCTCGTCGTCATTTGCAAAAGTAGCATCTTCGAAACAGTTCGCTTTTGCTGTACTTTTATAGTGGAAAACTTCATTCCGCAACTGTTGGCATTCAGATTCAGATTCAAGTCTAACTTAGTCTGTGAATGATATTTCCGTCTGCATACATGTCTCAGTTGTACATTGTGAGGTACACAAGTCAAAATTATCACATGTAGCTTCACGTTCACCAGCAGAATCAGTGCCAACAGATTCAATGAAGGCAAGGTCAAGCTGCTTCATGTCTCTTTTGTTGTTCTTTTCTCCTTTTGGTCACTTCTTTCCTGTTTTCATATTTACACAATTCAGCAGCTTTCCTTCTCTTCAAGGGAGAACGTGTAAAATGAAATATGGAAGGTACATAGTCAGGTGATAGGGGATCATCGCTCTTCGTCCCTGAAACAGAGTACAATAATTAAGTTAAGATATAGATCTACAGCCATCAACAGATAGACTGTACACTTTCAACTGAATATGCTGAACGTTGTTTAACAACTGAATGTACAGCCAACAAAGTAATTATTTGCACACTTTTTAATCTTGTGCCAGTTGTGGTTTTCTGATGAATCACTTAAATTGGTCCTTTAAGAGATATTAACATTTTGTCTTAATGTACAAATGGCTTTATAACCTATTCATCATGAATGATATTGTTACTTCAGTAAACTTACCATTCAGTTATTTAAAAGTAAAATAAAAGTGTGCAACAAATTTCTGTGACTTGTGCTGCAGTGTGTCCTGCTATACATATATCATGCATGTAAGTTTCAATTTATTCAGCCTGGCTATAGATGAATAAAACATACCTGACACCAAATGTTTACTACAAAGTCTGGTGTGCTCTGTGGGTGTCCAGTTTTTCCTACTGACAGCTGCAATCCGTCGTCTTTTCGGTCGGGATCTTTAGGAAATCTGGGGTATGACACATTTTCCACCTGTCCATGTCGATTTGAACAGTTAAATGCACAACGCGAGTGTACCTTCGCGCACTTTTGACTATGAATCACCCTTGTGTTGGAATATAAACACTCCGAGCGTGCCACCCATCATGGCGGTCAGCAGTAACTAGGTCAAGAGTGACGTCACACGTTCTGTAATTTCGCTTCTGAAATTTAAGTTGAAATTTCTGAAAATTAATTTTTTTATACAAGTTTTAGCTTTTCGAGATTTTGATGGTTAAGTCACAGATTTTAATGTTAGTGACTGTCATTTAAAAAATACATATGTATATATATATTCAACAATATCTATGTTATAATACATAAATAACTCCTCTTCATGGAAAACTCTTTTATCAAAGTTTTAAATATATCGTATTGCTCCGAATTTAAGACGCACCCCACTTTTAAAAAAGGAATTTTCAAGAAAAAATTGCATGATAATAAGAAAGGAATAAATAGCCCCCTAGTGGCTCAGCGGCATGGCTGCAGACTTACAGCTCTAAAAACCGGTTTTCGATACCCGTGGTGGACAGAGCACAGATAGCCAATTGTGTAGCTTTTTGCTTAATTCAAGCAAACATGCTCGCCCTCCCAGCCGTGGGGGCGTTATAATGTGACGGTCAACCCCACTATTCGTTGATAAAAGAGTAGCCCAAGAGTTGGCGGTGGATGGTGATGACAAGCTGCCTTCCCTCTAATCTTACACTGCTAAATTAGGGACGGCTAGCACAGATAGCCCTCGAGTAGCTTTGTGCGAAATTCCAAAACAAACAAACAAACTCAAGTTACTAAATTGGTTATATAGTGTTCAGTAATGGCAGGATTTATAACTTTCATTTAGGGCTACGTGAAGTGATAAGACCAGTCAGACCATGTATAGGTCCTTTTTTTCACGGTATGTACAATTACACTTTAGTGTTAAAACTTGCTTCTGTTAATTGGATACATTATGTTGTGTGTATGTAGTATTTGTAATTAAGAGAGAGCATGTAGCATCAAATGGGAATGACCCTGAACAACAGGTACCTAGAGTACATGAGTTTGTAACCAACTTTCTGTTTTAACGTGATATATCCACAAGCAATTTGCTGGTGCCAAGGAATAGAATTGCAATCATTGTCATGCAATTGAAACCAATCTCAGAAACACTTATAAGGTGGACTATTGTATTACTGTCTTTCAAGAGTTGTCATGTCTAAAGATATAAATGCAGCATGATGAGAGTAAAGATGACATGAACAAAGTTAAAACACATGTGGTATTATGTAATCAACTAATAATTTTTATAGTTAAGAGTTGTGACTGAGTGAATAACTTGAGGAATGTTGGGAAACGTATAACATAGTGAAGTCTGAATTACACTGGGGAACACTCATTTTGTTGCATTTAAAAAAAGACCTTTCTATGGTCAATTTGAGAGTGTTGATTTCAAATCTGAAGTCGGTTTTGTCTGCAAGCTACAGATTTTATGCAATTTGACATTTTTATTTTTTGTTATTATAGGAAATTATAGGCATAGCTTATCAATTTGTTTGTGTATTTTATTCAGGTAGGAATTTGCGTTTGTACACTTCATCTGGACAATCTCCTTTCATGCTCCAACAGTTGTCAGCCATCATACATTTGTCCCAGCGCCCTTGGTAGCATTCTTCCATGACCTTTAGGTCTTGGTGGAATCGTTCTCCTTCTTTATCACTCATAGCCCCCATGTTGTCAGGGAACTTATCAAGGTGGCTGTTCAAAAAATGAAGCTTGATGCTCATGTTGCACCCAAGATCACGAAAAGCGAGGAGCATTCTGTTCACAAGTTCACTGTAGTTCTCCGCCTTATTGTTTCCAAGGAAGTTCTGAACGACTGCCACAAAGGATAACCATGCTGCCTTTTCTAAAGCGGTCATCTTAGCAACAAACTGATCATTACGAATTAGGGTTAGAATCTGTGGGCCATCAAACACGCCTGCTTTGATCTTCTCAAATGATAACCCTGGTAAAGCTGTGATGATGTGTTGGAAACATTCACCTTCGGTTTCCAGTGCCTTGACAAATTGCTTCATCAAACCTAATTTGATGTGAAGAGGAGGAAAGATGATCTTATCTCTGCTTACAATTGGGTCTTGTATGATATTTGGCATGCCTGCTTCAAGGGTGTCACGAATAGGCCAGTCCTTCTGGACCCAATGTCTGTCTCGTGCTCGGCTGTCCCACACACAGAGGAAACATGGAAACTTGGTGAAACCTTTCTGTTGTCCAAGAAGAAAGTTGACCATCTTTAAGTCTACACAAATTATTCCAATTGTTCTCATGATATTTTAATAAGTCCATGACCATTCTCATATCATCATAGTCTTCCCGCAAATGCACTGAGTGACCGACAGGTACTGCTCCATAAACATTCCCATTATGTAAAAGAACACACTTTAGACTGCGTTTTGAACTGTCTAAAAAGTCTCCATTCAGCAGGACTATAGTAAGGTACACCCAATTCTTTGAGAGGCCCTTGGATGTCATGGCAGTAAACAAACTGTCTGTCTTCTGAAAAGGTCACGCTTTCTGAAATATGATACTTTAACAGAGTGATCAACAAGATTTCTGCCTTGTAATCTTGATGCCAAAAGCTCTGCTGCTTTCTTTAAAAGACCTAAATCCCGCACTAAATCATTCAGTTCAGCCTGGGGAAAAGGCTTGGGGACGGGGAAAGGTTCAGTGTCTGAAGAACAGTTCTCCGATTGTGTACACTTTTCTGACAATTCACTGTCATAACTGTCTTGTTCGCTTGTATCATGTCCAATGTCTTTATCGTTCAATGACGGCAAGCCTTTGAAAACTGGAACAGGAACTTCTTCAGAGTGCGGAGCAGGCAGAATAGATGAGGGAATGTTCGGATACGTAATCTTATGTCGGTTTTTCTTCCCAACACCCGTTGTGTTTATCATGCAGAAATAACAGTCAGTTACATGGTTGGTGGGTTCGCGACAAATCATTGGAACACCAAAAGGCAGACCATTGCGTTTTCCTTTGGTCCAGTCTCGAAGCATTTCCTCACAATTGTGGCACACAACATGAGGAGCCCATTGCTTGTCTTGATCACCAAAATGAACGTCAAAATATGCCTTGTAGGTACGCTTGACGAACGAGGATGTGTTACGTCTCTGACGATTGAGTGTGTTACATCCACATATGTAGCAGAAGGCATCAGGCTTGTTTCTGCAATGATATCTATTTTTGGAATTCATGTTTGATCTGAAACAAAGGAAGAATGATCAAAATATTAGAAGCTATCTATATATATGGACGTGAAAATGCTTATACACGGTTTACGCAAGTTCACATTTGTACAATTTCATTAACTTCAAATTGCATACAAACTAGAGTTTGTAGAGAAAAACTAATTTCAGATTTGAAATCAGTGCCTAAAACTCCTTCAGAATCAGTTAAAATATCCAATGCAACTCAAAGTTACTGAAAAAGTGTTCCCCAGTGTTATCAAACTGTGACTTGGTTGAAACAGGTGACCAGACAAATTACTATTAGGAAAAATATTTAACGACATACAGCAGTTCACTGCAGACGTAGACGTTTTCCCACTGTGACGGATTTACTATTGTACATTTATTTAAATATCGATATTTGTTTAAGTTAAAATATCTATTTAGAAATGCATGTAATTTGTAATGTTAAATTGGTATTGCGAAATTCGCACCTATTTGCTTAATTTGTAGAAGACTCTCGAGCGTAAGAATAATATATATACAGTGTTCCCTCGTGTATCGCGGTAGATGCGTTGCAAAACCCCCCCGCGAAAGGAGATTTTCCGCTTAGTGGGATCGCCGATTTTTATGTATATATTTATGTGCATTTTGACTTCTAAAACCCTCCCTGTACAACTATTTAACCCTCCCATTACTATACTGTTCATTATTGCTGAAATAATAAGAACAATTATTAAGATATTTCATTTCTGCACCAATCATAGCCCGTCTTGCACATCGCTACGCCATGAAGCTGATCTCGCGTAGCCGTCGCAGACGCACAATGCGTACATCTATAGTTTTTTCAGTTGGTTCTGTTTCCAGAATATGTACACATATACAAGAGTCCGGCATGGCCAAGCGTGTAATCTGAGGGTCGCGGGTTCACATTCCGGTCGCGCTAAACATATTCGTCCTTTCAGCCATGGGAGCGTTATAAAGTGACGATCAATCCCACTATTCGTTGGTAAAAGAGTAGCCCAAGAGTTGGCGATGACTAGCTGCCTTCCCTCTAGTCTTATACTGCTAAATTAGGGACGACTAGCACAGATAGCCGTCGAGGAGCTTTGTGCGAAATTCCAAAACAAAACAAACATATATACAAAATAGCCATAACATTTTCAAGCCAAAAACCAAAACACATGAGCATTAAGTAAAATACGCTGCATATTTAAAAAAAAATTCCTAGGCAACAAGCTACAACGTGGGATTATAAAATGTATCCTAGATTTCGGAGGTGATTCATGAAGTAGGACCCAACGCACAGTGTGGTGGGGATACACCGTCTATAAGCCTCAACCTCAAATTTGTTAGTCTCACATAAGAAAATTAGGAGAGCGAGATGTGGGTGTTCAAGCCTACAACATCCCACAAAATGGTAATACCTTAATTTCATTTATTATATTTTTTTATTCTTATTTTAACTTGGGAGAGCAGTCACCTTCCCACAACTACCTTCAGGCAGAGAAGGGTGATGTAGACGTGGGCTTAAGCATTAAGCAACCATATCTCGCTCTCCTAATTTTCTTATGTGAGACTAGTAAATTTGAGGTTAAGACTGATAGATGGTATGTCCCCACCGCAATGTGGGTCTCACATAAGCAGTCACCTCCAAAACCTTGGCTACATTTTATAATCCCACCTTGCACTTCGTATCCTAGGATCCTTTTTTAAAATATGCACTGGATTTTATTTCATGTTAATGTGTTTCTGTTTCTAGCTTGAAATTTTCATGGTTATAATTAATCAGAGGTCGAGACTTGTTTTTAACGCAGTCCTTCCTCATGATTTTGTTTGATCATTTATATTCATTCAGATATAATTATGTGTATGTATGTGTGTGTGTGTGCAAGAGAAAACGAAAAGTGGACTCCCTTAAAAATGTCAATTCGTATTTTTATTAAATAACAGAAAAATATGTTTTTTTAGAAAGCACTAGTCATGACCCGTTCAAATATGATCTTAAATCCGAATTTTAAATCTAGCTTCTGCAAATACTTAAACTTCTCATTATTTTAGTTACGTCGTAAATAGTTATAGTTTGTTTTTTATATCTCATTCCAATCAGCCTATAAAATGATTACAAAAAAGCACCATACTCAAGAATCAAACACACCAATAAACCATTTGTACTGACAGACACGCAGGACAAAATATGGTATTTCATGAAATGATACAATTGAATGTGTTGAGGACAGTGTTCTTATCTCCAGTTTTCAACAGTGTTATACAGTTTACTTTTACACAACAAACTATTAATTTAGCAGAAGTTCAAAAATATTGTTCATGAGTTAACAAAAGATTCAGTTTGTTTGGAATTTCGCCTAAAGTCACACGACGGATATCGAGGGTGGTCGTCTCTAATTTAGCAATGAAAGCCTAGAAGGAAAGCAGCTAGTCATTACCACCCACCGCTAACTCTTTTACCTATGAATAGTGGGACAAACCGAAACATATAACGCCCCACAGCGTAAAGGGCGAGCATGTTTGATGGGACGAGGATTCGAACCCGCGACCCTCAGATTACGTTCCAAGCGCCTGGTCATGCTTGACCGAGTTAGCAAAAGAGTTGTGTACGCCAAGAAAGTAAGTTAAAAAAACACAAGGAGCATACATTGAAAACCTGAGTAGAATTAAAAGAGGCACTGGAAGAAATGCAGAAATAATTATACGTTTAGAAAATACCACCACCTGTATGAATGTCAACACAAATTGGATGTAATACTTGGATTGAAGAGGTATGTGCAATGTCTCGCATCTCATGAAGGAACCTCAGTTCAACACAATTAAAAACTAAGCATGACACAAATTAATACGCATATCCAATCAATATAAAAAAAACCAGTGTCTGTGTGTCACGTCACGCTTGATTTCTCGAAATAGAAATAAAAGCCAAAATGCATTTATCAAGATGAATAATTTGATTAGTCTACTCACGACTATTTTAGTGACGAAGGAAAAAAACGCCATGACACCTTACAAGTATTGCTACAATAAGTCTAAAAAGTAGTGAATAATGGCCCAGAATTTAGTGTATAATGTTCTTCATAAAAGTAAAAGTTAATTCGTATTGGAATTGGTCTATTTTTTGTTACCAACGTTTTTAATAATAATAATAATAAAACAATCTTATTTAATGAACGAAAACTAAATTAAGAAATCAACAAATATATTTTCCAGTTTTGTCTATGAATTTTATACTTTTAACACAAGCAATATTACATCATACTTTTGTTATTAGGGGATACGACAAAAACCATTGTTTAAGCCACTCTAACCAAAACACACCGATTTTTCTATATATTAGAAGTTGTGCATCTGGTTTCCACCCATAATTATTTTATGAATACCCTACGAATTTTTGACTACCTTAACTAACTACATTTTGCTGCCTCTTTGTTGGTCAAGCTTGACTTCAAAACATTTATTTCAGTTAGCTATGAAATGAGGTTAGGATATACTATTGGGTAGAAGTGGTGGTACTTACCCCATTTCTTTTAATGGACTCTGTGCTGGTTATTATTATATTTTCCCTCTTTGTTTTGTTTTGAATTTCGCACAAAGTTAAACGAAAGCTATCTGTGCTAGCCGTTCCTAATCCAAGACTAGAGGGAAGACGGCTAGTCATCACCACCAACCACCAACTCTTTTACCAACCATTAGTGAGACTGACCATCACATGTAACACCCCTACCGATAAAAGGGCAAGCATGTTTGGTGTAACGTGGATCCGAACCTGCGACCCTCAGATTACGAGTCGAGTATCTTAATCACCTAGCCTTTCCACAGGGGAAGATAAGAGTCACACTGAAAGATGCAGTAACAATAACTTCTGAAGTTTTATGAAGATCATGGTTTTGAAGACAACTGAGAATCGTTTGGGCTTACAAACGACTCTCAAGGTGGTTAATGATATAGTCAACAGTAAAACTTGTAATGGGTCAGTATACCCAAGGTATTTCTTCTGAAGCCAATAAGATAGTCTTCAGTAAGAATCCTCTCTGGAGAATAATTTAAGTCAAACAAAAAAGCATTTGAATAGTTACAAAACTGACTGCAAAAGTTTAGGCTTGCAACACACAATAAAACAAAAGGCTGGAAGAAGGAACTACAGATAGTATGCAATATCAACTAGCCAATGAAGCAGCTACACTAGGTCTGAAAAACAATAGCTCTGAAACAATTTCCCACATTTCGTAACAGAACTTAGTAAGTTCCAATTATCTGCTATATCAAATAACAGAACTGTAAATTATACCACTGTCTGAATGTACTCGGAGTTTAAATAAAACAACTTTTCATGAAGAATACAGATAGAAGAGCTGAAAACACTAGCTAACGAATGTTCGTAACTGTTAAACAATTTACCCAAGTCTGATAAAAACAAAAGTTGGAGGAAAATAATTAAATGCACAAGGAAAACTTCAAAATTTACACATAAAACTTACTTAAAGCTGCAAAGTGAAGGCAGAGCACCTGAAATAACTCATCCCAAAATTAATTTTTTTGGCACAGACCAAACTCTGTTTTCAACCCAGAAACATCCAATATATTAAATGGCCAACTGTTACCAATTCAATAGAGTTGAGAAAGCAAAAGGCCAAGTCTCACCTTAACTATTTAATTAATAGAAAATTCTGGCAAGACTATGTAGTTAAATAGAATGTGATTCAAAATAAATTTACAAATAAATAAAAAAATCTTAAACAAATTACTAAATCCACATTCATTGTCATAGTTACAAGCTTTAATTATGTGAAAAGTAAAAACCAACATTATGGACTTCACTGAAATTGAAAATATTTAAACTAATATCATATTAGTTATAATTTGTGGAAAACTGACTCTATACATGAAGTTTGTTACACGATATATTTATTAGTGTGCAGAATATCTGTTTAGCAGAAAGAACACGAGAAAACAGAATTCCTCTGTATACCACAGAGCATCTGCCATTAGCTTCGTTTGTGAATGTTAAAAGAAATTCATCCATGACTGAGGTTTACACATTTTAATTTTCAGGCAGAAATACAAACACTAGATTTCTGGAACAAAATACTTGTATGAAAGAAAAAGTTAAATACACTTTATGAATCAGCTTTGAAGCATATGTTACAATGAACACGTGGAAATAAACAGATTCAAAGAGAAAAATTACAAAATGTTTTTTCTTCTAATATTATATCAGAAGGTAATTCCATGCCATATTAATTTACAAAATTAAAAATACCAAGATCACTAGTAAAAGTTAACCACTTAAAAAATCCCGCCACTTGAAAAATGTCCAAGTATTAAACATTATCAATGGAACCTCTCATTACATTTTTCATACAAGTGAACAAACACACTTCAATTTCTTTTCCACATTTTTTTTATTAGAGAACCTTAATTTGTACACAAGGTATACTAAGGTTTCATGTTTTCTCAAAAAATATTCCTGACTGAATGGGTTTAGTAACACTAAATGACAATGCTAAAATGTAATTTTAGATTTTAATCCAACAGCAAAAAGGAAAAACAAAAAGGCATATATCCTAACAAAACAAATTTGTACAAAACACAAAATATCAGAACTTTAATTACCATACATTAATCAATAAGAAAGGAAATCGAAGGAGTCAAATACAACAGAAGTACAAATACTTTGCACTTACGCTAACTGGTGTGACATGCTTCGTCGTACTTTATCAAAGATTATGTAATATGTGACACTTGTCTAACAGGAGTGCACACCTTGGTCTACAATACTACAAGGCAAATATTTAGTTCACCACCAAAGACAATCCACTGGTAATTTTTATTTGTAAAAAATAAGAGGGAATGCACTCTGAAGAACTGTAGT
Organism: Carcinoscorpius rotundicauda; assembly: GCA_011833715.1. Taxonomy (NCBI): domain Eukaryota; kingdom Metazoa; phylum Arthropoda; class Merostomata; order Xiphosura; family Limulidae; genus Carcinoscorpius; species Carcinoscorpius rotundicauda. Next base: position 126,112,153 of record CM022394.1, on the reverse strand, counting down.
ACTTTTTACAAGTCTTAATTAAAAGACCAACTACTAGCAACTGCCTTCCCTTTATCAGATTTAGAACATTAACATAATATGACATGTAACACAGTAGCATGTATCCAAGTCAGGTTACTGTTTGAAACCCTGCAGCTGTTCTATCACACTGACATAAATCTCATCTGATCTTGATGGTGCAGCTTGCTGAAGGAGTTATTACAACTGTAGAAGGGGAAAAGGCTGCACTTCTTAAGTAACTTTTAACTGTTAACCAAGTGTAGTAGAGTTTGTCGTCTAATTTATTCAAAGCTAGCAGCATTCCACACGAATGTAAACTGTTCTATTTTCATTACAGAGAAAGTTGTTCAGTTTCTCTGACTAGTATTTTGTTTTATACCAAAATTGTTTTAAAATATTCAGTATCTATTCAAGGAAACAAATTTCAGTGAGTGATAGAAGTGTGTAGTATACTTGAAAATGGACAAATTCAGTATGAACTTTTGTTAAAACTGAAGCAACACTGGTGCTGTTCACTTTTATTAAAGCCAAGACGAACAGTAAAACTATAACTGTTACTGTAGTAAAGTTAACTATAACTGTTACTGTAGTAAAGTCACACATCTGTATGATTATATTTCAGTACTTAGTTGAACAAAGTAATAACAAAAGGCTACTTGTAATATTTTGTAATGTACGAATAAATATTTCCACTACATACTCTGGTTTGCATATATAAGGAAAAAAGCAGTTTATACTGTATATGCATTACTTTCACAGTGTTAAACCAGTTTTCGACTATTGCTCTTATAAACAAATGTATGAAGCAAACAGTTTTTCAGTCACAAGTCGAGTAACTTTGGCTGTTCCGTAATTATAATAAATTTGAAAAAACAACAAGCTTACTTGAGAACACATAATGTCAAAAAAAAAAGGTATTTAAAAAGGATACACTTTAATCTTTACTAGTTTTTCACTTGGGAGGTACACTGGACCCACATTTTAAACCATTAGAAGACTGCTGACTCTGATTCATGCTACAGTGATTCACAGTAAGTTTTGATTCAGTGAAAATGAACAAACAAGTTCCAGTCCCTAACCGCAGTTTTTCGATAACTTCCAATTTATTGTACTGATTAACAAGACTTCACTGACTGCCGAAAGGTGAGTGTTACACTGCAGCACCTCAGTTTGTAACTGAGCTTATAATAAGATACACCTTCGTTTTGGCTTCTGCTCTGGAGGTTCCAGAGCAGCCAGGATTGCTTCATCAAACACGTTTTTCAGCCCCTTCTGTAAAACAGTAAACAAAATTAACTTTTACCTCATAAATACTGTTAAGTATCCTACCAGAAACATACAATTTTTTACACCTTGAAAAATCAAACAAAACCTAATTTGTGAAACACCTGTGATCAGTCATTTCCTTGTAGAGTTCGATGTAATATAAAAGACAATGATTTCCACATAAAACACTGATTATACACAATGAAAACAAAGTATACACTTTAATAAGATTTAGGTTTAAGAAAACTAAAAGGTTCAATTTCTTTAATCCACAAGTAATACCAAAACTATTCACTCGTTTCATTGCCTGTTACAAATTATGAAACTTAAATTCCAATAAAGACCTCAATGATTCCTTTGCTTTAAAACACAGAAGTCTTAACTCAGAACAAGAGAGATATTTCAGATTTTGTAAATCTGTAATTTTAAATTAACAAGCTAAAGAAATACACAACAGATAAAGTATTTAATATGCTGTTAAGGAAATAACATATCACATCTTGGAAACATTATAACATTATGAATGATGTAAATATTTAGATAACTGAATGAAAACTTTTCAACCACTTTTATAAATGTCAAACAATTATGTTTAAAATACTGTTTGTGCAAAAATTCTGCAAAAAAATGACAGCTGGACACTATAGTACAAGTTTCCTGTTAAAATTATCCATGCACTTGCTTCACAATTTTACCCACATTTCTCTTTACTTTTACACTTTTTCAGGCAGTAATTTAAATTTCTAAACCCTAACAAATTTAAAATATTTTTTCTGAGCTGTTTATGTGCCCATGTGCTTCCATGACTTTGTTACAAGGTCCTTAACAACATGCAAGTCTTAAAAAAAAAACTACAGCCAAGGCTTGAGAAGCATCTCGCGTACGTGTCATTTCACCTAATTTCATCACAAATTTGTTGCATCAAGTGTTGCAACAGGCAAAAAAGAAACAGAATGCAATATCTGAACCATATCAGTAGTGAATACTTTAATAAATCAATTTATTTGCACTGAAGTAATAGCACATTTACTCATTGAACAAGAAATAAACTATATTCACAATTAACTGAACAGCCAATTGTCCAATGAAGACAGCCTCTCAGAATCATGGTTTTCAACATAAACTCATAATTTAACATGATAATATCTAAAAAGATTCATCACAAGTTGTGTTTGTGTGTATTCATTTGTAACTTAAAGGCACATTTTATCAAGTGTGTAATTGCTAAGCTGATATTACTGTGCATCACAAACCTACAAGTAAATTTTAGTTAAAACTTTGCTTCAAAATAACTAGAGGTTCCTAAAAATAATCTCTAATCTTCTTAAGAGTTACATGACTGAACAGTTTACTTTAAATATTATAATATACAAGTACACAGAAATGGATTGGAAACTTCAATAAATATTTACTGCAGTGAAGAAAAAATATTTAATATCTAACAACCACTTGTTCTTCCTTCAGTTAATTTATAAAATTAATATTATTTCAAGCATTTGCCTGTTTCTATATGAAATCAGTGGCAACCACGGTTTTAGATCATTAAATTTTAAATTTTTTTTTTATCTCAGAATGTTTTGACCATTCTAAGTCATCTTTAGTTTGAAATGCTGTTCTCTGCTTTATCAGTAAAAAAGTGTTAATACCCATACCAGCCTTTCTGAGATACATTTTGACTTCAAGTGGGTTCCTTGTCACCAATAATTACTTTAACTAATTTTAATTGGAGAATACAATATTTTAATTCATACACTGGAGAATTATATTATGTACAATCCATCTACTCTTAACCTGTTGACTGCCAAGTATTTCAGCTGCTACAACTTAATGCTTCTTCATTTTGTAACTTTTTTCATGATGCCATTTTAGATCGAAAGTGAAACAATTTGCAAGTAGGTCAAATGCATGTATGATGCTGACATCTAGCGTTAAAGTTAGGTATTACTGAGAACAAATTACCTCGTCCACGACACTGAACAGGTTAAGGTGGCTATATCACCTAACATCACTAAGCTTAAATTTTTACGCACCACTTTAACACCTGAAAACTTAAGCTGATGTTCTATGCTGGTTTTAAAAAACATTATACTGATGAAGTATAATGCAACTGTGGAATATTTATTAATGTACAGATTAAATACAAAGAGTTTAGTTAATCAGGAAGTAAGGTGGACTCATGTCATGTACAAACAAATGGAATAGTAACATTGATTCATGTTTGAATATTCAGTGCAGTAAAACTTGACAGAAGGTAAAAAAACAAATGGTACTCTTAACATGTACACTTGAACAAGAATGGTCAGCCTGGCTAAACAGAACAAACAGAAAAGGAGAAAATTATTACAAACTACTCTGTTTATATAAATTAACTTTATATTTATGTAACAAATCTAAACTTAAGTTAAAAAATATTTGCAAAAATAATTACCGTTTAAATACACATGCAAGTATTTTTCACCGATTGGAAAATTTATTCAAACCAATCACTGTAAGCAGCTGAAGTGCACTTTAATTATTCTCAAGAACTGTGCAAGTGGTTCATGAAATACAGAATCAATCATTTTCAAAAGTAGAGGGTAGAGACAATAATGCACATCTGTATTTCTTCGTAATTCACAAAGCTTGAAACATGAACAAGAATACAGAATTATCTAAATGTAAAGTTTTCATATTTCACTTATTTTCCAATGTAAACAATTTGTCACATCAGATTTCCTGGTTAGGAAGAAGCGAAAAGATGAACTTAAACTATGTTAGCAGTCCAAAAAACAGTCAAGTGTGTGGTTTGAGACATTCCCAACAATAAAATCACTAAAAATATGAATCAGTGCACTTTAATGACTCAAAAAAAGAAGAGTATGTTAAATTAGCTATATTTTTGGATTATTTTGTGGTTCTGATCTATGTAGCTAGTTTGCCTTGATCAAAGTATTATAGTTTAAGGAATCACTGCAAAGAATGTTCAAGATAAATGATGAATGCACCATTAAAAGGAGCAGTTTCTTCTTCTTCTAAAGACGTTTACTCTTGCTCAAGTTACAATTATAACCTTATCTGGTATCATATCACCAAACTAGAATATTACGGGCAATTTTTTTCTTCCAAAACTGGTACTTGACTCAAAAGGTTTCCATAAATCAGAATGTACTGATCATACACTTGGGAGCTATTTTAAGTAATGTAATAAGCACAGTAATGCTGATATTTCAATGCTCTCACATCTTTAGCTGTAGCACAGAAGCTCACAGAATAGCTCAGAGTTCTTCAAATACAAACTTTTAGTTCATAGCTCCTCAATCTCTTCATTGATTTGAAATCTAATTACATTATTGGATTAAGGAGGTCAATCCCTTTAAACTAATGTATTTGACCATGCCCAATTTACTCTAGTCATGCCTAAAACAATTTCAATTTATGGGTAGGCTGGTAAAGATCCCAACGAGTAATAAAATATAATTAGGTAAAAGTCTCACATGCTCAGTACTGATGGCTAACAAAAAATATAATTAAAGAAAGGGAAAAAAAGTCATTAATTTTCTCAAACAATTTCATGTGTCATGGTTAAACAGATTCCATCTCATTTAAAACTACAAAACAATCTGAAAAGGAAAATATATATAAAAAAAAAAAAATTGACTAAAAAACTAAAATTCAGTATTATCGCTAATTGATAGAACACCAAAGCAAACAGAATAGATCAATATGAAATCAGCCCTCTACAAATAGATTTTAAATTATGAGCATAGTCAATCCAAATTTTTGAAGAACATCTATTATCACAAAACTACATGAGAAGTTATCCTTACTGCTCACAAAGGAAGTTATTAAAAACTAAAAACTACTGAACAATTCACAAGTTTTCTGTTCTCTTGAAGCTGTAATCAAACAGGTAACGTTCCCAATGTCATAAGTAATTTATCACTTGAAATTAACTACAGACTATCATCATGTAGCTCACAAGAATAATTTTCAGTAATCAATCCAAACATACATTTATATCTAAAATTGAAATGTATGAAAAAGACAAAACAAATTGTTATACATCTAACACAAGAATTTTTACGGAAGCTCTCGGTTATACACACACTATTACACACTTTCTTCTTTACTCTCAAGATTGTTTTATCTAAACTCTCCAAGTTCAGGATCACATGCTGAGTTATATTCTTGAAAAAATGGTATAATGTGTCTCAACATGCCTGTACTTATCAGCAGTTAAGGCACCATCACTTTTGTACTGATATCAAAACAGATCTTTACTAATGCTTGTACCGATTCCCACACCCCTTATTTCACTGGGAATTTTGTCAAACTTACTACAATACTGTTGTTGCTGAACGTTTCAAACTTAAATTGGTTTCTATAGCTTTGGTCATTCCACTGTTTGTTGTCTGACACATTTCAATCTCTTGGTTATTTTAGATTTGTTATCCCAGTTGTTTTCTTTAAATCAATCAACAGTTCATTAGAACAACTTATGTTAAAGTATAAAATAATGTTCTCAACATAAACATTCAACTCTGTATTTACAACAAGGTCACATGAAATATCTTTAAATGACTAACTTCTATCACCTAAAGAATACACTGAAATACTTTAGAACTTTATTTTAGCAACTTGTACTAAGAACAGTGCCAGTTTCACACATACTCTTCAGTCTTGTATACTCATATTGAAACAAAAACTTTGCAGAAATGTTTGCATGGAGGATATTTGACAAACTCAAAATTTAACATACTTGAGATACAGTAAACCTCCACGTTCTTTTAAAGAACTTACGTTGGCATGGCACTTATCAGCTAAATGACAACCAATTACAAGTTTACTATCAATGTGTGCTTGTATTTTAGTGCAGTTAATTTCCATACAATAATAGGATAGCATTACCATTGTATTTGCCTTTCATACTCCATTTTCCTCACAGTTTCTACAATTCTTTTCAATTGTCTGTGTACATCACATATTTATAAACTTGTTAAATGTGATAATTCTAACTGAATTAACAACGTTATAGTGAAAAACAAGTGCAGTGAAATATTTTAAGATTATTCTGAAATACTTAAACCAGACAAAGCTTAGTACATTGCTGAAGAAGCTGTAAAAATAAACATACTTGTGTCAAAGCAGAGCATTCAACATATTTGACAGCCTTAAGTTCTTTGGCCAGCTTTTCTCCTTGTTCATATGTGATCGGTTTTTGTTTATTCTTAGCCAGTTTTTCAATAGTTGCAGCATCATCACGTAAGTCTATCTGTGTACCAACCAACAAAAATGGTGTCTTCTGACAGTGGTGTGTTATCTCAGGAACCCACTAGAAAAAAGAATTTTTTTTAAAAATCTTCATACACATAAAAGAAATCTCAAAAAAATTGAAAACCCCACAAGTATTAATTTTGAATGACACTGCTGAACTCTATTTACTGGTATTTATCATAAAATGCTTAGAAACAGCACTTCAATTCTGTATATGGGATTGGCCATTTTAACCAACTTTGTAACTATCACACAACCATAAAACTATCTACTATAGCTTTGCATGCAGTAGATTTATCTCAGTGAAATTCAGATTGGTTTTAGTAAACATTATACACCTGTTTGTATATAAAATAAACATTTTATTGAAAATTAAATTTATTTTTAGTCTCCACTGAGTAAGCCTGAGTGCAGTGGTTTTCATGTTAAAAATGAAAAAATACCTTTTTTTCACCATACACTCTTTAAACTCTATTTTCATAACCCCTAGGGTCTCAAACAGTTCTAAGACTTTCCTTTTTCAGTACAACTATATTGTGTCTTACCTTTTCCACCCTAACAGGCTTATGCAATATGGCTTTTATAGCCACACAACAAAAATATTTGAAATAAATCTAAGTTACTCATTTTGCTTTCACGAATAATTGCACATTGTAACAAACAGTTTCACACGCTATTCTCAGTCACTGTAAAAAGAGCAGTTTATTGCATTACAGAAGCTTTGTACGAATAGTTTTCAGCACACTCATTCAAACTGCAACATGCTACGCTTACAAGATGTCGAACAGTAAGTGTGTGTGTGAATAATTTTCAGCACATTCAAACTGCAACATGCTACACTTACAAGATGTCGAACAGTAAGTGTGTGTATGAATAATTTTCAGCACATTCAAACTGCAACATGCTACACTTACAAGATGTCGAACAGTAAGTGTGTGTGTGAATAATTTTCACCACATTCAAACTGCAACATGCTACACTTACAAGATGTCAAACAGTGTGTGTGTGTGTGAATAATTTTCACCACATTCAAACTCAAACATGCCACACTTACAAGATGTTGAACAGTAAGTGTGTGTGAATAATTTTCACCACATTCAAACTGCAACATGCCACACTTACAAGATGTTGAACAGTAAGTGTGTGTGAATAATTTTCACCACATTCAAACTGCAACATGCCACACTTACAAGATGTTGAACAGTAAGTGTGTGTGAATAATTTTCACCACATTCAAACTGCAACATGCCACACTTACAAGATGTTGAACAGTAAGTGTGTGTGAATAATTTTCACCACATTCAAACTGCAACATGCCACACTTACAAGATGTTGAACAGTAAGTGTGTGTGAATAATTTTCACCACATTCAAACTCAAACATGCCACACTTACAAGATGAACAGTATGTGTGTATTTAATTTTTTCAATGCAGTTACTTTTACAATAATACATAAAAGAAAAATTCAGTAATTATATTCTTTACAGTCAAAGTCTCAAAAGAACCCTACTTTTTGAAAAGGACACCAAGTACTTTAAAGAATCTTTTTTATTAAATTGCAACTTAGAACAAAATAATTAAATGAAAAAAAAAATATTCTAAAACAAGAATAATTTCACATTTAATATTTTTAATAGCATGTGATAGGAGGATATTACATGCAAGATGGCTATTTTTGAATAAATTAAGAAGACCCCCAAACTAAGTTTAGATTGTATCTCAGGACAGCTTTATTAGTAGAAGTGTTAATACCCATACGAACCATCCTCAGGTTGTGTCTTAGCAATATCCAATTTATAAATATGATGTATGTTAAGTTCAGAAACTCAGAGAGGGTTCGAAATATCTAAAATTAGCATGTTGGAGCAAAGTGTCAATTGACACATAACAGTGAAAACTTAGAAATCAAATTTCTTTTTATTGTTAAGAAATAAAATAAAAAACTTAGCCTTCACAAGTACACCAGAATTTCAAACAACAGCACAAAATCTCAAACTGTAACATAAGAAAACATTTTAACCAATATATTGCTAAGCAAAGGGGGAATACAAACCAAACAGAAATATAAAAAATAAAGTTCAATACACTTTAACTGAACACCCCATAATAATAATTGTAAAACTATATAATGTATTCCAAAAAAATAATTTTAATGAAACACTTGAAGTGCATGGAATTCCAAAGATACTTAATACCACAAGCAGTAATTATTTTTTACCTTTTCTTTGACATTTTCAAAAGATGAAGGAGATACAACAGAGAAACAAACAAGAAATACATCTGTTTGTGGATAGCTCAGAGGACGCAGCCGATCGTAGTCTTCTTGGCCAGCAGTATCAAATAAACCAAGAGTGTATGGTTCTCCCCCTATCATCACGGTGACTGCATAGTTATCAAATACCTGCATATAAAGAAATGAGAGCATAAGTTTTAAACATAAATCATGTACCTCGTTAAAACCGTTTAGATAATTAACATGCAACCCACAAAAGGTTCGTTTATGAGCACAGAAGTAAAATAAACATTATAGTTCAACAAGTTTCACAATGAATCATTTATGGAGTAAAGATACAAAGAATGAAAACTGAGAATTCAGTTAAGATTTGAAGATACATCTGTGTAAAACATGGTGAAAACTGAGAATTCAGTTAAGATTTGAAGATACATCTGTGTAAAACATGGCAAACTCTAAAAGTGTTTTAATTTCATTCACAGCAACCTACAGTATGTTTTACTAGGACAATCCAACTGAAGATATTCACTCTTGTACAATACCATGCTATATTCTGGACCTTTAACTACACAAAAGTTGGTTTCAATCTCAACATCCTACAGATTATTTTAAATTACATAGTAAAACAAAATACTTCAACAGTTATGAACTAAAATTATTTACTTTTTAACTATCTTGGAAACGAGTTGGAACCTTCCCTGTAGGCTGCTGTTTTGAAACCACTGATCTAGACAATTTTTCTGAACTAATCATGTTTCTACAATATGACTCAGAGATGTCCATATGTACAATTAAAAGACTAATCTGAGATCATTTTCAGTGATACTGATAAATTTTACAAAAAAAGGTTTGCACCACAAAAAGAAACTTACAGTTGGTACATATTCTGATGGAAACTTGTTGGTTGTGTAAGATATCAACAAACAGGTTTTACCCACTGCACCGTCACCAACAACGACACACTTGATGGTTTGCATGTTTTTAGATTTGATGCGCTCAGGACCTTTCTAGTCCCACGCTGATTCCTAAAATATAAAATACATAAAATGAACAACAAAGCCTAATGATCTTTTATCACGTTTACTAAAAACTACATTTTACACATATTTTCAAAGTTAATGAAAAATAAATGTTCACTAATTTGCAACAGGCTTCTCAGTTGATTCTCATTTGGTAATGCCAATAGACTTAATACCCTGTGGCCTAGGTTAAGTTTCTTTTATCTTGAGGTGCTTTATGGTACATGTGTATCATTACCCAATTTGGACAGAGAGGAACAAATCATCTTAGAGCTCTTTTGCTTACCACAATTAACATCACTTTAAATTTAATGTTTCAAAACCACATCTCCTATTACCACAAGTAATTCCATCACCATTTTTAAATGATTCTATGCCAGTTACCGAAGACTTGTAGTTTTTCTGGTATGAAAGTTTGTACAAGACTTATCATCAAAACAATGCTATAGACAATACTAGTAGGTATTGAAACAAAAAAAAAAGTTGGATAAATAACATTGGTTAAAGCATATACTGAAAAGAAACAACAGATGAAAATGAGATTGGGGAATTAGAAATTGAAATGGTACAAATGTTATTAAATAAATTAAACATTATAAACTGTAATAAGAAATAAAATACATAAAACGAACAACAAAGCCTAATGATCTTTTATCACGTTTACTAAAAACTACATTTTACACATATTTTCAGAGTTTATGAAAAATAAATGTTCACTAATTTGCAACAGGCTTCTCAGTTGATTCTCATTTGGTAAGGCCAAATGATTTGTTAATCAATTATACATGACCATATAGAGCCAGTAACAGAAAGACCAGATTCTACTGTACATAGATCTTAACATTCTTTAGTTTTGTGATGCAAACAGATAGTCTGTGGAATTACTTAGTATGTCCAACATTCATATCTGGTACTTGTAAAATATTTATAAATACTTACAGCTAAGAAAGACATAAATTGTAGCTTTAGGACATTCTATTCTTGTTACTGACATATTTTTCATGTTCCAAAATTCAAAGTTGGCAGCCATACAAATTCATTTTTGGAGAGCCAAATCTGCAAGACTCAAGGCTTAAAAAATATCAAATTTCTACTCAGGTGTGAAAAAAATGCAAGTGTGTAGAGAGAACTATAATCCTTGACTTTTTTTGCATATAGTTTATTGTTAACTACTAAACCGAGTTAACTGAGATGTAAAATTAAAAACTTCTCAGCTTAGCCAAACAAAAATTCAGTAAAACAAACATCTTAAACTTCACAAGCTTGAATGCCCTGTAAAAAATTAAATTCAGTGATCAATTTAGATTTATGTTAGTTCTTATTGGCACCCACTACAACTTGTTTTTAATGCAAGAATTTCTGCTCTGGAGAGAACAATCTAAAGCAACAAAACCATAACTCAATCTGCAAAGCATATCCTTGAACATACTCATTCTTACAGCTGTGGAGACATTATAATGTCATGATGAATGACAGTATTTATTAGTAAAGAGTAGCCCAAAAGTTATCTACCCCTACAAAATTATGGACAGTTACTGTAGGTAGCCCTCACGACTGAAAGGTAACATACATGGAAAGGTTAAGAAATGCAATTATTTTAATAATTAATTTGAAACTTTGTGATTAATACTGCAGTCAGTGAAGAGGAAAAAACAAAGCATTATTCATTTCTTTACATATTTTAACTTCCTATATCACTGTACAAAAATTTCACAATGTTATGAAGGAGAAAATATTTTACCAACAAAACTTTCAATATTCATTCAAGAAGTTTTAGAAGTTATAAAAATGAAATGTGAAAACTTTTTATTCTAACATTAAAATCAATTTTCAATAAGACTAACTCAGTATATGCTTCAAATATTTATTAATAATTAAACTTTTTGTGTGTACAACACACTTATAACAGTTGCTAAAAGTCTTAACATTGTGAAGAAACACAATTCACACTGATAACACAGCTCAAGAGATATGAGATACTATGGACTTCATGTGGATTATTTTAGGTTAAGCTTGGAGTAACAGTGGTGTCAGTACTAATACCATCACATTTGTGTAAAGTACAAAGGAAATGAAAGTGACACTTGTCTTTAAACAACTTTACTTAGAGCAATTTGAGTTAAAACTGAATCTTCACTAATAATAAAACAAATATGCTGTAACATTAATTTTAACAAACATCTAAGCAAACTGGTGAGTTACAGACCAGTAACCTGCCAATTTCCTTTACATTCAATGGAAACATTTCTACTTCATGTCTCAAATAGGTCAAAGCCTATATATGCCCCATCACGATATGGCTCTCAAGTCACAGAATGTTATAATTATAACCTAGCCCACACTTGCTTGAGAAGCAAGATGGCCAAGAGTTCTCTCAATTAAGCAATACCAGCAGATTTCCCTGCCTTATTGGCCGAAATTTAATAATCATTCAGTCCTGAATAAGTATCATGCAGGGTGGAAAAGCACCTGAATATATTCCCACATATACACTGATAGTTCGATTTGTGTTGAGATCGGATTATTTACTTGTTCCTTGAAAGATGTATAGATTGGTAATTCAGTCTTCTATTTCAGAAAAAATACAAGAAATAATTCAGATGAGCTGACATACAAAAGAAAATACCTTTGGTTTTGAATACTTAGTGATACAGAATGTAAAACTTTGTACCAGATATGTTTATGAAAATGTGTGTGCTTCATAGCACATAGATTTTTTAAACTATCATACACACTACTTAGCTCATGGTATAGACAAGCGACTGTACTTTGACTCCAGTTGAATTTCAATCCATGACACGTTTGAATAAAAAATCAAGAATTACAACTTCAGGCAGCAGCTAAAAACTTTTAAATTGCTTGGGACCTCAAATCAACTTGTGATCAAAGTTAAGTAATCACACCATCCTTAACTTGAAGTTGGTATTATCTATGGCAGAATACTATACTTTGGTTCTAACTATTGAAACAGTATCAGTGGTTAAACTAGGCTTTAAAGATAACTTTCTAAAAATTTGAATTTTTTAACCATTTTTTTTTTTACATATATACTTTGCACAAAAACAGTTATTTTTTGATGCACTGTTGTTTCAGGTTAATATGCAAACAGTAAATTGAAAACCAACAGTGCCAGCCACCAAACACAAAGAACATGTGCAATAGGATAAGAGATTCTAAAACTGCACATGTGATGAACAATGAATTAGTCCTTTATCAGTAATAAGTCACAAAAATATTGTACAGACTAAACATGTTATTCAAAAGAGTCCAGTATTTTTTTCAGGTGCATAAGCATGTTTCCAACTATGTCAGAGCCTCAATCTATAGTTACTCAGCTCCCTACCAGGGAGAATGATTAAACCTTCATTTCATTTAAAGTGTATATAACAAAACCTACAAATCAAACTACAGTTTAAAACAAATTTTAAATACATTTTAAAATGTACTAAAATAATGTTCCCTAAGTGGAATATAGCTTTATTTTACAAAGTTTGCAAACCATTAAGAAATGAAACAAAAAAAAACCCCAAAACACTGGAAAGTTTGTTTTTTTGGTTGAAACTATGTGCCAGCAGCATCCACCATCAACTATTGGGCTACTACATTGTGAATGATCTTACAATGATTGAAATTAATTTGTTCAGTCTCGTTCAAACCAAAACAGTTGACGTTCATGAAAAATAAAATACACATATACATACATAGTACCTAGACCACTATTCTGTCTTTCACATCCTAGCTGCCTTAACAAACCCTTGGAACAAGGTGAAAGTTCTTGCTGGCAGTTAATATGTCATACATAATGTGGTTATTCTCCTCTGCTTACATTCAAAAGTTTTCAGAATTATAAAGTTTAAAACCTAGTAAGAAAGAAGTAATGAGAAAACCTAGTTTAATAATAGTAATTTAAATGTAATGACAATACTGCTTAAATTTTCATTTGGAATGGAGGGAACTAACAGGAGGCTTGAATCATCTCCACTGGATAATTCACCCTTTGTTTCTGTGTTTTTGGATATTTGTCATACCAAACATGAAAAATGTTCCTTATAAATAGTTATATTAATTAAGAAAACATTCATGTATTTATTTTTTTCATTATTTCCTAACACTTTTAGTTTGGTTTTGAATTATATTTTATAGTAAATGTGCTATTTCTAGAGCTAATGTGCTACGGAATAGTCTTGGGTTAAGAACAACTTACATTTAAAACTATTATTTAATTAAAAAAATATTTAAGTAATGAATCAAAATATTCTTAAACATCATTGTATTACAAAGAAAAGAAAAATGTAGCAAGTTTTTATCTTTTTCATATAATTGAAAGAACAATTGGTAACATCTGGATAAAAATTTGTTTCACACTATCCACACTCTTTATGCTGGTGTACTACTATAGTTTCAGATTTGCATTAGAATTTATATTTTTTAGAATAAGATCTCTGTGAATGAAAATATTACATTCAAATTTGACCATTCACCAATATGGATGATTGCTAATTTAAAAAACAAATTAAACATTTATTTATATTTGTGAAAATTTATTGTCATGATAAGAAATAATGTATCATTTTAACAGTTCCTTAAAGCATTACAACAGCATCAATAGATGAAAATTTAAGCAGTATTGTCATTACATTTAAACTACTATTATTAGACTAGGTTTTCTCATTACTTATTTCTTACTAGGTTTTAAACTTTATAATTCTGAAAACTTTTGAATGTAAGCAGAGGAGAATAACCACATTATGTATGACAAATGATATTCTTAAAATAATTTCAGGACCAACTTTAAATAAAGCACATCCAATCACAGTAATTAATACCAGTAATAAATTGCACCTTATATTCTCTTAAGATGTATACCTACCATTTTTCTGACAGTACAAAAAAAATGAATCTATTAAAGTAATTTTTTAATTCCTAAATAATAATCAATAGAATCTCATGTATATTTTATTTGCATGAATTTTTTAAAGTTTGATACTGATTGAGATACATTTAATTTTTTTGACGTTAACACATTCATTCAATCTTGTTAAACTTAATTATTAATTGTAAAAGTACTGTATGTTAGGGTTGTTAGCGTTTAGAGTTGACGCTACATTACTTAACTGTTTAATTAAGTTCTAGTATTTTACTACATCTAGAACGTGGCTTTTTTCCTTGTGATGTAAATTTAGGTTTAAAGTTTCAGCACTATTAACAAAGAATTAATAGTTAAAACTCACTTATCAAACCTTTTAAACTTATTTAAGCTATTTAAAATAAATAGAATAATCGTATAAACAATTTTGAGCGAAAAAGTTGAAATGTTAAGAAATAACATCAACTCTCCAAAGTTACAAACTAAACCTAAAGTCAAACTTAAATTAAATATGAAGGTAAAGAAATAAAATACTTCAATTACTTACAAGTAAAGTATAGCCTATAAAAACTTACACTTTTTTATAAATTGTATATTTTTATATAATACTACAATCTTCAATCATTAAAGATAGTTACGCGTAAGACAAAGCAGGTTAGGCTAAATCAGGGACTTAACGTTGGTCGCCATTTTCTCAATGCTGACATCAAGCTTACACCTGATTATATTTGACTCAACGCATAACGTTGTATCGCAACTTACAATTACAAAAGATACAGTCACACCAAAAGCAGCAGTACTGAAGTACAACAGTGTTTTCTTTCCTTTCCTTTCTCTTCAACCTCTACAATATTTACGATAAACGTTTAAAATTCCTTTAAATCGTTTCAGAAACATAAATTTTAGCCAATAACTCTTCGTACCAGTACGATGGTCACCTTATTCAGAACACTCCAGATATCCTCAACACTGGGCGTTGACATGCCGTGTGCTGACATCACACTTCCGTTTCCGAAAATTTGTAATTATGATACATTGATATATATGAATTAAAATGATTGAGACGTTATAATTATTATTAATGTGAACTTGAATCGTGAAATATTTGGCACTTTATTTATGCTTAATATTTACGCTTAAATCTCAAAGAATTCTGCAATAAAAATACAGCATGGAGATTTATAGAACGAATTTCGATAATATTTTGATGTTTTGGTGTTTTCCAAAAGTAAAGCCACATCAGGCTATTTGCTGAAGGAACCGAGGGGAATCGAGCCCTGATTTTAGCGTTGTAAATCCGAAGGCTTACCGCTGTACCCGTAGGAGGCTCTCAGTAATATATACCCCATATTAAATACAAATTAAAGCATTAAGTCATGAGTTAAAAAAAACGTTTCAATTAATAATTAAAAAAATCTAAAATAAAAACTCTACAAAAGCAAAAAGTAACTGTTATCAAATTCACAAAAAACAGAGCCTATAATACTTTCTCCTTGAGAATTTTCAGGTCTATAGGCTTAAAATAATAATGCATGAGAACCCTTTTATATAAGTATTACCTTTATTCACTTTAATTTACCCTATACTTCAATACTAAAATCTAGAATTATATGTTTACAGCGCGGAAAATATTTCTTGTTTGTATTTTCATAACTAAATTTCATATATATTTTTATGCTTATACAATACACATTATCAGAGTAATAAATTATGCAGTCATTTTTTAATCGTTAGTATAATGGTTGAAAATGAGTTGTTTTTACTACTCCCAGTGACTCAGCAGTAAGATTGTGAACTTATAATGTTAAAAATCAAGTTTTAATACTTGTATGAGGTACAGCACGAAACATCTCGTGTGTTGTTTTGAGAATAACGACAAAAAAGTTTTTTGTTGTCAAACTTTCATGTTTGTAGGTTTATTCTATGAAGTTCATATATTTTACTCTGAGACGCTGTTCAGTGACTTAATTCACTTTTTGTCTCAAAATGTTCTCGTAATTTAAGAATGGGTAAACGTTTTAAATCTGAGTAGGCGCACGAAAACAGTCCGAAAGCAAAACAAATAAAGCTTTTGTCAAATTTTCTACTTGGAACAATTCTTGATAATCTACAACAAGTATGTTGTTCAAATTTTTATAACTGTGAGTTTTGTGTTCATGTTATTACGCAAAAGGCATTTAACTGACCACCTAATATCTGAAATTTGCATAACGCCTCCGCTTCTATCTTTTCCATTTAAACCACTTAAAGCACAATATTTTAGCTAGAATGTTAGATAAACTCAGATACACCATAGGTATATTAAAGACAAAATGTAATAATTCTTGAACATCAAAAATAGAAATATATTGACACACAAAAATAATTATATAATTATTTACTAACTACCTTATATAGTTATTTTTTTCTTTTTAGTATTTGGTGAAGAGGTTTTGGAATGGTTTGGTTTCTTTTGAAATTCGCGCAAACCTATACCCGGGTTATCTGCGCTAGCCGTCCATAATTTAGCAGTGTAAGACTAAAGGGAAGGCAGCTAGTCATCACCACCCACTGCCAAATCTTTTACCAACGAATAGTGGGATTGACCTACAATTATAACGTCCCCACGGCTGAAAGAGCGAATATGTTTAGTGTGACGAGGATTCGAACCCGTGATACGCAGATTACGAGTCGAGCGCCTTAACCATTTGGTAAAGGTATTCCGTTTTATGTGTGTTTTTATTTTCCCTCAGCGTCTTCGAGTTTTGCGTTTCTTCCGAAACAATGTAAGCCTCACAGATTTTTGTAGTTAAGGCGCAGAACTGTAGCGGAAGAATTGTGGGTGTCATATGGTTTTACAAAAACCTTTCCCTCAAGAATTTGAGAACAAGGCATGGTTACATACCATTTTAGAATATACATACTCCATTTAGTATCAACATAATATTTTTTTTTGTAAATAATTAATGGCGTTGAATATTCATTATTTACTTTTTTGGACAATGAAGTATATATATACATATGTGTAAAATTGTGTACTTAATGTAATTTTATGAATTAACTATTAGTTTTTATCCAAGAGGCAGAAAACACTATCTAATATAAACATATATCACTTTCAAATTATGTTGAAATACATAATGTATTGAGCCTAGAACACAGCACAAGCCTACAAAAGTAATTAAAAACATTCAATGAACTCCATTCTCAAGTGATGTCACTCAGATGGTGGGTCATAAAACGTCGTATTTTTGCGAGTCTTTGAGATACACGTATATATCACCTTGTTATAAATTACGGCAAGAAGTATCAACATTTTTTTTTTCACACGTGTAAAAATAATGAGAAGTTGTGACAATCAAAGCCTGGGTTCATGGATCGTTTGGCAACTCCAGACATGAAACACTGCTCTAGTGATTTATGTTTACCTTTGTAACAGACAACATACCTCCAAAACACTTAAAAATGCAGCGAGCCATCTTAAAACATATCCCATAATTATTCAAAGTAAAAGTACTTTTCTCTTTACAGCACCTGTGGCTTTCATACTTATGTAATGTTTTTTTCTATACCAACTTTTCACAATTATTACTGTACGTTTGGTACTGTTTTGCTTGAATGTCTTGCACACAGTGAACAACAAATTACGTTTTCTGAAATTTAAGATAGCACTCCAGGTAATTTGCATATGTAGGCATACTGAATGTAGCATGTGTAATCCTGCCCATATATTTAGAAAACATTTAAAAAGTGTAAAAAAACAGCCTCAGGTACCATAGAATTATGTAAGAAAAAAATTGAGATGTCAAGTCATCAACCCCCCCCCATTCCAGCTATGGCTCCAACACTCGTTGACTTTTAATTTCAAAACTATCATGTCTTCTTTTAAGGATTTCTGCCACAAACCTTTTTCTATCCAGATGACTTTAACATTTATTTTGTTTTTTACATTTCATAAATAATACGTCATCATGTATTTTTCATTCTTGTGTAAAATGGCATCTTATACCTGTAATCCACATAATAATGATAAGCACTAAATACATTTACAACTAAACGTGTTTTGTTAACATCTTAGTTTGGCTGACAGGATCATGTGTTATAAACTATGGCTCTCAGATTTATAGTACACTGCTTGTTGATTTTTGTATGAACTTCTCTTTTACCACAAAGAAGAAGTTTCTAAAATATTAGAACTGTTTCTTGTGAGGGTCACTAACTGGACAGAATAATCATTAAAAATAATGCATTTCAAAAAGGAAATAAATGTAAGAAATTCATCTTAAAATATTTAAACAAATCTTTGTGTTGATTTATGAAACATTTAGCACACTTTACTTTTTCTTTAACAATGTACCTACCAATTTTACTGCTAGGTGGATGAGAAAAAATTATTGGTTGCTTGAAAATAAGGTTATGACTTTCTAAAAAATTCAATATAGATCAACTTCACAATCCTGAAAACAAGGATAATTTTAACATGAATTATTTCATGTTAACATCGTAATTACAAAATAATTGTAGCAATGTTTAATGATGACAGTAATACATTTTAAATTAAATGAGGATGTGGATAGAAATATATAGTTTAGTAATACACCCTCTTTCATGTCATTACTGTTAATTTAAAACTATGTTCACTTGTATATTTGTATACTTCAATATGAGGTGCTCATTAAAAACATGATTTTTAACTTATGTTCTATCACCAAGTTATGTGACGAAAACATTATGTTAAGAGTTTTTCTCCAAACGGAGAGGATGCTTTTTGTAATTCTGAAGATGAATGATTTTTAATATAACAATATTTAAATTATGTCCGAGAGGTCAGTCAACTCTTGCTAGATTATGACAAATTAAACTTTAACAGAAATAAAACTTCAAAGTAACAAAATATATTAAACAAAATCAATTCACAAATGCTTATTGTAGTGTCCCTTTATTTTAGTTGTCATAAAACTACCCGATAGTTGATAATGTCTTTTTTAAACATACATCAAAATGTCAGTACACTAAGAGCACCAAAATTATAGTGAGGGGAAAGGTCGATATTTGGAAGTTTTCTAGTCGTAGTAATGATTTCATTCTTGTACGTATGTGAACTGATTGATTAAATAACAACAAATTACACAGCGATTCCATGCATGCCTCTTTGAGGGAAATATAATTTTTAATATTTACCAAACTTATATATGCATACAAAATCTTATACAGGTGCTCATTTATTAAAAGGTAATTTTGAATTTTGTGTCTTGCATAAGAACATTTTATTGAACCTAATAATGGCAAAAGTTACATTATGTGTCACAATAAAAGAAGAATTCCTTTTGAACAGCATCTATTAAGATTTATTAATAAGAGACAGGTTCAAAATTTTCTGTATTTTGTAAGGAAATACAGAATATTTGGTTAGACGACCCCTTTCCTTCCAAAACAATTATGTGGAAAGAAACATGTATGACACTAATATATATCTGGTTTCTAATTGCCGAAAAACATTTTATAGAACTAAGTGTTCAGGTTTGATTCATACCTTCAAAACAGATTAACATCAAATGTGTCAATTTGTCCATGTAAGAAAAAACAAACAAATAGGGGGAATTCTCAATAGGCAGGACACTTGAAATTCTTTTAGACAGAGTTAGAATAAATTCATCTATAAGACCTTGAGGTATGGTCATACATATCAGTTGAAAGGATTTGACCTCCTGAGTCAAATTAGTCAAGAGATGATGGAGCTATGAGCAAAAAAAATTGTACTTGAAAATAACATGGAACCATTTTTTGAGCTGCCACACTACAGTTAATAACAATGACCCAAGCATTGAACCTGTAGCATTATTCTCAACATTTCTAACTACCAATTTCACAACAAAGATATCTATAAAATAATATCTTAAGCACATTCAGTGATCTTCACCCTACTCTTGCAATACAAGATTAGCTTGCTTGCTTGATATTCTCATGAATGAAAGTTTGGTTTCTAAATTTTCCCACAGCTTCTGAAGGTCGAACTGAACTAGCCCTCCCGACTTCTGAAGTGAGAGACTAGAGGAATCAACTCTGATTTTATAATACCCATTTTATCCCCTTAACCAAAGAAGCGAGGAATATTCACTGTTCACAAATAAGTTTCAATCAGGTCGTGAGGCAACAGTTCTCTTAATTATCAAGCCAAGAATCATGCACCAAGATATACATGTTAATTAGTAAAGACTACCTTGGAAGGTTACTTTGCTAGTGAAGAATTCAAAGACAGTTCTACACATTCAGAGGTTCATCAGACCTCATTCAAGTGAGGTCATATTTTTATTCTTGTTAACAGAAACCAATAAACAATAATAAATAAGAAACACCATTAAAATAAATACACAAACATTTGATCAATTCAAGCTAATATATGCCCTGTAGTGATGAGGTGTTAAATGTTGTAACATGTAGAGTTCACATTTTAGATATTAGCCCAAATTAAAAGTTTTCAATTGGTTGGATATCGATTTTAATGTTA
This sequence comes from Carcinoscorpius rotundicauda, assembly GCA_011833715.1. Classification (NCBI taxonomy): domain Eukaryota; kingdom Metazoa; phylum Arthropoda; class Merostomata; order Xiphosura; family Limulidae; genus Carcinoscorpius; species Carcinoscorpius rotundicauda. The sequence continues at coordinate 126,091,028 of CM022394.1, read as the reverse complement.
TATGTTTCTTATTTGTTATTTTAACATCATACACAAGTGCCAAGAAAATTATATCAACAATAGTAATCACACATCATGTCAGTCACACAGGAAATTTGATCTTTTGAATTGTATACTCCACAAGAGTTATAATAAAAAGAAGACACACCCACCCAAACCTTGAACTTAGCAATGCTTTCCATGCATCATAACAAATCATTGGTGATGCAGCACAGAGAGAGGAGGGGTTACATTTAGTAACTCATTTCTTCAGTAAGACATACTAACTGCCCAGTATACAAGATGTGAGGTAAGTATGATGACAAACCAGGCAGGAAACAAAGTATCAGGTAACACTTACAGTTTTCATATAGAAAAAAAGGAAACCATCTGTAAAGTAAGACTGAAACAGAAAGAGATGAAAACATCTTTATAAGCATCTATTTGTTTTTCAGTTTCGCACAAAGCTACTCGAGGACTATCTGTGCTAGCCATCTCTAATTAAGTAGTATAAGACTAGAGGGAAGGCAGCTAGTCATCACCACCCACTGCCAACTCTTGGGCTACTCTTTTACCAACGAAATAGTGGGACTGACCGTAACATTATAACGCCCCCACGGCTGAAAGGGCGAGCATGTTTGGCATGACGGGGATGCGAACCTGCGACCCTCAGATTATAAGTAGCACGCCTTAACACGCTTGGCCATGCCGGGCCCCTTTATAAGTAATTTAACGATAAATAATAATAAAAGTACAATTTATAATAGTTTCTCATTTTAAAATTTAAGTTAAAGGACCCACAATGTTTTTCAAATATTCTGTCACAAATGAAGTACTTCCTAAAATAAATAATTAGGTGTATACACTTTCAATAACCTGTAGTACACCAGAGCCACCAAGCAACACTATAAAAATTATAAAGGTTCTATTTAAGGAGTGATGCTTTGTAAACATACTCTTTCTTCAAGTTTAATAACAATATAACACTGTACAAAAATAGATAATACCTACAATAAATAAGTTGAATATTATTACTAAGAATGGCAAAAGGTCTATTGAACAACTTCCATTTTACTTTTTGGAGCATTCTAAAACATGTCCAAATTTTCCGAAATAAAAAGTATTATCTGCAGCACATCTGATAAAATTTATTCAAAAAAACACATCACACAAATACACAATAATGTTACACATATATTTTTCTCTGATCACCATGTATTTTAAAACATATACTGTTTACCTGAAACAACTTTTGAAGTAAAATTTTGGGTTTTAAAAGTAAACTAAAATTGATAACAGAAGAATAATCATTACATATTAAGGTGCGGTTTCTTACAAAAGAAAGGGGCTCATATGTAGAAGGTGATGCATCATTAACATTTTTAACAGTTTGCAAACAAAAAGGATTCGCTTTCATTTGTGGTAATTTAATAATGTGTAACGAGACTACAACCAGTAGAGGGACTAGAAAGAAGTTACTCAAAGAACCTAAAGAAAAGGTTTAATGTGAACTGTAGCAAGGCAGTTGTTTTTTAAGCCAGGGGTTTAAAGGCCCCCCCAAAATTTATTTAATATGGGTTATATAAACCATATTTTAGAGATATTTCCTTTATAACATGTTTTGCAATTAAAAAATAAATGTATCATTTCTTCCTTAATGCAATCATTTCACAATACCATTCCAGTCCAACTCCATCATTGACCAGATCAGAAAGCCAATAAATGCTGTTGTGGCAATGGATGAAAATGAACTAATGATGAATTTCATGTTTGCTTTAAGTACAAATAAGTTGTAAAATAATTCTTCCCTCTCAAAAAATTAATGATTGAATTAAAAAAAGAAACAATTAATCAAAGTTTAAAAATCTAGATTAAATCATATTGATATCATAAGCTACTGTGGTTTTTAGTTTATTTTCTTTTTGTACCAAAGAAACTTTTTTCTTCTCGTCTTAAATAAATTCAATTTAGTAATTTTTCTGTGAAATAAATATATGAAAATTGTGTTAATTTGAATAAACATTCTGCTCAGACTGTAACTCTATAACAAATGCAGTAACATCTTCACCACAGGGTTCTGTTTGAGCCAGCTGAAGGCTGATCATTGGTTCATGGTGATTATTACCATTACTTTCAAAATAAGAGACTATAGGACATCCAACTGAATCACCTAAATTACGACTATCCACTTTCTGGTTTTCCTTTTCTTGAGGAACTGCATTTGTTAGAGAAGTTAAGATCTTCATTGCATTAGCTAGTATGTCATTTTCACTAGGAGCCACACCCCTTTCTTTAGACCAATTTTCCATGATGTCAGATGGGGACGGATGTCCAATGTCTGAAGCAGCCAAAATGGAACTGTTGTCCTTGAGCTTTCTACTTAAGGGCTCGTTATTTTTTCTTTTAACACATTCATTGATACCAGTTAGCCCAGTTTCTGTAGAATCGGGAGAGTTTAACTCTTTTTCTAATAGCTTATCAACAGTACAGTCAACACCAGTCTTTTCAGAAAACTTCTGAAGGAATACTTCAGTTACACTCCGTCCTCTCTTAACAGCCTCATCATCTTCATTCACAGAGTCATTTTCATCTTTTTCTTCTGAGCTCTGCATTTTATAATTTTTAATTTTATGTACGGTGCGGATATGCTTTAAAAGATTACACTTCACATTGCAGGAGTAACTACATAAGTGACAGGGAAAAGGCTTCACTCCTTGGTGAATAACAGCATGTCTTTGAACGTGACTTTTATCTTTAAACTTGCGGCCACATGTTTGGCACTCGTGTTCACCTTCACTGTGAACTTTCAGATGCTTGTGAAGATAAGACGAGCATCGAAAAGCCTTTCCACACTGTTCACAAACATATGGACGTTCACCCGTGTGTCGACGCAAGTGAATAATAAACGTGCCCTTTTGTTTGACTATTGCATGACAAATAGGGCACTCAAATTTTTCGAGATTGGTGTGTTTTACAAGATAATGACGTTTCAAAATATGAAGCGTATGGGTCATAAATCCACACAGATCACACATGTATTTTTGTTCTCGAAGGTGAACTTGCCTTATGTGTTCCTTGACTCTGCAGTCATCTCTAAATGGTTTGCCACAAATGTCACAAATAGAATTAAACTCTCCAGTGTGAATAGGCATGTGACGAACGATGTCAATTTTCACGGCAGAACTATAATCACAGTGTGTACATTTGTGTGGTTTTTTTCCTTCGTGACGTCGCAGGTGACAATCTATAAAGAGAAACAAATTTATGCATCAAAAAATGAAATAAAGTCTAACATTATGCTTTTTTAATCACACATCATCTGAAAGATCTGAAATGAAATTCCACAATGATAATTCTGAACTTTAAGCCTCTTTGTTTTTACTATATTCTTACTTTTTAGTTTTTAAAGTAAAATGTTATGCTACCAAAAATAACGTGTACCGATAAGAATGTGTTCTGGAGAGCTTACAACACCAGAATACGGCGAGGTAACTTTTATTCATTTCATTTTGTGTTGTAGTTTTTATTCTAATGAATAGAATTATAGATATCTAAAATGACTACTTTCAATAACTTTCCTGAAGTATAACTTTGACATGTAAGTAGGCAACAGAAATTTAGTACAAGTACACACATATGCAATCAAAAAATTTAGTACAACTACACATATAGTCAAACAAAAAATTTAGTACAAGTACACATGTAGGCAAACAAAAAATTTAGCACAAGTACACATATAGTCAAACAAAAAATTTAGTACAAGTACACATATAGCCAAACAAAAAATTCAGTACAAGTACACACATAGGCAAACAAAAAATTTAGCACAAGTACACATATAGGTAAACAAAAAAATTATTACGACTACACATATAGTCAAACAAAAAATTTAGTACAAGTACACATATAGGCAAACAAAAAATTTAGTTCAAGTACAAATATAGGGAAACAAAAAATTTAGTACAAGTACATACAAAGGCAAACCAACAATATAATTACTGTCTTTTATTCCATACTATATGTAAACACACTTGTATTGAATTTGATTACCTTCTTATCTACCAATTTAAATACAGGTAATCACCAAGTCTTTTGCCCTGGGTATCCTTTACTATACACAACAGAAAGTTTGCATCTTATGTTGAAAATTTTATTAAATTAATTTTATTTATGTTATACCAATTAGTATAGCAAAAAAATCTAAGTTAACAATCAGTATTTTAATAATATACAAGTTTTAGGTTCCTAATTACACAAGGCAATGTAGAAAAATATTCTGAACTGACAATATTATGACACACTCAATGGATTTTCTCTCTGCATCTTGTCTTCCCCATGTTTTAAGAAATGAAATGTAAATTTTCAAAAGCAAATAGTCATTACTCAGACAACCCACAAGTTTTATTGTCTGCAATTTTGTTTGGCTGCAGAGCTATCAATAGAAAAATCAGACCCTTTCTGCCACATCAAACTCTCATATCCCCTCTTTCAGTTTGTGTTGATTTGTTGGTTGTCTTGCACTGTTATGACACAGAGCAACTACGATACTTTTGCCAAATGACCAGTAAAAATATAAAAGTAAAATTTTATGAAATATAAAATTAAATTGAGTTAAAAACTATTAAAACTCAAATAGCAATGAAAACAAAAGTTGTACAGGTGTCACCATTGTCAATAACTGAGGAAAAACACGTCTAAAATGGTTTTTAAAATGATCATAACAACAGCACAACAAACAAAATGTGGACTACGGTGACTTGAGTGTTACAAAGGCCAAACATTGGTGGATCAAACCCAGATAAAAGAAAATGACACATCATAAAACTGTGACCAACGTGTAACCTGGTCAGTATGACTTCCTCTTTCCGTTCCTGACAGAAACCAAAGCAGCAGAAGGTTTCATCTGGAAAAAAACTTGTTATTACAATGCTTGCTCCAAATTGACTGCCAACTGGCATAAAGCCAAGCCCTAAATACAGGACCACAGTCCACATATGGGACAGCCATTGTTGTTATGGCAACAGAGCAGATGGACTTAGCTGCAGTGTTACTGAACTTTGTTCCCCATGAATACCAACATGACCAGGTGTCCAGAAGGACTGGTTAGAAACAGAAGAAAAATGGACCAGTTGTTTTTAAATGTCTGTGAGAACTAATGTGAAGTGATTCCAGGACCAGCAGAGAACTAAATAACAGTCTGTCCAACTAAATAGTCCAATCTGTGTATTGCATGGCTTCTAAATGATCCAGAAGAAGAGAAAAGAGAAATGTATTATAACTTAACAGTGGACACAAACTGTTGAGTAGGCCCTGTAAGAAAGACACAACAAACCATGGCAGACCCCCCACAGAACCACTTAATTTTGAACCATCTGTGTAAATGGGAATTGAATAATGGTTTGAAAGATGTTCAGCAAGAAGAGGGTACTTTATTTTAGTGGTACTAAATTTTAGTGGTACTTTATTTTAGTTTATTACATGCACTTTGCCATAAAAAATATATTTTGTAAGTGAATGTTTTATATGTTTACTGAAAGACTTCCAAATTTTGTGAAGATATACACACTATATTGAAAGTTGGAAGCATTAAATCTACAGATTTTAAACCAATACAAAGAAGTCACATGGTTGGTCAATCTGCCTGACCCTGTGTTGAAAGAGTTAATACCTATATTTGACTACCTTCTTCTCTACCTGATTCTATATACATAGGTAAACATTAATACCTGTATTTGATTATCTTTTTCTCTACCTGATTATACAGCAGAAAACATTTAGTTAAGTTCCTCTAAATCTTTCTCTCTCTCTCTCTATATATATATATACAGGGTGGTCGCTAGAAAAGCGGAAAATTTGTCAAACAGCTATTTATTTTTACAAAGTTTTTTAAAGGCATATGTTATATTACACTCATAGATGTTCAAAATGCATTTTATGATATTAAAATCATGCATTTTATTCATGATGTAAAGAAATCAAAATAGAAATGAGTAAGCACGCATTTTATTCATGATCTCATCTCAAATTTTCCGCTTTTCTAGCGACTACCCTGTATATATATATGTATATATAATGTGTGTGTGTGTGTATACATATATATAAAAGGTAAAATCAAGGTTTGAATAAATTTTTCTCTTCTCACCTAGACCATTCTTTTGGCTAAAGCCCTTTCCACAAATATGGCATGTGTAAGGACGTTCTCCTGTGTGTACTCGCATGTGAATTGTCAAGCTGCTGCGACACTTGAAGATTCGTTTACAAATTTCACATGCTACTACACTTCTAGACCTCTTCTGACTCCATTTCTGTTGCTGAACTGAAAAGAAAAGGGAATAAGATGGGTCATTTCTTTAGGGACCATCTATTGATGTTTTACATAAATATCTGTGATAATACAGAAGAAAAGAGAGATTAGAACACACATTAATATCTGTAATCTAAGAGATGTCCTAGTTTTAAGTAGCAGCTTTTTCAATTAAAGAGCCGTGGTAACGAGTGGTTATCATCTTTTTATGTTGGATTCATCAGACAATAAACTTGTCTTATAAAAGATGATTACAGTAAAGTTAAAAAATCACCAGAATTATCTTTGAGATAATTATAAAAAAATAATAATATTATAAACTAATTTAAAATGTTTCAAGTTCACTCTACTTAAGTTATGAAACAAAAAGAGGAACATGGGAAAAATTAAGATGTTCCACGTTAAACCTAGGGTTCAAGAGAGACTACTTGTACACATCACAAACACATGAAATATAGATTTGGTGATCACAAACATTCCACATTTGTACGAACCCTGTAGAATAACTTCTGTTTTAGAGTCAATGTCAGTTTTTCAATGATAAAAGAAATCTCAATGTTCATCATGTTTAATTATAATGAACTTCTTTGGTCATTCATAATTAAGAATGTACAGAAATGTGCAAAATGAACAGGGTGTTTAAAAACAAGTTGTTAAGAAAAAATTACTTGTACCAATGTCAAATAATTAATCTATACTTGTAGTGCTTTATTTTTTATGATACCCTACAAAATTACATTTACTTGAAAAGTGCCTTAAAAACAGTAAAATTTAAAAGACTATTTAGAGAATTTAAAATATTACATACTGAATGTTATTGTTTGGAAAAATCAAATAACCCTAACTTAAAATGCTAAAACCACAAAAAATGGTTTAAAAACAAAACAAGTTGTTTTTGGTTACAGTGTAGGTCAAAATGAACACCATGCTAAAAACTTATAAGTGATTAATGTTTACTTCATTAGTTTCAACATCTTTTTTTGATACTAATAAATAACTTTTACCCATTGCACTTTCAAAGTCATTTCAGTGAGGACAAAGAAAGAATTATGTTATCAACTGTGATATCCATTATTAACTCCAATTAAGGGATATATGCAAGTCAGAAATAAAAAAAATTATTGAGCGAGTGAGTGTGTGTGTGTGTGTGTGAATACAGGTTTATAATGATATTAAAATTTCAACTGCTTTACCGTCTTCTTTTGCTGAAGATACTTCATCGGTATTGGTGTTGGCTGCTGGTAAACTGTCTTTGGTTGTCAAAACTGGTTCGGAAGAACTGGTACAAGTTTTCTTGAGAGCCTGACTTCGTTTTCGAACAGTATAATGACTCTTATTTTTTTCACAGTTCCAGATCAATGTGTTTTTTCTCTTTAAGGATTTTTGTACCGATTTTGAATTAATTTCTTTTGAATGTATTTTACACCCATCACCTGAAAGACGTTCTAGTTTTACATAGCAACTTTTTGGATGGAAGACCTTCGTTAACAGTTTTCTAGGTTTGGCCACTTTATTAAATGTTCCAGTTCTGTCTGTAGGAGATTGAATTTCACATAAATCCGAGTCCTTTGTGAACACGTGCTGAAAATAAAATTACATTTTAATTTTAGAAACATTATTACATACAACTGGGTGTTTGTGGGCACATTCAGACCAGAATGTTCTTAATAAGAAAAAGCCTTTTCAGCATCATTGCAGTTCCCCAATATTGAAAAAAATTCTTAAATTTAGAAATTACAAGGCTGTATAAAAGAATCTCTTACAGTATTGAATGCATTGCTTTACTGCAACAGTCGACAGCAAGCAGTTTAAAAAAAATGCTTTCTTGCAAATGTTTCAGGGTTAACTATGATTGAAAATAGTGTTAATAATACTCTAGAATTTATCAATACTGTAAAAACAGTGATGAGTGGCAGTTGTTTTAAAATATTAACAACGTGCAAGTGAAGAAACAAACACATTATTAGTCGTCATGATTAAAAGCCTACACGATCATCGTCTCTTACAAGTCTAATCACCATTAATTAATTATTAATCATTAATGAGTTATTAACCTACAAATAGGTATTTTTGTTATGACTACTTATTAGTCAATTATTATAATAGTGCGATTGCACTGGGTTCCACCCTTGGATATCTGACCGCTACAGTCTTACCATAAGTACCCGAAGGCATTAAGGCAGGGTTTCCACACCATGTGTTGCAGGGAGTTGATGAGGGTATCACTAAATGAACAATAATTAAAAACATAAAAATTATACAAAACAGATATTGCACGTAGCAGAAGATAGGTTGTGGAAATCAAAATGGGTTAGAGTGTCATCAGTAAAAAGATTTTGGAAACCACTGTATTACAAACTGCCCAAAGTATGGTGTGTAGCAGTCGTCAATGGGAAAGGCACTATTCGTGTTAAAAGTCATGAGAGTAAAATATATTTTTGAACAATGTGCACAGCATAATGGTATTTTAATTCCACTAGAAGAATATGAATAAACATGTTTAGATGGCCAATTCCTAAATGAGATAAGAGGCTCAAAATTTAAAAGCAGGAAAGATGCAAGAAAAACACCGTATTTTCTAATCCAAGAACTATGTACTGAACAATAAGAGAGAAAAACAAAAAACAACCTGAGGGTCAGGAATGAACAAAGTTAGTATCACTTTTCACTTGAAAATTCTGTTTTCTGGATTAAAACCTAAAATCACCCAAGGAAATTAAATATGTTGGATAATCACTAAGATCTTATATTTCTTTTTTTATTCAGAGGATAAAATTTTGGGCTAGTGGTCTTTGTCGTGTCGTGCAGTTTTACAACAAAGACAGCTGGGCTGATTTCAAATAAATTGCATGCATACTGTTTGGAACATTGAGCTTGAAAATTCTAATCAAAATTTCATCTTTTACATAAAAATTACAAGTAATAAAAAGATAAGTAGATAGTTATTAAGACTGAAACAAATATTGTGAAAATAGAAATCTATAGGAGAAAAAAGCAGATGGTTGAAAAGTTCCCAGATTCCAGATGAATCTCCTTTTAAGTCGTTATCTTTTGTGAAAGTCTGTTGTACCACTTGTAAGTCTGAGAACTGAAAAGTCCTAAACTGTACAGATGTTGATGGTGAAATGTTCGCCTCTTAAACTCTTTTTTTATTAAACTACCAGTGGAAAACCAAGACAAAAAAGTATAAAAAATGAGGGCTGGATTTGGCTGAAAGACAGAATATTATAATTTTAATTACCATTTCAACTTGTTTTCCAACTTCTTGTATGCAAGCAACATTGTTTTCTTCACGTTTTTTCTGTTTGTTAATGCTGTTTCGTTCTTCTTTCTGTTTTAACTCTGAATCTTTTGAACCATTATGTTCCTTTTTTCTGAAATAATATTTAGTTTAAACTTCAAATGAATTATTCTGTTGACAATACTTCTCTAGGGATTTAACAAAGAACGTAATCCAGTACAACTGATACAACATATTAAGACTGAATTTTTTATCAAAACAACAACATATTCCAGCAAAACATGCATTTTCATGTTAGCAGTGCAGAAAACATAACAATGCATAACCACATACTCTGATATATTAAACATTTCTATACTATTTATATAGAAATTTAAAATTGTACAACAATATACTCTGACATATTAACCCTCTTTGTTTTACTGGTAGCACAGAAAATTTAAGACTCCATAGCAACCTGAATTATTAAGAAACATTTTTCCGTTTCTAATACCACATGAAGTTCAACATACAAACTATGAACTTAACTGTTTCTACCAGCATATAAAAGCTAATGACACACAATAATTGTATTCATATAAGAAACTTGGAGAACTCAATTACATAACAAAATGATGACGTTCAAAAATTAACTAATGTTTTTTTTTCTATTACTTATTGCATCATTGAGGTTCCCAAAGGAGTGAGATTCAACTTGTCATCACTCCTTTTGGAAGTTACGCAAAAGTAAATCAAGCTTATTTGTTCCTCTGGAACTTGTATCTTCTTGTCAGGCTGACTTAGGTTCAAGTTCACATTTCAAATTAAACGTGTAGCAACACAAACACCGAGTAGTTGTTATAATTTAATTTAATACACAGATGTTTAACTCCTACAAAGTGTTTCACAATAAAAGAAGAATGGGAAATTATTTAACAGTTAAAAGGAAACTAATTCACCATTGTTGTGAATATTCATTATCTCTGGATTGTCAATACATGTTATTAAATCATATTTTCATGACATGAAACAATTACATGCAGAAATAATAGATAAAACTCTTTTACATACAATAACATATTACTGAGTGGTGGTCTTGAGTATTTTTTTAAAACTAATACTATGAAATGAGGTAAAGTATGACAGAAACAGCAGAGCGATTTGCCACAAAATATATAAATAAATAATTTTTAAATTAATTTTTAAAAGTTTTTTGATGTGAAAACATCATGGATAGTAATACAATGCACACAAAAGTTATTTATGTGTTAATTAATTTTTTTATGAAAAACATTTTTCCATGCCTCAGATATGAACCAGAGAGGTATCATATGCTAGGACAGTTGTACCAAACAAGTTAAAGGGTTAATTCACAAAGTCATCATAACAAGTCACTTTTAAATAACTCAAACTAACAATTCCAATGACACGGCTACTTTAATACCAGAATTTTTTTTGTGTGTGTATGTGCGTGTCCATGTGCCGTGAAAACTGGATTGTGAACACACTTTAAATTCCTTTTTTTTATGATGTGATTTTATTTATTTATTTATTAATACTGTTGAAAGTTAGCTAAGCATAAATAATACGAAAAAAATTCAGAAAAAAACAAACACACATACACAATAAAACATTTTTTAAATAACTTATTTTACACACAGTCACATAGCTGTGTGTGTGTGTGTGGTACTAACTTTGTGAAATTTGAATAATTATTCAAAGTACTTTTGAAAACTCTCATAAAAACTAAACACAATAAATCAAACAAATCAACTTAAGACAGTTTCTTTTTCTTCCAAACTTAATATAATAACATTAAATCTGTACACGGCATTAAAAAAAACAAAATAGATGGAGCTTACTCATTTTCGTTCTCACTGGACTCTCCTTTCAGAAACTTCTCCTTGATCTTAGACAATGTCTGTAACTGCAAATTTTCTGGTAGAGACTCGATTAATCTGATTAAATTGTCTACCTGTAAAGGATCAACAGGAATCCACCTCATAAATGTTTGTTTCTAACAACAAAGTGCACTACTTTACGACTTGTTAATTTTGAGTTTCCCAAGCTGTAAAAACAAGTTATCGTTGTCAGTTACATTCAACTCACGTTTCAAGTTTGTCTTAACACGAGAAACAAAAACGTACATCAGGTTATCCCATTAATTGTGCACAAACAACATGGGGGTAAGAAGATATGTAAGAATGCCAAATTATATCATTCAAATGAGTTGATGATAGAGTAACTGCAGAAGATATTTCACTGTCGACTTCTTTTTCTAAAATGAAATCCTGAGAATTGTTTTGGTAACATCAGTTTTTATGACATTGTTAACTATTCATCTGTTTGATAAGTGGTTTATCATTAGGTATTTTGTGAGAGTTATTACTCCTCACCTGGTTTAAGTATACGTTTTACTAATGAATTTACGTGTAGCATATTTCTGTATTCTGGAAAGTCTTGTTAAATGTAGAACAGTACAATCACTATTGACTTAAAATAAACTGTTCAGTTTGTTTGGAAGTAAGCACAAAGATATACAAATATGCTATCTGTGCTCTGCAACCACAGATATTGAAATCTGGTTTCTAGCAACATGACTCCACAGACATACCACTGTCCCACTGCTGGGCTCAAATTACATAAATGTCAAAAAAGTTCAGTATTCTTTTAATGTCAAAATGGCTTCTAAATTAAGGAAAATAGTGGAAAGTGTGAAACGGAACTTAAGTGTGATTACATTTATTTATATATAGTATTACAAACCTCAAATTTTGAGCATCATATAAATAATTATTAGATTAGTTAGTGCACAGAACAGTCTAAATGAATCAACAGGTCTCTTCTTGTCCTTAAATTAGGTTCATATTTCAATTCTAATTTCAACACAAGCAGGTAGCTACAAGTATTTTTTGTACCATAAAAACCAGTGCAAACCAACTGATTGTACATTATTAAAGAAAGAGTATTTAAAACCAATAAAGCCTAGTGAAGAAACATAAAATTCTGTTGGAAAATTATTCACTTTTCTGAAATTTCACTGTTGAGAATATTTCTTATAATTCATTTGAATTTTCATCCAGGTTTACATTTACCAAGACTAACAAAAGCAAAAGTATGGACTAATATTTTTTTTCTATCTCAAATACCTCAATACCATCAACTATGGCTGGGTGATTAGGGTGGTTACATACAAGATTGAGTAAACTGATTTATTTAAGGTAGAATAACCAATTAAGTCAATAAATATCATGAAAATATCAAATAATAAGGATTACTGTTTCAAATTATTCCAACCACCCAAGTAATCATGAAATTTCCATCATGATTAATTCAACGTTATTCAACTTCATCAATTAGTTTCACAACTCGCAAAAATAATCAAATAATTGAATTTATGTTCCCAAGTACTCCAACTATCTAAATCTCATGTAAAAATAACTGATTATTAATTAATTATCATATTTTACTAACTACAAAGTTCTGTTATCAATAATAATTATTCTAAGTAATTCTACTCTCAATACTGATTTATGTACGACAGGAATGACTCATATATATTCACAAATGCAACATAAATCATACAAAATATTGGTGGTATATGTGACTGCACAAAATACAACATTAACAGCAAGAAATTTATTTTAGTGACAACAAAATGTTTCTTTTCTAAAGAAATGGATAAAACCTAAAGTTTTGGATATGGTTTTGTATTAAGGCCAAAAAGTCTAATTAAAACAATGAATTGCTGGTAAACTAGCGAAAACTAATTTTTCGATCAATGGAGCATAAATGAGGTAAAGTCAAAAATCAATGTTTCAGATATAACTTTCTCTGATTAACATAATATTATCACTTTCTTGTACATGAATGATCCTAGAATCTTTACAATTACAATCAGCCACCACAGTTTCAACAAAGATTCCTCAACAGTGAATATAAACAGGGCTAAACTGAGTAATACATTTATAAATCCTTAGTTGCTTTGTAGCTCAACTGGAACTGTGAATCTAGTGACCAGTAATATAGTCAAAGTAATATTCACAATAAACTTTGACTTTGGTTCTGTGTTTTTTGCATAGGGAAGCCACAGAAGGATATCTGCCATGTCCATCAGCTGTAATCAAACCTCTGATTTTAGCACTGTAAATCCACAGCTTTAACACTGTCCCACCAGGAGACAACTTTGATTCGGAAATTAAACCAAAATTAGAGTTTCTTATGAGCTTTATAATTTCTCCTTTGTCAATAAACTAATTTAAAGCAATGATAATAACCAAAGTAACATAAAACTAAGTCAAAACGATATTTAAGATATTCATACAAATAATGCGTACTTGTTAAAATATTATGGTATTGTGATAGTTCATATTACTCTATAAAATGAATTACTACCAGTACTGTTTGTTATAGTATTGGCAATAGCAATTTTTTTCTCACAAGTATATTAGTATTACCATTACTGCTACCACCGACAGTAACTGATAGATTTTCACTCTTCATTGAACTCGCATACCCCACGAGGACAGTGACACAGCAAAATTGGAGTTAAAAATATTTCGTAATATATACAAGTAAGTTTATTTAAACGATACTAACAAGAGTCGGTTTAACATTAAGAAAAGATCAAAATTAACTAACCTGTTCAGTATCTTCTGAAGCACTTGAATTTACCACATTCGTCGACATGTTGCATACTGCTTAGAAAAATAGAGGTCTCTACTGGTAACCAACCGTCCTAAAAATTTTATTTCATCAGCAGTTGCATATCCATCTCCTAGAAGATTTGTTTGTTTGTTTTGAATTTCGCGCAAAGCTACTCGAGGGCTATCTGCGCTAACCGTCCCTAATTTAGAAGTGTAAGGTGTAAGACTAGAGGGAAGGCAATTGGTCATCACAACCCACCGCCAACTTTTGGGCTACTCTTAAACCAACGAATAATGGGATTGACAGTATACATTATAATGACTCCATGGCTGAAGAGGCAAGCATGCTTAGTGCGATGGGGATTCGAACCCGCGACTCTCAGATTACGAGTCGAGTGCCTTCACCAACTAGCCATGTCGGGCCGGGCCTAACGAAACTCCATACTAATTTTGGTGAAAATCCATCCTCACCCAGCGAAGTAGTTGCAAGAACATACAACAGACAGTAGTATTATACTTTGGCCGGTTTGTTTAACACAAATATAATGTGTGTTGTTGTTTTTTTATAGCAAAGCCACATTTGGCTATCTGCTAAGTTCACCAAGGAAAATCGAACCCCTGTTTATATAATGTATTCATAACGGAATATAAATTACTATACATCGCAATTAAGATGTCTTAACGAAGGACACTAGAACAGCAAATTTGTTAAACTTATAATCTCTCTGTTTGTTTATCTGTTATTATTTTTTATCTCACAAATATTTTTGCTAGCGCTTAGTTTAACTATTAAATTGGGTGGCGTTATCGAATGCAATTTTTCTTGCTTCAAAGTCGATCAAAAAACAGAATGCAGAGTAACCCACAGATATGTTTTCAGACTACCGGTATATCTGTTTTGATTTGTGAATATTACTTTAAAATAATTGTGTGAACCTAATCATACCACAGGTTTGCTTACTGCACCCGAAGATGCTCATAAATATAGCAACCGAAAGGTGGCATAAAAAAAAAAAGAGAGATTAAACGGGAAAGAAATGACAAGAGCATTTTTCGATATGGCTGTAATTATCAAAATTAATCCACATTACTTTGTTTTCTAATGCCATTAAGTACAAGATATACATGTGTATATATATATATACACACACACGTAACCTGATGATGACGGAAGAAGGTCGAAACGTTGTTTACTTCTCAACTTGAAATATTTTCTCAACCCAAATGAGCTGTTTTTACACATATATTTTTCTCTACAAGTGGGTTTTCTCGACATCACTGATATGTATATATAAATCTTAGAAATTCTAAATCCTTAATCAGAAGAGTTGTTCACGAGATAAAACAATGAACTTTTTTTTTGCAGAAAAAAATGTTATATATTCTTCGGAAAATTGATTAATTTTCAGTAGCAACACTACCTTCAAAACGCCTAAGGATATATATAGCACTGTCACAATGTAGGATGCCGTTTTAATCTTTCCAGTTGTTGCAACACGACTTGTTGATTTGGATATGTTGTCTGTTGATAAGGACCGACACACAGACATGTTTTCGTATTTTTGGAGGACTGAACATGATCAACGCCACGTGGCGAAGGAACACGCTTTCAAGACTGCCCCTCTTGTTCTGAATTAATTCAGTGTAAGGCCAGTTATAACATTTTCAACAGTCTCTCATATTTTAGTAACTCACGCAGGTTTAAGTAATTAATGCGAAGGTTTTAAAATATAAATATTACAAAGTCTTAAAACCACTTCCACTAAGTTTCTGAGGATTCGATCCATTAGTCTAAAAACTACGCTCACTTAGAATGCACTATAAGTGTGACAGTCAAATCCCACTTTTCAGTTAGATAAGACAAATCCCAGAGATGGCAGGGGGTGGACTAGTCTACTGTCTCAAAATTAGGACAGTTATGTACAAACAGCCTTTCGTGAACTTTGCACACATTTCTGAAGAAAAACAACAATAAAAACAAAGAAACCACTGAATGGAAGCGACAGTAAAAAATGCAAAATCTCCAATTAAATTAATAATTCACGAGCCTCAATATATTTGTGAACATGCACGTTATTAGCAATGAGCCAATGGTATTGGCCAAGTTTGAATAATTAATACACGAAACATGAACAAGCAAACATATCGGCATTGGCGCCACCAGAAAGAAGCAAGGTTTTGTTTTGCGTAAAGCCACACGTGGGCTATCTGCGCTACCATTCCTAATTTAGCAGTGTAAGACTAGAGGAAAGAGCTAGTTATCACTACCCACCGCCACTCTTTTTACCAACGAATAGTGGGAATGACCGTTACATTATAACGCTCCCACGGCTAAAATGGCATGTTTGGTGTGACAGGACTCTAACCCGCGATGTCTTAACCACCTGGTTATGCGGGGCTAGCAAATAAGGGGTATTTGTTCTGATAATTTTGAAAACAATTGCACGTATTGTAATTAACATAACATCTCATTTAAACTAAATACTTTTAGTAATTGTTATTAAAACAGTAATCTCGTGCTTGAATTGAAGCCCACATAACATTGTTCCAGTCTGTTGATTTATATTGTAAAAGTTGATCTCCTATAACATACATTTGCAGTTTTCACCGATACAGAAACTCATTTGAAACCAGCTCTGTGAGTCCTCAACCACCACTTTTTTACCGCATACATTACTCTAAAATGACGAAACTTCCGACTTGCAATGTAGCAGTAAGAATTTATTTTGGGTTACTTTTAAAAATGTCTTCTTTTAAAAATATTTTAAGACCCCTTCGCGAACATTTATAGCCCCATTTAACCGAAGCGTTATAACAATCCTTTTTAGTATTTCTTTTTATCATTTCATTAACAATCTTATTCCGAAATTATAGGAAACTTCGGTAGTAATTCTGAGGGGTCAGATTTCGATAACCGCGACAGGCAGACCACATATAACCACTATTATAGTTTTGTGCATTACAACAAATAAAATCACACCGAGTTATTTTACAGTCAGGATATGGCCCGGCATGGCCAAGCGTGCGACTCGTAATCTGAAGGTTGCATCCCCGTAGCGCCAAACATGTTCGCCATTTCAGCCGTCGGGGCTTTATAATGTTACGATCAATCACACTATTCATTGGTAAAAGAGTAGCCCAAGAGTTGGCAGTGAGTTGTGATGACTAGTTGCCTTCCCTCTAGTCTTACATTGCTTAGGGACGGCTAGCACAGATAGTCCTCGAGTAGCTTGTACGAAACAAAACAAACAGTCAGGATATATTTTGTTGACATAATTTCATGCATATATATATATAATTTTTGTCTTTGGTTATTCCGTGACATTAGTGAATGATATATATTAAGTGAAATTCAATTTGTAGATTAATTTTAAAACCAGTGTTGTAATTGTACTTCACATTTTTAAAATAGTATCTACGTTATCCTATTAAATTATTTTGGCTTGTACTTTTATTACTAAGTATTTCTTTCGACTGAACTTTCCATCTTTGATCTCTACAAGACTGTTTACCTCGGCTGGGGCTTGGTAAGTGTAAACTTTGTAACAGCGACAAATAATTGTAAAGTTCGCAACAGTTTCGAATATATGTTAACTACCTCAGAACTAATTAAA
Source organism: Carcinoscorpius rotundicauda (assembly GCA_011833715.1). Lineage (NCBI taxonomy): Eukaryota > Metazoa > Arthropoda > Merostomata > Xiphosura > Limulidae > Carcinoscorpius > Carcinoscorpius rotundicauda. Next base: position 126,073,265 of record CM022394.1, on the reverse strand, counting down.
TATTAGTTTTATCAGTTAAGTTTTATTACATTACCCTGTATTCGTAGGAACAAAAATACTGCAATGCCCTGTACGTCTTAAAAATGATACTCAAAATACGACAGAACTGTGGATTTTTGTAAACGATTTCACCTTTTATTTTCTTCATTGCTTTCGTACCTAAATTGTCATCAATTATATTTTTATTCGTGAAGTTATTACCTCGCACACGTCTTAAAACTAATTAAAATATGTTTTGTGCCGTTTATGCTGGCTATTAATATTAGATTGGCTGAAGTTATTTTAGTTGGTTAAGCATTTCTTAAGTAACAAAGGTTTTTGCAGTCTCCTAATTATTACTAAAACAAGATGCTGACAACCACAAGGTTATATACAAGCATAAACAGGGTCGGAGTATTTATTAGGTGCAATAGGCACAGTGCATAGAGCCTAGGAAAACTATGGGTTCATGAAAATTTTCTTTAAAAGTTAATCTTTGGTTTAACTTACACAGCTATAAGGCTTACGAATAGAGGGTGCCTAGGCCCTACATTCGGCACCGAGTACCAAACGGAAATAGGAAGTTATTATACACAGATATATATCAGTATCATGTGTAGGGCAGTGTGCAAAGGGCAGGTACACATTTTAATTGGTGTATATGTTGAACTGTAAATTATTTATTCCTTTCAAAACATCTTCAAGTAGTTCATATTTCAATACTGATCTAAAGATTGATAGCATGACACAGGGCAAAAAGTTACTAAAAATTATTTTATTTGTGCATAATGATACTTTATAATTATTAATACTTTTGTTTATAAACAATAATTATCTTATGAAACATATATATATTATTTTATTTGTAAGGAAACATGCTGAACAAAACTATTTACTTAAACAAAGACGAATGTACTGATAGGATCCATAAATATTTGTCAGTTTGTGTACATTAAAGTTCCTTTTAGTTATTGCACATCAAACACAAGATTGGATAGAGAAAGTTTAGTTTAAACTAATTGTGCAACTGTGATTTTACTACCAAAGCATCATCCACATACTGAACTTTAATGACATCCAAAGCAGCTTTTCAAGTAGAAATTTTAGTTTTTCACTAATATTGCAGCTAAATAGTAACCTAAAACTGACTCACCACTAAGGGCTAAAACGTTTTTACAGTCAAACAATAATGTGAAAATAACCTCATATACTATATGCCAAATCGTTGTTCTTAATGCTAATGAGTCAAAATTATCCAAATTAAAAAGTTGATCTTATTTCATTGAAATTTTTTTAAAAAACTGAAAGCAGAACCATAATAACTGGAGCATACATTGTACAAAAACTAAAACCTGCCAAGGTGAAGCAAGAAGACAGAAAACTGCTGGGATACCAGATACTGACATACTTACAATTTCTTTGTGTGAAGGGGATATATATTAATATATATGAAGTTATTATTTATTTGTCACCAATTAATACATAACTGACAATGAGAAATTTCAAAAATAAGTACTTTTAAAGATGTTTGACAGCTTTCTATGTCAGAAGAAAACACTCAAATAATTCATATCATTTCTGAATGTTTTACATCTTTTCTTAAAACTAATATATTCTACAACTATATATTCACTGTTTCACAACTTTTGTTTTGAAGTCTTCAAGTCAAATCTCAAGTTTGATATGATGTGATTACAGTAAGTTCTAAGCTCAAAATAATATACATCAAATTACTAGTATGGCCACAGGAACAAGAAATACATAGATCAGTTTTGAAGCCACTGCCCAAAGTGTGGGTTACACAGTAATTAACTTAACAGTGTAAGGTGTTATTGAATGTTGTTATGGCATGAAATAGAATACTCATTGAAGTCATCACAAATCTCAGTTTATCACTTGCTGCACTGTCTGGAGAAGATGAGCTTACTAAAGAGAATAGCTTCTCTTCCTATGGTGTACCACTTTGGACAACTTTATTTTCACAGCATACAAAGTCACTGATGAAGCAATTATTAGGCTTAGATGTGGTATGAAACTGTTTAGATTCTCTCAACGTGACCAGTTGTATTAGGCTTATTACAATGTTATTATTTCTAAATATAATTTAAAACACAGTATACGTGTTTGTCTTCTACCTCAAGAAGACTGATGCATCTGTTTAAAGGATTTCTTCCTCTTTCTAAACCACAGATAAATACTGTATCAAAAACACTTGTTCTGATAAACCTACTAGTTATAGCAACTTGTTTTTTTATAATAAAATTTGAAGTTTATTAACCAGTGGTCCATTAGAATTAGCAGTATTTATAAATCCATTACTTTCAATAATAAACTATCGATATATCAATGAGAACCACTTACTGGTTCAATGATCACCTTAACATTTACATTTTAAACAAATAAATTACAAGAAAACCAAGAACGGTTTCAGACTAGACTTGGTCCAGCTCCTCTGGCTTTTCATCTCCTATGACAACTGTATTCCTTCTATCTTCAAAAAGGCTTTTAGCATAATTAACTTGCTGTGAAACCTGGAGGAAACAAACAATATTTGTAATTCTTTCTTTTCAGAAGTACAAGTGAACATGATTGTATCCAGTTGTGGGTCATTTACTTGTCATGAGGCTCTCTGACAACAAAAAAACAGCATCTTGCTATGGTTTCAACTAACAAAAATTCCGTGATGTATAGTGACAAAACTTCCAAACAGTATAACTCAGAAATATGCTGAAATTATTTTTAATAAACAGAATCTTTTCCTGTGAAAACAAACAAACAATTATTAGAAATATTCAAAATAAACTGACAAAGAAAACTTAGCTTCTTCCTACAATTAAAAGTTCTATTAGATTTATTTGAAAGATTTTTTATCGTTTTAATATATTTTTTTTATTTACAAATTAAAGGTATAACCAAGAATAACCAAACTGTTATTTTCACTTTTGTAATGTTGATGTTTTAAAGCAGCACCCACCTCTTGCTGAGTGGAAATCATTTCACAAAATTTATAATCTTTTGGCTCTATTACAATGATGATTTCTTAGGCATCAAAAAAACATGATCTCAATGATTTAATTAAGCCTGCACCATCCATTGTCTGTATAAGTTATACTTGAACATGCGACAAACAGGATTAAATCATACATCAATTTTCTAAGCATATTTATTACTGTAAGATTGAAAATATCTCAACACATATTTTACACCAAACCAAATAAATGAAACCAATTACCCTGACTTTTTTATTCCCATTATCTACTTGCGATGAGGTGAGATACAGTTACTGGCTACCTGTACAGAATTGACAACAACACCTGCAATGATGCCAGTAGTAAGAACAAAGGCATACAAGAACTTAACTGTCACCACACAACAAATATCAATCCACGTTCGTGTCTCAAGTTACTTAACGTTTTGCCCAAAAAATCCCAACAAACAACCCAAAGATCCATGATAGCTGAATAGAACATTAAATATATCAAGAATGAATTTTTAACTCGCACATATACCAGTACAAACTAAAACAGATCTCTGATAATTAACAAAAACAACCAATGCACAACAACAACTGGTCTTCTTGGCAACTGTGGTTGTACCCTCCACAAAACACAGTGACAAAACTGTACACTTCACAGAAGTTTGTACACACAGATGATGAAGACATTAAGTAACAAAAAGCATACCACAAACTCTCACCCATCCTCATCACATTTTCATTGACATGAAGGACCAAGAAGTTTTACTCTCTGGATCAATTACACCAAAAATCAGTTGTCCACTTCAAAGCATTTTGTTCAATTAGTTTATTGATAGATTTTGTTGACAAATTAAACAGTTGATTTGAACTTATCCTTGGGTTAACTTATTGACATAGTTTTTGTGATCTGTCAGTTAATTTATTGTCCTGTTACAGTTTAATTTTGAGTTTTATTTAACTACATACTAGCATTATTACACATCAATAACAACTCTGATTACACAGATAACATACAATACTATGTTCAAAAATCATATTTTTAAAATGTTCTCCATTAGTTCTTCTCACTAAACAAACAAAACTGTACCTTTAAGAATGGCTTAAGTTGAAACATCAGTTTTACTCTGGAGTTATGAGTCATTCATCAACATATCATACCTTTCTTTCTTGAGTTTTCACAAAGCCATATAAAATCAACAATTATGTTTGTAATCAATTTAGTTTTCTTTCAGGAGTGTTAGTTACATTCTGTAAAACAGTTTACAAATTAAAAACTATCTTCTTTCTTTAGGATGGGTTTTCTCATAAAAATAAAAATACACAAAATAAGAAATGTTTGTAACAGTGAACTAAACAGTGTTGTTCAGCCTGATCTGAGGCAGGCTTTGTACTTTGTTTTATTTCATTTATACACCACTATACTGAAACATTTCTCTCAGGAACTCAAAATTTGTCTGTAATCAGTTACACAACCCCTTCCAAACATGTGGTCAGCTTCCGGTCAGTTACCTCTTTCTTTGTGAACCTGAAGTTGACCAAAGAAGGTCGAAACGTTGTTCGCTCTTCTATTTGAAATATTTTCTGAACCCAGACGAGCTGTTTTTGCATATAAAATTCTCAACAAGTGGGTTTCTCAACATCACTCATGTTGATTATCAGTATATAAATCTAAGCCATAATTTACAACTCCTCATACTCAGAAAAGAAACAAACAAAAGAGTAAAATCAACACTAATTAAACAAAACCTACAGATTAATCTTTCTACCTGACTTTTGTCAAATGACTGAAGAAATATTCACAGCCTTTACTTCTTTTGTACAGTCGGGAAGTACTATGAGTGTTCTAATTAATTATAACCAACTTACAGAAGGAATTATAGTATTTCAGCAATAAAATGTACGTCACAGAAAAAAAATAAACAAACAGACTCCAAATATAAGATCTAAGAACTAAAGAAAAGTCAGATTTGAATACCAAAACAGGCAAAGTAGTGTTGAATTGGAACAGTGTGGAACTGATGGAATAAAAAAATCTCAAATCATTTTCATAGTGATGACAAGAATAATTCAGGAAGAGATGCTTATGGAATTAGATCAGTCACTTCTCATACAACAAACTGGATATTTGTAACAGTACTGAAAAAAAATAAAGTTATTCAGGTAACAACACCATCTTGTGTCTGAAAAGAAAATATCCAGTTATTCTTGTCTTTTCATCCAGAAAGACTAATCCATTTCACTGAAAGTAAAGAATTAGTCTTGCTTTCGAAAAACAAACTTAAGGAAAATTGTCATGTTATTTTTTTTAATAGATTACAACGTTTGTTTATTCTACCTCTTGCTGTGTCACGAAAAGAGCAATCAAATATCAAACTGTATTTTGTTGAGGCCCTTTTACAAGTTTTACTGGTGTTACATTATGTGCCGACACTGTCTATGAACCACCATACTTACCCTATCTGATATCTCCTATGAGTCACACTGAACTTGAGGTCCTTTTACAAGATTTACTAGTGTTACACTGCCTTGACACTGTCTATGAACCACTTACCATATCTGTTATCTCCTGAGAGTCACACTGAACTAAAGGTCCTTAAGAAGCTTTACTGGTGTTATACTATGTACTGACATTGTCTATGAACCACTTTACTTACCCTATCTGCTATCTCCTGCGAGTCACACCGAACTTGAGGTCCTTTAGAAGCTTTACTGGTGGTATTCAAAAGAGGTAAAATTTCATCAGTGTTCATATTAAACTGTAAGTAAATCTTGGTTTGACCCAGAACCCCAGTGGTGGATTTCACAGTACAACAGAAGTACAGCTCTCCCAGCGGGACAGTGAGGATGATTTTGTTGACTGATGGAGTTTTTCGACTGAGAATGTAAACCTGTTCACTGGAGATGAGAGCTCGCAAGTCCTCGCTTCCTGCAAGTAGTTGCTCGTATGCTACAAAACTAAAGAGTGAAGAATGATTATAAAACGTAATAAGTTAACTTATTTAAAGATAATTCAACAGTCATATAAAAGCTATGGAATATGAAAGTACTTTTAATATTTGTTATACAGGGACTCACATTTAATAATCAGTCAAATTTGCATAATTTAGCAATAAAACATTTAAAGCATAAGTAAACTAATATGAAATTGATCCTTTCTGTTGCAAAAAATAAACACACATAAATTATTAGTTTTATATTGACTCATTACACCTGAATCTACGTTCTGTAAAGTTAAATATACATTTTTCTTGTATGATTTATATGACACCATGATAGAAATCAAACTTTATTTTGTTTACTATTTCAAGGCACAACAAAACCATCATATTCAATAAGCTTCTGTGTTAGTATTATAAATTACTTTTTGAAAAGTTATTTTATGTCATTGAAACTCAAACTGATTTCTTTCCTTATTAGGCAATGTTTAAGAATGAAAAAAGAACTTTTGTCACTAATTCCATGTTTTAAAGTTTGACTGTTTGACTTGAAGGTTTATTATTCTCAAGTTTAACAATTCATATTTGTTTCCCACAGAAGTTGCTGAGAAGCAAATAGCTATTTTATAAAATTGTCGTTATACTAAAATTACACAAATGTATCTTACTATTTACTGTAGCTTCAAAATATTACAAACAAAATGAATTCACCTTGTTTTTAATACTAAATTATTAATTACATACCTCACTACTTGTTGTAGGTACAAAATAATATCAACAAAACAAAAATATGGATTTAATTAGAAGTAAATCAAACACTTTGTTGGAAGCTTTACAACTAGTTGTTTATTTAAGTGTGAAACTACCTTCAACAGAAACTTAGTTTGAATTACACAATTAAAAGAATCAAACTTATTAAAAAAAAAAAAAGAAAACTGAAAAATTAATTTTGGTAGCAAAAAGCTGCCCATATTTTTTTACTTTTGGTCTTTGGAGTACATATGATATATGCTATCCTAAACTTATGTTGTTTTGCTGATGTTAGCATTTGAACAAACATAAACTGTAGTAACTACAAGTTACTCCTGTTCTAAATTAATATATACCCTAGAATATCTAAAATACAGTTCTAGTTAAACTAAAAACTTTACTGTGCCAGTATTTCTTTACAAAATAATCTTAATCACAGACACCAAAATTTATAAATCCATTTGTCTTAGGCCTAACATATCATAACTAATACTGTCAATAAATAAGATTAAATAACATTCTATGACCTAATGTTAGATGTTTGAAAAACATTTTGATAAGCTTTTAATATGTTGTATAAAATGTCTACTAATATACATTTTTTTCCATCTTTTCTTTTACATCATTTAAAATTAAATGTACATACACATTTAGATATTAAGATATGCACACATTTTCATGACAAATGATGATGTCTTTTATTTTCAAATTAATATTTCTCAAATTTTAATTTGTTTCTTTAGAAACGTTTATGCAAATTAAATAATCAATTGAGCCAATCAGTAACCTTTACACAGCATTTCCTCGTGGTATTAATAACAGGTTTTGTTTTCTTTGTTAGCCTAAAAGGTAATTTAAACACACATGACTGTTTGACATTTAGCTCTTTATGTTAATGATGTAACATGTGGTACTGACAGCACCATAAGAAATTATTCGTTGATAACCATAACCACAGATGCAATGTAATTGTCAATATACAAGTTCAGTGAGAAAATAAATTTTTTATTACTGTGGCATTTGCTTTAATAATCTAATTTCTAATTAGATTTTAACTAAATTAATAAATAAGTAAATTAATTTTTATTAGTTTCTCCCTACTTACAATTCATTGAAGTTCCGATCATTCAACTGAAAGAGAAACTCCTGACCTTGGGCTTGATGCTCTGAATACACAGGTAGCAATCCTCCTGGTCCAACACACAATCGCGAAGGACGACACCTAGTAGGGAGAATATGGGAACTTCTACGACTAGTGTCTCTCAAAGCACTTGCAGCACCAGAAGCAAAATCTAAAACTCCAACAGTTGGCTTAGTGACTGTTCCCACAAGACCTTTTCCTAGGCCTGCAAAAAATCCCTAAAAACAACAAAAAGACACCTTCAGTTGTAAATAAATTCTAATTAATGGTCAAATTACCAATTTGTTTCTATTCCATTCACGTTGGTGAAGTCCACAACTTGCAATGAGTAATCTTATATGTTTACTTGCTGTAGCACTAGGGTAAAAAATAGCCCAAAACGTTGAGTGCATTTACTCATTTTCTACATAAAATACATGAGAAACCCCTGCTGTAATAAAAAAGGGTTAACTACAAAATACATGGTGTTTTCGTTTTCATTGTTTTTAACACAAGAATGTTATTCATGATTCAATAAGTCATGCACATTACAAACAACTTGGTGAACAAAGGAAGACAATGGTAATTTTAGAGTTAACTCAAAAACATGAACCAACCAGGCTTTAAGTGTTGTGCACTATTATTGTTAAATTGTAACAGAGACTTTACTAAATACAAGAAATATGCATGTGTTAAAACAATCCAGCTCTGTTTCCCAACCTAGCTAGTATTAACATATTAACAATTAGAGATAGTGCATCATTTTGTGTGCATGTCAGAAGGGTTTAGTAAGTAACATTCAAAATGTAAGCAACTTTCTTATCAAGATATTTAAATAAACTTGGCATAAACACATAGCTAATAATTCAAATGTTCACATAAAACTTAAGTTTTTAATTTTATAAGACAATATTAAAAACAACTCTCAATTTCCAAAAGTATAAGAACTGTGACATCTGCTCTCCAGGTATCCATTCTTCTTTAATTTACTTACCACCCCCTCCAAAAAGTATGAAGTTTAATGTAAATTACTAATTATAACGTCATTGTTCAGGCAAAGTACAAACTGTATATCCTTCAAGTTATTTGGTCTCAGAGCCATAAAACATAAAATAAGATCCCACTTGTAATGCATCACATCCTCTCTGCCAGAAACCTCCCACAGTTCTCACTGATGTTTAATACTACACTACCTGTAACTAATGGAAAGTCAAGATTTTGGTCTACCAAAGAAGACCCAGCTCAGTATTTTATTTCTTAGTTCTTCTTACATGCATTCTTCATTTACTGTTATATTAAAATTAGAAACTGTTTTAAGTTACACAAGGTTAGATTAGGGAAAATAAAGAATAATTTTTCAAGAAGTACACTTGTGACCATCTTTTGATTTCTTTAATTCTGTAGGTTAACACGAGCTCCACATTCACCAACCAATTTACAAATTTCATGGCTGAAATATTAATTTAGACAAATGGTAATAAAACAATACAATTTAAGTGTAAAGAGTTTAAAACTATTTAGGGTAACAAAGGTAGGCTCATGTTACAATCTGAAAACATTCTAGAAAGAAAGGGTAATTTAGATTTATTTCAAATGTTTTTTTGGTGTTTAAAAGGTTTGTCAAATTGAACAATCTCTTATACAGAGTAAAAGTAGAGAAAATAGCAAAATATAAAGTTTTACCAAAAAAATAATATTTTGCAATTACCTATGAGAAGTTTTAGAAATTACACAAATGAAATTAAAACATTTTCAGATGAATAAAAGTATTTTAAAGTAGCAAAATTACTACATGTTCACAAAAAAATCGTTATTAAAAATGATTAATTCAAAAATAATTTTTTTTACATACAAAAGAATTGTAATGTTTTCTGAAAAACAACCAAATTTCGTGAAAATACATGTATTGTTAAGAGTTGTAGAACTGAACAAATACAAAATGGTTACAAACTTGGTCAGTTTGACCAAGCCTATGCTGAAACAGTTAAAAGGTGATAAGGAAATGCAAAACGAATTCCCAAAGAAATCGCTGATTTTGGTGCATGAGTAAATGATGTTGGTTCTACTGAATATTAAAGTGATAAAGAAAATATTTAAATGGTCATTTTACACAACTGCATTTCTAAGTGTAACCAAGAATAAATGTGTTAGTGTATATTTCACTTGTTTACCTGAAACCCATCAGTAGCTGCACCTTCATACGTCTGTGACAGAATACTAGTGACTCCACCAAGTAAGCCAATCCCAAGCCCTTTAAGTCCAGCTACTAGGTGATCACTCCCAGCACTAGCAGTATCCTGACGGATCCGTTTTCTCATCTCCTGATGATGTTTATCCATTGAAACAACTCCGAGACCATCTGACAGAGAGCCTGTAACCTGAAGAAAAATAAAATGTAATTGGAGTTTCACAGCTAAATAATTTTGGATCAGAATAAGAAACATTTCATTGCCATAAATGCCACCATATCAAAAATTCAATGCAAGCCATGGTCCTTTTTAACATTGACTTCTGCCACCAAAGATGGACAGAGATTATGTTTTAATTCCTGTTTGCATGTGTGTTTTTGTCAGCAAGATTTCTTCAAAATGACTGAACTATGGCTTAACTCAAACACAGAAATTATTAATATTTAGAGGGTTAAAATCATATTTGTTAATATGGGGATAATTTTTTATAGTATTTTTGCTTTTATTACAACTCAGTCAAAAATGACTGGATCTTGATGAAACTTGGTACATGTGTTGAATACTATTCCACATTCTCCTGTCAGGAAGGGTCAGTATATGTTGATAACAATGGACAAACAAGCAGAATTTTGTACGTTTTGAGGGACGAATATGATTAACACTGCATGGCAGAGGTATGTTCTCTACTGTAAGAAATTAAAGTTGTTCTTGTTGAAGACAACTCCTACTCAGCCAAAATGTGTATTTGTGTCCACTAGTCTATTCTATATTACGATTTGTTATGAATAAAGATGACACTTCAACACTGTCAGTTCTCTTAACAATATCAGGCACTTACTTCATCAGAATTTTCAAGATAAAGATGTAACAACAAACACTTGCAGGTGTATCCATCATTATCAAAATTTAAAGTAACCTGTGCCTGTTTAATTCTATATTAGAACAGAAGAGTGCACTGTTGTTGGTTTAATAAATAGCATTATTTAATAACCAGACTGATGTTTTTATTAAATTCTCCCCATGCTAGATACTCTACTAAACATGGGAGATTTGAAATGTAAGTGAAAAGTGCTACCAAATTCCACTGAATAAATTGTATGGACATTTTTTTTCTCAGTCAAAATAAAATATAGAATATTAACAATTAAACTAAAGTATAATACAATTTAAAAATTAAGGCCCTTGTAGAATTTTAAAAGTAAAAACTAAAGTTCAGTATCGTGTTTCTTTTAAAAACAAAAGAAACAATCGAGTCCACAGAACTTTTGTGCCTGTATGAGTGTCATTAATTTAAATGCCTCCAAGTGATGCAAAAAAATTTATAATCATGTTGTAATTACTTATGTTCATTTTACATTGTCAAATAACAGATTCAAGCAGAACTAAACAGAAAATAGCTTTAATTAAAACGTCTTCCATGTTACTTTTTGTTTTCTGCTTCCAACAGCCTGAAACATTAGAAAACAACTGTGTGTTTGTGAATATTATCTATAGAAATATCACAGTTTGTACAAACTGAGATAAGAAAGTAAAACAACACAGACTATACCTTAGCAGCAGAGTTGGACAAGCCATGTGTAACATTCTTGAAAAGCCCGCCAAAGTTTCCTTCTTTCACAAGTTCCACAAGTCCATGAGAAACATCATTTGCAAGGCCTAGAGGGTTACCCAAGAAGTCTATTGCCCCAAGAATTTTAATTGCCTGGCTTTTAAGTTCCTAAAGAAATGAAATTATGAAAAAAAAACAACAAATAAACTTAACTTTAGAAGAAATGAATGAATGTATGAAGCGTAACAATTTTATCTTACATTATTACAGTGTTAAACAAAGTTGATATAAAGAATTTATTAAAATATTTTATGAAGAAGAAAACACAAAATGTCAGTTAACTAAAATAAAGGCTTAATAAAGGTTACTACCTCTTTATAATGCTCATAAATATCATCCAACAAGAACTGGAGAGTTTCAAACGGGTGAACACGGAGAAACGGATCTGAAATGGAAAGGGATTTCTCATGAGGTGATATATTGGATCAATATCTAAAGCAATTTGGCAGATGAAATATTCAGAAGAAAATACAACTATTAAGTGTTACAATAAAAAAAATTATTGTATTAAAACACATGCCCGACGAGTTTCTACAATTCCTATGGTATTACATATGTTAGAAAACACGTAGGTTCAAAAAATCAGTTTAATACAAAATTTAAAATTAAGAGTTTTAGTGCTAAGTAGGGTTGGATCAAATTAAACACACCTCTAATACAATAAATGTCACTACTACTAACCACATATCCAAACTGCAATCCTTTTGAACTTTTACATCTGGCATCAAAGGTGGACAGAAACTATGTTTTCATATCCCTGTGTATATGTGTGTTTTTTAACAAGATATTTCAGAAATGGCTAAATGGATTTGCTTTAAACTTGGTTTAAATATGAACTATAACCCCACTTCGAAGTGATTAGTTTTTGGTGGACTTTGTCAGGAGCAAACTGATACAAATATCTGTATCAACAGAGCTGTTGCTATTTTTCATCACTTTCATGAAGTGTAATTTTATTTAACAACAAATTGTTACTGGCTAAGAAAAGAAAAACCTAAACAGATATTTAAAAATGGAACTGTATCAGTAAATAAGCCAATAATATTCTGTAAAATGAAACTGTAATTTATTCAACATCAAGCCCACAAAATGAACACTCACAACAACTTATTTGAGCATTGATAACTTCAAGACAACTTTTTGCTCTTATGTGAATCTTATACTCTGAGAACACGACTAACGTTTGCAGCATGTTTATTGAAAAAAAAAAGTTTTTGATGTATTACTAACTTATCTTGTATACGTACGAGATACAAAGCTTTCTATGAAAGCAACTCAGAGTTACTTCCACCAAAAGAATGTAATAATGAGTACTAACTTCAGGTAGACATCTTACTTTAGCTATTTCACAACAGGTCACAGGTTAAAGGCCATGTCGTCAAGTTTGTTGTCTTCCATTCACAATTTTATTGAAGCACTGTTTTGTGAATTTATACCAGTAAGTTTGAAATCAAATGTTAATTTTAATTGAAACTTCAATGTTACATGTGAGTTAACTTCTTAATTTGAAAGTGAATATTAAAAGATCAAACTTAAATACAGATTTTATTGAGTCATGGGATATATTGAGTGCAGCACTGTTTAAAATTAGAAGGTTGTGATATCAAAATATCAGGTCTATTGTTTCATACAAATTAGGAAATCAAATTACTAATACTGACAAGCTAGAATATAACACAAGAAATTTGTATCTTATTTTGCTGAGATGTGGCTTATGTACTGAATCAAACACAGTGGCTTCGTTCAATTGTTTCCATTTTTTTGAAATGATCACTTGTATACTCTCACTACATGTGAATAACCAATTGAAGCTTAGAATGTCTCTCTTGTGGTTTTATCAGCCATTTTAATCTGTGAAAAGGCAACCATGTTCTTTCAATCCAGATTTCAAGGAGATAGGTTATGTCTTTAGTCTGTGCTGTCAATTTGTGCCTTTCTACCATATAGTGGGCTGGAATGCTAATGTCAAGAGGTAAATTTTTATCTTACTTACCCCCAAATGGTAGAAATACCTTATTTCTTTATTTTAATTTAAATTAATTCTTTACCTGGGAGAGCAGTCATCTTCCCACAACTGTCAGCAGGCAGTGAAGTGTAATATAGATATGGGACGTTATGGGCTTGAGCACCCACATATCGCTCTCCTAATTTCTATTTCTAATTCTGTGTCTACTGCTATTGATTATTTCTTACATGAGACTGGCAAAGACTGTTAAGACTAATAGACAGTGTATCCCCACTGATATGTGGGTCCTACTTCTTCAGTCATCTCTAAAACCTAGGATACATTTTGTAATCTCACATTGTAGTTTGTGCCCTGGGATCTTTTCAGTTGATGCAACATTTTTTGTTTAATTTGTTTTTGTTTCAGCTTGTTTTTCAGCTAAAATAACTTATCATATATATGTGTAGTGCATGATAATTGAAATATGAGTGTATGTTAGAAAATATACACTGTCCACTAAAACACAGCCACCACAGAGAAGACTAAAGGTCAGTTTTACGTGATTGGATACATAACACAAGTACAAGTGCACCATGTCAGTGCAACGTATGTAATGTTACTTAGGCATAACTGGAAGGTCATTAACATAAAAAATATATATAAATAAATATATAGTTATGAGACTTATGCTACTTAGATTAAACATTTGCATTTTCATGTTATAATATGTAGTCATTCTGGCATGAAAAAAACAATTTATATTTATTTCCTAATTTTTTAATGATGGTTACAAGGTTGGCCAGTTGATTGACTCCACCTAGTTAGAGTATAGAAAATAACAAAATATAAAGTCTTATTGAAAACAAACATTTGAAATGTACTTAGGAGGTTTCAGAGATTACACAAAAAATATTTGATATTTATGGGACAAAGAACAGTTTTGTTAATCATAACATGAAATCACTTTGCACTCATTCTAGTAACGGAACAGACTATTTTCACAAACAAATTTTTAGTAAAAATATTTCATTAAAAATTTGATTTTTTGTGTAAAAAAAGTTCACTAAAAGTCTACCAAATTATGTGAATATATAGATGTTGTATCAAAAGTTATAGCGTAAATAATTAACATGTGCAAAAGTGTAGATGAGCTCGTGTGTATTATATCGAGTCCACAGAAAAAGAGGTAACAAATATTTTTATTGGTACTCATGTACTTGATGCGAGAAAAATATCGTGGTCATTTTGAAGTTTAACTAAATACGAAAGAACAAAAATTTCCGAACTACGTCGATACAAAATCTTACGTTTTTGCTGCTTTACAGATTCAACCTACTGTATAAAATAAAATCTTCTACCTAGTTCTACTACAGCATCTTCAAAACGAATCAAACGCCATCCCATCTTGTGTTTCAACTGGCGAAGTTCAGGCGGCAACTGTCCACTTGTCAAAACGCTTAATCGTAGCTGCTGCATGTGGAGCTTCAGAGTGCTGAAGTAATATCGCTGAGCATGTGCAGACGCAGCTGCAGCTAGGGCCCTGGAAATGTATTGTTAATATTCGAATTACAAAAAGACTAAATTGTAAAAACAAATATGCACATTAACAATGTTGACAAAATCTTATAAGGTTTATATCTCTTTAGGTTTTGCTACCTGTTGAGATTAATATTCCCCAAAACAGAACCATTTATCCTTTTATGATTATTTTACAAGTTAATCATTTTCTTATTGTAATAATAATAAAACCTAATATCACTGAGAAAGAGATCTCTCAAAGAAAAAAAATTCAACTTAAGCCTTGTGCAAGCTGGAAGTTGAAAAAAAATCAGTACGCAAGTAGAAAACGTACACATTTCAAACGTCGAAACTAAGTCCATGTACAAGAAAATAACAATAATGACTTACGTACAAGGTATACCACAAAAACTTTATTTTAAGAGCGTTCAATAAAAAATGTATTATTTCAGAAATTCATAAAAAACGTTTTTTTCATGTTATGCATACATTGCAGTAGTGGTCCCAAAGTACTGGTCCACAGTACAGTGTACAGTGTGTGTGTGAAAATTTAGCAACACAAGTTTATTGTTTTACAACGTACTTAAAAACACTTTAAAAATTTAGCATTCTATGAAGTACCCTGTGAAATTCAGGGTTTGAAACCAGTTAGTTCTCAGTTGAAAAACAGATAAAGAACTGATGGTATACGGACGAGTTTTTCAACAAATTAACAATTTTCAAAGATAGTATACATACACACATGTGTGAATATTAACAACTTACCTTTGGGCTTGGCTATCATTTTCATCCATCCTCTCAAGTTCAATGTCTGACTGGTCAAAACCAAAACACTGGAGCAGTTTCAATAAAAGTATCTCCTCCAGATTGAGAGTTAAGTTTTTTATAGTAATGAGCAGGTGCTGAAAACAAACGATGACACGTGACTGCCACGAAAAGTCAGTAATCTATTCACATCACAATTCATTAACTAATCTGCAAGTTCAATGGTAGACGAATCAAATGAGAAGATTTTTTCCATGATTTTGTACAACTTAACTAAAACATTTACGTAAAAAACTACAATATCATTATCAGCATTTGTAGAAATTCACAGAATGATAAAGGTAGACACCTTTTAGGCTAAAGTCTCTCTTTAGACAAATTTTGCCTTTTTTAATCAAAGAAAGAATGCATTTACCTTAAGGTTCACAAAGAGTTAGGAATTTTTCATTTGGTTCATTATATTTACTGAACTATATGCTCTTTAAAAATGTTACAAGTTTCTTAAATTTCATACACAGAAAACAAATTGTTCTGCAGTTAATTATAAATTATTATTCCTCATTTCTTATTACTTTCATTTCCAAGTAAACCCCATGTATTTATAATACGTACATAACTATTTCACTGACATGGATACTTAAAAACTGCCATGCAAGTTTGGAATTTTGTATCATCAAACAGAAACTCCCTTTCACTCTTTCCAAAGTATACCAGTATCAAGTTTAAGGCATGCACAATTGTGTTGTTTTTCTTCATTTGAATATCTAAAAACAAACTTCACACTAGAAGAGTTAATCATGTAACAGTTTCAAGTTTAAGATGAGCAAACAGATATGTACTGACATTGGGAGAATTGTTTATCTGGAAATGAGGTAATGAAAGAAAGTTCAAACACAAAAATGTCACAATATACACTCAAACAAACCTTAAAGATCTGAACATTAATGTCTGGCATAGAGGATCTCTGAATGGTGACATACACTGCCGGCAGGTGGCGTAGGTGATCCGTTTTATCTTGAGGAGTGACATAAAGCATAACTGGTTGCTCTGCATTCAAGAGATGATTGTCTGCTTGGAGGTTTTGAATACTACAGTCTAAGGTCTGACCACCCGCATTCTGGACAAACTCTACCATGATGTTATTGAGTAATAAATACACCAATTCTTCACTCAAGTGGTTGATTACAGATACTCCAAGACCACTTGAGAGGTGAAAAATTAGCTGTTAAGAAAACAAACAAACCAAAACTACTCATTAACGATGCTTTTATAAACAGCTCTGGTGTACCAACAATACTGTTATAGAATACAGCAGCAACATTGTTATCTAAGACAATAAAAATTCATACATAATACAGGTCACTATTATGTGCTATCATCTATCATCTCTGGAACATTCTGTTTTAATGAATCTAAAGATACCAAGAACTGAGTACTCTGATACAGAATCTAGCTGAGAAACCCTGGTTATACATGACAATACTTATCTATTACAATCACATATTTAACATGGCAATATATTGTTATCTGAAATAGGTACAACCCCTTAATGTAGAAATTTCACATTTTCATGCCTTTGAGACAACAATGTCCCCATACTTTGTACTGTTATACACAAAGAGAAAAATTCATACTTGAAGATCATGTGTTGACCCTGGGGTGTCATTACTGCTTTCTGGAGCTTTAAGGGTCTCTTGTGATGAAAGCTTAGGTTTCTCTCTTTCTTCTAATACGACCCAATCTGAGGTTGATGAAGTTAGTGATACTAGTTGCTAAAGGATAAAAATAAAACATTAACATTCAACATACAAAAAATACCATAATATTGAACAATTACTTTATATTACTGGTGTGCCCAAAAGTTTCACAAGTATGTATTAAGTATGAATCACAAATTTTTAAAAATATTTAACGTTAACACTAATAAGTATATTTTACCACTGCTTCTTCATATATACCTTTTGTCTGATGTCAGTTATTTGTAGAACACGTGTTGGGCCATCAGCCACAACCTTTACGGCCAGCACACCCGACCCACCTCGAAGTTTCTGCCGGCTCAGACCTTGTTCAAGTGGCACACCATTGTGCATTGTCTTGAAGGTAACAGGTTGGGTAGGGCCAATAACAACTTCATTCCCTAAAATCATATAAAGTGAAGAAATATAAGAACACAATATAGGTTGGATAATAAACATCACGCTTCTCTTGCTTTTGGCTAAAATTTAAGGATCTCTTTGTTATAAAAAACCCTTTTAAAGAAATATGAAATAAACTGTATGGTCAACATTTCGGGCACATGACTTTCATCGGGTTCCGAGAAGTTTTTTTGCCAAAACGTATAACACACACAAGTTTAAAAGTGATTTGAACCATTTTTTTTTACATTTTTATTTTATCATGGTGTAGCTAAGTTCTATGCTCTGTGTGTGTGTTAGTTATTGGAATATATATATAAAATTTAATTGAACAGTTCCTAATATGTAAATTTAACACTAGTTATTCTGCTATTTCCAACTGTATTTGAAAGAAAATACTGAAACACTTCAAGAGACTGTTTTGTTATCTTAGTAATTTTCAAATTATTGATTTGTTCATTTTAGTGAAAACCTACACAATAGGCTATTTGTCCTCTGAGCTCTTTGCAAGTCCACAAGTTTAAAACTGATCTATAGGGGTAGTTGAAGTTTAGATACATCTGTTTTCATACTTATGGTGAAAAAAGTTCAACAACAAGCTCACATCACAAACAAGAATGAATAGCTCTGACATATAAATATATACAAGAAAAGACTTGAATTGATGTTGGCATATCTAAGTAGTCAGTTAAATACAATGTTACTTTTGTCTTAAGACCACATTTTAAAAGTGCATGACATAAAGATCTGTAAAACATAAAGCTACAAATAAAAATTTGCCTGAACATTATAATTGTGCTATAATAAACATGAAGTAAAATGAGAACCAGCACAACTTTGTGAAGACAGTGGAAATGCTCTAATGTAGATAATGTAACAACTGTAATAAAGCAACCACATTTAAACTGACAGAACAATCTGTCGGACCTTGATTCTGATGTGCTTAAAGAATAACAAAAGACAAACTGACAGAACAATCTGTCAGACCTTGATTCTGATGTGCTTAAAGAATAAACAAAGACAAACTGACAGAACAATTTGTCAGATCTTGATTCTGATGTGCTTGAAGAATAAAAAAGACAAACTGACAGAACAATCTGTCAGACCTTGATTCTGATGTGCTTAAAGAATAAAAAAAGACAAACTGACAGAGCAATCTGTCAGATCTTGATTCTGATGTGCTTAAAGAATAAACGAAGACAAACTGACAGAACAATTTGTCAGATCTTGATTCTGATGTGCTTAAAGAATCAAAAAAGACAAACTGACAGAACACATTTGGGGACTGTAAGAAGCCATGGTGGGATGGGCTGACCAGTGGATACAGCAATGTTATCCAAGAACAAACCCAATTCATCAAACTGTGCCTGGATATGAGGGCCAAAATATGGCCCACTAATGAAGGAAAACACAACCCCAAGTGGGATGCTTTGGTAAGGAATGAAACTTTGAACCATACAGTAAAGACAGTTGACAGTTGCAAATGGTGGAGGTGTAAAGAAGGTTCATGAAACTATGTGTATACGCTCTGAACTGAGGAAGTGCAGAAAGCCCCAGTGCAGAGCTGAAGCCCTTGATGATATATGGGGTCCAGCATCTTTAAGGTTGAGGTCTTGGCAGAGCTACAAACCAGTGATTCATAGTTGAGTTTCAATCAAATAAGAGTACATTATATCTTTAGAATGGAACACTGGTCTGCTCCCCAAGTGGTGGTATAAAGGTCAGTTTACAGTCAAATATAGGCCCCAAGAACTTTGTCTCAGGAACCACAGGCAGCACAACTTCACCGAACCGGAGTTCAGGATCAGGATGAATACCCTGTTCGTGGCAAAAGTAAGAGGGAGTTGTTCAGTGATGGCATTAATCTTTATACTGAAGTGTGACACTCAAAACACAGCCCTGAGGGACTCCAAGTTCCTATAGATGTTGTTGTTGTTGTTTAGAATTAAGCACAAAGCTACACAATGGGCTATCTGTGCTCTGCCCACCACGGGTATCGAAACCCGGATTTTAGCGTGTAAGTCCGCAGACATACCGCTGAGCCACTGGGGGGCAGTTCCTATAGAAAAGAATGGGAAGTGTCGAACCAACACAAACTTGGTATGTCCTGTCTATTAATTTTTTTTTAATAAAAATGGGCAAATGGCTACGTAAACCATATATATGGTGGTCTTGCAAAATGCCATACCTCCATGTTGCTTCATAAGCCTTCTCAATGTCAAAGAATATTGATACAAAATGTTGGCATTTGAAAAAGGCTTCTCTGATTGACATTTAAAGTCGATTCAGGTGGTCCATGGTGAAAGATCTGTTGTTGGAACCCACACTGAGTGGATGAAAGGAGGTTGTTTGATTCAAGGAATCAAACAAAAAGAGCATTAGCCATCCTCTCTAAGGGCTTACAGAGAGAGCTCATCAAAGCAATTGGAGAGAAGTTTAAACGAATCTTGGGATCCTTTCTAGGCTTAAAGAAAGGTAAAACAATAGCCTGGTACCAGGCATCAGGATAAACATTCTCTTGCCAGATTTGGTTAAAAACAATCATAAGAATAGCAAGAGAAGGAGGAGAATGATGGTGCAACATTTCGTAGTGTACATCATCAGGTCCAATCGATGTACTGCCAGACCGATAAAGGGTCAGTTTGAATTCCACTGGTGTAAAGGGATAATTATAGTCATAGACACAATCAGCTCAAAAGGAAAGAGGTGATCACTCTGCCTTGAGTCAGATGGCTAAGAAGGTGGAGGAAGAAGAAGAAGTGATAGATGCCCAGCAAAAGCTTTCATCTAGAGTATCAGCTACTTCCTGGCCATAAGAGAGCAAGATCAAGAGGGAGACAGAATTATATTGCCCACTGACCTTTCGAATCTTCTCCCACGTGTCTTTGGAACTGGTGGTAGAAGATATGCTGGTTAATATGAACTTAATCCAAGATTACTTCTGGCTTTTATGTCTTACCCATCAAGCATGTACACGGGCATGCTGGAAAGTGATGCAGTGTGAGAGCATGGGATACCTACAAAAAGTATCCCAGGCTTATGTTTGAACCTTCCATGCCATGTGGCAGGCAGGATTCCACCATGGACAAGAATATAGTAGAAAATGTGTCGAGGTTTTAGGAATACATTGAGCAGCTGCTTGTATAATACAGCCAGTTACCACTGCCACACAGTCATCTATTGATGGCAGAATTAAGGTCTGTGAGAGCAGTGAAAAAGGGCCAGTTTGCTTGATCCAGCTTCCACTAGGTGGCATTAACTAAGGCGTCTCTCTCAAAATTACAGAAAAATGGTCACTGCTTCGTGGATTATTGTCAACCCTCCATGAAAAATGGTAAAATAATGAAAGGAAGTCAACTGAGAGATCAATAGCAGTAAACAACTGACTAGGTGCATGGAAATGAGTATACAAACCAGTATTGAAAAGAGAAAGGTTGTGAACAGAGAGCATACTCTCTACAGAATGACCCCTCCTATCAATATCAGTACTTCTCCAGAGGGGATGATGTCCAATTAAAGTACCCCAGGATTAAAAATGGAGATGGCAACTGTTCAGTGAGAACATCAAGGTTTGATTGATTAAATATTTCTCCAAGAAACAGGTAGAGAGAACAAACAGTGATGGTATGACCCAAGGAAACACGGATGGCTATGGCCTCCAAGGGTGTATTGAGTGGCAAAGACAGGATGAGCACATGCTGATCAACTAATAGTGCCACCCCTCCATCACACAGCCTGTCATTTCTGTACAGAGAAAACTGCCAAATGGTGACTATATCAGCAGGTTTTAGAAATGTTTTTTGTAAGGAAAGACAAACAGGATGGAAGGAACAAATCAGTGTTTTGATGTCATCCAGAGTAAAACATAAACCTCGACAGTTCCATTGTATCAAGGTGGCCATTTTTATTTTGGTGTAGGAAAATTGAATGAAGAACCCTTTTGTTTATGAACATGTCTGTATTCTTTACTGTCTTTATTTGAGGGAGGTCTATCAACCTTCATGGATCCTGCTCTGTATCTATTGGGCAGGTCTTTGCTGTTGGAAGAGGATTCCAGTGACTAAGGATGTGAATGAATGATCGTTTTGCATAATGGGGTGGAAGAAGATGATGTATCCAAGGAAATGCTTGTACTCAGAACCAAAGTAAGTGGATCTTGAGATTTGCTGTAGTGTATGTAAGGGACAGAGATGGGTGTTGAAGTTGATTCATCAACTTTTTTAACCATGGAGGTCAAAATACTTTTCATTTTCTTTGAGAACGATTCTTTTGGAGGCACAGAGAGATCTATCTGCACTTCCACTGTAGTAGTGAAATGAAGTGCAGCAGCATCTGTTTGAGATGAAGTGATGGACAGCAACTTTCAAGGCTCAGGGTAAGTAAAGTTATGAATCGTTTTCAAATGCTGCACCTCTTTTTTTTCCAACAATTTAGGTCAAGAATGAAAGTAGGACAGGTGAGAGACATTGCAATTGATGTAATAATGGTCCAATACACACTCATGGGCATCATGGTCCTTGCCAATGGAACGAGCACATGTCAAGGAACCACGACATGACGTCTTCGAGTGACTGAATCATTGACACTAAAAATATTAGACAGGGTTTGGAATGTATGGCCATGCCATGTAATTAAAATAACCTGCCTTGATGGTGACAGGTGGACGTGGTGATTTAAAGATCAGAATTTGGACATTGGTCAGCATCAAACTTTCATCTTTGCGAGTGGAGGCATGCTTCACTGCAGAAACTCCTTTGGTGGAGAAACCAGCGAGAATCTCCAACACAGGAATGTTCTTCAAATCCCCCTTAACAAAAGCTCCTTGTGATAAATTCAAAGTGGCATGAGGTGTAACCTCAATAGGTATATCCCTAATTGCCTATGAATGCAAGAAGAGTTCACTGTGTTGAGATGTGGATGTTTCCACCAATATGTCACCAGATCAAAGCTTCTTTACTGCCTCTGGAGAGCCAGTAAGTCCCTCTTGTTCATTTTGAATGAAAAAGGGAGACATTTGCCCTAAAGGTTTGCCTGAAAGAGAATGAAGTATAAGAAAATGAGGTACAACAGGTGTTACAGATGTTGAAGATTGCTGCTCAGAATCTACAAGATGTGGTCATTTATCTATGGACTGTTTCATTTGAGTTTTTCTTTGTTTTTTTTTGAGAATCCACAATTAAAAAAAAGGAATATTTTGGTGTCCACCATGGAGCTCTACAAGGGTACACACTACAAAGCCAAACAAGGACACTGCAGCAATGCTCGGGTTTTGTGAACATTATACCCAAATACCAGCATCAGATACAATATCCACAATACCTATTAAGAACATCCAACACTGGTACTTTGTTGAACCTAGCCCAAGTGGACCAGCCAACTGATCCAAGGGGGCCACACCAAGGCCATCTGTCTACAGGAATTCAAGGCCAAAGTGGTGTGTTATGGTTGGATATCTCAACCACCAGGATCCTCTCCTCTCCTTCAAAGGTCACCACACATGACAAACACACGAATGGACGTTTAAATCCCAGAGGAGTTTAACTGAAAGAACAGAACCTAACCTGGGAGGTCCTCTTACCATGTACACAAATCCAAACTGAGGGGAAATTCAAGGAAGTTCTTTACATGAAGAAATGCTAGCTGCAGTATTCCACAAAGAAAAGGCTGGGTTAAGAATCAGCATGTTGAAAAATAAGAGTACTGGAAACAACCACTATAACTTGTTTACTTTGAAAAAGACTGAAAGTGTTCAAAAGTCTTTAATATAATACACCTGCTAGAAACTTTAATTCTAAGTTTCAACATTTAACAATAACTCCCATTCAGCAGAGAAAGTTACTTAGAGCAAGACTAGAAAATAAACATGGCAATGAGCATAGCTAATTGAAAATACCTTTCTCGTGTTTTTATTTATAAATATTAGAAGGCATTGTTTCATCTCACAGATGGTCTCATTATATTTTCAGCTATAATAGTAATAGCATACTGTGGTAAGCATACTGATTCTACGTGTTAACTACAAACATTAAATAATGGCACCATGTTCATTGTGTGTCTAGAATGATATTACAGTCAATGGTGTAAAACCATTGCAGAAATTAAGTAAGTTATTTCTTTCAGAAGCACAAAGTGTTCTCCATCAAAACAATGGAATAATAGAGAAACAGTCTCATCTTAATTCACAACTTGCTTTCTGTACCATCTCTGTCATCTAAAACAAGGATAAACCTTGACTACTGCACATTTAGGTCATCATTGCACCATGAAATATGAAAATGACAACACAGTTATGATTGGATACTCTGTAATGATGTTGGATTGTTTGTTTGTTTGTTTTTTTGGGAATTCGCACAAAGCTACTCGAGGGCTATCTGTGCTAGCCGTCCCTAATTTTGCAGTGTAAGACTAGAGGGAAGGCAGCTAGTCATCACCACCCACCGCCAACTCTTGGGCTACTCTTTTACCAACGAATAGTGGGATTGACCGTCACATTATACACCCCCACGGCTGGGAGGGCGAGCATGTTTAGCGCGACACGGGCGCGAACCCGCGACCCTCGGATTACGAATGCACGCCTTAACGCGCTCGGCCATGCCAGGCCTAATGATGTTGGAATACATAATGTTTTTCTTATGGCATGATTTAAGGAAACTTGTTTTTTTGATCAATACTAAAATACATTTACTCTTCTTACTAAATTAATAAGCACAGTAACAACACACACACACACTTGAAATATGTCAGCACATTTTCATATAGTTGCTTGTAATCTTAACATGTTTTATATTATTAAACAAATGATTTGTTTACTTATCTTTCTGGTTTTTTTTTCTTAACATCTACAAGAACAAATGGATAACAAAACCTGTCTCTAATGCTCGTAACAACTTATATGGACTTACCACTTAGCATCAAAATAATTCTCATGATTGTAGAACAAAAATTAACTTTCATTCTTAAATAGCCTAAAAGTTATAAAGGAATGTCACTGACTTAGAAAATATGTTAATGTTTGTTATTAATCACAAATCTACATAACAGGCTTGTTGTGCTCTGCCCATCACAAGGATAGAAATATGATTTTTAGCATTATAAGCCTTCAGACTTAATACTGAGCCACCAGGTGAGGGGTTTATGTTATCATAGTTTAGTCACTATAAATGTGTTTGTGGTTAAAGTGCAAATAGAGTGGTGGGAAAGGAACAAACTGCAGCACAGATATTAGCTGGAACAATAAAAAGAAACAGCTACATTCAAACACAAGTTTCGACGAGTCTCTAAAAATGTGCATTATAGAATGACAGCAGTCTTGGACTATATATTTACAAATATGGAAAAGGCATGTCAGGTGAACAAACTCAATTGTGCTATCTAGTACGATACATACATGGTCTCCACAACTTGCTTTCTGTACCATCTCTGTCATCTAAATACAAGGATAAACCTTGACTACTGCACACTTAGGTCAAACAAAAAACAACATATATAACACTCAAAGGTAAAAAGTTTTGACTTTTATCAATAATTTCTAAAAAAATAAACCTTAAATTAAAAAAAAAATCAATTAAATTGAACAATGTAAAGGCAGAGTTGATTTTTCATCAAATTAACATATGGAATTAAAAACAAAGTTCAAACATTAATCATAGTGAACAGATATAACTAAAAATAAGTGACACTTGAGGATAGTTTTGAAGAGTTAATCTACGAGCTACTTTTGTACATAGCCTTCTAAGATCACCTTTCTAAAGTGCCACTGAAGAAGGAAGTTGTTTACTCTAATTTTGTTCTGTAAAAGTGTTGGTCTTGAGACAAAATAATAAAACATTCATCAAATCAAAAGATAAAAACACAATTTCTTTAGATATTCAAAAAATATTCTAACTTTGCATTACTCTATATTTTCATACTAAGCATTTTTAACACATTAAATGCGGTGTTAATAAACAAACTAATTGTCTGGCAGTTCTTCATAACCTTATAAAGGTTTACCTATTTTTAAACCCATGAAACCATCCTTTGCTTGTACAAACAAATTTGAAAGTCCACAACACAGTCGTCCATCTTTGGTAAACCTCCAGGTCTGAGTCAAGCGTCGTCGTTTGTCTGGTTTACGTAACATAAGCGGAACAAAATCTCCAGGTAGAGGACCCAATCCAGCAATGTCCAACACGAGGACTCTCTCATTATCCACAGAAGTTGATCGACGGGGGTCACGTGGCGGACTTGAACCTTCATGTTGAAGCATTTCTGTTGACGTCATGCGCCATAACTGAGAACGCTTTCCTTGCTCCTAGTGGTAAACAAAATTCTGCTTTTAAAATATGACTTATTCCAAAGATTCTGAAGTAATCAGTGCATAAATGAAAAATGAGCTGCAAAAATTAGACTGTTCTTTTGTTTTTGTTAAGAATAAAACTAAACTGTAAGCAGATTTGTCAAATCAAGTAGGGTTTATACAGTGAACAATTTGTCAAGTAACATTAATAACAAACAATTCTGTGAACAAATCCATAAATCTATTTTTATCAGAAGGGTAAAACGTATATCGTAAACAAATTGGTCAAATAATGGTTCATTGAGCTTTTAATTTGAAATTGTGGGAGTTACAAACCAGAAAACAGAAAATATTTTTTATGTTAGAAGAGTTCATTAAAACCAAGAATCCATGTTTAAAACAGTGTCACCACTTACTTGGTGAAGTCCTTGACACAAAATTAAACTGATAAAATTCTAAACAGTCTTCAACTATACATTAAGCCACTATACACATGTATCAATGTGCTCCCTAATTAACCTAATTAAGGTTAAAAGAGGTAAACTTTAGACAGACCAAAAAGAATGTCGTAATGAACTTACTTTTCGACTGAGAATAACCCGTGTCCCAAAAGGAACATCCAGGACTAACTCTTGCCCCGCGAGATCACTGGAGGAGAACAGCATTGAATCATTCATTCCATCAGCCCTGTGTTATTAAAATTGCATTACAAACAGTGACTGTTTGACTGTAGGAATGATTAAAAGAGAAACAATGATCTTATACTGCCTGTTCAAACGTTTGTCTATCACCTGTTTGAAAAACTGTATGTGGAGACAAAGCTCAACATTCACTTTTGAAATGAGAGAACAAGTATGAATAAGGTTGATGCCAAATTTTATTTTGGAAGCAGGATAACCTACACCAAACTGTTACACCATCATTCACGTTTCAAATATAATGCGACTTAAACAATAAATATGTAGATTTTCCATACGATGTTGTTCAGTGACTCTTAGCATAACTGAAATACTCATCAAATACTTTTTTGTTGTGGACAGAACGAGTAGCTCAGAGCTTTGACTCCGACTGAAACTAAGAGTGCAACAAACTTTTTGGAGTCCATGAAATACTTCAAGTTGCTAGATTAATTGTAACTTTTCCAATACTAGGTACTTTTGATTGTGTTGTAATAATAAATCATGTTAGATTTATCACCAAGTTGCCATAAATCCTTCAGCACTTCCATTTATAATGTTCAATGTACGTCACTCACACACTCACGTAAGCAACTCACATTTAACAAATCCTCATAAAAATGTTGATTTATAAATAATTTTTTAATGAATATTTGTTAAGTCTAACCCTCTTTAAAACTCAATTAATATTACAGCTTCTAAGGTGTGATTAATAACAATTACATGAGAGTTGTCCTACTACAGTGATAATTGTTAATTATGAATTTTAATGTTCTTGTAAAGAAGTTAAAACAAACACACTACAAACCTGAGAAATGTTCCAGTGAAAGCAACATATATAAAGTTTTCATAATACAGTTTACTGCCTTCACCAAAGCTGTCCATATTGTATGATGCACTACAATCACCAGGGGCACAACAAGTAATGTGAGGAGAAAATGTTGGCTCATCCCAAGCATAAGGAACTATGTGGAACAAAAACATGTCACAAAAATTCAGGAAATTCTGTTGTTTTACAAGTCTAAAATTAATTCATGATTAGTACATATATTTTTAGAACTTAAATGAATTCCACACAGGAACTTACCTCTGAAAAGTATTTTCTTGCTGAGTTTGAACTCATGCTGTCAACAAAACGTGATATAAAAATCCCTTACCCATGGCACATCATGTATCACACACCCATAATTCTCTGCTTATCTTATTACATGTCAATAACTGCACAAGGTTTCAGAGAATCATACATAAAATCTTCCTTCCTTCCATGATTCAGACTTTTTTTGTCAATAGTCTTTATTACAAAGAAGTTAAAGGTTGACCCAATGAAAGCAATATCAGTGAGTCCCACAGGTCATAAAGACATCAAATTAGAAACAGGATAATGAGAATAGTTAGTAATTGTGAAGAAACAGAGAGTATCAAGACAAAACAAACAGTGGCATGTCAACATACTCACGCGGGGTCAAAAGACCCTCCCACCATACAATAACTTAAGAAGTAATGTGAAAAGTGGAATATAAATTGTGTTAATACTCTGTTAGTTTCTGAAAGTGTTATCAACAACTCCTGCATTGTGTATAAGGTTAAAACATTACGATTCAAGTGACAAACCATCTAACATAACTCAAGAGTAGCTGGTTAAAGATATAAAATGGAACATACAAATGAGAAAAAAAGTAAAGAAGAAACAAGACACAAATAAAATTAAAAAAAAAGAAAAAAATTAAAAGTTAGAAATCCTTAAAGTAAGGAAGTAGGAAGAGGTACCAACTTAAAAGTCATTTTTAGTAGGTTAGTTTATAAATTATTACTTGTCCCTGCTATGAAGCAAGGTTATGCTGGTTCTACAAAAACTAAATTATTTTCACACATAAAATAACATTTCAGATTACATTCTAAGTCAAGCATATTAGAGCATACTTAGCATGCTACTGTTGTTAATTTTAATTTGTTTAAAGTCCTTGCTGGGGCCAAAGAAAAGACTCCATAAAATAGGCTTTTGATTCACAAGCTGAGAGATGACACAAGTATTAAATGTTAAATTTGGTGAAGATATCACATAATGTGTAGGTATGATGTGTGGGGGGAATACAGATTCAATAAAAACAGATATATAGTTGCTGCAATATCTGGGTAAATTATTTGAACTGGAATAACATTAGTTTTAAAAGGAAGAGATGTAATTTTAATCATGTAAGACAACCAACTAAGTGTTTAACACTTGGGACACTGGTGATACTAATTTATGAATTATGAGTTCATACCTGTGGTGTGAGGCCGTATTATCGTTTTCAGCCGTTCTTCCCTAATGTGTGTCTGGTAATAAACAATAGGGACTTCGGAATGGTTGTCTATTCGGATCGGTGGAGGCATTTTGTCCGTGTCAGTAAAAACGATGAAATATGTGGCGTTTTGAAGAATTACCTCAACACGTAAAAAATGAGACTTTCCCTGATTTTCTCTGGAATTGTGAAAAAAAAATTCTTTGCTTAACATTTCTTCCACAATATTAATGTAGAGCCCCAGGTCAGATTTAACCAAGAAATTTCTTTAACAATAACTACTAAGCACAAAATAAATATCAATAGTTATTCCAATCAACACAAGATAATAAACACTTGGAATGCTCTGTAACTGAGTGAGCACACTTCTTGCTCTCTCTCTCTCTCTCTTTCTTTTTCTCCTATACAGTTTGTAAGTCTAGTAAAATAATTTATTTAATTTGTTTTTTAAGTACAAAGCTACACAAAAGGCTACCTCTGTGTGTCAGTCAAGTGGAATCTAATAAAAATATTATCCCTAAATTTATTGTTGAGCACGTGGAAAAATAAATACACTTTACTTCTGGTAGATGATGGATCCTTACTATTGTGTGTAACTCGTACTTCTGAAGACACCTCAAAGGTCAAGATATACAATCCAGTTTCCTAAGTTGTAACCCACCTTGTTGGTCTTCTATTTAAATCTTTATTTATTGGGTTTTTTTCATGGTATGGTACTTATAATTCATCAAATATGTAACTATGTTGGTTATAACATTTCACTTCAAATTGATCTAATTCATATTAAATGTCCTGGTTTAGTTTAATTACTTAGTTGCTTTTGAAGTTTTGGAATACAGCAACAAAACCATAAAATTAGAAAACAATGATCAGAAGCTGTTAAAATATCTAATACAGAATAATCTACGAACACATCTACACTCATTCTAAAGAGAAAATGGTATTGTCATTTTATATTAATATTTTTCAACTTATGGTTTCGCTATATATGATGATTTAATAACAGTTTATATTAAGGTAGAGAAAATGAGAGATAAAATACAAAGTTTTATTACTCACAAGAGAGACTTTCTACAAACCTCATATGCACATGGAATGATTGAATATCGTCAATACGAAATCCACCTGACCAGTAGCAATCTGGGATATTTGCTAATCTAACACTCAGCAACGAGTCCAGGTCGAGACGAGGCCAGTGAAACGGAAGACTAGATTTGGGCATGGCAGATAACGTGTACTTGGAAAACTGCTAAAACAAATACAATAATTTCATCTCATTGAAGTACCTAATGAAATAAAGTAACAAACTATGGTTCAAAGCCGAGCAGTTCCTGAATGTATTCCCATCAAGGTGTCACAGTTAAAAACAGTTTAATGCACGAAGCATTTTGAGTAAAAAAAATTCTTACTTGTACTTGAAATTAAATATTAGAAAAATCACTAAGCTATCTTGAATACTAATTTGTAATACATTGCTAAAAACTGCTATCTCTGAAAGTTTTGCATCCAAATACATTTTGTTCATTATTTTTAAACTCTTTTTTACTTTTTGTATTGTTTAATGAAAAGAATTTGATGGCAAAATAAAATTAAATTAAAATTATTAATCTGAACAATCTTTAATCGTATAATGAGTAGCCTCAGCATGCATTATGAAGTTATTTTACGTATGCAAGTTAAAGATGCATTAACAACTTCCAACAATTTAAATAACAAAACATCACAAAAATTACTTACACACAGCTTCAAGTAATGCTGATAGTTGTATTTTACTTAGGTATTATAAAACATTTTATAAACATCACACTTACAGTGTCATTTGTTGCAAACTTCTGTGTAAAGTCTAATTTATGTGAACTTTTGTTTTCCAACAAATAACGTGGAGAGAAAGTAACGATGTAGGTGTCTCTGTAACGTCCACGACCCATTCTTACATCGATACCTACTATGTATACCCTATCAAATACACAAAAATTTATTTTATCGGCTTATCAAAATTAAAGATATCACAAAAATTACTCATGAACACTAAACATATTCAAAGAGACCAAACATTTGTGGGTAAATGCAATGTCTCCAGCACTCAATCTCAACGTGGCCAACTTTGAGACCAGAAAAACTGAACATTGTTTACCATCACAACTTGAGATCTGCAAGACAACCTTTGTTCCAAATCTCAAGTAGGTTGGTTGATGTACACAGGAATAGTTCACAAAAACGGCAAATTGTCCTTTTTCTTGCTACAAAATTCTGTTTATAATCTGTAAAATGTACCCAATGCCATGTAAATTAGCCAAAATAAAGCAGAATAAGTGTCAAAATACCTTAAAATTATGATTTTTGTAACACCTTAACTCCCTATAATTACTAAAAATAGGTAAACCCACCATGTTTCTTTATTAATGTGTGGGACCTGTAGAAAAGTAACTTTGTACCAAACTCCATGTAAACTGGTCAAAATATGGCAAAGTAATTGACTAAAAATCCCAAATTTATATTTTATTTGTGAGACCTGACCCCCCCTCTTTAAAAAAGACTAAAAAATGGGCAAATTCAAGTTTTTGCAGGTCAGTGTACTGGCCAAATGAAAATTTATATTTGTGCCAACCTGCATGTTGACAGCTGTAAATATAACTACACAGGAGGAGTCTAAAATGTACAAATTTTTGGATTGTTTGACCACTGACCCCATCAAATTATGAAGAAAGCCTAATAAAAAAAATAATAAAGGTACCTGAGAGTATTGGACTACAGTAAAACCTAAGTTTCAAGTCAATCCACCAATAAATGAAGGAATGACAGTCAGCTGAAGTGTTTGGAGAATAAAGAAACAATAGAAAACAATGTGTTTCTCTCTGTGTGGTAACAGTTAGGTAACTGGTTTATTTATGTCAAACAATAAATTTGATGAAATGCAATTATTTATTAGACTGAAAACAAAAACATTTTAAATCATTTTCATTCAGATGTCAGTACAAAGTTATTATTTCAGGAAATAGTTTCTGAATCAATGTGGCAAATGAATTACTGCATGCTATTCAGAAAATATATTTCATTATAATTAAAAAAAGCTTTAAATACATAAAAATAATGATGAAAATGTTTTCACAAATAACTTGGGTGGTGTGAAATTCTTATACTCAAATCAGCAACACTGTACAGGCATTGTATCAAACTGTTTGCTCAGTGTAAATTAAAAAAGAGAGAAGTGTATAAATCTGTGTGTTGGGGTGTAGGGCTGAAGCTAATACAAAACAAAAACAATAGTGCTGGGCCATATATCTTTGTTAACTTGAAGGTGACCTGGGAAGATTGTTGTTCTCTGCTTTGTTAGTAAAAGTGTTAATACCCTTGTCAGCCTTTCTGAAATACATTTTTATTTCATTCCCTTATAAAAGAAGTGAATCTACATCCTTTAAAGATTTAAACAAATATATACATGTGTGTGTCTATATATATACAGGGTGTTATGAAAGTCACTGTGAAGTTTTGAAAGCAGTGATCACAGCATTCATTCAGTCAATTTCAAGCCAGCAACTGATAGCAGTGTTTAGAAACAAAATAAGAAGGATCCAAGCCTGTACTGATGCCAACGGGGGTCACTTTCAACATTGTTTATAACTGTCATTCATATTTACCTCCTATATTCTATATTGAAACACGTCTGTTAATAAATATACAAGTG
This sequence comes from Carcinoscorpius rotundicauda, assembly GCA_011833715.1. NCBI lineage: Eukaryota > Metazoa > Arthropoda > Merostomata > Xiphosura > Limulidae > Carcinoscorpius > Carcinoscorpius rotundicauda. The sequence continues at coordinate 126,040,420 of CM022394.1, read as the reverse complement.
CACAGTGACTTTCGGAACACCCTGTGTGTGTATTATATATATTAACATTGGAACATAAAGTTACAAAAAGAAAACTAACAACAGTCTACTGTCTTCTCCTGAACAGGGCCAATTAGAAGATGGTTCAAGACTTCAAGCTCAAATGGACCTCATAATAAGATATCTACTTTGATGAGGAATAATAATTGGTATTAAAAACCCATAACACACGTCTGGTGTGATAATCATTATAAATAAAATTAACCCAAACGATATTTATAACTTTGTTTCAAGTTCCTGTGTAACGTCTAACAGGCATTTTTCAACTGACAACGTAAACATTCATTAACTCGCATTTAGGTAAGAATGAATACCATACAGTACTTCAGTAAATAACTTACAGGTACTCATACAGACAAATGATTTTTTTAAAGAAATATTTGAGCTGATTGGTTCATTTATTTAAACGAGTAATGCTCAAACTAATTATACAACACATTTATAGTGTATGCAAAAGTAATAAAGAATCTCTAATCTCTTTCCAGGAACCAAGGGCATATATTTTAATACCAGTGCTCTGTAAATACATGAAGAGAAACATAATTTGTAAATACCAGTCTGGTCTATTGTCCCTTGGTGATATCTGAAGTCTTCGCACCTGCACACCTTGGTTAAGGTGAAACCTTTTGCACCAATGGGCGTAACCATTTGGATGAAGGGATTTGCCAACTCTCATACTACACCTAGAAATAAAAACAACAGAATGAGAGGTAAAATTTGCTCAGCTCCAGTATCAAGAACTATATATTTTTAATAAGTTGTATATTTTTGAATTCCGTCTTCCACCTTTACTTGCATTTAGTTATGTATGGAATTACACTGATACAAAATATCACCATCACTTCATTAGCTGCCTTTCAAATTAAAATTTTACGGTAATGAAATCCCATATTTTGGTTTCTTGTATTTTTTGTCACAGTATGATATTCAAGGTTTTTTCTTTTTTTGTCAATGCATTTTTATGTTTCAATAACTTTGAATAAATCAGAACATTCTGTTGAGTAAAACACAGTATCTACTGAGCTTAAAAAATTCTCATTATTTTAAAGTTATTCAAAACATAAGTAAATACTTTTTTATTAATAAAAGATAAATTATTTTGCTTTTTAGCAAGTATTTAATAGAAAGATAAATAAAGAGAGAGTAGAACGGGATAAAACAATATGCTTCAATCTTGACAAGCTTACTTTTGTATACCCGAGACTATAATCGCATTCTTACTTGTGGAAATTTATTACTACCAACTGCTAATGTATAAACCTTTGTTAAAGTTAGTACTCACTTTTAATGTAAGCAGTCCCAGGTTCGATTCCCACAAGAGATGCACAAAAAAGACTGCCACGTATTAACTCTTCTTTCATTGAACCAAGTTACAAGTGTTTCTAATATATTGTTCAATGTTTAAATGTAAAGTGAAACATATTATAACTGACGATCAGAATAATATCTGGGAAAAAAAATTCTCAAAATTTACAAATCTTTTCTCTGTAAAATTTTGTGTGTGCAAGTTTAACTTATTTTCATAACAAACTTCTTTTAAAAACAGAAAATGTGATTGACTATTTAAGTCCACTATCCAATTCACAGTTGTGAAGAGTGAGTAAGACAAACAAACAAAATGAACTTTTTCTCAATGTAACAGTTATTTCATGATAATTAACAGTTCTTATCAGGATTTGTATTTTTCAGCCTATAAAATCCTTTCATTATTTTACATATTTTATTTGCTTATCTCAAAATGTACAATACGAGGTTACTGTATTTAAAAAAAAAAACCTAGTATAGAAAATAATTATGGCAAAATAAAAGGTTAGCACTTACATAATAGGAGCTTCTGTATCAGAAAATGAAAACAGTAGTGGAGACATACTTCTTGCAAGTTCATGTTCTTCAAACTGACCAGCAGCTTCCTGCTGAGCTTCATCCTGTTTAAACACAAGGGGCAATCCTGTCTTGTTCACGAGCCAATAGGGGGTGGAAACGTGGATCTGAAAAGTTCCAGTGATATACCTTTTAAATAGCTATCTTGGTAGGTACAGAAGTTTACTTGTTACAAGTCAGTATTAATACAAGAATATCACTTGATGTAAACTAATAAAAAAATATTATGACTAAGGTACATGTGATCAAATAAATGACCATTCACTTTAACTTAACGGCTCTGAAAGTGTTATTCAGTTAACTCAAATTCTGACACCTCTGATGCTGACTTACTCTTAAAGCACAGTTATGAATGGGCACCACACGAACTTGGAGGGCCAACAATCGACTCAGACAGTCACAGACTTCTACCTGCGTCAGAAATTCTTTTGTCTCTGGATGAATTGTTAGGTCTGTGCATCGCCGAAAGTTTTCCAGATAGAATCCAATCATGACAGTTTCAGATATATTTACCTGCTCAGAAATAAAAAAAATTCCTTTAGTTATGAACATTTTACACCATTATGAAAATAGCATTAGCATTGATCAGTTAACTGGTTGAAAATCACATATTTGCAAACAAGTTCAACAGTAAACAGAAATTTGTTTTCTTAAGTCTGTATAATTCAGATTTTCACCCTTGCTTCTTCTGATGATTTGTCAATAACTTGTAGCACATAAACATGAAAAAATTCAACAGTTACACAGATAAAAATTCCTGAATTTCTTCTTGCAAATCCCTATTTAGTTTCACCATTGAAAATTAGCTACACTCTACAACTAAAACTCACAGAATGCAAGTCGGTATTTTTTCCAGGCTTAATGCATCCTTTTATATCAGTATCTCTGACACAGTAGTAAAGATCATAGGGTAAAAGGTTAACTACAACCAATGAAGAAATAAATAGAATCTTGTGGCCAGGTTTAACAAGTAGCCTTCTTGGAGGAGTGGTCGGTCTGGTCAACGAACTTGACGATGTTGATCCCCTCACACCAGGTTCAGAAATTCCTTCTGCAGGAAAGTTTTCCCGCTTCACAATAACGCTAAACCTAAATGGGTTTAAAATTAAAATTAAAGAATTACCAAACTTTCAAAATGTCTTAATCCATACTCAAACAAACATATCAGTGTACATTACAGCTGTACACAAAATGTTCACACTGTATGTGTGAACAACAAATGAATGTATATCTTCCATATATTATGTAGCAACAACAAAAAAATAAAAAAATAGTTTATTTATTAAATACCATATTTATTTCAAATATTTTAAAAGCGTTATAATTACTTAGTTCTATTACTGAAACTTGATCACTGTTAGGGTATTGGCAGTAACTGGTTACAACATTGCTATATAGGAGAAACTGTTAAAATAAATACAGCTGTTTTTGTTCATACACCGTGCGAGACAAATCTCGCATACTTTTTGCCCCAACAAACCAACTTTATGGTCGCCTTCTAGGTAAGAATTTTTAAGTTCTCAGAGAGGGCAGTTCCAATAAAAACTAAAAATATGGTGCATGTCTCTAAGGTAGGCACTTAGGTTTGTGAACACATTTTTACAGTAATCTTGAGGTGGGTATAAACATGTTTTGAAATTTAATATTTAGTATTTATCTTTTTTTAACTTAAATGAGGAATTTACTCTCCAATAATGACACAGCAATTCAGTTCATCAGAGGCTAGTTGCTGCAAATGAAATTTTTAATCATGTAAAAGGTATATAATGTTACTTTCACAATAAGCTCAGTGTTAAATGAAACCACACCTGGAACATATTAACGAGTAACTATGTACAGTTTTGATAGAAGCCTATAAATAAACAGCCACAAAACTTTGTAGGTGTAGCACTCCTATACTCACTGAGGAATTTAAAGAATGTTAAACTTGTTGTTAGAATCAATTAGTTCTTTTGTATTCAAAACTAAGAGAAAATTTACTTGGTTATTGGTATCGATTATTTTCAAGCCATGAACAATTACCTTATGCAGCACACAGTAACAGCAAAATAAATATAATAAAATTTGTACTAAAGGTCTCTGAAGTAATACTGATTTCTAACCAAACAGCAGATCAAAAATAATCGGATATTCAAACTTCTAGAGAAGGAAGTTGGAATTAAAAATGTTAATTCTTAGCAGAACAATAAAATGTTTTAAGTAAGTAGAATAATGTAATTTGTACCAAAGCCATGACAATCAATGGTTGTCACTCCATAACAATTCAGAATAAAATAATTGTAGCATAGCAAAGCTGGTGATGTTGTGTGTGTACATCAAGTGGGCATAACATGGTTAGTGAAAAACAATGTCAGAGCAGAGCTGGTAATGTAATAACTGTACATCTGAGCACAATGTCATAGCAGAGCTGGTAATGTAATAACTGTTCATCTGAACACAATGTCATAGCAGAACTGGTAATGTAATAACTGTACATCTGAACACAATGTCATAGCAGAGCTGGTAATGTAATAACTGCACATCTGAACACAATGTCATAGCAGAGCTGGTAATGTAATGACTGTACATCTGAACACAATGTCATAGCACAGCTGGTAATGTAATAACTGTACATCTGAACACAATGTCATAGCAGAGCTGGTAATGTAATAACTGTACATCTGAACACAATGTCATAGCAGAGCTGGTAATGTAATAACTGTACATCTGAGCACAATGTCATAGCAGAGCTGGTAATGTAATAACTGTTCATCTGAACACAATGTCATAGCAGAACTGGTAATGTAATAACTGTACATCTGAACACAATGTCATAGCAGAGCTGGTAATGTAATAACTGCACATCTGAACACAATGTCATAGCAGAGCTGGTAATGTAATGACTGTACATCTGAACACAATGTCATAGCACAGCTGGTAATGTAATAACTGTACATCTGAACACAATGTCATAGCAGAGCTGGTAATGTAATAACTGTACATCTGAACACAATGTCATAGCAGAGCTGGTAATGTAATAACTGTACATCTGAACACAATGTCATAGCAGAGCTGGTAATGTAATAACTGTACATCTGAACACAATGTCATAGCAGAGCTGGTAATGTAATGACTGTACATCTGAACACAATGTCATAGCAGAGCTGGTAATGTAATAACTGTACATCTGAACACAATGTCATAGCAGAGCTGGTAATGTAATAACTGTACATCTGAACACAATGTCATAGCAGAGCTGGTAATGTAATAACTGTACATCTGAACACAATGTCATAGCAGAGCTGGTAATGTAATAACTGTACATCTGAACACAATGTCATAGCAGAGCTGGTAATGTAATAACTGTACATCTGAACACAATGTCATAGCAGAGCTGGTAATGTAATAACTGTACATCTGAACACAATGTCATAGCAGAGCTGGTAATGTAATAACTGTACATCTGAACACAATGTCATAGCAGAGCTGGTAATGTAATAACTGTACATCTGAACACAATGTCATAGCAGAGCTGGTAATGTAATAACTACATCTGAACACAATGTCATAGCAGAGCTGGTAATGTAATAACTACATCTGAACACAATGTCATAGCAGAGCTGGTAATGTAATAACTGTACATCTGAACACAATGTCATAGCAGAGCTAGTAATGTAATAACTGTACATCTGAACACAATGTCATAGCAGAGCTGGTAATGTAATAACTGTACATCTGAACACAATGTCATAGCAGAGCTGGTAATGTAATAACTGTACATCTGAACACAATGTCATAGCAGAGCTGGTAATGTAATAACTGTACATCTGAACACAATGTCATAGCAGAGCTGGTAATGTAATAACTGTACATCTGAACACAATGTCATAGCACAGCTGGTAATGTAATAACTGTACATCTGAACACAATGTCATAGCACAGCTGGTAATGTAATAACTGTACATCTGAACACAATGTCATAGCACAGCTGGTAATGTAATAACTGTACATCTGAACACAATGTCATAGCAGAGCTGGTAATGTAATAACTGTACATCTGAACACAATGTCATAGCAGAGCTGGTAATGTAATAACTGTACATCTGAACACAATGTCATAGCAGAGCTGGTAATGTAATAACTGCACATCTGAACACAATGTCATAGCAGAGCTGGTAATGTAATGACTGTACATCTGAACACAATGTCATAGCAGAGCTGGTAATGTAATAACTACATCTGAACACAATGTCATAGCAGAGCTGGTAATGTAATAACTACATCTGAACACAATGTCATAGCAGGGCTGGTAATGTAATAACTGTACATCTGAACACAATGTCATAGCAGAGCTGGTAATGTAATGACTGTACATCTGAACACAATGTCATAGCAGAGCTGGTAATGTAATAACTGTACATCTGAACACAATGTCATAGCAGAGCTGGTAATGTAATAACTGTACATCTGAACACAATGTCATAGCAGAGCTGGTAATGTAATAACTGTACATCTGAACACAATGTCATAGCAGAGCTGGTAATGTAATAACTGTACATCTGAACACAATGTCATAGCAGAGCTGGTAATGTAATAACTGTACATCTGAACACAATGTCATAGCAGAGCTGGTAATGTAATAACTGTACATCTGAACACAATGTCATAGCACAGCTGGTAATGTAATAACTGTACATCTGAACACAATGTCATAGCACAGCTGGTAATGTAATAACTGTACATCTGAACACAATGTCATAGCACAGCTGGTAATGTAATAACTGTACATCTGAACACATATAATACGGATATAGAAATAATAAAGAAAACACAAGAAATAAAGATATTTGAATTTTTTTCTCTACAATAAACACAAAATCTATCAATCTCTTTTACAGTAGCCAACTTGATTATCTCAAGCCTTTTCAGTGAGAGACTAGAAAAAATCTATAGTCTTCATCAGGGGCAAAAAGTTTGTTAGAAACGTCAGTCTAGAAACATCTTGTCCTTTTTAATACTGGTTGAGTCTTTAGATTGTTTCTAAAACAAGGCTCCGTACGTTCAACTTTCAATTCCAGTCTTGAAACATTTCATCATTTTTAATACTGCGTGAGTCTTCACGCTGTTTCACTTTTTACACTACTCAAGAGACAACCCAAAAGTTTCAATACTTTGCTTTCTACCTTCCAAAACAGTTTAACGTCACGAAAAAAAGTAAATAAAATGGTCTGGGATGACCTTTAGAAAGGACTAACAGAAACAAACAAATAAAGATAAATGGGAGAAGCTTAATTTTTACCTGTATCGTTCTTTTGACCCATACAAAGGAGAACATGATTTAACTGACCCATCTACTTCACCGGTTCTGCTTACGTGTTGCCATCTGACAGGACTGTCACACATAGTTACCTGGCGATCAACAGGTCTGACCCAAATGTTGGCATGGACCAGAGGAAGAGGTACAAACAGGTTTGTGTGTGGTAAAAGGAAGAGAGAGTGTGCAGACACTGTGGCAAAAAAAAGAGAATAAATTTTGAAATTTACTTTAATTCAATTATAATGAAACCATTTTACATAAACTGATATTGGTTTTCATAACAGATACAAACACACACATGGAAAGTAAAAGATTTTAAAGGGAAGTCTTAGGATGAGGTTTGGCTCTTGAAAACACAGAAAAAATACCACACTAAATTATTTCTGAACATAGGCGATAGTTACTGGAATACTTTGGACCAAAAACTTAAAAAAGGAATCATTCTGTTGTAACAGACCACTTTCTATGTCATTAAAATTTCAATCTTTTTGTGTCCTATCATTTTTAAATACACCACAACTACGAACTAGTAACCAACCATAAAGGGGCTGCTACAGACATTTTACAACTCCAAACTAATAACTAACTGTACAGCAGTTATTACTACGTATACAGAATTTTTTTCACTCTTGCCAAAGATAAAATTGAAAAGAGAGTCTGTGCCATAGAGGCCAAACACTTTCCTTGAATGGCCAACGCCATTTACAATTGTGGACTAAAATTTCACTTACTGATGTTATTAGCATTTTACAACTAAAAACAAGTACCTGATTGTGAAGTAGTGTTTTCTAGCTTAACTTCAACAGATTCCTTCAACAGATTGCTAACCTGCAGTGCTGACCGTACGGTCACTAATTTACGTGCACTGCCCTCTAACTTCACAGCAAACACTACTCTGACTGGGGGTTTATCTCCCTGTTGAAAAAAAAACAAACTTTGTTTTACATTCACACTTGAGAAGTTTTATGATCTACAGTCTTCACTCTATCTGTTTATTATATACTCATATTTCACAGCAAAATGTGTAAAAATTTCTTAACTGTAAATTTTTGTTTTCATAATTTGCTTCTCTTTCGTTCAATTATAACCATATTTGCATACTTATTTTTTTTTAAATATGGATTATTATTATTATGAAGACGAAGCTGCCATCCATATTTTTGAATTTCTGACCAGAGAGAAGGCACCAATTGAGTTACATCCTAATTGCAATCCACATTAAGAAAATGACTGTAATACATCTATAACTTAAAGTGCACAAGGAATATTTTTAGTATTGCATGGATTTGAATCCAGACTGTGTATCATATAGAATATGGAAATCTTTTTTGCTAAACAATTTGATAAATACATTTTCAAATGTCCAAGGTAACCATATCTGTTTTTTAAATTATTCTGTCATTTTAAAAACTGTCCAAATAAATTTCTGTACTTAAACACTCTAAATTGAGTCATGTATGAAAAATTTCATGCAGTTAATAACTTACCACAACTGTCAAACTACTGGCCTCTGGTTTCGTTTCTCGAAAGTAAACCCCTACTCGGTCAACAGACACAGGAGCCACTTGTCGCAGACCATCAATCTTCACTATGAGCTGATGAATCTTTAACTGATGAGAATCCTGAAACAAAAGAACATAAAATATCACATACATAAAAAACCTTATCCCACCTAACATAATTTTGCATCACTCTTGATTTTGTGAATATTGTATTGAAAAATCAAAATACAATCATAAAGTCCCAATAATTCACGTCTGAAGTTTTACACATAAAAAATATCCAAACTTCCTTTTCACTGCACTATTACAAAAAGCAAGTTTCAACTAAAATGTTCAGAGGTGTAACTGAAACTTGATACAGCACACAGTGCTGTCCAAGAGTGTTAGGACAAGAGAATAATTTGTCATTATTTCCGTTTTATGGGACTAATTCTTCTATACAATATACATTTCAACACTACATTAATGCTTCACTGATTCCTGTTGACAACAGAATGAGCCAAGATGAGAACAGTTATTCTTTAGAATTCCTCTATACTTATAACAAGGGCATGCCATAAGAGATCTGTTTAATTGAACATACTAATCAAAGTTAGCATCTGAAATATCTGTCATGGTACCCCATGTGATGATCTAAATATATAGAAACAATCTGGCAAAGAGCTAGCATATGGTACCAATAGAAAAACATCAACTTCATGGCACCCCACAAATATACCTTGGTGTAAAAAAATGTTTAACACAATATATTAAGTTTTATTGTCAAGCCATGGCCATAAAACAGAGATTTGTTAGTAAAGCAGAGTGTGTTGGTTGGACTATCCACCAAATTGCTCCAAATTTGAAATGCTTCCTAAATAATGTCAAGTTCATATTAGATTCTGAAACCAAGACAGATGAATTTGAAAATATGAAAGGGCAAAACACCTAAACTCAATGATACTAATGTTAAGTATCTTTGTTTACGTAGCCTTCAGAACAGAAGGAAGACTGTCACTGATCTTAAGCATGAGATAAACAACCATGAACCAAGTGACAGAAAAGTGTCCAGATCTGCAGTATCGAGACGACTCAACATGAATTGAATGTTTGGTTGTGTAACAGTTAAAAAAACCTTTACTTTAATCTTTAAATGTTGTCAAAAGACAGAAATTTGCTAAAAATGTACAAAAACTGGACTGTTGGCAATTGTAAAAACTGTCACAGTGGGGTGAGTCCAAGCTGCTGAAGTTCACATGATGCAATTACCCCCATGGAGCCCCCAGTATCAACTCAGATCTGGAATTTAACTGGATCAAAACTTGAAAAAATTTGAAGTTACTTCCAAAGACTCTTTACAGAAATGTATTAGAGACGTTTGGAGCAAAATCCCAAAGGACACTCTGATTAAATATGTTGCAACAATACCTTAAAGACTGTCTATAGTTATTAAAGCATAAGGGAACACACAAAATATAACTGTTTGTTGACTCCAAGTACTTTCACAGAGTTTCTATTGTGCTAAATTTGAAGATTTATAAAATTTTCACCTTTCACCTATGATTTACTTTCCACTGTCCTTTGAAAGCAGCCGAAAATCTAATTTTTGACTATTTCCTAATACTTTTGCAAAGTACTATATATCACTCATTGACTTATGAAGCTTAAAGTGAATATTTTGGCAAGTTATTCTAAAGAAACTATATTTATAAAACACTTTTTTGTTTTCTTTTTCAGTGATGCAAATGTTGTAAGAGTTAACTTAAAATTTAAACAAAAAATAAACATCCTTACCCTATGTCTCATTTTATCACGTTCTTCAAAACTAAAAGGCACAATTTGTCCAGGATAAGCATCTGTCCAGGACAGGCCAGGATCAGTAGTTTGGTGTAAATTCATGTGATATGGCTCCTTTGTGTTCCTATATTTAGAAGTTAAAGTCATACAAAACATTATCTATCAAAGTTTATTTAAAATCAAATAAATAATCAACCATTACAGTCATTTTAAAGAGAAGACTGGCACGTGTGTAGTACTCTTAGTTAATCTTATGATTTAATAAACTGATAAGCAGATATCAGATGGTCCATGCAGAAATTGCTGAGTTTCTAAAACAGAAAATCTTATTAAATCCTTTTCCTAAATGTGGAATGATAAAACCTAGATAACTTGATGAAGGCATATAAAATATTTATCACATGAGTGAAAAGGAAATGCATCATGCATACCAACACAGACAGTTCTTTTCCTTATAGATTCCATTTAGTCCTTAAGCCTTCTCTCTCTCTCGCATGATTTATTGCAGCTGAACCACAAAATTATCTTGAAAGGTTCAAGATCCTCTCCATAGATCACCTGGTACAGAATAGAACTAACAAAGTAAGCTCAAATCTAGAATGTAAACTCACTTTCTTTGTCTAGTGGATGGCATCACCTTATGGCCTCTGTTCTCAGACAGCACTGGTTGTTTGTCACTTTCAGTCAATGTCAAAATCAGCCAGCAAGAGGATATTACAATGCTGACCAATTCAACCAGTTTGCTTCTTCCAATTCTGAAATATTATTGTGGACCAAAGAGAACAAAGAAACTAAAACAAAGTATTGGTGACCACTTTCTGGAACCTGTGTTACCACCATAACAGTGTAGAAACTAAGTATAAGAAAACATTTTGAAGGTTTCTACACAGAAATCAACTAAGAAGGTAGAAAATCCAGGATATGCTGCATGTATAAATATGCAACATCAGAACAACGACTACAGTAACTAGATACTATATAAAACTTTCAGTAACAAACCACTGAAAAAACAGCAAAGTTGACCTAAAAGCACAAGAACCTTTACTGAATGATACATCCTCTAAAAATATATTAATTTTTAAAAATACAAATTAAGCTGCTACATGCCCAAAATAGTTTTTTACGAGATCAGCTATATAAACCTCAAGTTCGAAGCTTTTCCTCAAAAACTGGCAGTTAAAATCGATTGTCTTTCTCTTGTACAACTACACAGATCATCTTTGAAGACATTATATCTCTCATCCACATGGTAGCCACAATTAATACTCATGAACAGTCCTTACTACCCCCATGTTTTAGAAGTAAAAGTACTCTCTATGTTATTTGTATCAACTCAAATGGTGTAACCTCTAACATGTAAATAAGGTAGGAAAATTAAGTTTTTAGTTTTACAAAACATGCCTTAAACTAACTTTGTAAAAAACTTACCTTTCTAATGATGAGATCACAGTTGCAAACTTTAACTTGCAATCAGTATCATTCAGTAGAGCAAATGGAACAAATGGAGATCTTCGTCTATAAGCACGGACTGAACTTCCTTTCTTTGCCGGCTCACTAGACATAAGAAACAAAAACACATATGGTTTGACATTATAAAAATGTATCACGAAAGACAGAGAGAAAAGAAATTGCATAAATAAAATTTTACTCAAAGAACACTGGTAAGATAAAGATACGCTGGCAGTTATAACAAAAATCTATTAAAATGCATAACTAATAACTATCAAAAGATTATTTAATAACACAAAAACTTTCGTTTTTAAAGCAATAAATGAAAGGATGATGAAATATTCTGCACAACTGTTATTTCTAAACCTCACTTTACTATCAAATTTCTAATTCACGTTTACGTTTCTAAGTCTTCTTACTGTTAGAATAATGAGTTAGAATGAGAGTTACTTTTTAAGGATGTACAGAAATGATCCTGCTGTAATACCGTATTACAAATTTGTAATATTAACAGTTCATGTTTTGAATAGTTTGGTGTTGTGTGACTTGTTAATCACCACGTATAAAATTATCACTTCAATGTAAAATTGATGACTCATTAGTAAAAACCAACAACAAATACTCATGTATCTTACGATACTTGACTTACAATAAATGAGAATCATTTGGTAACATAGCAAACAATACATCTTATTCAAGTTTGCCCCCAAAGGAGAAAGGTCCACCTTTTGAAAGCACTTGGGTCATAATGTTTTATTTCACTTCATTTACAAGTGATGACTTAATTTTATGTTAAATTAATGAAAAGTCTACAGAAAAATATTCAAATTGAATCTTGTGACTGAAATTCTATAAAATTTTTTTAAATTCATTAGTTCCAGGCCTTCAGAAACTAAACAGAAAAAGACGTCCTTGTATTTCGTTAAAGTGGGTTTAACAGTTCACACAATGTTCTGTGTTGATCTGTTAACATCATTACGTGCGAGAAAGCAAACATGCAGGTGTAATTAAATAGTTCTTGTGATATGTTTAAAAGAAAAAATGAAAACAACCATGCGTCACATGCTTTTACTTACTTAAATGTTGCTGATAGAAATTACAAAGAAATAAATGCTTAATGTAGTAAGAATTAACGAAATACATTAAAACTTACTACACAAGTAAAATAACATTCTCAATGAAAAACACATACCTATTTTTCTCGTATTCTTTGTAGTACTCTTCACTCCATGTTTTCTTTACCATGCTATACAGATCCAACAAGCTCCTGGTTACACAAATATTCAAGATATCTTCAGCTGAGGACAAGAGTTGTTTGATTATCTTCAGCACACAAATTTTAAATATCAGTTGTTAAACAAAATCTGCTTTTTGTTAGGACTGATTCATTTTCTGAACCAGTTAATATTTTTATTTTTGTTTTGTCTCCCTGTATTCACACCTAAAAGTTGATGGAACATTTTTATTATTAGACATAATGTGTGGAAAACAATATTAATGTGTCCTTGTATACACATTTCAACTCGACGTTACGACATAGTAATAAATACAAAACTTTATTAGCATGGCAATTGTTAAAAGATTTTTGCAATTTTACAAGAAAAACAAGCAAGTAAACATGAACTTCAAGACAACTTGTAGAATAAAATTTAAAATTTTAACAACTATAAAGAAAGTGTGATAAAATACTTGATGAAAACACAAAACAAAAGAGTGGAAAATCAAAGTTTCTTTTCACATAAGAATTTAAAAATTCTGTACTGTTGATTTAATAGTTCATTTTTTTAAATATGCAGCCAGTTTTAAATTATTAATATCCATTAACATCATACATCCAATACCTTGTTTGATTGCAAAATTTATCACTTCTGGTTGTATATATATTACTGTTATGTATTTGGTGACAATATTATTATTAACACAGATCAACAAATGTATTTTTTATCTCATTGCATTTTTAAATGCAACAGACTTAACAATAACATTCTATAAAGTAGAATTTGAATCACTGAAATATTCTGCTATTCCCATGACATTTGCTAATCTTATCCAATCCTTCAGGATGTTTTTCATAAAAGAAAATTTTCTTGGCTTTCAAACAGATTTAATTTAATATTAAAATTTTTTTTTTGAAGTGAACAGAACCTTAAAGAAACTATAAACAAATCCTCAGCCTGGAAGTTTTTTTCCCTATGAATTCTAAACTTCCCATTAGGTTCCTCTGTTCACTCTTCCAATTAGCCATTACCTCAAAAAACTACAAATTACTACTCAAACCACTTTATTTACTCTAATTGAGAGATAAGAAATGTGTTCAATTATATACTACGCCACTGGCTCTAACTACCTTCAATGTAGAGCTTCATTAATAATTATTCAGACCACACACTGTCCCATCATAAGAGGGTGAGAAAGGTCTGTTGTAACAAAATTCACAAACACAGAAGGGAAGCCACATGTAAAAAAGGAGAACAAGAACTGTTACATTTTCAAGGGTTGATAACATTTTAACAGAAAAAGTCTACAAAAAAAGAAACAGAAAACTGACATGTTGTTTATTTGTGAAATTCTTCGTAATTGTTCAGAAAAGAAAGACGGAACATTTTTTTTGGCAAGCAACAGAAAATCAGATGCTGTCTAATGAAAACATTACTCACAGAAATAAGATTAAGGTAATTTGTTCACACTCGGGTTGACTACTGTTATCTCAGTTGTCAAGACATAAACAGCCAATTTAAAGATTAATAGCTCTACAGACTAAACTTTAAACCATGAAAGTAACAGGATTAATTTATAGGTTTATTTAATAAGTTACCAAAAGATGACCATAGAATAGTATTAACCATGACAATTCGACTCTGAGTGGTCCTTAAATGAAACAAAAAGAAAAAAAATAGCTTATATCGGGCATTCTAAAAATTGATTTTCATGAGAATAAGTTTTTTTTCATACTATAATGTTAAAGATAACTAATAATCAAGAAATCTATAAAACCAGAAGCAGCTTCAGACACTTGAGAGATCTAGGATTGGGTTCACAGACGAGGATGTTTTTATGTTTCATTTCAGCATGATACTAATCTTTGCTTTCTATTCTGATTTTACAAAACATCAATTGTGGAATCAGGGAATTGTTAAATGAGATCAAGGAATGAGCTCTCGTGTTTAGTGATGCCTCTATGTAAAGGTAATGAGCTCCCGTGTTTAGTGAGGCCTCTGTGTAAAGGTAATGAGCTCCAGTGTTTAGTGATGCCTCTATGTAAAGGTAATGAGCTCCTGTGTTTAGTGATGCCTCTGTGTAAAGGTAATGAGCTCCCGTGTTTAGTGATGCCTCTATGTAAAGGTAATGAGCTCCCGTGTTTAGTGATGCCTCTATGTAAAGGTAATGAGCTCCAGTGTGCTTGTGTTTAGTGATGAAAATATTTTATCCAGACAAATTGTTGATGCCTTTATGTAAAAGTAATTTTGCAGTTGAGAAAGCAATTTGTCTGGATAAAATATTTTCATGCCATATATTATACATCTCTTTTCATGATTGATAACTTTTGAGACATTCCTACACAACATGAAGGACATTTATCTAGTAATATAAAACTGAACTGAAACTTACCATTCACTTTCATAGAGAACTTCTTATTGCCATATAAATTGGGGCCTGCTGACCATTCTGTTTTACATCTGTTAAATAAAACCACAGAAAATGATTAAATCTCATTACACCGACATTTTCTTTTTTTTTTTGTAACATTCCCTACCAGTGGGGACCACATAATGCAACAAATTGAATAAATTATGTTTTTTTATGCTACAAAATGTAGTTGGTTAAAGAGAAACAGCCAGTGTTCTGTGAAAATTTTTCATTTCTTCGATAGTTCTATTGAGAGGTAGACACCCTGTATCTCAGGACAGCTGGTACGGGTATTAACACTTTTATGGATAAAGCAGAAAATAATGTTTCGACTTTCTTAGGTTAAACATGTTTGCCACATGTGAATGTTTTCATGACTCATCCTTTTATTTTTTATTTTAAGATAATAGTTTTTTCACCATGTTTATATTCTTGTCATACATTCATTATTGTCACCTCAGCTGTTTGTTCCATGAAGACAAGGCTTGCGTTCAGTAGGGTATATATCTCGTGTTGATGAGAAACCGACTTGAAATAAAAATATATCTTGGGACAGCTGGTATGGTGAAGAAACTATTATCTTAAAATAAAAAATAAAAGGATGAGTCAAGAAAACATTCACATGTGGCAAACGTGTTTACTACACCTAATCTGAGGGACATCTGTCAAGGCTTATTTTAATAGCATGCTCTAAGATGTCCCTACAAACATTTTCATTAAAAGTGGGATCTTTAGATGACTACATCTGCTAGCTGGCATATTATTTCACACAGTTTATCATCATTGGTAGGAAATACGATGTGGTTGTGTAGTGATGACATTAGAAAGAAAAACTAAAGAACATACAGATGATGATTTTTACAGACACCGCTACCAGTCAGTGAAATCACACAATGAAATCTGTATGTGTATGAATCGTGTTGGTAGAATGTTAACATCAGTATCAAACAATATTATCCTCTTTATCTGCATTCAGACATAATGATGAAAAAGAAAAATATTTTCCAGCTTGTTCAAGAGTGCTTCCTCTGTTCTATTAACTTCTGAGAAGAGCAAGATACTTATAAGAGCAAAACTAAAAATCAATCTAGTACTGGTAATACCCTGTAAAGAGCAAATCTGTTGTGAAGATATAATAAACCACCTGGATACCCTTTGTGTTTATGACATTTTCAGCCATAATCCTGATAACATCTCAAGGGGTTTAGCCAAGAGATTTAGTTTGGTCCTAAATATGTATATTTATGTTTGTTTGTTTTGAATTTCACACAAAGCTACTTGAGGGCTATTTGTGCTAGCCATCCCTAATTTAGCAGTGTAAGACTAAAGGGAAGGCAACTAGTCATCACCACCAAATGCCAATTCTCAGGCTACTCTTTTATCAATGAGTAGGTGTATTGACCGTCACATTATAATGTCTCCACGGCTGAAAGGACGAGCATGTTTGGTGCAAATGGGATTTGAACCTGCAACCCTTGGATTACGAATCAAATGCCTTAACATGCTTGGCCATGCCAGGCCCAACATATATTTATATATGTTATTTTATAACAGTGCAAGACATTCTCTTCAAGATTAATGAAGTTAGGGCTTGATAGATTCTGAGAAACCAACAACTGTTTCAAACCGTTACTGAAGAACAACATTCTACAACTACAAACACATGTTGATCAAAGTTGGAGGAAAATCAGTATCCAAGATTGGATGGTTCAGTTCAACTCGTTTCTTTGTTGTCAAACATAAAGCTGCACAATGAGATCTATGTGTTCTCTGCTCAACATTATTACTGAAATACAGTTTTTTACTGTTATATAAGCCCTTCAGAATTACTACTGAGCAACCAGGAACCAAAGACAGGGGGAGCACTATGCACAGTTGAAGAGACAGCACTATTCAATGTGGTAATACTATAATTTAGCAAAAACTATCGGTAATAAAGTACAATAACATGGTAGCAACACTATTTCAAAAACTTTCTGCCCTTTATGTTCTAGGAAAAATCCCAGATTTTCCAACTCTCAAGAGACACGCCATAATTTTACCTATTTAATTGACACCACTTTAGCAAGTACTACAATTCAAAAATCACTAATAGCTTCAGAACACTTTACTTTATACAATGATCCTAGTGTAGTAAACAGTGTACCTCCATGGTTCAACAACAGGCTCCCACCCTGACAAGGCTCTGTTGTAATATGCTATGGAAAGCTGGAAAGTCGAAACACCCTCATTTGGAGCTTGCTTCTGCTGAACTCTCAGATCTGAAGATGAAGTAAAAATAAAAGAAATATTATCCTTATAAAACAGTATATTACTTTTAAATAAGATACTATTATTGGTCAAACCTTCATGTCAAAATGTTCATGTCTGCATAGGTGATTGGCACAACTCCAAAAGGAAAGAACCAAGAAACCTGAAATGAAAGTTTGCACCTGGCCATGATTATTTATCTATAAATGCATGCATGTGCATCTTTTATGTGAAAAAAACACACTTGTTTATCTTTTTAATGAGGCAAGCTAGCAAAAACCACATTAAAAGGAAGTGGTTCCTTGTATTACAAACAGATAACATAGACAGACAGACATGCAGATGTGTGTGTGTATGTATGTGACTGCCACAGCTTCACGAGGAAAAATTCAAGACACCTGAAATTTTGCACCCATACTAAGTGGACTCCTAAGACATGCACCTGCATACTATTGCTTATGTATTGGCGAGTGCACATGCTTGAATTTTTAATCAGACAATCTCGCAATAAAACCACATAGAAAAGATGTGGTTTCCTATATAACTTCTAATATATGCAAAGAGCAGTGCATTTTGGTAACAGTGCATTCTAACAACCACTTTTATATCATGTTGCTTAGCAATAAAAGTATAACCTATTACTGTTGTTAAGGGGTCACGTGTTGAAAGTACAAAATGGAATGCATAAACTATAAAATAAAAAAAAATTCCTTGTGTTCTAATACAGAAGCTCCATTAATTAAAGAGGTTTGTTTTGATCACTGAAGTTTAACAATCGAAAGACAAGTCAGAGGGAAGATTACCTTTATAAATACATCACATCCTGAAGAAGCAATAAAAGTATATATGTTATATTTTTTTTGCTAAACTGGGTTCAGAATGCACACACTAACAGAGCAATCTAAAGTAAATCAATGTAATAACCTGAATGAAGCTGGATACCACTTTTGCTGGTATGTAATTATTCCAGTTTTAAAACCCTCTTTCCCATGATTAAAAAAAAAAAAATCACAACACAACATTCTAATTCTTTCACTCTAACCAAGTTATTTTTCTAGTTTGGTCCTTCTACTCTCTCCAGTCATATACGAGGGCTGTCCAAAAAATACGCGGACTGACTTCATGAAACAAAATGTACTTTATTTAGAAGTTAGAGGTCTGGGACTCCTTCAAAGTACTCTCCTCCTCAATGTACACACTTATCCCAACAGTTTTTCCACTTGTTGAAACAGTCCTGGCACGCTTCTTTTGTAATGTCCTCCAGCTCCTTCATCGCATTTGCTTTAATCTTGGGAATCGTCTCAAATCTTCTTCCTTTCAAGGGTCTTTTAAGTTTGGAGAACAAGAAAAAATTGAAAGAAGCAAGGTCAGGTGAGTAGGGCGGTGAGGAAGAACAGTGATCGAGTGTTTGGCCAAAAACTCACGAGTTCTGAGGCACAAATTTCACAGCAACAAGGTGCATCTTCAATTTTACGGTCAAAATCTCGTAACAAGATCCATTTGATATCTCACACTCTTCAGCAAACTCCCTGACAATCAGACGTCGATTTGCCCACATCAGGGTGTTGATTTTGTCGATGTGTGGGTCTTCAGTTGACATGGAAGGACGTTCAGGACGCTCATCATCTTCAATGGACTATCGACCATCCTCAAAACATTGATGCCACTTGAAACATGCATTCCGCTTCATAGCAACATCACCGTAAGCCGTGTTAAGCATAGCAAAAGTTTCAGTTGCAGATTTTCCAAGTTTAACACAAAATTTCACAGCAAGTCCTTCAGGTCATTCATTCTGAAATCTGCCAAATGAAAAAAATCGCACTTCACTTAAAACTGCGTAGCTAATACACAAATGAAGATATCTTCAATCGAGAAATGGCATCGTAATCAGCTGATCTGTACCTACCTAGTGACACCAAGCGGATTCCCCTGAAACCAACTGGAGCTGCGCAATTCAAACAGTCCACGTATTTTTTGAACAGACCTCGTATTTATTTCTTTTTAAGTTACATTAACTAACCAAATAACATTTTTGGTCCAAACTATGTAATAGATACTTGTTTTGAAATTCTGCAAGCAATTATATTTTTCTAGATTTGTTAGTATGTGCGTGTCCTCGAATCTCAATAGTATGAAGAAAGATGTTTGAAAAAATTATCTCCAAGGAAAAATGTATTGGTTTTGTTTTTGTCACACAGGTACTACATAGTATACCTTGATAACATGGTTTTCTTTGTAAATACAAAAAAATTTAATGGGTTTCAATACAAATTGCCATAAATTTTGTGAAGGTCTGAATTTTAGCTTTACAGTTTTAAGATTCTAATAATATATTTTGCTTAGATAACGTTAAATTACCATTTTTGACTATCAGACAGGGGTAGCGTATTTTTTGTTAAATATGCCTAATTAGCCTCAAGTATTACCCGAATACTTTAAGTTCTCAATTATGTAGATCCATCAGTTAGCTAAATATGCATCTTTTGTCAGCATCAAAACTAAAACAGTAAACGTGCATGTATTGTGAGACTACAACATTGGCTTTATTATAGTTACACAGAAATATATACAGTGTGCCTAAGAAAAATAAATAATGAACAAATTCTAACACAAGTCAGAAAAATTTAGAAGATTAATAAAGTTCAACTGAACACATTAAAGTTAGATTAACATGGATAAAATTTTTCAGTGAAGAATTTAAACTAGTGTCCAAACATCACAGCTATAAAATATCTCTAACTTTTCTTGTACAAGAATCCAACTGTGAATTTAAACAGACTTCTCAGTCAGAGCTCACTACTCCTCATAATACCAACCTCTGACAGTCAGTTCCAAAAGAGGAACATCAGAATCTTTGCAGTCATCAATAATACACAAACACCCACATCCAAGTCTCAGTTCCATCATTTCAATGTTCATTCTCTTCTCATTCTTTGGCTCAGACTTGAGCGATATGGTTCCAGTAGGAGAAGCATTTGATAGCAGCCACAAAGCAGCATTGTTGAGCTGTCCATCAGACATTTCTAGCGCTTTAATACAATCAGCCTGTGTAAAGCCAGTCTCCTGAAGTGATCGGATACTTGATTCTGCAGTAAAGAGTAAAACCTACATTTTTATATCAAGGATAAGAGAACTGGTGTAAAACGAAAACGTGAAACAGAGTACATTTTTCTTTGGTCATACGTGCACTTCTGTTCTGTTTATAATGGTTTAAGTTATCATAAAAAAATGTTTCATTAACTGAGAGGGTAATATTAGTGATCTCCATCCAGCATGGAAGAGGTAGAAGTTAAATCTCACTGAATCAACTGATAGTAGAACTCACCAAAGAGAATTATCTAACACACATCTACATTACCTTAACACAGGTTCCCTTTGTCAGTTTTACTTGTCACTGATTGGATAATTTTATAACAAAGTCAAACTGCTGTAAACTCACAGATGCTAATCACAAGTTTTTGCGTGTTTTTTTTCTGGGAAAAATTGTGCTAAAATTTTGATCAAGTGGTAAGCAAAATTAGCTACTTAAAGATCTTAAAATAGCAAGGTGGTCAAGTGAAAACATTTAATGTGAAGGAATAATGTTAGAAACCTTTGACATTTGTTACCTTTAATTCATCATCATTGTCTATAATGAATAAAATAAAAACTGCACTAATTTTCTAAGTTTATTATCATCAAAAATCTTATTAATTTTTTACTTACTATTGCATCAGCAGGAAATTTTACTAATATATAACATTAATTTATGGAACTTTGCTACACAATTGTAGGGATCACCAGCTCAACATGTAGTAGATTGTTGGGTCACTTTTAATGAGAAATTTTCTGAAACTATTTTCTAACTATCGATTTTATTTTTATCAGTACACCCATAACTTTATGATTGAATATTTAATGTTCCAATTTTGTTTTTTTAAAACCACGGAAAGTGAAGTTGAATTTGCAACAAACTAGAACTTGTAAGTTACTTTGTAAAAGAGATAATGTACTGTAAGTCATAAATCTTGATTAACATTTCAGATTAGACTTCCCTGTTATCAACACCACAAGGTAAAAAAAGTGGTTGAAAACCAAGTATCTTGACAAAAACATGACCAGTGACTGTCAGCATACCTGGGAAACTTGGAAAATGATTCTTATTAGACACTTTTGCTGTGTTAATACCAGTCTGTTGTTGGATTGATTCAAACATCTGTAGAAACATTTGCATGTCGTAGTACGAGAGCCTCAGGTTCAAATTGTTAACTGACACCTATAGTAATAAACACAGAATATTAGAATTAACTACTATGAAAAACAAAGAACGTAACAAGTAGATCAAGAACGACAGAACAAAAACAGTAAAACAGAGTTATGTTCTATTAATTACACACCACTAACTAGAATGTTTCATTAAAAAAGTGTGTCACCTCTAAACACTCCATGCATAAAATTATATGAAACATAATGGAAATTAAGGTAAAATTAAAAGGAATATAAAAACTTATTTCAAACAGTTTGCAAGCACAGATAGTGAATATCTCCATTAATATAAAAACTGAATTCAAGAAATTCGACAAATCATTAATTCAAAGAGATATTGCCATTTGTTTGTTTTCAGATACTTCCACAAAAACTACAAATGCTCCATCTGTGCACATTATCCTTCACTTTGAACTGACTGACTAAAAGGAAGCCAGCTAGGTAGCATCACCCACAACTAATTGTTGGGCTACCCTAACCAATTTAACTGTTGCTCTTACAATTCACCCACATTAAAGCTTCAGAACACTTTTTTTTTTGGGGGGGAGATATGTCTTCAACCAAGAACCCTTAGATTCATAGCATGACATAATCAGAAATGTTTAAACTAACCATAACGCAAAAAATGATTAATTCTTACTGGTATTATACGACTGTAAAAATAAAAATAATGAACTACAATTAGTTATACACCTGATAAATATGTGTTAGCATTTACCAAAGAGCACCAGAAACATTTAAAAAAACTCAAAAATACAACACCATAATGAAATACGTGAACCAAAGGAAATGTGTTATTCAAGAAAAATGTTCGTTTTATTCTGTGTATGGCAGAGTCAAACTGGTGGTGTTAATAGCCATTGAATGCTTTCAGAACCAAGTAAAGTGACATTAGAAAAAACTTGAAGATATACAGAACTAAAGCCTAATTATCATCTTAGAATAATTTAAGAAAGATAGATATTAAAAACATCCACGTTCTTATTTTAAACAGTAAATAATATGACAATGTTATTACCTCCAAGGTATGACCAGTGCTATCCAGCTCAGAATATAATCTTTTATACGACGGCGATGATAATTTCTGAACAACGTCCACATTCACAGTTACTGGATCAATAATAGAGAGAGCCGTGTCTTCCTCCAAACCAAGGATACAAGAAAATACTTCCAAGTTTTGAAGAATGCAGGAGAGTGGCTTATCTAAGGAGCAGGGTTTGAAGGCAATAACAGCAGTGGACTAAAGAAAAAAATGTTGAAAAAATTATTAAAGGAGAACAATTATCTACAATAATCATAATGTAAACAGAATTAGGTAACCAAATAATCATAATGTAAGCAGCTTCAAGGTAACCAAATAATCATAATGTATGCAGCAGTTTAAGGTAACCAAATAATCATAATGTATGCAGCAGCTTAAGGTAACCAAATAATCATAATGTATGCAGCAGCTTAAGGTAACCAAATAATCATTATGTATGCAGTTTCAAGGTAACCAAATAATCATGATGTATGCAGCAGCTTAAGGTAACCAAATAATCATAATGTAAGCAGTTTCAAGGTAGCTAAATAATCATAATGTATGCAGCAGTTTAAGGTAACCAAATAATCATAATGTAAGCAGTTTCAAGGTAACTAAATAATCATAAGGTATGCAGCAGCTTAAGGTAACCAAATAATCATAATGTAAGCAGTTTCAAGGTAACTAAATAATCATAAGGTATGCAGCAGTTTCAAGGTAACTAAATAATCATAAGGTATGCAGCAGTTTAAGGTAACCAAATAATCATAATGTATGCGGCAGCTTAAGGTAACCAAATAATCATAATGTATGCGGCAGCTTAAGGTAACCAAATAATCATAATGTATGCAGCAGCTTAAGGTAACCAAATAATCATAATGTATGCAGCAGTTTAAGGTAACCAAATAATCATAATGTATGCAGCAGCTTAAGGTAACAAAATAATCATAATGTATGCAGCAGCTTAAGGTAACAAAATAATCATAATGTAAGCAGTTTCAAGGTAACCACAAGTTCTATGCAAATAAATTATTTTTCACTTAAGAATGAATAATAAATACAAGATCATGAAATGGAATTATACTTTATAGTTATTTGTACAAGTTGCTGTTAAACTGCTTTTCACTTGTAAAGAAACTTTTCTACAAAAAATAATTCAGAACAAAATCTGAAACAAACTAACTTTATTGACATCACAAGTTAGAAGTGAATTTTCTTCATTAAAACCAGATAATTCTAATCATTTCTACAATAAAAAAAGCATTTCAAAAAGTTAAAAATATGAAAAGATTGCAAATAGTATTAAAATTTCACTAGTTTTTTTCTATAGAAATCAGGCTATGAGTAAACTCTGATGAGATATAAAGTATTTAGTATTTCATATAAAATAATTGCAGTTACATCTGAATTACAGAATTTGATAAAAATGTCATTGAAATACAGTTTGATGTTTAAAAGAAAACAAGAAAAAATAAGAACAACTGTATTAAGTGTTCTTCAAATAAACTTCACCATTATCTAAATTAAATTATGAGACTACTCATGACTTACTTTAAGAATAACAGCACTTGTGTCCCACGTAGCTGAGTCTTCAATAACAACCAGTTCTGTGTCTGTAACATTTAGACTGAGTTCAAAAGGAACTTCATCCTATGTTATGAAAAATATTCTGAACATTAAAAAACATCTGAAACAAATATATAAAAAAACAAGTTCATAAACTATGCAATAATTATGTTTAAAGAATGTTTATACTAATAAACAGATGTACCTGTACGAATCCTGTCCTTCTAGAATATTAAATGTTAAAGAAGATAATCCTGTAAACACTAAACGCAAGACAACAGTGCCACTAATGTATCATGATTCAGGTCAGTTGTACAACTGTTTTCAACTTTTCAATATATTTAACAAGATGTGAAGATTCTTCTTAATAGAAAGCATTTGGAAGAATGTGTTTAAAAATTCAATAATTTATCACCTTCTAAGCTTTTTCATTTTAATACTATAGTTTAAGTGTCAAAATTATGTACATTTCATTTTGGACCAAAAGCAAAAATAAAATCTGACACAGACACACCAGAGTTTGATATAATTCGCACAAAGTTTACTTCAAAAATAAATAAGAAAGGTAATTTGTGTAACTGACCACTTTAATTTGTATCATAATATCTACTAAACGGAAATCATGAGAGATTTCTTCTCACATATAGTAAGCATAATCTAGATTTATAACAATGTAGATCTAAATATTTTAAAAAGTATAAACAATGAAACACATAGTTTTACCAAATTAGCTATTTGTATATTTGATATTAATACGTATTATAAGAAACTGAAAAACAACAACAAAAACATTACAAAATACAAGCTTCTGGTACACAATAAAATTTACAACATAAATAAAAAAAATATGAATTGTATTTAATGTTTTACAGTACTGTTTATTTATATATGACCATGATTGTATCTTAACGATTACTCATTAGGCTAAAGTACTTTTCACATTAATCACATGATAAACAGATTGAAAAATAACAAACAAACATACTTCCCACTGAAAGAAAGTGCTTTGTTAGTCTAACAGTTCTGGACAGTGAAATATTTTAAATTTTCTTGTTTAACACATAGACAGAAATAATGAATTTCCATCGTTTCATCTTCTTCCTTCTTTGAAACGTTTTTCAAGCAACTGCCATTCTTTCACTTCTTCATTTATGACTTTAGGATTTTATGGAGTGAGAGGTCAAACCCCAAAAACTTGTATTATGGGTGCTTGTGTAGTCACATTTACAACAGACAAGACTAAAATTAGCACAAACATATATTTTCATGCATTAAATAACACATGATAAAGGTTGACTTGCTCATTGTTTAAGGATAGATAGTGTATCATTCTGGAGATTTGGGTCAATTACTTGGCCATACTGTGACCAATTTACATGAAATTTGACACAATGATAGTTTTCTACATATCCCATACATACAGATACAAAAATGTGCAATGTACCTATTTTGAAGAGTAAAAAGGTAACAAAAAATAATTTTAGGAGTTTTTGGTCCATTACTTGGTCATATTTAGACCAGTGTACATGGGATTTAGTACAGAGATAATTTTTGCAGGTCCCAAACAGATGTAGAAAATATTGGAATTTTTGTCTTTAGCTCAATTTTTCAGAAAGAAAAAAGAACAGAAGGGTTTTGTGAACGATAATGTGGAAGTGATTTGGTACAGAAACACTTTCTTGCAAGTTCCAAGCTGTGATATATAGTTTTTGACTTTTCAGCATTTTTCACAATATTTCTGGTGTTGATATCAGCCTTGGTAAGATTGTGTTGCAGAGACACGTATTGACCCACGAATCTTAGTCTCTTTAACTGATAAATAAGTTACACGTGACCATTAACATACATGTATTACAGGATGAATTAATATTTACACATAAGCCGTACAGGGTAAAGAATCTTTGAATGTGAAGTTAAAAAAAACAAACAACAAAAATTATTCTGGATCACTTACTTTCTCTTGAGACGACCTTGTAAAAACTGAGGACTGCCTGGTGCTTTCACCAAGGCTCAGATGAGCAAGAGGGGCCTTGCTTCTATCTATCAAAATCAGCCATAAATCTAGTGTTATAAAATTTACTCTAAGAACATCTGTATTACAAATAACAATTAAAACAAAATGGGCTAAAATACAAAGGTGAACACAGCAGGTCTAAAAGGTCAGTCAAACCTCCCACGAGAACATACATTTAGCACATTATTGCCAGATGAAATTATTGAAATAGTAACATCCAGAAATACACCAACTGTGTTCAGAAGCCATGTGTCCGTGCTGTAAAGTACAATATTAATGTTACAAAAGCTTATTAAAATGTAATTTTTTTTACTTGTTACATGCAAAATTTATACTGAGTTCTATAAAAAAAAATTTGTTTTCACCATTTTAAAACAAATAAGAGAAGTTAATTCATTTATGACAGGTCCCAATAAAATATGAGTGATGTTGCACAAAATATTTTCATGACGAAAAAAAATGATACCAAGTTCTTCAACACTGAAGTAACTTCGTACATTAAAACTCTTTTCACATTTTAATAGAAACAAAAACCATAGAACAGTGAAAATCAGGTACCAAGTGGCAAACTATACATAACACATAATGTTATTCCATTTGAAACATATTTAACCTTTTTGTTGGGAGTTTAGTAAACCCCTAAGTTATATTTAGATAGTTACAGTGCACCTGCTTAGGGCAATAAATGTTCTCGATGTTTATAGTTTTTACATAAACAGCCATCCAATTGTTAAAACTATATTTCATTGAAAATTACTTCCAAATTTTATGTTGTAGCAGCAATTTTTGAGGTACATTTTCTGGATGGCATGCCACCGAATTCCTGCACCGTTAGCACGACCTACACGTTGATTATGCACAATATGTGCTGGCTTTTGATCTCACAAGAATTAGAAACCCTCCTTTCAAATATTCTGTATACAAGCCTGTATATATGTATATATACATAAAATTTACATAAATTGTAGTCCACAAACACTTTCTTTCAGCAATATTCTGTCGTATTTTATCTAGCACAGTAATTAGATAGAGAAAATATATATAATACTTGCATAACTATTTACCACACAGTAAAAAAGAAAAACAAAATTTATGTTTGTAGCAATTACTGGACAAAATTCTTGAGTGACAATTGTTCCATTAGTAGTGAGAAGAAATGACTTGGATAAAAAGTAATAAACAATAAATTAACATGTTTAAATAAACACATTATTCTGTTTTATTTTATACAAAATATCAGGTAGACATCCTTCACGAGACATTAAATGTCATGTCACCTAGAAACTAGACAAAGAAAAATTTGTTGAAGGGTTACATGTAGATATGAACTGTTTTGTCTTCAGAGATAATTACACACTTCAACATTAGGTTTTACTGTTTAAATATCATTAGGTTTCAAGTAACTTGAAAGTAGAGAAACAAAAATCCTAACACACATATTCTTAATTTAATTTGACCAAGCATACTTTTCAGTAATTTTACTTGAATATCACAGAAGGTTGAGTTAAACAAACCTAGCATCACTGGTTTGTCTGCCGAGGTTGAGAGAAACTCCAGCACATATTTTAACCAATCAACAATTCCCATAACTCTCATGTTGTTTAACAAAATAGTGAAACGAGAAAAGTCATGAGTGGATCGATAATGTACTTCCACCTGAAGAGGAGAAACTTCCGACTTGTGTTTGCTTGGTTGTAAAATGTTTGTGAACAAGTTTGGTCGTGTATTTGCTGGGGCATCTAATCAAAACAAAACGTCAGTTAACTACACCAAGTCAGAATTAAGTAAAACTATATATAAAGTTCATCAATAGCCTTAAAGCCATTTAAATAAAATACTAACTAGTCAAAACAGTATTTTTAAAGTACTGGTTTAAAGACTAAAAAGCCAGTTGACCATTGAAAACAAAAGGCCTAAAACTTGGAATAAAAATCAAGTTTACTGCAAATGTCCACTCAATCCTATTAATTTGAGCATTACAGCTCAAAATCAGTGGGCCATAAAGATAGAATTTTGATTCTGTCTTCTGTTCCCTTCGAACCACTGACCAAAAAATTTTTTAATCAAACTGGAGCTTATTAAGTGACTTGTTATATTGATTGAAAAAACTTCGACACTGACTTGTGATAGAT
Source organism: Carcinoscorpius rotundicauda (assembly GCA_011833715.1). Classification (NCBI taxonomy): domain Eukaryota; kingdom Metazoa; phylum Arthropoda; class Merostomata; order Xiphosura; family Limulidae; genus Carcinoscorpius; species Carcinoscorpius rotundicauda. Next base: position 126,011,622 of record CM022394.1, on the reverse strand, counting down.
AAAAAGAACTGAAATTGTTATTTTTATCAACTTTGATTTGAGCTGCAATAGACAAATTAAGGGTAATAAGAAAAAAATAAACCATGAGTAGTTAAAACTTGATTTTTATGACTTTTTGAATTGTAAGTAAATTATAACACTATTCAATAGGATAGCAGTTAAGAAATTATCAGTTTAACTGGGAAAATCTAATTAGGCTTTGAAGTTTATTTACTACTTCAATTCAATAATCGGAAAAAAAAAGGAAAACACACTAATCCTATTTTAAAAAGCCTGAAATATGTGTTTATATTAAAAAACAGTTTAAAATATTTTAACAGCATTTTCAGTTACTCAGCTGTATACAATAGCACATTCACAGAAATGCCTTTGCCTGGTGGACATCTGTTACAAGAATTTATAAATTTGTAAAAGCCAGAAAGAATTTGAGTTGCACATTAAGCTCTCCTATTAGATAAGTAACCATTCTGATTATATTTACTCTGGTATTTTTGGATATAGAAGATAATAAAACTTGTTGCAAATAATTATGTTAAAAAGTAAAATGAAATCAGATGTTCTTGTATTTTCATTTGTAGGATGACTTTATTGATAGATGTATGTTACTAACTGTAAGACTATTGAATTCTCAGAATTTTGGAGAAAAGGTGAAACATAAATTTTCATTCCCTTTTGCGCACACACACACACACATAAAAGAAATACAACAAAAACACTACCTTGATATCTTGTATCTGAAACTCTGATTTCATGAGATACAAGATCGACATCCTTGCTCTGATCAGAATATCCCTCAAAAGATAAGCGAGACTTAATAAAGTTGAATTTTGCTAACCGTGATTCGCAGTTTGCACACTGAGGGTGTGAATTTCGTTCCACTAGCTCAACTATCACATTCATTAAATCCATGTGAAAAGCTATGGATGTCCAGGTCTTTCCAGATTTTGTCTACAAATAAAGGTTACCAATATATAAGAAATCACAAAATAACGAGTATGAATATTTTAAAAATTGTCTTCCTTATTGATAAATTAATACACGTATAATTGAGAAACAATGTTAACAGTATGGAATAAAAATTACATAAACTATTCTGTTTTACAAAAAATACAAATTTCACATTTTTACTTGAAAGTATTGTGCAAGTGGAAATGAAAACAAATGGATCAAGAGCATATTAGAAGCATAAGAACCTGGAATCCTGGCTCTTCTAATTTTTCTATGGTTGTTAGGAACTGTTCTAAAGGTTCTCCCAAGTTATGGTCTAAAATTCCACGAATCAGTTTGTACTGGGAAAGGTCGACAGTAAAGTGCACTGAGGAGAAGCTGCCCACAACTGTTATGTCTGGTACTGGAAGAAACATGAATTAACAAGGAACTTCAGTCAATAAACATTAACTTTTAGATCTGATCGAGTAGGCTTATAGCTTATCTATCTAAAAATACTTAAGTAAATAAACAACTCTAAATTTGTAACATCCACTATTAAACCTGTTGTTTAATTGTGTGTACAGATTACTGGTACGAGTAAAACAAGTTTACTACAAAAATAAACAATGCAATGCATCTCTAAAAATTATTGCAAGCCAACTTTTTCTTGTCAATGATAAAATCTCCTTAACTACATACATAAAGATCTCGATTATTTCTTTTAAACCAGCAAAAATTTTGAATTAAAAAGAATTACCTGTAGATTTCGCTTTTCTTTTGGGCCCTAATATAACAATTTACCACACAAACATTTTTAATGTACCTAATTATATGTAAAGATTAAAAACTAAAGCTCAGGTGATGTAAAAACAAAAGCTAAACACAAACCACTATGACTGATGGCACCATCAAGATTCCTCTCAACCTGAAGCTTTAGCATGAATTTTTCTTTGAGTAGTTGACCACCCTGTAAAAACAAACAAACCTTTGTTAATGCAACAGAGTTCGAATTTCTGAAAATATGGATAGCCTGAACTGTACTTTCCATAATTATTAAGCCTTTTGCAACAGACATCCTTTACCCTGCATGCCACAAGGTTTTTAGGGACTTACATTAAATATTTAAACTACTTTTTTGTTATACCAATTAATATAGCATAAAATCATTGGAAATAATCCATATTTATGTTTAATGCTACATTATTTACAGCCAAATAGAAAGCAAAGGTTTTCATCTATCAAGTGACATACTGTATTATGTTGTTTTCTAAAGAGAGAGTGGTGATTTTCTCTTTTAGTACAAGTTTCATTATCATAAAAAAAGATACAAACTGGGTGAATTTTTAATTACTCTTGCATGTTATTATTTTTTGTTCTTTGGACATTATTTAACTGAATAAAATTTATTTAGTCTATTATTACTACTAGAATAAAAATTTAGGGTTAAGTTTCATCAACACCAAAAAAGACCTGAATAAGCATATTATTTCTTCTTTATGTATACATGCATGTTCTTTATTATAATTGTAACTAAAATGTAAAAATAGAAATCTCTTTAGGTTAGTTAATTTTAGATTAGGTAAAACACTCAGTAACACAATGAAATGTTTTACAAGGCATACATGCTTGGAACAGCTTGTGGATAATATAATTCAAAAGCATAACGTTAGCTCTACATTTCCAAAAGCTTTTTTACAACTTACAATGGCATGAATTATTGCTAAATAAAGTATATATACTTGAATAGTGTTAAAAGTTTAAAACTACTTAGAATAAATGAATGTAGTTTCATGTTACAATCTGAAGTCATTTTAAAAAAAAACAAGGGTAATTTAGGTACATTTTGATTTTAGTGGTTACAATGTTGGTCAAATCAACCTACCTTATACAGAATTATGACAGGGAAAATTAAATACGAGATTTTTGAGATGAAGTATATTTAATTTTAACATGAAAATCCCTTTGCACTCAAACTAGTAAAAAAAACTTGATATATTCAGAGGTAAATCTATTTCTAGTTTACTGAAAATACTTCACAAAAAATCTGATTTTTTTGTATGTGAAAAACTTAATAGTTTAACGATAAATTTTGTGTAGAGATATATACTATTTTGAAACTTGTTAGTATCAAAACTGTAAAGATTTTAAACGAGTACAAACTGGTCATGTGGTCAGTTAGTTTGACTGAGCTTGTGTAGAAAGAGATTTGAAAGTAGTTGGAAGATACAATTATAAAAAAAACCTTTTGCTAAAATCGAAATGACTTCATGACTTTAAACAATTAAGTTCATGAAAAATATTCATCCTGACTTACTACAAACAATTCCCATGCTTCAACTTTACAGATTTTTAACATTCTAGAATAGCTATTAATATTTTGCATTATATCTCAACAAACATCAAGTTATTACCTTGTACATTGTATACCTCATCTTTCCAATAATTAACTTCATAGAGTAATTTCTAATAATCAGTAATAAATTATAACACTCAAATCTAAGCACATCTCACTTTCTGATAAAATGTAGGGTAATCCCAATTTCAACACAAGTTACTGATGCTTAGCAACATATCGGACTAGTTGTAAATCTGAGGTAAAAATATCAGCAATAGGTTATATAAAAAATTTTACGCTATGTTTACACTCAGGATTAATTTCTAAACTTTGAAATTCATTCAAAGTCCAGTGTGTGATCTTGAATATCATGTTGTTAGGCAAAAGAAATTCATTCCAGAACATAAATTTGATGATAATTATAGCCTTTGTTATGTGATGACACCGTTTAGAATTGCAGCTATCACTTTTATGATACTAATAACAAAACTGTTTTTTTTCTGTCATCAAAGTTTCCCTTTTCCTTTAAATACTTCCTATTCAACAAAATGGTGTGTTTGAATCTTTATCATCAAGCTAAAATGTATTATGTATTATTATCCAGTACTGTTTGATCACAACATTAACGATTTAATCTCATTAAACTTTGTCCAAATATCCTGTTAGACTTACTAGAAAAACTACAGACACGTTACACAAACATGCTCAAGTCTCTAAATTTAAAAAAAAAAGAATAAAGATAAAAAACAATAAAGGAACAAATTCTAAAGAGAACAGTGCTTGCCAAGTCAGTTAACAGAGAAGACAGAAAACAATGAGACACTTTCTAAAATACCAAAAACAATTATGAATATCTGGATTACCTGATGGCAAATTAAATAGGAAGGAAAATGAAGGTCTGCTATACAAAACTTGTCACTATCTACGACCTCTGCTGAATATGCTTTGTGTTCGTAACTCGGATAAGAAACACCTCTACTGGTGTGGACAGCAGAATAAAGAAACATATCAGATAGCTCCACATTCATGACATCAAGTAAGCACACATGATTTTCAGAAACTGTAAGAGATATTGAAACCGAAACATATCAGATAGCTCCACATTCATGACATCAAGAAAGCACACATGATTTTCAGAAACTGTAAGAGATATTGAAACCTTCATTACAGTCTGTAATATTTCAAAACTTACTGTTCTCATTATACTTATTACAAAATATTCTTAACACTCCTACAAAAAGTGGGGCCTAATAGGCCCCAGAGCAACTTGAAAGGTTATTAATATTAGGCTAATAATTTTGTATTTAAGTGAAATTGCCATTAAAATATAAAGTGATAGGGTCAGTTAATAGGCCCCACTTTTCATAGGAGTGTTAAACAAAAATTGTGGACATTTTTATAATAAAATGAAACAAATAACTAAACACACTCTTAAACTCCTCTCTGAACACCAACAGGTGTAATTCACAAAGAGTGTAACTGTTTATAACAAACCCATACAAAACACAGGTTCCTATTTAAGGCTGTCCAAATACATGCAGTACTGGTTACTTTACTTTTTTCATTATTAAAACTGTACAATTTCATAACTGAGTTGCTTATCTTTTAACGCTTGAAAGTTTCTTTCAACTTTCAAATTCTGTGTACAGAGTCTTAAGGTTTAGAAATGCAAATTCTTATTAGTCATGAGAAAAGATTTTAGTTTTAATTATGATCACAAGATTGTATTACAACTTGTATTTTATTCATTAATTATAATTATTCATTACCAAATTTAGACATTCTCTGACAACATTCACTGATTACACATGCTGCAGTCTAGATGGAAAAAAAACTCATCTTACTTCTTTAGATAATCCTGAAACTTAGGAATTTAAATAACAGTTTGAAAAATCGTGAAAAAAACTAAGTCAGATATTCCAAGAATCTGGCAAGAAATATACATTTTTTTCTTCTGTTATCTGATTTCATTACAAGTTCAAAAATGACAACTGATGTTAAAGTAAGCCATCAAAAACTGGTACTGATGTTAAACATGAGAGATCAAGTTCTTCACTTTGAATGAGCAATTATACAAAATAGTTCAGAAATTAAACACAAAAAAATTTGGAATTCAAATGCAGTAATGAATAAAGTTCAGACAAACTTATATGGCTTTAGTTTTATTAATACAAGCGTTTGTTGTTTTTTTATTCAAATGGTACTTTTTATTTCAGTATCTACAACTAATAGACTACAATCTCACCCTGATGCAAATTTGCTACTCATTCACCATCATCACCATAAATAAAAAGTTAAAACACCAATAACATATTCAAGTGTTAGAGACAGAACTCACACAAATGTCATGAATAGCTATATTTACTTTTGAGAAAAGTAAACAATAAATTCTTACGTACGTGATGTAGCAACAAAAGGTTGTCTTGATATTTTCTCTTCGCTGGCATTGTCAAGACTTCCATATACACTCGCAGTCATCGGATCAGAAGAAATGGGACTTCTTAATAATTCAGTAAAAAGAACAGTTAAATGCAAAATGAAAATTATAATCACATAATCTGTTTAAGGAGATGAGTTAACAAACATTGTTTCATTAACTAAAAACTCTGAAAAAAAGGCCATAAGGAAAAAACTCATAAATACCCTAACTGATTTATTAAGGAAAGAAATGAAGGAAAGATAAACAACAGCTGTTAAACAAAATAAAAAAACTGAGTCTGATTCACCAACATACTTGTCTTCAGGAGAAGGAGATTTCTGCTGGATGCTAATGGTTCCAGAACTTCCGGAAAACAGAAAGCTGTTAGACACTGTTAACTGTCCTAGGTTACCAACCAACACTTCCTGGGAGAAATGACTGTGAGGTACAACAATCACAGGAGAAGCTGCCTGTATATCCACCAGGATACGAGATCCACGGATAACATCGGGATTCACCTTTTATTTTAAAAACATCCACATATTTTAAATTGCATTATGTGGGTTCAAACAACCCAGAAAAAGATCAATAAAACTTGTTTAAATAAAATATTATTCTGTTGGAAACTTGAGAAATATGCATATATGTATTATTATTTGTCACTTCCTATTTTAAAGACAAACTAAATTATTTTAGTTAGAAAGTAGTGACAAAACACTGTCATTAGGCTTAACATAGCACAAATAAGATTTACAGTTGCATTGACAAAATCCTGAATATGTCTAAAAATTGTTATACTTTTATTACATAATTCACTGGTTAGGCCATAGTTAAAGTACTGTGCATGTGTGTTTTCAGTCTTAAATGACTTACTTCAGAAATGACACTGACTTGTTGGAAAAGGTTCAGAGATGAAAATATTGTCGTATAAGATCTTTGGACCTGTTCTCTCTTGAAACAAGAGAACTTAGAATGGATGTGATTATTGAGATGATAATATTGTTAAGGAGATTAACAGTACTGATACACATTTTTTTCGTATTTAATAGTAACAATGGAGGATTAAGAGTAGGAGTCATCCACAGTTAACCTTTGTTTTTCTAACAGGGTGTTTCACCTTTGGAATTAACTGACTTTATGGGTGCAGTTAATTTAAGAAAGTTTAGGTTTGGTTGTTACAGAGTAAAGCCACATTGGGCTATCTGCTGTGTCTACTGCAGAGAATCAAAGCCCAGATTTTAGCACTAAGTCCACAGACTTACTTGCTGGGCCACCAAAGAACAAAAGAGTTTTAAGTGAAAGCTTTTAAAATACAAGTGAACAAGAACTGGTTTTGAGGATTTACTTTTAATTTTAAAGTTTAGTTTAGTAGATGAAATGTCCTGGACAAACAAACAGGTCTTAAGTTTTACCCATAATAGCTCAAAGTGCATGTCACAACCTCTTACAAATTACATTCAAGAAATAATCAACCTTATTAAGAGTATATATAAAAATGAATAAGCTTGACATAAAAATATACAAAATCAAGTTTTAATATCACATACATTTGAAGTTCTTAGGTTCATAAGGAAGTATTTAAAAAAAAATATCATCTCTCCTACTATGAGAATCGTAACATTTGTTTTCCATGTCTCCTTCCTCTAACTGAAACTAATTTAGCTCTTTTGACAGATGTGTGTTATTTATTGTGAATTACTTATTACAATATAGATATTACTAAGGTAAAGTCTAATTCTATAACTTTTAATCTTATTTATTTAGACATAAACTAGAAAGTCATATCCACTTGCCACCCCCCACCTGTAACATACTTTTTTCCACGAATTACCAGTGCACAAGTGTTCCCTCTCACACTTGTATTACATTTTTCTTCTCTAATATTTTATATTACATTATTTGTATCCAATACAAAAATAAAAGTTTTAATTTGAAAAGTAAAACATTATACTGCATTTTTTCCAGTACAAATTGATGTCTATTTCATATTCAGTTTGAAAGCTTTTCTTATAATGTCCAGATTGAAAAGCTATAGGCATTATTCTAAGGCAATTATGCTCCAGTAGAAAATCGGTAAAATCCAGATAGTTAAGGCATTGTTTAATTTATATGTTATTATTTGTAAGAAAACTAAGTTAAAATTTTAACTCAAACCACAGCAAAAAAAAAACAAAAAAAAATTAAAGGTAAGTACTATATTTCTTGTTTTTCATTCATGCCATTTATGTATTATTATACAAGTAATTAAAATCTAAAAATGAGATATTAACAGGATAGATTTGGTAAAATAATGAATAAAAAATTATTCACCAGGTATGCTTAAACGTGGTTCATGCACTACATTATTGTACACATTCACCAAGTGTTTAAAGCTTGTTTGGAAAGACAATTAGCTATACATAGTTCAAAGGGCAATAAAACAATAAGAACAAATATAAATGGACGTCTACTGTTATAAGTCTTAAGCTATTTAGGATAAACAAATGTAGTTTCCTGTTATAGTCTATAGTCATTCCAGATATATAAAAAATAGTAATTATACTTTATTTCCTACTTTTTTCTGATGGTTACAACTTTGGTCAAATTGACCGAGTCTGTATACAGATTCAGTACATAAAAAAATGCTTGATATTTATTTCAGAAGTTTTAGAAGTTGCCCCAAATAAAGATTTCAAACTATTTTTAAACTTAACTTCAAAATCACTTTACACTTGGGCTATTCAACACTCCAACTTCAAATACACTATTGGCCAAAATCTTAAGGGCAATGAATATAAAGAAAACAATATGCATTTGCATTGTTAGACTCAACCACTTATTTCAGTGGAGCTTCGAAAGATGAAAATAAAAATAAAAAACTTTTTTTAGCATTTAATAGGGAAAATATGAATACTGTGAAATTAGCCTAAATACAAGCTGGTTGAAAGCTTAAGACCATACTGAAATGAAGCGTTAATTATTAAACACATAATGAAATTTAGTCATTTGTGTCCAAGCATTAGCATTGTCAACATCTCCCACTGACATCTCCTGTGTTACATTGGGTAAAAACATGACAAAGACGAAAAAGTTGACAGAGTTTGAATGTGGCAAAATTGTGGAGCTGCAAAAGCAAAGTCTCTCTCAATGTGTCATCACTCATGAGATATTAGGCATAGTAAAACTGCTGTTGCAAATTTCTTAAAAGACCCTAAGGGATACAGAACAAAAATATCAAGTGGTCAGCCCAAGAAAATTTTGCTGGCATTTGGCAGGAGGTTTCAACAGGTTAGCCGGCAAGACACCAGCTGATCGTCAAACCAGATTAAGGCCTTTACAGGTGCAGAATGCAGCTCAAGAACAATAAGACGGCATCTATGAGAGAAAGATTTTAAAAACTGTAAAAGTCTTTAAAGGCCATGCCTCCTTCCACACCACAAAACAGCTCAATTAAAATTTGCCGAGAAGCACCAAACATGGGACGTAGAAAAGTGGACAAAGGTTTTGTTCTCTGATGAGAAAAATTTTAAACTGGATGGTCCATACAGCTTCTAACGTTACTGGCACGATAAGGATATTCCACCGGAGACATATTTTACACGACATCAGGCTCCATCCTGATCTGGGATGCTTTCTCCTTCCATGGAATAATGGAGCTTCAGGTTATACAAGGGGGATAAAAAAGGAGCTGGCTACATTGGCATTATTAAACATTTGACCAGATTGTATTTAGAATGCTTTCATAGTATTCACATTTTCCCTATTAGGTGATGAAGAAAATTTTTATTTTTATTTTCCCTTTTCTTATTTTCATCTTTCAAAGCTGTACTCAAATAAGTGGTTGAGTCTAACAATGCAAAATGCATGTTTTTTTTCTTTATGTTCATTGGCCTCAAGATTTTGGCCAACAGTGTGTACGTGTATATATACATACATATTAATAGTTCGTATTCATTAACAAATATTTAGTAAAAACAGTAAATTAAAATTTGTAATTTTTTTTGTGTACAAAAGACTTCTAATGTTTACTGAAAGCTTGCCATATTTTGTAAAGATACACAAAAGATATTAAAAGTTATAGTATGGAAACTCTTATGGTTACAAGATAAGTCACATCAACAAACCCTGTATGAAAAATGTTAAACTATAAGTATGCCAAAAATACCATTGCTCCCGTGGCTGCAGCCCGTATTCTCAACATCAGGTCCTGAAGCTGATTAAATTGCTGAAAAAAGGCTACTGTTTCCATATAGAAACGATGAGTGTGGACGTATCGAACAGATGCCATTTGACACTTGACTCTAATGTCGTACTGCCTAGCTAACTGTGGATCCGGAGTCCCATATCTACAAAAGTAGAAGATAAAAATAATAAATGCCAAAAAATATAATAAAATAAAACATGTGAACCAGATAAAAGCTAGCTTTTCTAAAATGATAATGGTTTTACAGTAGGACATCCAACTAGACATTTTGTTTAAAACATTAAAAAAATGGCTGTTATAGGGAAAAAAGGGTTCAGAGGAGAGTTACTAAAATGGTGACTGGATGGAGAGGTTGTCATACAAAAAGAAATAAAAATCTGCAAAACTGTTTTCTTTTGAGAGGTAAAAGTTAATCTGGATCTGGTTTATATGTTTAAGTTTGTAAAGGGAATTGTGTTGACGAATTATCTTTTTTCACACATAACAGTGAGAACAGTAGAACTAGGAGACAAATACAAATTTTTACCTATATGAACAATTTAGTTCCAGTTTTTAAGAGACATGTGAGAGGTGGAGTAAGTTAAGTACATTTTATTTTTGTCACAGGATGTGGTCAGTTTCTGGGAATGGGTTGCCTTCGAATGTTGCAAATAAAATAAATTTAAGCGAGTTTAAGAGGAAACTTTACAACTATATAAAAGGTTAACAGCTGGATTTCAATTATTTTAGTTTAGAGTATGGGACATTTTTGATGTATTAATAGATCCCTTGTTGTCTCTAAACATTACATTATGTTTCAATCAGATCTATTGGAAAACACATTTGTGTTTCAACAATAAACTTATAATAAACATGTAATTTACAAACCCTAAAAGGTTATACAGTAAACAATGGCCAAAAATATCTTAAAGATTTGAGAATTTATAATAATTAATAAAAAGTCAAATTCAGTAACTAAGGCTTGATTTTAAGAACTTCAAATATTATGAGAAGCAAAGTAATTGTAAATAACAGAAAACTTTTCAACAGATTCAATAAAAACTACATCAAACTTGTGTTTAATTTATACATTAAATCTCAAAAATTCGTTGCTGCCATTTTTATAAAAAACAATCCTTGTAACTACACAGACTACCTGTGTATCATCAGTAATAACATAAAACAATCCTTATAACTAAACAGACTACCTGTGTATCATCAGTAATAACATAAAACAATCCTTATGACTAAACAGACTACCTGTGTATCATCAGTAATAACATAAAACAATCCTTATGACTAAACAGACTACCTGTGTATCATCAGTAATAACATAAAACAATCCTTGTAACTAAACAGACTACCTGTGTATCATCAGTAATAACATAAAACAATCCTTATGACTAAACAGACTACCTGTGTATCATCAGTAATAACATAAAACAATCCTTATAACTAAACAGACTACCTGTGTATCATCAGTAATAACATAAAACAATCCTTATGACTAAACAGACTACCTGTGTATCATCAGTAATAACATAAAACAATCCTTATGACTAAACAGACTACCTGTGTATCATCAGTAATAACATAAAACAATCCTTATGACTAAACAGACTACCTGTGTATCATCAGTAATAACATAAAACAATCCTTATAACTAAACAGACTACCTGTGTATCATCAGTAATAACATAAAACAATCCTTATGACTAAACAGACTACCTGTGTATCATCAGTAATAACATAAAACAATCCTTATAACTAAACAGACTACCTGTGTATCATCAGTAATAACATAAAACAATCCTTATGACTAAACAGACTACCTGTGTATCATCAGTAATAACATAAAACAATCCTTGTAACTAAACAGACTACCTGTGTATCATCAGTAATAACATAAAACAATCCTTATGATTAAACAGACTACCTGTGTATCATCAGTAATAACATAAAACAATCCTTATAACTAAACAGACTACCTGTGTATCATCAGTAATAACATAAAACAATCCTTATGACTAAACAGACTACCTGTGTATCATCAGTAATAACATAAAACAATCCTTATGACTAAACAGACTACCTGTGTATCATCAGTAATAACATAAAACAATCCTTATGACTAAACAGACTACCTGTGTATCATCAGTAATAACATAAAACAATCCTTATAACTAAACAGACTACCTGTGTATCATCAGTAATAACATAAAACAATCCTTATGACTAAACAGACTACCTGTGTATCATCAGTAATAACATAAAACAATCCTTATAACTAAACAGACTACCTGTGTATCATCAGTAATAACATAAAACAATCCTTATGACTAAACAGACTACCTGTGTATCATCAGTAATAACATAAAACAATCCTTATGACTAAACAGACTACCTGTGTATCATCAGTAATAACATAAAACAATCCTTATGACTAAACAGACTACCTGTGTATCATCAGTAATAACATAAAACAATCCATATGACTAAACAGACTACCTGTGTATCATCAGTAATAACATAAAACAATCCTTATAACTAAACAGACTACCTGTGTATCATCAGTAATAACATAAAACAATCCTTATGACTAAACAGACTACCTGTGTATCATCAGTAATAACATAAAACAATCCTTATGACTAAACAGACTACCTGTGTATCATCAGTAATAACATAAAACAATCCTTGTAACTAAACAGACTATCTGTGTATCATCAGTAATAACATAAAACAATCCTTATGACTAAACAGACTACCTGTGTATCATCAGTAATAACATAAAACAATCCTTGTAACTAAACAGACTACCTGTGTATCATCAGTAATAACATAAAACAATCCTTATGACTAAACAGACTACCTGTGTATCATCAGTAATAACATAAAACAATCCTTGTAACTAAACAAACTACCTGTGTATCATCAGTAATAACATAAAACAATCCTTATGACTAAACAGACTACCTGTGTATCATCAGTAATAACATAAAACAATCCTTATAACTAAACAGACTACCTGTGTATCATCAGTAATAACATAAAACAATCCTTATAACTAAACAGACTACCTGTGTATCATCAGTAATAACATAAAACAATCCTTGTAACTAAACAAACTACCTGTGTATCATCAGTAATAACATAAAACAATCCTTATGACTAAACAGACTACCTGTGTATCATCAGTAATAACATAAAACAATCCTTATAACTAAACAGACTACCTGTGTATCATCAGTAATAACATAAAACAATCCTTATGACTAAACAGACTACCTGTGTATCATCAGTAATAACATAAAACAATCCTTATGACTAAACAGACTACCTGTGTATCATCAGTAATAACATAAAACAATCCTTATAACTAAACAGACTACCTGTGTATCATCAGTAATAACATAAAACAATCCTTATAACTAAACAGACTACCTGTGTATCATCAGTAATAACATAAAACAATCCTTGTAACTAAACAAACTACCTGTGTATCATCAGTAATAACATAAAACAATCCTTATGACTAAACAGACTACCTGTGTATCATCAGTAATAACATAAAACAATCCTTATAACTAAACAGACTACCTGTGTATCATCAGTAATAACATAAAACAATCCTTATAACTAAACAGACTACCTGTGTATCATCAGTAATAACATAAAACAATCCTTATGACTAAACAGACTACCTGTGTATCATCAGTAATAACATAAAACAATCCTTATGACTAAACAGACTACCTGTGTATCATCAGTAATAACATAAAACAATCCTTATAACTAAACAGACTACCTGTGTATCATCAGTAATAACATAAAACAATCCTTATGACTAAACAGACTACCTGTGTATCATCAGTAATAACATAAAACAATCCTTATAACTAAACAGACTACCTGTGTATCATCAGTAATAACATAAAACAATCCTTATGACTAAACAGACTACCTGTGTATCATCAGTAATAACATAAAACAATCCTTATGACTAAACAGACTACCTGTGTATCATCAGTAATAACATAAAACAATCCTTATGACTAAACAGACTACCTGTGTATCATCAGTAATAACATAAAACAATCCTTATAACTAAACAGACTACCTGTGTATCATCAGTAATAACATAAAACAATCCTTATAACTAAACAGACTACCTGTGTACCATCAGTAATAACATAAAACAATCCTTATGACTAAACAGACTACCTGTGTATCATCAGTAATAACATAAAACAATCCTTATGACTAAACAGACTACCTGTGTATCATCAGTAATAACATAAAGAAAAATAAAATTCCAGCACAAATCAAAACCTGCTATTATTAAGCCTATTTAAATTACTTTTCAAGAATCCTAAAATGCAATACTTTTGAAGTGCTTCCCTGTTTTTACATTAAATTAATGGAAAAGTCTTAATGCATAAAATTAATTGGAAAACAAAAATACCTGAAAGTAAAGACATAAACTGTCACCAAACGTACTTGAATATATCAAAATGAAGTGCTTCATCACCAGAGGTCATGAACCTCTCTCTGTACAGTTGTCCGTAAGAAGTGAGGTCAAGTAACGACATGCTCCCTAATTTACCTTGCACAGTAAAGTTCCTATTCCTGAGGGATATGTGGGAGGTGCAGTAAGATACATTGGCTTTGGCGAGCTCATATTCCTTATTCAGAACCAAGGTTAAGCTGTGAATATTTAGTTTAATTTCAGAGTTGATGACCTCCATCTGGGTTTCAACTGGAAGTTTCAAACACAAGAGAAATGACAATTTAAGTATATTACTCTTAATGTACTATTTATAGTCAACACCTATTACTCATGCATCTGATACAACCTGGAACTTTTCCTTTTGTTTTTCTAATTACTTTCAAATGAATTTCAAAACTTGGTACAAATATTATAAATAAATGAAGATTTATTGTTTAATTATAATACTTCATGGCAGTTTTAAATATTCAATACCTTATTTATGTTCCATAACAGAGAGAGGTATTTAATTTGGAAACAATACCAGGAAGAATATTACCCTTGGCATTTAAAATTCATTACGTAAATTCACTGAATACCTGCAACTCCTCTCAGTGTGCAACAAAGCATTATTTTCCAATAATCCATATGGTAAATAATCTGTAAAAAATGCATACCTTCTTGCTTTCTTACTTCCTCTGTCAAACTGCTCTGTCGAGACACACACTGGCTACGTTGAGGGGCAGGTTCTGTGACTTCAGATACTTGAGAGCCAATGCCAAAAAAGTCAAGTACCATAACCCACGTCTTCAAATTTACTACTGTTTCCAAACAGCTGAAGTCAACATCGATGAACCTGTTTGTCTGTGAGTAACATAGGTAACTCACAACCATATTCACATACACAAATGCTTTCAGCAGAAAAATAATAATACACATTAACTGGAAGCGAGCAACATAATCAGGGTTATTACCACTTGACATATGGTAAAAACTGTATAATAAAACCCATTTTTCCCTAATCAGTCGCTACAAAATGTCTGTCAAAGTTACCGACCTTTCGTACATCAGCTGAGCTGTGAATTACCATCAGATATGTGACATGAATTTTTATTATAATCAGATAGAACTTCTTATATCTTGTAAAATATAAAAATTATTTGATGTTAAAAATTATTTCATGAAATTGTGGTTAAAATAATAGATGTTTCACAAATTTCCTTTACCACAGAGCAGTTATTTCAGATAACATAAAAAAACACCAACATGAGAATCCATGATGTCCCCTGTAAGATGGATTTTATTTGTATCATCATACTCACAGCTTTATAGTTTGTGAAAAACTTTGGACTTTTCTTATCCACAAGTAATGCCTTAATGTGAACTAAAGCATCCTGAGCTGATGAAGCTCTGGTGAGGTGTAGTGAACTTTTTTGACCTGAAGGGGATGGTGGTGGAGTTGATGGACACGATGGTTTTATTAATCTGTCCATGGATTTCTTTGTTGATAGTTTAACACCTAATAATTAAAAAAAATAAGAAAAACATATTGATATATTACTTGAAAAATCTAACTTTCCCATAAACTACCGAGTGAAAATTCAAAACACACAAAAATAGAAATGTTAATGCTTTAAAAGAACCCTACAGGCAGAAACAAACAAATAATTCTGGGGTTAAAAGAAAAACCAAAATCAGCTTCACACTGTTTTAAAAGAAAATCAGAGGTGAACTTGATGTCTCAGTAACAAGAAATAAAACAAGTATTATGTTTAGTATGAATATGTGTAAAAAATCATATTTCAATTTTTAGTAAATCAAATGTTTTACAAGTGGAAATATTACTTGAAATGTTTTAAAACCTGATATTAACCAATTAAATAAACATGAAAGCTAAAACAGATACCTCGCATTGATGCTGTCTTACTGTGATGTACTTTAAAGATATTTTGCGTGTGTAACCGATCTGGCAAGGAAGGACAACTCATGACTAAAGGTGAATGATCTATCAAAACTGGACAGGAAGTAGACAAGTAAAGGGATTTGGTAGGTGTTGTGGAACAGCTGGATGCTGACTCCTTACACGATGATACCATTATAAAGCGATGCTTGGAATTAGATGGTACGAGACAATCTTCCATTAACAGAGAATGAAGAGACACCTATAAATAAATTAGAGCATAAACACACGTAAAAATAATCCTTGATTTTTTTTTAAATAAAAGTAATTATAATATCAAATGTTACAATTATGTTTCAGTATTGAAAAACAATTTGTCAGTTACTGAACTATATTTTCACTTGGAAACAGTTGCTATGTTACTGTAAATAAAATTTTAATGCAATAATTAAAATAATTCCTTTTCTAAAAGTAGAATATGTCACTTTTTGCAACAAAATACTATTTGTGTGTGAGTGTGTGTAAAGACTGGATGACTTACAATTCAACTGAGTGAAAAGGATAGAAGTCAAAAACACATGGCACAGTATACACACAAAAGTGAAAAAATTGTATCAGTTATTATAATACAGTATGCCCAAAAACAATACTAGATGTATTCCTGAATAGGTTGTATAAACTGTGACAAATTATTTTAAAAGCTTTCATTAACCAAAGTTTGAAGTAAAAAAAACAGCTCATTTATGTTCCAAACAATATTTAACATCTTTAACTGTCTTTAAAGGATGAGGGGGCATTCAGTGAAAACAAACATTTCTTTTTATTTCATTAAGTAATTAAAGTGTACCTGTATCAATGTTTCATAAGGGTCTTCCTTCTCATAGTTCAGAGTGAACTCTTTGAAAATAAGATTCACTATATTTTGTGCCTCATCTTGAAGATCCCCTTGTAACCCTACTACAAACTCCGGAACTGTGAAGTAAGCACAAACTGAAGTTAAGTTCCGACTATGGATTTCTTCTTGTGGTAACTTTGTTTTGGAATGTCTTCTCTGGTTTTCAAAATGTTCATCTAATTTCAATGCTGAAACACTTGGATAAAGTTCTACATCTTCATCCTGTAGAAATATTCATTCTTTTAACATTCAAACAGATCTTACAAAACTGCATTTCCAGAGGGCTGGTTATGGGTATTAAAACTTTTCCCAAAATAAAGCAGAGAAGATTTTGACCTTCTAAGGTCATCTTCAAGTTAACCTGAAGGTCAAAATATTGTTCTCTGGTTTCTTTTGGTAAAAGTGTTAATACCCATACCATCTGTGCTGAGATACATTTTTACTTCAAGTAGATTCCTCATCACCACAAAGATCTTACATTTGTCTAGACTAAAAAAAATATAAAAACAACATGAAAAAGATACAAATTATTTCTAAATATAAGAAAAAATCAAATTCATCATATTGCTGAGGTAACCAAAGATTTTAGCTAATCTCAAACTTTATTTTGTTTCTGTAATAACTTTGGAGAAAATAAAACATACAATCATCTTACTATATTATTTGGACAAACTAACATACACAACATTTCAAATACTATTAAGAAACAAGATAAGTAGCTTTAAAATTGTGAGATTTCAGTTTAATGTTTCCACAGTGCATTATCAACAATCTCTGACTAAAGGGTCACTACTTCTAAAGTCTCCATCAGTTAATTACTGTACATTTAATAGAGAACAGATGTGAAAGCTAGGTCTAGTTTCTAACCTTAACTGAAATGCGAATCATGGAACATTTATTCTGGTGTGTGCACAGGTTTTGGGAAATGTTCTAAAGGATATGAATTCTTGAAACATGCATGAAAAATAACATGAAGAAACACATGCTCAAAACATAAATGAATAAATTAGCTAATCACATTTTTTTCAATTTTTGTTTCCTAAGCTAAGTTTACAATACTAATTCACAGTAGTTAGGACAGCAATCAATACCAATTTCACTAAAAGATAATTCTTAACATTTATCAGTCATTTTCATACTGACATTTTGTTTTAAAGCACCTGAATGAAGTCAGTATGTTACAGCATTTGTCTCAGTAAGCCATTAAAATGTAAAGTCTTAATGCAATCTTTTTTATTTCTATATTGTACCTTTTCTTCAATTACAGTATTCAGGGAATATTCTGATGAAAGATCTCTTGACTGGTCATAACCATCAAAGGTCAAGTTGTCTAAGGTTTTCAGCACTTGTTCATACTGAGGTTTTGATAGGATAACCTTCAAAGGGTTGACCACTTGACCAGTTAGCTTAATAAATAAAAATATCAGATGTCAACTAGAAGGACAGATATATTCACACAGCAGTGACATCATAAGAACAATTTATTTTCTGTAACATTAAACAAACAAAATTTAAAAGTTTTTATTATTACAAATTCCCAGCTTAGTATCTTTTAAAAATGTATGGAAATTAACAAAATATACATTTTACATTCTCAATAAATAACAGAGAATCTAAGATTGTATAACTTCCAAATGTTCTACAATTTTATCTTTTAAAAATATTTTAACAAAAACAAAGAAACAAAAAACTCGTAAGGTTCAAAGTCAGTAACCTTTAATTAAAACAGTTCTCAATATATAATCAAGTTATATTTAAATTGTTCTAGTTTCTTAGATATATTTTTAAAAGCATGAGGTACTCCAAAAGCTTTTATAAAAAATATCACAAAACTGAGAGAAAAACCAGAGGTAGAATTAATGCTTAGGTTATGTGAAAAGTATAACCTTCCTACAGATAAAACGAAGTGATATATAAAGAAGAAGGAAACAATTGTGTCATAGGGCATGTTGTCAGTAAGTATTCCTGAACCTTTCAAATGTTGAGAGAATCTCTGATCCAGTAAAGTATTCTATAGGCAAATTTAGTACATTTATAAATACCACTTTTATGAAGACATAAGATGCATTAAGATAAGTACAACTAGTTATAGGTCTTTTCACCCATTAAAATTATAAGCTTAAGTTACACGACAGTTTGAAGTAATGAGTATTACTATTTCATTAACTGCAGTTTCCATAGAAACATCAAATAACACATATGTATTGATACCTAAACAAGTTATAAATCTGTTACTCTACAGCAGTCTATAAAGAAAAGCCATGAATGGATACAATGCCTGAGAATAAAAGTGAAATGAACAGCAACCTATGATTTATCTAACACTTGAAGCTAATGATGAATGGATATAACAGTATGTTAAACCAAGAACCAATATGCTTGTTGATTTAAAACCTTTAATCACATTTAAATTTCAATAAAAGGACTTGCTAGTTGGTAAAAACTGGTGTGCCAGAATAGAATTTTAGAAGATTAGGCTTAAGCAAGAATTAAGTGGATCTATATTAATTGAACAGAGTAACTACAACAAGTCAATATCTTTCTGACCAAAAACCTCAATTATCTTATTTTTGTACGTGTTTCTTGATGCTAGCCATTAAAAGTTTCTTAGCCTGACATGTACAATCAGTGATGTCGAGAAAACCCACTTGTAGAGAAATATATATGCAAAAACGGCTGGTTCGGGTTGAGAAAATATTTTACACAGAAAAGTGAACAACGTTTTGACTTTCTTTGGTGAAACTGATGATGACCAAAAAAGGTCGAAACGTTGTTCGCTCTTCTTTGCAAAATATTTTCTCAACCCAAACCAGCCGTTTTTGCACATATATGACATGTACAATGTTTTTTCTTCTGATTTGTCCTTTGTAGGAGGATTTGATAACTCAAGAATTTCTGATACAAACTATACACTTTTAGAATAAAAATACAGTTTTATCACTTGTAATAAATTATTAATTTTAATGATGACTTTTAAACCTTCACTGGCAGTAAAAAAATAACAAATAATGTAGTCAAAAATGTTTGGTTTATTTTCAAAATACAAATTTACACAACAGGTACTGTGCTGTGCCAAACATAGACCCAAATTTCAGCACACACAACCTCAGCCTTGCCACTGAGCCATCAGGTGTGGAGTTATAATTAAACAAGAAGAAAATGATGTTATTACAAATATAATTAAGTCTTACTGTAATGAAATAATTATTTATCACTAACATATTATGGTCTGTCATCATAAGAATGCAAGCAATGTTTTTAAATCTTTAACAATGTGTTACGAGATAAACTGGACAGGTGTCATTTATATTCCTCGTTCTTTTCCTTCTCACAATGGAAATACATAACCAGATTGCAAGATGCACAGCACAAACTTGATAAACAGTACATTGTTCTGGCTTAAATAAATTACCAAGTTGTGAAATTTCAAGAATGTTGTTTGTTACTAAGCACAAAACTAAGGTATCAAAACTTGATTTTTAGCATTACAATTAAAATTTGTAAGTCGCCAATAAGGGCCTTTTTTGTGTGTGTGTGTGTTGAGAGAAACTGTTTGGAAAAACATAAAAATACTTTCCTTCATCTGAGAGTTAACTGTTGATAACCAAGTTCTGGTTTATACCTCCTGTAAGGTTTAACTTCAGTTATAAAGATTTATCAACAGTAAACACATTATCATTGTCAGATAAAATAAATAGTTTTGCTGGCAGTGCTGTTTGTTAAAGTCAATTTATACCTAATAAACACAGTTTTTATAAATATGTTATTCAGTTCAAGACTGAATGGGATAAACTTAATAGTTATGAAGTTCTAAAAACACGTTGGTCTAAGAAGTCTCGATAAAAATGAAATAGGAACCCTATAACCCAAGCGCTTTCAAAAAGGTGGACCTTTCTTTTTCAAAGGAGATTTCTATAAACTTAACAGTAATATTTAATAAACAAGAACTGTCTTTTCAGAATATTTTGCTGTAACTTACTATACTTTTACTGTTTGATAAAACTTACTAATTGTTTTGTCATAGAAGAAAAGCAATGTAACTTTCAAGATATGATTATACACAAAAAGAAACTACAAAATAACTCCAGATCTGTGTTTTGTTTCCAAAATCTTATAAACATTCAATGTTCATCCTTTCTGGAGGTCCATGTAGTCAATTTCCCAAGAAACCATTAATTACTACTTACGCCAATTTATTCATTCTACTCTGATATAGATAAAATAGTTTATACCATGTTTATCAAATGGTGTTTAAGCCTTGTTTATTGCTCTTTTCAAAGCTGTGCTTCACCACTAATTATTCAAAATGTGATATTATGGGTAGGTGTCTGTAACAATAAAGCCAGTGACAGATAACATAAATCAAGAGAGAAATTATTCCTAGCAAGTATAAGTGTATGCTTTGTGATGGACAGAAGAATGTTAGAAATCAAGAACTGAGTTAAATATAGAAAGACACCTCAGAGAATGCATATAAATGAAACTTAAAATTTTTTCATTCATCTCTACAACTTGTAATAAACGCATTTTACAAAATGGAAAATGATAAGTTCTAAAGTATTAATAAGATAAAATAATTGAAATAAGAGTTAGAATTATTATTTGTACTTACTTTTTTAATTTGATATGCAAATGTGCCTTTGACACCTGAAAGGTGCACACTGGTCATAAAAAGGTTTGAACAACGAGTATGAAAATATTTTACAAACTCCAAACAAGTTAAATACCATAAGCTGGCAAAGTAACAGTCATCATCACACAATGGAACATCAAAAAAACTTATTTCATTCCAATTTGTGAAACAAACGTGGACTATAAAAGAAAATGTACCTACACGTATTTCATTTGGACCAGTTAGCAGGTAAATTTGTGTAATGAACTTAAAGTACAATGACAATTTCATTATCACCACTACCAAAGAGCTTACTTTAATTGTGTCTCTCCTACTGCAAATATCATGGTGTGTCATACCCTCTTCATCAAATATGAAATTCTGTTGTGTGTCTTCAGAACACATCACTGTTGGTGCAGTTTGCTTTGCAACTGTGAACTCTATAACGGTATCATGGAGAATAGGAAAACCATTCTGAGCACAAGAATAAAGATGTTCCACAGGCATCAAACTAACTTCGGAACAGAAGCTACTTATTCCCGTTGAGGTAACTTTAATGTTTTTTTCAGTATTTAGAGAATAAAGGTTCATTTGACGGATCTCCACGAAAAATGAATCTGACTTGAAAGAATCACAGCTGTTGAGGGTGAACTGTGGAGACTCCAGCGAGGCAGAATTTAGGTTTTGTATTCGAATTTGCCCAAGATGTGCTACAAGTACATCTGCACTGATAGGAGAACTTGGTAGTATGATAACAGGGGTTTGCAATAAAACATCAAGTCTGAAAAAAAAAAAAGGATTTTGACATTAATGCTTACTGGAGAAGATCTGAGATGTAAGTGAAAAAATTACATTAATATCACTTGAAATCATACATACCCAGTGCAACTACATAATTACAGAATGAAGGAGAAATGAAACAACTGTATGTTTCAGAAATAATAATTCATTATGACAATGATTTCTCTATGGTTGTAATAAATGATTGTCTATGGAAATTACAACTGTCTTACTTTTATATTATACTGTTAATTTTTTTATCTATGAACAAAATTCTTATATTCTGACCTTAAAGTCTCTCAAAGCAATTAACAAGTCAAATTTGTAACTTGTAAGATGTTTTACCTGTTAGCCCATTTTAAGATTTAGACAAACTTCCAAGACAATTCTAAACACAGACATTGACTATCAATTATTTTATAAACTACTTTTTCCTGCTTCATTAGGCCTACCAGAACACTAAATTCTGAAATAAAAAGTGCTTAGTTTTTCATATCTACTCTCTAAATACAGAAGTAAATTTTAAGTAGCTAATAATAATAATCCCTTCTCTAAAAGTAAAGTTTCTATAATTTATAAGTTTGTGATTAACTTTAAGTACTTGTTACACTTTACAGTTTCTATGCTTCTTCCAATCTTCACTTAAGTTCTCATAGTTCTATTTCTGGTACTTAAATGTGATAGGATTAATTCTTCCTTTAGATCACATAATTAGACTGATGAATCAAAACGAAGGGGCTATTATGCAAGCACAAGAGCTGAAACGTAAAACTGACATCAGCTGGAAGATCAATCTGATATATTACATTTATCACAAAACTTCTAAAGCCTCATTTTAATTTTTTTTTTAAATGCAAATTATATTTCAAAGTGAAAAATATGTTTCACGAAAACTTTTGAGAAAAAGTTTACGGATATAAAATTTCTGTCGTGCGTTATCCTGGGAAAACTTACAAACCTATAACTTACTTCTAAAATGTTACACAAATAAAACTAACTTGATTTCTAAATTCAATATTTCTTCTGTATCATCTCCAAAATAAGAAGAAACATCTTCAGTGACATCTTCTCCTGAAGCACTGCCGTGATGCTTCCGAGTTGTCGGTAATTCAGCACTTCCTCCGTGAAATGAAGCAGAGAGACTGTTGGCACGTCTTGTCACAATACCAATGGCAACCCCTGTGGCTGCTGTTTTGATAGAACTTGCAAGAGCTACCATGTATTCCCTGAACTCCACAGCACATGATGCAAGCTCATAAATCAGTCTTGGGGAATGAGTGTAGCAAACTGAGGCCATTCGCAGAGTTATTTCTAATGTCTCTCTTTCCTCTTCTTTACAAATGTTTCCCCCTTCTACTTCTAAAACTGGAGATGAACCAGCACAGTCGTGGGAGCTACGAGTTATTACAAAAGTCAAGGCTTTCTCAGGTTCAGCTTCGGCTGAAATGTTGGAGAGTGGTTTATATAAATCAGCCTGCAAACGAGTCAGTAGATCTAACTGGACCTCTGACAGTGGATCATAGCCAACACTAATGATTCTTTGGTGCTTTGTGTTTTCTGTTGCCAAGTCTAGGACCTGTAATCCACCCAAGTCACCACTTATTTTAATACCATCCCCTGTAAAATAATAATATATTTTAAAGGCCTTTGATTTTTAAAAATATTTACTTGTTAAAATTTTTACTCTTATTACAAATTATAGAGCTAGAAACCATAAATTTTAATGGATATTTTGAGATATAATCTAAAAGCTTTTGAAGCACACAAACAAAATTACATTTCCTGTAGGAATAGTTTTGGAGAGTTTTCCCTACTCATTTTAAGTTTAAGGGATTTTAAGAAATGTTTAAATCAGTTGCCAAAATTTAAAACAAAGAATGAGGAAACAAGTATCAGTCAGTTACATTGAATTAGACCTGCAAAGAAAGTTTAGAATAAGCAGTATGGAAAATTTGTGAATCCACTTCAAAGTAATTTTAGGATAAAATCTCCAGAAATCCAAGGATCCCAATGACAAGAGAATTGAGTACCATCACATTGAAAGAAGTTAATGTGAACAGCATACTGCCTCAGAGCTGTGACAGGATACTGAAAATAATCAGTGTTTGATTAGCTGACAAAGGAATTGATGAGAAACAATAGGAAAGAAATGATGGTAAGGCCAGCAAACCTGAAGCTACAAACAGCTCTCAAGTAGAGGACAGACTCATAGCCAGAACTCTGACTAGCAGACAAATCAGGGGAAAGAATAGAAATGCAATTCCATCTACTCTTGTGAACTGAATGCATCTATTGCAAAAGTCCAAGGATGAGGTACTAGAGACCAAAATGCCTGTCTTTGAGCATTAAAGAGTGATAAATGCATTGATCAATGAAGACCAAAACAGACAGCAATTCCATTGGAAAATCTTGCAATGGAGAATCCGTTCAGTCAGAGGAATCAATTGGGTTGAGACAGGTGATCTTCTATGAAATTCAACAATAAGAAAATGGGAAGCCAGAAGACTGCTATGATGAAAGTAAGCCTCAAAGAAAAGTAAAGTATGAAAACAAAGGGCTCAAGAACATGTGCTTCCATTATAGGAGAATTAAGGAACCACTGTGAAAATTATGAAAAGACTTATGGCATTCCTCTGCAACAGATCTAGACCTTGAACCACAGCCTGTTGGGACAGTAAGAAGTTTGAAATTACTGATATGAAAGGAAGATTCATCTTCTATTCATAAACCCTGGAATTTCTGTCCTTCAATACATGCATCCTATCCTGGAAGTAAGGCATCTGTGGAAATATGAAACTCTGGACATTAATGGTAACGTTAAACCAATCCAACTACCACTTGAGAACTAAGATGCAGCTCCAGAAGCTCCAGTGGAGTTGCATTCCTGATCCATTGGTTGCACAGCAATCACTGAAGGAAATGTACATATGCTCAACCTAAAGGAACAAGAGATTCAAGGGATACCTATATCCCCAAAAAAGACAAGAACCATCCATATAAGTAAAAGCATGATTTTCCATTGCATAACCTAGAGCCAAATGGGAGTTAGTGAGCCCAGCTTAAAACATGACGTGTATGTGTGTGTTTTCCTTATAGCAAAGCCACATTGAAATATATGCTGAGTCCACCAAGAGAAATCAAGCCCCTGATTTTAGGGTTGTAAATCTGTAGACTTGTGGCTGTACCAGTGAGGACTAGAACGTGTTGAAAAACTCTTATGATCGTGCAGGAAACACATGGTGCAGAAGCTAGTTCAAAAGGCAGATACCTGAACAGCATAACCTGACCTCTGTGTTTAAAACATAGTTGTGAGAGGAGGAATTCTCTAAAAATGCTTTGGCAACATTGAATTTGGTCATCTACAGACAGACCTGGCAAAGAATGCCAGAGTAAGTTGAGAAAAGAACTCCATTGTGAACCATGAAGAATCAAAGAATTTGTTGAGACAAGCTACCTTAACTTTTCAATTATTTAAATTATTTCTCAGTTTGTTAACATACAAATAAGAATTAATGTTGATCTATAATGATATACAACCCAGGGTACAAATCTAATAACATGGATATGTTAACTCATTTTTCATTGACTCAAGTTTCTTTCAATCATCAAATTACTGAAAAAGGCAATACTTCAGTTAACTTCATTAAATGTGCACATTTTTCAACTCATGAAGAACATAACAACTGACACTTCAACTCTTTAAATGAAGAACTGTAATATTTTTTTCCTTTCACAAGTTCCATTGTTTTTGTTTATTGTAACATGAAGTACTGTTTTTGTTACAGTTCCAAAAATTAAAAGATTTAGTTCTGAATGAAAAAATAATCTAAGAGCTAAAATGACATGTTGAATTTCATCAATTCTGTTTATTTTGATACCACTATGAATATCAACATAAAGCTTTGGATTAAAAATTATTTTTATACGTGTAAAAACGACTGGTTTGGTATGAGAAAATTTTTATGTAGAAGAGCAAACAACGTTTCAACCTTCTTTGGTCATCGTTAGGTTCGCAAAGAAAGAAAGAGGTAACTGACCGATAGCTGACCACATGTTTGAAGAAAGTTGTGTAACTGAGTGTCAGAATGTACAGGGAGTACTTAAATGTTTGATTATATTTATTAATTTAGGTATAATGGCGTTCCTTTGTATTGGTTTATTTTGGGCTTGAGCTGTTGTATAAATAAGACTTCTTTAATTTTGCATTTGTTTATGTTTGTTTCTTTATTTAGTATTTGGGTGTTTTCTATGGTTATGTTGTGTTTATTGGACTTGCAGTGTTTGAAAACACATGAAGATGACTTTTTGTATTCTTTGAATCTGGTTTCCATTTTTCTACTTGTTTCTCCAATATAAAAGTCATGACAGTTATCACATTGTATTTTATAAATAATGTTGTTGTGGTGTTTGTCAGTGTAGTTTTTACATAGTATAGACCTCAGTTTTCTGCCTAGTTTTTAAATAAATTTGATATTAACTGGAATGTCATATTTTGCTACCAGTTTTTGCCAAATGTTGGTTATTTTTCTGCAGATGTTGGAAATATATGGTATGCAGCAGTATATGGTTTCGTAATTTTTTAATTCTCGAGATATATTTACTTTTGTTAGTTGATTTTGCTTTCTGACTAGGTGTGTGTGTGTATAATGCTTTCTGTGGTCTGTGGAGGAAACTTATTGATGTTGATGAAGTATTGTTTTATATTGTCTAATTCATCATTAATTTTATCTGGTGAGCATAGTTTTACGGCTGTGTTTATTTGGTTTCTTAGAATGTTGAATTTTTGTTTTGTTTCATGTGCTGAGTCACAAGGAATGTATAGTCCAGTATGGGTGATTTTTCGGTGGATTTCTGTTTTAAGTTGTGTATCAGTTCTTGTAATTTTGAGGTTAAGAAATGATATTTGATTGCTTTCTTTCTATTCACATATGAAGTTGATGTTGGGAGGTGTAGCATTAATGTGATTGAAATAATTAAGTGTGTTCTGAAGATGTGAATCCTGCAACTGTGTTATCTACATATTTGTACCAGTATAGTGGTGGATGTAATGCTGTGTTAATTGCTTGTGTTTCAACTTGTGTCATAAAAATATTGGCTGGAATTGGTGATAGTGGGTTGCCCATGCTTAGGTTATTTGTTTGTATATAGTTGTGGTTGTTGAACATGAAGTTTGTCTTTATCGTAGTGAATTCTATGAGGGTTGTTAATTGGTTGCTGCGAATGTTTATTTATGTGTTAAGGTCTCGGACATAGAGTTCTTAGGCTATCTTGCAGGCTTCAGCAGTTGGGACTTCTGTAAAGAGGGATATAACATCGAAACTGGCCATTAAGGCTTTATGATTAAGTTGATTTAGATTAGACTTGAAATTAAAAGAGTCTTTGATGAATGAGCTGGCTGATGTAACATATTTGGAGAATGCCCATGCTATGTATTTACAAAATTGTATTTTTTTTTTTATCAAGACTGTTACATCCCAACTATAGTCACAAATAAAACAGCTGAAATCATTAAAATTTTTAACACTTACCCATTGATGCATGAATATGAGCACCACTCATTGTTGCTGTGGCAACCTTCTGCCCAACTGTATTATGCTTCTTGCTCACGGCACGAAGCAAAAGCACATTCAGACGATGAAAATCAAAAGTCAGTTCAGTCCTGACAAAAGGAACTGTCACATCTGTTTGCTGTTTGTTCTATGGAAAAATAAGTACTATGTGATAATGACAGCTTCAAGATAAAATACAACCACTTAACTTTTATTCATGTGTTAAAAGCTGTTGATTTTAAGTTAAAATCAAATACCATATTTTATATCTTATAAGATGCTACATTGTGGAAGATGCCCCCTAATTTTGGAAAGACAATTCTCAGAAAAAATATTTTGACTCAGCAACCAACACCTTGATGTAACCTCGACTTTTTTAAACCTACTGAGTAAATACAGTCAATTTCGTCATATTATTCACAGCATATCAACAGTATTAGTTAAATTGAATGTTTTATGCTATTGAAAATACTTGTAATTGGTAAGTAATGAGATTAATATCTGTATAAGAGATCTTTTTGAGTAGACTCTAAGTAAACTCTGAACTTAACACATCACTTTTGTCTTGAAAGACACATAAAGAGTTTTTCATGGTATTTTTACAGAAAAAAGTTCATCTTACAAAGCATAAAATATGGTACTTTAATCCTGAAACAATGATAATAAAAATGAAGGAAGAGCAAATATTTAATCTGGTGACCATAACATACCACACCATCCTGTCCTAGAGATAAGGAACCAGCTGGACTTCCTTCACTTCCAAGTGAAGTAGGTGTTGTTGATTTATGTAACAAATGTGTTTCTTCTGAGGCAATAGAACTGATTCTGCGGAGAAACCCCACTAATTCCACTATAGTTTCTTGATTAGCTGCAAAAGTGTATAAGTAATGCACTTAGTTTATACTCAAGTCAGATAAGGTCACAGCAAAAATACTTAATAATGCATAATGCAAAAACAAATTTATATGTACACATGAGTTAATGTTTGAATTATACAAATGCTGATTTTAAGCTAAATATTTACAAATATATTTCCTATTAAACTACTAGTCTGCAGCCACAATGTCATACTTTACATTTTTCTCTAACTCAAAACTTTATTTTAGAGTGTTATTAATTCTTGTTTGTTGGTTATACCAGAAACCATAAAAGAGCTCCTAATCAGTTATCCAGAAGTTTAATACACACTACGTGTCAAAAACTATCAATGTCAGAATATAACAATTGTTCGTGTTTCTTATTAATTTCTCAAAATCTATAGAAAAAAATAATTTCAGTGAGGTGGTTGTAAAAAGAATTTCACCCACTAATCCATTATTTGTGTTTGAACAGAGTGTTGAACAGTAAGCAAAATCTGATAAATAATTAAACATTTGGTTCATTAATCAATGACATTTAACCAATCGATTATTCTTATAGAAGGCATGGATAGTTGAAATAATTGAAAATAGTAATAAACAGAAACACTGACTATTATAGATAACGTAATACAAAAACATTCTATTATCCACACAAATCAGAAAGGTCAACATTTCAAAATAATTTGGATTATACGGTATCATTTTTTTTGTGTTGCATCGATTTCTTGAACCTACATGCTTTTCTGACAATATCTGAACAGAAACTGCTCAAACAAAATACTTAAAACTGTCATAATTTAAAACCAAATACTTAGAAATATATAAAATATTACCCGAGTTAATAATTCATAGAGAATAAAAGAGGTTTCAAGCTACATATAAAACTTTTCTGTATCTGTAACACAGTTTTTTGTTCACTAACACACGTTGCACAACCCAGCGAGGACTAAATATTCATTGGCTTCATTAGGTATATATTACCTGTTATGTCAAGTGTGTTAAACTGTAAGCTGGCAATCTGTAAAGTTTCTCCATCTGTTTCCACGTCAACCAGAGATGGTTTATGGGTAACTGTAAACTCCATGATGATCAAGGCATCTCTGCTTGTTGGCTCGATAAAATCATCATATTTGTTTGAATGAGGTGAAGCAGAAATCCTGTGTGCTAAAAAAACCCAAACATGTGGAACACTGTATTGGAAGTCTATATGTAAAAATCAACATGCTTCATAATTTAAATAGATGTATTCAGTAATCGAAACTTCAGTTCTATTCCACAGGCAGATATTTCTAAAAAATCAGTGAAGATATATTCAAACCATACTCACTGTGGAAATGTGATATGTTACCTTCTGTGAAGAATTCACAACTAACATTGAGTTCATGGATGAACTTTAAATGCTACTAGTACATCTTCTGTCATAAGCTGATAACTGTTGTTGTTGTTGTTTTTAAATTAAGCACAAAGCTACACAATGGGCTATCTGTGCTCTGCCCACCACAGGTATCGAAACCCGGATTTTAGCGTGTAAGTCCGCAGACATACCGCTGAGCCACTGGGGGGCAGCTGATAACTGTTTCTTAGTGATAAGTATGCAGTTAAACTTCAGCCCTAAAATTATTAATGTAGTGATGTGTATATCGGCTAAAGTCTAATCTAATTCTTCTCATTAATGTTTTCTTAATGATGAGTATAGGACAAACTTTAACCCTACACTTACTTACAGGATAAATATGGGTCACATACTTTTGTTTTTTTTTAACACATTTTTCTGAAATAATCACGCACCAAATTGTCTACAGGTCTATGAAAAACATTTGTTAATTCCTAATACCACGCAAGTTACACAAGAAAACTACCTATTCTGTCATTAACACCAATAATTATCACTGAGGTGCTCTGTATTTTATGTAGCAAATGAGAAACTTCACTTAAATGTCCTGGTCAGTTATTTACATTAAGTGCAGTAACAGTACAAAAATTTAAAATTAATCAATATGCGAACCCTATTGGCAGTGAAGAGTTTAAGGTGTCGAAAACATCTGGAATCATAGTTGATTTATAGCTTTTCTTAATTTCAGAAACACGGCTAATTATGGTATCGTCAAAACATGTGAAGGTCGAGTTAATCATCTTGTTAGTCCAAACTTGTTTCGAATTACAAGGACAGCATGTGAAACATGTTCCAGACATTCTAAACATGGTGTTTAAAACAGAAACTAATTTTTGTCAACACTACCTAAATTACTGTCTTTAATGATACAAAAATACCCTCTATTAATTACAAATTACAAGTTCAATGCATGCATGAAATACATTGAAGCCTTTGAAATATTATAGCTGTCTTCTAAATTTGATATTCAAAAACTAGATTGGCTAACTCTCTTGCTCTACATTTAAACAAAACAAAATTTCAAAGTGTTACTCACAACTCAAGTGCTTACAGTTTATACCACAAACAACTAAAGTAACCTTTTTCTGAAGTTGCGTGCAAGGTCTTTAGAACAGTAGTCGACACGGTAGGAGGTGATCGTCCCAAAAGTGGAGAACATGCAGCTTGTGGACTAGCTGGAGAAGTTGGAGAATTAGGCTCACTGTCCCTAAGACTGCCACTCATGCTATCCATACTAAAATAGTATTAAAATTAAAATTTGAACAAAAAACAACACAGTTTAATAAAATGACGACAGATTGTTGGAAAAGTAAAATATTACAGTCTTCTGGGAAAGAAACTCAATTTTAAAGGTGTAAAATAATTAAAATTTTCATGTTCATTCTCATGTTCAGAGTGCATTTAATATCCTATTTTACAAAAGTTAATTACAATGCAAACTATTCAAAGCTTGGAAAACAGTGTAAAGATAGATTTTAACGAGAACACAACAAACATTGTTTTTTCCTGAAGCTTATTTTAAAAAGTGTTTATTTTTTGTTTCTACAATTTTACTTTTTTTTCCACAGTCTGAATGTGTGACAAATTATCACTCCAACTCACACTCATTAACATCCCCAAAAGGACTCGTACAAACAGCACTGGTAACCTAAGCATTTTTTTGTTCCAAAATGTAAAATACTATAATATCATTCTATTTTTTTTTTACAAAACTAATGAAAGAAAAGAGGGGTAAAGATTCACACGACTGGTGTTACATCATAATTTACCCGTAACAATATACATGCAGAAACTGCAGTAAGATACAACTTAAACAGCAAACGTAGATTTTCCATTACTACATATTCTCAACCCAAGTTCCCAGGAAAACATTTCCAATACAGATTTTGACAAATAGAGCTACAAATAGTTTGTAGGTGCTAGAGAATTTGATTGAAAAAATTGTGGGATGTGAAAATTACTCAGAAAATACTTCTCTCTAGCAAGTCACATTTAAAACTAATGGATCTACTCAATTACACTTTTTGTTTGTAACCCTTTACTTGTAACACTTGTACAATTTCTTGTAAATGTTTTGATAAGTGAACCAATTTTGTAATGAAATTTGCATTTATGAAATCTGACAATGATCAGATGAAATTTATGAACATATTTGTGCACCAACACCAACTCTTTGTTTGTATGGTTATATTTCACCAATAATAGTAGACATGAAAATTATTGTTCATAAGCTACAAGTAATATGGGACTGATAATTACTTAAAAGTAAAACATTATAAAATAAACTACTTTCTCTACAAGACAGAACAGTGATAAGAAGTTTCTATTTTAATTTTTTTACAACAAATTCACAGAATATTGAATATATATTTTGCTTGTAATATCTTAAAAAACTGTTTTCTCAAGTAATAAAATTAGCAAAATACAAAATGTTCTGTTATCACATGTGACAAGTTACCTACGAACCTCACATGTCTATGTGATGCTACCAGCAACTCAAAATCAGGACCATAAGTCTGAAGTGCATCAATTAGTAAGAGACTATGTACACACAGTGTCACTGACGTTTCACATGGACGTTTAGAAAATGTAGCTTTGACCCCTGTGACCTGGAGCTCTGCTATACTTCTACCTACACAAAAAAATCCAGTCTATAAATTAACCTGTGACTCAACTCTTTCAAAACTAAAAACAAGGAAGTTGTGTCACTACAAATATTGTTAGTTATATTTAACTAAAATGATGTTTTAATACAAGTATTGTTAGTTATATTTAACTAAAATGATGCATCAACACAAATATTGTTTGTTATCTTTGACTGAAACTATGTGTCAATACAAATATTGTTACTTATCTTTAGCTAAAATGATGTGTCAATAGAAATACTGTTACTTATCTTGAACTAAAATGATGTGTCAATACAAATATTGTTACTTATCTTCAGCTAAAATGATGTTTTAATACAAGTATTGTTAGTTATATTTAACTAAAATGATGTGTCAATACAAATATTGTTACTTATCTTTAACTAAAATGATGTTTCAATACAAGTATTGTTAGTTATATTTAACTAAAATGATGTGTCAATACAAATAGTTAGTTATCTTTAACTAAAATGATGTGTCAATACAAATAGTTAGTTATCTTTAACTGAAACTGTGTGTCGATACAAATATTGTTAATTAAACAATAAAATATAACAGATTCAGCATAACGTATTGTGACTAACAGATTCAGCATAACGTATTGTGACTAACAGATTCAGCATAACGTATTGTGACTAACAGATTCAGCATAACGTATTGTGACTAACAGATTCAGCATAACGTATTGTGACTAACAGATTCAGCATAACGTATTGTGACTAACAGATTCAGCATAACGTATTGTGACTAACAGATTCAGCATAACGTATTGTGACTAACAGATTCAGCATAACGTATTGTGACTAACAGATTCAGCATAACGTATTGTGACTAACAGATTCAGCATAACGTATTGTGACTAACAGATTCAGCATAACGTATTGTGACTAACAGATTCAGCATAACGTATTGTGACAAGTTATAATTACTAAATATAATAATTATTTGCCAGCTTGTTAAAGGTGTTTACACCCTAACACTTATTTTTGTAACAAATGGCTGATTAAATAGTGTCTCAACCATTGCTGTGTTCATTATATCCAGCCAGATTGGAAAGTCCTGTATTGAAGGAAATCTATCATCAGGATATGATAAACAGTGTGGTTCAACTACTGATATCATGCAGACTTTTAGTTCTTAAAATACATAAAGGAATACACTGAAAACGTAGAGATAAAAAAATATAAGCCTGAAATAATGTTTTATGACAAGTATAATTAAGAAACCACAAAAAGTTTAAACTGAAAACTTATACTGATGTATAACATTAATAACACTTTTGAAGAAATTAAAGTTAAATATATGTCAGCTTTTGGTACTTATATTAATGACAACAGAGTTTCAAAAAACCAGTTGTATGGATAAACAGTATTACAAACATCCATGACACAGTCATATACCAGTGGAGATATCTGACTAATTTTACCGATTCATACAAACAAAATTAATAAAAGCGTCACACCTGTGCTCTGCACCTCGAGTGATAACTGTTCTACACAGAACTGCATTGCTAACACAGAAGATTCTTCTCTGAATCCTTTTGCTAGACTTTTGTTGCTTTTACTGTAAGAGTATCAGAAAATTTGATAACATACACCATTTTAAAAGACAGTTAGCTAAACAACAACAAAGAAAATTATTAAACATAGGTAGCGATGAAGAGTTTATACAACTATAGGTTTTAATTGAAACAGAGTCAAGATCAGCTTGTATTCTAACTCTGAATGTAACCAAGACTGAACAAGCAGAAGATATTTTTTTTTTACAACTGGATTATTAAATGTTAGCCACAGAATAATTAAACTTCTCAAAAAATAAATCAGAAGAGTTGACACATACACACTAACAGTGTGTCGTTTAACAAAATGACTTCAGTTAAACAAGAACTGAATTAGTTATAACCGGTTTTCTACCTACCCTATGTATATGTATACACACAATAAGAGAGATACAACTAACAAAATCTATTACAGTTATACTTGGTTTTTGTTTGTCCTGAAAATGTTTGCGCCCCATGAAACTTTTGATAAATTACTGGGATACTAACAAGGTCTCCTCCAAATCAGGATTTTCAGCAACAACAGAAACATGTTCTCCAGTAGAAGACTTCCGAGCTGAGCTCACAAAAAAACCAGAGTTGGTCACAATGTCAAAACACATTTTCAAAGCTTGGACCTGTTGATGCAATAATAAAATTCCTTAAGAATGAAATCTACTTAGCTTATTGCTAAAACAACCTCACAGTTAGTTTTTTTATACCATCCTCATGTCATTGCTATTTGGGTTTAAAGTGTTCTTTTTTTAGTTTTTATGCTACATTGCTATCTGTAGTTTACAAGTTTGCTTATTAAGTTGCTATTCAAAGTTGAAAGTAAGTTTTTAAGATTTCTATGCTACATTTCTATTCAAAGTTTCAAGATAGTAATTAGTTTGTTCTCCACAAGTGCACGAAACATTTAAGTAAATATTGTGAGGTGCTTAATTGAACAAGTTATAGTTAGCTTATTCTGCCAAGTTACAGTTCATAAAATACACCAGGCTATGTTTAATTTACAAGTGTAGCTGAATGGCAATCTCTTGCTGTCATTTTGGAAACCATACTCAACTAATCTTACAGTTTGAACACTGGTCAAACATGACTCTGAGTGACAAGTTGTCTGAAAAAGAAATATCTATCAAGAGTACCTTTTGTTCATTGATGTGAAAGGTCAGTTTGGGAAGAGTACCAGATAATGTCACTGCTGGAAAGTGAGGATCCATAGTGAAGAATAACCTCCTACGATGAAAATATATAAATCTACAGATTAGTCGGTCCTACCATGGTTTATTTGTTTGTCATTAAGCAAAAAACCTGAACAATGGGCTATGTGTGCTGTGCCCGTCTTAAGTATCAAAACCCAGTTTTTAGCATCACAAGCCTTCAGACTTACTGCTGATTCAGTGGGCTATACCATATCGAGAGCAGAACATATTTCTCGAAAAAACAAACAATTATTGTGATAAAGCATTGTGTTTATTGCCAATTGTCAAACTGCTTTATGTGAGTTTGTTATTAATTCTGAAATAAATGAATGTGGAAACAATGTTTGGTCACTGTCGTAATACAAGGGCCTCATAAAGCATACATGAAAAACTTGTACTCTTTAATAAATATCAGTTAGTCCTTAAAATCGCACTGTTGTTTGTGCCAATTAAAATTAATTTTATATGTATGTTTATTAAAACTACCATATATTTGAAATAAACAAAAGCAGCACTTTGGTTCACTTATCAGTTAAAAGACTAATTATCTGATATTACACTTTAAAATATTCCCAACCTTTCAGTCTGAAGAGAAATGGAAAATCTGTCAAGCACATGCATGGCACTGGTCCCTTTCAGTTGGGCAAACTTCCTATTGTCCTTCACCCGACCAACCAGGACTTGCATGTCACTTAGCTCCAATGTATATCTGGTATAAGACGAAACAAGTTTGAATATATGCTTAAAGTACACACATTAATTTTGATTTTTACAATTAAACAATCTTTTGATAGAAAGTTCTATTTTTACAAGAGAGTTGCAAACTCTCTTGGTTAGCCTTAAGATGACCTAAGAAGGTCGAAACATTGTGCTACATCTGGTTTTAGTTAAAGTTTTAATACCCAGACAAGCAGTTTTGAGAATCAAATCTTAGCAAATTTTAAAAATTCTTTAGGTTCAAAACCTATACTATGAGAAACGGATATATAGTACTTGAAC
The DNA here is from genome assembly GCA_011833715.1 of Carcinoscorpius rotundicauda. Classification (NCBI taxonomy): domain Eukaryota; kingdom Metazoa; phylum Arthropoda; class Merostomata; order Xiphosura; family Limulidae; genus Carcinoscorpius; species Carcinoscorpius rotundicauda. The sequence continues at coordinate 125,974,912 of CM022394.1, read as the reverse complement.
AATGCAGACTCTCGTTGTATGCGTAATAGATGAATATCATGATTAACCTCTTTTGGCACATGATAGAACAATATCGAGATTAACCTCTTTTGGCACATGATAGAACAATATCGAGATTAACCTCTTTTGGTACATGATAGAACAATATCGAGATTAACCTCTCTTGAAGAAAGATATGTCAATATCATGATTGACCTCTTTCAGCATGAAAGACCATTATTGTAATTAACCTACTTGGAGTACAATAAATTAGTATTTTAAACTATTTCTCTTATTTGTATCACTCAAGCAGAAAGTTACTGATCATTTGTAATTATGAACTGGCACATTTGTCTTCTAACTTGTATATTAAAATATTTGTCTTTAATAATCCAGAGATTACCAGCTAGTAACATAAACACATGTTCTCATTCATATTATGTGCATGTATAATCACAGAAAAAATGTGCCTGTACTATATGTGTGTAGTTTCCAACTGTATCTTTAAGAGTAGATATTTATGATATTTATTAAATGTACTACTTTGCATGAATTGCTTCATAACAATGTAAAATAAACATGTAGCTTCCACAGAAATTATCAACTCTAACAGTAACAGAACACTAGTACACTTACTTTTCATACATATAATCAAGCAAAGATGCTTCTGTTTGAGAGTCATAAAGTGACTGCCCCACTGCCTGATTTTCCAGGGTGAAGGTAAGTGGTTTGTCTGTTTCTTCTACTCCATTTTCTGGAGGTGTTGAGCATGGTGTCTGGAAGTCTACACAAACAAAAAATACAACAGAGTTACAATTCTGAACAAGTCAGAAGCAGAATGAATTACTGAACAAAAAAATTTAAAACAATAATTGAGCCAAGTGCATTATTGAAAGGCATGAGGTGAGAAAACGACAAGTTTTAACTATGTGGATTCAGTAACACAGGCATTCCATGTTTATATGCTTCATAAAAAATTTGGTTATATCTTTAAAATACATACAAATAAGTGAGCGAATCATTGGCTACTAACTTTTCATTTAAGTTGTATTGAAAATAACCAAGTTGTTTATTTTAAAAATTAAGAGAGGTAACTCCATGTCAGGAGTTTTACCGTAATTGTGTTTTCTTTCTCAGTTGTTACACTTCATTCTAAAAATACTACACTGACTAACCGAGGATTTTTAAAACTACTTACTATCGATCGTAAAAGTTTCAAAGATGAGCTACAAGAATTTGCGTATACTTTTTTTTTTTTGTTGGTATCACTTAAAATTAAAAGCAAGTTCACTGTATAACATTTAAATTACAGCAAAACAAGTTTACCTGCTATAATGCAACATTTTATAACTCACACAATTTATTTGTCCACACCAGAATTGCTACAACGTGCTGCGTTGTTTGAAGTTACGTGGATTTTTAGATACAAAAAAAAGTTTTTTTAATGTGAAAAACATGCAATTGTCCTGCAAAAAAATTATACCAATCCTGTGAGAAAGGTCATGCATGTGAAACGAGAAGAAGCATTGAATTATACCAATCCTGTGAGAAAGGTCATGCATGTGAAACGAGAAGAAGCATTGAATTATACCAATCCTGTGAGAAAGGTCATCCATGTGAAACCAGAAGAAGCATTGAATTATACCAATCCTGTGAGAAAGGTCATGCATGTGAAACGAGAAGAAGCATTGAATTATACCAATCCTGTGAGAAAGGTCATCCATGTGAAACGAGAAGAAGCATTGAATTATACCAATCCTGTGAGAAAGGTCATCCATGTGAAACGAGAAGAAGCATTGAATTATACCAATCCTGTGAGAAAGGTCATGCATGTGAAACGAGAAGAAGCATTGAATTATACCAATCCTGTGAGAAAGGTCATCCATGTGAAACCAGAAGAAGCATTGAATTATACCAATCCTGTGAGAAAGGTCATCCATGTGAAACCAGAAGAAGCATCGACACCATAATTTCTGAACATAAAAGATATAAAATGCGGAAATCAAAATAATGCCATTTTTCTTTGTACGAAAGACTCTGGCCATCAAATCAATTAGAAATTAACATGAATTTTCATAAAAGAAATTGGATAATTACATCAAAAGAAAAAATAATCAAAATTTGCCTGATCAAAAGTCTGTCTAACTTCAACACCTACCAAGTTTACCTTAACTTCCTGGACTCTTGTGTCCCCTAAGGAAATTCCAAGAACAGCAGCCATGCAAGTGTTTGCCGACAGATTTTTTCTGCCAGAAGACAATGTAAGACTATAAAGAAAGCATGAATGTGTTGAAACCAGTTTCTCTGATTTCAGACCTCTGACAATTTGTTGTAATTGTGGTTTATACCATTAATATAATCAACTTTGAAGGAAAAATACTTTTGCAATTATTGCACTGTTTCTATGAGAAAACCTGAATATTACAACATGCATTTTACATAATGTGTCATTTTTTATAGGAATGCACTCTTCATGTCACAACAGGTAAACCTGTATTTCTGTTATAAATTGTTTACATCATGCAAAACATCAAATAGTTTTTAGTTTCTGTTTAAATATCAATGAAACATCACCTTCATCATCAGATTCTTCCATTTCTTTATCTTTCTCTTTCTTAAACTTTGAAGATGCATTCACGAAATGAAGTCTTCCTAAATCAATCACAACCTAAGAAAAAAAAGTTTCACTGATTCATAACACTTGAAAAACATACAACTACTAGATTCTCTATTTTTCAACCACAAAACACAAAGATTCGTACAGGTTTTATAACATAAAATGTGGAAACAGAAATTACTGTTACTTACTCATAACTGTTTAATGCACAAAGCATAACACACATTTGTTGGGCAAAACTTTATTAATTAAAATTGAACAAAAAAAGGCTTAATCTAAGGCAGCACTACCACTTCGTTTTCAGAAAGAACTCAGCATGGCAAAAAAAAAAGTTTAAAACTTCCACCATTCAATTAATTTAAACTTAACAGTTATCATCGAAAGATTTTGTCCTTAGAAAATTGACATAGAATTTTTTATTGATATATATATATATGTGTACAAAAAGCTGTACATGTAAACACCAGGCCTCAATCCATTTCTGAACACCCAACTGTACAACACTTTTTATTAAAAATGGCTCACAACATGTATTATTCAAGATAGGCTTAATACTGATGCATGTTTAAAAAAAGCGAGGAACTCTTACAATTTTTTGGAAAAGTATGTAAACAAAATGTTGACAAAAGAAACAGTAACATATAAACCACAAAAATAAAAACAGAAAAAAATTATTTATGCTCTAAAAAATAAAATAGTAGCACAACTAGAGATACAAAGAAACAGAAAAATAAAACTGCTTTGTAAGAAAATATAAAACACACACACACACAAACTACTTTAATGACTAATTCATTTATTTTTTAAAACAAAAAGTACTTAACTACTTTTTTCACAACTTATCAATTATTGATGCATTTGGTATTTTCTGGATTTATTACACTGGAATATTTCTTTTTATTACTAACAAACAGACCTCAAGGATTAACTTACTAACTACTAACAAGATTTTTTTTAACACACCTACCTACAACATCTTTCCCTCCATAAAACAAAAGCCATCCTTAGATCTTATCTAACAGACCATAAAAGTACCTAGTTCATAGAATGTAGTTTTAATTCAACTAAGTTTCAAATCCAAATCCTTCACACAACAGAAAAGTGCTCTATCAATTAAGATCAAGTTTTTAATCCACTAGCATGGCTGGTAGGGCTCTTATCACGTTTAATGTATCCACCATAACTGTAGCCCCTTAACCCTAATTCAGTTGTGAAAACCTCATAATTTCCTATTTATCTCTAAATAAGCAGATATATATAAATGTTTGCCACATGCTTTTGTTACTTGTAAAAATGAAAAATTAAACACGTGTTTAAAATAGCTTTTTTAAAAACTCAGTCAATCTATTAAAAAAAAAACTTTCAATTTAAAATAAAATACTCACCAAGACAGCATTGTGATCAAACAATTTTTCTGGAATTACCACTTGTGGAGCTGATATATCAAGCTGAATATCCCATCTTGTTGCCTCTAGCTAAAATAACAAGAAAAAGTTATAAATATGTTTTTTAACCTAGTTTGAAAAATATCTGAATTTTAAGTTTCGCAAACATCACTTCTCAATATTCAGGCTGTTCATTACATAAGCCTTGAGGAACCTGGTAGATTTGAGTAAACATCTTACTGCTTGATATTCTAATTTCTGTTCTCATTCATAACTTATAAATTCTCATTTCCTTTGTCTACTCGTGCAAAATGTTTTTGTCATTTAAGACTAATTATCTCAATACCTGACAATTAACAAAAACAGCTGCAATTTCTATGTTAACTTGAAGATGACCTAAGAAAGTCAAAAATGTTGTTCTGCACTTTATTTTAAATAAAGTTTTAATTCCATATCCGTCATCTTAAGAATAACGTTTTCCTTCAGGTGGGTTTCTCAAAATCACGTAACCAATTTGGGGCTTGTAGGTTAATCATAAATAGTAGAAGATAATGAAGATATTACTTTTGGACAGTTGTTTGAATAAATCTGAGATAACTGTATCAAATAACATCTATTTCACTCACTTTTTTGATGGCATGTTTGATGTTCTCTTACATAAGATTTAAACTACCCTGGGGTAAAGAGGAAAGTTTTAGCATCGTTATTTCAGTAGAACAAAAACATGTTCTTATAAAAACTGTAACATACAACTCTCTGTTCTCCTTCAAATATCTGATCCAATCGATGCTTGAGTTCAGCTTTAGTTTGATTTTTCAACATTTCATACTGACTCCTGGCTACTGCACTCAGTCTGAGACCTTCTGATTGACTTTTCAAGTTCTGCTTGTGGTGTGACAGTGAGAAGAAGTCCACTACTCTATTAAGGGCTTCAGGATTATAAGTGAGCTCAAATGACTGAGATGTAACCAAAAGCCTAAATCAAAATTACACGAGAACTTTTAAGTGTCAGTTAGATGTTCATACAGGTACACATTCAGAATTATGTTTAACATCAAAGATGAATTTTATAAACTGATAATAAACAGTACAAGGATCAATAAAAAACTTTGATAAATAACCTTTGGTTGATTTATCCAGAATAAATTCCAGTTTGAGAAATAAAATTAGTGTCTTCATTGAGCTAAAATACCGAATTATATGCTGCATATTGCTGAAATAAAAGTTTTAATATATCATAAAACAATAATGTCCAAACATGAGTGATCTTAAACTTAACATAGTACATGTATCTTGCCCTTTATTTCGTGTTGAGTAACTGATCTATTTAAAGGAATGTAGTATGTAAAGCAGTCACCTACCAGCAGGCTCAGAGAAATGACCAACAGGTATAACAAATGTATCATAAAAAAAGTTAAGGCATGTTATATCTTGTGATAATCCTCCAACGAACACACACTAGTAAAAAATAGTTTTCTTTAGTACATACTGCAATAAAATTTTCCAAAGATATACTTGAAAAACTTAACCGAATGTGCATAGGATCCGTCCATCAGGCCAACCCTAAACTAGTGATAGAATATTGATTATAATTCTCAATTCTGTTAGTAAAATGTACATCAGTTATATAAAATAAAACAAAAACAAGCCATGCTACTAAAGTACTTGTACTGTAGATTTACTTATGAATTAATGAGATTTGTTTGTTTTCTGCAGAATTCTTTACACAGAGGTACACAAGGGTCATTTTTACAGTTAGAGTGCTCGAGTTCCAATCTGCAGTAGTGCTGAACAAGCTTGGCATTTAGAGTTTGTCAAGTCCACTTACCCGAGTGAGGAAATTCATGGCTAACACAAAACAACTAATCAGCCAGCCCCAAAACTGGATAAGATTAAGGCTGAATGAAGTATAGAGCCACGGCAATGAGACGACAGCACAAAGTTAGACAATAATATTAAAGCCAAGTAATAATACCAGTTGTTATATTTCAAGTTGTTTCATGCTAAGTACCCAATACTTTAAGTAGAAAGATCTGCTGTTTTAAAATGCAATTTCCTTTTTTTCAATAAAAGTAGCCATATTTCAGGATATTTTATACAAACATATAGCTGTAACTCTTAAAAGCTAAAGTTCTTTTGGTAATTTTAGAGACCAAGAATCATGAGTACAGTCAAAAACTGGGTGTTTAACCATGATCAGAGCTGTGTTGAATTTTCTAAACCTGTTTCATATATTTTAGATACAGGGGTTTAGGGCCTGTCTTAATCTTTCACTATTGCACGAGTTCAAAATTTAGTACCCCATAAATGACGAGTGTTCCTCTCCAAACATTACAAATTTTAAGTATCAGATAAGTAATGAAGTATTAAGAGGTCTGTCTGTTTATTTACTATGTAACAAAAATCTACAAATGTAATATTGAAAGAATGAAGTAGTGACAAAGTTACTTTAATAGAAGATTATCATCTTTTGTAAAAAGTGGCAAAATATATTCACTGACTTTCCTATTCAAACAAATATAATGTTTTTGTACATGTCAATGAACCTTTCTTCTTGTCTGACTTGATTGATGTAAATGAATAAAAATTGTAATTACATATACTAAAGGAAGGGATTAAACCTGGATTGTTGCTTTTATCAGAAATATAAGAGCAGCAAAACATCATCTACGTTTAATCATTTTCAGGCAGAATTCCACTGAAACTTACAAGCTGTAAATCAATCTGTGCTTGTGATATTTATTAAACAATCAGCCTAAAAGAGTCACAGAGAAAATAAAAATCCAAAAACTGGCAATACAAAAGATATGCTTCACTTGTGGACAAAATCTCAAAATGTTTTACTTTTCTTTTACTTCTATGAAATTAAAAGTTAAATACGAAATAATTCCATGTAACGTACAATTAAATAGTAAAATAGTATACTATTCTCTCATATTATAAACATTATTCAAGTTTTATAAAAGACTCTGATTTGTTTGTTGTTTTTACAAAGGTTATTAAAATTAGAAACAACTGATTTTGGTGCAAAAGTAAAATGTTAGCCCTAATATATATAATTACTGTTCTTTTGTTAAATTTTTTAAAAAACTACTTGATGCCAACTTAGAAGTGATAGACTAGATGAAAGACTGTTAGTCTCCACTACTCACTGCCAACTTAGAAGTGACAGACTAGATGAAAGACTGTTAGTCCCCACTACTCACTGCCAACTCAGAAGTGATAGACTAGATGAAAGACTGTTAGTCCACACTACTCACTGCCAACTTAGAAGTGATAGACTAGATGAAAAACTGTTAGTCCACACTACTCACTGCCAACTTAGAAGTGACAGACTAGATGAAAGACTGTTAGTCCACACTACTCACTGCCAACTTAGAGGTGGTAGACTAGATGAAAGACTGTTAGTCCCCACTACTCACTGCCAACTTAGAAGTGATAGACTAGATGAAAGACTGTTAGTCCCCACTACTCACTGCCAACTTAGAAGTGATAGACTAGATGAAAGACTGTTAGTCCACACTACTCACTGCCAACTTAAAAGTGACAGACTAGATGAAAGACTGTTAGTCCACACTACTCACTGCCAACTTAGAAGTGACAGACTAGATGAAAGACTGTTAGTCCACACTACTCACTGCCAACTTAGAAGTGATAGACTAGATGAAAGACTGTTAGTCCACACTACTCACTGCCAACTCTTCGGTTAATAAAAGATGAATTGAGCATCACATGATAAGGGCTCTACAGCTGAAAAAATGAGTATCTAGTGATGGGATTCAAACCTACAACCCATGCTTTACAAAGCGAGTGCCCTAACCACTAAGCCATGCTACACTTTCATAAGACCTGTTACTGTTATTTAGAAAAACCAAAAGCAATATTACTACACTTGTCAAAAAAAAGAATGCAACAAGTGAAATAATTTTTTGTCATTGCAAACATATTTAAAACAGTATTACGATTTTCATGATAAAATTTCTGGTATTTTGTTCTTGTTTTCATAATTATTAGACTTAAAACCTTTCCCAAAATTCACAACAGAAATAATAGAAATTCGTGGAATTAAGTTTCAAGATTTTCTTGAAACTGTTTAATTTGTAACAAAACAAAGCAACAGTGATTCCAGCAGAAATAAGAAGTTTTCTCATCTTTGTTATCGTTAACGTAATTCGAGTTATTATCACTATAAATACAAGTGATAAACTGAAGTGAGTTTAAATTATTTCTTTTCGAAATATTTCAAAAATGTTTAAGTAAACAGCATTTTCTATAAATAAAATTTTTATATATTTTCTGGAAGTTAATATACCAACATTTTTTGAACTGCTTTCAATGATTACTGATATAAACAAAGTCTGTAATTATCATGTAGTTGTATATTTAGCCATGAGAAACAGTGTAAACTCCTTCTGTAAATCGGTTTATTTTTTCTTCATAATTTTGAAATCAGATAGCAACAAAAAATCACCAAAAGCTATTGCAAGGTTACCATATATTAAGGATTGTAGAAAACTTCATGAAAAACAGTATATAAAATACTAGAAATATGGTTGCATTTTTACTCCTATTAGTTCCAAAACAGTTAAATATACGTTACTGTAATTTACCTAAATATTCATCGTAAACTGGAATTTTTTACCACAACTGCCCTTTGTGCACAAGTCTCATAAGCCTAAGGTTTTGAGACACCCAAGGTTCTGGTACAGATTTACCTCATTTTAAATTACTTACCAAAAGGAAAGCAACCATCAAGCTGCACCCAGAATAACAAGGGTTTATTTCAGTTCCTTGAGTTTAATACTAGGAAAAACCGTGATATTTTTATAGAAACTCACAGCTAAAATAAAATTTTTCAACACACTAGCCACAGGATAAAGCATCATCTATCCACCAAATCAGAGAAAAGCGAGCAATGTCTGGAACACCTTGGAAATAACCTAATGCATTAAAACACTGGTTTATTCTCTATGAAACAGTTGCAAATGGTTGCACATGAAGGAAAAACACAGTAACCACTTGATCAGTTATACATCTTACTTATCTCTTGTCATCCAGAATTGTATTTTAGTAAATTTACTATCTGGACAGAAAAATGTATTGTGATAATTGAACTGAATCATTGGTTTTCCTTACCTGTGATCTGCTAAAGACCCAAATGGTTTCTTTTCATACACCAACTGAAACAGCGGTTCTGTTGTTGAAACAGCTTGTTTTAGACTAGCAGCTGAAGAAAAACCTGAAAGACGTGCGTAAGATGGTTTTGTCACCACAGTTACTCCCAGAGATGAAGCAGACTTGGGAAACGAAAGCATAACTTCCTGAAAATCGTGGAATTACACGTTTAGTAAATGATTCATTTCTACACTTTAACGTGTATATAGAACAAAAATTAAGCACAAAATAAAGAAAGTTTTACCACAAGTTTCCACACAAAGAAAAATTTCTGTGAAGCCCAAGCACTACTGTACAACAAACACTTAATAATTCAATCTTTGTCACCACTTTTTAAAATTACTGCAGTGTAATAAAATTACTGAGAACATCCTATTTGTGCTTCTTCGTACAAAAATATAATCATAAATCACAAAAAATATATTTATTAATTACAGCTCACTTTCAACACAATCTTCCTTCAACTATACGGAAAGTGTTAAAGGTTCAGCAGTAAATTATTTTTTGTTTAACGCATGTTTTTTTTTAAATATGTTTAAATATGCTCCAAACAACACAGCATGTGTTAAAAATGTATTATAAACTTTAAAGTATGCTCTAAACTACAGAGCATACTTTAAAAACATATCTATTAACTGTAAAGTATCCCTCAAACTACAAAAGTACTTGTAAATTTCCATACCATGTACATCATTAAAATGATTTGTCAGTTTAATCAAGTTAGGCTTATTTCAGAATTACCTCTCACAAGATCCTGAATCAATAAATTAATGTTTTTGATAAAAGGTGGCAATGTCAAAATTCAAAATTCTAACACACCAATCAGAATACGTCCAAGTCATGCATATTATTAGGATTTCCTTTTACTTACATCATTTATTTTATGTAACATATATAAGTAATTACAGTATAAGAATAGCAGCAGAGTAATACGTTACATGTGTCTGGAACATACATTCCATCCTAATACCCAGGTGACAAATTACAGAGATGTTATCAAGTTATATCATGTCTCATATTACAGTGTGTTTGACTAAGATACAAACAAGAACATCAGAATCAGAAGTGAAGATTCAAAATAGAAAAATTTATTTTCAGTGAAACCAAAGTCAACAAATATTTACATAATTCGGGAAGACTGGTATGGGTATTCCTTCTCGATGACCAGACACCCACTTGAAATAAAAATGTATCTCAGAACGGCTGGTGTGAATATTAACACTTTTGCTAATAAAGCAGAGAACAACATTTTGACCTTTATATGTTATCTTCAAGCTAACAGAAAGATAATCCAGGAAGGTCAAAACATTGTTCTCTGCTTCATTAGTAAAAGTTTTAATATCCACACCAGCCATTCTGAGATACATTTTTATTTCAAGTGGGTGTCTTGTCATTAAGAATTGTTAAAACTTGTTCAGCTTTATATTTTATCAATAACAGTTTTGTATGTACAATATTTTATCATGTATTTGTGAATAAATACTAACTTTCAATTTGTGAGAAACAAACCACATGATGTAATAATGTTTACCTTATTTTGTGGCATAACCACACATGGGAATATGCTATTTGTGGTAACTTTGTCATGAAGATACAAAGCTCCCAGTTTTAGCTCAAACAGAAACGAGCCTGTACGTGGTCTAGTCTCTATACAGGTCTTCACATCTGAAAATTCTAGTTCCATAAGAGGTTTGTAAACTTCATGATCTTGTGTTAGACTCTGAGATGTAACAGTTGAATGAGACACATTGCTGCCCAATAATGTTAATGTTCCATAATGCAGACAGAAGTTTAATTTGGCAAAAACCGCGTCTCGTTTCAGTAAAGTGTCATTTTCCACACTGTCAAGGGCATCCAAGATTTCTTCCTCTACAATGTACAAGAAGAACAAAAATCAAACTTTTGATTGTTCACCTCTTCTTATTTTTTAAAGCTTCATTGTTTTTAGTGCAAAACTGCATAATGGGCTGTCCACTCTGTGGCCACTACTGGAATCAAAACATGAATCTAATCCCTACAAGTTTTAATATCCACTAGTGAGTCACCAGAGGGCAAATCTTAAATGAAACTTAATTTCCTGTACCACCATATTATTTAAACTGAAAATAATAGTGAATTTTACTTTTTACTTTATATAGTGTGAAGCCATAACAAGTGTACAGTAAAAATTGATTTAAATTTCACGTTTATGGTTGTACTTTGGACAAAATTATCACTAATAATTTTGTTATTCTTAAAATAAGGCACTGTTTTAAACTTTCAGTTTGATAAATTATTAAAAATGTAACATATTAGCAAAAAAGCAACATTTCAATGTCCAGTGATGCTAATAAATACCACACTTTAGCGAAATTTCAATATGAAGCGACACCAATTACTATCACACTTAAAATAAATTTCAATACTTAAAAGCCCTACCTATTTTGTTTTTCAAGATTTCGGCTTCAGTTTGGGAAGATGCAGAAGACATTGTTGATTTAGAGCTGCCAGAAGATGTATCATCATATTCTTCAGTGTTTTCAGATATTTTAGTTTCTGAATACCATCCAGTCCACGTAGGAAACCATCCTTGCAAAATACCTTGCCCTCGGGAATGTGAAACTTGTTCTTTCTAAATGCAAGTTAATAAAACTAAACTTATCAAGAACTGTACAGCTTATAAAACTTAGATACTCTCTGAAAAAGACAAACATTTTATTAAAAAATGGCATTACAACATAAAGCATAACTATCAGTTTTATTATCAAAATCATTAAAAGTAAATAACTACATCCACTTTCCAGTATTTTTACATTTTTAACCTTTTTACTTTAACTGGATCTGGTTCAGTAGTCACTAAATGTAATCATATCAGCAAGTAATTATTTAAACCATATATTCCTCAATGATAATCCTAAAACTACAGCCAAGATCCATAAGAATATACATAGGAAAGGAATTACAGTAAAAATCTAACATATCCATAGTAATTTCAAGAAAATCTAGTACTGATATGCACAATAATTACGACCAAAATCCATAAAAAATGTCCATAGGAGGTAAAGCAAAAAATCTAACACAGTAAAGTAAGGAAAGTGCATCACATTATCTACAATAAGAACAACAAAATTCACTGTTATGCTCCAGCTCAACCAAAATTTAACTTTTGTTCGTAATGATCACAAAATTTAATCTGACATGTGAATAACGTTTTGTTGAATTGAACTAAAGACACAACATATGCCCAAAAAATATCCTACACTAAGTCCGAAATATAAATGAATGAAGCTCCATTAAACTGAGAGATTTTGAAAGGTGAACCTTTCTTCTCTCGGGACAACTCAAGAAGAAAATTAACCTTTCAAAAACACTTGAGTTTAAGGTTTTTTTGTTATTAAAAATGTAACATAAACATATGTTAAACATAAAATATCCAAGGCCTGTATTTATTTGTTCACCTACTTTATTTTATAAAACACATACTTCAATAAACTTTAATATTAAAACAGAAATATTCAACTTTGGCTTTCTAAAGGAGCCCTAACCTAATTATTCAGTTCCTTGTATTTCAATTGATGTTAAAAAATTGTTATAAACGATCCAACCTTTTTAATCTCCTCTTCAGTAGTAATATTTTCAAAAACCAGTTCTCTCAGTGTACACAGTTCTTCAAAGTTCAAAACCCGTTCTATGTTGTCCATTTGATTCTGAAATGTATGTTAAAAACCACATTTAGTTCATACAGAGTAATAAATATAAGTAATAAATCATGTGGATAGAAAGTTTTAAATAATAAATAATAACCAATCGTGTTCACAGAAAGAAAACTTATGAAATATTGTAAGGTGCTGTTACATGTAATATGCACATATGTAGAATTTTCAACAAAATTGTTTTCATAAAATGCTATAAAAGTTATAAATGATAACAGTAGATAGAAATTTATCACTTTAAAACCAGATCAGGAGAACTAATCATGTACAAAATGAACATTTTTCATGTGCACTAGGGTCCAGACAATGTGCAGATGTTTATTTTTTTTGGTGGGGTCAAACCATCAACCCTCTTTGGATCAGAACATATGTTTGCAACGCTATCAGTTGCTTATTTGGGCTTTAAAAGCCTATCAATTCCCAGGATCATCAAAACTGTCAACAAATTAAGACTCTTCCCAATTACTGAGGACGTGAAAGTGTGCAGCACTTGAGTGGTTTTTATGCAGCCACACAGGTCACAGGGAACACGGCTAATCTTTACACACAAGAAAATAAATGGATGGATTCATACCTTCATCGTTGTTGTTAAACTACTTGGCTGTGTCAAATGAACGTGATAAATTTTATAATATTCCACATTCATTCTTGCTCTTTTTAGCACAAAATCCCAAGTTTTTCTTTGGTTTCTCTGTCTTTTAGATTCCATATAAGCATTTATTGCATAATCCCACCATGCTTTAGTGCTAGAGAAACATAAAAAGAAAGTTATGTTTACATTAGCTTGAGTTCAGGAATGAAAACATTGTTAACAAGGTATAAAAAAACAACATTCATTAAAAGCGGAATCCCTAACTTACATTAATAATAGCATTACTCTAAAAATAAGCAACAATGATAGTAAGCTAGCTTGCTGTTATAAACACAGACATAGAAGTTTAAATTATGTGAAAACACAAGTTCAACTAATAAACCTACTGCAGTAACCCAAAAAATTTGGCTTTGAATAAATTGAGGACTGTAAACCATGAAAAGTTTCATATAAAGTAAACCAAACTGGTAATGTGAAGCCTCAACAAGCTTGTTTAAATGTATAAAGAACTGTACGTGTGTCTAACGGTATAAACAGCTGTACCTGTGTCTAAATGTATAAACAGCTGTACCTATGTCTAAATGTATAAACAGCTGTACCTATGTCTAAATGTATAAACAGCTGTACCCGTGTCTAAATGTATAAACAGCTGTACCCGTGTCTAAATGTATAAACAGCTGTACCCGTGTCTAAATGTATAAACAGCTGTACCCGTGTCTAAATGTATAAACAGCTGTACCCGTGTCTAAATGTATAAACAGCTGTACCCGTGTCTAAATGTATAAAGAACTGTACCCGTGTCTAAATGTATAAACAGCTGTACCCGTGTCTAAATGTATAAACAGCTGTACCTGTGTCTAAATGTATAAACAGCTGTACCTGTGTCTAAATGTATAAACAGCTGTACCTGTGTCTAAATGTATAAACAGCTGTACCTGTGTCTAAATGTATAAACAGCTGTACCTGTGTCTAAATGTATAAACAGCTGTACCTGTGTCTAAATGTATAAACAGCTGTACCTGTGTCTAAATGTATAAAGAACTGTACCCGTGTCTAAATGTATAAACAGCTGTACCCGTGTCTAAATGTATAAACAGCTGTACCCGTGTCTAAATGTATAAACAGCTGTACCCGTGTCTAAATGTATAAACAGCTGTACCCGTGTCTAAATGTATAAACAGCTGTACCCGTGTCTAAATGTATAAAGAACTGTACCTGTGTCTAAATGTATAAACAGCTGTACCTGTGTCTAAATGTATAAAGAACTGTACCTGTGTCTAAATGTATAAACAGCTGTACCTGTGTCTAAATGTATAAACAGCTGTACCGGTGTCTAAATGTATAAACAGCTGTACCTGTGTCTAAATGTATAAACAGCTGTACCTGTGTCTAAATGTATAAACAGCTGTACCTGTGTCTAAATGTATAAAGAACTGTACCTGTGTCTAAATGTATAAACAGCTGTACCCGTGTCTAAATGTATAAACAGCTGTACCCGTGTCTAAATGTATAAACAGCTGTACCTGTGTCTAAATGTATAAACAGCTGTACCTGTGTCTAAATGTATAAACAGCTGTACCTGTGTCTAAATGTATAAACAGCTGTACCTGTGTCTAAATGTATAAACAGCTGTACCTGTGTCTAAATGTATAAACAGCTGTACCCGTGTCTAAATGTATAAACAGCTGTACCCGTGTCTAAATGTATAAACAGCTGTACCCGTGTCTAAATGTATAAAGAACTGTACCCGTGTCTAAATGTATAAACAGCTGTACCCGTGTCTAAATGTATAAACAGCTGTACCCGTGTCTAAATGTATAAACAGCTGTACCCGTGTCTAAATGTATAAACAGCTGTACCCGTGTCTAAATGTATAAACAGCTGTACCCGTGTCTAAATGTATAAACAGCTGTACCCGTGTCTAAATGTATAAAGAACTGTACCCGTGTCTAAATGTATAAACAGCTGTACCTGTGTCTAAATGTATAAACAGCTGTACCTGTGTCTAAATGTATAAACAGCTGTACCTGTGTCTAAATGTATAAACAGCTGTACCTGTGTCTAAATGTATAAAGAACTGTACCTGTGTCTAAATGTATAAACAGCTGTACCTGTGTCTAAATGTATAAAGAACTGTACCTGTGTCTAAATGTATAAACAGCTGTACCTGTGTCTAAATGTATAAACAGCTGTACCGGTGTCTAAATGTATAAACAGCTGTACCTGTGTCTAAATGTATAAACAGCTGTACCTGTGTCTAAATGTATAAACAGCTGTACCTGTGTCTAAATGTATAAAGAACTGTACCTGTGTCTAAATGTATAAACAGCTGTACCCGTGTCTAAATGTATAAACAGCTGTACCCGTGTCTAAATGTATAAACAGCTGTACCTGTGTCTAAATGTATAAACAGCTGTACCTGTGTCTAAATGTATAAACAGCTGTACCTGTGTCTAAATGTATAAACAGCTGTACCTGTGTCTAAATGTATAAACAGCTGTACCTGTGTCTAAATGTATAAACAGCTGTACCTGTGTCTAAATGTATAAACAGCTGTACCCGTGTCTAAATGTATAAACCAGCTGTACCCGTGTCTAAATGTATAAACAGCTGTACCCGTGTCTAAATGTATAAAGAACTGTACCCGTGTCTAAATGTATAAACAGCTGTACCCGTGTCTAAATGTATAAACAGCTGTACCTGTGTCTAAATGTATAAACAGCTGTACCCGTGTCTAAATGTATAAACAGCTGTACCCGTGTCTAAATGTATAAACAGCTGTACCCGTGTCTAAATGTATAAAGAACTGTGCCTGTGTATAAATGTATAAACAGTTGTACCTGTGTCTAAATGTATAAACAGCTGTACCTGTGTCTAAATGTATAAACAGCTGTACCTGTGTCTAAATGTATAAACAGCTGTACCTGTGTCTAAATGTATAAAGAACTGTACCTGTGTCTAAATGTATAAACAGCTGTACCTGTGTCTAAATGTATAAACAGCTGTACCTGTGTCTAAATGTATAAACTGTACCTGTGTCTAAATGTATAAACTGTACCTGTGTCTAAATGTATAAACTGTACCTGTGTCTAAATGTATAAACTGTACCGTGTCTAAATGTATAAACAGCTGTACCTGTGTCTAAATGTATAAATAGCTGTACCTGTGTCTAAATGTATAAACAGCTGTACCTGTGTCTAAATGTATAAACAGCTGTACCTGTGTCTAAATGTATAAACAGCTGTACCTGTGTCTAAATGTATAAACAGCTGTACCCGTATCTAAATGTATAAAGAACTGTACCCGTGTCTAAATGTATAAACAGCTGTACCCGTGTCTAAATGTATAAACAGCTGTACCCGTGTCTAAATGTATAAACAGCTGTACCCGTGTCTAAATGTATAAACAGCTGTACCCGTGTCTAAATGTATAAACAGCTGTACCCGTGTCTAAATGTATAAAGAACTGTACCCGTGTCTAAATGTATAAACAGCTGTACCTGTGTCTAAATGTATAAACAGCTGTACCTGTGTCTAAATGTATAAACAGCTGTACCTGTGTCTAATGTATAAACAGCTGTACCTGTGTCTAAATGTATAAAGAACTGTACCTGTGTCTAAATGTATAAACAGCTGTACCCGTGTCTAAATGTATAAACAGCTGTACCTGTGTCTAAATGTATAAAGAACTGTACCTGTGTCTAAATGTATAAACAGCTGTACCTGTGTCTAAATGTATAAACAGCTGTACCTGTGTCTAAATGTATAAACAGCTGTACCTGTGTCTAAATGTATAAACAGCTGTACCTGTGTCTAAATGTATAAAGAACTGTACCTGTGTCTAAATGTATAAACAGCTGTACCCATGTCTAAATGTATAAACAGCTGTACCTGTGTCTAAATGTATAAACAGCTGTACCTGTGTCTAAATGTATAAACAGCTGTACCTGTGTCTAAATGTATAAACAGCTGTACCTGTGTCTAAATGTATAAACAGCTGTACCCGTGTCTAAATGTATAAACAGCTGTACCTGTGTCTAAATGTATAAACAGCTGTACCCGTGTCTAAATGTATAAACAGCTGTACCCGTGTCTAAATGTATAAACAGCTGTACCTGTGTCTAAATGTATAAACAACTGTACCTGTGTGTAAATGTATAAACAACTGTACCTGTGTGTAAATGTATAAACAGCTGTACCTGTGTCTAAATGTATAAACTGTACCTATGTCAATAACTTGAAACGAATAATAATTTGAAAGAGCTGTAGATAAATATTTATTCTTGAGTAGCACCTTATTAAACAATGATTATGCTTCAACCTTTAACTTTGTTGAAAAATTTGGTGTCATGGTGTGCATGCCACAATCTTTTATAGAATGCCATTCCCTATGGTGTAATGCATTTGATGTCTGAGTAATTAACTATTCATTCTTATCCTATACTAATGACTTTGCAATAAGTCATGGGAAAGGAGAATAAATGTGGATACACAAAAATGCTGAAAAACAATTATAGAAATGGATCTTGGATGTTCTGGAAATTATGTAACTTGTATAACAGACAAAAATGTTTTACAGGAACACCACCTTAAACTCTGACTTGTCAGAGTCAGATCGAAGTCATTAATTCAAATTCATAAAGTGCAACAGCCTCTGTAACCCTTATTTTGTGTGAAACAGATTTCTACATTTTATTAAAATTTTGGCACATTTTGTGTAGATACACATATATAGTAAATCCTGAATTATAGTCAATATTTCCTCTCCAATACGAGTTTAGTCATAATTTGGATAAGATGATGATGGAATTAAAATTCATTTTGTGTCCTGCATTTTCAATCAACCTCAGTGCATTATGTTTTTGTGTTTATTCAGGAAAATTCTTCACTCAACTTCTTTCTTATAATTTATCTAACAACTGTATGAAGTTACCAAAAAAACTTGCTACTCACTATTACTCATTCCTATTATAAAGATAAGCCAAAATTTGTCAGTTTGGCTTGCTTTGTTTTGAATTTTGTGCAAAACTATAAGAGGGCTATAATAATGCCTCCACGGCTGAAAAGGCAAGCATGTTTGGTGTGATGCATATCTGAACCTGTGACCCTCAGATTATGAATCAAGTGCTTTAACCACATGGTCCTTGCATCAGTTAACATATGATTGAGAACATATACTAATGTGACACATTTTATTTCATTCTTGTAAAAAAGAAAGAAAGAGAAAGTATTAGAAGAGTAAACATTAAACTATCTTGATGGTGAACACAAAAGAATCTAGGATATAACTACTTAATTATAGTAAATGTTTTGAAAAAAGAACACAATATTTACAAGGAAAAAAAGGTGAGTAATGAATATGATTACAAAAAGCATACTTTTCTTTCACAGAAACCTTTGGTTTCCATTTTCTGTACTTCCAAGTTGTATCCAAGTAGTCGAGTTCTCTGGTACAATCTACCATCTGTTTGTATTGCACCTGATTAAATATTAATAACAATATCAAGTGTTTGCATTAATCACATTCATTATAAGAAACATAATTTGCTGTTCTTTAGGCTTACCTAACCCTATTTTCAGGACAAGTAACACTGCACATTTTCTTTCAAAAAGTAAACATAAGAAACAAGTACTAACACTTTAAAAATGAATTTCCAGAAGTTAACTCTGTGAAAATAATTTATTGCAGTATTCACGCTTGTAACAGATGCTTATACTACTGCAGTGTGACTTCAGAAGTAATACACAAAGAAGGCACAAAATATGACACCATAAGATTTCTTTAGTGTGTATTTCTTTCCAGTTAACATACATCACAGCTTAAACAAAATTAAATTATGCCTCTTAATAAAAATATCCTTTACATAATGTCCTTCTTTCTAGGACTAACAAAACTCTCCAATTTATAGTAATAAAACATTCATTTTGAATCAACTATTAATCTTAAAAAGTAGGTTGCACAATAGTTGCTTCTTCTAAAACAGTTTAGTTATCACTATGTAATTATGCTTCATTAACTGCATAATGACAAAATTTGAGAATTTTTATCAGCTTTTTACAGAATGGTGGGGTGTTGTCGATTTTCCGTGACTTTTACTTTCTCACAGAGGAGATATTTAACCAAACTACGTGAAACTTATTTAACAGTATCAAGTTTTCCATACAGAAAATCATGTAATTTAATGTACTTCTTTATATTGTTCCAACATTTTATTGCAAAAGGACTTATAAAAAAAACTTTCTTTCATTTTAGATTTTGTAGCTGATCAGAAAGTTTAATTTTTTACAGACAATCAGCTTAAACTCAACTGATAACCATTATATTACTTATTTTACCAACTGCTGTAATTATCACCTCCAGCTATTAACTGTAAAATTGTGAAAGCTAACAAAGATTTATCAGTGACCTACCATAATTGTTAATCTAACTATGCTCACCTGACATTCTGTCATGGAAATGAAAGAAAACTATTTGTGTGTGGCACGTGTATAAAAAAAAGATACAATTTACCATGAAAAAATTTAAGCATTAAAAGAATACCAAATAAATTATAAAAAATGTCAAGATATTTAGTTTCTTTCTGAGTCCTCCTAAACTTTCCTTTACATTCCTTCATTCACATGTTCAGGAAGTCACATTTCCACAAGATCACAAACTACTTCATACACCACTTCCACAAGATTACAAGCTACTTCAGACACCACTTCCACAAGATTACAAGCTACTTCATACACCACTTCCACAAGATTACAAGCTACTTCATACACCACTTCCACAAGATTACAAGCTACTTCATACACCACTTCCACAAGATTACAAGCTACTTCATACACCACTTCCACAAGATCACAAAACTACCTTCCTACACAACTCCACAAGATACAAATACTATACAACCACTTCCACAAGAATTCACAAACTACTGCATACACCACACTTTTCCCACAAGATCACAAAACTACTTCATACACCACTTCCACAAGATCACAAACTACTTCATACAACCAATTCCACAAGATTCACAAACTACTTCATACACCACCACTTCCACAAGATGCACAAAACTACTTCATACAACCACTGCCCCATAGATCAAACACTACTTCATACACCACTTCCACAAGATCACAAACTACTTCAATCCACCACTTCACACAAGATCACAACTACTCTACGACTTCACCACCACTTCCACAAGATCACAAACTACTTTCAACACCACTCCACAAGATCACAACTACTTCATACACCACTTCCACAAGATCACAAACTACTTCATACACCACTTCCACAAGATCACAAACTACTTCATACACCACTTCCACAAGATCACAAACTACTTCATACACCACTTCCACAAGATCACAAACTACTTCATACACCACTTCCACAAGATCACAAACTACTTCATACACCACTTCCACAAGATCACAAACTACTTCATACACCACTTCCACAAGATCACAAACTACTTCATACACCACTTCCACAAGATCACAAACTACTTCATATACCACTTCCACAAGATCACAAACTACTTCATACACCACTTCCACAAGATCACAAACTACTTCATACACCACTTCCACAAGATCACAAACTACTTCATACACCACTTCCACAAGATCACAAACTACTTCACACACCACTTTATTTACTCTGTATAATATTATTTATTACTTCCCTAAAACTAATTCAATGTTGTCCTTCATTATTGATTGTTCAAATGCTGCTACATCATGAAGGTCTGTAGTAATAAAACTTCAAACAGAGAAGGAAAATCATATGAAAAATGATATGTGACTAAATGTATTCTAACAAATAACAGTTCCTTAGCCAATGAGAACCTATGCTTTGGGATGGGCAGGAAAACAAAAATGAACAAAAACACCGTTTTCAGGAGAAACTCTTCGAAACTATACATAAAATCAAGTTGGAACATTTCTTTAATGTTTACTTCCAAATTACAAAAAACCAATGTCAGAACATCAATTTTAAAATATACTTGAGCACAGAATTAATATGTTTTATTTTAAATCTGATACACAGGTCTGCACTTGACACCTGAACAATGCTCTGAGGACCAAAAGGGTTAATCAGATAAAGCCAAGATATGATGTAAGTTGAGTGTTTTTAATTAACTAGACAAAAACTAACAGACAGAAGTAATGAGATTGAAAAACAGCTTCACAGTCACTAATACTTTCCTATTTCAACAGCACAGGTTTAAAGCCACAGGAAAAAACCTTTGGAAATGAGTGAACAATTCACCAAAATCTTGAATACGTACCTCCGTAAGAGAAAGAGGGATCTTCCCCAGCTGAAGATCACACACTAGACGAGGAGTTGATTTTGATCTGAGAGGTTTTGGAGAGCAGTTTCTCAGAAGCTGAGCTTTAGCACTTACTGGTGCTAAGATGAAATCATGAGGTTTTATGGATTCAGAATGGGTTTTGCACCGATCCATGTGGTTTGACATGTTTTCCTGCATATATGTACAACACTCAACATAGATTTTGGTAAAATTTTTAAATGCTGTGTAAAAATACAATTTTAAATTGGTCTTCACAGATTTTACATATTCTAATGAAATTTCTCTATAAAATTATCACTGATCTGTTCAACGTACCTTGAATTTGATATTTCATTACATATGTCAGTTTTATAGCAAGATATGTACAGCAGTATTACTACCTATTAAAAGGTTCAAAAAACTAGAAAAAGCCATAAACTCTCTCTACAACAAAACAGAATATTCCAACCTATCTTTACTCCTTTATTATCATGTCCATACCATGTTTTGTTTGATTTATAACAAAGCCATGTTGGGCTATCAGTAATGTCCACCACAAGGAATCAAATGTCTAGTTTTTAACATAAGCCCTTAAATTTAGTGCAATTCCACCAGAGGAACCATGTACTTCTGTCATGCTGTCAAAGACCATGTACTTCTGTCAAGCTGTCAATGACCACGTACTTCTGTCATGCTGTCAATGACCACGTACTTCTGTCATGCTGTCAAAGACCACGTACTTCTGTCATGCTGTCAAAGACCACGTACTTCTGTCATGCTGTCAAAACCATGTACTTCTGTCATGCTGTCAAAGACCACGTACTTCCGTCATGCTGTCAATGACCACGTACTTCTGTCATGCTGTCAATGACCATGTACTTCTGTCATGCTGTCAATGACCACGTACTTCTGTCATGCTGGCAATGACCATGTACTTCTGTCATGCTGTCAAAGACCACGTACTTCTGTCATGCTGTCAAAACCATGTACTTCTGTCATGCTGTCAAAGACCACGTACTTCCATCATGCTGTCAAAGACCACGTACTTCTGTCATGCTGTCAATGACCACGTACTTCTGTCATGCTGGCAATGACCACGTACTTCTGTCATGCTGGCAATGACCATGTACTTCTGTCATGCTGTCAATGACCACGTACTTCTGTCATGCTGGCAATGACCATGTACTTCTGTCATGCTTCCAATGACCATGTACTGCTATTATGCTGTCAATAAAATGTGGAAATAAATGTAAATAAGCAACATATATTGATAG
Source organism: Carcinoscorpius rotundicauda (assembly GCA_011833715.1). Lineage (NCBI taxonomy): Eukaryota > Metazoa > Arthropoda > Merostomata > Xiphosura > Limulidae > Carcinoscorpius > Carcinoscorpius rotundicauda. The sequence continues at coordinate 125,951,905 of CM022394.1, read as the reverse complement.
GATGATTCCTTACAATAAGATCATCAATGTTTTGGTGACCAATCATCATAGCACTAGGATCCCAGTAGAAGGACAGGTCATCCAGCTGTAACAGTTTCCTCATTGTATCTGTGCTGCTACTCGAAACAAACTTTGCAGTCTAAAAATATTCCAAGAATTTCACTTAAAATAGATGTCATCCTTGTATTAACTTAATCAGACAAGTAGCACATAAACTTACAGTTAAAAACTAATAACACTCAATTTGTCCAATTCCTAACAACAGTTGTGGAAAGATCAAAATAATACTTTGCAACTTCATTTATTTTGCAATTTAAAAAGTTTTTTTTTTTAAATTGACAAGAGAGGTAGATATAAAACTATTTTACAGATATGAATTAATATCTTACTCTAGAATTGCAACTCCATTTTATCTCCACCTCAAAATAAAATATGGGTTTTATTGTTTGCTGTTTTTTGAGAAAATCAACATTACACCATCTTCTGTGTTCACAACAGTGAAACAAACCCTTCATTTTACCATCCTAAGACTGTAAATTCATCAGTCTGACTGAAAGACCAGGTTTTACATACAGTACAGTAAAAATAAAAAGGGGTCCCACATAAATTACTAATGTTTTCTTACAGTCAAGTTTTATATTGCAAACTTACCCAGTTTTCGTCTGTACTTTGTGCCGATAAGTTACGTATAATGAATCCACATGCAAATGGTGACTCTGGGTTTGTTTGGTCATCTTCATAACGTACATGAACATCTTTGATCTTCAACTAAAAAACAAACAAATTTCTGTAAGTAATGCATGAAGAAATATACACATTAGTACAGTTCAGATACACCTGATCAGTACAGTTCAGATACACCTGATTAGTACAGTTCAAATACACCTGATTAGTACAGTTCAGCTACACCTGATCAGTACAGTTCAGCTACACCTGATCAGTACAGTTCAGCTACACCTGATCAGTACAGTTCAGCTACACCTGATCAGTACAGTTCAGCTACACCTGATTAGTAGAGTTCAGCTACACCTGATTAGTACAGTTCAGCTACACCTGATTAGTACAGTTCAGCTACACCTGATCAGTACAGTTCAGCTACATCTGATCAGTACAGTTCAGCTACACCTGATTAGTACAGTTCAGCTACACCTGATTAGTACAGTTCAGCTACACCTGATCAGTACAGTTCAGATACACCTGATCAGTACAGTTCAGCTACACCTGATTAGTACAGTTCAGCTACACCTGATTAGTACAGTTCAGCTACACCTGATTAGTACAGTTCAGATACACCTGATTAGTACAGTTCAGCTACACCTGATTAGTACAGTTCAGCTACACCTGATTAGTACAGTTCAGATACACCTGATTCGTACAGTTCAGCTACACCTGATTAGTACAGTTCAGCTACACCTGATTAGTACAGTTCAGATACACCTGATTAGTACAGTTCAGCTACACCTGATCAGTACAGTTCAGCTACACCTGATTAGTACAGTTCAGCTACACCTGATTAGTACAGTTCAGCTACACCTGATTAGTACAGTTCAGATACACCTGATTCGTACAGTTCAGCTACACCTGATTAGTACAGTTCAGCTACACCTGATTAGTACAGTTCAGATACACCTGATTAGTACAGTTCAGATACACCTGATTAGTACAGTTCAGCTACACCTGATTAGTACAGTTCAGCTACACCTGATCAGTACAGTTCAGCTACACCTGATTAGTACAGTTCAGCTACACCTGATTAGTACAGTTCAGCTACACCTGATTAGTACAGTTCAGCTACACCTGATTAGTACAGTTCAGCTACACCTGATTAGTACAGTTCAGCTACATCTGATTAGTACAGTTCAGCTACACCTGATTAGTACAGTTCAGCTACACCTGATTAGTACAGTTCAGATACACCTGATTCGTACAGTTCAGTTACACCTGATTAGTACAGTTCAGCTACACCTGATTAGTACAGTTCAGATACACCTGATTAGTACAGTTCAGATACACCTGATTAGTACAGTTCAGCTACACCTGATTAGTACAGTTCAGCAACACCTGATTAGTACAGTTCAGCTACATATGATCAGTACAGTTCAGCTACACCTGATTAGTACAGTTCAGATACACCTGATCAGTACAGTTCAGCTACACCTAATTAGTACAGTTCAGCTACACCTGATTAGTACAGTTCAGATACACCTGATCAGTACAGTTCAGCTACACCTGATTAGTACAGTTCAGCTACACCTGATTAGTACAGTTCAGATACACCTGATTAGTACAGTTTCAGATTACACCTGATCAGTACAGTTCAGCTACACCTGATTAGTACAGTTCAGCTACACCTGCTTTAGTGCAGTTCAGCTACACCTGATTAGTACAGTTCCAGATACCCCTGATTAGTACAGTTCAGATACACCTGATTAGTAACCGTTCAGATACACCTGATCAGTACAGTAACATGCTTCGTACAGTAAGCTACACCTGATTAGTACAGTTCAGCTACACCTGATTAGTACAGTTCAGCTACACCTGATTAGTACAGTTCAGATACACCTGATTAGTACAGTTCAGATACACCTGATCAGTACAGTTCAGCTACACCTGATTAGTACAGTTCAGCTACACCTGATTAGTGCAGTTCAGCTACACCTGATTAGTACAGTTCAGATACACCTGATTAGTACAGTTCAGATACACCTGATTAGTACAGTTCAGATACACCTGATTAGTACAGTTCAGATACACCTGATTAGTACAGTTCAGCTACACCTGATTAGTACAGTTCAGATACACCTGATTAGTACAGTTCAGATACACCTGATTAGTACAGTTCAGATACACCTGATTAGTACAGTTCAGCTACACCTGATTAGTACAGTTCAGATACACCTGATTTGTACAGTTCAGATACATCTGATAGTGAAAACAACACATCACCCTGTGATTTTTTCCCATTGTACTTGAATACTACAGACATGTTTTCAAGCAAGAAATCAAACAGATATACTCTTTACTAATTTTTAACCCACTTGCACAGATACGCGACAAATAAATCAATTCATAGTGTTAATATTTTATCTTCTCTCCAGTTAACTCAATGTGTTATTTTCGAGAGAACTATTTTGATACAAAATACTAATAAAAGTGTCTTAAGGATTACAAAATACAAGCACTTAGGCAACTTTCACTTATTAATTTCATTTTGTTTCAGTTTTATACTTAAACATGGGAGATTGGACAGAGAGTGTAACAATTTGTTCCATTAGATTTTATTTCTGCAACAAAAGAATAAACTATTTTATTATCAGTGAACAGTTAATTCTGAAATGTGTCTATCGTGGCTCACAAACAGTTCCAGTTTTGATGCACTTGATCAAAACACATCGGCATTACTTCAAAACAAAGCTAAGTTAATAACAAAATCACAAACCAATTGCATAATTTTGATTGAACCAAACTAAAAATATTTCTTGTACCTTCACTTTCTAATACCCCAAACTTGAAGACCGTGCTTCTATATTTTACAGTTCAGGTTTATATCATTTAAGTGGTGTTTCTGACTAGCATATGACAGAATCTTTGCTTAAACAACAATTTCTAATACAGATCACTCACTTGGAGATTTTCAATGATATTGGTAACTAGTGACGTTCCATATGTTAACCAGGAGCTGTATGATGAGGCATAATATGATTGCTTCTGCTTTGATTCCTGGTTTGCCTTTAAGGAAACAAGTTAAAAATGTTTTTAATATAATGAATGATAATGTACCATAGTTTAAAATTTTAATACACAATTCGAAAATCAGTTTTTGTACATTTACCAACTTGTTTAATAATATCTTGTCTTACCATCATTTCAGAATAATTTTTTGTACGGCTGATTCAATTCAGTTTCAAAAAGAGGTAATTCTATAAAATAATTTATCCCCCCAAATATAATTAATTATAGTTATGTCTGCTTCCAGGAGCTTGTAAGAACATAAAACATTATTTTTAACATCCCAATAAACATATTTCCTTGTATCTTAACAAGTTCATTTGCAATTAAGCACAATGCTATGCAATGAGCTATCTGTTCACACCATGTGCACCAAATCCCAGTATTTGGCATTATAATTCAACTGCTTTATCACTTTACCACTAGGGGGCGATTGAATAAGAATGATTTTTTTTTCTTGGTACCATAATAAAAAACAATTTGAAGTATCCGTATCAAAATAAATATTATATCTAATCCTGAATCAAAGTTCAAAATACAATTATTTGACACAAACTCCCATTGATTTAAAATTAAAATTATTGCAACTGTTTTGTTCTCATTTTCACATTTGAGCACGACTTATATTTTTAACTATTTAGGTTTTCTCTCGTGCGAGTAACATCCCATCTCTTCACAAGACATTATAAACTGAAATCCACTCATAGAGCTCATATGTTGGCTTTACTATCTCCAACAAAAGCTTGTTTGTTAATACCATATTTAGTATGATGAAAAAATTGTGTCCTACCTTCCACTTAGCTTCCAAACAGTCCAGCTGTGACAGCTTCCTCTGCTGAGCAATTTGTTCTTCCCTTTCTTCATCATACTGTTCAGAAATGAAAAAAAGAATTGCAACACAAAGTTACATTTACTATTATATCCCCACCTAAATGTACAATCTGAGTATTTATTTCTTACGCTTTGTTCTCTTTACTGTGCAAATCTTTACAAATCTCCCATCAAAATACACCAGTTACAAAGAGAATAAAAAATAGTGGCCATGACAGTAATTTCTGCTAAACTCTAAACTTAACACGTCAAGTTCGAAGGGAAACTTATTTGCCCCTTCCTGCTTCGATAAATGTAAAGCAAATAAAAGTCAGGTGTATGCAAAATAGAAAATATTTAATTTTGAAAGTTCACTGGCTTTGTTTTAACACAAAACTTATCCTATCATTAGTTCTAGAACACCTTAGATCAAATCCTAAATAAAGTGTCACCACGAAAGAAACTAAGGCTTAACTACCACCAACTTGTGTTACTGACAAATATGAGACTGGGTTACTGTGCTCCAATCTTGTATTGACAATAAACTGTTTGCACACGAGCCAACATGTGCATACTTTTTAAATAAACTACAAATCAGATTGAAATACTGAAAATTTCATTAACAATAAATTAAAATGCAGTGCATATTTATCCAAGACATTTTCCATCTAAAAATATCATGTGTGTATGTGTGTGTGTGTGTGCATGTGATATAATGTTAAGACCAAAGAATGAAAGTAATTTTAGTTAACTTCTTTGATACAAAGAAATAAAATATTTAAAGATATATTTTCCTATTCATAACTTGTCTTTTAACATTCAACATTTCAAATTGTTGCATACTTCTGTTATTCCAAAATATTCATTAAATAAATACTTCAGTTCAATTTAAGTACACTTTGTTTTATTTGCTGATTACATAACTGTACAAAATTACTGGTATTTCATATTGTTAACCGAAATATTTTACATGAAACTAATTATTCAAAGCTATGAATCCAGATATTTCCTTATTTTCATGACCAGAGAGTGATGTTTAATACAAGTATCATAAAAGTGTATTAAAATGTTTAATATAAGTACCATACAAGTGTATTAAAATGTTCAATACAAGTATCATAGAAGTGTATTAAAATGTTCAATATAAGTATCATACAAGTGTATTAAAATGTTCAATATAAGTATCATACAAGTGTATTAAAATGTTCAATATAAGTACCATACAAGTGTATTAAAATGTTTAATACAAGTATCATACAAGTGTATTAAAATGTTCAATATAAGTACCATACAAGTGTATTAAAATGTTTAATATAAGTATCATACAAGTGTATTAAAATGTTCAATATAAGTACCATACAAGTGTATTAAAATGTTTAATACAAGTATCATACAAGTGTATTAAAATGTTCAATATAAGTACCATACAAGTGTATTAAAATGTTCAATATAAGTATCATACAAGTGTATTAAAATGTTCAATATAAGTATCATACAAGTGTATTAAAATGTTTAATACAAGTATCATACAAGTGTATTAAAATGTTTAATACAAGTATCATACAAGTGTATTAAAATGTTTAATACAAGTATGATACAAGTGTATTAAAATGTTCAATACAAGTATGATACAAGTGTATTAAAATGTTCAATATAAGTACCATACAAGTGTATTAAAATGTTTAATATAAGTACCATACAAGTGTATTAAAATGTTTAATACAAGTATCATACAAGTGTATTAAAATGTTCGATATAAGTATCATACAAGTGTATTAAAATGTTCAATATAAGTACCATACAAGTGTATCAAAATGTTCAATATAAGTACCATACAAGTGTATTAAAATGTTCAATATAAGTACCATACAAGTGTATTAAAATGTTCAATATAAGTACCATACAAGTGTATTAAAATGTTTAATACAAGTATCATACAAGTGTATTAAAATGTTCAATATAAGTACCATACAAGTGTATTAAAATGTTTAATATAAGTATCATACAAGTGTATTAAAATGTTCAATATAAGTACCATACAAGTGTATTAAAATGTTCAATATAAGTACCATACAAGTGTATTAAAATGTTCAATATAAGTACCATACAAGTGTATTAAAATGTTCAATATAAGTACCATACAAGTGTATTAAAATGTTTAATATAAGTATCATACAAGTGTATTAAAATGTTTAATATAAGTATCATACAAGTGTATTAAAATGTTCAATATAAGTACCATACAAGTGTATTAAAATGTTTAATACAAGTATCATACAAGTGTATTAAAATGTTCAATATAAGTACCATACAAGTGTATTAAAATGTTCAAAATAAGTATCATACAAGTGTATTAAAATGTTCAATATAAGTATCATACAAGTGTATTAAAATGTTTAATACAAGTATCATACAAGTGTATTAAAATGTTTAATACAAGTATCATACAAGTGTATTAAAATGTTTAATATAAGTATCATACAAGTGTATTAAAATGTTTAATACAAGTATCATACAAGTGTATTAAAATGTTTAATATAAGTATCATACAAGTGTATTAAAATGTTTAATACAAGTATGATACAAGTGTATTAAAATGTTCAATACAAGTATGATACAAGTGTATTAAAATGTTCAATATAAGTACCATACAAGTGTATTAAAATGTTTAATATAAGTACCATACAAGTGTATTAAAATGTTTAATACAAGTATCATACAAGTGTATTAAAATGTTCGATATAAGTATCATACAAGTGTATTAAAATGTTCGATATAAGTATCATACAAGTGTATCAAAATGTTCAATATAAGTATCATACAAGTGTATTAAAATGTTCAATATAAGTACCATACAAGTATTAAAATGTCAATATAAGTACCATACAAGTGTATTAAAATGTTCAATATAAGTACCATACAAGTGTATTAAAATGTTTAATACAAGTATCATACAAGTGTATTAAAATGTTCAATAAAAGTACCATACAAGTGTATTAAAATGTTTAATATAAGTATCATACAAGTGTATTAAAATGTTCAATATAAGTACCATACAAGTGTATTAAAATGTTCAATATAAGTACCATACAAGTGTATTAAAATGTTCAATATAAGTACCATACAAGTGTATTAAAATGTTCAATATAAGTATCATACAAGTGTATTAAAATCTTCAATATAAGTACCATACAAGTGTATTAAAATGTTCAATATAAGTATCATACAAGTGTATTAAAATGTTCAATATAAGTATCATAAAGTGTATTAAAATGTCAATATAAGTACCATACAAGTGTATTAAAATGTTCAATATAAGTACCATACAAGTGTATTAAAATGTTCATATAAGTACCATACAAGTGTCTTAAAATGTTTAATACAAGTATCATACAAGTGTATTAAAATGTTCAATACAAGTATCATACAATTGTATTATAAAATGTTCAATATAAGTACCATACAAGTGTATTAAAATGTTCAATATAAGTACCAACAAGTGTATTAAAATGTTCAATATAAGTACCATACAAGTGTATTAAAATGTTCAATATAAGTACCATACAAGTGTATTAAAATGTTCAATATAAGTATCATACAAGTGTATTAAAATGTTCATATAAGTATCATACAAGTGTATTAAATGTTCAATATAAGTATCATACAAGTGTATAAAATGTTTCAATATAAGTACCATATAAGTTATTAAAAATGTTCAATATAAGTACCATACAAGTGTATTAAAATGTTTAATACAAGTATCATACAAGTGTATTAAAATGTTCAATATAAGTATCATACAAGTGTATTAAAATGTTCAATATAGTACCATACAAGTGTATTAAAATGTTCAATATAAGTACCATACAAGTGTATTAAAATGTTCAATATAAGTACCATACAAGTGTATTAAAATGTTCAATATAAGTATCATAAAGTGTATTAAAGGTTCAATATAAGTACCATACAAGTGTATTAAAATGTTTAATCCAAGTATCATACAAGTGTATAAAATGTTCAATATAAGTACCATACAAGTGTATTAAAAATGTTCAATATAAGTACCATACAAGTGTATTAAATGTTCAATATAAGTATAATACAAGTGTATTAAAATGTTCATAATAAGTATCATACAAGTGTATTAAAATGTTCAATATAAGTACCATACAAGTGTATTAAAATTTCAATATAAGTACCATACAAGTGGTATTAAAATGTTCAATATAAGTCCATACAAGTGATTAATGTTTATAATACAAGATCATACAAGTGTATTTAAAATGTTCATATAAGTATCATACAAGTGTATTAAAATGTTCAATATAAGTACCATACAAGTGTATTAAAATGTTCAATATAAGTACCATACAAGTGTATTAAAATGTTCAATATAAGTATCATACAAGTGTATTAAAATGTTCAATATAAGTATCATACAAGTGTATTAAAATGTCAATATAGTACCATACCAGTGTATTCAAATGTTTAATACAAGTATCATACAAGTGTATTAAAATGTTCAATATAAGTACCATACAAGTGTATTAAAATGTTCAATATAAGTACCATACAAGTGTATTAAAATGTTTAATACAAGTATCATACAAGTGTATTAAAATGTTTAATACAAGTATCATACAAGTGTATTAAAATGTTCAATATAAGTACCATACAAGTGTATTAAAATGTTCAATATAAGTATCATACAAGTGTATTAAAATGTTCAATATAAGTATCATACAAGTGTATTAAAATGTTCAAAGAAGTATCATACAAGTGTATTAAAATGTTTAATACAAGTATCATACAAGTGTATTAAAATGTTCAATATAAGTATCATACAAGTGTATTAAAATGTTCAATATAAGTATCATACAAGTGTATTAAAATGTTTAATACAAGTATCATACAAGTGTATTAAAATGTTTAATATAAGTATCATACAAGTGTATTAAAATGTTTAATACAAGTATCATACAAGTGTATTAAAATGTTCGATATAAGTATCATACAAGTGTATTAAAATGTTCAGTATAAGTATCATACAAGTGTATCAAAATGTTCAATATAAGTATCATACAAGTGTATTAAAATGTTCAATATAAGTACCATACAAGTGTATTAAAATGTTCAATATAAGTACCATACAAGTGTATTAAAATGTTTAATACAAGTATCATACAAGTGTATTAAAAATGTGTCATATAAGTACCATACAAGTGTATTAAAATGTTTAATATAAGTATCATACAAGTGTATTAAAATGTTTAATATAAGTATCATACAAGTGTATTAAAATGTTCAATATAAGTACCATACAAGTGTATTAAAATGTTCAATATAAGTACCATACAAGTGTATTAAAATGTTCAATATAAGTACCATACAAGTGTATTAAAATGTTCAATATAAGTATCATACAAGTGTATTAAAATGTTCAATATAAGTATCATACAAGTGTATTAAAATGTTCAATATAAGTACCATACAAGTGTATTAAAATGTTCAATATAAGTATCATACAAGTGTATTAAAATGTTCAGTATAAGTATCATACAAGTGTATTAAAATGTTCAGTATAAGTATCATACAAGTGTATTAAAATGTTCAATATAAGTATCATACAAGTGTATTAAAATGTTCAATATAAGTACCATACAAGTGTATTAAAATGTTCAATATAAGTACCATACAAGTGTATTAAAATGTTTAATACAAGTATCATACAAGTGTATTAAAATGTTCAATATAAGTATCATACAAGTGTATTAAAATGTTCAATATAAGTACCATACAAGTGTATTAAAATGTTCAATATAAGTACCATACAAGTGTATTAAAATGTTCAATATAAGTATCATACAAGTGTATTAAAATGTTCAATATAAGTATCATACAAGTGTATTAAAATGTTCAATATAAGTACCATACAAGTGTATTAAAATGTTTAATACAAGTATCATACAAGTGTATTAAAATGTTCAATATAAGTACCATACAAGTGTATTAAAATGTTTAATATAAGTATCATACAAGTGTATTAAAATGTTCAATATAAGTACCATACAAGTGTATTAAAATGTTTAATACAAGTATCATACAAGTGTATTAAAATGTTCAATAGAAGTACCATACAAGTGTATTAAAATGTTCAATATAAGTATCATACAAGTGTATTAAAATGTTCAATATAAGTATCATACAAGTGTATTAAAATGTTCAATATAAGTATCATACAAGTGTATTAAAATGTTTAATACAAGTATCATACAAGTGTATTAAAATGTTCAATATAAGTATCATACAAGTGTATTAAAATGTTCAATATAAGTATCATACAAGTGTATTAAAATGTTTAATATAAGTATCATACAAGTGTATTAAAATGTTTAATATAAGTATCATACAAGTGTATTAAAATGTTTAATACAAGTATGATACAAGTGTATTAAAATGTTCAATACAAGTATGATACAAGTGTATTAAAATGTTCAATACAAGTATGATACAAGTGTATTAAAATGTTCAATACAAGTATGATACAAGTGTATTAAAATGTTCAATATAAGTACCATACAAGTGTATTAACATGTTTAATATAAGTACCATACAAGTGTATTAAAATGTTTAATACAAGTATCATACAAGTGTATTAAAATGTTTAATACAAGTATCATACAAGTGTATTAAAATGTTCAGTATAAGTATCATACAAGTGTATTAAAATGTTCAATATAAGTATCATACAAGTGTATTAAAATGTTTAATACAAGTATCATACAAGTGTATTAAAATGTTTAATATAAGTACCATACAAGTGTATTAAAATGTTTAATACAAGTATCATACAAGTGTATTAAAATGTTCGATATAAGTATCATACAAGTGTATTAAAATGTTCAGTATAAGTACCATACAAGTGTATTAAAATGTTCAATATAAGTACCATACAAGTGTATTAAAATGTTCAATATAAGTACCATACAAGTGTATTAAAATGTTCAATATAAGTACCATACAAGTGTATTAAAATGTTCAATATAAGTACCATACAAGTGTATTAAAATGTTTAATACAAGTATCATACAAGTGTATTAAAATGTTCAATATAAGTACCATACAAGTGTATTAAAATGTTTAATATAAGTACCATACAAGTGTATTAAAATGTTCAATATAAGTACCATACAAGTGTATTAAAATGTTCAATATAAGTATCATACAAGTGTATTAAAATGTTCAATATAAGTATCATACAAGTGTATTAAAATGTTCAATATAAGTACCATACAAGTGTATTAAAATGTTCAATATAAGTACCATACAAGTGTATTAAAATGTTCAATATAAGTACCATACAAGTGTATTAAAATGTTCAATATAAGTATCATACAAGTGTATTAAAATGTTCAGTATAAGTATCATACAAGTGTATTAAAATGTTCAATATAAGTATCATACAAGTGTATTAAAATGTTCAATATAAGTACCATACAAGTGTATTAAAATGTTCAATATAAGTACCATACAAGTGTATTAAAATGTTTAATACAAGTATCATACAAGTGTATTAAAATGTTCAATATAAGTATCATACAAGTGTATTAAAATGTTTAATACAAGTATCATACAAGTGTATTAAAATGTTTAATATAAGTATCATACAAGTGTATTAAAATGTTTAATACAAGTATGATACAAGTGTATTAAAATGTTTAATATAAGTATCATACAAGTGTATTAAAATGTTTAATACAAGTATGATACAAGTGTATTAAAATGTTCAATACAAGTATGATACAAGTGTATTAAAATGTTCAATATAAGTACCATACAAGTGTATTAAAATGTTTAATATAAGTACCATACAAGTGTATTAAAATGTTTAATACAAGTATCATACAAGTGTATTAAAATGTTCGATATAAGTATCATACAAGTGTATTAAAATGTTCAGTATAAGTATCATACAAGTGTATTAAAATGTTCAATATAAGTATCATACAAGTGTATTAAAATGTTTAATACAAGTATCATACAAGTGTATTAAAATGTTTAATACAAGTATCATACAAGTGTATTAAAATGTTTAATATAAGTATCATACAAGTGTATTAAAATTTTTAATACAAGTATGATACAAGTGTATTAAAATGTTTAATACAAGTATGATACAAGTGTATTAAAATGTTTAATACAAGTATGATACAAGTGTATTAAAATGTTTAATACAAGTATCATACATGTGTATTAGAATGATATAAATTATAAATTATTTTACTTAAGCAGAGATACTTTTAATACTGTTACTTAACAGAATGGGGCAAAACAACTTCAATGTATAATTTCTTTAATACGCTAGTGTTAATTTGTATTTTCTTTCCACTTTTGGAAAGCAGTGTGATTAATGGATAGGGTCACATTTGCCTAACTTCATGTTTTTTATAAAAATAACTTTCATATCTTTATGCACATTAAATAAAAATCCATAAAACAGGATTAGTCCAATTTTATAGCCACTGGTAAGTATAAGTTTGTCATGATTAGACAATGACTTGAGTGGACACAAACATCTTGAAATCATTTCAACAACACATCTTAAAAAATAGGTTTACCTCAGTGCAAGATATCGGACCTGCGACTAAGAACAGCTTCTCGAAACTAATGACCCACGGCTCACTTCTGAGTCTTCGGACAGGAATCTGCAGTTTTATCTTCCCGACAAAACCTTTCAAACATTAAAGTATTAAAACTCTGATACCTAATATCAAATTATATTAAATGACTGCAGAACTTTTTAGGTCAAACATGTTGAAAGTAAGGAAACAGTAAAACATGCAGCTTAAGGTCTTGCTAACAATATCAGACACTGAATTGTTATTAAAAAAAAAGGCATTACAATAGAATTCAGTGCCAAGTAATAATACCTTGTTTGCAAGACCTGAACAACGTACTCTGTACTCTCCATATTTGTATCCTAATCACCAGTAGGAGGAGATTTGTACCACTGAATTATTCTAAGAAGTTTAATGACATTATGTAATGAAATGGAAGAATTCAACACAGCTTATGAACTTCGTTTAGAGTCCTATCAGTAGAGGTCAGCAAATACAGAACACTACAACACTGCAATTCCCTCAAAAACTGTTTAAAGCAAAATAATATTAGAATCAATCATGTGGTTATAAGTTTTTCTCCCTTTTCAAATAACTATAAGCAATAAAATCCTACACTTTAACCCTTTAACTGCATAGTTCAGATAGATCTAAATCAATACATATTGCAAAATCTGGATTTACCCCCAAGGCAACCAAAAAGTTTCCCTCTTCATTAACATACAGGAATATCCCCCTGTATGTGAAATTGTCAAACCAGCATGTTGTTAGCTGTATTCTTTGCCGTGAATCTGGATGTTTATAGCCTCATAACAAAACTGTCAACTTTGCAGGAACACCTATAGATTCTATATAAACACAGCTTCTTTATATCTTGAATACTGTTATCTAAATAACTGGTGTTATATTCTGTAATAATTTTGGTCTCTTATTGACTTAGTTTTGACGATATTTACTGGAGGACACTTTTCTTCTAATTTTCCTCAATTTTTTTACTTTAATCATTCTTTTCACTCTCCACTATGATTTTAAAGGAATATTACTGTTGAATGTAAACAATGAAGCTTCTTTCAATATTGAAAAAGTAATTCATATATTTATTTCAAGGTGGATAACTGACACTTTTAGGAAATCAACCTGAAGACTAATTATGCAGTTAAGAGGTTAAAATTAAATACTTATCATTGAATAAGAACAGTTTCTATTTTATGATACAATGTCTGAATAAATTCTCATGAAGACTTTCAGAAATACAAAATTATAAAAAGAAAGAGGCAAATAAAAACACTTTCAGACCTGAATGGTATTAATGGTTACAATGCTGGACATCTTGTCTTGCAAGTTTTCAGCACATTTAATACATTATTAGAACAAAAAACAATCAAATATGCAATCTTTCAAATTCTTTTATATCATTATTTTCTCCAATTTTAGCACATTTTTTTCACCATACAATTCAAATACCATTCAATATTAAAATATGCTCGTACTGAACCAGAATAATTTTGATCACCTCCCCCTAACAACAACTTACCGAAATACTTTGTTAAACATTTTAATTTCTATAAAGAAACTTGTCAAACATTTATAAAAAGACTTTAAACAAAGGATTCTCTAAAAAGATTTAAGTAAATTAGTGTATGATAAGACAATTTTATTTCTATTATCAAATCTATTACTCTATGAAACTTATTTAAAAATTTACATATTTTATTCTGGATTACACAGGTTTAGACTCCTTTTATTCCCATAAAAAAATTTAAAGAATAGATTACAGTATAGAAATGCTGTATATTTTCCACAGCATACAGATAAAAGTGTTTATACAAAAACATAAATTTTGGATTATGTTTCACATTGGCATAAAAGACTTAATACAAAAGTTTATGTAGCATTTACTTTGAATAATTTATCTTAAGTAAAGTGTTTAAAATCAAAACTAAATACATCAATAGCCACAATGACATTTTAAAGTTCTTTCTTTAAAAAATTAAACAGACATTTAGAAATCTAGTACCAAAAGCTGGGATTATACAACAAGAAGAAATTTACTAGATCAGAATAAATACATACCAGCACGTATCTCGATGGGTAAATTTAGGTTTTTCAAAGCATCCTTTTTTAAAGGAAGATTTTCAAGTTCCACCTCACCTGTTTGTTAAATAACATAACATTCTTATTTTCTGTTATATTAAGATCTCTTACTTTAATTTAAACATGAAATTCATTTAGTCTCTACTTAATCTAATAAACATGAAATTCAATTACTTTATACTTAACCTATTAATATGATCAAGAAATTCTATAGCTCTATACTTAACCTATTAAACATGAAATTCTATAAGTCTATTCTGAACCTATTGAACATGAAATTCTATAACTATTCTGAACCTATTAAACATGAAATTCTATAAGTCTATTCTGAACCTATTGAACATGAAATTCTATAACTATTCTGAACCTATTAAACATGAAATTCTATAAGTCTATTCTGAACCTATTGAACATGAAATTCTATAACTATTCTGAACCTATTAAACATGAAATTCTATAACTATTCTGAACCTATTAAACATGAAATTCTATAACTATTCTGAACCTATTAAACATGAAATTCTATAACTATTCTGAACCTATTAAACATGAAATTCTATAACTATTCTGAACCTATTAAACATGAAATTCTATAACTATTCTGAACCTATTAAACATGAAATTCTATAAGTCTATTCTGAACCTATTGAACATGAAATTCTATAACTATTCTGAACCTATTAAACATGAAATTCTATAAGTCTATTCTGAACCTATTGAACATGAAATTCTATAACTATTCTGAACCTATTAAACATGAAATTCTATAACTATTCTGAACCTATTAAACATGAAATTCTATAACTATTCTGAACCTATTAAACATGAAATTCTATAACTATTCTGAACCTATTAAACATGAAATTCTATAACTATTCTGAACCTATTAAACATGAAATTCTATAACTATTCTGAACCTATTAAACATGAAATTCTATAACTATTCTGAACCTATTAAACATGAAATTCTATAACTATTCTGAACCTATTAAACATGAAATTCTATAACTATTCTGAACCTATTAAACATGAAATTCTATAGCTCTATACTTAACCTATTAAACATGAAATTCTATAAGTCTATTCTGAACCTATTGAACATGAAATTCTATAACTATTCTGAACCTATTAAACATGAAATTCTATAACTATTCTGAACCTATTAAACATGAAATTCTATAAGTCTATTCTGAACCTATTGAACATGAAATTCTATAACTATTCTGAACCTATTAAACATGAAATTCTATAACTATTCTGAACCTATTAAACATGAAATTCTATAACTATTCTGAACCTATTAAACATGAAATTCTATAACTATTCTGAACCTATTAAACATGAAATTCTATAACTATTCTGAACCTATTAAACATGAAATTCTATAACTATTCTGAACCTATTAAACATGAAATTCTATAACTATTCTGAACCTATTAAACATGAAATTCTATAACTCTATTCTGAACCTATTAAACATGAAATTCTATAACTCTATTCTGAACCTATTAAACATGAAATTCTAAAACTATTCTGAACCTATTAAACATGAAATTCTATAACTATTCTGAACCTATTAAACATGAAATTCTATAACTATTCTGAACCTATTAAACATGAAATTCTATAACTCTGTACTTAACCTATTAATCTGAACATGAAATTCAATTACTCCATACTTAATTTAATGTAAAATAAAGAACTTGTAAATACTACTAAAACACTAACTTGTTCAAATGTCTGATTTTTTTTTATCATACAACTCTTTGTACATTGTTATACCACACCATTCTGTAATAATGCATGTTTTATTTCATGTCACTCCATGATATACATACAAACAACATTACACACTAAACCTGTTAATAATAACAAAGTCCTACTTCACAATTTTAAAGTATGTTTATTCTCTTTCTATCACAGTACAGACTTTCTGTGTAATAAATAATAGGCATTGCAAGCAACAAATAAATAATGTTAACAAAAAGAGGAAACCCTATATTTTAGGGTTATATACATCCATAAGCTTACCTTTGTCCCACTAGAGTTCAACCACAAACATACCTTGCAAGAGACCGATAGACAATTGGTCTGTGTTAAGATTCTCCAGATATTCTCCAATGTACGTGTTCAAGACCCAAGCAACTAGTCCTTCCAACATCTTTCAAGCTCATAACCAATGTGACAGTTTGAACGTTTTCTAACACAAGGAATATTTACAAGTTTATAAATATTGTATGCAAAAAAAAAGTTTAAATCACCACCAAAAACAACTGATAAAAAGTAACAACTGTGTTTTGATAACATCCATGTGTTTGTAAAATCACCGAATGTCTCGTAAGAATGTCATACACTTACACTATAAATTAATGCTTTGGTAATTCAGAATTGTCAATGGAACATGGATTATTTTTGCTGTAAAAAATTAAAACAAATTGCATTTAAAATTCTTACAAATCTTCAGTTACAGCTGTTACTTTATCTCTTTAGTTAAAACAAACATTTTATTAGGTTTCTTTGTATATATATGAATACGAGAATAAACTTCTACACCATGAAGTTAAACTCGTCTTATTTCACTTTGTACATCTTTATGTATTACAAAGTACTCCCGTCACAAACTATATGATAAAAATTATACATATTATAGTGGTCTACTGATCTTAATATAAACTTTAGGCTTTTCAAACCTTAGTCAAAAATGACAAGAAATGTTTATGACACCATAAATTTTTATAGTTTACTTTTATCCTAACCAGATTTTTGCACGACTGACCACTTTTTTGCTCAACTGTGACAGTGTCTATACCACAACCATTTCACTGAGCAACAATATTAAAATGTTAAAAACTTTACATGGAAAACTGCTTAAGGATACATTCTTTTTATAAAATTAGCACATGTTGCTTGGTGTTATTGTGATGAAAGTTACAGTACAATATCTTGTACTTCCAATTGGTCTAAATTGTGTTTTATTCTATTAAACTGAATAAGGTCAAACATCTTCCTTAAATAAGTTAAAATGCCAACATTTCTAGATTGCTCTAAATAGAAAAACTTTTTAATGCAGTATTTTCAATAGTTTGTTTATTGAGTTTCTCACAAAGCTATACGAGGGCTATCTGTCCTAGTCGTCCCTAATATAATAGTATACAACTAGAGGGATTGACCCTCACATTACAATACCCCCACAGCTATAAGGGTAAGCATGTTAAGTATGACAGGAATTAGGACCCATAACCCTAAGATTAAAAGTCAAGCACTTTAACCACCTGGCCATTTTCAATAGTAATACCTTTCTTGTAATAAGGAAACCACATGAATGTTGCATATTCAAAATCCAGACTTATGAAACTTATAAAAGTATGCAATATTTCTTTATCTGTATCAAAAAGAATACGTTTACCTGAATATCTGATTAGGTCTCTTAGTACGTTTACGAATAGGAGAATAAACTTCTACACCATGAGATTAAACTTGTCTTTTTTCACTTTATACTGTATGAAGTACTCCCATTATAAATTATATAATATTAATAATTATTATTATTATATTGTTTATTTTAAACTGGAGTGACCATTTTTGAACAGAATTCATGTCCAACTGTACTTTCAAATTATCATTCGGACAGTGATATTCATCACACAGCCTCATATTTAATAAACAATGTGTGTGTGTGGCATTTCTTTCAAACTTAGTTTTAAATGTTTTTAAAAAGAACAGAATCAAAGAGATTGATTTCCAAATACTGGTTAATGGATGCTGAGTTTGATACAATGCTGTCAATTCTCACTTGTGTTCCTTATACAGGTCAGAAATTTGTCTTAAACCATCTGTAATATCAGAATCGCGCATATATATGCATACATATTACTTAAACACTAGATGCATGGGATGAAGGTAGTGTGCATTTAGCAACAATCTTAGAGATGGAAAGAAAAGTTGTAACAATTATATCAGTATAGTAAGAAACAGTTAACATTATTTGTGAATGTATTAAATATTTAAAAAACACTGTTACTTACACAATCTGTTAATGTTGAAACATATGCAACACTCCAAGATTGGATGGTACAGTGGTCAAACATTAAATTTTAAACAATTCATTGAACACTAAAATAAATAAACTGTGCTCTAATTATTACAAATAGTGCTGGAACAAATTGTACAGTGGGATGTTCCCACACCCCCAGTTCCCACATCCTTGATTATTACACTTTCTCAAACGATTCGCATAATTTTTAAAAAAGTCAATTTCAGTTGATATTTTAAAACAAATTGGATTAGCTATCATTTAGTTTGACATTCTGAGACTATTTCATGATTGTAGATAAGATAATAATAGCTATTCAAATTGAAACAGTCTTAATAAAAATAACTGAAAAGAAAATGTAACAATGTATAATGTTAGCTCAACATATAATGAATCTACGTTGTATTTTAAATGTATATTGTGTATGAATTGTAGGTTTATCTCAATTTCCAAATTACAATGACAGAGATACTTTATCAATACACTGTTAACGTTACTCTGTTAATAAAGCCTTTTCACTGTGTGTGGCAAGGTTCACTATTTTATTCAAACACCAAACCTGTTAACTGACAATAAGTTATTAATCTTTCTTCAGATTTAATTTTTGGGTCAGAAGTTCGATATGACGTCACTACCACAAATATAACATAAAGAATATCTCCTTGTCTTCCCCAGCACTGTTTTAGTGGCTTTTACTAATAGTATTACTTGACAACAAAATTACTCGTGTACTGCCACTATTGTGGCAGCAAGCCTAAAGTTAAACGGAGTTTTATTTTAATTGTAATTTAACTATCTACCCCATTAACTATACTAAAACTATGCAATAACAGGGTAAGCTTAGTCTGCACTGTTTACTATTAATTGCACTTAATTGTACTGGTACTACTTTATTTCATAACCAACTGATAAGGAAATTTTCATACTGTTTAGTAAGTTTTCTAACTAATTTTGAACGTAACAATTAACATAATAATTATTTTTTTGCATTCAATTTAAAATTTGATACACAAAACAAAGGGCAAACTGTATTAAATGTTCTGCCTTGGTCATTTAGATGATAAATAGAGTAAGCAACTTCAAGTTACCTGTCGGTTCGAATATTTTTGTTTCACTTTAAAGTTTCCTCTAACGTTGGATTTAATATTTACGATTCTTCCTTATCCTACACCGTGCTGTCTCAACGCTGTATTGCGTGCTTAAAACTATATCAGCGTCATCTAGTGAAACCATATTCGAATTTTTTTTTTTTATAATTTATGAGTATAAAGTCCATTGACATTATTTTAGGGTTTGTTTGTAAGTTTTTCAATTTTGCTCAAAGTTACACGTGGGCTATCTGCGCTAGCCGTCCCTAATTTAACAGTGTAAGACAAGAGGGTAGGCAGCTAGTTATCACCACCCACCGCCAACTCTTGAGCTACTCTTTTACCAACGAATAGTCAGATTGACCATAATATTATAACGCTCCCAAAGATGAAAGGGCGAGCATATACATGTATTTTTATTTACATCTTGTCTTGCATACAGTGAGCTGTTTTAATTCATTTTCTTATGACTAGATTTACTTGCTACAATAAACCGAAAATGCACATAACAGTTCTAATATTTTTCGGTACATTGATTTCCCACAACTCGGATGTTCAGGAAATATCATGCAATTCTTTGAGTTCTTTGTTGCTATGCTAAACGATAGTTTATCCATGCTGTGCTCATCACAAGTATTGAAACTCGAATTTTAGCGTCGAAACCTATAGTTTTATCTCTGAGCCACTGGGGGAACATCGTGCTCCAAGTATGAGTTTGTGCTTATTTCCTTATTCTGACTGGATTAGTAAAACACACCAACAATAATACTTAATTAAGTATATTTGCAGTTTAGCTAATTTATTGAGTGGCAAGTTGCATGCCCAGCTATGCCACTGTGAAAGTCTATTAGTAAAAGAGAATTCTTAATTCATAATGGGCTTTCATTTATGAAACTTTTATAATGTAGTTAAAATGTGTTCCCTTAAAAATTTTGTAGGTTATTTTAAGAAGGTGCATTACTCAGCCTTTTCTCTCTTAAAAATGCATAAAACTTTCACAAGTTTGCTAAAAATGAGAAAAATATCTACAGTAACGTTTATTCTTCAAGAAAGGCACGTGAGGGCGTTATTATGTGACGGTCAATCACATAATAAGGTGGTAAAAGAGTAGCCCAAGAGTTTGGGTGGATGATGATGACTACACTGCTAAATTAGAGATGACCAACGCAGATAGCCCTCATGTAGCTTTGCGCAAAATTAAAAAAAACAGTCTTCGTTTGTTTTTTGCACAAAGCTACTCAAGGGCTATCTGTGCTAGCCGTCCCTAATTTAGCAGTGTAAGACTAGAGGGAAGGCAGCTAGTCATCACCACCCACCGCCAACTCTTGGGCTACTCTTTCACCAACGAAAAGTGGGATTGACCGTAACATTATACACCCCCACGGCTGGGAGGGCGAGCATGTTTAGCGCGACGCGGGCGCGAACCCGCGACCCTTGGATCACGAGCGCACGCCTTAACGCGCTCGGCCATGCCAGGCAACAGTCTTCAAAAAGAAAAAATTGTCGTAACACAAAGGAAGTGGTACATAATAGAGGAATTGTAGCAGTCGAGTAATAAACTTGACAGAAATGATAAAAAAAAATGCGTTACTTCTTGTTCAATGTGATCCATTTCACACAAGATATGTGTTCAAGACTTCTACGGATCGAACAAAGTACATTTAATTTTGGAACATTAAACTGAATGATAATCTTGGTAAACTACATTTTACTTCAATAAGTGAGAAATATCCTATGAAATATTTTATTTATGAAATACTTCTCTAATCCAGGTTTGAGTGCTTATTCTAACCCTAATACAAACCGGAAGTTAAATGTTGTGAATAAAAAAAAAAACACGAGAGATTTAAATAACAGTAATAACTTTATTATCTACATTTAAGTGAATATTTTATTACTGCATATTTTAGTTATTAACAAAAACAAGCCAAAATACTGAAAATTTTACTTACACTCTTTAATTTGCAGTATAGTGTTATAGTATCGGTTCTCTTCAAACTCAAACACTTCCAGTAGCTTGTACAGTAACGATAGATAATTTATTCTATAAAGAACCTTTATCTCAATTTATAGGAAATTTTAATAAGAAATTGTTTTGCATTTGGATACAAAATTAGTATCTAATGTTTAGTCTGGATCGGTCAACTAATTTTGGAGGAAATGAGTACACAAACAGAAAATATATGTTTTTTTCTGAGAACAAAGCCACGTCGGTCTATATGAAGTGTCAACCGAAAGAAATCGAACTCCTGGTATTTTAGCCTTGTAAGTCGGAAGCGTTATCGCTGTCCCATCAGGAAAACAGACAAACAGAAAGTTTTTCCTTGATATTGGATAATTATTGCACCAGTATGGCTTAATATGCATAACACATACATAAAGAATGCCTACACTCAAGATTTTACACCCAACTCTCCTTCGGTCGCCAAAGCTAGAAAATAAACAACTACCAAAGCTTCAAGCACGAGACAAAACTAGGAAAAATGTTTTTGTAAGTAAGCTAAACTTGTGAAAGAGGCGATGTGACATCTTAATAGATATACCTTACCAGCCCAGTACCACCCTACACTATACTAGCTACATTAAAGATAAATTAAAGTCAACTAACCTTAAAATAAAATATAAGTTTAGATAAGGTGCTAAAATATGCCCCGCTTTAAACGTGTGTGTTTTTTTCGTATAGTAAAGCCATAAAGAGTTATCTGTTCATCTCACCAAAGGGAATCAAAGTCCTAATTTTAGCCTTGTAAATCTGGAGACATACTGCTGTACTAGCAAGGAGCTACTAGTAATAAAATAACATTAGCAAAATCATATTTGCTCAAGACCAAAATTCGCACATGTGACCTTCACATCTTAAACCACAACGAAAGAACATGGCGCCAACACAAAATACAAAAAAACAGTCTTTCTCACAATGTCTCGAACTATATTTTTTGCAAGTGAACACTACCGATTGCTTTTAATAGAACTGCAACTTGTGTATACCAGAGAAAAAGAAGTCGAATTTTTCACTTTAGGAATTATCTGTATCTAAATTTAACTGAAAAAAAAATACGGAAATTTCAGAAAATGTACATATTAAGTTTGTTTGTTTTGGAAATTCGCACAAAGCTACTCGAGGGCTATCTGTGCTAGCCGTCCCTAATTTTGCAGTGTAAGACTAGAGGGAAGGCAGCTAGTCATCACCACCCACCGCCAACTCTTGGGCTACTCTTTTACCAACGAATAGTGGGATTGACCGTAACATTATACGCCCCCACGGCTGGGAGGGCAAGCGTGTTTAGCGCGACGCGGGCGCGAACCCGCGACCCTCGGATTACGAGTGCACGCCTTAACGCGCTCGGTCATGCCAGGCCTACATATTAAGTAAAGTGGAAGCTAACACGTGATATAGCCCTTTTCGACAAATCTCGATCTTCTTGTATTTATCATACAAAGTTACCTTTAATTCAACATATCACAAATATATTTTGAAAAATTGACATTTAATTTATATTTATAAATAAGTAATCATATGCTTATAGATATTACTCCTTAAAATTAAATAAAAATTCATTTAATCTAGAAAAAATGTTAATATAGATTCTTTATCACTTGTACCAAATATTTTAAAATCGTTTAATATGCCGTATTTTGTATTAACGATCTTTTCTTTAGAGCATTCCACAAAATCAGGCCTAATCTTCAATGCTACATAATTTAGTTTTTCTTTCAGATGAAAAATTCAGGTTTCTGAGGTGTTTGTTTAACTTATAAAGTGTAGCATCATGTATAAGTTAGAAACTATCTTTCCCATATATTTAACTTTTAGTATTGAAACAAAATATGTACTTAACTTAAAAGGGAAAAACCGATTGTTAAAGAAAGGTAATGTGTTTTGTCAAAAAACAAATTCTTTAAAGTAACGTTTTTCGCGATTTTTTAAAAAATTAATGTATCAGTAGACATTTAAATGAAGAAAAACCAATAGATTATGCAATGAAAAATAAGATAATTTCTAATATTTGCTTAATTTCCTCAGCCTCCAAAAATTCAAATAGAAACTGACATCCTGTATTTAATTTAAATAGTCAACAGGAATACGTTTAATAGCAAAAAAGATGCCAGAATTTTATACCTCAAGTAAGCAACATTTTTGTCTTAAAATTATGTAATATTGTTATGAAATTTAAATTAGGTTTAAAGTATCTTAAGATGTTTGAAACCACTTACAGTTTTTTAGATAAAAGTGATATGTTGAAAGAACGTCCATCTAGTGTGCGACATAACAATTTTTGTTTTTTTTTAATTTCGCGCAAAACTATTCGAGGGCTATCTGCGCTAGCCGTCCCTAATTTAACAGTGTAAAACTGGAGGGAAGGCAACTGCTAGTCATCACCACCCACCGCCAACTCTTGGGCTACTCTATTAACCAACTTAAGTGGGATTGAGCGTTAAGTTATAACGCCTCCATGGTTGAAAGGGCGAGCATGTTTGGTGGAGCGGGGATTTGAATCCGTGACCCTCAGTTTGCCAGTTGAATGCACCTTAACCAGGTGACCATGCCAAATCATTTTAGTTGGTAATATTTTTTCTCTACTAGTCACTGTTGAAAGTTTTCTTTGAAATGTGTGGACTGACAAATTAAGTATTCAAACATCTTTTGTTCGTTTCAGAATTTTCACAAAGACCTACACAAAGCACATATCCGTCCCACATTTTGAATTGGTTTTCTAGAGGTAAGGCATATGGTCAATAACACCTTCCGCCAACTTTCAAATACTCCTACCGATAGTGGGATTTAATCGTCACACCCACAGCCCGAAGTGCGGAGAGAAATGTGAACCTTGAAGTTCCAGACTCACAGAGTACACATGACTGAACCTTGTTTTAAAAATTAATTTTAAAAAATTCGTACATTAAATTACTAAAACTTGCTATTTTCCAAAATTAAACATTCTTAGCTAATTTATTTTATTTCTCCGTGTTTATGTGTTAATTTCAGTGTTAATAAACTAGTTCGTCTTACTCTTCCCTTCCGAGTTTAATTAATTTTTATAAGTTTCCTTTTTATCCGCCAACTCGATCCAACTTAATAGTTTACATTAAAAATGCCAGGTCACGCATCTGTTTATAAAACCAACAATGGATACGCGATTGAACGCCACAACTTCTGAAGTTTCCAGAACAAATGCATTTACTAAGTCATACAGTTCGTGCGGTTGAATAACCAGTCTATTCATTGGATATTTTTCCACGCGCCATAATCCTGTCTGTAAAACACAGATCCATTTGATATTGTCTCATATATTAAACAGTTTATGATTGCCTAAACGTTTATCGCTAACAGTAGAAAAACGAAAGCGCTTTTCCAGATTTTTACAGTTAAATCCTGCGCAGCAAATTCGTTACAAATATTTTCTCCCATATCTTCTTTTGGTTTGTTTGTTTGTTTTTGCGCAAAGCTACACGAGGGCTATCTGCTCTAGCTGTCCCTAATTGAACAACGTAAAACTAGAGGGAAGGCGGCTTGTCATCACCTCTCACAGCCAACTCTTTTGCCAACTAATAGTGGGATTAATAATCCATGATGGCGTGTGATTGACCATAGTATTATAATTCCACCACGGCTGAAAGGGCGAGCTTGTTTGTTGTGACTGGGATTCGAAATCGCGACGCAGGGGACATTCAGAAGAAAGAGGCTCACTGACACTAAAAATGGGTCAATTTTCAAACATAATAAAGTTAGTGTTTATTTAGGGGGAGGGGTGTTAGTGTACACGTAGGGTTAAAGTTCATAAAAAGTAAACATATCAATATAGTTGGTCCTATTCAGTGAGTTTGGAACATTTTCACTTGAACTAAACAGCTAATTTTTTTGCATATTAGCATTGTATTGTTTTCTTTACTAGACCCAAGGTTCCACCTATTTTAAATCTGATTTTTTTTCCACACTAACTTCTGCTCCTTTGTGGCACAGCGGAATGTTTGCGAACTTAGAACGCTAAAACCAGGTTTCGATACCTGTGGTTGACAGAGCACAGAGCCCATTGTGCAGCTTTTTGCTTAACTTCAAACTAACTCGCATCAAGTAAGGCGTATCTTTTGGTAGTTTTGACAATTTTTACAATAGAGGGATGAGCTACTTTGGAGTCATAAGTGTCTGCGCGATTTTCTTATAGCCAAGCCACATCGGACTATCTGCTGTGTCCACTGAGGGGAATCGAATTGCTGATTTTAACGTTGTAAATGCGCAGACTTACTGCTGAGTCAGTGGGGGACTTTGGGGCATAATGGTATGAATTCAGGTGAGACATCTACTCAATAACACCCTCCGCCAACATTTGGACCACTGTTGCCGAGAGTGGGATTTGGTCAGTCCTGAATGATGACGGAGTGTGTCACCTTGGAAAGTATTGTTTTATCTGCAGTTCTTTTATAAATTAAAATAGAAAAAAAATATTTTATTTCATGTGTTTCCTAGATCTATAGGATTGTTGTTATTTCTTAAGTGGCCTGGCATGGCCGAGCGCGTTAAGGCGTGCACTCGTAATCCGAGGGTCGCGGGTTCGTGCCCGCGTCGCGCTAAACATGCTCGCCCTCCCAGCCGTGGGGGTGTATAATGTGACGGTCAATCCCACTATTCGTTGGTGAAAGAGTAGCCCAAGAGTTGGCGGTGGGTGGTGATGACTAGCTGCCTTCCCTCTAGTCTTACACTGCTAAATTAGGGACGGCTAGCACAGATAGCCCTCGAGTAGCTTTGTGCGAAATTCCAAAACAAATATTTCTTAAGTTAAGAAACCCGTGTACTGAATAAAACATAAAACATAAAAAAATCGCTCACACTTTCCTCATTGAATTTTTTTTTTTAGTAAAACGATTGACGCTTTATTAAGAGTTTCTGTAATTTTTAATTTAAACAATAGTTGACAATGCTAGGTTTTCCGTTTGATAATTGTACTTTATTCAGTGATGTCAAGAAACCCACTTGTTGAGAATTTTATATGCAAAAACGGCTCGTTTGGGTTGAGAAAATATTTTTATTTACATGCCGTTTTTGCATATAAAATTGTACTTTATTGTTCAAATGTTAGAATATAAGCACAAAGCTACACGATATCCTACATCCGTGCTCTGCCCATCACAGGTATCGAAATCCGGTTTTAGAATTGTAAGTCTTCAGACCCGCTGTTGTATTATCACTGAGTGTTTACTGTTAACCTCAAGTAATGTAATTAACTCTATCGCACGAACCAAACGCTTTAAGAGAAGTAAAAGCGTAGCTGTCAAACCCACTGTTCAGGCAAACAAGATTGATGAAAAACACGAGTGTAACCCAACTTCCGCACAACTGAAGTTCCCCATTGTTATGTTAAACAACAATAAACATAGCAAAGCGCTGGGCCACAGTATCACAAAGCTGGATTTCTATCACGTGAAGTTTGTATTGGAACTTTATGGGGCAACGAACATCAAATCCTAAAACTCGCGTCCTCATAAATATTTATAATTTTGTTACAGTCTTCATTGTTCATGTATCCGTGTTTATCTGTCATGGCAACTCCCAAACATATTGGTTACAGACACTAATGGAAATGCCAGTAAGGTAAACTGGATTAAGCAGGTTGATTATTAAGTTGACAGAGGGCGTGCTTGGCGAAGCGAATGAATTCCTCTAGGGTATAGAAACAAACAGATGGATGTGTCAGGCATGAGTTATGTATTTTCAGTAACGTGTTTAGTACGTATTTACCATACTTGACGTTAAATAACATATTGCGTTTTTTTTAGCCACACTTTAATTTTACTGGTTATAATCTTACAAATAATACTAAGCGATGTTATTATTTACATTATAGAATATTATTTTGCACAGTTGAGTTAATATGTGGATTTAGGACTGATCTGATATACATTATTGAGATTGTAATTGAAAATATTGTTGACAGCTACAGTACTTAACTGATTGTTCTGTATATATTCACAGATTACAGTCAATCCCATTAGTAGTTAGCAAATAATAACCCCAGAGTTATAACTGGACAATAACAATAGTTGGATATTTATTATAACATCATTTCACAAAGACGGAAGACTGACCTCACGTTTCACCTCCTGCCCCATCCCCTGATATTGCAAAGCTTGCTTGTACGTGTTAATTCGATTTCATTAAAAACGTGTCACAGTAACTGTCATTTGAGATCCCCTGCGCCCTCCCAAGCTTGGAAGGGGGGTCCACATATTGTCGCCCCCACCAAATGACGCCCCTGATTTGTTGTTCTTATAATAACTCATCATTGTCTTCCGATAATCTCTCCATCCAAGTTGGAGTTACATGTGTTTCGGTTGTCTTATTCTCCTTCAATGGTAAAATGTTTCATGTGATCTCAAACACCTTGTCTTCAATTGTAAATATTTCATGTGATCCCAAACACCTTTTTCAATTATAAATGTTTCATGTGATCCCAAACACCTTCTTCAACTTAAATGTGTTATGTGATCCCAAACACCTTGTCTTCGATTGTGTTTAAAAGCTTCAGAGCTACTCAGTGTGTTAACAGTTATGATATTCAGCCATCTTTAGATCGAGTCTACCTTGTTTGTGTGTTCGACGATTTGGATTCAAGGCACGGAAAAGTCATCACAAGTATAACGACCTTTGTATGAATTATCCACAACACAAATCTCGTTCAAAGTTTATTTCGAAAATATTTTGTCTCTAATAGACTTGGGCAAACCATTCATTAATTTGTGCAACCACACAACCATCTTTCACAAGGGAGAATAGAAGGTGACAGAATGTAAGAAAAAGGCCTTACGAAAGAATAGAAAGTGGCAGGTTGTAGGGAAAAGGCTTTACAAAAGAATAGAAGGTGACAAGATGCAAGAAAGAGCTTGTTTGTTTGTTTGTTTTGGAATTTCGCACAAAACTACTCAAGGGCTATCGGCACTAGCCGTCCCCAATTTAACAGTGTGAGACCAATCATCACCACTCTTTGGCTACTCTTTTACTAACGAATAGTGGGATCGTTCGCGCATTATAGCACCTTCACAGATAAAGGGGCAAGCATGTTTGATGTGACAGGGTACCGCCCGCACTTGCAGGGCCTGCAGGAAAAAAGGCCTTAATTTCCGAATTATCAATTTAGAGATTCAATTAATTGGAAAAAAAAACTGATAAGTAAAAACAAACTTCGACAATTTACACACAAGCGTTAGCCGCAACAAATGATTTTAGAACTGACATGCGCAATAAACGTGCACGATTATTAGACTAGATATACAAACTGATACGAAAAAACGACAAATAATATTTATATATAATCTCCCCACCTCAAATATGTTACATTTGCCTTTCTTAGTGAAACGCCCCCAGTGGCTCAGCGGTATGTCTGTGGATTTACACGCTAAAATCCGGGTTTCGATACCCGTGGTGGGCAGAGCACAGATAGCCCATTGTGCAGCTTTGTCCTTAATTCTAAACAACAACAATCTTGGTGAAACAAATGATTGTTTGTTTGTTTGTTTGTTTTTGAATTTCGCACAAAGCTACTCGAGGGCTATCTCTGCCTATTCGTCCATTATTTAGCAGTGTAAGACTGGAGGGAAGTCAGCTCGTCATCACCACCTCCCGCAAACTCTTGGGCTTCTCTTTTACCCACGAATAGTGGGATTGACCGTCACATTATAACGTCCCCACGGCTCAAAAGGTGAGCATGTTTGGTGTAATAGGGATTCGAACCCGCGACCCTCAGATTACGAGTCGCACGCCTTAACACGCTTGGCCATGTCGGGCCCAACAAATGATCAGTAGTGAGCTTTAAAACGAACATTTACAGAAAAAAGTCAGATAGAAGTCGGATAAAACATAAAATGAAGAACAAATCTGAGAAGACGAAAAGAGCATAGGAAGCGGAAAATACATTTTTGGTCACTTAACGTGAACATGTAGTCCTAATTTTGCAAAAACTCTATTACCTTCTCGAAGTTCGGCACGTGCAACCCTTAATGAGAAAAGATTGCTGGCGTTGACTGATTGTCGAAAATCAAGGTGTTTGGATGGAAGATAATTTAATTTCGTGTAAGGTAACCTTAACTTCCCTTGGAATCTGTTACCAAGACTGTGCGATGATGAATCAAATGTCTAAAACGGACCCATTTCAACGAGCCTGATAATGTAAATTAAATAATCAATAAATGTGAGGATAACTTGAGATTTAGGTCCATTGAAACATTTTATTGTCCATTTAAC
Organism: Carcinoscorpius rotundicauda; assembly: GCA_011833715.1. Classification (NCBI taxonomy): domain Eukaryota; kingdom Metazoa; phylum Arthropoda; class Merostomata; order Xiphosura; family Limulidae; genus Carcinoscorpius; species Carcinoscorpius rotundicauda. The sequence continues at coordinate 125,921,299 of CM022394.1, read as the reverse complement.
CATAAACGTGACAGATATGTTGATTGTTGTACAACTGATATTTTATCCAAGTCTTCTGTGCACACAAGTCCACAGAGAGGGCGGGGAAGCTAGCAAATTCCACCATAATCCTGAAGTAAATAGGGGAAATTGATTGACAGTGGGGTCCCATATATCCCCAGACCCCATGAAAGCTCTTTATGTTCCACATTTAATAGTTTTAAAGAGAGAAAAACGTGAATATTAGTTTGATTTTGGTGTGAATTGTTAAAGTTACCATAAGTACTACTTACAAATTATGGTAAGAATGGGACAGATGTGTGATACAAATTAAAATCTCAAACAAACTGTAAACAGCATGTAAACAAAACTTTATAAGCAATTTATACACATTGTTGAGTAGTAAATAAACCAACTGCAAAGTAAGAAGCAATCAAAGTGCTTGAGAAAGTTGGTAGAGTAAAAACAAACATTTCGCAAAACCACAAATTTGTCAGTATGACTAACTGACCGACTAATATTATTGGAAAAGCATAGCTCGTTCCTGTGTTCAACTTATACAAATCTGTATTCACTTGATTGAATTGTATTACTTTGGGTAGAAGCATTTATTTGTTTTACTTACAATAACCATTTCGCCACACTACTAAGAAGATAACACTATAATAGTAGCCATATTCTATTATTATGAGCATTTCTATGAGTCACCAAGTAACAACATGCCCTCTTATCGTGTGCGGGTGCACAATTAATTGTAAACTAATTATAATTGTAAATTAATTCGAAACTTAAAATGAGAACGATAAACTGAATAATATAGTTTTGTATTTTTTAAAACTATATGTGACGTATTGACATCTAAAATTGTACTTGAAACGGTGTGATTTTTAAAATATGCTTTTCACGGAGAGAAAAGAAAAAGTCTTATGTTGATAACCTTGAAAAGTCTTTGTCCAGTGAAGAGAACATTATTGGAAAAATATACAGGGTGGTCGCTAGAAAAGCGAAATATTTGTCAAACAGCTATTTATTTTGACAAAGAATAACTTTTACAAAGTTTTTTATAGGCATATGTTATATTACACTCATAGATGCTCAAAATTATTAAAATCATGCATTTTATTCATGATGTAAAGAAATCAAAATAGAAATGGGTAAGCACGCATTTTATTCATGGTCTCATCTGACCCTCAAATTTTACGCTTTTCTAGCGACCACCCTGTACATCAGGAGAGAAACAGGTCTTAGCCATCAATCCAGCCAATGAAAAGGCTGCCATCCTGGTTAGGTGGAAGAAAAGCGATGTATAGCAAAGATATAAGCTAAAGCCAGAAAATGTCAAGAGATAATTCTAAGAAAAGCTACGAGAAGGAAAGACCTCATGCAAAATCTCTCTTGGGACTTAGTACTAAAAAAATCATACATTCGGCCGTAATCCCAATAGCATCTCACCAGGTTCGGCCAACTTCAAGATTTTTTTAAAAAAGTCATGACATTCGATATATTGAACAGCACAATCAATACTGTTAACGAAAGTAACAATAACTAAGTTGTATAATATACCTTACTTAGAGAACGTTTCGGCAAAGTTACATCAGTTATATTTTGACGTAAGTCATGTTCGAACCCTAGAATTACCGATAATGCACGTGTCTTTTCCTGAATTAGCTGATGAATCCGTAATAAGCAGCAACAACAGCAAATATCAGTATTGGAACTGATTCCATTGCTCACTGCTGCAATTCTTCTCAGGTATTTTATACGGAAAACGGATAGTGTCACATTACTATTTGCCCATTCTTTGCAATGTATGACGTAATTGAACAAAACATAAAATGACTCCATATGGCAAAATATGACGATCTCTTCCAATAGTAAGCGGTATGAAAAGATCATTGATCATGAAAACTGTTTCAAATAAGTAAGAAAGTAATCAGGTGAGTAACCAAGGCAACCACACATCGGTACAGAAAAATGACTGATCAGAAGAGTTCAGGTCGAACTAACTGCTATGTTTAGTTAACCAAATAACTGTTCGATATTTAACTGTTGTCTTCAAGACCTTTAACAGGTTAATTCATCATTATCAATCAGAATTATAGTTTGTTGTAGTCAAGCATAAAGTTGCACAAAGGGCTATCTCTGCTACTAGGTGGTAGGGAGAATTAAATTTGTTTTGTTTTTTTAAATTTCGTAAAAAGCTACATAATGGCTATATGCGCTAGCCGTCCCTAATTTAGCAGTGCAAGACTAGAGGCAGCTAGTCATCACCACCCACTGCCAACTCTTGTGCTACTCTTTTACCTCCGAATAGTGGGATTGACCGTCACATTATAATGCCCCCACGGCTGAAATGGCTAGCATTTTGGTGTGACGGGGATTCGAATCCGCGACCTGCTAAAACATTTGATTTCGATACTCGCGATGGGCACATCAGAGGTAGCCAATTTTGAAGTTCTGTAATTAATAACAAAATCCAATCACCAGCCGACTACTTAGGGTTAATAAGCCTGGTCATTTAATTGGTATTGGATGTTTTTCAGGTTTAAAATAACAAGCGTTGCTATTTAATTAAGTTTAGATGAAGTCCTCCAGTTTATTACAGGGTTAGTAATGATAACAGATGTCATTCACACGTAGCTAATCTATCGAAATTTTATTCAAATAGATATAATATATTTGGCAAAATCGTACGCAAACAAATGTAGTGCATCTGACAAAATCGTGTACAAACAAATTAATTATATCTCCCAAAATATTACTCAAACACAGTCGATCTGTCGAGAAAAAAGCTTTAACCACAATCATTGCTACAATTTTTACAACATAAAAAAACTGAAACCAAAGAGACCAAAAAGTAAATCAGGTTACCCTGTAATACAAACTGTTTTTCTTCAATAACAGAAATAAATTTCTTCCTGAACTGGCTGACGTCATATTGTCTAACCGTAAGTTATTGGTAACCATTTGCAACGGGAAAACAGAAAATTTCAGTCTTTAAAACAAATGTCATTTCGCACTCGCACAGTTTTGCGTCAACTATGGATAAAGAAATAACAAAAATCACAACCGCGCAAATGTCTGGAAACGTCAGTTAACCATTCTAACACTGGAAAAAAACTAGATGATGTACACTCCTCATGAAGCCTGAGTATTGAACAAGGGGTCAGAGGTTATCTTTGTATGTAGCTCGTAATACCAAACAAAGGATTAAAGACTATTTCTATTTGTAGTTCGTAATGTTAAACAAAGAATTGGAAGGCATTTACTTTCTGTAGTTCTTAATACTGTACAAGGAATCGAAGGGTATTTTTACTTGTAACTCGTATCACTAAACAATGGATCGGAAGTTATTTCCATACGCAGTTCTTAATACTATACAAGGAATCGAAGGGTATTTTTACTTGTAACTCGTATCACTAAACAATGGATCGGAAGTTATTTCCATACGCAGTTCTTGAAATAATATCGTAATTCTATGCGAACAAACAACAATTTCTGAGAAACGGTTTCAAAACTACAAATTACCTCTTCAATGAAAATGTTAATGGTTAAGTTGAAGGTTGTCTGTAACGAATGGTTGTTATCAACTTACTATCACCGGTCCCGACTGCTATTTATTAATTTATTGTTAATTCGACGTAAGGTAGTAATGCCAGAATTGATCATGTTAAAGGTCCATCGACGTAAGATAGTGAATCAGAACTGGGATTTACAGACGTCTGTCAAACTCTTACACAAACTTAGTATGTATGTCAGAACTGTACACAGTACGCATGTCACAATGTTACACAAACATATTACGTGTGTCAGAACCTCACACGTAATGCGTGTGTTAAAATCTTACCAAAACATAGCACGTATGTCAGAACCTTACACAAACATATTACGTCAAAATTTCGCACAAACAACACGTAAGTCAGAACATTACAAAAAATCATTTATGTCTAAATCTTACACAAAAATATTACGTACGTCAAAATATTGCACGTTTGTCAAAATCTTATTGAAACAAATGGAATACGTCTGTTGAAGTCTCACACAAACAAATGGACTATACACATTAGTTATATCTCGCTTACTATTTTCCGATTTAAAGTACTTTTCAAACTTACGAATTATCTAATTCTCCTTTCATATTTTCCTTTGTAAAAATCCTAGTTTATGAACACACAAAAAAAAGAAAAGGTTTATAAAATAGGCTTAACATTTAGAATATTTACGTTGAAACATCTTTGTGATTCAAGTTATGTTAGAAAACTATTGTAATTAGAACAATGCTTTCTTGGGAATAAATCGTTGTAATACTTGTATCACCTTTAAAACATTTTTGATTATTAAACAGAACAAAGAAAACGGTGTAATGTTATTCTGAATTTCTTTCAAGGTGTTTGTGCGTGTTTTCTTATAGCAAAGCCACATCGGGCTATCTGCTAAGCCCACCAAGGGGAATCGAACCCTTGAGTTTAGTGTTGTATATCTGAAGACATACCGTTGAACCAGCAAGGGGCTTCCTTCAAGGAGATTCGGGTATTTCATCAAATGTTTATTTCTTATCCGTTGGGGAGTATAATTTAATATTTAATTAATTAAAATATGCGAAACAAGATATTGCTGATTAACATTGTATTTAGGTTTCACCAAGGAAAGTTGTAATATCAGGATATGTCGTGCTTGGTTTCAAAACCTTCGTATTACATTCGTTCTAATTATTACAATACAGATTCCAACATTTCTGAAGAAATAATTTCACATACAAACTGACATTAGGAAGTACTGACGACCGGAAAATCTTAGGAAATTGGAGAAAGCGACCGTGAACACCAGAAAAATAGGTTTCTTTTTGTCTGTTGAAAATTATAATTGGCCATACTTAAGATTCGACAATGATGACAACAGACAACACTTTTTGTCTGTTAAAAATCACAACAATTGACCAGGAATGTTTGTTTGTTTGTTTTGGAATTTCGCACAAAGCTACTCGAGGGCTATCTGTGCTAGCCGTCCCTAATTTTGCAGTGTAAGACTAGAGGGAAGGCAGCTAGTCATCACCACCCACCGCCAACTCTTGGGCTACTCTTTTACCAACGAATAGTGGGATTGACCGTTACATTACACACCCCCACGGCTGGGAGGGCGAGCATGTTTTAGCGCGACGCGGGTGCGAACCCGCGACCCTCGGATTACGAGTGCACGCCTTAATGCGCTCGGCCTTGCCAGGCCGTGACCAGGAATGCCACACGTACAATATGTGAAACAGTTTTTCAATATTTTAAGTACTATTTTAAACAACTTTTTCATATTTTTTTAATCATGGTATCTCAAAGATGTCAACCAGAGAAAGTATGACAGCTTTTATAAGGTATTTCTATACATAGTGTGAGCTCACGTGATCTTTAGACAGAACCCGTGTACAGTGAATAGGGTTAACTTATGTGACAAATATATGTAGCATCTTATAATATAATATTACATTAGCGAAACCCGTTGTCTCAGCCTAACTCTTATGATGTCGAACGAAAGCGTTTTAATCTTTAACTGAGACAACAATAGAACGGATTGTAAAAAGAACTGAAGACGACAGACGCTTACTAAATTGTCATTTTAGGTAATGTGATTAAATATTATAAATTTCGGATAACCGACAGAGGTTTAAAAGCAAATTAAAAGTGTGAGGGCGGGGTGCAATAAACCTTGCACCCAGCCTGAATGAAGAGAGGGAATGTGTGCAATAGGTGCATTCATTATGGTCGGGGTCCAAGGTTCGTCTCAGGACTTTGGAAACTCTTCGGTTCTGGATTAAATGTTATGGATTGTACTGATTTTTCCTAAGGGTAATTTTTTAATTTGAATCCATTTTTACTGAGACTAATTGAAATGTGGTGGGGACCAGACACCTTCTTCCTACGATATTGTTTGTTTGTTTGTTTGTTTGTTTTTTAATTTCGCGCAAAGCTACACGAGGGCTATCTGAGCTAGCCGTCCTTAATTTGGCAGTGTAAGACAAGAAGGAAAGCAGCTAGTCATCACCACCCACTGCTATCTCTTGGGCTGCTCTTTTGCAAACAAATAGCTGGTTCTATCGCCCCCACATTATAACATTATAACGCCCCCACAGCTGAAAAGGCAAGCATGTTTGGTGTAACGGGGATTAAAACTCGCGACCCTCAGATCACGAGTCGAGTGTCTTAACATGCCAGGCATCCTACGTTATTAACCGTGAAGAGATTTTAATAAGTTTCTTGACGTATTTCAATTATTGTTGTTTTTTTTTGGCTAAATCGATTTGTTGCGTTTGTTGAATTTCGTTATTTGCTTATATATCTTCAAACTACCAGTTGTTTCACGTTGTATATTACTCTCTGCGGCTGAGTTTCAATTGATATGTGTTGACATTACTCAATATATACACTCAGGAAAGATGAGAAACCGTGTTTGATCTCGAGTTTCGTCTCACTGTGGATTGTTTACGTCGGCACTTACATCACCAAAGCTAGTGTGTTTGTTGTTTGTATTCTTCTAACATGCTTGAAAAAAGAAACTGAAATTAAAACCCTGTTGTAAAAAACATCTAACCTGAGCTAATTTCAATTCGTGGGGCCCGGCATGGCCTAGCGTGTTAAGGCATGCGACTCATAATCTGAGGGTCACGGGTTCGCATCCCCGTCGCGCCAAACATGCTTGCCCTCCCAGCCGTGGTGGCGTGATGATGTGACGGTCAATCCCACTATTCGTTGGTAAAAGAGTAGCCCAAGAGTTGACGGTGGGTGGTGATGGTGACTAGCCGCTTTCCCTCTAGTCTTACACTGCTAAATTAAAGACGGCTAGCGCAGATAGCCCTCGAGTAGCTTTGTGCAAATTTAAAGAAACAAACAAACAATTCAATTCGTATGTCCGCTTCCGTGTAAAAACATCGGTTTACACTTGGCGATGATTTTGAATAAGAAATTTTGTAATTTTTCACACACCTGCTGCCTTTGTTGATGACAGCGTCTTCTTTGTTAACGAAGAAGGGATTGTATTATCTTAACCAGATAATTAACTGAAGTTTACGACAGTCTTGTGAACAACAAATACGTGTATATACACACACAAATAACCTTTACATAGCGTTTAGGTGTTTTTTAATTTTTATCAGTGAAAATAGTTTTCATACAATACCATATATTAAAATAGGTACAAAGACATATTTCGGGGCCCGGAATGGCCATGTAGTTAAAGCATTTGACTCAAAATTCGACGGTCGCGGATTCAAATCCCCGTCACCCCAAACATGTTCGCCCTTACAGCCGCGGAGGCATTATGATGTTACAGTCAATCCCCCTATTCGTTGGTAAAAGAGTAGCCCGAGATTGGCGGTGGGTGGTAATGACTAGCTGCTTTCCCTCTGGTATTACACTGCTAAATTATAGACGGCTAGCGCAGATAGCCCTCGTGTAGCTTTTCGCGAAATTCAAAACAACCCAAACCAAACATATTCCGCTACACGTTGTGTGACCTTATCACTGTGGTTAATTTGAATATTATAAAAATAAGTAAATACAAGAGAAATCTCTTGTGTTTCTGATAACTTCTACAAGCATGACCGAATGTTCCTAAAATGGGTCCAGACTTCGATGCAAGGTTGCTCGCAGGAAGGAGCAAGAGAGACCGTTTGCCTCCACTTACATTTCACTTTTTTTTTTTTTTTACGTATTATGGTGTAAACTTAACATCATAATTAAACTAAATATTTTTAATATTATTTATTTAAATCTAAATCTGTGTTTGTGTTTAAACACCCATAATACATGTTATTTTGGTCTGTTAACTTACATAGTAAAAACTGATTCCCCTTTATATATATGTTCCCCCCCTCCGAAAATATTTCTGTGGCCGTCCAGACTTTGATGGGATGTGAGGAATTAGTCTCAACGAAAGAAAACCGTGAAGTTTCATTCACGGTCAAATTATCACTAATAAGTAAGCTGCAGTGACGTGTTAGTGGTCATTTAATAAAAACGAAACCTCTCACCGACTTCACCTGAGTACACACTACAGATACACTGATAATGCGTATTATAACCAACTGTTACTTCAGTGGATCTGAGGTTATGAGTTAAAAACTGCTGTGGAAATGAATATTTTTATATTTTGTGAAAAACGTATTCAAACACATTTTAAATGACGAAACTTTTATTGTTCGTACTTTTAACGGGTTTCTAGTTCAGCTAAGACGTGTTTTTGCGCTGGACATTAAAAGTAAATGATGGATTCAAAATATAAAAATAAGTAAATAAATAAACTGTGACATTTATACCACCTTACGGCTACTTGTTGCCCCATTTAATTTTGAGGTACTGATTTAAAGAAACACCGCTAGTCGAACGCATCATACGCCCTTTAAGGAATTTGCTGTCACTCCTATAACACCTCTCCCCCAGCTTAAAGTGCGTGGAATATTTTGCGGCATTGCTCGGATGAAAAGCGAGCTTTTAAATCTAGAACTCTACCACAGTTCTAATTCGGTTTTCATTTTTGTACATAACAGTGCAGTTTCTCGGTTCGAACCTTGGACCTTCTGATCCGAATTCCGATATTGCATTCCCTCTCAGCCCACTTTTATAAGTTGCCATAAACGCGCAACAGAGCCATGATGTGAAAAAAATTCGTACAATGGTCTACGTATATACACATAAATGACTCAGTTTTGTCTGGTTTATTTTAAGGGAGGTTTGAGCCCTCCATACGCAATCTTCAGGTTGCAGAATCGAAACCGGGCATTGAATATGTTCCCTTTTTAGCCATTGATAAAGAGCAGTCCGATAATTGGAGGTGTGCGTTGTTGACTGGTTTCCAGTTTCCTTCTCTCTCGTTAGTAGTTCAAAATTAGGAGCACCAGTATATTACCATTAAATGAAATCTCTTAATCTTACACCATTTGTTAACAAAAAAAAATCTTACCAGTTCATATTACACAAGCATTTACATTTTATATATGTACATTATCTGTAACTGTTGGCTTATAGATTCTAAAAGGACTTATTCCAAGACATTCACATTTGATCGTAGGGGAAAGTCAAATTGGGACTTCTGCTGTGTTCACTGAGAATCGAACCCCAGATCATCTAGTTTTGAGTCCGTATAGTTACCGCTTTCCCATCGGATAACACATATTCACCAACATTACAAAGCTAAGTATATTTTTCAATAAGCTCACATGAATACATATAAACGGTTGTCCGAGAAATATTCATACATAAAGACGTCTCCCCCCAATTTATTGTTCTGACATGAATGTATTTTGTTTATATTTTAGAAACACAATTTCACAATAGACGTATAAACTTGATAAACATGAACACGAAAACATTTAGTTTGAAAATTCACCATAAAAAAGACTTAGATGGAACTAATGAAAACGTGAGAAACGAAATTCAAAGGATAAGAAAAACTTTCAAAACAAAGAATGAGTATTCTGAACAAGAGAACTGAACACACAAGAGAGCATCGGGAGAACTGAACACATACGAGAGAACATCGGGAGAACTGAACACACACGAGAACATCAAGAGAACTGAACACACAAGAGAGCATCGGGAGAACTGAACACACACAAGATCATCGAGAGAACTGAACACACACGAGATCATCGAGAGAACTGAGCACACACGAGAACATTGAGAGCAAACAAACGCAAACTAACGTGGCAGGGGTTTAGTTTAGAGAGGGAGAAATCAGAAGAGTTCTCTCTCCAACTGGGGTGTTCAGAAACGTTGTGGTTCCTCTTCGTCTCCTTACGTGTAAGGTTATTGAATTTAGCTTTTTTAAATTTTTATATATTTTTGTGTGTGTGTGTGTGTGAAAGAGGGCATACTTAATATTATTCATGAACGAGGCAAAGGCAGCACCGGAGAAAACGGCCAGGTCCCGTCCCGAAAGGCATATGCCAAAGTAAACATGAACAGGACCTCAAACGACCCGATTCTGGGTCTGACAATAAAGTTACCTGGGCTGGGATCTAAAAATCCAATGCCTAAGTTTTTGGTGTGGGGGGAAACGGGAGTGCCCCGAGAAAAACCCACTTTCACAGGACAGGCGCCGAAAGTTTTGCCTGTCCTGTGCCCGAGAACTGAAAAAGAGTTTACATATTAGTAACGTGAGTTTAGTTCTTTAGATATTTTGTTGTGTAATTTGTGATTCTTGAAATATGTCGTAAGGCGAGATGAATTTTGTTGGTGCACTAGTTAATTTGTAGAGTGATGCTGTTAGTTTGTTTCTGTTTTCTGCTTAACATTGAGAGAACTAAACACACACGAGAACATCGAGAGAACTAAACACGCGAGAACGTCAAGAAAACTGAGCACACACGAGAACATCGAGAGAACTGAACACACGATAAGAACAGTAATATCTGTGTTTAAACATTATTATTCATGTATATGGCGTGCTGAACGACATTTGTGCAATGTTTGTTTTACGTATGTGTGAACAATAGTTTGTATCTAAACTCGTCTTAATTTCATGTTAACAACTTGAGCCGAACAACATTTGTTCTATTTCTCGTTTTTTTAGTAAAATCCTTTCGTCACGACTAAATTTGTGGTACAATAGTTGGGCTGAAAGTCTCTTAAGGACATAATCTAAACTGTCGTCCTAATCTAAACTGTCGAAAGAAAGAATAAAAACCGCAAACGTTTCAAGTTTCCCGCGACAGGAGATTTAAAATCCGTATTTTACGGTTAGCCTTGTTACCACAAACATTTTTTTTAACTCTTACTGGTTATTCCGTCGCGGTCCTGGCTTATTTTGGGTCTTTTGTACGCTGAACAGCGACGGGTAACTGCCATTTATGAAGCGACTTCGATATGTAAAAGCAAACGAACAGCGTTTACAAGTCCCTGGACTGATTATTTCAGCTGGACGCTGTTACTCCACGTCGTCTGCTGAGACATAAAAGCCAAATAGAACGATCCCAGCGAGCATTTGTTCCTCACCTCAGGCAGAATCGATCCAAATCCTTGTCCCCCTACTGTCAATGACGGTTCTCTGAGATTAGGCTCGAAGATCTCGTGAGCGGCTTTCTCCGCATGGAGCTGGTAATCACCGTCGCTACGATCCTTCTTTTCTCGGTACACCTGGGGTCCTCCGGTAAGTTTGCAAAGCGAAATAGATAGATCGTTAAACAGGGCCATTTGCGTCGGTAGCTCGTGTTATATGACACGAACGTTGAACCTGGGAACGAATAAATTGTAAGCATTTGTATCTAGCATGTTTTTTTTTTAACACTGAGTAGCTTTTGTTGTGACTTTCGACCGATTTGTAAGTGTGCTGAATTCTTTGTTGTAGAAGTAAACTACCTTTTGTTTTGTTCTGTTCAGAAAGTCTTGATTGTTAATTTGGAAAATTGTCTTATTCACTGAAAAGGTGTGAGGATACACAAACGCAAAACATGTAACTGAGTCGATAAAAACGTTGTATGAGATTTCGATAACCATTAGCAACTGTATTCTGCCCAATAGTTGGCGGTGGGTGGTGATGACTAGCTGCCTTCCCTCTAGTCTTACACTGCTAAATTAGGGACGGCTAGCACAGATAGCCCTCGAGTAGCTTTGTGCGAAATTCCAAAACAAACAAACAAACTGTATTCAGTGCAACACTTTCATCCTCTACCTTCTATTAACGGTCCAGCAAGTTTCTGTTGTATGTTTGACATGGTAGCCTGTGATGTTTCCTCACTGTTTAAGTGGTATGTTTAACATGGTAATTGAAAATTATATTTTTCAGTTAAAACCAAATAGTGAAATACATCGTTTAAAGTGTGCGATACTTTAACGTCCACGAGATATGCTATGCAAAGTTAATCTCCAATCTCTCATGATATGTCACGTTAAGTAATCTTCACTTATGTTTTTCCCTCCAAAAAGATATACAAGGGGTTTCGTGTTTTTACCATGGTAACCTCATATTTTCTACATCTACAAAGTAGGTCCTAATATGTAAAGTTGATATTGTGTTAACTCTGTGTTAAAGTCCACTATAAAAGTACAAAGTTTTGCATTGTTAACTCCAGTTTCGTTTAATATTGCTTGCCTTTCATACTCAACAACTGTACGTTTGCCCGTATTTCTCCGCGCCACCATAGCTAGATATCATGAGAAGTTACTGATGAATGTTACCGGGATATCACAAGCTGTGGTGTTTAGTTTCCTTACGAACTACAACTCTGGTTCACCAGCTGTCACAAGATGTTATCTTTAATTCTTATTTAACCAGGATGTTGTATTAACCATATTAACCACCGTACTTGTCATACACAGTAAAAGTAGCCACCGTACTTGTCAACCACAGTTAAACTGACCACCGTATTTGTAAAATTCGGTTAAACTGACTATCTCACTTCCTAGACGATTTTTCTTAATTATTTTTTTTGAAAGTCCTGTTTTGAAGTCACTCGCTGTAAACAACTAGAAGTTAACATTTGTGAAAGGCGACAAAGGCAGTGGCGTAAAACACACAAGCTGACGTTGAAACGTCATTACATATACGCTTCTTCTCAACAACCGCATTGGTCCATTTAGAACTAACGTCATTCAAATTAGTGTTGGTGTGATATTATGTGAAGTCACACATACGTTACTATTAAAACAAATAGTTGTATGTATTACCTATTGAAACTTCACAAAAATAACCACCGGAAACACGCTCCACGGCCCTACACTAGTGTAGGAAGGGAAAATTAAACCATCAAAATTATTTGTTTGTTTGTTTTTTTAATTTCGCACAAAGCTACTCGATGACTATTTGTGCTAGCCGTCCCTAATTTAGCAGTGTAAGACTGGAGGGAAGGCAGCTAGTCATCACCACCCACCGCCAACTCTTGGGCTACTATTTTACTAACGAATAGTGGGATTAACCGTACCATTATAATGCCCCCACGGATGAAAGAGCGAGCATGTTTGGCGCGACGAGGATGCGAACCCGCGACATTCAGATTACGAGTCGCATGCCTTAACACGCTTGGCCATGCCGGGCCACATCCAAATTGAGTGAAGAGCTAACAAAACACGACGTCCTTTGAAAACATCTATCGCATTTCAAAAACATAAACCAAATGGAATTAAGTTGCAAAAAAACACAATATCAAAATACTGTACTGACTTTTTTCGTCTTACACTAATTAGTTGAGAATCACTTACAATAATAATATTCTTTTTCTGGACTTCGGACTGTTTGAGTCAAACTGCATTAGTGACCGATTAAAACCAAATTACTTAATTGTCTGAAAAAGTAGAGACTAAATTGTACTAGAACAACATTATCTCTGACCTCAAGTTGTCGGAAGAAGAAAATTCGATTTTGTTAGCTTATTTTATGCTTTGCTTCTGGAAATAATTTCCCTTTTTCACCTTCGTATTTTTTTAAAATTGTCTCATTGGGGATTGTTATCACAGCTTCATCCAGCATTGACATCTGACCTTTTCTTCCATTACAGTATCGTGCTGTCTGCACGTATGTCTGCTAGCTCCATTACAGTAGCATCCTTCATGGACGTTTCTCTTTTTTTCCATTTTGTCCTGCATGGACGTTTGTCATCTTTGTTTCCATTCAAAGTACACCATTTATTTTTCAACTCTATTTTCGACTGAAATACTTTATAGATTCTCCTTACTTGTACTTTTTTTCTCTCGCTTGTGTTTTGTCACGCGCATATAAGCACAATTCGATCAATCAGATTTATGGATTTTTTGGGGGAAAGGAATCTAATCGTCATCAACAACTAATTCTTATTATTTCTAAAAATTTACACGTATTTTACATGACTAAAAATTGGTTGATTGAAATAGCGAGGTACCCACTGTGGGATAACAGGTCTTCTAGTTGCTGGAGTGGTTCATTTGTCTCCTTACTCAAACAATAATCTATAGCACAGCACAAGGATATGACACTAAAGCACCACATTCCATGAACACTCACCTCACGTTTAACATTCGGCTGCTGAGACTAACACAATATTTGATATCATTTCCTTACGTTTGACATTCGGCTGCTAAGACTAACACAATATTTGATACCGTTACCTTACGTTTGACGTTCGGCTGCTAAGACTAACACAATATTTGATATCGTTACCTTACGTTTGACATTCGGCTGATAAGACTAGCATAATATTTGATATCGTTACCTCACATTGGCATTCGGCTGCTAAGTTGTTGTTGTTGTTTTGAATTAAGCACAAAGCTACACAATGGGCTATCTGTGCTCTGCCCACCACGGGTATCGAAACCCGGATTTTAGCGTGTAAGTCCGCAGACATACCGCTGAGCCACTGGGGGGCACGGCTGCTAAGACTAACGCAATATTTGATATCGTTTAACTTTTTTTTTCTTTAAAATTTGTTTTTGAAGAAAGGTAAAGGGCACTTCATGAATAAAAATCTGCGCGGGTTCGAGAATCTAGCGTACATGTTCTATCTGAACCTTATTTAGTTTTTTACTTTTGTCGTTATTTTAATCTGACTAGCTAGTACTAATTTACCTGAGTACAGTTAAATATTGTAACATTTCTTTTAAATGCAACTAAATATCAGAATACTACAAAAAGTACTATTTATTTTGCTTCTTGTTTTCTTCACGTGCAAGGCTATAGAATAGTTTATCTGCGCTTTGTCTGTTGCAGGGATCGAAGCCGAATTTTAAAGTTTTAAGTCCACAGGCTTGCAAATACAACTCCAAATCGTTCAAAGAGAGGGAAAATGTAGAATAAATTTTGAAATATAACGGTGAGATATTTATGAAAAAAAATAATTTTTATTTATAAATATTTAAATACCAGCATTCTTAAGATACACGGAAACAAACGTTTGAAAATATTAAAACTACGAACCGTTGTGACCTTTTGGTTTCAAGTTTTAAAATGGACCTTTGCTTCCAAGCTTTAATGCTGTACATACACGCGTATTGGCGTTTTGTTTCAAAGTTTTAACATTATACATATATACACACAGACTATCCTTTTGTACATACAAAAACTAGCCTTTTAGTTTTAAGTTTCAAATTGGTTTTAAATTGTAAACTTGATTTTTAATTTTCAGTTTTACTGCTGCGTACACACAAGTATGGCCTTTTGTTTCTATAAACATTTAAGTATTTAATTATGCTTATAATGTTAAATTTACCTTTTTATCTATTTTTCATGACTTTCCAATTTTACTTTATAAATCACATTCGGTTGTCAAAGTCTGGTTTTATTGCGTGCAATTTGTTTTCTTTCTTTTTTATCTTTAGTTTAAATATTTTCTTTAGGCCTAAAACTTTTATTTCGTGAAAACATAAATAAACTTTAATAATTATTTATTTAATGTAAATATATTTGCAATTTCCAGTTTTTCTTATGATATTTCGTTGTGATCATCAAATACATTTTTAAAAATCGCAGTTTTGTTTCATATATTTATTAATCAATAGTTCATCGTATGACACGTTTGGTTTCATTTCTTGCGATTTGAATTTTTAAAGTCCTTTATTTCAGTCAAATATTGCTGGTACGTACAATTTTCGTCGTCTAATTTAAACAATTTAAATCAACTGTTTTCAATGCACTTTTAATTGCAGGTTCAAGTAATGAGAAGGTTTAGTAACAAGCGTTAGCACGGAACATTACCATTAAAACATCATATAAAGACGTTTTCATCATTCTTAAACACAAATTACCGTGTTCACTAACGGTAACACAAATTAAAAATAATAGCATAACAAATTAAATACTATATTTTAGGTTTATAAGACGTATCATTTCGCAAAAGGGTCCTCCATAATTATCACATAAAATTTTAATGGACTACGCACGTGAGCTTCGAGCGCGACTAGTACGAGATGTTTGAAAATGAATAATACGTTCAACTGAAATTTATAACTTGAAATTTCCCTTATGAACAAAGAATCAGTATTTTTTTACCCAAGCCATGAGTTTATATCTTATAAGTCAGAGTGACCCAATGCAAGATAATGGTCAGTTTGCTCGGTCATACAACAAGTATTTTCAAGCAACAAAATTAATTATTTTATAAGTTCTAAAAAAAAATGTGATGCGTGTTTATCTTTTTAAGATACTTTGTATTTCTTATACGTCAGTTATCTGACCGTTATTAATTTTGTACGTGCACCCACAATTATTTCTATCTCGTTTGTAACGTTTAATGTGTCAACACTGCTTAACAAATGTATTTTTTCACGTTGGTATACAAGTGATCCACGAAATCATATCAGTAATGTATCTGACATAAGGATCTAAGTTAAGCGCGAGCGAAAATCGTTCAAGCAGTACGAACGAACAAGGTTTTTAACTCGGTGTAATTGAATAAATGTCCTTAAGTGTTCTTTGATAATTCAACTAATTTTCATCAGTTTTAATATCGTTAAGTAGATCTCGTCGCCTGCGTTGACTTTTAGAGAAAGAAATTATTGCAAATAGATATTTTCTTTTTCTAAAAAGCTTTTGTTTTGTTTGTTTTGGAATTTCGCACAAAGCTACTCGAGGGCTATCTGTGCTAGCCATCCCTAATTTTGCAGTGTAAGACTAGAGGGAAGGCAGCTAGTCATCACCACCCACCGCCAACTCTTGGGCTACTCTTTTACCAACGAATAGTGGGATTGACCGTCACATTATACACCCCCACGGCTGGGAGGGCGAGCATGTTTAGCGCGACTCGGGCGCGAACCCGCGACCCTCGGATTACGAGTGCACGCCTTAACGCGCATTCGTGTCAACATTTTTAAGGTGTTATCATATGAGGATATGGCTTAGTGGTTACCTTGCTCGAACTATGATTCCGGATGATCATGGTTCGTGTCCCTTTGTCATACAAAAACAACAGCTATGTTTTTTAAGACGACGGATTGTTGTACTGGTTAAGGATGGAACTATACCATTCAGTTAGACTATCCTAAGAGCTGACGGTGATTGCTATTGACTAGCTACTTTCATTATAGTTTGTCAGCTCAAAATTAAAAAGGGGCTATGCGCAAAAATTCTAAACAAGTAAACCACCCGTTTTTGTTTTTTTATCGTAACTGCTGTAAACAACATAAAATGTGTTCTTGGAAAACATGTAGGACCCCCCTTTTATTTCCATCTTTGTTCCATCAGTAGGACAGTGATAAGTATATGGACTTACAACAATAAAATCCGGGGTTCGATTCCTCTCAGTGGACGTAGCAGTATAGCCTAATGTGGCTTTTCTCTAAACATACAAATATTTTCCATTTTAATAAAATTTAGAAAACTAACTTTGTTTACGAATTGAAGGAATAATCAATCTGATTTACTGTATGAAATGAGCCCCAAAGTTTTCCTATACTCTTCCTATTTTAGCGTGTGTATTTCGTGCGGTCAGTGTTTGAGTGCGTGACGTGAAGAACAACCTCCACAAGTAACACAGATAACAATATGTATTTTAGGCCTACGCTCACGAGAGGAAGCATCAGTTTTTGCTCATGCTCCAGCACTTCCGACTTCACTTCAATAATAGAGTTTTCCATACGGACTTGGCGAATGGTTATTATTCTCTGGAGAAATATCGAAACTGGTCTCCGCGACTGTTCATTTTTGGCACTTTAAAAGTTTTTTTTTTTTTTTTCTTACAATGTAAGGAGCTATTCCCCATGTATGACTAAACTTCTTTGGCACAACGAATCACGTAGTTCCTCGTTCCTTTTCACGCACTTTGATGACATAGCCTGCAATGCATATAATGCTCTACATTCAAACAAATATCATACCAAACAATGCCACAGAAAACATACGCCAATTTATGTATGTCACCTTTACAAACATAAACACAAAAACGTAATTAAATGTGAATCGTTGTGAGTCTGTCAATCGTTTGTTACAAGTTCGTCTGAAAAATTGAAATAGCCTAATCGTTCTAATTCTAGTAAGTGTTCTATTCGTTACCAACGTGAATTATTTTTAGTTGGCTGTTGTGAACTTGGAATTTTTAAACTGTATTTTATTACCTATAAATTTTAAAATGCAAGAGTTACCGCGATCTTTTAATGTAAATGTGTATTCACATGACTTAACAACAGCCTTCCATGATTTTACATTGCAGACAAGGACGATGACAACCCGCTATCTGAAGCGGCTACTCGTAACTGACTGTCACTCTTAGAATAAGTGACGTAATTTTGTTATCAAAAGTGGGGGAAACAATTTCTGTAACTATGGTATCCATGAGGCATTTAATAGAAAACAAAATCCTCGAAAAATGTGATGAGAACATGTACCCTGTGAAAATTATGTTTGTTTTTGCAACTAAAAATTCAAAGAATATTTGGTGGAACTAAATCTCGAACCTATTACGCTCAAAAGTCCGGTTGTTAATCGCGTCTATGATTAATGCTACTTTCGCTTTAGTTTTTTTACATGTGATATTCGTATGTTTGTACACGAACGAGGCGAGCAAGGAAAAAAAAAGAACCAAGTTAAGAAACTAGGGTTTCGTTTTAAGTTTATAACAAACAAAATGTTCGAAAAAACTGAGAAAAAAAAGTTACCGAATAGCTATTAATCAACTGGGGTGGCGATGCTTTCATTCAAAGACAGAAATATAAATGGTTATTTACTTATTTATATCCTGCTTTGTTGAAACCCTTATACAAAATTCAAACATTTCACTGTAGAGTAGCGAAGAAAAATGATACAAAAAAATACGTACGATATCAGTTTGTTCACATTATCCGATACAAGAGATGTACAAAGTTTCTCCCGTCCCTGGATTTATGAATTAAATATGAGCAAGAGGGTCTTTTCCAAGAGAGATGCGTCAAATATTGTCATATTAAGATGAGTGTCTGGCCTTACAGTAGCGACGATAGGCATACGGAGACAAAAGAATTATATTTAGGACGCTGAACGGCTGAAGAAGCCCCGATTGTAAAATCAGGAATTTGAGTGGATTGAGTCATGCAACAATAGTGTGGTCGAAATACTATAACGCAATCTTCTTAAAAAATCTTAAAGGTGTGAATAAAAAATATAATATACTCAACACGAATGGATTGTGATTATTATTATATATTATAAACTTATTTCACCGCTTAGAAATAACTTTGACACCATCGTAATGAATTAAGCGAGGAAGTGAATAAAGAATGTAATGTTAAAATATAATATGCCTGTTATGCTTAGGCGGTTCAGAAAAACCTTTCGTTCCGTAACAACGATATAACTGAGGGACTGAATAAGAAACGTAATGTTAAAATATACTAGGCCTAGTTTCAATGTTTTATGACAAATAATGTTAACTATAAACATGTTTAACCAATTTAGATAATGTTTTTACATCATAACAATGACATAGCTGGGGAAATGAATAAAAGAACGGAAAACTGAAATGTTACAGACTTAAAACTAATGCTTTACGACAAGTACAGTGTATAATAAATTATAACCATGATTCGTGAGCTTAGAAAAAGCGTTTTCAACATGTTTATAATGCAATCAATTTGTACTTTTTGTGGGGAGTGAAATATTTATTTTTAATTCTCGCTGAGGAAAGGTACCCCCTTCCCTGCTGGCCAGTAATAGGTGGCCAATTTTAAAATCTGATTTATTAGAATTAATAGACTGCGCGTGTTTTTAACATAGGTGTCATTGTCTGTTTCAGGAACAAAATATCCCAGTGTTCAACAGTTGCAAAAGTACACTAGGGGGAGTATCAGTTATTCAATATTGTGTGTAAACATTTGAATACCTATCTCAACTACATTATGTAGTGGCTATTAGCCTGAGAATAGTAACTAGGAGATGGGTGAATTCAATGTAACAAAAATGTGAACTACCTAAACCATGTTTTTAATTTTTTACTTCATTATCATTTTGTTTATAATTTAATGCGATAACGGTTTACACAGTGAAGTGTTTCTCGAAATCATTGAGAAGTTTAAGTCGCTTAAAAAATGGAACTATTTATTTTCTCTATATTGTAACGTGTAGTCACACATGACTACATAGTTTAACTCTGAAAGTTCGTGTAGTTTCATTTTCGGAAATTAAAAAAGTATCCGTTTGGAGCTTCTTGCACCTAAGAATGCTAATGTCCGTCCGTCCCTTCTTCTTTCTTATTATCTATGTTGTAATTTCTATATCAACTATTTTCCTTGTGTCAGACTTTTATAAAGATAGATGAAGTTGTTTGCAGTAAATATGTCTTAACAATGTACTTACCTATCTATGTATCTCGGCCGTCCCTGCCTCTGTTTATTTCGTCTGTTCGTTTTTCTAATTGTTCAGTTCATTGACGTGGTTAATAAAGTGAACATTGACGTAAGTTTTGTTCAGTTGCTTTAACATTTTGATTTTTTTTTTTAATTGGCATGAAACCAACATATTTCTTTTTGTTTTAGCAGGTGTATTTAAACAACCGTCCCCAGAATGTGCCCAAGAAGAACTTTTAAAATGTTTGACAATTCTTCGGCGGGTTACTCAAAGTGACAACCTGGCTCTACCTGCTTCCAAGGAAGAACTACTAGTGGTGTGCCAGTGAGTATAAAGCTCATCTCGTTTATGTCACAAGATGGCGCAGTGCACATTGATTTGCTAAAATGAAATAATAGTATTTTTAGGATAACAGAGCTTTCTCTTTTTTCGATAGGTGTAATTCATTATACAAAACACTATTTATCTGATATTTATATCTTGAAATTAATTACTTCAACAAGATGTCCTTTTTAAACTTTTCATTTCCACTATAATTTCGCTTATGAGACAGAAGCATTGAAGTTAACTTTGTTAGAGGCGTGGCATGGCCAAGCGTGTTAAGGTATACGACTCGTAATCTGAGGGTCTCGGGTTCGCATCCTTGTCGCGCCAAAAATGCTCGCCCTCCCAGCCGTGTGGCGTTATAATGTAACGGTCGATCCCACTATTCGTTGGTAAAAGAGTAGAACAATAGTTGGCTGTGGGTGGTGATGACTAGCTGCTTTCTCTCTAGTCTTACACTGCTAAATTAGGGATGGTTAGCACAGACAGCCCTTGATTAGCTTTGTGCGAAATTCAGAAACAAACAAACAAAACTTTGTTAGAGTTTTTACATTAAGCAACACAAGAACCATGTGTATAAAACCTGCCCTAATTTTGAACTGGTAGACTAGAATACAAGTTTAACTGTAAATAAATTGAACTGTACCTTTAATGTGTTATTAAACCAGTTTATTTCACTTTATGGTGAATTGTATTTTTAATTTGTTACTAAACCAGTTTAACTGGGATTAGATTGAATTATACCTTTAATGTCTCTCTAAACCAATTTATTTTTTAGTTAATTTGAACTTTGCCTTTAATATCTTTCTAAACCAATTTATTTCTGTCAAAACTGAGTTGCACCTTTAATTTCTTACTAAACAACTTTAACTCTGGTTAGATTTAACTGTGCCTATAGTGTGTTTCAAAACCACTTTATCTCTAGATAGGTCGAATAGTACCTTTAATGTGTCTCTAAACCAGTTTAACTTTGGATAGGTTGAACTGTGCGTTTAATGTGTCTTTTAAACAGTTTAACTCTGGTAAAGTTGAAATGTATATCTAGGATGTTAAAGTTGTGTTAAAATTAAAATGCTACTGTGGTATCATATAAATATGAATAACCATTCTAAGCGATTGTTAAAGCTTTGTGTGTGCAACTGCACGCGATACACCGCCTATCATTGAAAGTAGGATCAGATGTCTTTATACGTAAAAATTTAGAAAAGACAAATGTCCGCAAGCTCACGTTTCAGATCATCCATTAGAGATACAGCTTTGACTTTCCGTGGCTTGACGTTAGGAGGAAGCGATCGGAACTCATTTTACGTGACGTTATTAGTAAACTAAGGTAAGTTAAGAAACTGCAAAAGAAAATACCTCGTCACGGAAATTCGAAACAATTTCTGGAATGCTTGGGAAGAAGATTACATTATTCTTAAAAATAAATGAGTCAGAATCAAAAAATGGTATAATAAATGCAAAAGAAACTTTTTAATCCCTTATTTCCTGATTAGGTTGTTAGGCATAAAGTGAAACAAATTGTTTGCATACGTTATGAAATTAAATATACTTTACGTCTTTAATTAAAAGCAATTCTTCTACTGTGCTTAAAACTGAACTTTATAGTGTAATATTTCATATACTTAATAACAATTTGTGTTATAAGACCAATATTCGGAACTTAACTCTTCTTGGTTATATATATTTCCGGTAATTTTACTGGTGATAAACGTTAAGTTAGTTTTAATGTATTTTATATCCATCGTCTCAAATCACTGATAAAACGTGCAGTGGAGACAGTTTGCGTTTCGTAATTTGTAGACGTTCACATTCTGAAGGCAACGTTTTACAAATAAATATTTATTAATTCGTTACATTATGTTGAAAAATTACAACTTTTCAGCTTTGTTAAAACTTTTTTTTTAAGGGAACTTCGCGACGGTAGCAGGTGTGTAGACGATCATATGACCAGATGCTCGTGGGGAACACCAGAGAAATTATTTCACGACGTAGTTAATGGAAGTCGGCAAGTGATCCAAGAGTTATGTTTGCCTGGAGCCATGCAAGAAGGTAAGTTGGTAAAGTAAAAGTAAACAGATAGTTTGACGGATGTAAAGAGTTGTGTCTTATCAGAGGGAATTTGTATTATTGTTTTCTAGTCTATACTAAATAAAATAAAAACTCTGATCAAAGAAAACTTGTTGCAATTATACACATCACTCTGTTTTATCTCATTCAAAGAGTTACTTGACAGAATCCCGTAAATTAAAAATCACAAATCATTAAAAAGATCTTCCAAATGAACTATAAAAAATCACTTCAAAGTTCCGTCCAAAGTGGATCGTTTACGTTATTTTTATCATTAAAATTAGCTCGGTGGCTTAAGTCGTTCGACTCGTAATCTGAACGTCACGGGTTCGATTCCACATTGCACCAAACATGCTCGACCTTTCAGCCGTAGGGGCGTTATAATGCTACTGTCAATCCCACTATTTATTGGTGAAAAAGTAATCCATGACTAGCTGTCTTACACTACTAAATTAGGGATGGTTAGCGCAGATTGCCCTTATGTAGCTTTGCGGGAAATTCAACAAGAACCAAATAGTTTATTTATGTTATTTTATTTTAAAGTTCAAAAGCTTTAAAAATATAGTTTTGTAATTAGCTATGCTTTTGAATATATTTTCTAGCAGATTTGTTTTGTAAACGAACAACGTCTCACACTGTATTTTATTTTAAAAGTGGTGAATTTGTTAATATAAATGTTTTTTTTTTCTCTCCATCTGTGATAAAATCGTAATTTCCAGAAATAGTAGATTTCACTTTCTGGAACCAATATCTTTTACGTATAAGGAATAATTGGATCCTTCTTTCAGCTTCATAATCGTAGATCATTATGTAAGTTTTTGTAAACAACTGAAGTTAATATAGTGGTACGTATTTAATTTAATTTTTTACTAACTAAATTTTATTAAAATTTGTTTATTTATGGTTTGTGTGTTTTTGAATTTCACGCTAAGCTACACGAGGGCTATCTGCGCTAGTCTTCCCTAATATAGCAGTGTGAGACTAGAGGGAAGGTAGCTAGTCATCACTACCCACCGCCAACTTTTGGTCTACTCTTTTACCAACAAACAGTGGGGGTTGACCGTAACATTATAACAACCCCACGCTGAAAGAGCGAGCATGTTTGGTGCGACGGGGATTCGAACTCGCGACCCTCAGATTACGAGTCGAATGCCTTAGTTCATTTATGGTTTTAAAACGTAATTCAATAAACACTGGATTATTCAACAAATGAAGAAAAAGTTTTATTGTAAATTAGATTATTTCAAAGCTGTTAAGAATGTTACTATGAAAATCTTGTAGTCCTAATAATTATTACTACAGTAGAAAAGATAATAAATTTTTTTAAAAAATCAAATTTTCAAGAAAGTTCCAAACAAATTGTATAACATAGTGTTTCTAAACCCTTTCAAAAACCACTACGATGACAATATGAATATGTTGTTAATTTTTGTTTGATTGTTTTTATGAAATCTCGAGGCCAAGCAAAGTGTGTTGAGAGACATTTATTATTATTGTTTTCGAAAGGTTACCTGAAATATGCCGAATGTTTCAAGAAAGTTTCCTTGCACGAGAATAAGTGTGCCCCAAAATATCGTACGCTAACCGAACTTTTCCAAAAGCAGCTTCATGACACTGACGAAGACGTAAACAGAGGGCGTAAGGAATGGTGTTGGTAAGGGACCGTTATTAATACACAGTTATTACTTTTTTTGTCCACAAAGAAAGGGCTTATAATAATAAATCTAAAAAAACAAAAATAATTATATTAAAAACTTAGTTATATTTGTATTTGATCCAAAATTTAAGCTTTCGAAGCTAAGTTCGGCAATAATAATATATACGATACAAAAATGTTGAAAAATTATGAAATAATTAGTGACACTGGTAAGCCAAAATTTTGTCATAAATTTATCTGTGTATAAAACCAGAGTGTCACTGAGGAACTGATAATTCCTATCTCAATATGAAATATATCTTTATTTACTGGTTAACGCATACGCACGATGAGTTAATATAATTATGTTTCTTTTAGATGTTTTCCTGTTGATAAAATTACAAACGTTCATAAGAACTTTCAAGATATTATGATAGATTTGGTTATTAAATGTTTGTAAACACAGGTGTGTTTTTTTTTCTGTGTATGACAGCGATAATAAATTTCAATTTACTCTTAAAACCTGAAACTGTTTCACAATAAACGAATTATTAATTCATAAATACTTTTTTGCAAGAAACGTGTTAGTATAAGCCGGGAATCTTGTCTTTCAACAGAAACACTTTGTGGGAAGTAACTTCTGTTAGAATCCTGTAGATTTATATTTATTAGAATGTTAAATATCATTCGTAATGAATCCTGCGCAATACGACTGTTGAAACAGGCAGTGAAAATCTGTATCTCCATATACAAGATGGTTCATCAAAAATAAGTAGGAAAGAAGAGTGTGTGTTTTCTTATTGCAAAGACACATCTGCTAAGTCCACCGAGAGGAATCAAACCCCTGATTTTAACGTTGAAAGTCCTTAGACTTATCGCTTAACCAGAGGGGGACGCTTCGGGCATGACAATCTCGAGATGGACCTTTTGCAATAGAAACCACATTGCTGGGGTATAATGAAAACTCACAGACATCAAGTAAAACATGACTAAATGTAACGACATCAACAGTACCGGTGCAGTGAGACTCAAAACCCGATGTATTACATCATACAACCACTGAATATGGAAGGTAAACAAAGTAACTTTAAACAAATTACGGCATGATATGAAAAGGAAAATTCGACGACAGTAGAACTTCACATAAATAAAAATAATGAAGTTTTTATATGTGTGTGTGTGTGTTTGAAATTATACTGATGTTAAGGCTAGTTTGTTTTTGTACTAAACGCAAAGCTTCACAATAGGCTATCGGTGCTCTACCCACAACAGGTATCGAAACCCGGTTTTTGGCGATGCGAATCCACAGACATGCCGCTGTGCCACGTTAAGACTCGTAAACAATTAAAATGTGAACATATCTTTATTCAGACTTGTGTTATACATCCAGTTATTTGACGTTCTCACAAACATTATGTGAAAGGTCGTCAAGTTCTGATATTACTCTATATTAGACAAAGATCACGTACCTACCAAAGTAGCCTCTCTGTTCAGGGTTACAATTATTTGAACCATGGGATACCCTCACTTCAAAATTCAAAACTCTGTTATGTTGCTTTTGTCTGCATTATAATGATATCCCAAATTTTTGTACACATGCTTGTTAATTTAAAACCCATTTATTAACATTCTGTAACCTTTAAGAGATTAGATACCGACTTTCGAAGAAACCATTTTTCACCTTCCACTTTAAATTATTTCACTTTTTTCTAATTGTTTGTTTGTTTTGAATTTCGCACAAACCTACTCGAGGGCTATCTGCGCTAGTTGTCCCTAATTTGGTAGTGTAAGACTAGAGGAAAGGCAGCTTGTCATCACCACCCACCTCCAACTCTTAGGCTACTATTTTACTAACAAGGGGATTGACCGTAACATTATAAAACTCTCACGGCTGAAAGAACGAGCATGTTGGATGTAATAGGGATTCGAATCCGTGACTATCAGATTAAGAGTCGAGTACCTCAACCTCTGGCAATGCCCGTTTTTTTTTTATTTGTAGAATTTGCAAAAAGCTACTCAAGGATTACAATAGCCGCCTCTAATTTTGAGGTATAACACTAAAGAGAAGGCAACACCACTCACCGGCATCTAGTGGACGTCTCTTTACCAACGAATAGTGGGATTGACCAATACATTATAACGCGACCGAAAGGGTGAGCATGTTCGGTAACAAGATTCGACCCCGTGAACCTCATGTTGCGAGCCAAATGCCATAACCACAATTTGTATAAATATTATGCTCGACACGTGACGTTAGATGAGATTAACTACACATGAACGCCGTGTAGCCATAACTAGTTTTATTAGTTTTGCCGCTAGTGACTGTTAACGTCACCAGTGGGCGGTCGAAGTCAAGTGCTTGTCCAGCTTCGCAAGCTGAGGGGTTGATTGTTTACGTTTGATAATTTTATGGCTAAAACGGTCCATTATATATGTAAAAAACGGTTGGTATGAGTAGAGAAAGCACTATGTAGAGGAGCGAACAATGTTTCGACCTTCTTGGGTCACCGTCAGGTTCACAAAGAAAGAGATGACTGACCAGCAGATGACCACATGTTTGAAGGCGGTTGTGTAGAGGGCGTGCTAAAATGTTGGATTATTAATACAGGGAAAAAGGTGTTCTAGCCAATATTTTTATAACACAAGCATCCACCACTATACTGGTACAGATGTGTAGGTAACATAATTGCGGGATTCACATCTACAGAACACACACTAACATTGACTCTACACCTCCCAACATCAACTTCGCATGTGAACGAAAAGAAAGCAATCAAATATCATTTCTTAACCTCAAAATTACAAGAATCGACACACAATTCAAAACAGAAATCCACCGAAAAATCACCCATACTGGACTATACATTCCTTGGGACTCAGCACATGAAACAAAACAAAAACTCAACACACTAAGAAACCAAATAAATACAGCCATAAAACTATGCTCACCAGATAAAATTAACGATGAATTAGACAAAATAAAACACAATACTTCATCAACATCAATAAGTTTCCTCCACAAACCGTGGAAAACATTATACGCACACACCTAGATAGAAAGCAAAATCAACCAACAAAATTTAATATATCTCACGAATAAAAAAATCACGAAACCATATACTGCTGCATACCATATATTTCCGACATCAGCAGAAAAATAACTCATAGTTACTCATAACTAGTAACAAAATATGACATTCCAATTAAAACGAAATTTATTCAAAAACGAGGCATAAAACTGAGGTCTACACTAACAACTAAAAACTACACTGACAAACACCACACCAACATTATTTATAAAATACAATGTGATAACTGCCACGACTTTTATATTGGAAAAACAAGTAGAAAAATGGAAACCAGATTCAAAGAATACAAAAAGTCACCTTCACACGTTTTCCAAGACTGCAAAACAAAAAACACAACATAACCATAGAAAACACCCAAATACTGAATAAGGAAACAAACACAAATAAACGCAAAATTAAAGAAGCCTCACTTATACAACAACTCAAGCCCAAAATAAACCAATACAAAGGAACACCTTCATACATATATTAACAAATATATCCAATATCTCAGCACGCCCTCTACATTCCTCCACTCAATTACACAACCGCTTTCAAACACCGAAGAAGGTCGAAACGTTGTTCGCTCTTCTACATAGCGCCTTTTCTATCCATACCAGATTTCGATATCAGTAGTGGACACAGCACAGAGAACCCATTATGGTTCTATACTTAACCAAGGCGTGCACTCGTAATCCGAGGGTCGCGGGTTCGAGCCCGCGTCGCGCTAAACATGCTCGCCCTCCCAGCCGTGGGGGTGTATAATGTGACGGTCAATCCCACTATTCGTTGGTAAAAGAGTAGCCCAAGAGTTGGCGGTGGGTGGTGATGACTAGCTGCCTTCCCTCTAGTCTTGCACTGCTAAATTAGGGACGGCTAGCACAGATAGCCCTCGAGTAGCTTTGTGCGGAATTAAAAAAACAAACAAAAAAAACTAAGGACCTGAAATGTGAGAATATACTTATTAACGCTTCTGTTAGGAGAATTTGGACAAAACTTACGAGAGTTATAATGCTTAAAATCGTTTTTCATTTCACAGCTCGTACAGTGACTTCATTAACTGTCAGTACACTCACGTGGCCGACGAGTGCGGGATCAAAGCAGGAATTTTCCTTCGAAGTCACACAGACAGGATGTCCTCGCCTCTAATCCACGAGCACTGTCCTCTATACATTCATGGATCCAAAGCTTGCATGTCTCGTGCAGTTGTTAGGTGCGTCAATATTTGGAATATTTTCCTTATGCTAAACAGTTTATACCACGTCACTTAAAAACACACGAGATGTTTGAATAATTTCTAAAAAAGAAATATTACGAAGCTGTTGTTTTTGCGGAGATTTTAACGTTTTTGTTAATTCCGTTTTGTTTGTAGTTTCACTTGATATTAAAAACTGTTTATTAATTCGAAACCCACTACGTTTAATTATACGTTTCGTTGAACCGTAGGTAAGTAGTTGGCTTAGCCTCAAATGTGTTATTTTACTCTTCGGACATGAATTTGTATTACTCCTAATACTTATGGTAATTATAATAAATACGATGTTTAAAAGTTTCTTAAATTGGTTTTAATAAATTTACTCTTACAATGTTGGGCTGTACTCGAAATTATAATTAATAATAATTGTAAGTATTGTTTCGGTTTAAAGCTACACAGCGAGTTATTTGTATTTTGTTTACCACGAGGAATCAAACCTACTGTTGTACCCCCACCATCAGTAATAAGTACTAAAAACGTACCCAGACTGTTATATGGAAATACCGTACAGTGCACTGTTACATCATATATTTTTAATATAGGTCCAGCATAGCTTGGAGGTTAAGGCATTCGACTCGTAATCCAAGGATCGCGAGTTCGAATCCCCGTTATACCAAACATGGTTGTCCTTTCAGCCGTGTGAGCGTTATAATTATACCGGTAATCCCACTATTCTTTGGTAGAAGATCAGCCCAAGAGTTGGCGGTTGGTGGTGATGACTAGCTGCCTTCCGTCTCGTCTTACAATGCTAAACGAGGGACGGCTAACACAGATAGTCCTCGTGTAGCTGTGCGCGAAATTGAAAACAAACCAAACGATATCTTTAATATGGGAGAAAAATAATGTTTACTAGTGACTATTTCAGAACCAGTTAAATCGTGAATATGGTGTTAAATTAACGCTGGATGTGTGGTGTGAGGTCATTTTAAAATTGTTACGAGATAACAAATAACATCAAATTCTTGGAAATTTCTTCGAATGAGTGGTCAAGAACATGAATAATGACAATTGTTACTTCTCAACTACACAAGATTTGGTTTTGAAACTTACGCTTTGGTTTCTCTGTTCAGTTTTCTTAAGTGATCTTTTTATCCAACCACGTGTTTTTTTCTTCTCTTTTTAAATCCGAGAGTAGTTAAGATATAAATATTTCTTTCAAATGGAGCGTTATATCGCTCATTTTGTTGTATTACAATCAGTTTGCTTTTTTAATTTTTTTCATCTCCACAAGCGTCGACCGCATCCATCTCATTCTTTCCTTGATTTCTACCAGTAAAATGTTTGTCTTCCTCACACGAACAGAGTTGTCTCGTTCATTTAACGCATGAGAAATCACCGCATTTGTCTTTTAAATACTTAATAGTCCGAACATCTAATTATTTGGTGATGTCTGCGTGTTTGTTTTTCGAGTCTTAAAACACCAGACGTATGAATGGTGTATGATGATTATCAAACCATGAACCATCTGTTGTTTCAATTAATAGAAGAGTTTGGAATCCTACTCATGCTTTGTTTTTGGAATTTCACACAAAGCTACTCGAAGGTTATCTGCGCTAGCCGTCCCTAATTTAACAGTGTAAGACTAGAGGGAAGGCAACTAGTCATCACCACCCACCGCCAACTCTTGGGCTACTCTTTTACCAACGAATAGTGGGATTAACCGTCACATTATAACGCCCTCACGACTGGGAGGGCGAGCTTGTTTAGCGCGATGGGGATTCGTACCCACGACCCTCGTAATACGAGTCGAGTGCCTTAACCACCTGTCTATGATGGGCCTTAAAAATGAGATAGCTTCAGTATAAAAGCTGAGGCCTTACCTTCAGATCGAAACGTCATATCCTTTCATTTAACACGTAGTTGTAAACCTTTAAACGTTCTCAAATTAACTAATTGAAATATTCCTCGATTTCGTGCATCTCTTTTCAAATTTAAATAACTGATCGTAAACAAGGCATCATTGTCACCACCATTTCTTTTTTTTCGGCCTCAAATCGAATTAGATCGTCTGCCGCTGAAAGTTTGGATTGTGTTGCTGTGAGACACCTACATAATGTGAAACGAAAAGAAAGCACCAAACGAAACCCACCACAAGTAAAAATGGAAACTTTACAAATATCACAGTATTTATGCGCGGAAAACTGTAGCTGTTTTAGACATCAGAGCATCCGGAAAATTATAAAAAAACAAAAAACAAAAAAAAACCTGCTTTTCTGTTAACGATAATTTAGGATTGAAATTTTCGAACCATACAGATACTATAGTTTTGTTTCACCTCTCACAGAAAAATCTTCATTTGAAAATCACCATTTCAACAGTTATATCAAGAAAGTCCGCTGCCTTTTTCAAAGTAATTTACCTATATTAAAACCTTTTTTCAATGATAAGCCAATGAACATACAATAGAATGTCTGAAAATCATTTTCACTCTAGTCTGAGTGAGTTTCCTTTTGTTTCGCGCAAAGCTACACAAAGACCATCTCTGCTAACCGTCCCTAATTTAACGCTGATAAACCAGGGGAAGGCAGCTAATCCACACACTACTTACCGCCAATTTTCTAGCGAACAGTGGGACTGACCATCACATTACAACGTATTCGCGGCTGAAAAGGCGAGCATGTTTAGGGGGACGGGAATTTAAACTCGAGATTGCGAGTCAAACGCCTCTTAACCACCAAGAGGCGATCGGACAGGAAAATCGTTCAATAAGATTCGAATCCAATGAATAAAACAACAAAACTGTAAAGTAGAATAACAATAAGAAATAATGTTAAGCTCACCGAATTACTTTGTATCATCACGAATCGTTTGGTGACTGCCAACTGCAGACATGAAGGACCAGAACAACCGAGGAAAGCAAAAATAAAAAATAACGCAGGGTCCTAGTTGTCACAAACATGAAACCTATTGTTAAAATTCAAATCAAAATAGAAAAGATGTGATGATTAATAACAATAAAACACAAGTTCATGGAGACTTTTCAAAAATACCAAATAATTCTGGGAGTTTCTCTGCATTTTTGTCAAAGCAAAATGTTGAATGGTCCTAAAGATGGAACTACATAATGGGCTACTGATGCTCCGCCCACCATGGTTTTGTGTCGTAAGCCTATAGTTACCGTTTAAATTATTAAAGGCACATGAAACCGAACCTTATAGTTATGCAAAATTATATGAGAAATTGGTCTAGCAGACTTTATCATAATTACCACCAAATATGACAATTTACATAAGATCGTTTCATGCTTTTAAGATTATATCCAAGTGTTATCAATTCTATCACCATTTTCCATGTATACAAGTTTTAATATAATATTCCAAATTATGTTAATCTTACAAAAGTACAGAAACTTTTCTCTTTCCATTTTTGTTCAAGTAATAAAAGTTTTAATTTAAAAAGTGGAAAAGAGCTGGAAAGTTTTAGATAACAAAACAATTGTTCGACATTTCATCCCTCAGATTAAGTTAAGTTTTGACACTTCAATAGAACCGTCTTTGAAAAAACAAAACAAAAAAAAACTTTGCAAACTTAACCTAGAATTCAAAGTTTCTCTAGTTTGGCTTTTTTTTGTCTCTTTGTAACAGGTTTACTGCAGCCGAATAAATTTCCCAGGAGGCGTCGTTGATGCTTTGAAGTTAATATATTACACTTTGTAAAGAAATAGGTTCCGACTTAGAAATAACGCAGTTACGCTAGAGAAGTGTCACACTGAGCCTTAGAGTGGTAACAATTTCACAATATATTTCGAGATACTTTACTGCTAATTT
Source organism: Carcinoscorpius rotundicauda (assembly GCA_011833715.1). Classification (NCBI taxonomy): domain Eukaryota; kingdom Metazoa; phylum Arthropoda; class Merostomata; order Xiphosura; family Limulidae; genus Carcinoscorpius; species Carcinoscorpius rotundicauda. The sequence goes on along the minus strand of CM022394.1, from coordinate 125,889,001 downwards.
CCTTCGTCAAACGCAGCAGCAGTAGAACAAAGCAATTGAAAATTTAATAATTTAAACACCTAGTTTAGTTTAGTTTCCGTAACCAGTAATAAAACAAACGTACAAGATAAAACGAACACTTTTATTATCAAGAAAACACTACAAGTTAAAAAAAACAAAACCTCTCGAGTATCTAAGAAATGTTTATTATAACAATTATTATTATTAAAGAAATCGGTGAAAATGTAGACAGCGTCCTCTGTCGACCACATATAATAAACTATAATTACTATTAAAGAAAAAAAAGCAAGCCTTTTTTATTTTCTCCTCTATTTCTTTATGATACAGAAACCAAGAATCAACTACATCTGTTTAGGTAAATGGAGGATGATTAAGTCACTGATGTTTTACTACACTGTCTAACAAGGTGAATAACACACTAAACACATCCAGAAGATCATATATTGGAAGGATTTTCCTATTCAAGTAAAAAAAACCGAAAACTATTTGCAATCAAAACATTATTAAAAACCTCTTATCGCAAGAATACGATACTTAACCACTTAATATTACATATATATAAAACCAAAGTGCATTCTCACATACTTTCTACTTCCGTGACATCATAATCTTATTGCATGCCTCAGTTCACGAGCATGTACACTGGTCAAAAAATTTTATAAAACGCACAGCCTAACGTGGATAAAAATATACAGGGTATGAAGCATGCGACCACAGATACCGTGTATATTCGACGACAACTAAACCATCAGGTTGACTGTGCAAAATTAATTAAAAGTACCACAAACTGTCTTATTAAAGTGCATGGCTTGAGCTGTTATCGTAAACACAAGCAAAAGATATGTAATCAATGATGCCGAGAAAACCCACGTTTAGAGAAATACACATGCAAAACGGGCTCGTTTGGGTTGAGAAAAAAAAGTAAAATATTTTCTCAACCCAAACGAGCTGTTTTTGCATATATAAAAGATATACAAGTTATAGTGAAAAGAACATACAACCAATCGCCAAATTATCGGACGTTCTCTTGTGTCACGCAATTATTGTTTTACATTACTGACCAATAACATGCAATAAATTATATTATTTTATTATTATAAATACAAAAGCATACAGAAAATAGGCCAACACATTCCGCTATTAATTAATTCTTTGAGAGTTGTTCCAAACTAAAATTAATACAAGTATTTATCAATAGATGGCGAGAAAGTTGTGTTCCACCAAAAGCGTGCACAACAACAGATACCCAAGTTGAAACAGCACTTGAAAAATAACAAAACGAAAAACTGGGGTCTGTAGACGGAACAGTAATTTAATATACTTTTATATTTTAATTGACTTCTTTCCCACCAGGAAAGATCAGTCCGACATTCTCGAAAAAAATCATTGTTGAGAAAATTTCTTTAATAGGACTTCAATCGTAATCTTCCTTGTAAGTAATAACGTGTAACTAAAACAATGCTACCAACAATTACAAGTCGTACGTTACAAGTGCTCTTACACAATGGTATTAATTTTACGAGCACCGACGGAAACTACAAATGCATATATTCTATTGGCTTCAATTTTAAAACTTGAAAACTGAGTTATTACCATCTGAAGGACATTATGTAAAAAAAGAAGCGATATTTATCTTGTTTTCATCAAATCGTTCTATTAAATAACAGAAGCATTTAACTTTTACTGACCAAAACATACCGAATTAAACTAACTTCTTTACTTTATGCGATACCCGATAGTAAAGCTGAGGGCAAATTAAGCTGCCTTATGCGAAAATCATTTGCATAATCATCACTGGAGATTTTAATTCCTTTTCAAATTTCTTTCTGATTTAGCAATTACAAGTTTCACACAAAATCATTTATCCGTTTGTAAAATTTATCTTGATAAGAGCAGTTAAAAAAAAGAGAAGAAATTGAAACGGATATTTGCATACAAATTCACAAATTTCATGTCATATTATCGAAATGTAAATACTTCATTTTCAACACATTTCACAGCTCTTTATAACATACAAAACCTTACGTCAGTTCCACGCTTTTACAACAAATCCAATTTACGCTGTTACTATTAGCGAATATAGAGAAATATTTCAGATATACTAAACATGTGATATAGCTAACACCTGTATATTTTTTTTCCCAGAGACGCTTGGTACACACATACACACAAATCAACAATAAATGTTTTCTAAAACTTTAAACATGAATATTAATTAATAATCAAATTAAAAGCATCTCTAGCTCTCCAAGGAATTCAAACATGCATATTTTGAAAATAAAAGTCGGAAGTGGACAGCTGTACCACAAGATTTCCAATAACAGGACTTAACACGTGTCTATACATTTTATTTATTTGTTTATGAGAGTTAATGTAACTTGACAAATGTCTTAAATGTACAAGCTGGAATGCCGATAACAGCGGAAGATGAAGAACAAACATGAAACATGATAATATCACAAAAGAATACAAAAAAGTCCCTCTAGTTTGTTATAATCACAGTTTTGTTGTTTTTTTTCACTGGAATTATTTTTTAGTACACGAACTACAACGTTAAAACAAGTAATCCACTTACATAAACACACCTGTAGCAGTGTACCACTGATTAAAGAGATGTTGTAGTTTTTCATCTTTCAAACTGCTCTATCGTATCATTTATCATACTAATCACTTCTTTTTCTTCTTACTTCTAAACTTACCATATAAATCTTTTATATAAGCGTATAAATTCAGTCAGTCATCATATACAAACCTCTACATATATTTGGTGAAGGATTTTTTCCCCAAATTAATTAATGAAAACAAAATTCACTTTTCTTCGTAAAATCTTAAGTTGTTTTTCTTTCAGTGCAATGAAATCACATCAGATTTTAATTATTTCTGTAACACAAAAGTAAACAGAGTCAAACATTGTTCAGAGGACTGATGTTACATGTTTATAAACAACAATGAATTTGGTTATATTATTAAATCGTGACAATATAATACTTTTCAGAGAAATAAACAGAGAGAAACCTAGTAAATGAAAAGTTAAAACCAAAACATAATAGCAGGAAAAAAAATCTGTAAATGCTTAATAGCATTTAAGCAGGAAGAACAGCGAGTTACTGACATTTCTTTTTACAAATCTAATTGGTTAATGTTCTTCATTGCGACATTTTACAAACACGTGGCTGCAAAGTTGCAATGTTTAAGTTGATTTTTTTTACTTTATTACCTGATACCTTGGAAATTTAGAATTACCAGTAGCAGTTATTCAACTGCGACTGGTAAAACGTTAAACCAGGTTTGTGTTTTAGTGTTCGAAACCAAACTTTCAGTGTTATCTTAAGGTCATTATTGGATCAACTGAACATACCACACAAATGCAAGAACTCCCAATTAAACATGTTAACACCACAGGGCCACGAGAAGGCAGCAAGATATAGTGAATGTAACATAACTAATATTATCACTATAATACAGATATCCTAAACGAAGTTCAAAATGGAAAGATGTTGAAAGTGTAAAGTAAAAATTTAAAAAAATAGATGCATTTTTTAAAATTACCAATGAATTGAAACATCTGACTCTCTACTCCACTGGTATGTTGTTGTTTTAAAGGCATCTTCCCCTTCTAAACATCACTTTGTTGTTCCCCTACTAACCTCCTGTATCATCTACTTGTCTACTTACTTTAGGTGTCATTTTTCTCATGTTAATTGTTGTTACTATATCATTTAGTATATATGTAAAAACTGCTCATTTGGTTTGAAAAAATATTTTACGTAGAGGAGCGAACGTTTCGACCTTAGGTCATTGTCAGGTTCACAAAGGGGTTGTGTAACTGAATGTAGGAATGTAGATAGTGTGCTTATATATTCAAACACTCACTTACACGACCCTTTTCAAAGATATGGTCAGCTTCTGGTCAGTTACCTCTTTCTTTCTTTGTGAACCGGACGCTCAAAGAAGATTGAAACGTTGTTCGCTCCTATAGGTAAAATATTTTCTCAAACCAAACGAGCCGTTTTTGCAAATACATTTTTCTCTAGAAGTGGGTTTTCTCGACATCACTGAATATATGACTTAATATTCGGAATATATGTATGATAGTTTTTAAAACGTAACTTTATAATTTGTATTTGCAGATATAATATATTTATTTCTACAGTTACAGTGGCCCTACTGACTCTCTGCAACCCTTTTGGGGGATGCATCTAACAATTCGCACCAACAGTTATACTATTTTCAAACTGTTTTTTTAACTCATGTTATTACTTCCCAGTAGTTAATAATATTTCGCATGTTTTGTTAAGTTCACACAGAACACACTTTTCGTGTCTTGTGCTTCTCTCACTTTGCTACCCAGATTTCCTGTGGCCTTGAAATACTGGTTATTTTTAAATGCTCTTCTTGTTGAATTTTCAGTTGAACCAATATTAACCTGTGGTTTTAATGTCTTTTTTTTTTTTATGAATAAACTAATTTAGTTTCAGAAGTTTTTTCAGATGACTTTAAAATCTGATGATCAGCTGACATTTCTTCTTTTATAAACTTGTAGTTTCTGTCCTTTAGTTGGTTCAGTTCCTTAACTTGCAAAAAATAAATAAAACATTGATAAGCTAACATGAATTATTTATTCTCTAACCCAGGTGTTGAAGGGCCTACTCTACTGGTAGATGCCTTGTCACTTCCCGACTTCAGTGACAAATCTTCAGCCACCCCCAAAGTGCCTTAAAAATATTCAAAGGTGATGCATTACTCAACTGGAACATCCTATGTAGAACTACAGTAATATTATTCATAAAACAATCCCCATTTGTAAAACAAGTATTCCTATTTTTAACATTAACATCATCGTTCAGTTAAATTCAGTAAAAGTTTCATAAACTTACATACAGATCTTGTATTTAACAAACAAGAATAACTTAAACAATGGATTTTGAACAGACTGATCGCAACAGAAACAGTTGTAAACTTGTTACTGAAATTACTGATTGAAATAAAGTGAAAATAAATGTTCTATATAAAAACGTACCTTTGGACATCTGGGCCTGATGAGCAGTCAAGTCAATACCAGATGTAGGGAGATGTGGACCAGGGACCGATCCACCCACTGACATCTGTGGGTTTACAGCTGTATGTGTAACAAACACTCGATTCAAACATGTTATTATGAAATAGAACAGAAAAGGAAACAATGTTCACAACTTTTACACATTAAACAAGTATTAAGATTCACTCGACAATTTTTCCACACACACAAGGATTATCATTTTGTTTACAGTACTATTTTTCTCCCCCACAACCTATTTTTTAAATCTAAATATACGTGGAAATAAACTCTCAGCAAAGTACAAAATTAGTTCACCATCTGGACCTCAAAGAAATTACGTAACTACAAAACAGTTAAAATTGGCATAAATACAACTCAGGTTACTAAGGTAATTGTGATAATACAAATACTTTACTCACAGGACGTCGTTCATATTTGCTTATGAGGTTTTTGTCCTGAATCAGTGTTGCTGTCCCATTTGAATAAAAACAGACAAGAGATACACCAATACACTAAGAATTAGTAACAACTGAGATGTTACACCATGTATTTTGTAACATGTGCTGTGGTTATGCTTCATCTGCAACAGTTAACTCCTTTAAGCAGGTGGAATGTGTGTACACAAAATCAAAGTTGCACATTGTTATTTATTTTGACACACCAAAGAATATATAACTGTGCTGTGACACATACTAAATAACTGTGCTTAATCTTATGGAAGCATTAAGGTCTGGGACCCAAAACGTAGCTGCTACACACAAAACATACACAAATACAACTGAAAATGAGGCACTAATTTCTTTTTTTCCGAATTACACATTAAGTTACAATAAAATTTAAAATAACTAATCCAGTGTTATTCTCCTAGTCAATCCAACAAACTGTATTTAAATAACAGTAGGTATCTTTGAAATATTGGAACATGAATCTCACATTCATTCAGAGTAAATATTTACACAGTATTTATCCAAATAACAATTACCTTAACCTGACTGTCAATAACAAAACAGTGAATGTTTCAAAAAATACTTACTTCTCATTTATTTTTCACCGTCATCACAAAGATTCACATTTTTAAATAAGCAAGACTCCACACCTCACCTCATCGTAACATACATAACAGGGAACTCGTCATGGAGTTTTAAAGTATCATGATAATTCACAATATCATATCATCTTACAATCAACAAAAATACTAGACAATTACCAGAAGAATCCTCTCTTCTACCTTAGTATGATCAGGCTTTTCCAACCATATACAGATGTGCAATAAATACATTTACAGTACTAACCTCCTCCTGGAAATGATGAGTGTGATAAGAGATGCTGTGATGGCAAAGGAAACTGACCTCTGTACCCAGAAAAATTGGTTCCTGAAAACGATGTAGGTGGCACCCCTGGAGGAAAACCTGCAAAATAAATAATTATATGAAAGGGTAAGTTTATCTTGCATATCCTAACCCTTAAAAATAAATATTTCCAAACAAAAAAACCAAGAAAAGAAAGTCACACCTCACAAACACTCAGACAAATTAAATAATCAGCGAGTAGTAATTTTATAAGAGTACAGTTCATACAAATAGAATATGTAGACTTCTAAAAGCAAAAAATCATGAAAATATGCTAGAAACTATAAAAAAACACACGCACAATCGTGTCATTACTTATGATGCATAATAGTTTGAGTTTCTTACTTATGAAAGCAACAATGAAAAAAAACAAAAACAAACATGGAAGTAAATACCATCACATAAAGAAATAAAACCAGTATGATTTGTAACATCAGAGATGTGTTACAAACCTGGATGCGGACCACCACTCTGTGCAGCAAATGTTGGTAGTTGTGTTGGGGGTAGCGTAACACCAGGTTGGGGTTGGCCCGTCAGTCGAGACAGTATTCCCCGTTCAGACATCTGAAGTCTCTGTGCCACTGGTGGTATTCGAGCAAGTGTAGCAGGGAGTCGGCTGACGTCCGACTTCATGTCGCTAAGAAGCTCTTCCAACTGGTTAAGCACTAATAAGAATGTACGTCTTTAAGATTAGGGTTAACCTCAAAACAAAAGTCAAGGGTAAAATTAATATTGTAGTTCCTTATTTTATCGTGACAACCAAAAATAAATATTTCAAAAAAAAAAAAAAATGTTACATGTTAGGCTAACAAAACTCACACGAGAACTAATTTTAGGAGCAGAAGTGCTTTTTCTTGAATTGACAAACTAAAACAATATTTCAAACAAAACTCTAAGCCTACTGCTTTTTTGTTCCACTGTTAGTTTTCTTGATTTCAATTTTGTTGAAAATACTTCTATAAAAATGGAACTGGAACGACGACACTCGCTCGGCACTTGTGTTACAAAGACAACTGAAATGCCTCCGATATGTTACAACACAACAGTTATTTTGAAATGAAATCAAATTACAGCTTCCCAATGTAATTATTTATTTATTTATTTATTCTATAGCCAAACAAGAACTGAGTATCATTCTCTAAAAAAAAATCATGTCAGGTTGATGACTTAGTTCTGGTTGGGAATAATCAACTTAATATTCATTTCTAGTTGTACTCAAAATAACAAACCTTTGTGCAGAACAGCATTAGCTGGTTTATTCCCTGCCAATGATTCTTTGGACAGATGTTGGTGAGATTCTGCCAAGCATTCCAACTCTGCAAACCTATTAAAGTTCAATGTTATACAATAACGTAAATATTATTTTAGAAGTATTTACCGAATGAAATATCATAAAGAAACAAAAAGTTTCTGATCAGCCACTCAACAGACAAATTAAAATACTGTTTGAACTTTTATATTACGTATAAACCTTTAAACTTAAGATTATTTTTAGATCCCATTTTAAAACCTTTTGAAACTACAGTTTTGTAAAATAGTTTTTCTCATCATAAGCAAGAAAAACAAATCTTAGTTTCATACCTATGATGACTTGGTACTGATGGTGATGACTCACCAGTTCCTATGGTAAACATAGGTAAACAAGCCTATGTGAAAGAAAGAGAGACCACATCTCTTTTCATGGATCTTCCATCATACTTCAGCACTGGAAGTATGAGTGGTCCCTGCCACTTTTGTAAATGTTACGTTTTCTGATTAGGGTATTTCAATAGTTTGGGTTAGGGTATAGATTCTGGGCCAGTTATACTCCCCTAAATTTTCAGCTGTGCAAGTTTCACTTCAGAAATGTTATTTTGGTTGTTCATTGTCAAGAACTAAACTACAATATCATTCCTCTGTATGAAAATATTTATCAAAATTATCACATTTATCAGTTTTGTCTACCTTGCATTTAGTGCCATAGCTGGGTGGCTGCCATCTTGGGTTAAGTTCAGATAAGCTGCTCGACGAAGTTGTTCTTCAATGACCAGAGCTTGTTCCAGGAGCTGTTAAGAAAACAACCTTTCAAGATTCTTGCACTTTATAAAACTGGATTTGTTAATATGTTAAACAGCCATAATAAAACTGGCACAATTTTGAAACTTTAAATAAAAACACTATTTTACACTGTTAACAAGACATTTACTAATAGGAAGAAAATGCAATAAATATTCACTTTTAAATAAGAGAATAACATTAAATAACAAAGACATTCTTCTCGGTTAGGATGTCACAAAGCAGGACATCTGGTGGTCATCTTATCAAGCTGCTATCTAAATATTCAAATTAAAAAGGCATTTATAAATTATTTATACATCAGTAAGTCATTATATTAACAGTGACTATTCAGAGATGAAGAAAAGTTTAACATGAAAATATTATTCCACAATCAAAATACAAAAAAATACAGTAAAAATCTCACTCCCAAACATTAAACAAAACTATTATGTTAAAACACTCAAGTGTTTCTTGTTGCTTACCTTAAACCTTCTTGCCAGGAACTTGTTTTTGATTTCAAGAAAGTTGCCCTTGCCAACATCCATTTTGAAAGGTTCATTGATTATAGCAAACATAGAATCATTCTGAATATCTTGCCATCTTCCATAACCATGTCTGTAAAGGCAGTTCAGAAAAACCCTCCAACTTTATTTAAAAACAAAGCTGTATCCTATCTGGCTTAATAAAGGCCTGAATCATCTAACAAAAATAAACTTGTCACTAAAACATCAGGTAAAGTTAAATATAAAACTCATTACACATGTGAACCCTACTAAAACAGAAGAAATGTTTTACACATTGAACTTCAATACATTAAGTGTATTCATTACAAGATTGTTTGTTTGACCCTCAGATTACGAGTCAAGTGCCTTAACCACCTGGCCATACCGGGCTGCTCTTTCAATATTACAAATCATTTCTGGAAAATTAAAAATGAAGCAATGTGGTCACAGATTATACCTAACATGTGTACTGGCTCCATAATAACACAGTGGTAAGAACATTTAGTCCTAAAAACTCAGTTTAGATGCATGCATTGGGCAAAGCACAGATAACCTTGTGTTTAAATGAAGAAAGATTTCTTTGACTGAATGCAATCACAAACTAGAGATTAATTGAAGAGACAAAATAAACAAAGATTTTCTAAATATTCTTCAAATAACACTACACGTTGTGATAAGGATACTTGACAATGCCAGACAGTAGCCAGTAGTCGTGACGACGATGCCAAATTTCATATTCTCTTCCAAGGACAGCAGCTTTTTCTTCATTCTGCCAAAGTGTGTGAAGCTCCGTGAAACCTCCATCAGCAATGTTGAACATAAATTTTCTCTTCTGCTTGGTCTGATCAGACTTCTTGTCTTGTTGGTGAAACTGTGAATCTACCTTGGTTTCTCCTTCCTCATCTGCCTTGTTTTTAGGCTTTTCATCTTTTTCAGGTTTATTTTCGACCTTTATTTCTGAATCTACCAACATAATCAGTGACATTAACCACACAAAAACAATATCTACCATTTAATTAAAATAACATCACAAGTTAATATTAAAGTAACTGCAAAATGTCAAATGAACATTACTGCTTTAACCTGTTCAGTGCCGTAGATGAGATAACTCGTCCAAACTGATTGGTAACACAGTGCCATGGATGAGTTAATTGTTCAATAATACCTAACTTCAACGCTAGGTGTCAGCACTGTATTTGTGTTGGACCTACTTACAAATTGTTTCACTTTCGATCGAAAGTGGCACCACGAAAAAAGTTACAAAATGAAGAAGCATTAGAGTTGTATTGTAGCAGCTGAAATACTTGGCAGTCAACAGGTTAATCCTATACAAACATTATCTCATATTGTTACATTGTAATCTTTATTGTTTCAATACCACACCTGTTTTCTCCTTTTCTTCTTTGACTGCCTGTTTCTTGTCTCCACCCCTCTCTTCCTGTTTTCTGTCAGTATCTATGTTTAATAAAAGGATGAAATAAAATACTGAGTTTAACTGAATCATAACGACTAATTTAAATGCTTGTCCAACTGTTAATGTTTTTATTTATTTCTGAACTAAAAAACAAAAATAACTTATCATTCACCCAGTGACTTGGGAATCTCACTCACTAACACAAACAACTTTCTGGATAATTACAAACTGTTTGGACCAAAAATATTGAAAAACTGTTTATAACACAAGGACCAGGAAACAATTATAAAAACTTTGAAATCACTTAAACTGATTGTTTCCTATTTTAACAAGATTAAGAGTTAACCACATGGTTCATATTTCATTGACTTTTATTGTGTTTTTTTTAAACACATTTCAGGTACTTTCTTAAATTTTCAGGAATAACAAAAATGGATTTTAACAATTATCTATTTTCAATAACGTGGTCATAAATTAAAAAAATAAATTCTGTTAATTACTGGTATGAATGGCACGCATTATGTTCAAGAATTTTGATCACTTCTTTTGAATAGAAGCTTTTAAGGAAAATATTTTTATAAAGAAACTTTTGTGGAAAATATTCGGTATGATTACTTATAAACTTCAAGACCCACTGAACTAGAACATTGGGGGACTCTCTGCTAAAGAATCAACCAAGTCTTCTGTTTTCTGATCCTGCACAATGCTTGGCTAAGTTACGGTGCTTTTTTGCAGAGGAAACAAAAAGCCGTGGGGATTGCTACTGTCCCTTTCCAGCTACAATACAAACTTTTGTTTAAGCTCTTTAATGTTAAAAGTACAATTTCCAGTTATGGCAATCAATTATTGTGTCGAATAAGTAAATAAAAAAAGCAAATGAAAACAAATCACACTGAATTTCTAATCAGTGGACAATGAGAAAATACTCCAGTTTGCCAAGTATGTTTTGGACAAGAGAAATTTGAATAAACAAAAGATATATGCAGATCCACCCGTTAATTTAAGGACCAGGGGCTACTTGGATAAAATTCAAGTGTTTTCAAGCAACATACAAACCCTGATGTTTGTTATTTGTCAATGGGAAAATCATTAAACCAAGTTATTTCAGATTCATTTGTTTGTTCTTTATGTATGCCAGTCATATCTGAGAATTACAAATCACATAACTGTGGTTTACGGGTTTATATAATTCCGTTGTTAAGAACTTATGTTTGCTTACATTACAAAATTCAGAATTGTTTTTTCAAAAACAATTTCTTTCCTTTATTACAAAGGACCAGACCAGTGCTATAGTTGGTGATGAGAGAATCATACGATGCTAAAAGTTACGCAAAATAAATTTCGAGATGAAAGCTTGTTTGTTTGTTTACATGATCATTAGAAATTCACGTGGCAAGTTAGTTTTACACTTTAATCAACAAAGCATTTTTTAAGGTCCACTTATCATACAGACAATTACAGTATGTCCAGTGACGGTAATAAGAACAGTGATAATTTCTGGTCGCATCTAAATGACTAACCGGTATTAGAAACCCTTAAATATAACAATGATAACTGATAAATTACATACCGCTGTAATATCACACACAAACAAAGCCATTTACCAGATAGCTTGTGTTAATTAATTTTCACAAGTACCAATACCTGTATGTTTTTTTTATAAATTTAGAAGAATTAATCATGCGAGACAGTTAAAATTTTTTTTTGACCATATGAAGCAAAAGAGCACTTCTGAGGAAACACTTATTGACATCGTACAACCGAGGTTATCCAGTTCCATCCAATCTTCCTCCTGAGTTTCTTTCTTTTCAGAATTTTTATCTTCTTCGGGTTTCTTTTCTTCTACTTCTTTGGGTTTTGCAGTTTCCTGTTATGGTGATTACAAAGTGGAGACATATACTGAACAAAAACAATAATTTTTAATAATTCTCAAATAGAGTTACTGTAAAAACAAAAAAGCAAAAGATACTCTGAAGACAATAAAACTAACCATGCAATTTAAATTTTTGCAAGAGATCATGTAATTCACTTAGCCTATAATTAATTTGCGACGTGAAGTGTCATTAAAAAATATAAAGTAAAAAAGGAACGAATTTCAATGAGAACTACATTGTTTATTACTCTAAATCAGATTTTAGAATATTGTAATTAATTCACGCCCAAATACAACAAAAGAGCTAATATATTTCAAAATAATAAAAATGCATTTTCGTGCATCGTGTACAACTGCGACATCAACAATAAAAATGTTACAATAGTGAACATAAAATATTCCTTAAAATCAAAAACAAAAGATCACCCAGGAACGTTCAAAGTGAAATAAATGTGTACTTATAAACAGTGAATGTATTTAAAATCATTATTCCAAAAGGTATTTATTACCATTATGTTTCAATTCTTAATAACGTGACTACAAGTCAGACGAACATTCGAGAAAGCCCCTTATTGTTACATCAAACATTTTATCATGTTAAGACTGGGTTTATGTTCAGTGGGGTGTGGGGTGTCTACCTCTTCATAAAATTGCAAGATAAAATATTGAAAAAACAGGATTTTCACACAATACTGGCCACTCCTCTTCATTAAAAAAGATGTGTACACTTCAATGTACGCCATGACATCCAAACCCTTCTGTGTTTTATTTCTCATCTAAATCTTGATGAAACCTTATTTTACAGTTACACACACAAGTTAACAGCTTCTATCTTTTTTTATTTACACAGTTTTGTTAATAATAATTCTAGTTTTTAACTCTATCCTAACTAATACCTCTTTAGTTTCTTCAGACTTGCTAGTTATTTCATTGTCATTGTCAGTTGTTTCTTTTCCATTCTCTTCCGTGACACTGGAGACTGGTGTAGGAACTGGGGTAGACGCCTTACTGTCTACAGGAGTAGGGACAGGAGAGGTGTTGTTGCTAGGTAATGACGTAACGGAAGTTGTGCCGAAGGTTGCAGATGTGGACTGAACACCTGTTTGAGGACTTTCAGTTGCTGACTTCACCAACAGGTCTTCAGCAGGCATGCTGTACAAACCATTGATATGTTCAAATTCCTGAACCTAAAACACGATTAAAATTATGATCAACAAAAGTATTCAACCTTTCTTCAAACACTTCAGTTAACTCCATTAAAAATTAGATTTTTTGTTTTTAACAATGTTGGAAACAAAAAAAGAAGTAAATGATTGAAAAAAAATACAAAACTCAAACATTAGATTCAATACAAAACCATATAAAATGTACCATTCCAATATATATTTTTTTTTTATTATTTACAAAACTGCTGGTACGTGCAACACTTAATGTATGCTCTGGATAGTTACCTTAATAAACAAACAATTTAAGCAATTCTAAAATAATGCGTATCTGAGTAATTAAAATGAGAGACCATTTCAGGTTTAAGATGACTATAAAAGCAACATTTTACTTCAACCCAACAGGAAGTGGTCTCCAATTTCAAATTTTAGTAATGCCAGAAGAAACTTCATAATTCAATATACTCTACTTAAACAAATAATTTCTAACATTAGGAAATACCAAACATTATAGTGTACAAAAAAAATTCTATGGCCCAAATGAATATATCGCTCGATTTCCAGAACCTTTCCCTTGATGACAACAATTCATCATGGGAAAACGAAAAATATGTTTGAATTCCCCAAACTCATTCTATAACTTTATTATTTTCAGAACTATTTAAAAGGCACTTGTTTTTAATCTTAGATAAAGTCCATTAAACTTTTTAGTTGATAAAATTTCTTTAATCAAGAAGGAAGTTTGAAAGAATAAATCAGTTTAAATAAAAAGTAACAACATAAAAACGTTTCAATAACACATCTGTTAATAATAATAACAAAAAAACATGTTTCAATAACACATCTGTTAATAATAATAACATAAAAACATGTTTCAATAACACATCTGTTAATAATAATAACATAAAAACATGTTTCAATAACACATCTGTTAATAATAATAACATAAAAACATGTTTCAATAACACATCTGTTAATAATAATAACATAAAAACATGTTTCAATAACACATCTGTTAATAATAATAACATAAAAACATGTTTCAATAACACATCTGTTAATAATAATAACAAAAAACATGTTTCAATAACACATCTGTTAATAATAATAACATAAAAACGTTTCAATAACACATCTGTTAATAATAATAACATAAAAACGTTTCAATAACACATCTGTTAATAATAATAACAAAAAAACATGTTTCAATAACACATCTGTTAATAATAATAACATAAAAACATGTTTCAATAACACATCTGTTAATAATAATAACATAAAAAACATGTTTCAATAACACATCTGTTAATAATAATAACAAAAAAACATGTTTCAATAACATCTGTTAATAATAATAACATAAAAACATGTTTCAATAACACATCTGTTAATAATAATAACAAAAAACATGTTTCAATAACACATCTGTTAATAATAATAACATAAAAACGTTTCAATAACACATCTGTTAATAATAATAACATAAAAACATGTTTCAATAACACATCTATTAATAATAATAACAAAAAAACATGTTTCAATAACATCTGTTAATAATAATAACAAAAAAACTTGTTTCAATAACACATCTGTTAATAATAATAACAAAAACTTGTTTCAATAACACATCTGTTAATAATAATAACATAAAAACATGTTTCAATAACACATCTGTTAATAATAATAACAAAAAAACATGTTTCAATAACATCTGTTAATAATAATAACAAAAACATGTTTCAATAACACATCTGTTAATAATAATAACAAAAAAACATGTTTCAATAACACATCTGTTAATAATAATAACAAAAAAACATGTTTCAATAACACATCTGTTAATAATAATAACAAAAACTTGTTTCAATAACACATCTGTTAATAATAATAACATAAAAACATGTTTCAATAACACATCTGTTAATAATAATAACAAAAAAACATGTTTCAATAACACATCTGTTAATAATAATAACAAAAAAACATGTTTCAATAACACATCTGTTAATAATAATAACAAAAAACATGTTTCAATAACACATCTGTTAATAATAATAACAAAAAAACATGTTTCAATAACACATCTGTTAATAATAATAACAAAAAAACATGTTTCACTAACACATCTGTTAATAATAATAACAAAAAAACGTTTCACTAACACATCTGTTAATAATAATAACAAAAAACATGTTTTAATAACACATCTGTTAATAATAATAACATAAAAACATGTTTCAATAACACATCTGTTAATAATAATAACATAAAAACATGTTTCAATAACACATCTGTTAATAATAATAACAAAAAAACATGTTTCACTAACACATCTGTTAATAATAATAACAAAAAAACATGTTTCACTAACACATCTGTTAATAATAATAACAAAAAAACATGTTTCACTAACACATCTGTTAATAATAATAACAAAAAAACATGTTTCAATAACACATCTGTTAATAATAATAACATAAAAACATGTTTCAATAACACATCTGTTAATAATAATAACAAAAAACATGTTTCACTAACACATCTGTTAATAATAATAACAAAAAAACATGTTTCAATAACACATCTGTTAATAATAATAACATAAAAACGTTTCAATAACACATCTGTTAATAATAATAACAAAAAAACATGTTTCAATAACACATCTGTTAATAATAATAACATAAAAACATGTTTCAATAACACATCTGTTAATAATAATAACAAAAAACATGTTTCAATAACACATCTGTTAATAATAATAACAAAAAAACATGTTTCAATAACACATCTGTTAATAATAATAACATAAAAACATGTTTCACTAACACATCTGTTAATAATAATAACAAAAAAACATGTTTCACTAACACATCTGTTAATAATAATAACAAAAAAACATGTTTCAATAACACATCTGTTAATAATAATAACATAAAAACGTTTCAATAACACATCTGTTAATAATAATAACAAAAAAACATGTTTCAATAACACATCTGTTAATAATAATAACATAAAAACATGTTTCAATAACACATCTGTTAATAATAATAACAAAAAACATGTTTCAATAACACATCTGTTAATAATAATAACATAAAAACTTGTTTCAATAACACATCTGTTAATAATAATAACAAAAAAACATGTTTCAATAACATCTGTTAATAATAACAACAAAAAAACATGTTTCAATAACACATCTGTTAATAATAATAACAAAAAAACATGTTTCAATAACACATCTGTTAATAATAATAACAAAAAAACATGTTTCAATAACACATCTGTTAATAATAATAACAAAAAAACATGTTTCAATAACACATCTGTTAATAATAATAACAAAAAAACATGTTTCAATAACACATCTGTTAATAATAATAACATAAAAACATGTTTCAATAACACATCTGTTAATAATAATAACAAAAAATTCAACAACTCCTCGTGGTGTAATATATGGAAAACCGAATCAAGAAATTATGACCATATAAAATAATCAAAAGTGACGTTTAAAACCTACTGACTCAAAATCCCATTTAAAATACACCATCTTCAGTTTGTTTAGTTTTGTGGTTGTTAAAGCAAAAGGATACACAGTGGGTTAGCTATCTGTGCTTTACTCACTGTAGATTATTGATATCCAAGCCAAATATACTTTTAGCTGTCCTTCACACATTAAACAAGAACAAAATTGTTTCTATTAATCCTCATCTTTCACAATGAAAATATTCTGTTATAATGAAAAACAAAAACACCAGAAAATCTGTACAGAATATATGATGAATTAAAGAGAAAAGAACATTCTGGTGACAAAATTCGTCATGCTCTCCTATCTCCTGAAGAGAGGATTAATGCAACATTACATAACGTGTCTGTCGTTATTCTAATTTAGATAACTGACACAATTTGATCGTTAATGAACTGAGCAAACAAAACCACAAATAAAGGTAATAAATGTTAAACTTGTGTCTGCTCCAACCGAATCAGTTATAGTTTTCAACAATGAGGAGAAAGAAAAACGGTAGTTAAAATATAGTGTTTAAACAAATTATTTTGGTGCTTCTGATCTAAATAAGTTTGTTTTATCTCAAATAATCCACTTAAATGATACAACTAGTTAACCTACCATTCAAAATAACTAGCAACTTTATTATTCAAAATACCGAAAAATTTTAGAAAGGTTTTTGTACCTTCTTTCTGATGAGTGACATGACACCAATTCGTGTAAGTACGTGTTGCCGAGACAGGCCTTCACGAGGGATACCGTCAGCAAATGTTTCAGAATTGTCTGCTCCAGGTTCACACAAATGTCTCATGAACAGAGAAACATAAGCTCGGAAATTCTTTTCCGACTTTCCACGCAGGTCCCGTACCAACCTGTTTGATTTAGTAAACAAAGTGTCTTTATTGAAATTTGCACCATAAATACACTTTGAATAATTAAAATAGCACATAAACACAGAGCTAAGCATTGAAAATAAACAAAAACACACCACTGAGAGTTGAAAGCATCCTGTGGTGGCATGCCATATCTCATGATAGCATTCAGGAAGGCCTTACGTTGTCTGGCATTGAATCCAAGAACCTGAAAGAAGCAGAAAAATAAAAAAATATTTTTTTTAAACTAACACTTCATGACAGTTAAATGTACAATGCTGTTTGAAGATAGCAGACAACAGACATCAAAAACAGAAGTGTGAACAATTAGACATGTGATGCTGATGAATAATATTACGAAGTTCTTAATTTATTGTTACAGCAAGAATTAAAAAAGGGAATCATATTTCATATGATACATGTTAAGCGTAATTTACTCCCTTAACCCTTTCATTATGGGTTGCGTGGAATCAACCCAGCTCGTAACCAAGATAACAATTATGCTAAGATATTTGATAATAGATGCATATCTTTACAAAATTTGCAGGTTATTGGTAAATATTACAAGGCTTTTGAACATAAAAGTAAAGGTTTTTAAATTACGGATTACAAATTTGAAATTAGTTTTTCTGTAAATATTAATTTAGGGATTTTGATTATCTAACTTGCCAAGCATTTCCTATTTTAAGATTAAACATTTTTATGCATTAGAATATCTTCAAATGAAGCAAAATCTTTATAACCTCCAGATAATTAACAAATGTATTTAAAAAAAAACAACTTTATATTCTAAGTGTTATTTTCACTACTGCGAGTAGATTCAATTTCATGTACTTCGTTACATCCATAAAAATAAATAAAGAAATATAAATTATATTTGTTTTGTTCTAGAATGACTACAAAGTAAAACACAAATGTTTAGTATAGAACTTTAAAATGTATGAAAATGTTACTTAAGCTGACTTTGGTCGATAAAGGTCATACATGGGTAGTTCTCGTGGTTTACTATTCAAATATGACCTTTAAAAGAGTTAAATCAAAAGTCATGCACATCTACAAATATTCAACAATGTAACAAACACATGGATTGTTGTTCAGAAAACATAACACACAGACATAGCATTAAAGTCTTTAGTATACAGCAATCCCTACTTACAAACATCACATACACACACAACTGCGTTTTTTAGAATTATTGACTAAAAGGAAATAATACATTATTTACAAAAAAAACGTACTTCAATGTTGCCACCAACTCGTGCTAACAGTGGTGGTAGTGGTTTATCTTTCTCGTTCTGTCCACCTCTTCCCTTTCTTCCTCTGATGCTTTTTTCTATTAATAAAACTAAAATTGAGCTAAAAAAGTATAAAAATACATAACCTAAAACCACAGTTACATTACACAATTAACCAGGATCAGCCACAGAAAGCTTCACCGGTAATAATAATTAATCCTGTTGTATTTAACGTAACATTCGGAATTGTTTACAAGATGAAGCACACACTTTGAACTGCGACAAATTCAGTGATTATGACAGTCTGTAGCTTCATCTACATTTTAAAGTTCACTCTAACCACCCATGAAGATTTGCAAAGTATACAAGTGAAGAATTCATTGCACCCTTTTAAATACTGCATGTCAGAAAGGTTTGGTATTAATAACAGGTATTTTCCACAATAGTTGAACTACAGCAATGGAAGTTTTTGTCCTCTCCCCAAAAAAGCTAAAACTTCAGTTTCAAAACACATAAAAATAAAGAAAGATTTGTTATATTTTTTTTCAACATCAAGTTCGAGAAAAAATTACTTTAATCTCATCTTTTTTTAGTAGAGTAGATTGAATTAAACAAAAAACAGCTTTGATTTTTAAAGGTTTTACTAAAAATTCATTAAACTAAATGTATTGTTCAAAACTCGTTTTACCTTCATTCTTTTCTTCAAAATCATCATCATCTTCGTTATCATCTGTTGAAAAGAACATTAAAAAAGAAAACTCAATAACAACCATATTTTGATGCAGTTAATGAACAATAAGCATAACTTTACAAGCAAAACAAAATAAAAACTAAGTGTGCATTTCCTTGAGAAAAATCTGTCACAATTAAAAGTCAAACACTTTTGATACAAATATCCAAGAAGCTGAAGGAAATTTAACTCATTCATTTGTTTCAATATTTCAATTAATTACCTAAAACTTGAGGCTGGTAAAATATTAAGGAGAAATGCACATTTCACAATGGCAGTAAAAATTCGAAACTGACATAAGGTTAATGTCACACTTGGAGGCAATGTTCTAAAGACGAATACGTGTCATGTTTAATTGTATGGTGCACTGAACAAAATTGAGAATAATAAGACGAATACTGTAGAACAGAAGTTCTGCATCAAAGCATATTACAAAATGAGTCTCATCTAATCTAAGTTCAAAGAAAATATTAACTAGATACCACTCAAATTATTCAGTTAAAAACAATCAAAACAAGTGCACCATTACTGGACTGCTGTTGACAAAGTGTGTGAACTATGTAATAATGTCTAAATAACCATCACCTTCCACACTGAGAAAAACATCAATTCTGTCCTTTTCAAGCCACTAGTGGTCACTTCCACAGCACAATAAGATTTTATCTTTAAAGTGTTACCACCTGAGCACTAACGGAAAATATTATTATACTTCAATATAGTATGCACCATTCTACAGGAATTCTCCCCAAAGAAAAGTGGATGTGATATCTTAGTTTAATGACCCTGCACAATAAGTAACTACAGTGACAGGAATTAAGTGATTACCTTGAATAATACGTGTGCACTTATTGAAGTTAAAGAGTATGTTCTAAAGCAAAGTTTAAAAAAGATTACAGAAATTAAAAAAAAAATAAATGAAAACAAGGTTTTAACTTTCATCAACAGTAAATAGTATAAGTAAAAACTGATACCCATATTTCCAGGTAAAATATATTATAGTGCTTTTGAATGATGTTTCATGTAAAGCAATTATCATCAAAATAATGACCAAACACAGTATCACGAGGGTCCAACATAACTAAAATGTTTGAAATGACCATCAGACGTCTGCGATTAACATATAAATTTAAAACCTGGATAAAGATTGAAGCACAAACTTTAAGTGCGAGTAATTTTCCACTCACCTGATGGAACAGAGAAGTCAGAGTTGTGGTCAGACAAGTTCTCTGGCCATGTTGAATCATCCTGTGGACCAACAGCAACATTGTAGTTCACCTGTTTTCTTACTCTCTTCCCTTTCCCGAGGGTTCGAGCCATGTCTTCCTGTTGCTGTTCGTAGTGGTGGCGTAACAGTTTCTCCCAATAGGCAGGATCAGCAGACTCCGCCTCCTGTTTCAAGATCTCCGTTTCTGGCTCTTCCTGTTCCAAGGCATTAAAAACAGAATATTCAGATAAGTGTTTGCTGCAACCTTCTGTTTGAGTTATGATTAATACTACAACCCGTGCAATGTAATGACTGTTTGTTTGCTTTGGAATTTAGCGCAACATTACACAAGGGAAATCTGTGCTAGCCATCCCTAATTTAGCAGCATAGGACTAGAGGAAAGGCAGCTGGACATCACAACCCACTACCAACTCTTGGATATTTTTCTACCAACAAATACCAGGATTGACCATCTCATTATAATGCCCCCACAGCTGAAAAAGTGAGCATGTGACGGGGATTCAAAACCTGCATCCCACAGATTGCATTACCTGAACCCATCTGGCCAGGCCAGGCCATAAATGCAACAAAATATATTATTTAACAGGAAACATGTTTTACATCATCACATTCTTACCTCATCAGCTTCCTTGGTTACATAAGCAGCTACTTTGAAAGACTCAAGATACTCGTTGGCCCAGATTTCTTTCTGTTCAATACCTTGCTTGGTTCTGTCTAGTAGTTCTTCAATGGCTTTGTCATCATAATGAATTTCATCTTCTAAAAACATACAAAGAGCCTTCAATAAAGTAAAATTAATTTCACTCTGATATAAAGAACTTGAAACATTATCTTTTTTTCTTTTCTTTTTTAATTCCAATACCTTCTAGAAAAAATACGTCACTGTAAAAGCATAACACTTAAAAAAGGAAGGTGGAATGAGTGTAATGGGCATGAGATTTGCACAATTTTTACCTAATTTAAACATTTAGAAGTGTAATGTAAGTATCACCTTGTAAAACCGATTCTTTAGGGGAAGGAGGGAGTTTATTTTTTAGAGCAACACCAAAACTGGTTATAATACCATGTCTACTGCAAGAAACTGAGCCCCAGATCTTAAGTTTGCTTGCTCGTTTTTGAATATTGTGCAAAGCTACACAAGAGCTATCTGTGCCAACTGTCCCTAGAAAGGCAGCACCACCCACTGCCAACTCTTGGACTACTCTTTTTATCAATGAATAGTGTGATTAACCATCACATTATAATGCTTTCACAGCTGAAAGGGCAAGCACGTTTGGTGCGAATGGGATTCAAACTCCTCTTAATCCTAGACAGTAGAGTGCCTAAACTGCCTGGTCATACTGGGCCACCAGATTTTAGTATATATTCTTAACTTTTCTGCTGACCCATCATGGCACTAGGAAAAATAAAAGCGCTTTTCTGAATCCAACCAAGAAATCTTGCATATCAGTTGTCCAGCAATGAAATATTTAAAGCTATTATCAAGTGAAACAGACCTGAATAACAAACACTAAAATTTCTTTTGTAGCACCAGTACCAAAAACTTGAGTTTAAAAAAATAAAACAAATTATTTCATTTTTACACGTATTACTCAATCAAAATGTATAATATGTAACACAGCTGGACAACTGAACCAATTAATCAAATATAATTACATGAATCAGTGTCCACACATAGATAAATTTATCAAAATCAAAATTATATCCATTAATCACAACAATTACTTCCAATAATTATTATGTTTGATTACTCCAACAATCAGTTAACTGATATCACAGTTAACATGAAAGAAACAAAAATGGAATACTCCTATTTTTCATTATTCCAAATAATCAAAATATTGTTTGTTGTTAAGCACAAAGCTAATTTTGTTCTGAACAATTTTACTTCAAACTTGCGTAAATTTGATATAATGGTGTGTCACTGGTTAAAGTCAGTTAACAATCTAAATACACATACAAGAGTCTGTGAATTTGAATACAAGACAACTATATAATATTAAAACAATAACACACCTTTCCCCTCTTCATCCTTGAAGAGCTCCTCTGTACCAAACCTGAGAATGTCGTCAAGTTCCTGTTTAGACATTGTGTTTGATCTGTTACCCAATCCTGGTCGTACCACTAGGTGAGTTAGCATCATTTTCTTTTTGGCAACCTAAAAAACACACACACACACACACACGTACACATACATACAAAAGGTTAGAATACGATTCATCTTCAGAATATAAATTTTGCAAACCATGTCACACAGACTTTTTATAAACAAATGTTAAACGTACATCAATCTCCATAGACATCCTAATACAATATGCATCTATTGAGTAACTAATAAAGACAGAATTAGTTAGCAACACAAAAATATACTTTCCCTAAGCTAATGAATCATAATAGGATAAAACTGCTTATTTTTACCTGGTTTTTTTTTTTTTAACAACCAGGAGATTTTTTTATAATTAAAAATAAATAGTATGAATTGTTACCCACAGATGGCACACATCAAATTAATAACCAATACCTAACTTAATGACAGTTTTTACAGTCCCTATCAAAGTTAAGCCAATCATAGGTAGATTGTTTCATTTTAATTACAATTTACTAAAGTTTAGCCTGCACTTTAAAGTCAGAACTGGAGTTAAACAACAAATTCCATTACTGAGAAATAACATTAATGTACAAAAACTTCTAAATCAATTTGAATAATTAATTACAAAGAGGAGATACATAATAAAAATATGATCCAAGCAGTGAATCAGTTTTGATAAGTTCTATAGAAATCTTATAATTAAAAAAACTGTCATAAGATTAAAGTTTTTATATCTTACTTTTTCTTGATCAAGTGAACCAAAATAAACCAAACGTAAAATGGATAAACACAGTTCTACAGACCTCAAAACTAGCTTATCTGGCATATTTTTGTTCCACTTGTCAAAGTAAATATTATTTGTTTATGTCTTTGTTTAACTTACTGAACTTAAATACAAGAGAAAAGCTCCAAATTAGTCCCAAAATTTAGGACTTTCAAAGTTCTGTTTGCACAACAGATTTCTGTACTGAAGAAATTTTGAACTTTTCCTTTATAAATAGTCCTCACACATAATACTACTGAAGAGTTCAACTTAAAGACAGTTGGCTTGGATTTATAAAATAGATAGCTGTGTTAAACTATGAGATTTTTTATATTTCTAATTCCTCCATTTAAGAAAAGCTAGTTTAGTGTAGATTTTTCACGTGATAATTAATGTTTACTGACCTGAGTGATTCTCTCCTCTACAGTTCCTCTTGTTACGAACCGATAGATCATAACTTTATTTGATTGTCCAATCCTGTGTGCTCGACTGAAAGCCTTTAAACAAATGAAACTTCAGAATCTTATGATTAGTTACTTTTTGAAATACGAACTAATTATAAATTACAACTATTGCAAAGTTTTAAAATACCTTCATTCATGAAAACACACTGATTATTCTCTGATTAGAGGTAAATCTTTACATAATACTATAGTCACGTTTCTTTACTGAATAACAGATACTGATAACTATAGCTATCGGTCAGGCACATACGAACAAATAACATGTTATTCACTGTTGGTGAGCATATCAGAATATTCTTATATAAACCAAACACCACACCCACGACTATCAGAACTAACTTCACATTACTATTTAAAGAGGTATGAATT
This sequence comes from Carcinoscorpius rotundicauda, assembly GCA_011833715.1. Lineage (NCBI taxonomy): Eukaryota > Metazoa > Arthropoda > Merostomata > Xiphosura > Limulidae > Carcinoscorpius > Carcinoscorpius rotundicauda. The sequence goes on along the minus strand of CM022394.1, from coordinate 125,864,363 downwards.
ATAGGTTTTTCAGAAATGTAACAAATCGTGTTTAACACCATTTAAGGTGATTCAAGTTTTGTGATTACTGAGTGGAAACTTTCAAATTTTACAGAAATATATCGACAGTTTCTTACCTGTATGTCATTATGAGGGTTCCAGTCAGAGTCGTATATGATGACTGTGTCGGCTGTGGCAAGATTAATTCCCAAGCCACCAGCTCTAGTCGAAAGAAGGAACACAAACTGCTGAGCTCCTGGAGCTAGAGATTAACAAGAAATAATCACATAGGTTATAACATTTCCTTACACCATTTTAAAACTTCACACCAAACTCATTATACTATCACAAAAAACACTCTTTCTTGGACCATAATAAAATATTCATGCAACTATAAACTATAATAATAAAGCCTTTTACAACTAGTGGTAGACCCTAATGAGAGTTCCTCAGTTTCCAAGAAAACAAAAACTAAAAGTAAAAATTACTTATGGATCTCCTTGAAACTTGGATAAACACACACAAAAAACCATTAATCTTACAAATATACAAGTTAAATAATTCAAAGAGCAATGTTTCAGAATAGAAAACTGAGTGAGAAACTCACCATTGAATCTATCGATTGCATCTTGTCGTAAGTTGCCGGTTATACCACCATCAATTCTTTCATACTTATAACCTTCAGACTCAATAAAGTCTTCCATGATGTCCAACATCTTTGTCATCTGAAACATTTACAGTAACAAGTAAATATAAAACATCTTTATTCACAAGTTATATCTTCATTTGAGTTTTTGTTTTATATATATAATGTGCACTTTCTTACAATTCACCGATTGTGGATATTTATTAATATATACCTTAAAGTATTTCACAAGACATTTTACAGTTCTAGCTTTTCAAACTGAGGTAAAAAAAAATAACTTTTAATAAATACAATGTTAAATTGAGAATTATTATATTTTATGACCCAAAGGTTTAACAATAAAAAACGAGTGTATAAACAATATTTTACCAATGATATCCTTTTACAAAAATTAAATAAAATTAGCATAAACAAGATTTTTCCACTGACTGACATCTCGTAACTCAGAAAAATGTCATTTTATTACTTCACAAGGAAAATGAAGTCACTCGTTAGCGACCATCAAGAATTAAGAGACAAGAAGCTAATTTTTACTTCAATAGCTTGTTTCTTCACAACCCATGCAAGAAGACTGAAACATTATTCTATATTTCAATAAAAGTTTTAATACCATACCAGCCGTCTTGAGATACATAAACGTGTATTTCCAAACCTCATAGACTAACTTCATAAATAATTAAAAACACCCATTCAGCACGTGCACACTCAACACACACAAAAAAAGGGTTTCTGAAATAAGGCCTAAAATAGTTGTCTTAAAAAGACAAAATGTTATGATACGTTAATTACCTGTGAGAAGATGAGCACCCTGTGACCAGTTTCTCTTAGCTGTCTCATCATTTTTGCTAACACAATAAATTTTCCACAGGCTTTTGTCAATGAACTACCTTCATAAGCACCGTTGGGTAACTTAGGTGCTTCCTGCAAAAAACATGACTTGTAAATATGGTGCACTTCTCAAACTAAACACATCCAGTTTTTATGTCTCAATAACAACAACAACCATTCTGTAACAACCACAAACACAAACCTATAGGTTTGGTGCTACAGTAACAACTTGCTTTCATGTCCACTCTTTGAAGTGTACAAACAAGGGTGCATACTTCACACAAACAAGTAAAACAATCTCTTTACTAACCTTACAGGGTTACCAATATATTATAATTTTATCAAAGTGTTTAAAATAAGAACTCAATTTTCTGAGAAATGCTTCATAAGTACGAATATTTTTTATACTAAACCCAACTTTTTCCAATTCAGTTTCTACTTTGACCTCAAATGTTTAATAAGTATACAACACTCAACTAAATGTCCACTTTTGTTTATTTTTAAAAATAAACAAAAAAAATGTTTCATTTCATTTTAATGCCCTAATTTTTATGAATTTAATCCTAGAATTACCAATTACAATCATTACAAGTCATACAAAAAGTGTAAAATATTATACTCTTTGTATTATAATCACTTCCACTTATCACTACTTTTTACACAAAATGTGAGGATTTTCATCCAACTTTGTCATTTATTGAGTGTTGCAACACGAAAAACAAATCTAACAAAATTACACAATGTACAGACTACTGACAATTATTGTTTTAACCATTACCCTGAATACAATAAATTTATTAGTTGTATATAATCTGTATAAATACCGCATTTTAACTTTATTAACTTTCAGGAAAGTTCAAAATCATCAGGCTTGTTTATTATTTGGAAAGTATTACTCAATGTACTTTGCACTATCCAAATGAAAATCACACACACAAACTAACATTTAACACATACCAGAAAATCAATATCAATTACAGCTCAACAAAATAACCTTCATTACTATGTTATCAAATGTGGCAAGATATAAATATTTCATTGTTATTTGTTACAGAGTAATAAACATCTATTATTCAAGATTTCTGATATGACTCCGAGACACAGATTATAAAATCGTAGTTTCCATTTTCGTTTGATAAAACCTAAACAAGTCAACTTACTATGGCTGCAGCGGGAAACAAATAAGGATGATTGCAGCACTTTTTCAAGTCCATCATAATATTGAGGAGAGACACCTGGTGGCCACCTCCTTTAGAATTCAAGGCTTCAAAATTTCGAGTCAGGATATACTTGTAATATTTCCTAATTCAAACAAATATTTAAACTCAACAGAACTTTAAGAATTCAAAAGTTGTATAGTTCTGAGTTCTATTCTTGATACCTACGAATTCAATAACATTACAACTTAAACACACTTTGGTTTTCTGTAAAAAAAAATGTAAATATAGGAATAATACTATAATAGCACATCGGCAAACAATCTTTTCTAATTAAAAAAGTTTTAAATTCATTAATTAATAGGAGCGGAATTCAAATTCACGACTTTTTATCAGGCAGAAGACAAAGCTCAAAACTTCTAATCTTCTCAGGAAATTGTCACTGTGGTTTTCCTGTCTGTCACAAAATGGATTAGCACACAACTTTTTGTAAAAAAGTCCAATCTCTGAAGCACAAAAGCACTGTTCTCCAACAAACCTGGAACTATTTCAATTTATAACCTCCCATTATAGTACACTTAATTTTTTTAATAAAATTGTATGAAAAGATATTTATGTTCTATGTAAGTACAAAGAAAATTTACTGAAGTTTTGCTCGAGGTTTTTGTTTAATGTATTTATTTCACTCCCAAAGCACAACACTTACTTCTGCATTGGTGAAAGTTCAACCCTTACAATAAATTCACTCTTAGCTGGTACATTCTGAAAGAAAAAAAAAACGAATTTTAAAATTTCTCCTTCAGACAACAGAACTCTTTTCCCCCCTCTTGAATAAACATGTCCATTACAATAATTTGTACAAAGGCTAAATCAGGGTAATATTTTTACATTCAGAAACAAATTAAAACCTAGTTATGTTAAGAAAACAACATTCTCTTATGGCATGAAAAGGTACAATTTTAAGAAACATTAAGTTTTTGTTATTTACAAGAAATAGTTTAAAATATTTTTATCTCTCAGTTCAATCCTCATATGTTGACTGTTTACATAAACTTGAAAAATAACCAAAAATATTTGAAATATGCTATCAGTGTCTAATACGTATATCAAAAATCAATTATCTTTTCTTTTATCCAAGATACAAACATTAATAAAAATTCACAATGCAATTTTAATTTAAATTAGAACAAACACCAAAAACAGAAAACTTAACTCAAAATTAAACACTAATACTATAAATAAATTGTCTTCAGTGTATATACTGTACTAACTCCAACAAAAAATGTACATATAGTAGATTATGCAAATTTTCTGAAAATTTGCAATTGGAAACACATTAAATAACATAGCTATAACGGATCTATAGGAAATTTACTTTTTGTGCCAAACAATATAATATACCAAAGTTACATTGACATTTTGAGAGTTTAATCACATCAACTTAATACCGACTGAATTACTCTAAAACTTTACAAATAAATTGCAGAAATATCTGTAGTGTGTAAAGCAAGGCCTAACTCACTCAAGGAGAACTGTATCAATTACTTATAAAAATGTGTTCAGGGTTAATTCTTGCCAGCCTGTTGCGTGGAAGCAAATTTTACTAAAGTAACAATAAATTGGAAAACTGTATTCTAAGAACTCTAAACCAGTTTTATTTTATTGATGAGAAACTCACTTGGAATTAGTTTTATTATGAAAAATTCTTAGTATGTTTGATAATTTACTATTTTTCCCCCCACTTTGTGCTCACCAAATTAAAAACGTCACCAAGTTCTAAGTTTTATTTCATACAAGACATTTTACAAAAAATATTAAAAAACTAAACAAGATAATAATCCCCTGATAGTAACTATGAAACAGAATAAAAACTTCTAAAATTTGTTTCTGTCAACATGATAAAGTTTGTGGAGCAAAACAAGGAGTTAGCAACCATACTGCTGTATTTTCTTATGCTGTTGTCTTACATCTAGCTGTAATAACTACTGAATATTTGAAAATAAACGTTCTAATATTAATGAGTCAAACCAGTGTACACTGTGTTCGATCTCCCAAATTTTCAAAGTTAAAGAAATATAATTTACATTACCATAAACAGGAAACAGCTTCACAAACCTAAAAATTACCATTTTTCTGCAAAGTTACAGCATAGCTGACTTGTACAGAAATTAGGCATTAAGAAGCCATTTTCTTACCACTTGGTTTGCAAGAATAATACAAGCCCAACCTTCAAACTATAATGTTTTAAGTCAGGTAACTTTAAATTATCCATTGCTCAACAATAACTTAACAGTAAAAGTATCTACTTATACTGGTCCTTACTGTAAACAAGAAGTTTTTCCAAATGTTTTAACTTCTGATTTAATACAGTTGAAAAAAGAAAGAAAAGAGACCAATACTCTCGTCACAAAACAGAAACTTAAAAGAATTAGTAACAAACATAATTTAAAGTGACCAAACAAAATTGTTTCATTTCTGTTTTGAAACTGATGTAAAATAGTTAACTGTCAAACTCTGCTTGGAGTTTACTGATATGTACCTTCAACACGTCAGCTTTTAGTCTCCTTAGGAGATGAGGACCGAGGAGATCGTGTAGTTTCTTTACTTGCTCCTCTTTGGCTATGTCTGCAAACTCATTCAAGAAGCCCTGAAGGTCACTGAAAAGAAATTATACCAAAAACGTTTTAAACTTATACACAGTATAAATTAAGTTTGAAAATATGCTTAAACTGACATTAAACTAAGTTTGAAAACACAAACACATCAAAACTATAAAGAAAGTATCTGAGTATCAGATACTTATACATGTCACGTGAAGGTTACAAGAAACGTAGCCTATTCAACGTACAAAGATTTACATTTTAAAATACAATAAAACAGTAACATAAAACTCATAAAATATTTAAAAATAGCACACACATACTATACATTGTCAGTTATGCTTTACATTTGTAACACATCAGCCAAAAGATATTTCATACCTGACAAAAACAATCAGAAAAAAAATTTAACATAAAAACTTTAGCTCTGAAGATAATTTTCAAACTAAATCCCTAAATAAAACTAATGTTAGAAGACTTAAAACAATAATTAACTCACTTAAACCTGTGCGGACTCATGAAGTTCAGAAGATGAAAGAGTTCCTCAAGGTTATTCTGCAATGGAGTTCCCGTTAACAGCAATTTGTGGTTGATCTTGTAGGAGTTCAAGATGCGGAAAAACTGAAACATGAAGTATATAATAACTACAGTAAAATATATATACAGACACACAAAGAAAATTTTTATTCTTATCATAAAAGGGCAGCTTTTTTCATCTAATTTTTGTTTATAAACATATTAACGTGAAAACATTTGAAGCCTAGTTTTGCATAATCCTTCAAACTGATAACTCCTTTGATAAAGTCAAGTATGTCATTATCAAATAAACATTACCATAAAGAATTACATAATGAAAAAAATAAATAGAAGAATATCTCACTTTGGATTGACTGTCCTTTGATCAATGATAGAATTATATAGTGAAAGAAATAAATGGGAGAATAACTCACTTTTGACTGATTGTTCTTCAGTCGATGGGCCTCATCAACAACCAATACTTGCCAGTCGACAGAACCTAACATGGCTGCGTCTATACTGATCAGTTCATACGATGTTAACAAAACGTTAAACTTTACAGGATAATCTTTCTATAAAAGAAAAGAAAAAGAACGTTACCGATAATATGCTCTTCACATTGTAAGAACACGTGTATAACCAAGAATTTATAACACAATAAACTTCTAAAAAAAAGTGTACTTCCATCAAAAAAACAAATAAAGTTAAGCAATAGAACTTAACATTACTTGTCTACAGAAAATATATACATATGTATTCAAAACTAAAGATTTTTATTATAATTTATACACTTTATTAAAGAAGCACATTTTACTGTTTAGTAGTATGTAACAACATTTATCTCAAAGCAACCTAATAAATATGATCCCCTCTTCCAAAGTAAAACACATACCCTAAGTTTAGATGCCTTTGGTCCAATTCTAATTGCTCCTTCTTCAAAAGATAACTCGTGCTCACGAATTACTGATCTGCTGTCTTTGTCACCGATATAAGTAACTACATACATGTCTGGAGCCCACATCTCAAATTCCCTCTCCCAGTTGATTATAGTCGAGAGAGGGGCACTGATTAAGAACGGACCTCGACAATGACCCTAGGAAAGTAGGTTGACATGTTAATTCACACTTCATGAATAATTAAAAATATCAAAATATGATGAAGTGGCACAGTAGTTCATTTCACATCAAAATATCCTTTTTATTGTTAAACCTCCTGTTACCAAGCTACAAGAGAGATGCACATGGTGCACATGAATCAAGTGTGCCACTCTTCATTGTTTTAATTAATATGCTTGATGTGCAGGGAAAAAAATAATCTAATAATCACATTCTTATTTGTTTTAGAAGGTTAATAATTAATATTTGATCCAATATACAAACTGTTAGTATGTAGGGGACCTAGGCTGGTAATCAATAATTGGTATAAAAAAAATTATTTTTATATCTTTTCAATTTTTATATAACAGAAGCAACTCAGACTAACAAATATAGTTTTGTCATATTTATATGAATACACCAAGTTATATTCTACTATTCAAAGTCTGATTTACATTTTAAAATGCAAATGCACATACATGTACGTACACACACACACACATGCCTTTAAAAAAAATATATCCAACAACAAAGAACAACAAGAATCTGCCCTCATCTTAATAGAACAATTCCAAGCAAATAAACAAGCCATCACAAAGTTATACTTCACAGAAAAGTAATTACAATTTGGCCACATTTATTTCTCACTTTAATAATAATATGTTAAGTATGAATCCTGTCAAATATAGCCTACTGTAGAGAGATAATCAAACAGTTTCTTATTCTTTCCAAAATAAACCTCAACAAGGTTGCTTAATGATAAGTCAACTCATGAAAGCGGCCGTGGGCAGGTGAAAACAAAAACTAATCGAAGCTATGGTTCAGTTGGAAACTAGTGATTTCTGCTACACAACTGAAAGCGAACACCAAGTTTTGCAATAATTCTATCCAAACCAAGCACTTAAGTTCGTCTAACCCAACCTTACCTCTTTAAAGAGGGAATAGAGAAACACGATCGTCTGAATAGTTTTTCCTAAACCCATTTCATCAGCAAGAATGATGTCCGTTTTATTAGCCCAAGAAAATCTCAGCCAGTTCACACCTTCTAGCTGGTAAGGGTGGAGCTCGCCACCTGTAGCATCAATATAATCTGGCTGCTTTTCATACTTTTTTCTTGGCTAGAAAAAGAAAAAAGCATAAAACATGGATATTATACAAAGTTCACAACTCTGAAGCGCTTTTTAAATAATTATAATTTTCTTGTATGAACTTAAGATATTTTTAAATGTTGATAAAGTTATTCTTATGCTATATTCTAGTGCATGATGACAAGAAACCCACTTGACGTAAAAATGTATCTCGAGATGGCTGGTATGGGTATTAATATCTTTCACTGAAACAAAGCAGAGAACTTTTCAATCTTCTTAAATCATCTTCTGGGTTAACAAATTTTATCTTATTCAAAATAAACTCGGAACAGTATTTTTACCAATGTATATTTCCTAAAGCAATGTACACGTACCTCATTCAGCAAGTGATGACAAAAACAAAAGTGGGTTTCTCTTCAACAGGGAAAGAGAACAATGTTTGAAAAATATCTTTCATTATTTTGTTAACATTACACTTGAGGTTATTATGCACAAACAAATATTTCTGACTTATAAAGAGAAAACGCAGTAAATTACTCGAGCAAAACATGGTGAATTATTAGAAAAAGAAATACTCAAACATTCCCTAGCCAGTACTTGTAATTAACGTACATCAACTGTCGGTTTCTCCTGGACCAAATCTTGATGTTCTTCCAGCTTCTGATCCTTATCCTTTACCTTCTTACTCTTACCCTTTCCTTTGCTTGGTTTCTTTACATATCCTGCCTCTGCAGAACTCCTGCAAAACATAACCAAGGTTAGTTTCTCAGATAAATTTTCACACAAGTTTTAAAAAGTTCAATTCTGTACAACGAAATCCTCAACAAAAGAAACATCTTACAAATATTTGTAAACCTCATTTTTAGATATAATTCTAAACCTAAATTGAGACCAACTTTTCAGCGATTATTTACGGAAAATAAAATTAAAACCTCTAATTTTTCTTTCCCTTTTCATCCACATACCTCAGGTCCCAGTAGACATCTATTGCTTTCTGTAAATCTGGAATTTCAAACTCTCCTACGTTATCACCAAATTCCCACGATGACTGGTCGTATGGTAGATCCCTCCATTTGATGAGATACATGGTTCGGGCATCTTTCAGTGTTCTGGAAGAAAAGAGGCTTGTTTGTTGTTAAGAACAAAAACTACACAATTATTATTGTGTGTTTTGTATTATGAAAGGGTGAAACTCCAAATTTTAAGTTTTATAATTCTCAAGTTAACTACTGAGCAATCTAAGGGTTGTGTGTGTTAAAGAGTGAAAGAGATGGAGTAAAAAAACAAAAAGAGGATGTCATTTCTAATTCCCTCTTAAAGTAAGTGCAAGGTACTAATATGAAGTCTTAAACAATAATTTTTGTAGTTTGGCCAGTCTAGGTTTTTATTCTATCTGGTGGACACAACATACGACCTGTTGGGTGGCTTCACACTGAAACCATTTTTAACTGTTTCAAAAGTCCTAAATATAAGAAATGATAAAATTTAAAAGTATCATATCCTTCTGCCACTAAAACATTACGTACAAGAATCCTGCTTATTTTATTTCTCTTTCACTTACTTGTGATTGATAACTCTATGGATCTGTAACCATTCTGGTTGGATTCCATAACGATAAAACCTTTCTTCGAGGTTATGTGGATCATCACGAGGGGTTTCTCTTTTCTTGTAGTTATCAACACTACTCCCATCATCGAGAGGAGGTGGTTCATCCATGTCATTTTTACGACAATACATCCGGTATAAAAATGGATGGTAAACCTCCAACTATGAGTAACACATTAAAAAAAAATTTTTTTTTTTACTAAACTAGAATACTTTTGTCATAACATAAATTTTCTGAATTTGTTACCAACAAAGTCATCCATTTTTAAAAAGAAACTGAAAATCACTTTTTGTGTGTATTGCTCTAAATTAATTTCTAATAATAAATCTCTAACATTTACTCCCTACAGTCTTTTCGACTTTTACAAAACAATGTAAGGTTAGTTTTTTAAATACTGAACAAGATTTTTGAAAAACTTATTTCAAGAATTTAATATTACTAAAAACTACTCATCATAAATAGTTCAAAATCAATAAAAAGTTTCCTGAACTTTAACCATGCTGTGTCAAGCCTCCTAACTTAAAATTATAAAAGTGTCAACATTCAAGTGCACAAGAAATTTACTGTATTCACATCTGAATGGGCATTGCATGCTATCCAAGAACAAAATGGAAAATGGAAATCATATTACTTTAAAATATATGTTCGGGTACTCTTTTGTTTGGCAATTTAATTTTCATAACTCATCAAAATTTCTGTGGACTGATAACGCACACTTTTACTCATCTTATACAAAGTGACAAACTGAATTTCAGTGAATAAGTGCAAACAAGGGACGGCAATGCAAAAACTGAAAGGGACCACCTCAAGAGTTTTGTGGTATTGGTCTGGTATCAAATAGTGGAACTGGTACATGTTTAAATATCTACAGATATCAACAAGTCCTTGTTGATAAAGTTCCAGAAGTAATGCTGAAGTTCTTTGTTAACAGAAAAATGCTTTATTTAAAAACAAAACTACACTGGATTATCTGCAGTGTCCACTCAAAAACATCAAGTCCCAGATTTTAGTGCTGTAAGTCTAAACTTACCACTGTTCAACCAGAGGACAAAAAGTGGTTTGTATAATTAAAACTACCACTTCTCAAACTAAACATTTTCTACTCAGCAATTCAGCAATTTCAAAGTCAAAACTACTTAGGAAAATATATTTATTTAAAAGTTCAAATAATCATCCACATGTTTACCAGTATTTTATGCTCGATATAATATTTTTGACTAATGAAACAAACAAGTTTAACCTGGAACATAAATTGTGAAGGTTTAACAAAATAAATTGAATCAGTCACCAGGAAAGGTGTTTACCTTTGGAAGTGACTGGGGAAACCTACAAACACGACAACGAACAATGGAATCTACCATTTCAAGAAACTTTACGTAATGCTATACAATGATGATTTGTAAGTAGCTGTCCTAATTTTGTACTTGCAGACTACAGAAAATGCAGCTAGTCAAAAGCATCCATCACTAACACTTGTATCACAGAGTTGTAATTAAAGTACACAAAGGTGAAGTCCGTTATTGTACCATTGGGATACAAACAAAAAATCCTAAAGATTTTGTTGAACATTAAACCCATTACCAAATAGGAAAACATTTGCAGGCAATAAAAACTACATAATTTTTTCCTATTTTTTTTTTTAAGTCATAAGCACTCTAGGTGTTATAAACATTTAAAAATTTAAAAAAAGGGGAGATTTTTTTTTCAAATTAGAAATGTTCCCTTTTGAAATTCATTGATTATTTATAACTTGTAGCTTGCAGATTTTTAAAGCATTGAGAATTAAAAGGCAAATAATAAAATATATTTTTTCATCTGGGTAAATCTGTATCAAAATAACACTTGAAAAAGTGCTTTAAAACTTGCATACAACAAAATTAGGTAGCACATTTTGTACAAACAATTTTACAACTTACATACTAGAAAATTAGGTAGCACATTTTGTTAAAAGAATTTTACAACTTCTTTCTTCCACATGGCTTGAAACAATCATTTGCAACTTGAAGTTCAAAAGATTTGACATCTTACTCTTATCATGACGAGCATGTCCCCTTCCAGCACCAAGTGTATATCACATTTCAAAATTTCAATTTAAAAAATTTTACAATTCTCTTTTAACCTTTTCTTGCAAAACATATCTCAGGATATTGTAACACTTTTTTTTTTTTTTTTTTGCAGATTACAAAGAAATATGAAAACAATTTTTGAACATTTGTATACAACTCCAAAAGAATGCACCAGAAATGTCAACACTTTAGATTTTTTCAGCTTATTCCAACGTATTAGTTTATAACAGCGATTAAACACTGTCACTTTAACTACATTGGTCAATGTCCTATTTTGTAAACCATTTTCTTTCTCCATTTCTTGCTTGTTTGTTTTTTTTTATTACTAAAGCCATGCACTGCTAGACTTTTATGATGTTATAATACGTAGTTTGAACAATTATGAAAGAAGTTCGGCTATAAACAGTTGGGTATAAAACTAAGTTAGTTTTGTTTACTTTGAAAAATCCTTTGTGGTTTGTCAGTATAAGTGGTGTTTGTGGTTTCAAGAGGTAAATGAAAGATTTTAAAGCAAAGTTAACAAAAATTAACCCTCTTACCACGAGGGTTTTCTGTGCATGTCATGAGGTTAAAGTGATTTACATTCAAAATTCAAACTCCTTTGTTATCACGATATTTGAGCTATCAAATAGTTAAATCAGGACTCTTGTAAAGATCACCTGTCACATCCTTCCTTGCAGAAACTTACAACAACTCCCTCTGACATCTAATACTACCTCATTTATAACCAATAGAAAGCCAACGTTTTAATCTTTCAAATGATGTATTAAGTTTTACCGTTTTCTATACAGAGAATGGATATTTTGCTTTAACTTCAAGTTTTATTCTCAAGAGAAACACATCAACAAACTGAGAAGAATATTTAATGGTTCTTGTTGCTCAGACAGAAAGCCAGAAAAATTGTGTTGTTATGTAACGTTATCTGCATTTTGCATGTTATTACTCATTGTTCTTTTGTACATTTAATTAAATAAGAAATCACTTACTGCACAAGTAACATCAGTATAAAAAAATTATAGAGTGAAGTGTAATAAAACAGCAAAAAAAAAAAAAAAATGCATGAGTACTTCAAAAGAGCTCAGGATGCCTACTGTATGATTCAAGAAAGATTTCTTTACCATCAGTTTGTCAGTGTTTTAAAGATCAGGGGACATCAAAGAAAACCAATATGATCTAAAAAAGCTAAATTTCATGCCATATAATGCAATACAAAATTATGATATTGATTTAAGATTTATTTTTACAATTACTCAGGCAGTGTTTCAAAATGGATTATTTTCTATCCTGCACCACATGAAGTTTTAAGGAATACTTTAGTGTAAGAACTAAAAACAAAGATTACATCTTTAATTATAATTTATGACCACAGTTTCACTATTATTCCTAGTACATACCTGTAGTTCTGACACCCAAGAACAATGCCAATAAGACTTGTCAGCCCATTTTACAAAAAATTCACGCATAGGCTTTTGACGATTCTTCTTGCTAGTGGAGGGTTGGGATGCAGGAATGTCATCTTTCTCACCTTCTTCCTTTTTACTCTCTTCACCTTCAGGCTTGGAAGTTTCAGCCCATCTCCAAGTCAGGATTTTATTCACTTTTCCCTTTAATGGTTCTGCCTTTAAGATAAAAAAAAAACAATTATGTTCAAGGTGGAAAATGGTATTTTTCTAAGTCCACAGCTTATGATTATTTTACTTAAAAATGTCTCGTACACAAGTCTTCAAATGAAGAACATCCAGGATGCGGGCCTGAGACATTACGTGGATTGAACAAGTTTTTTTGTTCTTGGTAACAAAAGCCAGCCAAAGTTATTTAATATTTTAAATATTTCAATTGAGAAAAGAAACTGCACAACATTATGTATAAGTAATGATAATAATACTATAGTAACAAAGTAAAACTTGTGGAATTTAAAATACCTGAAATGAGAAAAGAAAACCATTTCATATTTGAGAAATATATATGTAAATTGCTTTAAAAACACCAAATCTTTAATGGCACAGTGAAGTGAAACTCAATCTTTGTATCGTTACAATCTTTGGCACATTTTGAGGTGCCACTACCATAAAACTAAAATCATTAAATAAATCTCACTTTCTGAAAAACAGGAAAACAAATTAATGTTTCATAAATCTGCTACCAATTTTATTTCTTTCAACATATTACCTTACGGTAGTTTCCATCCACTAACAAAGATTTAATTATATTTCTAGATTGTTCAGGTTTTAAATACATACTAATCATCATCTTTCTCTACAGTCTAATTCTGGGGTAAAGGATTTGCGTAATGAGATATTTAATAATAACATTGTTTATAGCAAGGTGGATTTAATATGAAGTTTTCTGGTTCAAAAATCTGAGTACTGACCCAGCAACATCCTATGAACAAGTCACGAGATCAAAGTGATGAGATTCATGAGAGCATTTGGTGTTTATCTTAAGAGTGGTCACTTAAAAGTATTATGAACAACCATAAAAAGATTAAGGGTTAAGAAAAGTCACTTTGAACAACCATTTATGAACAATATAAAATCCGCCTCTTCTACAAAAAACTGGAGAGGAGAATCAGCACTGCGAAAAGACAAAACATTTGTTAACATTCAAATGTTTGTCCCATTCATCAATTTTTAACAATTAAATTATCAGGCAAAAACACAAACGATTTTTTTTTGTTGTTTCTTCTCCAACAAATATAACAAAAAAGGAACACAGTTTACCAACTTAAAAGATTAACATAAATGTTTTGGGCAAAACCTTGACTCAATTCACTGGAGGAAAACAGAACATGCAAAGCAGCTACATAGTTTACCAAGATTCATCTGTTTTTCAATTGTTAGCCAGAAGTGATTTTAGGCAAAAATAGCTAAATGCCTCAAAATGCAGGGCCACAATTTTGTTTTTGTCACAATAGACAGGAGATTTTTTAACATATTAATACAGGTGAGCCAACATTAGAGAAGTTATTTAGGGGCTTACGGCACAGCGAGGGCAATGCCATTCTCCATCAGGAATGTTCTTCAAGGGGGGATTCAGGCAAAAAGTGTGATAAGCTGATGGGCAACTATCACAACACAACAGTTCTCCACCATCTTTGCATACCCGGCAGAACTCCATGTGTTCATCGTCTTCTTTCTCTTGGGCGTCTTCTCCCTCCTAAATAAAAAAAAAAAAAATGTTCCTGCCACAACTGCAACACTGAAATGTAGTTACACTTATTACTAAGTCTACGTAATATGTTTCACATACTACTTTACAACGTCTGACGAAAGAAAGAAAAAGCAGGCTCTTTGGAACAAGCATTAGGTTCTTCAGATAAAAGTGCTTTTTGTCATTTTGTTAAATGCCTTTAAAACCAATCATTCTATTCTTCTCCAAATTTTTCTCTACAGAATAAAAAATTCAAAGTGTTTTTCTCACTAAAGCACAAAAAAGCTAGCCGTATAATAAGATAATGCAATATTCCAGTGTTGTGAATAAATTCAACAATAGAAGTTTAAGATGTCATTCTGTTTTGTAAGTCACTCCCTTAGAAACTCCCCATGTTCAAAATATAA
This sequence comes from Carcinoscorpius rotundicauda, assembly GCA_011833715.1. Taxonomy (NCBI): domain Eukaryota; kingdom Metazoa; phylum Arthropoda; class Merostomata; order Xiphosura; family Limulidae; genus Carcinoscorpius; species Carcinoscorpius rotundicauda. The sequence continues at coordinate 125,849,226 of CM022394.1, read as the reverse complement.
TATCTTTAAGGCCAACTAACAGCTGAGTAAACTCTAGTACTAAAATAGTAGGCCTTTTTTTTCCCCCCCTTTGTTCGCTAAGTTCAGAGTTGAGTCAAGGTTAGCCACTGAACACAACAACTACAATAACGACTAATACATACACAATGTGGACAACTCCATTTCCCTTCAGGAGCCTCTTCAAGCTCTGGGTCCAAACAGACCAGATGATAGGCACGAGGACAGGTGTCACACAGAATGATTTCACCTCCTTGTTGGCACACTTCACAGTAATCTTGGTGTTCGGTCTAAAAAAAGAAAAATAACACTTAGTCACATAAAATGATAACATTCAGTAAAAATATTTACAAGTTTTAAAACATTTGCACAAGCCTAGCTTCACCTGCCTGTGTTACAAACTGGGCTTTACAACCTCCACAACAACCAGCTGTGAAGAAGAAATTGAGTTAGTAATGTATCACACTTCAACCTTGCAAGACTCCCTTTATTAAATGTCCTTACCATATTAGGAAAACTACCACAGATGCTTGGAGGTACCAAAATTATAATCACTTTTAAATACTCAACTTATTTCGAGAGTCGGCAAGTTTATCATACAGAAATGTTTTCTCATTCTTATAAAATGAAACTGAACAGCAGGTCAAATTTAAATAAGCACACATATAAAAGTTCATCTCAAGATGCAATGTCACTGTTGAAACATCTCAATTTTACTAACTTACTCAGAAACAATAAAACAAATATGAATTAAATATATAACAAAACATATCAGTTGAAAAAACAACAGGTACTGTTGTAATTACGGCATGACGGACATATTACTTTACAGACATTATAAAATTGCTGATCTGTAACTTTTCTTGCTTGTTTAATTAAACAAATCAGCTGTAGTGTGGCCATCTTAAGTATTGAAACCCAGTTTTTAGTGCTATATATATATATCTTCAAAATTACTGCCAAGTTACATGGCACATACAATTTTTTCTTCTTTTTGAATAGTTTGTTCAAGCTCAACCATTCTGGATAACTTCTCCACATACAAAACCTGTTTTTCTTGTTTAATTTTTCATGAATGGAAAGTGTACGAGTTATCTATTTAATTACTTAAAAATTAATTTCATTCAGATTGTTACATTTTTTGCTTTATTTTACACACCATATTAATTACTTCCACTCAATCATAAAACCATAATTAATAATATATGTATAAAAAGAGGAACAGGTTTCTAGAACTTTGTTGCTCCCCTAGGTTCAGTGGTTTGTAATTGAGGATGGCAATCATATTACCTATACCACACAATGGCAAACATGTTACAACAGGACTACGTAACTGGAAGTATGAGAACGCGAGCTGAAATCCCCCTTTAGTTTGTAACCATAATTTTACTTAAATATAACAAAAACACTGAAAAATATTGATAAAAACTGTACTGCTTAAGAGTTTGTTTTTTTAAGCATAAACACATTTTAATCCATTATCATTGTTACTTGTTAATAGCTTTTGATCAGAAGACAACACGTACCTCATAACCATCATTTTCTGCATCAGAACTCGGGAAACTCGCTGTTGTCTTGGTCTTCTTTTTCTTTTTAGTTTTCTTTGTTTTACTTTTCTTCTTAGCTTCACTTTTTGTCGGTGGTGGTGGTGAATTCTGAACCTCTTCAAGAGCTGCCTCAAAATCAGCATCACTTTTAGACTCACTGAAACTGTCTTCTTCATCCTACAACACGTCAACAAATGAACGATCTGATATACAATACTTCACAGATGGATAATTTCTAAACTTTTATTCCCTTGAAAATGAAACTAAAGGACTTAAAGAAGAGTTACGACTGTTATTATGTTTTTATGAAATGAAACTAAATCAAAGATGGGTGTAATTGTAGAAGCACGTCCAGTCTCTCCACAATTCCAGTGCGATGTTTAAATCCGTCCAGTTTGGGTTTCAACTTTTGTCAGAATTTAAAACATTTCTCAATCAAAATCTTAAACTTACACTGAATATTCAAGAATATTAATACACTTGAAAAAAATCTCACATTAACAAAGTTGCATTATCCAGCAATGAATGAGTGAACCAAAAGTTTTAAAAGTGCTATAAAAGAAAAGTAACTGTTACCAAAATAAAAATTCACAAATTCCACACTTACAGAACTTTGTTTCTTCCTTTTACCAATACCTCCAATTTTTATTTTCAGAAGAGGTACAGACTTTTTGGACTTGGATTTAGAGCCTTTAGTTTTACTAACACTGCTTCCAACTCGGTCTCCATCTTTATATGGAAAAATGCAAGAAAAACTTAACAACTGTTAATCCAAAAGTTTAAGAACTTTATTACAGATAACACAATATAGTTAAATAAATAACATTTGAAAATCTGGTTGTGGCTTCTACATACACAAGTTAGATTACAGAAGTATTCACTGGAATAACTAGCAGAAACACTACCATATAGTCAGTGGGTTGTGCTTGTAATTACTAACTGTAGCATTCACATCTCACTGAAAAAAAATGTTTTAGAAAAGTTTATTTATTTGAAGTTAAATATAAAGCTACACAGTGAGATATCTGTGTTCTGCCTACCACATATATTGTAAACCAGTTTGTAGTGTTACAAGTCTACAAATTTAAAAAAAGTGGATATTTTATAATAAAATTATTTTTTCTAATAATTCACAAGATTTGGATTGTGCTCATATAAACTGTAATGTTTTTATGCATTAAATGTTGCCCTTTATTGAAATATTCAATTCCCCTCAGTGGACCCAGCAAGATAGCACAATGTGGCTTTGCTATAAGAAAACAAACAAACAATTATTGAAATAACTTCTCAAAACCTTAATTTTTTCAGTACTATATTTATCCAAGTACATTGATAACGATATAATCAAACCCTCATGTATAGGCCTAGCAAGAGTAACATTCCTGTTGTGAAAAAGAGTGCTTTTCTTTAAAGTTTTGTTCTGTGATTAAAACAAATAATTGGTGAACATATAGTTACTTTTCTAATTGTCTGAACCTTAAATATCCAAAGTAAACAGTTTTTATGAAATTTTCTTTATGTGGCTATTCAACAGATAGTACCGCATTGTATTTATTATTTTGGTCACATATATAGATATAAATATGACATGTATCTATTACAGCAAGATGAATAAAAAATACATTATTCTTGTTGATTTTCCCTGCACTCCTATTATAACGGCAAACATCAACAGCCAAGGTTTTAATCACGAAAATGTTGAGCACAAATCAAAAAGACAAAAACCATAAAATTTGCAAAACAACTTAGGTTTGGTTGGTCTACAACACATTTAACACTAGTTAACTAAACCTCAAAACATCTAAAGAGACAATCAACACCAGTAAAACACACATCAATAAACTTGGAAAGCCACAAACTGGGTAAAGGCTGAAGTGAAACCATACAGTGAATTATGTGAAAATTAAAAATGTGTACATAAGACTGTACAATAAGAATTGGATGGAGAACTTTCAAATACATATATAATAGTAATACATTGCATATTACTGTGTCCACATACGTAGTCAGTTTTCACACACAATTCAACATTTCAAATCCAGCATGAAGTTAGTAGATGGCATTGTATCAGCATAACTGAACTTAATATTTTCAATACAAATGACAATTTTTCCAGAAACCTATTAAGAATACCCACCTCGCAAAATTTACAGTTTAACATTCTTTCCATTTTGTTATAGCTCGGCTTACAAATGATGAAGTACAAGATGTAATTAACTGAAATCTTTTTAATCCTAATGCAAAGTATGGACAATAAACCCAACAAACTCCCCATCACAAAAGTTTTTCTGTTCAACTATAACAACACAAGTTACTTTAATCATCACTGTTTATCATTTATGAAACCCAATGAATTCTTATGTTTCTCTAACCAAAAACATTTTCATTTTGTGAAACATTTAAGCCACGCTCACCATCTTTTGAGCCTCTAGGTCGAGAAGTGGGTGTGGCTGGCTTATCCTTCTCTTCCTGGATCGTCCGAGATTCCTCTTCTTTTGTTTGGCTGTTCTGGAGAAATTCTCTCCATTTAGCCGAGATGAGAGTCACCATTTTGGACATGGCAATTTTTGGGTTTGCTTTGGCAATTAAAGGTCGTACATGCTGAGAGAAGAGCTTGTAACTGGTCAGATTTTCATAGTCTGTTATTGAATAATCTAAGTCCACATCCTGGAGACCATACTCGGCACAAATATCAGCTGAAGTCCTCTGCGGCTGCAAATATATTTAAGAGAACTTGGATGGTAGCCACAGCTTTTTGTAATGAGACAGCCCACAAATTTAACTGAAAACCATTCCATATTAGTGCACTAGTAAAGGCAAAACAAACTGTGTACATTGGTGCAAACACATTACTTCAAATGATTTATTCACAAAGACACTCTGACTTACAAAGTGCACTATCAAAAATTAAAATATTTAAATGTAAGAGTTTTTAAACTTAGAATTGTAAAATATGTTTTAACTCTGATTGTACACAATACAAAAGGACTGCTAAACTAAAAATACATCGGTGTTTAAAAGAGTAGCTTCTCACTTTTCAATCAAAATTACAATTCCTATCGGTTCTTTCTTGAGAAACTTACAAGCTGACACATAATACCATGAAAATATAAAAACAAAACATAAATACATTTTAATTTTTGAAAAACTGAAAGCTCAGTAAACACGACAAGTTCAAAATTTTTGTTTGCTTTATTAACATAATATGAAGACAAGGGAATAGTACAGAATGTACAATAAACAGCACACCATACCAAACAAATACAATGCACCTCCTACAACACTAATTTGGTGTTAAAAAAAATTAAGAAATGCCTTGAAAAGATGATATACAAGTGTGTGCGTACGTGTATATGCGCTTAGAAAAGTGTCTTTGGAAAGATGATGGGTGGTGAGTAATTCTACACTTAATTTTTACCAAAGGTTTACTGTATGAAATGTTACCTTACAATTAAATCTTAAGTTTCTTTTGAGGTGTTACTGATCTAGTAATACAAGTAATAAAAAAAGGACACAGTACAGTTACTACATCTTGTAATAATGCTAAACTATTTTAACCTTGTGCGAGAATGACGATCAAAATGTGCAAGTCGTGAACTTTTATAGAATGATATTCATTATATTATTTGGTGTCAGAAATGTCAACATATATATGTAAAAAAGAGCTCGTTTGGGTTGAGAAAATATTTTTACATAGAACGTCAAAACGTTGTTCGCTCTTCTATGTAAAAAATATTTTCTCAACCCAAACGAGCCATTTTTGCATATATATTTCTCTACAAGTGGGTTTTTTCTCGACATCACTGAGAACTGTCAACAATTCATTTGTACCCTAAACTGCCGATTTAGCAACAATTTATGGTAAAGGAAGGTAAAAATGATCCAAAAATTTCTGAAGATGTAAACTGCACATGCGTGTTTCACAAGTTCTAAAGGTTTGGCACATAAAATATACAAATTTTACTCGATATGCACATCACCTTGCACTTCAGCTGGTCAGTCCGAATCAGAAAGACATCATTAATTCCCATAAAACTTGAGTACAAAAACTAACTCAGTTTTTATGTACAGCAGGTTAGTATATTTTACCAAAGTCCTGTCACACTTTTGGACAAATGTGGAAACTTCGAATTACAGTCAATATTCTTTTTGAGATCACACTCACTAGGCTGTTTAACTTAGCACTTTATCACATTAGATGTGAATATGTTTTTACATTATATTTATTGTGTGTTATGTAAACTTTCAGCTTTTCATCCTTTGCAAAATTATTAATAAACAAATGATTAAACTGTTAAAAATTTCATGTGTAGAACACTTTCAATAAGGAGAATTAAAATAGTTTGAACACTTCTCTCATGTCAACAGAATAAACAAATGTATACGTTGTTTCAGCAATTTTGATAGAAAATATACAGAAATGTTATTCTCACCTTAGAATTTGTTTGTTTTTTAGATCCTTTATTTTCTAAAACATAGTCACTGTCATTATCAGACTGATCCCCTAACAAATTGCTATCAGTGTCCTGGAAAAAATTCAGATAAAAGTTGTAGTTGTAAACTACACATACATGGTGTCCCAAAAGTCACTGTGCACTTATATATTTATTAACAGACAGGAGGTAAATATGAATGACAATTATAAACAATGTTGAAAGTGACCCCCGTTTGCATCAATACAGGCCTGGATCCTTCTTATTTTGTTTCTAAACACCGCTATCAGTTGCTGGCTTGAAATAGACTGAACAGACATTTGATTACTACAATATGATGCACAGTGACTTTACAAACACCCTGTACATGTTCCACATACATTAGGAAAAAAACACAAGAGTCTCATAAAACACTCAAAATACTTTTACTCAAAAACTAACATTGACACAAATTGTAAAAATTACCAGTAACAAAACAGTTCATAAACATCAAGTAATAAAAATTCATGAAATATTTCAAACAAAATATAATTTTTTGCCTGGCATAATATTTAGTTGTTTTTTTACATTTTAAGAGTGTATTAGTTTGATTTATAGGTAAATATAAAATGCACACTTGATGCATTATTGTTGACCTATTTCTAAGTGTTAGTGTTAATGACCATAGCATCATGCAGTCATGTGATAAAAGTTATTTAAAAAGTACTTACTGTTTTCTTTGAGCTATGAAAAATAAAACTGGTCTGCAAACAAAAACTTCAGCTGTATCAGTTACACATACATACCACAGCAACATCAACACTCAAAAATGTATGTCGCAATTTTTTTGAGTGAATGAAAATTTTTAAAAATACAAATGCTTATTTACTAATTTCCCTTCCACATTACCTCAGCACTGTCTGACAAGGCTTTCTTCTTTTTCTTCTTCTTTTCCCTCTTTCTATCTCCATCTCCTCTCGCTTTTCTTTTTTTCCCTCTCTCTTTCTTTGGTTTTGGCAGTCTCTCTGGTTCATCGTCTTCTTCATCATCATCATCGTGAGGAACCAGTTCTTCTAGTTGCTCCACTGGTTGTTCCTCCTCATCATTTTCACCATCAGCTTCATCTTCATCATCTCCATCTCCCTGATCATCAGGATTTGTTTCTTCATCCTGTTCAAGGTCATCTCCCTCACCATCTACGTCATCATAAAATCTTAAGTTACAGCATTTCTGTCTTATAATATAAACTTAAGTTATAATTCAGATGGAACTATGTGATGCACAAACAGTTCTCAGTTCTAGGGACTTTTTTTTAATGCCTTTGAGAATATAAAAATTGAAAGTGCACAAGAATGAATTTTTTTCACATTCACCAAACTTCAGTATTTAAATAACTTTTTTTTAAAACCAAAAAGCAGTATCACGTGACTTAAAAACGTCTCAATATGTTTGTCCATCTTGTCCAAAGTATACATGAACAATAAGTGGAAAATAAATCCTTCGATTGATTGATAGAATTTTAAAAATTAAATGAAATTACAGAATTAATGTTTTACCAGTTAGGAACATAAACAGCATTTCTGGTTTTGTCCTAAATATGCTAGTAATGACACAAAGTACACAGACTGTATGTATGCCCAATGTAACGAAAGATGAAACTTCATAAGTTCTATCAGTTATCAAAGCAGCCACCCCAATGACTGATCAGCATTTAACCAGCACTGGAGCTATGAAATATGTATTTTTAAAAGAAAAACAACTTCTTAACACATCCCAAATCCTTCAAAACTGATTAAACCATATATAACAGGTCCAAAAACATAGTAGGAGTTAGATGATAAACTTTCAAACTACAGTAGATTTTACTAACGTGGTTTTATCTCACTGATGCTGTGGTTACAGAACCAGTTCTGAAAACAAGATGACAAATCTGCTGGTTCACCAATTCTTGTGATTAGTAGTAAAGTTAATTAAATATAAATAATATTGTAATAAATTATAAAAGTAAAATGATGATGAGTTCTTACATTAAACAAAACAAAAAGATTTGTAAAGGAGTTAAATAATACTGATAATGACTGAAAGATATTTACTTGACTTGGTTCACACCTTAAGGATGTGATTGTTCAGGACACACACACACACAAGGACTGTCCTATCTTAGCCAGCCCAGTGACCCCTGGCCTCTTCAGACCTGGATATAGCAGATGCAGTGTTTTTGACATGATATATAGTGTATTCTTATTTACAATCCCTCATGGATTCTTAGAATTCCTAATGCTCCAATAACAATACCCAAATGTATAATACGCTGTAAAATTTTTATGCACCACTTGAATAATACAAAATTTATGAACAGCCATCAGTAAACGACAAAATAGCATTATGTATCATACAAATCATTATTTTATCTTAACAAATACACCATAACCACAATTTAAAATAGCCTAACCTACACTGACAATCTTTACACAATGTTTTCTTAGATCATGAAAAATGACTGAAATAACTTACTTGTTTCAGCTGTTTATATTTCATGTTAGATGCTGCTGTGAAGTGTTACATTACAATTTGTGCAAATAATGTGCTAATAAATATTAATTTCTGACTAAAGTAAGCTACTTATATAGCTTACTACTAAAAACAAATTGAGAAATGATCAAAAAAACAACAGTTTCACATATCTACATTATCTTGGCTAAAAGGCTTTTAGAAAAAAATCTGTCAAGGTACCAAATCTATCATATGCATGATATTTCTGCCAAAAAGAATGGCATGAAACTTCAGTATTTAGCTAGCAATAATTGAAGGAATTCCAAATTTAAAGAAAACAAACAATCTTTAAAAAAAATAAAGCAGTCACTTGGGACGTAAAGAAAGAGTGAAATTTAACTTGTAATTTAAAGGATACCATCAATGCAGAAAACTCAGAGGGAAAGACTTTGTCACAGAAGCTTTGTCTTCTGCACCCAGCAGTTAAAAAAAACAACAAAAAAGAAACAGTTCAAAAGAACACTGAAGCATGAACAGAATTGAGCTGATCCATGGGGTATGATGGCATACTAATCAAGAGTTGAATAGCCAACCCATTTTTCAAAATAGTCCACTAAGCAGGACATTTAGTCGCAAACCATATTTTCAGAGAACTAAGAACAAGACAGGTTTTACAAGTTCTAATTGTGTACTAAATATTACAAAGCCAGAATATCAAAATGATTCGATAAAATTATTTGAAAAGTTGAAAGAGAAAAAAAAAACATCTCTCCCTCTTATTTTTGACATAATTTTCAGGCAATCAGTCCATTCTAACAACTGTCAACTAACTTTTATGCAGGGTTAGTTCAAACACTCATTCTCAAAATCACACCATAACCTTCTAAATTCTATTGTGAAATAGAATTGTGTGTAATTCAGTGGACACTACCATAAAGCAGAAACTAAATAACTACTGATAAAAAATTGTGAAAGTGATACCAATAACTATTACCCTAATTAAAACTTGCTGCAAACACACGTTTCAGCATACATTAAAAGTTGGCAACCTGTAATGAATGTAAAGGTAGTCAAAAAATATTTTTTAGCAACATGGACCGTAAATTTACAAGCAACTAAAGCAAAGTGTCATTTCAAGGAAAAACTTAAATCAATTAATTAACTTATCAAACAAAAATTAGTATAATTATAGAACTTCTGGCTTTGCTTCGAGCATTTTAAATGCTTTAATAAAACTAAGGAAAATTTCATAAATTGAGTTTGAGTGTGTTTCATGTTTTGAAAGTCAAGTGCTTTGCATAAAAAGACACGTATTCTGTGGCAATCCACATTTAATGTTTACGAGCAAGGTCATACGATTTCACGTGAACTAAGACCAAGGCTCCATGACCCAATTTTATTATAAGCAGAAGTTCTGGCCACAACAACTAATCTATTCAGTTTTTAATAAAAGCTTGAAATGATGATTTATCTAGCTCATCATTAGGTTTCAGTTTTGAATTCCATTTTACATTTAATTACATGTCCACATTTCTGACAAGAAAATTAAAGTTTTTTTTAAAACCGTAACAAGCTTAAAGTCCAATTAAATACTTTAATAACAAGTTAAAAAATAATTAACCTTAATAACAAAAATTTAGAATTTCCTTGATAAATTCTTTTTTCTTTGCACAGTTTCAATAAGTGTTTTGAACTGAGCATTATTTACACTGAACAGGCCCAAGATTTAGTTCCAAACCCAAAACCCGATACATCAAAACACACAAGTTCTATCTTGAACTACAAGTTCTACACTGAAATTTTTAACCACACAAGAAAGAAAAAGAATAAAGGGCAACAGCCCTGGCAAACAACTGCAATCACTGTTCAGTCAAGCATTTGAAAAGTCAGTCTGCTGCAGCATGCAACTCTCGAGAAGAGAGGTGGTGCTGACTGTCATAAAAAAGCCTATTAAATAACTAGTCACCCTCCAATATGTAGGATGGACTGATCCAAAAATAAAAACTGTTCTCAGTCGTGTTCAGTACAGCTACTTTTATACCACTACATGTATAGGTTCCCTCCCAGCCCTCTTTTAAAATGGGACTGTACCAACCACAAAAGGCATACAACAGGCAATGGCAGAATCTTTGGGGCTGAAAGAACTAAAGCTTCAAAGTTTTTGTTTATAAATTTGTCACGTTTGAAAAGCATGCCTGTTTCGATAAAAGTTCTTAAATTAAGATTTTCATACAGGTTTACTTAAGTCACATACATGCATTTTTTTTTTCCCTAAAAAGTAAAGTTGCAAAATTATTTAAAACATGAATGTATCTCATGACATCCTCACCAGTGCATGCACTACCCACATGGTTCATACAATATCCACACATACACACGTACACAAGAGATCCATATAATAAACACAAGTACACTGTTACGCACCATCTGCAAATGTGCATTAAATGCCTATACAGCATTCACGTGCATATGTCTGCCACCCTCTTCGCGTACACCACCCACATGGTTCGTACAATATTCACACATACGGAAGAGATCCATCCAGTACACATAAGTACACTGTTATGCACCACCTGCAAATGTGCATAAAATGCCTATACAGCATTCACGTGCATATGTCTGCCACCCTCTTTGAATTCAAATGCTTACATACACCACCAACAGTATCCGCACATATACGTACACAACTGGCTCAGTATATACCACCCTGCTAGATCTACGTGCGTAAACATGTCACCCATGTTGTATCCACACGTGTACATACACCACCCACATAGTAACTATATATTCAGTACAAGTTTGTTCTTTTCGGTCCACAGAAAACCATACCATTTGATTTTTTACAAATTTTTACTACTTCTCTCATATTTCTAAATTTTGTGTATAATAAAGATTTAAAACTAATTACATGTACTTTGTGCCCACTAAAACCAGTTCAGTACTCAAGAGTTCCAAATTACTCAGCAAAAAGAGTGGTATCTTGGATCACTGGTAAATTTCACCATGACTAAAACAAATTAATCCACTATAATACAGTTTAAGAAGTATCAGTGTTTGAGACATTTTGTTATACATATTATTCTTTTTTACTTTCAATAAAACTTTACTTTTGATATGATTTGATAATTAAAAACTGTCCTACTTCCTACTACTGATACAAGGATTTGTAGTCTTCTGTGCAATATACAATATTATGAGTGGTACATAACTAATGTATCAAATTAACAGATTTGTGCTTTTTCTTCTTTTCTATTTTGCTTTGAAAATGAGATTTTTCACAGTTTTTAACATACAAACATATAGATGATAATACAATTAGACATCACTGTTGAAGACTTGTCAACCAGTGTAAATATAAACAGGGAAAAACACGAAACCTCACCCTTATTTACATATTAACAATTACAAATGTAAAACTAAATGTACTTCCAGGGAGGTACCAAAAGCGTTCTATTTCAAGAATAAAATTTTAGTGTAATAAATGTTTTTATTTCTTGCTTTGAAAGTTCATATGTCATGCTGTGTTGTAGCATACAGAGTACGTAATCCTTCTCATGATCAATAGCATGTGCACATTTTACTGTTGTCACCACAGTAAAAACTAATATTAAGCATCTCAGATGCAATGCCATTTTGGTGTATACTGACTGACTGACAGACAATACACTACTGTAAAATTGTGGAAGTAGTTAGAACAAATGGTCTTTTCAGGCAGCCAATCACACCCTTTTCCAGGGAACCAAACTTGAAACCTATGTATTCTAAACACGGTTAATATGGTTATTAAAATTTTTATTAAAATGAAGTACAGAATGATGCTTTGACCTTTTTAGGTCATTTTCAGATCAAACTTTGTCAACCTGAAGATGACCTGAAAAGGTCAAAACATTCTGTATTTTAATTAAAAGATTTAATGCCCATGTGAACCATCTTCAGAACACATTTTTACTTCAAGCAGGTTTCTCTTCATCATGAAACCTGAAATCCAATAGTTATTTAGAAACTAAAAAACTAAGAATTACAGTGTGGTTCAGTGATGTCGAGAAACCCACTTGTTGAGAATTTTATATGCAAAAACGGCTCTTTTGGGTTCAGAAAATATTTTAAATAGAAGAGCGAACAACGTTTCGACCTTCTTCGGTCATCGTCAGGTTCACAAAGAAAGAGGTAACTGGCCGGAAGCTGACCAAACAAACATAAACAAACGAAAAATTAAAGAAGCCTTACTTATACAACAACTTAAACCCAAAATAAACCAATATAAAGGAACGCCATTATACCTATATTAATATTATAGATAAAATTATATATTCAAACATCAAACCGCGCCCTCTACATTGCAACACTCAGTTATACAACCCCTTCCAAACATGTGGTCAGCTTCCGGCCAGTTACCTCTTTCTTTGTGAACCTGACGATGACCGAAGAAGGTCGAAACGTTGTTTGCTCTTCTATTTAAAACAGTGTGGTTCATCAACAATTTCTGTGCAATTCCAATTGGGTAAGCCTCAATTCTCTGATCATTAGCAACTTCCCTATAAGTGAGATCTACTTATCAGTGATGTCAAGAAAACCCACTTGTAGAAAAATATGTAATAATGGCTCATTTGGATTGATAAAATATTTTACATGGAGGAGCGAATGACATTTTGACCTTCTTCAGTCATTATCAGGTATATGATGGCAACCCATAACTAAAAATTACTTCTAGTCCGATACATCAACCAACAAGATTTTCGCTGATGCAAAGCAAGTTTATTTTACCTCTTCTAGTGCTGCCATTTATTGAAGTAAGCTGAACATTAATTTCTATTACCTTATTAATATCTGTTATCTTTGTGTACCCTAATCCTTTCTCTAAATTGAACTTTAACATATTACAAATTACAATATGTATATGGTCATGTAATTCTATTATTGACATTAAAAATATTTGAACCAGTAAATGTTCCACTGGTAGTAATCACCATTATTTTTAACCCTATCTTCACGAGGTTTCCAAGCTATAGTCACCTTCACATATTTCTGGCACAAACTTTCACTTGATACTAAGATTTTCAATCAATGCTTAAAGACAATACTTTTAAATTTCTAATGATAACATCAAAAATAGCATAAACTTTAGGGATGAAACTGATATTAACTAATCATGTTGACATACCTGTGACAAACTAGTGGCAGCCATGTCCAACATGTTTAGAACTAATTTCTTAAATTAAAGAAGAAACAAATCATTTTGACTGATATGACTTGAAGTCGTGTCATCCAAAGTTTTGTAGAACAATCTTTCATACAACTAATACAATTCCTATTTAATTCAGAATTTAAATTTTGATACCTCTATTCAGCCTTAAATACCAAATTAATGTTATTCTGTTTCTTACACAGAACAATAAAATGAGATTGCTACATTTATAAACTTTACTGAAATATGAGAAATTTTTCAATAATTAATCCTTAACTTATGAACTAAATATACATGGAGTTAATCCAATGGAAAGGAAATGTTTATCATTTTTTACTTTGTAGAAAATGTTGCAAGCTGTAAATACAAGACTGTTGTATATAAATATTTAAGATCCATAATCAAAGAATTTGTGCTTGGCATATGTCCTAGAATTGATGTCAGTCTGATGACTCAGGTAAGTTGGAGTTTATGGAGACATTCACATGAAAAATACTTTGTCAACTGTACGTTTGCATAACTTCTAGTCTCCAAAATACTGATTACAGTTTGTTTTATCATCCATGAATATCGTACCTGGTATTTTTTTCTTCTACCATGAACTGTCACTAAATCAGCAAAGTTAGGTGAACAGTTAATACCTCTGACATCAAATGCATATTCATATAAGCACAATATATCAGGTCATGGCATTTAAACTTTGAATCATACACATGCATACAAAGTTCACAAAACTTCCTAGGGAAAAAAGAGTTTATATATGCTAAAAAATCAACCACACTACATCTGTTATAGCAAGTGCCAACAAGGCCTTTCTCCCAGCACCAGGTCTCTTCAGGACAGCTGGGATATAACAAACGTAGCAGTGATTGAAATGCTATTTATATTATCAATCAGTTCTATCAGATTTGATGTGTAGCACTTCAAAACTTGAGCTTTGCTATCTCTTAAATAAATACTACAAAATCCTAAAGTCTGATACTTTTTAACTAACAACCTTAATTACTCAAACACAATCTATGCATTTAAGATTTAAGTGAATCAAAATTGGCTGAATCTACATGTTTAACACTTGGATTAAAATCAGGTTACTGTTGAATTTACACACACACACACACATACAAATGTGTATATAGATTTATTTATTGAATTATATGAACATGTAGTTTTGCTACACTTTTGAATTTTATGTAAATAATTTGTGAATTTAAGTATATTATTTACACATTTATAAAATTAAGCTGTTTATGGATTTGAAATAAAATTCTCTTACATACACATTTTTTTTTAATATTAAAATTTTTTACATTGAAGTATTTATTTTGTATTAACAATCTGATTTTGTGAATAAGTATTGTGTATTGTATTTGATACACACACACACACACACACACACAGTAATTAACAAAAGAAACCAAGAAACAATTAATAAATAAACTTGAAATAAGTAATAAAAAGCTTTAAATGATCTACATTACATTAATAAAAAAATAGTACCATAAAAAGTTATGATACTGTACAAAAGAATGACAAAAAAGTTGGATGCCCAGGAAAAGAACTATCAAAATAAAAAATAAATTTGGGGCAAAAAACGTTTACGATAATATAAACAATTACAGAATAAACAAACCCAAAAATTAAAGAAAACAAACTTACCCAAGAAACAGACTTCTCCAAAAGATTTTCTGTTTACCTTTTATTTTTGTATTTGTTCACAGAACCCAAAATGTATTCACCAGTTCATGTTTTTAGTTTTATTTGTCCTAAACATTTCACCATTTCAGTTATATTTTATTTTACAATCTTTATCATCAGTAACTTTTTCTTCGAGGAAGTTTTATAAAGATTTAATTGTAATATGCTATTTACCAATATCAATTCATAAAGCAACAACTTAATTAAATGGGAATATAATAATTACACATACATTTAACTATTTAATAGGGTTAATAGGGTACAGTATCTTTTTAAAAAATATTTATAAAACGTGCATCAGCTGCCACATTACTTGTTCATCTCAAATGTGAACTTGCATTAATATTCAGTAGAATATGAAACACTTAAATTTTAACACTTAAAATTTTATAGTTCTAAAAATATTTAACAATGTTTAACGTTCAACTAACATGAATTACAAAAATTTCCTTCGTTAAATACAACTAGTTAGCCGAATAATTCTAAAGTTAGGGTTAATGTTTTAAACATGGAGACAAAGTATTTCTTTTAGTATCATTTAACAAACAAGTAGGACAATTATATTCATCATATTTAGTCAGTTTTAAATTCATATTTTTATTAAAGTTGATCAGCCAATTATAAAAATAACTCCACTGTATATCAACAAGAAACAGAAATTAGTTTTTCCAGCTTTTCCTGTAAAGAATCAATATGCTCTACTAGCTGGCTTTCAAATGCACTATATTTTTTCCCAAGGTTTTTATAATGTAATAGTAGCGCTCTCTGCAATTAAACCATACACAATTAAAACAGCTAAGGGACAACAATGGAACCTCGTGGCTGGGTCATTTATTTCAATAAACACTAATTCACTAGTTAGCTTATAGCTGACCTGGAATTACAAATGACTCAAAGTCTCTCTTAAACTCCCTAAATTCTATTGAGTGTACCACATCTGAAGACAATCTATTCCAAGTATTAATTATCTTCTTCAAAAAAATTAAAATTTCTAAATCTCTAATAGTCTTATCCCTTACATTAAACACAAAAAAACAGATGATGCATCACGTTTACTGTGTCAATACCCATATGAGCCGTTCCGAGATATATTTTTTAAGTAGGTTTCTCATTATCAAGATGATGCATCAATTCATTACATCTAAATTTATAATTTTGAACATTTCAATTAGAACCCTTCTCAAACAGAAATAAAATTTAAGAATATTTCCTAACTTTATATGAATAGCTTTCCTCCCCACGAATTATACCAGTAACCTCCCCCCCTAAATCCTTTTCACATTTGAATGCCCTTTATAATGTAAGGAGTTTAAGACTGAATACACTGAACAAAAGAGGCTTAATCTGTAAAAATAAATAACTTCCTTTAACTTGTAGCTACAATTCAAAATCCAGTATGCTTTCCCACTGGCAAAAAATAATAGTTCTTAGGAGACTAACAGGCCAAAACACCAAGATACTTTTATAACACCAATGTTTGAAATTAACATGTCCGTTAGCATTTCGTTATATAAAAACTATTATTTTACTTTATTTTATTCAATAGCATTTCGCTGAAAGTACTTTAAATGCAGCATGTGTACATGCAAATTATTTTGTATTTTTTCACACAAAGGGAACTTCCTGCTATCAGATCTTCCAGATTAGTGGGTGACAAATTTTAATTAAGTACTGTCCTAAAATTTCAAGGTATGAAATTTATTATGGATCAACAGTAATATTAGTTGATTTTGTAATATATTATGTCTGCTCCCAGCCATAATAAAAATGGATATTTATTAGCCAAATATTACTTTATCAGAATTCTTACTGTGGAACAGCTGTTTTTAACAGCTTGGTTTTAATAAGACAGCAAGGATACAAGGGAAAGTGTAACAGTAAGATGTACCTGAATTCCTACAAGTTTGAAGAACAGAACCAGATGACACTTAAATTTCTTGAATACTGATTTTCCATCTGCCATTTTTAGTACAAATTGCTTTTTCTTATTATACTTTTAATACAGAAAATATCTATCAACTACAAATCTTACCAACGCTTCAAGAATATCAAAAATCCAGATGTATTTCTCAGGGTCCTCAAAAGTGATCTGATAAACAAAACCAAATTCAAAAGTAACAAATGTTTTCATTTCTTGCTTTTGAAGTTCATATGTCACATTGTGTTGGAGCCTACAGAGTACGTAATCCTTATAATTCATGGCATGTGCATATTTTACTGACAACACTACAGTACAAGCTACAACATTAAGCATCTCATGTAATGCCATTGTAGTGCATACTGACTGACTGACAGACAACATGCTGCTGTAAAATTGTGCAAACAGACAACCTTAGTCCCCCTTTCAGTGAACTAAACTTGAAACCTATGTATTCTAGAGATGGCCAATATGGATATTAAGATTTTAATTAAAATAATGTATAAAATAATGTTTTGACCTTTTTAGGTCATCTCCAGCTTAAAAACGATATTAACAAAGCTCGTTAACCTCATCTCACCACAACCTTTAAATTAACATAGCCCACATGCATTACCTTGTACTTAACAAAATTAAATAAATGACACGTACCACTTATTTTAACTATTTGCCATATGATTTTGTCAAACAGCAACATACTCCTTACAGTCAACTAAATCCAAAATATTAACATCAACAAACTTTATCAATTTTATGAACATTTCTTTACCATTACCATTAATACATATCACAAAATGTAATGTTCCCTAAGGTACCCCACTTACAACTCCAGCCCAATTTAACTGAATTACTTGTTATAATCCTTTGCTTTCTTTCAGTTAACTTATTTCTAATACTACGTAGCTATAATTTCCATCATTAGTCTTTCTGAAGCACTTCTAAAAATACGGGTAAGCAAAAATCCTTACTCCATCCCCATCAGTGGTGACACCTTTGAACAAGATTAACAGAACTGTGAAACAAGACTTTTACAAAGCCTGTTGGCTGTTCAACAAAAGTAAAAACTTGGCTAGATGGCTTTTGAATAATCTTTAATCAGGATCTCCCTAATTTTTAACAATATGAAAGTAAAAAACAACTGGCCATATAATACAAAATAGATGTAAAATTATCCAACTTCTAGTCTCCTGTCACTAAGCTCACTATTAAGACACAAAAATGTTTAGTAAAGAACATAATTAGATAATCCTGAGCTTCATTTAATACTCTTGGGGAAAATACTCTAGCCCACAAGTCTCACTATTTAATATTTGCAATTTTCTTCAACAGTTTTAATTTTAATATCAAGGTTTTGTTTACCTATTACATTTCCACTAATAAATTCTCAGCTGTTAGTTTTAATATTTTCAATTTACCTTTTCTCATACTTTTTCTTGTAGTAACATTTTTAACTTACTTATTTTAATTTTTTTTATAATCCTCAAGGTCTCCCCTTTTAGCAATTAACTTTATATACTTCTTAATGTTTATCTCGCTTTATTTCCAATACGTCTAGTGCACCACGGCGATATCTCACTTGTAGAAATAATTTTTCTCTGCAGAACATACTTGTGTTGATTACTGACAAACTATTTGTAAGAACTAGAACTGCTACCTGTCCAGACAGTCCAGAAATTAATAGAAGTGTCTAGTGTCCTGAATGCACCCTCCTTTGCACACAGTCTGTCTGTATCTCATGTGAAGAAAAACAAGCACAGTAAATGAAACATTTTACAATTATAAAAATACACAATTATGCATCAAAAGGTGCAATAAAGAGAATTTTTTCCCCTGCCTTACCCGAATATGTTTGTTTATACCAGAGTAACTAAAAGAGTGAAGGTGTTTTTGCTTAGTTTTCATTTTAGTTTATTTAAACTCTCTCAGTTTTTAACATTATAAAGAACATATGGAATGATAAGTGTTCAAGGACTGTCATAAGCACGGTTTATTCATTTTAAATATTCAATGTCTTACTCTGAATTTGCCAATATGGTGAAGTCTAGTGCCTCCAAACATTTATTAAAGTCTGCTAAAAGTAACAAAGTATGCATTTAAGATTATTAAAAAATAGCTAAATAATTTAAAATTATTTTGAATATCCTTTTTGGAAGTGCTTTTAAAGCTGTTACATACTGTCATGGAGAATTATAAAACATTGGACAGTAAGAGAAGTAGAAACAAATAAGAAATAGGAAAGTCTTGAAATTACCATGAATTTGCAGTTTATGTCACTGATGTATTTACTGCAAGTGTTGATTGTACATCAAACATTTATCCTTCCTATTGATAACTGTCATGGGGTAACAACTAAACATTATTTCTCCTTAATTTCACTGAATATTTATAGCTGCTTAAATCAGCTTTTATTCCTCAAAAATGATTTAACATCAACTTGTTAAATAAATAAAATAAAAATCGAGGCAGGTATTCTGATTTAATACTTAGCATCTCAAGAAGATATGCAAAGCAACTGAGGGCACTCAGAAGAGGCCTTCTCTTCACCCTACTCATGAAGCTAAATTTAACTGAGCCAGTGATTAATAGCTAAACTAATAAGATCTAAAGTTAACAAGAATATGCTGCAATCTGGTGGTAAAGGTCTATTACTGATGTGCGAGAAGTTAAATACTAAACCTTAAAAAAATGTCTTTTAAAACAAGAGGAAAGGGATCTGTTGATCCAAAAACCTCAGAATTTGCTGCAGGGGGAACGGGAGTACCCTAAAAAAACCCATTTTCATGATCAAGGTGAAAAATAATCTACTCTGACCATGCCCGGAAGTTGCTGAAAAGGAAATCGAGGTTAGTAAAACTTGAAAACAAACATACACAATGGTAAAACACGAGTTAAACCAATGATGGATCAAAAGACCGATCTAAGGCACCAGGAGGATAAAGATAGGCTATTCGTGGATGTAAAACAGTGATCAATTCTATCTGTATCGATATGTTTTTCTATTTTTGTCTGAGACAATTGGCATATTCTTACAAATCTGGTTTGTGTCTTCTTGCTGAGCATGACGTTGATGTCTCTAGCACTTGATACGTCTGTAGTCTTAACGTGCATGGGTTGAGTCTGGTATGAAGCTGTTGTATTCTTTGGTTTGGGTCACTGTTGAAGAGTAATGTCAATGTTGGTCAGATTGTTCTTGCCTTTCTTCTTAGCAGTGAGTGTAGATATGCTGTTGGTGGCAGAGATAATGGGCATCCATGGAAATGAAAAGCTTACTGGACAAGGAGTACTCTGATTGACAGACTTGACATGTTTAGTTCAGTTGGTCGATGCCGGGGACATTCGGCACTAAAATGAAAATACTGTAGGTACATTTATGGTTAAGTGAAGAATCAGCTATCAGTCTATGCTTGGTCATGACTTTTACAAAGTGAGTTTATAATCCTGTGGTCTTGGAGCAGATTCTGTGGACTGTATGGAAATTGTTGTTTCCAGAGAATGTTGAATTTCAGCTGGAATGATAGAGAGATGAACATTCTAAATAAATAGAGTATAAGCTACTGGAACTTTTGGTGGGAGAGCACTGGACATTGATATTTGCATTCCAGTTTACATAGATAAGCGTGGTCCTGGAGTGTTGAAGGCTGCAGTAGTATACCTTCTTGGTAAAGGATTCTTGTTTTTCTAGGATCAAATAAGACATTAAGTTTGAAGTGGTCAATGAAGTAAATAATCTGGCAAGGGGAGAAATCCAATAGTAATCCGTCAAGAATTTACAGGGGTACTGATGATATTTGTGTAGAAAGAAACTTGTATGATGAAGAAAACATGGTAGTGATGAATTCACTCTTTTGAACAATTTAGCCACTAGTTGAGAAATGAATAAACACATGATCGACTTGATTCCGGTTATGTTTTAACTTTACAGTTCTTGAAGCAATGTTGTCATGATGGTGTGTAAGGCTTACACTGCTTAAAACAGTGACTAGATTTAAGATTGATGAAAAAAGACATCAGTTGGAGTGTTAGCAAATTATAGCACCACTCTATTATAAAGTCATTTTTTTATTTATTTTTTATCTTATGGATTACACAGAAAAAACATTTTTTATGTACTTTTCTAATAAGTATATATAACAAAAATACAGAACCAAAATTTTTTTGTTGGAATTGACATTTTCCTTAGAAATTGAAATATTTTTGTCTTAAATGTGCTTGTAAAATCTCTAATTTTACTTCACTGATAAGGGACTGCAGGTTTGGGGAATTCTGGAGGAGATGTGTCCATACTGAAATGAAAAGGCAGGAACATTAGCAAAAAACCTACCACTTCTGAGAAGCATCTCCATTTCACCATCTCAGTTGGTCAGAATCAATTCCAGTCTCAACTGATCAAATTAAACTTCCCTAAATACTAATCTTAATCTCCATTTGTAATACTACAAACCTTATTGTACAATGACCACATGGACCCACATTCTCCTACACTTCCAACCCTCGGTCACATCTACATTAAAGGTTAGTAACAAGTCTGTAGATTCCTTGACCATTTAACACTAAAAACCATTTCGTAAAGTTTCCAAGAACTATCTTTCTCACTCCTCGATACTAAAGTGACCAAATATATATTCCTAAACCTATCCCCTTCATGGTTAAAAACATTTAGCTGCTGTTTTCTTGATCATAGTACTAATTTCCCATTAATTTTATTACACTGTTCAGACAGCCTGTAACAGATTTCAATTTAAAGCCTTATATTTCTTCCATGCATATTCATTAACAGAGAATACATTAATTCAAAAAATGTTTTTACATATCAATTTTAACAAGGTGACATTTGTGTCTTACATATCAAACCTCATCTGCAGTTAAAAGCATCTATTCTGGCAGCAACTTTAACTCATCCATTTTGTTTTAAATACTTCTAACATTAAAATAATAACAAATAAGCCTATTTTGTAATCTGGCACCCTACTTTGTTCCTACTTATATCCTTGTGTTATTCTGTATTACTTTGATCTTCAGTCTCATCTCAGTCACACCGTAATTTAAGGCTGCCCTAACAGCTGAGTTCATACCTCTTGGAAATACATTTTTCCCTAACCTAATGAAGTAGTCATCCATTCCAACAAGCTTTTTACTTCAGCAAAACTAGTTATGTAAAATGATTCAACTTATCTGGTTATTTTCACATAGTGACTTAAGCCTAACATCAAGCATTAGAGATCAATTTAAAATATGCTCCTCCATTTTGAGTGGTTGTATCTAATGAAATTTGTTTGTATTGTTTCTCTTTCAAAGCCTTTATCTATTTTACATTACTGATAAACCAAATTAGTGCAAGGAAGTTTAAGCAACACAAGTTGAATCCATATGAAAAATAATAGAACTAGAAAAATTATATCTTAAAAACAATTTTAAGTAAATAAAGAATGTGTTCTTTACCAACTCCTTTGACAAGTTACACTCTTGTCGTATATGAACTGTTTTTTGAGGCATTAGATACAGATGTAAGCAGTTTTAACATATCATTTAAACATGTAGAAATCAAGATCTTCTACCTCCTTATTTTACAAGTCGATTATGTCAAGTTTTCTAAATTCTTAAAAAAGTGCAAGTCATAACAACTTTAACAACAACCAACCACCAAACTGACACAAGATGCAATATTGTGTGCTTCACATTGTAATAAAATTAGAACAAGCATCTTGTTATTAACTACAAGCAATGACAATATAAAATGTAATTTATTATCATAAGAAATACATAAAACATGAACATTCCATTCTTTAAGTTCCTTCTCATAAATGTATTCTCCCTTTTTTTTATTTTTGCTGCTTTTTTGTCTTTTTTCTGCATACCTCATTAGCATTTTTGCAATTGCTTTTGGATTAATAAATATCTTAACATAATTTATATTATCTTGCTGTTATAAAAAGTTACAATATTACAAATTGTACTATATTTCTTGTGATTGCATTTTAAATTGAGTTTGGGTTATTATGTATGTAAATAATATGGTGTTTAATAAGCATCTGAAACCTTTCACAGTAAAATGTTTTCTCCTTCATAACAATTTTGTCAGACAACACACATAGTAATCCTCACTCTGCTTGTGTGTTTGTTTTTATTCTACTACATACTCCCTATTAAACTTTTATTTGCTACTTTCTTGAATGATTTTTATTTTAAACAGTGTAGGAACTTGTGAGTGAAAGCAAAAGAAAATATGTCATGCCAACTAAATAACCTCTGTCACATCCTGTGCTGATAAGGTCTTCATGTACATACATTTTCAGGAACAATAATCGTTGCCAACCAGATTAAGCAAAAAAACTAACTGACATCAATTTTACTTAAATTTCTTATACATCAGAACTTTACAGAAAGAGGTGACACATTTATATTCATTCTGTTCAAATAAACACAAAAGTTATATATAAAAATACCCGATTCAAAACCTGGAAAAACTTTTTTTTACTGACAATAAGCATATTAACCATGAAATACAACCATGCAATAAAAAGGTTGAATATAAATACAAACACTCACACATATCTTCTCTTACATTTGAATCTCTACTTGTATTTTTTGTTGTTGTTTTGCTCATTTTAGTAATAATTTTATGTCTGCAATTTCTGTGTTTGGGCAATACATAAATGTGACAAAATTTTGTTTTCACAGTCTTTTAGGAATCAATCATGAAACTTTTAATAGGTGCATATATTTCTATAATTTAATGTATTAATTAGCATGTATATGGATCATCCGTATTTTATTGCATCATGTACTTGAATACAAGAATTAATGCGACCAACCAAAAGCATATTTATCCCCACCTTGATATGCATTTTTTTGGTAACTATTTTTTCATTGTTTTATAATAAAGTTTTAAAATGAAGATGAAACAACAAAAACACATTATCTGTAGTCCAGCTTCATCTAAAAACATTAGAAACTTGTACATGTATAACAGCTGTATTCAGTGCATTTTTATATCCAAAACATTGTGTGTAAACATCCTTATTCTTGCAATATGATTGATATGTTTAACTACATTACAAGTTAAATAACCAAGGTTTTTGTTACAGTTCATAGGCCTTTCTCAAAATAAAGTTTTAACTTGTGCTTTTTCTCCCTAATACAATTTTAAAGACATTTCTAAGTTTATAATTAAAAAACTGAACAGTTATCTACTTAAAGAACTTAAAAAAGACATGTTTTTGACATAATGAATGAAAAAAATATCTATTAAAGAAGTTTCAGCAAACTAAATTTGGTAACTTAGTTACCATCAGCAAGGCTGTATTTACACCAAAAAAAAACATTCACACTTATATTGTACCACAATGTGCCTGAGAAGAAGTTATAACGATTATTTATTTATTCTACAAAACAATGATGTGCATTTAAAACAGTTCTGAAACCGATTTTATTATTCAAACTTTTGTGATAAATCACCCTTTGGTAGATTATTCATTCCAATGCGATTTATTTGTTCATACAGTACGTTTAAAACACACAGTGAACATTATATATACATTTTTTTAATATTTAAGTGTAAACCCCAAGTAAAGTCTTACTACGTTAATATCAAATAATTTCCCTCACTACCCAGAAAAAAATTTTTATATATATTTTATGGTTTAATCTTAATATACTTTATTCAAAAACATATATACATAAACACACACATGTAAAGGAACATCGTATCTGAACTATTAGCAATTCTGAACTTAAGATGACGGCTTTCTGGTATAAGGATAGCAGCCTATTGGTTCGTTGGATAGTCCATCTGCTTAATCGATGAAAAGTTTTTAAAAAAATCTTATCATCCAGTATCTCAGAAATAAATAGGCACCCCCTACTGCTAAGAATAGGTTCAACCCAAGCCTCATTCTGGCGAGACTTGCCGCGCTACTTTAGTATGCTAATAAGTTATACTTATCTATATAGTCACCCGATTATCCTTCAATGTCAAATAAAACTAATTATGAAGTGTCTCGTATTCCAATACTTGTACGCTAATACATTACAATAGAAATATTAATTACGTATTTCAGTTCAGGTTTCATAAATAACCGCGAAAAATCAAAACAAAATCCATGTGAAAAGCACCGGTCAAACTCTAAAAACAGTACGAGACAGGCTCTTATTCTTAAATTTATACTATCATAAGTCTTACTCTTAAGCCCTTCTTAGACGAGTTAAAGTAACATTACGAAAACCAAAACCTGAAGTATTCTTCACATCGTGTTCTTTTGATATAATCACAAAACTTTACCTCACACGATAAACTTTTTGAAATTAACAATAATTTCAGTTGATATCTATATATATTAGATTGCTTATTCAATTACAATAAGGCGTCGATTTTTTGCAGCATATAAACTCCAGACAAACAACGGACGAAGACGTTTGCACGCTCTACGACGGAAACCCCAACTAGTACGAGTCACTGGGCCCGCGCCACGAAACAGGTAAGACTATAGTACCTCACAAAACTATTGACAAGTACAGACAGTTATTTACGTTAAATTTTACAAACCTGCCAATGAGTCTTCTGCTTCTTCCGTACCGCCTTCGGACTGATCTTCTGACAGATCTTCTTCTCTCTTGGACGGTGTAGGCATTTAAAATGGAATAACTTCACATCAACTTGATACACGATATCGGAAGTAAGTCTTCAAATTTGATATCTGTACGCTAAATCCTCACCCCCCACGACAATACAAGGAAAAGGCTCACGCGCATGCGCTTGTCGACGTAAGACGCTTACTGACATCCCATAATAGTTTCTCCTGGGGGTCCGGTAAGAGTCACGTGCCCTATGAATGTGAATAATGATTTAAATTGAATGAATAACAATTTAAAACTGGATTTTTTTATTGCCTTAGACTGATATACATGCGCTTAATAACAAAAAAACAAACAAAAAACTGTTAGTAACGTAAAAACTAGACACGAATCATTCTAAAGATAACTAATTTCAACGGCTTTGGTAGTTTTCTATTCCTTCTGTTTATATATTGTTAGACGGACCCTTCCTTAATGTTATTGATTTTCTGCAGTTATATCAAAAAATATCGAAAGCACTGCATTTCAATCAGATGCAACAGATATATACCCTAATCTATTTTAAAATGCAAAGTTGAAAAATGCGTATTGAAACATTTGAAATAATAATGCAATCATCTTTCACATAAACATCTGTATTATATTTTTTTTAAAAATTCAAACATAATCATTCACGTTTGTGGTGGGGTGATGAGGCTTTTAACTAAAACCTAAAAAAAAGAAACAGAGTATAAGATGAAACTTTTGATGGTAAAATGAAATTGAGATATACAGAACAACTGTATTATTGTATGGGTAGGAAAACCCTAAATGTAGAAGATATATACAAATTTTAAAAAATCGAATGTAATACGCAGTAGTGTGAATTAAAACCAGTGAAAATTTAAAATATTGCATTTTAAACACAGAATGTTAGTGTACATATTTACACACACATGTATATGTATATATATATATACATGTTTAACAATAAACAACTGTAATTTTCCGCAGACATCGCATATTTGTGCTGCACGCAAACTAATCTACTCAATCACATATTTAGTTTCACCACACTAATCCCTTGTAAATTTTACGATAAATACCTTCCCCCCAGGTGGTGGTACCTTATTCTTTTTTTACTTTGGAAAGTAGTCATCTCCCCAAAACTGTCAGTAAGACGTTGTGGGCTTGAGCACCCACATCTGGTTCGCCTAACTTGTAATTATTTGGATGATTTTATTAAAGTCTTCATGTGAGATTGTCGAACTTGGTTTAAGATTTGTAGACCGTCCATCCCCACCGCAATGTGGATCCAACTTCTGTAGTCACCTTCAAATCCCAGTACACATTTTTTATCCCACATACTCTGAGAATCGTTTTCATTTAAGAAACGTCTCCAATTTAATTTTATTTGCACTTGTTTTTGTTCATTTATTTGTTGTTCTTGTTTGATACTAAACACAAAGCTATAGAAATTGTCTATTTGTGCTCTGCCTATCAGGGGTATCGAAACCCAGTATTTTGCAGTATAAGTCCGTAGACATACTACTGTGCCACTGGAGGGGGCATATATGTATATATAATTATCCTTTTCTGAGACGTCAAGTAGATTTTCTCGGCCTCCCTGTGCTCTTTGTCTTAAATATGTGTATATAATTATCTGTTTTTCATTGACTTAATGTAATAATATTGTCAGTTACCTCCAATATGTTAACTTCTTTGAAACATAGAAGCTTTTTTTTTTATTTCAAGACAAAAAACAACAACAACAAAGTTTGTCTTATATACCAATTAATGTAAGTTACGTTACATTTGTAGCGTCCAAGGATATTCTTATCCAACAGGTACAGTAACTTTGCTTACAATAAATTTTGGGCCTAGCATGGCCTAGCACGTTAAGGCGTGCGTTTCGTAATTTGAGGGTCGCGGGTTTACGCCCGAGTCGTGCTAAAACATGCTCGCCCTCCCAGCCGTGTGGGCGTATAATGTGACGGTCAATCCCACTATTCGTTGGTAAAAGAGTAGCCCAAGAGTTGGCGGTGGGTGGTGATGACAAGCTGCCTTCCCTCTAGTCTTACACTGCTAAATTAGGGACGGCTAGCGCAGATAACCCTCGAGTAGCTTTGTGCGAATTTCAAAAACAAACACGATAAATTTCTAGTCTTCGTGTGGGATTTAATATATTTCTTAGCAATTTGATACTTAGACCGTTATGTCAAAATAATGGACTTTTTTTTCCTACTAGTTTTAAATGATCTTTGTATATTATGTTTGATGTTGATTGGTTAACTTACATAAAAATGTTTTCATGGATTAATGGAGATATCCCATGTTCGAGGACAGCATTCGAACCCGCAATATTTAGTCAAGTGCTATAACCATCAGGCTATTTCAAGTCTAATTAATAATGATTGAAAAAAGTTTTTTTTTTTTTTTTAATTAGCAAAGCTACATCGAGCTATCTGCTCAGCCCACCGAGGGGAATCGCACCCCTGATTTTAGCGTTGTAACTACGTAGACTTACCGTTGTACGAGCGGGGGGCTGATTGATAAAAGGGAAAAGCTCAAACACTATTAGTTTAACGCTGAGGTCGGAACTCTTTTGAGTATGTTAAATGTCTAATCTAACTTGAATGTGATCAAGTTTTATAATGAGATTAGAGAGATATGTTAGTTAAAAATAATAGCTCTCAAGTAAAATAGATGTTTTTAAGCCTAAAATGAAACACTCCTCCCGCACATATATTTATACGCAGGCGATCTATTAACTCAGTTATCGCGTTAGGGGCGTTGTACGTGAAATATATTATAATAATGACACATTTATCAAGTCGCGATTTCCAACTTTGTGGTTCACACGTTTTACTTTGACCCGGCATGACCAAGCGTGTTAAGGCGTGCGACTCGCAATCTGAGGGTCGCGGGTTCGCATCCCCGTCGCGCCAAACATGCTCGCCCTTTCAGCCATGGGGCGTTATAATGTTACGGTCAATCCCACTATTCGTTGGTAAAAGAGTAGCCCAACAGTAGGCGGTGGGTGGTGATGACTAGCTGCTTTCCCTCTAGTCTTACACTGCTAAATTAAGGACGGCTATCATAAATAACCCTCGTGTAGCTTTGCGCAAAATTCAGAAACAAACAGTTATATATTTCAAAGAAATAACTTGAACATAAACTTTATCTCAAAATTTTAAACTCATAACGAAATTTCGTCATAAATAACATTTGCAGTTTTCTTTCAACACATAGAGATTTTAAGGTAGTCGCACTCTCGAACACCATACATCTAATTGACCATGAGTCAAAGAATGATTGTTTGAGAAACAGCCCAGCAACCTTCATATCTTTACTTTAATTTATTTAGTATATTCAACAATGTCTAAAGCGTCAATCTGCCAAGATTGTTTGAGATTGACTAGATAGGCTGTAAATAATTAACCAACAAGCTTAATAGAGTTCGGTTGAATTGAAAACCCCATAGGATATTTCCCATAGTTTTTAGATACACATTTTGGTATAGAATAAAAAAAGAATATGATAAAATGTCTCCGCCTCACGTAAGTCACAAAATAACCGTTACAATGAAGTTATCAAAAACAAGCCAATGTTGGTAATATATTCATAAACTCGTGTATAACACATGTTCGACGTCAGAGTAGCTGCCCCGTGGTCTCCAGCGTTTATAAAGTTTAATTGTTGGTTTAGTAGATTTTGTTATATTCTTGCTTGTGAGACTGGTATTTGTATTCAAAGAAGTAAAGTATTGAGTTTTAGTAAAACTTGGCTACAGTATCTCTGTCTTATTTACAACGTGATTCATTAATTGTACTTTTTATCGTTTGCTTCTCTCTCAGTGTTTTAACAACTTTCTTCAGCTTTTTCAGAACTAGGTACTTTTGCTGAAAACTACAACAGTTTTTCTTACGAAAAATAAAAAAGGAAACGAAAACCCTACTAATATGTGTATTTTACTCGTCTAAATTCATGAACCTTCGACGTACAAAAAATTCGTAAATTTTAAGACAAAGATAGCTTACTACGTCACCCAGAAATCCGATTTTACCGAAGTTGGCACGAAACGACAAATACACCTTTTAACATTTTATGGTTGGTTATAAGGTTTGAAAAAAACAATGTAGTTGTTTGAATATCACTCAGTTGCGTATCACTTTATATGCATGGCGAGTTATATAGCTTGTTTCAGTGTATTACTGTGAATACCCACCCATTATATAAAACTTAGTGTATGACATTTTTTACGTGTGTTTTGAATCGATCACATAATAGTTGTTTTACGTTCAGAACCTTAGATTATACACAGGGTGGCCCGTAAGACCCTACCCATCCATATGTTATTTTGTTATATTCAAGCACACATGTATTATAAATTTGTTTATTTTTTTCTTCGGAGAAATATGGACGATGTAAGCCTATTTACACTTGAAGAGCGTATTGTGACAAGTACGTTGGTACATGAGCGCAAACATACTGGCGACACCACACAGATATACTGATACATAAGATATACGAATGGATAGGGACTTACGAGTCGCCATGTACAATAATATTGTTATAAAACATTTCTTAAATCTTATTTAATCTAAAACGTTTGTTTTTGTTTTGTTTTGTTTTAATTTCGCACAAAGCCACTCGAGGGCTATCTGTGCTAGCCTCGTAATCTGAGGTTCGTGGACTCAATTCCCCGTCGCACCAAGCATGCTCGCTATTTCAGCCGTGGGGGCGTTACAATGTGACGGTCAATCCCACTATTCGTTGGTAAAAGAGTGGCCCAAGAGTTGGCGGTGGGTGGTGATGACTAGCTGCCTTCCCTCTCGTCTTATATTGCTAAATTAGGGACGGCTAACGCAGATAGCCCTCGAGTAGCTTTGCACAAATTCAAAACAAAACAAAACAAACAAATTAAATTTAAACATTCCACGTTATTGGACAATTGTATATAAATATTAAATACGTAGAGATATAGCTGTAATATCGTATTTTGCATCCTCTAGTGTACATTGTTTACTTATATCCACTCACAGACCTCCTAGTTAAAAAGTAAAATATCCCGAAATGTATGTTATACGCTCAAAAAAAAAAAGAGTGAAAGAACACGTGATATCACAAATTCCAGTTGTTGTTTTTTTCATGCCATTCCTTGAATATCTTTAATTAGAGGTTTTAATGAGAAACGGAAAATTTTCAATGTTTCATTTCAGATATTTTATTTTAAGCCGTTTAACTCAAAAATGAGAAGGTTTATACAGTCTCCAAACTAAATATATGATCGTTTGCATAGGTTGCAGAACAAATTTATTTTTTATTTTTATTTTTGAGTGACCATTGAATTCAAAACTAAAACAGCGACTTTCTATTAATAATTATACAAAAGTCTCCATTACATATTAAAATAAGCACTTCGCTACCCGGTCAGAATTAAGGAACATGTCTCCTCCCCCACTCCCCCGTTTCCATTGGCTGTGATTATTTGTTTCCGGTGCTTGTTGGTAAGATATCAGATAAGTAATTATACAACGAGGATAAAGGAACAGACGACTGTTATGTTCACTTACGTTTATAGAATAACCAACAAACCTGTCAAACTTGTGATACAACTTGCTTTATCCTGCACCGGTTATGAAGTTACCAAAATGAATAATAGTGAAGAAAAAAATGAACTATTTTAAATGAATGCGTGAGATTATTACAGTAACAAAAAAAATATTGCAAAATGGCGTTATTTGTATATTTTTTGAATGGGGTTGTCTGACAAAGATTCGATGATTTACGTTTATCATTTTATTTTTCGCGCTAGCAGTAGTATTTGTTTCTATATTTTTTAAACGTAATGAAACTAAACTGTATTCTTCATTACTACTTAATTCATTACGAAAAAGCGACGTATGTAAAAGTGTTTTACAAATAATCAGTGGATAAATTATGTTTGTCGTAAATTGGTGTTTCATTTCATTGGATGCATTGCAATACGTTCTTGGGAATTATCTGCATATACTAAACGTGAAAGTCGCGGGATCGAAGCTCGTCATCGAAGATATTCACTCGTTCAGCCGTGAGGGTGTTATGAAATTACGATAAAATTCTCTATTTGTTTGTTTGTTTGTTGTTGTTTTGTTAAATTTCGAGGGCTATCTGCGCTAGCCGTCCCTAATTTAGAAGTGTAAGACTAGAGGGAAGGCAGCTAGTCATCACCACCCACCGCCAACTCTTGGGCTACTCTTGTACCAACGAATAGTGGGATTGATCGTTACATTATAACGCCCCCACTGTTGGGAGGGCGAGCATGTTTGGTCAAACCCGCGACCCTCAGATTACGAATAGCACACCTTAACCCACCTGGCCATGCCGGGTCATTTCACTATTTCATGGTGACGAGTTGGCGGTGGGTAGTGTTGACTAGCTGCTTTCCTTCTAGTCTGTCACATTAAAAATAGGACAGCAATCCTTGTGTAGCTTTTCGCGAAATTTTACAAACGAGAAAGACGAAAACATTTATAAGAGTTAATTTACTAACCTATTATTCAGTTATTTAATAGTCATTTTCTGTTTGGGTGATACTTGATGCTTTGAAAAATAATCACCGAGATTTTATTAGAAAATAAAATATTTTTATTAGTTGTTGCTAACACCAACTACTGATTTTTATCGGTGACCTCCTTCTTTCTTATTCTTGTAGTCAAATTCTTGAAGTGTTATAAAATAACAAGACGCATGCACTAGATCCACTTATTACAGCACGCCATGAACTTTATACAACGTAAGAAAACGTGGCAGTCAAGATATGCACACCAGAAGGGGTTTGGCGTGTTATTTCTCAACATTTCAACTGGAGAAACAAGTAATTTTCAAAAAGCAATATTTAAAAAAACAAAAAAACAGTGACCTTCTACTGTGATCTTAACTTACAACGAACCACAATCGTTCAATATTTCTTGACTTATCAATGATTTGCCTTTTTATTTTTCTTAACCCTTTACGTTTCGTGGTGTAACAAGCATAAAACCGATATTTACTTTCAATTTACTCGTGATATTATACACGGATCCTTCCGCGTATAAAGACAAGGTGTTTGAGAGTTCCGAGACGGTTGTTTTTTTCTTCGCGATGATAATGACTTCGGTAGCAATACAAAAATTATACCGTTAATAGGTGTTCCGATAATGGTGATAGCACTAACATAAATTATAAATAACTTCTGATTAAAGCAGGCAACCTGCGGAGTTAATAATTATGCCGGTAAATAACATAAGTAACTTAATGTATCAATTTTACGAGGTGTATACTTTAAAAATAAAAATAAAATGCGTTCACTTATTGGTTTGGTATCTTCTTTATTATTGATATTGGCCTGGCATGGTCTAGCGCGTTAAGGTGTGAGCTTCGTAATCTGAAGGTTGAGGGTTTGACCAAACATGCTCGCCCTTCCAACAGTGGGGGCGTTATAATGTAACGATCAATCCCACTATTCGTTGGTACAAGAGTAGCCCAATAGTTGGCGGTGGGTGGTGATGACTAGCTGCCTTCCCTCTAGTCTTACACTGCTAAATTAGGGACGGCTAGCACAGATAACCCTCGAGTAGCTTTGTGCGAAATTCCAAAACAAACAAACATTATTAATATTTGGAGTTATTAATAATGCAAATTGGTTTAAAAATATTTCAGAAACTGCCGTCACCAACAACAAATATCGAGTGTAACCGGTGGGCAATTGTCTAAAACAGAAAATTAATAAAAGTGTTCATAATAATTTTACTGTCAATATAATCGCCTATCTTTGAGGCTTTTTAAAAACAAACTGCATTTCGTAACAAAGGGCCTAATAGTGGCACAGCGGTGTGATTAAACCTCTAAGAAGAACTTCACAATTCTGCAGCGAAAAAACAACGAAAGGACATAACAAGGAGTAGTGAGGTTTTATAAATCTAAACACGACATAACAAGTAGTGAGTTTTTATAAATCTGAACACGACATAACAAGTAGTGAGTTCTTATAAATCTAAACACGACATAACAAGTAGTGAGTTTTTATAAATCTGAACACGACATAACAAGTAGAGTTTTTATAAATCTGAACACGACATAACAAGTAGTGAGTTTTTATAAATCTGAACACGACATAACAAGTAGTGAGTTTTTATAAATCTAAACACGACATAACAAGTAGTGAGTTTTTATAAATCTGAACACGACATAACAAGTAGTGAGTTCTTATAAATCTAAACACGACATAACAAGTAGTGAGTTCTTATAAATCTAAACACGACATAACAAGTAGTGAGTTTTTATAAATCTGAACACGACATAACAAGTAGTGAGTTTTTATAAATCTGAACACGACATAACAAGTAGTGAGTTTTTATAAATCTGAACACGACATAACAAGTAGTGAGTTTTTATAAATCTAAACACGACATAACAAGTAGTGAGTTTTTATAAATCTGAACACGACATAACAAGTAGTGAGTTCTTATAAATCTAAACACGACATAACAAGTAGTGAGTTCTTATAAATCTAAACACGACATAACAAAGAGTGAGTTTTTATAAATCTAAACACGACATAACAAGTAGTGAGTTTTTATGAATCTAAACACGACATAACAAGTAGTGAGTTTTTATGAATCTAAACACGACATAACAAGTAGTGAGTTTTTATAAATCTAAACACGACATAACAAGGAGTAGTGAGTTTTTATAAATCTGAACACGACATAACAAGTAGTGAGTTTTTATAAATCTAAACACGACATAACAAGGAGTAGTGAGTTTTTATAAATCTGAAGACGACATAACAAGTAGTGAGCTTTTTATAAATCTAAACACGACATAACAAGTAGTGAGTTTTTATGAATCTAAACACGACATAACAAGTAGTGAGTTTTTATAAATCTAAACACGACATAACAAGGAGTAGTGAGTTTTTATAAATCTGAACACGACATAACAAGTAGTGAGTTTTTATAAATCTAAACACGACATAACAAGGAGTAGTGAGTTCTTATAAATCTAAACACGACATAACAAGTAGTGAGTTCTTATAAATCTAAACACGACATAACAAAGAATGAGTTTTTATAAATCTAAACACGACATAACAAGTAGTGAGTTTTTATGAATCTAAACACGACATAACAAGTAGTGAGTTTTTATAAATCTAAACACGACATAACAAGGAGTAGTGAGTTTTTATAAATCTGAACACGACATAACAAGTAGTGAGTTTTTATAAATCTAAACACGACATAACAAGGAATAGTGAGTTTTTATAAATCTGAACACGACATAACAAGTAGTGAGTTTTTATAAATCTGAACACGACATAACAAGTAGTGAGTTTTATAAATCTGAACACGACATAACAAGTAGTGAGCTTTTATAAATCTAAACACGACATAACAAGGAGTAGTGAGTTTTATAAATCTAAACCCGACATAACAAGTAGTGAGTTTTTATAAATTAAACACGACATAACAAGTAGTGAGCTTTTTATAAATCTAAACACGACATAACAAGTGGTGAGTTTTTATAAATCTAAACACGACATAACAAGTAGTGAGTTTTTATAAATCTAAACACGACATAACAAGTGGTGAGTTTTTATAAATCTAAACACGACATAACAAGGAGTAGTGAGTTTTATAAATCTGAACACGACATAACAAGTAGTGAGCTTTTTATAAATCTAAACACGACATAACAAGTAGTGAGTTTTTATAAATCTAAACACGACATAACAAGGAGTAGTGAGTTTTTATAAATCTGAACACGACATAACAAGTAGTGAGTTTTTATAAATCTAAACACCACATAACAAGGAATAGTGAGTTTTTATAAATCTGAACACGACATAACAAGTAGTGAGTTTTTATAAATCTGAACACGACATAACAAGTAGTGAGTTTTATAAATCTGAACACGACATAACAAGTAGTGAGCTTTTATAAATCTAAACACGACATAACAAGGAGTAGTGAGTTTTATAAATCTAAACCCGACATAACAAGTAGTGAGTTTTTATAAATCTAAACACGACATAACAAGTAGTGAGCTTTTTATAAATCTAAACACGACATAACAAGTGGTGAGTTTTTATAAATCTAAACACGACATAACAAGTAGTGAGTTTTATAAATCTGAACACGACATAACAAGTAGTGAGTTCTTATAAATCTAAACACGACATAACAAGTAGTGAGTTCTTATAAATCTAAACACGACATAACAAGTAGTGAGTTTTTATAAATCTGAACACGACATAACAAGTAGTGAGTTTTTATAAATCTGAACACGACATAACAAGTAGTGAGTTTTTATAAATCTGAACACGACATAACAAGTAGTGAGTTTTTATAAATCTAAACACGACATAACAAGTAGTGAGTTTTTATAAATCTGAACACGACATAACAAGTAGTGAGTTCTTATAAATCTAAACACGACATAACAAGTAGTGAGTTCTTATAAATCTAAACACGACATAACAAAGAGTGAGTTTTTATAAATCTAAACACGACATAACAAGTAGTGAGTTTTTATGAATCTAAACACGACATAACAAGTAGTGAGTTTTTATGAATCTAAACACGACATAACAAGTAGTGAGTTTTTATAAATCTAAACACGACATAACAAGTAGTGAGTTCTTATAAATCTAAACACGACATAACAAGTAGTGAGTTCTTATAAATCTAAACACGACATAACAAGTAGTGAGTTCTTATAAATCTAAACACGACATAACAAGTAGTGAGCTTTTTATAAATCTAAACACGACATAACAAGTAGTGAGTTTTTATGAATCTAAACACGACATAACAAGTAGTGAGTTTTTATAAATCTAAACACGACATAACAAGGAGTAGTGAGTTTTTATAAATCTGAACATGACATAACAAGTAGTGAGTTTTTATAAATCTAAACACGACATAACAAGGAGTAGTGAGTTCTTATAAATCTAAACACGACATAACAAGTAGTGAGTTCTTATAAATCTAAACACGACATAACAAAGAGTGAGTTTTTATAAATCTAAACACGACATAACAAGTAGTGAGTTTTTATGAATCTAAACACGACATAACAAGTAGTGAGTTTTTATAAATCTAAACACGACATAACAAGGAGTAGTGAGTTTTTATAAATCTGAACACGACATAACAAGTAGTGAGTTTTTATAAATCTAAACACGACATAACAAGGAATAGTGAGTTTTTATAAATCTGAACACGACATAACAAGTAGTGAGTTTTTATAAATCTGAACACGACATAACAAGTAGTGAGTTTTATAAATCTGAACACGACATAACAAGTAGTGAGCTTTTATAAATCTAAACACGACATAACAAGGAGTAGTGAGTTTTATAAATCTAAACCCGACATAACAAGTAGTGAGTTTTTATAAATTAAACACGACATAACAAGTAGTGAGCTTTTTATAAATCTAAACACGACATAACAAGTGGTGAGTTTTTATAAATCTAAACACGACATAACAAGTAGTGAGTTTTTATAAATCTAAACACGACATAACAAGTGGTGAGTTTTTATAAATCTAAACACGACATAACAAGGAGTAGTGAGTTTTATAAATCTGAACACGACATAACAAGTAGTGAGCTTTTTATAAATCTAAACACGACATAACAAGTAGTGAGTTTTTATAAATCTAAACACGACATAACAAGGAGTAGTGAGTTTTTATAAATCTGAACACGACATAACAAGTAGTGAGTTTTTATAAATCTAAACACCACATAACAAGGAATAGTGAGTTTTTATAAATCTGAACACGACATAACAAGTAGTGAGTTTTTATAAATCTGAACACGACATAACAAGTAGTGAGTTTTATAAATCTGAACACGACATAACAAGTAGTGAGCTTTTATAAATCTAAACACGACATAACAAGGAGTAGTGAGTTTTATAAATCTAAACCCGACATAACAAGTAGTGAGTTTTTATAAATCTAAACACGACATAACAAGTAGTGAGCTTTTTATAAATCTAAACACGACATAACAAGTGGTGAGTTTTTATAAATCTAAACACGACATAACAAGTAGTGAGTTTTATAAATCTGAACACGACATAACAAGTAGTGAGTTTTTATAAATCTAAACACGACATAACAAGTGGTGAGTTTTTATAAATCTAAACACGACATAACAAGGAGTAGTGAGTTTTATAAATCTGAACACGACATAACAAGTAGTGAGTTTTTATAAATCTAAACACGACATAACAAGGAGTAGTGAGTTTTTATAAATCTAAACACGACATAACAAGTAGTGAGTTTTTATAAATCTAAACACGACATAACAAGGAGTAGTGAGTTCTTATAAATCTAAACAACTTGAAGGGTTATCGTACATGTTTACTGGAAATTGTGGCCTGTTGTTCACGTACCGTTATATAAGTATCTATTGATGAATAATGAATTCATGGAATCCGCCAGGGAAGGTGTTTCAATTCTGCCTAAGGCAATACAATACCTAAAGCCAGTCCTTTCAGTAATAATTAAAAGATAAAAAAAAATTAAAATTTTTACGTTAAGATCACAAACACACAATTTTCACCTTTTTTTTTTTTTTAGGCGGGGAGGGGGAGAAGGCACATTGCCATTTTCCCTATTAGTATTACTTCTATTATTTCCACTGGTGTCGCAGTTTTTCATTGATGTGTCTAGACAACATCTTAATGTGTCTCGTTTGGATTGCAGACATGGTTTATACATTAAGGGATTAATAAATAATGTCCTGAACAATTGTATGAATATTTTTTTGGAGAGAGGTTCAAGGCCCGTTATATAGTGGGGGACAAATAGGTATAAACTACAGTCGTCCCCCGATTAAGAGAAGGAAAACTTATCAAAAACAAATTTTCTCTTTGAAAAACACATGTTGTAACTGTATCAATACAACCACGACGACTTCAGTCGTTTGGTATAAATTTATTGCTTTGTAAGTTTTCAGTAACACGTTCCTACAGCCTGTTCTTTGAGAAACAATTTATTAGTCATTTCGTTAGTTTGTTTATTTTTAATTTCGCGCAAAGCTACACGAGGACTATCTGCAATAGCCGTCCTTAATTTACAGTGTAAGACCAGAGGGAAGGCAGCTAGTCATCGCTTCTCACAGCCAACTTTTAGGTTACTCTTTTACCAACAAATAGTGGGACTGACTGTAACTTTATAACGTCCCCACGGCTAAAAGGGGGCTAGCATGTTTGGTGCGACGGGGATTCGAACCCGCGATCCTCAGATTAGCAGTCGATCACCTTAACCACCTGGCCTTGTTAGACCAAGTTATATAGTGAAAAAAAAAGTAGTTTACAAAACTTGATATTTGTCATAAAAAATTATTCGTCATTGTTCTATATTTATTGTAAATATTAGAATTAGTATTTTGTATATTACCAACTCGTCGTTAATGTTTTGCTCAAAGCCCGCCGCTAGGACAGCGGCAAGTTTACGAATATAGAGCACTAACGTCCCGCATGCGATTTCCTGCGGTGGACACAGGGGTATTGCACTGTATTTAATTGTTTGTAAAGCCTTGTTCCAAGGGCTACATACAAAACCTTGCTTTTACAAGTTTTTATTCAGGTCCTTGAGAGATCTATTTATACATACGAGGTATTTGGTCAGTCAAGTTATTATGAGGATATTTAATTTACTAATAAGAGAGTTTGTGTTGTAGCAGGTAGTCTTATGCACGTATTTAATCTGGTGTTACAAATAAGTGTGGCGTGTTTGGTGTTTAATGGTATGAGGCATGAGAAAATATTGTTCTTACACTGCATAATAAATGAAAACATAGACATGTAGTAGGCACACATAACTGAGAAAATTTTCAATGTTCAAGAGCTGTAAACAAAAACAATTACTTTAAATATTTATCTACAAGTGGGTTTTCTCGACATCACTAATCATTTTTAGAATACATTTTTACTTCAAGTGGGTTTCTCGTTATCATGAAAAACGTCATTAATGAAGGGAAAACGGTTTTGTTTGAAATTCACTATTATTATAAATACCATTTGTGAGAAGTTTAAAACTTTATACAAAAAATATGAAGTCTCATTTTGACAGTACTGTCATTTCTTAATGCTTTCCATCTAACGACGTCTTGTGATGCAGACATTCGTCTTAATTTTTCAATAAATACGCTGAGCAAGAAAGACGTGACGAAGTATATGTAATCGTGCACTTTCGTACGAACGCAGCTAGACACGAGTGAAACAACGCGCAAGACAAGGAAGCTCAGAACGTCGTTTTTTCGGTCTTTTCGTTCCAGTCTTTTTTATAGGTTGGTAAAATGATCGTTAAAATAATTTCTTCGAGCTTTGTACTGCTTGTATTATATACTAAATGGAACTAGACTGTTTATATTTTGGTTTTAAACGTGATTGACATGGTATATTTATAACTGTACTTGTCCCAAATATCACGACAAGCAGGAGCTAGCTTGAAAATAACCATTTCACATTCATATATGTTATTAAACAATGCGTAAACGAAACATGCAAAGTCGAACTTACTCGGTAAAGTTTGTACTTGTATCACGTACAACAACATAAAGACCAGTATTTGTAAAGTTGTAATGACTGTATATAATTATTTTGGATTACGGTTTCGTGAATCAGATTTTTCTACTGAGAAAATTAGGCTAAAAATGAACTGTTTATATGCACACGTATGCATAGATACGCGAAATACGGTCTACAAAAGCAAAGCAAAACAAAAACTGAAGGACATGAATGACGTACATCGAA
Organism: Carcinoscorpius rotundicauda; assembly: GCA_011833715.1. Classification (NCBI taxonomy): domain Eukaryota; kingdom Metazoa; phylum Arthropoda; class Merostomata; order Xiphosura; family Limulidae; genus Carcinoscorpius; species Carcinoscorpius rotundicauda. The sequence continues at coordinate 125,808,631 of CM022394.1, read as the reverse complement.
CTTACAAAGATCAATCACATCTCCCACCTTCACATTCTGCGAAACAAAATTGGAATATTGATTTATGAAGAAAATAATAATGCTCGAAATATTTTAAAACTACAAACGCAAGGTTGGGTTGTTGTTTTTGAATTAAGCACAAAGCTACACAATGGGCTATCTGTGCTCTGCCCACCACGGGTATCGAAACCCGGATTTTAGCGTGTAAGCCCGCAGACATACCGCTGAGCCACTGGGGGGGCCGCAAGGTTGGGAAATTCATCTATAAGACCAGGGCATCATTAAGGTTAGTGACGTCAAGTAATATTTGGGAGTAACAATAATAATAAAAACTCTATTGTCATTATTTTTTAAATCAGTAATATCACGTTATGAAGGGAAAACTAAATACGGGTGGCGCATGTGTGTTTTCATTTAGCAAAGCCACCTCGGGCTATCTGCTGAGTCCACCGAGGGGAATCAAACCCCTGATTTTAGCGTTGTAAATCCGTAGACTTACCGCTGTACTAGCGGGAGACAAAATACGGGTAGCATAATAGTAATAAAAAGACAGCAAACACGAGTCTACAAATAAACAAAATTCACAATATAGTGGTTATGTTTGTGCTTTTCTTACTGGCCACCTAACTTTATTGTTGGGATTACAGTGGCTGTATTGATATTTCGCAAAGAACAAGAGCAGGAACAATAATGTCGAGCCGCACTTTCAGGTCTTAGTTCGGTATCCCATAATCCTTAACCTGCCTACGTCAAATATTTACTCGTTTGTTTTTGAAAAAAGAAACATTGAGCTATCTCCTTTGTCCAAAATGGGGTGAATTGAATTCCAGATACAGCATTGTAAGTCCATAGGCTTACCGCTATCATCCCGAATACTGTTCTAAATAACATACAATAGAAAGATAACCCCCAATGTATACAAGCATAGTTACGAATTACACTCAGAAATTTTATAATTGGGCTCGTACATTCTCACTGTACCTTGTAATTTTTAAGTTTATTTTTCTTATATTTGAGACTTGTCTGTGGTTCTAGTGACTTATGATAAAAACTGAAAACAGTGCAAAAATTCACAACCAGTTAAATATTATTTATTCAATTGAGCAAAACCTAAACACATTTTACGATCCTGTTTGCACTTTATTCCCAACCCCTGGTGAGTCAATGATTAACTATGTATCTCCATTAAGAATTTTCTTAAATTCCTTGCGGTGTATGTAACGCAAAAATCAAATCACATAACTTTGTGTTAAAGCAAACAAAAACAAAACAAAACCCATACCTTAGCTTTTATTTGCACAACAAATTGATTGGCTTAATACCAGGTCAGTGAGCATTTCCCTCTAAGCTTGGACTTACCACTTGGATACCTGGGAATAGGACTCAATTATTGACTCTCACTCAGTTTGTGAATGTTTCAAAGCTGCCCAGTAACAATAAATTGGCCAGATCTTCGAGAACAAATGCGGTATCGCATTTTATATGGAAACCCATAATTTCAACAACTGTTGCATCTGTCGTATCCAAAGTGGCCGAGTGAGCCCTTGTATTAAACGGAAGGCCTTATCGGTACTAGATATAACAAATAAAGGTGGTTACTTTATCATCAGTTGATACGACGAAACAACTTACCCAGAAACTGGCATGTAAGATACAAGTTTTTCTATAGTAACGTTTCATGAAGGTTTCTTAAAATATTATTTAGCTGTAGATTTAAGGTTATCTTTACGTAATTTTTATGCTTTGACCAGTTACTTCTGCTGTGTCGTAGTTTGCTTTTTATTCAATATTTTACAGACATCATAATAATTTTTCATACATTAATAACAACTGACTAAATTAAGGTAATGTTCACGTGACCACAAATGAGACACAGGGAAGGTTAGTTTGATTTTGGGACTTATTTTTTGACCGACATCAAACAACCTTGTATATAAATATAAGTGTCACCTCTTGAGATGACTTGACCTACCTCATGGAGTGGACACAAAAGGAGGATAAAACTTGTTCGAGAAAGTTGTTGCTCTACGTAAGGTTTATCCAAGCAAAGCACTGAAATATTTACGAGCTTTCACCACCAGTCTACACGAGTGTTATGAACCACATGAAAAACAAGTACACGAAAATTTAGAAACATTACTTGAATACATTTTATTACAAATTTTAACCTGCTATGAAAAAATGGTTTCGTTGTATTTTTTAATTTTGCACAAGGTCACTTGGTAGTTATTTACTATAGCTGTCCCTAATTTAACAGCAACAAACCAGAGGGAAGGTTGCCATCCCCACCCACGACAAGCAAAATACACAGAGGATTAGTAGCAGTAGGTTTACATTAAAAATGGTGTTTGTGTAAAGCCAGAGTATATGCAATACTAGAAATACACAGGCAATAAACATTCGAATCACAACTAAATTATCAATTTATCATTACAACAATATGTGATAAAGGAAATGGCAACTAAAAAACAAGTTACCCAATTCATTAGTATTACATTTTAAACAGAATTATACCTTGTTTTGTTTTAAATTTTTTTCAAAGCTGCACGAGGGTTATCTGCACTAGTTCTGCCTGTGAAAGGCTATAGGGATGGCAGCTAAATCATCAACACCCACCACCAACTTTTGAGCTACTCTTTTACCAATAAATAGTAATTCTCACTTTAGGTTAAAAGGAAGGCTATGAATCATGAGGTTGGGATTTGAACCTGTGACCCAAAGATTGTGAGTCGAGTGCCCTAAATACCTGGTTATGCTCGTTTCAAGTGTCCAGTATTATTCTCTACAACCCAACCAAGTTGTTTTCTGATTTACCTCCTCAGTTTATATACAAGACTACATACACAGCCTTAATAATATTCATACTGGGAGTCTTTGTTGGCCAACCCATGGATGCAAGTGTCCCACTGGCCTATTTTAAATAATTCTTCTGGGCATAGCTTCCCCACATTACCTTTGTTGCTTGGAATCATTCTTCTATAAGATAGATCCCTATCCATTCAGTCTGCAGGTACGGCACGACAAATGAACATTATATGATACCTACCAGCAGTCAAAGTGCCATCAATTTTGTATAGATTGCCAATACTATTGACGTAGATTTGAATCACACATCAACTGGTCTCCAAGCATGCTTCACTGTAGATACAAGTTGACCCTGATACATCTCTCCTATCAAATAAATAACTATGGCAAGATTTTAATTTCTCTACAAATATATTCTCATCCAACATTGTTCACTGCAGTGTTAGAAATGTATGCCAATTTATGCTAAAATGCGTTACATACGGGTAATTTTCACATTTAAACTTACAGGCCAGTTCAGTTAGATTTTTATTCAGTTATCATGTACTAAATAAATAGCTCATCTCAAGTTACTCAACATTAATTTTGACCACAAGCCTGGGCTTTCTACATCAACTACTTAAGTTAACACAGTACTAGTTTCATTTTCAGGATTTTCACACACTTACTGAAACAAAAGTTTGCCTCAACATGTTGTATGAATCAGTCATATATTTAATACTTACATACATCTGATATGGCATTTCTGCCCTGGGAGCCATAAAATGAATACATCACTATTATACTACTGGGATCAGTACTTACTTTTAGAAGTATTATGCTAATGGTTGATTGGCAGCCAATCACAGTACGAAACATCAAACCTTGACAATATTCAGGTGCATTTTATTTTGACAAAATCGAGGGAAAACAGTCTGTATTTACATGTACATGCATTCTGTTCACTGTTCCCACAATTATTTCTAACACTGTGTATTTTTATATTAAATATGAAAATGTTGGTGGTTTTAAACACAGACAGATCTAATGAAGAAATAAGAGAGGCTGAAAAACCAGAATAGAAATGGTGATTTATTACAAAGGCAACATTTACTTAACACCAGTGACAAATCACACATCAAATCAGGTTTTCTGGAATGCATTAGAGAATTCAGATGGTAAAATTAGGATTGACAATTTTCGTTTTACTGAGAACCAGTTGAAAAAAGGGCCAGTAGTCCACCAGCTGCACCGACAGACATGATGTAATTACTGAGAAAATGTTAAGGAGTAGGAGAAACCTTCTTGATAAAACAGATCACTCCAACACTGTTTTAAATAGTAACAAGTTAGATATGCTAAATAAATAAATTACTTTTTGATGTAACAAACATGTTACTGCACAAAAGTTCCTGATACAATTTGGACTAGAGATGTAATGCCAGTATTTGTACAAATGAATAAAAGACTTATAACCTGAGATTCAGTAACCACTAAATAATTTAAGGACTGCAGAAACTGTAGATGCACCAGAGCTAAGTTTTCACATTCTTTACTCACTGATAATTACTGAGGAATGAAAGGTAAACAAACATGTTAATTCAAACAGGCTTTGTTTTAGCTAAGCATATGTAATTATTACCACTCACACACCTACAATAAACCTTAATAACTGTGACAACTAAAGCAGTCTCTTACTAACATATTTAAAACCAACAAACAGACATTTATGCAGAACAAAATAACAATGAAGTTCATTATAAACTAAAATAATCTCCCGGCTTCTACTGGATAAATTATTAGAAAAAAACAAACAAACAGTTCTTTACTAGAAGTTACACTCTTTAGTTTTGTAGAAATGAAGTGTTGTTTCCAGAAATATTTTTCAATTAGTCTAATTCTTCAGGATACATCCTACAGTTGAGTTGGGTCACACACAAAAATTACAAAAGTTTTTTCTCCATTTCTTGTTCTAAAATTATCATTATGAAAAGCTGACAAAACTGTAGTTTTTTCCAAAAATATTCAAATTATTGAACTGTACAAGCATGGAACAAAGTGAAGCTGGGAAGGTAGTTTAATTTTCTCTGTTCTGATGAACTCTACAAGCTAGAACTTTATATCTCAACACGAGTAACTCTGTGTAGTTGGAACACATTATACACAACCATACAATTACAGTGGTGTCTTGACAGTTTTATTTGCAACCTGTGCCGATATATAAATATTTCAATGTTCACACAGTGCTGTCTATCAAGTTTTAGAAATACTGTAGACATTGTTTACTCAAACAACAAATCTCTATTTTCATCTTACCACATGTAATTCTAGGTAAACGATAACTGTGAAGTTTAGCTTTTGTGAGAATTCCATCAATATAAATATATTATATTACATAGTAATTTTCTTCAAACACATTTTTATTTTTTTAAAATAATAATAGTGGCCTAGTTGAGAGGAAATCATCAATATGATATAGATGTAAATATTACAATGTATATAAAATAATTATTCTCTAGACAACCAAACTATAAAGATAAAAGGATACATTCCAGGTTGGAAAGAAGACAACACATAAAATGAGGCTATAACCACCAACATCAAAAACAGTACATTGTTATAAAATATCGAGAACGTTGTGGCTTCGTAGTCAGCGACTTCATTTTTCTTCCACAAGATCCTAAAATACAAAATAAACTCTTTCAACAGTTTTATGATTACAGAGTATAAAACCTGACAAGTGGTCTTTGAAACATAACGGAACAAAACAAACTTAGAGAACTTTTTTTTGTTTTGAAGAAACATTTTTTCAATTAACGGTATGGAGGTCCTTAAAAAAATAACCTTGGAAGCACTAGATGTTTGAAAGTTTTAACATTAGAACTTTCTAGTACCTGACAAGCAAATGTTAAAAGAACTTAAGTTGTATGCTGCGAAAAATTTTTAAAAACAGTAAATACTGGGATCCCAATGCAACACTAATCAAAAGAAACTGGATTAAAAAAATATATAACATACAAATGGAACAAAATAATCCTATATTATCACAAACAGCAATCAATGACATATACTTTCTGAACTCTCGCGGTAAGTAGAACTTACAATCTAACACTAATTTCACAAAATGTTTCTTTATTACAAAAAATAATTAGAAGTAAATAATTTTTAACATTAATACATGATAACTGTAGTTCTTTAAAATAATAATTCAAAGGAACACTACACAAACTGTGTAAGATTATTTTCATCTGTTAACAGAGGAATCAAACTCAAGTGGAAATGGGGACTTTCTACCCACAAATACCCAGGAATAGTATTGTTATATAATTAGTAAGGTGGGAACTTTCTACCCACAAATACCCAGGAATAGTATTGTTATATAATTAGTAAGGTGGGAACTTTTTACCCACAAGTACCAAGGAATAGTATTGTTATATAATTAGTAAGGTGGGGACTTTTTACCCACAAATATCCAGGAATAGTATTGTCATATAATTAGTAAGGTGGGGACTTTTTACCCACAAATATCCAGGAATAGTATTGTCATATAATTAGTAAGGTGGGGACTTTTTACCCACAAATACCCAGGAATAGTATTGTCATATAATTAGTAAGGTGGGGACTTTTTACCCACAAATACCCAGGAATAGTATTGTCATATAATTAGTAAGGTGGGGACTTTTTACCCACAAATACCCAGAAATAGTATTGTCATATAATTAGTAAGGTGGGGACTTTTTACCCACAAATACCCAGGAATAGTATTGTCATATAATTAGTAAGGTGGGGACTTTTTACCCACAAATACCCAGGAATAGTATTGTTGTATAATTAGTAAGGTGGGGACTTTTTACCCACAAATACCCAGGAATAGTATTGTTGTATAATTAGTAACGTGGGGACTTTCTACCCACAAATACCAAGGAATAGTATTGTCATATAATTAGTAACGTGGGGACTTTTTACCCACAAATACCCAGGAATAGTATTGTTGTATAATTAGTAAGGTGGGGACTTTTTACCCACAAATACCCAGGAATAGTATTGTTGTATAATTAGTAAGGTGGGGACTTTCTACCCACAAATACCAAGGAATAGTATTGTTATATAATTAGTAACGTGGGGACTTTTTACCCACAAATACCCAGGAATAGTATTGTTGTATAATTAGTAAGGTGAGGGACTTTCTACCCACAAATACCAAGGAATAGTATTAAGTTGTTATATAATTAGTAAGGTACAACAACCTTCACCATTGCTCTGATAATATGAATAAAAATATGGAAAATGGAAGTTTTAAAATCAATATTTTAATTTTATTCATATCTGTGACACTTCTCTGTTGTTAACTTTTAAGCATATAAAACACAAAGACTAAATCCAATTGACCTTTCATCTTTCTCTTTCTTTGACATCTTCTTGTCATCAACTAGTTTTTTCATGATTTCACGAGTGACAGCCTCTTCCCTCTTTTGGGCAACTCTAAATAAAATTGATGTATGAACCTTTTTTTACCTTCAACCTGATACTGATTGTTAGAAACAGAGTAATTTTAAAGCCAATATCTAGAAAAAACATTTTATATCAAACACCGTGAAATCACACTGATTAAAAAACATTGTTTTTGACTGACTGACATTTAATATTCAGGTATAATACACAATAAATACCTGAAGAGAACTGGAAACAAACTTATAAACACAAAAATACAAGGTTTCATGAATTATCTGACACATTTTAAAAACTAATAACTTGTAGGAGCATTGCTAGAAGAGAGAGAGAGAAAAATGAAAAACAACAAACGACAATGCCCCAGGAAAAGGCTTAGAATTGGGTTTGGTTTGCCAAATCCAAATCAAACGTGTCAGTGCAACAAAATTACCAATGCATCTACGAGAACGACCCACCAACCAAGAATAGCGCAAATGCTCAGTTTGAAAAATTCCCATCAACTTTTAGGGCGCTAGGTTGCACATCAAAATTTATCTGATGCAATGGATCATTGTGTGCAAGTGGCATTTCTTAAAAGCACACGAGGAAGTACATTAAAACAAGAACTTTATAAGCTGTTTATCAAGCGATATAAAAGTGGAGTGTTCTCTCCATGTTTTTGAAGTTATTAACTTTTAAAGCAGGTCACAATTTATGGACAACCTCTATGTGAAGTGGACATGTAAAAATGTGAATTAATCTTATATCTAGAGGTATGTAAAGATCCAAACATAACAGTTCAGACCTTTTAACCTACTAACACACCCATACAACTAACCACAGTTGAATGTTTCAATCAAATGGCCTTTAACAAGCCCTAAAAATGAATATCATTTGTTTTCCTTACAGTCTAGTTTATTTAAAGTACCATCAACCTAATTAATAACAGTCCCTGTCGCTACTCATTGTGAAAATAGTAAATTTAAGTTATATGCATATATTTAATTTTTGAGCTGGGCCTCGATACAGCTTAGTGGCTGTGGTGCTTGACTTACAACCTGAGGGTTGTGAGCTTGAATCTCCATTGACCAGCACGCTTGTTCTACATGGTTGTTGTCCAGGCTGGCCACACAGGTGTACAAATTATCAAATGACCCCAGATTCGCAAGATTACTCATCACAGAGAAGAAATAATTTCTCCCACAACATTTGACAAAATGACTCGACAGTTTCCATTTCAACTGCTGATCCCAGTGAAACAGTAATTAGGATTTTTTTTTGGAAGTTATCATATGGTGAACCAAGAAGTTTGCGTAGGAGAGGGTGGGGGTAACAGGGGTTCTCAGGTTTTCTAACATTTAAACACAACTTTAATTCAGATTTTGAAAACTGAGTTATGGAGTTCATTCCACAACTGGACCCTACTTTCCAAAAATATATCCTTGAATGAAATTAGGATTAAGCCAGAGCTGGTAAGATTCAAGATTAAAATTTAAGGAAAACACCTGGACAAGATATTTGTCCTAAAACCTTTTCTTATAGCAAAGCCATATTGGGCTATCTACTATGTCCACTTAGGGTAATTGTACCATGATTTCAGTTCAAAGACTTGTGCATAACCCACCATGGACTTATCATAATATTATGGGTAATGGGACAAATTTGCAGAGTACTAACCTTAATTTTTATTATTCCATTATTACTGACAAAGTATTCAAACTGGTGATTAGTCAGTGTTACAACAATTCTTAAGAGTAGGGATAATGTTGATACAATTACAAATTTTACTTTAGTCATCCTTTACGTCAATTCATATCTCATGTATAACTGCACAGATTTTAACATCAAGATGGAGAAATCAATTATAATTCACCCGTAAGATGTATAATAAAATCACCGTCACAATGTTTTTTTACTAGAACTGGAAAAATATTAAAATTCAATAACTGATCAATCATTAATCTCAATGGTCAATTATTCTCATGAGACTTGGAAAGTTCAAATAATAGAAAACACCAATTTTGATCACTTCATTACTTCCATGACACTGAAGAATCCAAAGTATACCGAGAGAAGTCCAATTACAGTTACAATTTGATTTACTTTATTATCAATACATGTTAACAAACTTGCCAACTAAACACAGTTTGTTACTCAATTTTTAATGTTATACAAGTTTCAGTTTCTGAATTTCAAACAGATACATTTAAATAAATCTTCAAACTCCACTTTTCTGTCACATGATGTCTTTTCTCCAAATTCTCCATTTTAGGCTTTGTTTTTCTTTTACAAAAATTCAGAGTGCCAATTAATTAGGAATATTAACTATAAATATTAACAGACCAGAATCTTAAAATAAGTTTGTTACAGTGTAAAAGCTCTTACTTGTCGGTGGTGCACATTTATAACCAATGGAAAAGTCACTCTTTGAACAATATAATTATGATATTTTTATGTCAATATAGTAACTGGTACCATCTCTCAGGAATATCTTCTTGAATGGAGATTGAAGATGGAGCTTTGGCAGTTATCAAATTTTTAATATATTAGATAAAAACTCAAATAAATTACAATAATTCATTGTTTTTACTGTTTGTATTTTAAAATGTATATGTGAAAGCTACACAAAATTTTTTAGACAATCAACTTGGAAAAAATTTAGGGTTAACAAAGATCACTTTCTAAAAATAAATTGCCTAAATTCTGAAGTAAGTTTTAAATTTCTTATTGACATTACACATACTTAACAAAAATAATTAACGTACAAAGGTGAAAAACTTACTAAGTTAAATAAAAAACAAACAAAACAAAAATCACAATGAAGGCTCTTTATGCTAAAAGCCACCACCTCTTAGTAACACTCGCATTGCCTCAATGGTTAGTAGTCTTGGGTTCAAATATGTCAACTTTCATTTTAAATATATGATCATATCTTTCACTATCATTAGAAATTAAGTTAGGGATCTGAAGTTAGCATTAAAAGATGGAACCTGTACAGCATGAAGTCACCTCAACTTTTAACTTCAACTGAACACTTCTAACACCATCTATTAAAGAAATTCTAAACTAAGATTCTTAATAAACCTAAAAACAGTTTAGAAACAGTTCAAGAAAAATGCTTAGCAAGAGAAAGAAAGAGGAAATGGACAAAACAACAAAATGAAGAAAGGTCAGGATAAAAAAGTAGAGGACAAACTTCTGACATGGTCATACAAAGAAACAAAATGAAGACAAAGGAGAGACACGATCAAACAAAGAAACAAAATGAAGACAAATGACTGACACGGTCAAACAAAGAAACAAAATGAAGACAAACGACTGATATGGTCAAAGAAAAACAAAATGAAGATAAAAGACTGACACGATCAAACAAAGAAACAAAATGAAGACAAACAACTGACATGGTCAAACAAAGAAACAAAATGAAAACAAACTTGCTGAAAAGTTTATAAAATTAAGTTTCTCTCATAGCTTATATCAAATTAAAGTTACAAGAAAAACACAAACAAGAGGCATCACCGTGGCTGGTAATGTACGCAACAGCCACGAAGCCATACGTTCAAATTAACGAGTTGAGCAGAATACAAAAACATGCACATAATTAATATTGTTATTCTATTATCTATCATTCTACTTCTCTCAGTCTTAATATCAATGCACTACTTTTGACATCAGGAAGAGAGAAAACTGATTTACAATACATCCCAAGAATGCATGCAGTCACTGAAACATTTCAACAGAACACCATTAACTTCAGTACAAATGTAGCCACCACTGTTTCCCAACTTCAGATGTTATAGTGTGATGTAAAAGCCTTCATCTCAGATATATGAAATGATATAAACATACAATGAAAGTTTTTTGTTTTTGTTTCCAACAAATCAGTTCAATATGGCTTCCAGTCCAGTGAAGACTCCCACAGAAGTTGAAACATAGTGGTGAAAGCTTAGCAAGGTGTCGTTAGAAGAAAAAACGTTTGTGAATGTGCTCCACCATTACAGTTCTGATCTTTTTTATTTTTTAAAACATGTGAAAAGCTTGATTTATCATCTGGTATTTTGTTTGATTTACAATGTTGCAGTATGGCTTAAAATGGATGTCACATAACAAGATGAGGTTGGCTTAAATCACTTTGCCACCAAATCTGCATGGGCTTCAATCTTATGATGAACATTTTTACCATCAAACCAGAACCTTTGGAGTAACATTATAAAGACCACACAGCTAAAAAAGGGTAAACAGATTTGGCAATGGGTTTCAATCTTATGATGAACATTTTTACCATCAAACCAGAACCTTTGGAGTAACATTATAAAGACCACACAGATAAAAAAGGGTAAACAGATTTGGCAATGGGCTTGAATCTTATGATGAACATTTTTACCATCAAACCAGAACCTTTGGAGTAACATTATAAAGACCACACATAAAAAAGGGTAAACAGATTTGGCAATGGGCTTGAATCTTATGATGAACATTTTTACCATCAAACCAGAACCTTTGGAGTAACATTATAAAGACCACACAGATAAAAAAGGGGTAAACAGATTTGGCAATGGGCTTCAATCTTATGATGAACATTTTTACCATCAAACCAGAACCTTTGGAGTAACATTATAAAGACCACACAGCTAAAAAAGGGTAAACAGATTTGGCAATGGGCTTCAATCTTATGATGAACATTTTTACCATCAAACCAGAACCTTTGGAGTAACATTATAAAGACCACACAGCTAAAAAAGGGTAAACAGATTTGGCAATGGGCTTCAATCTTATGATGAACATTTTTACCATCAAACCAGAACCTTTGGAGTAACATTATAAAGACCACACAGCTAAAAGAGGGTAAACAGATTTGGCAATGGGCTCCAGTCTCATGATTAGCACTTTAATCACCAAACCAGAATCTTTAGTACTTTATAAAAGTAATTATCACTGAATTATAACAGTTATAAATATTACATGATGTTTCTCAAATTAAAATTCAGTTTTATAAAATAAAAAAATCAGTAACTAATGTAAGGATTTTTAATTATTTCTTTAAAACTACTTACAAACAATGAAATATTTTTGAATTTATAAATGCTGTAAATTAATACAACTTCATTTTGAAATTTAAACAGAGAGAGAAAGAGAGAAGCTTTGATAGGTCTCAAGATTTGTTACATGAAAATTGGAATAAATGTGCACATATGTGGTTATTCAAAACAAGGATTCACTCTCAGAATTTGAAATTATTTAATTCTAACTGAAAGGGATTTTCATGAGGCTTTCCGGAATGGCTCTACATGGAACTTTATAAGCACATATAAATGGTCATTCAAAACAAGAACGTATAATTATTACTCGAGAATTTTCCGAGATAATTTACTAATTTAATCTACTTTGCATGGCATAATACTGTCTGAAGAATTACAATACTTTGCTATGCTACTTCTAAACATAAATGTTTTGTTTTTATGTATGAACCCTGAGAAAAGAACTTCACTTAAACCCAGCCAATATATTATCTTTATCACTTTTAACCACTGTTTCCCCACCGCCACATACTGGTGGCTAGAGGAACCATGTTTTGTTAGGAAAGCTCAAACATAATTACAGAAGAAAAAAAGAGAGTTGGAGACAACAATAGCCTCATAAAACTATCACTCTGCTCTCAAATATTTGTTTTTTTTTATTTTGGCTTCTGTGTTTACTCACCCCTAACAAGAATATTTTAATTTAAAAAATAATATATTAAAAAAAGGTAAAGAAAAAAATGATTTTTATGTGGAGAGGAAAGGGACAATGGAAACTGCTGAGTTGGAGGGAGATGCTGCTATTTAAAGTGTGGAAAACACGGTCTTATAACCAACCAGTATATATCACTTATATCCAACCGATACGTCATTTCCTTATGCTATATACTAAAAATAATTTCATATTCGTTGATCATACATGATACATTTTTTACTTAAAATGTAACAAAAATTTGTGACTACTTTAGGGTCTGAGCTGGAATAATTCAATAATGCCAAACAAATAATTTTCATGATATAAATACAACACATTTTAATAATACATGCAATTAAACTGTCTGTGAAATATTCTTCAATGTTTTCCCTTTATTAAAAAAAACAACTTTGAATATTTGAAAAAATATGTAAAATCTAATCAAACTATTAAAATGTTATCGTAAGATCTGCTCAGTGTGAATTGGGAACATTATCAGTGCTTAGTAATTTAAATATTATAAAAATTACATTGGTACATAAACTAATGAGAAAATTTACCTTGAAACCTTTTAAGGGTCAAATAAATAAATGCACAATGGACCAAATCTCTACTAATTGTCCAGTCTTTTTTAACCAAATTTACATAAATACCAAAATGTATGGTGTTCTTATTTATCACATACTCACTTATGTTTCAACACAAACTTGACATTTTTGTAAGCAAAAGCTACAAGCCATGTGCTCACAAGCGTTACAACAACAAACAAAATGGCTGACTGATAAGGATCCATTTGGTGAATTCTCCAGAAGAGCCCTAAAAAATAAGAAAATTGCTTGATCCCAAGTATAAACAACAACAAAAATTTAAAAACTATTGCACTTTTTTAAACATTAAAGTAACCCAGTTATTTCAAGTCAGTAAATCTGACTGAAGTTAAAGGTTACATGACAAACTTTCTTAAACAGACAGGCAAACTTATCAACTATGACTTTCAAGCCATTGATAAGACCATGAGGTACAGGTACACTTCCCCATACGACACCTAAAAACCTTGAAACCTATTCATTAACCTGTTCAGTGCCTAAGATTAAATAACTCATCCAAGCTGATTAGTGCTACGGACGAGTTGATTCGTTCTCAATAATACCTAACTTTAACGCTAGATATCAGCACCATACATGTATTTGACCTACTTACAAATTGTTTCACTTTTGATCCAAAATGGCATCACAAAAAAATTACAAAATGAAGTAGCATTGGAGTTGTATTTTGAACTTGGTTCGGAGTTGCCGTAAAAGCTGAAACACTTGGCAGTCAACAGGTTAAACAAATGTAAACAAAGTAACATTCTCATCACTGTAACCACAGGTACACCACCCACCAAACATATTACACATCCACATTCGGACGTTGTTAAAACCACATTCACCATAAGTTTTCAATTTGTTTCAGATATAAAAACTTTCACTTGATTCTTTTGGCAGTTTTATTGACATTATGTCACACACAAACAACTTACAACACTCTTTACTACACTCTTTATTACATTTCCACATCTGTCCACAATTTTCCTTAAATGACAAACACAATCTACGTTTACATATTTCTGCAATGCCATACAAACATCTCACAATCAGATATTGGCTTCATAAAATAAAACACGACTTACAATCAACACAGATGTAAAAGTTGTTTTTAAGAGTAATTTTCAGAATTAGTATGTTAATATATAAGCTGCCAGTTTGTAGTTACTTGCAACATTCATTATAATTTTCAATGTTAGACTGGCTGAAAAATATACTGTTTTTTGATTCAGTAATGCTGTCACGTCTCATACTGCTAATGACAGAACCTGTTCTATTTGGAGGCACGTATCCAAAACATCATGCAAGTTTTGTAACAAACAAACAAAAAAGGATGATTAGGCCACACCTTATCATCAGATTATTCTTAGTACAAGTATGATGTCTCTGTTGAATGTTCAATATTCATTTCCATTTGTTAGAATGCTTTGTTTGTTGATTCTTTGTTTTTCATACATGGTGTTCAGAAAGTCACTGTGCAGTCTTATAATCAGCATTCATTCAGTCAATTTCAAGCCAGCAACTGATAGCAGTGTTTAGAAACAAAATAAGAAGGATCCAGGCCTGTAATGATGCCAACAGGGGTCACTTTCAACATTGTTTATAATTGTCTTTCATATTTACCTCCTGTATTCTATATTGAAACATGTCTGTTAATAAATATCCAAGTACACAGTGACTTTTGGAACAGAGCAATAGAGGTTAATTCAGAAGTTTTATGACACTGAGTTGCAGCCAAAAACAAAATAAAATTTACTGAGTAGTGTTTCACTTAAGCCTTAATTTACTTTTCTCTACTGAGCTTAATGCTTAAATTAAACAAAGAAACCTTCTATAACTAACATTATACATTAAAATGTTTTAACTGGTGAATGAATAAATATCATTGTAGTTTTTTAACACATAAAACTACCTACCTAGCCTTAAACCATGAGGAAAACTAAACGTTTGTTACTACCAAATATCTCTCACTCTTTTGTACAGCTGAAGGTGTTGAAAATTTGTAATTGAATATCTGCACTATGTTTTCTACTTCTTAACCTGGAATACAGTGAAAAGTTTCAAGAGCACTGTTTAAATCTTTTTCAGAGTGCACACATACTTATGTTGACAATAACGTTTCATTTTTGTTGCCAGTTTTTGGTAAAAATGTGTTGAGACTGATGAAATATGTGAAAAATGAATTTTATAGACACGGACAAGTTTTAGTTAAATAATATAATTTTCCTTAACGATTCAATAACTTCCTGTCCTTTCTGATGACCTTTTACACTAGCATATATAACAGAAAATAGAACAGAGATGTTACTAACACAACAATAACATCTAAATAACTGATTGTGTTGTTTGTTCTCCAGTGGTTTTTCAATAATAAGCAAAATAATAGGTTTCTACTTCAGCTAAGTGCACGTGTGCCTGAGGTTAATAAACAAAACGGCCTGATTTTAGTTTTCCTTTCCTTCGATTGGTTAGAATGCATTTCAGTAGCTACTTGATCATAAACCACAGAACTTTCACCTCCAACTATTATAAACACTTAAGTAGATATCTTAATTCTCAGGAACACCATTCAGATTACTGTTGTGACAGCTGATTAATTTGTTGTCTTTCAAACACTTCAGTACATACCAGAGAGATTTTCACATTTTTATGGAACACTTCCTATACAAACATGGCACCTCAAACACAGAAAACCGATTTAAAGTTCCTATCTTACAAACAGCCACATATTTTAAAGAAAAATAGAAAATACACGAACGCTATAATAATTAAATAAATGGAAAAGAAACAATGGGTGGTACAAGTGATGAAACACCATTTAACCTGTTGACTGCCAAGTGTTTCAGCTCTTACGGCAACTCCGTACCAAGTTCAAAATACAACTCTAATGCTTCTTCATTTTGTAACCTTTTCGTGACGCCATTTTGGATCGAAAGTGAAACAATTTGTAAGTAGGTGAAATGCATGTATGGTGCTAACATCTAGCGTTGAAGTTAGGTGTTATTGAGAACGAATTAACTCGTCCATGGCACTGTGTTACTGATTGGCCTGGATGTGTTATCTCATCTACGGCATTGAACAGGTTAAATAACATCATAACAACACTTTCAATCAAACACTTGCACACTCTGGAGCATCACACAGTTTTAACAGCCGTTTTTAACACTACTAGAAAACTTTGTGCCATATCTGCTTTTTGTTTTTTTAGCAGCTTCTATTTTCCATCTATGTTTTTTAGATAAACATAAAACAAATTATAATTATCTTTATTCTCACAAAATCCTTATATTTGTCAAATGTTAGTACAGCCGGATAGTTAGTATAACTATAATATTAAAACAATGACGAAACTATTATATATTGTTAGATACAAATTAAGGAGACACAAAAATTCAGACATAACAAGCAGTTTTATTACTTAACAAATATTGTAATACCAAACAGTTGTGTGTATTAACCCCAATGAGGCCACAAAAGTGAAATGTTGGTTAAAATATAAATGATAAATAGAATTTTACAAATCTGAAGCGTAAGGGTAATTATTTTAAATATTTTATCAAAAAGTAAATTAATCTTTCATTGTTTCTAACCACTTAACAATGCATAACCATATAGTATAGTTTACTTTCAGGTGTCATTGTTGTGTTCAAACTTCCCGTTTCTTAATAAACTGTTGTTTGTATGTTTATCACTTAACAGGAACTAAATGTCTATAACAGAATGAAAATCCAAATTAATGACCTCAACTGGCACACCAATTAGAAATTGCATTAGCACTTCAACTCAGAGATACCTTCTTAGAGTGACAAGTGATGTCGCAGAAAAGAAACTTTCTGCTTCTGAAAACACTTTTCTGAAGCACTCAGTCCAGAAGTCACTGGAATCAATAAGAGCAGAAAAACTAGATGTTTTAAAGTAGGGAAAAGAGTATTTTATTCTGGTTTCATACTTTTATATACACAAACTTTTGTGTTGGGTGTGTAAAAGTAAGTCCTACACACCCAACTGTAATAAAATTTTGAGAGGCTTCTGTACAATTCAAAACGAGTATTTTTAATTGAATTATGATTAGAAAGCATTCTCTCCACACATTAGAGAGACCATGTTCATAGTTTCAACTTCCATGTTGCAGTTAAAAGCTGGTTCAGCTAAAAACAAACAAACGTATATATATACTTATGTACAGATGAAACTGACTTGTTCATGTTTTATCTTTCATATTTTTTACTAAGTATACATAAGAGTTATAGAATCATTCATCTCAACTGTTTAACACTAAAGTTTGGATTAAAGCTAATAAATGTCAAACTTTTTTCAGGTTTATTTAATTAAGATAACCTACATACACTTACTCCCACATGTACAAAAGCATCAAAAGACTGACTTAAAAATAAGTGGCTGAAAAATTCATTCGGAAAAAGTGATAATGAAAAAATATGAAAACCCAAAGAAAATTCTGTGTATCAGAAAAACGGAATGATGTATGGCATTCAGCATTAACTGCCCTGTTCAGACAAATAATGAAACACATGCTGGTCTGAAGTTTGAACTTCAATATTACAGAAATCCTCTATTAAATCTGTAGATATACTAGGAGTAATGGAATGATATATGACAATTACTGATGGAGTTTTTTTGTTTTCTTTAATGACTAAAACTACACCACATCTGGCAATAACATGATTATAGAAGGAATTAATTGGACTTTTAATGTGATCAAATAATATAGAATATATTTGTTCCAGAACTATTAGGTTGGGGAATAACAATCAGTGATGTCGAGAAACCCACTTGTTGAGAACTTTTATATGCAAAAACGGCTGTTCTGGGCCCAGAAAACACTTCAAATAGAAGGTCGAAACGTTGTTCGCTCTTCTATTTGAAGTGTTTTCTGGGCCCAGAACAGCCATTTTTGCATATATTAGGTTGGGGAGTTTCAGTGATTTTTAAATAATGAAAATAAATTCACATACCACAGTCACAAATTAGTGTATATGCACTAAGTTCAATTATATATCAGGTCATCCCATAAGTAATGTCTGAAAATTTAATATAGAAAGTGCATCTTCATCTCTATCTTTACAGAAGGCTTTACTGACTAAAATATGTAGTAGGACATGTATAAAAATGTTTGGACAAATAAAAGAGACTAACTGAACTTCACGTTTCAAAATCATCAATCAATAAACCCTTATAAAAATGGATATGTCTGAAGAGCACATCAGGCATATAATGTTTTACAAGTTTAAAAAAGGCAATAGTGCAGTAGAAACTGCACGAAAAATTCAAGGTGTGAATGGTACAGTCTCTCTCAATGAAAGAAAATGTCAAAGGTGGTTTCAGAAGTTCACATCAGGTGACCACAGATTAAGTGATGTGCCACGTTCAGGACATCCTGTTGAGTTTAATGATGACTTGCTGCTGGCTGCACTTGATGAAGATTGTGCTGTAACAGTTGAAGAACTTGGAATAGAAGCTTATTTCAATCTATCCAACAGTTCACTGTCATCTGTAACGGCTTGGAAAGGTGTCAAAACTTGGAAAAAAAAGTTTCCCAAGATTTGACAGAAGCCAACCATAGAGCAAGCATGGACATTTGCACTCTTGTGAACATAACTCTCTTTTCTTGGACAGGTTAGTGACTCGAGATGAAAAATGGATACATTATAAAAATGACAAGCAATGCACACAATAGCTCAATGCAGGTAAACTGGTTAAAGCACAGCCCAAAATGAACCTCCACCCGAGAAAAGTTTTGTTAAATGTTTGGTGGGATAGTATTGGTGTTATTCACTCTGAGTTGCTGCCACTCAATGTAACGATTACATCAGACTTCTATTGTCAACAGTTAGAGTGCTTGAATGTTGCACTGAAAGAAAAGAGGTCTGCTTTGATCAACTGTAAAGGTGTTGTGTTACACCAGGATATTGCATGGCCCCACAGACCAAGGATCACATCTGTAAAGATTGAAGAGTTAGACTGGGAAAAACTTCCACATACTCCTTATTCTTCAGACCTTGGTCCATCCAACTAACATCTATTCCAAAGTGTAAAGAACAATTTTGATAGAAAAGAGCTTGTAACATATGATGTCAAAACTACCCTCTATACATTCTTTTCCTCTAGCTCCCAAGAATTTTGTATAAGTGGTGTTCAGAAGCTTGTGAATCATTGACAGGAAGTAATTAATGATAATGGAACATACATTTATTGTTAAATAACATTAAAAGTGTTTGAAATCCTTTCTCTTTTTCTCAACATAAAATTGAGCATTACTCAAGGGATGACCTGATAGTTCATAATTAATTATAAACTGTTCCTCATGATGACAAAAACTGCACCTACAAACCAACCTTTCACTCCATCTAAATATTCCACAAGCAAAATGACATCAGTGACTAACATCAACTAACTGCTTTACCTGGTAACATCATGTCAAAGCAAGACAAACTGTACGCCCAACAAAGTCGTTTTTGTCATAGACTGTTGAAGCACACATTCTTTTGATGTAGCCACATCCAACATGATGTATAGCAAATTGTTCTCAGGACAACACAGTTTGTTTACAGCTAATGATATCACATAGAGCAAGTAGTTGCCACAACAACATACAAGACATTTACATTCACTATTCGTCATTTTTTTACTTCTATTGACTCCATTTGAGCACACATATCGAAGTATCAGATTTTATATTATGTAACGTGCACTATAAAGTTTACTGTATGCCCTTGTTTATACAAATTCAGTAATTAAAAATATTTAAATGATTTTAAAGTTTATGTAAAATTAAACAAGAGCACAAAGAAAAAGACCTTTATTTCATATACTGCTGATCCATATTAGTCAAGTTTATTTGAACCAACAACCTTATTTCTGGTTTTAAAATTCACTTGCTGATTGGGTTTAGTGATAATCGTGATGTTTATGAAACCGATTTACAACTTATAGAAGTACAATTCCCTTGCAAAAATTACGAAAATTCAACATGTATTAGAACTGTAGACAACTTTCATTTGTTTTCTTTGGTTTAAGAGTAATTAATATTTTCTTCAAGTGAAACTTCTATATTCACAACTGAGATTTTGCACTCAAAATATTTCTGTGATTAGGAACTATAATGCTCTGAAATATATTTAAATTTAAATATTTACGTATTTTGTTAATTCTAACCTATGTTCTGTCTGTTCTAATTCAGTTAATAATTAACTGATACCGTACGAGAAGAATACGTTACGCTCTTCATATTTAGAAATGTATGACATTAATAATTTCTAATAATATTACGCTATATTATCTAATACTGGTACTATTAGTGTTTGGTCTACGACTAAACCTCTTAAACTATCCATTATAATAGCACCAACAGGAGAACTTAGCTTTTTGTGCTATTTTTAAACGTAAATTTTACTACTCTTACGAATTTTGCAATTAACAACCGCAAACTTAGTATTTTATTTGTGTCATATTTACTTACAAATAGGGATGGCCGACACTATAAATGCGTTGCCATAAAACAGAGCTGAAGACTTAGTCGAAACATTTCGACTAAAATCTTGCAATAAAAGTTCTTCCTCCTTCGTAAGAGCCTTCTTACCACCTGCCATATTCTGTGAAAAGAAAGAGGTATTGATGACGTTGCTAAACTATCCAGTAGGTTTGCGCGAAATTCAACAACCATGTATGACTTAATAATAAAAAAAAACAACCAAAATGTCTGGGTAAAATTATATGGGAGTTATTCCAAAATACTTGATATACACACACAACAAATACATTAATTTTACTATCGATCATTCGGGTTTTTTTTCATTTTTATTCTCAATACACTTATGGCAAAAAAACAAAATCAAAATATGTCTGAACCCATTTATGATTTTAATCAAATTAATAAGCCTAAAATTTTATATCGAACCGATTCAAACAGCACAATTAGCCACTAAATAGCTTCAAATAATAGCTTTGTTTGTTTTTGAATTTCGCACAAAGCTACTCGAGGGCTATCTGTGCTAGCCGTCCATAATTTAGCAGTGTAAGACTAGAAGGAAGGCAGCTAGTCATCATCACCCACCGCCAACTCTTGGGCTACTCTTTTACCAACGAATAGTGGGATTGATCGTTACATTATAACGCCCCCACTGTTGGAAGGGCGAGCATGTTTGGTCAAACCCTCAACCTTCAGATTACGAAGCGCACACCTTAACGCGCTAGACCATGCCAGGCCCTGTATATTAGGTTTTGATGTTAATTGTCATTTGGTTTAACTTTATTACATACTTAAAATAGGTTTAATTTACAACTTTACATACTAAGACTAAGTTAACATTAATCCTAATACCAGCTGCCTCAATGTTTTCTTGATTTTCAGAAATTTAACTTTTTTTATGTCACCCCTCCATTACTCCCGATAAATTGTTAAATTCCCCCCAGTTTGGGAATCACTGACTAAGCGATAGTTCGTTGGTTTAATCGGTAGGCCTAAGTATACGTGCTAGTATCGTGGTAACAAGATTACTCTGGGATTGCATGTTAATAGCTTTCAGGTTCACGTAATCAGAGATTACCAATTTGCAAATTGAACAGTCCACATAAGTGGTTGCAAAATTCATCCTCCTCCTATCGGATGTAAAAAAATCTACGCCCCTGCTGCCCAACTTTCTTTTAAAGTAGGGGAGGTAAAAAAAAAGAGTTCTGTCATTCTAACATAACTGGAAGAAAAAGGAGGAGGGGTCATACTTCTCTCTTATTTGTTAGATTTCTACGGTTTTCAGTATTTTGCTACGACCACTAACAAGCTGTTAATTATTAAATTTATGGACTGAGGCAAAATTAGATTTAAGCAAAGTTACATTCCACAACGATCTTGAAGTACGTTCAGTTTAAATTTCGCGCAGAGCTACTCGAGGGTTACAACAGAGATCAAGGAAAGCTTATATAGCAAATTATTCTTGCAATTTGATGAATCGTGTGACGTAGCCAGTTGTGCTGATCTCCTTGGGTTCGTTCGTTACGTCCACCAAGACAAGATCAAAGAAGATTTCCTATTATGCGAAGATCTGTTGACAACCACGAGGGGAGAAGATATCTTCAATATCATCAACAATTTCTTTACCACGAATGGATTGGATTGGAACAGCGTTCAACAGGTAGGGAGAGATGTTTATATAAAGTCTAGATTAGTATAAATATAATGAATTACATGGCATATAGTCATACAGTTTTATTTATTGTACAAGTAGCTGTAGTGTAGCTAATATTTTATACATAATTCACAAAACAGTATCGTGCCTGTCGTACTGAAATACTAAAGTACCAAAATAAATTAAATTAAATTAAAACCATATAATTATAACGCCAAAGATAAGTAAGAATGACTAACTGACGCAATCTATAACAGTTTTTCGTTTTTAATCTAGGTCTCCGTCGATGGAGCACCGTCGATGATGGGTCGTAATCGTAGATTACGGGGCCTCATACAAGCTGGGAATCCAGAAATTTCTGTAGATCATTGCATCATTCATCGGTACTCTCTTGGATCAAAAAGCCTGCCTGGTAATCTGAAATTAGTGTTTGAAGATGTGTTGAAAATCGTCAATTTCATCAAGTCCAGGGATGTGAATTCGCGCATATTCATGGAGCTGTGCAAGGAAATGGGAGAGCAGTATCATGTTCTGCTGTACCACACCGATGTTCGCTGGTTGTCACGAGGCAAGGTTGTACGTCGAGTCATTGAGCTCTGAACGGGTCTTCAGGAATTTCTGAAACAAGAAGAATCTCCTTTTGCTCCCAAGTTCACTGATAAGGAGTGGCTTGCTCGACTTTGTTACTTGGCTGACATATTTGCTGAGCTAAAAGTGATAATCTGCAACTCCAGGGCCAAAACACGACTGTCATTGATGCCCATCACACTGTGACTGAATTTCTGGGAAAACTGGGACTCTGGATTCGACGCTTGGAGAAAGTAGTGATCGCTCAGTTTCCAACCCCAGACCAGTTTGTTGAAGAGAATAGTTATGATACTGGATCACTTTTACAGATCATCAACAAAGAGACGAGCGACCATTTGAAGGGGCTTGAAACAAGCATGTAGCACTACTTTCCAGAGAGTGACCTAAAAACAGCCAGTCTTCAGTGGATCATTCATCCCTTTTCTGTACCTGATGAGGCCATTCATGATAATGATTTCCCTGCAAAGGAGGAGTGGATCACAATGCGAGCAAATGAAGCCTTGAAAGTCAAATTCCAAAACCAAAATGCATATTCCTTTTGGATTTCACAACTAGCTAACTCGCCAATTCTGTCCAAGAGAGCCATGAAGATGTTGGTATCATTCTCAATAACGTATCTGTGCGAGAAGGGGTTCTCAACCGTGATGGGGATGAAAACAAAAAAGAGGACTCGCTTGAATGTTGAAAACGATGCCAGGCTGGCACTTTCAACCACAAAGCCAAGAATTCCTAAACTAGCTTCAAGTATGCAACTCCATCCATCCCACTGATGTTCTTGAGATCTTTGGCAATATTCATTAGAAATGCACAATGATCAAATACAATAATTAAAAGTGTAATTCAGTGTAAATAAATTATACAAATAAATTGTAAATAAATAAAGTGCAATATATCTCTAGTTTAATTTAGCCATATATATCAAATGTTGAAAACATTTTGTGAAAGGGGTAACATGCTTAATGTGGCATGTTAAATTGGGTAACAAACTGAAAAAGTTTGGGAACCACTGGCTTAGATCGAAAAGCTTAGAAGCACGCCTATATAAAATATGTACATTTCGGCTACTGAAAAAAGCTACATCTCGGCCTAATTATGTAATTCGATTGGTAAGAACACGAGAATCACAAGAACAAACACATAATTTGTAGACCTGTGTTGCAATAAAACAATTCAACAGACCAAACTGCAGGGGAGATAACTGTATGCACCATCAACTCACTTAAAATGAAGGGGGATGTAAACCCACCATGATCTACGCCCACTGTTAGGCAGTATAAATATTTGTTCACATTAGCCAAATTTTTAACTGGTCTTCAGAACTTGTTAAATATAAAATTAAAAGTGTGGTTTTCGCAGTCAGTAATAAGACAGAACATATCAACAATTTTCATATTTATTTCATGATTTATTTGTTTCATTGTCACGGTCCATGGAAGCATGTCACACGAGAGTATATCATGTGTACTCTATGTCTTTACCCTTCCACCATCTTTTGTGATGCGGAAATTTTCTTGTTGTCGTTTCCGCGCAATTTTGAAGATGAAGATGCTTAACCCAGAAAACCGTTAAAGTTTCGTGTTTCTAGCGTGACCACGTGTCCTTTTCTTGATGTACACATTTATTGTGCAAAAGTGTTGTAACAAGAGAATATTTTGTTATTCTTTCAATTTTATGGGGGCCATCACAGAATGTAAATTTCAATACTGTGGAAATGCTTCACTGATCTCTGTTATGTGACAAGGTGCGAACAATATATCATTCTTATATATTTTAAAATGGCTGGTATGGATAGAAAAAACACCAACAGAAGAGCGAACAACGTTTCAACCTTCTTCAGGTTCGCAAAGAAAGAAAAAGGTGACTGACCGGTAGCTGACCACATGTTTGAATGGGGTTGTGTAATTGAGTGTAGGAATGTAGAGGGCGCGCTTAGATATTTGATAATTCATATTGGTATAAATGTGCTCCTTTGTTTTCATTTATTTGGGGCTTGAGTTGTTGTATAAGTAAGACTTCTTTAATTTTACACATTTATTTTTGTTTATTTAGTATTTGGGTGTTTTCTATGGTTATGTTTTTTATATGCAAAAAACGGCTCTTTTTCGAAACGTTGTTCGCTCTTGTATTTGAAGTGTTTTCTGAGCCCAAAAGAGCCGTTTTTTGCATATAAAATTCTCAACAAGTAGGTTTCTCGACATCACTATGGTTATGTTTATTTTGCAATGTTCGAAAACGTGTGAATTTTATTTTTTTTCTTTGAATCTGGTTTCCATTTTTCTACTTGTTTCGCCAGTATAAAGTCGTGGCAGTTATCACATTGTCTGTTATAAATAATGTTGATGTGGTGTTTGTCAGTGTAGTTTTTACAAAGTATAGACCTCAGTTTTGTGCCTGGGTTTTGAAAAAATTTGGTATTAACTGGAATGTCACATTTTGTTACTAGTTTCTGCCAACAATGTGATAACTGTCACTTCTTTATGGAAGTAGAGAACTGTCAGTAGAATAGTGTTTTTCGTATAGCAAAGCCACAAAGGACTATCTGCCTAGACCACCGAGGGGAATCGAACCCCTGATTTTAGCATTGTAAATTCGGAGTTTTACCGCTGTACTGGCGGGGGGCAGTAGAACAGAGTTCGCATGAAAGTTTTGTGTGCGTTCAATTTTAATAAATTTTATATTTGTCGGAGTTACGAAATTATTCTAATAATACACAATTGTTCCGACATCCGAAATTCTTAACAATCGGCAACAAAACTTTAAAAAAATATTTTGTTTTCGAAGTGTTAATTTTATATAATCTTGTAGTAAATTAAAACAATTACAAAATTAATGAACTTTATAAAAAGCGCTTATTTTAGTGCTACAACTATCACATTCTGTGCATCACCAGGTGCCACAAGCGATCTTTATTTTCTTGTTGAATTTTAGGTTTTAAGCCACAAAATGGGTAACCTGTTTTGTATCCATCCCCGTTGTGAGTGTTAGTGAATATTAGGTTTGTTTTCAAGTGCACCACTCGCTATCTGCACCGTACCTTTCCTCGCCATCGAATTTTATAGTTAGAAGTTTTTTCTCTGATCTGTCGAAGCATACCGAATATTATTTACATACCAAATTATCAGTTAAGATCCAGCGATAACTGTAATCTTTATTTCCACATGAAATTTTTTTTCAATCAATATAAAACCTGTTTTACAAAAAAAAAAAAAAAATTTTTGTTACGTATTGGGCACGATTGCTCGAAGTATCAAAACAGACATTAAATGAGAACAATTTTCCAGTGTATTTAAAATAGTTTTTATCAGATTATACAAGTGCACGTGTGGTATTCTCAGGTTCAACTCTCTTTGAGTAGTCAGACAAAATTCACAAGGTAACAAGAGGAACGCTATTACGATTAAGTTGAATTATTTTGGTTCTATGAGAATTCAAAGTAAAAAAAAAGTTGATTACAAGGTTAACAGTGAAATTATCCCCTCATAATTTAAAAGAACGAATGTTCCTCTTATTTTCCTGCACGGGGTACTTGTACTATCTTCATTTTAAATAATAATAACAAAACAAGAAGGGATGTAATCTCCAGGTATCACCTTTACATACTATATCCTACTACGTGGATGGCCCCAAATAGTAAGAAACTGTAGCAAAAGGAACATACCGACTTCACTCACTCTGGAGTAAAGTCAAATGGTACAACAGATCCAAGTGTACTACTTTGTGGGGAGGTCCAATCAGAGACATAACTCCGCTGTTTTACGGGATAGTTGTTAATGTATTCTACTTTGCCTGGTTAGAGGATTGATACACGACTGTCACATGGAACGTATATACTCCCATCCTTTTAAATCAATTTTCTGATTGAGCAGTTACAGAAAGTAAACAGTAAAGAGTTTCGGCATTTTACATCAGATATATTGCTTACTTGCTGAAGAGTCCAGTTACCATTAAAGCAATTTTAATTACGTGTACTTTCTGATTTTTCAAAATGCAATCAATTCGTTTTAACGTCATACAAGAATGTACTCAGCCTTCTTCCAAATAATCGTCTTTTCTCCGACAAGTTGTGATAATTGCAGCGATATTTTAATTGGATGATCAATCATTTAAAAAAGGGAATATTGAAATAATTAACATTACTCATTATCGAATCACCAAGGTTTTCTTCGTGACTTTTCTTCACCTCAGAAGCATCAAATCAAAGTAAAACTTCGTGTCAACATATCAAAATTAAACGTTTTAAAACTTTCCTAATTTTTAATAACCAAAATTAACTATGATAAAACGTCCATGTGAGCTAAGCAAATGTGTGCAACTCTGAAGCAACTTTTATTCCAGAGACTGTGCAATATGTAAATATACAGTTAACCAAATAGAAATTACAAATCGCATACATTGTACCTCATACATATATATATACACACACACATACACCCTTATAAGTGCTAATTATCGCTCGTAAAAAATAAAAACGTTTTGCCTATTTTAAATTTTCATTTTCCGACCAGTCGTACATGGCCAGAAGATACGTTTTTGTAATACACAGCCATGCCAAAAAGCTTCAGTGCATGAGACCTGGAAATCAGGATTTCACCACACAATCGGAGACAGAACCATCTTTCTTGCCAGTAAGCTTGTCCTAGAATTTTGGACTTCAACCCCAACAGCCGAGTTAAAAACTAACCTTTCCCACCGATAACCTTGTCAACAATTTCATATTCCTGCGCCACTTAATAATTAGTTTCGTCATCAAAAACTAGTCCTGTGGGTGCTGCCAGATTGTGTCACCTCTACCAACATCACTTATCAGTTTTTCTTTTTTACGAATGAATAGGAAACGCTGTTCAGGAAAAAGGTTTTTATTTGATACCAACAAATGTTGTTTTGTCACAAGTCTTATAATATCCGTTTTAATAATTCGGGGGCTGATGTAAACGAAGTGTCATCTTCGTGACATATACTTTAGTGCCATTTAATATTTGTCAAAAACTCCCAGTCTGTGAGAACCCCAGAACTGGGGTGTTAAGGACATGGTAGGAACCAGGTTTCTGCAACTTTGGCGAGCCGGCACTGAAGTTTTGACATTTCTATTTTTTATAGTTTTACAAATATAGCAAGTTATGATACAAGAAAAAAAGTTTAAATTGTTGATTAAATACAAAGCAGGTAAAGATATTTAAAAAATGTCACAATTTAAATATGATTTTATGTTTTTCCAGTGAATAAATCTATCCATTTGATTAAACTATACAGTTAAAATACACCTTCTTGTTCATTGTTTTTACGTGTGACACGATTTATGCAATAACCGAAATAAAACGCAGAATATTTTCCTTTCATAATTCAAATTATTTTCACTAATTGCTATAACTTGGCTCTACAAACTGTAAAACGGCATGATTTTGTAGTGTGTACTCACAGGTCACAAAAATGTTTGAAACAAAACTGATTTTTCTGTTTATTACACACTGAATGATTCTTTTCTGATGACGAGAAACCTACTTCAAATGAAAACTATTTCTCAGAACGGCTGGTAGGGGTATTAAAACTTTTATTGATGAGGAGAGAACAACGTTTCGACCTTCCTTGGTCATCTTCAGGTTAACAAGAGTTAAGCTGAAACATTATCACAATATTGTGTGTTGTTTATAGTCAGTTAATTTCTTCATTTACGTAAAAAGTATCTTTCAGAAGTTTGTTTTCATTCACTTTTCATATTTTGATTAATGTCTATTGCGTGTCACAATATTGAAATTTGTCTAACTTTTTGTACAAAGTGCAGAAGACATTAACTTATTATCTATCAGCGTTAAGTTTTTTATTTCATTACCCGATAATCTTTTCGTTTTTTTTTACCTCGCATCTGGAGCTAATTTTAAGTCAAATTCTTTGGTCTGTTTTTTGTTGTGATAATTTGTTTAAACAGTAATTCATGTTTCATCACCTAACTCTGCTTAATTGTGACACAGTGTGAAGTGGATGGTAAGTCACTAATCATCACTGAAATATATTCAGGATTTATTACTCTGTAATTACATGTATAGTTTAAGTTTTTCATGACCTCTACCCCATAAAAACCAGTCATTTAAATTTTTCCTGGTGTGAATACAGTAGCACCACATAAATTCAGTTTTTACTTTGAAACATTAGAAGTTATTCACAAACAAATATTTCACTGCCTCCAAGCTTTGGGTCTTATTAGGTTGTGTTTCTGAAGCAGTTTGTCTTGAACATAATAGGTAAAAGCCAGAATAATGCATTATAGATATTTAAATAACAGTTTACATAAAAATATAAACAGATGCACATCCAGATATCAACAGAAACACGAAAATAAAACACACACTCATACTGTTACAAATAACTACACGTGAATGCTAAATTTATTATTTCAATAACTATATTGGAGGGAGAAACGTATGTACAGTATTAGTACACGGTCACCAAATCCCACTTTCAATTAGTTGTCATAAAAGTAGTATTACTAATATAAACAATTAACAAACATAATTTCTTTTCAGTTAGCACAAGACCATTTGATTAAAAATCGTATCAGTAAAAGGGTTCTACAACAGTAAGATAAATGGAGCAAGTTAAAAAAAAAACAAACAAACTGTACTTGGAGATGTCTTATTTCACATCAAATAAATTCTTTATCAACGTTAACTAATAAATGTAGGTTGTGAAGCATGCATAAGAAAAGACAGCATGTCTACTTAATGATCTCACATTTTAAAATACACGTCAACCATTCAACAAATAATATACAGAGAATTCACATGCTTCTAGTGTCAATTTACATATTTAAGTGTTGAATGTTTCAGAACAATTTTTATTTGTTAACAATAATTTCCATCATTTTCCTGAGACAAAAGTTACAATATAAATAGTTGCACATAAAGTTCGTTTTAAAACACCTAAAACTGATATGGGGAAAAAAGAAATGGTACAAAAATAATCCGTTTATTTTAAATTAATGATGCATCCAGGACATTTCAAATACACGTGGTAACTTTCTACTGACCACAAAACAATGTGGTTTCAGGTATACAGTTTCAAGAACTGTTTTTAAAATAAAACATTTTTTTCCCCCATTTAGTAGCATTACTTGTTGTCTCAGATATGTCCAATAACTGTTGATTGTTCCCCTACCCCCCATTTTTTTCATTACAAAAGGCAATCCCTAAAGGACAAAAAAAATTCATAATTCATTGTTTCATAAACTTATCTATAACTTCAAGACTCTGTACCAGAGGCTCCAGACTCCTGATCGGCTTCTTCTAGCCACGTGAAGAAAGATGTCAGGGACTTTAAGGCAACGCCCTTGCCTTCTTTTTCGGCTGGATCATCGCTCTTTTGCCACTGAGTAAAGGCATCGTCTGATATCAAATCCTCATCGTACATTACATCAAATATCTCTTTTAAAAGCCCTGAAGAGAGAGGTAAGAAAAAAGCATGTTTGAATCAAATCTCCAGCCTGAGGAAATAACCCAATATAGTAACAGTCACAAACCAGTTTAGATATTTAGTCCTAAAGCTTGTAAAAATATGCATCTCTAAGGCATTTTTCTTGCATTAAAACAGACATTATATTACATATGGCTACTGTTGAAGATTATTTTTAGTTCAATATTTTTTTGAAGCCAAGATGACAAAAATAAAAAAGATACAGAGTTACCTTTATGTGGTAACCAATAATAATGTTATATTTCTGAGTATTTGGGATTTTTAATCACAAATATCAAATCTATTGACTTCCAGTGCATCACCATGTGGAATGTACACCTGATACGGTAAGTTACTCGTGACGGACAACACACACACTTTGATGGACTACACACCTTTTGGGTGTTCTAATCTGTTAACCAAATGTTGTAAAGCATAGAGTGCCTCCAATTCAAGAAGTTCTTTGTGATCTAAGAAGCGTTGGAAGATGGGTGTTCTGGCAGCCACAATTTTCTTATTCAATTCATACCTGTTCTGGTTTTCTAAACAGAGAGCATCAATATTAAGATATTTTTCTTGAATATTTTACACAGTTAACACAATAAAACTTTTCATTGTCAAGTCATAACCATGAAATTTGACTTTCTTACTGATCGAGTTTTATATGGAAGTGTTTGCAGAATACGCCACTCAGCAGTGTAAGAAAAAAAGCATATATCACTCAGTTTGAAATGGTAATTTTGTCACATTATGAAGATCTTGTATTTCTGAATCCATACAGTTTAACTTTTGGACGTGCATAGTTTTGGCATGACAATGACAACAGAATGCCAAAACATTGCACACATTCAATTTGAATAGTTGAAATGTTCGCACAATTTTGAATACAAAACATTAAATATATTTAAACAAGTAATTTTCATATTTTTGACACTAAAGAAATCAAATATTTCATTAATCATTTTTTTTCCAAAACTTATGATGGTTACCTCTTCTCTTAACCAGTGTCCAAATGAGATTTTGGCAGAGAAAGTACACATTGAAAATGTAAAACAATTTGCATTATACAAATAACTGTTGGACGTGTCACCTAATTTTTCCACTTTTGTTATTTTAAGGTGTAATTCTGAAAATGACGACTTACCTAACACTGAAAAAAAAATTGTAAAAAGAAACTACTTAAAGTAGGTGTAAAAAAAAAACTACACAAACCTTCAATGGCACTTTCTACGAGAGCAGTGACTAACACACGAATAAACTGACAGTCTTTACTTCTTTCTTCACCAATGTGAGCCTGTCAGGCAAAATGTCCGAAAAACACACGAATGAAACTAAATATCACAAATATTTATTTGAACATTCTAACAGTAAGAAAACTGTAAAAAGTGCAATGTTGTAAGATAAAAGTATCCAAAATATTACATTTTAAGTAATATTACACATTGAATGAAACACATGGAATTAACAGTTTTAAAAACTTCACTAAAGCAAGCAACTTTTTTTACAATCCTTCAGCACATGACAATTTACCTCAATCCAGTCCAAGATTTCCTCATTATTAGCTTTTTTTTTCTGTAGAAGAAAGGCCAGTTCTTCCTTTATAGCTTCATTTGAGAGATTTGTATCAGGCTGTGGTTCACTGTCATTCACAGTAAACTGTAGTTTCTAGAAATTAAATATGAAATCAAATTATTTCAATGATAAGAAAGATAACTAAAATTTACCTGCACTCATGTTTTATAATGTGCAACTTCACACTGAAACTTTAAACTGTAAAAAGCAAAATACTTGAGCCTAACGTATGGCTTATCTGTCGTACATTCTCAAATACTTTCTTAATCAAAGATAACACGTTTTTGTGTGGTACACATGATGAAACTGTTTATAAGTACATTTTTCTTGGTTACACTGTTTCAAGTTTACTTTTAATTAATAACTTTAAAATAAAATACACTAATACACAAAATATGAAGGTTTTAGAGAAGTTTTTGAGTTTATGTCAAAAAACTTTATGCATGTTATGGAAATTTAATGTAGTTTTTAAAACCAATAAACAAATCTTGTATATTCTTATCCACTTAGGCTTAGCAACCTACGTCCAGCAGCATCCGACTACAGAGATCGTAGCTAGAAGAGATAATTGTAGTTTAAGAGTTTTGTAGTTTAAGAAAAATAATTTATTACCAAATAGTAATGAGCTGCATACATATATAATGTATAATAATTGAAATGTGACTACATTACAAAATACGAGTCCACTAAAACACAGCAAAGATCAGGAAAACTGAAGGCCAGTTTTACTTCACAGGATGCATAACGAGTGCACATGCAACAAGCAAGTGCAGGTTAGGTAATGTTAGCTGTGTATGATTGAAAGGCCAACACGATAAAAATATTTGTTGAAAAGAGAAAATTTGCACATTCAACTTTTGTTGACTTTTCCTTATATCAGAATACATGGAGCTCTATTTCCACAAACAAATCACGTGTCCATACTGCACATGCATGGATTTACCACTCTGATTACTGTTGCTCAGTCATTTTTTAACCGTGACTAAGTCAGATACCTAGTAATATGGCCATCATGCTGTGCAGCCATTAGCTGTTTAGCCCCATAGCTGACTAGATAAACAAGGTTGGACTGTATGTATAATTCATGCCAGATTTAACAAAGATTACACGATGTAACAAAATTTACTTTTTCTTGTTCCTGGGCAGAAAGTGTTATTTTGCAACTGCTTGTACCTAAAGTAAATGGAAAAGATCTATCTTTCTCTTCAAACTTTACTTGTGACCTGAGAACACATAACGAAAACATGATGGGAGACTATATTTGGGATGCTAATACACGAAAGTGATTTACATTACAGTCGCAAATCTCAAAAACTATTCACTTCTAGACATTTTTGTATAATTTTAGTATAAATGCATGTAACTTTTGATTCATATGTTGTTTTATTCATACTTTATGTAAATGAAAATGTACAAATTTGATGTTTCTACATAGAAAACAAGTTAATTTCTAAATTTCATTATCCAGGTCACAAAAGCAAAGTTTGAAGGAAATAATGGCCATTTCCTGTACTTTTACAACACAAGCAATTAAGAAATAACATGTACTATCCAGGAACAAAATCTGTGTTACATGGTGTTATTTATATAAATCATACTGGATGTCTACTTAGGATCAGAAACAGATAATGTATTTTTATTCAGATTTATCATCAGATTACTTATGAAATTCATATTACTAACACAACACACCACATTACTGATTCATTCTAATTCAATGTAAGACAACACACTTCTATAAACACTGCAACACTAATGAATTTCCATATTTGCACCACAGTACTTACATTTGTTTGGATAAATTCATCAATGTTCTCTCTAGGTGCGAGCAAATCTTTCCACTGTAATCCAGATGTCCTCCATAACTCACCCACTTTAATAGATCCCTAAATTTAAGAAATACGGCTGCTTGCTTTATTTTGGATTTTTTGGATAGTTGTACATAAAACTATTTTCTTTGGTTTCTGTTACCAACAGTTTAAATATTCAAATGCTCATGAAAAGTTATATGTATGAAAGTTTAATTCTAAAGATCTTGGTATGCCACTTTGAACCTCCAACAGATCAAGACGTAACAACTCTTTCACGGTAAAAGCACCTTCATTTACATTTTTGACAAAATTCAAACATCTTTAATATCAACATACTTGAATTAATTTAATGTTACAACGTGTGTTAAGATTGTTTTATTTTGTCCAAGTGTTTACTCTTTTATTGTGAAATAAATCTTTAAAAACTTCAGATACGTTGTCATGTGACCCACGAGCTTGGAAAGACCTCTACTTTGGCCCTCAGTCTCTTGAATGATGGAATAGCAATAGAGTGGAGGTCCTTCTAACCACTAAGAATCTTACATGACATTCTGACTCAGTTATTTCAAAGTCCTGTGATTAATAGAGGTTAAACAAGTGATAAATTTTTTCAGCTCCTGCCACACCAACCACCTTCAACTGGTCTGTTTGAGTTTTATCCCAATTGTATGTGCTACACAAACTTGTATATAACAATTATATATCAATAATAGAAAATAACTGGTTACTTTGACATTGGTGCCAAGCCTACATCACAAAACACATGAAACTAATTACAGTATCACTGACTGAATGACGGACTATAGCACTTTGCAAATGAAATATGATAAATATACAGCACAGAAAACTATTTTTATACTTTAAATTGAAAATCATTTTGCATTCAATTTTTTTTAACAGTTTGAAAGTTATTAAATGCAATAAACAAGTCCGCTTCAAAAGTCCAGGAGCATACGCTTTGCTCATCACGTTACCTGTAATAAATACAGACATTGTGATAAAATAATGCAATTGCATGCTTTACAAGAAGAAAATGGTCAAGCATTGTGGAGAAGTTGAGCATTAGAAAGTTCAGTGAAAACAACAGGCAGATTAAATCTTAGTGACGAATCTTACCAGTTTCCCAGCAGCTACATGAAGCACTGTTGATAAAAGTTTTCCAGCAGTTCCATTGGCTATACAAGGCTGAGCTGCATCTCTGAGGAAAATCAGAGGTACACTGCCATCTTGGATCATAGGTGCTATGAGTTCCCCCAGATACAACCAAATCTTTGGAATATCTATTTCAAAATCATCAGCTAATTCTAAGAGAGACTTTAGCCTAAAACACAAAGAATAAGATTATATTAATCCGAGCTTAAGAAAAAGAACGTTGTTCAATCACACTAAATGGAAAAATCTTATAGTTTGAAGAAAAAAAAAATTAAAAGATGGATTACTGTTCTAATAAGCTTTATCATATAAAGAAAAATATCCAGATCATAAAAGGACAATGCAGCATC